>CAWUFW010000301.1:2220000-4860915 GCA_963921515.1 Calotriton arnoldi | reverse complement strand
TTGAGGAAGGGGGCGTGCAGGCCCCTCCCCTCTAAAAAGAAGAATGCCCCCTAGAATGGGGTTCCTGCAGCCAGAAGGCCGACCGTACACTGCTCCCAACCTGCATGGGGTGGGCTGCCTGCTGGGGAGGGTGGGTTTCGGGCACAGGTCTTGGCCGCAGCATGGGGTTGGTAGCCAGGCCCTGAGTCCTACCCTCACACACAACCAAAGGCTGTGTGGCCCTTGGGGTTGGCTGCCGATCAGGGGGGCTGGCTGCAGTGCCTGGTTGCAGGCCAGGCCTCACAGCCATCTCCTCCGCAGTGAATGACCATTGGCCATACATGGCGATGGCTGTGGCTTTAAAGTATTACTTTACGTTTAAATAAAATCTAGAAATTCAATGAAAAAAACAAAGGTTAAAGTGACGTTATAGTTAGGAATTGTTATATTTTACTTAAATTTTTTTTTAAACTTGCACAATTTACTGAAAAAAACAAAAGTTAAAGCGATTGAAGTACGGGCAGGGAAGGCATGTCTGCTCCAACTCAGAAGGAACTTTAATGATGCTCCCCCGTGGTATGAGCAGACTTCTGTTTCCCTGCTTGCACTCTTGCAGGCAAGGAAACAGAACAGCTATCGCTCCCACACTGGAGGGAGCAAGCATAAATAGCTGCTCCATCCGGGCAGGCGCAATGCCAACTCCTGCACCATGCAGGGAGCATGCTGGGGACGCGGGAGCCATGGGGCTCTCCCCGCGGCCGGGGTTTGTGGGTGCACCGGGTGGGCACCGGGGCACCCGCCTGTGGCCTAGGAGGATAGGATCCCCCAGGGCCCGAGAAGGTTCAAGGCCATGCAATCCTTCCTCCCCTTTTGTATTGCATTCTGCGCTAGGGATGGTGTCCCCAGGGCCTATTAAAGCTCAGGGAGGGAGGCTGTGTGCCCCCCTCACTAATAATAGAATTTGGCCCTAGGCGATGGGGTCACAGTGGCAACAATAGGCTCGGAGAGAGAGGCCGTGAGGGTCCGTCCGCTCCCCTTAATTATGGTAATTTGCCTCTGGGGCTGAGGTCCACAGAGCCTCTTAAGGCTCGAGGAGGCAGGGAGGGGGGCAAAGCGTCAACCTCTCCTATAATTAAAATAAGGCCCAGGGGGATGGGGCCCTCTGGGCCCGTTTGGGTTTGGGCAGGAGGGCCATGTGCCCACTCCCCTAATGTGGATGTATTTGGGCCGGGTGGATGGTTTCCCCGGGACCTCTTAAAGCGCGCCCCCCTCCCCTAATAATATATTTTTTGGTCCCAGGGAATGGCCAACAGTGGCTTGGGGAGGCGGGCTGCGCCCACTCCCTCCATTTTTTAAAAAGAAAGGGCCCTGGGGTCCCCGGGACCAGTAGTGACTTGTGGAGGTGCATGTGAGACTCTCTCCCCCGGATGGGGGTTGGCTGCTTTCCGGGATTGAACTCTGGTCCAGGCTGCAGGTCAGGCCCTGCGGCCAGCAAAAACGCAGTTCACGTGGGGTTGCTTGACTGCAAGAGGGTGGCCACAGGGCCTGACTGCAGGCCATGCCCTGCAACAAACCCTTCACCACACAAGGCCAGAGACCGTGAGCGGCGGCGGTTGACTTTACGCATGGCAATAAAATATTACTTTACATTAAAAAAAAAATTATAGAAATTCACTGGAAAAAAAACCAATGGTTAAAGTGACATTATAGTTAGGAATTGTAATTATATCCTAATTTACATTTAAGAAATAAAACCTTCGAAGTTCACCGAAAAAAACCAAACGTTAAAGTGTTGTTATAGTTAGGTGAAAGTTTGTGCCAATGTAATGTTTTGAACAAAACCCCCCCCAGAAATTTACCAGTTATAGTTAACAGAGCTATCTATAACTTGCGCTCCCCGCCATGCACTGCTTATAATCTCAGGAATTTTCAGCAAGATGCGCGCTGCCGCATTCTGTATGACCTGAAGTCTTTTTATAATGGACTTGGGGCTTCCGAAGTACAAGAAATTCCCATACTAGAGTCTTGAAATGCCAGGCCTTGTACTGCCATCCTGTGTGATGACTCTGGTAGCCATCTGAGCAGCTTTCTCAGGGTCCTTGGCGTGCTGAAGCAGGTTGCTGCCAGTGTTTTCGCTTGTGTAGCCATTGACAACTTGTCACCAAGCCAGAATCCCAAGCTTTTGACTTCCGATTTCGGGACAGGTTTACTGTCCAGGGACTCAGGCCAATTCAATTCCATCCACCTGGATGGGTTATTTCTCACCATCACCGCCTCAGTTTTCTCCCTCTTTAACTTTAGACTGCTCGCCGCCATCCACTTTGTAACATGATTAAGGCAGTCGTTGAGGGGGGTGGAGGTTTTGTCTGTTTGATGGGAAAGGGAGATAATAATCCCTGGTGTCATCGGCATAAGATATTGAGGAGAAGCCATGGCTATTTATGATTTCTGCCAGCGAGATGACATACAGATTGAACAGCGTGGGGCTCAGAGAAAACCACTGAGGGACCCCCACGGTTTAAAGAGTAAGTATCTGATAGCGTGGTTTCCTCACAGGCTTAGAAAATTCTATTATGGAGAAATGAGTGCTAATCCAGATATTCCTACTTTCTTTAACCTTGTGATCAGCACCAGGTGCGAAACCGTGTCAAATGTCGCACTCAGATCCAGAAGGATTAGAACCGCGGACCCACCTTGATCTAAAAACGGGTGTGAGCCCTTCGGTGGCTGCAAGCAGAGCCGTTTCGTGCTGCTACCTGGTAGAAAACCGGTCTGTGAAGGTTGTAATATGTTGTTAGTTTTCAAATATAGTGAGAGGTTCTTATTGACATATTTTCCCAGGTCTTTGCTAAGTCCCGGAAGAATGGAGATTGGCAGATAACTTTCACATTTTGCAGGGACGTCGAAGGCTTCTTTTTATAATGCCTTCACAATGGCACGGTCCCCAAGTTAAGTGAGCAGTTAAACCTGTCTGTCAGCACAGAAATTACTGCTTTCCCTCCTTTTAACATAATCTCAGGGGGCGCAGGGTTTAGGGGGAAGCCTGACTTTAGGGATTTCAGAATCTCTTCAGTGTCTTCCTGGATCATTTCTGGAAACAAGATTCATTTTCCCAGTTGTGTATGAGGGGTATTATAGGACTTTGTATCCACTCCTAACATGAGGAGGATATTATTCGCCTTCTCCAGGAAGAGGTTGGCCAGCATACTGCAGCAGGATTCTGACGTGGGATAGGGAAATCTTTTTAATTGCTTGTTTCATCAAAGTTTTACCATTTTGAATCATTCTTTAGAGGAATTAGTAGCATTATTGATCTAGGAGACAAAAAAGTTCACTCTAGCATTTGTAATGTCATAGTAATACTTGTTTTATCGCCTTCTTATAATTCTCTCAGTACCATCATAGTTCTTCCTCTATGCTCTCTCTAGTTTTTTTGATTGTTTTCTCAGTTCTGAGAGTTCTGGTGAGAACCATGGCGCTCTCTATCTCGTGCAAGTGCCTTCTGTTGTTTCAGGGGAGCCAGTTTTTTAGAGGCACTCTAGATCCATGCCAGAAAGATGCTATATCTGTTGGTTATGTCTCTACTCATTTCAGGGGTGGTATTGGTGAGCATGTTTTCCCATGCGCCTATATCCAACTTAGCTCAGTTGCGTTTAGGACTGTTGTGACTAGATGTCTTGTTTTTGGTGCTAGTATGCCCCACTTGAAATGGTATCAATTTATGGTCTGACCATGTGATCTCTATTGGGTCCCCTATGATTAGTTCCGTCATATTAGAGAATATTGGGTCTAGTAAGTGGCCAAGTCTGTGGTTAGGGGCTTCGACCCGTTGGGTTAATTGGATTGATGCTAGAACCATAAAGACGTTTTTGAAGATCTCACAGCTGGTGTTTTCTACATGGAGATTAAAGTTCCCCAGCACTGTGAACTTAGAAGTCAGTAAGCTGTTTTCTGCCTATGTCAGGGAGGGTCTGTATAAATTTTGTGACAGAGCCTGGGGGACGATAAATTTAGTAATCCAGAAAAAGTGAAAGTAGGTGAGAGTTCAAGGGCGAACGGCCGCATTCGCTTTCCAGGAGAGTCAATGGGGTGAATTAATAATGGCTACTCCCCCTCCCTTTTTCATCCCTTCACGGTCATGGCTTGCAGTTGCATATCCCAGTGGGAGGGTCACTGCGATGTCCGGCATAGATTACTTTTGAAGTCATGCTTCAGTTAGAAACATGGCTGTCAGTTTGTTGTCTTCTAAGAAGGTGAACAGATCTAAACTATGCTTGGGTGGTGATCTGCAATTGAGCAGATATAGCTGCCACTGTTGGTGCCATCTCTCTCAGTATTGTATTTAGTGATGATGTGATTTGACCTGACCAGATTCATTTTACATTCCCCACGTTAGGTTTGGATTACCTGGATTTATGGTATGGTAGCATATCTTGCCTGCCGTGACGTTATATGAATGCAGTTCAGATGCGCATATCTGATTCTTTAGATGCCGGTACGGGCAGGGGTCCTGGTCCTGGCCGGGCACAGATGAGCTTGCCTTTGGTGCACCATCGGCGTGCCAGAGGTGGGTCCGCACCCCGGTGCATATTGAATACCAGGCCGGGCGTGCAGCAACTAGGCGCACTGACCAAAATGGAGACAAAAAGTGTCCCGAAGGTGAGGCACTGAACATGGCCAGCACCTAAGGTTCCTATTGGTGGAGGAAGACTTCTGGTCATCTCTCCTTCTGAGTATTGGTCCTTGCAATTACTCAGTCGGCGCTACAGGCCACTTTAACTAAAGTGCCGGAGGTTTCTAAGGTGCAGGATATATGAACAGACGACGCAGTGATTAAACCAAAATCAATATCAATAGTAAAGCTGTAGTAAGGACTGTTGCTGCATTCCCTGGACGCTGTGGAGATGTATGGTCAATAAACTTAGTGCCCTTACACTTACTTGTCTCAGTGTAATCACTACAAAAACATATTCCCAGCTTCAAAGCGGAACTAATTCCTAATGTCAATTATATTAAAAAGAGCTAAAAATGAGGTGATGAAGGCTATTAAAAAGCAATTTTTCGATTAGCGGTGTGTACTTTATTGTACAAAGGTAAATTGTAAAAATAACAACAGTACATGTAAAGAAATGAAATAAATTTAACAACAGCTGAAAAATTGGGCCTTTACTACCACCAAATTACAATTGAGGACAGATAGCTAGGAGGCATATAGTTTAATGATGTTAAGCTCTGTTGCTTAAGTGAAAGCACAAGTGATGACTGGCAATCACATCCAGCTCATAAAAGACCTAAAACTAACCCCAAGTATTTACCTGTCCCCAAATGATCTCTTTTGAATGTTGCAATTGCCTTGGGATTAAAAACAGCTGGATAGTAGCAAAAAATATATAAACAATGACAATTTTTAAAGTTTCATCGCTGTATTCGCCAATGGAGTTAACATGCAAGAGTTTATTTAGATCATACATTTTAAGTCTTTTAAAAATGTTCCCTGATCAAAAAAAAAAATTAAAAACATAAATGAACCCGTTATGAGTAACAGTCGCTGATACCAACCAATTGGCATTTAAGTACATTCCAGTTAAGAGACTCACTGACCACTAATGACTAATGTCTGGGCAGTAAGGGCCTCATTAAATAATGTAGAAGGCCTTGTGATGAACGATATTTACAGAACAAACGCTTCTCTTCAGTGTATTTCTTCCATTTAGCAGTTGTCAATGTCTAACAGCGAGATTATGTACATATATGTAATCCTAGCTATGCGAACATATATAAAATGAAACTTATAATCATGGGCAGGTATTTATTTCTTAGGCTCTGTATACAAATACTGCACACAATAACAATAGCTTTTAAGAATATCAAAACTAGGCTACTTATGAAATGAAGCGCTACTTAATATTTTCTGTGGCTTTTAAGTGACTTTTATTTGGGACAGCAATAGACGCTTGTGAGCTGGAGGCCAGAACGAATAAGGCGGAGTTTGAGAGAGGGGCTCAATGGTATTCGAAAGCCCCAAGCAAAGCAGCAGTCACAGCAAGAAAGAAGTCCATTTATTGCCTCTGCATGTCGTTATCTGACTGAAAATGTTTAAAAGGGTTAACACAAAGACGAACAAGCATTGGCAAAGCCAACAGATCTAAATGTAATTTGCTAACACATGCAGACACACAGGAAGGAGGCAATAGGTGCAGAGACCGCTATAGTTTTAAAGTGGTCCCTCATGCTGTTAATTGTAGGCACTTGAGAAGAGGCAGAAGGATACACTTAAACGGCCAATAGCATTAGGTTAGGAATAAATACTCCACTGAACTAAGCCAAGAGGTGAATGACAAAGTCCCAAACCAATGGCTGAAAGAATGGGTGAAAGAGACTGATCAAAGAATGCCAATGGGTGAAAGAGACTAGTCAAAGAATGCCGATGGCTGAAAGAGACTGGTCGAAGAATGACGATGGCTGAAAGGGGCAGACCCAAAGCTGCCTCTCTGTAAAAAAATTTTTTTTAGCAATTGGTCTGTTTGACAGCTGTGCTGACGAAACCCAAACATAAAAAGAAGGTGACTCAAGTAGTAGACAAATCCAGAGGACAGGGAAAATTCCCAGCATAACGCATACTGTAAATCCCTGCATACACAGGTAGCACTGCACACATTTGCAGGACAGACGTCTCATTGACCAGTTCAAAGTACATGTAGAAATTGTGCATCACAGAAACAAACCACAGAATACAGTACATACAATGTGCAGCATAAAGTACAACACATTCAATAAACAGTCTGCAGAGTCAGACCGACAGCACAAAATGTACAGTACTAAATACACAGGCTGCTCGTGGGACTATTAGAAGTCTAGGCTGCGCATGATGCCGAGCAAAAAACGCACAGTAATAAATACACAAAATGCAAAGCGCAACATAGCCTATATAGTAGTATAAGACATAGCACAGGATATATGGTGTATTTTACATAGCACAGACTTCCATTACACAGACACTTTAACAAACAACAAAACTGTAACGTACATCTCTGGCTATATAGTATTATACTCTGCTCTGAATGATAACAATGCTAATCCCTGTAGAAGATAAAGGGCAACTCTGCACAATGGTCAGCATGCTATCGACAGCATTGGCTGTTCGCCGCATAATGTACACCATGCACAAACAACGCACAGTACCGACTGTACAAAAGCATACACAAAACAAAAGTAAAGCATGTCACATGGCAAACAGGAAAGACTGTCAAAAACACAGCCTAGACCGTCAAAGCAGCATGTATATGCAAGGGTGCACAAGACTGAGAACACGGTACAGAATGCAAAGCACCAAATGCAGAATACAGACGTCACAACAGCTCACAAGAGAATGACCTATAAACATTAGCAGCTTGTGGTGCACAGACAGGGGTGGCTCGCCCATTAAGCAGACATATGCATAGGGGGCACAGGGGGTGAGTGGTGGAGTTATTTGCATCTCATGCCCCAGGCTCCGTCCTAAACTGGGCCAAGTAGGCAAGCAGCTAGTGCTCCTCAGGGAGTTAGTGTTGAGGTGCTCAAGCTGGGGACTCAACAATCACACAGCAGTGCAATAACTGAATGTCGAGCCTGGTGCTTACCTTTCAAGAAAGCAAAGAACTTTAATGCACAACAGAATGCAATACTACACATAAACATAGGCCTAGCATGATTTAGCGCCCTGGACGCTGTTAGGCAGGGTTGCGCCTCTATCGGTTCTCTCCACGCGGTTCCTTCTCCTTGTGGTCAAGGTGTTTCCTCCAATGGATTAGAGCAGTAGCTTTATTACAGATCAGGTGCAGATCACCCCCTTTAAGGTCTCTCACAGTTCAGTTATTTTAGTCCTTTACACTTCAGTTGCTCAGCTGTTACCACCTGTGGTGTAAAAGTTATTTCGAGCAGCCGCCTGGCTTTGTCCTAGTGTGCTCATGCTCCTTCCTGTTTCTGGGAGGATGTGCACTCAGAGCTTCAACTGGGGTCTCCTCGCTTGATTCGGGTGCACACCTGGCAGATGGAGCTTCAGTGAGCCTTCGTCTGCATTTCTCTGTTGGTCCCTGGTGGCGGTCAAGCAGGTCGATACAGAGATACCCATGGAAGCCTTGAAATCCGCGTGGAACAGATGGGCCCTGTCCAGGCAGGTACTTTGGCCTTGCTGCGGCCACGCACATGCCAATCTCCTTGCTGCAATGCGACCAAGCACCGGATGCTCTCCTTCTGGCAATGCAACCAAGCTCAGGTCAATCTCTTTCTCAACAACACAGCCACACACAGGCCAATATTCTTCTGTGCAATACAGTCACACACAAGCTGATCTTATGGGTAATATGGCCATGCACAGGCCGATTCAGAATCGGATCAATCAATCAATCAGGGATTTTTAGAGCGCACTACTCACCCGTGAGGGTTGCGAGGCGCTGGGGGAGGGGGTATTCGGGCAGCTCGGTCATTTGAAAAGCCAGGTGTTAGGCTCTTCCTGAATGCTTGCAATGTGGGGTTTTGTCTGATACTGAGGGGGAGTTCGTTCCAGGTTTTGGCCGCAATGTAGGAGAAGGATCTGCCTCCCGTTCTGGCTCTGTGGATGCGGGGGATTTTGGCCAAGGCTAGGTCAGCGGAGCAGAGGTTTCTCTAGGGGGCATAGAAGGAGATTCGTTTGTTGAGGTATTGGGGTCCGGTGTTGTGAAGGGCTTTGTAGGCATGTGTGAGCAGCTTGAAGGTCACTCTTTTTTTGACGGGGAGCCAGTGGAGGTCTCGTAGGTGCTGGGTGATGTGGTCTTGTCGTGGGATGCCGAGGACGAGTCTGGCTGCGGTCTGGAGCCTACGTCTGGAGTCTGGTGGACGGTCTGGAGTTTGTGGAGTCGAGATTTGTTGATTACGGTGTAGAGGGCGTTCCCGTAGTCCAGTCTGCTGGTGATTAGTGCTTGAGTGACGGTCTTCCTAGATTCAGAGGGGATCCATTTGAAGGTCTTGCGGAGTATGCAGAGGGTGTTGAAGCATGTGGAGGATACGTCTGGAGTCTGGTGGACAGTCTGGAGTTTGTGGAGTCGAGATTTGTTGATTACGGTGTAGAGGGCGTTCCCGTAGTCCAGTCTGCTGGTGATTAGTGCTTGGGTGATGGTCTTTCTAGATTCAGAGGGGATCCATTTGAAGGTCTTGCGCAGTATGCAGAGGGTGTTGAAGCATGTGGAGGATACGGCATTGATCTGTCGGTTCATGGTGAAGGAGGAGTCGAGTATGATGCCGAGGTTGCGGGCGTAGTCCGTGGGAGTGGCGGGGATGCAGAGGGCGGTGGGCCACCAGGTGTCATCCCACGCAGAGGGGGTGGATCCGAGGATGAGGATTTCCGTTTTCTCCGAGTTGAGCTTCAGGCAGCTGCTGCTCATCCAGGTTGCGAGGTCCTTCATTCCTTCCTGGAAGTTGTGCCTGGCGAAATCGGGTTCCTTGGTAAGGGAGAGGATGAGCTGGGTGTCGTTGGCGTAGGATACTATGCAGAGTATCCTGACCATGGTTGCGAGGAGGGCCATGTAGATGTTGAAGACCGTGGGGCTGAGGGAGGATCTTTGGGGTACTACGCATCTGATCTCTGTGGGTTTGGAGAGGAAGGGCGGGAGTCTAATTCTTTGAGTTTGGCCGGCGAGGAAGGAGCGGATCCAGTTTAGGGCAGTTCCCTGTAGGCCGGCGTTGTGAAGTCTGGCAGCTAGTGTGCGGTGGGAGACGGTGTCGAAGGCTGCTGAAAGGTCTAGTAGAATGAGGGCTGTGGTGTGGACTTGGTCGAGGAGTGTGCGGATGTCGTCCGTGGCAGCTAGGAGGGTGGTCTCTGTGCTGTGGTTGCTGCAGAAGCCGGATTGAGATGTGTCGAGGATGTCGTTGTATTCTATGAAGTTCGTTAGCTGGATGTTGACGATCTTCTCGGTGACTTTGGCGGCGAAGGGGAGGAGGGAGATGGGCCTGTAGTTTGACTTTTGAGCATTTCCAGTCACCGGGGAACGTGCCAGTTGAGGGTGCAGTTGATTGTCCATCGTAGTTCTGGAGTGATGGCGGCCCTGTGGAAGATGTGCGGGGGGGGAAGGGCTCAGTGGGTGCTCCGGAGTGTATGCTCCTCATGGTCTTTGCGGTGTCTTATGTGGTGACAGGGTTCCAGGCGAGGATGGTCAGGTGAGTGGAGTTGCTGGTAGAAGGTGTTGGGTCGGTGCCTTGGTTCCGTTCGTCGAAGTTATCGTAGAGTGTCCTGATCTTGTGGTGGAAGAAGGAGCAGAGTTTGTTGAAGAGGTCCTAGGAGGGAGGGACGTCAGAGGTTTCGCTGGGGAGTCTGGTGAATTCTTGTATGATGTTGAAGAGTTCCTTGGAGTTGCAGGAGTAGGAGAGGATTCTGTCCTGGATGAAGTTCCTTTTTGTAGATCTGATGAGTTGGTGATGTGCTGTAGTGGCGGTCCTGTAGGCGGTGCGTGCTTCCAGGGTTTTGCTGTTCCTCCACGCCTTTGAGTCTTCGGCACGAGCGCTTGGATTCTCAGAGGTCCGTGGTGAACCAGGTGGCTTTCGTGGTGCGTTGTCAGTCAGAGTTCTGGAGGGGTGCGACGTGTTGGCGCAGTCGGCGATCCATTTGTGGAGTTTGTTGGCCGCAGAGTTGGCGTCGGTCGTGGAGGGGGGAGGAGAGCAGCTGAAGGTGGAGGTGAGGTGCTCTTCGGTGATCTTGCTCCAGTTTCTCCGCGGGCCTTGGGTGATGTTCGGCGTTGAGAGCTGGCAGTTGTTGTTGCGTCCAGGGTTGAGTGCATGGAGGGTTGCTGAGTCGTAGCGGCGGTGCGTCCGGGGACCAGGGTTCCTGGTGCTGGTTGAGGTCGGGTCACAGACGGGCGCAGACGGGCTTGCCTTTGGCGCGCCAGCGGCGCAGCCACTCAGCAGCCACCATTAAGTAGAGGTCGGGGGAGGGAGAGCAGCTGGGAGGCGGGAGCGTGAACACGCAGGGGGGGAGGGGCCACGGGGGCAGCAACGGCCGGAAAGGGAGCAAAAACGGCAAACAAGGAAAAACAGTAAAAACAGACAAACAGGCACAAAGAGACAAAAAGGGACAAACTGCACAAACACTCAACAAAGTACAGACAGACAAGGCACAGACAGACAAAAGCAGAAAAAACAAACAGAAAGGCTGGCAGAGCAGACCAGTAGAAGAGCAAGGCTCTCCCACTGGACCACCAGGGATGAGGCGCAGGCAGGAACCTGCGGGTGGAGGAGGGCCTTGAACACCTTACCTGGAGACCAGAAGGCGCTGGAGGCAGAGAAGCAACAACGGAGCTGCGCGAGGGGAGAGCAGTTTTCCTGACCAGGAGGTCAGAGGTCTTGCTCACCCTGTCGCGCAGCAGCCGCCATTAAGTAGGGTTCAGGGGGAGGGAGAGCAGCTGGGAGGCGGGAGCGGGAACACGTGGGGGGAGGGGCCGCGGGGGCAGCAGCGGCAGGAAAGGGAGCAAAAACAGCAAACAAGGCAAAACAGTGAAAACAGACAAAAAGGCACAAAGAGACAAAAAGTCACAAAGAGACAAAAAGGCACAAACAGACAACAAGGCACAGACAGATAACAAGGCACAGACAGACAACAAGGCACAGACAGACAAAAGCAGAAAAAACAAACAGAAAGGCTGGAAGAGCGGACCGGCAGAAGAGCAAGGCTCTCCCACTGGACCACCAGGGATGAGGCGCAGGCAGGAGCCTGCGGGTGGAGGAGGGCCTCGAATACCTTACCTGGAGACCAGAAGGCGCTGGGGGCAGAGACGCAATGATGGAGCTGTGCGACGGGAGAGCAGATTCCCTGACCAGGAGGTCAGAGGTCTTGCTCACAGCCTTGAGCCATCACAATTCCAGGCAGGAACCACTTCTGGAGAGACTGTAGGCCTGCCACACCGAGGTATACAGATCGCTCTCCACAGTCCTCTTCTGGAAGTTCTACCAGCACCAATGACTTGATGCAATGCACCTCGCTCTTCCTGGCCAGTCAATCTTCATGTAGCTTCTTCCCTCTCTCATCAGGCAGGCTGACATCTATATGCTTCAGGACAGGTATACAGCTCTTCCAGCAAAGGGTCAGACTTGGGTGATGTCTCCTAACCTCTGGAAATCGGACTGTCAGGCAGATACCAGCTCTTGTTGGACACTAGTCCTCTGAATACTCTCCAGAGAAGAAGGAAAAGGAGAAGCAGAAGTGGAGGAGGAGGCGAAAGGGGAGGGTTACGGGAAGGAAGTGGAGGAGGTCGTCATGTCTACATTCACTCTAGGGTCATTCTATACAATAAAAACAAGGTACACAGACAAAACAGTAACATCAATATTAAGGTAAACTTGGTGATGTCTCGTGTTTCCTAATGTATAATACACACTTCATAAAGATAAAAAATACTGGTCACAGACACAGGAAGTGATATAATCAAATGACAGTTAGTGGCTTGGTGAATTTTCTTGCAACAAGTTTATTTTTCTTTACACTGCCCCCACTACTCTGTGTGTGTTAACCCACAACAAGTACAGTAGTCCACCACCTTTCAATGTTTGGTGTGTCCCTGAAGGTCATAGATCAGGTACAGAACCATACTCTTATCACGTGACAAACCCACACATATATCTGTGCATATGCTGGATTAATGTGACGCCAGAGCGAAAATCAAATGCCAGGATACTGGATACACTCAGTGGGGCACTCATGGCAGAGGAACACAGCTATGCACCATGCAGGAGACATTCCTGTCCCAATACAGATACATGGGCATGCAGTGCATTATCTGTCCATATGTGGCAGCAGTGCATGCACTTGATTAAAAGAGAAAACTGAGAACCAGGCTTCAAAAATGTATTTACTAAAAATGAAACTTTTTTCATGAAAATAATCTGTTTTTGTTTAGGGGTGGGGAATGATTCACTTTATTTTTCTAAAATGAAAAAAATTAATTTGATGGCAAAACGTGCATATCTTCATAAACTGTCAAGTTAATGTTTGGTGACAGAATGGTTGCATTTCCAAATGCATATTTAAAACACATACTTCAGTGCAAAACCCTACCACTGTATGAAACCCTAATTTGCAAGATTAGTGCAACCAACCCTGTAGCAAGAGCTTGTATGGTCTAGGTAACCTGAACGACTTGAGCCTGTAAAATCTGGCTAATTCAGCTACACTGTCTAAAGTTGCAGGATCTGTGCCTTTCGTTTTTGTTTTTCCACAGTCTGTCCCTAACAAGTAGATTCTCAATTACAATATCCTTGGATTGGCCAAACGGAAAAAATGAAAGAAGTGAGTGAGTTGTAGATACATGCTGCTGTAAACGATAGGTCATGTGAAATTGCATTTTCTGAACTGCTTCAATCACCTATGGTCACCTTTTAGGCATTTTTTCGGGTATGTTTGCTGACGTTTTCAGTGCTTTGGAACTTCTTCCTCAAAATTATCTTGTGGGGGTGAACCTCGAACACTCCAAGGCAAGGATCACGCTTCTTTGGCATACCATGAATGTACAGGAGTATTTCATCTGTACCCTTGAAAGCCTCTTTTGTAGATACATGAGAAAATTGTATTGTACAATGAACTTTGACATTGTGTTATTAAAATTTTCTAGAAGCTACACATCCACCCCTTCCCCTCCCCCCACACCAAACGCCCTATACATTTCGGAGCAGGTATTACGTTCCAGCACTTTGAAAGACTGCACTCTCCTCCTCACAGACAACCAAGCAGGTGGATCTCTTGGTCATCGCCCCCTGCTAGTGCAGTATGGTGGCCATCCAAACCATATCACCCAACTAATAACCAATGGTAGCAAGAAGTACCAAATGACGTCCCATGGCCCCTTCGGCCAGGAAGACCGGTTTCAGCAGTAGTCTTCTTTGGTGGTCTAGGGTGGGACACCAGCATAGCAGATATAGCCATGATTCATATTTGTAGTTACATAACCTGCAGTCCCTTTTTCCTCCTTGTCAAGCCATAGCTGGACTAAAGTCTTTTATAGGGAGCACTAGTAATCGCATTTACAATACCTGTCATTGCGTTACCGAGTTTATGGATTCCAGAAAATAAGGTTGCGGCTTCCCAACAAGATAGGTGTCATTCAGGGGCTGAATCAGCACCGAGTTATCTGAAGATAGTAGTTCTTGTTCTCCAGAGGTAGCCTTCAGTTCCCGATTGATTGCTTTTTTCCAGACAGAGTATGAAGCCGCTCCATCGTGGAGTGCTGCTTCTTCAATCTTTAGGGTCGAAATGACGGTTCTTATTTGGTTGGACCAAGGGTTACCAGGAACTTCGAAAAAAAATTAAGGTGGCCTTTTCAAGTTTGTTGGGGCTTTCCTGGTTCTAATGTAAAATTTCAGCATGGAGGTACAGTCTAGTGATTGATTCACCAGACCCAATTCTACCCTTAATCTGGAGCGACGTGCATATCTCGGTTGTTGGGGAAAAAAAATTATATGATCTGCAATGAATTTGCTCCAATGTTGAATCCAGAGCACCTGGATAAGCGTGGTGGCTATATTTTAAGGCTGGAAGAAGTGTCGCCTTCATTACTCTTAAAATAGGGACCGCCAAAGCACTGCTTACTAATCGATTCAGTTAGCCAATCCCGTATGTAATGGTGGTATCTTTTTTTTTTTAGTTCGCTTACTTGTGCCTCCATGGTACCGTTTTCGCTAAACCACACACCCAGGCAACTATACTTCCTTGGTGTTCCGATTGTCTTGCTGCCCAAGCATTAAGTCACATTCTTTTTGCTCTGGTATCTTCCAAAAGTCAGGAGTTTTGTTTTGTCCTGTTTAACCTGGAGATGATTGGCCTCATTAAATTTCTTCAGTCCAATTCCGTTTTTTGTGTGATCCATGATCACAATATCATCCGCATACTGTATTATTTGCAATTTGGTGTTTCCTAGTTTGGGAGGAACTAAGCAGCTGGAATCCAATGATTCCCTAAATTGGCCGTTGTAGGAAAGTGACCCTTTTCGCATGGCTACCCGCCACTTTTTGCCTGACATCTGATTTTCCAAGGGCCTGTGTTCTTTCCCAAAGCTGTACCTTTGTACCCTGTTCCCCCAAATGGCACATCTCTGGCCACAGGTAAAGCCGCTTGTAAAAGGTACCATGGGTACCAAGGACACTGTGACCAGGGAAGACCTCGAACATCTGCAGCACCTATTGTGCCATCCTTAAAGGCCCTGTACCTTAACACCCACACACTGCCATTGCAGGCTGCGTGTTTTGGTGCAGAGAAAAGTGAAGAATCGACATGGCACACATCTGTGTGCCATGCCTGCAACCCACTGTCTGGGGCCTAGGTAAGTCACCCCTCTAGCAGGGTGCACTGGCTCCCAGGTGTGGGGACAGTGGCTTGAGCCCTGTACCCCTACAGTGTCTAAGTCCATTCTTAGACATTGTAAGTGTAGTAAAGCCATAAAGAGTATATTGCCTGGGAGTTGGTCATTACAAACTTCACAGCTCCATAATGGCTTTTCTAAAAACTAGGAAGTTTGGGAACAAACGTCTCAGCACATTAAACCCACACTGATGCCAGTGTGGGATTTAATGTAAAATGCACACAGAGGGCATCTTAGAGATGCCCCCTGAAAAACGACCAGCCCTGGTGTGGTTCTCAAATGGCTGCCCGCCATTTGCCACCACCAGACAGGTTTCTGGACCCCTGGGTAGAAGGCCTCCGCTCTCTGGGTCCAGAAACAAAGCCCATCCTGGGCAGAGGTGTCCAGCCTCCTCCCCAAAGATGGGTTGGGTCCAGTAGCAGCTGCTACTGAACCCCGGTGGTGGGGCGGGTGGGTGTGGCGGGGGAGGAGGGAGAGACGACGAAAAGAGGGGGAAAAACACTTACCTGTAACAGCCGGCCGCCGCCTCGTCTCCGTTCTCCGTCATCTTCCTTCTCTTCCTGCAGTCCCGGCCAGCAATAGGAAGCACCCAAGCTCCCCTTAGCCAATCACAACGCTGCTATGCAGTGTTGTGATTGGTCTGAGCGCAATGGTTCGGCGCTCAGACGGGGAATGAGAGGGCTGTGCATGTTCCTCACCACGCTGTGTAATGCAGCCTGGTGGGGAAGATGCAAAGTGCACAGGACTGTCTGGCAGGCCCAAGAGGGCCGGCCAAGCAGTCGTGAGCACTTAGGGAGTGTAAACCACTCCGACAGCTACTGATGAAACAGGAAAACTAAAATGATAATACCAATAGTTATCATTTTGTTTTTCCTTTAGTTCAGAGGGGCGACGCTCCTCCCCCTTAGCGGAGGAGCCTCCACTGGTTGGGTCCACGAAGGCCTGCTGCCTTTGTAAGCAGTCCCTGCCTTTTGCTGCCCCCAGCAACTGGCTCCCACCAGTTCTGCCCCCACTTTGAATGGGAGGATGGGTGGGAAAATCGAGCTAGGAGGAGAGGTGTGCCCACCTTTGCCAACCCCACCCCTCAGGTGGGGGAGGCGAGGTGAAGCACACATCTCAGTACCCTCCATCTTGAAGATGAGGGGGCCTGGCCAATTTGGAAAAGGCTCATGCCCTCCTCTCACTGGAGGGTGGCATAATAAGGGGTTTACCCACCACAAGGAAGGGACCCATTGGTCCCAACCTGCACACCCCTTTAACGCCCCGACCCAGAATTTTGCCTCCTCAGATTCAAGGAAGAAAGAAGAAGGACCGAAGAGCTGTGCTGACCCAGGAAGAAGAGGACACCAACTGCTTTGGCCCCAGCCCTACCGGCCTGTCCCGACTCCGACCTGCCTACAGCAGAAGCCCGGCGTGTTCAGCAGCCAGCAGCCCCCCCCCAGAGCCTGGAGGACCTGCCCAGCACCCATCTAACAGACTCTGTCTCCTGTGAGCATCGGATTTGCTCAACAAAGACTCACCCACAGAATCCGGATCCAGGCGGCTCTGTGATTTTGCACCACTCTGCACCCGACGCCCACGGCCCGAGTTCGAGTGGCCTAGCACCACGAGGAGGTCTCCCCAGCGATCCTGGTGATCCCCAACCTCCCTCAAGATTAAAGCCAACGCCTGAAGCCTCAACCTGAAGGGTCCTCCCGACCGGAGCTGGTAGGAAGAACCCGACGCCAAAAGACACCCCTGCACCAGACACCCCACGGCCCTGGGTGGCCCAACCGACAGTGTCCATGCATCTACCCACCCCCCCCAAGATCCCAACTTATCTCTCCAGCCGGTAGTCGCGTTCAGAAAGCCTCTCTGCCCGAGCCTGCAGCATCTTTACCGAGCCGGAGATCTCCACTGAAATCCACAGGGTCCCCGACATCGCCTTGGCACTCTGCACCCGGCCACCCTTGTGCCGCTGGTGGTGCAGGTCCTGTGCTGAACGTTGGCCCCTGCAGTGCTGATCCTAACCCGAGGAGCTTTGCTCCCCCAGCCAAGTGGCCTGCTCGTAAGCAGTCCCTGACTAAAGGCCCCCTTAGCCCCACTGGCTAACATGGATCCCTGCACTCTGCACCCGGCCGCCCCTAGTGCCGCTGGTGGTGCAACTTGAGTGCCCAACTGGACCTTGGGGAACCTTGGTCCTAACCCCGAGACTCCCCCTCGTAAGTCGTTTACTTACCTGAGAAACCGCTAATCCATTATCTCCCGTAGGAACCCATGTTAAGAGTTTGTTCCTAAAATTGTTCTGTCGAGTTGAACTTTTTGTATGAAAAGAAAAGTAATTATATTGCGAACTTGAAAAAGTCTTACTTACCTTGTATTGTGGGAATCACAGAGTGGTATCTAAGCGTACCAACCCGAGAAGTCGATGTAATCTAAAAGTATTCCAAAAGTAATTACTGTGTAATTTAAACTGTTTTGAAACCCGAAACAAACCTGTAAAGATTACAAATTCAACCACAACTGCATTTCCTTGTAAAGTCTTGCATTTGAGAGTATTTTTCACTTATCTGTACCAAGTCCTGCAAATAAAACATAAGTATACCTTTTTTATACTTACCTAATTGGTCTGGTTTCTATCTCTGAGTGTGTGCATCAGTCTTGAACACATCCTCCTGATAAGCCTAACTGCTCGCCCACACTACCACAAAGAGAGCTGTTAGTACTTACCTAACTTAACATCTGCTATACCTCTGGGGACTCCCTGGACTCTGTGCACACTATACCTCACTTTGGTATAGTATATACAGAGCCAGCTTCCTACAGCCGTGTAAAGATTAAACAGTAAGGGGGCCAAAACGCAGCCCTGCTCTAGGCCACGATTGGTGTCAATTTTGCATATTACCATGCGGAGACCTGTTTTCACCCAAACCCATGTCTCCGTGTATATGGAGATTACAGCTCTTAGCAGCATTGGGGTATGCCCAAGGCCACAGGAATTATGTGATTGTGTGGCTGCGGCATTTTCGCATAATTATAGATTTGCCCAATTTGCCACATAATTCATAATCTGCAGATTTTAACAAAAAAAATGTTGTTCCTAGCTCGAACGGTTCAAAAGTTACTAAAAATGCAGCGACAAGTGCTGCTGCGCAGTGGAAGGCCCTTAGCAAAGGTTGACTGGGCACCTTTCTGTTGCTTATTGCTATATTTGGGTGCTAAACTGGTACTAATGAGGTGTTACCAATGCCCAGACAGTGTTAACAAGCTTAAAAATGTCAAAATTATAAAGCAATACTAACACAAAATGTGCATTACACCGCATAATTTTACCTTTTGTGCAGCATAATTAAACCCCTACCCTGCCACATAATTTTGCCCTCCCCTGCTGCATATTTACAGTGGCCCGCAGTATGCCCCAAGCATCTAGCTTGCTCTACAGAGCTGCCAGTCAACTCTGTCAAATTCCGCACTGTAATCTATAAAGCAGCAGAAGAGAGGTAATCCATTCTTTTGAAGGACTTGGTGTCTCAGGAAGGATAGCGTTATGATTGTTATCCACTGTTGATGCCCCGGCCTGGAAGCCAGATTGAAAAAATTGCAGGATATCCTCCTCTAATACCCAGGCCTCTAGCTGTTTCAATAGGACACGAGCATAAGCTTTGGCTTCTACGTCCAAAAGTGCAATCAGATGATAATTTGAGGCCAGTGACCAATCCCCCTTTTTATGTATGGGGCAACGGGTAGACCCTCTCCAGGCATCAGGGATAGTAGCAAATTGAAAGTCAAAGTTAAAAAGTGGAGTCAGCAACCTGGCCCAACGGTTAGGGGCACATTTGAATAGGCTCGCCGATAAGCTATTCGGTCCGGGAGCCCCGTTGGTTTTCAGGCGGTTGATTACGCAAGCTTGTTAGTTTACCAGTGCCGCTCCGGTTCTCCTCCGAATAGGCATCCTGTTCATGCCCTTGTTCGACATAGTTCGACAGCTAAATCTCTAACTCATCGGATGTTGGGTCTGCGAAGGGGTTTAGCTTTCAGTCCTTTACCATGGCCTGTTTGATAGTCAGGAAAACCTGCTGGCCAATCCATGCATAGCTCGGTTACGTGCCTGCCCCATGCTCCTTCAGGGACTCCATTCTCCCTGGTTACGTTGCCATTTCTTAATTTGTTGACATGATCCCAGAAGCGTGCTTGGTTTGGATTTTTGAGCAACTGAAAAACGGGAGCCCATTCTTTTCGATTCCTTTCCTTTTGGTGTTCCCAAACTGTTTTTTGTGGGTTGATCTTATGAGTTTTACTGCCACTGCAGTGGTGGCAGAAGGTTTTTTGTCAGTCGACCCGCTGGGCTTTGTGAAGAGCTCTTCTTGTGGAAATTATGGCTTTATCATAGTGAAATGTTGGTCCCTTATCCCGACCAGTCAACTGAGAATTGGGCTTAGTCTCGTTGCTCATCAGAAGTGTTTTAAGGTCTCCCACGCACTTTTCCCACATCAGTAGGGCTGATTCTGGATGAATCAGCTTTAATGGGAGCTCAAATGTACCTAACCAGTTGGTGACAGTTGCTGTATATTCTGGCCTCCACTTCATTCTTTTTACTAAATTCACAGTCTCTTCCCCCATTGAAGTGCCCACATGATTGCTCTTGTCTGATAATAGTGAAGTTAGCGTCAGTGTGCACTTCAGTGGGTTAGGATCGATTTCTGTTCTATTATTTCAAAGTTTGCAAGCTGGGCTGCTAAATACTCGGAAAGAAAGATATAATTGATGGTAGATAGGCCTTTACAAGTCAGAGGAAATAACCGTTCCTTCTCTTTCACCTCAGAGACTGTTTGAGCCGATGTCAGTTTATGGGTTGACAGGAAGTGCTTTATGTTAGATTCCGCTCTCGACTGGGTAGTGCATTCTGGAGGCGCTTCCAGACCTCTGGTATTAAAGGCTCCTGCAATTATGATTTCATGGCAGGGATAGTCCAGGAGAAGCGATTCAAGGCTGTCAAGCAAGTTGCTTACCTTCCCCATCATTGCTTTATTTAATGTGTTAAGATAACAATTTACCAGCAGGCCGATATCTTTCCAATTAAATTTCAGGCCCTGGATGAGGATTGCTTGTGCTGCTGTGCAGCTGAGATCCAGTGGTGCGGCCTCTAATTTGCTTGATGAAAATGGATAACCCCCCCCAACCCCGACAGGCGCCCAAAAAGACTTGCACAAATCGCCGGTGCAAAAGACTTGTAGAAACCGGACAAGGTCGTCATTTTATAGTACATCTTATATTGTGATGGATATACAGTCTTTGATACACATCATAGAGTCCGAGAAATGCTATAAATATCTATGAATACTCAAATAGATAGCTTTCAATAAGCCACACACAGCTCAGAAAGCTAAGCCCAGAAGAGAGTGGTGGACACACTGCACAAAATGCACATCCCAAGACACAGAACAACAAAAGCACAGCCCAGGATGCACGGATTAGCCCGTGGGTATCCCGGGGAGCCTCATAATGAATACCCTTCAACGCACTCAGCACATGCAGGTGAGGGGTGGCCACAGGTTGCACATCTCACAATGTCCAGTGTGCTAAACCTGAGCATGCTTGCCCTCGGAAGCAGAGCTCGCAGGGCACAGCAGTGATTCGCTGCACAGAGGCCAGTGCAAGCAGCACATATGGCAAAGTCCATTGCGCATTAAAACATGGTCATATCAGGATACAAAGGGTATAGTAAACAGCACAACGTTTACTAAAAATCAAGCGCAGCCAAGAATAAGCAGTCCGTTTTGTGCAGCAAGGCATAGGTGGAAAATACTACAAAGCCCAATATACACAGAGCAGAATACACAGCCTGGGATATGCAAACCACGAAACAGACCCAAATAATAAAGGCACCTAATGGCCGGGCTGTGATAAACAACCATCTACATGTCACCAAGTTTATCTCAGAATACACTTGCATGCACAGCCCAGCATACCACACGTCTAGCCGTTCACATAGGCACATGTGCAAAAATCCCCACACTTGAATAATGTGTAGCGAACAGCACTGAATACCTAACACACGCCCA
Organism: Calotriton arnoldi; assembly: GCA_963921515.1. Taxonomy (NCBI): domain Eukaryota; kingdom Metazoa; phylum Chordata; class Amphibia; order Caudata; family Salamandridae; genus Calotriton; species Calotriton arnoldi. The sequence goes on along the minus strand of CAWUFW010000301.1, from coordinate 4,839,542 downwards.
CGCTGAAAGCTTAGAATAGGCATATGATACAGAGCATGTGTGTAGAAACAGGTTTCAAGGCATCGGCGGTGTTACATAATACAATGTATATGTGCAAACACTTAATCAGAGAACTGATTCACCCCACATGCAAACAAAGCAGCTAGTACGTATATTACAGCCACACTTTTTATGAAAGGCAAATTACTTGCTGCCTGTCTCCATCTGTAACCTTTACAAACACATTAAACATATCATGGGTAATCACAAAACCCACACAATGAATACAAAAAGTATGCTAACCTTTTCCAATACACACAATATGCTATAGATAGGCGAAAACTACTGGCTCGGCCAATGTAGGCTTTAATTGTTTTAAGCTCAGTCTATCACATTGAAAAAGTTGAAGCATAATTTTCCTCCCTGGGTTACTAATATTCCACTTATTAAAATGGCTTCACTGACAACTGAAGCACAAGCATACCCACTCGTGACGGAGATGACTGTTGTGTAAACACCTCACTGATGTCTCTTGTTTGGGCATGAAAATGTTCAGACTGTGAAAACTTAAATTCCTAATCCATCAACATGCATTTGCCTGTGTAAGCAAGGAGGAAGAAATGCAACACGCCTGTACTTAAAGAAAGTCTTTTGTGAGATTCACCTGAAACATCTGTTTACACTCCACTAAACTCTTAAGCCTCGTGTACTAATGCCTGCACAGGCTCTTTAACCGCAGGAATCGAAGGAGACGACAGCTCAGCAACCTCGGATTCACAATTGTCAACTGAAACTGAAAACAACTTGTATGGAACAGCTATAGAAGCACCAGGCAGGGGGAAATCCAGGGATGCTATATTTAAAAACCCTGACTCCACTGGATGTCGAGGTTTTGTAGATTCCAAGTAGAGAGGTGTCTGCTGGTTAATGCTGAGAGTTCAAGTAGCAGTACACCTGTGGGGACTGCTCTGTTGATAAAAAATAAGATACCAAGTAAATGCTGGGCATCTAGACTTTTTTACAGAAATTCTGGTTAGCGATAGAGGTCAGATTTTCCAATAAGGGGTGCAACTCAGATACCGCAACGTGAAGCTGGACAAGGGTTAATAAGCCTGTGCAACCTCACAATACGAGGGTGGATGAGCTCTATACAAGCACTCGCCAGACTGAATTCACCACCATTAAGGATCAAAATGAGCCTGACAACCGCTTTTAAAAGCTTTCGCATATACAGGGAGACTGTACTAAGCATTTAACACAATTCCATCTACTACTACGAAGCCCCCCCCCTGCAAATTAACATTATGGCCTATAATATCTTCTAAAAGTTGCTAGACTATTGGATACAATCTCTACTGCTGGAGAATTTGAACACCCACAGCATCAACTTTAATATCAATGTGATGGCATCAGAAGACCATGGAAGAAGCGGACAGCTGGAAGGAATGGTTTGCTGCTTCATAGATCCCCAACTACAATGTCTGTTCCTTGTTGTGGTGCCTTGTCATCTGCCGCTCCACGTCCACATGAGAGGGTACAATTTCTGTGGAGGATTTGGAAGGAGGTATTTCTTGGCTCTGGCACTGTGACGGAGTAGCGGAAGGCAGGGTCGGACTGGCCTATAGGGCAATCAGGCAGTGCCCGATGGGCTTGTCTGATAGATCAGTGTGTGGACTGGTTGTTTGGAGGTTTGTGGGCCTGTTTTATGGTCTGATGGACCGTTGTTTACTGTGGATTTCCCTGATATTACCACACACATTGCCTTTAGCAAGCACAATTGCTTGGGTACCTTGCAAAACACTTGTATGATGTGTCTTTACAAGTTTAAAAATGCCCTATTTGCAAATGTGGGCCACTTTTTTAGCTATCTGATTTGTTAATGGAGGCCACTTTTATTTTGGTGCCTGGGCCTATTTTCTCTCTCAGTCCGACCCTGGAGGAAGGCCTCTGGCTGAACATACACGATCTGGGGCTTGGTTTCAATGCAAGGTGAAAAGTGGGGAGCAGTAATCCCAAACCATAAATAGTAAATAAGATGTCCAAGTCAGCCAACAGAACTGTAAAGAAGGAAACACTGACTCGTCACCAGCCGACTGGACTATGGGAACACCCTCTACGCCGGAACCACAGCCAAACTTCAAAAGAGACTCCAGCGCATCCAGAACGCCTCCGCACGACTCATCCTGGACATCCCCGACACAGCCACATCACCGTACACCTGAAAGACCTGCACTGGCTCCCCGTCAGCAAGAGAATCACGTTCAGACTCCTCACCCACGCACACAAGGCCCTCCACGACCTGGGCCCAAAGTACCTCAACGACCGCATGTCCTTCTACACGCCCACACGCCAGCTACGATCAACCAGCCACGCCTCGCCACCGTACCACGCATCCGCAGAACCACCGCCGGAGGAAGATCCTTCTCCTACCTGGCGGCCAAGACCTGGAACTCCCTCCCCACTCACCTTCGGCGAACCCAGGACCATCTCGCCTTCAGGAAGCAGCTCAAGACCTGGCTGTTCGAGCAGTAACTTACCCCCTCCCCCAGCGCCTTGAGACCCTCCCGGGTGAGTAGCGCGCTCTATAAATGCCGTGATTGATTGACTCAGAGGCGAAGGTGAGCAGTACATGATTTTGGTAGGGGCACATTTGCCTCCACTCTCTGGATGCTCAGGCCATTCGAAGCCCTAGGTGTGAAACATGTCCTGCACTAGAGGCAGTGGCTGCCTGAAATATACACAAGACTGCGTAAGGGCTCTTGTCTCTCACTCTAATGGCCATACTCTAGCATGGCATCCATAGATTGTATCTTTCTGAAGATAGTTTGGTCTTCCCATGCTTTTCATCCAAGAAAAGGACCAATGCCTTTAAGAGTTGAGCTGCTCTCATCCGAAGCTCCTGCTCCTTGAGAACGAGTGTGTTCCCTCAGGAAGGATCTGGAAAGTTTCTCGTTGTGTAAGGCAACCAGACATCTCCACTCGGAACTCACCATAACTTCACCTGCCCCCTTAGGGAATCCTCGTGATGTGTATGAGGCAGAAGAGATGAGGGAAAAAAAACTCTTAATAAAGACAGGGCCCACTTGTCTGGGACATATTTAGGCTTCCAAATAATTGCTTTGTATTTCTCAGGCTATATGGGAAAGGGCGATTAAGACCAGCCCAGCTGGGACCCTCAGGCTACAACATCCTTTCAGGAGGGTGCACATTGATGGAAAGTCTCAGTTTATCTCGGAAAGAATGGGTAAAACCAATCAGTTAAGACAACCAAATTAAGTCTCTATTTCAGACATGCGGACATCGCTTTGGAAGACACAACAGTCAATACATGACATTGTAACCTAACATATTTATTGCAAGTTACAAATTATCAACCTTGAATGCCTGAAACGCAGAACTGGCCTCACGAGTTGTGCACACTCAGGGCTTTAAGTGGGCCGGCAGTTCTAAAAAGCAGGTGCTGAGACCAGGGGCGACCCTCTATGTGAGCGCCAGGGGCGTTGCCCCCCTATTTATGTGCCCCCCCACATCGAGCCCCAATATTAAACCTAATATGAAAATACTTTTTTTCCCGGCCGCGGCTGTGCTGTTTTCAGCCGTGGGCAGGGTTCCTGCATGATGAGTTAGGAGGGCAGGGCATGCGGGTAGGGCTTTAAAATGATTGGCCGCACACTAAACGTTCAGGTTCAAGTGGGTCAACACTCCCTCTTCAAAGTACGCATGTCGGGTTGGACGCTGCCTTTCACCGACCAGCCCGACATGCGCAATATATGCCTCTCCCCATCTGCGCAATTAGTGAGACGGGGGGGGGGCATTACAGCTGCAGCCTCCCGGACTCCTAATGAGCGCTATCCTAGCCTGCCCGGGCCAATCCTGGCTCAGGATACACCTTAGGCCTCTAATCTAGTGGTCGAGACATGGTAAATCACTGCATGGCTACTTTATTCTGCCATGCAGTGATTGGCCATTTCTCTCCCTTCCGCTCTTCCTTCTTCGTTCGCAGCGAACGGCATTGTGCACGATGTTCAACTTCGGAAGTTCCCCCTAGCTCGCAAGCTGAAAGGGAAAGGCAGACTCAAGAGTAAGAGATGCCAGCCTATGGTGAAAAAATAAATAAAGAATGAGGTAAAAAGATGTGCTCAATTATTTGTCAAAATAATGAAAAATAAGACTCTGTCTCACGACACACTTGTTAATTATTAACCGCTCTGCTCTTGAAATCATTGGAATGCTACTGGCTGACCGCCTGTGCAATAGCATGCACTTAGTGCTGATAGTAGGACCACCTCCATCTTATTTGTGATAATTTTATTTATAATGTCTGTGCGCGCCGTTTTCAACCCACAGTGCATAAATATCATAGGTAACGATCAATCAATCAGGGAAATTATAAGCGCACTACTCACCCGTGAGGGTCTCAAGGCGCTGGGGGGGTCAGCTGGTCTGTTTCATTCAAAGAGCCAGGTCTTCAGAGCCTTCCTAAAGGTGTTCAGGGAGGGGCCACGTCTGATGTCGGCAGGGAGCTCGTTCCAGGTCTTGGCCGCGATGTAGGAGAAGGATCTTCCCCCGGCTCTGGCTCTGCGGATGCGTGGGGTTTCGGCGAGGAGGAGGTTTCGTTTGGGTACGTGGAGGGTGATTCTGTCGTTGAGATATTGGGGTCCGGTGTTGTGTAGGCATTTGCAGGCGTAGGTGAGTATCTTGAAGGTGACTCTTTTCTCGCTGGGGAGCCAGTGGAGCTTGCGCAGGTGTTGGCTGATGTGTTCGTGTCGAGGGATCCCGAGGACGAGTCTAGCGGCAGTGTTCTGTATTGTCTGGAGCTTGCGGAGTAGGGACTTGTTGATGCCGGCGTAGAGGGCGTTTCCGTAGTCCAGCCTGCTGGTGATGAGTGCGTGGGTGACTGTCTTCCTTGCCTCGGGGGGATCCATTTGAAGGTCTTACGGAGGATGCGGAGGGTGTTGAAGCAGCTGGAGGTGACGGCGTTGACCTGTCGATTCATGGAGAGGGAGGAGTAGAGTACGATGCCAAGGTTCTTGGCGTGGTCTGTGGAGGTCGGTGGGCTGCCGAGGGCAGTGGGCCACCAGGTGTTGTCCCATGCCGAGGGGGTGGTTCCGAGGACGAAGACTTCTGTCTTCTCCGAGTTGAATTTTAGGCAGCTATTGCTCATCCAGGCTGCGACGTCCTGCATTCCTTCCTGGAAGTCGAGTCTGGTGGTGGTGGGGTCCTTAGTGAGGGAGAGGATGAGCTGGGTGTCATCGGCGTAGGAGACTATGCTGAGACCGTGTTGTTGGACGATGGCGGCAAGGGGAGCCATGTAGATGTTGAAGAGGGTTGGGCTCAGTGATGATCCCTGTGGGACTCCGCAGTTGATTTCCATGGGTTCGGAGAGGAAGGGTGGCAGTCTGATCCTTTGGCTTCTGCCGGTGAGGAACGATCTGATCCAGTCGAGGGCGGTGCCTTGTATGCCGGCGTTGTGTAGTCTGGCTGCGAGTGTGCGGTGGGAGAAGGTGTCAAAAGCTGCTGACAGGTCGAGTAGAATCAGGACTGCGGTGTGGCCTTGGTAGAGGAGGGAGCGAATGTGGTCGGTGGCTGCGAGTAGGGCGGTCTCGGTGCTGTGGTTGCTTCAGAAACCGGATTGAGAAGGGTCGAGGATGGCGTTGTCTTCGATGAACCTCGTCAGTTCTGCGTTGACTGTCTTCTCTGCGACTTTTGCTGCAAACGGGAGGAGCGAGATGGGCAGGTAGTTTTTGTGGTCCGTCGGATCTGCTGAGGGCATCTTGAGCAGGGGCCCGACTTCTGCGTGTTTCCAGTGGTCGGGGAAGGAGCCGGTCTCGAAGGTGGTATTGATGGTGCGTTGTAACACGGGTGCGATGGTGGTGGTGGCTTTGTGGTATATGTGGGGAGGGCATGGGTCTGTGGGGGACCCGGAGTGGATACCCTTCATGGTTGCGGCGGTCTCCTCTGTCGTGATGGGTGTCCAGGCGGAGATGGTGGTCTGGCTGGCGTTGCCGCAGGGCGGGTTGACTGCGGGGCCAGGTAAGTGGTCGTTGAAGTTGTCGTAGAGGTTCTTTATCTTCAGGTGGAAGTAGGATCTGAGCATGTTGCAGAGGTCCTGGGAGGGGGTGATGTCCGTGGCTTCGCTGTGGGGCTTGGTGAATTCCTGGATGATGCTGAAGAGTTCCTTGGAGTTGCTGGAGTTGGCGAGGATTCTGTTGTGGATGAAGGTCTTTTTGGTGGTTCTGATGAGTTGATGGTATTCCGTCATAGCGTCCCTGTAGGTGGTGTAGTTTTCGGGTGTCTTGATGTTTCTCCAGTTCTTCTCCAGGCGTCTGCAGGTGCGTCTGGCTTCTTGGAGATCGGTGGTGAACCAGGCGGCTTTCCTGGGGCGTTGCTTGCCGGGGTTGCGCAGCGGGGCGAGCTTGTCTGCGCAGTTGGTGATCCATGTGTGGAGTTCCATGGCCGCGAGGTTGGCGTCGGTTGCGGCGGAGGGGGTGTTGTCATTGAGGGTGGAGTTGAGCTGTTCCTCTGTGACTCTGCTCCAGTTCCTACGCGGGGGACGCGGAGCGGGTTTTGGCAGCTTGGGTTTGTTGACGAGGAAGTGTACGCAGTGGTGGTCGGTCCAGGGGGGCTGCGTGGTGTGGCTGAAGTGAATGCTGTTGCTTCCAGCGAAGATGGGGTCGAGGGTGTGACCTGCCTTGTTGGTCGGTGCGGTGACGAGTTGTTTCAGTCCGATGTTGGCGAGGTTGTCACGGAGGGCGGTGGAGTTGGGGTCGCTGAGGTTGTCGAGGTGAAAGTTCAGGTCTCCGACGAGTATGTAGTCTGTGGTGGCGATGGCGTGGGGCGCGATGAGGTCGGTGATGGTGTCGGCGAAGAGTACTCGGGGGCCGGGAGGTCTGTAGGCGAGGGTGCCACGGAGTGTGGAGTTAGGGCTGGTCTGGGCCTGGAAGTGCAGGTGTTCGTGGCGGGGAAATTTTCGCTGGAGGGGGTGAGGGCGAAGGAAGTTTTTGTGTGCGATGGCGATGCCTCCTCTAGATCTTATACCCATCTGGGATGGCGATGTCAGGGGCCGAGGAGGCGTTGGTCCAGGTTTCCGTGAAGAAGGCGACATCGGGTGATAGCAAGTCTAGGAGGTTCCAGATTTCCACGGCGTGTCGGTGCACGGAGCGCATGTTGAGGAGGATGCATCTTAGGGCGTTGGCGGTGTTGGCGGCTGAAACGCTGGTGAAGGCCTGCCTGCAGTGGCGGCAGGAGAGCAAGCCGCGGGTAGTGTTTGGCGTGGACAGCTGGCAGTTGTTGTTCCTTCCGGGGTTCAGTGCGAGGAGGGTGGTAGCGTCGTAGTGGTGGATGGTCGGAGATCCAGTGTTCCTGGCGCTGGCCGCGGTCGGGACGCGGACGGGCGCAGACGGGCTTGCCTTAGGCGCGCAGACGGGCTTGCCCTAGGGCGCACATTCGGCGCGCCAGGGGCGCGACCGCGCAGCGGCCGCCATTAAGTAGGGGAGGGGGGAGGGACGATCAGCAGGGAGGCGGGAACGGGCGTGGGCAGGGGGGGAGGGGCCGCAGGAGCAGCAGCGGCGCGGAGATGACCGGGCAATGTGGACAGAAGCAACAATAAACAAGTGGCAACAATTAAAACAAAAAGAGTGGCAACAATAAATTAGTGGCAACAGACAAAACAAGGGGCACAATTTCCGAGTTGAAGCGCAGGACTAAGCGAGGGGCGCTGACCAGGCTGGAGCAAGCTGGCAGGCAGGTGCGGGCACCGCAAGGAACGGACTGCAGCGGCCTCGAACCCCAGGCAGTGGGGGTGAAAACGGAGTGAGCGGCGAGGCCAGGTACAGCGGAGCTGCTGGGGAGAGAGCAGATCTCAGACGAGGCTTTGTGACTCATAAGTGATTACTATATGTGTCAAACGTGGCTGACTGACGATCTTAATTGTGCGACATCCCTGGAGCTTTTCCAATGCCACGCCAGTGTTTAATCACTATGTCACCAGTAGTTACACGAATTGAAGAATCGGGGCACAGCTGGGCCGGCACCCTCTTGTCTCTGACAGAGGTTTACATTTATTTATTTTCAGCTGAGCACAGGGAAAGCGTTGTCGAAAAAATTGTTTCCATTTAAAATAAAGAATTCCAAGGAGAGAGGATGTTTCTGATCCTGTCCTGCTTTGAGTCACTGCTAGTGCTCAGCCTAGTTTGCCATTACCATCTTTTCCTCCTATAGCCAGTAGCCGCTGACAAGTGTTTCTGTGTGGCATCAAATTGCATGTCCCAGCCGAATGGCAGCATTTGTCGGAGACAAAGTATAAGAGGCTAAAATAAATAGTTGAAGACAGTGGTGGAATATTGTTTAACTATGGTTGTGGCCTGTGGGAGTGACACGAGGGTTACTAATACTTTCAGCTCAAAGACTCGTCGAAAAATGTTGTTTCCAAATGCCAGCGCGAGGGTGTTTTTCTCCTTTCCTGTCATAATTCCTTTTCACATATTTACCTACTTAGAAGTTTAAAAGTTTGGCAACTTTATTTATGAAGAGGAAAGTCGAAGACCTGCTAAGATTTCTATATAAAATGCTAATATACTGCTGTTGATTTATGAGATCTTCTGCTTGGAAAATATAAAGAAATTAAAATATCTCAATTTCATCATGAACGCACGTGTGCAAAGGCACTATTTGCCCACCCCCTTTTAAAAATAATTCTCAGGCCCGGGAGGAGGGGACGAGGCGGGGCGAGTCCTCCTGTGAGCCACATTTACGGTTGGGCTCACTTGTTTCACTCGTTTGCGGCACAACACTTATCTGCAACTTTTACGCTTCACCACTTTCACATTTCACCAGCCGCCACTGGCTGAGACTGGTCCCTATCGGGCTCTCCATTTTTGCCCTCACTCTGTAGCAGTACCATGCTTCGCTGGCTTTGATGTAACTTCAAAGAGACTCAGTATAGTTCTTTCACAGTCTTTTCATTTTAAAACAGAAGCATTTTCAATATTATATACAACGAAGTCGTAGTTTTTTTTTTTTTAATCTTATGCAACAAATAACCATTGACAAAGCCAATAGTCCTGGCTCCTTGTAGGTATAATGTTACTTGTATTAAATATCTGGATGCAATGACAGAAACAGCAAAATACCAGTGGGCCGGCACACTATGCTCAGCACAGATTTTTAGTTTATGTGTTTTTAAGCCACGCCCTTAAATACATCGGGCACGCTCCTATGAGAAAGCAGCCCCCTCCCCCCCAGTTTTTCCATCCCACTTAAAGCCCTGCGCACAGTTCTTTAGGGTAAGTAAGTACATTTACCGACTGAAAAATATTACTGACGAACTATAACTCTTTTCAAGTATTTATATGCCCGAATAGAAATTACACACATGAATTTACTAATAATAAGAATTCTTATTCAAACACAACCACGCTGCTAAAAAGCCTGCTACGTTTAGGTGGAGAAACTAATGTCAATCAGTCACCTCGGATAAACTAAAGGAAAAAGTCTGACAGAAATACCACACAGATTAGTCACTGGAATATTTAATGTTCTCAGCCCGGTAGAGGGGCTGCATTGTTAACAGAGTGAATAATTTATTTTGAAGACTTTTAGACACATTAATCACTACCGAACCATTTCAGCGCAGCTGAGGCGGCACAGGGTGGGGAACTTCGCGCCAGGAATGACGCGATAACCGACATTACAATTTCTCTCGGAGGTACGCACAGCAGGGCATTTTCACACGCCTCGCTGTACATGCGGCTGAGGTACGGAAGGAGTGGAGGTGAACGCATTAGGAGTAGCGCGGTGTTTTCTGTCACGACTGCAGGGCACAAGTCCTATAAAAAGAAGTGAAGGGACTGACCATGTTAGGAAGTATGCAAGTGACATCATGGCGCCTGCCATCACAGCACATGAGGTCATGTAACATTCCACGTGGCATTCCAGCAGTAAGTGACTTCATTGGAAGTGACATCACAAGAAGTGACATCAGATACTAAGATCTCACACATATGTTTATCAGGTGTATCATGAGTACATTTAAGTGCATTATGATATTTAACAAATGAGATTTGGAGTCGGGGTTGTGCCAAAAAAGTGGCGCACTGCTGACGCAAATTCTGGGCCTCAACTAATAATTTTTTTTTAAAAACCCGGACACAAAGAAATTGGCAACAAGGAAAACCATGTCAGTAGATATGTTCTTCTTAATTGGTTGCAAAGTCTGCATTTTAAAATATTTTATGGGGTTAAGGCATCTGCTGCAGAGGTGCCCAGTAAATCTCAGGGAATAATAATAATGGGGAGATGGCTCTGGAGGTTAACGCGTTTGTTGGAGAGATCTGTGTTTTGTGTAGTCCCAAATTTGAATCAAAGTAGTATAGAAGATTAAGTTGTCTCCTGCAAAACAATCACCCACTGTTCTTGAGGGGGTGGGAAGGGGAGTTTGGGGATTGTTCAACCTCTATTTTGCTGCTATCTTCTTCAGGTTTATTATTCATGATATCACAACGCATACGGTGTGCGTTTTATACAATGTTGTGAGCATAAATGTACCACCTAATTATGCAATAGTGCTCGGATATGTGTATGTTATAACATATGCCAACTGAAAATGCAATAAAATATGTTTAAAAAAAAGTTGTCTCCTACAAAGCACATCATGTAACATGCAGTTCACAGGTTTTTATTTTATGTAGATAGATAAGTGGATTACTGCTTTGAACAGAGATCCTTTTGTTACTTTCAGTTCATAAATTGTAATCCTTCTAGTAGACCACAGAGAGCTATGAAAGGCATTTGACTCCTACACCTTGTAACCCTGACTGTCTCATGCAACACATCTTGTACATTGATTTGCACACTTACATGATTTACTTTGAATGGATAATGTGCATGTTATGTAAAGTACTCCAACACTCTACATTGGGATGAGTAGCTCTATAAAATAAATAAAATAGTGCTATTTAAATTTTTTGTGTAAATACTGGGACAGACAAACCCATCGAACAGTCTTACAGTGCATGCACTTATACACAGGGACTGAACAAAGTAAAAAAAGCATGCATCTCTTTAGTATCTGTGAAGAGATGCTGTGTGCTTTTGTTTCCTCTCCGTTGCATTTGCATGTAGGTGTGAGGTTCCAGGCCGCCTCCAGTCCCATACTCGATTAAAAGGAGGCCTGATGGCCCCTTAACTTCTGACTTTATCTTTGGCACCTCAGGAGGTGAAAAAGAAGCCCCCTCGCTGCCTGCACGTTGCTGCTGGGAATGGGAAACAGACAACGTGCAGGAGCTGCTGAACGTGTCCCGGTGTCTGTAAATGACACTGGGACAAGTTCAACATATTTCTTTGAGGCCCAACTTCTTGGCAGGGTGGACGGCGTCCACCCTGTGAAAATAGTGGGTGGACGCGGTGTACCCGCGTGTACCCCAGACTCGTCCCCTGCACGACTGATATTAAGTGGTTCTTATAAAACCCTTTGTGGTCCAAAAATATTGTCTTCTGGTCCCTACGTGACCAAACTGGTAAGAATCACAGGACTCCCTATGCCGCTAGTTACACAGTCAAACTGCATCTGCTTACAATCAAGCCTCTTCCCGAGACTGCTGCGGTTCTCTGTAACTCACCTCATGGATCAAACAGTCCACCGACATAGCAAACCCACCAGGCTATCACCACCGGAAGTCCTTTTATCACAAAAAACACTCTGGGAAGAGCTTCCATACCCGACCCATACAAGAAGGCGCAGGAGCAAACATTTACAGTCCTGGCTCCATACGGACAGGAGTCCTTAGAATAGACCCCGAATCACAAAAAGTTACTAATTTATTAGGTTTCACCTTCGACAGCGCATGCGCTCTTGCTTGCGAGTGATATTTTATACAACAAGGGACGTGCTGCCTGCCCCTTCCTTGACATTTTTGGCTTCACTGTCACTCTTATTTGCTGTCATCTCATTGACCAGAGTGTGATGGCTTCACTTCCTCTTCTTTCGGCTGGAGCATGGACCAAGTACTAATTGCTTCAGCTTGATACTAATCCTTCAGCTGAATAGCTGTAATTGAGGGACTACTTTTATTTTTTATTGCCCCATCGTCCTTGTTGAACCCATTGCCATTTGTAGATATGTTTTAGTATGCCAGACACACTTCACAAAAGCCCATCTTTAAAATGGATGTTTACTTTGACAACAGATGTTATCTGCTTTTATTGTAACAACAGATATTATTGGCTTCCTACTGTATTTTTACTAAGACATGGACGCAACTGTCTTATTATGTGATAGGATACTTTGCTAAATGTAATTTTTTTCTTTTTCACGCATGAGATTAACTGATTTGCTCAGAATCACAGTCTTGCTGTGATGCAACCTAACAAGCATTGGCAAAGCTAATAGGTCTTGCCTTTATTTATTTATTTCATTTATAAAGCGCACAAATCACCCCAACCGGGGTATCTCCGCGCTATGACTGCCTTTGTCAACCAGGGAGGAGAACATCAAAACAGCGTGGTTTTTAGCAGCTTTCTGAAGGCTAGGTAGTTGGAACAGAGACGTAGGTGGATGGGCAGTTGGTTCCAATATAGTGGGGCCAAATAGGAGAAAGCTTTCCCCCCAACCGAGCTTGTTTTATGCGAGGCATGTGGAGGAGATCCTTGTACCCTGAGCGAAGGGTCCTGGATGGTATAAATCTGACCAGCTTGTCTGTCAGATATCTTGGTCCAAAGTTGTTTAGGGATTTGTAGACCATACAGCAAATCTTGAATTTGATCCTTTTGCGAATAGGTAACCAATGCAGCTTTTGGAGTAGGGGGAGGGAGGCTGTTCTGGGGGGCGCATTGGTCACTAACCGGGCTGCCGTGTTCTGGACTACCTGCAATTTGTTCAAGGAGGATTCCTTGGCTGAAATCAACAAAGCATTGCAGTAGTCCAGACGGCTTAGGACCAATGCTTGCATCAGGGTTTTCCGCGTGGAGAGCGGAAGTAGGGGGAAGACTGCGGAGAAGGCTAAGTGTGTGGAAACAGGCCCCAGTCATTGTGGTGCATGCTCCTCTAGGGTTAGCTTCTGGTCAATCCGGACCCGTAGGTTCTTTACCACTTGTTTTGGGGTCGGGGCCGGGCCCAGTTCCTCTGGCCACCAGTTGGGCGACCACCTCACTACTGCTTCTCTGAATAACATTATTTCGGTTTTTTCTGCATTCAACTGAAGGAAGTTGTTACTCATCCAATCAGTGATGGCTTTCATGCCTTCCGAAAAGGTGGTCTGGATGTTGGTGTTATTCTTGTCAAAGGAGAGAAGCAGTTGGGTGTCGTCAGCGTAGGAAATAGGAATAAATCCTAAATTCCTTAATAAACCAGCCAATGGAGTAACATATATGTTGAATAGGGTAGGGCTCAAACATGAGCCCTGGGGTACTCCCTTGGTAACACTAGTGGTCTGTGATCTAAAAGGGCCTAGGTTGATGGTTTGGGTTCTTTCAGCCAGAAAATTAGTCATCCATTTTGGTGCGTTCCCCTGGACGCCTATGTCTCTGAGTCTCCCGAGCAGGGTCTGGTGGGAGATGGTGTTGAATGCTGCAGACAGGTCAAGCAGTATTAGGAGCACTGCCTGACCGTTGTCTGCTAGCATTCGGGTGTTATCGGGGGAAACATCCTTTACCACGCAACCATTTCAACGCGGTATGGTTACATCGTGGTTTTGACAACGCAAGTCGTTACATCGACTTGCACTGGAGGGCGCTCTAGACTAAGGAATAGTGTGAATTACTATTCCAACACCTTCCCTACTGTACGTAGACTGGAGTTGGAATAGTAATTCACACTATTCCTAAATCCAGCGCCCTCCAACGCAAGTCGATGTAACGACTTGCGTTGTCAATACCGCAATGTTACATACCGCGTTGTGATGGTACGCGTTGTACCATCATACATTCGTTATCGGTGACTGTCACCAATGCAGACTCCGTACTATGTCTAGGTCGGAATCCTGATTGCGAGGGGTCAAGGCAGTTGGAGGATTCTATAAATTCAGACAAGTGTTTATTAGTGTGCTTCTCTAGAAGTTTACTTAATAAGGGGAGCAAAGAAATAGGACGGTAGTTGGAGACATCTTCTGGGGGGGATTTGGGATTTTTCCTGATGGGAAGAATCTGAGCTGCTTTCCACTCCTTGGGGAGCCTTCCTTCCTTCAAGGAGCTGTTTAAAATGGAGCAGATGGGCACAGCAAGTTGCTTGGCGAGCAAGCGGTGGTCTTGGCTGGAATCAGGTCCAGTGGAGAGCCTGACTTAACAGTTTTTAATAGAGATTCAGTCTCCTCAGGGAAGAGTGCTGGAAACTCCTCTAGTTTAGACGTGCCGGGAGTGGTTGGCGGGGGTTAAGATATGTAACTTAATCGAGAGCCGTTGGCCGCAGTGATCTTGTTGTAGATCTTATCTATTTCCAATGTTAGATTTTCTGCAATATTGTCGCATAGGGTCGGGGATGTGGCCTCTTCCGTGTTACACGCCTTGGGGTTGGTAAATGATTTGAGGACCTGAAATAGTGCTTTGGGGGAGTTATCTGCCTGTTCAAGTTGTAGTGCAATATGCACTTTTCGGGCGGTTTTCAGGTTGCTATGGTATTTAGTCAAAGCAAATTTAAATCTTTCTTTGTCAAGCGGGTCATGTGTGCGGCGCCAATGTCGTTCAAGTTTTTTGCATTGGCTTTTTTCGGTCCGCTATTGCCTTGTGTCATGCTGTACAGCATGGGCATTGCTGATTTTGGCAATGATTGTAGCCATGCTGTATAGCAGCATGGCTGCTGTGCAACATGGCTAAAAATAATAATAAAAAAGGACTAAGATGCATCCAGCGCTAATGCACTTATTAAAAAAGGCGCATAAGCCCTGACTCCATCATAGCATTTTTTTATAATTGGATTTAGCCACACTGCAAAGCAACCGCGCTGCTGTACAGCATGGCAACAAAACATTGCCAAAGTCAATTGCTCTCACAGGTGAGACCTATTGGCTTTGACAATGCCTTAAGATGGACAGGACAGGACTTGTGGCAAAAATCAAAGGATGTGCCATCCGTCTCATTCTAGGTACCACCTCTCCTCATTCTGAGGCGGAGGAATCACTTTCTGACATGGGTGCTTCAGCTACCTCTGCTCCCTGAAACCTTTTACAGGGCCGTCTGCCACATAGGCACCAGCTGTACAGCATCACTAGGCCTGGCCTTTTTTTGGCTGTCCTCGGATTCTGTTTCTAAGTTTATGTATGGCACTTGCCCCACTGATGACATACTCTAAACTTATGGGGCTTTCGGTCAGACCTCTTCAGCCATTGGCTACTTTTGCTTCAGAGCCTTCGGCCATTGACTTGACCACTCTCAACCACAGCTTGGATCAATATTTTAGTCTCCCTGTTTTTCTGTTGAGTGGTTGGGCGTGTCCGTTTATCTCCAATGGAATGCATGCGGGAAAATTTAGCCAAGACGTGATATGCGATGTGTATGTATGTATGTGTGTATATATATATATATATATATATATATATATATATATTTATTTATTTCACTGGAAAAAAACAACAATTTCTGTGTTTTTAAAACGTTATGTTGCTACTGAACATTTCACCTACGTATGATGTTGCTTTATTTAACCTTTGTTTTTTCAGTGAATTTCTAGTTTTTTTTTAAACATAAAGTAATATTTTATTACCATACGTTAAGCCAACACCGGTCTCAGGCAGACAACCCCATGCTGTGAGGTGCAAGCATCCTAAGGCCAGGCCCTAGGGCCAATCCCCAGCGGGAGGTCAACCCCATGCTGCGCACGGCCTTTGGACAAGCCATCCCCACCTGGTGCATGGCCTTTAGCCGTGCATGGCTAGAGGTTGGCCGCAGGGTCTCAATCCCATGCTAAACACAGCCTTTTGCTGTGCACAGCTGGGGTTTGGCCACAGGGCATGCCCTGCAGTCAGGCCCTTTGGCCAACCCACCTGGAAGCAGCCAACCCCACACTGCGCACGGCCTTTGGCTGTGCGTGGCTAGTGGCTGGCCACAGGGCTTCAATCTCAACCTACACACGGCCTTTGGCCGTGCACAGCTGGGCTTCGGCCATAGGGCCTGCCCTGCAGTCAGGCCCTTTGGCCACCCCACTAGGGGGGGGGGAACCAACACCAAGTTGTCCAAGGCATTTATCACAGGTCCTGGCCTGCTCCCCTGTGGCCAACCCACCCGAAGGAAACCAACCCCCCCTGCAGGCTACCAACCCCACGCCACACACAGCCTGTGCAGCGTAGGGGTGTACTTCGGGCTCCAGGGACCCCTGGGGCCAAAACATATATATCAAGGCAAGAGGGGTGTGCAGCCCTCCTCCCCAATCTTTTATAGCCCCGAGGACCCCATCCCCAGGGCAAAATTCCATTAAAAAGAGGAGGAGGGCCATCTGGCCACCCTCCCTGAGCCCCATTTGGCCCCAGGGACTCCATCCCCGGGGCCAAATTCAATCAAAAAAAGAGGAGGGGGGCTCCGCGGTCCGCCTTCCTGAGCCTTCAAATACCCCGGGGACCCCATCCTATGGGCCAAAAAAACAATTAAAAAGGCGAAGGGGGCCATTCCCCCCCCCCCAAGCCTTCATAGGCCCCAGGGACCCCATACCCTGGGTCTGCATTTTATTAATAAAAAGGGTAGAGGGCTGCGTGGCACTCCTCCTTGAGCCTCATTAGGCCTTGGGGACCCCATCCTCCAGGGCTGTATGTATTTTAAAAGGGGACGTGGGGCACGGGTCCCCTCCCATAACCATCTCGGGCCTCTGGGACCCCATCCTCTGAAGCCTTTCTTTATAAAAGGTGGGTGCCTCAGTGCCTACCCGGGGGCACCCACCAACCAACACATTGGAGGCCTCGGGGGAGCCCCAGGGCTCCCAATGCCCCAGCCGGCTTCCTGCATGGTGCAGGAGCTGGTATTGCTTCCGCCCCGAGAGTGCAGCTATTTATGCTAATCCCCCGGGCGGGAGCAATATGGGTTCTGTTTCCCTGTCCACATCAGTGTGGGCAGGGAAATAGAACACAAGTCTGCTCCCAGCCGGAGGTAGCAAACAGGTTTCCCTGCCTGCGCTAGAACAGGCAGGGAAACTGTGTCCCGGAGGGCTCCCTGGGACTCCGTAAATGAGCAGGCCCTGGGTGATGGGATTCCCGAGGCCTATAAAGTCTCAGAGAGAAGGGCCGCATTGCACCGCTCCCTCTTAAAATGTGTCACAGCCCTGGGGAATTGGGTCCCTGAGGCCTCTTTAAGGCTCGTGGAGGGAGGGCGGCCTTACTCCCCTTTAATTCACGTTTCAGCCCCAGGGAATGGAATCACTGTGGCCTTTTTAGGCTCGGGGGGGCCCCACCTTTAATTTACATTCTGGCTTCAGGGGATGTGTCCCCGGTGCACATCCCCTTTCCAATCCTTGTATGCCATGGACCAGATTAGGAATAGACGTTTGTGGTCCAATTTGGGAAAAGGGTGAACAAGTTTTCCTTATTGTTCTAGTGGACCATTTCTCCAAATGGCCCGAAGTAGAAATCGTACACAGTGCTGATGCCAAAGCTATCATCAAGTTCTTGAAAAACTTGTTCTTGAGAGAAGGGCTACCCAAATGTGTTGTAACCGACAACGGTCCCCAATTTATTTCTGACATTTAAAAAAAAATTGTCAACGACAATGGCATTTCTCACAAAACCACTTCTCTGTACCACCCAGCGGGTAATGGTGCAGTTGAGAGGTTTAATCGCGTTGTGAAAGGAATTGTACAGTTAGCCAATCACAACGACCTTTCATGGAGGAAGGAACTAACACACAACTTAAGGGCTTTCCGTGTCACACCCTGTGAGTCCACCGGTTCAAGCCCATTTGTGTTATTGAGAGGCAGAACACCTATCACCAAAGACACTGTTGGGTGGTTAACTCCTAAGAAAGTAGACTGGTCCATAGAAGCAGTGAATAGCAGAATTTCACGCACTCAAAGAACTAGTAAGGATTATTACAACTCCAAACACGCCTGCAAACTTGTCAACATTCATGTAGGTGAGTGGGTTAGAGTTAAAAGTAGTGGCTTTGTTAAGAAAGGACACAGCCGTTATTCCCAACCCCTTATGGTAAAGAAGATCTTCTGTAATTCTGCACTCTTAAGTGACGGAAAGGTATGGCACTTTTCATCCTTATCATTGTGCAGAGGGGATGGGACCACTGTTCTGCAACACCCCAGTCAAGAGCGTAGGAGTACCCACGTCTCCTCTAGATACGATTGGATCTTTGATGATGACACCGGTCCGGGTCTTAACCCTGGGGGGTGTGAGGTTAGAGTGAGGGCTCCCTTGAGCAATATGGGTGTGGGCACTAGTGAAAGCTCCAACCTTTCAGAGAGTGACACCAGACTCAGTGACCCCACGAGTGATGACCTCACTATCGACACACCTCAGGCTGGAATTTCTGACATTACACAAGGTTATTCACATTCCCCTGGTTCCCAGGTTGGCGGGACCATGGTCAAGGAACCAGTTACTAGCAGACACGGTAGAGAAATAATTCCACCAAAAAAGTTACAAGATTTTGTATGTGATTGAATTTCCTCCCTTGTATCTCCATTCTCCTTCCCCTCCTTTTGCATCTTTGTATTTGCTGTAAATGAGGAGATGTGTTGTGTTTACTATTGTTCTTGGTCTCGCGACCTGCCTCACGCTGTCCCCTTCCCACGCGCCCTTGCCCAGAGTTCTATGACGTTTCCTCGTTCTATTGTGGAACCTTGGGCAAGGGTGGCGGTTGGAGGGCAGTTGGAGGAAATCTGTCGTTCTCACTGGACGCCACTTGGTGTCAGGGCTTATACCTAATAAAGACTACTTAACTTACTCCTACCTTACTGCGTGGTCTTTACAGCCACGTGCCTCCCTCCCTTAATGTTTGCCTTGGCCCGGGGGGATGGGGTCCCCAGGGCCTCTCAAAGGCTTGGGATGAGGGCGACGAGCCCCTCTCCCCAAAATAACACATCATGAGTGATGTAATATGGCGGGACACAAGTTATAGTTAGCTCTGATAACTATAACTGGTGAATATCTGTGTTTTTTTGTTCAAAATGTTAATGTCACTGACATTCACCTAACTATAACGTTACTTAAATCTTAGTTTTTTCAGTGAATTTCTAGTTTTTTTTAACGTAAAGTAATATTTTATTCCCATACGTAAAGACAACTTCCCGTGCGGGGTTGTGCAGATGGCCTGGCGTGTGGCCAGTCCCTGTGGCAAACCTTTCACAGGCGTACAACCCCATTTTGCACACAAATTTTCACACGTCTGGCGTGGGGTTGGCTGGAGGGTCTTGCTTGTAGCCAGGCCCTGTGTCCAACTTCCTGCAGGTAGCCACCCAGAGGCACCCAAGCCGCGCACGGCCTTTGGTAGTGCATGGCGTTAGCAACAGGGCCTGTCTTGCAGCCAGACCCTGCTTTCAACTCCCTGCAGGCAGTCAACCCCCATAGCCTTTGGCCATGCATAGCGAGGGGTTGGCCACAAGATAAAGGCTGGCCCAGGCCCTATGGCCAAACCCACAGAAGGCTGTTAACCCCACACCATGTAGGATTGGCCTTCGGATCCCGGGAACCCCATCCCCTAGGGCCTGAACGTATATATTAAGGCGAGGGGGACATGCAGCGTTCTCCTCGACCCTTAATTGGCCCCGGAGACCACATCCCCTGGGTCCAGTTCCAATAAAAGGGGGGACGGAGCTCCCTCCTCAAGCCTTAAACGGACCCAGTGACCCTATCCGCCGGGACCAAATACAATTAAACAGGGGAGGAGGGCATGTAGCTACCCTACCCAAGCCTTCTTGGAACAAAATATTAGGGGAGGGGGGCAGGTAGCCCCCTCCGTGAGCAATTTTAGGCCCCAGGGTCAACCTAATAAAAAAGGGTAAGGATCCATGTGGACCCCTCAACCCAAGCCTTCATGCGCCTCAGGAACCTCATTCCCCAGGGCAATTTTTTTGTTCAAAAGGGAGGGAGGCTGCAAGGCCCCCCTTCCTGAGTCTTATCAGGGAAGTGGGCATACAGCATCCCATCCCGAACCTTTTTGGGACCCGGGGACCCCACCCCCTGGGGCCAAGTATAAGAAACAGGAGGGAACCATGCTGCTCTCCTCTCCCATCCTATTTTGGCTCCGGGGACCCCATCTCTCAGGTCCTCAATTTTAAATAGGTGGGTGCCTTGGCACCCACCAAGCACATGTTAGGGCTGAAAACAGTTAGAAGAGGGAGGCTGCCTGCCCCTTAAAAAATACTTTGGGCCCCACGGGATGAGGTCTCCAAGGCCAAAAACGGCACCGACTCAGCAAGGCGGATGTAGTCAGAGGACACCAAGGAAACAATTATATAGCTGCTGCCGAAACACGTAGATGCCGTCACTGAGAATTAAATAAAATACGAGTAACAATTGCCCCACGGAGTGCTGGATTATTGCTGCGCAAGCGGTGGTTACTTTTGGATATTTTGAGACGCGGTGGGTGTCTCATGACCAGCACCCCCAGCGGTTGGGAAGCACACCAGGATAGCCGCCATTGGATTTTGAGGAAAGGAGACAGGCGTGCCCGCCGTTGAATCCCGACGTGAATCGCCGTAAGCCGAGGAGAAAGTGGCGTGTTCAGAGAGGAGGAGACCGCGGACGGTGATCGGAGGATTTCCGACAGCAGACGAGATTTCACAGAACACCCCGGGAAGCTCCGGTAAGCTGGGTGAAGTGAAGGGAGGCACGGGAGCCGGGCAGAAAAGCAACAACGTCGCCTGGTACAGCTAAGGAGAGAAAGGGAGTCGCCGAATAAGAGCGTGGCAATTTACCGCATTGAAACCATGAGTGAAGAAGAATGTGCAGCTCGAGAGCAAGAGGCTCTTAAACTCTTCATGGAAAGTGAAATATCGGTTACTAGGGACAGAGGAGTAATTGTCCCACTTGAAAATAACGAAATTGGAAAACAGTTGCAGGAATGGGAAAGGCTAAAAAAGAGGGAGATCTCACGATGGTGGGAGGTAGCATCCCTAAGGCAATACATTCAGGTTGGTCGGGTCCCGAGAGGACTCCGGATTATGATCACACCGACGTATGAAAATCCGAATCCAGAACGTTTGTGTGACTGGGCAGACAACAGCACCAAAAGTTATACAAACATGATTCATATTTTAATTAAATATGCTGAATTGGAAAGACAAGAGGTGATGTTGAAATTAAAGGAATTAAATATTATTTTGGAGAAATATAGTGATCAAGCAAAAGTAGTCAAATTCAAGGGAGATTTAAAAAACAGACTAGAAAAATATGAAAAACGTATAAAGGATAGAAAAGCAACGAAGTTCCTACGTGACCGTTTAGACTACGAAACAGGACGTATATATACTTTCGCTAAAAGATTTTACTCTGAAAGAAGACAAAAAGTCCAAAGTGGTCAAGTTGCACATCCTGAGACATCGCATAGTGAAGCCAGCTTGGACACAGGTTCTGAGGTGGAGCAGGAAGAACACGCGAGGAGGGGTGCAACTAATACGAGGTTGACGGTCACTGACAAACTTCATTTTTTACAGCTGGATCAGAAGACCGACCACCGCACAACGAGAGGGAGAGGAAGAGGACGAGGAAAAGGAAACAGGAGAGGGGGAGAAGGATATAGGGGAAGCACGAGGAGGGCAAACGCCCAGATCAATGCGGTCCAATACGAAAAAAACAACAAAGAAATAATTTCAAGTACTACAGTAATTAATTTGAGCAATATTGCTCTGTCAGCAGAAGACAAATCAGTACTAGAATTGGGCCTTTCTTACTGTGACGATAATGAATTTAATTATGCTAACACCAGAATGGACCTGTATAAGTTTGTGCGGAAACTGAAACTGTCCAAATTGCATAGCAGTAAGAACCTCCAAGTGTCCCCTGTATTATCAACTGAAGCCAATCCCCAAAACGAGCAATCTATTCTAGCTGTAACTGATGTACCAATCCTGGAAGATCTATGGTCACTATTCAATGAGAATATTGAGGAAACAAGAAATGAGGGGGAGCCTCTTGGAAATAATGAGGAATTGGGTTTCTGTAATTTAAATTTGGAGGAGGAAGATCATACTCCATTTCGTCCATGCTCCAGATTTATGCCCCAACAGGCACGAGATAATTTGGATATTTTCTCGTACAATGTGATAGTGGATTTAAAGAATTTACACTATAAAACAGCGCAACAGAGGAGGAAGGTTAATCCCAAAAGAGCACAAATCCAGAGAACTGTAAAAAGAATACAAAATGAAGAAGGAATTTTGGTGAAACCCTCAGATAAGGGATGAAATGTCGTGCTATGGGGAAGTGAATTGTATAAGAAAGAGGCTTTAAGTCAATTGAATAACAGAGTGTTATAAAAGAATCGAAATGAAAGAGTATGATATGGTTAAATATCAATTTTTTGAGAGACTGGAGTGCTGGAAACAACAGGATTTATTAACCTGGGATGAGTATATGTTTATAAAGCAAGAGACCCCAGTGATACCAGTCTTTTATATGATGCCTAAAGTGCATAAAAACATTAATAATCGACCGGGGAGACCCATAATATCATCTTGTAATGGCTTATTTGAGAATGCCTCAAAATACATTGACTATTTCTTGAATCCTATTGTAAAATCATTGACATCGCACCTTAAAGACTCTACAGATTTTTTAAAGTATATTTATGATGTACGTTGGGATGATATGATGGTTTTATTGACTCTTGTTATTGCTACGCTTTACATAAGTATAAAACATAGTGATGGTTTGAAAACCACTGAATACTTTCTGAACAGAAGACCTATGAGATTTTTAAAACGCAATAGAATGCTTTTAGAGATGATGGAATGGTGCCTTACCAAAAATATATATTTTTTTTTATTCGGAAAAGATTTGTTCCAGCAAGAACAGGGAACGGCCATGGGCACCTGCTTCGCCCACAGTTATGCTAATTTACATCTTGGCTGGTGGGAGGAGCAGGTGCTTGGCGGTTCGTTGCTGGAACATTGGACTGACAATGTCCTACTATGGGTAAGGTTCATAGATGACGTTTCCGTGCTGTGGCAGGGCACGGAAACCGATATAGATCTCTTTATCGATGACCTTAACTCCAATGATTTAAATTTACAATTTGTAGGACATCACAGTAAAACCTCTATAGCTTTCTTGGATATTAGAATTAGACCTGAGGGAGACAAACTGGAAACGACTGTCTTCCGTAAACCAACTGCTGGAAACACTATCTTGCATGCAGGGAGTGCTCACACTGTGTCACTCATCAAGAGTATTCCTTTTGGTGAGTTTTACAGGGCACGTAGACCCTGCAGTAATCTTGAAGATTACGATAAAATAGAGCTAGAGATGACCAGCCGGTTTTTACAACGGGGCTACCCATTAAATATTGTACGGGGGGCCGCAGCTAAAGCAAGAAACCTAGATAGAGAGAGGGTACTATTTGAACCATCAAGGACACAGCAAAAAAAGAAAAACAACAAGGCAATGTGGAATCGCATAGGTTTATAACGACTTTTAATACAAAACATAAAGATGTAAGGGCCATTTAAAAAAAACATTGGCACCTTATCAAAGGAGATCCAGTAGTAGGTCCCAAAATCAAAAAACATCCTATAGTAACATACAAGAAATCAAAGTCGTTAAAAGATCAAATTGTGAATAGTGAGTACAAAGAGAGAGAGAGAGAGAGTACCCCGACTTGGCTCCAACAAAGGATGAGTTTTAGAAAGTGTTTTAAATGTAAAGCGTGCCAGCATGGAGTTAATCTAACACATTTTAGAACACCTTTTAATAAAACCATTGAAATTAGGGGCTTTTAAACAAGTAGGTCAAGTTTTGTGGTCTACATGCTGAGATGACCCTGCGAAAAAATCTTTATAGGCAGTACTACCCTACCTGCCAATAAAAGAATATTGCAACACAGAAGGGCAATTGCCAATAAAGATAGAACGTACCCGGTAGCCCGGCATTTTGAAAGAAATCATCAAAGTAACCCTATGCTCATGCAATACAGTTGTATTGACAAAATCCCCAAAAAGAAGAGGGGGGGAATAGGGAGAGAGAACTCCGGAGGCTAGAGACATATTATATCCTGGAGTTCGATAGCAAGGAACCAAATGGGTTAAATATAGACGAAGATTTATTCACGTGCCTGGGCTAAGAGTCAGTGAGTTTGCACATACAGAAGAACCATTTTCTTTTACACAGTAGCTTTAGTTGAGAAGAAGTAATACAAAGGACACTTGGCACTTTATTATTGAGCATTTTTAGACTTAGCATTTTAACCTATTCGTGTGAATTAATGTGTATGAATCATTTTTTCTTAAATATGGTTTGGAACCAGTATATGAATTTCAATATACGGAGGCACTAGCACTTTAATTCTTCTAATATTATGAATAGTATATGAATTTGAATATACTGTGGCACTGAGCACTTGCACTTTATCAAAAAGAATTTGCACTTGAATTATCTTAGTACTGTGGAAAGTATATGAATTTGAATATACTGAAGCATTAGCACTTTATTATCTGAGTACTGTATATAGAAGAAAAAGTGGATATATAAGGCTAAGCACTTGCACTTTATTGAAATGAATTTCTGTCATGTCAATAGATGATATTTTTCTTTTTAATGGCAGCTATTGGACATGTTAATTATTTAAGCCTTGTGGTATTAATAAATATTGAGGATTGAGTAAATGATGAATTATGTTACTCAAACCGAAACAAGGAAATGTAATGGGCACTGGCTGACGAAAAAGTAACAAAACATATATAAAATGCTATGTTTTCCAACATGTTATAAGATGGCGCCCAAAAAGGAGAAAGAAATGTGAAATGACAAGTTTCAATGTGCCAAAGGAAATTGCTGTTGTCCTTTGTTGCTGTTTATGATTTAGTGTTTTAAAAATGTTTGAGAAATGGCGTCTTGCATCGTGAACAAGGCAGCAAGCTGCTGCCGAAACGCGTAGATGCTGTCACTGAGAATTAAATAATATACGAGTAACAATTGCCCCACGGAGTGCTGGATTATTGCTGGGCAAGCGGTGGTTATTTTTATATATAATGGCGGTGGTGCAGGGCATTCAATAAAATTCTAAAGCACCAAATATTGGAGATATATATATATCACACGAAATCCTCAAGCCAGACACCGACACTGCAGTTCCAGTAATCCAGATAAGTTTTATTGTTACATTACAGGGCTGTAACGCGTTTCGGCAGGATCCCCTGCCTTGGTCACACAGCGAGCCATCATACTGCAATTACTTTTATGTTGATGGAAAAAACAGTCACATGATGTCATGGACATAAACAACATACTTCCTAAAGCACATACTTCGTTCTCAGTTGTATAGGTTTCATTGGAATTTTGGGCTTCTCTGGTTTTTTTACATTTTTTACACATACATTAATCTTTTTTCATTTTTTTATTGCAATGTTCAATTTTCCATTTTCATTGTTTTTATTATTATTTTTATTTTATCAAAGTTTAAACTTTAAGTGCAAATAAGTGAAGTTTTCTTCCAAACGAAACCACATGTGTATAGATAATCTTTTATGTGCCTCATCTTAAAGCCCCTTACTGTATGTTTCTCTCAGTGATTTTCTTCCATGGGTAAGTATCTGGCACATATATACATATCTCTCCTTCATATATCTTTAGGTCTGTTTAAAACCGACCAATGATATCCTTGTGTTTTTGCTCTAACCTGGACGGAGATATTTTCCAATATAATATAGACAATATTTCTCCATGAGATAATAAGTACTTCAACCTGATGGGTCATAGCAATAAGGTGCGAGTGCATTTACCTCAAAATCATGCGCGTAAAGTGCAAGTGCTCTGGTTACCCTCAAAGTTGGCGCGTCAGTATCTGATATCTCAACATTTATGTTGGAACATTCAAGTTCTATCTCTCAACTGTTGTTTTGGACTCAACCTAACTAATTAGGCCTCGGAATGTGCAATTACGCAAAGAAAGTGCAAAAGTGTTCCATCCTGTAGTTCTCTAGACCACCAATCATGCTAAAACAAGATGCCTATTATGAATGGATTTTCTTTCTTCCAGTCTCTCAACTTTCAAAGTGCTTCCATGCATATTATTTTTCTAAAGTGCAAGACTGGAATTATATATATATATATATATATATATATATATATATATATATATATATATATATATATATATATATATATATATATATATATATATATATATATATATATATATATATATATATATTTATATTTATATGTTGGTCTTTTTTTTTTTTTGCATCCCTCTGGGTCTCCCCCCCATGGGGCCTAGGAGAGGAGGGTATCCCTATCCTGCCCGCTTAGATCATCTTTTTTAAATTTTTTTACTTCAGGACAGGGGACTAAGTACCCAAGTACTGTAATGGCTGCTCGCAACATTTTTCTCATATTGCTGGCAGCCAATTAGAGCGCTCGCTCTTGTGGGAGTCTGACTGCTGCGGAAGCAAGACAGCCCAAGAGAAAAAAAAGCTCACTGGGCCAATCAGAATGCTCTATTTTTAAATTGGCGCTCCCGCAAGACTCTCGCAGCAGTTCATCGGACCCAACAAATATTTTTGTACCTTTATTTCTCAAAAACTACTGAACACATTTACACCAAATCACAGAAAACACAATCTGTGGACCAAGATCTAGCTTCCTGTCAAATTTGGTGTTATTCCGTACAGCAGTTTTTGCTGTAGCCCTGCTTAAGAAGTCTATGGAAAATGCATAGGGAAATTTGCTTTTGGGACCCCAGTATTTTTCGGCCCCCGCTCGATGATCACCATGAAACTTCCCTGGAAGGAGCTGGTGGTTTTTTTAAAGTTTCGAGAAGATTTGTCAAACGGCGCCAAAGTTATTAGCAAACCAACTAACCCCTTGTCTATGAAAAATCAATCCTAACTATAACTACACAGTGGCGACCGCCACTGGTGGGGTGTGTGTGGGGGGTGTGGTGTGGTGTGTGTGTATGTTCTGTTCTTTCACAAGCAGCACATTAAGTTGTTCCCCTCAGTGCCTGGGATGACTATGATGAAAATATGTGATTTTGAGACCAAAAACATTTTTTGCTTTTAGCCTTTTTTTTGGGGTGAGGACGTCAGCTCCCCAAATTTTAAGCATTACAAAAAAACCATGACAAAACAAAGTAGGCATTGACAAAGCCAAAGAGAAGAGAGCCAAGGCCAGAAATATTATTGGCTTTGGTAATGACTGTTTTACACCTGCACTCAGTGGCCGAATGGCACGAGAGCACTGGGAAGCATGTGCTAAAAAAAAGCATCTGAAATTAACCCTTTTTTCAGTAGCATCCATTATTTACATGATTTTGTCTATACTTTCATTGAATAGGTTTGACATTGATGCGGTATGTGCAAGCGCTATCCGAACACCACACAAATGTTACACCTATTAGCTTAGCGTATACTTGTTTACTGTTTGTAACTGCTGAGACAAGACCACCATGAAAGGCAAAAAAGAAATAGCAGTACCAGAACACAAACCAGAATAAAAAGGCTCAATTAGACTACGAAGGGTAGCAGTCTGATTTGGAGATGTATCTGATTTTTAAATTAATACCCAATACATTTCTCAGCACTGGTGATAATCAGTGGTGGCTGATGAAATTTGAATGTAGAGGGGCTGAATTTCAGTCAGAGAGTGAGCACAACAAGCGAGCATGACAGCACTGGTTTTTAGTTACTGTAGTCATCCGACCATCCTTTATCATAAAAGAGCTTGCAAGATTATACATCTTGTTCCAACTCAGCTGCAATATGGTGTTCTCCATCACTACATCTGAAATGCATGACAGTGCATCTTTCATAAAGTGCAACAGACGGGGCTTATGCTCGGATAGTCTCCATCCAACTTTAGCCTTCTGTGCCGTTTCCGAAGGTCTAACGCGGGTGGTCAAAAGATGCACCAGAAAAACAAGCCTTGATAAAGCCAATTGGTTTGGCCTTAGTAAGCCAGCAATTGTTTTGAGAACATAGGCAACAGACATAGTAAAACTAATACAAACACCTATCGCAAATTTACAAATAAATGAAAGAAAAAAGAGATTGGCCTACAAGACCTAGCATTGAAGTGGATTTCTTCCTTAGCAGATGTGCATGTGTGCAAGAGAAAAAGTTGTCTCTCACAGTGAAACGAGTCAAAGGCTGAAGTCGGCTGACCCACTTCCTTCCCCCTTCTGTAGGCCGTGGTAGGTACAAGCAAAATGTGAATGACACCTTAACAGACAAATGGGTGAAGAGGGCTGACGAAAAGAGACTTTTTGTACATGTATCTGTATCTATTTTGAGTATGTTTTTTTTTTTTAAAACATGAGGCTGGTAAACCAGCGAAAACCAGGCCTACCAAGACTAATCGAGTCCTTTATTTAGGTCGGTAGCTGCAGGTGATGGAACATCCAATTATTCTTGGGAACCAGACTTGTTTTTCATCATCAGACTTTCACCTAGACCAAGAGACAGAAAGGCAACAAGCATTTGTAATGCAATAGGTCTCCCAGTTACGAGAGTTTGAGCTATAGGCACTGTAAATGACAATACCAATAGCTTAAACTCTCGCAAATGAGAGACCTATTGCATTGCAAATGCAATTTTTGGAAAAGCATCCCATGCCGTGATTTCACATTATTGTCGGCCACCACCCTTTCTTTAGACGAGCCGCGTCTAAAGAAAGGGGCGCTGCCACCATTAAAGTGAAAGCGTCGTATGGGGTGCTTTTTTTTTTTATAAATCAATTTTTTTATTGACATTTAAGAAAAACCACAACAACAATACATCGACAGCCGGTGTCAGCACAGTATCTTGTGGAAGCATAACAAGAGAGAAATGCCACAAACCCACACCCCCACTCGTTGCCCCAGGGGCCCATACAAGTTTGTCCCCACACCCAAGACATCCACAGTGGTTATGATATGAAGTTGAACCATTTACCCCAAATTTTCTGAAATAAATCAGGACAGCCTCGGGCCTCAAAGAGAGGTTCCTCCTGAGATCCGCACCAATCCACCCCTCGTTTCCATCTCCGCACTGTGGGGGGCTTGGTCTGAGACCAGAGCGCTGCAATGTCCCTCTTGGCCACAGCCACCGCAGTGCCAAGGAGACGCTTGTCGGCTCGCGAGCCGTCTAGGCCATCAAACACCCCTAGAAGCAGGCGCACCGGGTCATGGGGGACCTCCCACCCCAGGGCCAATGTGAGCTCCAGTTCCACTCCCGTCCAGAATGCTGTAAGGGCGGGACACTGCCAGATCATGTGGTAGAAGTCAGCGGGGGAGTGGTCGCAACGTGCGCAGTTCGGGGTAGGCCGCAGGCGTGCTTTGTACAGCCGTTCGAGGGTGAGATATGCCGTGTGTAGGTAATATAGTTGCACCAGACACAGTTTAGAGGAGGTCGTGAGGGTCCTAGGGGCCATCAGAGCGTCGCGCCAGTCCTCGTCTTCCAAGGGGCCCAGCCAACCCTCCCAGCGGGTGCGCAGTGAGTCCAGGGATGCGGGCCGTTATTCACCAGGGAGCGATAAATCCTCGATACCCCCCCTCTGCCCAGGTCTCCCATCATCACCTGCGCCTCAAGCGGACTGAATTCAGGAAAGGAGGTGGGGGATGGGATGTGCACATTGAGGGCGTGCCGGAGCTGTAAGTATCGGTAAAACTGGGAGGGGAGGAGGGAGTAGCGTTGTTGCAGGTCTGTGAAGGTCCTGATGTGGTCCCCTGTCCAGACGTCCCCGAGAAGTGAGATCCCCAGGCGGTCCCAATGGTCGAAGTCCCGCAGAGCAAAAGTCTCCCGCAGCCAAGTTCCATGCCATAATGGCGTGTGATGGGTAAGTTTCCGGCTCCATTTCGTGTGGCGCAGGGCGGTGCGCCAGGCCAGTAAGACGGCCCTGGTGATGGGGGGAAGGGCTTGGGGTATCGGAGCCCCATACAAGTACGCCTGGAGCTGTGGGAAGTCCATCGTTTGGAGCTCAACCCGGTATGCCGGGTCGGACCAGCCGCCGGTAAACCAGTCGTGGACCACAATAAGTCTAGTGGCCAGGTAGTAGAGATGGAGATTAGTCACCCCCATGCCGCCGTCATACGGAGGAATCCGGCAATGAGCCAGCGCCATCCGTGGTCGTCCGCCCCCCCACAAAAACCGGGTAAGCAGGCCATCAAGCTCCCGGAACCAGCTCCCTGGGAGGTGAAGGGTTATATTCTGGAGAATATAAAGAAAACGGGGAAGAACCATCATTTTAAAAAGGGCGCTACGGCCTAGGGGATTTAGAGGGAGGGACTGCCATCGTTTAAGGTCCGCCTTGGTCTTGTTGACCAAGGGCGTGAGGTTAAGGACCCACTCGTGTTCTGGGAGCAGGGTCACCCAGATCCCCAGATACTTAAAAGACTGCCGCCGCAGGGGGATGGTGGTTTGCCAATCGAAGCAGGATCGGGACGGGTGAAGAGGAACCAACGTAGATTTTGCCGGGTTGAGGCGCAGGCCCGAAACCCGCTCAAAGGCAAGGAGAACATCCAGGCTCCGCGGGCCAGAGACCTCCTGATCCGCAAGGAAGAGGAGGACGTCATCCGCATAAAGGGCGATTTTGTCCACTCGAGAGGGGTCCCATTTCCACCCTAGAATGAGAGGGTCGCCCCGAACGAGCCGGGCCAGAGGCTCCATCGCCAAGGCAAACAGGAGCGGCGAGAGCGGGCATCCCTGACGGGTGCCCCTCCGGATGGGGAATGCCTCGGAGAGCGCTCCGTTGACCAAGACCCGCGCTGTGGGGTTGGAATATAAGACGTGGACGAAACTCCTGAAGGGGAGACCAAATCCCACCAGCTCCAGCACCTCCTCCAGATAACGCCAGTCGACTGTATCAAATGCCTTCTCGAAATCTATGAGAAGCAGAGCCAGGTACGGGGTAAGCAACAGGCGGTGAGCGAGGGCGAGGTGGAGGCGGTGTATGCAATGCAGAGTACTACGGGTGGGCATAAAACCACATTGGTCCGGGTGGACCAGGTCGTGCAGAAGGGGACGGAGGCGTTGCGCCAGAACCGTGGCGAAAATCTTCACCTCTGTGTTGATGAGGGAGATGGGACGATAGTCCGCACAGGCGAGGGAGGGCGGCTGCGTCTTGGGGATCACCACAATGGTGGCCACATCTGTCTCTGCAGGGAAGGATCCCGCGTCTACCACATGGCGGAACAGCTCCACCAAGTGCGGGACCAACAAATCCCGATAGGCCGCATAGTACTCCTGGGGATAGCCATCCGGGCCGGGGGTCTTGCCAGAGTGTAGGAGAGTAATGGCCTTGTGCACCTCCTCCGGGGTGAGGGGGAGATCCAACGTCTCCGAGACTGCTCGGGGGAGGCTGGGCAGCTGAACGGAGGCCTCGGAAAGCAGCCCGGCCGTATGGGGCGCTTTTACACAAAAAAGCATCTGTTTGTCAAGTTGACAAACAAATGTTTTTTTTTGTAAAAGTGCCCAATGCCGCGGTTTCAATTAAAAGCGGCCGCGCGCCCCTTTCTTTAGATGAGCCGTGTGTAAAGAAAGGGGCATGGCAGACCTAAAAGTGAAAGCGCTGTATGGGGTGCTTTTACCCAAAAAAAATATTTGTAATGCAATAGGTCTCGCATTTGTGAGAGTTTAAGCTACTGTCATTTATAATGGCAATAGCTCAAACTCTCATAAATGCAACACCTATTTCATGGCAAAGCAGCGGCCGCGATTGTCCCGGGCAAGTCGTGCCTGCAGGACCAGAAACTCATTAAAGAAAATAGTGCTTACAGGCTAAAATAAACATACCCTGTAACAACAGAAGTAAAAGGGCCAGTTCTCATGGGAGATTACAAATGAAGACAAGGCGGTACTAAGGAGGGACTAACAAGCTTATTAACGAATCAGAAGCCAGCATTTACAAAGGACAATGACACAAGCCAATGAAAAATAGGGGCAGAGGGTGAGCGGGCTCCATTTCCATACTCTAATACAGCATGCCTTGCAGAGCAGCGCATGTGCTGCCCAGGCTCAACCTAATAAAAAGAGCAAGACAGATGGCGAAAGCAGGGAAAAACGGAAAGAGGGCGGATAAAAAAGAATCTGCAAGAGTGAGATAAAGAACCAGTTGTGCAGAGGCAGGAGGTGGAATCAGGAGTAGGAAACCTTGGTATGCAGCAATCCCGCCATTCGTCAGTATCCTTCTAAGAATAACATTTGACCCCTGAACTTAAAATTCACAAATTAGGCACTGGCCTACCATAAGAGCAGTATTATTAGCACGAAAACTTGGAATGCTGTCTTGGGCCACTTAAGAGAATTGCTGAGTAGAGAGGGAATCCAGCTGTTCGAAAGGAACAGAGGACAGCCTGTCTTAACCTCAAAGCATTTAAATTTGCTCAAATTTCAGAATAAGCCTAAAGAAAAGCATTTATGACCAAATAAAAGCAATTTTATCATGTATATAGAATAGGATCCAAAGTTCCTATCAAAGGTTGGCAGTTTCACACAGTCCGCTGCTTAAACTGGATTTCTGATGTTAATTTGGTGCAGGGCAAATGTGCTAAATCATTAAGAAATGAAGTCTTCCAGAGCAATGTGAGCTTCTATCGCTGACCACCCCCGCCAGGGTCCTTCAAACCCACTTAAGGCAGGCGCCAAGCTTACACAGTCCTAATTCTCTATAATACCAACAAAGATGCTAGCTTTGAACCATTTCTAAACCTGGAGACCCGAGCAGGTGTCTGAAGCCCACAGCTCCAGAAACAAATACTCGAGTAAATAAATATTCAGGAGCAAAAAGGATTTAAGGGAGTGAAATTACATTTTGAAGCAAGGTTGTACGTGTTTGGTAGTGGTAAGAGTGGATGCAGTGCTGAGCCAGGTGGCCAGCAATATTTTCAAAAGGTGGTTTAGGGAGCAGAGCAGGTGAAGATGGTTGAAATGGTCAACGATTGCTGTTTAAAACCCTTATGTTACTGGGGCAATACCAAAATAAATCTGCAGCGGGAGGGTAAGGGTTGATAAGGTGGCTGTAGGTGAGAGAGTAATGAAAGCAGTGGGAGAGAATGGTGATGGACTTTTCTGTCCATGCCACAGAATGCATACCAGCGAGGACAGCATAGAAGGATGCAAGCTCATGCATGAAGTTCATTGCCTATTGGGTGTATGCAGGGGCAAGCGCCTGGGTTGTAGTGGAGAGAGACAAAATGGAGTAGATCAGCAGGATGTGTTTCTGTATACACCCTATGTGGCCTTGAGCAAAGTTTGTGGTGCTTGTGTTGAGCCTCGACAGTCTAAAGTGCGATGATCAAGTCAATCCAATGTGCTCACTAGGTTATCTCTGGGCGCAAAAATTTCTACATAATGCATAATGGGTTTAGCCATTGTTTTTGTTACAGGACAAAGTATGTGTTGCTGTGAATTGGGAGCAGGAAATGATGGCAAGGTAGTTGTGGAAGAACACTGGCTGGTAGTTACCCATGAGAGAGGGAAACTGGAAGTTGGTGTGGAAAATCACTAGAGTCATCGGCCACCGACTGTGTGACTAAATTAACCTCAAATACAAAACACACAGAAAGATGCAAGCCAGCAAAGGACAGTAATGCTTCAATTTCTTCTTCCAAGAACCATGTGAGGGATTGAGAGCAAAAGCTGCAAGCACAGACATCAAGATCATTCCACAAACGGGTACCCTGAATATAGATTGCACTTTGGAACCCAATGTAACTGGTGCTCGTCTAAAGCGCTCCAGTATCTTTGGGTCGAGTTAGCGCTATATAAAACTGCAACAAATAAAAAAATATAATAATAAATACGGCCCAAAACGAAGCAGTTCACTCTGTCCAGCACATTTCTACGATTAAAAGTTAAGCTTTGTTTTTGCTGAAATTTACATATTTAGTAGAAGATGACATCTAACTCATGAAACTAATTACGGGGAAATACAGCCTACTACTAAATGTCAAAAGGAATGCGGATAGCCAGAAAGCCAGGTTACTGCATAAGAGAACTGGCCTTGTAACGACCTCCAAAGTTCATTGTACTCCTGCAAAATAAGCTCTGTGACTTCCTGTAACAGATACTAAGTTTTCTCAGAAATGTTGACTGTGGTGGATAACGTCAAATAATTTAAAATTTATATGGTTTACTTTTGTTTCCAGGTTTCCGCCGGATTCCAAGCAGCTATACTGAGAGATGAAATAAATGGTCAATTAATGAATGCAGGGCGTGGCTAGCGGCCTTCTTCACTCTACCAACAAAAAACGGATGCCCCCAAAGAGTGTGTGTTGCTATAAGAAAATAGCCACAGTGCCTTTGAACTAGAACAGCCCACACATACCTCGTGAACATCACTGGAGTAAATACAAACGGTACACTGGAAGTGCGTTTACGATGTATTATGTCCTTTAGACTTTAGAGAAAACAAAAACGGCCCATATTTGTGGTCCCCAAAACGAGGATTTACATTTGTAAAAAGATTTGCCCACACCTACTCCTTGTGGGTAAATTTCCTTCCGGGCACATGGAATGGGTGTTCTAGAGTGGGAAAGCCTTGGAAAATTCGTAAACAACCACAGAGGAACTGTGGATATTCACAAAAGGTGCACCTACCCATTGCCCCATGGAATAATGTACTCCTGCGGAAGGCAGGAGGAACTCGGTTTTGAGGGTGGATATGGGAAAGAAATCCCCAAAACGTTGTGATGTAGTAGACATGTTTTCAAGAGAAACTATAATTTCCCAGGGTAGAAAAAAATCAAATTTGTAATGGACTAACACAATATGTGTTCGCATGTCTAACTGTAGACTAGGCATGTTTGGAGAAAATGACAAACTCTTTTGTGAATCATACCCATGGGTGCAATCTTTCAAAAACGCGTGTGTTCACAAAATCTTCCAATTTTGTTAAAAAAAACAAAAAAAAAAAAAAAAAACACCCGCCCCCACCCTCCCAAAGACGCACCGACAAAGATGTGCCAATGTAAAACCACCGATATGTGATACCGAGGCGCCCTCTGCAGGTCATTCAGATGTACATAAAATCAGCTGAATCACGACAATGGATGCTGCCACATTGAAACGAAGAACCTCTGATGCGCTGCCACTCCCCGCCCCCGCCTCCCCAATATGCCAAGTAGCATCCCTGTGACGAGTCGGTATTACATTTATTTAGACCAATCTGTCTGCTGGAAAAAAAAAAAAACATTGATGTAGTGACCTGGGGAAGGGCACTAGGACCCTGCTATGGACAGAGGGGTCAGGAGGGAACCGGACACCACATCCGGTCAAGGGTGTGGGGGATGGGCAGAAAGGGGAGACGGGGATGAGGAGCGGAGGTGTGCACAGTCAGCTCGTGATGCAGATGTAACAATTTTTTTTATTTTTTTTATTTTGAAAGTTTTATAGAGCGCTAACAAGACCCGTAGGTATCAGAGCGCTTTACATACACACTATAAACAGAAGGAAATTGCATTACATAGTAGGATGGCAGTAATGAAGCGCATGGAAAAAAAGCAAATACAACAAGAAAAATCGGTAAACAGTGCATCGGAGGGAGAGAGAACAAACGAGGGTGGTTAACGCAGTCCGGTCACCCATTATCCTTGAATGTTAAGAGAGAGAGGATTCGGCTCGGATGATGCCGTCTAGGTTAGTTGATATTGGTCAGGGAAGTATTTGTTAAGGAGATGAAGTTTCAGGTCCCTTTTGAAACAGGAGAAGGAGGGGTTGCATCTGAGGACTCTAGGGAGAGCGTTCCACATCCTTGGAGCGTTGCCAGAAAACGATCAGTATTGGGTGGATTTCTTTTTCAGTTTCGGAGGGATAAGAAGGAGAGAGTTGGAGCTTCTCAGCGTTCTAGATTGACCTGCTCTTACCAGTTTGTTATTCAAGTAGTTGGGGGCCGGTGAGTGTAGGGTTTTGTGTGTAATGCATGCCAGCTTGTAGATACACCTCCCTTCCAGGGGTAGCCAGTTGAGGGAGTTGAGAGCTGGAGTAATGTGCTCAAATCTTTTAACTCCAGATATGAGACGAGCGGCCATGTTTAGCACTGCCCTCAGTGGGGCTAGGTGAGCTTTTGGGGTCCCTGTTAGGATGGCGTTCCCGTAGTCGATTTTAGAGAGAACAAGGGATTGAACTACTGTCTTGAGGTCATCATGGGGAAGAAAAGGTTTCAATTTCTTGAGGTGTTTTAGTGAGAAAAGAGCACTTTTTGCAGAGTTATTGATGTGGGCCTCCATTGATAAGTTCTTGTCAAGGGTGATGCCTAGAGACTTAACTAGAGAAATAAAGAAACCCAATCTCCTACCAGTGTCCTGTGTACTTTGTGGGTCCGTGGACGTGACAATTATAACCTCAAATGTGATGTGGTGGCAGACAATTTATTTCGAGGCGTTTCGTTCACCTCGCGATGGATATTCCTTTTTTCGTAGCACAAACATTCAAACTCGATGTCCATCTTTCTCATGCTTATTGCTGGCCAAAAGACCTTACAGGAAAGACGACGCTTATCTGGTTGGTTCATGGAACTATCAAAAAGTTGTGAATTCTCTCCCGCTCCCTCGTGCAGAACCATATGAGTGACGAAAATGGATTCATAGGCTGATTCCATTGAGTGTTTTGAGTGCTTGGATATGTATGGATTTCAGTGGTTCGGGGTGCCCACCAGTATTAGACTGGGGTCACTGCAGACGCAGATTTCTGAATGAAGTCCAACTGGAATTCTGGGTTGGGGTCTCCAGTCCTTTAGTGCGAAATTAACTCCTGGACTTTATTATTGCTCTATATTTTCCTACACTTTCGAATCTGTGCCTTCTAAGGAATTAACTGGTGATCAGTAGACATCCCATGGCCTAACTGACTCCCTTGTGACCACACAAAAATGCCAGTTTTGTGATTTTTCACAAACTTTCCTAAAACATGATTTTCCCTTCGGCTCTCCTTGGCGAGTCCTATTAGTGTCAATTGTCAACCAGCAAATTAATTCTACGTGGTCTTCTAAGAGTGGCGTTCCCAGACGTCCATAGGTGTTCAAAGGGTTCAGGGTGCCCATGATTGTGTATTCAGTGGCCAGTGTCAGTAGAGATTGGGGAGCCTTCCCTTTGGTAGCATCACTTGAACACAGAGAATTCTAGCGCTCTATCTTTGACTCTTTGCTCTCCCTCTTTTTGGTACATTTGCTCTCCCTTAAGATCTTTTCCCGAATTTTCTTCCTCCTCTCTGTGTCTGGTTTCCATGCCCCATGTGTCCGATCACCCTCTCTTGAGCACGTAATCTCCCCCCTGTAATAACATTATCACTAGCTCCCCAAAAAAGACAAGTATAAATTACAGTTTTCAGTAAGAAGACACCATATCCAGTTTTAAATAAGCACACTCATAAATTAAAGTTTTCCTTAGAGGTTTTGTCCTTTGGGAAGGAGGCTG
This sequence comes from Calotriton arnoldi, assembly GCA_963921515.1. Lineage (NCBI taxonomy): Eukaryota > Metazoa > Chordata > Amphibia > Caudata > Salamandridae > Calotriton > Calotriton arnoldi. Next base: position 4,802,102 of record CAWUFW010000301.1, on the reverse strand, counting down.
AAAAAACACTATACAAGCACTGTAGGCTCAACCAGTGGCACACAAAGTGCGTTCCGTTCCAATGAGTGTCCGAGAGGAACTGAAACTGACTTTGCATCATCAAAGCTACGGATTCATCACAGTGGGTGGCTCCCATCGTAGTTGCACGCAAGAAGACTGGCGAGATCAGACTTTGTGCGGACTTGCGCGCACTCAATAAAAATATAATCGTGGATTGCCACCCACTGCCTAGAGTCCATGAATTACTGGCGAATCTAGGAGGTGCAAAGTTGTTCTCATTGATAGATTTAAGATCAGCATATCACCAAGTGGCATTGACAGTGGACTCACAAGATTTGACTACATTTGTGACCCCTTTCGGGGCGTACAAGTTCCTACGCCTACCTTTTGGCCTAACATCGGCCGGTAGTGTGTTCCAGAAACTGATGGACACACTATTTCACTACATCAAGGGAGTCCAAGCGTACTTGGACGACATTTTAATATATGCTAAGTCGTTCAAAGAACACAATGCCATTTTAAAACGTGTACTATCTATCTTGAGATCCAAAGAGATGACAGTGAGGTCAGACAAATGTAAATTGGCAGTACAAGAGTTGGAATATTTAGGTCACACTGTGTCTAGTCATGGGATTAAACCAACATTTTCTGTAATTAGAGCAATTGAAGAAGCAAAAGCACCCACGGATAAAGATGCATTACGTTAGTTTCTCGGCTTAGCCGAATATTATGCAAGATTTGTACCCTGTTATGCTCAAGCAGTAGAACCCTTACGAGTGTTACTTAGGAAGGGTCAGAGTTTTAAATGGACAGATGATTTGGATGTAGCATTTGAGTATGTGAAAAAATTGATCGTTTCTGCTCAAGCAGTACATGCATTTAGGGATGACTGTGTTTCCCTCATAACCGTGGATGCCAGTGTTTCCGGACTTGGAGCAATACTAAGCCAGAGAGTGGATGGACGTGAACACACTGTAGCGTTCGCATCTAGATCACTTACCCAGTTTGAACAGCAGTACAGCACGATAGAGCGAGAAGCTTTGGTGTGCGTGTGGGCTGTTCATAAGTTTAGAATGTACATCTGGGGGCGCAAGTTTAAATTTGTAACAGATCATAAACCTTTGGTTTATATTTTTAATAAGGTAAACAACAACAACATGTCTGCCAGACTTATGAGACTAGTGTCAAAACTCCAAGAATATAATTTTGTGGTTAAACACATACAGGGCGGGAACATTTTCTGTGCCGACTATTTGTCCAGATTGCTTAGGCACAAGGACAATGAGGAAGATACCATAATGGAGGACATCGAATGCGTAGCTGTGGTGGACCCGGTACAAGAGTATGATTCCGTGTTGTCAGAGGATGGTTGGAAGACAGCTTGTGAGAGTGATTCGGTCTTACAGGAGGTAATTGAGTATACGACCCACAGCTGGCCTGAATCTAGATGTTTGAATGGTGATTTGCGTGTTTTTGCACAGGTGTCGGACGAATTGTCTATCGAAAACCATATCGTACGACGGGGTGACAGATTTGTGCCTCCCGCCGGGTTACGCTCTTCAATTATTAACAAAGCACATCTTGGGCATCTGGGATCTACTAAGACTGGGATGAAGATTAAACAACATTACTGGTGGCCTTCCCTGGATTCCCAAGTTAAAAATACAATCGACAATTGTCCTGAATGTCTTCTTTCCGATAAACATTGGCGGACATTGAAGACCCCTGTACACCCAACAGAGTTTCCTAATGCCCCATGGGAAAAAATAGGTTTAGATTTTTCAGGACCATATTCTATACTCAACCAAGATATGAAATATGTCATTCTAGCTGTTGATTACTTTTCTAAATGGATGTATCACAGTTTTGTCGAGTCACCTGATACTGAGTCCATCATATCATTTTTGAACAAGATATTTTCGTTGGAAGGGTCCCCAAAAGTTATCGTTACAGACAACGGCACACATTTTGTTTCTGAGAAGATTTGTAAATTCATGAGTAAATTAGATATAAAACATCTAAAAGTGGCGTTATACTCTCCCACATCAATCGGCCTAGTAGAGAGAGGGAATAAAGTGGTGAAGGAAGGGATCCAGACAGCATTAGCATCCGGGTTGGATGTGAGAGAGTTTATCGATCAAAAAATTTGGAATTATAACACGTCTCCCCACTGTACTACGGGAATATCCCCTTTTACTCTGTTGAGGGGCAGAGAAGCACATACTCTTCTGTTCCCAACATGGTTGAAGGAGATGTCTGGCGGGGACAAAATGAACTTTAAGGACGTGTCTGATAGAGTGTACGTCAAGCAGACTCATATGAAGGAAAATTTTGATAAGAAATGCCGCTTGAATGGTGAGGACGTCATGGTTGGAGACTGGGTTCTGATTAAGAAACCGGTAAAAGTTACGAAGGGAGAGTCAAAATTTTTGATGCCCGAACAGGTATGCAAGGTCAGTAAAGGGGCTGCTTTCGTAGGAAACAAGGGGTGGTGGAACAAAAGACAACTTGTTAACGTATCCCCTGAACAAGCCGAGATAATGTATCATAGACGGAAAAGTATTGAGGATGATCTTGATTGGGGACTTTGGTTGGATCCGGTGTGATCGGCGAGATGCCCTGTTCGACCTACTCCACCTCAAGACATTTCCCCACCTCAGATTGATGCTAGCTTCCCAATCGAGGCTGACGTTAATACGAGCATTAGTAGCTCGTCCAGGGGACGTGTCATTAAGACACCAAAAAGGTTTGAGGATTTTATTAGATATTAAAATTCACACTTTGTTTATGTCATTTTTTTTATTCAAGTTTTTTTACTATGTAACTTTCCTTTTTGTTTTCTGTAAGGGGGAAGGTGTTGTAATGTTGGTATAATGTCTAATCCTATGTTTAATGCTTAGAAAAAACACTGAGAGGAGTATCGCCCCGAGGAACTCAATAGTGAAATCCGCGAGAAACGACAGACCAGTCAAAAAGGAAAAAGAAATCTTCCTTTTTTATAAGAGACCCCTCACTCACCAACCTGGTTGGTGACATGCTTCATCATAGGGGTCCCACCCGAGTAACCGAATGTTACCCGGGTGTGCTTCAACACCTGATTACAGTGGACCGCCCGGGTCTTCTTTCCTGGTCCTGAAGAAAACCTAGTAGTAACACTTACAGGTTGAAACATGTAGACCTCCACGAGCACTTTTTTACAGATACCACGGGTCATTGTAGCCTCTTTTAGGTATCACACACTGTTTTTAAACGTGTCTTATTGCTCCACATTAAATATTAGGGAGTACAATAAAGACATTTTTAAACTCACTTCACACTCACTTGCACTCTCATTGTGAACAACCAGCTCCACTGTAATCAGGTGTTGAAGCACACCCGGGTAACATTCGGTTACTCAGGTGGGACCCCTATGATGAAGCATGTCACCAACCAGGTTGGTGAGTGAGGGGTCTTTTATAAAAAAAAAAAAGGAAGATTTCTTTTTCCTTTTTGACTGGTCTGTCGTTTCTCGCGGATTTCACTATTGAGTTCCTCGGGGCGATACTCCTCTCAGTGTTTTTGCAATCTTTATTAAAGGGGAATGGGAGTATCCCTTGGTGTAAACCCTTTCTCTCTCCTTGTTGGTTACATGTTTAATGCTTACACATCGCGCGGCCAGCGTGCGATGCTTTAGATGTGCATTGTTGTATTCATTTGAATGTGGCTCACGCATGGATTGTCCACTGGAAGGGGTTCGAATGGCATCAGTCAGTTGCCGTTCGATCATCTGACTGGGAGGACGCTCCGTGTTGTGGGTGGAGTACTTATTGGAAATAAACTCTTCTTCGAGATACGCTGTTCTGCATCTCATTTCAGTCTGTAACATTTGAAACGCAATACGGAAGGTGCGTATCTGAGAATATGGTGGTATTATTTTAATAATTGACACATTGGTTTCATCTCAGCTCTGGAAATGTAATAACTTGAGAGCCCCATTATTAGACTCAACGGCAGATCAGGGGATGGGAGTTCTTGGTGATACCGAGGAAGTGTATAGAGTCATTGGCAACCAAGGAAGTATTCAGACTTGATGACAGCTCAGGAAATAGAAACAATGGCAGCTGAGACCTTGTCAGAATGTGTTAACAGTCCAGAAACGGAAAGCCTTCGTAACAGCATAGCGCATCTCCATAGGATCACAGAAAACATGTTCATTAGCTCGGTCGCATTAGGGATACCGTGGTAGTTATAGGTGTATGAAGCCGCGTTGACAGCTCAGGTAAGGAAGCCGAGGCCGATAGGCACAAGTCCATGCATGATAGGGTTTGGTCCTGATGGGAGTGTAGTTGCGTATGACCTTGATGACTGTTCAGGAAGTTAAAGAACAAGATGGCACAGATGAAGTATCAGTACCTAATACAGTTGAAAAAGTGCAGGGACAAGGTGGCAATTCCAGAGTAAAGACTTGATGCACATGCTGATATATAAGGGCTCGTTGGCAGCCACGAGGTGTAACTACAGGGTTGCAATTCAGTAAGTGTGAGGGTTCTGTGTTGGTTCAGGGAATCCAAGGAACTGGTGGAGGCAGAGAGAGTCTAAAGAAGGGTTCAGGAAGTGTAAGCATGCCAACAGCTCTGGAAATGTGAGAGCCTAATGTCAACTCAAGAAGTATAAGAATTCTGTTTCTGCTCAAGCACTGTATGCTGAGCGGAAACTGCACACATAGGAGTAGCTTAGTAATGTTCGGGATTGGTGGCAGGTTACAGAATGTTGAGATATGATGGAGGTTTTGAAAAATCTTTGGCATGGAAATTGTATCAGATTGGGTAAAGACTGGGGAGCGACTCAGGAGTAAAAAGACTGTCGCTGCTAAGGAAGTAAAAGAAACTGAGTTGAAGTTAGCACTGTGTAGCTGTAAGGACACAGCGACCGTTCCGGATAGTTTTAGCTGCATGAAGGGCTGGCCTATAAAAGAAAGGCTGCCACACATGGCTAATTTGCCCATTAAGAATATATGCTAGGGTCACTGAAAAACATAGCTTATTATTCGTTACTGTTCAAGATTTAAAAATATGATATACAAATTAGGTCAGAGGAAAATTAGAAACTTGGAAAAAAGTAACACAATAGATACCATCAGCAACCGTTCATACTGTATTTTTTTCCATATCAGAAGCTAATAGAAGGAAACACATTAAAAAGACACCAAAAATCGATTGCTCCTGAGTCTGATTATAAAAAAATATTTATTCTTAACGAATCCTTTTCAACAACAGACCGACATGGTCATCTTTGACCATTGAACGTCAAATATTTCATAAATGTTACTGAACCAGGTTTTACATTGCTATTCAACAAGAACTTTTGCTTGTAAGAACTTGGCCTCTTTGACCATTGAATAAAACAAACTTTATAAATGTTAATAAACCAATTTTAACATTGCAATTTAGCAAGAATTTTTGTTTGTAGAAGTACAGCCAACACGTTTCATGACTTCCTTTCGCTTTTTCGAGGCTAGTTCATCAAGCGACGAATCTCTACCCACTCTCCTTTCAATGTGATCAATCACTTCATTCCAATATCTTTCAATATACGTGGCAGTCCTTCCTTATGTTTGATATCACAAAACACAAATACACTCTTTAGTCAATCTCAAATTTTTAATATTTGCATTATGTCTTCCACTGTTTCAGTTTTGCGTACCAAGGTCTCAAACAATCCTCCTCACCCTGCATTTAAGGTTTCTATAGAGTTTGTAAATAATCCACGATACAATCACTGTATAGCTCAATCTGCTTCTCTCCTGAAAAGAGGTGCCTCCTTTTGATCCGTTGATAACTTTTGCTATTTAACATTTGGTGGCAGTCAGCAACACCCACATTGGGGTTCACTTTTTGCACTAGACAGGACTAACGCTTCTATTGCCCAAAATATTTTTTCATAGTTCCATTCAAGATGAAGAGCAGACAGAGAAGCAGAGTCCTGGAGGAGGCGGCGGCCCACTGGCCATAACCCAACGCATGTTGAAGGGGGCCCAATGACTGATGCATCGACAGGTAGCAGCCCCAACGTGGAAGAGACCCCATGAGTTGGTCCTACCAAATCTCGATGTGTTATGGACTCCAATTCGCAAGATGGCGGATTCATGAACAGGTGGGGGCCCCTTTGAGGGAATGGAGTCCCTGCATCAAGAGACCAGGGCAGCACTTATGTCCTTGGGGACCCCTGAAGGACCGGGGTCCAGGGCTCGATAAGCTAGGGGCGAGCTTGCGAATAGGCCTGGGGCCTAGGTGAGCACACCGCCGTCTCACACATGTTTGGGACCTGCGATCCCTGATGCCAGCACATTTGAGAGGGTGCCATGTCAGGACATTTGCACTGGAGGAGTATAGGTCCTAACTACATCACACTTTGTGTCCCATGACACAGGGCCATGTCCGGAAATCTGGTCGGGTTACCCCCAGCTACACGGGGCTCACCCAACCACTGAGCCAGTGACCGCCAATAGCGTGAGGAGATCAGTCGCCTGGCCCCAAAGCTGGAGTTACACCTAGCACAGAAAGGTAAGACCTAAACACACTAATTACAAGCCTTTTTACCCACGCCCTAGTAAAATCAAGTGTCTCTGGTGGATCAAGGGGCACGTACTCCCTTTGGGCCCAGCTGTCACACACCCGAAGCCTACACCAAAGTGACTAGCTAGTATATAATATGTTTGAGTAGCGTCGACCGTCTTTGTACTGCTGCTCTCCGGTCAAATTTTCGAGGCTCTACATAACACCAGACCATGGACTTTGGATTCAGGTGGAGCAAGAGTTTCTTCCCATTCCTCTTTCACTTCTACTACGACTCCTGCAGAGAGCACACCTGAAAAGGATGGGTCACTCTTTCTTTCCTCATCTATCTTACTTGAATACTGGCTACAAGTATCTCGCTATGATGGGTGCACATCTTTTACTCCAGTATTGGAACTTTCATAGATTCCCATGCTTGTATCATTCCCCGTCGTCGAGATGGGAGTCCCAGGTATATATAAAATAGCAATAGAAATCATTACAGAAACTAGGCCTAGGCCCATTCTAGTTTTGTAACATATCCACCTCTTTTTGTAAAAGAGACCAAATAAAGTGAACAACCAATCAGATTAGCCTCACCCCTTAGAACCTTCCTGAGAGAACCTCAGAGCCTCAGATTTTCTATCGCACGTTGTGCAAGGGAGTCTACACTGAGCTCTGCTCAGTTTTTTCCTGTCAAACTTATTTCTTCAGTTTTTTCACCTGTTTTTCTGCAAAACCTACTTAGACTTCGTGTCAAGATGTCTCATAAAGAGAAAAAAGCTCTCTTTAAAGCCTGTGCTACCTGTGCTAAGAAGAGACTTTATGTGGAGGACAAGCACAAGTATTGTATTTACTGTCTGTACCCAGACCACAAGGCAGCAGACTGTAAGATTTACCGTACCTTCTCAACGAAGACTTTACGGGACTGTGAGGGGCGTCTCTTGACCTGGCTCCAGAAGCTTAAGTCAAGGAAGGAACCGGTCTCCAGTGAGAGTGATGAGGCCTCCTCTGCTGCATCTTCTAGGAGGTCTGTGAAGAGGGGTAGGTCTTCTCCTTCTCCTTCTCCTTCTAAAGACCGTCCCAGTAAAGCCTTGAAAAAGACCTCTCATAGGTCTGAAAGGCGTAGTCCTAGCAAATCTCCTCACCGAGGTGTAAAGGAGAGGGAAGGACTGTCAGCAGGAGCGACATCAGAGAGGAAGTCTAGCTCAGTTCCTCCATCTTCGCCTCCTGTGGCTCCAAAAGCCTTCAAAAAGCCATCATCACTATCTTCTGATGTTAAGTTGGTGAAGAAAACTCACTCGTCGACGACGCTGTCAACGACTCCGTCGACGAAGGCTTCAAAGGTACAGTCTAAGTCCTCGTCTCCTTCAGTACTCCCACCGTCGACGGGCTCGTCGACGGTGATTTCATCGTCTCCTTCGCCTTTAGTGTTGACGGCGTCGATGACGGTTGTGGGTTCCGCAGTGATGGTAACTCTGTCGTCGACGATGGTGTCGACGAGGATGACGACGGCGATGACGACGACGACGGCAACCACGTCGACGGCAGCATCTGCGCCAGTGGTGACGACGGTCTCGACGACGGTACCGTCGACGGCGTCTATGTATTCGCCGACGCCCTTTACATCATCGTTGACGAGGGATAAAATTGCTATCACGATCAGTCAGCGCCAGATTACCCCTGAAATGACTTCACCCAGGAGGGTGACTCCTCTACCACCTGCACTCCTCCTTTGGGTTATCAAGAGAACTACCAACAACAGATGGTCTCTATGCCTTCCTCCTTACTAACGGACTTACAATTTATGCTGTCGGACTATAGGCGGAGATTCCCAACACAATCTCCTGCATCAGTCGGGGTGCCAGTTTCAGCTCTTCCACCGACATTGGCTTCTACCCCTCAATTGCCACCGCCTCCACCACTGCCCGTGGCTCCAGCTACACCGTCAAACGTCCCTCTCATCCAGGATGATGCCTCTGATGAGGACCAGGGCAACATCACTATTCCAGATCCGGACACTGAGTGGGATGACTGTCATTCCTGATCCAGCTTCGCCTTCACCAGCGCCAGTGGCATCTCCCCCTGGAGACATAGGGGGTTTCCATACTTTGATGGAAAGGGCTGCTAAGAGATTTGAACTGCCCATGCCCACGGTGCAGTCTGAATGTTTCCTTTATGACTTCAAAGAGCCTTACAGAAAATCAGTTCGGACCATTCCTATAGTGGGTCATGTCTGGGACGAGGGTCTGAAGGTGATGAGAAATCCAGCCACTGTGATTCCTGTTCTGCCTCGCCTTGAAAAGAAATATAAGGCTCCTGAGGATAGCCCGGCTTGCCTGGTTAGTCAGCCTAAACCGGACTCTGTCATCTCGCAGGCAGCCCAGAGGAAGTCTAAAAATCCTTCAGCTCCCCTCACGACCCCTCCAGATAAGGAAGGCAGACGCCTGGATAACGCCGGCAAGAGGTTTTCCTCCATGTCCAGCCTGATGGTCAGAGCTTCAAACGCCTTGGCGATACTTGGTCGTTACGATTGTCAGATGTGGTGCAATCTTTTCCCCTATCTAGATCAATTGCCGGAGGATGCGACGGAGGAGGCAAAAAAGATTCTCCAAGAGGGAGAGAGGACCTCTTCAGAGGTCATTGACTGTGCAATGGACATGGCAACAACTGCGTTCCGCTCCTTAGCGGGAGCTGCTGTCCTTCGTCGCCAGGGCTGGCTTCGAGCTACATGGTTTCGTCCAGAGGTCCAGAATAAGATCTTGGATCTTCCCTTCGATGGGGAAGCGCTCTTTGGGAAGCATATTGATGATGCGCTTCAAGATATTAAGAAGGATACGGAGACCGCAAGATCCTTAGGGACCCTGCAATACCGCAAGGTACCATTTCGTGGGGCCAGAGGCAGAGGCCAACCCTATTACAGAGGAGGATACCAGCAACAACGGTATTCTTCCTATACCTCAGCCTCTCAATCTTACCGTCCCCAATAGAACCAGCGGCAGGGTCAATCATCCTCTTTCTCGAGGTCTAATAACAGAGGAAGACAAGGACGCCAGGGAAAGGACGCCTCTAAGCGTCAATAGCGGCTTGCTGGCTCTAACTACTGTCCCTTCTCCTCTTGTTACAACAGTGGGAGGAAGAATCTCACATTACTTCCACAACTGGAGGCAAATAACATCGGATCGGTGGGTTCTGAAACTCATTCAATACGGCCATACTCTGGAATTCGTCCATGCACCACCTTCCAAGCCCCCTCGCGCCACCGAGTCAAAACATCTTCGTCTTCTACGTTTGGAAGTCCATCAAATGCTCCTCAAAGAGGCGATAGAACCGGTTCCTCTCTCTCAGCGGGGAGGGGGTTTTTACTCCCGGTTCTTCCTGATTCGGGAGACCTTAGAGAAGTGGCGCCCTATTCTAGATCTGAGGGAGCTCAACACCTATCTCATCAAACAGTCGTTTCGGATGGTGTCCTTGCAGGACATCCTTCGACTCCTAAACTCAGGGGATTACATGGCCACATTGGATCTACAGGACGAATACTTTCATGTACCCATCCATCCAGCCCACAGGAAGTTCCTTCACTTCACAGTAGCCAAGAGCCACTTTCAATTCAAGGTCCTGCCATTTGGACTCCGATCTGCTCCACGGATCTTTACAAAGGTACTAGCTCCCGTGGCTGCTTTTCTGCGAAAACAACAGCACCAAGTTTTCCCGTACCTGGACTACTGGTTGCTAAAGGCTCCTTCAAAGCACGCGGCAGAGGAATCGGGTGCGGCGTGCACACGCCTTTTCGACAATCTGGGTCTTACTCTCAACACGGACAAGTCGATTCTGTGTCCATCCAGAACAGCCCGGTTCCTGGGAGCCATTCTGGACACATCTCTCAACAAAGCTTTTCCGACCATGGAGAGACAAGAAAAGCTGATGGTCATGGCCCGTCAACTTATAAGAAAACAGTCACTTTCAGTTCGCCTCTACAAATCCCTCCTAGGGTCCATTTCTTCCTGCATTCCGCTCATACCTCACTGCAGGTTGCGGATGCGCCGTCTCCAGGAGGAGCTCGACTTGCAGTGGCGCCAAGGGGACGGTTCCTTCGACGACAAGATCTTCGTTACCGTGTCCATGAGGGAGGCTGCACTATGGTGGACGATCGAGGAGAAAATTTCTCCGGGCCTCTCCTTCAGGGTCACCCCAGCTCCTCAAATAATAACCACGGACGCCTCGCTGGAGGGCTGGGGAGCGGTCTTGCAAGACCTTCACGTAAGCGGCCGCTGGCTACCCCAACAGCGTCTTCTACATATCAATCTACTGGAGCTCAGGGCAATCTGGCTGGCTTTACAGGCGTTTCTCCTGCGGATAGAGCAGTCTGCAATCCTGGTACGAACGGACAATACGACGGCCATGCATTATATAAACAAAGCGGGCGGTACAAGGTCTCGTCTTTTGTCAAAGGAAGCTCAGACAATCTGGGAATGGGCTATCCAGCATGGGATATTGCTGAAAGCGGAGCATCTTCCTGGGGTTCTCAACGAAACGGCAGACTCTCTGAGCAGACTGAAGTCAGTCAGCCATGAATGGGAGCTGGACCAGTCCACTCTGGACCAGATTTTTCGCATATGGGGCAGGCCGACCATAGACCTCTTTGCCATGCCGGAAAACAAGAAATGCCGATTCTACGCAAGCAGGCTTCACCATCCGGGATCATTGGGGAATGCGCTTTCGATGGCCTGGTCAGGCGCATTTGTTTCCCCCCATTCCACTGATTCCCAGAATTCTCAGGAAGCTCAAGGCAGAGCCTTGCAAGATGATTTTGATAGCTCCTACGTGGCCCCGACAAATTTGGTTCACAGAGCTACATCTCCTCTCCCTGGAGCGTCCAATTCCGTTGCAGCAGATTCCTTCGCTACTAACAATGTCCCAGGGCCAGTTCTGGCACCCGGATCCTCGATCCCTACAGTTATCAGCTTGGCTCCTGAGCACCTAGAATTTCTTGATTTGACCCTCTCGGCAGAATGTAGGGACGTACTTTCTCAGGCACGGGCTCCAAGTACCAACAAGACATACCGGTTAAAGTGGAAGCGTTTCTGCCTTTGGTGCCAGCAGGAGGGCATTCATCCTCTTTCGTCTGCACCGCATGAAGTTCTTCCTCACATTCTTTCGCTAGCAAAGGCTGGGCTGGCTCACTCCTCCATCAAAGTGCATCTTGCCGCCATCTCTTGCTTCAGACTCACATCTTCTGGTCCTTCCCTCTGGTCGGCAAGGATAATTAAACAGTTTCTCAAGGGCCTTTTTAGAGTTTTCCCGCCAGTCAAGCCTCCGCCGCCTCTTTGGCACCTTAATTTGGTTCTCACCCAGCTCATGAAGCATCCCTTTGAACCTATTCATCGAGCGGATTTGAAATTCCTCTCCTGGAAGGTGGCTCTTCTGCTAGCCCTCACGTCGGCTAGGAGAGTAGGGGAATTACAGGCTCTTACCATTTAGGAACCCTTTCTCCAGTTTAAAAAAGGGACAGTGATACTCCGTACCAACCCAAAGTTCATACCGAAAGTACCTTCAGACTTCCATTTGAATGAGCCGGTTATACTCAAATCTTTTTTCCCTCAACCGACTACTCCAGCAGAGAAAGCACTCCACTCACTGGACATTCAACGGTGCTTAAAATTCTATCTTCAACGTACTAAGGACTTGGAAGTCACCTCAACTCTTTGTGGCCTTCAGCGCCACTCGTAAGGGGTCCCCCCCTTTCCAAGCAGGGGATTGCTAGTTGGATTACCAGCGCTATCCAGTACTGTCACCGAGCAGCGGGCAAGCCTCTGGAAGGTCGGATCCGTGCTCATTCCACGAGGGCAGTTTCTTCTTCGACAGCCCTCTTTGCCGGAGTTCCTATCCGGGAGATCTGCAGAGCAGCGACCTGGAGCAGTACTCATACATTTACAAGACATTATTGCCTGGATTCTTCAGCGCAGGGTGACACAGCAGTTGGCCAGGCAGTCCTGAGGAACCTCTTTCAGTAGTGGTGAGCTTTCCCTTTCATCCCTCCTTCCGTTTTTGCTGTTTCAGATCTTGGCACATTTTTGAACTTCATCTGATTATAATTACTTATATTTCTAGGAATGTTTATTAACCATTGATGTTGTAATTATGGTGAATTGCTGTTGCTTTATTCTAGCTTATTCCTATTGATATTTCATACTTTTGGGTTTTAATAATCCAGAATGGTTTAATAATGATCATGGTTCAAAAAATGTGCTCATAACTGCTAGCTACTCTGATACAAGCATGGGAATCTATGAAAGTTCCAATACTGGAGTAAGAAAACAAGTTACTTACCTGTAACTTTGGTTCTCCAGTATTGGAAACTTTCATAGATTCCCATGCGACCCACCCTCCTCCCCTGGGAAAGCTCGGCCTTCAGCACCTTTTGGTAGTTTGGTTACACAATGGCTACGAAAATCTGAGGCTCTGAGGAAGGTTCTAAGGTGTGAGGCTAATCTGATTGGTTGTTCACTTTATTTGGTCTCTTTTACAAAAAGAGGTGGATATGTTACAAAACTAGAATGGGCCTAGGCCTAGTTTCTGTTTTTGTAATGATTTCTATTGCTATTTTATATATACCGGGGACTCCCATCTGACGGGGAATGATACAAGCATGGGAATCTATGAAAGTTTCCAATACTGGAGAACCAAAGTTACAGGTAAGTAACTTGTTTTCATCCTTCACCTCTAACACACATTAGGCAGAACCCTGATTGTCTGCCAGACATATCGGACCCTGAGTTCCGTTTCTGGAATTCCAGGACTCCGCCCTGATTGGGGGAGTTGTTTCAAGACGGTGATATGCTACCCCCTGAGTAAATGCACCAGTGCTTTCATCTTCTCATCACCGAAAACTTCAGATTAGCACAACTGGCACATTGGGTATCCAACAGAGACATAAAGGGCAACCTCGCTAGATTACCCAACCCACTGGAGGCCCTATTCATAGATAGGCTTGGGCGTAAAGGCATTTTAAGGCTTTACAAGGCCTTAAATAACTCCATTCTCAACCCAAACACAACTATTTAAAGCTATGGGAGCAGGACTTGGGGAAGGGCAGCGACATGGTTCAGAGCAATCAAAATATAACTCCGTCAAAACACCAAAACAAATCATGACTCCCCTGTACCTCCCACTGGTCCGTCTAAAGCAACGTTTGGGGATCACAGGAGGGGAGCACTCCTACACCTTTGGTTGTTTTAGAGCGAGGTTTTTATCTGCCGTCAAGTCAATTACTCGGGCAACGCTTACAAGAGCCCCTGCAACCTCTTGAACACCTACTAGGCACCCCGGGAGAAACCAGCGTGGCATATTCTTACTCAGCCAATAATGGGCAATGTCTCTTTTTGCAATTTAGCAGCCCAATCCGATCCTTATGTTGACCGTGTGCCCCCTCAGTTGTGATCCCGATCAGTGATACCTGTGGTGTAGGTATGACCGGGACAGAGAGGATCCAAGTAACTGTTGCTTAAATGCTGGTCCAGTATTTCTTAATGTATGTGCAGTCCCGCACTACATGGAAGAAGGTTCAAGGCTCTACCGTTAATCTCGCTCATTGTGCGTTTGATCACTGCCCCGTTTAATGCAGGTGCTTGACGTGTAGTAATCTCTGTGGAGGATCGTGAACTGCATCAGCCTCAGGCCCAGAGGTGGCCAGCTCTCTAGGTGCCATGTTCGCCAAAAGCCATGTTTTGTCTTCAGGGGGGTCCCTTGTCCCCTTCCCATTATGCTCTACGTGGCTCTAAAAGGTCAGGCACGCACGGCAATCACCAATGTTCGATAGATATGCAATATTCCTTTGTTTCCAAGGGGTTCAGTGGTGACCTGAGCTTCTAGAAGGTTGTGTCAGGAGAGTCTATATAGCTTCGGGCTGTAAACACTTAAAGCGTGTCTCAGTTGTAGACACCAGAAAAATGTGGCCCCTGTAAAGGCTGAATTCGTGTGAGTTTGATTGTGGAGGTTTCTTAATCCAAGACTGTGTTTTTTACGGATATGCTGTGGAACAGGCAAGTGCATGGACCTGGCCATTCCAAGTATTCCTGGTGCAAATGATTATTTGTTCGGAGTGGTTGGAAATTAGGTCTGGGATTTAGCCTGTGTGCGAATTAAAAAAGAAATGTATTGCAACTTGTGAATTTGTGTAAATCCTTCTGTGACAGTCGGATATTTACAAGTTTCCCCAGTCTACTTTGAAGTTTCTGAAGAAGATATTTCTGGGGAGTCCATGCCATTTTCAGTAACGTAATATGACAGCTGTTCATTAAATTTAGAATTATTTTTTAGGAGGATGGTATATTGTCTGGATTAGAAAAGACCCCAGTGGGCATATTTGCAACACTGGTTTCAGGCTTTCAAATGAATTGAATAAATCTTTAGTGTCTGCATTAGTATTGCATGATAGGCAATGAGTGGTGCAGTGTAAGAATAGGTGACACGTGAACAGATTTGTTTATTTGTGTTAGCGTGTTAGGTCACTTGGATTTATTTAATTTGTGTTGGTGTTTCTTAACGTTTCTAGTTTCTGCTGATTAGAATGGGGACAGGAGCTAGCTGAAAGAGCATATATGAGCATGAGGTAGGATTAGGTACTCTGTTGAACAGGTTGTTTTGTCAATAAATTCCTACAAGGATTGAGTGCCAGAATTTAAGAAGATATGAAGCTTCTCGAATTTTGTTGCAGAAATTAGTTCTTGAGGGCTGGTAGAGAGTTCAAGGTAGGAAATATCTCAGTGTGGTGATAACATTTGGAGGCATCAAACAGTGATACAATATAGTAAGTTACAGTGGGGAGCGAGGTGTCTACCAGTCCAATGTGTAAATCTGCAAATGTCTTATGTCGGGAAGGTCCTTAAAGCATTTCATGGGCGGGTGTGGAATGCAGGTGGGCAACTCTGCTATAGCTGTATACTACGGAAATTCAGGGAAGCCAAGCTACAAAAGAGCCAGCTTGTGGGAGATGGAGTTTATTGCTTCCTACAATAGGGTCCAGATAGAGAGCGGTAATGGCAAAGCGAATACAAAGTATCTTCAGAAGTGCAGCTAACTGACCCAAATTTCACAGATTGTGCACACGAGCTCGCCATTTTGTACCTGTATTTTTAACACAATTGGTTGCATTTTTGCAGCTTATTATTGATGTAACTTCAACATTATGTCCTGTGTATAGGACGGACTTGACTGAATGCAGATGGTCTTCTCTTTTTCAAAGTCCTGACTGCGCGCTGCCAACCAGCCACTCAGGGCTGATGTTGACCACAAACAAAGGTTGTCCTCAAGGCTGGCCCTGAAGATTAGGGAGTCCAGGTCACTCCCAAGGGTAGTGCCCGAATACCACTTCAATACTACTATGGAGTTGTGAACGGTTATGCTTTCATTATTGAATTTCTACTGCACATCCAACCTTACCGATCTTTTTGTACCTTACCAGAAGATCTGCAGCCTGCCCGACAAAGAGCAAAGGTGTGGGAGATGGTTGCACAGACGTTGGTATGGGTGGGGGCGGCTCAGGATTGATGTGGTTCATGGGTGATCTCAAAACGTAACTGTTTTAAATTACCAGCCCCCCTGCCTTTCCTAGCACCAGGTACTAACCTAATATGGTGTTCCACTCCTTTGACAAGACCAACCTGTACACTATATACAGGTTTGAACTCCGAAATTATGCCTTTCAACATGTCTACACCCACATCAGGTTTAGCACATTCAATATTGCATACAGGTAGCTCCCCCACTTTAATTGGATTTTCATCACCTGGAACTAAATATAGTCCCATATGCGCTAGATCTTTCCACCCGATGATGTTTTTCCCTTTTTCCGCTACATAAATTTTGGTTTCAGTTTCTCTTCCTAGACATTGTACCACTCCTAAGAAATAACCAATCATATTGATGTCCTTCTCTCCGAAGGCTTTAGGGTTAACATCAGATTGTAATAATTTTACTCTATCTTTCCATAAATCGTTAAATGTGGTGTCCCTTAAAATGGTAATCGGCGAACCGGAATCAGCCATAACTTGAAGTGGTGGAGCTACCTGTATGCAATATTGAATGTGCTAAACCTGATGAGGGTGTAGACATGTTGAAAGACATAATTTTGGAGTTCAAACCTGTATTTAGTGAACAGGTTGGTCTTGTCAAAGGAGTGGAACACCATATTAGGTTAGTACCTGGTGCTCAACCAGTGGCACACAAAGTGCGTTCTGTTCCGTTATCAATCAAAGCGGAACACAAAGGGCTCTTTATGGGACTTGAATCTCCCCCACAGTCTAGAGTTATGATCACATTACTGAGTGAATTAGTACATGAGTCTACATCAGTCTCAATACAGCTTACATTAACAGGTTTCCTGGCATTTCTACACCCCCCCGGAAAATGCCCTATTTTTTTACATATGACACAACGTTTGTTAATAGCGGGACAGCCAGGGAAATTCCCGATGTGGCTTTTAGATCTGCACCTGTAACAGAAAATAGGTTGTTTTCTTTGAGGGAATTTAACAGGTTTACTTTTAACATTCACAGCACATAAGGAACTCTCTTGCTCAAGATCAGGAGAAGTTACCAAATTGACCCCGGGTTTGATGTCATCCTGCATAGCTTTGCTAGATATTGCTGAACGTTCAATACTCAAAGCTAATTCAATTACTTCGGTCAAAGGTGGATTTTTGCAACCCAGAATTCATTCCTTAATCTTCCGGGATGCACAATTGAATACGAACTGATCTCTGATATAGTTGTCTGCTAAAGGACCAAAGCCACATCTGGTTGCTAATACTCGGAGAGCCGAGATATATTCCTCTACTTTCTCATCCTCCTTTTGCTTCCTTTTGTAAAAGTTATGTCTTTCTAGCATGATATTGGGTTCGTCAGAAAATTGTTTCTTAAGGCGCGCAACAGCCTCCAAGTAAACGTTCCATTGGCCATCGCCAGAATGAGATGCTGGAGGTGGAATGGGTACAATACTGTCAAAAATCCTCTGAGCTGCTTGACCAAGGCATCCAAATAGTAAGCCAAATTTTCGTATAGCCGGCAGCATCAATAGCTACTAAGTGGTTTTCGAAGAGTCTGTACCACTCTGACCAAATAATTGGTGGGCTGCCTGGTTTGCTTAAGAATGGTGGAGGTTGTGTTATTTGTTGTACATTAGCCATGACGAATTGTATATTTTACTAATAACCACAATGTGTTTAGAATAGAAAGAAGGAGAAGGTGTGCGTGTCACCGGAGTTCAACACGCTGAGGTTGTAATCCCTGTTTAATAAGTTGCCTGTGTGAAGAAAGTTTACATTAAAATTGCTGATATGCAAAATAATGGGCGTGCGTGTTGCCGAAATACGAGGAAGTAAACACGCTGACAATCAAAAATTGCAGACGTGCAAATTAACAGGCGTGCGTTTTGAGGAGGCACGACACATTTAGGATGGTTTAGAGAGTTTATTAAATAAACAGGAACGACCCCTGAAAACACCAGCCACTCTCCACAGCAACTGCTTATCTCTCTCCGGCCTTACATTCTAGAACAGCATCAGAGAGGACAGGTTTCCAGGGAGCAGAAGACATTCCAAAGGCATGACATAGAAATACAGGGATGACATAGAAATGCATGAGAAGAATATAACACATCTCCCCTCTTAAGAAAATTTTCCAAACAGGAAACATTATGAACATATGAAATCATCATATTTTTGGGGCATCGCTCGGACGCGACCAGAACCATCTCTGACTCTAGGTGAGGGCACATCCCCTGAGCAAGAATCAGCTTCATGGGCATCAGCCTTCTGCTGGGCCTTCAATGACACCGCCACTTCAGTACCAGTGCATGGCGTCACTTTTCTGGTGTTCCACCATTTGCCATCTGACACTTTCACACAATTACCCTTCACAAGAAGCACTCTTTTGGGGCACAACCATTTCGAACAACCCTTTCTTGCCTTGTCACCCAAAAACACTCTAACAAACATGCCCTTGGTGAAAAGACTCTTAGGTTTCATAACATTCTTATTGTGCCTTTGACAATAAGCTTTCTGGTACTTATCCACTCTACATTGTACACCCTTTAAGTCAATGTCACATTTCCCTGCTCTGTTCATCCAAGCAGGTACCGCTACAGAGCATGGTATTCTGCCCTTGAGTAAGGAAAAAGGTGTCTCCTTAGTCACAGAATGGGGGGTGGTGCGATATGACCATAACATGTCCTTGACCTGTCGCTTCCAGCACTCACCACTCATGCACGATAGTTGAACACATTCCACCAGAACCCTTTTAAAGCGCTCGACCAGGCTGTTTCCCCTGGGAGGATAGACAGGGGTTCTGGTATGTTTGATTCCCCAACTGACCAAGAACCTTTCAAATTCTTCTGATACAAATTGGGGACCATTATCCGTAACAATCTCAGCAGGGCAACCTTCTCTCCTGAAAATGTCCTCACAAAAAGAAATGACTCCACTGGATTTGACCTCCCTCACAAAGGCTACTTCCGGCCACTTAGAAAAATAGTCGACCATGACTATGGCAAACCTTTCACTCACATTCAAGGTATCAAACGGTCCACAAATATCAATAGCAAGTTTATCCCAAGGACCCTTCGGTAAAGGTGAAAAAACGATGGTGGCTTCCTGAGAAGAATGAGTTATCACTACATGCACACGCTATGCAGTCACGAACATATCTCCCAAATTGGATATCCATCCCAGGCCACCAGAAATCCTCCCTAATTCTCCTTTTCATCGCAGACATACCACCATGTCCTTCGTGCATGATATTTAATAATCTTTCCCTCAACACCACAGGAACCACTAACCTACATCCTCTTCTCAACAAACCATCCAAAACATTTAATTCAGACCAAATTAGCTTAAAAGACTCCAATTCCTTGTGCAACCTCCAACCATGCTCACACCCTAAAACTCCCATGATTTTGATAAACACTGCATCTTCAGTAACCGCTTTCTCCAATCCTCTTCACTGATGGCACTACATACATCTTTCACCTCCGCCACCATCCATTCGTCATCATCCTCATCTTGTACGTTATCCAATGGTAATCTGGATATACAATCAGCATTAACATTCTTGGCACCTGGAACATATTTTACCTCAAAGACGTACTCCTGAAGGCGGTACAACCACTTGGCAATCCTAGGTGTTGCTTTGGCCGCACCTCCTGTGGAGAAAAGATCCACTAAGGGCTTGTGGTCTGTACGCAACTGGAACCTGGTTCCCCACACAAAAATACGGAAATATTGCACACCCCACCAACATGCCAGGGCCTCCTTCTCAATGGTGGAGTAAGTATGCTCTGCACCCTTTAATGTGCGGGAAGCGAAAGCTACCACTCTCTCATTGCCCTTATGTACCTGCATGAGCACAGCACCAAGACCATGGTTGCTGGCATCAGTGGAAATGATGGTTTAATCTTCAGGATCAAATGACTTCCTAGTGACTGCGCTAGCAATGTTTTTCTTTATCGCCTCAAAATTAAGTTGACAATTTTCAGACCACTCAAATTTGACCCCCTTTTTCATTAAGTTTCTTAGATCATGTACTTTCTCAGAAAAATGGTGCACGAATTTTGAATAGTACTCTGCAAGACCGAGGAATGACCCGAGTTGATCTTGGTCACACGGAGTAGGTGCTTTTTCTATGGCTTCCACCAAACTCCGCTTGGCTTAACCCCCTCACAGGTCAAAGTGTGACCTAAGTATTCGACTTCACTCAAACCAAACTTGCACTTTTCCAAAGCTATAGTGAGACCTGCGTCCAATAGCTTCTTCAACACCACTTCCAAAATCTCATCATGCATGGCCTTATTACACCCCCACACCAGGACGTCATCCTGAAACACCAAAACGATTTTCAAACCAGACAAAACAGCTTGCATAACTCTTTGGAAGACGGCAGAAGCCGAAGACAAACCAAATGGCATTTGAATAAACTGAAATGCGCCCTCGGGAGTGATGAAAGACATAACATGTCTCGAATCCTCATGCAACAACACTTGATGGTAAGTATTGGATAAATCCAACGTGGTGAAATATGCACCCCCTTTTACACTTGCTAACATCTCACTAATATGGGGAAGTGGAGGTCGGTCAATCCAGATGTCATTCAAGTCTCTCAAGTCTATGCACATCCTGATATTACCATTGGGTTTCTTAGCTAAAACAATTGGACTCAACCATTCAGATGCTTCAATGGGCTCGATCACCCCCTCCTTGCAAAGCCTCTGCAATTCATCCCTAAGTTTATCTCTTAACATCAATGGGACATTTCTAACTTTGTGCAACTTGGGTACTGCATTCTCCTTCAATATAATGCAGTGTTTGAATTTGTTTAAACATTCCAATTTTTTCCTAAACAGTTCAAGAAATTTGGTAACCCAATCTATAGTGTCCACAGATGTCAACAGTACCTGTTGCGGATGATTAGGGTCCAACACAATGTTAAGAGCCCGCTGTTCCTTCCAACCCAAAAGAGATCTTCCTTTGTTTACAATATATAGCTTGGCTGTAGTTTTTCTGTCCAAAAAACAAATTTCTGTTTCTACAGAACCCAGAACAGGTAATTTGTGTCCGCAATACCATTCAGGAGTGACATCAGTGGAATGTAAATCATCTAGCTTGCCACCCAAACCTTCCCAAATGGATTTGTCGATGATGGTGAATGGAGAACAAAAATCCGCTCAGACCTGTACATCCTTGCCCTTAATTTTAATTACACATTTGGGAGGACGATAACTATCATTCTTGCCCCCTTCACACTTAAGAACTTGGTTGGTCTCTATCACCATCACCTCCACATTGTCGTCATCACTCTCACATGAAACATCCTCCCTTTCAGATGGTTCCAGCTCCTTTACTAGATTGACTGACTTATAACGAGCAGGCGATTCAGAGCTTTTACACAATCTCGCAAAATGACCAAACCTTCTACATTTGTAACATCTACTTTTAACAGCAGGACAGTGATTGGCATCCGCGGTGTGTCTTGAACTACCGCACCTGAAACAGGACTTGGACTTGAATTTTACTACTTCTAGTTTCTTTTCAGATGTTGCTTTCTCATCAATTTTCTTAACACCTTTCCTGATGTTATGAACTGCTTCTTCTTGACTAACATTTTAGAAACCGTACCCAACTCCTTCACATATCTGGAGGTATTCTCCATTCTCTTAGCCACTAACAAAGTTTTCTCTAAAGAAGGATCCTTCATGCCAAGTAATTTCTCTTGAATTTTAACATTCGCCATTCTGTTAATCAGCTGATCCCTAATAATTTCATCTCTCATGTCCCTAAACTTACAGGTGACAGCCAATATTCTTAAGTTAGCCACATATTGCTCAATAGACTATCCTTGAGCCTGTGTGTGTGAAAAGAATGTATGCCTTTCTACGACTACACTGACTTTTTTTCCAAAATTTTCCTCTAAGGCCTTCAAAGCAATTTCATACACATCTATATTGCTTTCACCCTCCCCACCAGCCTCACTCTCAGTATTTGCCTCAACACTGATAGCCTCCACCATGGGTAAGGTTTTCAAAACATTCCTGCCCTCCAATCCTAAACATTGTTTAAGAATAGCTAATTTCCTCTTTGACACATATACATCTCCACCTATGGCATCTAAATACGTTTCGAAAGTCTCCTTCCAGTCTTCCCAAGCCATGCAATGTTGGCCCGGACTTTGTAGGAAAAAAGGTGGCGAAGGAATGACTTGTGATGTCATCATTAAGAGAAGTAGGTTCCTCTATGTACAGCTGATACTTCCAAATAGTCACAAGTTCACAGATAAATTGGTGTCACTAAAAAAAAAAACGTTCGAATTTACAAATGTCCGGCTGCTTAGCGTGAAAGGTAATATCACAACACAGAACCAGATCGACTCTCGGAAATATCACTGTCCACAGCACTGTACCAAATTGACTCTCGGAAAGATCACTGTCCGAAAGTTTAATGTATAAAAAAAAAACGTAATATCAGGATACAGTACCCAAATGACACCGCAGGATCGATTCTTCAACTCGACAGTTGAAGGCTGGAAACCATGTCCATTCATGAGAGGTGTGCGTGTCACTGATGCAAAGCGTGTGAATAGCGCCACAAACACGCTTTAAATGACGAAAACGCGAATGTTGAAACACTCGACTGCAGGGATAAACACGCAAATTCCTGGTGTGCGTGTCACCGGAGTTTCACACATCCAATATGGCGGCACGTTTCTTACGCACATAACGTGCGTGATGTGAGAGCGTCAGGACGTCCGCCTGACTCCAAGATGGCGGCACGTCTACAACAGCGCGTCAGTAGAAGAACTCTCAGGCAGCAACATTCAAATTTCAACAGGGCGAGGAAAGAAAAAGGCATGTGGCCCTTCCGACGGTTGCTTCCACAGGTAAACTTTTAAGCTTTTTAGAAAAAAAATAGCGGAAAGTTGTACCTGTTTCCAGGGGCTAGATGAACACTAGACGATCTTCTAGTGCCGAGCAATGTCTTACAAAAAGACTCTTCAGGGGTCGCTTACAGTCCCAAATGGTCCTTCTCCAGCAGTGATGACACGAACGTCCTCCACAGCTAGTAGCCTCCAACAGAGGTTATCCCATCCTCGTCGCCAGTTTTGAGGAGGCACGACACATTTAGGATGGTTTAGAGAGTTTATTAAGTAAACAGGAACGACCCCTGAAAACACCAGCCACTCTCCACAGCAACTGCTTATCTCTCTCTGGCCTTACATTCTAGAACAGCATCAGAGAGGACAGGTTGCCAGGGAGCAAAAGACATTCCAAAGGCATAACATAGAAATACAGGGATGACATAGAAATGCATGAGAAGAATATAACAGTGCGTATCGCCTAAATATGAGGAAGCAAACACGTTGGTTAAATTCGTTAAACAGCTGATAATTATCTCTGTGAATGGCGTGCGTGTCGCCGGGATATGATACTGGCAACATGCTGACAGAGTTAATGTAAGTTCACGGCTTACCGAGTTGCGTGCTAAAATGAGCCCAATTACAGATGGCGCCACGTAGCGTGATGACGTAAGCGCTGGCTCGTGACGAGTCGACCATCGAGTGTTTGAAGCGCTGATGCTCGAGACCAGTAGGTTCATGAGGAAGAAGCGCGAGAGCGTGTGGGAGTCTCTCCGTGAAGTAAAGGGAAAACACACTTACCTTTAGGTGTGTTCTTACGGTCAGCCAAGTGTGCAGAGGTGCCAAAGGTGACGAAATTGATGAAGACCAGACGAGAATTTGCCAAATTTAACTCCGCACTACAAGTCGGCGGCCACCGCAAACAGTCACCAGGTAATCCAAGGCGTGGGTATGTGGGTGGAGTCGTTCTCACTCGTCGCCAGATGAAATGAGATGCAGAACAGCGTATCTCGAAGAAGAAGAGTTTATTTCCAATAAGTACTCCACCCACAACACGGAGCATCCTCCCAGTCAGATGATCGAACAACAACTGACTGATGCCATTCGAACCCCTTCCAGTGGACACTCCATGCGTGAGCCACATTCAAATGAATACAACAATGCACATCTAAAGCATCGCGCGCTGGCCACGCGATGTATAAGCATTAAACATAGCATTAGACATTATACCAACATTACACAGACTTTACCTAACTGATAATTTCTTTTCAATCTTATTGGATTTTGTTTTTCACTCGTATTTTATACACTTTTGAAAAAGCCTATCACCTCACATGCTACCTCCAGCTATCACACGACAGCTCATGTGGAGAAATGCAGATATCAGACGGTGAACACAGAATGAGCTGGAAACCCTTACAAAGAGTATGAATGAATAACATTTATTGCATAGACATAATAAAATACCAATTACACTCATAAAAACAGTGGAATCAGAATAAATACTAGAAAGTTAAAAAATAAACCATATATATATATATATATATATATATATATATATATATTTTTTTTATTTTTTTATTCAACAAATGCCGAAGCTTCTCAAGATGCACTCGACAGTGCGTCTGCCATTCGGCATCACGGTTCGACACGCCCCAGCCATCCAAGTTCGTTGTGTTGCCTAACGCGTTTCTGTGGCCAACGTACCACTTCATCACATGCAATTCTCCTGTACGCATTGGAGCGCTCTTTATACTGCATGCTGATTGGTTTAAAACCCCTCATGGGTTCAACTACGTACTTGATTTCTTCATACAGCATGCTGGGATGTGTAGTCACATCGAGCTTTCATTAAACACCTATAGTAGGTTCCAATGCTTACAGATTTCAGAGAGTCAGTTAAAATCCTTAGTAGGATCTGGATGTGATGGGAGCAGGCACTCTTCATCAAGACGCACTGTGCTGGAAACCGGAGCAGGAAGGTTCCTCTCCCTCAGCCTCTCATTCCTTCGAGATGGTGCATCTTGCACGGGAGGGCACCCGTGTCATAATTTTATTCAACAAACGCTGAAGCTTCTCAAGATGCACTCGACAGTAAAAGCTCAATGTGACTACACATCCCAGCATGCTGTATGAAGAAATCAACTACGTAGTTGAACCCACGAGGGGTTTATCAACCAATCTGCATGCAGTATAAAGAGCGCTCCAATGCGTACAGGAGAAATGCCTCTGATGAAGTGGTACGTTGGCCACAGAAACGCGTCAGGCAATACAACGAACTTGGATGGCTGGGGCGGGCTGAACCGTGATGCCGAATGGCAGACGCACTGTCGAGTGCATCTTGAGAAGCTTCGGCGTTTGTTGATTAAAATTATGACACGGGTGCCTTCCCATGCAAGATGCACCATCTCGAATGAATGAGAGGCTGAGGGAGAGGAACCATCCTGCTCCGGTTTCCAGCACAGTGCGTCTTGATGAAAAGTGTCTGCTCCCATCACATCCTGATCCTACTAAGGATTTCAACTGACTCTCTGAAATCTGTAAGCATTGGAACCTACTATAGGTATTTAATAAAAGCTCGATGTGACTACACATCCCAGCATGCTGTATGAAGAAATCAACTACGTAGTTGAACCCACGAGGGTTTCTCAACCAATCAGCATGCAGTATAAAGAGCGCTCCAATGCGTACAGGAGAAATGCCTCTGATGAAGTGGTACGTTGGCCACGGAAACGCGTCAGGCAATACAACGAACTTGGATGGCTGGGGCGGGCTGAACCGTGATGCCGAATGGCAGACGCACTGTCGAGTGCATCTTGAGAAGCTTCGGCGTTTGTTGATTAAAAAAAAAATATATATATATATATCATGTGATCAAGACACCAGGGAGTGTCGAAACGCGTCATGGCTGCGGTGGTTGTTTCGTGAGCTCAATAAATCTTTTTAACTGCCTTACTTGGGTCCGTGCTTCACTTTCTGGACAAGGGAAAGCATGGTGAAGTATGCTGTATATATATATATATATATATATACACATGAGACCTAGGTTATCCAAAATGATGATACGCAAAGTTTAAAAATGTCAAACTTCCCAATAAATTGCATATCATTGGTAGAGAAACAATGTCTAATTGCTTCATGAATTGTTCCACAGTTTAGTTTTAAAAATGTAGGCTTCAAGTATTTTTTCCTCGGGGATAGTAAAAGTGGACACAAACACACAGTATTTTCTAAAGATTCTTCCTTATGGCCGAATTTTACAAAGAGGTGAAGAACGGCGAAGGCCAAGTAATGGCTTGATTTTATTAATGTAAAGTTTATCCAATGCAATTACAATTTTATCGCTAAAAATTATGGACGCATGGAGACGGGTCGGGATTAGCTTGCTATTGAGTGAGAGCTGTAATTGATGGAGAGATTGCATGACCGCCATAACTTTGAAAAAAATAAATAATCAGCGAATGTGTAATTAGTTGGGCTTTTGTTTCTTGGCTGGATGGTTTGCCCATGTGAACTTCTTGTCAATTGGTACTCCAAGATAATTATAATGTGCCACTTTTTCTAAAGGACCCCTGTTAGACTTGGCATGTGTTGGCGTGTTTCCCCTGTCTTTTTGCTTTCTGACCTCCCTGTTTTGACTCTATTTTTGCTGATTTAGTGTCTCTGCGCACTTTCTCACTGCTGTTCAGTGCTAAAGCGCAAGTGCTCCTGTTGTAAATTGGGTTATGGATTGGTGTTGCCATGATTGGCATATTTGATTTACTAGTAAGTCCCTAGTACAGTGCACTGAGAGTGCCAGGGTCTGTAAATCAAATGCTACTAGTGGGCCTGCAGCACTGATTGTGCCACCCACAGAAGTAGCCCTGTAAAGATAACTCAGACCTGCCCCTGCAGAGTCTGTGCGCAGTTTGTAACTGCCATGTCGACTTGGTAAGTGCACCCACTTGCCAGGCCCTAATCTTCCCTTTTCTTACATGTAAGTCGCCCCTAAGGTAGGCCCAAGGAACCCCTGTGGGCAGGGTGCTGTGTATGTTAAAGGTAGGACATGTACTGGTGTGTGTGACATGTCCTGGTGGTGAATTACAGTGTATTTCGTTTTTCACCACTGCAAGGCTATCTTTCCCATAGGAAAGAATGGGAGTTTCACTTATAACATCTTATATGCATATAACTTACCATTGGGACCAGATAGGGAAATGGAGTTTAGTATGCCTGGACTCAGAGTGTAAAAATACATCTTTTAGTAAAGATGATTTTTATGTTCTGTGTTTGAAAATACCACTTTTAGAAAGTAGGTATTTTCTTGCTTAGCCATCCTGTGTGCCTCTGCTGAGTTTGTGGATTGACTGTCTGGCTTTGTATGGACCAGGGCTGGGGATGTGCATTCTCTCCAGACAGCCACTGGGGGGGGGTTGAGGTGTGTCCTGCCTTCCTGGATGAGTCAGTGCTGGGCTGAATAGACCTGGGCTGCATTCAGAGTAGTTTGAGGAGTTTTCACTAGCACCTGAATGGGCCTGGTCTGCATTTAGAGTGGTGGGAGATTTCCCTTGCACCTGAATAGGCCCGGTCTGCCTTGGACAATGCTGTCTCCACCTCCTACTGGGAAGCTGGGCCAGAGAGGACCAAACTGGTTTGGACTAAGCACCGACACTCTCTGCCTGAGAGAACAAAGGAATTTTGAGTATAAATATTGGGGCCCAGACCCCAGAACTTTAGAACTCTCTGGAATCAAGGAACCTGCCAAGAAGAAGAGCTGGAAGAGCTGCCAGGAGGAGTACTGCCCCTTTGCTGTGTTGTTGCTTTGTTGGGTTGGCCTGCAGTAGCTGCCTCTGCCTTGGGCAGTGAAAGGACTGGACTGAACTTTCTTTTACTTGTGCTGAGTATCTCCAAGGGCTTGAAGTAGATCTTGCCTCCTGTTCTGAAGTCTCAGGGATTGCAAAGACATCGCCAACCTATGGGTACCGCTTCTGGAACCACTGTTTCAGTTGCCACAGAGAAGGGAAACGCAACCGACTCCATCGCAGGCTATGTGTAATGACGGCACCGCAGAAGGCACCATTCGCATTTCGGACAGTATCCCTGGTCTCACCGACAAGGACGACTGACGCCGCCACCGAGCTGCTGCTTGCACGTGACCTGTAGGCTCCGCACCGCCTCGCTTCACTTCGCCATCCTGGTCTAACCGATGCCGTCGCTGCTGCTGACTTCGACACCCGTGATCGCATAGTGGCTGGGGGCACCGCTCGTCAGTTTCACGAAGCACCGCCTCGTCCCACACAGCCGTCTGGGCCGACCGACGCCAGCTCCCGCTAACCAGCTCTGTCGCTTGCATCGAAACCTACCAGCACCGCATCGAGCGCCGTCTCGCCCTGCACAGTAACCCTTGGTCTCACCGACGCCATCTGGACGATCGTCACGAGTCACGGCCTGCCCCGCATCGTGAGGGCACCACTTCCATTTTGCAATGCAACCGCAACGGTTGCCACGACCGGCTCGCACCAACGTGCCCGCCGTAATGAGAAAAGTACTGCTACCGACTCTGTCCACGCTTTCGCTGGCCCGTACCGACGCGGTCAGCTGGAACTGTTAGACTCTGTTGTTTTCAGCATCGCGGTAGCCCCGGACAGAGCTACCGGCTTGTACGAACTGTGTTTTTGAGGTATTTCTGCAATTTTAAGGTTATCTTGCAAAGTATATATTTTTAAGTACTGTATGTTGGATTCTTATCGTTTTGGCCTTGTTTGGGAAATATAAAAATATTGGATTTTTCTAAAATGGTGTGGTGTCCTTTTGTAGTGTTTTCACTGTATTACTGTTGGTTATATGCAAATGCTTTACACACTGCCTATGAGATAAGGCTGCCTGCTCGTGCCAAGCTACAAAGGGGGTGAGCAGGGGTTATTTTAGAAGTGTATCCCCCTTACCCTGACTTGGAAAAAGGGTCTCTACTTGGACAAAGGTACAAACCCTTGCCAACTAGAGACCCCCATTTCTAACAACCCCCCTCAAGAGTAAGGCCCAGGTATACTCTTTTGCATCCAAAGGACATTATTTTGGTTTTATCAAAGTTGACCTGCAGATCATTTAACCGATTAAACTCGGATAGCCTCAACAATTGATTCTGCAATGCTCTAGAGGTTAGTGAAAAAAGGACAGTATCATCTGCATACACTAGGTAGCTGATGGGCTTATTGCCTAATTTGGGAGCAAAGCCGTCCGAGTGATCCAGAAACAGGGATAGGTCAGCCATATATAAAGAAAATAACAGTGCTAAGATACACCCCTGTTTGAGGCCATTTGCAGTGAGTATTCTTGCCAACAAAACTCCCCTTGCAAGCTTTATTTGCATCCAGGTGTTATCATGCAGTGCCATTAAAAAATATAATAGAGTTTGATTGATGACCCAGCTGATTAATTTGCTCCACAGTTTGGCCCCGTTAACTTTATCAAAAGCTTGCGAGTAGTCTATCTAGCACACATATAATGACAGAGGCCTTTTCAATGTTTTGTTCGCTAGCAGAATCAAAGCTGTGATGTTATCACCGATCGAGCAACCTGGTCTAAACCCAGTCTGATGAATAGAGGTAAGTTTGGTGTTAAAAGCCCAGTCATGCAGATGAGATATCGAAGGTTGGCACAAAGCTACCCTTCTGAGTCCAGTAAGTCAATGAGACGTTAATTCTTTGGGTCATTCTTCGAGCCTTTCTTGTAAATTGGATGGATTAAGGCAACTTTTAAGGATGGAGGAGTTTGACGGGACTGTAAAAAATTTACTTATGCCTTCTGCCCAAAAATTCGGGTTGGCATTCAGTATGTCAATGGGAATTCCGTTGGACCCAGTGGCCTAAGATGAACGGGACTTCTTTATTAACCCTAATATTTCTTTGGTTGTAATTGTAAACTCCGGTTCTCAGGATGCAGGCATGGGGTATGACAACGTAGTTATCTTGTGTATGTGTCATTAATAAATGGCTCCCGTTGTCAAATGGGATAAAATGATCAGTGGCAGGGCGGTAAGACCTGAGCCCATGGCCGATCAGGGACCAAAAACGCTTAAAGTTATTTGATTTAATTGCAAGATGCAGGTTCGCCCACGCTGCGTCTTGTTTTGCGAATCGGAATGCCTGAACTTTCTTCCGGTAGCGTTTTAAAAACTCTTTTATACATGAATCTTGAAGCGTATTAGATTGTTCCAGTAATGAGTGGCGTAGTTGCCTCCGGTACTCCTGCACTATACCGGCCTTGTTGTGCAGAATCTTTTAGTTAGGTTTCGCAGACCCTAATCTTGAGGAGATAAAAAGAATAACTTAATTTAAGAAATACTCTCAGTCTTTTAACCAATTGAGGGGATACGTCTCAGCGGAGGTGTCCCAGTTCTTTAATATCATAACTTGTGAAATCCTGGATTCCAAGTGTCTTTAATTTATCAGTCACTTCCACATTACATTTAATTATACCCTGGTTAATAGATACCAGAGAATTATCAATGAGAGAATCATCTGCTGCCCAGGTTCTATAGGAAAATTGTAAACCTACGATTTGTGGATCTTGGTCACTTTCTTTCCCGGACTTGATTTCATAGCTCTAACAGATGGAAACAACGGTAAAGTGTAGTAGTGTATAATCAATAATGCTTTTTACCCAATGTGAAATGAACGTAGGTCGAGCAGATTGGTCAGTGGCAAAATGGCCATTTAGTGCATAAAAACCCAAATCAAATAGAAAAGTACACATATTTTGACTCTTAGGTGACAAAGAGTAGATTTTCAGCTGATGTTGAAGGCTCTGAAGAGTTAAGTAGGCCTGGGCGGTGAACTCCACTCCGCTCGAAGAGCTTGCGGAGTGTAGAAAACTCCGCTCGCATAGTGCAGCGGAGTTATTTCCTCGCTCGCCCTTGTGAACGGTAAGTTGGCGAGCGCGAGCTGCCGATCATGTAGAATTTCTACCCGATCAGCGCGAACGGCAGTTCACACTGCACTCCTCCACTTGATGAACTCCGCAGAGATTTTTTTGTCACTTCACGGAGTTCCGCGTAGTGAAACTCCGCGAACTACGCCCAGACCTGGAGTTAAGCTCAATTTCCAGGTTTTAAATCCTCCCTACGACATGTAAGGCAGCCTTTTTCAGTATGTGGTAAGACTGGTTGCTTTCACGAGTGAGAGGTACCTTTGCTATGTCAATTCCCCCATCAATGTCCGTCCACATCTACTCAGGCGCTGACTGATTCCAAGCCCCGCCTCCACCATAAGCCCCGCACTCTCTAAGACAACGCCCCCTCTCTCACACAGTAAAAATCTGTTTGAAGTCGACAAGTCTGATCTGAAAAATAAAATCAATAAAACCAACTGCAAAACATTCAAAAGAATATAAAGGCTTTGACATCCCTTAACTTAAAAGAGAAAAATTTATTATGTAATTTGCTTGATAATTGTCCTATATAAACAAACAAGTAAAACATTTTTCACAAATGTATTATAAGTACGTGCCAACTGACTTTAAGTTTTAGTGATGTTGTTTTTACAAAAGCTTTCCACAAAAGAAGAATACTCCTCCTGGGTTTTGGCGAGCGACTGAGCACAGTTTCAAAAGAGCAGATCAAATTTAGAATTTTCATTTACATGATGATTTTCATGATGACCATAACAATTATGCACAGAGTCCTTTTAAAACAAACCACAAAGAAAAAGAAGCATAATTTAGTCTATAAGGAAAAGGGCACTTAAAGTCATTTAACATCAATACCAGTTCCTAGGAGGTCGGAAAGGCTCGAATGAGAATTATAATGAATAAGAAGAAAGAAAAGAAAAGCGCGTTTAATGGGTCTGAAAGAATAAAGAAAGGAGAAATAGAAGCCCAGAAGGCATTTTTCTAAGAATTTAAACATTTGCTTTTGTCTGACCCGCCTACCCCATTATTTAGCCTGAAGAGAGAGTGCGGAAACAATCAAGAAAAATAATCAAGAGAACGCTTCGCAGCCTTCAGCTAACATTACTGCTTAGAGGAGAACGACTTGGTGGGTGGCTAGCAACCAAATACCAGCAATAAGCAGGAGGGGGAACAGCTTAAAAAATTCTAAAGCCAGAAATAGGGATTTCGAGGTGTACCAGCCATCCCTGAAAACACCGTATTACATTGCAATTAATTCAAAAGTAACAGGAATATAAACTTTGGAATTCTTTGTCTAATCAGAGCTTCTTACAAACCGCAACCTTAGTTATCACATGACTGATTTGTCAGCTGAGCAGGACCACGCTAAGATTTAAAACGAGCATTGGTAAATGCATTAGGTTTCGCCTATGTGATTAATAGTAAGCTGTTTTTCGTTGTAAGTTGCAGCTTGCAGAGTTGTTGTACAATATAAGTTACAGAAAGTCTGTTAAAGTGTTATGACTTGTTTATGTACAAAAAGGCGATATATTGTGCTGTTACTAGGGGTACAGTGCGGGTAACTAATAGCAACATTTCGAAAAATGAAGTGAAAGAGGGAAATATAACAATTAATTGATGTAATAGCAATATTATTTGTTTAGAGGAGTTCTGACAACCTTTGGGCCTGGTGCCACTGCACCTGCTACCATTCAAATCATGCCCCTAGTGCCTGCAAGATAACTGCATTTGTGACTGCCTGTATAGCAGTAAAATATAACAGTATTTGGTGTTTAGAGGAGTTATGACAACTTTTGGCCCCAGTGCCGTTGCACCTGCTGCACAATTTAAATCATGACCCTATTGCCTGTAAGGTAACTGGACTTGTGACTGCCTGTTTAGTAGTAAAATATTGCAATATTTGGTTTTTAGAGGGGTCCCTGGAGCTTTGGGCCCCGGTGTCACTGCACCTGCTGCACAATTGAAATCATGACCCTAGTGTCTGCAGAGTAACTGCACTTGTGACTGCTTATTTGAAGTTAAATAAAGCAATATATGGTGTTTAGTGGGGTCCCTAGCGCTTGTGGCCCCGGTACCACTGCACCCGCTGAACCATTCAATCAAGTTTCTTTTAACTGCAAGGTAACTGAAATTCTGACTGCCTGTTTAGTAGTAAAATATAGCAATAGTATGTGTTTAGAGGAGTTCTGACAATTTTTGGGCCGCTGCACCATTCAAATCATGACCCTGTTGTCTGCAAGGCAACTGCACTTGTGGTTGCCTGTTTAGTAGTAAAATATAGCATAGCTTTTGTCTATTAACTTTTTTTTTAACATGCAATGTTTATTACATTTAGAATTTGATCCCAATGACCAAATAGATTAAGTTGAAAAAAATCAATCCGATAAGGCCTGCAAAGTACAAAGATAAGTACTGAGGCATAAATCGGAAATGCCACAAACGTTCTGAGGCTAAAGCATCTGCTTTATACAACTAAGTAAAAAAAAAACACAAGCATTCCAACATACTGTTAGAAGCTGTCTGCCTTTTTCGTGGGAAGAGATCTTATCTTGACAGTGAATGGGGCTTAAATAGTGTGAACAGCTTTTTTAGAACTATCGTAAATGTGTGCAGCCAGAGGAATTAACAAAAAAAAAAAAGTTCCAAAACAAAAGCGAATGAACACACTAATTCTGTGATTGGGAAACTGATAAGTGCCGCTTTTAAGATATATTAAATACAAGAGCTTT
This sequence comes from Calotriton arnoldi, assembly GCA_963921515.1. NCBI lineage: Eukaryota > Metazoa > Chordata > Amphibia > Caudata > Salamandridae > Calotriton > Calotriton arnoldi. Next base: position 4,768,553 of record CAWUFW010000301.1, on the reverse strand, counting down.
CACAAGCACAGGGCAAGCGCTGTGCAGGCGAAACATATAAAGAATAGAATTGCAAACCCCTCTTCTTGATGCATGACTGTCCGGTTGCAAGAAGTTCTTCCGAGTTTGCAGCAGGCAGGCATCCAATGCAGGGTGGGCAAAGGGCAGGGTCGCGAGACCTAAAATAGGCCGGGGCGCCAAAATAATAGTAGCCCCTATAAGCGATGAGGTAGCTAAAAAGTGACCCACATTTGCAAATCAGTGCAGTTTTAAACTTGTAAGGACAAGATGCAAAGGTGTTTTGCAAGGTATGTTGTGCTGCATGCATTTGCGCTTGCTGCAGGCATTGTTTGTAAAAATATCAGAGGACCCAATAGTAAGAAAATGCCCATCGGATAGTAAAGCAGGCCCACAACTGCCAAAAACATCCCACACACTGACCTGTCAGACCAGCCCTCGGGCACTGCCAGATTGCCCTATAGGCCAGTACCACCCTGGCAGAAGGAGGGCTCATAATGTAACAAGCAGAACTATATTTTGAGGGGAAACCAGTGGGGTGCACTTTAGTCTGTGGCGGTCAGCCACTACCAGCAAAGGACTTGCACCTGCCCATTCTGACCTGTGTGAAGAAAGCTCAGATAAATCAAGAAGGGAAAAGAAGATATATTGACATAAAAAAAGGAGGAGACAAATGGGGCAACATTTAGTTCACTCAGATATTGAAAACTGACAAGTACATTCAAAGAGGTACAATTCCATAAAAGGAATGCTTTTAATGACACAGAGACATAATGCATATCACACGCATTGCACGTGAGAAGAGATCACAACACACCTTTCCACTAAAAAACACACCTCTAACATCCACATCCAAATAAAATTTCTAAAATACACACAGCGGGGCGTGGCCAACATGGCGACCGAGTGAGACATCTCTCCCCGGCTCTCCGACGCTGCTGCCTGACTCCGCCGCTGTCCGGGGCCTTTAGCACCCCCATCCAACCCCAGCATATAGCGTAACGTGAGGGGAGGCTGCCACGACACTTCATACCGGGCTCTCAGAGTCGGCCGCCTGGACTCGTTGCTGGGGCCGGAGCCCATCCGGGTCCAGGGAGACAGGGCGGCCTGGGCACAGCGACTGCAACGCGCGCCTGTGAGATCTAGCCCAGCGCCGAAGGCAGACATCGACCTGCACGCCCACAGCTCGGATCGCCTCTGCTGGAGAGGGCGGCGAGGCGGGAGGGCTGCTGACCACTCCAGGGGCCATCCAGGGTGGCCTTGAATGGCCGGAAAAGTACGGGAATCAGGGCCCGAGGCTGGGCCGCACAGACATCAGCAGTCGGCCGCCAACCACCACTACCCAGCACAGGCCTGGAGATAAGAGCAAGGAACGGCCCAGCGGTGCTCTGGGCCGGGAGGAGGCCTGACGGGAGCCGGAGCGGCCTGGGCGTGGTGACCACAACGCGCGCCTGAGATTAGGATAAGTCCTAATCATTGGCAGCCTGGATCGCCCCGGCTAGTGGAGGGGCGGCGAGCTCAGAGGGCTGCACAGCACCCAGGAGACCTCCTGAGACGACCTTAGTCGGACCAAAAGGGCACAGAAGAGGGGTCTGGGACCAGACCAAAAAGACACCAGCGACCGGCCACCAGCCGCCGTTGCCCGGAGCATGTCAGAGGCGGAGAGCGGAAGACAGCCAGGCGGCGCGTAGGGTCGGAGGGAGGCCCAGCAGGAGCCAGTGCCCACGCCATCTTACCGGAGGTGGGCGGCTGAGGACCATGAGACTCGATACGGGCAAGGCCAGCCCGGAGCTGAACGCCAGAGTAGATCACCACTGACTGGGATAGCCAGGAAATAGCAGCAACACAGGCTAAGAGTGGCCACATAGGAACCCTTGCCTTCAGCAGCCCCAGGTAAGTGGGCCTATCTGGCAGATTGGGGCGCTGCCCAGGCATCACCAAGGACTACAGTCCACACCCTGCTCAGCAAGAAAACCAGAGGAGCTGACCAGCTCGTCCCTACACCAACACAGCAAAGCTACCCCTGCGCGTGAGCTACACTGGGGGTGGAACTGGTGATAACGTCAGTCAGCGCTCACCCCCCCTCCCCCAGGCGGACAGCCTCTCTGCCCCACTCAAGAGAGGATTGGCATTGCACACAGGGTACTAGAATAAGCACCATACTCCTGCTGAGGTGGTCGGCCGGAGAGGAGCCACCGAAACTGGAAAAGACCCGTAGCCAGAAGGAGGCACCAATTATATAGTACACCTAGCGAACAATCCAATCGTCCCCCTGCACCTTGATAGCCACGTAACCATCAGGGCCAACAGCTGTGAATACTAACACTGCAGTGAGCACCGGAATTACCTACCACCAAATATTGCAGAGCTTCTCACGACACCTGGCAGGATGGCAATGGCCAGGCCCAAAATAGACCGCACACTGAAAGACATGCTCACGAAGCCGCCCGGGAGCACCTCGGGGCCCCCCGACACAACCCGCGCATCAAGGCTCAGTGGAGGAGGAGGTAGGGGAGCCAGTCACCCAGGCATTCCTGGAGTCTCTATTCGGCTCCCTCTGGGAAAACCTGCAAAAAGTTAAGAAAGACCTCTCCACCGATATCAGAGAGCTTCGAAGAGACATGGACGCATAGGGGGACCGGGTCTCCACCCTGGAGGACCAGGGCAGCAGACACACTGAAGAAGGCGAAATATTACAGCAGGAAATTCTGCGTCTCAGAGATGCTGGATCTGCAAGCTCACACTGCAGCTCTCGAGAATAGATCCCGGCGTAACAATATCTGTATCAGGGGGGCACACACTAAGATAGAAGGCGCGGACCTCAGAGGCTTCCTAACTGGCCACTTTCGCTTTGTGCTAGAGGCCCCGCCGACCCTCGAAATCATAATGGATTGGGCACATAGAGTGGGCCCCCAGCGAACCGGGGGTGCTCCCCCGGCGGATATCTTGGTCTGCCTTCACGATTTCCAGCTGAAAGAAGACATCCTACACAAAGCCCGGGAGAAACACCCCATCACCTTTCGAAATAAATCCATAATGCTATAACAAGACCTGGCCGCATCCACCTTATAGAAGAGACGCACCTTCCGCCCAGCGACCATGCACCTGTGTAATTAAGGGGTGACCTACACCTGGGGGCACTCCTTCCGGCTCATCTTTCGCTGGGAGAGTCGACTGCTCCAACTGTGCTCTTATGAAGAAACATGCAAAGTGCTGGGCATAGACCCGGCATCAGACACCCTCAAGGACCAGTATCGCCACATCGCCTACAACCGGAACGTCCCCGCTGGCGGACCCAAGGTTCACGCACGAAAATCACCAAACCGAACTCGGACACCATTGCTAAGGGCCAGCAGGTGGCCGTGGAGGCGCTACCCAGGGCACTGTCGAAAACGGACTCCTCTTAAATGGATGGGTTTATCACCAACAACGCTACCTGGGCGGCGGCAGGGGAGCGGGGAGTAAGGTCCAAATGTACCCCATACTGACCCTCCTAACTACAGACTGTAACTTTTTCATCTTTTACGTTCAAGTTTTCTTTCTTATGCATGCATGTATGTTTAAAGTTCTGGGACTAGAAGTTACGAGGGACACAACTTAACTAATTGCACTGACAACCACCTGCGCATACGGGAGCAATCAACAATGGGAGGGCCCGTGTCCCTTTCAGAACTACGTTAATGCACCAGCTAGGCAAGGTACAGCATCACTGCGATTATTCCAATGGGTAGCCCAGTGAAAGTCGTAACAATAAATGTTAAGGGCCTTAACAATCCTATCAAAAGGAAAGCTGTATTATCATACTTGGAGAGTACCGGAGTGGATATCTGTCTCCTCCAAGAGACTCACCTCCTGCCACAAGACTACCATAGACTCCCATCACGCATATTCCCACTCCAATATTTTTCTCCCACCCGCACCAAGACAGCAGGAGTGGCCCTCCTCGTCTTGCGCACCTTCAAGGGCTCCACAGGCGATAAGGTGGCGGAGATAAAGGGTAGACTGCTGACATTCCACTTGACTGTAGGCCCCTGGTCCTGTGTCATAGCCTCTATCTACGCACCAAACGAAGGGCAAGAGGCATTCTTACAAACAGCATTAGTGGAGGCGTTATCAGCGCAAGCTAGACGAGCCCTTATAGGCGGGGACTTTAACCTGCTCCTTGATAATGACCTCGACAGATCTACATCCAGATTTGGACAAAGTGGTGCCTTATCTCCAGAGGGATACAGGGCGGTTAGAGATATGGGTCTCCAAGAAGTCTGGAGAACACTGCACCTTCAATCACAAGAATACTCTTACATCTCACACGCACAAAAAACATATGCCAGATTAGACATCTTTATGGGTGCAAAAGAGATCTTAAATCTCACGTCAACAGTCGAAATGCTCCCAGCATTACTATAAGACCAATCAGCAGTTCTCCTGACACTTAACACTCCTCCCACACAGCAACCCACAGGATTCTGGCGGCTGCGCGACATGCTACTATAATGCCCAGAGGTGGTGACACAAATAGAGCAGTCCATCACGGAGTACTTGACATTTAACGACACACCAGAGACATCAATTTCCACATTATGGGAAGCACTGAAAGTGGTTATTCGGGGGAATTGACTGCTATATCAGCCATAGACAACAAGGCAAGCAAAGAGAAGAGGGATCACTTGCCAAAACGGTTAAAAGAACTGGAGGGTATACATCAACGTACAGAGGCCCCAAGGATATGGAGACTTCTGACGGCAGAGCGAGCGCAATTAGCTAGCATCGACCTAGATAAAGCCGAATACGCAGCACTACGACTACGACACAACTTTTATATCGGAGGAGACAAGGGAGGCCGTCTGTTAGCAGCTAGGCTTAGATCACAACAACAATACTCCGGGGTCCGGTCGATCCGAGACACGACAGACACGAATATCACTGAGGATGTTGCAATTGCAAACTCATTCTGAAACTTCTATGCGGAATTATACTCCAGCCAACAACTAGATCTGGAGGCAAGCTCCGCATACCTGAAAGGGTCCCATACTTCATCTTTTACTGCAGATCAGTCGGAGGGGCTCGAGCACGACATTAGGATAGAGGAGGTAATTACGGCTATTTCTAGACAAACGCTAGCTAAATCCCCAGGCCCCGACGGATTTACTCCTCTCTTCTACAAGGCGTTCTGTACAAAGCTGGCACCCAACCTGACACGATTATACAACAGTTTCTTGACACCAGAAGGGCTCCCCCCCTCGATGCTTACCGCTACAATCTGTCATTTCCAAACCAGGTAAGGACAGAGATGTGCAGCTCATACCACCCAATTTCGCTTATAAACGTGGATTTTAAACTCTTCACTAGTATCTTAGCCACCAGACTAGGTCCAAAAATGCCATATATCATAGACCCAGACCAAACAGGATTTATCCCCCAGCGTCAAACAAGTAATAACACAAAAAGGGTACTACATATTATAGAGGAAGCCACTCGTACATCGAGTCACTACATACTCATATCAGTCAACGCTGAAAAAGCTTTCGACAGGGTGCACTGGCCATTCCTAGAGCAGGTGTTAGTCCACTTTGGCGTGCCCGAGAGGTTCCGCATCTGGGTATTGAATTGCTACCGGCTCCCTACAGCTTCGGTGAGAGTGAACGGACAATTATCTATACCATTCCCCATATGTATGGGCACCCGCCAGGGCTGCCCTCTGTCCCCGCTGCTATTCGCCCTAGTTATGGAACAGTTTGCCTAAAGGGTCCAAGACAACCTGGAGATTGTGGGCACTATCTTTGGGGGAAAACAGCATAGGGTCAGCTTATATGCAGACAATGTGCTAGTGACACTGGACAACCCAGTCACATCCCTACCCGCCTTTTTATCTAAGATGGAATCCTTCGGTGCAGTCTCGGGCTTTCAAATCAATCTTGCTAAAAGGCAAGCGCTTAGCCTTGCCTTACTCCCCGGACGCAGTAGCTAAACTAGCTACGCAATATCCCATACACTGGGCAAAATAATCATTGCTATACCTGGGGATTCGCCTGGCACCCTCATTACGTGAAACATCCATTTTTAACTTTCGAGCTCTATATAGACAAGTTAAATCGGAACTAGGGCGATGGGGACGCTTCCAAATCTCGTGGCTCGGGAGAATCGCAGCTATCAGAATGACCATCCTGCCCCAGATTCTATATATATTCCAAACACTTTTCCTGGCACCCCCAGCGGGGATGATTAGTAAACTGCAAACCGAAATACACCACTTTGTGGGCAGGAAAAAAACAACGAATGAGGAAAGAGCAGAGTTATCTCCCCACAACCGCAGGGGGCCTGGGAATCCTAAACCTCCACCTCTACTTCCAAGCATCCCAGATACAATACTTGGCGGAATGGAACAAAGAGTCGTCGGAACGTCGCTGGCTCTTCCAAGATAGAGCGGTAGCCGGAACCTCGCTCTGGAAGATTCCCTTCCTAAAGAAAGCACATAGGCCCGAAACTTTTACCTCTCGCCCATCTCTAAGACAATCATGGAAGCTTGGGATAGATGCAGCGTCCACAATAGACTCGCATCTTTCCCTTCGCCAATGACACCACTGTTTGACAACCCTGACTTTATGCCCGGGATACACCCTGGGGCATTTCCCAAATGGCACCAGTCTAGATGCCGCTCTATGGGACATACAATTGATAACGAAGGAATAATACTGTTTATGCAATTACGAGCAGATTTTGAGCTCCCTGAGACAGAAGGCCTACAGTATTTGCAACTCTGACACTGGTTCTTACATCCAGACAACAAAGCTAACACACAGAGATATCTTACCGATGATGAGAAATGGCTAGTCGGGAAAACCTCTGATAGGGGCCTGATCTCGACAATATACACCTTGTTACTACAGCCCTTGGCACATACATACAAAACCAACCAAACCAGATGAGAGAGAGAATTCGGGAGATCAGTAACCCGCAGAGAGTGGGGAGGATATATTACAGAGCCCGCCACACCACTCGTCACACAGCTCTCACTGAAACATTCACTAAGATTGCAAAATATTGGTATCTCACCCCAGAGCGGCTTCACAAAATTGACCCAACCAAAAGCCCGAACTGCTGGAGGAGTTGCCGGGAGACCGGGACTCTGGTACATGCGCTCTGGGACTGCCCGCAGATCCAAGACTACTGGACACAAATCTTGGACAATCTAGATGGTTCCTTAGAAACTCAAATCCCTGGATTCCCTTCCTACATCCAACTGGGGCTACCCAACCCCCTCACCTACCCCCTGAAATCCATGTGCGGACGGCAGATAGGGAATGCCTTCGGGGCAGCCCTGCAAAATGTACTCTCACACTGGGGAACAACGCATACCCCGACTCAACTAGGGTGGCTCCATCGCCTATGGTACGTCCTTGGGATGGAAAAAAATCACTCACATCTAACAGTGGGGGGGGGGGCATCATACCAGGATCTCTGGAAACCTTACATATCTCTCCTGTCTCAAGAGTTCCGGGAACTGACGTGTCCTAAGTACCTGCAAGTTCTGCGGCTCTTAGATCCGCCCAACGGCATAGGCCCTTGGGCAGAACCATAAGTTGATGCGGAACTTTGATGAACAATGCAATAGATCGATTGTGTGTTGGGGAGGGAGGTAGGGAGTGAGGGGGCGGGGGTTTTGATTGTTCAGTTTTTCTTTGTCTTTGGTTGCATTTACGTTACGACACTGCCTTTCGCTAAGAAGCTGTACTTTTATAAAATGTGTCATTAAACCTATAACTTGACATAAATGAATACAAATATTTAAACCTAAAATACACACAGCACCAAACTGCCATACCAGCATCACACACATAAACAAGGACATATGCGCACAGTCTCAACAAACACACCGCTCAATATCTATTAAACTCACAAAACTTTGGAGGAGGCTACTTAATGTGAGAACTGTCTAACTCCTCTAGGACAGCTGCTCTAGGACTGAGAAAGTTTGCCACACGGCCTTCATAACTATTTCTTTAAAATACTTTTTTATTTAGCCTGTGGAGAAATTTTTTCACAGACAATGTAAATAATAATACATTAGTTTTTCATATCATTGGGGTAAACAAAATCCTACAATAAGAGATGACCCAGAAACTACTCGTCGAGCTAGACTCATACTGTTAAACAGCAATAAACCGTTAAGTGAACGAAACAAACCAAATGTATAATCTAAATCATTGTTACAGAATCTCATTCATCTCCAATTCATAATCTTTTGCAAATGTGGGTCCTAAAAATTGTCTCTCTACACTGAAATTTCAGCTCTTTTATAACGGTTTTTTTCACAGCTCATTATTTGTCTTATTTCAGTATGCTAGATGGGTTTGTACCCTTGCATCTCCTGGCATTCCATTTTTCACTGCTGCGTTGCTTTGTATATTATATTCCCCTTGTTGTTACATTTTTCCTCTGTGGGGCATGCCAGCAAGGGCTGTTTTCTTTTCTATCCATGCTTTCTCCTCAATTAGAGAGTTAAATAATTTTGCAGAGAAATCCATATTTCTTGCACCTTGTAACATTCAACAAATAAGAGTTCCCAGGAGCCGGTTTTACTAGATTTGAGGCATTTCGAATATGATTCACTGAACCTTTCCTTATTTTACATTGGTGTTTAACATAAAGACCGTACAGTTCGATATACACAGAGTTTGAGCCCAGGATTGACTAAGTTCTTCTTTTGTTAACATAACTCCTGGTGTGGTATATTTATCCTTAATCTCACACAGTGGTTCTTCTTCCTCAATCAATAATTTATATCTAGATGAAATGCAAAACACATCACAGACATCTTTCAACAGGTCTTTCTGATATACAGAACATACAGGCATGAAATTCACTGGAACACAAAGTGGGTCTGTGCTGCCAATTGCCATCCAGGAACTAAATGAGTTTGAGCTCATCCTATTACAATACAGACCACTCTGGCTAAACGCTTAACTAAGATTTTCATAAAGATCTTGAAGTAAGTAGTAAGGAGTGTGATAGGGCGATATGAGCTGCACTGTCAAGGATTTTTAGTAGGTTTTGAAAAATAACATTGTATATCTTCCTTAAAAAATAATGGGCACTGTCTCGTCTGATTTTTCACTACCTAAATCATTCTCTTTTGCTTGTAACATGCCACACTTGCTGTTTACCAGGACTGGAGGTTAAGATGCCAACATAGACTTATGATATGTGTTTCGAATCACAGAATGCCTTCATCATGTTGAAGATATAATAGTGTGGATTGTATATACCACTCTGAGGAACTTGATTGTGGTTATCGGGACCTGTTTATGAGAATGAACAACTAAACAAGCCCTGAAGAAGTCTCTTTTGAAACAAAACATGTTGGCTACTGCGAATCCACAGTTTTTTTTACTAAAGAAGAATTGAATAAAGAATTTTTCCACAAGAAACATGGACTCGTGTTGATAAATTGTTGTGCAACCTATGCCATAATGAGCAAAGAGATATTTGACTCTGACGAATTAACTGTGTGTGCCGATCACGCTTGTTTAAATTCTACTGAGGGTGATACCCTCGTAAGAAGGACAGGGGATTGTCCATCCTGATCAGAGCACCACATTGCAAATATTGTTTTCACTATAAGTGATAGGTGTGATTAATTGTGCCTTAGTCTCTTCCTCTGTAAATCACCTAAAACATTTGACCCTGGCGATTTGCCAGACAAAAAATCCTTAATGGCTTTTTCACTTCTGGTTTTTTGACTTGGCATGCTATGCTATGGGATTTATAGAGCGCATGGCGACCTAAAGGCATTTCAGCGCTGGTTGGAAGAGGTAATCCCACTGAGGTCAGACAAAACACCTGAAGAGTCTGTTCTTAAAAAAGCCAGGTATTAAGACCTTTTTGAAAGCACCACTTGTCTATAAAATCGGATGGCCAAGGAGAGAGAGTTCCAGAGCTTGGCCGCATTAAGACTAAAGGACAGTCCTCCACTTCTAGCTCTTCTTTCAGTGGGGGTGGTGGCAAGGTGTAAGTTGGAAGATCTAAGTGGCCTGTTAGGAACGTAGGGCGTAACAAACTAGCATTAGATGGAAGGACCTTGCCACGTAAGGCTCTGTGGTTAATGCACAGGAACTTGAATTCTATTCTTTGGGCAATGGTAGCCAATGAAGATCTATCAAGCCCTGTCTGGCTGACTGAGACTTGGGAATCCCAAGTAGCATGTGTGCAGCAGCATTTTGCATGACTTGTAATTTCCTAGTACCTACCCTGGGAGTGCCCAGATATAGCGAATTGCCGTAGTCCAGGAGGGAGGGAATCAGAGCCTGAACCACCACCCGCCTCGAGGTCTGGGGGAGCAGGGGCAGAATCTTGTGCAACATACGCAACAGTCCAAAGCAGCTGGTCGAAAGTTTGGTGGCTGGGCTTCCGTAGGCAGGGTTTTATTAAGCTGCACCCCAAACTTTTTATATGCGTCTTGGCGGCGGGGGTGGGAGACGAGACATATTGACCAACCCAGGACTTGTTGGGGGGAGGAATAGCTCCAGAGGATCATTAATTCAGTTTTAGCTCCATTGAGCTCGAGATAGGATTTGTTCATCCAGCTGGCTACGTGCTCCATGCAAGGTTTAACGGTGGATGCTAAGGGGTCCGGGGCAAATGAGGAAACCAGTAGGTGTTATCCGCGATGAAGTCTCTAGAGATCCCAAAGAGAGCTATGATATCCGCTAGTGGCTGCAGGTGTATATTTAATAATGTAGGACTCGGGGGCATGGCCGGGCGAGATGACCGGGTAGACGAGCTTTGCCTCGGCTCCCGGTACGCGCCAAAATCCAGAGCGCTTAAGCGCCACTGAACATCTCCAAACCTTGCATAGGAGCGTCTAACCTGATGCGGGTCCCGTAGAGAAGGAACCGGTGCCTCGCGGAGTGGAACGGACACCCCGGTGAGCTTGGTCGGGGTCCGGGAGCACGGCGAGGGAGTATCCCGAAATGGCGGCCGTCACTGGCGGAGTGAGGGGAGACCGCTGAATATCGGGTGCCCCCTCATTGTGGCCGGACAAGAGCAGGGGAGCCCACCCCCTCTTCAAGACCCTACAGGAGTGGTGAGCGGGCTGCGGCGTACCGCATCTGAAATCAGCGGGATCCAGAGTCGCGAGTGCAAAGCGCCGCAAAATGGCAGCCGGCTTCCACGGAGAGAGGAGAGGACACGGAGCAACGGGTGCTCTTCCCTTGCGGACGGATGGGAACACGGGAGCCTACCCCCTCTTGCAGACTCCCACAGAAGAGGTGTGTGGAGCGTGACTTACCGCGTCTGAGGATGATCTGCCTGGAGGCCTGGGCCGCGGTGCGACGCGGCGGTGGACCTCAACGTGGGAAGACGATGTCCCAGTAGCCGGTGAGCAGTGGAGGCACCATAGCGGTCCACGGGGATCCAAACTGGGGCGGAAGCAATTCAGGTTCTGGTCGGTCGGGCCGCGCCTGGGAATCAGCGGCAGACAGAGGAGCTGCCGGACGTGCCTGACCTTGGCATGGCTGTCGGAGCCACATCGTAATGCTATATACACGAGGGAGTTCTGGAGATGCCCCCCCTGGCGGATCTACATGCCCAGATGCAGCAGTACTGAGGTGAGGGGAACAGGGCCTTGAGCCCCCTACGCAGCTGAGCCACTTTGCAAGCACTCAAGAGAAGTGCCACGGTCCTACAGAATACCCCTCTATAGACTGCCGATACCGACTTGCTGGTCCTGTGTGCGGGGGGGCTGGGGAATGTGGACACTGCCGCCAGGACACCGCTTTTGCCTAACACGACGTAGGTGGTGGCGCCCGCTCTCTGCGATCATCGCAACGCGCATAGACAAAAGAGGGTCACTGAGGACGCACTTATGCCACCGAAGAAGGCGACTACCAAAGTCTCCAACTACTTTCCTCCTGCTGAGAAAAGACAACCACCGGCGCAGGGTGAATTCACGGACACCATGGCACTCACGAGAGACGATCTGATGGCGTCCCTGCGAGAGTTCAAGACAGAACTGCGCGCAGAGCTTAACCAGGACATCAAAGCCTCCATCGAGCAACTCAAATCGGACCCGACTGCCCAGGTGGCCACGCTCCAGCAAGATGTGGACTCGGTAGGCACGCGAGTGCTGGATTTAGAGACCCAAACCCAAGACCTAGACAAGCGGACTGCGGATACGCAAGAACAGATGCACGATCTCCAGAAGCAATTACAGCTTGCACTGCTGAAGTCGGAAGATTTAGAAAACAGAGCCCGGAGAGACAACATTCGGATCCGGGATCTGGAGGAGGGAGCGGAGGGGCAGAATCTGGACGCCTTCCTTCAGGGTCTCTTCGCGGAGATTCTCAGCCCACGACCGCTCAAGATTAAGTTGGAGTGGGCGCACCGAGTAGGGGGACAGTCTACTGGAGATCGACGTCAGACACGAGACATCCTCGCGAAGTTCCACTCCTTCAAGGTAAAGGAAGCCGTCTTACAAGAGGACCAGAAAAAGAGCGACACCTCCTTCCAGGGACTTCGCTGCAGCATGTACCAAGATCTGGCACCCGCGACACTGGCGAGGAGGCAACAATTCCGGCCTATCACAACGAAACTCCGTGATGACCGCATAAAGTACAGATGGACGTATCCGTTCGGACTGAGCTTTGAATACAACAATAAGATGCGCCACATTACTGAACTCGGGGATGGTCTGCGGGTGCTGGGTCTCACCTCTGGAGATACCGTGAGCATGCGAGACACGCCAGGGGGATCGGACCGAGGCAGCCAGAGAAACTTGCAGTGGAGCACAAGCCTGAAGGGAGGGCATAAATGACCAACGCTACCAACGGAGCTTGTACACGAACCGTCAGCGAGCAAAGGTGCAATATACTTCAAAGAAGGGGAGGCCTCACCGGAACAATGAACTCTCAGGGGACATTGCGCGGGGTCAGACCCGCCGGAAGCGGTTGAACACTCTCAGGTATGCATCACACAAACCATCATTTTAGGAGGGAGTGGTGCATCTCCCAGCTAGAGCGTCTTTGAATGGTCAGTGCACGCCCTGGGGACATTAGCTGAAGCCCTGATTGAAGGATGCCGATGCATGCCCTCAGCTGAGCACCAAGCGATGGAGAACTTTTTTGAGAAGCCGGGATGGGCGCGGGCGGGGACTCCGGTTGAGTCACCCCCCAACATGCCCAGTCGTGTGGTAACCTACACCGTCGAAGTTCCAGTTTTCATCCGATACAACTGGATGTTGGTATTGTTGGGGTTTTACTTTCTGTTTTTGTTGGGAGTGGGGGGGTGGGCATGGTGGTGGCTTGCAGGATACAGTACATCGGTGGACAATGTCGTTTGTTATATGGGGGGGAGGCGTTCGGGGGTAGGTTGGTGGTGGACAAAAGATTTTCCTTACACTCAGTCTTTGGCCCACATGGCCCTTTGGTGGGGAGTTAGAGCGGGAGTCCCAGCGGCTAGGGGGCGTAGAGCTAAAATCGGGATTGCTGACCCAGTAGATAGGTGGGAGGAGTTAGGAATTAAATAACGTCATGGTGTTGTTTATTGTGTCATGGAACGTACGAGGATTAAACTCGCCACTTAAAAGGCAAAAAATTTGGAAATACTTAACGGATCACCGATTCGAGATAGTGGCGCTACAGGAGATGCACTTAAAGCGTGCAGAAGAGTCTAGGTTACGCCACAAACAAAAGCCCCTCATATATAGGTCCTTGGCGGCTACCAAACAACGAGAGGTGGCGCTCCTGTTCCATAGCTCAACCAAATTCCTACCAGCAGCTGTCAAAGCCGATAAAGAGGGCCGGATAGTCATGGTGAAGGGGACATTGCGGGGGAAAATCTGCACATTTGTCGCAACATATGCACCTAATGTAGGCCAACCCACTTTTTTGACATCACTTCTAGACCAAGTAGGGGAATTCGCAGAAGGTCCGACGATCCTATTGGGAGAGTTTAACCTTACCTGGCAGGCAGAATTAGACAGTACCCACCCACACAGGACGGCTACAAGCTCCTTCCCTGAGGGGGTCAAGCAGACTCTCCACAATCTCGGACTTCGAGATGCCTGGCGTACTCTTTACCCCGTGACCAAAGATTACACTTTTTTCTCCCATGTACACCAATCCTATTCTAGGATTGAACATGTTTTTATTAGCCAGTGCTTGTTGGGTTCCCTCCAGGAGGCAAAAATTCTCCCACTCACCATCTCCGACCATTGCCCCGTTTCGATTTGCTTGAGTTGGGGCCATGCCGCGCCCGGGACCCCTAGGAGGTACTTTCCAATCTCCCTGACGAGAGACAGGTTGCTGAGGGACTCGCTGAGGGAGGCAATTACAGATTTTTTTAAAACTAAATTCACCCAAAGACACTTCGACATTCAACAATTGGGACGCCTTCAAGGTGGTCATAAGAGGTAAATGCCTAGAACTCAATACCACCTTAAATAGACAGAGAGCTAAGGAGAGAGAGAGCTTGGAGACAGAGCTAGAACGGGTGGAGAAGGAACATAAGGGCACACCATCCAGAGAAGGGCAACGCAAACTCACCGCCCTCAGGGGGAAGATGAGATCGATATACAACAACAGGGCGGAATATACCTTGTTGCGTTTACGACGGATCTCCTACACGCAGGGGAACAAAATAGGTAAACACCTAGCCAGACAGCTTAGAGAAAAGAGAGAAAAGGAATACATTGGGGGTATACAAAATCGGGAGGGCATCACGCTGCACTCACACTGAAAAGGCCGATATATTCAGGGAATTCTATGAGAAATTATATACAGGGGATCCACGAGACACGGACAAACAAACTCAGTACTTACAGTCACTGAAACTCCCACAAGTCTCCCAGACCTGGAATGACGCCCTCACTGCTCCTATAACTCAGTAGGAGGTGGGAGCGGCAATTAAAGCGCTTAAATCTAATAAGGCACTGGGTCCAGATGGCCCATTTTTATAAAACATTTGCGCCTGACATTATTCCCCACTTAATGCAGCTCTTCAACCACATGACTGAGGAGGTAGGGGTGACCCCATCTATGGCAGAGGCAGTGATCACAGTGATTCCTAAACCGGGGAAAAATGCGCTCCACTGCGCATCCTACCGACCCATCGCACTCCTGAATTTACCCATCGCACTCCTGCTAAATTGTACTCTGCTATTCTGGCGACAAGGCTGAATGACCTGATGCCAGACCTAGTCCATCCTGATCAATCAGGCTTCATAAAAGGCAGGAAGACCCACGACAATACACTTAATTGAAAAAGCCAATAGATGTCAGATACCGGCAAGGTTAGTAGGCCTGGATGCTGAAAAGGCATTTGACAGGGTGGACTGGGAGTTTCTTTTTACCACGCTACAACACTTTGGCTTCGGAACCAAATTTATAAATATGATCAGGGCCAACTACGTACAACCCCGCTCTAGAGTGCAAGTTAATGGGACTGCATCCTCCGCTTTTCCCCTTATCAGAGGGACTAGGCAGGGGTGCCCGTTGTCATCCCTTCTATTCGCACTAAGCATTGAACCCCTGGCGATCAGAATACGGGAGTCTCAAGAGATAAAAGGAATTCCCTTTGGGGGAGACACACACAAAATCTCTCTGTTCGCAGACGATGTGTTGCTGTCCCTCACCGAAACAACTACCTCACTCATCGCTCTGCAGAAAGAACTGACCCTATTTGAGAAAGTGGCGGGGTTCAAAGTTAATCTTGACAAATCCTTCATACTTAATCTTACGGTTCCGACTGCAGAGGCTAATGACCTATGGGAGCGCACCCCCTTTCAATGGGCCAAACGCTCAATCCAATACCTAGGTATACAGTTAACACCACGCCTGGAGGGGCTTTATAAGGCCAATTTCCCACCTCTTCTCCTTCAGCTCCAACAAGACCTCAAACGGTGGAAGCCTCTCTTTATCTCCTGGCTGGGCCGCATTCATGCGATTAAAATGACAGTACTACCTAAATTCCTATATCTTTTTCAGGCACTCCCCATAGACTTAGACAGGGAACTTCTCCCCAAGATTCGATCATTAATCATACGCTACATCTGGCAGAAGGGGAGGGCCCGCCTTCCATTTCACACTCTGAGGCGAGCTAGGGGAGCAGGGGGTGTAGGGCTACCAGACTTTGGCCTATATTACAAAGCAGCCCAACTGAGAATAGTGGCTGAGCGGTCTAAGCGGGAGTCAGAAAAGTACTGGCTGCACATGGATAGGGCAATAGCGGGGAGGACAATATGGGATCTCATATGGAAACCCAAAGGCGACAGACCAGCTAACGCTTACATTAGCACACCCACCGCACTACTTTGAAGGTATGGGACACAGTTTCTGGGGGAGAGGGGTGAACCACATTCCAGTCACCATATACCCCGATACATTTCAATCCGGCTTTCCCTCCCGCACTTCACGAGGGCCCTTTTAACCCATGGAAGGAGGGAGGATGCCTTATGTTGTCAGACCTCTTCCATAACTATGACATATTGACGTCTGAAAACTGCAGAAGAGAGTTCCACCTAGACCCGGGTGAGCACTTCCACCATCTCCAGCTCAAACACTGGGCCCTCGCCCCGCATAATTGAGGGGACGCCACACGAGAGTGGACACCGTTCGAACGGTTTGTACAGCGGGTGGGCTCCATGAGGGGTGTGATCTCTTTCCTATATAGTTCCCTGCTTTCTGCTTCACTATACCCGAGGCCCAAGTACATGTCCATGTGAGAAGAGGTGGCACAAAGAAAGATAAACGATAAGGAATGGGCAGGAATCTGGTCTGACATCAATAAATTTAATCATTCACTGGAGCTGCGAGAAGCCCACATCAAAACTCTGACGGATTGGTATTTGTACCCCACCAAACTTAAAAAGATATTCCCGAACACCTCTGATCTATGTTGGAGGGGGTGCGGTCTTTTAGGTGACTTTCGGCACATATGGTGGGACTGCCCCACAATAAATCCTTTCTGGGAGGAGATTCTAGCACACATTAAGGACATGTTGGGGTACCCTATACCATCCTCCATAGAGGAAGTCCTCCTGGGCATTAGGAACCCGGCCCTAGAACACCAGACCAAGGCGGACAAAACTATCATGTGGACCTGTCTGGGGGCCGCTAAGGTCGCAATAGGGGCCGCATGTTAGAAGAAAGCGGCGCCAGCCATCTCCCAATGGCATTCGCGCCTCTGGAAACTCCTATGCCTTGAGAGAATGACCGATATTTTCAGGGGCGACTATAAAAACTTTGAATACAAATGGGGTCCATTAGTCACTTACCTCACAAAGGGACTTCCTCTGGCAGTCTGCCCTCTCTCCATTAGAGACATGCACCTACTCCAATTCTAAGTTACACACAGTCACCGGGCCATTTAGGGAAAACAGCTCGAAGGAACTCCAGCAATTCCAGAAATAGCCACTGGGTTTGCCCCGTGTACATCGGGGCCGAAGACACACTGTTCGATCACCACCACCACTCTTTTTTTTTTTTTCCTTTTAGGTTGGGGGGGCGGGGGGGAGTGGGGGGGGCTTAGAAGTTGGGGGGGACCTTCCCGGTTGGAAGGAGTTGATCGGCACAACTCATCGCAAAAGAATAGACGGGTTGTTCATGCATAGATTGATGGCTATACACTTCAGGCCGTAGAATTATTTGAAACTGTATTCTAAATTACATAATGTATAAAGGAGGGGGCCTTCCTTTTGCTTATTGTATGATCAGCCTCTGCACTGCTGGGTATACTACATGTAGGACTGGGAGAGGATGCCTCTGGGACTCCACAAGTGACAGGAAGAATTTCCTGGGAGCAACCTTTGTCAAACACCTGGAAGGTTCGCTCCTTCAGAAAGGAACCAACCAGTCCAGGGCTTTTCCTATGACACCGGCCTTGCCAACCCTATCTAGAAGTGTGGGGTGGTCAACGGTGCTGAAGGCCGCACTGGGATCTAAGAGCATCATGCCAACTATAGCCCCTTGGTTCAATCTCCTTTTCACATCCTCCATCACCACCAAGAGGGGGTTTCGGTGCTGTGCTTAGGCCGGCAACCGGTTTGTGTGTGGTGCAGGAAGGAGTTATCCTCCAGAAAGTCTGACGGGTACCTATTAACATTTTTCAGCCACTTTACTTATGCTTGGGAGTTGCATGCTACTATGTATGTTTGCAGAAGGGTCTTGATGGAGTAGAGGAAGTTCTTGAAAGAACTTCCTTATAGCCTCATTTTTTTGGACCCAAAATTTTGAATAAAGTTTATTATAATGATTTAAAAAAAATGTTTCATACTTTATCTGGGTCACTTAACAGTGAGTTAGTTTCGTGAAGATCAATACATCAGATTATTCCCTTCTTTGTATGTTATTGTTGGAAATTGAGGACATGTTAAGAGTTACCACTTGTAATATCTTTTTATCTCATTACACACATCATTTTTGCTAAATAATGTGGTGGTGGCATCAATTTGTTGCATTACATTTTAAATGTTGTCTTGGCACAAAATGTAATCTTTTGCAGTAATCAAGATATGTCGAAAAAAGGTCTAAATCCATTCCAGACCACCAGTATCAGGGCAGAATTGACAGTAGTTGTGAAATAATTACATATGCCTGTTTGTAATTTTCACCGATTTTGTTTATGTTCTAGAAGTGTGCTATTATGTCTCCATATTGGTCAGGCAACTTCACAAGCATTACCTCTGCTTTTGAGTAGTTAATGCTATCATGCAGTGATCAGCAAATATTGTGGGAATAATGTTCACACAAAGGGCAACTGCTTCATTGATATAAAAAATAATAATCTAATCTCGCAGAGGTGGTGAATCGTGAGCTTGTGGAAGTATATTGACGAATATGTAGATGGAATTCAAGCCAAATATGCATCAGGTTATATACTTGTATTAATTTGTGCAAATGTTTCCAGATATCTACCATACCCTTGTTGATCCATTGTCGCAAATTTCGATGAAGCATCATGTTTGAGAGTTAAGCTGAAAACCCCTCCCATAATTATTGTTTGAAAAGGTGGTTAGTGCAAGTATTAAATCTTTAAGTGGTTGAGGATCATTCATGACTGGTCAATAATAAGAGATCAATGTGAATGAACAAATTTGCATTATAATAATGCCATCTCCCATCTACCCAATCATCCTCATGCATGTCTATGTGCCCTTTTTGTACCCCACAACTTATTATTGCGATGTCTCTTTGAGAAGCAGTAGCATTGTCAAATATTAGCTCACGGAATCAGCAATAGTTATGCAATCAAATATACCCTCCAAATGGAGTGTTTGATATTTCTTTAAACGTTGCCCCAATTCTGCATTCTTCTGGTCTTGTGGTGCACCTACATTAATAGTGTGCAAATCTCAAATGTCATGATGAAACTGTCATGGTAAAATGCCCCTATTAGTCCGCAAATACGTTATGGAAAATCGTATGGTGCCAAAACACAGACAATGACAAGGGTCCAATGGTGTCTTATTTGCTATAAGTTATATACCACATGTTTAAAACATGTGCAACAGTTACATGAAACGACTTCTAAGACACAAAACTTGATGATAACTCAGGTGCCATGACACCACCATAGTGGAGAATAACCACTCAATTATATTGAACTCTTACTCTGATTAAGACAAAGCATGCAAAAGAATGCAGAACAGCTCATGCATGCAACATAAACATAAATCATTTGTGTATTCATAAAAATGCGGTGCTGTGTCGTTTACAGATCATGTAATGTTAAAGCCAACGGAGTGTATATCGCAAATTCGGTGGAGGCTCAGGAACCGCCATCTTATCGGACCCTGTGGGATGACTATATCACAGAGGCCATTTCTCTATTTACCCTCCAAGGATTGTGATTTTTTATCAATGAAAAAGTCCAGTTCTTTTGTTTTGGGGCAAAAGTGGAAAAGCCCAATAGAGTGAGATAAGAGACAAACCTCACCCCCTTCCCCCAGGCCTGTGTACTTCATCAAAGTGGAGGTGCGCCTGTAACACCTGGGCCATTCTCCGATACGCCGCTTCTTGTCGGCGGGCGATTATGCGAGGCCTAAAGAAGTGAGATGGCCCTTCCCACTCACTGTGATAACATAAAGATGTGCTCCTTTAATATTCAAGGGAGAGGTCTTTTTTTTTTTTCGGTAATGGGCACCGGGGCAGACAACCATTTATTTACAAATGCACAAGTTTCTGGGTTTCAGGTCTTTTACCTTTAAATCCATTATTTGAAATCTCTTATGGAAAAGAAATTAAAAATAAAGACATTGTGGATCCTAAATTGGCATCATGGGGCGACTTCTCTCTTAACCTTCCGTAATTATATGAGGTGTGGACTGCAAAGTTGCCGCATGTTACTACAAGCATAACACATAAGTCCTAACCTTTGTTTTGATATGGGTTTATAATTTGCAATGGCGGCAGTTGTATACAATCGTAGCACACCTGTGAACAATCAGACCTACCATTAGTTCAAGTAGTTCAGCTTCTCAGTAAGGTTTTTTTTTTCTTCTTTGAAAAAGGCCTTTTATAATCGAGTCCACTGCATCTCATCAATTAAACCAGCAACCAATGTCTTTAAGCAATAAATCCAACATTGTTCATATCCCAGAAGTTGGACTACAAGTTAAATTCAAAATCAGCAATTAAGCCTTGAAAATGCAAGTTATAACCACTACATTCAAAAAGAAATTAGACGAAACAAACAAAATTATTTGATGACACATTTAACTTTGTATCCTTTTCTACTTTTAAGCAAATTTTTGGAAAACATACTCCTACCTGCTCATTACTGGATTCTTCTTAAACGTTTGTAGGCGTAGACTCAGTAGACTATTATAAAGATTGGTACCTTGAATCTTCTTGAAAGACATAAGCCAAGGAGTGACTTACTGATATCGTTTCTTTAAGGATGCAGTAGCTTTTCCTGTTTTATAATTAGCAAAGAGCTTTTCTCGTCTTTTGTATCTTTTCCTTGAGTAGTTTCCCTTTGTCCCTTTTCTGCAAGTTTTCCTCATCTTGTCTCCTTAAATTAGCATTGGTAAATTAATGAGAGTTTGTATCTTGTCTTGTATTATAAGTGGTTGGACTAGAGTCAGGAAAAGGAATTCCTGAGTAAATATCTAGTATTGTGGGTACTCCTATTGGTGGGGGGTGTATAGCACACTGCTGCACCATTAAGGCGCTTTTGCATTGGGGCCAGATCCTCAGTCTACACTGCTTCAATGCTATTCCCAGTGAGTCTTTCCTTGTGGTAACTATTTTCTGGCCTAGGAAATCTGCTCCATTTCATTGATCTTCTCAAGCCGCCTATTTATCATACAAACCTTGCCTCGTAATAAACCCACTTTGACCATGGACTCCTTCACTTGAATCTTTGACCAAGAATAATTTTTCAGATTCCTTCTCCATCTCCTGACTATTCACAGCAATACAGAATGCCTATTCCTTGCCTTCATGCTCAGACGCTCACTGGGGGTTGAAGCTCCAATTGGTTATTTATTACTTGTCCTGTGTCATAGTCTGACAAACTTCTCACTTCAGTCTTCCCCTATTTTCTGGAGGATGGGAGGCATGTAGATGTTCTAACTCTAAAGCTTGGAGTTTCTGGCCTCCAATGCAGTTTTTTTTAAAGTCTGGAGGGAACTATTCTTTGGCATAGCACTGTCAGCAATCACCAAAGTTGCTTGCCAATTTTGGTTGTACTCGTTACATATTATTGACAGAAATTTCCAATTAACTACCACTAATATCCTTTTACTTTCGCACCGTGAGTGCTCAGTTTTTAATTTGTCACTGTTTCATTGTCTTATTCGCTGCAGACTTAAGGCAAAATCTTTTAAAAATCTCTAGAAAGAGGGGGCGTGGCTTGGAGCGTCTAGATGACGGTCGCACTCTAAGAGTGCTCTGGACCCCTCCGTCATCCGCACCAAGATCCACCAGCATCGGCAGCCATCCAACGCTGCAATCTGCACCCTGGGCTTCGCTGCAACCCGAGCTACCTGCCAGTGGCGACAAATGCGGTGTACTGTGAGCGGTGCGCGAGTACCACTCACCTCTTGCCTCATCACACCTAAAATGGCGGCACCTGCTCCCGGAGGCCTGATCTCTCTGCCCGAGGTGGTGGGGCAGGCGGCGGATCCGGCCTGCGGGCGATCTGGAGACCCTGCGTGGTGGCCTGTGGGCCAGCCAGCCCAATTGGCGGTGATGTGATCCGGTACGACTTTTGCGCACCGGAGTGAGACGTCAGGTCGCGCGGCCCAGACTGAGGCGCCCTCCCGGGCCGCATCCTTGAAGTTACTGTGGGACTCCAGCGTTCCCCGCTGTTGCCGGTGATCGAGCGGGAGTGACGCCGGGGGTCGGCCGCCAGTTTGGGCGGTGGGGCAGCTGTTGTGACTGGGGGCCTCCTCCCCCACCTCCCAGAGCGTGGTACTCCTACGACCGAGGGCTCCCAGGGCTTGACAAGGCCTACAGAGGCCAGGTGTGTTGCGGTGCCCACCGGCGCCTATGAAGACGGTGGAGCAGACTCCCTCCTGAGCCTGGTGAATGACGGTGAGAGGGGCCGTCTGATGTGAGATCCCCGGCCTTCTGCGAATCCAAGGCCGCTTCGCGGGGGGACGGCGGTGGAGGTATCGGCTGCACGCATCGGGCAGCGGGGGTCCCAGACGGAGAGCTTCTGACATCCCCTACCTCTTCCCCCCCTCCTCCTTCCCGCTGGTATAACAGGAGCCCTGCTGCCCGACCGTGCCTGATCCCGCGGTGCCCCCACCATCTGCAGCGGGCTGGACAGTGCCCGAGGCCCCACCTGCGCCGCCGGCTCCTGCCGAAAGGAATCCTGTTGAGCGGACCCCAGGAGGGTCGAGGCATCGGGGCCTGAACTGTGCAGCGGGGCCCCCAACTGCTCCGTGAGGCGGCCTCCACCCTGGCCTGACGAGACCCCCCCTGGGGGATACCGGTGAGTGCCTTCCCCTTGTGGCGCTCCGCCGGTCGCCGGCCCAGGAGGAACTTTGCTTTGCCAAGGCCCAGAGTGGTGCTGCTGCCCCCGGCTGGCCCCATGCTCCCCGGGGGGCCCCCCCGCCGCCAGCCCTCGCTTCCTGGCAGGCAGAGAAAGGGGCGGCTGCAGCACCGTGTAGTGACGGACCTTAGGGGCCCTTGGAGAACTCCCGTCTTGCCTTGCGAGCCCCTAGCCCGGATCCTGCTGTTGGGAGTGACTGGCCCCTGCCTGCTCTGAGCGCATCGTGGGACCTGCGTTGAGGGTGCGGCCTGCCGCCCAGTGTGTGCTTTATCTGCCTGAGCCGCGGCGGAACCGGTCTGGGTGGTGCTGTGTGGAGGAGGAGGGCTACTGGCTGGCATCCTGCGCGGACTGGATGCCTTGGGCCGCCTGCGCTGTGGGGCCCGCGGTGCTTGCCCTGAGTTCTGTCTTGCAGTGCTGGCGGCGCAGGGGGCCGGATTTTACGACTAGGGTCTGTGGATGATGGTCTGCGCCCTCCGTGGAGGGCACGTTGGACCCGCACCTCGCCCGCCTTCACTGACTGAACCGTGACCCCCGACGTGAGCGATAGCCCGGACGCAGTGGGGTGAGTGGGACCCCAGCCCACAACTCAGCACCTTGAGGCTTTGGAGTTCCTCCCCGATCCCATTTGGCTCTGGTCCTCGGCACTCGCCTGGGGGGATCCCGCCCACAGCAGGATTCACTTCTGCGGCCCCTGGGGACGCATGCTCCGGGGCCCTGGCTCTCAGACCCCCACGGACTTTCGCTTAGGACCGGGGGCGCGCACCTCGTCTCAGACTGCATGGATCTGCCTCGGAATCACCCTGCTCCTGGCCCCCGCTGGTATTTTCGTCAACACTTGCCATGGGGAAGGACCGGGGTCCTAAGTCTTCTGCCACCCACACGCAGACGAAGATTGACCAGTTCACCACAGCTGACCACGATCCTCCGGGGCAAACCGAGGGCGACCCCTCTCTACAGGGCAAGGACTTGGCCGCGATCCTGCAGGCGATCAGCGCGTCCCAGGACTCGGTGGAAAGGAAGATTGTGGAGGTCCGGGTCGATATGTCTCTTATCCTGCAGGACTTACGCAACGCTACGGCCCGAATCACAGAAGCCGAATCCCGTCTCTCCACGGTGGAAAACGATGTTCACCAATTGAAGGAACAGGTGACCCGCCTACACTACCAGACCAAGGAACTCCACAGACGAGCGGAGGATGCCGAAAATCGCTCGTGCCGCAATAACCTCCGCTTCGTGGGATTTCTGGAGGGAGCCGAGAAAGACCAGATGTCCACCTTCATCGAAACCTGGCTCTCCTCTTGGATGCCCAAGGACACCCTTTCGGCATGGTTTGCGGTGGAGAGAGCCAATCGGTCCCTCGTACCTAAACCACCACCTGGAGCCCCGCACCGTCCCATAATAGCTCGGATCCTTAACTTCAAAGACAGGGATACAATCCTGCGCAAGGCGAGGTCCCTGGGACCCCTGAAATTCCAGAACCACACCATTATGGTGTTCCCGGACTACACCAGGGAGGTGCAGGACCTGCGACGCTCCTATATTGATGTCAAGAAGAAAATGCGCACTCTTGGCCTTCAATATCGCCTCCTTTTCACGGCTCGCCTTCGTGTCATCTTTCAGGGCAAGTCACAGTTCTTCGACTCGCCGCAGGCTGCCTGGACTTGGTTGACAGAAGAACGCCCCCTGGGGCCCCGGGCGAGCTCTTCGCCGGTGCCTTCTTTAACACGGCAATGATCGTAGTTAAGCGAGACATAGCCACCAACTGGAAATGTCCTACCCCGCCTAGCGTTAAGCAGTGGTGTAGGGGGGTTGATTGGTGTGCCACACAAGAGAAGCCCCTATACGTAGCACGAGGTTGTCCGAAGAAACACCATAAGGTCTGGGGAAAATGGTTGGGTCAGATAGCTTGAAAATGTCTTGCCTGATTGCCTGTATGTACCGTTTGAGACCCCTCGGGGTCCTGATGTATTTTGGCTTACCACCTAATCAAATGTGGGATTTGATCATCACTGGGCTGTATTGTACTGCTGGTCTTTTATTCTATTTTGTTTTAAAAACCAATAAAATGGTCTATCAAAAAAAAATCTCTAGAAAGAGTGAATAGTGGCTAGTATAATCGCATTGCTGCAGTTCACTTACCCCCTGTTGCTGCAACAAAGAACTGTACCTCAGGTGATATGTCACTGCTTGGTGCCCACTGGATAGTGCATCCTCCCAGTCTGTCCACTCACACCCAGAGCCATAGTGCTCCACTATATCACTGGGCGAGCAAAGAATTGTCGAGCATTGAAGACTGTTTTTTATTTCATTGTGACACTGCCTGACCCAAAAACATCTCTTCTGCCTCCGCTCTCAGCTCCGCATCAGTGCCTGCTCTTTATTTTGGCAGCAGGGAGTAAGGCTAAACTTGTAACAAGTTAGGCTTCAAAATAAAAGCCACACTTATTTTCAAAGAAAATTGTTCGGGCACAGTCCCTGGGTACTCGCTGAAACCTAAATGTGTATATTCTTAATTCCCCCCCCCCTTCAGTGTATTACATATTTTCTGGATGCTAAACGCAAGGAGCTCAAGCACGGAGCTGCCTCTCAGCTCCTTGGACTGCAGCCATCTTACCCCCAACTATCACTGCTCTACTGAAAACCTCCACCATTTCAGTGGGATCAGTCAACTGGAAGAACCTTATCCATAGACAACTTGGACCAAACCATCTTGCCAACCCTGAACCTATGACATTCAGGGTTACTATCAATATACTTCCACATCATACACTCGTACCTCTCCACTTTCTCACAGACTTTATCAAAATCTACTCCACTATCTTTCTCCTTGAGCCACCATAAATTCAACTTGGAATTGTTTGAGTGTAAGGAATGTGTTTCTAGGGGCACTTGTAGCCAAGTTAGGTGCTGTCCTGTCGGCTAATTCCATTGCTTAAAGCACCTTTCTCCAATGTTACCCTCCCTTCAGGTCAACTGTATTGACCCTTATACAACTGTATTGACCCTTATACAACTGTATTGAACCTCTCCATCTGGCCATTGGACTGGGGCTAGTAACGTAGGACTCTTTTGTGGGCAATACCACACCTGGAGAGGTGAAGAGGTACAAACTAACAGCCGCTCCCCAAAGCAAGTTCTTATGGTAAGCGCACTCTATACAAAACACATCGTCAACAAAGTCTCTCCTTGTGCCAGTAGTCAACTTTTCAACCATTCTTCCCTCCAGCCATTTGGTGAAATAATCCATTAAAACCAAAAGAAACGGACTCTTAATATTGTCAGCCCCAAGATGGCCGCGATGTAGAGGAGCTCCGCAAGACCTCAATCCCTCCCTCGATATCCGGCTCACCTATCCGTCACCCGAGGAGTGGGTGAAGCACCAGGACGTCTAGAGGGGCAGCGGCCGAAGATTCCGGCTCCATCGACCCCGCAGATCGGCAGAAATCGCTGCGACGCCATCAGGCCTGCCCAGAACTCGTGACCGGGAGCTGCCGTGGCGAGAGTGGAGGCGTGGCGTAGCCCTTGATCCGGCTCCCGTCCGACGCGAGGACGTGGCCCGGGCCTGCATCGGCGCCGGAGGGGGCCGGTAGAGAAGACGTAATCGGAGCGGCCGAAGCTGGAGGTGGGGCCGTTTGGCAGCCGTAGAGGAAGATTCCAGTGGCCATGAGGCGCTGCCGACGACACAGACCTTTGGCGGCCCAGGTGGCTTTGCTTCGACGGCCGGAACATCCGCTTCGGCACCCCCAGCGGGCGCGGCATCGCCGCAGCGGGAGTTCCCGCCTACGCCGAGACGCAGTGCCCGACGGGCGGATCCCCTCCGACCCAGGGGTGAGTGCGGTCGCTGCGGGCGGTCGTCGGCCCAGGGGCACCGCTACAGGAGAGATGGGGTGCAAATGAGCCCCCGGCCATAACTGACAGACTGGATATTGCTGACCCGCCGCTCTGGCCGGTGCGGTACCGCTCGCCCCTCAGTATTGGCCCCCTCAGCAGTGAACCACGGGCGGTCCTTCGCTGGTGGAGCGCTGGAGCCATTGGGCCAGTCACCAATAGAGGCAACTTGTTGGACTTGGAGGCGAGTGAGGAGCGCTGGCTGATGCTCTGGGGCTGCACGTGCACTGGTTGACTATTAAGCAGTGGCCGCTGGTGGTGACATCAACAGCCTGCATGTAGAAGGAGGTCCTGCTCTGGGCGCCGGGGTGGAGTCACGGCGTTGGATGTGGCCCGCATACTGCGTGCCTCCGGTCCGGCACGGCTGGAAATCACGGGCCCCATGAGTACATCGCCGCCTATCAGTGCGCTGGTCAAAACTTCCTCTCTGCCTTTAATCTAGGAGCCTGTGTGCAGCTGCCACCTCTTGTGTTGCGGGGGTGGATTGTATGGGACATGCATCAGCCTTCTCCGGGGTGGGGGCTGCATCCTGAGATCCCACTCGATAAGCCCTCCAGCTAACAGCCGCTGTGCACTTATTTGGGAACTGTCGGGGAGCGGACCTAACAGTCGGAGAAATGTCGGGCCCCAAGAGCGCAAAGGTTGCTCAGCAAACGAAACTTGATAAATTTGCATTGCCAAAACCAGTGGACTCTGAGCTTCATCCCAAGGGTAAAATGCCAGCAGGGCCAGAGAGCGAGCAACCTGAGCTTACTCTTAAGGATTCAATAGAGGCTATTTCGGGGGTCCGGTCGTCCTTGGAACAGAGAATGGACACTATCACGACAGAAGTCGCTCTTATCAGGGCAGACATGACGAAGATTAGCGAAAAGGTGAAGCAAATGGAGGTCGTTACCTCGAGTCTCCTGGGCGACACGTCGCAGCTGCAGCAAGAAGTCAAGGATCTTCAGGACTTCCGTAAATTCGCAGAAGACAAGCTCGACGATTATGAAGGTCGCACCAGGAGGAACAATGTCCGCATTATTGGGGTGCCCGAGAAGGCAGAGGGGCCAGCAGCAGACCTATTTGTGGAGGACCTCATCCTCAACCACCTGCGGCCAGAAGGACTCTCCAAGTTCTTTGTGATAGAAAGGGCGCACAGAGTCCCCGGTGGCAGACTGAGGCCTGGTGCGCCTCCGCGCCAATACTGGCAAGACTACTGAACTTCAGAGACAGAGACAGGGACGTGATACTACAGAATGCCAAGGTGGCCCCCCCCTCTTCGCTACCAGAACGCGGAGATCACCTTCTTCCCAGACTTCACCCTGAAGGTACAAAAACAACGGAGATCCTTTCTCGAAGTAAAGAAAAAACTGCGTGACAAAGGCGTGAAGTACGCCATGCTGTTCCCAGCTCAGCTGAGGGTGGAGGCAGAGGGCAAAGCGTGGTTCTTTGAGCGCCCTGAAGAGGCCACTGACTAGCTGGAGGGTTGGAGAGGGGCGAAAGAACGCAACGTCAGATGAGGGGAGCCCGTCACAGGGCTACATTCGATATGTTTTCTATGAAAGTAAGGTACTCTTTCACGGTCTTGTCGGATCTATTTGTATATGCTTCCATGGCTGGGGAGACTGGTGGGGTTGATCCCCTGATGACTGTCCTGAACTGCAGCGCTAATTACCCTTCGGTACCCTAGCGGTGACGTAAGGCCCATCTCGGAGTGAGTTCATTGTAGTGTATAAGGGAGGGCCGGGGTGGCGGAGCTATTCACCCCCACAGTTTACTTCTATTAGTTAACAGTTTGGGCGACAGGCACTCTGCATAGTTGTTGGATGGGCAGTTCGAAGCCCAGAGTGCAGGGGAGCAGGGAGGGGGGTTGGGGGGGTCGTTTTACTTAAGTTCAGAGATGAAGACACTATCTCTCCGTAGACAACAGGAGGAATCAACGGTTCACATGTACATTGATGAATACGCAGTGGGATAAAAGCATTAGACTCCTGAGCTGGAATGTCAATGGCTTAGGGGACAAAGTCAAACGTTGCATAGTTCTACAGCTTATCAAGCGACACTCCCCAGACATGGTGCTCCTTCAGGAGTCCCATCTAGTTGGTAACTCCTGTCAGGCACTGAATAGATGGGGTTACAGATTGGTGGCACACTCTGGCTTCACGACGGGATCCAGGGGGGTGGGCATTATGCTTAAGAAGTCCTTCCCGCTGTCCGTACAACACACTTGGATGGACGATATGGGTCGGTATGCAGCCATCACTGGGCAGTGGGATGGGAAGACACTGACATTGATGTCCATATATGTTCCACCGGGCCTGCAGGGTCGTACGTTTAAGGATCTAGGGGCTGTCATGCTTTCGTTTCCAGAGGGACATTTCATAGCGGGCGGAGACTATAATGCAGTGGTATCGGGAACACTGGACCGCCATCCCCCACGAAACATTGCCCTTCACAACAGTGGCTTCTTGAATTTGTGGAAGCAATGGGCCTGACAGATGTGTGGAGAGCATTTAACCCACAGAGTCTCCAATACACTTTTCACTCAGGGGCACATAACAGTCTTTCCCGCATAGATTACCTCCCTATGCCGGCATCCCAGATGAGCAGCGTGCGCGACGTTAGACACTTAGCGAGGGGTATATTGGACCACTCTCCTATCTGGGTGGAATCAGTCCTAAATTAAAAAAGGGTAGGGAAAATCGCACCGATTAACCCCTGGTATCTTCGGAACGCAGTGGTTAAGAAGGCTCTGCTTCAGGCCATGGATCGATATTTCGTGGAAAATGTACGATCCGTGAACTCGCATCAAACCATCTGGGAAGTGTTTAAGACTGTACTGAGGGGGCAGGCGCTCTCACTCATTGCTGGAGTGCGAAAAGAGAAAGTGAAAGACCTAGTCCGCATGGAAACAGACATCCTCCGGCTGGAGGACGAGAGTGAGGGAGAAGCCACGGTAGAGAAAACGCATGAGTTGAAACTCAAGAGGGAAGAATACAAGTCAATGGCTACTGATATGGCCAAAACATTAGGCAGGGAAAAAGAGGGCAGGATATACGACATGGGCGATAAGGCCGGGAAGCTCCTGGCCTGGCTAGACAAGAAGGAATTAGCCAGTCGATTAGTGCCAGAACTTACGGATGCAAGCGGCGGGACAATAACAGATCCGCAGGCGATCGCCAACGAGTTTGCCGAGCATTATTGTCAAGTATATCGGGCAAGCTCCTCCTTGTCGGAGGAAGACTCACGAGCAATGCTCTAGGACATCCGACTTCCGGCCCTGTCTCCGGAGGAGAAGCAGTCACTGGACAGCACCTTTACGAATGACGAGATCGCGCAGGCGATCAGAAATCTCCAATCCAGTAAGGCACTGGGTCCAAATGGCCTGCCGATCGAATTGTACAAGCTCAAACCGGATGCCATAGCCCCATACCTACGGGCTACGTTTGAAGAAAGCAGAAAATTGGGACTGCTTCCCCGGAATCAAAGGGTAGCAACTCTAGTTACAATATATAAAGAAGGTAAGCCTAGAGATAGGTGTTCATCCTACAGACCCATCTCCCTATTGAACGCAGAGCCCAAGGTCTTGGCCAAGTTGTTGGCAAGTCGCTTGACCTAGGTTATTAGTAAACTGGTGCACCCTGACCAATCAGGCTTTATGCCCAACCGAAACACCGCATTAAACCTGAGGAGATTACAAGGGGTATTGGGAAGACTTGGTATGATCCACGAAGATACTGTGGTGGTCTCATTGGACGCCACCATGGCATTTGACACTATCGAGTGGTCATACCTGTTCGCAGTCCTGGCAAAGATGGGTTTCGGTCCCGGGTTCATAGGGTGGGTGCGACTACTGTACGCCGAGCCCTTGGCGCAAATAGTGGTCAACAATAAGAAATCTGAGGTGTTTGCACTGGGTCGCGGAACTCGTCAGGGTTGCCCGTTGTCACCGCTGTTGTTCGCTCTTTCCCTCGAGCCCCTGGCGGCGTGGATCCATAGAGACCCGATAATCCGGGGTCTCAAGTGGTCTGAGACCTGGGAGGACTGCATCTCCCTATATGCAGATGATATTCTTTTATATCTAGCTTCCCCCAGGTCATCGCTCCACAGAGTCCTAGATATATTTACCAGCTTTGGGAGATACTCTGGTTATACAATTAACTGGACCAAGTCTTTGATGTACGTCCTCAGTGGTGATCCTCCGCGCCCGCCAAAGAATTGTCCAATTCGGGTGGCCGAAGGGGGCTTCCAATACTTGGGAATCTTCATTTCTGCGCACCCAAAGACCCGATATCACCGAAACTTGCTCCCCCCCTTCAAAGACTGAAACGAGATGTTACACACTGGAGGGCACTCCCTCTCTCCCTGCTGGGTAGGGCAGCGCTTTTCAAAATGATGTCGTTGCCGCGCTTCCTTTATGCCTTGCAGAACTACCCAGACCTGATCCCAACGCGTTATTTTAAGGAAGTAGAGGGTCTCCAGAGGGAACTCCTTTGGGACGGCAGACCCCGAATAGTTTTACAGAAGCTAGTTCTGGGCTGGTATGATGGAGGGATTGGTCTTCCAGATATTAGGAAATACTATTGGGCCGCTCACCTGGCCGCAAGCAACCATTGTACGTACCGGTGCTGGGATGGCCCGGGTATAGAATAGACAAATGGCTGCTTCCGGGGGGGTAATTACAACATGGCCCTCTACTCCAGAACACGCAAGTTTTCACCAACAGGGCCAACCAAACATTCAGTGCAAGTCTGGCAGGCAGCAAATAGAAGCCTGGGATGGGACCAGAAGCTCACACTCGCCACTCCCTTGTGGGACACTGAACAACTTGGCACACTGAGGACCTCGAAGGGCTTCGACAAATGGGATCCGATTGGGATCTCAAAGATCGGGGATCTACGGAAGGGGGGAGGGGTATGGTCATTTGCCTCTTTGAAGCAAGAGAACGAAATAGCGGATACTCAGTATTTCCGTTATTTGCAGGTGCGGCATGCCCTGCTGGCGCAGTTACCCGGGGGTGCTTCTCCCCCGGAGTTCTCATTGTTGGAAGACAGGTTGCTAGATGGCTATATGCCTTCGAAAGCGATCTCCCTAATATATAAAAAACTGATCAATAACACATCCGACCCCCTTAGAATGATCAGGGAACGGTGGGAGAGGGATGGACTAGAGCTCGACGACGAAGACTGTCAGGAAGCGGTCTCCTCCCCACGAGAGGTTACGATTTCCTCTAGGTTGCGTCTGATACAGCTAAAGATTCTTCATAGAGTGTATATGTCTGGGTCTCGGCTTGTCAGCATGGGAAGGGTGAATGACAGGAGGTGCAGGAGGCAGTGTGGTCAGGAAGGCACATTCATGCACATAATATGGGAATGTGGGTATATTCAGAGTTACTG
Source organism: Calotriton arnoldi (assembly GCA_963921515.1). Taxonomy (NCBI): domain Eukaryota; kingdom Metazoa; phylum Chordata; class Amphibia; order Caudata; family Salamandridae; genus Calotriton; species Calotriton arnoldi. The sequence continues at coordinate 4,736,295 of CAWUFW010000301.1, read as the reverse complement.
GAGGGAGATACACGAGTGCATGAAGGAGGTCCTTGGGGTAAGCCTTAGACCTGAAGCTAAACGATGTCTCTTAAATGTTTGGGACTTAAATAGCAAAGACAAACTATGGGTCACACTGGGTCTGATGTTGGCTAAGAGAAATATAGCCCAACTCTGGGGTTCCGGAGTGCCACCTCAACTTAAGAAATGGAGGACAGACATGGATTGGTGCATGTTTAGAGAGAAGACTATGTATACAGCGCGTGGGTGCCCCTAAAAGTGGTATGCAATTTGGAATAAATGGAACGAATATCGGGGTGACATTTGTGTTCCACCTGCGATCCCCTCCCAAGAGGAACCTGTAACGCCTTGAGTCCTGCATCAGTCAATACCACCTGTGTGACTCAATGTTAAGATGTAATGTACTTTACCGATGCTTTATTCCTCCTATTTGTACGCATAATGTTGATTCTCTCCGTTTAATAAAAAGTTTGAAGAAAAAAAAAAAAAGGAGACGCTCCGTTGCTGGAAATAGCACACAAAGGGCCCAAGATATTAAAGCAGATCTTCCACCATAGCCCAGACACATACTCAATAGGAGAACATTTTGAGATACAAAGTTTATGTGACTTGACTTTAATAGAAAGACATAAAAAGAATCGAAATAAATGAAGTTATTTTTTTAACTGCAGAAATGTGACCAAGATTACAAATGCACCTTTGAAGCTTAACAGCACCATTAAATAACCCGGAGAGGTTTACTGAATTTGGAAACATTAACAATAAAGTCCCCAACAGCAACCTTTATCACTGCTGCACCTTTTAGCTCATCATAGTTCAACTTTCTTCTCCTCTGCTTTGCTCTCTTATTTTGCAATCATGCGTGCCTAATTCGCTCATCTCTCCTCCTGTCATCTTCAACACATCACTATAACTCCTTGTCCAAGATGGACAAACCAGAGTAATCGTTTTCCTCCTGCGAAACAGTATGAAAGGAGTTGCCCCAGTAGTGGCATGTGGTAAAAACCTATACATCTCCACTCTGTTCAACATTTTAATTTTCCAGTTTTTCCCACAGCTTCTTGACATCTGATCTTCCTTTCAACAATCTGTTGAATCTCTCTACCATCCCATTAATTTGCAGAGGATATAGTTTATTTCGTGGCCACAAAAACCCTTTTAAAATAAACATGTTTCCATTTGATTAGAAGTCAGATGAACCCCACTGTCAGTAAAAAGTATTTTCTTTTTCGGAAAGTTTTGTGAAAATTCGTCAAATGGGGCCAAAGTTATTAGCAAACCAAAAAACACTCTCTATGGAAAAGCAGACCTAACTAAAATTACCTAGTGGGGACTGCCACTAGGAGATAGATAGATATATATATATATATATATATATATATGACACACGCTGGAGAGGATGTCACTATTGTGTTTGCTTGTAGGGCTCTTTTTTTCGGGGACTGATTGTAAGTACTCTACTATCGAAAATGGGTGCGAAATTTGAGATGTACTCTGATCACAGGTCTCCACAAGACATATCTATATATACACACATATATACATATACACATATATACACATGCATTTTTGGAGAACAAATTCTTGTAGAGACCTGTAATCAGATTATATATCAAATCTCACACCCATTTTCGATAGTAGAGTACTTACAGGCAGTATCATATAGAGCCCTAGAAGCAAACACAATAGTGACATTCTCTCCAGGGTACCTTTGTTCCAATACTGCACCTAGTCCTTTAAACACTGGTGACAGTGGCATACAGCGGAGCAAACCTGGGATAAAATTCGCAGACTCCGAGTCTTCCCTAAACACTCCTTTATATCTTCAAATTTCTTCCTACACTATTTAGTCCAAAACAAATCCACACCCTTTCTAAAATAATTAGGTATTGCAGATGTCATACTTTCAAAATTTGGCACGAAGCAAATTCTGCTATCCTCAAAAATGTTTGAAAATCTACTTTCTTCATGGGGGGGGCATTTTACTTATAGCTTTAATAAGATCATTTTTCGGTCGTATTCCTTCAGCCAAGGTTTTATCACCTAAATAATCCAATTCTTGGCAAGCAAACTTGATTTGTCTTGGCCTTTAATGTAAGACCATGTTTACTCAAAATCCTCAGCACATTTCTCACTTTGTTAACATGTTGTTCCACTGTACTTCCAAAAACCCAAGATATTGTGTTGAAAAAACATTACTTCAGAGATGTTACCAAAAAGCTTAGTGATTAACCTCTGAAATTCTGAGACAGTCAAAGAAATGCCAAAAGACTGCCGATTAAATCAAAAAAGTGCCTAAAGGCATCTTGAACGATATGAAATCCTTTGAATCATCAGTCAGCTTGACCTGGTAATAGGCGGATGATAAGTCAACTGTGATAAAATATTTGGCCCCCGAGAGCATAATAACTAACCCTGGGCGAAGTGCTACGCTACGCTCGCGTAGTTTGCGAAGTTTGCGCTACTTCGCACAACGCGAATTGCACGTAGCACAGTGCAAACACGCGTAGCGTAGCGTAGCGTAGTGCCGCGGTCATTTTGCTTGCTCGCGGTCCTCAACGTCAAGTTGGCGACCGCGAGCAAGCAAAATGACATCCCGGCGAGACTTTTTCTCGTTCGCGATCAGCAACATCAAGTTGCCGATCGCGAGCGTGGAAAATAAACCTCCCGGCGAGATTCTCAACGCGGGGAGGTCAGGTTTCTCATTGCGAGTGAGTCGCGTATGCTCGCGACCGCTCGCGATGAGAAACTACCAGTCCGCGTTGAGAAAGCTGCCGCTCGAGTAAAAATCTACTCGAGCGGCAGTAAAAGACAGCTCGCACTGTGCAAGTTGCCGTTTTCAATGATTGCACAGTGCGGACAAGCATCCGGCACTGTGCAATCATTGCGAACAGTGCACTACGCAGTTCGCGTAGTGCTACGCGAAGCTCGCGTAGTGCGAACTGCACTTTGCGTAGCTTCGCGAAGCACTACTTCGCGAACTACGCCCAGCCTTAATAATAACCAGCTCAGCTATATTCTATAAAGGAAATTTGCCTTGAACCACCCTCTTATTTAACTTGATTAAATCTATGCAAAGTCTAATCTTGCAACTCCCTTATCACACTATCACTACAGGAGCCAACCACTCAGTAGCTTCCACTTTTTCTATGATTACTCTTTTCACAAATGATCCATTTCGATCTTGACAGCCTCTCTAAAATAATAGGGAATATTTGTTAGCTTACAAGAAAAAGGAATATCACGTTTATTGAGTTTAATATGATGCTTGTATTCCCTCAAAAACCAATTTTCTCCATAAAAATTAAGCAAAGTTATTGACTAATTCTTCATAGAATCCTATACTGTTGACTTAAACTTCAGGTGTAGCATTGGGTTTGAGCAAAATATCTATTAATTTCTTATGCAGCCAGCTTAATATGTCACCAACAACCAGAACATAGACTTTTCTGTCTGCCTTGCTCCCTCTGAATTCAAATCATCCCAGGAAGCAACCTATTAGGTTTATCAGTTTAGCTGCACACCCATAGACTTTCACATCAGAATCAGAGAGAATCTCATTTTCTTTAAATGGTCTCACTTTGACCACATCAGGTATTAAAGTTAGACATGCTCCAGAATCTATCATCACATTGACAGACGCTCTATTGATACAAACCACATCAGATGGCTGCTAACCATTATTATCAGCAAAACCATTAACACTCTCAGTGATTTGTAATAAAAAATAATTTCATGTCAGAAGTGATCTCATTCATTTTCTTATTCATTCACACCCTTGCAACACTTTCCAAAATTACTCATTTTTTCACACAGCTTTCTCTCTCTCTCTCTCTCTCACTTGATGGCAGAACATCTCTCTCTCTCCCTCTCTCTCTCTTACTTGATGGCAGAACATTCATGTTGTTAACCATGTGACCAGCATTCCCATATCTAAAACAACCCCCACCACAAACATTTGTATATTCTTGATTTTGAAGGCTGCTTTAAACTTAGCCTTGATTGTTTGAATGCTTTCAACTGTGGGTGTTTCTCTGTGTGTAATTCTTCTACACATGCTAAAGAGTGTTCAAACTGTTTGGCGATAGTAAAAACCTAATTCAGAGTGGGATGTTATGTGTATTTCATAGCGCACAACTCACCCTGGAGGGTACCCTGGCACTGAAGCAGTAGCTGTAAGTCTAGTTCTTCAAATAAACACCCCATTTCCTTCTTGCTTGGTAACCTTGAATGTTTTTCCTGTTGGATGTTTCCTAGCATGCATTAACCTGCAAGACAGTTCTCTCCCATCACCCGTTAGCCATAGAACTTCCCTTTCTTAGTCATGTTTACAATTCAGCATGAATTGGTCTTTGATGCTTTCATCAGTATTTTCTACAACGTTACATAGTGATGTTAGTTTGCATAAAGCAGTGACATTCACCTATACTGATTCTCCATCCCTTTGAAAGTGCATACCGAAGTGATATCTTTTAAGAACTATGGTAACAGTTCGTGTTCGTTCAAACTTGGTGTGACATTTTCTTCATCACCGTCTGTTAAGTCTAGTAAGTTTTCAAAATCTTCTTGTCCCTCTGGACCAGGACAGTGCAATAATAATATGCTTGTTTCAGTTGTGAGACTACTTCTCAATAATTAGCAAAAATCTTCTACCGTTTTGACCACTTCAAAATAAGTTCATCAGGAGTAATTAAGAAATAAATTGTTGGTAAAATATTCTGCATTGTTACCTGCATAGAAGAATTAGTACAGACTGCAGAAATAAGTTTAAACACATATCCCAGAACATTTAAATGCTTTAGGACAACACAACAAAAATGAAAACAAAAGAGAAATTAAATGCAGCAAAGCGTATAAGACCCTGGTACACGAAATTGTATCCTAGAAACCCAGTATAGAAGGCTCCGGTATCAGATAGAATACCAGAATTTCAATGCAATCAGCTACACATGAAACTTTTTAATAAAAATAAAATGGTGGAAAATGTAGTTCAGTATGAAGAAATACAATTAAGTGGCAGTAAATTGCTAGGTTACTTTGTAAAGGTCATGATGTAATGTCCTTTGTAGATGTTACATGATGTTTCTTTGCCTGAAAAATGTGAAGGTGCCAGTGTTTCCATGGTTTCAGTTGTTATTCCATTATGTCCCAAAAAAGGAATTGCATATTCCAGGTGGTGAAGTTGTAGAATTATAGAAAAGAAATCCACTTGTGAGATTAATAATAGCTGGGACCAAACAATGAGCTAGTCTGGAAATATGGATCTAATGTAAAAAAGACAAGCGTGTTAGAGAGCTGAGCACGAGTCAGATTCACTGCTAGAGTCAGATTGAGATGAACTCAACATGAGGAGGATCAGTAAGCCATTTAAACAAGGGAAGTTGAGATGAAATGTCCTTCGTAAAATGAAGTTAGAGAAAAAGTTACTAGTGTTTAAAATGATTTGAAGTTGAAAACAATAGATGTAACAGCACTTAAACAGAATAGACCATAGTACCTTATGAAGCTCTGTAGCACACAAAGTTGTTGAACTCGGTGCCTTGGGATGACACACAACGGTACGTTTCTACAGTTATAACCAAAATGTGAGACTTCACAGAAATATTATAACTTCAATTAATCCCAGCAGAATGTCAAGTTAATTTTCAAATAAAAGGCTCCACCTTTCTGCCTCCACAGCAGTAGATAACTGAACAAACAGAAACATTTCTAAACTTGGGCCCAAAAACTCCAAGGCAGAATCTTTAGAAGGTTGTAAAAATGCATCTAGAGGACTAACCTATATACCATACTCAATCTCATCCACCATCCTGTCAATGTCTGGCTATTCGTAGTATGCTCTGATTTTACTCTTAACTTATCTTTATTCCCAAATGTACCTCAAGACAGAGCATAAAAAATGTATTCCACCATTTACTAATCATTTACTTTAATCTATTCAGATCTCCATGGAGGTTTTCTGGCCAACCTTTAATCAAATATTCCATGGCTAATGCCAATTCCTCGTCACCTTTTTTTCAATCCCTTTCCCAATCATCTCTAGACACAAAGGAAACAACATTTTCACCTCAATTCTATACATTCAGATCTTCTAAGGTAAAAGCTGCTTCACTCTCTTTCATTTTTCCTCTGACAAATTTCCAACACTGGGCAGTAGACACAACATTCAGTCCACATCCACACTAGCCCTAAATGGGACATGTTCCACTATGAATTAAAAAGAATGGAGTTTAGCTGACATTTGGGTCAAACTAGCAGTTAAAGATCTTTCACCACCCAGAGACGGTATACTGACCAGGAGTTTTTGATCAGTTCCAAGTACAAATTGTGGCCCCCTACAAGAACATTCTAAAATGTTCAGTAGCCCATGTACAAGTCAGTAGCTCTCTTGTAATAACTTAGTAATTATTTTTGCTGTCCTTCATATGTCTTGAGGCATAAGATACCACCCATTCTTCTCTCTTCTCTCCTGTTGCAACCAAACAGATCCCAGTCCACTATTACTTGCATCAATTGCCACCACATACTCTTTAACAAACCTGTTCCAATGGATACACCACAATACCTATAAAAAAAATATTAAGGGCAAGAAAGACTTGCATACTACAAAGTACAGACTCGCTACTACTGGCTCTGCTCAGATTGAAGAGGGAAATGTCCCAGGCACGCTCTTGCTCTGTTACTGCACCCAAAACCTGGAGCTCTCCGTTATCAGAGATTCGCACTAACCTATCAATAACTGACTTCAAAAAAAGTGTAGTGTAGTGTAAAACCATTACTACTCGAAAGACACCGAAGCACAAATGGGAACTGAGTCCTTCCCCCACAACGCAGAACACAGCTCTCCTGTGCAACAACATATGAAAAATCAATTACAGATTCAAACACACAATCCAATAACACAAACACTCTCCCTGACCTCATAAACACCAAGAAAACACAGATTTTACCTCATGCCAGAGCTGTGATCCTGCAACCACCAAGGACGACCTACTGGGATTATTGGGTACATATCAAACTATGTAATGTACACATAAAATGAATCAGGTGTATTTTGGATGGTGGAATATGTACATAACATGATATGTAAATATAGAATCTTTGTAATCACTACTACAGGTGGAATGATGTTGTACTGTGCAGAGCTCCGAAACCCTTGGGTCAAGTACAAGCTAAATAAAACTCAATTTTATTGCCATGTTGTTCTGTTTTTTTACAAATTCTCTCTTCAACTTAAACAAAAACAGTTGTTCTTTCGATTAAGAAGTGTGTAAGCTCACTGGGATATGGTTTGCTTTGGCAAAGTACTACACATCCTCGTACCTGAACTTACACTTAGCAAATTTCAGTGTCAACATTTTTTCTCTAAAACTCAAAGTCTTATCATGTTCTTGATCGCTCTTTCCAAAAATACAATATCGACCCGAAATATCACAGTACCCCCAATACCTTTCAAAGTTTCTTTCAAGAAGCACTAAAAGACTGACACAGTGCTCGCTAGCCAAAGAGTACTCTACAGAACGGAAACATCCCTTTGCGGACCCTGTGCCTGAATAGTACAGCATTATCCTTTAATATAATCTTGTGCAAAAAGCCTTCGAACCCTGTGCCTGACTGCCTAAGCATTATCATTCAATATTTTGAAACGAAAGCTTTCGAAATGTCCATCTCCTCCCCAAATACTTCATAAATGTTCTGTTTGAGCATTCCAATAAACTGTAAACTATTCATTCTCTTCATTACTTACAGAATATACAGGAGGTAAAGTTGGGATCCAAATGTATACCTAGTTCTTGTTGGTCTGGCGAACTAAGAATAGAATTACCCTTCCCAGCCAAATAAATGTTCTCTTGAGTTTTCTACCCTTTAAATTACATTTGCCCAAAACTAGCCCCCATATCAATTTTACCACCAATATAACCACCCGACTGAACATCAGGTGGTAATACACTTTCACCCCAGGTGTTCAAGGATATCCCAATAATACTGAATCACACACAAGACTCAACCACACCTCCTTTCTGTACACCCACTATTATTTACCAATAATAACGAACCATGCACAAGATTTAACTATCATCCGCTCATACAATGCATTTAGGAAAGGTTTTAAGCCTATTCTCACTCACAAAACTATATTGGGGTTGAAACATGAGGAATCCTCACTGTCATCTGAAATCATATTAACTCTATTTGCAGAAAGCGCCTTGCACACTCTTCCAAAATGCATTTTTTTACATCAATTACACACTTAATCAACTCCTGGATACCCTTTAAATCTTTCCATATGGTAATAACTGCTGCATACTATTGTAGTGGTTCTCTGCCCCTTTAAAATAACTATCCCTTTTGCTCTTGTTGTTCGTTTGTCTACTTTCAATGCTAACATTTGAAGACATCTCATCTATACTTCACCACTCTCACGTTTGATCCAGTTTCTCCTCTACCCTCATCGATGAATCTTTCTGACCATTCTATTTTTTGTACTTTTTTGCTTTTCGCCTTCGTTAAAATTTGGTCCTTGTTCTTAAGCAATGGTTTTGAATTCACAAGAGACAGCCAACGCTCTTAACACTGCAACACACTCAATAGTTTAATCTTCTCTTTGCGTTCCCGATTAGAATTTGAATCTTTCCATTACACGTTTGACCCCTTTTCCCTATCTTAGATCTAACTGTTTTATTGTGTATGCAAACACATTGATGTTACTAGCATTTTCAATAGAAGTTAAATGTATATATTCTTTAAATCCAGCCCCCTCAAGGCAACGTTTTAGGGCTGACAGTTTTCTTTGAGGGGAACATTCATCACCTTCTAGTATATCTACATACGCAAGCAATAAGGGATTCAACAGTTTCTATGCCAATGAAGGTTCACCAACTTGCTGTACAAATAAACTATTACTGCTTGGGGTTGTGGCTTCAGACAGGATATGGTGATGCAAAGAAGATCTAGCTTATGCACGTCAGTGAGTGAGCATGATGGGCATTTTCCGATCTGGCATTGTTGGATATACACAGTAAGTAGGGAGATGCATGATTGCTCATGTTCAACAAAGGGTTGACCCCGCACTTGATGTGAATGAGGTTACTCGGGTCGGCTTTTTGAATGAGGGTTGCATGGCGCATCTAATGTGCTCAATTATTTTAATGTTATATAGCTGGTAATTAATGTAATTTTTTATTTATTCTAATGCCACATTTGGGTGGCACAACTGGTAGATAAACTGTGCAAATGTGCGAGATATTGAGATTGCCAAATTAAGTTCATGTTAAACTGGGATGGATGAATGAGCTGGGTTTTCAGAATGCCCAGGAAAAGAGAAATATGGAAGGTTTGTGAAGCTCTTGAATGTGATGCACTAGGAATTAATCTGAATACGATTCAGGTAAAAGATGAAGAGGAGTAAAGGGTGATGCTTACAAAAGGCCTTGGAATTTCGTCGGTTAGTGCGAGAAACTTTTTTTAAAAAATTATTCCAATGTGATGTGCTGGTTGAATTTGTTATAAAGCTTGTTAAAACATTTCACTGGCTGGCTTAAAAACAGCAGACTTAATTTGGTGCATAGGACTGGTCATGGTGCCTTAGACGTGGTGGTCTTCATGGATTTCTGTGAATAAATACAGGATCAAATTTCATCAATTTCCTGATCGTCGTTGAAAGGTGGATGGCTTATAACAGGCTGAAACTCACTGGATGGTGGGAGACAAAATTCTTTACAAGGCTTCTTGCAGAGCTACGGCTAAGTAAAGGGGCTTCCCCCAGCTAGATTTACACCAGACTGTGGAGTAATGGATGAACAATGCCCCATCACCTGGAAAATACCCTGTGCATGTGGCTTCCAAGTTTGTATTGATGAAGCAACATCTCTTAAGTGGGGCAGAGTGGTGTGGGAGGAAGCCAGTGTATTCTGCGCTGGTAGTGTGAAAAAAAGATAGCACTGCACACCCAGCACATTTTTTTTTAAAAACGTTTGGGTTGTAAAAATGGAGATCACTTCACCCACAAAACAGCCACCAATAATGAAATTTTGAAACTTGGTTTAAAAGTTCCACCCCTTTAATGCAACAAAGAAGTCAGTCAATGCCATTGCATTCGATACTGGAAGGTGAAGGCCATGATCATCTTGGCATTCCAGTATGGTTGACTATTTCACAAAACAAGAAAAATGTGTACAGCAATCGGTTTCAATCTCCAAAATAGGATACAGAGACAACTGGTAGCATATGCCTTTATTACAGAAGAAAAAAAAGCCTAATACTGCAAGAAAGTATTCAAAATATTTACTCAATCACCACCCTATTATATAAGGCATAAAGTACCCCTTCCATACATTATAAGGATATTGCAAGTCACTGAGGACTTCCATAAAAATACAGAGGAACGAGGCTAAAGGTTATGGAACACCAAGGTGACTTGCAATATCCTTAACATGTCCACCAGGGGGGTACTTTATCCCATGTAATACATGGTCACACCTTCACCTTTTCCACAAACTATTTAAAACCTTGGTGTGTGGGTCTTTTATATGAAAGAGAGGGCTAGTCTGCAAACATGAAGAATAAAAATGAAAACCTCTAGCTCAAAATTAAATATATCAGAAACCTGTTAGATATTTGTGGCAAACAGATATTAGAAACAGTTCAATAAAATTAGTTTTTAAATAAAAAAAAAAGCTGCAGTCGCTCAGAATGTGTAGAAACATGCAGAAAGATTCCAGCTATTCTCTAGCGGAGTGCAAAAAAGCATATGCTCTCTGCTCGTCATTAAAAGCTATTAAAATAGAGCAGAAAAAAAAGAAAAGCAAAGTTCCCTTTTTTAGTTGCTAAACAGATGCTTTAATGTGCTCTGTGACCTGCCTTACACCTCAGCTGCTGGCCCTGGCAGCAAGCATTGTGACTTTGGAACTTTACTGCAATTAACTTAGAATAATCGAGTTCTGACATCGTCTATCCTTTAGCGGCAACTGGGTGCGTTATAAGTCGCCAATTATAAATAAATTAGTGACTGGAGTTTATACATGGATTACAGAATCCCATGTATTATACTACACTAATTTGGATAAGCCAAATATACGCTTGAAAGGAAATATAAAGTATGCTATGGGAACGTCCACGGGAGGTGACGTTTTGAAATAACCTAGATAATGTAATCAAGCATATCCTGAGAATAATTTCTCAAAGATTCCTACAACATTCCAGCCAATGTCCTTGAAGCATTTATCACTAGTCTCACTCTACAGATTTTAAAGTTTTTCAATGACACTTCAAGTTATTGAATGTCAATTGGGAAAGGGAATTGAGGGACGTATGGTCTGTTGGGCAACATTCAGACTCACACCATTAGGAGAGTGCAAGGGACATTTGCTCACATACCTTTTGTCAGGCAAGATATTGAGAACCCAGAGTTAATTTGGCCTTATCAAATTAATTTGTGTAGCCTACATTAATTTCATTTTTTTTTTTAACTTCATTTATCATTTTGTAAACCAAACTTAACGTAGATGCAACTTTTAACAAGATTGGCAGTGGAGTAGTGCAGATATGGGTACATCAAAACATGAGCCGTGGTGATAGGCTGGGCATACAGAATCCATAGGGACAGGGCGAGGCATCTGGTACAGTCTCAAGGCAGAGGATCACGGTACTCATCCATCCTCTCCATATGCGCTGCGTGGCAGCACGCACCCCCCAGCTTGATCCATTAGTTTCATTAGTAAATTGCAAACAGGTGGTTGAAAGGGTAGGGGTACTGCCACGAGAGAACATATTTTAAAGGTGATAAAATACTCCAGATGTGCTTTAAACGTATTCATTTTAACTCACAAAAAAGTGTAAGAATGCCAGTTGTAAAGTTTTGTTTTTTTAATTTTATTTTGGATAATTTGTACACACAGTACACAGCAGTGCAGAGAGCCCCTCCGCCAATATACATTGTTCAATAAAACGTGCAAACAATTTTCTTCATGTTTCAGGTTCCATCACCCAGCCCCCTCCCCCACCCGTCCCAACTTCCCAAAAATCAGCAAGTACAGTGTTGCATAGAAAAAACACCATTTACGTTACATCTATAACTATGCTGGTGTACCGGGTCAGCACATTCTTTCACACAAGACCATTGTGTACTACATCATGGGGCCTGCAGATCAGGGTTTTGTAGCAGAAACAAAGTTAGCGGTGCCCAAAAATCTTTTAATCTCGAGGCTATGGGCAACTCCTCTGCATAAAGGCTCATTTGCTCTTTACAATATACCAAGTCACGGACACATTTCCGAATCGTTGGGGCAGACCTGGCACCCCAGTGCATCGCAACTGCTCGTTTAGCAAATAATGTGGATATCGCAACCAACCTCCTATTGCATGGTTTAACCTGTTGCATCAAACCCAGCAGACATACCTCAGGAGTGCATGGGACCTGTTCAGTGACAATGTCAGTTATCATGCGTACGACCCTGCACCAGAACATATTAATGGTAGGACAAGCCCATGCCAGATGCAGGAAGTCTGCCTCCTCCTGCCCACAGCGCAGACAGTTAGCCTCCTCACGCAATTCAAATTTCTTAAGCTGGCTGGGAGTATAGTACAGCTGATGCAAGTATTTGAAGTGTATAATACGGAGATTACAGTTCATCGGTGGAGATATCTTGGCGGGCGCCATTTTGGGGTCGGGCTCAGCGAGATCCGATTTAAAAGTAATTAGCAGAGTTAGAAAGGGGATTAATTTTGGCGCCAGCAGGTCCTCTAAACCCCATTGGGATCGAGTGTGGCTATTTTCTGCTCCCCCACTCACCGCCTCTGAAGCGCGTCCGCTGACGATCTCGGGGGCGCTGCCGGTCGTGCTCGAGTGCCCCTCCCTCTCCAGCACAACCGTACCGTAGCAAAATCAGGGGGTCAAGGGGCCACATAGTGAAGAGAGCGTTCTGCGAGTGAAAGGTAGAGCGCGTTCCGTAGACTTCAGTCGCCATCTTAGGGTCAGGCGGCTATGATGACATGAACGCCGAAAGTTTCAAAACCAACACTGAATCAGGCAACAAAGGTTAACTTGCCTTGTCAGGAAATAATGCCTGAAGAAACCTTACAGGACGGGCACTCCGGCGGGTAGTTAGGTTGATGATCCTGTACTTATTGAGTTGGTTGTAGAAGTCTCTCGTCATCCACCATTATTAAACTTTGCGTTTCTTCATCTGATGGGACCTCGGCGGTGATTCTGCCAAAGTCAGCGCCCTCCAACAAGCCGCGAAAAGATCACTGTGGTAGCGCTCCAAGCGTCGGCGTTGAGGGGGATTCGGGCCCCAGAGCTCAGATGGCAGCTCGAATGGCCCCAACCAGGAGGGGACCCGGGGTTACCACTCCAGAACCGTAAGGCGTCTTCGATGTAGAGGAGGGAAGGCAAGACGATGCACGCATACATCGGGGAAGGAAACAGTCCCGCAGGGGAGAAGTGTGTCAGATGGCGAAGGGACAGAGGTTCAATCCGCCAGGTGGAGTCGCCGATCATCCGAGTCTGAGGGCTCAATGCTGCCGAAGGGCGGCGAGGCAGGGGATCTCGGAGCCCGGGCGGTCGTACAAGCAGGTAGGCCACTACGAGAACGTAGATCCGGAAACAAGAGGCGTTCGTTGTAGGTAGGTAGGGTGGTGGAAGTCGGGTAAATAGGGGAAATCTACCGATTTGGAGATCCCCAATCCGGGAGTTCCCAAGTCGAGCTCCTACCCGGCGGTCATCTTGGAAGCTTAATTGCTTAATTCCAAAAGAAAATAAAGATCTTTCCCTCTGTAAGAATTATAGTTCCATCTCTTTAGTTAATACGGACTATAAGATCTTTGCCAGGATCCTAGCATTGAGCATTGACCCCATCCTGCCCGATCTGAGAGGCCCTGAACAATCTGGCTTTGTTAAAGGACGATTGGCCTCTGACAATTCTCGAGTCTTTTTCAATGTCCTTAGCAAGGCTTCATCTTTGGATCACCCTATTGCTGCTATTGCTTTGGACACGGAAAAAGCTTTTGACAGGATTGGATGGGATTTTATGTTCCACGCATCAATATGGATTGGTTTTCCACCTATATTGATTTCGTTAATTTCTCTGCTATATTCAGGACCCACAGCTTCTATTTTTGTTAATGGTAGAACCTCAGATTACTTCCCTTTACTTAGAGGGGTACGACCTATTGTTTGTCATCACGCTGGAACCCTTTCTAACTAAAATCAGGCAGGATGCTAGTATTTCAGGTTTCCAATTTGGTCCTCATCAGGTTAAAATGTCCGTTTACGCTGATGACATTCTCTTATATTGCTCTAACCCTGTAACCTCTCTCTCCCCCCTTTTTGCAGCAAATTAATACATTTTCTCTGCTATCAGGTTATCGGCTTAATGCTGATAAATGTGAAATCCTTCCGTTAAATGTTTTATGTCAAAAACATCTATTTGACCACTCTGGTTTCTCCTGGCAACCCTCTAAAATAAAATATTTGGGCCTATGGTTTTCCCTGACAATTCCTGAAACATTAAAATTAAATTTTGATCACATTATCAAAACATTAAATGATACTATTGCACGCTGGCATCCTCTTTTTCTCTCCTGGTGGGGCCAAATGGATTCGATTAAAATGATGCTCACCCCTCTGATATTATATATTATTTCTATGGTTCCGGTTCACATTCCTGGATATTATTTTAAGAAAATTGATTCTCTCTAAACAAAATTTTTATGGAAAAACAAACTACCTTGTATTGCTTTAACTTCCTTAAAAAAGGATAAATCTAATGGAAGTCTTAGATTTCCCGATTTCAAAACATATCATTCTGCCTTTTCCCTAAAGCAAGCTACCCGGTGGCTCTCTTCGGAGCTCCCCACATATTCTCCCTTGTGGGTGCAATTAGAGAAATCTCTTATTTCCCCCTTTGATTTTCAGGAGATCCTTGCTTTTACCATGAATATCTCATTATTACGTTCTCCCACTATTTCTCACTCACGTAAACTTTTGACTCCTCTCCTACCATCATCTTATCCCTCACTTAATTCTTTTCAACAGCAATCCATTTGGCACAGTAAATCATTACAAATTAAGAACTGCACCATTTATTGGAAAAATTGGCACTCTAAGGGTTTGCGATGGATCTCTCAACTTCTACTTGACGATCAACCCCTTTCGTTTACGGACCTTCAAAAAGAAATTTCCTTACCAGCTAATTTTAAATCACAATATGATCTTTTATATCCCTCCCTTAAACAATATCTTCTTGCGCTGCCAAGTACTTCCAATCCCCCTGCAAAATGTACTACTCTTTCTCCATTATTAGCTACCTCCCCCTCTGCTTCAACTATTTACAAGACTTTGCAATTACCCTCAGACAGACTTAAGTCAAAGACCGAACTAGCCTGGGAAAAAGATTTATCACAATGTTGGCCAACTGAAACATGGGATAAGTTATGGTCTAAGCTTCCCAAAACCTCTCGAGCTGCTAACACCACACAAACTCTTTATTTTGTTTATCAACGAGTGTTATTTTCTCCAATGACTTCAGCGTCTTTTGCATCAAACACTTCTTCTACGTGTTGGTCCTGTCCCTGCTCTAATGCTGATTTAAAACACATGTTATTTGAATGCCCCCCTATTCATCAGTTTTGGCAGTTGGTTTGGACACAAATTAAGAAGATCTTTAAAGTCAATGTTCCCCTTTCTCTAACCAATCTATTCCTAGGCTCTTTGTCTCCCCAATGGCCGCAGTCACCATCAAGTTTTAAGTTGTTAGATTTATTGTTAGCTGTTGCTTTTCACTTAATAACCTCCCCATATCCCTTTCCTTTATTGTTTATATAATATATATATATATATATATTCATTCTTTCTTTATATACAGCTTGATAGTTATAACCTTCATATATTCTTCTTCCCCTACAATTACCATGTTACATAGGACCTATTGTATTCACTGCCTTGCTGTTCTTTCTCTTGTTGTTCTCAATAAAATTTAAAAAAAAGAAAAAGAAACTTTCAAAATAGCCTCCTGCCCCCGTTGAAGGGCAACCAGTTAATCAGTACTTACGGGAAGGAGTTTGGGAGGGAAAGAGCCCGGAGTTCACAATTACACCTTCTTTCTTAAGTCTAGCACTGCCACTTTGATAAGCCCAGCATAGATAGCACTAGTCCTGCCAGACCTGGAAAGGCATCACTTTCCAGGAAAAGACCCACTGCACACCCTGTAAAGCCATTCTGCATCTTCCCAGGCCGACACGAAGCCCTAGAAGCCTGTCACTGATACAGGAGTGCCACCATAGCTTCCTCGCCGAATGGTATGCCCTCTAAAGGTCTCCCAAGACACTATATACAAATAAGGGTCAATGGGCACCTGACTGCCTCTCTATATGTGTCTCCTTCTCATCATTTAAGGGATCTATTCCTCTTCTACATTTGATGTACGGTCTTCTATTATATGTGACAGCGTGTAGCATAGCAGAACCATAAAGTAGGCAAAAATGCTTTAAAATAAACAAATTGTCTTTTCAAGATTTTGGCAGTTACACCGTTTTTTTTTTTTTTTTAAATTCTGGAGAAACATTTTTTCATAGTGTGTCCTTTCCTTCGTAGAAGAGCTGCAGTGTTATTGAGCAATTTTTGTTTTTGAGCGAATTTGTAAAGCGCAACGTATATCCAGAGGCGTCTTGGCGCGGTCTGTGATCAATGGAAAAAGAGCGCTCTAGTTGGAAAAAAGCCAGATTTTTAGAGATTTACTGAAAGCCAAGAGAGTGGTTGAAGATTTCAGAGATTGAGGGACACTAGTCCATTTAAGGTCAGTACTTAGAATGAAGCTCCTGCCTCACCAGGACATACACTTGTGGGGAGAGACCACCAGATTTCTGGAGTGGCTACAGCGTAGGCATCTGCCTGGAGAGTACCATTTAAGGTTATTCTGCAGGTAGCCAGGGCCAATTCCATGAAGTTTCTTTTACGCTAAGCAGAGAGCCTTAAAGGCAATGCACCGCTCAATAGGCAGCCAATGTAGCTTACTTATGGCCTGGGATGCCGATTCAAATCTGGGAACGTTAAAAAGCATCCGTGCTGCAGTGTTCTGCACTGTCTGGTGTTTATTCAGTGATCTATTTTGCAAATTTTGGAAAAGACCATTGCAATAGTCTAGTCTTGCCAGAATTAAGGCAGTAACCACGGTGTTTAAGGAGTCAAAAGTAATCAGGTGCGCGATTTTCTTTATTATTCTCAGAATGTGGAAAGAGGAAGAGATGACAGAATTGACTTGCTCTTTGTAGGTAAGCTTGTCATGTTTGAGAACACCTAGATTTTTCATCTTTTTTACAGGTATGGGTAAAGTCCCAAGATCATGAGGCTACCAAGAAGGGGCCCAGAAAGAAACATCGTTTACGAAAAGCATGACTTCCGTCTTGGTAGAATTTAACTTTACACAAATGTTACTAATCCACTTGCTGACTGACGCAATGCAGTTGCAAAATGTCTCAGCTGTATTATGGATGTCATTGCCGACTGACAATGATTTGAGTGTCATCTGCGTAGGTCAACAATTAGAACCCTAAAGACTTTATCAAATTGGCTAGGAGGGAGACAAAAATATTAAAATGGGTTGGGCGTAACAACGAGCCCTGAGGGACCCCACACGGCAGAATAAAAGACTCCGACGTGGATTCCATGTGAATTACCGATTGAGTCCTATCGGCAAGAAATGATTGAAGAAGTGCAAGGGCTGTGTCTTTAGCCCCATGATTCGCAAACAGTCAACCAAACGAGTCGAAGGCTGCAGACAGGTCAAGTAAGATAAGGGCATTCTGCCGCCCTTATCTAAAGAGGATCCGATTTCCTCTGTGGCCACATTAAGTGCAGTTTCCGTACTGTGACCACTTCTAAATCGAAACGGAGTCTTTTCGAGAGGGTTATTAGTTTCAATGTATGTTAACATCTTTTGGATTTAAGTTAGATTTTTTTTAATCAGTGGAAGGACCGCAGCCTTTTTCCATGGCTTTGGGAACTGTCCTTTGCTAAACATGTTATGTTACTATTCAGGCTATTCATGCATGCATCCGTCTCTAATATTGTAGCACTTATATACTGTGAATCTGCAACCATGATAGGAAATCAACTTTTGTGTATATTTCCTACGCATTCTGGTGGGTCTCCCGCAGCAGCATGTGCTGCCATCGTCCTGCCTTCTCATAATGTGTTTTTTCTTGCCTCCCAAGGGATATTGACTCTAAGTGTTGCCCATTTACATTCAGTGTGCCAGGCTGCTGTCTGCATGAGGAAGATTGGAGGCTGACTCCATCCCACCACACCCATGAAGCCACCAGGGAAGTGCGGCCCACGTAAATGGACAATACGTTTGTGTCAACTGTGTCACTCCTGGAAGCATGATTGAAAGTGAGTGTAGCTGGGTACAGCCACCACTTTGCTCTAGACACAGTAGCCCATCAGGGAGCAAAAATGCACTCTTCAGGGTCACATCAGAGATATCCTATGGAATAAGGTATTTTACATTAAAAACACTGTCCGAGGAGAAGTGAGAATAATGTGTGTGAGGATACTGTGAAGACAGCAAGAAGTATTATATCCTCCTGCTTTAAACAGGCAGAGAAAATAATGTAACATGCATTATATGTAAAATGTGCATCACTAACATGGTACATATTTTTTAAACGAAGAAGAATGAAAGATTAGGTAAATACCTGCAAGAATTGGAAGGAATGCATTCTAGGTTACTTGCAAAGGTTTGCAGAAGATGCAGTAGCACTGAGCTCTCTTACTACCATTGGAACTTAACACACAAAAGGAGCTGACGACACAATAACAACATAACACACCAATGGAAAATGTAACAAAGCATAATTAATGACCACGACAAGACATCAAAAATAACACCACAATAGTACATAACACACCAACACCATGCACCAAACAACAATACAGAATGTACCACAAAGCCCAAAAATATAGCAAACTAACAAAACACAAGAAAAAGCAACACAAAAGCACAATAATACAACAGTGTTATGTTTCTTGTTATGCTGTGCTCTGCTTTGTGCTGGTATTGTTTTGCGCTGTGGTTGTGTTGTGTATTGTTCTGGTTTTCGAGGTGTATTGGTTATTATTGTATTGTGGATATTGTGAAATGGTCGTTTTGTTATGCAGTTATGTTTTATTGCGCTGCATTGCGTTACTGAGTTGCAGTCTTTTGCAGTCATGTTATTGTGTTGTCCTTTAGTTGTTTAGTTGAGTTGTGCTGCTACTGTGTTACGCAGATTCATTCACAGATTTCAACACATGCTGCTACACCCCCAATCGCAAACGGCACATTCTATTTGCTCGAAGAAAAAACACACTCATACCAAAGTTGGTGGCAGACCACTATTCTAGCTCCACAAGGCGTCATGACCCTAAACCACGTCACAATCCAAACCTTCAAGGAAGGCTACCGAAACTCACTTTATGTGATGAGGCCGCATACATCTAAAGCATGTACCACTTGGACAGCACTGCCAACAAGCAAAGAATTAACCATCCACAAATTAGACACACACATTAAACACATTAATAATATCCCTTTAAAATACAAATACCCATATATCCTCTCTCTGCTTTTAGGTTTAAGCATGCGCACACGCGCTCTGTCATGCCAGCTATGGTGCTGCTACTGTTGGACATTTTGAGAGCCGCCACTGCATATGCAGATGTACGTTAGAGAAGTGTTGTACTATTTTGAGGAAGATGGTCTCATTATGACTCCCCGGCCAAAACTCCCCTGCCAAAATGAACACAACACTAACCACTACAGAGTACAGGGGGAAGGGATATGCACATGAAAGAGAGAGATGAGGAAAGTGGTGGATCAGAGCTTCATAAAGACCAGTGTAGGCAACTCATCTTAATAGCGTTTAATTTATGAAGCTTGTGTTAAGACAGTGCGTGCAGCAATGATTTATTTATGCCTAACTGGCTTTGGGAAATTCATCAAGAAGCAATTTAGGTTCTGGATAATGTATTATTATTAAGCATTATTGTAAACAAAAAGCTATGGCGTGAATTTGCAGAAATTAATCAAAGTTGTTTTGCTCTTTTTCCAAGCGATTGCCTGTACTTAGTCACCATAATACAGATGTAACTACTTCAGCCCTCATATGTATCAGTAACATTAATAAACTTTCTTCATGTGAAACTCACAGTGATAACAGAAGTGAGGCCTAAACACAAGTCAGGACTGCTAATATGTACATCATGACTTTGAGGACTTAAAATGTATTAGAGGTAGATCCATGTAGCCTATTTCATGCATGTAAGCGGACTCTTCCTTCACAGTTTTAAAAGTGACTTATGAGAAACACTAATTTATCTCTAGCTGCCATGTTACCTTCCACTGTGCTGAACACAACCAGTATGAGAGCACCCAGCACGCCTACAAGTCAATGTGTCATTTAATCTCCATTACTTATTAAAGTAGGAAGTAATTTCAAAAGTGGTAGTGAATAATTTTTTGACAAGGAAGGTCTGTGTAATATATAATCTGTGTTGAGAAAAAACCCCATATTCCATGAATATGCCAAAACAATGTGTCTAAATCTCCAGGTCATGGGAGGTTATGCAATTTTACCACACATCTAGTCACCCATTTAGTCAACATAGAACAGCTGTCTAGGACGACCCTGACGTTCTTGAAGAGATTGAACAACATCCTAATTGACAGCTTTGGGAAGCCGACCCCTTGGAATTTCTGATTTTGCCCATGCCAAGAAGACAAATTAGCAGTAATAACTAACACTATTGGTGAATTCTTGGAGTTCAGTGGGTTCATGCCACCTCATCAAGATAGAAGCGTAGAATGCCCCCATTCACCAAGGGGTTCCCATTAAAGTGCAAACAGAATGAGAATAAAGGAAAAAATGCTGTTCTTATTAACCTGAGCCTTCAACTACTTTAGTGAGGTTACTTTGTTTTAAAAAGGGGATGCACGTCAACTAGGGACAGCTTATGATAGGCACACTTTTGGCTAGACGACACATGCACCAACTGAAAACCTGCTTGTCCATGTATAACACTCAGTTACAGCCCATAACTGTCAAGTCGATCCATGTCACACACCACATCTTCAATGAGCTAGGGCTCAACCAACCAACATTTAGCATGTTATGATTTTTATACTGTGTACAACAATGTTAAAAGCAATACTACAAGTCTCAGAATGCAATGTATTGTTAAAAGGCCAGCGTTGTCTGAACGTGTTGCATTTACATGTACTCTTGTCAGTTAAAAATTGATATCTTTGGTTGGAGAAGAAGCAATGTGTTGGCATGTACATGTAATGTCTTGCCTGCCAGGGACCTATGAGTATGTGAGAAGCAGCTCCCATGGATGCCATGACTTGAGCACAGTTCAGAGATGCATGACAGCTAATGGTTCGGAGGTGAAGGGGGCTCATTAAGGAGGTAGGTGAACTTACTCACCAACTGCAGCTTACATCTGTCCCCCCAGGAACATTTTCTCATATTGCTTTTTTAATCACACGTTTACGTTTTGGGTGATATTTAGATTTTCACAAATCAGCCTGCTAACTTATGTATATGTCCTTACTACATTAAAATGACTTCACTGGCTCCCAGTGAAATGGAAGGTCAAATTCAAAGTCGTCTGCATCATGCCTGAAGAGCTTTGACATAACAGGCCAGACTGTCCCCGGAGAGAGACCTCTCACTGTGCACCCATGAAACTCCTACATCACGGACTCTGTTAATTCGCAAAAAGGGCTCCAGGTTCTGTTGTGGACTCATTGCGTCACTGAGGCTACAATCAACCTATCACCTCTTCAGAGTATAGCTAAAAATGTAACTCTCCATGGAAGGCTTTGCTAGAGCTGGTTCGCAGAAGTGAGAGCCATAACGGCCGAACTCTTTCTTACTAAAGGCAAGTCACAACAAATGTGCTACAGGCCGCACTCACGAATATAGGCACACTCGTGACTAACTACCATCCTACACGAGAAGATTTAGGAGTGTCTAACTTTATCTAGAACTGTATATATAACCCATAATCAAGAATATTCACTAACTGTACCACAACATTTATGCATGACAATTCTGTAGTGACTGCTAGTTAACATAGTAGAAGTAAGAAAATCTAAGGAAAATAACCATAGATGTAATAAAACAAAGAAAAGACCACAACAAGGGAGAGGAAAGGAATTGAAAGGGAAAGGAAAAGACAAAGGGAAATGGAAAGGGAAAAAGGAAAAGGGAAAAGAGCACTCCACTTTAAGAGGCCACTAAGATGCTGTGGGTTGTGCTTTTTCCTCATTGCTTCCCATCCACAAAGTTGCCTCTGGTTGACAAGCACTGTGAAACAGTCTACTCCTGAATCCTGGTGCTACAGGAGCAACAAATAAAAGCAATTAGCACATTAATTGGAATATTGAGAGTGTGGGTAGCCAGTTATATTCCTCAGACTGTAGTCGGTTCAGTGGATGTCAGTCATGGCTCTGGGCCCCATCTGCCACAATAGACAAGCGCCTTTTTAGAAGGCAAGAGAGAAGGAGGAGATAACTATATTGGAAATAAAATGTTAAGTATTGACCTATACCCAGGGCCACTGGAATTATGTGACTATGCAGCTGCTGCAACTTTCTCATAATTATGGATTTGCTGCATTTGCCACAAAATCCATCATCTGCTGCATAATCTGCAGATTTTAGCAAAAAAACGTTTCTAGTGCCAACGGATCAAAAGTTACTAAAAGCATGGCAACATGCTTCCCACATAGTGGAAAGCCTTTGCAGACTGGTCATTTATCAACTGCTTATTTCTGTATTTGTGTGTTAAACTGTTAGTAACATGGTTAAATCTTTGCCCAGGCACGGTTACCATGTGCAAAAATTACAAACTAAGTAATACTATCACAAAATGTGCTTCATTATGCCGCATAATTTGCCTTTTCTTGCCACATACTTTGGCCCCACCCTGCCACATAATTCCAATGGCCCTACCTATACCTCCTTAAGAGCGCCCTGAGGTGCAGGTCCATTAGCCAGATGAGGGCCAATAACTGGCTTAATTGACTGACTTTGTGTTGGGCAATTTTAAATTAGCTCACTTGCCAAACTTTTCAAACTGAGACACTACAGCCCACATTAAGAGACTAGTTTTCAGTAATATTTCTTCCACTTCTCCTTACTTTATTTGACCCTTGTTTTGGATGCCTCCAGAATATCCCGTTATGGGATGAACGGTGGTACGAAAACAACACGGTTTTTTTTCGAAAAGAAAGTCCATTTAGCTTTATTAAAAATGGAATAAACTTCAAACCTATTTTTTCATAAAACTTCCCAAAAGCCACGCGCGTCTTGCACGAGTGCTTCGCTATAGCAGTTACTGCTTGAATTGCCACAGGTATGTAAACGAAAAACAGACCAGGATTAATGCAGAACGCTATTCCTCTTGGGAAAAGTGTTTGTCAAGAAGATGAGCGCGGGGTGTAAAGCGAAGCCACAACCCGCACGCTTTTCATTTGTGTGCGGTTCGTTCTCTGCACCGACTGTGAAAATAAAAATAAAATCATTCTCTCAGCGCAGATGTGTTTTTGACACTTGCGCCATCACCTTTTCTGCAAATATGGTAATTTCGAAGCAAGGAAGCAAGTTAAGGAGCGTGCGCCTGAAGGCGGGCGGGTCTTGAGGCAAGCAGGCTGCCCGAAGAATCTGTGCTAGCGCCGATTCTTACTGGGAGAAGGCTGTAGATTCACGGGCTCCCGCTCTCCTTTCACTTAAAGATAAGGGGCAAATCTTCTTCATGGGCCCCTCCTACAAGGGTCCTTTCACCAGCGGCTCCTCTCTATATGGGCCCCCTGCACTATTCCGAATGGACCCCTTCTATAATGACTCCTTGAAGGGTCCTGTCCTTAAGGGACGTCTTCATTAGGGAGCACTTCTACGAAGCCCCCTTAAAGAGCGGTACCTTGGATAGGGGCCCCCATATAGAGGTTGTATTCGCCCAACACAAAAAAATGATGGCTTCCTAAGTGTAAATAACGTTCAAGTATTCGCTCTTCCCTCCGCTTTCCCATTAGGCCCACCAGTTGACCATTCATTAGAGGACTTCCACAGGCCAGATGTTTCACTTCTATTCGTGAAGTGGACAACAGATGAGCAGGGGGTCCAGCTTCTATGTCATTTGCCTAATAACGGCTGTTTGCAGGTGCTGAGAAGCGCCTGAGCTGCGATATGTAACGCTAGACAAAGCTTTTACTATAGGAATGATACGATCTAGACCATTTAATGTCAAATGTAAAAAAATAAATACAGATCCACATGTGAATATAATCCAAAAATGCATATGGAATAAAACAGGGTTTCCAGCAGGGCTTCTCCCCTTCACCTGAAAGTATCACAGAGACTAAGTATGTGAGGGGTGCTGAACCATTCCTAGACACTTGAAACACCAACCCACCTGCCGTCAATCACAGACCCCGGGTGCCGTGTGTCTGTGGACGCCTCTTCCCAGCGCCATTAGTACCCCTGCGTCCCTCTAGTTTACACCGTGCCTCTGCCGGGCCTGGCATCCCTCGGAGAAGCTAAGAGGGGATTCCTTCTCTGCAGCCTCGGGGACCTCAGCTGCATGGGGGGAGGCTCCAGTTTAGATTATCAGGCTCAAACACACGAATTGTTCTGCTCTAAAAAATCCCTCTTGTGATTAATCCTACGAGCCGAGGGCTGCTCCCTCCAAATGCCTCGTGGTCAGACTCGTGTCATCGTCTTTGGTCGTTGTCATAGTTATGTCAGTACGGTTGGTCGCACAGCTACAAATCACCGGGATACAGGGTGCCTCTCTGGGTTTTTGGTGTGGCACTCGTTCTACCCTGTGGCGTACTCGGAACATTCCTCTGCAGCTGGCACTGTCTACGGTGGCTTCTTACCCAAAGAAACAAGCATTTGCAATGCAATAGGACTCGCATTTACGCGAGACCTATTACATTGCATCACGGACAACGGGGTGGGGGGAGCACGGACAAGGACGGAGAGTAGTGCTCACAGTCTAAATAACACATACCGTACTGTGTAACACTCGAAGTAAAGGGGCCAGTAGCCATGGGAGGGTACAAATGACAACATGGCCATAATAAGGAGGGACTAACAAGCCTCATAATCAATCAGACGGCAGCATTTACGAAAGACAATGACACAAGCCAATTAAAAACATGGGCGGAGAGTGGGCGGAGCTTCCACGGAGCTTTCACTCCATACTCCATTACTGCATGCCTCGCAAAGCGAGCAGCGCATGTGCGCTGCCGCTATAGGCTCGACCTAAAAAACGACATTTCCCATGAGCCCCAGTAGTCCAGTCTCCACCAATCACTCGGGTCATACATCTTATATAAGCCCATGTAACGATAATTCATTTATGTTTTCCCACGTCTTGCAATGTAAAATGTTTTTTACATGTGTTTGTTGCTTTATTGAGGCTGTGACGGTAACTGTGTCGCATTTGCATACTCGGGGGGCTACATCACTTCGTTTTACCTGGTTGCCATGGAGCGGGGGGGGACGGGACGCGCGGTATACGTGCTTGGAGGTCCAGTCCTCTTTCGTTGCTACTGTTTGCGCATGTACAGTGAAGCAAAATCGGAGAACTTGCCGATTGGTGCCACAACAAGGGGATCTCGGCCCTTTTCATGTCCCAGTGAGCGCCCGACGGTTCGGAAAACGCGAGACCATGGATTTGTCTTAGGAGAGCTGGATGCCTCCCTCCACATATATTTCTGGCAACATCTTGGGGCTTGTTTGCCCTGATACCGGGTTCCCTGAACTTTGGTTTGCACCTACTTAGGAGTCTCTCTTCCCCTGGAACCTCCTTCTGGCCCTCAAAAACGATGTATAATGGCATGCCATGATGATGAGGGTGAGGACTATCTGGAGTATGCAGAAGTCCCTTATGAGCAAGACATTGAGGAGCGTCTGGTAGAGGCACTTGATACTCAAGTAAAGAGCTCGGTAAACCAAGCATTAATAAAAGCCTTGCAACCATTTACCCAGCCCCTGACACGTTATGGCCGTCGTGAGCTGATGGGCACAACAGGGGGCACTGCAAAATGTGATTTGTCTTGGCAAGAGGCAGGCAAGTACTTCTTCCAGAGGATCCTTGGCGGAGGTACTTTCACAGTTGGCGCAATCGGTCCTGCATGACCACGAATATGGAAGTACTGATAATTTTAAACCATCTGGTTTCGCTAAGAGCTCCACCTTCACTGCGGATCCCTTCACTTCCTCCTCAGATTCCCATTCAGACAAGGAGACTCTTCAGGAGGATTCTGAACCGGTCGCCAAACGTATGCGCAAAGTGCGACATGTGAGACCTGATATACCACCCAACAAGAACCTATTGTTTAACCCCAGGGAGATTGTCCACCCTCGTTCTACGGAATGGGTCCCCAGTAAGGAGGTGGCACACTATGTGCAAGCTAATTTGCACGAGGGCTTTGAGAGGGACGTACACAATACATTGTGCTTGGAGTGCCCACACACATCTCTACTGGGGAAACTGGCAGATACACCGAGCTCAACCCCAACATGGCCACGTTCCTGAAGAAGTTCTCCAAAGACCCCAAGAAGGGTCTGGACAGAGCCTGGAGGGGCTGTCAGGACAAACTGCTCGACATCACTAGTCCCACCACTAAAATACTTGATCTGGCGGTTCAGATGAAGGACAATCAATCTAAATTGGATCCTGGCAAGGTCCTGGAGTGGGCGCAGAAGGCCCTGAGCCTTCTGGGCAACGCCAATTGTGCATTGTCCACTGAAAGGCGCAAATGAATTCTTATGCGCATCGATCCTCAGCTAGCAGATTTGGCCTCCACAGGGGCTGGCACATTGGCCAACAGTTTGTTATTCGGCGACAAGTTTGTCAAAGATTTGGGAAAGTATGTGTCAAACTTTTCTGCCTTAGACAAGGCACAAACATTGTAGAAGTAGGTCTTTAACAGGGGCCTTTTTGTCAGGGCCAGACCTTATTGTGGCCAAGCACCAGGCCGTGGCTTTCAACAGGCCACATGTGGATACGCCCCTCAACACTACTCCAACTTCTACCCCACACGAAATCGAGGCGGGCGAGGTCGTGCCCGCCGTTGGGGTTACCGTGGCAGAGACAACACCACAGATGCCTCTTACGCAGGTGAGCTTCCTTCCTCAATCAGAAGTTATGGTGAGGGGACGAATTCAGTTGTTTTATCACAATTGGTTGGCCATTGTGCAGGAACCATGGGTGTTACAGATGGTACTGGGGTTTCAACTGGAGTTTTACTCCACCCCTCGTCAGGGGAGTCCTCCGTTCCCTCTCCATTTTTCCCAACCGAAAAGTCTTTCATAGACGAAGAGGTTCAGTCCCTCTAAACCAAAGGGGACGTGGCACAGACGACCTTGCACCAAAGGGGTTTCGTCAATACAATCTTTTTGGTTCCCAAGAAGGATCAGGGCTTTTGACTGGTTCTCAACCTAAAGGAATTAAACTCTTGGATTGTGTATAGCCACTTCAAGGTGGAGGGCATACACCTATTACGAGATCTTCTACAAGAGGGCGACTGGTTAGTTCGCTTAGATCTAAATGATGCGTATTTGGCGGTGCCCATCTTCACCCTACATTGGAAATTTTTACAGTTCCAATGGCGACATCAGTGGTACGAGTTCACCGCCATGCCATTCGGTCTCTCTTCAGCCCCTTGGTGATTCACCGAGCTCTTTCGACCGGTAGTACAGTACCTTCGAGAGCGAGGGGTGCGAGTGATCATTTACCAAGACGATATTCTCGTCATGGCACAGGATAGGGAGACTGTCCTCCTTCATTACCCCCGGTCTCCACCGATCCGCAACGGGCTCCCAGCCCCAGCAGCTGGCAACCGATTCGATCACCTTGGAAGAACTCCCACTCCACATCAATTGCCTGGAATTACTGGCGGGGTCCTTTACAATGTCACCACACAAGGCGAGTTGTTGTATCCTATTGCGGATAGACAATGTGTTGGCGGTACATTACATCAGCCACTTAAGTGGGACGAGGTCGCGACTTTTGGTGGAGATTGGCAAAGACATTTGGAATTATTGCCTTCAGAATCATATTTCGGTGACAGCGGAATACATTCCGGGCTCGTCCAATGTACAGGCGGATTGGAATTCCCGCTTTGTCCGCGACTCCAGAGATTGGAGATTGCACCCCCAGGTGTTTAAATCCTTGAATCTGCGCATGGGTCCATGAACGATGGATCTTTTTGCCTCTCGACTCAACACTAAGCTTCCACGGTTTTACAGTTGGAGACCGGATCCTCGAGCAATGAGCTCGGATGAGTTTCTCTAGGATTGGTCTGTGGGCCTGTTGTACGCCTTCCCTAATTTTTCAATGATCTAGAGAGTCTTGGCGCAGGTGAGCAGACAGATGGCGTAGTTGGTCTTGGTTACCCCTCTTTGGAAGGCACAGTCCTGGTTTCCGGTGGTGATGGAGTTATCTTGCGCCCTTCTGATTCCAATACGGTCTTGACCGGATCTTCTGCAGGGCCCGGTGGGCCGTCATCATCCCTTGGTGACTCAGAGACTCTTGTGCCTCATGGTGCGGCGACTTTCCGGAGACGTTGGCAAATGCCAAGAGTTTCACCGGAGTTTCTTCTTATCCAAATCTTGGGCTCCCTCTACGCACAAGCAATACGAATCCGTCTGGTGTCACTAGGTTTCTTGGTGCGGTGAACGGGTTGTGGATCCCATGGGATCCGGTGTCCATATCACTGTGAATTTTTTTGCCGGATCTGGCCACACAAGGCCTGGCCTGTAGAACGGTGAATAATTTCCCGTTCAGCTATTTCTGTAGGTCGTCCTCATCTGGATGGTAGACCAGTAGGGGAGCACCCTCTTGTGTGCAAAGTTTTGAGAGGTATAAGGATGGTGCGTCCCCCGCAACCAAAGTATTCTACTTTATGGGATGTAGACGTGGTTCTGCGTTTTCTCAGGACCTGGCCGGCTAATGAAGATCTTACGCGTAAGCAGTTATCAGTGAAGTTTACTTTATTGTTGTGTCTCATTTCCTGCAGAAGGGTGTTTAATGCTCGTGCCTTGGATTTAGCACGTAGAGTGTTTACTCCTTCGGGGTGCCTTTTTCCATATCGAAACATACCGAGACTGATTCGAGATGCATTGTTTATCCTGCATTTCCGCATCATCATACATTATGTGTGATTAAGTGTTTGAAATGTTATGAAGAACATACTCGTGAACTGCAAACTGATCAAGCAGCACAACTACTTATTTCTTTGCAGAAACCTTTCTGCCCGGTCTCTTCCGCAACTCTGGCCCGATGGGTCAAATGGATTTTTGCAGAAGTGGAAATTGAGGCGTCTTGTTTTGGAGCACATTCGGTGAGGGGAGCCATGGCCTCCAAGGCATTTTCCACCAGTTCTCATCTTGAGAACATTTTGGCCTTCTGACTCGACTTTTTATCACTGTTTTATCACAAACCAGTTGTGGTTGTTGCTTCTAATACTGTAGCACAACTTTAAACTAGCTTAATCCGAAGACTCCTTTCCAGACATAGAATAAAAAAATTCTAGCTATTGCATCAAGAATTTTTAATTCAATTAAGGGCACCGAGGCAAGGATTATCCCGCCCAGGGATGGTGATTTATTTATACTGGATTATAATTGATTCTGTTATGTCTAGTATTAATCTAGTTCTGAGTGGAATGTTGTTTTTCCCGCCCTTGGAGCTGTGGTTTATTGAATTGGTGAATACTGTGCTAGCGCTTTCCTTTTCGTTTCAGGGGCAGATGCTAAAGCAACCTGAGGTGATTGCTGCCTTGCTGTCCCGTTCAAGTGTTAATCAGAGGAGATTTCCCTTCGCAGTTCATATGGTTGGCGAGTTTGGCGTACAGATCTGGGTTCCTTGAGGATTCGAGGTTTGGAGTTCATGTTGACAAGGACTTTTGAAAATGACTTTTGAGGATTATTGCCAAAGAAAGAGGAGGAATTATTGTTACATGGGCTTATATACGATGTATGACCCCAGTGATTGGTGGAGAGTGGACTACTGGGGTTCATGGGAAATTTAGTTTTTCTTTTGTAAGGTTTTGATTGGCTGCTGTATTTTCTATAGTATAGAAAGAGAAGCATAATCCTTGCCTCCGTGCCCTTAATAGAACTGAAAATTCTTGAGGTGATAGCTAGAATTTTTTTTATTCTTTTACCTTTGGCATGTTATCCAGTTCAGTTAGTATAATCACGCGTATCTTCACGGGCAACATACCAACTACATCGTTGAAACGTGGAGCAATGAACGTCCATGACACCTGTAATTTGCTCCTCAGTGATAAATGAAAATGTCTGCCAATGCCTCCAGTATAAAGGGGGGCATGTTGTCAGCCACATTATCGTTCAGTTCCTGTTGACCAATATGCCTAGATATATTAGTTCTTTGGGGACCCATGTATATGGATAGTTTGCAAGTAATTTTTTTTATCTCTAGTACTCTGTAGCATAAGTCACTGGTAACCAATTGATCCCGTGATCCCGTGATCCCAAAATATCTGCAAACTTTGACATCTGATTCTTCAGCTCTGGGCCTGAAGAGGTCAGTTGTGACAGAGTAAGTTGAATGTCATCAACATACAGACGACATTTGTGCGGGCCTCAGATTAATAAATGGCACCAATGATTCTAGTTTCAGCAAAAACAGGGGACAGCGGGAAGCCTTGTTTGCTACCCTGCTTGTTCGAAAACGGTCTCACAAGAACCTGGCAGAGTTAACTTGAGAAACAGACTCTGCATAGAGCCAGAGTGCTTTGCACACAATCAAATGCCTCCAATGAGGTCACTATTTTGTCATCATGGTCAATTTGTGCTTACTATACAATCCTCATGTTGCCCCCAGAAGAGCAGCCTGGCACAAAGTCTGCCTGTGAGGGATGAATAAGAGTAGGGATTACCAACATTAGTCATTTGCCAGGATCTCTGCAAGTATCTTAATCTCTGTATTGAACAGAAAAATTGAGTGGTAGCTGGAACACAAGAGGACGACTTTTTTCTAGTTTAGGCACCAATGATAATACAGCACGGTTAATTCAGGTAATTCTGTACCTAGTGATTCTGCACCCTCGAAAACTCTGTATAGTAATGTAGATACTCTCTTTCTATTCATTTTGTAGAGGAAAATATATCCTTTTTTTTAACAACTTTATTACTTTTTAAACCCCAACAGGGCGGTTGTACACAGATCTTCAAAGCGATCATCATCAGTTCTCCAGTGACTCATCAATCAAGCACTTCAGTTATGACAAAAGGAAACACATTGAGGTACATGTCATAATTACAAATGCGGATACCTCTACCAGCAAGCAATGTGATAACATAATAAAAAACTTTTACGTTACATATCGCTATTACTATTGGATGAGTCAGTCTGTTCATTTCCATTTCCCGTCGCATTAAGCAATCCTCTGCATAATTCTCTCCACGTTGCGACATCTTCAGCTAATTTATCGTCCTTTCTGCAGGCTTTCATATGCAGCTCTTCAGCAAGGGACCACTCGCCTATATCCCTCATCCAACCCTCTAATGTCGGTACTCTTGAGCTCATCCAGCATATGGCTACCCGCCGTTTGGCCAGCACCATAACTAATTGTAGCAATTTATAGGCCATCTTACATTTCCTATGCTTCGGTATCTGCCCCAAGAGACACAGCGCTGGATTGGCCTCCACTTGGATACCCACCCCTCCCCCCTCCCCCAAACACCTTTGCTACCACACTAGTCCAATATTGCTGCACTTCCAAGCATTCCCATGCCAAATTCAAGAATCCTGCTTGGTCCCCGTGACATCTAGGGCATTCATGGGATCGAGTTGGATCTATAAGATGCAATCTCACAGGAGTCATACACCCTCTGAAGGAAATTACAGTGTATCAATTTTAGACGTATGTTACAGGATACTTTACGTGTTAATGGGCATGCATTCTCCCAATTTTTGTCTGTCAACGGGACCTGCAGGTCCTCATTCCATGCATCCCTTGCCCTGTGGACCAGTCTCGCCGAGTCCACTCTCATAGCCCTATATAGCAGTGAAACCAATCTGCACCCACTACCACATGTGAGCAACACATCCAATGTCTTGGTCGTTTGGGGCATGTTCGGATACGTGGCCCATGTAACCCTAGATATCTCCAGCAGACCAGCATACTGTAGGTACTGCCCTCGCCCCAGACCAAAACCCTCACACACCTGTTCGAATGTAATGAAAGTGTCGCTCGTATATAAATCCGCGAGTACCTGGCACCTGCCCTCCCTCCAAGCCCGGAAGGATATATTCTCAATCATCTTACGCATTGGTGCCAATAGCCAAATGCTTAACTCCCGATGAAATGGTGCATGTCTTAGCACGCGTTCAATGAATTTTTGTCATAAGAATGCCGTTTGCTTAACAACATATGGCAGATCCAAGCCTGCACCTGCCCCCTCCATCAGCACGACAGGAAGACTTTCCAGCTGAACATGTCCACTAAGCAGGCGCTTCTCCCAGTTGACTCCTGCATCCAACCATTGCGCCACATACTGGAGGTGCGCTGCGTAATAATATAAATCCAATCTGGGCTTCTCTAGTCACCCCTCCTCATAACGTCTGGATAGGACCTGCAGTGCTACTCTGCTGCATTTCCCCGCCCAATATAGGGACACCAAAATTGATCTCAGTTGCCTGAATACCGACATGGGGATATTGCACATTGAGTTCTGTAAAGCATAGAGACATCGAGGCAAAAGCACCATTTTTGCCACTGCAATTCTGCCTATTAAGGAAAGCTGTAGTGTATTCCAAAAAGCTACTGAGCGCTTCAAGGAGTCTAATACCTTAAATATATTCAGGCGAAGAACTTGAACATCCTCATGCGCCACCTGTATTCCCAAATAACGGAAATTACCTGTTCCCACCTCAGCCCTAAGTCGGGCAATTCCTCTGCCCTATGTCCCTTTAGTCCAGCCAGCGGGAACACCAATGACTTATGCTTATTAAGGCGCAAGCCTGAATATTCTGCGAATTGATCCAGCAGCTGCAATAGCTCATGAATCGCTGTCCAGGGGGACGCTACATAGAACAATGCATCATCAGCATATAGTGAGACCAGGTGAGTGACATCCCCCAACCGGATTCCCCATTAAGCAAGGTCCCGTCTGGCCCACACCTCCAAAAGCTCTATGGCCAGGGGAAAAAGCAACGGGGACAGGGGGCACTCCTGCCGCGTACCTCGTCCTAATAACCACAGCGTGGACCTAGTGTGACCCAACCGGATCCTGACACTTGGTTTTGTATACAGTATCTTGACCCACTTGCGGAAGCGGGGTCCGAACCCCGCCACTCTCAATACCTCTTGCAGGTACCCCCAATCCACTGTATCAAATGCTTTTTCGAGATCAATTGATACCAGTGCCATCTCCTCAACACTTGCCTGCGTCTCATGCATTATGTGTACCAAACGCCGAATATTTATGCCTGTGTTACGACCCAGGATGAAGCCACACTGGTCCTCATGGCGTCCCACTCAGCGGCTCTACTATCAGTGGTGTTCCAATTAAGGGATATGTAGTTTGTTAATACTTCTGAGAGCGCCTCCCTGCCCACCTGGTCTTCCAGGAGATCCGGTGGGAGCCTCCAGCCTCGAGGGCCTTGTTCCCTGATATTCCATTGTCCCACACAGCACACCGGTGCATGATCCGATAAAAATTGCGCTAAGTGGGTTATGACTGCTGCTATTAATGCCGGAGATTTCGTTACTAAAACCCTATCCAGTCTACTGTACGTGTTATGCGTTGACATGTAGCACGTGTACACCTTCTGTGTCGGGTGTCGTATCCTCCAGACATCTCTCAGCCCCAACTCATGCATCACTTTTTGCAACTGCTAAGTCGTGCGTGGCTTGGTGCCCTGTCTAGGCGGGTGTCTGTCCAAGTCAGGATCAAGCACACAATTAAAATCACCCAACCAAATAAGTGGGGAGTCCAAGTCCTCAGTGATCAAGTCCTGCAGCATTAAAAAAAGGAAGGGTCATCAGTATTTGGGGCATATGTGTTCAGTATGTTTGTAACTTTGCCGTCAAGTTTCCCTCTTAACACATATCGGCCCCCAACATCAGCTTCCGTATACTGGAGCATAAATGGTGTACCCAGAGCCACCCAGATCAGCGTTCCCCTAGCGTAGGTAGAGTATGAAGAATGGAACACCTGGCCCCGCCACTTCTAAGCCAACCTTGCGGCTCCCATGTCACCCAAATGGGTCTCCTGCAGACATGCAATCATTATATTGTGCCGCTTAAGAAATGGAAGGACTCTATGCCGCTTAGCACAGGTACCCAACCCTCTGACATTCCAACTAAGGAACTTAACCTATTTCGCCATAATCATTTGATCATTTGCTTGCGTTTTCCCAATGACTGCATCCCTGAATCTATCGCTCAAGTGGGTCTACCAACCCATTCTCATAACACAACTTATATTTATCCATGAATCAAGCCTGCCCCACCCCCCACCCGCGGACAATATTTGGCAATCATCACGTTCGAAACTGCCCACCCTACGCTCGTGCCAGGAAGTGCACAGCATCCCTAACAGCCCAACAGGGGCAACAAGTGCGGTTTTAGTCTCCAGTTCGTCCCCCCTTTACCGACCAGCAGCCTCTTAACCAGGTCAGGCATAGGGCCCCTCCCATGTATTCAGTACCCTTCACGCCACTTTCTCAGACATGTCCAAGTGCTCTATAAGCAGACCAGCTCGGCCAGGCAGGCGGGCAGCTACAAACTCAATACATCAGCAACGTCTTTTTACAATGTTACCATACATCTATGTCGGCTTTAGACTATGTTCCAAGGTACCAGGCCTGCTGTTCGCCTCTTAGTCCTCCTCCCTCTCAGGAGGGTCCTCCAACAGTGTTTCGGGCACAGTATCTATTGTCAGCCCCAGGTTCTGCGACCCCTCATCCGACCCACCGGGTGCATCTTCCCCGTGGCTCCTCCATCCCGCCCCCGTCCTCCGGGGCATCCAACTGCAACGATCCATCCTCGCGTACCGTGATCATTTGCTGTGTGTGGTCAGCCGTGTTCTTTGTTTCCACTCGACCCTTCTGCTGCCTGGGGCCTTTTTCAGGTCTTGTTCCCCAAAGTCTCTTCTGCCCCCGCAGCTCACTGGGCGGCTGTCCCTCCCCCCTGATCTCCAACCATTCCCAAACGTCCTCAGGGGTGTCAAAAAAATGCACCCTGCCCTCTGCTATCACCTTTAGCTTAGCTGGATACAGTAGCATATATTGCAGGTTCAGTTCACGTAACTTGCGCTTTACCCCTAAGTAGGATTTCCGTAGTTCCTGCACTTGCTTTGTATAGTCAGGATACACAGCAATCTTGTTATTTTCGAACTGGAGATCCTGCTGTTCCCGAGCTGCTCTTAGGATGCAATCTCCGTCGAGGTAGTTAAGGATTTTTGCTATTATTGCTCGGGGCTGTGCACCCGGAGGCGGGGTCAGGACCAGGGCCCTATTGGCTCTCTCTATGACAAACATGTCCGACAGGCCCTTGGGCCGTAGCTGGGTTCGAATCCGGTGCTCCAGGAATTGTTCCGCCGCTCCTTGTTCAGCTTTTTCGGGGATACCCAGCACACGTATGTTGCTGCGTCGTGCCTTCCCCTCCGTATCCTCCGCATCCTCCGCATGGCTCCCAAGCTCTTTTGTGGCGACGGTCATCTGTGCCACTTGTTGTTTGAGTGTTGCTACATCCCCCCTCAGGTCCACTATATCCGCCTCAGCGCTCGTAACTTTTTCAGCTACTTTCCGTAGGTCCGCTCGAACAAGATTGACAGCTATTGAGACAGTGTCTATGCAGTCCTCCAACGCTTTCTAGAGCCATGGATAGCAGCCATTAGTTCAGCTCTAGTGGGTCCCATGCTTTCTTCCTCCGGCTCCAGCTCCACCCCCCCAGTCTGTCTGGTCAACCGCTGTGGGGGGTGTCTAGGGATAGTGTACTGAGTGATGGTATTAGGCCCCATCGATTTCTGAGCCTTATCCTTGCCCATGTCGCCTCTGGGAATGTAAGCCATCCAAATCTCAGAGACCGTCAACTGTTGCTTACACTATCATTGCTCTTCTCCAGGGACACCCCATGGCCCTACTCGGCCAGGGATATTGTTCTCACGCAGCGCTTGAATTCGTGGGGAGAGTCCTCCCAGCGGCCGTCCCCAACCAGCTTCTGAATCGCTGACCTCCATCGTCCTGTTCCAGCTATTCGACCTGCTAGCCACGGAGGTGACCCCCTCCTCTCTTACCCCCTCCTCACGAAGGGCACTCCTCCGGACCCTGGACTACAATTTCGGCTCCAATGTTGCTACACTACTCTCACGCCACACACCGCTGCAGTCAGTTGGGCTCTGTAGGTACAACGCGAGTGGGTGTAAGCCCCAGCCACCATATTAGATACTCACGCTTTAGGGATGGGCCGGGCCTCACCCAATACTCTTGCCTCATTAATTGCCTCTCCGCTCCCACTTGACTGCTGCGCCTGCCTCCTGCAGCAACTTCTCAGCAATATAGGAGTACGCCGACCCCGCCGCAGCTCTCTCCCACTTCCACCAGCTCTCAGTGCATCGCAGGGGGATAGATTACCGGCCTCACCAATGTCCCTGCCCTGACCACCGCGCCACTCATACCGCTTCACACAGTAGCGCCCGTACCTCCATCTTCAATCAGGGCTCCACAGATGATCCACAGCATATTCTGGGCCAATTTCCCTGTTTAGGCCGCACCCGCTACGAGCGTCGGGCCGCAGCCCCTCTCTGTCTCCTGACTAGTGACGTAGACAGCCCGCTCCCCCGCCGCACCGCGGTGGGTCTGTTCACTGCCGATCCCTACGGGACGTCACTATATGCATGTCTCCACAACAGGGGAGCACCTTCGGGGGTCACCGCACGTCGCAGCCAGGCCCTAGGCGGCTCCGTCTCCGCCGCCTCCGCCCGAGCTCCTCCCAGGCCAGCCGAGGCACCGGAGCCTCTCGATGCCACAAACTCTCAGGCGGTGGAGGGTACAATCGGGACAGACCAGACTGGGCCCAACGAAAGAGATACCAGCACCCTACCGGCTCTCAGCCGTCCGCCCCATACAGTTCGTCCGCAGGGCGGCGGCCACCAGGATCCGTCCTCGGCCATCCCCCATCTCAGGCCCACACAACAGCCTCTGCGCACTTCTGCTTTTCGCCCTCTCCTGTCGGCGCCGGTCCGCCTCATTCAGCTCCGCTGGGTCAGGGGGCCAATGCTCATATGTTCCTGCGGTTTTATCTGCTTGCTGCGTCATTTAACAGGATTAATGCCAGGATTTACTGGCGGACTGACTGGAAGTTCAGAAGGCTAACGTCCTGTCGGCCATGTTGCTTGGCCACGCCCCCCCCCGAATATATCCTTACCTTGTTCTTTTCTAACAAGACATATCTTATTTACTCCTTGAATTTCATCTTTACTGATGGAACCCTCAAGTCTGTTTGTATGTTACACTGACAGCCTGGACCACTGTGACATTAGAGAGGAAGTGTTTCTGCAGACCTAACATATTTTTCTGGTCTGAGTCTTTGAGGTTTGCGAAGAATGCTGCAACTTCTTTTGTAATGTCCAGTGGGTGAGCAAGTAACTGGACATGTTGGTTTTTGATAGCTGAGGAAGACTACATTTGACAAAGTTGAGCTGCCAGAAGTCTCCCAAATTTCTAACCATGCTTATAGTGCCTACATTTTATCTGTGACAAAGCATATTCAGCCTAGCACATGATGTGGCCATTCATGTTGAATTAAACTTTAAATAATTTACTCAGATTATCAGAGGAAATTAAGCTATTGTAGTCAAAGTCAAAAAGAGGATATTGTAGTTTCGGTTTTACGCCCAGTAGTCTGTACATGAAAGTGCTCACACAACACGGTTTATCGGGTTGCACTGCAAGTCCAATTGGCAGTTTAAACATCACCAACGTGTGGATTGAAAAGCACCATTCTGGGATAGAGCAGAAGGAGATATCTGGCAACAGTGCTTGATGTGAGTCAAAGTCATATGCGTACATGTGCAGTTTATGTAGGAAGTGAAAGTGTAGGCCCTCTAACACCGTTGCATTAGTCTCTATACATCAAAGAGTGCATGGTCCACTATGAGATCAGTAACCCTTGCTCTTATCCCTGCTGTTACCCATGGTGTGTTTCCATGATCTAGTAATGATGGGGTCTACAGAAAGATTTTAATGACTGAAGTTTAAAAACATCCAATAATGAGAACAAAAATCTGAAATCGAATTTGTAAGCAGTCAAGTTAACCTCCCATGTTCCACCAGCCACACACTAATGACATATACAAATAAGGGCATCATGGCAGCAAGAGGTGTCCCCATTCTTAAGATCGAGGCCTATGACTGGCCAAGCTAGAATGGCACACAGTCTATCTATAAACTGCCTACGAACACAGACATGAACCCTGAGGCAGAAGCTAAAGGTACAACGGAGGTTAATGCTACGACTGGGTCGTCAAGCTCTGTCCTGATGGGTAGCAACGATCCCTGCCTGGATACAAAAATCTTGCCAGGTAACAGACATAAATTCCTTGCTCTAGGATCATAATGGTATTCTATAAATATAAGAGGAATGGCATATCAGTGAAGTGTTATGGACTTGCCCTAGGGTTTGTGTGGTTTTAGGACCTGAAGGGGGGCCTTGATTTGTGCCTGTCTTTATAAGTCCCCCATCATAAAGTCATTACTTGTCACTTCAGCACTAGTGACAGATACTAAGCGATCACATTTTGACTGTAGTTAACCAGTAGCAGATTTGTAATTAGTGACTTTACAGCACATCTCTTCAGTTATACCGCAGCAGCCTCGCCAAACATATTTTAAATAAAAGAGTTTTATATAGCGCAAACTAGACCCGAAGATATCAGGTATCAGAGCGCTTTACAGGAGCACCAGTTTCGTTACAGATGGACACATTCATTTTTTTTGTTAGGCACGAGGAGATTAAGTGATTTGCCTAGAATCACAGGATGTTGAGCGTTGATGCCGAGACTCGAACCCGGTTCCCCCAGCTTCGAGGTCGACAGCTCTAGCCGTAAGGCTACATATTGCGGCCTCAAGAACGTGCAACGCTGCCAGGGATCTCTGGCAATGCAGTTCTGACCGCCCAAGTTGTAATGAGGCGGTCGGACCGCCAGTGTGGCGGAGCCTGCACTCCCACCGGGGCTACGGCGGTCCAATGGACTGCCGTAGTCATAATAAGGTCCTTACTGTCTTCCACTGTACCAGCCCGGGCTATTCTCAAGAGAGGAATTTTAATTAATTCCAGACCAAGAGGTCCTGACCAACCCAAAAGAAAGGTGGGGGGGAGGGTCCCTCCTAGCAGAGTTAGTGCAGCTAAACACAGATAAGAGCGAGGTTTTGCCCACCAGGCTTCTCCAAGGAATAAGGAGGGGCAAGGGGGAGCTGGAATGTCCAGCAGAACAGCTCACATTACACACAATGCCTCAACTCACCATCTTTCCCCAGTACACCCACTGGATCTCAAACACAAGTCCCAGGTAGACAATGGCAACAGGACCAAAGGCATGGAAGACTGCACCGTCTTAATTAGGAGGGTGGCTAGTAACCCACCCTTCTTAGAATACAGGGATACCCGACTATAGATGTATTGCTGCCACCACTGTCAGTCTGGGACGGGAGGGCAGTAGCCACTCTTTGTGAAATAGGGGTGCACTATGCATGCCCCTTTCTCGACCTCGGAGCTAAGCTCTAGGGTCTCAATCCATGTAAACAGGGAGACCCTCAGTGGACATGCATGATTGTCATGCTCACTGACGTAGGGATCTAGAAAACATACAGTAAATTTTAAGTGACTTGCCTGGAGATTAGCATAAGGCAGGGGAAGCACGCTCTCCATAGACATGCAGAAGACGTCCGTCCCAACAAGTTGTCTATCACTTCAGCCCTCTTATTCATCACCATCCTCACACAATGATGAAAAGTCAGGTCCAGGAAATGGGCACCTGCACAAGCCCTGAAAATGAATGTAAAAACCTTAGCCACTGCCAACTCCTGTAGGGGCCTAAATACCTGGCTTTTCACCCAGACAGACTCTTTGTGCATATCCCCGAGTCATGTTCTTCATTGGTCTTTACTTAACTAAGATCTAATGTTTCGATGTTTTCACTGGCATGGTTTGTGGTGTGATGTGGAGAGATTTGGCTTTGGTCGTCATCTTGCATGGACATCCAGAAACTTATTTGGTTTATTTATTTCTTATCAGATGGTCACACAGAAGGAAGGAATTCCCTTGGATGCCTTTTATGTGACAGGCTGGGTGTGTGGCTTATCTAGCTGTTCTGTGCTAGCAGAGATTTTGCACCAGTCCCAGATCTTCCCTTAGTAAACGTTTCACATTCTATGTCAAGGGTGGTAAAGTCTTGCTGTGCAGTGCCCATCACTTCCTATACTTTCACGTGTCCTCACTCCAAGATTATCTCTTCCACGGTGTCATTTAAAGGATGGAGCTTAATTGTACTAAGCTGGGGTTTGTGTTTTAAATAAAAATGGAAGTTGTAATCCACTATGTTGGGTCAGTCCACCCGCCATGCCACTTTTTATGTTCTTGGTAGCAGCACTCTTTAAGGGTTGGGAGGACTGCATACGTTAAAAATGTGTGTGAGTAAAAGTGTCATTGCTGAGCAGGCTAACTGCCCCTTCTCAAGTGTTGGAGAAGGCCTCAGTTGCTTAAATCTCCCATTTGAAATTGAACGGTTGTGCTCTGCTGGAAGGTAAATGTATTTGAAATAAGAAACATCATCAGTGGGACAACATGACAAGATAAAATAAAAAATAAAAGTTATGCTTTAAAGTGGATAAAAATTAACAAGACAAATTTGTATTAGGCTACAGAAAAGCAATGTGTAAAATTAGTAGGACTTCCTTGGCCAGAATGCATCCAGGCATACAATATTCACACATGCCTAAAAGCAATTGTTGCCTACTACTTACACCCGTTTGTGAGTTAGCCTCATGCCCCCACACAAGTCTGTTATGCAGATTTGTAGAGCGCACTATCACCTGGAAGGGTATCTTGGCGGTGAGGTGAGGTGTGGGGTCTTTCTTCTGGAAGGAATGCATGCTGTGATGGGTGAGGTGTTAGTTAAGGTACTAGGGTGGTGACGAAAATGAGTAATAGATCCGCGAGTGCTGTCAGCGCTTTTTACCATAAAAAGAGGCAATAAAATGGATCAGGGCTATGTGTGAGTCCCAAAGGAAGAGAGCCATAGACATACATTACAAGAAAACAAACCCAGAAAACATGGAACAAGGTCATTACCGAAAACTAGCAAGCAAGTGGTTAGTCGATTCCATTCAAAAAACAAATAAATACAAATCAGCATAGACAATAGAAGCGGAGTCCATTTTCTGCTTAATAGCCGGAACCAAATATGGTTTTGCACAAGGCAAACAATAAATCAAAGAGTATTTGTCATTCGGACTGCTCAGTTTCAATGCAGTAGAGAATCATGAAAAATATTCTAAGTTCGAAGTTTAGAGTTTAACAACAGTCTGACATGAAGTCTGTCTCAAAGTAAAGGGACGGTTGTTATCGCAATTCAGCAGCAGAGAACCAGGCCCCAAGGATGATGTGAAGTAGCACCATGTGTTGTACCAATAAACATACATTCATATAAACTAATCATTATTTAGAAGTTGCATTATGTAAAACAAGCTCGCTCTAGAGACCCTCCCAAAATTAAGAAACAAGTTGACATTTAACTTGCATACAAGTGGAAACGAGACCTGCTGACCTTCAGAAAACTCCTCAAGACCTGGCTTTTCGAGCAGTAGCAGCATTCCCCACCCCAGCGCCTTGAGACCCTCACGGGTGAGTAGTGCGCTTTACAAATGATATGATTGATTGATTGAATACTAAATAACAGCGGCTTGAAAATGTGAGTTCTGCTAGCAAAGACCTCAAACCTTGAGCGTTGAAACATACACGCATTCCTCCGGCAGCAGGATGTAAACTCGTAAATTGTTAAAGTCAAAATAAACATTTCCACAGAACAGAAGGAACCATAAATTACGAGTGATTTTACAAAATGCTGAAGGATATTTTTTACCAGAGGCTGCAGACAGAAACGAGAAGTAAATTTAAAATGTGCACAGTACAATATATGCAAATAGATTTAAGGCCTTGTTATGTCATTTTAAAACTTCATTATGAAAAATACAATGCATTTAATCTATTTGCGATCCATGTTAATTAAATACACAATTTTATGAATTCCAATTTCACACTTACAGGGGGACAGGACAAGGTTGGCATAGTGAACGGTGGTTGCTAGACACACAATTATGTGGATAACTGGGATTTATTTAACACGGAGTTCTTGCCTTGTGCCATAATACGACCAAAGTAGAGTCACAGTTGTCTTCCTTTGTTTTATATGCCTGTGCAAAAATGACCAGTGTCCAGAATCGGAGAGGTGCCGAGACATTATCAGCCTGCTCCAAAGCAGTGTGCTCGTGGCTCTATGGTGTTCCCAGGACATTCGGATGCTTTTTTCCCTGAGGCTTTGGCAGGACAAATGAGAAGGTGCTAATCACGTGCCCTATGATCAGCATCCACCGCTCTGGGATTCTGGACCTCTCTTTAACCTGTTGCTGGTTCTCATTATTCTAATCGCTATGATGTGACATCGGCCCTGCTGGTTATTTGCGCTTTGTCATCAATTGAAACACCCTGCAGTTCAATTGAAAACGAAGGCACAAACCATCTGCTTATACCATTTAATACTAAATTAAATATCTTTGAGATAATTTAGTCTGCAACTACCTCTTTATGTTAGGTTTTAGTGGAGCCCTGACAACATCTGTTAGCCATCTCAGAGTACTTTTTTTTTTTTTTTTAGGGAGAGGAACCGGGAAGTATATGGACATTCGAATGGTGTGACACGTAGGGGTACGTCAGAGGTGTCCAATGCTGGCCACAACAATTTTTCAGCATAACAAGTGAGACCCTCGTTATGAGTAGCAGTTAATCGCCCTATCAGTAATATGAGATCCGCTAGAACATTGTGGATCTCTTGACTTTCACCAGAGATTTCAGCTGCTAAAAGCAGCCTAAATCTCAGTGTAAAAGTAAGGGGCGATATGAGGAATTGCCGGGGGAATTCAGACCAGAATTAACAAATTTTCTGGCAAATCCTCACTCCATAGTGGACACTCATGGTCTAAAATGTAATGGGACAGATTTTCCCCACCCCCAAATTTTCCGGTGTCTGTAAATATGGGATTGGTGAAATCCAGCCCATTTACCAGGCCCCTCATAATGAGAGCCTAAGTATATAATTACCTCGGATTTCGGCTAATTGTATGAAAATGTATCTTGCATGGACTTCCTGAAAGACTTGGTTCTGGCTCCGATAGACCAAGAGAGGAAACTCCTGCTTTGATCAGAGAGAGTATGGTCTCTTCAGAAATCGGTGCTGGCACCAGGTAGACAGGCCAGTCGGACCTCAAGTCACTGGAGGATACTTTCCAGTCTGGTTGCTTAACTTACTGGCTGTGGTTTCAGACCTACAAATGAATTCAAACATTACCCCCAAGTAGGGATTTTTGCTCTTCTCATGCTGTTTTTTTGCCAATAGTTAATAATACAGTGTTTCTCCCTTTAGGAGTTAGCTCTTGAGGTTTGCCTGGCATAACATTTTTATAACAAGTAGAGAACTCATTTCTAACAAGTTTAAAGAAATGAAAGATTTAAATTCCTTCACTTACTGTGTGAAGTCTCCAGGAAAGCCTTCTTCACCTCTTTTAGGAGCTCCTCTGCCACAGCAGGCAAGAGAGTTTCCATTTTGTAAAATCTTCACAGCCCTTAAAGGAGAAGAACACTCAAAGTCAGAGGGTGGATAACACAATGTAGAAAGTGGCAGAATAAGGCCAAGCATCATTAGA
Organism: Calotriton arnoldi; assembly: GCA_963921515.1. Classification (NCBI taxonomy): domain Eukaryota; kingdom Metazoa; phylum Chordata; class Amphibia; order Caudata; family Salamandridae; genus Calotriton; species Calotriton arnoldi. The sequence continues at coordinate 4,692,288 of CAWUFW010000301.1, read as the reverse complement.
CTCCAAGTATCATTTCTGCTTACATGTGTTTTCAAAACCGGCACGGATCTTCAACCAGCAAATCAACCTCATTTAATAACTTTGGATGGCGGTGTTGTAACTCTTTCCCATTGGCATGGATTGATCATTACAGGAAAGAAAGATGGCTTTCTAGACAGCAGGTAACAGCAAATTTATTTTTCTTACAGAAATGGAAACCAACTTGAGAGCAAAGAGAAGACTAAATTGGAGAAATGGCGTATTAGCTTGTTATGAGAAAGTTCTGAAATATTAATAGTCTGTTTGTGAATACATTTCGAGTGCGTAGAATGACTTACATCAAGAATAATGGCTTTTTCACCAACAGCGATATTGTAATATGTTGTTGTATGTTTCTTTTTGCTGTATCCTCTTTTTTTCTAGGGTGTGCATAGTTCGTTTAGCGTCCTATCTAGGGCATTCTTGACTATGTGTACTTTACTTTCTTAAAACAGGTTATTTACATAATTGGTCTAATTTGTTGATGCTATATATGATGATTTACCTATCAGAAAATATTATTTGCAGTTACAGACAGCTAAAAACGTTCAGCTGCTAGCATATGTTGTATTTCATTTGCATTGCATAAATAATGCAATTTATCAACATTGCTATTTACAGTTGCCTAGTTTTAGGGCACTCTGGTACCCCTAGTGATCAGCACATTGGGTGTGCAACTACTTATTGTTCATTAAACTACTTCATGTCCTCAGGCAGTTCTGAAACTGGATCCCTGTGACGTGGCTGTGTCACTCCATACAATCAAGCAAATACTCCCAACGCAAAAAAATTAAGTAACGTCCTACACTGGAACTTCTTCCTCTGCCACACTAGAAATAAGTGCAGGTCAATGACAACACCAGTCACAAACCCCTTCTCAAATTTCCTACAGTGAGGTTTTCCTGTTTGCAAGCCCAGATCTCAAAATGTAGGCACGGCCTGCGAGTTCTGAATTAAGCAACTCCCTCTAGAATCTCGTGGGTTATCTTAATCCCTAATTCCGCATGCGGCCATGTTTTTCGTAGACTCCTCTCCTTTTTTTTCCAACTACTGATTTGAGAATTGCCAAGAGAGAGCCCTTTACATGACCCGAATTAGCTACTAGTTTATCCAGAAACGCTAGAATAGAAGGCAGTATCCTCTCCAAGCCCTTCCGTGACTCAGAGTATTGAACATAAGATCCTGGCAAATCACATGAAGAGCTTAAAGGGAACTCCAAGTCTGGAGGAGAAGAGTTTGCTGTGACCATGGATAACTTATCACTAAGGGTACTACTAAAAAGTTTTGCATGGATTTTTGGGTGATACAAGGAGGAGTTACAAATATTGCTGAAGTGTGTTGCTGTTCTCTCAGTTTATTTATCCCATCTACATCCACACCTGGTAGTGTTAAATCCCCAAAAGGCATGATTACTTCTCCCTCCCCCGCGGCTGAAGACACTCTTTGGTACTGCTCCGAAGTGAAGTCTAACATATCTTTTACCGGAAGCTGGTCAGGGGGATTGAACACACTGGAGAGAGGCTCTTTCTGCTTAACCACTTTCTGGGCAGTATCGTTATTTCCCATATCTCCTTCTGAAAAAGATGAGAATGTAACTACAGCCTTTGACTGCATTTAACTGTCCTGGGTTGTCACTCACAGGGTTGGATTTAGTCTTTTTACTAGCTCTTATTGAGATCATTTTTCCAGACCGAAGGTTCCTTATTGTCGTATTCAACCGGAGTAGAAGGCTCACTAGGAGAGGCTACCAGAAGAAAAAAATCCCTGAATGGGGCCCAGAAGAAAAGATAATGAAGTAAGGGTAATAACTCCTGATATGCATAAACAAAACACAACTGGTTAAAGTTAAAATATATTTTCAATGCATGCTGCTTAAAAATACTCCCAAAGGGAATGACTATTACTTTTTTTCTGCCTGAGAAATTGTTTCACTCTGGCTTGTAAAACGTATGGAGTAAAATTCTCATATTTCAAAATCTAAAACAGGGCCCAGACTGTTAATTAGAGATGCTGGTTTAAATAAAGAATGGTTGGGTGTTGTCAGCACACAAGTTAAACTTGAATCAATAAAAATGCGTTGAGACTAGCCAGTGGTCAAGAGATGCATGTTGAGAAGGACTGAAGAATGAAGCAATCCCAGGGATGGGGCCAAGAAAGAAATGGATGAAAAGCAATTCACTGGTGAAAAGCAGTTCACTGTCCTTCAGGAAGGGCTGCATCGCATTTAGTGCAGTAACCCAGATGCCTGCCTTCATTGAGTAATTAACTAAAATGTGGTAGTCTGTAGTGTTGAACACAAATGGCAGATCTAATATAACTATGGTAACAATACACCTGTCACAGGCTGCCAGGTCAACGTCCTTGAGCAGACATCAGAAATTGCTCTGTCCATGATAGTCCATGTCCACAGCTCAGTCTGGCAAGGATATAGGCAACCAACATCCCAAATAAATCATCTCTGCATAGCTAGTTAAACAGATTAGACAGAATTGGAAGTTAGCCCTTCGAGAGAGAGAATGTTGTACGTCCTTCAAAACCAAAGATACCATCCAGGATAAGCTTCAAGACAGACCTTTGAAAAACTGCATGGGAAAGCAAAAGAATGTAAAGGCCTATGCAGCCTTTCAACCACAAATACCACAGGCATCCACGCATACCTACAAACAAACCAAGCTGACGTCAGACTTCATATCATTATTAACCTGCCTCCACTGACAGCACTTTGAATTGGTATAGAAAGAGCTGACCGGAAGGGGTGGTAGAGGAAACAGCCTGTGCTCCTCACATCCTGAAGCCTGCATGGATTTGCAATAGTATTCTAGATGTTTTTAAAAAGTATTAAACATAAATGCCACCCGTGTAGTGTCGCTGGTAAACAAATATTTAAAGTGGCGGCATTAAAGAAAAAATAAAAGCTTTTCAACCACCTCCAACAAGAGTTTAGAAACAGTGAGTACCTTGGTGGTGGATAAAGAATAATTGTCTCGTAGCCACGGTCACCAATATTTAACACTGCCTAATCTGACTTTTCCATTTTATTTATTTTTCTCCTGTGGTTGGTTGCCTCCAAGCCATGTCTAATCCAGTTCATGGTTAAATCATTTAACAGTGTAAGTCATAATGTGCAATGTACCCAAATTCTGTGGGTACTAGACTACCCAGAGAGTTTGTAAAGTTCAGGTTCAGATTAATTAACTTGCAAGTATCAATAAGGACATGAGGAAACCAAACTTTCATCATGACGACATTTAGTTTGTTAACTGACATCTTTTCCCATGGACAGGACCAAGATATTGGTAGTAAAAGAGATAAAACCTTCATGACCATGCGAATGAAATCCCAAACAGGGATGGCCATAGGATACATTGAAAAGACTCTGAAATGGTGAATTCATATCCCAAAAAGTGCCCCAGTGAGCAGTTTGTATTCAGCATAAGTGTTGAAGCAAGACTGTGGTCAAAGATCAGGAGTGGAAGGCCAGTTGTTGAAGTTTTAAATATCACCAGTGTATTAGTCTGCCAGCATCACCAATTCCTGTTAGAATTGACAAGCACATTTCTATGTGCATGGCAAAATTGTTGGGAAATAAACGGTAATAAAACAATGTGTAAACGACTTGTATGATAATATCTCGCTAACAAAATCGCTGTAGGTGGCATGCAGGGTAAGGTGAGAACTGAGACTATCATGTGTCTAAGTTAGGACCAGGGAGAAACGCTGCCATTTTTACCATATACACATTTCCTAAGTTGCCTTCTCTTTCACACAATGACTTTTGACACACATTTTCGTGTCACAATGCAGGATTAGTTACTCTGAAACTACATTGCTTACAGAGTCCAATTAGTATGAACATTATCACCACACCTTGAACACCATGTATAAGGCCTCAACACACATTGTACAAATGTCGTTATTTGTTTTCATCCATAAGGCGACGTAGCTATCAATAGCTCATAATGTCAGCCTGACTAAGGTGCTAGCTCGAAATCAAAGATGCTTTTGGTTATAAATAAAGAAGCATTTCCGGGTTGAGGCAGAGGAGCACTTGCTGACATTGTGAGATGACTACATGCTGAAACCTCAGCCCAGCTGCTTCCTGAGCCCTCTGCCAGGGATGTCCAACTTGTGACCAAAACGGGGACCTACATTTTTTTTCCCCCTTCAGGTAACAGGGTTGGATCATCCAGTAGGGGATTCCTAGCAGAACACATACATACACCCTAGGTATCTAGGTTAGGGAAGGCATAGTAAGAGTATATAGGAATGTTTGGATGTTTACACGGGGGTCTCCTTTGCCGTGACACTGACCCACCCTGCAGGGCCTGTGGCTCATTCATTGGAGCAATTTGGTGGTGAATGGAAGTCGGTGAGCCCGGCCTGCCTAGCCTCCGAAGGATCAAAAACAGAAGTTAATCTAAATGAAAATCCAAAGGTGTGCTGGCAAGGGGAGCGAGACGGAAGTTGTTCCACTGGCTGGCTTAAAGAGTGGAGAATGCTACATGGAAACGTAAAGGCAAGATTGCACAGGTTTTAAAATGAAAAAGGAATTACAAACAGTTTTATTAAAGCAAAGAAGCAACGTTTTTTTGACATTCAAATTAATACAATTAAGCTGCTCTCTAATTGAAACGAACATTACTGATTGTAATTGACTCTGAAAGATGATTTAACCGCAGTGTTAGATCACGTGGTTAAGTCGAAAGGCAGAGACATTTTACCCGTGATCAAGCCTCTGGGAGAGGAGAAACGCGTTGGGTTTTCTTTTACCTGTGAGCAGATTTCCATGGAATAAATAGTGCTTGAAACGGCTTTCAGCAGGAGCTGGTGTGCCTCTCTTGAGTAAGGGGAGTAATGTTTGGATAGATATATATATATATATACACATATACACACACACACACACACACATATATATACACACACACATATACACGCACACATATATACATATATACACACACATATATATATACACACACATATATATATATATACACACATATATATATATATATACACACACACACACACATATATACACACCCACATACATACACACACACATATACACACACACACACACACACATATACACCCAAAGGACCCTACGATCAGACAACATCGCTCCCCATCTTCGCAAGAAACCTCAAAACCTGGCTCTTCGACAGACCCCCTCCTTGATGGATGGAACCTGCACCCACCCCTAGCGCCTTGAGACCCTTACGGGTGAATAGTCGCGCTTTAACAAACCCCTGATTGATTGATACACACACACACACACACACACATATATATACACACACACACATATATATACACACACATACACACACACACACTTATACACATATACATATACACACACACACCACATATATACACATATATATACACACACACACACACACACATATACACACACACACCACATATATACACATATATATACACACACACCACATATATATACACACACACACACACACACACACACACACACATATATATATATACACGTATATATAGATATATTTTTTTAGGTGCCTACGTATATACATTGTCTTAGCGAGATGGTGGAACATTTCATTCTGTTCACAGTCCTTATATTGCTAATCACTTTCATCTGCTTCTGTCAATTGATAATTGGAGCCCACATATTATATACAAGAATCACGATGGTTCAATAAATATTGAAAACGTCCCACTGTTAATTCCTTGTACACTTCTCTGAGAGAAAGAGAGCACGAGTGAATGAGCGAAAAGGTTCTAGATCTGTTACCACAATCCCTGGGAAAGCTCAGGGTTGTCATGTTCTGTGGTTGCCAAAATCATTTGCTAACTGTCTAGGTTTAGGGGTGCATATGGTGGCATTGTGGGCTAGCTGGTCTCTTGGACAACATATCCTGCGGGGGTGCACAAAATCAGTCTGGCAACCATCTCTATGTTTATGTTGCCCAACAAACGCACAGTTCCTACCGGGAAGTGGGGAACTACATGACAAGGCCACCAGAAAATGACTACAGAGGACGGCAGCCCTTTTCAAAACTAGAAGTTAGTATGTTGACACACATGGACCAGCACTCCCCCCATATGAAAAGGGTGAACCATACTCAAAAAACTTAACATTTTATGTATTTACTGTCAAAATGGTGAATATCCACCGAGAGTGAAATGAGCTGATAGGCTCATTTCGCTTTATTGGTGCTCGGGGACATATCTCAGCACCCCAGGCACCGATTTTTATGGGGTAGGTGTCATTGGAAAAGGGAGAATCACCACTTTTCAATAATATCTTATGTCTTATGTTATATCTCTCCCTAGTGGATCTCTGCTTGGGGTGGCCACAGAAGGGCGATCCCCAAACAGAGTTTCACACACTAGACACCAGATATAAGGATTGCCGAGGGTGGGAGTGGCCCCCCCGGGCATGGGCCTCTGCTCCCCCATCCCCAGGCTGCATTAGTCTTTCTGCCAGGGGCGGGGGGGGGCGTTTTAATGGGGGTGCTCACCTCCAATCGGAGGGGAGAAAGATCACTAGACACAAAGGATTTTTTACTTGTCAGTATATTCTTTGAGGGGGTCTATGCTGCATCCCACCTGGATTCATTTGTTTTTCTCACCCACCCTCCACCAGTGTGCACCCCTAATTTGTATCCAGAAGCCAACTAGACCACCAGGGGAAATATGGTTAAAAAAAAATAATAATAAAAAAAAAAAAGAAGAAGGGGTGAAGGGGCAAGCCAAGGCATCGGGATCTGCTCCCATCCCAATAGGCAGCCAACAGTCAGCGCCCTGGGGGTAGACAGAGAGATTACCTTGAATCTGCCCCCTGGGGGTGGGGCTTAAAGCCCACTAGACATCAGGGATATATTTTATTGGTGAAAAAAAAATATGGTGTGTGGGTGGACCACCCTGGTGTTGGGCCTATCCTCACAACCTAAAACCCCAAAAGCCTTTCTACCCACCTGGGGCGCAGTGTGTCCCATTCGCATGACAAGCAAGAGGATATTGAGATTCTTTTGGTCATAGTTTTGACATATGGATCGGCAGAGTAGAAGTAAAACTAAATTCTCTCCTCCTTGCCATGGTGAATGTTTGCACTATTCAGGGCCATGCTCTGCCACCCAGGGAAACCAACAAAACCCAACCATTTTGAAAACTAAACATCCAGGTGACTCCAGAGAGTTGTGCCTTCCATGGATCCCACAATGCTTTCTTACCCACAATGCCCTGCAAACCTAAAACGTTCCCTAAAATTATGCATAATCCTCATATTTCTCTGAAGGAAAGTTCCAGAATATGCGGGGAATCAAAAATGTCCTGTCATCAAACATTCCCCCATTTGTCCCGATAAAAATGGTACACCAAATGTGTGGGTGACCCTAACATCCGCAACACAAAAAGGTTCAAAACGCAACATGGAGACTCGACAATCGGGGTAGCAGTGGTATTTGGGCCTAGGCTGGACGGCCACCCAGAAAAACCTATAAACCCAGATATTTCTGAAAATCAGACACCCAGGCAAGTCCAGGGTGGAGTGCTATGCATGGAGACCATGACAGCTTCTTACACACAATGACCTGCAAACCTCAATCTTTGCCTAAATTTGCACATTTTCTTTACATTTCTGTGACATAAACTTCCGGAATCAGCAGAGCTTCACAAAATTCCTCAAAAAGATATCCCCCACTTGTCTTGATGAAAACGCTGCTCCACTTGTTTGTCTGGGTCTAGTGCCTGTGATACGAACTGATCCAACAAAGGACAATGGTAAATGTTAATTTGGACATGTTGCGATTTGGGCCCTTTCATGTCACGGGGCTATGTCCACCCACACAAGTGAGGTGCCATTTTTATTGGGAGACCTGTGGGAACACAGAACAGTAGAGCATTTGTTGTTACCAATTGGATTTCTTTGCATTTGTGCCTTCCAAATGCAAGCCAGTGTTTAAGAAAGAAGACATTTTGCAATATGCCCTCTGAATCACATGCTAGTATGGTTACCCACAAATTCAGAGATGTACAAATAACCACTGCTCCTAATATCGGATGTACATTTCAGAAATACATAGGTTTTCTTCATACTCATTTTTCACTCTTTATATTTTACCAGATGAATTACTCTATACACAATAAAAAAAAACATTGCATGGTGCAGCTCAGTTGTTAGCTCTGGTTACCTCAGGTTCTTGGAGAACCTACAAACCCTATATATCCCTTCGACCAGAAGAATCTAGTAGCATGAGATAACACAGCGTGTCAATGGGGAGTGGAAATGGCCGGTAAAATATTCCCAAGCACCTACAAGAACGTGGAAAAGAATTGGGAGGGGTAAATTGATGAATGATCTTTTAAAATTAATTTTAGGGACGGTTTACCTGCTAATTATACATCAGTATTGTAGAGGGAGGGTGACGGGGTGTTACTGCACTGTAATGTTTTTATTGGTCATGTTGGCCACCATGTTATAAGCCAACAAAATTCCAATAAGCTGTGTCATTAAAAAAATTATTTTTGAATTCATCTTTTCTCTCCATGGGTATATGTATTATCAGACTGACAGAACGTGGAGGAAACTTGAGTGAACATCAGATAAAATTAAAACCCGGTGTTCAGTGAGGCAGCCGGGGGACTGCGTTCTGAATTTGTTCTGCTCCAGTCTGTGGAAACATGAAATGCTTGGATGTCCCTTTTAGCACTTTATGAATAATGCAGCTTGAGAAATATGTTATTTCCATTATGAGAACGGGATTTGAAACAACTTTTGATGTAAAGTATGATAAATCGTCTGTAGTCTCCCCAGCACCTTCTCTGGGGTATATCTTTTTTATGCAATATGTGAAAAGGTTATTATAAACTGTAAACTGTGTCGCTATTTATAGAGCTCTTATTTGCACTGACTTTCATCTTCTGAGAATTCACTATAACATTAAGATGAATCCGAAATCAATGATACTTCTCAGAACCCCATTCAGAGGGCCACGAGGCAAGCAAGGACTAATGGGCCCTACTGTGGGGGTTTGGCCTTTCACTCCGATGTCCCAGAGCTTGACCTACTATGGGTTCTAAGCAACAGTGCAGAGTACCCCTTCAGCACTTGGCTCTTAGTGGTAACCCTAGTCGAAAAGTGCAAGGCTGTTTGGGGGGTTGGTGGGGTGAACACACGCTCACAACTCGAAATACCTCAGCAGCAATAAATTATTGTCCATTAAAAAACACATGCTTTTATGAAAAAATTAGTATTTATATCCAATCACAAAATAAAATCCAACATTCACAAACAATACACAGTCCCTTGGGGTCAGAGCTCTAGTGTTTCATAGGCAGGCCCCTGAGTGCCACTCACCTCAAGCTAGGGGTAGTGGTTATTCCCCATTCACTATAAGCGTCATTCAGGTTGAGCCCCACTAGAAGTCTGAGTCTCAGGAGTCCCAATCTGACTCTTAATTAGAGTCAGAAGTGTTCCAGCGCCACAGCACTATCTGGCAATCAAATTTCCACGGAGCCGTCTGGCCAAAAATCAGTCTTACTATCATCAGCAGGATCGGAGCCCCAGAACCCCTTCTCGGGCACTGAAGCTGCAGCGGCTGCCTCTGGTAAGTCTTTCACACACAGACCAGGCGTGCTGCAGTCGGCTGTCCTCAAGTTCTTCACACATGGTCTGGTGACGTCAGCGGCCAGGGGGTTCTCGATGCTCCTCTAATGTTCTGTAAGTTCTTTTTTTTCTCCCACAAGTGGGCGGATGGGAGTGGTACAATCCGGGTACTGGTTCTTAGTCACGGCTCATGCCTGCAAGGGTCACCAGAGGGGCCTCGTTCCTCTGTCAAAGGTCTCGGCCAGACCACGATTCTTGCTTGGTCCCGGTGGCCCCTCTGGCACACGGGATCACCGTTCCACCACGCGCAAGAGCTCCGGCCTGATTGGCACAGCAGTCCCGCCTGGCATACGGGGTGTAGGAAGCTGGGTTTCTGTTGCAGTAACCCCCCACCACTTATTGCCAGATTTCTGATGCACTTTGGCTTTATGTGCCCTGGGTCCGTGCCAATCAGGTTCCCAGGGCCTGTGTTCTTTCCCAAAACTGTGCCTTGTATCCCCAATTGGCATCTCTCTGGCCACATGTCAGTCCCTTGTAAAAGGTACCAAGGACACTGTGACCAGGGAAGGCCTCTAAAGGCTGCAGCACATATTGTGCCTCCCTTAGAGGTCCTGTACCTTAACACACACCCTGCCATTGCAGGCTGCGTGATTTGGTGCAGAGAAAAGTGAAGAGTCGACATGGCACACATCCCTGTGTGCCATGCCTACAACCCACTGCCTATGGCATAGGTCAGCCACCCCTCTAGCTGGGTGCACTATCCCACTGGTGAGGGTACAGGTGCATGAGCCCTGTAGCCCTACAGTGTCTAAGCCAGGGGTCTCCAACCTTTTCTGTTACAAAAGCTACTTTGTTCAATGAAAATCATCCTGAGCTACTAATATTATTAGCGCTGTATTAGTGACCACACCAGACAAGATTATAATAGTGGCCACCATATGCAAGATTACTAGCAGCGATCACCTCAGTACATCAGGCTGGACTGCCAGCAGTAATGTAAAAAAGGCTTGATCAATTTTGAATGCCTCAACTGGGGTATTACATAGCAGTAATAGCTGCAAAGCCCCTGGCACCAACGTTATGGTATTAGTAATAAGTTTGCCCAAAGCCTCATTATTTATCACTCAAATATCAGCTTTAAATATGTTTTGAAAATTGAGCCATTTTTCTTGATACATCAGCAAATGAGTTCTGAAAATACACATTTGCATCTCAAATACACACTCAATTTTGGTATACATATATTAATTCAATCAAGTTAAAGCATCTAGTTTAGTAAGCTGGGTTGCGAACAAGAGAGCTACTCACAGGTAGGTGGAGAGCTACCAGTAGCTAGCTCACGAGCTACTCGTTGGAGAAGCCTGGTCTAAGTCCATTCTTAGACATTGTACATGCAATAAAGCCATAAAGAGTATATGGTCTGGGAGTTTGTCATTATGAACTCCACAGCACCATAATGGCTTTACTGAATTCTGGGACGTTTGGTATCAAACTTCTCAGCATAATAAACCCACAGTGATGCCAGTGTGGGATTTATTATGCAATGCACTCAGAAGGCATCTTACAGATGCCCCCTGAAAAACAACCAGCCTCTGGTAGGTTCCCTGACTGGTAAACACCAGCCTGCCACCACAAGACATGTTTCCGGACCCCTGGGGTGGGAGCCTTCTCTCCCTGAGCCCAGAAACAAAGCCTTTCATGGGCGGAGGTGGTCACACCTCCCCCAGGCCAGGAAGAGCCATCTGTGGCAGGGGAGCTTCAAAGGCCTTGCCGCCTTTGTAACGCGACCCCCAGCCTCTCCTGCTATCAGGAGCAGGCCAACTTCCTGTCTCCCCTCCTTTTCAAGGGGGGGGGAGAGGGGGGAAGACAGGCGGGAAAAATTAGCACAGCCCAGAAGGTGTGTCCACCTCTGTCAAACCCACCCCTCAGGTGGGGGAGGCAAGGTGAAGCCCACTCTTCAGTGCCCGCCATCCTGCAGATGGCAGGCACTCTCCAATCAGGATTAGGGATTGTGCCGGCTCCCCCACGTGTGGTGAGCACACCAAGGGTGTAGTCGCCCTAAGGTCAGTAGCCCATTGGCTACTGACCTCGAGCCCCTAAAACGCCCACTAAATACAGTATTTAGGGGGCAGCCCTGAACCAAGAAGACAGATTACCGCAACCTACGAAGAAGGATGAAAGAAGATGCCCAGCAGAGGAGACTGCAGAGAAGAACTGACTTGGCCCCAGCCCTACTGGTCCGTCTTTAGTATCCAGAAATCGTGTGCCAAAAGTCGCCTTGTCCTGCAGCCAGCGACCTCCAGAACCCCTGGGAGGACTGACTGCCTTCAACAAAGACCGGATCTCCTGTGGACAGCAGCGCTGTTCAAATGAAACTCCCAAGACAGACTCTGAGCCTGCTGAGGACAAAGAAACCCAACGCCTGTAACCACCTCTGCACCCAACGCCTACGGCCCGAATCCGGGTGGCCCACCGGTCCCAGCGAGGTCCCACAGCGCTCCAGAGTCTGAGTCCACTGTGGGTTGACCCCTCCAGGACTCCCTGACATCGCCTGCAGCCTCTGCACGGAGAACCCCCCCAACCGCGAGTGGCCCGGTAAGGTGAAATCATATTTCAAAAGACACCCCTGCATCCAGCCACCCTGGCCCTGGAGAAGAGAACCCGAGGTGCACCTACGTCCCCGAGCCCTCTAACTTACCTGCCCAGCTGTTGGTTCCTCCTGGAAGACTTCCTGGACCGAGCCTGCAGCTAAAAACCAAAAACGGCAATCTCCATTGAAAACAACAGGGCACCCGACGCCAAAACAGCACCCTGCATCCGGCCGCCCCTGTGCTGCTTGGGTGCACCTTGTGTGCTAACTCGGATCCCCCTTTGCCCTGAGCCGAACACCAGGAGCTTCGCTCCCACAACCTTGTGGCCTGCTCGCGAGCAGCCACCAGCCGGAGGCCCCCTATCCTCCATTGGATAACATTGGGCCTCAGCACTCTGCACCCGGCCGCCAAAGTGCCGCTGAGGGTGTTCTGAGAGTGCATCCTCGACCCTGGTTCTAACCCCAGAATACCAACTCCCACAAATAAGTACTTACCTGCAAACCGTTAACTTAATTTCCTTCCATAGGATTGCATTGACTGTTTTTCCTTGAAAATTCTTTTAAGTGTGGAGTTGGCTTGTAAGAAACATTGAAAAACTGCAAATGTACTAAAAGTGAATTACTTACCTTTTGTCTAAGAAATGTCTCAGTGTGATATCTAGGCATATTACACTGATTAGCAAAAGTAACTTAAAAAGTAATCTAAAGAGTAACGTGCACAGTAATCTGTAAAGTAACTGAAAAATAATTTCGAAGTGTTGACTTACCTGTAATTCAACCAACTGTGTTTGAACCTGCATTCAACTGTAAATCACTGCATAAGACTTTGCAAAGTATTATTTCACGTACCTGCACCAGGCTTGGTTCTAGAAGTAAAATAACTCAATAATATTTTTGATACAAACAAATTGGTCTGAGTTCAGTCTTTGAGTGTGTGACATCATTTCTTTCCTGAGTATGTACAACAAATGCTTAACACTACCCTCTGATAAAGCCTTACTGCTCACCCACACTACCACAAATAGAGAGTAAGGTACTATCTACTTTACCTCTGCCTACCTTTGGGGTTCCACTGGACTCTGTGCACACTATACCTCATTTTGGTATAGTATATACAGAGCCAGCTTCCTCCACGGGGTCACCGACTTGTTACTGCACACAGGTTACAGCCCGATCGGCATGGCGGCAATATTCACAGTGGCCCCACCTGGCATACGGGTTTGCCAACTTGTTACAGCACACGGGCTATGGCCCGATAGGCACGGTAAGCAATTTCACGGAGGGCCCACCTGGCATACAGGGTCGCCCACTTAACAATGCACATGGGCGATGACCCATTTGGTGCAGCAACGGTCACGATCCACTTCACAGTGGCCCTCATCTGGCATATGGGGGGGTAGAGGGAGGGGGGGGGGGGGTCGCTGACTTTTCCCTGCAGAGGTGCAACAACCCGACCAGTACAGCTGCCCTCTCCTCACACCTCACGTTAGGGATCTACTTGCCAAAATTCCCCCACCAAACCTCGCTCCCTCCACCGCTTTCCTCTTCCTCACAGGGCACACTGGTTTCGGCAAGCAGGCAGGCGCTGGTGCTACAGGCTCCAAGGCAGGTGGTCTTTGATTCCCTGCGTGTTGTCCCCTCAATCAGCTGGGAGACTAGCAGGCCTTGCCGCCGCCCCCCCCCTGTCCTGATCACAGGCAGAAGTCCTGCAAAGCTGCTCCTCTTTGCACAGGCTGACTGGCTTCTTGACAGTTGACAATTTTGGAGGTCTCAAGTGCCCCTTCCTATAGTCCATTTCCAGTCACCAAATGTGATTTAGAGTTTGAGTCTTTGAAGTGTATGTTGGGGGTCTGCTTCCTTTTGAAGTGCCCTCTTCTCTGTTTCTCTTCCTCCAAAAAGCAGTCTCTCACAGCAGGAGCGACTCCAAATCTGACAGCCCCACAACAGAGGCTACGCGAGTGACTTGAGATTCACTTCTGGATGTCAGGCACAGCTATATGTGTATCAAAAGCTCACCCCAGGGCCTCAGCTCTATTCTTTAGGATTCTCTTTTAAGCCCAATCTCCTTCCTGAAATGTGCCCAGGCCCCTTCCCAGTGATCTCACTCTGAATCAAAAAGCACCCTTTGAAGTATACTGGTGAGTCTGGCTCCCCCTCCCTCCAGGGTGTACCGCCCAGCTTACAGGAATGCAGCAATACACAAATCTCTCTGGGTGGGGGTGGACTCCTCTACCTCCGCTCCACATGTTTCTCCATTAAGCCCTCAGCCTTCCAAAATGGAACCCAGAGACTTCCATGTATTGTAGCCATCCACCCAGCACATGCATATACTATACATGCACTGCACAGTACTGCCTTATCGCTGTACTGTACCATTAATTCACAGGCATACATATACCCAGCACATGCACACAGGCCGCACGCAGCACTACACACAAAACCGATGTAGGCCAAGGGTGAGCTAAGCACACAGCAGCTTAACTTTATATGAGTAAGCTTGCAGGCCTTGCTCCAGTGACACAGGCAAAAAGAACCTCTTCTCTGCTACTGATCACTACATCGTATGCTGCCACCACCTCACTCGTACTGCTTAACTTGTGGCAAAGGCAGGAGCCTTTCACCACTATGAGGGTAGCACTCTGGGCACCCCTCCCGGTCCATAAAGACCGCAATCTGTGAGTCAGAACTATGTCGTGGCGCACATGTATGATCTGTGTTCACCCATGATAGCAAAAATTAGCATTAGGGATCCAGACATCATTACAGTTGGGGTTCTCAGGCAAGGGTGCTTGTCCATCACCATGCAAAGGACATTTCTGTCACAACAGTACTCCCCTCATCAACTACAGACTAAAGCTGGTACCTCTATGCAGAAACCTGTAGATGTCACTGAAATCTCAGCAGTAGGCGCATTAACTCAATGAACCATCTTACCTGCTAAATGTTTGCTGTGATCACAATTCCGACTATCTCAAGGGTCAAAGCTAATAATGAATCAGTCGGATAGAGGTATGCGTTAATGTGTAAATATGTAGAGGTGGAAGAGGTTGTGTATCAGCTACTACTCCTTTATTTACTGGCATGTATACACAATGCATGAATCTCTCAACTCAACCCAACAAGTGGAGCCCAGGTTGTTTACAACACTGGGATACATGCACTGGGATGGTAGACAACCTGGTACCCTGGACAAGTGGCAAAAGGGGTCAGAAGACAAACCCTTGGAGAGGGGTCAGTGTCTTTGCTCCACACTTCACAAGGTCTAAAGCTAGGCCCCTTTCGCAGCTTCTGTCCCTCATAGATAACTTTACTTCTGTCCCTGCAGCTGATGAGCGTTACAATACTCCGCGCCTAGAAGCCTAGACCCCCTGCACGTCCTTGTGCTTCTCTCTTCGCCTGTGTTCTCTACCTCATGTGCATCTTTTCCCTTCATACCCCCAACCCACATATCCGTTGACCCCCCGCCGTCATCCGCTATACTATTTTCTACCAACAAAAGGGAAACACTCTTTTTTGGCGTACCAGGCAAATTGCTGCCAGTCCTTCTACTTGGTAAAAAAAAAAAAAAAACAGAAGCGCTTTCATACTACTTACTTTTAATAGTTTTTTTAAAATTTACTGACCCATCTCGAATTGGTAAATAAAAAAGGTGCCCATGGAAAGCGTATTTGTCATGACATATGCACATGCCTACAAAATGACACCGCATCGTCGCCAGCAGCCGCATGATCTGACCTTTTTTCCCTTCATTCATGCTGTACAGCATCGTCATTTTTTCTGATGCTGTATACCATGAACAAAAGGCATTGAAAGAGACAAACGGTCTCAAAGGCGAGACCTGTTGGCTTTGCGAATGCTGGGTTAGGATGTGGTTTTCCAGAAAGTGTAGAACATTGTAGAGATGTGGGGGCAGTTCAGGGTCAGGCTGGCATATAGGGCAATCTGGAAGTGCAAAAGGTTTGGTCTGTTAGATCAGTGTGTGAGACGGTTTGGCTGGTTATGGGCCTGTTTTATGGTCTGGTGGGCTTTTTTTTTAGGTCTCGCCTAAGACAGCGTGCAAGCCCCGTTACTTGCGAGAGATATTGTATACAAGGGGGTTGGAGCCCGCACATTCTTTACCATTCCTTATCCCCATTGGCACTCTTCTTTGCTGCCTTCTAATTAATAAGTGCATGCCTGCTTCACTTCCTCGTCTGGCTCAGGGACCATGTAATGATTGCTTCATCTTGATAAGTGTCCTTCCACTACTCGTGCTGAGATTGAGGCATTATTTTAATATTTCTTCTTCCACTGTTTTCTTTGTTATTTTTTCTTTCCTTTTTGATCTTTTCTGTGTAGCTTTGTCTGGGTCATAGTGCTTTTTTTAGGTCTCGCCTGAGCCAGCGCATGCGCTGGTCTGGCGAGACTTTTAGTAAGTGGGCTTTAAAAATCCGACCACACGCTTTTGCTTGTGGCCTAAAGCTTGCGGTTACGCGCACAGGCGCCATCTGGCTTTCCTCTCTCGTCATGGCTCATTAAGCCAGACATGCCTCCTTGTTGTTCCATGGAGCATCGGGCACTTTCTGCATTTTGCCTCTGGCAGCCAAGTTCTTCGGACAGCTTTTTTCACTTTCTGCCCCATCGAAGTGCACTAACGACATAGAAACAAAAGTGGCTCCTTAAACGTTTCACAGGCAAAATACTACAGATTCGATTAAGATACAATTTCGCCATTATCCTGAAATAATTTTTGTTTCGACAAATTCAAGCTCTGCTCAAATAAATAGGCTTGCAACGACCCCTTTATTCCACTGGGTGTCACTGCTACCTTAAGAATAATAGCGATGCAGGAAACTTGTTTGATCGTGCACTTAAACATTTGAATACAACTGCAAAATAAGAGACGGTTTCAACAGTGGAAAATGCATTCTATATTTGTTTTTAGGTCTCGCCTACGCAGCGCGCATGCGCTGCATAGGAGAGACCTTTAGCGATCGGCACAGCTTTGGGGGCATAAACGTGCACGCGTTGCATTGCTTGCAATGGCAACGCGTGCACGTCTGGCGATTCCCTTGCGGGAGCGCGCGGCGCCATATGGTGGCGCCATATGGTCGCAATCATCGTGCCTTGCTGCACGCTCCCGCAAGGGAATCGCGCAGGCCCCCTCCCCCTGCTGCCGCGCGAGGCGCGCGCTTGTGCTGGTTATTTTTTTGGTTGAAGTTGTCAACTGTGTCACACCGCGCCAAACAATGAGGTGCCTGTTGATTTAAATGTGTTATTTTAGTTTGTCCTCTTTATTTGGACCTCAAGGGTTTCCAGTCTGAGGGAATTCACGAGAATGCGAATTTATAAAACATCTAATGCTGGGAAACTCCTGGTTGCGAGTGGCATCACAATTGTCAGAGGGAAACCGAAAATATAAAGGCTGCATGTTTATATAACACTGTAAAGTCGAATTGGGGTCTGTTCATCTGTCCAGAGGTTTATCTTTGCTGTCATGATCTGTTTTTGTTAAAACGGTGAGGATTAGTGGCTGCTCGAACACGGGAACATCTCATCTGGTGATTTCTGCTGTAAAATGCGACAAGTGGGTAGCCTGAAATTACACCGCAGTCAATGGTGCAAAGAAAATTAATGTAATAGAGCGTAAAATCCGGGCTATAAATGGACTGAATGACTCAACATTTTGCAGGAGTGATAACAGGCTTCCGCCTTTACACAGATGGTTCAAGTTTGGTTAAAGCCAGTTGTTAATACAAATCATAATAATGCTGTTGCTCTTAGATGTGAGGTTAGTTGGTGGCTGGATACTAATTGCTTTTTCACAACATATCATTCTAGGCTCGTCACAGTCCATAACATTCTTTCCATGTTCCACATATTTTACAAATTATGGGAGAAGAAGCCACAGCTCTTATTTGTCACCCACTCTGGTATCATGCACCAATATATTTTTTTTATTGCAGTTGAAATGAAATCTTTATTTTTTTTACAGAGTTTTATATAGCGTGAACTTGACCCGAATCGGGTATCAGAGCGCTTTACACAGCACCAGTTGCATTACATGAGGACACATTCATTAGGTCTTGCCTACGCAGCGCGCATGCGCTGCATAGGCAAAAAAGACCTTTTGTAATCGATTCGGCTTTTCAGCCAAAAACGTGCACGCGTTCCATTGCCTTCAATGGCAACGCGTGCACGTTTGGCGATTCACTTGCGGGAGCGAGCGGCGCCATATGGTAGCAATTATCGCTCCTGGCGCCGCTCGCTCCCGCAAGGGAATCGCACTCCCCCCGCCCCTCCACCCGGAGTACTGTTTCACTTTCGCGGCATGGGGCCGCACTTGTGTTTCAGTGCTTGTTACACTTGGCACTACCATACATCAAATGTTGCTCTACTGTGTACCCGAAATGATCTTTTTTTTTGTTTTGTTGTCCTTGAAAGCGGTTATTCATCCCCTTTGTTGTCTAAAGGAAAGCTCTTGACACTTATTCTCCGGTTTCCTTTATATGTTAGTTCTGTGCGTGTTGCCCCTTTATTGCAGTTGGCTGTTACCGCATGGCCCGCTTCTGGTGGTGGCATGCATGTTCTCCTGCTCACACATAGGCGGATCCCTTTCTTCGTTTTACCACAGAGCTGGGCATCTTGCAACCACAGTTCGCCACAGGTGCATAGCTGAAGGTGTCAGACGCACCGCTGATCTGCCTCTCCTGTGTGGTGCAATAGAAGTGGGAGCACGGGCTAGTTGCAAGGATGTAGAGGATCGAGTCAGTGCACTGCTGCGACTAGCTGCAGGTATTTGGGAAGGGCATACTGCATTTTCTTTGGTGCCAGTAGGCAGAGGTGATTGTGAGCCATCTTCCTCACCAGTGAGAGGTAACCCACCCCGCCGTATGACAGCAGGCCTCAACATGCGCTCTATAAATGATGATCCATACACTGTTGCAGGGATAATAACTACCCCATGAGATCAGAGGTCAGCCCTTTTATTAAAACTACCACGTCATCAGGCAAAACCATTCCGGACCAAATTAAACTCTTGTGTTGCGCATATGCGACTTCATATTATTGACGCGGATTACCTTGAGGGTTTGTACAATCATGGTTAAGTGACTGATCACGTTTTTTCCGGACAGGAGAATAAGACAAGGTAACAACCTGTTTCAAAGGCAGCTTTTTAAATACTTGTAATTATTTCAGGGCATTAGGAACAATACTTTTACCTCAACACTTCTCTGTACCAGCGATCTATGACAAAAGGTGAAGGGAATCAAGTTAACTTCCATACCCTGCAAGTCTGCTGTACCAACAGTAATTGGTGTGTGCTGGCTACAGCTCATTCCTTCGGTTCAAGTTCATTCGGTTCCTGTTTCACGTGATTAAAGGTAACAGAGAGGAATCAGACAGTTCACATACACAGAAGTGTAACCTAATAAAGGGGAGAAAATTGCAAATTGCCTACGGTAAGTATACAACAAGCATTGGCATAGCCAATAGGTCTCGCTTTTGGGACCTTATAAGTGTTTACCCATGCATCAGTTGATGTTGTTGCACCAAGGATATTGTGCTGCATAACTAAATACTTATAAGGTCCCAAAAGCGAGACCTATTGGCTATGCCAATGCTTGTTTCTGATGTGTCTGATGTACTAATTTATTGGTTATGCAAATCGAATAACTAGGTTTATGCCCAAGTTAGTTTTTGCTTAACCTGAATGTGAGTAACATGCTTGGTGTCTGCTAATCACGCATACTTCTTTAGAAGAGACCCGAACTATGCTAATCGCCATCAATAAATGTTGAATCGAGGCAGCGGCGGCTTTCAAATGTATATTCGTTTCCACCCTTTACAGGTTCACAAACGGAAGTCATTACCTTGAGGTGGGTTGTAAAGTTTGGTGTAAGGCAACTAAACTGACCTGGGAACCCGAAACCCCTATATCAACACATTTTTATTTAGGTTTTTGTAAAGTGCTGTCTTTTGACGTTTTGCCGCTTCCGAGCGCTAACTGTAGGGAACGGGGCAATTTTCGGTTAATGTATAGTTACTTCTTTTGGATGAGGTCGGAGTGTATCTGACAGGATGATCACCGAGAGGCCCTGTCCTTCTTGGGGAGAGGGACAATGAGGGTGCGGAGGGGCGGGAAGGCTCCATTAAATAGACTTGTTTTTAGGTTTGTGTGCAATGTAAAAGTGTAAATATGTGAAAACGAGCTGTTTAGTGCTCTGCGCCAACTACATTTTCCTACTTCCAGGCCCACATGGCACCACCTTAGGTATCTGAATCCTCTTTCAGAAGGACCCTAAGCATGATATTGTACAGAACCTCGCATTCGAGGTGTACCTGATACAATAACAAGCATTGACATAGCCAATAGGTCTCGCCTTTGGGACCTTATAAGTGTTTAGCCATGCAACACTTGATGTTGTTGCACCAAGGATATTGTGCTGGATAACTAAACACTTATAAGGTCCCAAAGGCGAGACCTATTGGCTATGCCAATGCTTGTTCTAACTTTGCAACGCAACTGTTAAAATGGCAGGATGCAAGGTCTAGCATTCTCTTCCCATCGTTGAGACACCCTGAATTTCATGCGAGTGGAGCACTCCAACCGGGTTTGGACCTTCTGATTGCCAATTTAGATATACTTAGAAAAGGATTAGGAGTGTCCTCCCTTTCAAAATAAATCAAGATGCCATCCTTGGTTGTTTTACATGAGGTCCTTTATTTTTGAATACGCAGTTCGATGTTCTGGCAGAGATCAAAATGTGCCACTTGATATATAAACAGCCATGTACAAACAGCTGACACATGTTACGCCCCCTGTGGCTATTTAGCCTGGGGATTTCTCAAGGTTGCCAGATGGCATCTTGATTTATTTTGAAAGTGAGGTCACTCCTAATCCTTTTCCATGTTGCACGGCAATGGCTGCTCTACAACATGGCTAAAAGACACAGGGAAAGCCAATAACTCTTGCATAGGCAAGACCTATTGACTTTGCCAATGCTTGGTCCTTCCTGTTATCACCAAACAAAGTGGTCCATTGGAATAAAATCTCCCATAATTTTTTAGGGATCCTACGTAGTACTGCTCTATGGCTTTTCCTTCCTATTACCAAGAGTCTCCACAGATGAAGACGCAGCAGGATCTGGGTGGCACTGTCCTATGAGTGGACGCTGAAGATCACAATCTAGAGGAAAAATATGGTTTACAGACAAAACTGGCATTAAGGACCATTATGGTTAGAATTAAGAATGACTAACCCCAGAATTAGCCAGTAATGGTGACCACCTATTCCATAACGACCCCAAAATCATTATTTCTTTGCATTTAACCATGTCAGCATTAGGGTTCCAGTGCTAAAAACAACCGGCCAATTCCACAGGTTTTTAATTCTCTATTCCAGGATACTTCTCAACATAAATTTTGTAAGTCAATTTATGGTACTTTGTAATGAAATTCCTACACAAGCAACAAAGTATTGCTACATGCCAACTCACTTTCTCCCGTTTAAAACTTCCCCCACATTGCGGTTTTTTTAACCGAGATTACCAGTATTTTAATGTCCTGGTCACCTAACATCCGTATTTTTTTTCCCCATCCCTTTATACTTGAAACAGTAAACACAAAAAGGAAACTTTCAAATGTGTTCTAGATCAGTCTTAATGATACACGACTGACAGTTAAAATAAACAAAGACTAGAAAGTTATGTTAAAAATGAGTATGGATGATTGTGTATAATTTAAGTAACATATATAGCCTATTTAATATGTCTGAGGCTTTACAGAATACAAATTGTCAGTTTATACTCTGGGAAAGGGGACAACCGCAACACCACTGCAAAAAATTCCTTTAATTTGAAATCTCCTTCTTATCTGTTCCCAAATGCTGACATGCATGTCAGAGCTGAAAAGAGTCCTCACCGCAGCAAAGAGAAGTTAACCAAAAGTGATTCTACTGTACACGCACTGTCTTATTTTACCACAGCTTCTGAGCTCGGCTGCCGAAGAAAAACGAGAACGACTTACTATAAGATTAACCTAGTGGGCGGAGCGCCTGCTAGTCTTCGGTTCCTCGCGCAGATCAGGTGGAAGATAAGAGGTTTGAAGACAGCCCAGGAAGCAGTACAGGTGTCCTGCGCACAAGTGATACTAATTTACGGGATGTGTATATGTCTCCCGTTTCCCGGGCAGTTTCTGGCATCCTTTCGTCCATCTGTGATTGGCTGTATGCGCATTAGCACCGCCTCTCACAGGGAGAGCAAAGTAGACCAAAGCAACAGCAAACCGAGATGAGTTGACTAGGAGCAGCAAGATAGGCCAGCAACGTGCGCAGGTTTCTTTTTTCAATAAAAAATGAAGCTAGGCCAATGCGCTAGGCTGTTTATTTAAAGTCATAACTTCACCATCATGTTTTAACGTAGGGGGTGAAAAGCAGAAACTTGCAGTCAAGGTATACATTGATTTAAAAATAAAAAAATAAAAAGTCAGGAGCAAAGAAATTGGCAAGCAGGACAAATGTGCCAGAAAATCTCTTCTGGCTTACTTAATTGGTCACAATGAGGCAACCTTTTAAAATGACTTAAGGCAGCTGTTCTTGACCTGTGATCCAGGGACCCCGGGAGTCCGCAGCCCTGACAAGTTTTGCAGAACCATGCGTGATGTGCTGCTCCAGTGCAGGTTTTTTTTCCCCTTGAATTTTGGGAACTGCATTCTTGCTTATACCATTATCGAACAGGATTGTAAGTACCTGAATAAAAAACCTGGACTGGAGCACCACATCGCGCATGAACTTGGGAAACTTGACAGCCATGGGTCCGTGACTGCCTAGAAAATTACATAGTTTAATTAAAGGATAATGTGAATATAAATAAAGAAGCAAAATGTAAAAACAAAAATTTGAAAACGTTTTGTAAATGTGAAGAAATTTGAAATTGGAGTCTAAAAATTAAGTTGGTATCCTCAGATTGATGCGTGGGAGCAGTGCAAATCCATCAAACAGAATTTAGTATGGACGATGGGTGGCCTCAGCTGAATTTAGAAAATACCCAACCTTGCCATTAAAATGCTACATTTCATTTTTTAATATTTGTGAATTTAATAAAATGTTTCTGTACTTTTGTGTATTGTTTTGAGATTCAAATCATTGAAAGTGCTTAAGCTGGGGTCCCCGGTTTCAAGTCATGACTCAGTGGGCGTCCTCGGATTTCAAAATGATTCAGTGAGGTCCCCAGATTTTGGGTTGGATTGGGATCACAATTAGACCCAGTACCCCCAAAAAAGTGGCCCACATTCCCGGATCATGCCCGGTCATAAAACACCATTGGGCTAGCCTCATTGGATTACTTTTTACGTCTCCCCTGCGTGAGACACCTGTGTTTTATAATGGACTTGGAACCTGCCCAATACTTCCCATTCGTTTGCAGCTTTATGACTCTTTTTTGCTGCCTTCTAATTGGTCAGCACATGCCATGCATCACTTCCTTTTCTTCCGGTGAAACATGCACCAAGCACAGGTTAATTAAGTTTAATTAGTGGCTGGGCTGCAGGAGGCGTGGCCAGCAACATGGTCAGGTAGCTGCACTCTTCGTGAGCTCCGGCTGCCTAACGTCGATCCACCCTTAATCCTGCCTCATTAAGGGCCATCAGGATATGATTTAGCAAAGTTATCGAAGATTCTGCTGCTGCTGTCCGGAACTACTGGTGACCTGCTGCTACCTCTGGGGCAGCTGAAATTCGACCTTTGCTGCCCATGTATCCTGGGCCGACTCCGAATGTGCAAGATGGCGGTAGCCCCGTAATAGGTGGTCTAGTGAGACGATCGTGGCCGCTGGTGCCCCTGCGCATAGGCAGTAAATGCCTCCCGCTCTCCGCCACCCTCCCGGGGCCCAAGGGACGAAACAATCCCCGTCAAAGATACCCTGACCCACGGCGTGCAGTGTGGGTGCCGCCGGGGTCGGCCGCTTCAGAGTGGCTGTGCGGTGACAGGGGCAGCATAGCTGAGGCTGGGCCCTGTGGGTGCGTGGTGGAGGAGTGGTGTAGAGGTGATCCCCGAAGGCACATGGCAGCACTTACTGGGGGTCAACCCCCCAATTAATGACACTGCAACTCGGGGGGAGCGCACTAGCATCGGTGGAGGAGGTCAGCGGCGCTGATGTCCTGATCCCCCGATCCCTCCCACGTGGCCATCTGCGGCCTCAAGGCTTGCCTCGGTGCAGACTGTGGCGCCTGTGGCCGAAACCACCTGCAGTGACATCCGAGAGGTCCTGAGACCCAGCCACGGGAGACAAAACTGGCTGAAAAGCCCACTGACTGGGCCTGCATGGGGCTGTAAGTGGGGGTGTTTCTAGGCCCGGGGCAGGTATCGAAAGCACTGGTGACGCACCGCTGAGGGCCTTGGCTATACTCCACTGAAGCGACAGCACGGCTTGGGGCTGAAATATATTTGGATGCCAGCAGCGCACTCAGGGGTGGATTGGTATCCCCAGGAACTGCGTAGAACTGTAATTATGAAAGTGCCCTTGCCACAGACTGACATCATGCTTTACTTTAGTGGCGGCAGGGATAGGATGCCTGCTTGACACAGGGCGTCACGACTGAGACTGACCCCGGTGGCATGTGCTACTAGTGGCGGACCCTATTGCCTGAAGAGTGGATGCACACCTCCGGGACCCCTGACGAGGCACCTGTTGGTGGGGCCGGTTGCAGGCGCGGGTGATGGCTCTGTTCTATGCCCCGTGGCTTGCCGTTGCACGGCGGGAAGGGCATCTCTCGCGGCGCTTTCCTCCCACTCCTCAGTTACCTGCCTAGACTCTCCACACTGGGTGTTAACAAACCCCCTCCCTGCCTCAGAAACGACTGGGGAGCTACTGAGACCATGACAAAAGACAAAGAGACCAGGCAACCACGCCAGGGTTAAATGAACCGCTATACTATGGTCATGGCACCCCTGACAGAACAGGAGGATGACGCGTCTTCCATACCTTACAATGCGACCTTACTACAGGCGATCCAGTCAGAGAAGTACCGGAGAGCAAGATAGGTGGGGAATGCTCAGAAGTGTCCCTCTTGCGCCAAGACTCACGTAATATATTGGAGAGGGTGACAGTGGCTGAAACCAGGCTTTCAGCGGTGGAGGATATGGTACATGACCTCAAGAAAGGGGTAGAGGTGCTCCGCAAGACCAATACCAATGTTATGTGGCGACTGGAGGACGCGGAAAATCGAGCATGAAGAAATAATCTCTGCTTTGTCGGATTCTGGATGGAGTTGAAGGCACCAACACAAATAGGTTCTTGACAGACTGGCTGACAAGCACTTGCCTCTCTGACCAATTATCCATGTGCTTTGTAGGGGCACACAGAGCCCTAAGCAGAAGCCCCTCCCCACCGGAAGCTGCAACTCGACCCATTATTGCAAAGTTTTTAAACTTCTTAGACAGAAACATGATCCTTCGTGAGGCACGTCGCAAGGGGGAATTGTGCCTCAATAACTCCAAAATTATGGTGTTTCCTGAATATAGCCGAGAGGTTCAACATCAGCGCTGCACGTTTGGTTCAGTGAAAACAAAGTTACGTGCCTTCCAGTTGCAGTACATGCTGCTGTGCCCAGCAAAGGTAAAGGCTCTCTACCAGGGAAGGTCCTTCTTCTTTCAGACAGCAGAGGAGGTCTGGACCTGGTTGGAGGAGCGACCCGGTTTCCACCACGATCAGATGTGGGAGACAGACACCGAACGCCCTGAGAAACGGGCACCAAGCCCAAGGCCAGTCAACAGAGGCGATGGAGAAGGGGCCATAAAACTACACAAATTGGTATGGAACCCTTTACCTGACGAAGGGGCTAAGACGCGAAGGGGGATTGTCCTCAGACACGGAGGGGGATCACAGACACACCCCAAAGAAACCCAGGGGACACATACTGTCAAAGACCTCCCCATCGGAATCTCGAGAGGAGGAATTATTCTTGGAACCGGAAAGCATTCATCCTCTTGCAGTGAAAATAGCGGTATTAGAAAAAGATTTAACGAGCCAGAGACAGCTGTCGCAGATCCAATCCCTGGCCTCAGGGCACCAGAGCCCATGAAATGGCAACTACATAGTCAGGGACTGGAGCAGTGTCCAGATGGCTGTGGCCCACAGTTCCCCCTGGGAGAGCATAGCTGAATTCAGACTCTGAGCATCTATCTCTCCACGCAGTTTTGTTCTCTCTTTTTCCCTTTATTTCGTCTTTTTTCTTTTTTCTTCTCCTTCTTACCTAATGCGATATAGTGTTTAAGTTTTAGGTGTAAATGGGGGTTGGGGAACAGGCCTCTCCTTATCTTCTTGCACACAGTTGTTATATAATGAAGCAGTTCAGTGTGGCAGGGAGACTGTGGGAGGTGGGGAGGGAGTTGTTTCTGGGGAGGGAGTTGGTTCTGGGGGGTGAGTTTCATTGTTCCTTCTGTTCTTGGAGTTATTATGGTTGTTTTGAGAGGCCACTTGCAAACGCAGCGATACATGGGGTACGTGAGGCAGTTGGATGCGGACAGGCAGACTACACGAGTCCACCATGACGGCGACTACCATCCCCGACACTAGGGCTCTCAGGGTTCACATGGAACATTAACGGGCTGGGAAACAAGATCAAACGTGGGTTGGTAACAAACTATATTAACCGCCTGCAAACCAACATAGTTACCCTACACGAGACACAGTTACAGGGCGCCCAGTGCCGTTTTCTGGGGCGGGGAGCATACATGACCTTGCCCCATGCAAGTTACACTTGGGGGGTCCAGGGGAGTGGCAATATTGATCAAAAGGTCCCTCCCCTTTATGGTGACCCTGAGATGGAATGACCCACAGGGTAGATCAGTGGGTGTAAGAGGAACATGGAGACAACAGGAGATTACATTGATCTGCATTCATGCCGCTCCCCGGCTACAGGCCCCTTACTGGCTAAGGTGGTTGACATCCTTTTGGAGACTTCCTGTTCCCTTCATATCTTAGTTGGGGATTTTAATGATGTAATGTAATTACCACTGGATCGCTCTGAGACACACAAAGGGATCCCACAAACCACCCCATTGGCCTGGTTCGTGGATACACTGGGGTTATCCGACCTATGGAGACATAAACACCCACATGACAAACAATATTCCTATTTATCTGGGGCACATAGAGCCTATTCCCGACTGGACTATGTATTTGTACCCAACGGTGAGGTAGGAGAGGTAGCCCGAGCAGACTATTTGACATGGGGCTTGTCCGACCACTCACCTCTCCTGGTTAAACTGGGAACAAAATCTAGGCCTCTAGCAACGGGTGGAAAATAAATGCTTTGGACCTCCGAGATCAGGGCGTAGATAGAGGTCTTAGGGCAGACACTGAACTATTCTTTATCGAAAACAAGGACTCAGTTAACTCCAAAGTTACGTTGTGGGAGGCCTATAAAACCGTTCTGAGAGATAGGGTGCAAAACCTGATTTCCCAAAAGAAGAAGCGGGAAGTAGCGGAACTAGAACACTTAGAACGACAAATCCTCCGCCTAGAGGATCAGTCCGTCGCCGCAGCAGACACTTTGATTCTTAGACATCCTAGAGGTCCCCCGCACTGAATATCGTTGCTTGGCGCAAGACAAGGCTAGAAAACAAAGGTTGGTGACACTGCACCGGCTATACAAGGTGGGGGTTAAGGCTGGGGAACTTCTTGCCTGGATTAGCAAAAAAGAAATGGAAGCAAGCTGGATATGTAGCATCAGGGATAGTGAGGGGATAGCCCATACCATGGAAGCCCAGGACGTTCAGGCATTTGGCAACTACTATAGGTCATTTTACAAGGCCCGCCCCTTAAGTGACCCTACTACAATTACTGAATATCTGGCCGAAATTCCGACGCCAGTATTGGGGGCGGAAGTTGTTGAAGCTCTGGAAGGTGACCTTACCCTTGCAGAGATACAGGCAGCGGTCTCAAAACTAAAGAAAGGCAGACCCGCGGGGCACAATGGCATCCCTGCTGAATTCTATAAACACTATCTAGATATTCTGGGACCCCATTTGTTAGACCTATTTCAAGAAGACCTCCGGATAGCCACCATAATGGTTATCCACAAGGAAGGCAAACCAAGAGAAAGGTGCAAATCATACCGCCCCATTTCACTTAAATACAGAGGTTAAAATCTTGGCCACAATACTGGTGACATTCCTGTTGCAGGTCATTACTCCCCTCATTCATAAGGGCCAGTCGGGATTCATGCCAGGTCGCTCTACCCAGCTGAATCTATGTCGGATCCTCAAGTGGATGCCGGAAGTCAAAAACCGACCATATTTTTCTATCCCTAGACAGAGAGAAAGCGTTTGACAGAATACACTGGCCTTTTCTGGACTGTACACTGATTAAATTCTTATTTAGGCCTAAATTTAGGTACTGGATATCAATATTCTACCGAGGGCCAAAAGCGGCAGTCAGAGTCAATGGGTTGTTGTTCTCTGGATTTCCTATCAGCTGAGGGACCCTGCAGGGATGTCTCCTCTCCCCACTCCTCTTTGCCCTTACAGTGGAATCCCTGGCTTGCCATATCCGGATGCACCCTTACATCCGATGTTTCAAGACCACGGCTAATGAAGACGTAGAGGAGAAGATCTCCCTCTAAGCAGATGACATCCTTTTATACATCACTGAACCCCTGACCACCGTTCTCACCCTGTTCCACATATTAGAGGAGTATGGGCGACATTTGGGATACAAAATTAATTGGGACAGAATTGGCACTCCTTGCCCGGAAACCTGAAGGTGACCCCTGAGAGTTTTAAATACCTTGGGAAATTCATGACACCCTGTAGAAGGCTGGCTTAGTATATGGTCACACTTATGTAAGTGTAGCACCCTGCACTAATTCAGACAACCCTTCTGGTGAATTTAGTCGTCTTAGACAACCTTAGAAAAGCTCTCTAAGTGGTAGCTGTGGAGAGCAGCCTTCAGGCTTAGTCCAGAAGGAATGTAAGGCAGCTTGTTTTACCAGCACTTAATCTTATGGTATGAGTTAAGTGAAAAAGAACCACACAGTGTAGTTATAAAAAATAGGTATTTATTATTAACACTCACTAACACAATGTATTATCTCCTACCCGGAGATATAACCACAATACACACAATACTTTGTCAATAGAATATGTAAGTTGCACAGAATACACAGTGGTCTCCAGGGGGAGACCAAACCATATTCCAAAATAGGGAAATGCGATCCACGACCTAAGTCAAGAATGGACCCAGAAGACGTAGAAGAGCCGGGGACCCAAGGAGCAACCCAAGGTGAGAACCTAGAAACCTCCACGGAGGTCGTGTGAGGGGTGGGAACACGACTGCGTGCTCAATGTTAGTCAACAGGTAAGTCACGGTTGCAGTTTTAAAGAAAAATGACCCTTCCCAGCGGACCCTGAAAAAACCCAGTGGAAGATGGAAGGTTGGAGAGTCACCCCACCCGTGGATACCCCAGGAACCAGGATACCTAAACCAGGGAAGCCAGGTACATAGGTGCAAAGTGACGTCGGAAACCACCGTAGACCACAATGGAGAACTTCTGAAAAGATGCAGCTGGCGAAGAAGGTGAAAGTGTCCGGTGGAACCCAAAGGTGAATTCAAGATGAGAGGTGCCTGCAAGCAGAGGGGATAGAGTCTATGACACTCAGGAGTGACCAGGTGGCACAGGAGTTGCAGCTGTGCGGACCAGGCGATGCTGTGGAAGACCAGGAGCCGTTCACGAGCTGTTCCATGTCGGATGTCAAGAGCCAAGGAGTCAGTGTCCGGCAAGGGCACCAAGAAGCCTTGGTAACGGCAACCAATGTAGTTGTAGAAGAAGGTGCAGTGTCGGGACCACCAAGGTCCAAGTGACTCACCACGAGCAGGTAAGTCAGAGCAAGCCCCGAGCAAGCAGGGGAGCCCACTGGAGCCAAAGAAGACCCTCAAGAGGACGCACAGGTTGAAGGCACAGGGGTCGCAAGAGGACCTCGAGCAGCTCACCAAAAGATGAAGGCCCACGGTGCAAAGGATGCGGTGCAGGCGAAGATCTTGGTTGCAGGAGATGCTTGAGGCTGGAGCTTCTTGGAGCCAGAAGATCTCTGGAGGAGATCGTCAACAAGCCTTGGCAATGGCAAGTCGACGTGGTGCACAGGGGTTCTGTTCCAGTGGCTCCGACAAGGGATACTGGTCTCAAACTCGGTGAGAAGGCTCAAGGGAGTTGTAGAACCACCACCTGTGTTGCTGAGCCTTTCAGAGTCCGTGGGAGCCCAGGATCAGCAGAACGGTCAGCTTTGTTGCAGTGCCTGCAGATGCAGGGGAGTGACTCCTTCACTCCAAGGGAGATTCCTTTGGGTGTCTTGACGTTGCAGCAGACTTGCAGGATGACAAAACCAGGAGCAGCAGGAGTCTTCCCAGTTGCAGTCTTGGTTCCCAAAGCGAAGTCCAGAGTGCCCAGACAGTTGAAGAAGAGGTGGTATTGGATCTGAATCTTGTCCCACCCACAGGCAAGCCCTTAAGTACCCTAAGGAAAGGGTTGGGACGATTCAGGGGTCCCTCCCAGAGGAGGGACTGGACAGTGGGGAGGATACTCCCATGTCCTTTGTCCAGTTTCGTGCCAGAGCGGGAGCCAACAGCTCCCTGAACTGGTTTCAACTGGAGTATGCAAGGAGGGCACCAAATATGCCCTTCAAAGCCGTATAGTGGCGCTGGTAAGCTCCCCCACCCTGTCCCAATACACTAAGTCCTGTCTGGGAGGTGGTCACACCTCCCTGTGACAGGAAACCTATTGTCCTGCCTTCCCCTGCTCGAGCTTGGCTCAGCAGCAGGAGGGCAGAATCATGTCTATGGTCGGCAGCAGCCATAGTTTGCTGTCCGGTTCTAGAAGACTGGTACCGGGAGCACTGAGGGCCTCCTGGAGGAGCTTTACAGTGCATGGAATCATACCTCCCACATCGTTTACGGTGTGGGGGTATGATTCCAACATGTTGATACCAAAAACAACAGGGTTCGTTACAGCCAGTTTAGAGATAGCCATCGCGTAATGACGCAAGGCCACTCTATGTATCTTAATGGCTGATGCACTTACAACCCGGGAGAATGGACTCCGAAGGTTGTAGGTGTGTCCTGTTCGTGCAGGGGCACTCTCACACTTAGAACCGAGCACCCTGCCTTCAGGATTGAAAGGTCTGCCTTAGGGGTGACTTATAGGTTTTAAGTGCAGTGACCTCAGATATAAGGAATCTTATATCTGCCGTACTGGTGCTAGCACCGGCTTACACAGGCTGCAATGGCAGGCCTGTAGTCACAATTTGAGTGGTCTCTTATGGGTGGCATAATACATGCTTCATCCCATGGGAGACCCCTGGTGTACCTATGCCCTGGGTACCTTAGTACCATATACTGGGGACTTACAAGGGTACACCAGTAGCCAATCTAGAGTGTACCTAAGTACTCAACATGTCCAATTTAGGGAAGAAGCACATAGACTGGGGTCCTGATTAGCAGGATCCCAGTCAGACTAATCAGTAATACATAATGACACCAGCAAAAAGTAGGGGTGACCATGAAAGCAGATCCTACTTTCCTACACACCCCATAAAGAAATATGCCATCACCACAACCTTGGGCAGGTAGTGTCCAACTTCCAGAAGGACACGGAACAATGGAAGGAACTGCCCCTATCGTTACTAGGGCGGGCAGCCCTCTTCAAAATGATTACCGTACCGCAATTAATGTATGCCCTTCAGAACAAACATTTCCCACTCCAGAGGGCTACTTTCACAGACATCAATGGAGGTGTGTGATTTCTCCTGTGGCAAGGTAGGCATCCCAGGATTGCGCTTAAGACCTTACAACAAAATCCTTACAATGGTGGAATAGCCCTCCCCAATATAGAGGCCTATTACTGGGCGGCGCATTTGATCCCTATTAATGACTGGGTACATACACCACGGGACCACCCTAAATACAGACTGGAAAGGGGTAATTTAGCACTCTGCTCTCACCCACACTATCTCTACAGCGGTAAAGGTGTCCGAAGCCTACTCCGGGCAACCCAAGTTACCCTAGGGGTATGGGAGCGAGCAACAAGAACTACTGGATATGCCAGTAAAATTACCGAGGCAACACTACTGTGGAAGGGGGCATGGTTGCGCGAGATTGGTATATTACAAGGATTTGGGGCATGGGATTTGATTGGAATCTCCACTGTCGGAGACATGCTGGAAAGAGGAGACCTTAAACCCCTGACAGTTTTTTGTAAAGAATACAATCTTCAACAAGTCCCAGTTCTTTAAATATGTGCAATTGAGACACGCATGGCTGGCTGAGGGCCTTACGGGTACTGAGATACTGGATTATGCACCATTGGAGGGGAGACTGCTTCAAGAGGAACTCACTAAGTGGGCTGTATCTCTAACTTATAGAACTCTGAACAATAAGATGCCCAATAATGTAGGCACCCTGAGAGAGCGCTGGGTATAGGACGAGGTAGAACTAGAAGACATTGACTGGGAGACTTCGCTTATGCACCTCAGAGAAGTTGCCATTAAGTCCCGGTTGCGCCTAATCCAATACAAAATCTTACACATGGCATATGATGACAGGGATAGATTACACACAATGGGCAGAGCAGAGTATCCAACATGTTTGTGATGTCAAAATGCTAGAGGGGAGATCATGCACACATTATGGGGATGCGGCCTCATCTGAGAGTACTTGACTGCGATTTTAGAGGAAATTAGTAAAGCCCTGGAGGTTACACTTCCGGCAGAGGCGCATATGTCATATTGGGTATCCCAAATGATGTAGATATTCCAAGGTCTAATTACTCTTCAGTGCTCTGGGCCTAGTGGTTGCTAAGCGCGATGTGGCGAGGAGATGTGGGGCGGCCGAAGTCCCAACTATTTAAGAACGGAAGAGTGGGATGGACCTTTATATGGTGGCAGAAAAGGTCACATGCACGTCACATACACTTGCAGGGGCTGCCCCCGAAAAGTTCACAAGGTTATGGGGCCGTTCGATCAGCTACTTTGGGCTAGATCTTATTGATGATATTTTGGACCTCTCCATCAACCCTTTAACAAATACAAACCATGGCACACCCAGGGTCCGGTGGTCAACAGATAAGAATATATTGCAATTAAGATGTGGATACGGGAATATGCTTGTACCTATTACAGTGTTTTGCCACCCATGTGTCACCTTATATACATGGATTCGCCGCTGTATAAATCTCTGCATATCATGTACTTGTCCTCCATGCAACTGTTGTTGTTGTTTGTATTCTAATGTGGTTATAATGAAAAAGTGAAAAATAAAGATATTTTACAAAAAAGAAATTAGTGGCCAGGCGGGTGAGGTGAAATAAAATGACGCAAAGGTCACAACCCCTGATCTGGGTATGGTTGCCACCTGGCCATTTTTTTTAACCGGGTTGACCGGTATTTTCATGTCTTAGCTAGTACGAAAATAAAGAAAATCACCTGAAGCTGGTATTTTGTACTCTAATCAATATGTACTTTAAAAAGTAAAGGTAAGGTGAAGGCAGTTTAAAATGTGGTCTAAAGCTGCCTTAATGATCTGTGACTGATAGTTAAACTTAGCAAAGGCAGAAAAGCCATGTTTAAAAAGAGTATGGACGTTTTTATAATTACATAAAGAACCCTCTTTCATTATCATGCTCAGGCCTTTGAAGACTCTTAAAACATGAGCAAACAGAAGGTTATGTTTTTATTTTAGTTTTATATAGCGTGAACTCGGCCTAAGGGCATTGGAGCAATTATATGAGCACCAGTTACATTACACAAGATCAAATCCATTTCTGTTTTAGGTCTTGGGAAATTAAGTGACTTGAACAGAATCACAAGATGTTGAGCTGACGGCGAGACTCAAATCTATTCTCTCGCTCCAAAGTAGGCAGCTCTGACCCTAATGTCACATCCTCTCAATTTTCCTCTCTGGGAAAGGTGTCTCACAGCGAGGACTATGCAAACATACACCCCACTCTGGGGCCGAGGTGCCAACAACAGGCCCTCAGCGAGGCCGCTCCTGTTACTCTCCCCTTCCCCTGCTAACTATAGCCACATGACCTGTCTCCAGCAAGGAGCTGTACTCACAACACCCTGTCTCAGTTTAAAAGGCACGTCAAGGGAGTGGAACACTGCTTCTGGGCGTCTGTGCCGGTCCCATGGAGGGCCAACATGAAGTCTGCCACGGCCAGAACAATACTGGTCTAGCGACGCTGCTGCAGGCCCTTACCCCCTCAGAGCATACCTACCCATGATGCCGGCTCCACATTACAGTGGCCTGGTGGGGGCAGGGGAGACAGTAAGGCTCTGTGGGCTGGCTGACAGAGCTCCTAAAAAACAGCCCACAGGTGACCTTTAGGCACTGACCCATCCCTCAATTGCCAAATGCCCGCCTTACCAATCCGATGCTGCCCGGATTCCAGTAATGATTAAGTGGGTGTCCACAGAAGCCAAAAGGTTAAGAGCCACTACCTTAAGAGGTTAACCCCTTCGGTGCGTCGGACGCACCATCCGACGCACCAGTGCTCATGTGCATTGGACGGCCCCCGGCCGTCCGATCACATGGCACAGGGAGTCCCTCTGGTGCGGGCACCTGAGGGATTCCCTTTCCCTCCCAACAGCCTAGGGAGCTGGGGGAGAGCTTTCCCAGTTCCCGAGGCTGTTCCCCTGGTTTTTGTGCAATGACAATCAACGCGCACGTCGCGTTGACATCATTGCACAGAAACCGAAACTGAAATGAGCCGGTAGGCTCATTTCAGTTTCACCTTCTACGTGCTCAGGGGGCTATCTCACCCCCCGAGCACGTAGAAAGTCAGGAGAGGTATCCTCCCCTTTCCAATGGTACCCCTCCCTAGTGGATCCCTGCTTGGGGATCGCCAAAGGAGGGCGATCCCCAAGCAGGGATCCACCCACTAGTCACCAGGGAGGGGGGGAGCGGCCCTTTGGGCAAGGGCCTTTGCTCCTCCCAGAATACTTTTGGGAAAATTAGTCTTTCTGCCCCCCCTGGGGGGCAGATAGGGGCAGTGACCCCCAATCTGCCCCAGGGGCAGAAAGCCCACTAGATAACAGGGATTTTTATTTTGTGGAATTTAGGGGTGGGGGCTGCCCAAGATGGGCATGCCAATATCCCCACCCCTTCCCCACAAAATTACAGTCTTTCTGCTCCCCATGGGGGGCAGATGGGGCAGTAGCCCCCAATCTGCCCCCCGTGAGGGGCAGAAAGCCCACTAGATGGCAGGGATTTTTTTCATGACATTTAGGGGTGGGGGCTGCCCAAGATGGGCATGCCAATGCCCCCCACCCCCAACAAAATTACAGTCTTTCTGCCCCCCGTGGGGGGCAGATGGGAGCAGTAGCCCCCAATCTGCCTCCCGGGGGGGGCAAAAAGCCCACTAGATGCCAGGGCTTTTTTTTATTGAATTTAGGGGTGGGGGCTGCCCAAGATGGGCATGCCAATACCCCCAACCCCCCTCCCACAAAATTCCAGTCTTTCTGCCCACCCGGGAGAGCAGAAAGCCCACGAGATGCCAGGGATTTTTTTTTACTGGATTTAGGGGTGGGGTCTGCCCGAGATGGGCATGCCAATGCCCTCACCCCCCAAAAAGCCCACTAGATGTCAGGGTTTATAATTCTTTTTGTTTTTAGGGATGGGGGCTGCCTAAAATGGGCATGCCAATGCCCCCACCCCCCAAAAAAAATTGCCACAGCCTTTCTGCCTCCCCCGGGAGGCAGATGGGGGCAATATTCCCTAATCTGTCCCCCAGGGGCAACCTACCAAACCCGCACATTTCTGAAAACTAGACACCCTGGGGAGTCCAGGGCGGTATGGCTTGCGTGGATCCCCCAACGTTTCCCTACCCAGAATCCCCTCCAAATCTCAAATTTAGCTGAAAAAGTCAAATTTTTCTCAAATTTTTGTGTGGGAAAGTTGTAGGATCACCGGGCTGACACAAATTTCCTACCACCCAGCTTTCCCCCAGGTCTCCCGATAAAAATGGTACCTCACTCGTGTGGCTGGGTCAAGTATCCGTGACAGGCAAGGGCCCAAAACGTATTGTGGAGACTTCAAAATTACCTATCATAAAACGACCTGGATTTGCAGGGTGGCGGGGCCCAGGGATCGCGGCCATCTAGGGAAACCTACCAAACTCATACATTTCTGAAAACCAGACACACTGGAGAGTCCAGGGAGGTATGGCTTGTGTGGATCCCCCAACGTTTTCCTACCCAGAATCCCCTGCAAACCTCAAACTTAGCTGAAAAAATCACTTTTTCCATACATTTATGTGTTGGATCACCGTGCTGGCACAAATGCTCTACCACCCAGCGTTCCCCTCGGTCTCCAGAGTAAAATGATACCTCACTTGTGTGGGTAGGCCATGGGCCTGTGATCGGGAAGAGCCAAAAACATAGGGATTAAGGGTATAGCACAGCGAATTCTGAGCGCTACATTTTTTTTAAAGTATGTTTTTAGCCGGGGGGGAGGGGAGCATGGCTTAGCCGGCTGTAAGATGGCCGCACTCTAAGTGGGCTCTGCCGGCCAAGCCTGATAATCCGGCAAAATCCTGCAGACATCCGTGGAGCTGCCTTCCAGCTCCGCGCTACCCTGACTCACCTTACTCTGGGGCGCCGATCGATAACCCTCCGGGCCCCCTCTGACGCCGCCACACCAAGATCCACTGTTGGGACCGGACGCGAAGACTGGGCCCTCCTGCTGGCGTGCGACTGGCACCTGGTCCGGGCCGCCGCGGCGCCGCCGACCTACTGCCTCACTTGTGCGGATCTCCAGAGGCCAGATTGCTGCATCGGAGCCGGCCCGCTGCTCTGCTCCTCCTGATCCGGTGAATCGCGCCGCTGTGGGGGCTTCTAGCGGCAGGGTAGGGGGCGCGCGTGCCGTACCGCGGGGCCCAGGCCTCGCTCCGCTCTGGCGCCATTTTCTCCCCCCTGTCGCCCGTTTCCTCTGATCGCTCTCTTCAGGCCCCGCGACGCGGGCGGTGCGCTCCCCGCGACTCCCTGCTGCTCCTGCCCCCGCGGACGCGGACTCCCTGCCGCTCTCTGGCTTCCTCGCCACCGGGGCGGTGGTCTGCATTGCTGCCTCCTGCCTGCACGCCGCTGTATCCCGGCGCACCGGACCTGGGACGCTGCCTTCATACCCCCTACATGGCCTGGGGATCTGATTTCACGGCCTCACACGGCCCTCATTGTGGGCACCGGCGCGTCTGACCTCCGTCAGCTCCTTCCTTTTGCGGGCGGCCTCTCCACCGGACCAGGGCCCTGTGTTGGGCCGACCTCGTGGGCTCCCCGGCCATTTTCACCGCCCACCGTTTGCACACCGATTTCTGCAAAGCCACCCTCTCCTCCACGCTTCGCACAGCCCTCCCACACCGGGCGCTGCTGCCCCTGTTTGTCAGCGCTCCTGGCCTATGCTTCTCCCCTGATCTGGCCTCATTTACCTCCTACATCGCTCAGGCTACTAGCACCCGCCTGGTGGACCGGGCCTGCTCCATCTCCTGTGTGTAAGGCCTGGCCTGATGGCCCAAACCTGCTGGACTGCCCTCCACCCTCAGTACTCTCCTTAAGGGGTCAGCCTTTGGCCGCACTGCTTCACCCCCCTCCCGCTGCCAGGGCCTTCCTCCGCCTCCGTCCGCCTAGCTCTGAGCCGCTGCTCCTGGCCCCCCTTGTTCTCGGCGGCCTCTGCTCACTCAACGGTCCCAGACCATGGGGAAGGCCGACCCCAAACAACCCAAGCTCGCCTTCGATCAACGCCGGCAGACGCGGCAGGAGGGGGCGACCTCGGATGTGAGCGATCCTGCGGCCCAGACGCCGGCCCGTCCAGAGAGGATGACTTGAAGGCCATTATGCTGAACGTCAAGACCGCGGTCACTGGCATTGCCGCCCAACTCGATCAGTTGTCGGCCCGACTGGACACTGTCAAGGCTCGGGTCGACTCACACGACACACGTCTGGTCCAGGTCGAGACAAGAGTTTTGGACGCCGAGGACGCCGCGACGCGGGACCACCACAAGCTCCTACAGATGGACAAGATACTTGAGCTGATCAAGAACAAGAATGAGGATTTGGAGGCACGCTCCCGCAGGAGCAACCTTCGCATCACGGGCGTGCCCGAATCCTCCAACATCAATAAAATGGAGGACTATGTGGAGCAACTCATCCGTGACCTCTTTGGTGAGGTCCTCTCCCCCGTTTTCATTGTCGAGCGAGCTCACCGCTCTTTTGGCCCACGCCCTGCTCCCGGGCTGCCGGCTCGCCCTATCATCGCCAAGCTGCTGAACTTTAGGGACCGAGACGCTGTTCTTCGTGCAGCCAGGGAGAAGGGGGAAATCCGCCATCAAGGGAACTCTCTGGCGTTCTTCCCCGATTACACGGTGGCGGTGCAGGCTGCCCGCCGCGAATTCCTTCCGGCCAAACGTATACTTCAAAAGCACGACATCTCCTACTCCCTGGCATACCCGCTAAGCTGCGAGTCAGACAGGGCTCCAAAATGCTGATCTTCACGGAGCCGCAGGCCGCATTGGCTTATGCGAAGAAACTGGATTGTGCGCAGCGATCTTCCCCATCTAACCCCCAGGCCGGTGCTGATGGCGACCTGAGTGACAATGACTGACTCTTGCCTCCGCCATTGTTCTTCGCCATGATATGCTTTCATATGTAACATTGCCCTCCTTAGCTGAGCCTCACGCTGTCTCAGTCGCTGTGTGCATCTCCCCTCCTTACTGATGTGCTCCGATTGCTGCTCGCTGGGCCCGTGGGCTCGCTGAGGGGGCTCCTCTATCTCTCCTGTTGCCTCGACCTCCTCCTAATCTCCTCTCTCTCACGACCTCATGTCGGCCCTTATATCTGGCTTCCCGCCTCATCATCTGCTCTTGCACACTAGGCCACTGCCTCTCTTAGGCACCCCAACTCTCCACCTTTCGACTTACATTGCTGTCCGAAACTCTCCTGGCTTGGCCACCCTGTCTCCTTGGCAGGGGTGTATGCCGGGCGCATCCATGCCTCCTTGGGATGATTCCCTTCCTTGCTTCTGTGCTTCCCCTTCCCAGTTGTGGTCCCCTTGGGTGGGTGGGGTTGGTTTCTCAGCCTAATTGGGGGGTTGGTGTGGGTGGTGGTGGGTTGGGGTCTTTGGGACTGTTGCCTCCTCCTGAGGCTTTGTTGTTGGTTTTGTCCTTTAATCCTCCTTGTACCGCAACATCCGCTACACTGTGTTTTGCACTGCACTTCTCCTCTCCACTGCACAAGGTACACATTGCATATCCGCTCCACCTCGCCATTCACTCCCTTGGCTCATTGACATGACGGACACCACTCTTTGGACCTGGAATGTCCGTGGTCTGAATGACCACCGAAAGCTCGTTTGGTTCACGCCCACCTCATCCGGCACAAGGTTGACATTTGTTTCCTGCAGGAGACCCATTTGCTGCCCGCTACTGCTCACAGGCTCCTCTCCAGGCACTGGGGCGAAATCCATTCCTCCTTCTATTCTAATTACTCCCGCGGGGTGTCTATCCTGCTGCGTAGGGGGCTTCCCTGGCACACCTCTCAGGCGATTCTCAGGCACTTCGTTATTCTGCGCGGCACCCTTCTGGCCCAACCATTGATTCTTGCTGCACTCTACGGTCCCAATTCGGATGACCCTGATTTTTTCGCACAGGTCTGGCAGCACATTTCTTCACTGGGCCCAGCCGCGCTCCTTTGGGGGGGAGATTTTAACATCACACTATCTGCTACTCTTGGTCGCTCTGAGCCACACGCTCCTCATCCGCGCGCAACCTCACTCATGCACTCCATACTCACCGATAACTCACTACTTGATGCATGGCGGCACACCCGTCCTGAGGTGCGCGAGGGCACTTGTGTGACCGGCTCTCGTGGATGTTGGTCCCGCCTGGACCTCTGGATTACCACTCCGGACGCCTTTGCATGGCTCACCTCTGTGGAGCACATGGCGCGCACCCTATCCGACCACACCCCCGTTCGCCTCAGTTTGCAACTCCAGAATTCCCCGCGGTGGATGTTCTTTTGGCGGCTCCCCCCTCATGCGCTCCGAGACTCAGTCTTTGTGATGAGATCCAAACCGCAATCACAAACTACTTCGACCTAAACGAAGGCTCCGTCGACTCCCCCTCCACACTTTGGGAGGGGTTCAAGGCGGTCGTCCGAGGCGAATGTATCTCCAAGCAGTCCGGGGTGCTCCGCTCTATTTGCGGCACTCTCGACAGACTGGAAGCGGAGATAAAAACTCTGGACTCCTCGCATTCCCTTGACCCGAATCCTGATACCCTCGCACAGCTCCGAGGTAAACTCACCGCATTCTCTGACGAGGCCAATAGAGAGCTCTCGTTCTTGGGCAGGGAGGCGAGGGCGTGCCGCTTCGGCGAGGGGGATCGTCCGGGCAAGACTCTGGCCAACTTATTGCACCAGCCTCATGCCGCCTCCTACATTACTGCGCTCCAGGATGGAGGCCTGCACAGAACCACTTCTCCTGAGGAGATAAAGGCTCGATTCACAACCTTCTATTCCCAACTTTACACAGCCGGGACCGTGCCACCACGCGACGTTCTCGATCAATATTTTGACACTCTTCAACTCCTCTGGCTTGGAAAGTCCCACCGGGAATACCTAAACGAGCCCTTCTCCAAGGAAGAAATCCTGGCTGCTAACAACGGTCTGCCCGGGGACAAGGCCCCAGCCTCCGACGGCCTGCCGGCGTCCTTTTATAAGGCTTTTGCGCCCCTTTTGGTCCTGCACCTCGCTGCCATGTATAATGAATCATTTGACAGCGGCCAATTCCCCCCCTCCCTCCGAGAGGCACTGCTCACGCTCCTCCTGAAACCGGACAAACCTCCTGAGCTTCGCGACTCTTATCGTCCCCTGTCTCTAATTAATACTGACAACAAGATCTTTGCCAAATTATTGGCCTCTCGCCTTCTCCCTCTCATGCCGCTCATCGCTCGTCCGGACCAGTCCGGCTTCATCCCCGGCCGTGCTACATCCCACAATCTTTGAACCATCTTTTCCGTCCTTCATCAAATTAATCCTGCACTTCCTGCGGTGGCCGCCCTTCTGGACGCCACCAAAGCCTTCGACACTCTTGAGTGGCCCTTTCTTTTTTATCTACTCCCTCGCCTGGGCTTCAGCCCTGTTTTTTTGCGCAAGATTCAACTCTTGTATACCCTTCCCACAGCCCGCCTCCGGATTAACGGCCAAATTGAGGGGAATGCTATGTGGTAGGACATTTGTGCCGGCACGGTGATCCCACCCAAAAATATGTGGAAAATGTGATTTTTTTCAGCAAATTTGAGGTTTGCAGGGGCTTCTGGGTAGGAAAACGTTGAGGGATCCACTCAAGCCATACCTCCATGGACTCCACCGGGTGTCTAGCTTTCAGAAATGTGTGGGTCTGGTAGGTTTCCCTAGATGGCCTCCGAGTCCGTGGCCAAAAACCCAGGTGCCCCCTTGCAAAACCAGCTAATTTTGATGTCTCCTCAATACGTTTTAGGCCCTCGCCTGTCACGGGTACTTGGCCCACCCATGCGAGTGAGGTACCATTTTTATCAGAAGACTTTGGGGAATGCGGTGAGGGTAGAATTTTGTGGATCCACGCAAATTCCAGAACATTCCATCACAGAAAGGTGAGGAAAATGTGGTTTTTTTTTACAAAGTTTGAGGTTTGCAGGGGATTATGGGTAACGGAACCTGGTGAAAGCAACACAAGTCACCCCATACTGGATTTCCCTGGGTGTCTAGTTTTAAAAAATGTATAGGTTTGCTAGGCTTCCCTAGGTGCCGGCAGAGCTAGGGTTCAAAATCTGCAGCTAGGCACTTTGCAAAAAAAGGGTCAGTTTTCACTGTAAAAATGTGGTGTGCCTACATTGCGTTTTGGGCCGTTTCCTGTCACGGGCACTAGGCCTACCCACACAAGTGAGGTACCATTTTTATCGGAAGACTTTTGGAAATGCGGGGTGGGTGGAATTTTGTGGACCCACGCAGATTTCAGCACTTTCCATCACAGAAATGTAAGGAAAATGTGTTATTTGTTTTACAAAGTTTTAGGTTTGCAAGGGATTCTGGGTAACAGAACCTGGTGCGAGCCACACAAGTCACCCCTTCCTGGATTCCTCAGGGTGTCTAGTTTTCAAAAATGTATAGGTTTTCTAGGTTTCCCTAGGTGCCGGCAGAACTAGGGTTCAAAATCTAAAGCTAGGCACTACGCGAAAAAAGGGTCAGTTTTCACTGTAAAAATGTGGTGTGTCTACATTGCGTTTTGGGCCGTTTCCTGTCACGGGCACTAGGCCTACCCACACAAGTGAGGTGCCATTTTTATCGGAAGACTTAGGGAAACTCAGAATTGTAGAGCAACTATTATTACCTATTGACTTTCCCTGCATTTCTGCCTTCCTAATGTAAGACAATGTGTAAAAAAGAAGTCACTTTGAAAAATGTCCTACAATTCACAGGCTAGTATGGGTAACCACAATTTCGGAGATGTGCAAATAGCTACTGTTTCTAAACTCTATATTTTGTTCCCATTTCGGAAATACATAGGTGTCTTTGATACCTATTTTTCACTCTTTATATTTTGCCAAATGAATTGCTATATACCCGGTACACAATGAAAAACCACTGCAAGATGCTGCTAAGTTATTGGCTCTGGGTTCCTCGAGTTCTTGGTGAACCTACAAGTCCTATATATCCCCACAACCAGAAGGGTCCAGTGGATGTAACCGTATACTGCTTTCAAACATTTGTCATACTTAGAAGAAGTTACAGGTGAAAATGTTGGCACATATGACTGTTTTTTTAACTCATTTTCAATTTTTTTATTTTCAACTGTTTCTATAAAAAAAACCTTGAAGGATCTACACAAATGACCCTTTGCTCAATTTAGAATGTTGTCTACTTTTCAGAAATGTATAGCTTTCCGGGATTCATTATTGCTTTCACACCCATTTCTACCACTAACTAGAAGGAGGTTGAAAGCAAAAAAGTATCAAAGATAGGCTATGTCCCAGTAAAATGCCAAAAATGTGTAAAACATTTTGGTTTTCTGACAAAAGTCTGCTTGTCCCTGAAAGCTGGAAAGATGATGATTTCAGCACCACAAACCCTTTGTTGATACCATTTACAGGGGAAAAACCAGACGCTTTCTTCTGCAGCACTTTTTCCCCATTTTTCAAAAATGCTGTTTTTTGGCTAATTTCTGTGTCCCCTCCAGGGGAATCTACAAATCCTGGGTACCTTTAAAATCCCCATGATGTTGTTAGAAAAGGGCGCAAATGTGGCATGGATACCTAATGTGGACAAAACGTTACAGAGGCCTAAGCGCACACTACCCCAAAAAGCCCAAAAAAAAGGCTTAGCACGGGGGGCGGTAAGGCCTAGCAGCGAAA
Source organism: Calotriton arnoldi (assembly GCA_963921515.1). Lineage (NCBI taxonomy): Eukaryota > Metazoa > Chordata > Amphibia > Caudata > Salamandridae > Calotriton > Calotriton arnoldi. The sequence continues at coordinate 4,648,675 of CAWUFW010000301.1, read as the reverse complement.
GGGTTAAGGCACCCGCTGCAGGGATTTTTGTGGGCCCAGCAATTTTCAGTTCAGTGGATGATAATAACAGTAAGATATAGGCATAATGCAGTTGCTGGAGAGATATGTGTTTTGTCTAGTCATAGTTTTGGCTCATAGAGTAGCAGAGAGTGTTAATGGGCCTGCTGCAATGCACGTGTGTAACATGCAGATCACAGGTTTGTATTTTATGTAGATAGCTCAGTGAGTTACTGCTTTTTGTTATTTGTAGTTCATAAGTTGCAAAACTACTATAGCACAGTGAACTATGAACTGTCCTAAAGGAGTGGCATGCAAACTGCAAAGCTTGGGTTTCGAAACTTTTTTTTTCTTCTTAATCTTTAGTTATTGTAATCTTGCTAAAAAGGGTTTCCTTTTTTTGCAATCTTTTGTTATTCTAAGGTTGCTAAAAAGGGTTTCCTTTTTTTGCAATCTTTTGTTATTCTAAGGTTGCTAAAAAGGGTTCCTTTGGGTGGTAATAAAGTTGTATTAGTACCGACAACCACAAACACTGCGATACATTTTAAATTCTGCCTTAGTGTTTCTCCAGACCATGCACTCTTAACATATGAGACTCGCTGATGCCCCCATTGTCTTATGCAACATATCCTGTACATTGATTTACACACTTTATTGCCTTTGGATGGTGTGTGATGTAAAGCACTCTTGATACCTTACATTAAGATGAGTAGCATATGAAAGAAACTAAAAATCAAATTAGGAAGTGTTATTTAAAATATTGTTGGTAAAATTATTCATACAGACAGATAGATATGACATTCTTACAGCGCACGCATATCTATTACATACAGGGGTTGACCAAAGTCAAGAACATGCCTCCGAATCAGTTTCTCGTAAGTACCTGTGGAGTGATAACAAGCTGTGTGGCATTGTTTCTTTCCATTTCATTAGGCGGTGGGCTCCAGAGAGAGCTCTCAGCCAGGATAATATTCAAACAAAAGGAGGGCTGATGGCCCATTAAAAGAGGCCTTTATTTTGTGCCCAGACGGAAGTTACAATAAGAAGCCCTCACCACATGCAGGTTGCTGCTTATAAGCAGGTGCTGCTAAAAGGACAAATTCCGCATATTTCACAGGAACCAGCCTGCAACCTGATCAATAAGATCTGCGGGATAAGAAACTGCATACAATCAAAGATTGCTGAAATAAACAGTAAGAGGGCACAGAGTCCCTTGTGAAAAGGAGGACCATTTCCTGAAAGGGCATTTAAATAATGTATGCGGTTTTATATAGAGTGAATATTACCCAGAGGTGTTAGAGCACTTTACAATAGTATAAGCACAGTATATAAGCATTACAGCAAAAATAAATATTACCCCAGCCATAAATATTGAGTACAGGACGTGAACAGGTACAAAACTAGTGAAAGTATCATACAGTATTGAAATGGAGGTGTGACCTTAAGGCAGGGTTCAGTGCTAAGTCACGTCATGGAGAAATTAGAAATGAAATGAAATAACTTTCAAATAGGAAGTCTTTCAGTACTTATTTAAGGATTGACATTAAAGGAGTTGCGCGTAAGCTCTGCGGGAAGGAGTTTCAGACTCTAGCACCACTCCCTGAAGAGTATTGCACCACGAATCATTCTTTTTTTTAAAGGTTTGGGGTTCTAGGAGCAGTGCTTCAGCATTCTGGGATGGTCTACTCCTGCCAGATTTCTTTAGCTTTGCAGCTATTGTATCATGGAATGGAGGTTTGAGGGGCCTTGTGAGTGATGCAGTTTGTTTTATATATGGTTCTGGCTTCAATTGGAAGCCTTCAAAGAGTTAACAATACCAGTGAGATATGGTCATTCCTTTTGGCGGCAGGGATGAAACATGCTGCTACATATAGAGCTCATTTCAGTGGAGCAAGATGAATTGTGGGAAGACCGGTCAGAAGAGAATTACAGTAATCGATTCTAGACAGCACAAGTGATTGTGGAAGAGGTATAAATTCTTTTTCCCCAGAGCAAACACATTTGAAAGTCCACATTTTTGGCCATGTTGTTGACTTGTAACTGTAGCTTGAGTCTTTTGTCAAGGATAACTGCTAAGGATTTGGCACTGTCGACAATGGTAGGTTTGCAGTTGAGGATGTTGATTAAGTCCATCAAGAACAGAAGTTCCAGATGAGAATCAGAAGAGGAAACAAAACATTCTGTTTAAGATGGATTAAGCTTTAAATGATGGCCAGTCATCCAATCCCAAACAGTGTTTAAAGTATTGGTTAGGCAGGAAATGTCCTTTGGAGAGGAGATTTTTAGATAGAGTTGGGTATCATCAGCATATTTCTTTGTGGTTTTTTTATATAGAGCAAGTTGCCTTGCTATACAGCTTTCAGATTCGGGATGCTGGTTACAGGGTGAAAGTTGTTCAGATCACTTGCATCTGAAGATGATTTTTTTTTAGATGTAAGGTGACTTGTCCACATTTAAAGCTGTCAGAAAACACTGTGTGGCTGAGGGAGAGCCACTAGTTCAGAAGCATGTCTATAGCAAGGTTTCTGACAAGTATCAGATCCTTCAATGGATGTAGGCTTTGGTCTTTGTGATAATTTTCAGTAACTCAGTCCCTGATTTTATAAAAGTGTTGCCATGTGTTCTTAGATTTGCAGTCGGTGATCAGGTTCAGTTGGTAATAAGGACAAATTACCAGCAACTGTTCAATAGCTTTCGCTTTAGTTTCAAAGAACTGTACAAATCCTATTTTGTGGTTGGGTCATCAAATCTACTAGAAATGGGAAGGTTGTTAGTAGCTCTGACCTGTTCAAAAACTTGTTTGGCGTAGTTTTTGGCAATAAGGGATCATAATTAAGTCACTTTCGCTTTGAAGAAGTACCTCTTATACATTGATCGTGCTGTCCTGAGGTAGGCAAGGTTGGTGAAGGATGGCTACTGTCTCTATTCCATCTTCAATTATCTCAGGGCTTTCTTTTCCTCATAAAGATCTTTATTGAACTAGAAAGCCAATAGCTTTGGTCTTTTTCTTTTTGCTTTTGAGTGGTGCTAAAACATCAAGCAGATCTGAAAATCTGAAAATCAGTGAAAATAGAGGGAGGTTGAGTGGTTGATATCGGTGTCAGGACTGATTTGGGAAAATAAATTCTGTGCACAAATGCCAAAATTAGCGTGGTCTATATTTTTGGTGTTGTGAAATGATATCATCTCCTTTTTTGTGACCCCTGATTATGGAATGAGAAAGTAGTAGAGAAAAAGGATTAAGATGATGGTCTGACCACTCCACAGGGATGGGGGCTTCTACCGAGAGCTGATACATCTTAGATATAATTAGGTCCAGAGTGGATCCTTTGGTGTGAGTAGGTCTGAGGCTGTGTTGGATTAGAACATTTCCAGAACGGAATGAGAAATGCAGATTGACTCGAGTGTCACCTGTGTTTTTTCCTTGTGAGGATTAAAATCTCTTAGAAAAATAGCTGTATCCCATTGAATTGACCAGTTTCTCATGAGCTCTATACATTCCTCAGTAAAAGCTTTATTGTCACCAGGAAGGTGATAGATGATATTTAGTCTCACAGGTGAATTATACTGTGGGTGAAGTTCAAGAGTTAGGCATTGAAAAGAAAAGCCACATTATTTGGGATGTATGGGAAATTGGGTTGTTAGGTGAGGTGGGTCTGAGCCCTTCTCTAGCAACAGCCACAATCCTTGTCAGGGTGAACCACAAAAAGTCACTAAATTAACCTGTGCTCAACCCTCTGGTAGCTTGGCACAAGAGCAGTCAGGCCTAACTTAGAGGCAATGTGTAAGGTATTTATGCAGCACTCAAACAGAAATAAAGTGAAAACGTGAAACAAGAAAAATTCCACACCAATTTAGAAAAATACCATAACATTTTATAAAATATTTGACACCAAAATGACAAAAATCCTATCAGTAGAATCGAGTTATGAATTTCTAAAGTGAAAAATAGCACCAAAAAGAGCAAAGCACCAACTGCAGACATGTAGTCACGCAAGACTAGGGCAAAATTAAAAGTTGTTGCTGAACACGATTGAGTGTGGTTCAGATACACAAAGTGGATATGACCCCTTTCTTCCCTTAGCTTTGGACTTGGAAGAATTTTTGTAGAAAAGTGTCTTAGAAGTTAAAGTACAGTGGCAGCTGGTGGTGTCTGAGGAGGAGGCGTCATCGCAGGGGAGTCGCTGGATAAAGTCACAGTGAGGATTTCTACATTCTGACCTAGTCTATTTTTTGGAAGTCGAAAATCTCCAGGGGGACAAAGATGCAGGCTGTATTTGACGAGGGCTCAAGGAGGCTGGATACCCTTCCAACGATTTACTGCTGCAGAGAAGAACACAGTGGGAGCTACCAAGAAGTCAGGCTGACTGGCGATGCACCTCTGGAGAATCGGTGAGCAGGTAGGACCTGGTCTACTCTTGTTTCTCAGAGCACTTTTTGGCAGAAAATTCTCAAAGTCCCAAGTTTTGTATTTGGGCCATCTGGTCATCTTTAGCACCACTTCCATGAGTTCAGGACTGTAGGGTCACCACTTGGAGGGCCAGGACTCACTCAGGCTGGGTCCAGGTGCGGGTTCAAGATGGTTGGAGCCTTTTCTGTCCCTGAGGCTCTGATCAGGAAGCCAGCCAACAAGCCCTTGGAGTCACTCTGGTAGTCCTGGGTTCAAGCAGAAAAGCAGGTCTCAAGCAGCAGGGCAGTCCACTTGGAGTAGCACAGCAGTGCTCTGGAGTAGAAAGGAGGCCACAAGCATCAGGCCAGTCCTCTGAGATTTCTCTGCAGGTTCAGAAGTGAACTGAAGAGTGGGGCTGATCCGATGGCCCAAATTTTATACCTGGTGCCAGCTTTGAAGTGGAAGAAACATCTAGAGTCCCACCCCTCAAGATGGTCTTGGAATTTCCTGCCTACCTGCCCAGGCTCCACTGGGTCTGAGGTCACAAATGTAGTTTGAAGTTCTTCGTGTGTGTGCTGAGGGAGCTCTTTTGAAATGTAAGTGGAGCTGTGCACAGCTATGCCCCTCCCATCCTATCAGGAATGGCCCATTCTTCCAACACCTAGGACCCTTTTGTGTTACTGTCTGGGAAGAAGATACAAAGGCCAACTGTCATCTACACCTAAACATGTGACTCAGGAAAACAGGCTGCAGGCATCAAGTCGTGAGGACAAGAAAATGCCAACTTTCTATAAGTGGCATTTTCAGAATTATGACTTAAAATCCAACTTTACCATTAAAGAGGGTTTTACATTACAATTCCTTAGACACCAAACATGATATTATTATCTGTTCCTAAACTAAAGCTATCATGTATTAAATGTAATAAGGTAACCCAATGTTATCCTATGGGAGAGGTAGGACTCACAGTTGTGAAAAACAAATTTGTGAATTTTTCACTACCAGGACTTGTAAAACTTAAAAGTACATGTCCAACTTTTTAAATACAATGGACCTTGCCCAATGGGCTGTTTAGGGCCTACCCTAGGGGTGGCATATGAATTAAAAAAGGAGATTTAGGCATGGCAATTTGGCCAAGTCGGATTGGCAGTTTAAAACTGCACACAGCCTCCAATGGCAGACCTGAGGCATGTTCTAAAAGGCTATTGAAATGGGGGCATAATAAGTGCTATTGATTCGCCAGTAGCATTTAATTTGCTGGCCCTGGGTATATGATATAGCACTTTCCCAGGGACGTATAGGTAAATTAAACAAACCAATAATCTGTAAGCCCAAACACTTTAGCACTAGTGATCAGTAATAAAGTACACAGACTCCTAACGCCAACAAAAAACAAATTCAGAAAAACAAGAGGGGAGAAGGCAAAACGTTTGGGAAGAATACCACCTTAAGGCTGACATATCTAACACTTTGCAATGCAAGGAGTTCCAGTAGATAACTGAACCTCTTCCCCCACTCCTCACATCACAGTCGGGTCTAATGATGGAGTCATTTAGAGGGAGCAGGAGGGCCATTATATTGTTGGAAGGTTTGGTTGACCCAGTCTATCTAAAGACTAGTATGTCAAGATTGTAATAGAAAATTGTGTCAGCAATTGTCAATTTATGCTTCACTTCTGATCTGCAATTATGTACCATCAATTGTAGAGCTGAAGACCCAGTTTTGGTGTAAGGAGTGTGCAGGTGTTTAGTCTAAATGCGAATATTGTTCCTACTACCCATTGTCTTCACTGAGTAAGTCTGACGTTTGGTTTTTGCCATATGATAATCGGTATTCTGTTCTTAGAGATGTTAGGCATGGGGGTAGGAGTTGCATAAACCAAGATGGAAGAGTGGTATGAGTGGCGTAGTCTAGCAGCAGAATACAGTTGTCTACCTGTTGAGAGACAGCTGGAGAAGTTGTTCCTAGGTCTTGTGCATCTGTTAAGTTCACTCATCAGGTGGAGGAATAACTTTTTTAAAAGAGCAGTAAACATAGAGCTTTAGTTTAACAATGAATCATATATTTGGGTAATGTGGAATAAGTGGAAAAGATCAATCTTGTACTAGAGGGCATTCTGATCTGTAGAGTTGAACCAGTACTGATATCTGTCATACCCCCATTGACTCTGTGTGAGGGTTGTACTGAAAAAGAGACAAGAGATAAGCACCATCAGGAAAGGATAACCCACTATCTGAAGCTGTGTTGGTATTCACAATTTTGGACGATTAGCTTGGTCTTCGTTTTGGACTTAGTTTAAGTGGTAGTGGTGTCGGCCACGTCATCGGTGCAAAAGGCTCAGAAAGGAAAGAGTGGGAGGGGTGATGGGATAATTGTAACCAGGGTGATGGGATGAGACATGTGGGGATTATCATGGAGTATTTGACGGGGAAGAGGAAGTGTTTGTGAGCATAGTCAAGTAGCATTGTGGGACTGAAGGAGTATCTGTGGGGATCATCAATGGTCAGTGTGGAGAGAAGTAGTAAAGGCTAAGTAAGATTGGGGGATATGTTAGAGGGCAAAGCTGTTAGATGTGTTCCAGATATGGGACAGAAGTATGACTGATTGTGAGAGAGGTTGTTGTTGTATGGATTGTGAACTATCAGGTTTACCAGGTGGTGTTTGGTGTGCGCAGGATCATAGGAGGTGCAAGGATGGCAGAGATCTCTAAGTGTGGCTTTAATAGGTAGGGAGAATTTGCTTGTTTGCTTATGAAAGAGAGGTAGGGTTGAAGGGTAGAGGATGGCTGGGGAGGCCGCAACTACCACAAGGTGAATAGTGACATCAGATAGTTGAAATAGATGTTGGGAGATATTGAAGATAGTATAGTGCATACTAGTTGAGTGTGTGGCATATTCTGAATCAGTCTGAGGGGGTTGTGGTAAATCCCCAGGGTAGTTGGCCAGTAGGTAGGTTGGCAAGTTAATGAGGACCAGCTCTTTGGGACTAGGTCTCCCAGTCACCTAATGGGAGTTTGGTGTAGAAAATGTAGGAGCAGAGTAGGGAATCAGGACAAGTGTCCAGCTACCCCTCCCTTAATATCTTCAGTGTGTCTTAATTGCCAGATCTAGGCATTGGAGCCCTGCATACTTAATATAAGAAAGTTCAGTGTGTAAAGCATTCCCTAATCTTTGTGTCCCAAGAGCAGACTCAAGCTTCCCAGGTCTATGTGTGAGTAGCTCTTCCAGTTCAGGTTTCCCTTTTGATTCTGGTAATTGTACTGCAATTCCTTTAATTTCAAATGTAGTACCAAAATGTACAACATTTGTGTTTGGATTAAACCGCTCATCAATGCACCTAGGAAACTTGAGAAATCTGATTGCAGGTTCAAATTTAGATATGGTCAACTCATCTTTGTTAAGGTTGAAGTTTGATGTGAGACGTAGATGCAAGGTAATAAATTGCCATAAAAAGGGTAGGAGCAGAGACATTATCCTGCACAAGGATAATGTACATAGGGTTCTCTGAGTCAGATGTTGGTTTGAGCTCTAGACCTGGAGCAGAAAGGTGAGCTGGAGAAAATGTTATGTAGTGGGTGTCAGATGACAGATTAGTGGAGCAGCAATTTTTTATAGAGGTATGTGAGGAAGAGAGTTGCAACTCCTGGGAGTTGTGGAGGAGGAAACCCTCTTCATGGCACTGAGATGAGTTGAAAAAGTCAGACAAACATGAATTTCACACCTTCTATCGCCCACCTTAAGATTGCTTACTCTTCAACGAAGAACTTACCAACCTAATAACACATTTTTCTCTAACTGACTCCAATGACGTGTTCTTAGGCAACTTCAACCTGTACTGAAACAACACAGAAGACTCCTCAGTCTGCAACCTAATACACCTTCTTGAAATCAACTACCTCAAAAAACTCTATAACAAACAGACCCATAACAAAGGCTCTATTGTAGATGCGATAATCAATAGAAACAAGCTTGTCTCCCTCCGATCCATCATGCCTATCGACTGGTCGGACCACCACCTTATACTATTCTGTCTCAAGGCTTATCCCAGATCCGCCTAGCCCCATCCGACAAACCTGTGCACTGGGCAAGGAACATCAATCAAATTCCACTAACGGAGCTAGAATCCAGGATTTGTGCCCTATTACATTTGCAACCTCCCCCCCACACCGTAGAAGACCTCACAGCCCATTAGAGCTCAACGATTATAGATATTTTTGACCAAGTGGCCCCGCTCAAACTAAACAGATCGAGAAAAACCCAATCCAGATGCCGGCTCAACTTATACCTTAACAAAGAGAGGAGACAACTAAGACTGACCGAAATGTTGTGAGACAGAACCCCTCACCTGCACATCTGTCACTACTCAGATCTGAACGGCTCTCCTAAAAGAAACACATCTTATGGGAAAAAGCCACTTTCTTTTGCAACTAACTTGACCAGGTGAAGAACAGACCAAGGAAGCTCTTCAACATAACAAAACGACAAACTACACTGATTTCCCAACACAAAACTTAAGCCACCAATGAAAGATGTGAAGAAATAGCTAACTTCTTCACTGACAAAGTTGCCTTCCCTTATAACACAAAACCACCACGAAAACTCCCCCCCAGGAGTCAACTAATGAACGGAGTGCCCCAAATAAAATTAAAGTCAATAATGATCTCTTACAACTGAAAAACAACACTAAATAGTCAGACTTCAAACCTATGACCGAAGGCGAAGTCTTCAAGACAATCGCAAACTTGAAGCCCACATCTCACACTTTTGACCCCCTCCCCTCCACCCTAGTACATAACCTCAACCACCTCATCTCCGTTTTGGACCAAAATTATCAACGCCTCTCTCTCGTCAGGCTGTGTACCAGACTCCCTCCAACTAGGCCAAGTTACACACATTCTCAAAAAACCTGGTGCGAACCCTAATGACCCAATAACCTCAGACCTGTCACCATCCTTCCTTTCCTAGCAAAGACTATTGAGAAGTGTGTCTTATTACAACTCAACCAACACATAGAGGAATTCAACCTCCACAACACATTCCAGTCAGGATTCAGGAAAGGATGTAGCACTGAAACCCTATGCTCAAGATAACAGATTACATTCACCGATCCTTAGATGAAGGCGACTCCTGCCTCCTAATCCTACTCAATTTATAGGCGGCATTTGATACAGTAAACCATCAAGCTCTACTTGGGACACTCAAGAACTGCATGGGTATTAATGGCACGGTCCTGAGATGGTTCACTTACTAGCTGCAACATCATTCTCAACAAATGAAAATCTACTGTTGTCTCTCGAAGCCTGCTCCAGTTCCACAAGGTGTACCACAAGGCTCAATCCTCTCTCCAGCCCTCTTTAATCTCTTCATGGAACCCCTCACAGTTATTCTAAACCAATCAGGAGTCGAATATCAACTATCTACTGACAACACACAAATCTACTACAAAATAACATCACCCAGAGACATCTGTCATCTGAATACAACACTATAGAAGATATAAACCTGGTTAAACTCCAATCACCTAAAGCTGAACCCAAACAACACTGAACTACTACTCATCTTTCCAAAAAATAAACCTCTACTAACCCAAGAATGGGTCAAGAATTTAGATGCACTAAACTGTTCTCTCTCGCATTCGAACTCGGTAAAGCCCTTGGGTATCACCCTGGACAAAAATATGTCAATGAAGGAACACATCAACAACTCAGCCAAAGGAGCGCTCTACACATTAAAACATCTCAAGAAAATCTAATTGTTTATTCCCCTTGATCTTGAGACAGTAGTGCAATCTCTAGTCCTATCAAAACTTTACTGCAGCAACGCCCCTAAGAGTAATCCTCAATGCGGCTGCCAGATTCCTCACAGGAATCAAGCAGTTTGATCACATCTCACCTGCCCTCAAAAGTCTCAATTGGCATCCCATTGAAGGAAGATGCACTTTCAAGACAGCTTGCATCACTCACAAAGCACTTCATAGAAAGAACCCCAAATACCTTGAAATGAAACTATCAAGAGCAGGAAAAGGCCGGGCCCTGGGAAGGTCCAACCCACTCTTACTCATACCTCCAAAACTGAAGAAGAATTCATCCCAGGCACGTTCTTTCTAAGGAAATGCTCCTAGGATCTGGAACTCACTACCTAAGGATCTCCGCTGTAACCCCTCCTTCTCTTGCTTCAAGCGAGACCTCAAATCTCTACTGCTTAACAACTACTTCAACACGCTCCCAAACTGAACTATATTTCTCAAAGATCCAACCCCCATCGACAGGACCCTTTGATGTGGTCGCCTGACGCGCTCGGAATCTAATCTGTCAGTAATGCAGTTACCTTAATGCTGGTTTATCATTTACTTTTGTTACTGTTTGTGACTACATTAATGCTGTACTGTTCTATACTCTTTTGTTGACTGTTTTGATCCACAGGAATATTCCACAGGAATATCATGTAAAGCGCTCTGATACCCTCGGGTCGAGCTAGCGCTACATAAAACAAAAATAAATAAATAAATCAGTGGATTGAATTATTTCATGGCTAGCTTGTTAAGTGTCAAACAGAGTGTACCTTAGTTTTACTAAATGAATTGTTGAAGTGGGACACAGAAAATGACCCAGAACTAGGTATCAGCATAAAAATAGATGCAGGGACAAGTGTCCAGCTACCCCTCCCTTAATATCTTCAGTGTGTCTTAATTGCCAGATCTAGGCATTGGAGCTCTGCATACCTATATATAATAAAGTTCAGTGTGTAAAACATTCCCTAATCTTTGCGTCCCTAGAGCAGACTCAAACTTCCCAGGTCTATGTGTGAGTAGCTCATCCAGTTCAGGTTTTCCTTTTGATTCTGGTAATTGTATTGCAATTCCTTTAATTTCAAATGTAGTACCAAAATGCACAAAAATTATGGATGGAATAAACCGCTCACCAATGCACCTAGGAAACATGAGAAATCATCTGATTGCAGGTTCAAATTCAGATATGGTCAACTCATCTTTGTTAAGTTTGAGGTATGATGTGAGACGTAGATACAAGGTAATAAATTGCCATAAAAAACAGATGAGGTGACGCGACTGTGGTCTGCACTCTTCCTGCTCAAGCATGTGAATACCATATTTAATGCTCTACTACCTCCATGCTTTAAACTGTAAATCGGTGTGAGTAGTTGTGCACTGATTTGGCCCAGGCTTAAAGGAGCAATGCAGCAGTAGTGGGGTTGAGCACCTAACATCCTTCTTAGATAACAGAGATGACCAAGGTTAACAACAAAAAGTTCACCAAACATGAATAAGGTAGTGGTTGGAGCTGTACGATCACACAGATTCCTTGAACCGATATTTACCAGCATAGGCTAGAGGTATAGTTCTCAGAGCTTCACCCTGACTGGGGTCACTGTCTGGATAGCTCTTTGGTTTAAGATCCTGGTCCCGTGGCAGCACACCTCGGGCTGAGTCAACTACATCATGGAGGTGAGGTCAGCTAAGGTCCCGGATACTCTTGTCAGTTATTGCTCCAAATTACCTTTTAACCAATGTTGTGGGTAACAATGTTGACTCCCTTCTCAGCGGTTACCATGATCTATTTTATTTCTACAATTGTCAGGCAATGAATATTAGTCTCTAATGAGAATCAGATATCCGTCTTGTAGGTTGGAAGGCTTGGCCCACCTCTTTTGGCTCAATCAAGCAATACTGCATGGTAGCTTGCCATGAGGGCTGGCACGGTCGACGGCTACTCCACAAGGGGTGTGCTGGGTTGGTGCAATGCATCAGGATCACAGTCATCACAGCTATTGCTCTTTGAAGGAGTGGGATGTGGACAGATACACTCTCAAGAATTGGTGCTAAAGGTTTTGGGCTAGCTGTTGCACACTGTTTAGTATATTTTTGAAGGTCATCTTTAGTCTTTCCATTTTACGCCAATCGCTTGAAGTACATTGTTCAAGTTCCCTACTTTGGAAATGCAGCCCCATCAGTGTGTTTACATAGGATTTCCAGTATTGGCTAAGATTTTATTTTTGCAATCACATCCTCACTTAAGTCTGGCTACAAATTCAAAGACAGGAAATTAGGATAGTTTGTAAACACCCACTAGGAAGTGGGAGTCATCTGGGGTACTGAGAAACCCTGTGTATTGGTAGAAGAGCTACTAGGACACTTCTTGTTCTATGTGGGTGTCAGGGCTGGGAAAGCAGGTTCTCAAATTCTTGCCTTTACTGTGCATTGGTGGCCAGTTGTATGATTCGTTCCATGACCAATGAGGGCAATAGACATATTGCTACTAAGAACACAAATCCCTCTTGCATATTTTTCATACAGGCTGAAAATGTTTCACTCCCTGCATTCTATGCTTGTTGATTTCTATTGTTTTGTTGGCATTAGGACTCTGTTCACTTTACCTCTGCTAACCAGTGCTAAAGTGCTTATGCTCACACCCTTAAACATGGTAAAATTGGCTTACACCTGTTTGGCATATTTAATTTACTTGTAAGTCCCTAATTAAGTGGTACTGCACGTACCTATGATCTGTAAATGAAATGCTACTAGTGGGCCTGCAGCACTCATTTTGCATATACTAATGTCGCTCTTTAAAACATATCTCAGGCCTGCAATTTGCAAGGCCTAAACCTTCCTTTTTCATACATATAGGTCACCCCTAAAGTAGGCCATAAAGGCCATACCATAGGGCATGGGGCAACATATTTAACAAGCATTGGCACAGCCAATAGGTCTCGCCTTTGGGACCTTATAAGTATTTAGTTATGCAGCACAATATCCTTACTGCAACAACATTAACTGTTGCATGGCTAAACACTTATAAGGTCCCAAAGGCGAGACCTATTGGCTATGTCAATGCTTGTTCTAGTTCTGAGGTGTTATTGACTGCCTGGGTGTTTCTAGTTTCCATGACACCCTCTCTTAAGGCATAAGACATGCAGTAAGTTCTGCAGAGCATCTCCAACAAGGGACTTTTGAGGAATGTGGGTTTTCATGCTTGAATATGTTGTATCCTACTTGCAAACACTAAAATAACTTTTCCTTCCCTCTGTAGCTTTTGTGACTGTCTCTGCCTCATGCGGCTGCAAAGGCTTCACGCAGAATGCTGTGTGTTCATGTGAAGCTGCTACATTGCTTCAAAGATGAGGTACCCACAGGGTTTAAGTGGGATGAGAAAACTGGGGGGGGTCTCCCATAGGGGCGTGGCCGATGTAATTAAGAGCGTGTCTTAAAACACACGCTAAAAATCTGTGCTGAGTATAGCGGGCCGACTGGTATTTTGCTGCTTCTGTCCATTCATCCAGATATATAATACAACAATTAACAGCTGCTGTGGGCTGGCTGGTCTGGTGTCCATCTTATTGCAGCCGCACCCGAGTTCTTTAGTTCTTTAAAAAAACATTTACTTGTTAACGAGGCTTTGTTTTTTCACCTCTTCTTAGAGCCCCTGCATCTCCACTCTGCCTATTGCTGGCAGAATTACCCCCCCCTCCCGAAATTTTTATTAGCCCAAACCCCCGAAACTTGGCTTTACTTGCGCCTCTGACTTCGTTGTATATAATATTAAAAATTGTGCAGTTCTTGTAGGCGAGGTTGTGGCGTATGGCTAGAGCTACCGACGGCTCGAGTTTCACATCTCAACATCTTGTCATTCAAAAAATGAACACGTCCTTGTGCAGTGCAACTGGTGCTAATGTTTGCGTTATATAAAACTGCACAACGAGTCATTTTGAAGTGACATCAAAAACAGCGATGGGTGGTACTATTGCAGAGTTACGTTTTTTTTTTGTTTTACCCACCCCGAGGGTAAAAATGGAGAGCCCGACAGGGACCCGTTTCGGCACCTGCTTTTTAAAACTGCCGGTGCTCAGCACCGGCAAGACCCAACCCACTTAAAGCCCTGGGTACCCAGACTATCCAATCACCAAATGAAACGTGCATTTTACCACCATCTTATGAAGCGTACAACGTGTCACTGAAGAGGACTCCATTGATAACACATTCAAGTTGCAAGCATAAAATAAAGTTAAGCATACAAAAACTAACACACACACATTCTCTCGGTTGTTGAGCGCCTTGATGAATATAGAGGGTTAGTAAGAAAACAGCCGGGTGGCACAGCTGTACGCACAACGCAGGCACCTTCCTCGCTCCCTTTCCACGCATCCTGTGCTGAACACATTATCACTTATGAATTTCCAGAGGAAAATGGGGAGGGGGAGCCCACCTTAATCCTATTACGGATTCAGCCGAGCTTATTTAACATGGGACCACTCTGCAACCATCGAGAAGGGGGCCATTGTCTATGTTGCCATGGCAACCCGTCTCGGATGCGACCCGGTCGAAGATAGCGGATTGGCTGCCGTTTATTTCTCAAGGTGTAGTTCCCCGAGTGAAGAAACTTCTGCGTCTGATATGCGTGTTCCCGGCAGTGTCCCCACAGCCACACTTTGTTGTCAAGCAAGCTAGATTGGGAAACGCCATTCAAAAGGGAAACTCAGCTGCAGAGGAATCTTTATATGTCGTTCTCAGCTGCTGACCAGCGATTGCCACGCCGAGACATCGCTGGCAGTGGCAAGCACCAGAATCAAGTGTATAAACAGCGACGCTTCCAATAAGAAAACGGGGCGAATAATATGAAGAAAAAAAAATCTTTCAACAGAGGCATACAAGTGACATGCAGCGTAATATGGAGAATAAGTAGCTTGTGTATGGTGGGGGTACAATTGATACAGACATGAAGCAGCACTTCATTACACATTAATTCAGTCTTGCATTGTGTTCAGTGCCCTCTGGTTCTCAGACGCAGCTGCTCATACAACAAGCAACAAAAACCTTACGATTTTAGTTTATTTCAAACAAATTCTGACGACAATGTTTCCAAAAGTTGGAACCTACAATTCATTACAACACACTGTATGAAAGTGTTACGAGAACTCTGAGCCTAGAGCGCTCGGCTGCAGATGTCCATGACAAATTGATTTAAATGCAATTCAGCTGACACAGTTCGTGTTACATACACCCTGGCGACGAGGCAGTCATTTCCAAATTGGTTGTTTCACTGAAAAAGCAGAAAACACTAATTTAGTTTTATGACCCTTGATGTAAATTGCAGCTGCTCTACTTGGAATGTTTTGCGGGCTCAACATTTTTACAGAATCGGAATTCTCCTTCGATAGCAGATGCACGCGTTATCTACAATTCCATTCTAACCAATCCCATTGTTAAACAAGTGAAGTGCTGGACAGCAGACACGTCGGCAGCGTGAGAGAGGAGCAGGGGCGAGCGAGCGTGGCAGCCTGCTGAGCTGACCACACGCTCGTGCACAATGGCCATGTGTTTTGAATTATCGCGCCCGCGTCTGGGCACGATAATTGCAAACAGATGGCGCACGTGCGGGTAACCGCACGGAAAAGGCCATTGTGCACGAGCGTGTGGTCAGCTTTCAAAAGCCCCTTACATAAAGTCTCACAGAGCAGCGCTTGCGCGCTACTCGAGGCTCGACCTAAAAAGTGGGACATGTTGGTTTAAGTTTGACATGTCCTGATAGTGCAAAACTTCTAATGTGTTTTTAGTACTGTAAGGCCTATTTCTACCGTTGGATTACATTGGGTTAACTCATTACATCTAATAAGTGCTAACGTTTGATTGGGAGAAGTTAGAAATGTCATGTTTGGACTCAAATGAATTGTAATTTAAAGTACTTCTATTGGTAAAGTCGGATATTAACTCACAATACTGAAAATACCACTTTAAGAAGGTTGGCTTTTTCTTGCCCTAACCATTTGGTGCCTGCTGCCAGTGTCCTGGGTCACATGACTATGAATGGCTCTGCTGCTGGGGTTTGTGTATTCCTGCCAGACAGCGAGACAAAGGGGACTAGGTGTAGTCAGGATGGCCATCATGCCAAGATGGCTGGGGACAGAGCTGTTTCCTGCCCCACTTGGTTTTTGGGCAAAAGTGTGAGTTCAAAATATTGGAGCACATAAATATTGGAAAAAGAACATTGTGATTAAAAAATATGGTGTTATAGGGTAAAATTTATTTTTTTTGGTAAGTAATATTGTTTTTTAGAATATCATTGTTTTTAATATTGTTTTCAGTTATATAGATGTAAACAATATTGTTTTTCAATGTGTTTTAGTTAATATAATAATTTTAGGTGTTACTATTGTTGGTGTAATTGGTATTATTTAAAAACATGTAGTTTGTAATTTTAAGTGATTTAGTATTTTTTCTTTCAATTTTATTAGTGATTTGTAGTATTATAGCAGGTTGTTGGGTTTGTATGGGGCCAGGGTGGGAAGTTATTTCAATTAGAAACATGTTTAATTATTAATTATGTAAATGTTTTAACTATTAATTTTTTAATTAAAGATTGAAATTGCTTTTTTTCGTTTAATTATTATCAATAGTAAGTTATTTTTTAGCAACGGGTTGTTGGGTTTTTATAGTTATCGGGTGGGAAGTCAATTAAGTTATAAAAAAGTAAAAATTATTGTTAATTAGTTTATAATTGTTCATTAATTATTTAATTGATTATTAACTATGTAAATAGTTTATTACCAATTTATTTAAATTATACATCAGTAGTGCATTGTTGGTATAAATTATTGTTACTTAGCTTTTAATTGTTAATTCATTATTTAATTGATTGTTACTTAAGTGAATGGTTTCATACTGATTTACTTAAGTTATATTTTAGTTGTGTGTTGCTGGGATTGTCGGGGAATAGGGTGAGAAGTTGGATTAAATTAAATGTATTTTAATTTAGTGCTTTTTAAAATTATTTTTTATTTCATTATTAATTATGTATATTATTTAATTTACTAATTATTGTGTAATTGTTGTAATGTTTTATTTATTTAAATGTGTATTTTAGTTTTTATATATTAAAAATGATTTTTTTAATTTGCTGTGTTATTTATTTTAAGTGAGTAGAATGCTAAGAATAAAAAATATATTATATGTTTTATATTACTTGTATCAATTTATATTTTTATGTAATTTATTAATTGGTAATACATTATGTATAATGGCCTGATATTATTTATTTATTTATTTGCAACTAAATTTAATGGTAAGTGTTTATGACATTTTGTTTCTGAGATGATATCTATTACTTAAATGTAATTTCTTTTTTATGTATTAATTGAATTTAAATAAATAATTAATGATTTGATAATTGTGTCATTCTCTGCAGTTAGTGAAGTTGATATAATTATATTATATTATATTTACTTACATTTCTTTCTTTTTAACTTATATGTAATTTTTTTTAATAAATATATATATATTTCCATATGCTGTAATTTAATATTTGGTAGTAAGTGTTCAAAACATTTGCCTAAATTAATAGGATTTGTATTCATGTATGTAGTCCTTATTAAGGGCCTGATTATAAGTTTGGCGGTCTGCCAGCGGACTGCCATGCCAGCGCCCACTACCAGATCACCAAACTCGTCCGCACACCGCCCGACAGATTACGAGTTTAATCGTGATATGGCAGGCGGTGCTTTGGAGGTCCCACGGCGGTGCCTTTCAAAGGCTCATATGTGAGCCTTTTAAAGGCAGTGCTGGAGCACCGCCAAAGTGCGTTCCTGCACGGCATGGACTGTGAAGTCCATGCCGTGCAGGAACAGGGGGTGCATACAGACAGGGGGGCACACCATGTGTCCCCCTGCATGCAACTCCAGGCCCAGAGGCAACAGGGGGCCCTGTAAGGCCCCCATAGTTTCCTCACGACCACCCTTTTCATGGTGGGCTCACCGCCATGAAAATGGTCGCAGTGAGGAAAGTCGTAATATGCTTAGCGATTACGCAGCGGCACTACCAGCATCTTTCGGCCTTTGACCGCTGCAATGCCGCCAAGGGATCACGGATCCCGGGCGGTTGTAGCAGTCCTTTAGCGGTCCGACCGCCAAACTCATAATAGGGCGGTTGGACTGGCGATGCCCATACCGCCACCACAAGTTCGGCAGTCCATCGGCCCGCCAAACTCATAATTAGGCCCTAAGTCAAACACTACCCTGCTGTTGCTTAGACTGGAGTGGCAATAGAAAATCTATTCCTTCCAAAGTCCAACACTTTCCCTACTGTTGCAAAGACTGGAGTGGGAATAGTAAATGTATCCTCTACGAACTCCAACTCTTACTCTACTGTTGCTTGGATTGGAGTGGGAATAGTAAATTTAACCCCTCCGAAGTCCAATACTTTCTCAACTGTTATTTAGACTCGAGTGAGAATAGTAAATCTAACTCCGTTGAAGTTCAACCCTTTCACTACTGTTGCTTATACTGGAGTGGGAATAGTAAATCTAGATCTTCTGAAGTCCAACGCTTTCCTTACTGTCGCTTAGACTTGAGTGGGAATAGTAAATCGTAACCCTCCAAAATCCAACACTTGTCCTACTTTTGTTTAGATTGGGTTGGAGTGGGAATAGTAAATGTAACCCCTTCGAAGTCCAACACTTTCCCTACTGTATATAAACTGGAGTGGGAATAGTATATTTAATATTTCCAGAGCCCAACACTTTTCCTAATATTGGTTAAATAGATTTTATATTTTATTTGTTTATTCTTTTCAATTTAATGTTATTTGTTTGTATTTTTATATTTATTTAATGTTTATAGTATTTTTAGGAAATGTTTTTTTTTTTTTTTTACAGTTTTAATATTTTATATAGTGGTAAATTAATTAATATATTTTGTTAATGAATTGTTTATATTTTTATACAGTTTTTTTTATTTGTGGGGCGGTCTAAGTGAATTTAAATTGAGTTGCACATTGCCGGTCCTGCTCTATGTGTGTTTGCCAATGATTACGAGTCAGGAGGACTCGAAACACGTCTGGCAGTTAATCCACGATGACGTCTTTGCCAAAACTTGCATGCAGTCCCCGTGAATAAAGTTATTGGAACATATCCTACCTGCTGTGGCTCTTCCATAAGGGGCACCCTTTTTTGATTGGATTTGAGCGGCCTGCTCCGGCCGCGGAAGAAGCCCCGCTGCAAGCGCAGCGTTCCTGAGGTGAGGCCATCGGGTGTCATCGCAAAGGGAGGTAGTCCTATCACGGAAGATCAAGAATGCAGCATGTTTTCAACAAGATCGTACATCATCCCACTGTGGTTTTTAAGTGAACTTTAATTTCATGTATTTCAGGTCGGACTCACTGGAGTATTAATCATGTGCACTACGAAAACCAGAAAGGCCAGAGAAGTGGCCACGCCCACTGGGGCGGTCTAAGTGAATTTAAATTGAGTTGCACATTGCCGGTCCTGCTCTACATGTGTTTGCCAATGATTAAGAGTCAGGAGGACTCGAGACGCGTCTGGCAGTTAATCCACGATGACGTCTTTGCCAAAACCTGCATGCAGCCCCTGTGAATAAAGTTATTGGAACATATCCTACCTGCTGTGGCTCTTCCATAAGGGGTACCCTTTTTTGATTGGATTTGAGCGGCCTGCTCTGGCCGCGGAAGAAGCCCCGCTGCAAGCGCAGCGTTCCTGAGGTGAGGCCATCGGGTGTCATCGCAAAGGGAGGTAGTCCTATCACGGAGGATCAAGAATGCAGCATGTTTTCAACAAGATCGTACATCATCCCACTGTGGTTTTTAAGTGAACTTTAATTTCATGTATTTCAGGACGGACTCACTGGAGTATTAATCATGTGCACTACGAAAACAACAAGGCCAGAGAAGTGGCCACGCCCACTGGGGCGGTCTAAGTGAATTTAAATTGAGTTGCACATTGCCGGTCCTGCTCTACGTGTGTTTGCCAATGATTAAAAGTCAGGAGGACTCGAAACGCTGTGAAAATGTAAAATCTGAATCTCTTGTTTTTTAATTAAGCTGTGCTTCATCCATTTTCACCCCTGTCCTGTTTTCAGCCTGGCTCTATCCTTGACACCGCACCTGCATCAACATTGGTAAAGAATCTAGATTGAGACATTGTAGGCTGCGTAAACATGCAAAGTCAGCACAAAAGAACAGCTGATGTCTGCACTGGGTTTCGTGTGTTTGTTAAACAATGGTAAAGCCTTAGATAAAGTTTGCTCAGATAGCCTATCTTGTTGTGCAGCTTCAGGACGCGACAGTTACACAAGGCACCAAGGTTGTTGATTCTTACCGATTGTCTCATTTGTATGTTCTTCCCAAAGCTCTATTTACCTCTGGGCGTTCCTTGTCTATGATCTTCACTATAAAATCTCATGTAACCATCGTTCAGTGTGTTCTCTCCTTGGGTATCTTGATGGTACTTGTCGGATGGAGACCCATTCATGAATGCTTAATAAATAACCTATGGTTTGACTTCGCTCCAGTGTCATTTCCTCCTTACTTGTTAAAGAACCCGTGGCGAAGTGGTGATCCCTGCACCAGCAGGTTATTAATTAATCTGCTCCACAAATTGGCGCCCGAATGCGGGGCCCCATCAAAGGCTTGCAGTTGGACCAGGAGAGGAGATCGGGTCGGTAAGATGAACTTCACTGAGGGGCGCCCCACCTGAAGAGACTAGTGTTGCTCATGGTCCAAGGTGATTTTTCAGCTCTCCGACTCTGATCTTCCTGGCGGCTGCTGGCCTTGACTGGGGCCTTCGGTCGGTGATTTTCTTTGGATTAGGGAGGATCGACAGGTGGGAGTCCAAGACTACGCATGAGGTAAATCTGTATTGAACCGGTTCATTTGTTCATTTGGTTAGGATCTGTTTGATCTTTGCTTGACTTGGTATTTGTCTTGACTTGGTATTTGTTTGGTAATCCGTTCGGAATCTGCTTGGAATTTTGAAACCTAGGATCTGTTTGGTATTTTGAAACCTAAGCTTTGTTTTGAGACTTGCTATTTTGTTTTGACTAACATTTTTTCTTACAGGTAAATGTGAGAATATTTTTTATTTCTTTCTATTTATAAGTTTTTTTAATCTTATATAACATGCCTGTACTTAGCACCCTTTGGATGTTTTGTTGTTGCTGCTGCGATAAGCAGAGCATTTTGGAAGCAAGTCAGCCGGCGCAACCAGAAGGTACGCCGAATTTTGAGATGTACATCAAATATGGTATTTGTCCCATCATGTATAATGCATTGTGGAACAAATATACAAAAGGGGATCCCCAGTTACAATAGCCATTAGAGGGAACAATGGACCCTCACAAACTCGAGTATTTAGAGAATCGATTGTTTTTGAAGAAAGTTAGGCCGGCCATGTTTGACAGTCTGCGTATGTGGAGGAAAGAAGTGAAGGAGCGGCAGCTCAAGGCAGAGAAGGTACAAAGGAAACAGGAAAGGAAGACAGAGTATCAGAAGTATAAGGAATTGAAGGATAAGGAAGTTCAAGAGAAAAAGGAATGTTTAGATAGAGAGCATAGATTATTAACATCTAAGGAATATATAGTTAGACCAACTGTAGCAGTTCAGGTCCACCAAGAAGATGTGGATTCAGATATTGATGGGTTGTTGATAGAACGAACCCCACCCCCATATGTACCTTTAACACCTCTTCCCCCAGGACCACCGAATGTTGTTCCCCTTGTACCCCCGGTTCCACCTCCTTTGCCCGCGGTTGTCCAGCTCCCTATTTTCCAACCAGTACCGGTACATTCCTTACCCCTCCAACCCAGGCCACTGCGCCCCCATCCCAGGCCTCTGCGCCTCCACCTCAGGCCACTGCACCCGAAATGACTGATGATCCCATACTTCCTGCATCTGTCCTGACCCCTCGAGTTCTTCGTTCTACTGTACCTCAGTTTCGTCAGGATGCGATAAGGTTAATGGTATTAAATTGGTTAAGTGATCTAGAAATGGAAGTAGAAGAAATGATAGATTTGCTTCTATGGCTGTCCGCTGACCAATTTCTTCTTTTTAAAAAAAATATTTTTTATGTCCATGTCAGTTAAACTTTGGGAAAGTTAGTAAAAAAAAAAACATTTTTTTGTCCTCTAAAATTTAGGCCCAAACAACAAATACAAGAAAAATGTAAAGGTATTTTAGAGTAATCCAAAAGATTCTTAAATTATAAAACAAAAAAAATCAAAGAAGCGGAATAGCAATGTTAAAAACGAAAACAGGATTTTTAAGCTACATGTTATTAAAAAAATGTCAAGACACGTACCGCTGGGCAGTATTTGTTGCCTCCTGCCTGGCACAAAGACGCTTTGATAAACAGTGGCAAGAGGAACACGTAAAATGTGTAAATTGTAGAAGTGTTCACTGTGCTCAAAGGAATGCACCTGACTGAGCTTAACACAGACACCCAGTGAAGAGCTGATCTCGGTCCACTTACCAAATGCCTTTTGTCCAGGTGAAGCCATTAACAGTATTCACAAGGCCTCTTCACTTTTTTTTTCTTTCCTTAGAGAATAATGCACAAGTTAACTAAATCCTATCTTAAGTAGGGGAGTGCGAAATTCACATAATTTGCTTCTGTGTACTTATGCGAAATTTCTACTAAATTATGCGAATCTGTCATTTTGTGCTACATTTTAGAGCAAAGTGCGTCCTTGCATCAATTTTGATGTGAGGACACATTTTACACACCCCCAAAAAAAAATTGTGCAGAAAAACAAAAGCCCTGCAAATAGCTGCTCGCGTTTTGTTGTTCCCGTGCGTTTGTGGTATATTTTTACCATGGAAGGCTCATAATTAAGTGAAGTGGCATAATTTTGGGAACTTTGCGTAACAAGTGTAATGCGAAATTCCTAAAAATACGCAAATTATACCAGCATAATTTATAGATCGTCTTGGCCTAATCTTGAGGTTTTTTCACATTCAACAAAACAACAGCTATTTTGTCAGTATCTAAAAGCCTTGATGGCGTTATGGGGAAAGCATTGAGTAATTATTGACACATCTCCCGGTCATCACTAGAGCACTGGACATTTTTTTCCAGGAAGAGAATTTTTTCATGGATTGCTTTGGCACTGATAGGGTTCACCTAACACGGAAGCACTGAGGTTACGAAGCAGTTCTCCATGTGAGTGATTTGCTTGCTGCCTCCAGTAGATGGCGCAATTTTGCTACTTCCTATTGCCAGCTGTTCCCCCGGAAGTAATCGTATTTGCATGCTTCCACAGAGTTCCCTTAGAGAAGCATGTAGGTACCCCCACATTTTTGAGGAGAAAAAGATTTACTGTTCTAACTCCAGTCCTCGAATATTTGGGAAAAGAGTATAGTCAAGAGCCTTGCCAGGCTTCACTACCTGGATGAAGAAAGGAAAAAATAAAAAAATAAGAAATAATTTCTGTTTTCTGTCTATTTGCCCTAGACATGAGACTGGGTGTACAGTTAGTGACCCCATGTCTCTGTTCTTGCGGATCCAGACCGTGGACCCGGTCAAGAAGTTTTGGGTGGTAATCGCGGTAAAGGTTTTCAAATGGTGCTTCCTGACCCGTTGTAGGTCAGTGACGTCTTACGTCCCAGCCGTCCTTTTATGTCGCTGCGGTTACATTAACTGTGGGGACTGTCTACAGACCACAAATGTATTCTGCTTTTAGCGCGGAAGTCGCCGCATGGTGGTTTTCGTCCTCATAAGGGACATTTCTTAATAGTATTTTTGTATCCCTGTTACTTTGTAAATGTTCTTTTTTTATGCAGTGGAGGCGGAGTGGAGAGCCGGGTGACCACGAGCAAGGATGATGCTTCTCACCCCGCCTTGCCTCAGCATGGAAGTGATGTTTGATTTCTGTTTTTTTTTTTTTTTTTTATTGTTTACTGTAGCAGTGATGCCCAGAGGGCATTATCTGCCCCTGTGTAGAATAGCTCAAATGCCATGCATTGAAGGTACAAAATTGGGCAAAGAATTGAGAAGACGAGTCACTAAAGACCAAACGGTACGCTGCGCTGCCGCCATGGGTGGAGCCCGGAGTTGTCCTGTGTTAGAGACGCGTGTGTTGCACATTCATACCACTCTGTTGCCCTCGTAACCCTAAGGTACCAATGCCTGAGAGATGGGTGGTGTTGTAGGGTTTTGAGATGAAAGCAAATCGGAGATAACAATGGTGGACAAGATGAGTCACGACTGTGGAGTTTTTAGAGTCGCAGCTCTTCGCGCTGCTCTTAGTGTGAGCTGCGTCATGTAATCCTCATGGCTGTAAAAGAGCTGTTCATGTGTTTACCTCCCACGCTCCTGCCAGCATATGGTTCTTTGCTCAAATCAGGTAGTCAGCTGGCGGCCATTTTAGTTATGGTAAACACTGACCCCACCTTCCCGAAATTGTCTAAAACTAAAATGTTACCCTGTATTTTTGGCTGCTTTTTGCCTGTTGGTATTATCCAGGTGGCCTTTTCTCCACGTGGACCTTGTAGAAGCCACCATTACTCTTGCTTTCATCTTCAAACCCTGCACAGGTGAAGCTGGGAATAGGCAGGGGGTCGGAGGCGAGAGAAGTATGTGTTTCATTGCCAAGTCTGCTGCTTTTTTTGTACAGTGTGTAATTTTGTGCCACCCGGAAGTGTGTAGACCAGCCCTTTCCTTTCTTCTAGCCCTTTCTTTCTCTTCATTGAGCTGTCGACTCAGGGCGCTGTAACATACTCTGGCCATTAAGTATATGTAAGTTCTTTTTAAGGAATCTGGAGGGGCCAAAGTCCATATTTATATATATATAGGATTTCATTGATTTGGGGGGTTTGCATGTGCAGTATTAATGAGGTTGTACACTTTCAGGGCAGAAGGTTCACCAAGATCTATGCTTGTGCAACTGAACAGATTCCTGGGTTGCTCAT
Organism: Calotriton arnoldi; assembly: GCA_963921515.1. Taxonomy (NCBI): domain Eukaryota; kingdom Metazoa; phylum Chordata; class Amphibia; order Caudata; family Salamandridae; genus Calotriton; species Calotriton arnoldi. The sequence goes on along the minus strand of CAWUFW010000301.1, from coordinate 4,623,588 downwards.
GTGCATTGTGACATTAATCTGAAACCTGCATGTGCACCTCGACAGCCATCTGAAATGCGCGTGAGCAGTGTGACATGCCAGCCGGAGAGCTGTTCCTGTACAGTGATCCTGAGTTACACTTTAAAATGTGCAGGATCCCTGCTAAGATTTTACAAGATTCCTCTGATGTCATCTGCATTCAAGTCGGCAGACTCTGCTCGTTTGTTTACTTCCTTCTCCCCTTAAACTCTCCCCCCTCCGGGTTCGGTCTTCGCCCACTGTTGGTAATGGGAATATGCTGAATTTGTTGCTTGTAATCCCATGGATGTTTAGGGAGATTTAATCCTATCTGTGTAAATATTTTGTTCGTTTTTTGTAAATTGGACTGAAAGGTTCCACTAGAAATTACATAAAAAATGTGAAGTAAGGTACTTTAAGTTAGAATTAGAGGCCGATGAGACGCAACCGCGACCATAATTGCCCTGGGCCTGGTAACACGCAGGTTTGTCCATTCAAAATAATAAAAAAACTTGGTAGGGATTAGGGCATTAGCCCACTCAGGTCCCCGTTGCACGTCTAACAGAACGCGTTACCTAATGAAGGGTTTGGGGGAAAAACAGAAGTTCCACGCTGCAAATTATCCTCAAGCAGCGGGTCTGGTAGAAAGATATAATGCCACATTGAAATTAAAACTTGCAAAAATTCAAGCCACAACGGGCCTTAATTGGCCAGATGCCTTGCCTTTGGCCCTGTTATCTGTTCGTTCCATCCCACATAGTAAGATTGGACTTTCTCCCTATGAGATAGTCTTTGGTAGGCCTATGAATGTATGGGGACGCCCAAGGCCAAATATGATAAAAGAAATACCGTACCCTGTTTTAAGTGATTACTTGAAAAACTTGACTGAAAAACTGTCTCTGATTCATCAGCAGGTGCATGAACCTATTCCAGACAAGTCAGAGGGTCCGGCCCATGGTCTTCAACCTGGAGAATATGTCCTTATAAAAAATTTCCAGCGTTCTAAAACTTGGAGCCTCGCTGGAAGAATCCGGAACAGATCCTGCTTGCAACTCGAACTGCTGTCCGTGTCACCAACAGACGCCACTGGATTAATGCAGGGCACTGCAAGCGAATCCCAGCAACTGTTCTCCAGCCAGAAGGCAGAAGCGATCTGAAAGATATCTTATAGACTCAGAAAAGTGTTGCTCCTCTGAATGAAGATACTTTGTTTCCTGATCAAACTACGCCTTCAGCAACAAGGTACGATTTACGACCAAGGAAGGGGAGGAGCAGATAGAGATACCGGAGGACCGATTTCAATTAGTGGAACGGTTCGGCTGTGACACGGTAGGATCACAGAATCGGCTGAACTAGGTTCAGAGGGGATTGTGATACGTGTTCAGTGGTACCTGGATCTCTCTCCAACCTGTAATTGTATTGATACTGAGAAGGAGAAATGCAGAAATTGGGATCTAAGTTGCAGATACGAAACAAAGACAAGCCGCTGTGTATGGTGATTTTGATTATACTCTTGATAATCTTGGCAGCAGTATTTTGGACAATGGAGAAAGTGATTCCGGCCCGAACCCTATTGCTCGCTACTACTCCTGTCCCCACAGAACATGTGTACTATACTCTTCCCTACCATGAACAAAAACACTGCATGTCCTACCTCAATAACACTTTCATACAAATGCTACATCATACCCACAATGCTACGAACACTACCAACTGCTGGGTGTGTGGAATGATGCCAGCTCATCAGAAGAAGGGAGGAACGCCTTTTATCCCCTTGCCATTCTCACATAATGGCTCCTGTAGAGCCTGGTTTGCATTATTGTGGGCCTCTGAAATAAGTCACAAAGTTTTTGCTGATATAGGAAGACTCAATGCCCAGTTAAATAGGGTATGTTACCCCGATGAGGAAGGAGATCCCCAAGCCAAAGGAACTGTATGGGAAATGGAGGAGTATCGCAGAGGGAATTCCTCTACCAGATATGTCTTCCCCAACACTCGAACAGCCAAGGGTAATGGACCTCCTGTTATCGCTGTAACCAGAGCCCGAGCAGAACTTTGTGTGAGCAGTATTGGAAGTATTCCCGTGGGAAAAAGTGACTGTACCACTGTTTTAAATATCACTGGAACGAACAATAGCACCTTTCTACCTTCCCATAACACTTACTTTATTTGTGGAAACAAGGGTTACTATCATCTACCAGTCAGTTGGTCTGGCATCTGTTATGTGTCTTTCTTACTTCCTCCTGTGTTTTTAGCACCTGCCTCTTATCACAAAGACCTGAAATTATTTAATGACATCTCTTTAACAAGATTCAAACAGACCATAAATAATATAACGCCATTTCCAAATTACATAAAATAGCTGCAGAAATACATCAAGACCAAGGAACCTGGTCCTGGTCTGAATGGTTGCAGGGACTTATCTCCACTTGGGGTTGGAAATTATTAATGGGAATAGTAATCATAGGAGCCATCTTTCTAACTTGCTGCTGTTGTATTCAATGTGCCCCTATGATATGCACCACTTGTATAAATGTTTGCAGTAGTATTAAACCCACCCCAATCAATGTTCATGAATTAAATAGAGAAATGATTATGCACACTGAAATTCATGAATTAATTAATATTAATGTACACGATTAATACATGTACCCCTTAGAATAGATTCAGCACAGCTGAAAAGGAAGGACTGTGAAAATGTAAAATCTGAATCTCTCGTTTTTTAATTAAGCTGTGCTTCATCCATTTTCACTCCTGTCCTGTTTTCCGCCTGGCTCTATCCTTGACACCGTACCTGCATCAACATTGGTAAAGAATCTAGATTGAGACATTGTAGGCTGCGTAAACATGCAAAGTCAGCACAAAAGAACAGCTGATGTCTGCACTGGGTTTCGTGTGTTTGTTAAACAATGTTAAAGCCTTAGATAAAGTTTGCTCAGATAGCCTATCTTGTTGTGCAGCTTCAGGACGCGACAGTTACACAAGGCACCAAGGTTGTTGATTCTTACCGATTGTCTCATTTGTATGTTCTTCCCAAAGCTCTATTTACCTCTGGGCGTTCCTTGTCTATGATCTTCACTATAAAAACTCATGTAACCATCATTCAGTGTGTTCTCTCCTTGGGTACCTTGATGGTACTTGTCGGATGGAGACCCATTCATGAACGCTTAATAAATAACCTATGGTTTGACTTCGCTCCAGTGTCGTTTCCTCCTTACTTGTTAAAGAACCCGTGGCGAAGTGGTGATCCCTGCACCAGCAGGTTATTAATTAATCTGCTCCACAACGCGTCTGGCCGTTAATCCACAATGACGTCTTTGCCAAAACCTGCATGCAGCCCCCGTGAATAAAGTTATTGGAACATATCCTACCTGCTGTGGCTCTTCCATAAGGGGCACCCTTTTTTGATTGGATATAGGCAGCAAGAGACTGCTGAAACGCGTTGATGTTTATCGTCACATGAATAAAACTACCGAGTGACCAATTCCTTTGGGAGTGCTGGATGATTATTTTTTCAAAGACGAATGATCCTATTGGAAATATATATATATATATATATATACCTGTGAGCAAGGCGTTTGCCAAAATGCATGGGGTGGCTGCCTCTGCACCATTAAATTCTGGCATATCTTACCTCCAGGAATGCACTCTTCTTTTACTGGGTCCGTGTGTTTCTATTTACACAAGTCTATCTCCTCGTTTTGATGAGCTGCACCTTTCGCCTGGGTCCGTGTGCGACATTGGAGAGCCTAGCTGTGTGCTGTGTGGACATATATATAAATTGAAATTTATCTATAAAAAGCATATATATATATATATATCTATATGTATATATATATATATATCTATATATATACATATATATAGATATTATCTACTGGCGGTCGCCAGTAGATAGTTATAGTTAGGACCTTTATCCATAGGAAATCCGCAACATTCTATTTGAAATAACTCTTGCGCCGGTTGACGAATCTTCGCGAAAGCTTCCAACTTGTTGGGGCGCTCCGCTCCGCTCCTACCCTGAAAGTCTCGGGTTGATTCGTCAAGCGGGGGCCGAGAAAAAAGGGGGGTCCCAAAACGCGTTTTCTTCATGTTAATTTCCATAGGAAATTTTAGCTACGGCTACAGCCCGAACTGCTGAACGGAATTACACCAAATTTTGCAAAAAGGTAGCGCTTGGTTCAGAAAGCGACCTTTTTTTTAAATGGTGTAAATCCGTTCAGTAGTTGCGGAGAAATTCAAAAAATAAGAGTGAAAAATCGATTTCCCATAGGAAACTTTATGCAAGGCTACAGCAAAAACTGCTGAACGGAATTACACCAAATTTGGCAAAAAGGTAGTGCTTGGTTCAGAAAGCACCCTTTTAAAAATGGTGTAAATCCGTTCAGTAGTTGCTGAGAAAATCCAAAATAAAAGTTTCGATATTTAGAGGCACGGAGGATCCGCGCACCCTCCCGATACATCTATGTGCAGTCACACACACCCCATCCACACAAACACTCAGGCACCCATACAGATACTCAGACAACCAATCAATAACTCATAGACAATCATGTAGCTATTTACAAACCCATGCAGCCACTTACACTCCAACAAACAGACGGATAAAGACATTCACACAGTTTAGTCACTAACCCATGCATTTAGTAAGATACGTTTAATCACTCACTTATAGAGTCAGTCACGCACCTACTAAATCATCCATCCAGACACTTATACACCCACTCATTATTCAATACACCTTGGCATATATATTAAACATATTTAAACTTTATAGAAACACACAGTCACTGCATGATGTCATCAGTGATGTCATTTGAGATGTCATCAGTGATGTCATCAGTGATGTCACTGACCATGTCATGAGTGATGTAATATGTGACGTCATCAGCAGTGCATTGCGGGGGCGCGAGTTATAGTTAGCTGAACTAATTATAACGGGGGAATTTCACGGGTTTTGTACGAGTGCAATGTCCAACTAACTATAACTGTCCCTAAAACCTATGGTTTTTTCAGTGAATATATATATATATATACACACGCACATATATATATATATATATATATATATATCTATATATCTGATCAGCAATTCTCCAATTATGGGAAAATAATCAAGCACTCCGTGGGGGTTTTGTTCACTCAACTTTATTTATGAGTGATAGCATCCACGCGTTCCGGCTGTCACACGCAGCCTTGATCACGATGCAAATCGCCATTTTTTACAACATTAAATACTCATTATTTACAACATAGAAACAAACAAAGGACATTCCCAATGCACATCTCTGCCATCATTTAGGTTAACATGGGCGCCATCTTGGAACATTATACACTTCCCAGTTGTTCCATTCCTTTACATGCAAGTGCTTTATAATGGATATTGATATATACTTTGCCACAATTATTTAAATAATTGTTTTCAGTATTTGAAACATGGACAGTTGCAAATTTCATTTCAACAATGTATCAAAGTTGGCAAATAAATTTTCTTGGTCACCCTTCGTAACAATTAATAAACAATTCGGCTTTGTTAAAGTGCTAGGTGCTCAATTCTAAGGTGCTAGTGCTTTCACATTATTTATATATGTCTTTTAATTTTTTTATAAAAGACAGTTTTTTTATATATTAAAATTCATATACATTTTTATTTTTAAAACGTTTACCCAATACTCATTCTTAAAGTGCTAGTGCTCTATTTTTACTTTTCACATTTTTCATCTATAAACATCTTTGAATTTTTATAAGATTGTTTTTTGTATATTAAAATTCATATACTTTTTAATTAAAAGCATTCTTCCTATTAAGATAGAATCAATAAAGTGCTAGTGCTTAATATCCTAAAGTGCAGATAATAAAGTGCATGTGTCCCCTGTCCTTCACCTCATAAATTTCAATTCACTAAAAAAACAGTTTTTCGAATGCTCAGCTTCACTTTTCCAATTTTTACTACAGACAGGTAAAAAGGTCTTCATCAATGTTTAGCCCATTTGGCTCCTTACTGTCCAATTCTAAAATGAAAAATGTTTCCAGCTTACGGAGTTCCTTCTCCCTGTTGCCTCCCCTTCTCTTTCTCGGGACTTCAGCTATACAGCTATATCTCATCTGACTTGGGTCACTATTATGCTCCCTTTCAAAGTGTCTGGCGACAGGGTAATTTCTATCATTATTAATGATAGCCCGTCTATGCTGTAGGATCCTTTTATGTACTGGCAGGGTAGTACTACCTATATAGATCTTCTTGCAAGGACATTTCAGCATATAGACTACATAACTCGATTTACATGTTACATGGCCTCTCACTTTCATGGTTTTATTATAAGGTGTTTTAAAATCTACTATATTTTCTCCATGCTGGCAGGCTTTGTATTTAAAACACCTTTTAAAACCATTCCTCGCTGATAGCCATGTCTGAGTACGGGTTCTTCCTTGATACTCACTTCTGACTAAGTGATCCCCAAGAGATCTAGATTTTCTGTAAGTTATCTCTGGGTTTTTTCTACTATCTGGCCCTAATAAGGGATCCCCCTTAATCAGGTGCAAATGCCGTTTTAAGAATGCTCTCAATTCATTGTGTTTAGTATTGTATGTTGTGATAAATCTGTGGTTACCTGGACTGTTCTTCTGTTTCCTCCTAGTTTGTGTTTTTGAAGGCTCGAATAGTATTTTATCCCTATTCAGTTTCATAGCTTTTTCGGATGCCACCCTGATAACTGCCTGAGAGTATCCTCTCTGGACAAATCGTTCGATCATCTCTCCTTCTATTTTCTCATATTCCGCAAGGTTGCTACAAGTTCTCCTAGCCCCGAAGAACTCTCCGAAGGGTATACTCCTAATTAGAGGTGCAGGGTGGGCACTCCTCGCATGAAGGAGAGTATTTCCCGCTGTGGGCTTGCGGAAAATTGTTGACTCAAACTTATCTCCTTGTACGGTTATCTTCACATCTAAGAACTCAATGGCTGTCCTACTGTAGTGTCCCACAAATTTCAAATTCAAGCTATTATTGTTCAGATCATTGATAAACAAATCAATGTTCTCTTCCGTGCCCTGCCACAGCACAAAAATGTCATCAATAAATCTGACCCAAATCAATACACTTGCCATCCAATGTTCCAGCTCAGGGCCTCTGAGCATCTGCTCCTCCCACCAGCCTAGATGTAAATTGGCATAACTGGGGGCGAAGCAGGTGCCCATGGCCGTCCCTTGCTCTTGCTGGTTCAAATCTGTTCCAAACATGAAAATGTTCTTTGTCAGGCACCAATGCATCATTTCCAAAATCATACAATTGTGATGGACAAATCTTATAGGTCTAGTTTTCAGAAAATGTTCAGTAGCTCTTAGGCCGTCCATATGTCTTGTGCTAGTGTACAGCATGGTTATATCTAGGGTTAATAACATCATATTACTTTCTCATTTCACATCATATAGGTGTTTTAGAAAATCTGCAGAGCCTCTAATGTAGGAGGTTAAAGTTTTAACAATAGGATTCAGAAAAAAGTCAATGTACCTGGAGACGTTTTCAAATAGGCTCCCTGGTGGGTTTACAATGTCTTTGTGCACTTTTGGTAAGATATAGAAAACTGGAATAATTGGATTATCTTGTTTGAGAAATTTAAATTCATCCCAACTAAGTAATTCTTGTTTGTTCCAAAATTCCAGTCTTTCGAAGAAACGATCTTTTACTTCTTCATACTCCAATCTTTGAACTTTCTTGTAGTATTCTCTGTTGGTCAATTGATTGAGAGCCTCTTTACAGTGTAGATCACTGTCCCAGAGCACGACATTTCCCCCCTTATCAGAGGGCTTTACCAGGGTTCCCTCTTCTTTCTTCAATTTAGCTATGACTCTCTGTATTTGAGCTTCCTGGGGAACCATCTTACGTTTTTGACTCCCTGTTTGGTAGTATAAACGTCTCAAATCCATAATTACATTGTCCGAAAAGACATCTATATTGTCCCTAACCGTTTGGGGGACATAACGTGACTGTGGACGAAAGGGGTTCGATCCGTCTCATTCAATTGCGTCAACAGTGAGTGGGCGTCATCCCTTTCTATTTGGTTTACTACAACAGTTGGCTCAGATCCTTCACTTTCATTCTGTAATGCCCACAGCTCTTCCAATGCCGGCATATCCATTACTGTTAGCATGTTTTGTCCCTCCTGAGGTGATTCCATTAGCGGCCGTGCCGGGGTTCTTTTGAGGTTTTTATGTAGTTTAGTCAGTTTTAATTTCCGGACGAATCTGTACAGATCCATTCTGCAGGTGGCGTAATTGAATTAGTTCTCTCCGCAATACGAGAGACCCAGCTCTAAGACTGCTTTCTCTTCCTCTGATAGTATTGTATTGTTTAAATTGATTATTGTGTTGTTTGGGGTTATTTCTTTGGTACCTGTTTCGCATTGGAGAGCATCGATCTGTTTGTTGGCCCTCCTGCAGCTTCTTCGGTACCCTTCCCCTCCTCTCCTTTGTTTCCTCTTCCTCGTCCTCCTCGTCCTCTTCCCTTCCCGCGACGTCTCGTTAACTGGTGATCTGACTTCTGGTCCAACTGTAAAAAACGGAGTTCTTCGGTAACATTAAGTCTCGTATTCACTACTCCCCATCTAGTACATTCTTCTTGTTCTACTTCTGACCCCGTGTCCGAACTGGCTTCACTCTGTGATATTTCTTGGCAGAATGTGCTCCTCCTTTGGACCTTCTGTCTCCTTTCCGGATCAAATCTTTTAGCAAATGTGTATATACGTCCTTCTTCATAATCTATACGATCACGTAAAAATTTTGTAGCTTTCCTGTCCTTAATTCTCTTTTCATATTTTTCCAGCCTAATCTTCATATTTCCTTTAAATTTTGTTATTCTTGTTTGGTCCGCATTTTTTTCGAGCCCGGACCCGCAATTCCTCGATCCTCTACTCCGTCACTGTATGGGTTGCCTTTCATGCGTTCGCGGGGGGCACGCCTGTCTCCTTCTTCCTTTCAATTTGGTGGACGGCTTGCCGGCGTGCTTCCAAATCACCGGGGGTGCTGGTTCTGAGACGCCCGCTGCGTCTCCATGCATCTGATCAGCAATTCTCCAATTATGGGAAAAAATCCAGCACTCCGTGGGGGTTTTGTTCACTCAACTTTATTTATGAGTGATAGCATACACGCGTTCCGGCTGTCACACGCAGCCTTGATCACGATGCAAATCGCCATTTTTTACAACATTAAATACTAATTATTTACAACATAGAAACAAACAAAGGACATTCCCAATTCACATCTCTGCCATCATTTAGGTTAACATGGGCGCCATCTTGGAACATTATACATTTCCCAGTTGTTCAATTCCTTTACATGCAAGTGCTTTATAATGGATATTGATATATACTTTGCCACAATTATTTAAATCATTGTTTTCAGTATTTGAAACATGGACAGTTACAAATTTCATTTCAACAATGTATCAAAGTTGGCAAATAAATTTTCTTGGTCACCCTTTGTAACAATTAATAAACAATTCGGCTTTGTTAAAGTGCTAGGTGCTCAATTCTAAAGTGCTAGTGCTTTCACATTATTTATATACGTCTTTTAATTTTTTATAAAAGACTGGTTTTTTATATATTAAAATTCATATACATTTTTATTTTTAAAACGTTTACCCAATACTCATTCTTGCTATCAATTGCACACTGGTGCGATGAAGAATTTAGAACATAGTAAAACCATTGTATAATAATGTTACAAATGTCGCCGAGGAGATCTGAATGCATTAAGTAATTTTTTCTTTGAAGTAGTACTTTTATGCATATATAGGAAAAATGTGTGTGCACAGTAGTGCTGGTATTATTACTAGTATTATTGTTGAAATAATGGCGACTCAATGAGAATGCGAGTGGTGTTCAAATTATGAATAAGTGGAACATAGTCTGCTTTCTATGTCCATGGCAGCAGTCATACACATTGTCTGTCTTTTATGTTGTTTATTTAGGTCACTTGTTTAAAATGGTGGTTGTACACGCAATCAAATTGGCTTTTTGAAAAAGACTGTGAGGTCAAAATGCATTGCAGTTGAATTAAACACTGAAATTGAGAACGCGATCCTGGAGTGCGAGTCATATGTATCGGCATCGTTGTGGTACATATCTTCTACGAATTGTCAAACGGGCCCTGGCACCCGTTTCTCGCACCAGCCCCGCTTAAGGTGGATGTGACCGGAGGTGCCTGAAGGTTTCCTGTATATATATATATATATATATATATATATATATATATATATATATATATATATATATATATATATATATATATATATAGATATATATATCTATATATATATATATATATATATATATATATAGATATATATATCTATATATATATATATATATATATTTCTTTGAAGTTGCCACAACAATGGATCGCACTCACTCGAGATAGAATTTGAAAAATGCGTCTTTATTAATTCAAGGGTTTTGCCATGCCCAACGCGTTTTGGTCCTATAACATGGACCTTGATCACGGGATGATTGTAACTCGTTCTCAAACATCTTTTATTTCCTGCATTTTTTACAAAAAAGGGGGATTACTTCCTGTTTCCGTTCCATATGAGGCATTATGGTTAGTGTAGTCAAACCTCATAATCCTTTTTACGCATGGCACAAATTAAGTGATTAAATAAGTGTTATAAGTGACATACATAAAGTGAGATGTGAGAGTGTATTAAAAAGTTATTTAAATTTTGAGAGGCAAAAAGAGAAAGAAAAAGAGAAAGGAAATTATATTTGAATTCTTCTCGTTTAAATAACACACAAAGGTTGTTAGTTCATGAGTTTTTGATTTTTGTGGAGTTCGAGTTCAAATCCCTCTAGTGGGAGAAAATTCCACCTAGATTAATCATTTTCTTCATGGTGATATGCTATATTTTTTTGTTGGTGGCACAGTTTTTTTTCCCCCTGTCTCGATTGTTTAGTTGATGTTATTTCTCCATTTTGAGATCACAATTGGTTTCAAGCCCTCCAGTGGGCAGATTCCTTCTTGATATAATTTCTCTGTGTTTGGATAGTTGTTTAGCGATTGTTTGTTCAAGACTGATGGTTCTGTTCCAATTGCAGTTTTCACTTATATATTTAATCTTCACACTGGTTTTCAAAGATGCACATAAAGTTCTTCGTCCTGATTTAGGCCTCTAGGATTTAAGGTCCTGAATGTTACTATATGTTTCGATTCACTTTGTCTCAATAGCTTCTCACGGTTTCCACCTCTTTCAGACTGTGGTATTTGTTCTATTCCATAGAAAATCAGTTCTTCCCAGTTACTCTTGTGTACTGTTTCCATGTGCTTAGCTATTGCATTTGATCGATCTATGTTTTTAGTCGCTCGAATATGCTCCAGGACTCTTTTCTTGACCTCACAAGTTGTGCTTCCTATGTATTTAAGTCTACACGGGCAGTCCACTATGTATACGACAAATGTACTTTTACACGTGATGTGTTACCTGATTCTCCAGTTCTTTCCATTGCCAATCTCTACTTCTTTTTTGGTTTTCCAATTCTACAAGCTTTGCAGTTTTTACAAGGCCAAAAGCCTTCTTCTTGCATCCATGTGATGGGCCTGTTTTGCTTAAAGTGACTGAATCGAAACATATAGTAACATTCAGGACCTTAAATCCTAGAGGCCTAAATCAGGACGAAGAACTTTATGTGCATCTTTGAAAACCAGTGTGAAGATTAAATATATAAGTGAAAACTGCAATTGGAACAGAACCATCAGTCTTGAACAAACAATCGCTAAACAACTATCCAAACACAGAGAAATTATATCAAGAAGGAATCTGCCCACTGGAGGGCTTGAAACCAATCGTGATCTCAAAATGGAGAAATAACATCAACTAAACAATCGAGAGAGGGGGAAAAAAACTGTGCCACCAACAAAAAAATATAGCATATCACCATGAAGAAAATGATTCATCTAAGGTGGAATTTTCTCCCACTAGAGGGATTTGAACTCGAACTCCACAAAAATCAAAAACTCATGAACTAACAACCTTTGTGTGTTATTTAAACGAGAAGAATTCAAATATAATTTCCTTTCTCTTTTTCTTTCTCTTTTTGCCTCTCAAAATTTAAATAACTTTTTAATACACTCTCACATCTCACTTTATGTATGTCACTTATAACACTTATTTAATCACTTAATTTGTGCCATGCGTAAAAAGGATTATGAGGTTTGACTACACTAACCATAATGCCTCATATGGAACGGAAACAGGAAGTAATCCCCCTTTTTTTGTAAAAAATGCAGGAAATAAAAGATGTTTGAGAACGAGTTACAATCATCCCGTGATCAAGGTCCATGTTGTAGGACCAAAACGCGTTGGGCATGGCAAAACCCTTGAATTAATAAAAACGCATTTTTCAAATTCTATCTCGAGTGAGTGCGATCCATTGTTGTGGCAACTTCAAAGAAATAGTTACCGGCGTGGCTCTGCCGGAGGAAATACGCACCGCCCCTCATTGAGAGCGCCGGCGTCCAAACTTGGGCCGAGTGGAAGCAATATATATATATATATATATATATATATATATATATATATATATATATATATATATATATATATATATGCTTTTTACCTGTTATATCTCCTCTCCTAGGTCAAGTGATTAATAAATCGCTTAGCCAAGCTGTTGTGCCTACAGCATGGAAATAGGCTAGGGTGATACCGCTGCTCAAAAAATCCTCATTGGACCCTAAAAAGCCAGAAAATTTTAGGCCAATTTCATTACTCTCATGGCCTGCTAAGATCACAGAGGCATACATTAATTCTATTCTTTCAGACCATCTGACTACCAACGATATTCTTGATCCCTCGCAAAACGGCTTTCGCCCCGGACATAGCACTGAGTCGGCGCTCCTGGCGGTGACGGAACATCTCTGGACAGCTATGGACGCAGGACAGACATCGGCACTGATCCTTATGGATCTTAGTGCCGCATTCGACACTGTGTCCCATGCTGTCCTGTTGCGCCGTCTGCAAGAGGCTGGCATTGGTGGCCTTGCTTTGAAGTGGCTGGCATCATTTTTGTCCGATAGGACTTTTCAGGTGATTGCTCCCCCTTTTACCTCGCCCACCTTTCCCATCAAGCACGGGGTACCACAGGGCTCTTCATTGAGCCCTCTGCTCTTTAACTTGTATGTACAACCTTTGGCTGTTTTAGCCAAGAGCAGAGGATTGACTGTGGTCTCCTACGCCGACGACATGCAGCTGGTGGTAGCCCTCTCGAGCAACTCTAAGCACGACGCCTCGAAGTTTCGAGGTGATCTTGCTGCAGTTGCCGGGTGGATGACAGCTAACTGCCTCCAGCTGAATGCTAGTAAGTCAGAGGTGTTGCTGGTGGGTAGGGATCACGGGTTATGGAATGAGCACTGGTGGCCTACGAATTTAGGCACCCCCCCTCCTCCGAAACAGGCGGTGAAGAACTTGGGGGTTTGGATGGACGCCTCTCTTAATTTCCAGACCCAAACAAAGAAGGTGGCGGGTACCTGTTTTGGTTTGTTGCGCGGTCTCAAACCTATTTTGGGCTTTTTGATGCCCCGACCAGACAGATTATTATTCAAGCCTTGATCATATCGAGGCTTGATTACGCGAACTCTCTGTATCTGGGGGCCAACAAGGCTGAAGTACTCAGGTTACAGAGAGTTCAGAATGCTGCAGCAAGATCTCTTCTGGGTCTGCGTAAAGTCTGCTCGGTGGCTAATACAATCCGCCGCCTCCACTGGTTGCCTGTAGCTCAACGGATTGAGTTTAAGGCTCTCTGTTTAGCTTTTAAAATTTTGAAGGCCTCCTCCTCCAACATTTTGACGGATCTGTTATCCTTTTATGTCCCCTCCCGTCAACTTCGCTCTATGGGCCAACATTTACTAGTGGTTCCTCGGGTCAGGAGGACCCGGGCTGGAGGTCGTTCCTTCCGGTACAGAGCAGCTATCCTTTGGAACTCACTGCCCCTCTAAATTCGTGGTCTCAGTAATTTCCTCGAATTTAGGAAGGCTATTAAAACCTTTCTATTTCCCACTGTGTAAGTCTTTTGGCTTCTCCTTAGCGCTGTTGTCTCCTATTTGCTGTTTAGCGCCGGGACGCCTCCTGGCCGGGGCAGCTGTCGCGCTCTATAAATCTCACAAATACAAATAAATACAAATACAAAATTATAGTAGTATTTTAAAATATAAAACAAATTTTAATTAAAATAATGTAAAATAAATATTTTTATTATGTTACACTATATATGTATATATATATTTCTATAATCACACACACAGACATATATATGTGTGTTTATATAAATATATATTTATATATATTATTAAATATTAGTGGAATGTATTTATTTACATTATATTAATTTTATATAATACTTAACATTTACTACTTTAAACTGTCTATATATTAAAAATTCAATATTTTTGTATGTTTTTGGATGATATTACTGCTCACAAAATTTGTTTCTCAATATTTTTGTACCTACCAATATAAGTATAATTACGATGGCGGACGGACTTCAGCCTGTCCGCCATCGTATCGTATTTGGGACCGCCCGCGTGCAAGGCAGCAGTCCCACAGGCCAAATTATGATGCGACCGCCACCGTGGCGGTCGCAATGGCCACCTTTTACATTGCGGCAGGTGCTGCTGGCTGCAGCATCCACCGCAATGTCAAACAGAAATGTTTTACATATCCCCGTACTACGTAACAGGCACCATGCGGTGCCTGTCACTTGGTTCAGGGATACCCAACACTCAAAGAAATGTGCCAGAGGGGAAGGGGGCCGCTACGGGCCCCCAATGTCCATCCCTGCCAGCCTTTTCATGGCGGGGAACTGCCATGGAAAAGCTGGCAGGGAGGGACATCCTAATCCCTACGGCAGTGCCTGGCAGGCACCGCCACCAATGCAGAGATTGGGAGGCCCTCTGCCGCAAGGAGTCCGTCGGATGCTTGGCGGTCGGAGTTTCTGACCGCCATGGAACCGCCAGCCATCGTAATGTGGCGGGCGGGGAATGGCCTTCCGATGGTGGTGAGACCACAACCGACAGCCTGTCGGTGACGGTCTCGCCGTCATTGTAATGACCCCCATAATATTGTGGTAAACTATATGTTTGACACAATATTTTGTCAACAATATTGTTTACCACAATATTATGTCATTGAACCCCCCACTTACACTTCGGAGGGCTTGCATCCAGCACACAGAAAGGAACCTGGCACCAGCCTTTTGTCACCCCAGACTTCTTGGAGCTTTGGCTGGGGAAGGGAAGACATTTCCAGCACCAGATGTGGGGTAGACTAGGATGTTCCCCTACTTCAAAGGCTGGCACCAGGCATAAATAGTGGACCCTCAGAACACCTCTTCAGTACTCTCTTGGACTCGTGGCAGATTTCAGAAGGACTGCGTAAATCCCCAGAGGACTGCACTGCTGATTGAAGGAGAACTGGGCCATTTCCTTGAACTCAAGATCACCGAAAGTGACTCCAAGGTTTAGTTAGCTGGCCTCATGTGTGAGCTACAGGGACATAACAAGCTCCAGAGACCGTGAATCCTGCATCTGGCCTCTGCTGGCGTGAGTCCTCCCCGCCTAGTGGTACCTCTCAGGTCCTGAACCCTTAGAAGTGGTGTTAAAGGTGCTGCTCCTGCCTAAACCTAACACTTGGGACTTAGAAAATGTTTCACCAAAAAGTGCCCTGAGAACTGGCATAAGACCAGGACCCAGCTGCCAGTCGATCTGCCCAAGCTGCCTGACTTTGTAGTAGCTTCTGCTACGTTCTTCTCCACAGCAGCAAATCCTGTGCAGCTGCACCTCTCAGCAAAGGTATCCAGCCTCATGGAGCCCTCATCAGCTACAGCCTGCAGCATCATTCCATTGGAGATTTTTAACTTCCCAAAAGTGCCATACTCCGAAGGTAAAAATCTTCACATCAGCTCCGGCCAGTGGAAGCCCGATGACGACGCCTCCTTATCGGACACCATCTACTGTTTTGCCCCGTTGAACTCTACTTTCTCAGAAACTTTTCTTCCATATTTCTTTTAAGTCCAAAGGTAAGCCAAGAACGGGCCAATCCACCTCGTGTATCTAACCTGCTTTTCATCGCAGTCGGCCTTAACTTCTGACTTTGCCCCAGTCTTGTGCGACCAGATGCCCTTGACTGGCACTTTAATCTTTTCGGTGCTATTTTGCATTAAAATTTTAACAATTCTTAACTCCGGTTCTACTGATTGGATTTAATTAGTTGTATGTCATTGTATTAATTAAACATTTCTCTATTTTTCTAAATTGGTTTTGGGATGTTTCTTGTGTTGCATTGTCACTAGACTCCTGTTTGAGTGCTGCAAAAATACTGAACACATTGCCTCTAAGTTAAGACTGACTGCTTTTGTGCCAAGCTTCCACAGGGTTAAGCACAGGTTAATTTAGTGACTTTCTTGGTTCACCCAGACAAGGATTGGTTGTTGCCTGCGTGGGGCTTCCTCCCCCCTCAACTAATAACCCGATTTCTTACAATTTCCAACAGATTCTCCCATTTATTCAGTTGGTGGGCTTTTGTGATGGCTTTTACATATAAGTTATATGGGTTTCCGGAGTCAATTCTTCCATGGGGACTTCCTTGCATAGGGTAGTTTCTATGAGAGGTCACATATGATCTTCACTGTTTTCCACCTCAGCCTATTCTTATGCAGTGACTTTCTATGAGTCTTTAGGGAGGCAGTCTGGAAGGCCTATTTTCTAGTTTTAGTGGTGGTTTGTACAGGTTTGAACCTATGAAACTAGTGTTTTGCTATCAGTAAGTAGAGTGTCCACAGAAATAGAGATAGAGGTCAAAATGTTCATTTGCAGTTAGAGCCTGGCTGGTGTCTGCAGTGATCCAGATCATCATATGCCTCCTTACTTCAGTTAGGATTCAGTTAGGATCGGTTCCACCCTACAGATCTGGATGCCATTCATTAGCCATCAAAGGGCAAAGTAGGCCTTGACTTTGTCAATGGACAAAGTCTTTGATTTTTTGAAAGCTTACCAATGAGACTTTTTCATTTATCAGGTTCCTCATGGTAAAGTCCCACAAGGGTTTAGTGAGGGTATCTAGGTTTGGTATGAACCTGCCGCCTACATGCTGGTGTAGCAATGCTCCTCCTCCTCCTTGTTCTTGTAAGGTTGCGTAAGCAGCAGGTCATGCTTGTGTCCATCCCTTGCCCGAGTGAGCATATGATTCAGCTTGTTCGTAAGGCATCCTTCATTTGTTCCAATGCTGCCCCTCTGTTCATTTGTTCTTTTTTGCCATGCTGTGATCCAGCGCGACACCTAATCAGGGATCAAGACTCGATAATACACACAATGGCCCATATACATTCACCCAATATCCCTGATGCGCTGGGGGTCAAGTTTTAATGACGTGTAAATCTATTTATATCACAGGTTCATGTTTAACCTCTCTAAATACATAACTAATACCTTATATCAACTCTCTTTCCTCTCGGTCGATGGACCAATTAGTTGAGAAGTTGATGGTAATGATAGCACTTATCTAACAAACTATATAGCTAGCAAAATAACCACAGACTCGGTAAAATTAATAAAGTTTTATCTCATAATCAATGTAAAATATTATGCTCATTTGCATAGAGTCACAGTGCAAACAATGAAATCCACAAGAGAGAGAAAGAAACAACATCAACATATGCAAACAGTGTCAGTCTCATCATCAATTCAATATGCGTATGAACGAGTGGATAGATTGAGAGACATTAGTTTCAGAGACAAAAACACATTTGCAAATGATTATGCAAAGTACGAGTCAGAATAATACAAACCCAATGGATCTGTGAAATACCACCCCCTTGGCTGAGGAGCTGGTGGGGCTCCCCTGAACTAGAGTCAAGGAACAAAGATTCAGGACCCAGGAGCGGGACAGGGACAGGAACAGCTAGGCCTCTCTGCAAACCGACGAACAGCGACGCATCACCCCTCTCGAACAGCTATCTGGAAAAACGCACCCTCTTCTCTTATGTTATGTTATGTCAGCAATTTCTAGAGCGCACAAATACCCATGGGTGTCTCGGCGCTAAGGACTGTAGAGGAAAGCGGGAAGGCCCCTTATTGCTCAAATAGCCAGGTTTTTACTTGTTTTCTGAAGGATAGTAGCGTTGGGCTGATCTTAATTTGTAGGGGAAGCAGGTTCCAAAGTTTAGCCGTTGCCACTACAAATCTTCTGTCGCCCCAGTTGACTTTATTTGTTCTGGGAACGATCAGAAGGTTGGCATCTGCGGAGCGTAGGGCTCTGCTGGGCGCATATGCCCAAAAAGCTTTTTTCAGGTATTCAGGTCCTATACCATGAACTGCTTTGTAAGCAATGCATAGCGCTTTAAATTTGGCTCTGCTTTTTATGGGCAGCCAATGTAACTGGCGCCTCACATTGGAAATTGACTTAAACTTTGGAGTACCTGACAATATCCTGGCGGCTGTATTCTGTATCCGTTGCAGCCTGTTCAAAACATTTTCTTGAGCGTTGATTAAAAGGCCGTTACAGTAATCAACTCTTGACATAACTAGGGCACTGATGAGTGTTTTTCCAGTGCTCATCGGGAGTAAAGGTAGCAATTTTTTTATCATCCTTAAAACATAAAAGGACGAAGAGGCCACTGCGTTGACATGCTGTTTGAAGGTGAGGCTCTCATCAAACATAACGCCTAAGTTTCTGGCCTTCTTGACAGGGGTGGGGAGTAATCCCAGTTCAACTGGCCACCATGTCGAAGACCAACCAGGGGTAAGGTTACCAAAGACCATTACCTCGGTCTTATCTGAATTTAATTTGAGGCAATTGTTTGCCATCCATGAGCTAATGGCCAGCATGCCATCATGAAAGCTAGCCGCCACTGCCTCCCCGTCTTTATGCACCGCTAGCACCAGCTGTGTGTCGTCGGCATAAGACGTGAGGCCCATTCCAAAGCTTTTAATTACTCGTGCTAAGTCCGCCACATATATGTTAAACAAAGTTGGACTTAGAGACGATCCCAGCGGAACACCACAGGGGAGAGAGAAGACTGATGAGTAATAATCACCCATACTGACTGACTGGGTCCGTTTGAAGAGAAAGGAGGACATAAGGGCCTTGGCCTTTCGTCCGACACCTATGGCTGAGACACGGTTGATCAAGGTGGCATGATCAACCGTGTGAAAAGCTGCAGATAAATCTAGAAGCACCAGGACTGCGGCACCTCCTCTCTCCAGCACCATTCTGATTTCATCTGATGCTTTGATGAGTGCAGTCTCCGTGCCATGTCCTTTCCTAAAGCCGAATTGGGTGTCATCTAACAGCTTGTTCTCTTCTATAAACTGCGCTAGCTGGATGTTCATGACTTTTTCAAAGATTTTCGCTGGAAAAGGTAGACTCTTCCCTTCTCTCGCTAAAACCACACCCCCTTAAGGCACCCCAGTTATACCCTAAAACCTACATGTCTGTCCCACATTAGTTGCAACAATTTACAGGATTCGACAGTTCATTGGTGGATTCAGGAGGTGCTCTGTCACACCACCAGGTTCCCATTCACAATTTGTGTAATCCATGGTATGATATCCCTCCCCATTACATCAATTATGACTCAGGCTTTTAATACAATATCCGGTACATTCACATATATTCTCATGACTCTTTTTCTATTATTTATGCGGATGAGGTCTAGGATCCCACGGCTAGTTACATCTCTTGGCAGGCGAACAATGCACTCGTTGCTGTGTAGCCTTGAACCTCCGTCCCTTTTCTGCAGCTCTCAGCACTTTCGTCTGTATAGGACATGTGATCACTCACTCATCTTTCAGCCCCTCATCTCTCCGGCTACCTTAAGAGTAATGGAAGGCCCAATTTCAGCTCACAATTTCAAATGGAACATAACATTCATTAATTTTACAGAAATGTACTTTTCACTGTTTACCACCCACCTTCGCACTATTAACTGTTATATGTTTTCCTAGCAAAAGCTTAAGGCAAGAGCGGCATTTTTCATTATTTTTAAAGCGAGATACAAAAAGATGTAAATTGCGGCTTAGTCATGCATTATTTCTCTTTTCTTTCAAAGCACAACGTAAATATGTTTTTTATTTTCATGCATTATTTTCTCGTTAGTGCATGCATGCGCAAAAGCAGTTTTCCCTCGTGTTCATGTAATGTGTGTGTTAATCTTCACCGCAAACTGTTAGTATGTATTATGGGGGTGTTAATCCGAGCAGGTTTCTTTTCGCGAAATCCTGCTCCATCAATCCCCCCTCTGATGGCTTACTGGAGCCATCGTAAAATACTCACCATACCAAGTGCCATCTTCATCTATCTAAAATTCAATGTTCTTTTCTCTTTTTATGGCACTTTCATCTAAATCTTTCATCATATTATAGTATTCTCCTTTCATTTCTTCTAGTTCTATCTCATCTCTTTTTCTCTTTCTTGCTCTTCGTTTGTTATCGGATTCTATCATTTCTTTTCTTCTGCACTTACAACACTTATATGTTGTTATTATTACTAAAGCTACTATGGCTACTGAAATGATTGGCATTATTACTTTTCCTAATAAACTACTTCCAAAGGTTTTAAACCATTTACCTACAGAAGAGAAACCCTTACCAAGTTTTTCCCAGACACCGTCAACCTCCAGTTGGGTTAAATCTTCATGTAATTTCGTAATATTCTTTATATATCCCTCAATACCTTTACTTTTATAAGGGATATAGGTACCGCAATGTTGGATTTTCAACATGCCACAGACTCCACCCTATTTTGCTAATAAGATATCAAGGGCAAGTCGATTTTGCAAAACCATTAATCTGATTGCAATAATTTCTGTGTCAATCATCAAAAACCCACCAGCAGTATCTGTCAATAAACGATCAACCACTGTGGACAATTTTCGAATTTTGTGTGAATTCAGAACAACTCCAACTGAGGGTATCAGTGCACCAAAGATATCACCTACTATTTCTGAGAAACTCGCTCTTTTATTACGTGTTAGTCCTTGTTTTATTTCATGGATACTATTGCTGTCTCGGTCTACATGGTAGACCTTTGGAAAGACGATTGCAAAATAACAACTACCATACCAATGTGCAGGCAACCTGTAATAGGCTTTCTTACCACACACATATTAGATTCCTGGGAAAACAGGATCAGTTCCACCCTTCAATCCCCAACCTCCAGTAATTTGGAAAGTATGCTCACATTCACTAGTACCAATGAAATAATTGTTATAGTTAGTTTTCATTCTAAGCAAACATAATTTTCCCTTCTTATGCCAGTCCAGGGACATTGCAGCGTATGTCTCGCCTTTCTCATAATTTCCTTCTCTATATGTCCATGGTGGCACCTTTGACTTTTGTTCAGCAGCTTTTCTCTGGAAACTTTCTCTTCTATATTCTACCATATCTATGAATACCTTTTCTTCAACCCGCAAACTACAAGTTAGGTTGTTTTTGTAAGCATATTCTACATCTAGTGTCTTAGTAATATGGAAGAACTCTCCCATGTAGCGTGCATTTTTACTACTTAACACCTTATTCAGCTCCTTTATAACAGATATTTCGGAGAACACTAAATCTATGTTAGAATAATGATATTCGAGCTTCCCCGTCACATAAAAGAGGCTCGTTAAGACACTATAAGACACACCATAGGTTAAAGGAAGGTGGTGATAAGTCACCCCTTCTGAGACAGACGTAGGTAATTACATGCACACATAGCAATCACTCACATTCATGGTATTAACATATTCATACAGCAATTTAGTAAAGACATTTAACGAGAAATCACTAATTGATTTATCATGATGGAGAATGCTTCCATCAATTTGTTCTATGTTAATATTAGGGGTTTCTTTAGTAACATCACTCATTCTTTCACTTGTCACATTATTAGTATTGTTTCCATCATTAGTTACCATTAAAATAGGTACAAGGACAGTTAGTAATATCCACATAAATATTAATAACAAGACACTACATAAGCAAGCTTTAATACATCTACGTTTTAGACTAGATTTTGGATGTTCAGTCACTTTTGCTTCGGCCATTTTGCATTCTACTAGAAAAATATAAAAATATAAATCTGAAGAAACTCTAGACTTACTAAAAATAGTTATCTGAAAAAAAAAATAGTGTAATCCTACACTTCACAGCTTTCTTCTTTACCCCCTTTCTTTTATTTTATTTTCTTTAAGTCTTCTAAATCCTTTTAATTCATTTCATCTGACAATGTTGCACCTTAATTCTTCACAGTTCTTTTAAGGTGGTTTCAATTTGTTTTCATCCACTTGCTCAGTGTCAGCACTGTCTTTTTCTTCACTTGGATCTGAGATTTCAATTTCTTCCAAAATAACGTAGGTCCATTCTGGTGCTCTGTATTTTCTGCTTGGAATTCTTACTCTCCTTGTTTTTCGTAATGAATCTTCTTCTGACTCTTCTTGTTCTGCTTGACTTGATCTGCTCTGGTCTTCTCTTTGACTTTCTCCTCCTCACAAGAGTGTATTTCAGTCTTTTCACTCCACCTGGCCAATTGTCAGCTTTTCCTGGCCTTTTGGTTTGAACTACTCTTTCACCTTCCTCATCTGGTTCACAGATTCTTTTATTTGGCCTTTCTTCTATCTGTTCTTCTTCTTGATTTTCAGTAACTTCTCTTTCTGCTGATTCAACAGAATTTTCACTTTCTCCGTGTCCAACTCACTCCTTTCTGGTTCAACAGCAGTCTCACGAGACCCAGTAACTGGTGCCCACTCTACTTGACTTGTGCTTGGCTGTTCATCATCAGTTTGTTCTTCAGAATCTGTCACTCCAGATTCTTCAGCCTCTGATCTTTGGCTTTGGTTTACCAGTTGCTGCTCTTCTCGTCTTTCAAGTGGACTTGGGACTCGTCTGGTATGGCTGGCATGGATCCAATTTGACAAACCACCACACTTCACTGCTGTTGTCGTCACCAGAATCACCTGGTAAGGTCCACTCCACCTGGGCTCCAAACACGATTTCCTCACGTGCTTTTTGACGAGAACCCACTCACCAGGACTCAGATCATGAGCTTGATTCGGCTGTGCTGTAGTGGCATCTTCTCCAACCTGGCGAGACACAGAACGCACCAGATCAGCCAATCCTCTGCAATAATCAAGCACTAGATCATCAGATATATTCATCAGTTTGTTCGCTGGTATAAATGCTGTCTCATTGCTCTTCCCATCAGGACTTCATGTGGACTTAAACCCGTCTTTTTGTCAGGAATGCTTCTAAGACTCATCAATACAAGGGGTAAAGCATCAGGCCATTTCAGTGTTGTGGATGCACACACTTTCCCTAACCTAGTTTTTATTGTGCCATTGATCTGTTCAACCACTCCAGATGCTTCAGGTCGATAGGCACAATGCAGCTTCTGTTCAATTTGCAATGCTGCACAAATCATCCGAATGATCTCATTGTTAAAGTGTGATCCTCTATCTGTTTCTAAAGTGACTGGAAATCCATATCTAGGAATCAGTTCTCTTAGAAGTAGCTTTGCAACAGTGAGGCTGTCATTCCTTCTCGTTGGATAGGCTTCCACCAAGCGAGAAAACAAGCAGACAACAACCAACACATATTCCAGCCCGTTGCAAGGGGGTAGCTCTATGAACTCCAATTGGAGTCGGGTGAATGGACCTGCTGCTTTTCCAATTCGTCCCCAACTAACAACTGTCTTCCTGCCTGGATTCTGCTGCTGGCAGGTGACGCACCTCTGGCAAAGACTCTCTGCAATGACCCTGAACTTTGGGTTGTACCATGACTGCTTGAAGAGCCTGATCATTGCATCTCTTCCAACAATGGCAATTCCATGGTGCATCCTGGCCATGTGGGATAGTAAACTGTCTGGCATGACTGGTCTTTCGTCTATATAAACCCACACTTCGCCTTCTGCTCTCTTTCTGCAACCTGAATTTTTCCAAATTTCCTTTTCCTCATCACTTGTTTCTTCCTGCAGCTGTCTAATCTTATCTCAGGTTTCAAATGGAGATGTGAACATAAGATGGCAATTGGTATTTTCTCTTTCAATCCCTCTGTTTAGGGCCATTAAATTTCGTGCACAGAAACGTGCTACTTGGTCGGCGTATCTGTTGCCCTTCGTCACATAATCATCTCCTGATTTATGTGCGGCACATTTGACCACTGCAATTCTTTTGGGCAATTGTAAAGCATCCAATAATTCTTTTACAGTTTTGCTGTTTCTAATAGGGGATCCTGAAGAAGTCAGAAATCCCCTTTGCATCCATAGCTGACCATAATCATGGACCACCCCGAAACCATATTGACTATCAGTAAATATGGTTACCCTCAGGCTTTTGGCAATTTTGCATGCTCTAATCAGAGCTATCAATTCAGCAATTTGGGCAGAATTTACCCCTTTTAAACAGGATGCTTCTAGAACCCCCGCTATGGAGCAAACAGCATAGGCAGTGCATAATTCACCTTTCTCATTTCTCAGACAAGACCCATCCACAAACATCTCACAATCTGATTCTTCCAATGGAACGTCTTCTATGTCTGGCCTAGGTTTGGTGCACAATTCAGTCACATCCAGACAATCGTGATCCGCCTCCTCTCTCACTTCCTCATAATATGAATTCGGCAAAAGAGTTGCCGGATTTACAGTTGTGCACCTTACCACGGTCACATTTTCAGCACCAAAA
This sequence comes from Calotriton arnoldi, assembly GCA_963921515.1. NCBI lineage: Eukaryota > Metazoa > Chordata > Amphibia > Caudata > Salamandridae > Calotriton > Calotriton arnoldi. The sequence goes on along the minus strand of CAWUFW010000301.1, from coordinate 4,598,893 downwards.
ATCACTCTTTCGTACTTAGTCAGCCGACTAGAGGTCATGTACTGTGTCCTGGTGCGAGTTAACAGGATCTCAACAGAATGTGGCACATACACTTTGACTGGATGCCCCATCACAATCGCTTCACTCTGTTCCAGACTCACGCAAGTAGCAGCTACTGCTTTCAAACAACTTGGCAATGCTGCGTCCACTGAATCCAAAGTAGCAGAAAAATATGCTACTGGACGTCGTGCCATTCTATGTTTCTGAGTTAGGACTGAAAGTGCACACCCATTTCTTTCACAACAGTAGAATGCAAACTCCTTTGCATAATCTGGCATTCCTAGTGCAGGTGCTCGACAAAGACTGCTTCTCAATTTTGAAAAAGCTTCCATACTTTCATCATCCAACACAATCGGTTCTTTCACATCTTTTCGTGTCAACCTCTGTAGAGGTTTTGCAATCAATGAGAAACCACAGATCTACTGCCTACAGTATCCAACCATTCCCAAAAACATTCAGACTTCTTTCTGTGTTTTAGGCAGGCTCATTTGTTTAATCACATTAATTCTTTCTGGTGTCACTTTTCTGACTCCTTTTTCTATTTTGTGTCCTAGGTACTGGACTTCCTGTTTACAAACTTGCAATTTTGCTGGTGACACTTTATGTCCTCCTTCTGCCAAATGGTTCAGTAAGGCAATGGTATCTGTCACACATGCCTCTCGTGTCTTTGATGCCACTAACAGGTCATCAATGTATTGAACCAAAACCGAATTACCTGGCACGACTAAAGTCTCCTGACATTTTTTCAAGATCTGATTAAAGATTGAAGGAGTTTCTGTGTACCCTTGAGGAACTCGGCACCATGCTAAAACACGGTCTCCGACCCGGAACGCAAAAAGATATTGGCTTTCCGGATGTAAAGGAATCGAGAAAAATGCTTGGCACAAATCAATCACTGTGTACCATTTAGAATCACATGGGATCTGGTAAAGGATCACTGCCGGATTTGGTACTACTGGACAACAGGGTACTACAATTTTATTTATCTTTCTTAAATCTTGTACTATCCTGTATTTCCCACTGGGCTTCTTGATACCTATAATAGGCGAATTACAAGGACTGCTTAGTATTTCTTTCACGATTCCCTGTTCAATCATTTGGTCAATCACAGGTGTGACTCCTGCAATCACTTCTGGATTCATTTTGTACTGAGGTGTGTTTGGATATACAGCACCCTCTTTCACCGTGACCTGAATCGGGTCTACATTTGTCATTAAACCAATCTCTTTTCCTGTAAAATCCAATACATCCGACCATACTGCACTCTTTAATTCATCAGGCAGATTTTCTTCTGTGAGAAGTGAAAACAACTCATCCACTTCTGTCCTTTGCTTCGCTAACATCATCTTGAATTCGACATCCTCATCAGGTGTCTGAAATGCAATACCATCTGGTGTACAGTGGATGGTGCAATTCATTTTACACAATAAATCCCTACCCAAGAGATTTACTGGACTCGAGTCACATACTACAAAGCGATGCATGTCTCTGAAATTCCCAATATGAACTTCTATTGGATTTGTGACTGGTGTTCTAATCTGCTTATTTGAGACTCCTACAACTTGGATAGTTTCTCCTAAGAGGGGTAGGTTTGGAATTTCTGCTGCTCTCACAGTAGAACGGGTAGTACCAGTGTCCACTAGGAATGGAATATCATTACCGTCCACTTTTCCGTCAACAAATGGACCTGACTGATCTACTGCCAAGGATGCGCCAAGTACGCACTCTTCCTCCCCCCTCAGGCACCGTCATTGAGATGAGTCTGAATCACTCCCATTGCACTGCAACCAGTATTGCAGAACCATTTGCACACCTTGATTCTTACCAACTTGTTTTCCTCCGTGAAATCCAGTGTTCGCACTGTACCTCTGCACCTGAGCATTCACATTATTTGGCATGGGAGCTTGTGGCACCTGTAACTGTTGAGTAACTATGCATCTGTGGATTTAAATTTTGATTTACCCCATTATTCTTTTGAGCAGACCTACACTCGTTCTTCCAATGTCCAAACTTTCCGCACGCATGACAAGGAAATTTCTTCCTAGCCTCCTCTTTACTCATTTTGCCCCTACCTCTACCTCCACTGGGCATCTGACCATTTTGATTCTGACCATTCATCTGGTAATTTATTTGAGAATTATTGTTTGTCTCTTGCTGCTCTGCCACCTTCACTTGTGCCCACATCATTTTCTCTTTTAACTTTTTATGTCTTGATTCAATGTCATCACTACAATATTTTGTGTACCTTAAAATTTCGTCAATTGTTTTGCTCTGCCAACAAATCAAATGTTGCTGAATCATATTACTAATATCCGGTTTCAATCCAAATACAAAACGATACACAAAATGTCCCATATCTTTGTCTCCAATGTTCTCAAACTCACTGTGCTGTTTGAATACCTGTAACAACCTTTCGTAGTAAGCATGTACTGACTCTTTTGGTTCTTGGGTCGTTCTGTCTATCTTAACCCAATCTGTTTCTTTAAGGGAAATTTTCCCTTTCAAGAAAGTGATCACCTGATTGTACTTTTTCATCACTTCATCGGATGGTGCACCTGTTTTAGGATCTCTAGGGTATTCTTCTTTTGGCCAATCGACAGTAATTTTACATTCTGTCCACAAATCAGCTGGAACGACAATCTCAAACAAACCATCTAAATCCTTTAACAAAACCTCTGAAATTTTCACAAACCTCTCTACCTGTTTGTACCACTCAACTGGTTTCTCTCTTAACCGGGGAAAATCATTTGTGAAAGATAATATATCCTGCCTTGAACATGGAACATGAACATATCCACCACCTGGAACTTCTCTCATCGGACACCCCCTTTCAACTTGTTCTGTCTCTTTTAACGGAAACATGGACACTACTTTACCAGCTGCCTCTTCTTTCTTTCTCGTCCATCTAATTTTCCATCGATCTAAATCTCCCCATTTCTTCAAGAGGTTCATCAATTCTTTTATCTGCAATCTTTTTCCAGACGCATTCAAACTCTCTAAATCCTTATCAGTAAAGGCCAACCTGTATGATTTCTGCAACACTTTCGACTTTTCTATGTCTATTCCATACTCACTAGCAGCTTCTGATATTTTCTCATGTAAATTCCTCGCTCTCCATGTAATGCTTTTGCACAAAAACAACAGTTCATCATCTCAGTAAGTCCCTAATCTGTCTGGATTTATTGTGCCAATAATCATCTCTTCCAAATCTACTTTCAATTGGCTCACATTTATACTCTGTGGTTGCGGTTTCGGCTTCACCATTTCTTTTATCCAATTATTCAATTCTTCTGGTGAAGGTCCTGCTGAACTCCCTACCATTGGAGTGACATTTGGCCCTATTCTCCTTGGATCTATTTGTACATTTCTTCTAGGGGTTTCTGTTATCATTTCACAAACCGGAAGATCTAACAAAGTATTATTTGTGTTGTAAAATTCAAGTTAAATGATGATAATGCTGGTCCAGAGTTGAATATAAGGAATACGTTTATTGCAGTACAAATGGTCCCATCCATCCAGTAGGCTGTGTCAAGTACAACTGACAGTATTCCACTCAAGACTCCTCACACCAGGTTCCATCACCATGGTGCTACTCAAACATACACATAACAAATAAGCATTACAAAGAGATGCAAGGAAATTATGTATTGTACAATACTACACACCTTCCCTCTATACACAGAAAGCGAATGAGTAGAAAAACAGAAATATTGTTAAAAGCATAAATACAGTAGATGAGATAAGAAACACACTGGTTATAAGCAAGCGAAAAACACAACACAATGATTATACCATAAGATAGTCCTTAAACCTCAAAGGTTGTCTAATAATTCTTTTTCTCTTTGGTTACTCACATTTTTACATTCCTTCCCAGGAACTGACCTAATAAGACGTGAAGATGAAGAGTTCAAACACTTTCCATCACCCTCATTGACTAATAACTTACTGTTCCTGATGACAACAACTCTATTTAGATTCCAGATGCGCGAATCTTCAGTTTTTATTCCATTCGTTAATATCTTAACCACTCTATGAGGCTTTTGAAACACATTGGAAGCTTTCCTACCAAAGGGAGCTCTGATCATGACAATATCACCTACTTTTACAGGAGTAATTTTGACAGCTTTTCTACGGTCAAAGGACATCTTCCGTGCATTTATCTTTTCACACTCCTTGAGCTTCCATTTACCTCCAGAGCTAGACAAACACTTTTTGGATTCAGTTTCATTGACCCAATAAGGTGCAATTAACGTATTTGCACACCTTCCCTTGAGCAACTCAAAAGGGGTGCGCCCAGTAATAGGATGGGGAGACACTCTGTAAACCTCCACTTTTTTGATAATTTCCTCTTTCCAGTCCATACAATTTTGCTTAGCCATATCAATGGTCTCTTTCAAAACACGGTTGAAGCGTTCCACCATACCATTTGTCTCGGGATGATATAGGGTACACCGTTTGTGTTTGATGGAACACTTCTGTAAAAATTCTTCCATCTCAGGCTGACACCAGGTAAACCTTCCCTTCCAAACACCTCCCTGAGAAACACTATGACATGTTTGGTATCAATGCACCGGGTAATTTTAACTTCTGGCCATCTGGAATACAAGTCAATTAAAACAAAGATGTAACTTTCACAGCCATTCCCATGAATTGGCCCTAAAATGTCAAAAGCCAACTCTTCCCATGGCCCTTTAGGACGCTCCCTAATGACCATGGGTTGTACTCTGGGTTTATGACACTTTTCACTCATACAACAAGGTACACAATCTCTCACAAGTCGTTCAACTTGTATATCCATCCCGGGCCACCAATAATTAAGTCTAAGTCTCTCTTTCGTCTTAGACATCCCTTGATGTCCTTCATGGGCTAAGTCCAGAAGCTCCTAACGAAGAGTAATAGGGGGAACCAATCTAGTACCTCGAAAAATAAGACCTTCACATTCAGACAACTCATCCTTCACATGCCAATACTTTGCACAATCTCCCTTCACTTTATTATCCCATCCATTTTTGAGCAAAGCAAACAGCTCAAGGCACTCCTTGTCAGAAGCACACTCCTCACGCCATCTGCTTTCCTTCATCCCATCACTCTCAATGGTACAAACCCATTCGTTAAGTTTGTCTTCATCAGGAGTGGAATTGCAATCACCCTGTGTCACCAACCTTGACAGCGTATCAGCGACACTATTCTTGGTTCCTGGTATGTATTCAACTTCAAAATTGTATCCCTGAAGTGCTACAACCCACTTAGAAATCCTTCCTGATATTGCATCAATCCCTTTTTTATTGAAAACCTGACACAGGGGCTTGTGATCAGTCCGCACAACAAATTTCAAACCCCACAAGAGGTTCTTTAGTTTCTTTATCGCCCAGTGCACAGCAAGAACCTCTCTTTCAATAACCGAATACCTCAGTTCAGCTCCTCTAAGGCTTCGTGACAGAAACAGAATTACATTCTCAGTATCACCATCTCTTTGTTGTAACACAGCCCCCAGACCTTTCATGCTAGCGTCTGTGATGAGAACTGACTTCTTTGAGGGATCAAAACTCTTCAACTTGGGAGTTCTTCTAAGCATATCCTTAACTTCTTTAAACTCAGCTTCACAAACATCCGACCAGATGAAATCTACACCTTTGCACAGGAGTTTGCGCATGTTTACACATTTCTCTGCAAAGCTCTTCATGAATTTACTATAATATTCCGCCATGCCGAGAAACTTCATAAGCTCCTCTTTGTTGGAGGGAGATGCTAAGTTTTGTATGGTGTCAACTAATTCAGCTTTGGGTTCAACACCTTGCCCTGAAATGGTGTGACCAAGATAATCTATTGAGGACCTCTTGAACTTGCATTTGTCTATCCTAACTGTAAGGTTGTTATTCTGAAATTTCTCAAGAACTTCTCTGAGTCTAGCATCATGTTCATTCTCATTCTTCCCATAAATGAGTACATCATCTTGGTATATTTTTACTCCTAAGACCCCTTTTAAAACTCTTTCCAAAGCTCTCTGAAACACAGAAGCTGCTGACACTAAACCAAAAGGTAATCTTACAAACCTGTAAGTACCAAAAGGTGTAATAAAAGCAGTCAAATCTTTAGATTCATCGTCCAATTTTATCTGATGGTACGCAGACTTTAAATCAACAGTGGAAAAAACCTTGGCCCTCTGTAAGAGCATCAGCATGTCAGAAATTTTCGGAAGGGGATACTTATCCACAATGACCTGCTTATTAAGCTCTCTCAAATCGATGCATAAACGAAGGCTTCCATTGGATTTGCAAGCGGCCACTACTGGCGCCAACCACTGGGTCCCTTCCACCTCCTCAATTATGCCATCAGCCTTAAGTTACTCTAGTTCACATTTAATTTCATCTCTTACAGATATTGGCACGCCACGCACTTTACCTGCTACAGGTAAAGCTCCAGAAACTAATCTTATTTTATGGACATAACCACGCAAACAACCTAACTCATCCCTAAAAACGCTAGGAAAACCTTTCTTAAGGGATGTAGAGAAATCATTTTCACAGTACAGTGTAGAAACTTCATTGACCTGAAAGTTTTCCTTTAAGATAATAGGGGGATCACTATTATGGTCTAACATCACACCAAGGTATCTCTGGTGAAACCAGCTTAGAATACTGTCACCTTTGTGTGAGACATAAATTTTTCCTGACACGTACTTACCTTTGTACTCTATTAACCCACAAAAGTACCCCAATAATTTTATGGGTTCTCCGCCGTAGGCGCAGGGTTTGATGTCAGCTTTAAGTAACTTCACTGCATTTCCCAGTTTATTCACATAAAATTGTTTAGATACAATGGTAATTTTTGCACCTGAATCAAAAAGTACTCTAGTAGACTCACCTTCAACACTTATATCATCCAAAGGACCCCTCTTACGGCTGTCCGAAACTTGTGACACAATTTGCCCACAGTAAAACTCTGAGCCACTATCACTGTCACTAACACCTGCAATGGCAAGAACTTTCCCTTTGTTTTTCTTGGCCTTGCAAACGGTAGTGAGATGTCTTATTTTTTTACAATTCAAACATGTAGACTTAAGTCCTGGGCACTTTTTATCATTGGCCAAATGACTTTCACTCCCACACCTGTAACACTTAGGTTGAAAGGCTCGGACAGGTTTCATTTGTGACTTCATATAGGTACCTTTTATCATACTTTTTTCTTTCACATTACTTTTCACAGAATGAACACTGTTTTCTTTACTTTCACGTTTAGTAATTATGTCTACGCATTTCAAAGAATGTTCAATTTGTTTAGCAATGGTAATAACCTCATCAAGAGAGGGATCATCTTTCTGCCATAAATCACTTCTAACCTTCTCAACATTGCACCCCACCATAAATTGATACCTTATCCTCTCATCTAGTAGGGCCCCAAATTTGCACGAGGATGCTAATTTCCTGAGAGCAGTGACATAATTTTCCACAGATTCTCCATCATTTTGTGTCCTTCGACCAAAATGATATCGTTCAAGGATTGTGCTGACGTTATGCAAGTAGTGTTTGTCTAGTTTTAAAATGCACAACTCATATTCATTCAAACTTTGATGATCAATATCAGGCAAATGATCAAACACCTCTTTCCCTTCAGAACCAAGACAATGGAGGAGAAGAGCAGTTCTCCTTTCTGCACTTAGATTAGTACCGCACACTTTGACATATCTTTCAAAAACTTTTTTCCACTTTTGCCACTTAATTGGTGGATCACCAGAGGATGCCAGGAAAAAGGAGGAGTTGCAACGTTTTGCATGATTACACACACTGTGAAACAAGCTCAATTAAAATGTGTTATGCCTTAACTATTATCATAAAGAAAACAATGTGATCATGTAAGAACAAATCACTCAATACAGTTGAGAAAGAACGTTTTCAAAATAGTTCAGCAAGGTAAAAGATACATACAAAAACATACCTCATGGATAAGGTTTTGAAAATGTCTAAAACCTGGATTTAAACAGACACACAATGAAGTGAAATCTAAAATGGTACTAAGCAGATGAAGATAAAAAAAGTGATAAAATGGTACCTTGTGCAGCAATGTATCAAATAAATAAAAACAAAAATGAACCAAATTTACTTGGAGAAGATGACTCAGCTCGCTCAAAAGTGCTGTTTTCGAAAAAAATTGAGCGTTAAAGGTACTGTGCCGGCGAAAATCAGGGTGTCCTAACGTGGATGGCTTCCTTTTGACTTCCTGTTAAATTAAAATGTATCCCACAGGCGTAGAGCGGTAAAAGTACTGTTCCGGCAATATTCAGAATGACCTGACGTGGATGACTTCCTTCTGGCTTCCGGTTATATTAAAATGTCTGCCACTCCACGTACGCAACGTAAAACGTGTAGCGTAGCGTGAAGATGCAGGCGCTAATCAAGGAAGAGATATTACCAGAAGCTGTGGAACGTAGTGGTCGTCATCGCCCTCTCCAGAGAATGAAGACGTCACGCCGGTAAGAACAAAGGAAGCGCGATGCAGGTCACAGTTTGTCGGTAGGCTTCGATGTAATTTTTTAAAAGGTAACAGAGAGGAAACTTAAAGGTAAACGAGATCGCATCCGTTGGCATCCAAATTGCACACAAGCAAAATCTGCATGCTCGACCTCAGCAAAGTAGTAGTGCAAGTGTTCAAAAGCAAACAAATAAGTTCTCCAAGTATGGCACAAAAGACTTGCCAATCCAATTTCAGAAGAGATTGTCAAAACAGTTTAAACACACTAGTGGTTATGGCTGAACCCACTAACATCCGACCAGCTTAAAAATAGAAAGTACGTGCAGTTCCAGATTAGATCGAAAGATAAGAGTTTAAAAAGGTGCAACAATCCATAAAAACAAGCTATAGAGGGTTATTTCTCTACCGAGCAGCTTCCAAACTACTTGATGCAAATAGTCAGTGTCAAACCTCCCAATTCACCAAAAATGAGGTGTAAACTGACAGAAGTAATAAAGTTTATAGGGCAGAAGAGGCCGCACCGAAGTCTCCCAACCACCACGGTGAGACGTGCGGTGGTTGCTCTTGAAGATTGAGCTCACACCGGGATCTCCCAACCCTATGGAATAGAGTGAGGTGTGTGACGATTGCTCAAAGGATTGTACAAGCAAAGCCCATAAAAATGAGGAAAGTAAAAAATGCAACTTACATCGAGTTTGAAGTGCTTTGAAATGTAGAGAATGTCATCAGCTTGAGGATTGTTGTTAGATGTTGAGACCAAAATTCCTTAAACAGAGGACGCGTGGGTTGAATCCCATCCTCGTCGCCAGTGTAAAATTCAAGTTAAATGATGATAATGCTGGTCCAGAGTTGAATATAGGGAATAAGTTTATTACAGTACAAATGGTCCCATCCATCCAGTAGGCTGTGTCAGGTACAACTGACAGAATTCAACTCAAGACTCCTCACACCAGGTTCCATCACCATGGTGCTACTCAAACATACACATAACAAATAAGCATTACAAAGAGATGCAAGGAAATTATGTATTGTACAATACTACACATGTCAACTTGTTCATCCTCATTCGCTACCGTCACCATTCCACTCCTGATGCTACTCCTTGGAACTGATAACGTATGTGCTTTTGTTACATTCTGTTTTTCTCCGTACAATGGGACAACGGGACCAATTGTTACCGGTACCGTTAATGCTTCTGCAGTCAGATTTAACTGATTTAATTCTTGGGCTTGCTCTACTCTTGCTTTATTCATCAAATTTATTTCATTTTCTCGTACTAGTCTAGCTATTTCCTTAACTTGTGGAGTTAATGGGGTTCCCAATTGTGGTGCACTTGGAGATACCTCACTTGGACTTTCTTGAAATGGCGGAGGTCTTTTGGTCATAATGTCCTCTAACAACTCATCATCAGAATGGTCCGGGTCATCTCTTAAACTTGAAGTCTCTATATTTTTCTTTCTCTCTTTACATTTACCTCCTGTCTGATCGTCAGCAACTAAAACTGGGTACAAACCTTCCGTTATCACAGCTCTCCTCCATCTTTTTAATTTATTTTCCCTACTCTCGAAAGGATATCCAAACATCGTATTTCTGTATCTTCTGTTACCTCTATATTTCTCTCTTTCAAATGCCTCAACTTCCCATTCCTCCAATGCTTCATACTGTGTAAGTCTGGGATTCGGTTCTAGGGAATACATTTGATCCCTCAAATTCTGCAAAATCCTTACATTAAACGTACCATGCTGTGGAAAAGCTATAACACCATCATCCTTTGTATACTCCACCCAATTCTCTAACCACATACATGTATGGTATCCTCGCTCCAACATCATAAATGAAGCAGGCGTTCTTGGAGGTGGAATAGGAATTCCCTCTCTAGTCAAGATTGGTTTATCCTTTTTAAAGAAATTCTTTATTTTCTTTAGCAGCTTCATTTTTCTGACTCTTTACGCTAATATATCCCAGTAAAACAAACATGGAAACCTTTCCGTAATTCTATTTATTCCATTTGTCAGTTCTTGTCCAATACCAGCACGACTCACACCAACGGTCCAATCACGGTTCACTACGTAGTTGCTATCTCAACCAATACTAGCACGGCTCACACCAACTGACCAATCACGGTTCAGTACACGCACGCTGCCTGACCAATGTCATTGCGGCTTTTTCTGACGTCAGTTTTACTCCGTCTACTGACCCTCCCTTTACAAAAGAATACAGCAATATTTTTCTAAAGTTTTCTTAATCATAAATTCTGTTAGTAACAACATAAAACAATGCTACCTTGTCTGTTCCACTAAATAAAGAGATAGTTTTCACTTTCCGAAGAGAAATTCTTTCACTTCAGGCAATACATGCTCATTTGCATACAGTCACTGTGCAAACAATGAAATCCACAAGAGAGAGAGAGAAACAACATCAACATATGCAAACAGTGTCAGTCTCATCATCAATTCAATATGCGCATGAAGGAGTGGATAGATTAAGAGACAATAGTTTCAGAGACAAAAACACATTTGCAAATGATTATGCAAAGTACGAGTCAGAATAATACAAACCCAATGGATCTGTGAAATACCACCCCCTTGGCCGAGGAGCTGGTGGGGGTCCTCTGAACTAGAGTCAAGGAACAAAGATTCAGGGCCCAGGAGCGGGACAGGAACAGCTAGGCCTCTCTGCAAACCGACGAACAGCGACGCATCACCCCTCTCGAACAGCTATCTGAAAAAACGCACCCTCTTCTCTTCTCCTCTCTTCCCTTCTCTCGCTAAAACCACACCCCCTAAGGCACCCCAGTTATACCCTAAAACCTACATGTCCGTCCCACATTAGTTGCAACAATTTACAGGATTCGACAGTTCATTGGTGGATTCAGGAGGTGCTCTGTCACACCACCAGGTTCCCATTCACAATTTGTGTAACCCATTGTATGGTATCCCTCCCCATTACATCAATTATGACTCGGGCTTTTAATACAATATCCGATACATTCACATGTATTCTCATGACTCTTTTTCTATTATTTATGCGGATGAGGTCTAGGATCCCACGGCTAGTCACATCTCTTGGCAGGGGAACAATGCACTCGTTGCTGTGTAGCCTTGAACTTCCGTCCCTTTTCTGCAGCGCTCAGCTCTTCCGTCTGTATAGAACATGTGATCACTCTGGCTCATCTTTCAGCCCCTCATCTCTCCGGCTAACTTAAGAGTAATGGAAGGCCCAGTTTCAGCTCACTATGGCAAATGGAACATAACATTCATTAATTTTACAGAAATGTAATTTTCACTGTTTACCACCCACCTTCACACTATTCCCTGTTATATGTTTTCCTAGCAAAAGCTTAAGGCAAGAGCGGCATTTTTCATTATTTTTAAAGCGAGATACAAAAAGATGTAAATTGCGGCTTAGTCATGCATTATTTCTCATTTCTTTCAAAGCACAACGTAAATATGGTTTTTATTTTCATGCATTATTTTCTCGTTAGTGCATGCATGCGCAAAAGCAGTTTTCCCTCGTGTTCATGTAATGTGTGTGTTAATCTTCACCCCAAACTGTTAGTATGTATTATGGGGGTGTTAATCCGAGCAGGTTTCTTTTCGCGAAATCCTGCTCCATCAGCTGCACCTTTTTCATTTCCCCAGGGAGTGAAGACAAGTGCATTGGGTGGTGATAGGGGGTGGTGGATGGTGCCCACACAGCTCTGCGGGGGGAGAAGGCAGCATCTGGTGTGGCTAGTGGCATAGCTGGTTTGGCGACAAACACACACCATCTTATCGTGCCAAGCCCTGTTCAGTTTTGAGGGAGTAGATCGAGTTCCAGCCATCATGATTGAATAATTGAAATGTCTCTAGCTGAGCTAGAGTGAATCGCTGCTGCCTGGCATACAATAGCAACCAAACCAGGTATTCATATTTTACTATCATCTTAACATCACAGAGAGGCTTTGGTTAGGTTGTGAAAGGGACTTGTCACACGTAGCTCTGTGCTCTCTTCCAATAAATGGTATGGGACTGAGAACCTACTGAGTGTTTTGTAAGTGCCTGTGCTGTAGTTTGCGCCTTTTCAACCTCCTAGACCTCTTAAGCTGCCAAAGCTTGGATCTGCGGAGAGAATCCATGCTGAGGCTTGGGGAAACTTACATTAGGAGTTACGACTGCCGGCCAACAGAATTGGTAAAAGATACTAACTACCTCTAAATATTGCACTTATTGCCTTCACCAGCTCATCAGAAATGATCTACAAACTTCGTATGAACTCCTTGATCTTTTGGACAACAGGGATTGGACTCCACCTCCCTGCAATTTGCAACATCCTAAAACTGTGACCAACTTGATAAACTAGATTGCAAAGAGCCAAGTGCGGCATGTTAAATTAAGTAAAGTTTTTTATCCCCGAAAGGACTTGCGGATGTCGTGCTTTTGACAGAGGTTGAACTTGGGGGGCTTGCGGGGGGCTCTGTGAAAAGTCCAGTGGCCTCCACTGATCAGCCTGACAAACACTCTTGAGTACAAAACATGTCCCACGTTGCAACAGCCATAGACCATAATGAATTGAAACCAGACTGGGCCCTGCTTCTAAATTTTATCTATGACCCTCTTGCCTGGACACTACAGGGAAGGAAGACGGGGTTAACAGTGTGGAGTCTTACATATCCGGCAGCATATCGCCCTTCAAATCCTCCGAACTACTTCAGTCATTCTATTTCGGAATCAAACTGCAACAATCCTTTCGCTTAGTCGAGTTGTTTTCTGTTAGAACAAGCATTGGTAAGTGCATTAAGTTTCGCCTATGTGATTAATAAAAAAAAATATTTTTTGGGGTAAGTTTTCAGTTGCTGAGCAGATGTGCAATATAAGTTCAAGAATCTCCGTGAAAAATGACTTGTTTTTTTAGAAAGGCAACATATTGTGCCAGGATAAAGCGGTCCTATACCTTCGGGTGAGGTGATGTTGTGAAAGACATTTTTATCCACTGTCTAGAATATAAAGGGAATTATACAGCGATGCGAAGTTGTGAATTCCGTCGCACCACATTGAGAGGATTCTGAGAGACAATAGCATTTCAACATCCTTAGGCAAGTAAACTAAATATCAGTGAGGACATATTCATTTTAAATATATTGCATGTGTTGAGTGGTGGGCGTTAAAGAATGACTGCAATTAAAATAGTAGTCGAAAAAACAAATGATAAAAGGTCAGAAAATAAAGATAGACACAGCTCATAAAATACAGACGTGCTGTAAATAAACAGATCTCCTTTGCTGGCCTGCATCTGCAGAGCTTTCAAATCACAGAGTCAGAAAGCAGCAAATCAAGTTGACTGATAAATACCTACACTCCAAAGTTGGGCGTCAAAACTGGGCAATTCCATAGACAGAGATCTGGAAGTTGCAGTTTGGTATCTTCTGTCTCTTATCAATGCAAAGAAAATGTGAGTGAGCGTAGCAGCAAAGAACAGAAGAGTGAGTTATTTTTAACTAACTAATCCTGAGAAGTATAATGTGATTATTGGATGTGAATGTTGCCAGACATCACATAATGTTACTACAGGGGTATTCATTCAGTGATGTAGTATGTACATAAAGTACCAGTCATCAAGAAGCTGCTTTTGCATGCCAACAGTATCTTAAAAACATGGAGGGCACAGAGTATATACCAACCCATGATGCACTATTGAGCAGTTCTATGCGCACAATGTGCTGTCCTTAAAGCACAGCCATGCATAAATCAGCTTGTGCTTTTAATATAACTTTTTTCTGATAGTCCTTTATACCATTGTCGAAACGTTTTTAAGACCTATAAATCACAAGTGTTACTTTTACATTTGCAATCGGATACCTGAAGGAAACAGCTATACCTTCTGCTACAAAAACGGAAAGCAAAAGGACAGTGTTAAAAACAAAAAAATTAGCCGAAAAACTGTGCAGCATGGGTAATAAACAGGATTATTTTAGACTACATCAAAACGAAGCCAGCACCAGTGAAGTTGTGAGCAACAGGCTTGTGAAAATGAAGTTAATTTGTACCACTCAAGTGATTTCTCTCTTGCAAGCATCCAGTACCGTGGCCATGCTCCAGCTTGGCAAAGGTTTTTCGATAGAGCTCACTAGGTGTGGTGCAATAGTCATAGCAAGGTTATCTTTTCTGGCAGAAGCTCGGTAAGACGAATATTTTGATGAGAGCACAGGTTAGGTTGTGGACTGCTGAGAAAGCAGGAGCCGTTTGGTAAGAGCAACGGATGCACAGATGATGCAGTTTTAAATGAGTGTTTCACTGAATCATGGGGGTGTTGCACAGAGCACAATTTTAACAATGGCACACTAGTGCCATCCTGCTCATTAGAGAAGTATGTAGATTAGATTCAATGTTAATTGGACGAATGCATTGAACAATGACTGCTTGGAAAATACTCACAGATGGCATGTATGGAAAACCGTCTCATAGAGACAAAAAATCCCTAGGGAAACTTGAAACAGAGTCAACAAAATGGACAGAGAAGATCATGCACCAGATATAGAGTTAGAGCGGTAGAGACACTTACTCGTTGGAAAAGGTAAGGGAATGAAGAGGCTAAGGAGTGCAGGGGCCTGGTAGGGCAGTTTAGTCCCCCAGGTAGCATGTCTCTCTTTCCATTGCTTTCACTGCAAATAGGCAGGTTAATGGCAAAGATCACCAGCCACTGCCCCCAGGAGAGTGGAAAAATGTACAACACCACCGAGGGAGGTGTATTATGGGCCAGTCTGTTGTACACACCCAGTTCCGGGAAAAGTGTGCATTTCTGAAAGGGTAATTTGTAAACAGAGAAACAAGATGCGACTACTACCACTGCACTCCAGCCTGCCTCTGCATTTTATCCCGAGCTGGCATTTCAAGGATGCCTGGGAGGGAGGGAGCAGGGACAGCATGCTCAGCATTGCAGCAGCAGACAAGGCAGAGCTTGCCAGGGACTATAAAAGCAGTGCCCCATACATCAGTACTTGAAATGGATATAGAAAATGGTGGGTACTCACTGCCCCGCACTTCCTTCTGACTCACATAGCACTGTCACTCCTGGGCGCAAACCAAGCCCATCTTAGCGCGCATATCCTGCTTGTTTGTCTTGGTTGAAAGGGCACTTTGCTGCTGCACAGAAACAGAGCAGAGGAAACCAAGCGTGTATGGACAGCACATGTGCTATGACCCTAAAAACAGGCTTAACACGTAAAGTAGAGTTGGAGGCAGGGAGCCTGGGACTCAGCCCTCAACATGTGACCAAGGTGTACGATGCACGTCCTGCAAAGATGCTCTTCATCGTGTAACATAAACACAGAATAAAATTTAAAAAATAAATAAATAACGAGGTGGGCGAGACGCGCCTTGCAGACCAAAAGAAAGGCGTACAGCCACCATATTTAAAGATAAAGCGCAGCATGCCACGCTGATCAAGTGAGAAAGTGCAGCGTGCAGCGCTAATCAAGGGAAACACAAATTAAATTCTTTTTAAAAACTGACGGAGAGAGCAAGAAAAAAGAAATAGAGTGGGTGCCTGCTTCGGCCCAGGGGGAGTGTCGACTGCTGAGTGCGCTTGCCCCAGGGGGAATGGTGAGTGACGTTGCGATTGGAGCTTGGCTTTCCAGCACGCACAACTGGGATCACGAGGTCTCCACGTGCTGAGCCCATGGCACTCGGGCAGCGCTGTAACTTTAAAGCAAGGGTGTAGCTCTTGTTTTTATTTTGTTTTCCCGATCGTTGCTTGAGACACTTAAAAGAAGTTCTACCAAAGCGGATGAACACAGTACTTTGCCGATTAGAAACTGATAAGAGAAACACACTTGGAAGAACAGGAAATAGAATGCCTACAGCCAATAGAAACAAGGAAAAGTAAAGTGACAAGCACAAAGACCAATAAGAAGTGATGTAAGTCTCTTTTAAGATATATTTAATACAATAGATTTCACAAACGCTGAACAGGCGAAACCTAAAAAAGAAGGACTTTTTGAGCCACCTCCTTGTGTAAGTGTATTTAACTCATGTGAGCAACTCCAAAATAACAGACCCCGTCACAACCCTAATAGTTGTCATGTGCAGCATTCTGAAATCTGCATTCTAGACCCTACACCAGCTAAACCTGATACACAGGTGGACATTTTATAAACCCTCGCTTGATATGTAGCAGGTATGGATACAAAAAATAGGGAGGATTGAGGCCTTCTTGGATCAATGAATGACTGGAAAAGGGACGTTAGAATGGCTAAGTATCATGATAAAATAGATGCACCCCCTTTGTTGACCCTATTCCCTTGTTGTAAACATTAAAAACTAAATCCCTCAGCGTAAACCAGAAAGGTGAAAGAAACCATGACACTGACAAAGGTAAAAACATTAAAAGAGATAAAAAGTAAAAGGAAGTTAAAAAAAGATAGCAAACCCATAAACTAATTGTATTCTTTTCCAGTCATTGCAAGCCACAACCATTAGTAAAACATCAGAGCAAAAATTGATATTTGAATAAAACAACAGTGATTTAGGACAAACAGCTATGAATTCTAATGAACTTAGTGACTGCTGTACAACTTGCTAAACCCACATACAGGAAGCAGAGAAGTTCCCAAGATTTCTAGACCTGAAGAACATCGAGACACACCTGCAGTACCCAGACTGTGGAACGCATTGGTCCTGTATCAAGAGAGGACAACTCAGAAGAAAAGCCTCATGGAAATGGTTCTGGGGCAGCAGGACTCAACCATCTAGCTCTTATGATTTTAAAATCTAAGTCAAACAAGACAAAAAGTGTCATGAGGAATGAAATACAGAACACATGCTGTGCTTGGACTAACCCTGCAACCGGAGTCAGCCTGGCTTAGCAAAGGAAGAAGTGAAACAGTTAATCAACATACAAATAACGTTAATGTAGATGTTGAAGAAGCTGCAAATCTAACTTTGACCATTTTGAATCCGAACAGTCCATTGGCTAGGATAGAACTTGTGAGGAAAGAAGGTACTAAAACTATAGCAATTACATAAGACTTTCTGAGAACAGATGCCAGTGAGTCTATGGGGGATCATGTACCAATCAGAACATGGGGATCCAGTCATAACCTTTACACATTTATGCAAATCATTGGGCTATTATCACACTATGAATAGGGGGAATATTTAAACGCTATTGGCCACGATACCATCAGCCGCAGTCCTTCCTTCCAACAATTTGTTGTCAGCGCAATTCATTAAACAAATGAGTGTGAAATGGTGAAATCAACTAATACAAGCTGGGACTAACACTTATAGCTTAAATACAAGTCTGGTGGTCCACGGACCACCAGACTCGTGGGGGCGCAGCGGCGAGGGTCTCCCGACCACCCTATTATGATTAGGGCGGTCGGACCGCCATTGCCCCACTGCACCCGCCAGGGAACCCCCGTTCCCTGGTGGTGTTCGGAGGTCAGGAGGCATCAATATGCTTGGCAGGACCGCAGCGGTCCTGCCAAGCATATTAGGAGTTTCTTCTCAGCCATGGTTTTCATGGCGGTTCCTCCTCCATGAAAACTCTGCCTTTAGGCCCTGGGATGCACAGAGGGGGGTACAATATGTGCCTCTCTGAGTGCATGCACACCAGTTCCTGCACGACATGGACTTTGTAGTCCATGCCGTGCAGGAACTGTTTTTGGCGTTCCCATTGTGGTGCCTGTTGGGATCTCTTGTGGGGTTTTCTCGTGGGCATTCTATGATGTCAGTTCCTTGCATGGAACACAGAATGCGCAGCTCGGCAGTTGCTGCCGGGGAAGCTGAGGGACCGCTCTGAAATAAAGGAAACTCTGCCACAGACCGTGTGATCAAGGATCAATTGCAGTTGGCTTCAATCAATGGCTTGCACTGGAGAGTGGTGATTTCTGATATGTTGTGGGCAATGAGAATTACCCCTCACGCTAGTACTGGCATGTCTCCTTTCACTTTGTTAAGAGGTAGGGTGGCTGGTTCCAAGCTGAATAAGGACTGGATGTCTAGGAAGGATGTGGATCTGCAGAGGTTAGGCAAAGTAGCTGATGTCAGGGCTGCTGCCCAGGCCAAGTATGCATCTGCTTGTGTCAGAATATCTCCCGTGCGTAATGGGGATTGGGTTAGGATTAAGAAACCAGTTCTTGTTCGTAAGGGATTCTCTCGGTTTTCTGCTCCTGTTAGAGTGAGAGAGGTGAGAGACCGAGTTGTTGTACTGGAGAATGGGAAAATTTGGAACAAGTGTGCTGTCTCAGTGGTGCCGGAGTCAAAAACTGAGTTTGTGAAAGGTAAATTTGGGGTGGACACTCCTTGTACGTCATTGCCTCCTGTTGTGGTGAGCCCGAAGATTCCTGTACCTGTCAAGGACACTGTTCCTCGACAATGCCTTCCTAGAACTAGAGCTCCCCCACCAAATTTCATGATTATGTTAGATTTTAGTTTGTTTTTGTTTTATTGTCCTATAAGTTTCCGTTCTTTGTTTATGTGAAGGGAGGGGGTGTGTTGGGATCTCTTGTGGGGTTTTCTCGTGGGCATTCTATGATGTCAGTTCCTTGCATGGAACACAGAATGCGCAGCTCGGCAGTTGCTGCCGGGAAGCTGAGGGACCGCACTGAAATAAAGGAAACTCTGCCACAGACCTGCCTTTCGTCTTCCTTTCAGTGCCCATTTTCAGGGCACCGCCCTGAGAACGTCAAAAACAAAGCCAGCTAGACAGAAGGAAACTCCTAATCTGGCGGGTGGCCTGACCACGGCTTTGGCGGCACGATGGCAGGGCAGACCCGGCGCCGCACTGGCAAAGTCGTAATCAGGCCCTAAGTGGTCAGTTGCTGAGTAGTAGACATTAGAACCTTGGGGAATTAAAACTGTAAGCCACCAGTACAGCCTTATGCCTCATCAATATGTTGTTTTACAGGGAGGTGTTGCCCCCAAGAAGTGGGAATGAGAAGGCATATGGCAAGGCTCAAACTGAGATGGCATGGTGTGCAAAACAACGATGGACTGGGATGTGGCTCCGAGTAATTACCAGTGGCTGAGATTAATTTAGGCATAGTACGCGCACAACGTCACACTCACTCCTCTCCCACTTCTGACCCCTTTCTGCCCCCGCTGGGCCCAAGAACTTTCGGAATCAGGTTATGTTGTTGAAGGCGTAGACTTTTTATTCACATCAAATCAGGTGACTCACCACAAACCATTACGAGAGTAAAAGTATTCCATTTGGATATATATCATTATTTCACAGCATCAGACTTTAGCGACATCAACATGTCAAAGGCAGTAAGGAAATTAGGCATGACATTACATTTGAACTTCAGCTTGGCCTTACACTTGAATTAGAATTTGGCCGACTCGGCCGACCCACTCAGCTGCGCACATTGTGCCAGCAGGCCCCAACGCGCTACAGCAAACAGTTCATTACTTGAAATCCAGGCCTCCGCATAGCTTGAATTTGGCCGACTCACTCAGCTGCGCACATTGTGCCAGCAGGCACCAACGCGCTACAGCAAACAGTTCATTACTTGAAATCACAGGGCACCGCATAGCGCACCGGCCCTCCGGGTACCTGAACACAGGCAACCTCCCCAAGATTTTACTCAGTCCATATGTTGCGGGTTAGGGCAGTAGAGTCCAGGACCACCAGCAGGACAGTCCCCTCCCCACCTACCCTCTGCACATTTCCATCCTACCCCCTCCTGGGGTCCATTCAGTCGCTGATCCTCCATTGCTGTGCATGCCCCTTTGCTGTTAGCTGTCAGCACTCCGCCACAGGGTGAGAAGCTCCCGGGCGCACCCGCCCTCCCCCCCCCTGGCGCTGACTGTGCTCCATAATAGCCCCGTATAGCTTGGATAAAGATTTACTGC
This sequence comes from Calotriton arnoldi, assembly GCA_963921515.1. Lineage (NCBI taxonomy): Eukaryota > Metazoa > Chordata > Amphibia > Caudata > Salamandridae > Calotriton > Calotriton arnoldi. The sequence goes on along the minus strand of CAWUFW010000301.1, from coordinate 4,578,548 downwards.
CCTTTTTCAGACCAGCTACGATATTGCCTCCGACCACCATATTTATGGTGCCCTTTTACGGACCAGCTACGATATTACCTCCGACCACCATATTAATGGTGCCGGTAAGTTTTTCCTAATTGTGGACATGGCTGCGAGCCAGCCCTCGCTGACACCATGCCTGCCTGGTGGGAACATATCGTTCCTGCCAGCGTAGATAACTAAATTGACCGGGCGGTGTACAACCTAGCGGCTCCCCGTACTTATTCCATGCTGGGCCCACGGAAATGCTCCCACGCTAAGCGAGTAAAGGAACCGCATACTTAACAGGGCACTTTTATGTTATTCATTAGAAACCCCCATGGGAAGAGCAGCTTGCCCCCCTTATTGCAGCCTGACAACCCCCCAAAAATATCCATATTGCTGTAGGCCTGATTGACTGTTGCACTAAGATGATGTGAATCATACTCACTGTAAGGGCTTGCTCTTCCACGAAGGAGTTGAGATAACCCTTTACTCCACCAATTCCCTTCCAACGGTAGATCATCAATCAGTATCATTATGAAGAACATCTTAACCGTATGACCACCATGTATAGTTCCAGTACCCTCCATCCTGGAGGAAGCGACCCAACCCAGGGCCTCCACTACCGCATTGTCCCAGCCAGGGTGCCTGGAGCTCAGCACGCAAAGAACGTAAACTGAGCATCTCAGGTGATGCCAGATAGACTGGAACCACCAGCAGGTCAGCCCCCTCACTCACCCACCCGGAGCCCAATCAGCTTATTACCGGCTGATGACAGCAATGTGCCTTTCGCTGATGACTCTCCACTTGTGTTTTTGCGTGGGGAGAAGATATTCCTTAAAGCTACCGCTTCCCCCTACTAACTGAAGTTGCTCCCTATGTGGGGGCTTGTTTAATTATGGTAAAATACCACATGATGCGTAACTAGCCGCACCTGAGATGAAGCCTATGAACACGGTACTTTATCACCACCTCCACCCTGTGGCCTCTAAAGCGGCTTGACCAGTCGTTTAATCCTACTAATGACGCCAAATAATGTAATACCATGATACAGCTCATGTTTGCAATAATTAGGCCCGCTACTGTGCTTACGTACCACAATTGTCCCCATTACGGTGGCACTGAAAGTTGTCCAAACTACCCTAGCGACTAACGGATGATCTTCCTCCTGCCAGGGCGCTCATCCCTGCAAGTCACATTAAATCTGGAAGCAAGTCTCAGCTGGATTTACCTCCCCAGCATTGTACGGTCGCGTGTTACATAAACTTGCCGCTAATACACCCCAGACCTGTCCCCGCCCATGTGCACAGGAACTGAAGTAACTTACAAAAGGGGATGCCTGAAGTGCTTTCACCTGTGTGTAAGGAGAGGGACTGCATGGCTGTGCACAGGCTAGGCATGAGCACACGTTCCCCGCTAAAAACCAGGTGGACAGATAATGCATGTACACACCTGGGACAGCCGCTGTGAAGGCTCCCAATGAGCTCCACACCGAGGCTGGCCCGAAGCCCTTTGATATGTTGTTCTGTTACCCGTGACCTTGCTTCCTTAGGATGTTGAGCTAACACTGCGACTTGAACTCGCTTCCTTCGTTCCCAAATAGGTAGCTCTAGTGTTACTCCACCATCCCTCTCTACATGATGACCCAACCGTACCATCCACCAAAACCGACCCCTGGTAGGCTGTTTAAGAGCTGTGAGGGAGGCTCTCTATTGCATTTGGGCTATGCTACTCCACAGCGAGCTGGCTATATGTACCTTGAGTCCATTTGCATATAGCATAAAAACCAGTTACCACACGGGACACGGAATCCTTTCCATGTCTGCTGGTACCGATATGTCGACCCTCCAGAAGTTGCTGCCAGTCGCCATTTTGAAAACATGTTGCTGCCATGTCCGCGCGATGCGCCTCCCACAATCATATAAGGGAAGAGAGAAAAACAAAAAATAAGCCATCAATGTTGGGTGCGCTTCTATCTTTCATACACCAACTCAGATGCATTTATTTCCCCGCGACTGAGGAGGCTTGCCCTTATGACTGCCCGAATACAATATATAAACTACGCTTCATACATGATGTGCGGATCTAGCGCCAATACTTGAACCTTTTTTTTTCTTTCCACTATTTTAACTCAGCAGGTCTGGCTGTAACGCCACCTATTATTAATTGTGTCCATGGAACATTGAAAGTTACTTGCTTGCCAAATATTTTCTGACCGAGTCCCAGTCTTCTACGCCCGCCGAGACGTTATGCATCCTTCTGCATGCATTAGGTCTGCACAAAGTCGGCAAGTCTGGCTGTCACACCACCCATTCTTAATTTCAAAAGGAATCAATTAATGAGCCGAGTGACACTACAGCCATTCCTAGGTTTGGGACATTGTCATAAAGAAAATGAATTGCTAGTTATGGAGCAATTTAAGCTATTGCCCGGTAGAGGGTGGTATGGAGCAAGCCCGTAACTTGCCCCCCTCCCTCACCTTCCTTACGTTACGCCGTAAGAATCCCCAATGGGAGTGCCGTGGTACCTTCACCCCTTAGGGGCCCGGTGCTCCTGCGCCTACTGCACTATAGACGCTGCTGCCTGGACACCGCTTCCTGATCGCCTCCAATGCCTCTCACTGAAAGCCGCACAAAATGCCCAAAGAATCCCTTCTTCAATTTACCTGAACTGAAGCCCTGCCTAGTGGAAATGTTAGCGCTTGCTTTATCCAATGTGTTGTAGCAATCAAGGCGCACTTGTGCAGAAAAGAGAGTGCAATTACATACTTTGTCCTTTTATAACCATGCCGCGTTATACACCCAGTTAAAACACATGAAAGCCAAAACAGTAAAATAATACACATAAGAATGAAAGAAAATATTAATTTTATGCATTGAGTTTCTCCCACTTAAATATGACGAGAATCGAACCCCTCGGTGCAGCCTCTAGAGCCGCCAGTCTGACACCCAGTTAAAAACACATGAAAGTCACAGCAATAAAAGAAGGTACATAAGCAATAAAAGAAGGTACATAAGAATAAAAGAAAATTATAAATTTTATACATTGCGTTTCTCCCACTTAAATATGGCGAGAATCGAACCCCTCCGTGCAGCCTCCGGAGCCGCAGGTCTTAACCACTACACTACAGGCACCACCAGGTGCAGGCTGTTACTTTCGAACACCTTGACCCAGAGCCGCCGGTCTGAACCACTGCACTATTTGTTCTTTTGTAACCATGCCGCCTTATACACCCAGTTAAAACACATGAAGGCCAAAGCAATAAGATACATAAGAAAAACATTAATTTTTTACACATTGCGTTTCTCCTGCTTAAATATGGCGCGAATCGAACCCCTCAGTGCAGCCTCTGGAACCGCAAGTTTTAACCACTGCACTATAGGCACCCCAAGCTGCAGCCTGTTACTTCCGTACTCCTTGATCCCGATATCAAAACCTGCCCAATGCAAAACCTCTAGCTTGGAACGCCTATTAACAAAAACGTCTCTGAAAAGTATGTAGTTACGGCACCTAGCACGAAAAACCAGGAAAGGAACCTTGGGACTGAACATATAACCGTCATCTAGGGCATTTTGTGAGTACTCCCACTCTAGGCACTGAATGCTACATGTTCAGGCACAGTTCCTTTTTAAGTAAACAAAGAAAATTAGAGCGAATTCGGATTGCTCTGGTACTATTCCCTGCACAGGTGCCAACATTGTTATGGAGCCACTTGCCCATTTCCTGTTAGGTATAAACCACAACAAAGGTGCAAAGGAGCAATTGCTCCATTTTTTTTGTACTGCAAAAGACACGTAATATGAGCTTGGAACCCCGCTGCACCACCCCTCACATGACTGCGCCAATCACTTGAAACTAAAAACGACTATCGCTACAAAGGCCTACTGTAAATTGTTTTAGGGCTCGAGGCTATCTATGCAGCGTGGCATAGGTTCGAAATACACGAACACCTGCGGCCGCCACACGATGAAGAGTATCAGTTCTGTCTGACGCAGTTCTAGCTCCAAGTGTACAGAAATCTACAACCCGTGGCATAATTTAAGCTCATCTGATTACACTTGCCCAGCAAAGACAAGGAGCATTCGTAATTCAAGTGAAATGCTTTGTTTTATACAGGCCACTACTGCCTGTTACTGTATTTTAAATCCAAGGCCGAATAGCGAAGAAAGCTCCTTAACAAAACAATTAAAACCAGATACTGCAGATAAGTGTCAAAACAAAAAACAAGAAAAATAATACGAGATTCCTCAAAGACGCATCACAACACACTCCAAAGCCGAAACCCCAGGGAAAAGACGACGCTCCACCACCGGAGCCACGCCCAACCACATACAGGCTCGCCCTCAACTTGGCAGACTCAAAAACCACACTGCTTCCCGCCGCGGCCCCACAAAAGAATTTTTTGCGCGCGGCCCCTACAATCAAAATGAAAAATTATCTATGTGACAAAAAAGAATTCAATTAGAAAGAAAATTAAACAATATCCATCGTTCATAAGGAATTGAACCCGTGAACTAGGGTTCTGAGCACCACAATATTCCTTAACTGAGCTAATGACTCGATGTTTAGGCCTCCTTGAACCGCCTCCTTTAAGACGCTCCTGCTGCTTCCCAGGGATCCAAAGAGACAAGGGGAGTTTGGGGGGCAGCCGAGCGCAGCGAGGTCTGCCCCCCGGGCAGATTGGGAGGGGGTGGGGCTGGCCGGCGCCCGGCCATTTTGGGGGAGTTGGGCTACATTGGGACTAGCCCAATTGTAGCCCAATTTTGAAGAGATAGCCCAAAGTATATTGGGCTGTTTCACGCTTCACCATTTTAGGTTTGGTGACCTGGTGGCTGGGAGTGCTGTTAGAGTAGGTTTTTGTCAGAGTAGGAGGTAGGCCGGTGGTGTTTTAGTGGCGTGATATTGACAGGGCAGGGCAAGTGGTAGGATGTCGGGTGAAGACTATCGTGTATTGGAGGCAGTCCGGTTGCTCAGCGAGGCTGGCCGGCTGGACCTGTTGATGCCGGAGGCCCCTGGGGGGGCGCGCCCGGTGAGGCGCGCGTCTGCAGGGGTGGCGGCCGCCGTCGCAGCTTGTTCCCCCCCCCGGAGAGCGGCGAAAGTTAAGGTGAGGGGGAGGGGCCGCGCGGATGTCAAGAGCGCGGCCACGGGTAGCGGTGGGCATGCTGGTGGCGGGCGGGAGGGCCGGGCGTCATGTGTCGGCAAGGCCGGATGGGCCCGGCGAGGGAGCGCGGATCGCGTCTCCCCGCCGTGTGTGGCAGTTGTTGGGGGCCGCTCGTGTGCAGGGAGAGCGGCCCCGATCGGTGTAGGCGGTGCTCAGGAAGGGGGCAGCGCCGACCGACAGAGCGCGGCCCCCGGGAGCGGTTATATGCATGGAGGGCGCCTGGTAGAGGCGCAGGGGGCGGATGGGAGGCCCCGGCGGGGGCGCGCATTGCGGGCCTCCCCGCCAAGGTCTCAGCGGGAGAGGGGCCGCTCCGGGGTCAGGAGAGCGGCCCCAGGTATCGAAGAAAGGGGGGAGCCTGGGTATGGGTGGAGGGCAGCGCGTGGGGACTCAGGCCAGTCGTGTGTTGGGGAGCTGGGGGTGGGGCATGGGTCTGGGAGGGTGGGGGGGGAAATGGAGGGGGTGGTGATCTCAGGTGCAGGGAGGGAGGCACAAGGGAGCACTCAGACTCGGTTAGGCGCCGTGCAGGGGGTCCAGGCACGGGGAGGGAGGGCTTGTTGGGGGCGGTGGCCTGCGAGGGGTGGGTGCTTCAAGGGGTGTAGGTGGCGGTGTTGGGGGCGTCCGGGAGGCGGAAGGGGGGTCAGTGGGGAAGCTGGGGGGGAAGGGTGGATGTCCCCTTTGTTGTTGGACTCGGAAGGGAGTGAGAGGGACTGGGAGGGTTTGGACATTTTTGCTTCCTGAGCGGAGGAGGTTGGGGGAGCACATGGGGGGGGCCAGACGGTAGTGGAGGGTGAGGAATTTGCGGTGGCAGGCGCTAGTGGGGGGGTCATAGGGGAGCCGGGGGCGGGTAGGATACGTGAGGAGGCTGGGCCGAGTGGGGTAGGTGGGCAGGGGGCAGCTGGTTTGGTGTGGAGCGACGGGGAGGGGGATGATGGGGATGATGAGGAGGTGATCGATCTTAGTGCGGTGGGGCGGGCATGGTTAGCTAGCACCTTGGGGACAGGTAGCAAGAGGGGTTGGGATGGGAGAGAGAAGAGAGGTAGGCCCAGCACACCAGACCATACTTTTCTTTTACAGGTGACGGAGCAACATGCAGAGCATCGCGGGGTGCCAGACTTGGTAGGGCTGGGAGCGGCCCGTTGGCACCAAGGAGAAGGGAGGGTGGAGCCTTGGGTGGCGTACCCAGTACCGGCGGGGGATCCCGTCGCGGCCGGCACAAGTAGGCCCAGGGCGGGCTCGCCGGCGCCAACACCCATTGGGCCTCAGCGGGCTGGGGGACAACGCCAAAGACGGGTCGACGACAACGCGGATTTAGGTGTTTCAAGGAGGGTGCATTCCGCACCCCCGGCGGGGACAGCCGGGGGCGCTAGGCAGGAAGAGTTGGATTACGATGAGGAGAGTATTGAAGAAGGAGAGTTGCGGGATGGGGAAGGCGAGGGACAGGGGGGGCCAAGTAATGCTGTGCATAGTTTTTGCAGGTGTCACGACGCCAGGCGAGGCCCACGGGTCGGACATCACGTTGGGAGGAGAGGTCGGCCCCTTTGCCAGGACGCACAGTGGAGAGACGGGCGGAGTCCTTGGCGCTAGGTAAGCGTTCGGCGCGATTACGTCCTGTAATGGTGTCGGTAGGGGTGGGTGGGCCTGATCGTGAGGAAGGGGTAGGGGGTAGGCTGCGCAAGGATTCCTACGTAGTCGACATAGGGGTAGGAACGGAGGCCCCGGGCGAAGGGGCAGTGGAGGGCGCAGGTAAGGCGTCATTAACTTTGGGGGACAGCGGGGCTGACAAGAAAGCGACGGTAGAGACTCCGACGGCGGAGGGGGAGACCAAATTGGAAAGCAAGGAGTTGAAGATTAAACGGTTGCCATACATGGGAGTTACAAAGCCATTGGGCGCGCATTTGATGTTGTCCACCAAGGAACGCATATGGAAGGGGGAATATGTTGAAATACTCAAACTCCTCCACAGAGAGGTTCGGGCGAAGGAAGGGTCTAAAGAGGAAGAATTTGAGCTGGCAAAAAGGCCGAAGGTGCCGTTGACAATTGAGAATTGGACAGCAGCATTCCTTATATATGCCAGCGTGTATTGCGAAAAATACCCTGAACGGTCAGTGGCCATGTTCAAATACATGGACGTGATTAGGAAAGCAAAACACACAAGATGATGGACGGAATGCTGCACATTGGCAAACATTCACCCCCAGTCACAGATCTGGGTTTAATCCATCGTTATTTTGCTTCACCACGCCACCCCAGTTCAGACATAGCCATATGCAAATCAGTCTTGACCCTGTGCCTCATGGGAACAGTCCAGACCGAACTGCCATAGGGCGAAATGCAAAACACACAAGATGATGGACGGAATGCTGCACATTGGCAAACATTCACCCCCAGTCAATGTTTGCCAATGTGCAGCATTCCGTCCATCATCTTGTGTGTTTTGCATTTCGCCCTAAGTGGGAAGGGTATGCCCAGACGTGGGTCCCGTGCTCACTACGCCACTGGAGTCAAGCTATCCTGGCTGATGAAGGCTGATAGCCTGAAACCGGTCCTAGAATGCTTGATTCCGGTCCAGGGAAGACATGGCTTGGCAGTTCGGTCTGGACTGTTCCCATGAGGCACAGGCTCAAGACTGATTTGCATATGGCTATGTCTGAACTGGGGTGGCGTGGTGAAGCAAAATAACGATGGATTAAACCCAGAACTATGACTGGGGGTGAATGTTTGCCAATGTGCAGCATTCCGTCCATCATCTTGTGTGTTTTGCGTGATTAGGAAAGCCCAGATTACTGGGGGTGGGTACGCCTGGGCTCAATATGATGAGGAGTTCCGGGCACGCATGGCTTGGGACACGGAGGCAAAGTGGGGGGAGCTAGATACGGATTTGTGGCAACACACTATGGGTTTAGCCGGGTCTGGGAAAACCATTTTTACGGCCAGCGGGCTGCCTCTCGTATACCGGCACTTTCGGGGCGGCCCCACCCGAGGGGCGGTGGGGGGAGCAGGGAGAGGACAGCCAGGTACCAAAGGGGCGTGTTGGGATTACAACAAGGGTTTGTGCACTAGAGAGTACTGCTGTTTCAGGCATGATTGCTCAGGGTGCGGAGGACGACATGCATTGGTCAATTGCTGGGGGGCCAGGGTCAGCAGCAAGGGTCGCAGCAGTGGCAGGCAGGGGGGTTTAAGTCAGGGGGGCAGCAGCAGCAGTTCCTGGGGGGGCGAGGTGCTAAGGGACCTGGGCCGAAAGGCTCGTACTCCGGTTAACATAGGAAATTTGCTGGCAGCCTTGCAGGGGTATCCAGACTTGGCGGCTGCTACATGTTTGCGTTTGGGGTTTTTGGAGGGTTTCAGGCTGGGGTACGACGGGCCGAGGGCAAGACGATGGGCAGACAATTTGAAATCGGCAAAAGAGCACTCTAAGGTAGTGCAAGAGAAACTGGATAAAGAAGTGCGTGAGGGCCGCATGGCGGGACCCTTTGAGGATTGGCCTCTTAAGAATTTGATTGTGTCACCCATTGGAGTGGTGCCTAAAAAGGAGCAAGGACAGTTTCGCCTAATACAGCATTTGTCGTGGCCTGAAGGATTTTCGGTGAATGATTTTATCGACGAGCGGGAGGCCACTGTGTCATACTCATCTGTTGACGTAGCCATGTCACTGGTAGTGACTGCGGGCGCAACGGCGATGATGGCAAAGTGCGACATAAGGTCGGCTTTCCGGCTGCTTCCAGTCCACCCAGATGACTGGGACCTTTTGGGTATCCAGTTTGGCGGTCACTGGTACGTGGATAAAGCATTGCCGATGGGTTGCTCTATGTCATGCGCACTTTTTGAGTGTTTCAGCACGTTCCTACAATGGTTGTTCACGGAACGGACGGGTCACCAAGGAGTAACGCACTACCTGGATGACTTCTTCTTTGTGGGCACCTCAGGCTCCACGGGCTGCCAGAAGGCACTGGACAGCTTTCAGGAGATCATGAGGGATTTGGGCGTGCCGTTGGCACCGGAAAAGACTATGGGACCCTGTACGGCTCTGGCCTTTTTAGGTATTGAACTGGACTCTCAATTGATGGAGGCACGCCTTCCGGCAGACAAAAAGCAGCAGATGTTGGGGCTGCTGGCAACAATGTTGGGAAAACTGAAGGTCACAGTGAAAGAGATTCAGGTGCCGTTGGGGCACCTCAATTTTGCATGTAGGGTGGTGAGAGTAGGGAGGACGTTTTGTAGACGACTGTGCAGGGCGCTGGCGGGACAGAGGCCCCCTCATCATCATGTGCGTCTGTCAGCAGGGGTGCGGGAGGACTTGAGAATGTGGCAGTTTTTCCTACAAAATTTCAATGGCATCCCCTTGAGGAGGGAGGGCGACATGCTTTGGGAGGTGCAAATATTTTCTGATGCGGCTGGGAGTTCAGGTTTTGGCTTGTATTGGCAAGGAAAGTGGTGTGCTGAGCAGTGGCCCCCGGAGTGGGCAGATGGGGGCAGGAGTATAGCCTTTTTGGAAAACTTTCCTTTGGTGGTGGCGATCACCTTATGGGGGGAACAGCTGGCACACAAGAGGGTAACTTTCAGAGTTGATAACATGGCGGTAGTTTAAATTGTGAACCGACAATCCGCACGGGACGAACAGGTTCTGAAATTACTGAGGGTGTTTGTGTTAGGCTGCTTGCGGCATGATATCGCCTTCCGCGCGGTGCATGTGCCGGGTGTGGACAATGACATAGCGGATGCTTTGTCTCGTTCACAGTGGGGGAGATTCCGTGGGCTCGCCAGGGATGCGGACGGATTTCCGACCAGAATGCCAGTGCATTTGTGGTACGTAGGCAACACAGGATGTTGCAGTTGGTTTTAGGTTCTCTGGCGCAATCTAACAAGGCAGCGTACAAGACAGCATGGGGGGAATTTTTGCGCTCCGGTGCGACGCGGAGGGATTCCCTTGAGCTTAGACAGGAAGATGTACTTCAATTTATTTTGGATTTGATTGAGAGGGGTTTGACCAGGGTTACGATAGCGGGTAAGCTGGCGGGCATTGCTTTCGTTGGGAAATTGTTGTGGGGTTATGCCCCCTCCGCCGGGGAGCTGGGGAAGCGCATGTTGGAAGGTTGGGCGCGGGAGTGTGGGTGCGCATCCAGGGTTCGTAAGCCTCTGTCCTGGGAGTTGTTGGAAAGGGTGATTGGGATCTTGCCTGGGATATGTTATGAGGAGGTTGAAACCTGCCTCTTCTCCACGCTGATGTCATGGATGTTTTTCAGGGCTTTTCGGGTGTCTGAGCTGTTAGGGAGTAAAGCGGGACAGGGGGTACGTTGGAGTGAGGTTTCCTTTCGTCAGGATGGGGTCAGCATATGGCTGAGGAAGTCTAAAACAGATCAAAGGGGAGGGGGCACGTGGGTTTCTTTAAAACTGGAGGGAGTCCAGCAGGCTTGCCCTTGCCGGTGGGGTTTGAGGTGGAGAGCTTTGTCTAGGTCTAAGTCTAGTTTTCAGGCACGAGGATGGAAGGGGGGTAACGGCTGCGCAGCTTCTGGCGGTGCTGAGGAAGGCATTGGGCAGGTTGGGAATTGACGGGAGGGATTTTGGTACGCACTCATTTAGGAGTGGGGCGGCATCTGAAGCGAACAATCTAGGTTGGGGGCGAGGGGACATCATGCGGTTGGGAAGGTGGTCCTCGGACTGTTATCAGCGGTATGTGCGCAGCGCAGACGGGGGGTGTAGCGCGGTTAGTCCTCTTTTCCTTTGGTTCATTCATGTTTCTCGTTGCAGGTTCGGTGATGGGTCCCCTCGCCAGGGAGATGTCCATTTGGATTGTGGGCCATTCCTTTGTGAAGTGGGTGCAAGTTCAGGCCCGTGCCAGCTATTTTGGGGAAACTTGGGTTTCAATAAAGAAATGTTTACAGTTTGTTGGAGGGGAAGGGGTGGTATGCGATGGAAAGAGTTGCTGCAGGTGCTCAAAGGGATCTTGGTGGCTGGTAGGTGCCCCGATGTATTGGTCCTTCATTTGGGGGAAAATGATATGGTGCGGGAAACGGGTTTGGCTTTGATGCGGTGTATGAAGCGGGATTTGGCGGTGATCAAGGGTCAGTGGGCCGGTTGCGCCATTATATGGACAGAGTTTGTTCCTAGGAGGGTTTGGAGGGGGGCGGCTAACCCGGGGGCAGTGGCAAGGCCAGGCGAAAGCTTAACACAGAGATGGTGCGCTTTTTGTCGTCAAATGGGAATTTTTAGGATTTCGCACAGGGACATCAGGTATGACACTCCGGATTTTTTCAGAGGCGATGGGGTCCATTTATCCCGGCTGGGCATGGACTTGTATTTATTGGAGCTGAGGGAAGTTTTGGCCAGGTTGTGGGGAGTCCACAGGCGTTGAGGGAAATTTTTCCTAAGTGGCAGGGTAGGGGGGGCAGGAAAATGGGGAGGCGGCGTTCCGCCTACACTCCCGCCTTTTCCTGGGTGGCGGGGTTGGAAAAAGTTGGCCAGGATTGGCTGTAGTTTTTGGTTAAATGTTGGTAGTTGGGGAGCAGGGAAAGGGTAACCAGGTAGGCTAAGTTTAGATTACAGGTTTCTTGGTTACAGTTGCAAAAAGGCAGGTAGGGATTTGGGTCATGGGAGGTTAGGATTGGTAAATGCTATATTGTGTAATATTATTGTTATGGAATGTTATGTTGTATTTTGCGGGGTGGGGGATTTGTTGTGGGGATCGTCGGGGTGGGGGGGGAAACAAGGGGTCAGGTAATTCATGTATAGTGAGGTTTTAGTTTTGGAAGGCAGTTGCCAAGGTATAAACTGTGATATGCACCTGTTTCAATAAAGCGGCCTTTTACACACACAAAAAATTGGTCTTGTGCTGGCTTGTCCCCCCTTTCCTCCCAAGGGGGGTTTGGGGGGCAGCTGAGCGCAGCGAGGTCTGCCCCCCGGGCAGATTGGGAGAGGGTGGGGCTGGCCGGCGCCCGGCCATTTTGGGGGAGTTGGGCTACATTGGGACTAGCCCAATTGTAGCCCAATTTTGAAGAGATAGCCCAAAGTATATTGGGCTGTTTCGCGCTTCACCAGCCACCATTTTAGGTTTGGTGACCTGGTGGCTGGGAGTGCTGTTAGAGTAGGTTTTTGTCCCCTCCCTCCCTCCCCTGTTTTTTAGGTTTGTGGGGCATTTTTAGTTTCCCAAGGTGGGGTTTTTTTCGGCGGTGGAGTTGGAACAGGTACATAGGGGAATTTTGTGTTAATTGTATAGTTGTCGCTTGGAACAGGTGCTGGCGGGGTTGGAAAAGTTGGCCAGGATTGGCTGTAGTTTTTGGTTAAATGTTGGTAGTTGGGGAGCAGGAGCAGGGAAAGGGTAACCAGGTAGGCTAAGTTTAGATTAGAGGTTTCTTGGTTACAGTTGCAAAAAGGCAGGTAGGGATTTGGGTCATGGGAGGTTAGGATTGGTAAATGCTATATTGTGTAGGATTGTGTAATATTATTATTATGGAATGTTATGTTGTATTTTGCGGGGTGGGGGATTTGATGTGGGGATCGTAGGGGTGGGGGGGAAACAAGGGGTCAGGTAATTCATGTATAGTGAGGTTTTAGTTTTGGAAGGCAGTTGCCAAGGTATAAACTGTGATATGCACCTGTTTCAATAAAGCGGCCTTTTACACACACAAAAAATTGGTCTTGTGCTGGCTTGCCCCCCCTTCCCTCCCAAGGGGGGTTTGGGGGGCAGCCGAGCGCAGCGAGGTCTGCCCCCCGGGCAGATTGGGAGGGGGTGGGGCTGGCCGGCGCCCGGCCATTTTGGGGGAGTTGGGCTACATTGGGACTAGCCCAATTGTAGCCCAATTTTGAAGAGATAGCCCAAAGTATATTGGGCTGTTTCGCGCTTCACCAGCCACCATTTTAGGTTTGGTGACCTGGTGGCTGGGAGTGCTGTTAGAGTAGGTTTTTGTCCCCTCCCTCCCTCCCCTGTTTTTTAGGTTTGTGGGGCATTTTTAGTTTCCCAAGGTGGGGTTTTTTTTTGGCGGTGGAGTTGGAACAGGTACATAGGGGAATTTTGTGTTAATTGTATAGTTGTCGCTTGGAACAGGTGCTGGCGGGGTTGGAAAAAGTTGGCCAGGATTGGCTGTAGTTTTTGGTTAAATGTTGGTAGTTGGGGAGCAGGAGCAGGGAAAGGGTAACCAGGTAGGCTAAGTTTAGATTAGAGGTTTCTTGGTTACAGTTGCAAAAAGGCAGGTAGGGATTTGGGTCATGGGAGGTTAGGATTGGTAAATGCTATATTGTGTAGGATTGTGTAATATTATTATTATGGAATGTTATGTTGTATTTTGCGGGGTGGGGGATTTGATGTGGGGATCGTATGGGTGGGGGGGGGAAACAAGGGGTCAGGTAATTCATGTATAGTGAGGTTTTAGTTTTGGAAGGCAGTTGCCAAGGTATAAACTGTGATATGCACCTGTTTCAATAAAGCGGACTTTTACACACACTGGTCTTGTGCTGGCTTGCCCCCCCTTCCCTCCCAAAGAGGACGAGATCCCTGGGACGCCGCCTTAAATAACTTACTGTTAAGTTTCAGTTTCACTTACGTATTGGAGACGTCCCCATGATTCACCTCCTTCTACCAGCCCCCCGGAGGAGGAGGCTCGGCTCCGTGGCGCGACTAAGGGCGCCCCCCCCCCTAGGCGTGGGGGGCGCCTACTCATTCCATTCATCACTTTTTTGTATAATTTAATACAAAAATTCTCAGGAGTTTATTTCAATAACATTTATCAATTCACAATAAAAAAGAAGAGCTTAAGGCTTTTCCAGGTGACCACAATACACATAAAAATCCTACACCTTTGACAAAACCTTAGCCATTAATGAAACAAACCTATAGGCTTGATCCTTAATATAAGATCTCTACCTAAAGAGACCCGAACCACAATTCAGGGGACCTAAACATGAAATATTAACTGGACGTTTCCCCCTGAGACGAAGGATGAACTAAAGCTGGACAGCCTAAAACAAATAAAGCCTGCAAATAGAAATCAAGCATTAAGCATATGTGAGTTACAAAGCCAATTGTAAGCAATGGACAGAATTCATTCCCAGGGCATGTCCCTGAGAAGTCGTTAGCAGACCAGACAGCTGTGCTGTCAGGTAGGCTTCAACCTAAAAATCAGGTCTGGCTGTTGTTTTGTTGAGAGTCTTCATAATAACTCTCAACTCGGTTTTAGGTTGAAGCCTACCAGACAGCACAGCTGTCTGGACTTCTAACAACTTCTTAGGGACCTGCCCTGGGAATGAATTCTGTCCATTGTTTACCATTGGCTTTGTGTTTTGTAACTTAAATATGCTTGATGCTTGATTTCTATTTGCTGCCTTTATTTGTTTTAGACTGTCCAGCTTGAGTTCATCCTTTCTGTGGAGCATAGCCTATTTACTGTAGTCTTCCAAGAATGCTCGCTTTCTGTAAACAGGCCTTAAATCTTGTTCTTATCTTGTCACATTTGTTGTACATTCAAAGACAGAGGTCAAATGTCAGGCTCTGTCTTCAAAGGGAGCTTAGTGTTTACTTTCCTTTCTCTAACTGTAAAGTGCGAGGGTTTGTGTGACAACCTTGCTGTGAAAGGTAAGGCTTTTTTCTAGTACACAACACAATTTAAATGTCTGTAAATGAACTGTGCAGATAGTTCAGAATACATCAGAATTAGGAAAGCACAAATGAAGCACATGTTTTGTATTTGTGAAGAGTGGTGGAAACAAATATTTAAAAATGATCAAAAAAATCAATACACTAGATGATGACATTCCCACACATTATCGTTTGTGGGCTGTATACTTTTATCAGTAAAACTGTATGTCTGTGCAAATGTAATGGTCATTTAAATTGAAAATGTGTTGTGTGTAGTGGCAGTGTTCTCCGTACGCCACACTACGCCACTCCACTCTACACCACTCCATTTTATAACACTCTACTCCGCTCTATGCCCCCTCCACTCTATGACTTTCTACAACATGCCACTTCATTATACGACACTCCACTCTACGACACGCCACTCCATTCCACTGTACGACATACTACTCCACTCTACTCTATAACACGCCACTCCTCTATACGGCAATCCACTCCACCTCAATCCACTTTACATCACTCTGTTGCTCGAATGTGAACTTACCTTGAAAAAATAAAAGACAAGAGGTGTTTTGGCGCAGACGGCATGGGGGCAAGCACAGCTGGCACCAGTAACATGTATCAAGGGCACACTCGCCCTGGAGACATGTGTGCACCCCAAAACCTGCCTTTCCGCTGACCTTTTCATGGAGGTGTCTCCACCATGAAAAGGTCGGCAGAA
This sequence comes from Calotriton arnoldi, assembly GCA_963921515.1. Classification (NCBI taxonomy): domain Eukaryota; kingdom Metazoa; phylum Chordata; class Amphibia; order Caudata; family Salamandridae; genus Calotriton; species Calotriton arnoldi. Next base: position 4,563,098 of record CAWUFW010000301.1, on the reverse strand, counting down.
AGGCAGGTCGTGATCAGCCCGACGATGGAAATGGTGAGACCGCCTCTATGGGCTGACACTACCGCCACCGCCACGGTAGCAGACATCTTGGCTGTGGCAGTGGTCTTGCGGCTGGCCGCCCCCCCTGCTCATGATTCACCGGTCGGAATGCCAAGTTAGCTGTTGGACCGCCAAAATGCGATTGCAGTTCAAAGACTGCAAGGGTTGTAATCGGGCTTTTAGTGTTGTATCTGACTTTATGGTGTTTTGGGAATGCGCGCCCCTCCAGCCAAATGTGTTTAATTGCGGCCAATCTCCTAAAACCATTGTGGTGTCGCTGCCTATCTGTGGGATCAAGCTGGGTTTTCCTGTTCGCGTGTTTGTCCAAGGGTTATGTGTCACCCTACCTGTGATTTGTCCATCAGTTGCTTCAGGCCTAGGCGCAGGGCCCGCCTGATCCCGTACTTCTGACTTGGAGTTGAGGGGGAGGTCATATCGGGTGAATTCAACAACTGTGATGCGAGTTCGTTACTATACGTACATATGTCGTGACTGGCATTGATATCGTATTTTCCAATATTAATAATCTCCCTTCAAGTTTAAATTTCAATTACATTATTTACCCCGTACTTCATGACAGTCACATTATTCGAGGTTTGCTGTGTGTCTGTTGTGTCTATTACTAATTCCCTAGTTACTTGCATTCTACCTAACTTGAGGACTGCGTTTTTACAGCAGGAATCCTCCACTTGTAGGAAACCACACAAAAATAGCACAAGAAGAGCAATTGGAATCAATGACAGGCACAGTCTGGTCACCCATCGGGGGAACCAGGAAAATAAGTCTATAAACCAGTTCTGCTCAGGGGCACTTCCCTCCTTCTTCATGTCACCTTGTAGACGATGCAGTTGGTGGATGGCAAACGTTAATGCCCCATTGTCTAGGTTGTTCCTGGGGATGAAAGTACAGCAGGATACACCAATTTTGGCACATACCCCACCCTCCATTGTGGTCATCAAGTCCCATACATACGGATGTTGCATCACCATAAGGTGGATGGCTCTGAGTTCTTCCTTGATAGCGTTTAGGCCGAGCTCAATATCGTTGATTATCTTCAGAATTTTCCACCTGGTTATCTGTAATCAGCGGGCATTCACCCTTGTTTGCAAGGTGAAGAAGGGTATGGACCCTCCCGCATTTACTTGAGTGTCAGAAAACAGTCTGAATTCTTCTGGAATGTCATTGTACTGAGCCCAGCCAAAGTAATCAGCAGTTCTTTTTTCTCCAGCCTGATGCAATAGGTTTTTTTCTTCTGTAGTGGATATTGGGACAACTTGGACAGAGATGACCAGGGTCGGGATGTGTATGGTTACGAGGTTGCAGAGGCCCCGCCAACCGGGGACGAGCTGGATGTAGGCAAACTTCCCACATTGCCAGTAGGTATCCATCAACACGGAGGTGCCCCATTGCATATCTGGTACGTGCAGTATTGCTTCACAGTTCTCGTTAGTGCCAAGAGGTATCATTCCTTTGCCTCTGAATTAAAGAAATACAGTGTACATTTCCGTACAATTAGGGGTTGCCCCTTCCCTTCTAGCCATGTGCACCTACCTATCACAGTGTCCCAGATTTCCTGACAAGGGGTATCCGACATTCAACCTTTCTCTTCTAGACTCATTTCCCCTTATATCATCGAGATGAATGCCTTGCACTGGAACTCTATGTCTGGGCTCCATTTGCTATTAAAGAATACTGCCCCAGATACTCTAAGGGCCACCCTGGAAGCAGAGGCGGGAGCTGACATGTTTGTGCACTAATATGGTGGCCTTGCTGCCTCCAAGAACCTCTTCTCTTGAAACTCTCGGGCCAAACAGTGTCCTCCCCTATAGTGCCTCGCCTGCGCATCCTGTCTAGATCAGTTTGAATGCCGCTAGGCTGGGAAAAAAGATGTAGCGCTGTGGGATTGGTTTCATACTGGGTGATGTTTACCACTACTCTACGGGGTTCAACTCTACTGGGTTGTATCTTGGCCCCAATCCTACACATGTACAGGTGGATGAGACATTTTGCTTTTTTGGGGCTATTTCTTGGGATAAGTAAAGTCTGTCTGCGCCCACAGCGTGGGGTGTCAGCGAGCAGACATAGCACGTCCTAGCCAACATCTGAGCGCCCACAGCGGTCGTGTGCTGGTACCATGTGTTGTGCAAGAGTGCGCTGTACAGTGCGTGTGGAATACTAGTGTTTGGTTCAGTGTAAGTGAGGTGGAAGAGGTTCCTATGCAAGAGCTGTAGAAATGTTGAGGTAGACTCCATATGACTGCAACAGATTTCTCACTACAGATGGATGCTACCACACCCACTTTTGAAACATTGAAGGTCTTGGGATGGTGTCTGGAGGGGTGTCTGCAGCTTCCTGGCATCCAGAGGTGTCTTAGCTTGGCACAGTATAAAGAGTCAGTAGTCAAAAATCTCCGTAAAAATAGTCTGTGGTCTTTTGCTTGAACGCTTGGGACTCGTCGTGGTTTGAGAAGTCTTGGGCCGCAGTAAAGGTGGTGCACTTATAGTTCGTGTGCAGACCTGTTAGATAAGAACGGTGGGTTGTAGGTTAGCTTAAAAAAAATATATATCATCGTTCAATTTCGGGAAATTCCTGTGCCTTTCCTTTTAGGGTCATATTCTGTACATTCATTGTACACAATTTTTTAGTGGGATACCTGAAGGTGGCCCCAGTTGGGGCAGCTATTTAGGGAACGGTGAGTGTTTAGTCATGAATTGCCTGAGTTTTATTTTGTGGATCATTTAGTCCCCCCTCACCGAGACAGAGGTGAGTGTTTTTGCGGGTTGATCTTCATGGCTGTGTGGATGACTCTTTTTACGGTTTATGGGCATTGTCGGCCCTCTAATGCCCTACTCTCCTGTGCGCGTGTGTGTGTGTGTGTGTGTGTATGTTGTTTTATCGATGGGGATGGTACCTTTTGACCTACACATGCGTGATGTACCTTGAAAGGAAAAGGGTGTGTCACAATTTTGGAGGTTGTGGGTAATTGCAACGTTTCCTGAGGACACTTGAATGTCCTTCTGGTCCCTACATGTGGTGTGTAACAAGGTTTTCCCTAATGGAGTTGGGTGTTTTGACTATGCTTTTTTTCTGGAAGGTTCATTTTCGGGCTGCATTCTGCAGGTCATTGGGCACCTTTCTAAGGTCTCATGTAGCGTTGGTTTTATTGTGGCATACCGGTGGGGGTTGAGAAGCTGCTCTGTAGCCCCTGTGTGGTTTGGATGTGGCAATGACTGGTATCGAGCCTGATGCTCCCTTGTATGATGTTCGTGAATCCCTGTGTTATTTGCTTCGACAAGCTGGGTGCAGTGATAAGCGTATCTGTGCACCTTGTGTGGGGGCTGCGATGGTCATCTAGAGAACCCCTGTTCCTCCCGGCGCCCCTCTCTCACTCGGATCAAGGATGCTTTGGGTGTGCCGCCCTCAGTGAGGACCAGGGACTTCTTACCCGGTGACATGCTACTCTCGCTGTTTTGGAGGGACATGATCCGATAAGCAGGCTTTGGATGTTTGGAAGTATTAGGAGAGAGGAGGAGGAGGCAAGATACCTTGCTTACAACAGGAATCAGGTGCGCGACTGGGATTTATCGTGCTGCTGGTAACGAACTGGGATGGCTGGTTGCCTTGTGTAGTTCCCTGCTGACTTAGTGCCAAATTGTTGCTTATTCATGGACTATGGACCTCCATGGGGCATCTGGACATCCCGCCTGTGCGGAAAACTTGGCTTCCAGCACTTGGAACATCTCCTCGTTTTGGAACTAAAAAGGTGGCCTCCATCAGATGGAGGCCTAAATAAGGGCCTTTCGAACTAGTGATTGGTACCCGTCCCAATTAGAGTTGGATGAGTGGACCTGGTTGCCTGTTTTTATGCACTGGTCGGGCCCACCCTGCCCCCTTGTCTGACTGCCATCCCCTGCAACATGGCCAGCCAACTCTCCCCGGGAGACCATCCTAGGCCCCTGCAGGCACCCAAATGGCTAACTCTTACATGCATTCCCGATCGACATATCATATGACAGCCCTAAGTCCTTCCCGAGTGCAAGTAAAGGCTTGAGTTTTTCTTCTAATGCTGTGTCGCTAGTCTTTATTGTTGGGGTGAGTTTTCTGAAGTATGAAGTGGATGTGTCGTATTGGCATTTTATTTCCTTTTTTTAGGCTTACTGCGCATTTGTATTGGGTGATTGTGTAAAGGTATCACCACTCCCTGCTGTGGCTGTGGCCCTGGTCCTTGCTGGGCTTGGTTCCCTGCCTGCTGCTGGTGCCATGTTTTTGGCCAACCTCCTGGTCCTTGTTGTAGTAGTGTGTTTGCTGACTGATTTCCTTGCGGCTGAATGTGCTGTGCGCTCGGTTTGATATGGGCTTGGTTTTGTAGATGGTGATTTTGTGGGCCCTGGCTCAGGCTTATTGACCTTAGGTCATGATAACCTTTCAGGTGGCATCAGTTGGTCATGTGGCCCATTCGGTGACGATAGTAGAACTCTCTGAGGTCTGGCTGCTGCCAGCCTCCCTGACCTCTGTCGTCAGGACTGGGTGGAAACTCTCAGGGTTCTGAGGCGGAGCTCCCTTCAAGACTGGTGTTATTTTCACGCTTGCTCGCAGCCAACACAGCGCCTTCAGGGGCGGCCTTTTTAAATTCATGTTGGAACAGCTTGGCGGTGTCTCTTTGGGCTTGCTTCTGCTTTTCCCTGTCCTTTTCCTGCTTCTTTCTGTAGTAATGTAATACGTAGGCCTGTATTTCCCGCCAATACTTGGTGTCTAATCCTACTACGCTATCTAGACCACTCTGTATTTTGGTGGGCAGTCTCTTTTTGAGGATGTTGTAAAATAATGCAATCTGGATGCCCTTGTCGATCCATGGTTGTCCTGTCTCCTGTCCCCGTCATTCCCTCATTCTGTCTAGAAAGTTGATCATGTTTCCCCAGGCTTTATGCTCTCTGCCATCAATCCCTCTATATCTATGCGGTCAGGACACATTTCCCTTAGGGCCGTCCATATCTGGTGTCTGAATGAATTGAATGTGGCCCGTCATGCTCGGTGTAGGTCAATGTGACTGCTGGGATGCGGGCTGAGGAAAACACTGTGTTAGTCTGCTCTCTGATGTGGCTGCTGAGCAGACTCTTGATATCGCCTTTTGCTAGGTTTATTCCTGCTGTGTTTTTCTCAAAACATGAAATCAATTTTCCTGCCCCATCCATCAATGGGGGCAGTGTGGTCTTGATCACTTCTTTGTCCATCTGAGCCCATGGCACGTAGATGGTCCGTAACGTGCATTTCTGTAACAACGGGCATATTTTGGCTTGGTGCCGTCGCACTGGTTTTTCTCCAACATAGCACTCCCATTTTCGTAGGCATCCCTGCATGTAGGGGAAGTTAAACATGGGATTTCCCCCTGCGTGCCGGATGCAGTCTTCTGCTATGGCCATGTCCTCTGGTTCAAAGGACCCCTCCTCCGGCCAGGGTCTATCATACTGGCTCTCCCTTTTGGTCCAGCGGGCTAGCAGGTGGCAGAATGGTCACACAAAGACCTCTCCTTCTTCTTTAGACACTATCTCTCTAGGGGTCAGCTTGTTTGACACTATCTCTCTAGGGGTCAGCTTGTTTGACCGGAGCGTTCAGGAGGAGCAGCAGACATCCTCATCGCTGCACTCCACGTGCGCGAGCAGAGGTGCCATTCCGCTTCTCCTATGTCTTAATTGAGTTTGGACTAGGCTACCCTGATCTCTTATTTCTTGGTCAGCCCCACTCCTATGCCAATAATCTGGTGAGGTTTGGGTTCCAGTAGGGGCCTCCCTTCTGGTTCTACTTCGGGCTCCTCCACGTGGAACCCAGGACCTAGCTCCGCTCTCCTGCAGGGGAGGGTGCACAGTTCTGTTTTCCCTGTTCACCTCTCAGGCAAGAGCTCTTTCTCTCCCCATTCTCAACCCACATCTCTCTTCCAACTCCCACCCAAGCTGCCTCCTTCGCTCAGTGCTGCGTGCAGTTCTCTTTGGTAGGAACTTGTCCTCCAACTCACTTCCTGCCATTTCTTCCACTGCCTGAGCATACCCTGGGAAAGTATACCTTGTGGCTCCCCCCTCGATGTTGGATCCCGAAGGTCTGGGACCTTTTTCCTCCCCACCCACTGGTGGTGTCACTATCCAGACCCACTGTGAACCTTGCCAGTTACCTGAGAGCGCTCTGCTGGGTGGGTTGGAGTGTACAATCCCGTGCCTCTGGGGCTTTATGGGTTGCATACAATGGATGGGGAGGTTGAACTTCGGGGGATTCTAGTACCTCGCTAGGGTGTGGCTGGAATCACCTGGGTATGCTGATCTGGCAACCTTCCAGCCCTAGATCTTGTGACTCGCTGCCCGGTGGAGGGCCCTTCAACGGATTGGGGTAACCCAATAGCTGGGACCTGTGCAGGATGTGAGATATTACCCATACCTGTAGCTTTACTACTCTAAAACATTTTGTATTTTCTCTCTTTGTCATTAAAAGCCAGTTCTACTGTTGAGCCTTCTCCTTTCTGAACTCAATTAATTTGTCAATTCTCATAGTGGGGATTTTTATCTGCTTGTTGATCAATGCTGACTTCATAACTCGACGTATTATATGCAAGCACTCACCCTGCTTATATCTGACCTCACTTCTTTAATCTGGTTAAGCCAACCATGAATATGCTTTCACTGAACACATAACTAACAGTGCAAAGTTCATTAGAACACCTCCCCAAAAGATCATTAAAAACACTACCGGCTCAATTGTTAATTTTGAAGAGACTACGGTCCTGAATTAATCGTCCCTAATGTCCACATTTACAATGGATACTGCATTGTAATTCTGTTCTCTCAACATGTCACCGTTCAAATTCCCAATCATATTCAAACACTTTCTAGTGCTGCATTTGATGCACGAGAAGTCAAGCACAGCATTGTACAAGATGACCACACTCTGTACGTAGACACAATTTCAATTTTTACGTGAATGGAAAAGTCAGATAGGAAGAATGGTATTATTAATAAGTGAAGCTAGAGTCCTGAACCGTTGTTTCACTACAAGGTCTACCATCAGTCACCCTGCGGTTTAAAAAACTGAAACTTCTAGAGGTAAAGATCAGATCATCTAAGGGTAAAATTGAGAAAAGATATTAGACTCTCAAATCTTCATTAAAGCCCACTGTGCTCTCATTATCCATGCTGATAGCTAAGCATTGAAAGCGCTAGTAATAGTCATGTATTCTGTTCTTCAAAGTTTTATAGAGTCTGGTTACTTCCTGCAAACTTTAACATTTCGACCCAGGTAGATGGAGAATGTCAATTGATGAGAACTAAAGCTATGGCGTGATGGTTCAGCGACTGCAGTGCTGCTTCTGCTGCTGGTAGCCTTATTAAAATCCCTCAGTTGAAACATTCAAAGAATGTTTTAGTTGAGAGATTTTAGGGCTATCATAAACCTTCCTCTGGCTCTGCATCTTTTAGAAGTGGCAGCGTAACAGGGAAGACTTTGGGCTCCATTGACAAAGAAAGTCAGAAAATGTCAGGCATCTGTGTGCGTATAATTCCCTCTGGCTGTGCATAATTTGTGGAATTCGCAAGTACTCCTGGATAACTGCTCCAGACTTGGGGAACTCCGCACTGAAGGAATATTATCTCCTGTGCAAACGCACATATTTTTTCTTTTTTTTCTCAACAGAGAAAAGGATTTTCCCTGTGGAGAAGGGAATGATCCATTTCCCCCCTGACCCTAGAAAGAGATTTACACCAGCTGGCTGGAGTAAAATCCTACTTTTGCCAGTACAGAAAGGGGAGTGAGAAGAGTCTGTGAATGCCACATATGTACATGTTAGTGAGTGTTCAGAAATGTCCAAGGCTAACCACTCCCTGAATCACTCATTTTCACAGCCATCAAGTGTGATTCAAGCTGAGGAGAACTCGACACTCATGATGGAGAGCTCCACACACATATATGGGTTTATCTCTGGAATCCCTTTATACATTCCTGGCAGGAGAAAACATAGAGATTCGGTCGTAAGTTTCCGTAAATAGGACACATTATGTGGTTTTCTTTCTAGATACAGTGCATCTATTTCATGGGTTTCCTGTAAGAAAATAAGTCAATATTAAAAGAAGAATAACAAAAATCTGAAACAGAGCGAGGATTGGTGAATTCAGCAGCATTCCTTGGCCCAGGGGGTAATGAGCATTAATCATGCCTCTCAATTTATTTTCTTACTGGCCATGAACAGATGCAACAGTCCATTTTCAAATTGCTCAAGTCAAATCGATCATCTGCTTCAAAAATTCCTCTTGAGTATTCACAACAGCACCTACTCTGTGATGCGTTAACCCACATGGGATAACACTCATATTTCTGCTATAGAAGCATGGTTACTTGGTTTCCCTGTTTTCTCGGGGCACCTGTTCAGAATGCATCCTACTTTTGCAGCTCATCTTGATAACACATACACCCATCACAGGCTTTTTTGTTTGATCTTCATAGGTGCAAACACAGTTTCCATATGTGCTGCTCAAGCTTTGGGCAACTCCATGGACCTTTTCTTTTTGGTGAAGTGAATCCAGGCTCACTTTAGATGCCTTCTATCAGTTGGATGAGTGACAGCCTTCTATGATTTGGTTCCTTACGTCATTGTCCGCGTTAGTCTTATTACGTTTGGGTACCTGTACTCTGAGTCTTGCATGTACATTATCTAGAGTTTAATAGGAAGTTGATTGAGCTATAAAAGCTTCACAATCACCTGTGATACCAAACGGAGATCTCTGTCAATAGCTGGATACAAGGGTCACATCTTCTCTCGTTGAAACTGATAGAAGTAAGAGTGACTCACATGTAGCTGTTGTGTTTCTTAACCCATAGGAATATCAGGTTAAAGCAACAAGTGTCTCCTTGAAGAGTCACTGATTGGAGGAAAAGTCATCTGGCATAAAAAACGTCCAGACAAATAGGATATTCCAAGTTGATAATTGTTGAGATAACTTGGCACACTCAAAACCAGAACCGCAGTAGATGAAGAGAGAATCCATTAGAAGCAGATTTCCAGGAGATGGAGCAGGAAACCCAGGAAACCAGGGGCAAGTAACCAGGAGGGAAACCCACCACCACAGTTACAGGAGTGTTTGCGACCCATGGTGCTGAGAGTTCCAACTCTTTTCATAGGGTGAAACAGGAAGTAGATGACAGTGGAAGGAAGCAGGAAGTGAAACAGGGTGTCAGCAGCTTCCACCTTCTGGCAAATAAAGCTGAGCGCTCTTCATTTGTGCCTTTTCTGTTTTTGTATGCGCATTTTTAACCATTGAAAATCCGGACTTATCCACAGTTGTTAAGTATTGGGTTGTAGTATAGCATTTATGTATCACTTTTACCACACTGCGGGACGTCGAAGTGCATGAAAGTTGAGGTGATGAGCATGAGGTAGTTAGGAGGTGTTGTGAGGAAAACTGACAATGGAACACACATTTTCTGTGGTCTACACACTTCTAACTCAAGCATGAAAAGATTGTATTTATTGATCAGAGGTCTTGACGTCTGGCGTTGTCAGTGAGTGCGGTTGTTGTCTCCACTGATAAGGAGAACAAAACAAACCTTTCATTTTTCCAAGATCAATTACATGAGTGTCACACTAGTTTGGGTGACTATAATTGCATACAATAAATGCTATTTATAAAACATGTTATCGTAATTATAAAAACATTTGTCACTTTTTTGACCTTGAACATGTGATGTTTTTGTCCCTTGCTTGTTTTTTTGTCTCTGGCTAAGGCACGTAAGACTATGCCTGAGCCAGCTGGAGACACCATCTTACCTTACCACTGCTCAGCCTACAACAAGGGAGACACCCCCGCCTTCTTTCTTGGGCTAAATCAAGCATGGGAGACAGCCTCTCTTTAAATATACTAGAGAGGTACCATCCAACTGCGTCCTTCCTCCACTTGTGCCCTACATTTTGTTTGGCTTTTCCTTTTCCTCCTTATGTGACACTGCTACATAAATTGGCGAGTAAAGAGAAGCCACAGAAACCTTGTATGGAATGTGTGATACTAGTCTCTGGTGCTTTGTTCCTTGATTATTAATCAGTCAGTTTAGAGAACACTTTGTCTGTCTTGATCTGGCCCATCAAAACAGAAGCCAGAGTTTTCTGGCAAGTGAGTCAGAGGGGGTTACGTGGGAGGAAAACATGGTGGCCGGCTAGACTTGGGTCGCGGGTGTGCCCAAAGTGTGTGTCGGAAACCACAAGCATGAATCCAAAGTAAACAGCCGGAAAATCAGCTAAAAACTTGCCTGCATACTCGGGGTAAAGGAAGGAGCGCTCGTAAGGAAAATTACATCACCTACATCACCTAGGCGGCCTTGACGGTCTCAATGGCGTCTTTTGCAGTTCGGGCGATACAAACAGCAAACACGGCAGCGGAGCAGCCATGGGTGAGAGCGGCGTTGGAGCTGCGCAGGGGGCGGCGCATGGCCGCAAGGATCCCCTTCCGGGGCAAAGGAGGAAGAGACAACGACAACGGAGAAGCTGTCAGAAACCAAGTGGAGATCGAGTCTGGCTCCAAGGAAGGTTCAAGCCAGCTAACTCGAACGTCATCACAGCTTCAGCTCCAGGAAGGGCGCGTAGTCACGGAGCTCACAAGTGCAAAAGCGGGTAAGGGCAGGAGGAGAGCAGAGTGTGTGTGTGTGTGGAGGGGAATAGAGGGATCTCCAGATACACATTAAGGAGTGCAGGGAGGGGTAGAGGGTTGGTAAATCCTGATTTAGGTCGATCTGCACCTAAGGTGGAGGAGGAGGAAGGGAGACCTCCAATAAGGGAGATACCAGTGCCTCGTGCTGTTTGAAGCCACAAAAAAGTATTGAAAAAAAAGCATACTCCTGAGCAGAGGATTAAGGTCACCCCTTCACTTAGGACCTACTTTAAGGTTCTTCCAAAAACGCTTATTTTGAGCGAAAGCAGCATGGTGGAGGTAAAAGGGCGTCAGGAGGTGGTGAACAAGGGGCAAAGGGCGCAAGGAAAACCATCCGAGGTAAGGAGTATGGAAGACTGGACCAAGCGCATGAGCCCAAATCGATATCAGGTTCTCGCCTCGGATATTCTACCTACCTCTGGGGAGAGACACTCAATTTCAGAAGAGGTGGAAGCAGATCCAGAAGCGTCAAAAGGTTCCAACTACAGCATCGACGCAAAACAGACTAGCACTGGGGGGTACCAGAAAGAGAAGGAAGAAGGCGAGGATGTGGTGCATGGTTCTAAGAATTCAGATAAGGAGGACCCTTCTATTGGAGCTCTTTTAGCAGCCCTAACCACTGAAATAAAAAGCAGATTCGAAGTTTCGGAGTCAAATCAGAAGGAGATAAGGTCAGCCTGTGAAACCCTGGAAAGGAAGATCGATGACTTGAGCAACAGAACAGCAACCCTAGAAGGGGAAGTTAGGGAGCTCAGAGAGGCAGTGCAGACTAACAGCGCAGAAATAGAGGGGCCAAAAACGAAGGAGAGAGAGCAGCAAGATAGGGTAGAAAGGTTGGAAAACAGCCAGAGACAGAACAATCTGAAGATTTTAAGGGTCCCGGAAGGCAAGGAGGGGGTGATATCAAATCTTACATAGTCCAATTAATTAAAAGGGAGCAACGTTTGGAGGAATCAGAGCAGGAGATTGCTAAAGACATCCAGAGGATCCATAGAGACCCCTTTAGATTAAACACAAACAGGACCAAGCCTAGGAGAATTTTTGTGAATTTCCTCACATACACATTAAAAGAGAAGATTTTGTCTAAAGGCTTGAGCAAGAAATCGATTGAGGTAGATGAAGTTAGATATGAATTCAGATCGGACCTGTCGAGCGTTACCTCCAACAGACAATGGGAACTAGGAAAAAGGATTGAACCACTAAGGAGGTTGGGTGCTTCGGTACAGCTAAAATTCCCAGCATTCTTGAAGGTGATGTTCAACAATAAGATGCACACCTTCCGCTTTGTTGAGGAGGTAGACGCTTTTATCGAAAATTTGCGGCCAGGTGGCCAGAACCTTTGGCCTAGGGTTCAGTATACCCCGGCATGACGGCGCTTTTCTCAAATTTCCGTTGGGCTGTTTCATATTCTTTTCCCTTTTTTCTTTAAAATTTTTCCATTTTACTTACAAATAATCACTCGAATTCGACACACACCTCGGGGGGCACCCATAGGGCTCAAGCCATGAAGAGACAGGGTTGGGTTTTCCATGGGGGGGGTACAGGGAGCAACGGGTGGGGAGCATGTGGGAGAAAATAAAAATAAAGATTTCCTCAGAAGCCTCGTCAACGCAAAACTTACACCTAGTTTCAGACTTTAAGGGGGATGGGTGAGAAACGAAAAAATGTGATAAAAGTCTTATTATGGAATGTGAATGGCCTGAGGGTAAGGGGGAGACGAGAGAGGGTACTGCAGTATTTAAAGGATTGCCCCGCTCAGATCATTACTGTACAAGAGACGCATCTAACGGAGAAAGAGGGTCGGGAGATTTTTAAGGCCAAAAGGTGGATTCGTCAAGCAGTATGTACAGGGCATTCAGTCGTAACAAAAGGGGTGGCTGTTCTGGTGAAACAGGAGGCAAAAATATCTATAGAAGGCAGTGTCTCAGATAAGGCGGGTAGATGGCTTGTGGTAAAAATAAAGATTTCAGGGCAAAATTTTACATTGGTGGGCTACTACGGTCCAAATCATGATGATACTGGCCCTCTAGAGGATTTGTTCGCTGAGCTACTAAATTTCCCGGGCCCGATTATTATGCCAGGGGATTTTAATGCCGTTTTAGATTACACTCTGGACAGATCTTCAAGTAGTAGGGCCATGGTAAATCCCAAAATGTCAGCGCTGATTATACAAATGATGGAGCAATTGGGCCTATGCGATGTTTGGCATCAGAGGGCGGGGCCTCAGAAAGGTTACACATTTTACAATAAGAAGTACAAACACCAATCAAGTATTGACTACTTCTTAATAGATAGCAGCCTGAAAGATTGGGTTCAAGAAATCAACCATGTTGGGGTACACCTGTCAGACCATTCAGCTGTGATGCTCCAACTAAGCCTGGGTGAGGGGGTTGGTCAATCTAGATGGACACTGGACCGTACGATCTTACTAGAGGAGGAAGTCATAAATGTATTAAGTACTGAGATGAAAGAGTTTTTTGACAATAATCTGGGTTCCACTTTGATTGGTATGGTGTGGGATGCATATAAAGCCTACTTGAGAGGCAGACTGGGATGCTCTAGCGGTGGCACAATGGCGGCTGTACCATAAAGAAGTCTCGACACTAGAAGAGCAAGTGCGAACAATAGGAAAAGGAATTGATCAATCCAAAAGTAAATCAGGGGGACGGGGAGGTTTTGCTACGGGAAATAACGGAAATAAAATCAAAGTTGACTGCAGTCTTACAGGACAGGCTTAGAAAGAGATGGGAGGTCAGTCGGTTGGTCCACATCGAATATGGCGAAAGATGCAGTAAGTTGTTGGCATGGAAAGCCAAGAATGAGCAGGTGAGGAACATGATAAAACAGGTTAGGTGTGAGCAAACGGGAATCCTATTTGGAGATAACAAGGGGATTGAGCAAGCCTTTTTCAGACATTTTAGAAAAGTGTACCAGGAAGAGCTGGAAATCACGGAAGAAGAGGTGATGGCTTGGCTGAGACAGGACTGTGTTGTACCCCTAACAGTCGATAAAAGCAAGCAGTTGAATGAGAGGATAAACATGAGGGAAGTAGAACAGGCTATTGGGGAGGGCAAGAAAGGGAAGGCACCTGGACCAGATGGCCTGCCTCATGAAGTCTACAGAGCCTTGGCTAGTGTATTAACACCTATCTTAGTTGACATTTTTAACGAACTATTCTTGACAGGAGCTGAAATGCCTGAATAATGGAAAGAAGCCACCATCACATTAATACTGAAACCAGGCAAATGCCCCAAAAATTGTGATTCGTACAGGCCAATATCGCTTCTAAACTGCGATTATAAGATTTTCGCAAAAATTATGGCAGGAAGACTCAATGGGGTTATGTCTGAGCTTGTACATGAAGATCAAAAGAGGTTTATTCGAGGAAGATCTCTGAAAGAGCTGACTTACACACTTATCGGGTCTATAGATTTGGCCACTGCCTATGAGCGTCCAATAGCAGTAGTGGCTTTAGACGGTACTAAGGCATTCGACCGGGTTAACTGAGTCTACTTACAAGCTACGGTAAAGTCTCTAAACCTTGGGACATACTTTTGTAAAGCCCTGGCTAGAATATATGCTGCACCAGAAGCTAGGGTGCTGGTTAATGGCGCTCTGACAAACTCTGTTCGGATCACCAGGGGCACGAGGCAAGGCTGCCCCTTGTCACCATTACTGTTTAATTTATATATCGAACCACTAGCCAGAAGAATCAGGAGTAACCTAGATATCTTACCTTTTCAATATAATGGTTGGAGAAAGAAATTAGGCTTATATGCGGATGACCTTCTAATATATACAACTAACCTAAAGAGAACTCTGAGTTGTGTCATGACATTAACGGCAGATTTTGGGAAGATATCTAGCTATGACATTAATAAAGAGAAAATGGAGACAATGGCCTGGAACACAGAGGTAGGGGATGAGAAGGGCAGAAGGGAAATGAGATACTTAGGGGTTAAGATCACTCATGATATCACCAAGCTACCCAAGGCAAACTTTGAAAAAGTAAGGAAAGAAGTGGGAGCTTTGCTGAAGAACTGGTCATATCTCCTGCTCACCTTATTCGGCCGAGCAAACTTGGTGAAGATGATAGTCCTCCCCAAGTTTACTTTTCTTTTTGATTCAATTCCCTTACCCTTTAAGAAGGAATGTTCGCGAAGATGCAAAGCCAGATCAGTAGCTTTATTTGGTCTTCCAAAGGGCCACAGATAGCTTGGAAGAAGCTGAGAAGGAGGGTGGAGAAAGGCGGGTTAGCACTACCAGACCTGTTATCTTATTCCTGGGCTTTTTTGCTAAAGAATGGGAAAATGTTATTGGATAGACCCCCAAATTCAAAGATTAGGAGGCTACTGGCGGTGATGTTGAAGCAGGAGGAAGGAAGGGAATGTGGCTTTATGCATATGTATGCTGATCCTAAGTACTTTAAAAAGGTAAGGCTAAAAATTTTAGGGGGTATGGCCGAGACATGGTACAAAATTAAAAAGGCCTTAAAACTTCCCTACTTTAAGGCAAGATGGCGTCCGACTGACATCTCCGCTGTGAAGCTCCGCTGAGCACCCCCCTAATGTCTGGTTAAATCGCTTCGCATGCCTTCTGAGCCAAGTTTGAAGCCCGGCAAACTATCGAGAGTGCAGCAATCTGAGAGTAATGCGGCAGGAAAACCTCCCCCGAGGTCTTCAAGTTATTTACATCTGCATGCTAAGACCTGAGCTCTCACCTCTTCCCTACCTCGAGGACGCCAGATCGCCTTGGGCTTCCCGGATTCATCCGGACCTGCGCAAGTCTTCACCGGCGCAGCAGAATCGTAGGAGAGCTGATAGGAGCCACAGCGCGCTCCCTGCTAAAGGAAAATTTTGCCGGACTATACTGCGATGTAGTCGACACGGAGATTTCCCGAAGACAGGCACAATTGCAGTGCTACTTTGTTCCAGCAGCCACGATAAACAAGTAAGGATGACAGGCAAAGGGGCGAGAGCGGCCAAGGTAAAGAATGCACCCGCGAATGTTTCTCAAGCGCTTGTTCCCTTACAGGCCAGCATAACGTTAGCAACTACCCGGCAGAAAAGGTTGGACACCCTGGGCATGAAAGGCAAAGTCAGGGGAGAGAAAGGAGAGAAAGGTGAGAGCTTTGATAAAAATACTGGGGAGATTGACATAGCGATTACTTCAACCACCAAAAAAGCTCCTCCCCGATTAATCAAAGAAATCGGCCACTCTCAGCCTCTAATCACTTCCAGCTTTGGCGCTTCGAAAGGGGTAGGAAGTGACCTCATTTCGCCGGTAGGAAGCTCTGGTGTGATAACCGAGGTTTCGGGGCAGATTGAAGGAGGATTGACTGTTCTAACCTCACTAGCGGTACCGTATGAGTCACGGTTATCAGATACCCCCTTCCCTGCGGTGCAGGGAGATCAAGGAAAAACCGCAATACCTCTGCCCCAGCCGATAGAGGGTGATGTTATGGACAATACTGTCAGTCTCAGAGACCTTATCTGTAATCCAAGCGGCAGCTCAGATACCACCGTAGGAATTACAGAGGCTCCACTATTGTTGCAAGCGGCGAGCAATGTGTTTCAAGGTCACTTTCTCAAAACGCCTGATAATCAAGAAAAATGTTACTTCCTAACTGAGGAGTCAGAATTAGCAGATATTAGCATCTCATTATCTAGTGGGGAGGAAGGAAACAAATGGTATAGCAGCTCGAATACGGACCCACAGAAAAACAAATCTGGCTTGAAAAAACTACAAAAGAAGAAAAATGGGGGCCGCCAAAAAAAGAATTTTGATACATCTGACAAAGAAAGCGGTACAGACCTGAAGTGGGACTACAAGGATACCCCACTTACGATATGTTCTAACCCCAAGGCAGCCTCTGGCGGTAATCAAACAATCATTGGTAGCAACAAAAGGGGAGATCACGATGATTCCAAAAGCGATCCAGCTCTGGCGATTATTCTGCAATCTATCAAGAGTTTCCTGGAGGAAGTCAAAGCAGACAGTCGCAGGTCACGCCTGGCTGCAAAGAAACTGCAAGGGGCTGTCAGGAAAATCGGTAAAACCTGCGCCGAAATCGCAGATCGTATGGCCTCGGTGGAAGTAAGGACGGAGCAATTAGAAAAAGATGTTATCACGCTCAAAACACAGCACGATGAGCATGAGGGTGTTGTTAAAGATCTTATGTGGAAGATGGAGGAGCAGGAAAACCGCCAGAGGTGTAGCAACCTCCGTTTTTTAGGGATTCCGGAAGATGTTGAAAAAGACGATCCCAGGAACTTTATGATTACCTTTCTTAAAGGGGCTTTCCCAGAGCTACACTCCTGGGACTGGGATAAAGAAATCCAACGAGCCCAAAGATTCCCTCTGTTTGCCGCTAAACGCACTTCGGCAACACAACAACATCCTCGTGCCATGCTTTTATTTTTTGGTAACTTTCTACTCCGTCAAACTCTTTACGATTTGGCCGGACCTACAAACAAGCGGTCCTTTGACGGAATAACTGTCTTCACCAGACCTGATTTTGCACACGCCACAGTCGAACGCAGGTGGAGACTCAGGCAGCTTTTCGACCCGTTTCAGAACCTTGGAGCCGAGGTGTATCTTCAGAATCCGGCCAGACTAAAAATTGTATATAAAGGGACCACACGTAGCTTTGTTTCAGACATTCAGGCAAAAAAGTATTTAGAGGAAGTTTCGGGAGTCAAGTAGTGAAGGCAACAAAATAATGCATATAGCATTGATAACCTCATTGGTTCGGCTTGACAGGGAGCATTAGGCAGATGCATTTGTTATTGGAAACCGATCTTAAAAAATCTTAGGGTTTTCTTTAGTTTTTTCTTCTGCTTGGTGCTTCTTGTTTCATATTTCTTTTGTCTAACTGCTGTAGAAGGTTACACTTCGGGGGGGGGGAGTCTCAGCGGGTGCGCCGGGGCCCTGTTTTTCGGATGTCAAATTCCTGGCCCAGGCGTGGCCAGGTAACCTCCAAAAGTGGTGGAGGGTGGAGGGGTGGGAGAGGGATGGGGGCATGGTGAGGCAGACAGGTTGATAAAAAGAATACGAGGAATGTCATTAGGCTAAGCTGGTATGATGTTAATATCAGGAGGCAGAGTGATAAATGGGTCATGCAAAGCTTCGAGCAAATAGCCAGAACACACACAGTAACGAGATGGGAGTGCTAATAGTTTTATCTATGAATCTGTGGTCTAAAAGACATAAAAAAAAGGCAATCAGTCGCGGTAGGATTACAGGCACTGGGCACTAATATTATTTGTTTACAAGAAACACACATAGAGGGCTCACAAACATATTTATTAAAAACATTAGGGTACAGGTTGATCTGTGCAACAACACAGGGTGCAAGGGTGCGGGGGGTTGCTATTCTTGCTAAAGGTAGCGATCTTGTTTTTAGTCGCTCTAAAGCGAACAAATTTGGACGTTGGGTGGTTACAGAATGCCAATATGGGAATGGGCAAAAGATAACACTCTGCGCGCTATATGGAAGTAATTGCGATGATCCGTCGGTCTCTGACGAGATCTCAGCTGAACTCACGCATTGGTCTCTACCTTTAATGATATGCGGGGATTTTAACATTAATCTTCCCAATGATTGGTCTGTGGACGATGGGTGGCAATATGTTGGCCGTAAACCTAAAGTGTTCAAGGCTTTGAAGTATATGTGCTATATGCATGGGTTAGTTGATGGATGGCAGACCTTAAAACCCAATGATCCAGGGTATACCTTTTTTTCCTACCCGCATCTTACCCATGTAAGAATAGACTATATACTGATGTCTAATTCACTCAAAGCTAACTGCCGAATGGAGAAGCTGCCACGGGTCCTATCGGACCATAACCCTTTAATCTGCACTTTAGAAACAGGAATAGGAAGACCAACACCTAGCTCTTGGACTTTTGAGAAATCCCTGCTTTTAGATTACAAATATTGTGTTTACATGAGAAAGTGGATCCCTAACTTTCTTGCAGACAATCTTGGAAGCACCTCAATTGAAGTTGTGTGGGATGCTCTAAAAGCAGGGATAGGAGGAGAGACGCTGCGATATTCGCTAAATGCCAATAAACTAGCTAGGGAATCCTTGAAGGTACTTCACGAAAATTTAAGGTTGGCCGAAGAAGAATTAATAAAGGTAACAATAGGGAATCACGAGCCAGAAGAATTATCTAAATCGCAAAGCCAGGTGGCAATCGCTAAGGCCGTAATTACAAATATTTTTACTGATAAAGCTGTAAAAAAAGCGTTATCACAAAGAGAGATGGTCTATGAGGTGAACGAACAAATCGGTCACCAGCTTGCCGTACGTACAGGGCAACAGATTTCATCAAACTTGATTCGTGAGATATCTGATCCTTTGGTAGGTCAACTTACTGACCCAGAACATATAAGAGATGCCTTCTGGCGATTTTATCGGGACTTGTATACGGAGGAGGCGGGGGGTGATCTAGCTAAAACTGAAAGGTACTTAGATAAAGTAAATTATGATCATTTTGATGAGGAAGATCAGGCCATCTTAGAGGAGGTCCCTAATACGGAAGAAATTTTAACGACAATTAAAAATATGTCAAAAGGGAAAGCAACTGGACTGGATAGCATTCCCTCGGAATTCTATATAACTTTTCTAGATCAAATAAAAGGCATTCTAAGTGATCTTATTATACATATCTTTAAAGGTGGCCAACCTCCAAATTCTTGGTCTAGGGCTAAGATAGTCATTTTCCCCCCAAAAAATAAACCTCCAGAACTATTAGGTTCATACTGACCTATCACTCTAATCAACGCGGACTCAAAGGTATATTCGAAAGTCCTGGCTAATAGAATTGCTCCTATTATCTATAAAGTAATTGCTAAATGTCAACATGGCTTTGTGCCTGGGAGATCCACTATCAATCACATCCAGAGAGTGATCACTCTATTTGACAGCATGGAGGTTACAGGAGACAATATGGCATTGGTGCTTCTCGATGCTGAGAAGGCCTTTGATAGGGTCTCCTGGCAATTTCTGTGGGCCTCTATGCCCAGGGTTGGAATAAAGGATGGGTATATCCAGGATGTGCAAAAACTGTACGTTAACCCCAGGGCAGCGGTAATGGTGAACGGTAGCCTATCTAAGGAGTTAATAATATCCCGTGGAACACGGCAGGGCTGCCCTTGCTCACCATTGCTTTTTGCAATATACATCGACCCCTTCATTCGTAGTTTAGAAGGAAACAGAGAAATAAAACCGATCTGGTCACAGGATTATCCCACCAAATCCCTGGCTTACGCAGATGACATTGCTATTGTAACAGCTGATCCTAGCACAGCTATAATTGATATTGAAAGAGAGGCTAACCACTTTGGATTAGCATCCGGATATGCACTGAACCAAGGGAAAACTCAGATAGTATTGAATAACCAAAGCAAGATGAACGATCCGCGAGTTGTAGAAAAGGCTATATACCTAGGGGTCTGTATATCATCTAAACTAGACAATATGGTTAATTTAAATCTAAAGCCATTGGTTGACTCAATGCAGAAAGATCTTCGACGACTAGACAATTTACACCTTTCTATCATCGGCAGAGTTAATGTAGTGAAAATGGTTTTTTTTCCTAAAATTCTATATTTATTCAGAGCAATTTGCCTAGAATTCTCTACTCACTGGTTTAAGTCAATAGAACGTGTGCTTTCTAGATTTATTTGGGCTTACTCGCAACCCCGGCGGGCCTACAAACTCCTCACACTCTCTAAGGACCGGGGTGGGCTAGCGCTCTCAAACCTAAAAGCATATTATTGGGCATCTGTGCTATTATATAGTAAAGAGTTACTACTGAACATCGGGGAGGTGGGGACGCTCGGGGACAGCATACCATCTACTTTTCAACTAATTCTTGGGAATAAGAGTAGAGGATATTTTTGGCAACACTTGCATGACAGCTATCATAAAAAAGTTAAATTTAAAACGCTCTACAGCGGGTTTTAAGGTATGGAAGGCTGTAAGAAGAATGCTCGGCATAGGGCGAATCTCGTTCTACACCCCCCTAAGGGATAATCCTATCCTTCCGGTAATCTTTAGCGACAGCTGTATACATAAATGGATTCAGGCAGAAATTGTCCAGGTCGGCTGTCTCCTCTCCTCTACAGGGATACTATCCTTTGAAGAACTTAAAAAAAATTTCCAACTGGATTGGAGGGACTTTTTTAAATATCTCCAAATTAGAGACTTTCTGTCACGGAAAGTGGAGGGAAGGGTACCACTTGAAAAAGTTGCCATAGTGGAAAAATTAAATTGTAGTAAAAAAAGCACTATTGGGGAAATATATTCCCTTATTAATGTGCTGTTTCCGGATGATATGGGGAAAACATCACAGAAATGGCGGGGAAAAGTTGGCATGTCTATTGATGAATTTAACTATGCATACCTGATGTCACAAACAATACTCACGTCTACAAAATTACAAGCACAGTTTTTCAAAACTTGTTTTTTTTATATATTATACGCCAGATAAAATTGCCAAGTGGGGGAGCGGCAAGGGGACATGCTGCCCGAGATGTATGTTATATAATGCTGACAGTATACACATCTTCTCTACTTGTGAAGGATTAACATCATTAAAGCAGGAGATAGAGAAATTTTTGACTGCTGTACTTCAGAGTAATATTGTACTGTCTAGCGATGTTATTTTATTAGGGGCAGCCGAACCTAGTAATGCATGAGTAGGCCATGAATTAATCTTTATTGCTATGGCAGTTTTAAGATTGTGTATAGCTTCACCCTGGCTGGACCCAATAGCACCGTCCTTCCAACAGTGGCTAGCTAGGCTGTTAGCAATTTCTAATATGGAGGCGGCCATTTACAAACGGAAGGGTAGGAAACGGCGTAAAAGAGGGCTGAAGATCTGGACCCCTCTAGTAGAATGGTGTCAAACCCAAGGCTGTATATAGAAGTTCTGATAAGCTTTTCGTTATTGTTTTTTATACAATTGACGGTTTCATGGAACAACTATTATTGAAGGGTACAATGCAAGCCTATATTGTATTTGTTTGTATACCTGTCTGACCGGGGAGGGTGAGTGGGGGTGATAATTGTTGGCAAAATTGAATAAAGATATTTAAAAAACGAAAGAAAAAAAAAACTTCCCTACTTTAGTCAACTTGCCCCCATTTGGGACTCTCCAGGCTCTCCAGAATGGTCAAAGGGCATACTGGCAATTCCATTACGAGAGGCCGCCATAACAAGATGGGAGCATCTAATCCATGAAGGCTGTTTGATCACTTGGGAGATGTGCAAACAAAAGACGGACTATAAGGTTTCAAGATTCAAGTATCTTCAGATACAGAATTGGTATCAGGCCACAGGCACAATAATAGGGGATCAGAATGAACTTGAAGACCGACTTATGTTAGGGACCGCAGCGAAGAAAGAAATTGCTACGTGATACTGGCTGTTGGTTGAGCTGGAAGACAGAGATTTCACCTTGCCGGTGGAGTTATGGGGAGGATGCTTGCCAAAGACTTCGCTGGAGTACCAATGGCAAGTATCTATGTCTATGATGTACAAAATAGTAAAACCTGCCTATCTGAGGATAAATCATCTTTTCACCATCCACAGGGCTTACTGGACCCCTCAAAGACTCTCGAAATTTGGAAAAGGAGGTGAGGTGGCTTGTCCAAAATGCGGTAGAATGAAGGAAGATGATGTGCATATGTTTGTGCACTGCCCAAAGATACAGGCATTCTGGGAGGATGTAAGTAGAGCCTTGTCAAACACTCTGAAGATACAAATTAAGGTAAGCATTTTGCTGATTATTTTTGGATGTTTTGACCTGCAACTCAAAATCAGCAAAAACCATGCGAAGTTGGTATTTTATGCTATACTACTGGCACGCAGAGAGATCTGTAAGCAATGGGTGGCCTATGCCCCTCCTCGATACGAGGACTGGCTAAGTGCTGTAAAGAGTATAGCCAGTCTGGATATGTCAGACAAGGGGCATAGAAGGTGTGAGTTCTGGTTACCTTTGTTACGATGGTGGGACCAACAAGAGAGCATTTCGGATCAGGGGTCCAATGATTAAGCCTACTCTGCCTCGGCTGGCACTTTTCTAAGGAGTAGGGCTGCTCGCAGAAAATGTGTGCTTGAAGAAGGGGTTGTCACAAATCCGAGGGCGGTACAGTGTGAACCCTCTTTCTTTCCTCTTTTCCCAGCAAAAAGGGCAGGACACCCCGGTCAAGGTGCAAGTTGAATGGTGTTTATGAGGCAAATGAGGACAAAAAAAAAAACAGAAACCAGAGGCAATGAATACCTGTTGTTGAGTTCACAATAGTCTATACGCGGCCTGAAGGTACCATCGAATAAAAAGTAAGTGTTAGAACCAACCCAGTCCCCAATTCATTCAGGAACTGAGATGCAGCAAAAGTGGTTGCATGACGTTCATGCTACTGCATGAGATGAAGATGCCAAAACCTTTTGAAGATTCCAGTGGTTATAAGGTGCAGCCTTTGTGATCACCTAGGAATAATTAGTCAGGATTCATAGTTTACTCATTTTAGTACTTTGTAGGCTGAAGATTACTTTGGTTTGGCTGAAAAATCAGATGGCAGACATAAATCTATTGCCCCACTTCTATCTTTCGCATCAGAAATTGGAAGTTGACGAGGCATCTCAAAAACTAGCAAAAAGTGTGGTCAAAATCGTCTTAACTTGGGTGTATGATGTCATATAAGACACAGACGAGTAGTGCCTGTGTAAGAAAGGGCCAGGATCATTCAGATTTTTAAAAAGAACGATAAATCCAATCCTGTGAATTATGGGTCAGAATACATGCTGGATGCATCTTCCAAAGTGATTGCAAGGTAATTTTAGGTCAGATAAGTTATTGGATTGAAGATACTAAGTACTATCAGCATTCCAGAGAGATTTTGTTAAAGGCTGAGGCACAAAAGATCAGTGTTTCAGACTCCATGCACTCATCACCAAGCATTAGCATGATTTTGGGATATGAAATCTGCTGTTAATGAGGTGGATAAAAGTCTGTTCACTGATATTCTCCATGAGTCAGTTTTTTTATAACTACATTTTTATTTATTCGAAATGATGATTCATATAAACATTAAGTCAAAAAACAGATATACAATACAGTTAAGCTATGCACAGAAACAAAAGAAATAAAAAACAAAGTACCAAGGTTACAATTTTTGCATTTCTGTCTTTAAAAATCACCCACGAGCGATTGAGGTTGGGGACTGTTCAAATAATTGAGCAGACCATATTCTTTCGCAACAGTATACACTCTCCTAGTACTGACTGAAGGTATATTTTCAGAGATTATAGGTGCTTTGGACAAAGTGAAAGTAAGTGAGCTAGATTGTGAGCTAAAATGTGGAGCATTCACAATTCCCGCTAAAACTGTCACCCATGCTTCTCATGAGCCCATTGCATCTAGTAATTCGACCCAGGCTCATGAAAAAGCAAAGGTAGAATCATAGAAGCATAACACGTAATCACAGATGGCCAAAGCATATTTATATCGACTTAATCATGCACCATTTCTGCCAGTTTCCAGACAGTTTGGGTCTCTGTGCTGATTTAGCGGATTCAAGTTCTCCTTGCTAACATTTAAGCTAGGGAGAGTTTCAGAGAGAAAAGTGAATTCATGAAGAAATTCTGATTCAGAGCATTCTGACCTGTGTGAGGCCCCAAACCTTTTTATTTGTTCCTGAATGCCCTACATGCGCTTTTTAAAAAAATATTGAACAGTCTATCGATGTTCCCAGTGTCGATACATTTGCTTCAATGTACAGCAAATGTAATTTTAGTCAAGGGTATGTAAAGGGCTGGACAGAAAGCAAAAGTCATTTTTTGTTGTTTTGCCCGTTCTGTTATCACAATAGAAAAGAACGTTAAATCCTAGTTCTAGAAGCATTGGTCTGGGATCAGTGAATGAGGCTATGTCATTGTGTAAAGGGTCTGACGACCCATATATACAATTTGTTGCAGGGTGGAGAGGATTTGTGTTGGTTGTTGACATACTTGGCTTTAGCGAGTCCAACACATTTATGTTTGCGGCTGCGTTTCTGATTAGCGTCTCATGCTGTACAAGGAATTCCCACTTTGCTGGTAAATTGAAACTGCTGGAATACTTTTTTTTAAAAAAAGATACAGGGCTCGTTGTATGCACTTGTAGTAAGGCGGACGGGAGATCCTGCAGGTTGTGATGAGTACCTGTTTGCCAAACTCTAAACAGGCCCAGAGTCTTTAGACATGTCGGCTGTATTCATGCAATCATAACGCTTATGTGTTTTGTGTTGTCTTTGATGTATTATTTGATGGATGTCTGTGATCACCCAAATAATTGACTATAAGCGTGCCACGTCAGTCAATAATCATTCTGTGGAATTCGCAAAATTCATAAAATTTGACATTTGGCTCAGTTGTTTACTCAGAGACGACTGTTCGAGCAGAAAATATCTTCATGAGACACCTTTTCTGCTGTTGTTCTTGTGGGAGTTTTTTTAATATGAAATTCATACTGTTTTATGCTACAAATGAGGAAAAATACATAAACATATCTGACAGTAAAAATAAAGACTATAAAATGGGCTGTGGTTGTGTAATCAAACTGGTGGGAACAAGTGCTCAACTCTTTGACAAGCGAGGAATATTGTGAAGTCCATGATCCTTGATGCGCTAATGTGGAGCAAGACATTTGAGCCTCCGCCCTTACTGTATGGTCAGAAACAAAAAAACAAAAGCATTATTGTCATAAAGTGCAGGATAGCCTGTTTGTAAGCTCTCCCTTTTTCCACCTAGTGATCTCGGAGTTCAAGTAATTTGTTCTGCATCACAAAATGTGGTCCATCAAAGCAATTAAATGCATGTGCACTTGTTATGTCCCACAGTGCAACCACATCATCACACCTACGACAGGATGCTCGAGGCAAAAGTGCTTTCTCATAAAGGTCACATCCGGCCTGGTGAATGTTTAACTCTTTTACCTCGGTCCCCGTTGCTTCTTTCGCCTAATTTTGGATACTGTTTGCTAAAAATGAACTACTGGCAAATCACCAACATTTGCTGAATAAACAAATCTGGAAAGACTCTGTCGGGAGGTTTACTAGGCCAGCTTGCATCATCTGTCACGACAATAACAAAACAGAAATGAGTAATGACGCATTAGATTTCAGCTGGCTGCATGGCAAAATCAACATGAGTCTTTTTTTTCCCGGTATCAAAGTCTCATATGTCGTCTTCCTGGTGACTGTAGAGAGGGAAGGCACTTATGCTGTCTAATGGATCACAGCCTTGTTTTTAATATAGCGTTTCCTACCACAGTTTTTTCTGTTTTGAAACACTAAAAATAACAGGTGTTACTACTATCCAATTGAGACATTCTGAATTTATCTACTTGAGAAAAATGAAAGTGTTAGTTGGCCCTATCGGAATTCCTACTTTTGACCCACAGGTTACAAACAAATGTCAGCAGCACGTGCTTAACTCAGTGAGCCAAATTACCCGCATCCTGAATTCTTGCTTTCTATTAACTACTAAGATATTGTACCGTTAAATTGGATTGATGATATATATGTTTGGCTCTTGGCTTTATGCCATGATTTTGGTTGTGATGGGAGCCATGACTGATGGTCTTTGGTTGGTCTGCAGTTTAAATTTATAGCTCTGTTGATGGGCTGAGGAGTTTAATTGATGGCCTTTCATTGTGTTGAAGTTCATGACTGGCTGCCTTTGGGTACCAGGATTTAATTCATGGCCTTTAGGGGGTCTCTAAGCTTTGATTTATATTGCAAAAAGTGGATTATATGGTTTCATTATTGGTGTTTGAAGTGTTGGCTGTTTTTTGTTAGCTGGGCGTTTGAGGCGGATTTTTGGACATTAGCTGAGTCGTTGGATTCAATTGGTGGTACGTGGTTGGGCATGCAAATGTTGATTGAGGGTGAAATATTTGAGCTGCATGGTTTTATTGATGGTCTTGTAAGCTGGAAGCTTTCGGCATATGACACAATGTGTGGCTTTGATATTTGATTTATGATAATTGACTGGGCTGCAAGGATTAATTGAAGGGCTTTGCCTGGCTTGTAGAGTTTGTTTGATAGACTTTGATGAGGTTGCATGTTTTTGTTGATGGTCATTGGTTGGGTTTCAGGATTCAACTTATTGGTTTAGGTTTGGTAGTGAGGTTTGTTTGCTGGTATTTTGTTGGATATAACGTTTGGTTTATAACCTGTGGGGGGTGGTCTGCACTTTGGCTTGAAGGTTTGGTGCTTAGTTGTGCTGTGTGGACTGATTACGGCCTGTTCGGTTTGAAAGGTGTTCTACGGTTGATTGTGGAATTTGACTGAACCATTTGGAATCTGGGATGTGATTTGTGGTTTTGATTGGGCTACAAAGTTGAATTGGTGCTGGGGAGTTTGGATTGTGTGATAGAAAGGATAGTGAATAGATGGTGGGTTGCTTTGATCCACGATCAGGGCTGGGATTGGTCCTGGATTGATGACTCAACTGTGCTACATAGGGTTGATTGATAGTCTTTTTTTAGGTTACGATTTGAGTTTTTATTGATGGCGTTTGGTTATTAGTGTAGGTTTGATAGATAACCAATAGTTGTTCTTTAGAGTTTGACTGTTAGGCTTTGATATAGCAGTGTAGTTTGATTAGTGGTCTGGTTGAAAGGCAAGATTCGAACGTTGGCCATTGGCTGGCAGTAGGGTGTGATTAAAGGTCTTTGATTGGGTTGTGGGATGTTATTGGTGCTCTTTGGTTTATTTATAAGGGTTGATTTATGACTTTGGTTGGGTTGTAGGTTTTGATTGGATGCCTTTTGCTGTCTCTGGGTTTGATTGATGGTTTGTGAATAGTCAGTAGTTGCAACATATGATACCTGGCCGACAGGATGCATGGCCTGACGATAATTGTATGACAGTGGCATTCATGGCTAAACCACGCGTGCCTCTACAACGCTGTCTGAACAACGAATGCATCTTAACAACGCATTCCTTTACCACGCATGCCTTTACCATGTGTGCCTTTGCCATGCAATTTCGTGGTAAAGGCATGACAGCTAAAGGGATATGTGTGGTAAAGATCACACCCCAGCCCCTCAGACCCTCGCCCTGCGCCCTAAAACCAACCCGACCCCCCGAGCCCTAAAAACAAACCTGACCCTCCGAGCCTTAAAAACAACCCCAACCCACCCTAAGCCCTAAAAGTAACCCCATCCCCTAAAAACCACTCTCCTCCCACCCCAAAACACAGCCCCACTTAGCAGAGCACATCCTGGAGCTCCCTCTCCCAATCTCTCCTCTTCCTGTGCCCGCCCATCTGCTCATCTAGACTGCGCACTGCCTTAACCATGCGTATGCTTGGTTAAGGTATATGCGTGGTCAAGGCAAGTGTGGTTCCGTTTGTGGGGAAACAGCACGTGTGGCTCAGCCCACGTTGTAAAGGCTGTTTCCCTCTGACACTTGATCAACCAGGATCCTAGGCTCTAATACAGACCAACCGATGTGGGCCGTTTATAAAGCATGAATGCTTCCTTGGTTCATGATTAAGTAGACAACAGTAGTCCTAGAAGTGACCCCTTACTGACTAGCCCCTGATTAGAAATTCTGACTGTCTAGAACTCATAGTGGGAATGCTTTATGGACTTGGACTTAGACAGGAATCCTGTTACGCCACAATAACACAACAGTGTAATTTTGTTATTCAACAAATGTGGCAAGCAATCACAAATTCACTAATCTAGTAATTAATCATATTGCCAAATTTATTTCAGGGTCTGACAGGTAATAAGGGCAGATTCGATAAGCATGGTTAGTTCTTCTGTCCTGGTTACGCTTTTAATGATAGACATTGGATACAGTATCAGTGTAGACTTTCATGATGACTGCAGCAGTGAACGAGACATGGATAAAGAAACAGGCAGTGGATAGATTTGTCATTTTACTTTAACTCAGGAGGGGTGCAGACACAGATAAAGGACATACAGCAGCAAAAGCTAAAGGAAACTTGTTAGAATGACCTCATGAGAAGCCCAGACAAAGATGGAAGATGAAGATTAGGAGCTGAGTTTCACGTTTAATAATAAATACAGAGAAAGTATTGACAAACAAATGGAAAAAGAGTTGGAGATAAATGAGGGAAGTCTAATTTTTAGCTGTACTTTAAAGTATCCACTGTTTTGACATTGCTGCACTTGTACTGGCAGCCATCTTTGAAAGGGAGTATTTTTCAGGTTAAGCCAAGAAGGTCCTCTGTAACAAAACAGCCATGTTTACATAGTAACCACAACGTATTATGCCTGAGCAGACTGTTAACATGATGCTGGAGCACTGCAAATTTATCCTTTAAACATTGTTATTTTTTATTTAATCTGAGTGTTCTTTTGCTTTGTGGATCAGGCTGAAGGGGGGAAGCGCTGACCCTAAGTACCATTTACACATTGACATACATATTGACCAAAGAGTGAATTCAGTGACATCAGAGAACGTGGTGTCTCACACAGGAATACAGGTGGCATTGGTTCACTTCAGAATTATTTTGCAAAAGGGGAGTGTGACTAAGGTAACACTCAGAAGTTGTTCAGCTTTTCTTAGACCTATAGCCGCACCAGTCAGGCTCCTCCCAGAGATTTCTTTGATGCTGTCAGGAAGCAGAGCTGGGGGTATAGCTTACCACTACAGATTCAGCGAACACATGGGAGCGATACCCCAAACCTGCTCGCACTGCCTCCTTCTCGGGGAATGAAAGGCAGCAGTCTTTGTAGAGTGTTGGTGCTGACTGGAGAGGGACATTCAGTGCACAGAGAATGCCCTTCACAACAGCGCCTCAATGATGAATTACAATTTGCAGCTGGTCGAGAATGATCACATAATTTGGAGATGCAACAGCTGTCTTGGATATCTGGCTGTAAGTTTCCTCATAGCCCATGAGTCTTTATTAGTTAATTGTAATTTCTGCCGCCAAGACTTTGCTATGCGGATCTAAGATTTTCTTTGGAAAGTTGCTTCATCTGGAGGTGTTTGAAGGACACTGGTAATATTCAGAAGTATTTCTCAAAGTTGAATTGTGTGATGGGAATGAACTTTGAATTATTTGAACATTTATTAAGAACTTTTCTAATGGCTGTAGCATTGTTGCATAACTCTTGAGGTTTAGCCTGTAATGAAACACAAAGGATTCTTAAGGCATGACTATGTTGTTCATGCTATGCATCTATTTTAAAATGAAGAGTATTAGAATTCTAGTCATGCGTATAAGAATTACTAACATAGGAAATGCAGGGAATTAATGTTTGCTAATTATGTTTCAATGATACAAGAGTCAAGTGGAACTATAACTCATTTTCCAGTGAGAGTGTGTAGTGTCATAGAAATAAGTGTTGGTGAACATAAATTTAAGATATTCATGTTTTGTATGTTTAGTGTTAAGAATTACAAGTTTCACATCAAAGGACAGAAAGTATGTTACACAAAGATATCTCTAAGGTATATCCATTCACTTTTACAATTAGATGAAGGACTTTTATGGCAAGTTGCTAAAGATATGTCTTTGCATTTAGATATTCACTACATCCTGCAGACGTCAGTTAACAGCAGTTACGAGTCTGTCTTTGTTTTCACTCTTATCCCATTCCCCTTTCCCTGTTTCTACCTCTGACCTCAGATCACTTTGTATGTGGTGTAGGAAGCTGGCTCTGTATATACTATACCAAAGTAAGGTATAGTGTGCACAGAGTCCAGTGGATCCCCAAAGGGTTACAGAGGTTAAAGTAGATAATACCTTACTCTCTATTTGTGGTAGTGTGGGTGAGCGGTAAGGCTTTTATCAGAGGGTAGTGTTAAGCACTTATTGTACACACTCAGGCAAGAAATGATTTTACACACTCAAAAACTGAACTCTGACCAATATGTTTTGAATAAAAATATTATTTAGTTGTAATACTACTTTGCAGGAATAATACAGTCGAATGCAGTTGAATTCAATTGGTTTGGTACAGGTAGGTCAATTGTTCAGAAACAGTTGAAATTACTTTTCAGTTACTTTGCAATTACTGTATGATTACTTTTTAGATTACTTTTTCTACTCAGTGTGATATGCCTAGATATCACACTGGGACATTTCCTGGATAAAAGTTAAGTATGTCAGTTTTGGTCAAAACACAGTTTCTTAGATTTTCACACAATTTCCAACTCCACGCTTAGAACTTTTTTCACAGAAAAGCAGTCAAGGCAATCCTATGGGAGGAAATGAGTTATCGGTGTAAAGGTAAGTACTTGTTTGTTGGAGTTGGGTTTCTGGGGTTAGAACCAGGGTTCCCCCAGGGTCAAGGATGCACTCACAGAACACCCTCAGCGGCACTAGGGTGGCCGGGTGCAGAGTGCTGAGGCCAAATGTTATCCAATGGGGGATAGCAGGCCTCCGGTTGGTGGCTGCTCATGGGCACGCCACTTGGAATTGGGAGCAAAGCTCCTAGGGTTTAGCTCAGGGTAAAGGGGGATCCAAGTTAGCACACAAGGTGCACCCACAGCGGCACAGGGGTGGCCGGATGCATGGTGCTGATTTGGCATCGGGTGCCCTGTTGTTTTCAATAGGGATTACGTTTTTTGTTTTTTAGCTGCAGGTTCGGTCCAGGAAGTCTTCCGGGAGAAACCAACAGATGGGCAGGTAAGTTGGAGGGCTCGGGGACATAGGGGCATCTCAGGTCCTCTTCTCCAGGACGTAGGGCAGTCGGATGCAGGGGTGCCTTTTGAAGTCAGATTTCACCTTACCGGGCCGCTCCCGGTTAGAGGAGTCTCCGTGCAGAGGCTGAAGGCGATGTCAGGGAGTCCTGGAGGGGTCAGCCCATGGTGGACTTGGACTCAGGAGCACTGGGACACCTCGCTGGGACCAGTGGGCCACTCAGGACGTAAGCATCAGGTGCAGTGGTGGTCCAAGACGTCGGGTTTCTTTGTCCTCAGCAGGCTGAGAGTCTTTCTTTGGTGATTCTTTTGAACAGAGCTGCTGTTCACAGGAGATCCGGTCTTTGTTGAAGGCAGTCGGTCCTTCCAGGGGTTCTGGAGGTCACTGGCTGCAGGACAAGGCGACTTTTGGTGCAGGATCTCTGGAAACTGCAGACGACTGGATGGGCTGGGGCGGTCAGTTCTTCTCTGCAGTTTCCTCTGCTGGGTGTCTTCTTTCATCCTTCTTCTTCGTAGGTTGCAGGAATCTGCCTTCTAAGTTCAGGGCTGCCCCCTAAATACGGTATTTAGGGGGCGTTTTAGGGGTCTCGAGGTCAGTAGCCAATGAGCTACTGACCTTAGAGTGACTACACCCTTGGTGTGCTCAGCCCCACGTGGGGGAGTGGGCACAATCCCTAACACTGATTGGAGAGCGCCTGCCATCTGCAAGAAGGCGGACACTGAAGAGTGGGCTTCACCTCGCCTCCCCCACCTGAGGGGTGGGGTTGGTAGAGGTGGGCACACCTTCTTGGCTGCTCTAATTTTTACCGCCTGTCTTTCCGCCGAAAAGGAGGGGAGACAAGAAGGGGGCCTGCTCCTGATAGCAGAAGGGGCTGGGGGTTGCATTACAAAGGCAGCAAGGCCTTTGAAGCTCTCCTGGCACAGATGACTCTTCCTGACCTGGGGGAGGTGTGAACACCTCTGCCCAGGAAAGGCTTTGTTTCTGGCCCCAGGGAGCGAAGGCTCCCACCCCAGGAGTCCAGAAACATGTCTCGTGGTGGCAGGCTGGTGTTTACCAGTCAGGGAATCCACCAGAGGCTGGTCATTTTTCAGGGAACATCTCTAAGTTGCCCTCTGAGTGCATGGTATAATAAATCCCACACTGGCATCGGTGTGGGTTTATTATGCTGAGAAGTTTGATACCAAACTTCCCAGAATTCAGTAAAGCAATTATGGTGATGTGGAGTTCATAATGACAAACTCCCAGACTATATACTCTTTATGGCTTTACTGCACTGCAATGTCTAAGAATGGACTTAGACACTGTAGGGCTACAGTGCTCATGCAACTGTACCCTCACCAGTGGTATAGTGCACCCAGCTAGAGGGGTGTCTTACCTATACCATAGGCAGTGGGTTGCAGGCATGGCACACAGTATGCCATGTCGACTCTTCACTTTTCTCTGCACCAAAACAGGCAGCCTGCAATTGCAGTGTGTGTGTGTGTGTTAAGGTACAGGACCTCTAAGGGTGGCACAATATGTGCTGCAGCCCTTAGAGGCCTTCCCTGGTTACAGTGCCCTTGGTACCCATGATACCTTTTACAAGGGACTTACATGTGGCCAGAGAGGTGCCAATTGGGGGTACAAAGGTACAGTTTTGGGAAAGAACACAAGCCCTGGGAACCTGATTGGCAGGGACCCAGGACACATCAAGTCAAAGTGCATGAGAAATCTGGCAAAAAGTGTGGGGGTTACTGCAACAGAAACCCACTTTCCTACATGTGGTCACTGATTGAAGTGATGAGAGATGGAGGAGTGCATCACTCCCGTTAAATCCAGTGCACAAGGTTAGTACCTTCTGACCGATTGTTTTTAATATTCTTTAGAAGTAATGTAATAGAAACAAAATGTAGGCCACTTTGAGAGGAAATAGAGCAGTACTCCATCAACCTTCCCTTGGGGAGGATACTTTACTTACTTAAATGCTATACAACAACACCATACAATCCTGACCCCTGATTAAATTAATTCCCTGCATTTAAAAATCAGCAACGTGTACAGTGACTACATTTATGGTTTTGCTTAAGTAATAGAAATATTAATTCTCTTAGGGTGGGTGTAGTTCCAAATAAGTTAAAGAGGGGCAGCATCACTCCCTTACTAAACACACCTATAGCTGTCCCACAGTATTAGGCAAATTATTACCAACCATATTTAGGTAAGCTGCTGTAACTGGCAGTGATCAGCCAACTTCAGATATGCATTGACGAAAATTTCATTCTGCACCCATTGCAAGCAGCTGACAAGCTTCAGACAAATATAAAATCCCTTACATTCAAGAATGTCTCCAGATGTACCTCACAAGGTAAATAAGGGGACATTGGAGGAGAAAACACAGGAGTGCTTCCTGACTGACTCTGAGGTAGGAGGTGAAGTGAGTTTTGGCCATTGATGGGAAGTGCCATAAAGTCAATGGACATGCACGGTAAAGTATACACGTGTACAGTGCAATGTCTCCACTACTAGGGTGAGTATCTTTCCCTGGTCCTGGGCAGGAGAGAAGTGAGATCAGAAATCAGCCAGAATACCATTGCTTATGCCCAGGATGCCAGAGAGCAGCAATTACTTTGAGCACTCAGATAGTAGTCAAGAGATAGATAGATATTCAACAAGAACAAAGGCTAGAGAGCACGAAAGCAGAAAGTTACTCGGTTGGACGAACTGAGTGGGAGTGGTAAGCCGACAAAAGTATAAAACGTGGAATAAGGTTAATAATGTTCTAACCCTATTGACCCCGAAGTGGAATCCATCCTAAGCTAGGCAGTAGCCAGACCCGCATTCGTTAGCGGACCTTGCAGTTGCCTGGTATTCCATTGCGCAAGTGACCCCTTCACACCGTCCCAGCTCGGTCCTAGACTGAACTCCTGACAGCAGCACAAGTAACAAGAAATGTGATGTGAGGTCACCAAATGATCTCTGATGGCAAGTGAATGGAGATGGTGTTGGTGGTCTGATCTGGTGAGATCCGTCTCGTTTGTCAGAGGCAGGTTTTAGATGACTTGATTGTCTTTTAAAATTGACGGTTTCAAGCTTAGATTCCAAAATAACAGATGAGCTTTTTAAAATAATATCCATGTATTTTCACGCGCACAAATAATTAGTCGATTATTCTTTTCTAACCAATCTGAGTGTTTTACCCAGTGCTTAATTTGTGCCGGTGCTTTCCGGTGCTTAGCACCGGCACTTATTTATCAGGGCCGGGTCTACACCATGCGTCACTCTGCACCATATGGCATTGTGGCGTAGTATATAAAATTACCTCACAGACTCGCGCAGACAGTGTTGTTTGTTTCCAGAGTCCCACTGAAGAGTGTTGCGGCTGTGAGCGTCAATAAAAAAAGATTCGCATATGGTTACCGTCCGACTGTCCAACCATAATTTATCCAATATCCATATTCTGTCGTCCGACCTTGATGCGCATTGCGAATTTGCTTTAGGCAGCTGCCGTGGCCCTCAGTTCAGTATTGCCGGTGGGCAGTACACTGATTGGGCTGGATTTGGTTCTGCGCGGGCAGCGTGTGTAGCTTTTTTTCAAAATACCACGCCCCGGCACACCCGCACCCAACGAGTCATCAGTGGTTCAGGTCAGGCTCAGGCCCGACGACATCGAGGGCAGGGAGCAGCAGCAGCAGGCGGCGGCCTATCAGTTAATAAAGGCAGGTCAGTGCCCTGGCCGCCTACCACCACAGTAACCGTAAGTAGCAGCCATTGCCAATCCGCCGCTGATTTTTTTTTCTTGAGCTTGGTGGCGTGACGGTCACCGTGGTAGCTCCGGCTCAACATGAAAATCGATGTTGCCTGCATCATTGAAATTTCACTAACACATAAAAAGCCGGTATTTCCAAATCTTTTGCTTTCAGGGCCTCGGGGTCGGGTGTTAATGACTGTAGTAATGCACACAAAAAAACTGTCATCTGTGTGTCCCATGGATTTTTACAGCCTTGTCTCTGTGGTGCGCAGCGCACACACAAACGAAAGCACGGACCTCTTTGGCGTCTAGTGCACCTACAACTTTCTTCCTTGGGCAGTCACAATAGACCTGGGGGCCTGGGGACCGGGGTAACGGTTAAGTTGAAGTCCCTGCCCGGCCCCTGCCCTTCCAGCCTCCTAGGCTAGTCCTGGCCCGGGCGGGCATTGTGCTTGCAGTTGCACACGGCCAGTGGCATGATTCATTGCTCAGGGCGCAGGCCTTGCCTTGAACTCGTCACTAGTTGCCGGTGGTTCACTTCACAGTTCACTTCATGTCTTTGAAAAGGTGACGGTCTTCCCAGTAGACAAACTACAACCCCGTCAGATATGGTGGTGTTTTCTCACTGCTGGAACAATTATTTAAACGGTAATATTGTTTTGGACACGTTGCAAAAATCTATTCTATTGTGAATGACCATTAGTTTGTTCAGTCAGTTAAATGCTTGCTGCCACCACACCTGCGTAAGGCATGCTGGGAACAAGTGTGAATTCTAATAGAGCTGTACTAGCGCCTTCATTCTCAAAAGGTGATAAAATAAAGCGACTTTTACATTAGTGGAAATTATTAATTGCATTGCTACAAAATGGCAAGAATATGAAGCAAACAGAATAGAAATATCATTTTATTATTCAGTCTGTGTGCGCACTTTCTGTTCAGTAATTCCACAAATGTTTCTTCTTTAAACTCCCGTTTGCTTTCACTTCCAGCCTCCTAGTCCTGGCCCGGGGCATTGTACTTGCACATGGTGCCCAGCGCCGGAGGCATGATTGCTCAGGGCAGCCCTTAAACTCGTCACTCAGTGGTTCGAAGTGAACCACTAAGTGACGAGTCCGAGGCAAGGCCTGCCCTGAGCAACCATGCCTCCAGCGCCGGGCACCGTGTGCAAGTACAATGCCCTTAATGGCATTCATTTGTTTTTTTTATTGTTTGAGTTGAGGATTCATTTATGATGTAGCACTGCACTGCATGGTCGAAATTCTCAATATAAAAATGCAGGATGCAGTTAGTCTGGGACCTGGGTCATTCGCTTGACTTCAGCTGTTCTGTTCAGCAGAATGTGTGGATGAGAAAATAAAAAACTGTTTGAAGGAAAGAGACTGTAGGATTGTCAGACATTTCAGGTGCATGCAGAATGGTGTGCTTTGGACCTCTGCAGTTTGGTCACCTTTATTGCAGGTGGTCCTATCTAGCCCTCCTCTAGAGATGCCCCTTAGACGGAGAGACAATAAGAAATATAGCGAAGAAACTTTAGGGAGTGGTAGTAGGGTACAAGAGAGGTGCGTTAGACAGAGAGCTAAAGTAGAAAGAGGTTAGTAAGAGAGCACTCGAGAAGTAGTGAACGCAGTGGCAGGTAGAATGTGGGCAGGTAAAGTACGAGAACTATATAGGGGTGCAAGCTAGAGAAATCAGGGTGAGGAAAAGAAAGGGGTAAAATGTGCAGTGAGGCGTAGAATGATAAGTCAGGTGTAGCGAGGTAGAAAGAAAGGTAAAATTAGAGTGCTGAAGGGCAGAAAGAGGAGATGTTGAGAGAAAAGAGGTGAAGCCAAAAGACAGAGGTGAGGTAGTGAAAGAGAGCTGAAGGTGAAACAAAGCTAGAGAGTGGTTGAGATAAAGAGGTAGAGAGTATGAAGTGAGATATAAAAGTTCATAAAGAGAGGAAGAAGTAGAGGGATGGTTGTAGGTGAGGAAGGGAGAGTGGGTTGATACTGGGAAAGGGGCACAGAAAGATGAGAGGGGGACAGAAAAAAAGAGGTAAAGAAGGAGAGGTGTAGTAAGAAAGAAGTAAGACCGTGAGAGAGGTGAATCGAAGAGTGGTAATTTTTAGGACAACACTCTGAAAATTGTTCCAGCGCCACTGGCCTGGGTGCCTTTGTTTGACATTTTCATGCTTTCTGGCCACGGTGCCTTTGTGTGACATTTCCATGCTTCCTGGTCTGAGACTGAGTACTTATGTGTGACATTTCCATGCTTTCTGGCCTGAGGGCTTATGTGTGACATTTCCACGGTTAATGGCCTGGGTGCTTATATGTGACATATCCACGGTTCATGGTCTGGGTGTTTCTGTGTGACATTTCCAAGGTTTATGGCATGGGTGCTTATGTGTTACATTTCCATGCTTTCTGGCCTGGGTGCTTACGTGTGACATCCATGCTTTCTGGCCTGAGGGCTTATGTGTGATATTTCTACGGTTAATGGCCTGGGTGCATATATGTGGCATTTCCACGGTTTATGGCATGGGTGCTTATGTGTGACAGTTCCATGCTTTCTGGCCTGGGTGCTTATGTCAGGTCATCATTTACGATTTACTATGCTTTGAAAGTTAATACAGCTAAATATGTAATGGAAAATGTGTTGTGCACCATTTTGGTATTTCTTTTTACAAAATGTTCTTGAGGGGAGAATTCCCCCCCAAACACCTCTAGCAGTCGTTAAGCACAGGGCAGGGGAACGTCCTATCAAAACCTCACTATGAGGAAGGCTCCCTTGCTGAAATTCAGATCGGATATTACATCTGACTTTTAGCAGTGCCAGTTGAGGATGTGGGTGGAGCCAATAGAGTAAGTGGGTGGAGCCGGGAAAGTGGGTGGGGCCTCCGACAAACATTTGAGCACCTGGACTTCATATTTTACAAATTAAGCACTGGTTTTACCAAATTGTACTTCTCTAATCCTTTCCACAATTTACTGAAAACTTTTCTAGATTCGACCACAAGGCGGAACTATTTCCACACATTTAGCCAGCTGATGATGTTTGCCATATATTGTCAGAAGCCGCTACTATTTCTGAACCACTAGAGGGCAGTCGTTCCTAGGTGTAAAGATCTGTAGATTTTCATGTTGTTAGATTTCATAAGTCTGTGTCTATAAGATAACTTACACAGTGCGCACAAGGATCGAAAATAGTCTGAACACAATCAAACCAAACCAAAAGGAGTGGACTAGAGTATTACACGCCTGTTTAGCTGAACAGGAATTTACAAGTAAATAGAATTTTAGGACTCTGCTGAATTCTCACAAGTAACTTTTAAAGGCATACTTTGAGCCTCAGTCTGCTCGCTTCATTCAACCTCCTGGGGTGTTTATACAAAGTGCCCTGGTGACGCACGGGCGTGTGTGCCCCCAGGGCACTTTGGTATTACAGAAGGGGCCGCAGACGCTTGTGCAATCCATTCTGTAATACTGATAGCGCTAAAAGTGTGCCAGCGCCATATCGAGAGGGCATTCTCTCACTTGGCTGGGGGCATGGACTCATGCGAATGAGGGAATCTCTTTCCCTCTGCGCCCGTGCCATATTAAGGACGTGGGCGCAAAGGCGAAGAAGCTGTTGGGGGCGCACTGACAGTGCACCACAAAAAGGTGTTGCACTGTCATTGCACCTTCTGAGGGCAGCCCGCTACATACGGCGCATTTTCCTTGATTACGCCGGGTGCACCTTTTAAAAGGTGCACCCAGCGCAATCAAGGAAAATGCGTCATATTAGGATGAATGTGCTGCCCCCAGGGCAGCCGCAAACTTGCGCTGTCCTGGGGCAGCGCATTCATGTGAAAAACAGAGCGGCTGCTTTGAAGCCCCTCTGTGTTTCACAATGCAGGCGGCAGCGCTCCTGCACTTTTAAAGGGGATTAGATATTTCCTTGCAGGCGGGTGCAGTGAGTGACTGCACCCACCTCCAAGCGGATGACCACCCTCCTCCCACTTCAGAGGGCTACTATCAGGTGGTGCACTGACACCTCCTGACAGCGTCTTTGCCTCTGTGTCTTTAATACGGCACGGGCGCAGAGGCAAAGGGATTCCCTCATTTACATAGGGCCACGCACACATGCAAATGAGGGAACGCCCTCTGATGATAGCGCTGGTGCTTTATGTGCGCCAGCACTAACGGTATGCGTCTGCGGCCCCTTCTGTAATACCAAAGTGCCCCAGGGGCACGAAAGTGGGAGCAAATGCCTGTTTTATTTATTTTTAGAGTTTTATATAGCGCAAACTAGACCGGAGACATTGGTTATCAGAGCGCTTTACATGAGCACCAGTTTCGTTACAGAACGACACATTCATTTGTTAGGCACAGGGAGATTAAGTGATTTGCCCAGAATCACAGGCTGTTGAGCGACATTGCCGAGACTCGAACCCGGTTCCACTGCTTCAAGGTCGACCGCTCTAGCCGTAAGGCTACAGCCCCCCAGGGGCCCTTTGGTAATACGGCCGCTGGAGGGAACAAAGGGGGTCCCAGGTGTTGCGGCGGTCGCGGTAGGCATATCTCGCATTGTGTAACACCAGCTCAGTCACACTCTAGGGATATATGTACTGGGATGAGCAATCAGCGGTCTCAATCCCATTTATTTATTATTCATGGCCATGCCCGGCTGTGGGGTTGCATGCATGATCCTGAGGGTCGGGGTCATGGGCGCAGACCAGATGGCTCACTACATCCCCTCCAACATTAGTCCACTCTCAACATCTCTGCTAACCAGATTGAACGAGGCATACAAAGTCTCTAAGCCTCTGTCTGGGGTTTGGGTTGGGTCGAAGATTGTACGGGTGGTTTCGGGCGGTTCTTGATCTGCCTGGGGCCTCCTGGAGTATTGGCCTAGTGGCAGGAAGTGCCTATTGGTTGTTACTCTGGGACACAGTGTTGTTTAGCATCGCTGTGGGGCTGCATGGTGTGTTCAAGATCCATACATGGAAGTCCAGTGCTGTGTCATGTCCCACCGCCCGTTGTACTTCTACGGGCAGTGTCACGATCTTTTTAAACCAGAACACATTCCTGGTGGCTGTTTCATCGCCGTGGTAGGCCATCACCGTGGTGCCTTTCACGGCATTGACAGCCCATTGGCCTCCCTCATATGGTGTGTGGAATTTCCAAACTGGGCATTGGTCTCAGATCAGCACCTGGCTGCCTGGGGATATCTGTGAAATGCAGGCCCTTCTTCTGACTTGCCTTGTTGTTAGTTCTTTTCCTCCGCTCTTACATGCCTACTGCATCATATGTCAGTGCCTCCCAATCTGGGCAATTGGGATTGTATTATGTTTCCCCCCTTCCAGCATCATGGCCCATGGGGAGTATTGTGTTGTGCAATGTGGAGTGCTCCGGTATGCTCTGCAGTGTCGATGCGGGTTGGTTTCTAAGTCAGATCCTTCATGCACTGCTACGCATAGTGTCTCGTTCAGGGTACAACATTCCCATTAGGTTGGTGCCATTGTAGTGTTATTTTCTAATGCTTTATTCTGAGGTATTGTAGGAAGTCTTCAAATTTGCCTCCTTGGAACAGGGACCCATTGTCCATCCTTATCTCCTCCAGGATTTCGAAGAGTTCAAAGATCTTCTTCCAGAAGAGGGCCAACCTTGGAATATGATGGCAACTCTGTCAGTTCAACTATGAGATATTTCAAGCATCCATCCATCCTGACCATTATGAGGCATCCATATGGGAAGCTGCTGAAATCAAGGCTGATCTTCGACCATGGCGAGTCGCAGTGCTGTTCAGTGGCTACTGAGGCAGGGGCCTTTGTTCCAATTGTTAATTGGCATGTCAGGCACTACCTTGACAGATCATTGACAGCCTTTTCAAGCCCAGGCAACCATACTTTCTCCCTCAGTCGGGCTTTTGTTTCTTGCTGCTCCTTGGTGTCCTGCATGTGCCGGCCCCACCACACATTGGGCAGTGGTGCTGGTATGATAACGTGGCATCCACATAGCAGCTGTCCATCTGGTGTGGTGCTTAGTTCATTCATGACACTCCATAGTTGTAACAGTCTATTGTCGGGTTTACCCACTGGTTGGTGTCTTTCAAGAATGTCGTCCATGTTCCCTCTTGGAGGGTGGTGTTGACTCTTTGGAGTACCTCATCTTTAGTCATTGCTTGGCTGATCTCCTGGATGTTCAGCGCATTTGGGCATGCTTCCTGGCTCATCAGCCATATGTACTCTTCGGTCTGGGAGCCATTGTGTGCTGGCGTGTTCCTTTGGGCTACAGAATGGAGTGATAGGAAGTCCGCTGGATTCTTCACTCCAGGTTTGTAGATAAAAGTGAATTTGCATTGTTGCAACTGTAAGGCCCACCGTTCGATCCGAGGGGGGAGGGGTGTGGTGCTGTTCCTCTAAACAAATAGACTAGTGGTTGGTGGTCAGTGAAGGGTCATCCACATCGGTATAGGTGGAAGTCTCCTCAGCCCTATTTGATCACCAGGGTCTCCCTCTCAATTTGGGCATAGCGGGTCTCTGTAGCTGTAAGTGCCCGGCTGACAAACGTGATGGGAGGTCATCAGCCTGCTTCCCTTTCTTGAGTTAGTACCCCTCCAAAGCCTGCAGGGCTTGCGTCTACTATCAACTTTGTCACTTTGTCTGGGTCGACGTAAGCCATTGTGGCTCCATCAAGCAGGGCTTTTTTCACACTCTCGAATGCTTCAGCCTCCTTGGAGCCCCAGATCCACTATGCCTCTGTTTTCATAAGGGCACACAGCAGCTCTGCTAGCATCGCTAGGCTGGGGATGAACCGGCCACAGTATGTGGCCAACCCTAGGAAGCTGCATACATCAGTGGCGTCCCGGGGTGCGGGTCCTTGTTGCATCACCTGCGAATATTGGGGGTCCACTTGAAGACCTTCCTTTGTGAACACAGCCTGTGGTAGTGTTCTTCCATGGTTGTAGACTATATAAGGATGTCATCACTTATGCTCATAACACCTTGCAGGCCAGATAGTGTTTCACGGATGGTGTTCTGAAACACTTTGGCCACTGAAGAGATCCTAAAATTCAGGTGCTTATACCTGCTCAGGTCTAAATGTGTTGGGAAAGTAGTTATGTATCAGCTGTCCTCATCTAATTGCAGTTGATAATAGCAGTTGCGGCCGCTGCAGGTAAGAGCGGTGGGGCGGTGGGGCCAAGTGAGGGGGGATTTCAAGAGACGGCCACGAGGGAAAATTAATTATTTATTTAGTTTTCCCTCGTGGTCGCCTCTCGAAATCCCCCCTCACCTGGCCCCACCGCTCTTACCTGCAGCGGCTGGATAATAGTCTGCGCTTCTCCCATTTGATTACCTTGTTTGGTAGGCGTATGTCAATGCACAGTTGAATTTTGCCTGGCTGCCTGGGTTTTTCCACTATTACCATTGGAGACACCCTTGGGGTGTGGCCCGATACTTTTCTCTATAATATAGAGCTTCTCAAGTTTCTGTAGTTATTGTTCGACAAGTGGTCAAAGGAGAAATGGACCCTGCAGTGCCAGAGTGCCATGGGTTTCACCGACTTGCTGACAAGTAGCTTCACGGGTGGCTCCTTTAGACACCACACCCTTTGAATAGGTCTAGGAATTGGCTTGAGAGGTCTGGACGGTCTGAGTGAAGAATACTACACCAAGGTCTTCGGACGTGTAGCACCTCATGAGGGTCTTCAAACCTCCCTTGGCAATATGGAACTTAGCGGGTGTTTCTCTGTTTCCGTTCTGTATTATGACATCCACCACTAGGAGTGGGACTACATCCCGGCCCACGTACATGTAGATCCTGGTCTTGGGGGGGGGAATTGGCCAGCAGTGGCTTAAGAATTGTCTATTGCTTGTCGCTCATCACATTTACTGACGCTCCCCTGTCGATGAGGGCATTGATGGCCATTCCTGCTAATAGCACTTTGCACGTTGGTTGCGGTCTCTGGCTCCATTTTGGGTTTTCTGTGTAAGATATGAGGAACATATCTACGTCTTCTGAGACAGTCATCTCCTGTTAGTCTGGGGTCCATGCTAGGCTAGAGGCAGGAGCACTTGGTTCCGGATTTTTGAGCGTAAGGTGTCTGATCGTCTTTGAAGATGTGGTCTTCCCTCTGGACTGTAGGTCTTTGGTCCACTCTGGCAAACTCTTGCAAAATGATTTGGCTTCTCGCAATTGGAGTAGGGCAGTTGTCTGGTGGGGGTCCTCCCTCATGCAAATTCTGCATCGGGACTCAGAGGTGTGGTCCGATGGTCTTGTGCATCTTGTCGTGGATTTTGTTATGACAGCATCCACCGCCTCCATTTTGATCGTGAGCTGTTTGCTTGACTGGGGGCCGTTCTGGCTGGATGTGAGTGCCATGTCCGATTCTGCTGCACGTGCATTTGATAGGTCGTGGGACTGGATGGGGACCAGGTGGAGGATGAAGCCTCTCAATGTCATGGACCTAAAGCCTTGAATGAGTTGTGAATGAATTTCTTTGGGTTGATCATCCTCGGTACATGTACTTGCCAGTTTGCAGGCGAGTATAGAAGCTGTTCTCCTTTGCGCTGTCTTACCAGTCGCAATTTGAACTGAATAAAGACTGGATTAAGTATAGGGTCAATATGAGTATTGAGGGCTCTGACTGCTGTGTCATAATCGCCATCCTTGCCAGTCCTTGGGAGGTGTTTGAAGAGCTTATAAATCTCCTCCAACGCATAATGCAAGGACCTCTTGATTGCTCTGTCGGTTTCTTGTGTCACATGGAAGTAGTTATTTAAACGGTACATCTACGTTTTTAATCATGGTGTGGCCATGGTTAGGTCTGACAGTTCACTGAAGGGTTGCAGCGTACTGACTGGGATGTGCAGGTGGGCTGTATTCACTGGATGCACTACAGGGTCTGGGGCATGGGCTCCCCCTTCCGCTGCATTGGCACCATCCACCATGGTAAGACATGGTTGTCACCTGTCATGTGGGCTTGACTGAGACGTGAAGCAGCATCTTGCAGGCCAAGTACCCAACTGTGTGATAGAAGAGCCTCCGGGGATCGTGAGTGGTGGCAGGAGTAGCTACAGTCTCTCGTGGGGCCATCTCTTCAGGAGCATGAGGGTAACTGGTGTCCTTGATGCACAGCTGGGATGCACCTGTGTTGATGCCCTGGTTCAGCAGGTTGCACGTACTCACAGCATGCGGTTGCTGGACTGGGCCTCATGCTGCGGAGGCGTGCTTCTCGTGGGCCTCTTGTTTTTTTCAGTGGCCATGCCCCTGATGCGTGTCGGAGGGGGGAGAAGACTCAAGGTGCTGGGCCTCTCGTGGG
Source organism: Calotriton arnoldi (assembly GCA_963921515.1). Lineage (NCBI taxonomy): Eukaryota > Metazoa > Chordata > Amphibia > Caudata > Salamandridae > Calotriton > Calotriton arnoldi. The sequence goes on along the minus strand of CAWUFW010000301.1, from coordinate 4,518,694 downwards.
CCACCTGGAGCGCCGGGATCAGGAACTGACTGGTGACTCAAGGCCTCACTGGGCCACATCACAGGGCGTGGCTGGTGGGGTTTCAAATGCGCTAACACACAGTGTGGCTGCATGGGGCCGGTCTGGTGCCCAGATCCATCTTCTGCCTGAGATGCTGCTTCGCACTTGTTGCTCCAGCCGCAGGAAGAGGCTTCGGTGTCTGCCAGCATCAGAAGTGAAAACCAGCGAATGATCGATTGCTTACAGTGGGGCAGGATCATCGTCTCCAGTGCCATGTATTGCGGCACTCGCACTAGGCTTCACACGCAGCATGCAATACCAGCTCAGACGGACTCTTGGATATATGTATTGGGATGAGCTACAAACAGTCTTGATACCCTTTATATATTACGCATGGATGTGCCCGTCAGTGGGGTTGCGTACATGGTCACAGTCACAGCTGGGTGGCTCACTACAACGTGGACCCTCCAGACCCCCTCCTGCACCCGCCTGTGCCTGATACATAATAGAGGCTCTAGCGTACAGGGGTGGACATAAATAAGTTTAGTGTAGATCGAGGTTCAGATCACTCCTTCAGTGGAGATGCTTCTGTGAGGGATACTTGCCTATTTCAGTGACCAGTTAAACGTCAAAACTCTTTAAATTAATTGCCCAACGTTACTAGGTGACTGAACGAAGAGGGTGGAATCACACCTTTGAGTATGTGATTATTGTAGGAGGCCTATGCTTGCTTAAAGCCATTAAATGTGAGTTCTTACAAGCAGGTGCTTTTCTCCAAATACTACAGGTAGGTCACCACTGTTAAATTATATGCCTTGTCATTTACAAGGATGCAGGCCTGAGCTTCATCAGAGATGGAAGATACGTTGATCCCCTCAGATCAGTTTCATTGAAGGTGGCGTATAAATGTTGAAAAGGAAAGTTTCTTACGGCGAACAGATTTTGGGGTCTCAAAAGGACAACCTGAGTGGGATTGCTACTGCAAAAGGGATTCATATAAAGTGCCCTTGCTTGACTCACTATATGTGGTTGAAGATGGCTCTAACTACTCATAAGAAGACACTCAAGACCACAATAGCCTCTGTAAAATGGTCCAGGATGAAGCATGCATAAATGATAGTGTGGGTCGTCCAGTACTGTATGTGTCTTTTGCAGTGGCGTCTAGCTCTGCGTACATTCCCTTTTTTACATCTCTTAGCCATCCAGTTAGTGGTGGGGCCAGGGGACACTTCCAAACCATCAATATATATCGCTTTGAGAGTACTATGGCAAGGTCCAAAAACCTGTGCAATCTTTTGGTGGTCTTGGAGCATTTCACCAATCCCAGCAGGCAGTGTGTGGGATCTTTGGTAATCTATTTGTGCACTATGTCTGTTGAATGCACCGCCACATTGTACATTATAATTTGCAGACAGAGCCACACCATGTGATAAAAATCAACGTCTATTTCTGCGCACCTTGGGCATCCGTGAGTGACAAGCGGGTACGTACATGTGAGCTGAGCAGGCGTCAGGTATGATCGGTGAAGATTGGGTACATTTGAGGTGTGCATTGAGTGAGAAACTTTTAACCATCGATAAGCAGCATTCGCAGTGGGTGTCAGTCCTCCCTTGTCCTATAGTTTCAATGTACATTAAGGTCCAGTACTTCTTTCCTGTTAAGAAATACCCATTTGTGTGGGGAAGTCCACTCCTTGATGTTTGGACCTACTTAACCTCTATGTAGGCAAATTGAGAGAAGGAGATTGAACGTTCTTACCCATTAAATTACAGAGAGACACAGAGTCGTTGTTGTCTTCTTTTGGTCTTTAGTTTTCATTTTTTTCCTTCGTGGTAGTCAGTTTGATTATGAATGTTTTCATCGTATAACTTTACAGAAAGGTTCCATTTTGATATGTGTTCTACACTGTTGGTATATTGTAGACAGCCGACATATGTTTTGCCCCCTATGTGGCTATGTTGCCTGGGGCTTTTTCAAGGCTGCAAGATTGGCGAAAGCGTGGATTTGGTTATTAGTATTTTAAGCTGGTGTGTCCACCACCATAACGTGAAGTGATTTAAAATCCCAGTATGCCTCTTTCTTAAATATATGTGAGGTCCGCCACCATTGGTGAGTAGTTTACATTATCCACATGCATGTGTCCAAGCACGTATTGCAATGGTCTGTTCATACGGTAATGATTCATAGAGTTGTATTCACCCGAAATGCTACTGGTTATATGAGAGGGAGAGAGTAAGTTTATAAATTCTTTCTTATATGTTATTATGTGATTATAACTTGTATAGCGCGCGTATACCCTTAGGTGTCTTGGCGCTTCCGGTCTTCAAATTACATTACAACCACTGATCCTAAAAGAGCCATGTCTTTAGCTGCTTTCTGAACTCCAGGAGGGAGGGAATTTTCCTAAGATAAAGTGGGAGAGAGTTCCATTCCTTTATGGTATTGTAACTGAAACTCCTCCCACCCCAATTCGTTTTTTAATTCTAACAGTAGGCATCAAATTTAAATTTGCCGATCGTAGAGATCTATTGGGGGAATACCATCTGAAGAGGTCCCATAGAAATTTCGGACCTTCTTTGTAAAGGGCCTTGTGAGCGATACAAAGCGCCTTAAATTTTACCCGCTGACCGACTGGCAGCCAGTGCAGGTCCTGAATCCCTTTTGTCACTGACTGATACTTGGGGATATCCAATATGAGTCTTGCTGCAGCATTTTGTACCATTTGCAATTTTCTAAGGAGAGAGGATTGAATGTTAATATAAAGGCCATTGCAATAGTCAAGTTTTGATAAGACTAGAGAGGTCACAACTGTCTTTCTAGATTCTTTAGGAATAAAAGGAAGTATTTTCTTTAAAGGTTTTAATCATAAAGTATGTGGAAGACACCACTGTGGACACTTGGGGTTTCAGGCTCAGTTTGTCATCTATAATAATGCCAAGATTTTTAGCCTTAATTACAGGTGAAGGTGGGGGGCCAAGATTGTCTGGCCACCACTCAGGGGACCAAGGTGGAGAAAGATTACCAAACATGATCACTTCCGTCTTGCTTGAGTTCAATTTTAAGCAGTGATTGCTCATCCAGCTACTTAATTTAATCATACACTCGTGAAGTTTTAGAGAATGATTGATATCCTTGTCTATTGTCGAGATTACCAACTGGGTATCATCGGCGTAGGTGGTAGGGATCAAATTGAAACTTCTAATCAATGGTGCCAATTCAGCCACGTAAATGTTAAAAAGCGTAGGGCTCAATGATGAGCCCTGAGGGACCCCGCATGGCAGTATAAAAGGTGCCGACTTAAATTTACCTAGGTGGACAGATTGGGATCTTTCTGATAAAAAGGATGTCAACAGGGAGAGGGCTGCTCCTCCTATCCCTATTGTTTTTAATCGCTGGACCAGAAGAGCATGGTCAACAGTATCAAATGCTGCGGATAGGTCCAGCAGTATAAGAACTGCTGACCCACCGCAATCCAAAGAGGATCGAATTTCTTCCGTGGTTTTAATCAAAGCCGTTTCCGTACTATGATTGGCTCTAAAACCGAACTGGCTGTGATCTAAAACTTGGCTATCCGCGATAAAAGTAGAGAGTTCTACATTTAAAATTTTTTCAATTATCTTTGCAGGCAAAGGAAGTCTTGCAATAGGTCGATAATTGGCAGGGTCAGTTGAATTCAAATTAGCTTTTTTTAGAAGAGGCAAGATACAAGCCTGTTTCCATATAGTGGCATGCGACTCTTTTATGAATAGTGTGGTTATGTCAATAATAGTAAAAAGGAATATAGCGAAAATTAAGTTTTGTTAGTAGAGTAGATCGTGAAGGAGTCAGTAGTGTAGGTCCATGAGGGGAGTAAATGCAGGACATTATTTGTTAGGTTTTTGAAGAGAAGTTTTTTTTTAGTAAATATTGGTGTGGGCCCTAAGAGAGGTTTCCCGTGCCCAAAGGAATATATCTGGCCTTACATCCAGTGCTACCTCATCAAATTAACTTCAATTCTTGTAAGTGCTTGTTCTTCAGCGTTCAAATAATGTAGGTCATACCAGCCTTTACAATTCTGACAATATTCTCTGTATGGAAACAATTCTCTAATCATTTTGCGCACAATAATATAAGAAATGTTAAACATCATATGCTTAAAGTCAGCATGGTTACCTTTGTGATGACCTTATTTGCATAATAATGTGAAGAGCACTTGATGTGAGTCATTATAACGCATTAATTGGACAGAATATAAATTTATACAGCATATAGGTATGAGAGTAAATTAAGGTAAGTAAGGTCATTACAAGACATTAGGGTCTTAACCCACAAATCGTACGGATGCCCTCAAATCCACCATCTGCAGCCACATGATCAAACTAATGTCGTGGAAAAATAAACAAGACAATCGCAGTTTAGATAAACTAGAGCAGCAAATAAAATCCTTAGAAAAAGATCTTAAACAAAACCAAGATGTTTCACGTATAAACCATTTAACAAAATTAAAGTATGAATACAATAAAATCCTAAGCAACAAAGCACATCACATTGTACAAAGACACAAAGGTATCTCCTTTTGTGGACGGAACAAATCAGAGAGAATACTAGCCTCTTACCTGAAACAAACATACCGTAGATCTAGAATAACTTCCATCACCAATGATCAAGGCACACCGTCCACCAAAGAGAACGATATTCTCTCCACCTTTGAAAACTTCCACTGCAACTTATACTCCAGAAGTAACAACACCCCTTACAAATCTTGCCTAGAGTACCTTAACAAGATCCCAATCACCAAAATAGACAACGAAAGAAAAACCACACTTAGAAAACCCATTACACGTTGTGAAATTTTAAACACGATCAAACTTGTAAAAACAGGGAAGGCACCAGGCCCTGACGGCTTCCCCGCCTCTTTTTATCAAACCTGGGGAGCCTCCTTTATCACTCTCCTAGAAGATCTATTTTCCCACTTTTCTTCATCTGGGACAGTCAATGTGACCGCCGCAGAAGCCACCATAATAGTCATTCCCAAGGAAGGTAAGGACATGAGAAGTGTCTAATTGATTTGTAGGGTGGCGTGTATAGCGCTAGGAAGAATAGCCGTGAGGGCTTTGCAAAGCAGTGTGTGTAACACAAGAAACCGCATTATTATGAGGCATTTAGGAGCAGATTAGGCTCCTGCTTATAAAGTGCAGCGCATTATTAAAGTAATAAAAGGCAAGTATGAGGCTGTGCATTAGGAGCCCTCTTATCCGTCATGGGTTAAATGACAGGTAAAAGGACTCCTAATGCTAGCCTCATACTGACGCCAGCATAGACACGCCATCTTACAAATCAGTTCAACAGTTCTCATGTCCTAAGTGCCTCGTAATAATGCAGTATCTTTTCTTGCACTTTAACCTGCTTTATAATACCCTCACTGATGCACAACTATTCTCCCTTGTGCTATGCACGGCCCTACAAAGTAATTAGACACTTCTCATGGCCCATGTATCGCACTTTACAAACAGGAGGTGAATTTGCCCCTGAATGCTACGTTATAATGCAGGTTTTCTTCCTGCACTACACGTGCTGCTCTACAATGCCCTTAATGTTACACGGATATTAACCGAGAGACCTCACCCTAATGCTAGTATATAACTAACCACAGTGCTTAATCTGTAAAATATGAAGTCCAGGTGCTCAAATGTTTGTTGGAGGCCACACCCACTTTCCCCAGCTCCACCCACTTCTTCCACTGGCTCCACCCACTTGCTGTATTGGCTCCACCCACATCCTCCACTGGCACTGCTGAAAGTCAGATGTAATACCCGATCTGAATTTCAGCAAGGGAACCTTCCTCCAAGTAAGGTTTTGATAGGAGGTTCCCCTGCCCGTGAAATTTTTTAAGAAGATGAAATCAAAAATGCATTTAAAGCACAATTTTGGAATAAATTAGTTAAAATGACTAATACATTGAAAGGGGACACGTGAAATATTCCAGTGCTCTATGTGCCAATTTTGGGAAAGGACAATACTGAGGTATGTGCAAAGGTGCTTTGTGTTGCCATTTTTAACAGAGTCTAATTGTGTGTCATGAGTTCAAAGATACAACTTCTACATATCGTATGTGACAAAATAAACCAAAAGGTTCTGAAAACACTTTAAACAGATACATTGAAAAAAACTCATGTAATACATTTGAATAAGTCACTGGTCACTTCCAGTGGCCGAAGGGGTTTGGTTCATAAATAGTTGAGTATTCCGCTAAAGCGATTAATTTTAGAGAAACAATAAAAAGAAAAGATGATAACCAATTGGGCTTGTTACTATTACTTACTCCCCTGGAGCAATAAATGTGCATTTTTTTGAAATTCAGAATAGTAAGAAACATGGAGCTTAGCTGGCGTTTCCAAATGTAGTCATGTATTACATAGACAAGACAGAGATTTCAAAAGAGGCAAATGTTCAAAATATTAATTTTTAATTAAAGATTTGTATCTTAACATAAAGCACAGAATAATGTCATCTCCCAAAAAAGTCCTAGAAGAACAAAGGCCAAAAGACGAGGTAGTGGCTGGGCAGTTTGAATTTGACTGTATCTCAAGTCATGCCTATTAGTGCAAAATAACCACGGTGCCATTCAAAATATAAATATATAAAAAGACAAAATAACTAAAACAAAATATAGTTAAATACAAATAAATACATGTTCTAAAAGAAAAAAAGAAAAAGTAAATTAAGTTTTATAAATACAAAATAACTGGATAGATGATAACTTCCTAGGCCTGTGTACATATTTTGTGTTGAACTGTCAAGGAAACCATCATCAGCTAGTAAAGTGCTTGTAGAGAGCAGGATAAGCATACCAGATAGCCTCCACTGTTCGGATGCTTGATGCAACCCGAGTATCCAACACTCTACCTATTCTGCAAAGCTGAAAGTCAAGAGCTTCTGCACGTTCTTTTAGCTCCAAACTGTTTTTAACAGATGTGGCAAATAGAGAATACAGCTTATCAAGTAAGTTTTTGAAATGATTTGTAGCACCAATATCTTTCATGACATCATGAACTGCAAGTTCCAGGCGATGTGCTGAGTAGTGTCAGGCTAAAATATTGGGAGAGATTTTTTCTTGCGACCTCTTCAGGGCTCGAAAAATTCACTCGCCTGCTCGCATTTGCAAGCCAGATTTAATTAGGAAGCGCTATTTTTAGGTCCTACTCACCCTTTCTGGTGAGTAGGAAGACAAAATTACTTTTGTCTCTGAAAGCATAGTAAATGTGACGAGATAGTAAGATTTAAAGGCATCTTTATTGCTCACAAAGTGAATGAGCAATAAAAATGCCTTTAAATCTTGTTAACTTGTCACATTTGCTCTGCTTTCAGAGATAGAGGTCAAGTGCATTACAGTTAGGTCGAGTAGATTTTGTAAGTTACTAGACCTGCAGGTCTAGTAACAATGTTTTGATTTTTGAGCCCTGCTCTTTACAACACCACTGTGGAGGCCAAACATCACTGAAGCTCCATCACAGGCAATTGAAACCAGGCATTTGAAGAGAAAGTCCTCACTTATGTTAATTGGATCTTTTTTTAGTGCAGAAAGTAAACTGTTTACGATGCCGTCAGCTGACAAATCTCTCAGCTCAATGAGGTCAACAAAAATATTAGCTGGGGAGTCCATGCCAGGTAGCTGCATTCGCATGTATATAATTAAAGAACTTTTCCTATTTATAGCGGTGGCTTCATCTAGTAAAAGACTTACTTTTGGGGAAAGTTCAATTATTTTGGCAAATATTTTCTTCTTCATTTCTGAGGACAGTTGGCATTGTATGTTTGAGCAAGCTACATTGGAGTGTAACATTCTCCCTATACCCAGTCCATTCAACTGGTGGAAGTTTATCTCTGTTTCAAAACCATACGCTGGTCTGTTCCGCTTTGCTTCCTTATAAGCTACACAGAAAATTCTGGCTGTTGCTGACATTTATACAGATTAAACTTTTGCAGTTACTTGCCATAAAGGATCTTTTTTTAGCTTTTTCTAAGATTCTTAAAGTTGCAACATGAGCCTTGGTTTGTGCATGTTCTGCAATCTTTTTCCTTAATGATTTCTGCTGTTGGTCTATATTGGTGCCATATGCCTTCACAATAGACTGAATCCATTATTTGGACAATTTCATTCCCCTGGATTTCTCAGCACCAAGATCACAGACTTGGCAACACACAGAACAGCCAAGGTTAGGGCCTTTAACAATTAACCTGAGATGCTTGCATTGGAAAATTACTTTTTTGGTCATGTTTCCAACCTTTAGAAAGAATGCCTTTCCTAAAAACTCTGGCTGAATGTGGTTTAAGTGATAATGTGTCAAACTGTTTGCTAGTGCTTGGTGTTTCCTCTGTCTTTATATCAATATCCACAGCATGATGCTGCTCATCTCTAAGAGGACTATCTTGTGTCTTTCCTTCTGTAGGGGTGATAACACTCTTGCTAGTAGTGGTGTCACTCTCATCTAGTGCCTTTTCTCGCACATCATCTTCCTTGTTCCCTTCATCCATTGTTAGTACATGGTCTTTTCTAGCAAGTTTGCTAGCAGGCTCTTCATCATCTTTGGGCTTAAATTTTGTGAAGTAGCTTGAAATCTTCTTCTGTCCAGTGTGTGACTTTCTAGGGAAGCAAAGTGAAAGAAAACACGCTAGACGTGTGAAGTGTGATGTCAATTCATCTAACAGGCACAGTTCTGAACAAGCATAATATTTATTTGCACCAAAGACATTTCTGCACCTGCTCATCTATTACCATGACTGATCACAAGTACAACCCAAATGGATCCTACTTTGCCTTCCAAATTCAGGCCTTTTCCAATTCCAACTCCTGCCCTGCAGCACTCACTCGAAAGACACACAAAGTCTTTAATGTTTGGCTCACTTTGAAGCTTTGGCTTCCTGTATTACTACAAAAGCAAAGTGAGGTGGCAGTGTGCAGAGTTAGTTACACACTGCGATTCACAACAATTATTAATTAACCAACGCTCAGGACCTGACTGGGAACTCAAAGCAGACCTGGCAAGTTTTGTTAGACCAGCCTCCATAGGGGGCATAGCGAGCGAGCGCAGAGAGCCTAATGACTGCTAGAGGGGTTTGGGGGGATTCTCCTCCCAAGAAGATTTTGTAAAAAGAAAGACCAAAACGGTGTACAACACATTTTTCATTACATATTTAACTTTCTTAACTTTCAAAACATAGTAAATGGTAAATGATGGCACCCAAGCCAAAAAGCATGGAAATGTCATACATAAGCACCCATGCCATAAACCATGGAAATGTCACACTTAAGCACCCAGGCCATAAACCGTGGAAATGTCACACCTAAGCACCCAGGCCATAAACCGTGGAAATGTCACACATAAGCACCCAGGCCATAAACTGTGGAAATGTCACGCATAAGCCCTCAGGCAAGAAAGCATGGAAATGCCACACATAAGCACTCAGTCCAGAAAGCATGAAAATGTCACATATAAGTACCCAGACCAGGAAGCACGGAAATGTCACACAAAGGCACCCAGGCCAGAAAGCATTAAAATGTCAAACAAAGGCACTCTGACCAGTGGCGCTGGAACAATTTTCAGAGTGTCAGTGCTGCCTTCAAAGTTACATCACTGAAGTTATAGGATAATGAAAAATTCAAACATCACACTAAGAGCAAACATAGCAAATGAGCCTTGCCCATTCCGACGGAGGTGGTGGGGGTGTTGTATGTTGCAGTGGAGCATTTTGAAGACCACTTCTGAGTGGTGTTGGTGAACTGTATGATCCAAATCTTTCCACAGTCCTAAACTCACCACCCCAAGTGCCTCAACTTCCTGCTCTATCCAGTGCTGTGGTAGAATTCCTGCGTGTTGGCTGATGCTTTGGACAGTTGAGTAACTACTAGACATCGCTAGTTGTTAATGGTATGTAGGCATAGCGTTGCGGAGAAGCGATAATGATTCAAGATGGCTCGATGTAAGAATTTGAAGCAAATAAGTGACTACCATCTGTGCCTAGACAATTCACGTCATATAGTGTTATATGACTGCTTCAAATATTAGAACCATAAAACGTGATAACTTGTTTTTATAGTGCTTGCTAACTCTGGGCTTTGTCATTTTAAAGCTCTGTAAATAATAGGTGTTACTATTCAGTGGATCTACTTCAGAAGGATGAATGACTAAGTGTGAAGCTTGCAGATTACACACACACACACACACAGATTCCACGGTGATGGGGAGGTTTTGTTTAATCATGAGAGTTATGCTGACTAGTTAACAAAAGGGGAAGTGCTTCTTGTTTCTAAATATTCATTTTGGCCTTAGTCACAGTGAGTACGTTGAGAAGCTCGAACGAGGAACAATGTGTTCAACTCATAGTACCATGTATTATATTTTAGGGGCATTTTCTACGACTGTGCTTCTCAAAGCTACAGAAATTTCCATGATCACTGTTGTTGCTCTTATGAATGTTTCAACAAAGTGTCTATACAGTTCGTTAAAAAAATTATTACAATCCATAAATTAATAATTTTATACATAGACGTACATTCTTAATGGGGAACCCCAGTGAGAAAGGTATTTGGTCTAGAGTTGCCCACATCACTGAACTTCTGGGACCCACTTTTTCGACAGTTTAGATATACTTGAAATGTAAACCATGACTACATGCTCGAGCCAGTAATTGGAGGTTAAACGGACTCAAGAGAAAGTAGGTTTACTTGTAATAATTATTGCAGTCATCCCTGGAACTACGAAAATACCCAAGATCTCCTTTTTGGGCTTTGACTTTCAGGGTTAGTAAGGTTGAACAGTCAAGGCTTACTCCTGCACGTTATTTGTGGAGGTGGAAACTCATGCAGTCAGCACCGAAATAGTACACAACAAAAGTGGTATTGTCCGGTCATTGTTCTTTAAACAAAGGATAAAGCTTTTATACATTTAAGTTCAACAGATAAGTAAGTAAGTGATGGTTAGCCTTAGTCACAGTGGGTACGTTGAGAAGCTCGAATGAGGAATAATGTGTTCAACTCATAATACCATGTGTTTTGTTTTAGGGGCATTTTCTACGAATGTGCTTCGCAAAGCTACAGAAATTTCCATGATCACTGTTGTTGCTCTTATGAATGTCTCAACAAAGTGTCTATACAGTTCGTTAAAAAAAATTATTACAATCCATAAATTAATAATTTTATACATAGACTTACATTCTTAATGGGGAACCCCAGTGAGGAAGGTATTTGGTCTAGAGTTGCCCACATCACTGAACTTCTCGGACCCACTTTTTCGACAGTTTAGATATACTTGAAATATAAAATCAAGACTAAATGCTCGAGCCAGTAACTGGAGGTTAAATGTACTCAAGAGAAAGTAGGTTTACTTGTAATAATTTTTGCAGTCATCCCTGGCACTACGAAAATACGTTATTTGCGGAGGTGGAAAGTCATACAGTAGGCACAGAAATAGTACACAACAAAAGTGGTATTGTCCGGTTATTGTTCTTTCAACAAAGGATACAGCTTTTATACATTTAAGTTCAACAGATGAGTAAGTAAGTGATGGTTAGCTGTTAAAATCACAATTCCACCGCGTGTAGGGAGTTACTAACTTCCACTAACGTGTATCAAGCATGCAGGAAGTGGCATGGGACAATTGTGGGCAAACATACACTGCAGGTTCTCAGGGTGCCCTAAGCAATGAATGTCTGCTTAGGGTTTAGAATATTCAGCAATTCTGTAGTGGCAGGTTCCCTTCAAGAGTCTAATCAGGAACATCACACACCACAGAATGTCAGGCATATTTTGCAGTCACAAATAAGTCTTGTTTTTTTTATCTCTTTGTTGAGTGCTCAGTTGTGTCTAATGTTACAGTGAAAGTTGTGAAGAGTAAGTGAGGCACAGGGCCCTGATTAGCAGAGGGAAAACACCATTCTTGACATTTGGAAGTGCAGGAGACCATAGCAGACTTGGGGCCAGATGTACAACAGTTTTTTTGTGGGCGCAAATGGGTTTTAGACCCGTTTGCGTCCGCAAAAAACCTGTGGCCCATGTACTAATCCTATTTTGCAAGTCGCAAATTGATTTGCGACTCGCAAAATAGGATTAGCGACTCGCTGTTAGGAAGGGGCGTTCCAATGGCGTCCCTTCCTAATAGCGACTCCAAAAGGTATGTATGAATGTTTTGCGACCGCAATTGCGGACGCAAAACACTCGCAGTTTACCACCCGAAGGGTGGTAAAGCACTTGCAAACGGGAAGGGGTCCCTAGGGGACCCCTTCCCCTTTGTGAATGCATGCGCAAATATTTTTTAAGGGCAGGCAGTGGTCCCAAGGACCACTGCCTGCCCTTAAAAAATGAAACTGAAAAGTTTCATTTTTATTTTTCAGATGCATCCCGTTTTCCTTTAAGGCAGTTGCAGACATGGAGGTCTGCTGACCCCAGTAGGCCACCATCCCTGGGAGTGCCAGCCATTCCAAATGGGGTCGCAAATTGCGACAGCCTCATTAATATGCATGAGGCATGCAATTTGCGACCCCATTGGGAATAGCAAACAGTGTCTCAGACACTTGTGCATCCCAAATAGCGAGTCGCAAATGCGACACAATTTGCGAATCACTAATTGACGGGTCGTACATCTGGCCCTTGGTACACTGCAATAGTCTGTCTGGCACTGCTTGTCAATGACAATCATCGCTCATTAAAAAGATGCAAAACCAAGACTTCCAAATATTCCATTCGCACAGCACTGTCACTGGCGGGTAGAACTGGAGACACAAGCAGTATTCACAGCATACCCTCTCAGGCCTAATACCATAATTAATTCTTAGCTTGATGCGATCTATAAAAGCAAGTGATTTATAAAACAGCCATAACTGGAAAGTGTCTGGGGAATTCCAGAGCTGTATCTGCACAGCATTCAGCACAGCTGTCCCTTAGGCTTCAGTGTGATACATATTTAATGTGTGTCATTAGTAAACCTGTTTTCACTGCAGGTTTTGTAACAACCACCGGCTGTTGCCTCAAGTGAGATGTGGGCATCGGAGCTGGAGAGGGTGACATTCTACAAGCCAATTAAACGCAGGTGTCACAGTGTTACGTCACCGTGGCACAGAGAGAGTGCAATCCCTACTTCACCTCTACAGCAGGCACTGCGTGAGTAGATAGTGTGTGTGGACTGCGTTGGGGACAAGGGCAGAAGCAAAAGTAAAAACATGTCTACTAAGCCTACCATAGCTAGAAAACTTACCATAGTAAACTGTAATACATACTTAGCATGGCTGTAAACTCCCATACCTACCCACCATACCCAACCTAGCATCATACCTATCAAACCTTCAAAACCTACCATCCCTAATATACAAACCCGCGGCATTCACACGGACTCACTCCACAGACCGGTCTGGCTGCTGCCACAACAGGTCTGTCGACCTGCATGCATGAAAAACAAGCATTTGCAATGCAATAGGTCTCGCATTTGCGAGAGTTTAAGCTATTAGTATTGTAAATGACAATGCCTTTTATTTGTTTTAAAAGCCAAAACATAAATAAAAGGCATTGTCATTTACAATGTCAATAGCTCCAAGTCGCGTAAATGCGAGACCTATTGCATTGTAAATGCTTGTATTACACGGAGCGCCAAGATTCAGAACAGTAATTTATCTCGATGCATAAAGTGATTCGGATCCAGTGAGTGCTTTCTCCCCCCTCTTAGAAACTACCTCGAATCGGAGCTTTAAACATTTGCATAAACCGAAGGCTTAAGCTAAGACACTCATTCACCTAAGACTGCCTTTTAAGTCACATCTCTTGAGGCACAAAGCTCTACAGTACTGCACGAAAGACCTGGGAAAATTACACAGAATTGTGTCACCCCAAAATTAAATTTAGGCTTTACAACCCATGCATATTTTTCTCGTGCACCAACTATCTAACTCTCAAAATAGAATTCAATAAGCAGTGGCAGACCCCTATAAAGCCCTGAAACTACTCAAGGTAATGTGTGGGACTGTGGGACGATCAGTTCGAAAGTACACAGAATAAATAGTACACACTTTTCTTTCAAATAAATACAACACGAAAATCTCAGAGGGCGGTCTGAAAATGTAAGACAATTTCCATTATTTTCGGTAAAGAATTGAGACAAAAGTCTAAAAGAATTAATTTAGCCAATCATAGGTTGCTCCGTTTATGTAGCAGCGGTGCTGTTTCTTTAAATGTGCTCATTGCTTTCAATGTGTATGCTTCATTTGCTGTCCTATAATGCCTCTGTGAATTATTTCCAAGCCTTAAAATTATTGAACGAAAGAATGGCAGGCAAATACACAAACCATTAGGAGTCCTACAGTTCGGCCTGCATCGACAATATTCCCCCACGCGAGACCAGGTTCATTTTTTGTGCCACTCCCCTTATTTTTTTCAAATCAGTCACTCAAACTTGATGCAAAACCCCAGGGAGCTAAATGTTTACGTCAACCATATACCTCCCGGAAAAAGGGCACCAGAAGCAGCTGCTTGAGTGCCATAGTAGCAAAGCTACACACGTTTAAATGTAGTGCCTAGAATATTTTGCGTGTCAAGCGTCCCCTAAATTGATTTGAAAAGGGCAATGTTTTCTAAATTAAATCATCATTTGCCCCTTAAATTGCCCTGCCAACACTCCACTGCAGTTGTGTGATGAAGCTTCCTTGCCAAATGCATGTCTTGAACTGTATTTCTACACAATCTGAAAACAGGGACGCGATCGAGCGCCGCACACGTCAGTTATCAGGCCATGGTCAGAACTTCCCCGGATCCTCAAGGTTGGCAGTCATTCATTCACCCAGTGCTGCGTAGGGTAACCCAACAGCTGCGCAACAAAAAGGTTGGATTTTCATACTTCAACGCAACCCGTCCCCGACTACTTATTAACGAATTAGATATACGAGCTGAGCAGTATAATGATTGTACGAGCTTCAAAAAAAAAAAAAAACTTCCAAAAGAGGCCGCTTTCCAGGCTCACTTGCATTAAAAACATTCGAGTGGAGTTTCTTGTGTGTAAAACAAAAGTGTGCCACTTATTATATAAACGACTTGCCCGCGCACTGTTGAAGGTGGAAGGGAATGCAAGGTTACACATTTTAATTCTCGTGGTGGAAGAAAGATCCCGCCCTCCTAAATGTACAACATTCTGAATGTAGCCATTTTCCTTTGATTGACGGATTTCTAAACTCAGCAGCAGTAGGGACAGGACTGTGTTTTGCATCGCGATTTCACTTTAAGTTAAAGCGCGATGCAAAAATAAACACGCGCCTGCCATTAAAACAAGCAGCTGTGTCCTGCTCGGGGAGAGAGACAGAGGGAAGGGGAAACAAAAAGTGCTTACCCAGTAATTAAAGGCCACAGTCTAACGCCGCAAGCACACAATCCAGTCCGGGTGGGCGGGGCCTAAAGGAGACAGGGCGGTCACCAAAAAGCCTCACTTTCAATCGGAGGCCAGCGTTTACCATAAAGGATGACGCGCGCCAATCGAAAGCATGGGTGGAGCTTCCACTCCACTTCCGAAATAAACTCCACGACAATAGATCTCGCAGAGCGAGCAGCGCATGCGCTGCGAAGCTAGGTGAGACCTAAAAATTAAATACTGAGTGAATATGGTATAAGATTGCCATGGAGTATGCCCCCAAACAAATACAACTAGAAGTGGTCTGTGCGTTTGGTCGTGCTCTCACTACGAAGGTGGCCATGGGTTGACTAGAATGTGTAGTATCGCTCCACTGCCAGCAGGTGTCACGCGGGCAAAGGGTGCACCATACCCCACAACAGGAACCACTGCACAAATAACCTGAGATAACGAGGCTTGATGTAGGAAATAAACTTACATTTCAACAAGTGCCATCTGAATACACAACTGCCGCACTCCACAATATTGCACACGGGGGAGAACAGGTATTAAAATACAGAAGTATATCCAAAAGAGATGAAACCAGGCACGGGAAAACAGCACTTCAGATGTAAGTCAAGTCAACGAATAGACAGAAAGGGGTTAAGGGCAAAGGCCCTGCCCTTCCAGCCTCCTGGCCTGGGGAATTGCACACAGTGCCCGGAGCCGGCGGCATGATTGCTCAGACTCGGTTCATACTAAGTCTGTTTACCAACGACAGTGACCACACTCAAGGAAAAGCAGCATTGGTGTGGTGGTGTGGTTACTGGCACTGTTTTTATTAAGAAGAGGCCTGCTGCTAACTATAGTAAATGGTACAAGGTCTACTCCTACCTGAAGCACTGCCAAATACACATTGCTGGCCTACAGGAAACTCACCTCACCCATGAAGAGATCTTGAAACTCAGTAAACGGTGGAGGGGTACAGTAGTGGACACCACATACTCGAGGTTTGCCAGAGGAGCATTAATATGGGTTACTCCAAGAGTCCCGTTTACAGTGCTGAGCTCTACTATCGACACAGACAGTAGATATGTGGTGCTGAAGGGACTACTGAATTGTTCACCTCTGTCACTAATTGCACTCTAGGCATCCAACACAAACAAAGGTGCATTTGTTGACTCACCCAAGCCCTCTTTTCTCAGGAAGAAACACCCTCCTTGCATTTGAGTTAGGGGTTTTAACACTGTCCCAGATACAGACTTAGACAGGTCCACCCTCACTGTTTCAGGCACTCTGTCCATACTGACAACAAAGAGGTTCCAACAATGGGCGACTCACATGCAGATAATGGATATTTGGTGCCTGCTCTACCCAGAGGCACAAGAATATCCACACTACTCAGTGGTACACGGCCTGCACACTCTCATCAACCTTTTTTACTGTAATCCTGAAGTGGCCAACAGTGTTGGGACTGCCGAATATCTGGGCCACACGTTGTCTGATCATAATCCCCTCAAGCTGTCCTTGTCTGAAAAAACACCTGGTCGACTATCCCAATGTGGAGCCTACCCACAGGTGCGCTAAGAGAGGAAGTCGTTAGAGCATTTATAGTGAAAGGAGTAGACCAATATTTTCTCGACAACACCGTTACTGCATCGGACGCCCTTACGGACTGGGATGCTTTCAAGGTTGTTTTGAGGGGACTGTGTATTAAATTGATCTATGGCAACAGAGTGGGTCTCCTCCATGAGCTAGCTACATTAAAAGCTGAGATATACACACAATAGAAATCACCTCAGTGCTCAACCCCCGAAACCTTGTTCCATCTGACCCAAGCACTGATGACGACAGCCCCATAATGCTGACCAGGCGGGGTGATTACGCGCATGACTTCTGCCGATATCGGCGATGAGGTCCCAACACGGGGTGATAGTGAACAACCAGGTGGACATTAATAAGATATTCACCTTATATCACACCAGGCTTTATGCCTCCTCGCTGGAGGCAGATGACCCCTCAATTGAGAGGTACTTGGAAGCTCTGACAGTGCCCCCCCTACAGCAGGCAGATCTAGACACGCCACTGGCAGTGGAAGAGATACACTTAGACATTAGGCAAATGGCAAGATGTAAGCCCTGGACACTGATGGGTTACCAGTAAAGTTGTAGTCAACATTTGAGCAATATATGGTTCCCAAATTACTGCAGGAATACAAGATGGCCCGAGAAAAGGGACAGCTTCTGACCTCTATGAGGGAGGCTGTTAGACCTATCAGCCTTAGGGGGGTCTTCCCCCCAACTTTTTGCCTTCCTCCTCCATTTTTGTGCTGATCTTGTTTTTGCTTGCCTTAGGACTCTGTGCACGTTACCACTACTAGCCAGTGCTAAAGTGCTTGTGCTTTCTCCTCTAAACATGGTAATATTGGCTTATCCCCAATTGGCATATTTAATTTACTTATAAGTCCCTAGTAAAGTAGTACTACATGTACCTAGGGCCTGTGAATTAAAAACTACTAGCGGGCCTGCAGCACTGATTGTGCCACCCACTTAAGTAGCACTTTAAACATGTCTCAGGCCTGCCATTGCAGACCCTGGAAGTGAAGTTTTAAACTACCATTTCGACCTGGCAAAATAAACCCTTTGCATGGCTCAAATTGTCATTTTTAATACATATAAATCACCCCTAGGTTAGGCCCTGGACATCCCAGAGGGCAGGGTGCAATGTATTTAAAAAGCTGGACATGTACTTTTAACTTTTACATGTCTTGGAAGTGAAACACTCTGAAATTTGTTTTTCACTACTGCAAGCCTATCTCTCCCATAGGATAACATTGGAGTTTCTGTATTATATTTTATAAGTGTAATTTCTAAATGAGAAGAAATAACCCATTCATGTTTGGTGTCTCAGGAATCACAATTTAAAATCCTAACTTATGGTTAAGTCAGATTTTAAATTGTAATTCTTAAAATGCCACTTTTAGAAAGTTTGCATCTTCTTGGAAAATGTAACATGCATGATTGCCTTTGTAGAAGACTTTGGCGGAATTTCGGGCTTCAACATCAATTGGAATATGTTGTGCCTTTTCTCCCTCACTTCATTGACCAATACACTATGCACAGGGATACCAAATACACCTCTCATCTGGCAATTTGACACTATTATAAAACTCAGACAGTGATGTGATAGCTGGCAATCTGGTGCAGGCATTGACTGCTGTGAAGACCTCAACCTCCTTCTTGTGCAGGCTCCCCTACCCCCATGGGCTGCATCGCAATTGCTAAGATGCTTGTACTTCCCCACCTTCTGTATTTCTTCTCCGGGATCCTAGTGCTACTGGGAAGGAGATTCTTTAAGGAACTGCAATCCCTATTGATCGCCCTGATATGGAGCGCAGGCAGACACAGGGTTGATATCTCAAAATTGTATGTCCCATTGAACGAGGGAGGCCTGGGGCCCCAAATTATCACCAGTACTATATTGCAGCCCAACTTTAGAAGTCCATGCACTGGCTAGGTGGCGATTGCCTCCAGGAATAGGGGAACTGGTTTCTGGCTCCTTTGGCAGAGATATGCTGGAGTGGCCGTTGGAATCAACCCAGGTGGTGTCCACAACAAGTGGGAATGCACTCATGCAGGTGACCACTATGTGTTGGAAGAGGGGCCTGCGCAAAGCAGCGGGCCGACTCCCATATGCCCCTGACCTCTAAATATGGGTGGTACCAAGATGCAGGGAACTCCGTGCCTTACATCAGTGTTTCTTAACATTTTGATTTCTGAACAACCCCCTTTAAATGATTACTGGAATCCAGAAAGTCCCACTAAGTCATTATTGGAATCTGGGACCCCCAGCCTAAACAATTTAGATAATTTCAACCGCAAAACAATGCGAAAACAAGCAATCATCAAACAAACACATAAATGATGAAATATTTTATTTAATTCACAAACAAATATAAAACAAAAAATCTGCATTTTAATTTCAATGAGAATGTTAGAACTTTTCTAAAAATCAATTGAGGCCACCCATTCCCCTTACTATTTTCTGTTTGATGCACTTGCACTGCTCCCACAAATCAAAACTGAAAAATCAACTTGATTTTTACCCCTCAATTTCAAATTCATTCACATTTACAGAACATTAAATTTTTTTCATTTTTCTACTTTATTTCTATACAATTTATTAATCTGTTAATATTATTTAATTTTCTAAGCAGTCGCGGGCCCCTGAGTAGGCATTGCGGCCCCCAGGGGTCCCCGGAGCCCACGGGATAAGAACCACTGCCCTACATGATGTCCAGCCCTGACGAATGCTGGGCTATGTAAGTGGAGGGACTTATTAACAGATGGGCTGCTTCGACCGTATGAGGACTTAACGAACACAACAGGGCTCCCCCATGCAGTTTTCTCCTGTACTCTGCTGTGACACATTACCTGTCAAATTATGCCCCCCTCCCTACAACATCACACGTTCTACAAACTATGCTGCTACACGGGAAAGCCAGCAAGGTGGTGATGTGCCTCTACAGTGCACTACAGATCAGGGGGAGGCCGAGTTTTACCAACCTAAAAGCGCAAGGGCTAATTTAGAGAAGGAGAGCGAGTATATCTACTCGTTAAGTTACAGAGAGACACAGTCGATGTTGTCTTGATTTGGTTTTTAGTTTTTTAGTTTTAGTTTTTTTTCCTTCGTGGTAGTCAGTTCCATTATAAATGTTTTCATGGTATAACTTTACAGAAAGGATCCATTCTGATATGTGCTCTACACTGTTGGTATACAGGAGACAGCCGACACGTGTTTCGCCCCCTGCATGGCTATGTTGCCTGGGGCTTTTTCAAGGCTGCAAAATTGGAGAAAACGTGAATTTGATTATTAGTATTTTAAGCAAGTGTGTCCTTAACCATAAGTGAAGTGATTTAAAATCCCATTATGCCTGTTTCTTAGGCATATGTGAAGTCTGCCACCATTAGTGAGTAGTTTACAGTATCCACATGCGTGTGTCCAAGCATGTATGTACAATGGTCTGTTCGTATGATAATGGTTCATAGAGTTATAATCACCCAAAGTGCTAGTGGTTATATAAGAGGGTGAGAGTTAGTAAGTTTCAAAATTCTTTTTTATACGTACTGGCATGCAACTCTTTTATGAATGGTGTAGTATTGTCAATAATAGTAAAAAGAACGTGGCGAAAATTAAGTTTTACTAGTAGAGTAGCTCGTGAAGGAGTCAGTAGTGTATGTCCATTAGGAGAGTCCATTTTTGTTAGGTATTAGAAGAGAAAGATTTTTTGAGTAAAGATTGGTGTGGGCCCAAAGAGAGGTTTCCCATGCACAAAGGAATATATGTGGCCTTACATCCAGCGTTACCTCATCAAACAAATGTCAGTTCTTGCAAGGGTCATACCAGTCCTTTGACAATATTTTCTGTATGGAAACAATTCTCTAATCATTTTGTGTACAATCATATCAAAAATATTAAAATTTCCCATGCCTAAAGTCAGCATGGTTACCTACATTATTGCCTTATTTCCATAATAGCACGAGGAGCACTTGATGTGAGTCGTTATAACGCAGAGATTGGATAGAATGTAAATTTATACAGCTTATAGGTTTGAGAGTAAATTAAGGTAGCTCAACTTTTCAAAATGCGAAGCATCATGAATACATTAGTAATTTGTTGCTCATGTAAACATGGTAATAATATATATTTTAACTAATTTTTTAAGTTCCGCATTCCAGAGTGCATTTAAGGTCATACTCGTTGCCTTTGACAATACTAGACTAAATATGCCATAAATACATTAATAGGAGGCTGCCTTCTACTGGCGGATAAAACATGGCAATACGTACAGTAGCGCAGTGGCTTAAAGATAGAGAATATGCAAAACTGACATATGATATGGCATTAAAATGAGTGATGACTAGTAATGCATGTGGCACAGAGAAGGATTAGGAAACCAATGGGACACCGGGAATATCTAATTGCATGATTACGTGGTATATATGGTGCAAGCGAGAAAGTCTGCATGGTACATGTGGTTGAGGTTAACGCCAACACTCCAATTTCCAGGTCGACGCACCAACTGGTGCTCGATTAATAGCACTGTGCTGCTTCAGTCCATGTTTCTCCCAAACATGCTGGAAACAGAGGATTCATGGCACGAAGAGGTCCTCTGCAGCAGACTAATCCATAACCCTTCTGCCACTTGGTTGCCTGTGCAGGCCTGTATAACTTAAAGTAACTGTAAACAAGAGAGTACTTCTTTTTTTCCCCCTGCTGAGTACTTCTTTCTTTTTCCCCTGCTGGAAAAACAGTTAGAATGTCAGGTCACTGTGGTCACCCCGTCTGCCGTCATTGGTGTCAGGTCCGGTCCTCTGCGAAGGACCAAATTCACGCAGGCCTGATCAGCATCTGTGTAGTGAGACCTCTGAGCCCACAAGCCCTTAGGTCCCCGGTGGTGAACCAGTTCGCTGCTCCACCTCGGCCACTGCCAGTGCTCTTCCCCTGGCCGCCTGCTTCCTGGGCAGGGCATTCTTTGGTCGTCTCTGTCAACATTTGGCTCGCACATTTGTCCATCTATCAGCGTCGCCCCTCCTGTCCTCTGGTGTAGCCTCCCCCCTGCTTTTAAGCCAGGACCAGGCTTTGTCCTGGAAGGTGAAGAACTTCATGGTGTCCTGATGCATGATCTTTATCTTAGTGGGAAACAGCAGTGCATAGTGAATGTTCAGTTCCCTAAGGGGCTGTTTCACCTTATAAAAGGACGGTCTCCTCTTTTAGACCTCTGACGTATAGTCTGAAAAAATGGTGACCTTGGTGTTTTCGACGTGCCAAGAGAATCTTGCGCAGGACACCTGTAGCATGTGGTCTCTGTACTGGTAGCTGAACAGGCGAGCCACAACTGGTCTGGGTGGAGCTCCTGGAGGGGGAGGCCAGGCTGGAACTCTGTGTGCCTGTTTGACTGAAAAGAAGGTGGACTGTTTGCCCCTTCGTACCACATGAACCAACCAGTCCTCCATAAATAACTCCATGCTATGCGCTTCACCACGTTCAGGTAGCCCAACAATGCGGATGTTATTTCGGCGTGAGCGGGCCACTGCGTCGTTGACTCTCATTCTTAAGTGGTGAACCTCTGCTTGGAGGGCCTTGATGTGCGATTGTGCATATTTTATGGAGGGGTGAAGGGCAGCCATGGCGGATGCACTCTCATTCACCCTCTCCATTAGTTTCTTGTGACCAGCTCGCATGAGGCCCATATCGATCACAAGAGTGTCCAGTTTGAGTTCTAGTGTGGATTTGATGTCTAGTATTGCCACCAGGATTTCAGTGAACTTCCCTGTGTGATCCCTCAATGTCGCCTCCATCATTGTGGTGCAGTGGGGTTCTGAGTTCCCTGAAGTTTTGGATGCATCCCCTGTTTCTTCAGAGGGGGAAGTTCTACCACCTTTTGGTTTCCCCATTGTGTTCCACACTGGCATACCCAGGAATATCCAGTCTCTCCTCATGTGTTAGAAAGTGTGGGAGATATCACAATCGGGCCCCAATGGACAGGCCTCCTCTGCCCTGATAGTTGCCCCCACAGTGGGTCTATGCCCTCTGATGAATGAATGAATGATGTGCATTTGTAGAGCGTACGGCTACTCAGCAAGAGTGTCCCGGCGCTAATAGTCTCTGTCTAACATACCAGACGGCGGTCCCTAGCCCTGGAAGAACCAAGTCTTAAGAAGTTTCTTAAAAACCGCCAGGTCTGCCCTAGATCTGATGGTAGCCGGGTGTCAGTTCCAAACCTGAGCTCCTAGGAGCCTGAAGGATCTTCCCCCGACCAGGCTAGGCGTATTCTGGGGACACAGGCCTGGCCCATGGAGGAAGACCTCAGAGATCTGGCTGCAAGTAGTGGCTAACTCTTTTCCTGAGATAACCAGCGCCCCTACCATGGAGGGCTTTGAAGAACAGTACCAGGGCCTTAAATTTGATTCTTTTACTCATGAGGAGCCAGTGCAGTGCCTTCAGGTGTGGGGATATGTGAGTCCTGGGCTTGAGCATAAGAACCAGTCTGGCCGCAGCATTTTGAACCACCTGAAGGCGCTGGAGGAGATATTCGGGAAGGCCTAAGTACAAAATGTTGGCATAGTCCAGTCTGGAAGTAACAAGTGCCTGGACCACGAATTTTCTGGTGTCCAATGAGAGAAGTGGAAGAAATGTCCTCAACATACGTAGCAGGCCAAAGCAGATGCCCTCTACAGACTGGACTTGAGATCTCATCAAGAGAGCACTGTCAATATAGAGGCCCAGATTTCTCACCGTGGTTTGAGCTGAGAGGGAAGGAGACATCTCTTCAGGCCAGCAGCGTCTCCATTCTTCCACGGACGGAGTGCTAAAAAAGATGATTTCCAATTTCTCTGAATTACATTTCAGTTGGTTCCTCCTAAGCCAATTGAACACCATAGTGAGGCCTGTTCTGATCTTATCACCATCAAAGTCAGCTCACTTCTCACAGGTAAAAATCAGCTGAGTATCATCAGCGTAAGATATTATTTTAGCCCCACAAGCTTCCGCCAGAGATGCTAGGGGAGACATATATAGATTAAAAAGAGTGGGGCTGAAAACCGATCCCTGTGGGACCCACAGTCTCAGGCTGGGAATGGGGGAGGCAAAAGGAGGCGTCCAGATTTCCTGGCTTCTGTCCTCAAGAAAGGAAGACAACCATTTTAGCACGGAGCCGCCTATTCCAAGGTCTCTCAGCCTAACTAGGAGCCTGTCATGTGGGACCGTATCGAAGGTCGCCGACAGGTCCAGTACAATAAGGATAGCTCTGCCACCATGATCAAGCTTTCCTTTGATGTGTTCAGTCATCTCCAACAGAGCCGTTTCAGTGCTAAAATTTGCCCTGAAGCCAGATTGACTGATGTGAAGAAGATTATTATTCTCTGTATAGTCAGAAATGACTCTATTCACATATTTCTCCAACACCTTAGAGAGGGCCGGTAGCAGAGATATGGGACTGTAATTGGCAAGCACATTCGGGACAGCTGATGGTTTCTTCAGGAGCGGAAGAATTTTCGCATGCTTCCAAATGGAAGGCAACTGGCCCATTGAGAGAGAAGAATTCTGATGTCTCTAGTTTGCTGGACTCTTGTCAGACTGGGTGATGTGGTTTCAAGGAGGACTGCAGGTATCTGCCCGGATCCAGTTGGGGTTTATGGGGGGAGGGCGGAGAGCTCTCCAGCCACTGCACCAACAAGAGTAGGTCACGTGCACCAAGTCCGGGCCCGTCACTCCGCTGGTGCATCACACACTGTAGTGGGAGTTGGTTACAGTCTGTTTCCCAATACAGTCCTGACTGGGGCAGCTACGCCGATGGGATGTACTGCTGGATCCTCCATGCAGCTGATATGCCACAGGTCTCTTTTAAATCAAGGGATGTAAGCCTCAGAGTCAGCCCAGGAAGACCTGCGCCTCTGTCACGTAGTAAGGATAGGCCTAGTAAGGAACACCACCATTTACATACTCATGTTTCTTAAGTTGCCTTCTCTTCTACACACGACGACTTTTGACATACATTTGCATGTGTGACAATGCAGGATAACTTTCTCTGAAACGGCATTGCTTACATTTTTACTTTGTAGGCACACTATCACAACACCTTGAACATTCACTACAAGGGATAAAGTTCACTGCGCAAATATTGTTACTATTATTGACCGGTAGGCGACAATGCTATTCAACTAGAATAAACAATTGTGGCCTGACAATGGTTGCGACATGGCCACATAGGTGCTGCTTATTATATAAACAGAACCACTTCCTTGTTTAGGTAGAGGAGCACCCAGCTGACACTGCAAGGTCACTGCATGTCGCAATTCCAGCTCAGCTGATTTCTGTTTACTGACATGAGGGGTGTCCAGCTCTACACCAAGACGGACAGCCTGATGACACTTACCCGCAGGCAATCTGGAGTTGGTCCACCCGGTAGGGATTTGCCAGATCACCCGCTCTAGAAAAGATTAGGTTAGGGAGCACTAGGTAGGAGTGCACTATACACAGCACATATATGCCTCCATATATTCACTGTCTTAGCACAATGGTTGAATTGTTCACCCTTTTCACTGTTCTCTTTTGCTAATTACGCTAATCTGTGTCATTCTAATAATTATCGCAGCATATGTATTTTACATAAGAATCACTATCCTTCAATTATATTGAAACGCCTTGCTGAGTATTTCTTGTGTATTACTTTGGGTATGCATGAGAGTCCAAACGTAAATGTTCTAGATCTGGTACCACAATATCCTTGGGGGATCAGGGTTGTCATGTTCTAAGGTTGCACACACATTTGTTACCCAATGAGGCTAAGGGAGCAGATGGTGGACTAGCAGGACTATGGGCCAACATATCCTGAGGGTATGCACGGAATCAGTGTGGCACAATCCTGACGTTTATGTTCAGCCGCGGTCTGTGCAGGTAACAGCGGTGGGGCCGCGTTGGGGGGATTTCGAGGGACGATGACGAGGGAAAATTAATTATTTATTTAATTTCCCCTCAGTATCGTTCCTCGAAATCGCCCCCAACGCGGCCCCACCGCTGTTACCTGCACAGACCGCGGCTGTTTATGTTGTCCAACAAACGCACAGCTTTACTGGTGAGGTACAAGATGTACGACACCTTGAGCTGGCTGAAGAAATTCGGAAAATCAGGCGTTTCACAGTCTGTATACAGCTAGAGGCGAGCAGAGAAGCTCCCAGTCCAGGGAATTTTTCAGGGGCAGGGAACTCATGCCGGATTCAGAGTCCCAACCGTCAACTGCGGTCCAGGTGCCTGGAGCGGCGGCCATCTGAGCTGCTTGCGGGTAAGGAGGAGCGCCACCACCGGGTATTTACGGGCTGTCATCGGGGGCCAGAAGGTGTCCCATTGCCACCTATGTTGTGGTGGGGGCGCCGGAGCACTGCAAGATGTGCTGCGCTGGGGCAGTTAGTTGGAACTCAAAGTTGAGTGACTGCCCGGCCGCCATCTTTGCCACGCCCCCCCATTAATCAGCATATTAGATACAGAAAAAGGTACCCCCAGTCTCGATTCCTTTGTGGGACCGGAGTATATGACAGATACTTGTTACCAAACTACATTATCAGGAAAAACAGGTGCTGTGATTATTTTCCTTCTCTATAAATATCACTAATGGGAGTAATTAGAAGAAGGGAAATAGTATACTGCCTAATTTGTCCGAAATAATGCCTCGGACTGAACTGGTAAATATATAGGCAGTCATCACGCCCACCGCAACACAATGTTTACTGTCATTGGCACTAAATTTGGTCATCTCCAAAAAAGCCCATAAAATAAAGGACACCCCATTATTAGAATTAGCTTCCTTAGACAGTTTTAAAGAATTTTAGTTAGGCCCACCTTGACCTTGTGTCTCAAGTGAGATGCACCACGATGATGAAGCATGCTAGCAAACATGGCGAGGGTTTACAACTTTTTTAACAAACAAACTATAGGAACAGCAGGGATTTCATTTGGGAGTAATAAAACAGTACTTAAGACGCGATCAGTTTAGGGTTTTCAGTCTCATGTGAGATAACTGAGCAACTAGATCAACACCTGATGGATTTAAAGATGTTTTGAAGGAAAAGAAAAGAGACAGTGAAGAGGAGGCAATATTAGAGAAAGTGATAAGGTAAAAACGCTGTCTGTGGGCAGCATTCCTGATTCATTATTTTTAGCTGGGAAGTGGACATGATATATGGGATAATTGTGTCTATTATGATGAGAAAGGGCACTTTGTTAAAGTGTGTCCCTGGGTGTTGAGCAGTGGTGGTTGGTGAACTTTTAAAGAGCTAAATACCTGTTGCTAAAAACATAGAGTGAGGCCAACTTCCTTCTGGCGAGTCCAGGATAGGGCTAAAATAACCTATTAGCACAGTTTCAACATAAAGTGCATAACCATCATAGGGGTCTGAAGGGGCATGGCTTAAATATTCCATTATGTTCATTGCCTCACAATTCCTAAAGGCTGCTGGGGGTTCAAGCTGTGCAAGAAAACATGTCAAGCATGGGCCACTATTATGCAAGAGATAGCCAATATGTTGATAAAAATGTCCCCAGCATCTTGAGGCAAGACCACTATTCAACCAGGTGTAGCCATAATATTGTTAAAACAATTCTCAATATTTTGATGTTAGGCCACTATAGTACCAGGGATAGACAACATGTTTTCATGTATGCCCACAACATGTCAAATATGGGTCACTATTATGCTAGTGATAGTCAATATGTTGTCAATAATGATGATAATATGTGATGGAAAGGACACTACTATGACAAAAACCTACAGTTTGTTATCATGCGTACCCCAAGAAGCTCAGAATGACATTATAGCTTGACAGAGTGTAAAACAGACACCTAATCTTGGCACAATGATTTAACCCATGATGTAAGCTGCTTAGACCGACACCCATGGCTCAGCATGACACAGGCAGTTCAACACAACAGAGAAGTTTATGAGAAAGGCACCTCAAAATAACATTGTCAGCAAAGACTGAGGATTGAAATTGATTGAAACACAACAGAAAACCTCCCCTGCATAGCTGCACTCATGCCCACCCACATACCTGCGTCACACGCCAGATGAGACGTGCTGTGCCGAAACATGCAGAGGGAGCCGGAGGGCTGAGGAGGGCGGGATGTCGATGTCCGTCCGTGGATGAGGAGCGTGGGCTGGGAAGCGCAGCCGGGAACAGAGGGTTAAAGGGTGGCATGGGTCCCTACCAAGCCAGTCTTTTGTTGCACGGACCTCGCCATCGATAGCAGCAGCGGATCCAGACTTCTTAATCACCGGAGCGACGTGCGGAGATCTGCATGACGGGACCACATTTGCGCTGCTGAAGATCTGCGGGGAACTCTTCCTTTGCTCCCTGCCTGGCTCGCTATCTCGTTCCTGGGTGTTTTAATTTTCCGGAGTCCCAGGAGGGACCCAGTGAAGCCAGAGATCCGTAGCAGCTGACCCCTCCGGTACAGTCTATCTTTCAGTCCACGGGTCCTAGACCGACAAAGAGGAGCAAGAGGATCAGGCGGAGTGGTGGCGGTGAGGTAGAGAGTGCAGCCGCTGCTGCGGAGTTCTGGTAGGTGAGCAGCAGAACAAGTGAGGCGTAACAGCCGGCCCCCCTCCTGTGGCGGTGTGTGCGGGAGAGACCGGAGGCTCTTGGTCTCGGCAGTAATGGCGAGCTCCATGGTGTGAGGAGCTCCAGCAACCTCCTTCTACCAACGGCGGCCTCCGGCAGCGGTCACGAGGCTAAGAGACAGTGCCTGAGACATTGTTTCTTAAAGCGGCACGGGCCTCCAGGAGAAGGCGGGCCCTAAGGAATCTAACGCGGCGGTGCCGGGGGTATTTTAAGGACAACCACTCATCGGCATTAGCTCGATATATTAAATTATCGGCAATGCGCAATAGGGCGCACACGAGTCGTCTGTGGTGGGCAAAGTGAATATAACTAACCGGATGGCTGGGACAGTACGGCGGCGGCCGGCACGTTTCCAGGACAAGAGTTCAAAGATTGGTGCATTTACTGAGCACATACCCAAAGCAGGCAGATGGGCACTATTGGCTGGGGGTTTCACAGCAGGTTTCACCATACCTTACAAAGGCAAGGTGGCCCCAAGAATTAGCCGGAACTTGAAATCTGTGAGGGCAAGCCCCGAAGTGGCCAGGCAAAAAGTGCAGAAAGAGGTCATGCTAGGAAGGGTAGCGGGCCCCTTCCACGAGCCTCCAATGGAGGACTTGATGGTATCCCTTCTAGGGGTGCTGCCAAAAAAGGAGGCAGGGAAGTATCGCCTCATTCACCACCTATCCTACCCAGAGGACGAGTTAGTGAACGACGGCCTGGATCTAGGGAGCTGTTCAGTGTCCTATGTATCGCTGGACGAAGCAGTGGATCAGATAAGACAGATGGGACAGGGAACTCTACTACCAAAGATGGACATAGAGGCGGCCTTCCGCCTCTTGCCAGTACACCCCAATAGTTACCACCTGCTCGGTTTCCAGCTGGACGGGTCATACTACTATGACAAATGCCTACCAATGGGATGTGCTATCTCATGTGCTTACATTGAGGCTTTCAGTAGTTTCTTGGAGTGGGAAGTAGGGAGACACCACCTGGCAGGATGTTGCTTACACTACTTAGATGACGAATGCTCAGGCATACTGCAACAATTCAAAGATTTAGCAGAGGAGCTGGGAGTGCCACTGGCACCGGACAAGACAGAAGGCCCAACGACAAGGCTATACTTCCTGGGGATCGAACTGGACACCATGGAGGGGATGTATAGGTAACACAAAGACAAGGTAGTAGAGCTGCAGCAGTTGATAAGGCAGCTGCAAAACAAGAGGAAGGCTACATTGGCAGAAATACAACAGTTGATAGGGAAACTTAATTGTGCTGGCAGGGTGATCTCAGCCGGACGGACGTTTGCTAGGAGATTGGCATGGTTGACGAAAGTATTATCAAAAAAGCACTACAGGGTTCACCTCACACAAGGGGTAAAAGAAGACCTGAGCCAATGCAGTGCCTTCCTATCTGGGTTCAATGGGACACTCATGTAGAGGGTGCCTTGGTTGACATCGAAACAGCTGGAACTGTTCACAGATGCCGCTGGCGGGCATGGTTTCGGGGCAATCATGGGCACCGCGTGGATGGCGGCACACTGGCCTGAGGCATGGCATCATGCAGGGCTCACAAGAAACATCACGTTCCTGGAACTCTTACCCATTATAGTGGCTTTTACCATCTGGGAAAACAGGCTAGCAAACAGGCAGATCACGCTGTGGTCAGACAACCATGCTGTAGTACAGGCAATAAACATGGGATCAGCGAAATGCCCGGCAGTAGTGCGGTCTGCTGCGGAGGTTGGTTGACCTCCAGCTAGAGGCAAACATAGCGATTAGGGCGCAACACATTGCAGGGATGGACAACTCAATAGCGGATGCCATCTCTCGTTTCCAGTGGGACAGATTCAGGGAGTTGGCACCGGAAGCGGAACGGGACATGACTCCAGTGCCTGAGCGGATGTGGGAGTTCATGGAGGTACGCTGAGAACACTGGTAGACAGCGCGTTGGCCACAAAAACTGCAGGCAGACACAGTAAGTGCTGGAAAACTTTCCAGAGGGTCACCAGGGCGGGGCCCCCGGGCAGAGTCATGCAAAGGGAAGTAGAAAGCATTTTGGCAAAGGCCTTCCAGGAGGGAAAAGACCGAGCATGAGCACAAACACACCTGAATGAAGTATCATATGATGCCAAACTAGCAACAAGAAGCGACCCGGCAGGATCCTTCTATATTAGATCGGCAATGAAGGGTTGGGGGAAGCTACAGCCCAGACAACAGGATAGGAGGAGACCAATCGACTTTAACGTACTAAGGGGGGTCCTGCGAGAACTGGAGGGAATATGCTCATCTGAACAGGAAAGAAAGCTATTTAGAGCATCCTTCACACTGCCATTCTTTGGGGCCTTCAGAATGAGCGAACTGGTGGCGCCGGCCAGAGTACACCCAGGGCATGTGTGCATACAGACGGGGACCAACACTTAGGGGACAGGTTCATGATAGTTCACCTGAGAAGGTCGAAGACTGACCAAAATGGTAGGAGGGACACACACGTCAACTGCATTGCGGACAAGGCATGCTGCCCGGTGTGTATCATGAGGAGCTATATGGGTCAGGGTTTACCTGCTGCCGGCCCCCTATTTAGACATCTAGATAGAACTTATCTCAGCCAATTCCAGTTCACGGCAGTGCTCCGGAAAGCATTGGAGAAGGCAGGCTTCCCGGCCAGGGAATTCGGGTCTCATTCATTTCGCATAGGGGCTGCCACCACCGCGGCCCAGTTGGGGCTCGGTGCCGAGAGTATCAAATCACTGGGGAAATGGGAGTTGGGCGCATACAAAGGATACATACGGTTCCCAGGTTTATAAAATTCCCTACTCTCAGCAGGTCCTATGGGGGTCGGCGCGTGGTATGGATCGTGGGGCATTCATACGTCACACGGACGCAACGATGGGCGCGGCACGCAAGGACTTCCAAGGAACATGGCTGAGACACACGGAGGTGATATGGATGGGGCAACCAGGCATGAGGTGGGAGCAACTACTCCCGGCAATGCAAAGAGAATTGCGGAACAGAAGGGGCCCGGATGCGGTCATCGTACATTTGGGAGGGAACAACCTGGCAAATGTGGGGAGGAGAGAATTGTTTAGCGCCATGACCTCAGGGATGGTGGCCCTGGCAAAAATGATTCGCCCGGCAGAGCTGATTTGGTCAGAGCTGGGGGCCATTGAACCAGGGGCGGTGGACAGGTCCCGACGAAAGCTCAACATCACAATTGCACAAATATGTGGGACCAACAGGTGGGGTTTCGTGAGGCATGGGCTCATCAACCTTAGGTCACCAGGTTACCACGCCGAGGATGGGGTACATCTAACCGGGGTGGGCATGGACATGTTCCTCTTGAATGTAGTCGGGGTTCTGGAGCAGCTGGGGTTTTTGTGAGGGAACGGAGTATATGGGGGAGCTGCCACCGATCGGGAAACCGGTGGCAGCGTGGCGGAGGCAGCACAGAAAGGTACCCACGAAAAAGAGTAAGTTAGGTAGAAGAGGTGCTCAGACAGTGCCCTTGGGATGCCTCACGGCAGGGGCACAGGTGAGCATGCGACAGCACACAAGGACAGCCAGGATTGAAGGGCTGCTCGTATAGTGCCCTTGGGATGCCGCACGGCAGGGGCACGGAGGAGCAGGCGAGGGGCCAGCAAAGGTACAGGCCAAGCGGAACGGCACTTGCAGCCCGGGCCAGGCCTAACGGCCGCCCACGAGGTCGGTAGCAAGAGAAGCCTAGAATCCGTAAACACTGGGACACCGGTGGGACTGACCACTGCTCAGGTTTAGCGCTGTCGGCTAGAAAGAAACAGGACAAGTGGGACATGATTACCAAGAAATCCAAAACCTATTGGAAGCACATAGATATTGCAGCAAACTCCCAGGAAGGTAGAGGTTCTCTGACCTATGCATTCCTTGTAGTTAAGGATGTTTATAGCAGAGAAGATTTCATGAATGAGATCGAATCTCCTATGGCCAGGTGCCTGTTCTTGAAGTAACGATACAGGACGCTTCCTCTCTGGTCTTTCACAGCTAGATGGGCCAAAATACCCAGTGCGGATGTAAGGCAGTACCCAGCATGTGGTGCTTCCAAGAAGACCCTAGATCATGTCAAGTTTTTCTGCCCTGCACAGGAGAGCAGCAGGCGATGCTGGCTATTACCGCTGTGCCGGTCCCTAGGCTCTAGAGAATACAAAGTTGCCCTAAGGATACTAAGAACTGATCACATTATCTACTGGCTATGTGGAAGGTTAAGGCAAAGCTCTGCAGATTAACTGGAAACCTACCCATGGTTGATGTAGTAATGTGATACACTGCATTTCCTACGCTCAGTCTTGGATCCTAACGCTTGACCCTCCTGCTATTTCTCCACATCCTTCACTATAGTGCGCTTATTAATTAACAGTCTTTTAATTTTTTTAAATCTGATGTATTTATAACCCTCAGAACTGTAATGAATTGTAATTTTTTTTAAATCTGTTTATTAAATGAACAAACCTGGCAGCATGATAGTCAATAAGTACATTCCACACATTTACATCGTTACACTGTTGGTTGTTCCGTTTTCTTTTTCTTGTTTTGTTTAACATAATTTTACATATTTTAGGCAAAGTCAGCACACCGAGGCAAGGGCAAGTACATTTCAGTGTGTTATCGTACATAATCGCTCCCGCTACTCCTGCACACGGCAAATTAGCCACCAGTCACAGTCCTCTGTATTGTACCCAGCCTCCCCATATTTTGTCCCATTTTTTTGGGCAACCCCTCCCCTGGAACACCACTTTCTCTGCACTGCAGCACCAATCTAGGACCTCCTGCCATTTCGTCACACTCGGAGGCTGGCTCGCCCCCCACCCCCTTGCTATGTTGCGTTTGGCTACTATGCTTGCTGTTGTAGGCCATATTTTAGAATATTTAGGCCAAGTTGCCTCCCCCGTCACACAAAGAATATGCCATTTGGCCTCGCATGGGACCTCTAGCACGACTACATCTGTCATGACACGCACAACATCCTTCCAGAACTGCTGTATCTTGGGACATGACCACAATATATGAAAAAAAGAGTTTACCTCCCCACATTCCTGTGTGCACTGGTCAGTGTCACTGCGCCCAATCTGGCGCAGGAGTACCTTGGAGGTGTATGATCTGTAGCCTGAATCTTGCCCTTTGAATTGTATTGTAACCATATTTATGCTCTTAACTATTTATGCTTTATACTGAATAATGTATTTTATGTGCTTTTATGGCCTTTTGAGCTGAAATAAAGTTGAAGTGAATTGAAATTAATGGCTCAGAGTTACCTAGGCAGTTCAGCATGCATGGCATAGACTGACAGGTCTGTGAGACAGGTCAGCACAGTGGCGTAACACAGGCCCCAGCATCCCCCGCGGTGCGGGTGGGGCCCGAGCTGCAGGGGGCCCCCTCTGCACAGTAGTAGGGCCTGAGAGCTCCGGATGCAATCCGGAGTGGGGGCCCCTCCATGTACCTTGCAGGGGGGCCCCCTCAACTTTCGTTACGCCATTGGGTCAGCATGGCACATGCATTTTACTCTGCAAAACACAACCAGGCTGGTGTCCCACAAGACTCTCTGCCTCATTTATTAGCATCAAACAAGCAGAATAACAATGTAAAGACTGCTTTAATAGCTGAAGGAAACAAAGAGTGGCGCTGATAACTCACTGTAATACAGGCAACATAGAGTAACATTTCCTGTTCAGCATGACCGACCTGCTCAGTGTAACCTAGGCACCATAACCTGAAACAGGCAGCAGTTGTGTGACTCTTTATTGCCACACAGGTTGGTCACTGTGAAATGCAAAGCTAATTATTACATAGGAAGATACACAAAACACAGTGTGACAAAGACGATCAATTGAAATAATAAGAATTTCGTCTAACCAGAACACAAAGGCAGATTTACTAACAGTTTGCACCAGGTTTGTCATGTAAAGCAGTGCAAACTGCTGATTTGGGATTTGCTTTTGAGTGCAAAACTTTTTGTGTGCTGGAAGATAGCCCTAAATAAACTCAAAGTAGTGTTAGTGCTGCTTTGTATTGCTGTATGTCAAGGATGCGTACATAGGTGGTACATGGGTGTTCTCATGCAACCACCCATAGATTTTGCCGTTAATCCCTGTCTACTAACTTTGATAGAAAGGCAGTTGGATCAAAAAATGCATCTTTAAGGCAGGGGTTAAATTTAAATTGGAGAAATGTTTTAATTCCCCTAAACTATTTGAATGTGTGCTGCACTGTACAGCACACGTACAAAGTGGTAAAAGCGTTAAACTATGTCTAAGTATAGTATTTTGTACACAATAGCACAAAACCTATCGTTCACATCACACGCACACCCTTGCACAATCATGCTAGAGTATGTGTCTTAGTGCATGGCAGCTCAAAGTGCACCAGCACAGGGAGAGAGCAAAACAGCACCAAATAATAGATATTACTCGTCTTCTCTCTTCCCTTACACGCTGCGTTGTGTGAAAAGTTAGTAAGTCTTCCCCAAAGTCTACGAACTGTGACATATACAGCTCAGTGTGAAAAATTCATGTCAGTGTTGCAGAGGGAGTTCAGCCTGGGCCATTGCTGAATAGTTGTTAAGATGTTCCCAATATTTTGATGATTACCAGAGACATACAATGCAAAATATGAGCCCCCATTCCCATGTCAATACCAGTGGCGTAACATAAGCCCTCGTTGTGTGGGGGTGCCCCCTCAGCAAAAGTGGTAGGTGGGGGCCAGGGCGGGGGGGACCTCTCCATGTACTTTGCAGGGGGACCCCCTCAAGCTTCGTTACATCACTGATCAATTCCATCGACATCCATACACAAGCGCAGGCAGAGACACAGATGGATCACTTGTCTTGGACACAGACTAACACACCCACACATTGACACCCATTTTCACATTTCAGTCCCTGCCCCCTTCACTGCTCATCAGCAGCCGTGCTGGTGATCTCAGTTGGCGGCTCCAGAAGCCTTCTTCAGTCTCAGCTCAAATTGTTCTCTTGCATTTGGGGGTTGCCATTCAGAAGAGAGAGCCCTGAGGGGACCTCGCACTTGCATGACGTGAACTAGAGCAAGACAGGCTCCCCAGGACATCGCGGACTGGTTTCCAAATTTTGCTGCCACAAAACAAGACAATTGCGGTAAAAAATGCAACATTTGCAGTAATTTTGCGACAGACATAAAATGTGCCTGTCATAGAGATAATGTGGCCCAGCCAGCGAACCAGAACCGTGCAGGGAGTTCAGTTTAATCTTTGCGCTCTCTGGCATCATCTGGTTAAGTCCCTTCCCTGTGTGACATACACACGGCTAGAAGAGGGGTCTATAAATGTACCCACTGCACCCTTCTCCCATCTTAGTGTAAGGTGTGAGGAGAGTGGAGGGGGTTCTGTACACCCCCCTGCAGCAGCAGGTGTTTCACAGCGCCGAGAAGGAAAGCAGAAAGACTGCCTAAGGAGGCCGGGACGCTCCCGTATCTGCAATGCCCGAGTCCCCAGCAGTGTTCCTCCTCTTTGTGCAGGTCCGGCGAGCCTGCTGTGAGGTTCTTGACGGCAGAATCTGCCTCCAGTTACTCACAGTGGCACCGGAGAGCTAGAGAGAGAGAATGAAAACATCCCTCTCCTGCCCTCACTCCTTTTACTGACCATGTACAGGAGGGCAGGGCCAATAAAAAGAGGCCAAATAAGGTTCCAAATCTTTTTTTAAAGATTTTGTGGGGGCTTTTGTAAAAATCGCTGGAATTTTAAAGTAGTCCTAATTCCACGATTTTTTTGGAGATCGCAAAAAATCCTGGAGGGTCTGGAAGAAGGCAGAGGCCCAGGATCACAGGCCAGGATGAGGAAAGCCAGGGACAGCGAGGGGCAGAGCAGGCAGGCAGCAGGAAGGGCAGGAATCTGTGCAGGCAGGTAGTAATAGCTGCTTCGTGCTCTTACCCTTGCTGATACAAAATTCTTCTCTTAATCACTGACGGTCAAAATTGTCAGTGTAAACTTCCAGGTATCGCGACAGGGTTCACAGGATTCTGGTTCACTGTTGTTTTATTTTTAATACAATAAAATACAGTCTGGATACTACTTCATATTCATACATACAGTGATACTACTGCATACATCATACCCTCGGTGTAATGTCTGTTGTTCAGCATTTTGACTCTGGACAAAAGAAATCGTTGGATTTGGGGGACCTCCGTCTGGCCGTTAGTTGCAAACCTCCTTTTTAATCCTTTTCTGCAGCCTCTCTCTCTTTCTGCAGCAATCCCAGGGGACAAGAAAAGAATGGAACTACTCTCTGGTAATGGTACCCCAAAGATGCGGGACCTGGGTTTATACATGGACTCTACAACCTTGTCCCTCCCACTCCAGAAGTGTTGTTGCCTCTGATTCGGCCTTCTGTTTCATGCTCTACCTACGGGATCTGGGTTATACTGTCCATTGGCTCCTGCACCTTGGGAAACCCCCTCTGCCCCACCCCTAGATAAAATGACCCCTCCCGTCTTCTTGGCTACAAGATCATAAATGCCAGATGGATGTCCGCCTTCTTGGCAATTTTCATCTGTTTTTCACCGACCATTCTCCGATCCACCTGTCACTTCTGAGAGTAGACACGGCAGGTACAACTTGCGGGTCTTGGTAGCGCCTTGCCCTGCTGTCACTCATCACTGTGCTTGCTGCAGGAGTTGACTAGGATGATTCCACCTGCTAGGAAGCACCCCGAGCTACAATGGCCGAAAAGCCATGTGAAGAAGAGGTGTCCGCTCACATGGACAAGGTGAATGTGGAACTTAACTACGAGAGGAAGAGGTGGGCACTTGGAGGTTGGCCCCGGCGCGCTTCTGTTCCTTGGCCTGCAAAAACAGTTGGTTTTGTAGCTTTTGTCAGCGCCTGCCCTCACGACTGCCTCTTGTGCACAAACTAGGATTGGGGTGTACGCGAAGACGCCCACTATTGCATGCTCAATGTGTATAGCTGTTGTCAATGCTCTGCTGCCCCTCTACTACCAGAATAAGTAGTTGGCAGCAGCACAGTAGTCTGCCAATCTCCTGCTCCTCCCTTTGCTGGTGAGCACCTGCCTCATAGCAGAAGAACAGGTCAGTGTCCAAACCAATGTCCAAAGCAACTACTTGCAAGCTGCATACTAAAACAACCTACACATCTAGACAATAGGGAAGTGATTTGATGCATTTACCCACTACCTAGTGCATGTGAACTTTGGTAGCAGTCCTGAAGCTAACTGACTATGCAGAAAATTTGTGGTCTTACATCACTCAGGATCCAACAAACTTGATCGAAGGAAGTCCTTAAAGGTTCGATTTAGCCCACTCCAATGGCACCCACCTCCCTCTTCTTTCATGACAGACCGAACACACCATATTCTCAAACTCCTGTGCATCTTTGTACACTTTCACAAGGAAATATGTTTGGGATTGTGTTCAGAGTATACCATTTATTACTGAAGTTTATATGCACAGGCCAAAGTATTTCTTGGCAAAACCAACACAATACCTTGAAGAGGGCACTGCATTAGCAAAGCCGGTCGAACTCAGGAGAAAGACACAGACACAGAGATTTGAATTAGGTTAGCAAAAGGTGAAGGTAGCGAGCTAAAGACTTTGTGGTCAGGCAGGAGAGAACAAATGTTGAGAATCCACTTCAATAAGCAAACCACACAGATAAAACTTGTGCTAAAGAAGTGAGGTAAAGGCTAATCTGCAATAAATAAAAACTAAATCCAAGGGCACATGGCAAAAGGGGAGATTCACTGAGACAAGCTTTTTTGTCGTCTCACTGAGTATCTTAAGTTGGAGGGGCACACCCCGATATAGGTGTCATCTCGCAGGACCGTGGGGCTCTAACATCAGCTTACTAATAAGCCTGAGGAAGCTCCGCCATGTCACAGACTAGATAAAAACCATTGAATGGAATGTTAACATAAGGAATTCCCAGTGGTTTGAAAGCTTGTTGCAAGCATTTTCATCAATCCCATTTTCTGTGGTTGAACTAAAATATTCTGCCAGTAGAACAACAGGAGGGTGGCATTTCTATAGGCTGGAGCACATCAAGGAGTTTATCGAGATCCTTCCACGATGACAGTGGACATTCTGCCAGCGCGTTGTTCTCTACAGGCTTTGATGCTACAGAAACAATGATTGCAGTTAGTTTGAGATCCCGGTAATTCATCCTGCTAGGACTTAACCCAGACCATTTAATAAGATCTAACCTAGTGCCTCTGAGAGCCTTCAGTATGTCATTTAGGTCTCACTGTTAGAGTTTCTTGATGACCACTTGTTCACAGGACTCCTCAGGTTTTGCCACCTCACTAATGGCAATGGTATGATTGACAAGGACCTCCAGTAGTCTTAGCCACACTCATGAGAGAAGGAGGCAAGATTGACGCCTTCCAAACGAATCCTGGGATTGTTCTTCAAATTCGTTGCGCGTATATCGGGTTCTCTATTACTTCAGCTAGAAAATCAGGGAAACAAACAGAGAAAACAGACTGTGAACACCATTGTAATTCAATTCACTATTTGTTTTTTTTTTTTACAATTTTAATTTGCAAAAAAACAATTAAGGATGCAGAGTCGGTGAAAAACTATGGTGGTATGCTTGACATACGGTAATGCTTTTGGTCCATCAGATACCCCAATGATGCCCTTAAGGAACAGAGTTTCTCACCAAGCACATGGGGAACTCTCAATTTTATGGGCTGAGGTGGCAGAGGCGAGGGCCTACGCTGACCTGGGATGCTGAGAGGCCACCTAGCAAGATCTCAATGACCCTGGTAGTCTTTTAAGGGGTACGTAAACACAAACAATATCATTTCTGTGGCTCATGTGAATGTATTTGATTATTCAAGCATTTGTATTTAATATAAACAATGCATTTAAGTCCTTTGAAACATAGATTATGGTCCTTAATCTTCAAATATGTGGGTATGCAGCTGAAAGCTGCAGTATTTACAACAGAAATACCACATGCAGGTCTCAGTGACATTGGGAATTTTGGCCATAATGAGTTCTTGTCTCATCTCACTGAACTTACCCTTTAAATGATCCCTTTGCTTATGGGATAGGACGTCTTCATGACCTGTTAGCAGAGATGATATTTTGATTATAAATTTGCTTGCTATCACCTATGCTCCAGCTAATGTCATATGCAAACCACAGCAATACTATACGGTCCGTCTTTTGTTACCTTACTTTAGACTCACTTACTGCTATATATACTGTGAGGAAGTGGATTATTAGTTGGGGTGGATGATAGTCCGTCACAAGTAATAATGGCACTATTCTTGTTAGGTCCAGGAAAGGTTTCTGTAATTTAAACCTGAGCTCAACTCCTGGTAGGTGCCGCATACACAGAGCAGACAGGTTAAACATAGGAAATTGTGTAAAGTATTTAGAAGTACCAAAACAGTTAAAAAGTAAAACATCCTACTCCAATTTATAAAATAGAGAATATTTTAATGAACAAAAGGAGACCAAAATGACAAAAATACAACAAGGGTAACCAAAGATATGATCTTTTACAGTTGGAATAACATTTTAGCGCCACATTTAGGGCAACTGGTCGTGCTAGACCAGGGCAAAGTCAAAGTTAAGGTCAACTACAGTCAATTAAGCAGCCAGATACAAGGACTGCATCATCCCGGTCAAGAGTTACCTACTTAGAAACAATTCTAAATGTCAGTGGGTTGTCAACGGTTTCATCAGCTTTGAAGGCAGAGGTGGAAGCCGGGCTCGATGGTGACAGGATGCGGGAAGACTGAGTCCTGATGCAGTTGTCGCCGAAGGTAGGAAAAGTTAGGATTTCCGCGC
This sequence comes from Calotriton arnoldi, assembly GCA_963921515.1. Classification (NCBI taxonomy): domain Eukaryota; kingdom Metazoa; phylum Chordata; class Amphibia; order Caudata; family Salamandridae; genus Calotriton; species Calotriton arnoldi. The sequence goes on along the minus strand of CAWUFW010000301.1, from coordinate 4,478,387 downwards.
TCTAGAGGTCTTTGGCTTTGATTAAGTTCTTGTCAATGGCAACATCAAGAAAGCTACAGGATGGAGTTAAAGCGGCCATGGTGTTGACAGAGTCTGATGTCCTGTGGAGAACATAGGGGGAGCTATGGCGAAGTCAGGCCACCAGTGATGCGCCCTCTGTGGATTGTCCTAGCAGGTCGGTCCTAGTATTCAGTCAGTTCTCCATGCAAAAAGTTGTGAAAGAATTTCTAAGCCCCAGCCTTTAGGGTTAGACACAATGAGTACACTCTGACACTTATATAAGGGCCCCAGGACCTTAGAGACCTTCCAGTAGAAGCCAGCATCAGGGTTCAGAGCAATTCTAATTGGAACCGGTCAGCTGGGCTCTTCTGGAAAGTGGGCTTCTTGTAGCTTTTGTGTTGCTGTAGCTTTGCAGGAGATCAGCCAACTGACTGTTGTAGTCCACTTCTCAGTCTTGGGTACAAGTGGGAGGAGGTTCAGCCTTTGGGTTCCCGTCCCAGGTCACAACAGCAGGTGCAGTCCGTTCTTCTACAGGTCCAGATGTGTTCTGAAGAGGGTTCTGAGGTGCCAAATTTATGGAGGGTGCAAGCTTTCAGGTGAAGGAAACTCTTGGCAGCTGCATAATCAATGGGGTAAAAAGTCCCCTTGGGTGATCCTACCCACTTGTGCAGCACTTGCTGTGTGTTTTACTGTAAACTATCCCACACTGCCCTTCTCTACCTAAAACCAAGATGGCAAAATCTTTCTTTCCCTGTGAAGAACTCCCTGTGCCCACCTAGAGGTGTAGCTATGATAATGTGCAAACCCACTCATGCGGTCACTTCAAGCCAGTTCTGCGGTAGCTTCCCCTCCCACTAAGTTTGGAGACAGGCTGGCTATAGGACAAAAGAGAGGTGGGATTAGGTCCTTTGAAGCTCATGAAGGGACTGGGCACAGCCTTCCAGGCCATCCTGCTCACAGAGAAAAAACATCTCCTCACACCCAAGCCTTTTATCCACTGTCTGGGGCAATACACATCTCACCACAGGAGAGCCATTAACAGTCAGGTGACACTGAACACTGATAGAAAGGCACAGTTGGCTTAGGCAGGAAATGATAACTTTCTAAAAGTGTCATTTTCAAAATAGTAGCATAAAAAATGATCACTTAGTTGGATTTTAAATTACTATTAAAATGAACCATTGAATCATTTTTCTAGCTATTCCTAAAATGAAGCTATGCATTATAAGGTGTAACGTAACCCAGTACTTTTCTACGGGACAGCCAGCTTTGTCACAGTGAAAAATGACTTTGGAGATGTACACATGACATGTACTTCTTCTTAAATACAATGCACCCTGCCCTACTGTTATTTTGGGCCTAACTTATGGGTAACTTATAAGTATTAAAAAGGCAGGTTTAAGCCTGGCAAAAGGTTTATTTTGCCAGGTTGAATTGTAAGTTTTAAAACTGCTTACCCAGGACACAGGGGCAGTCCTGGAGACATGTTTTGCATTGTCACTTTAGTGGTCATACAATATGTGCTGCAGTTCACTAGTGACAACTAACTGACAGGTCCTGGGTATACTAGGGACTTATAGATAAGTTAAATATGCCAGTCAGCAGTGTAGCCAGTTTCAACATATATTAGGGGTCAGAGCACATGTACTGAGTTAGCAGTGTCCCAGTGCGCAGAGTCAAGGCACCAACAGCATCAGTCGAGAAAAAATGGGGGACCATACCAATAAAGACATTTCCATACATATACCAAATATTTTGGTCCGTAGAATTCCTTTTTATTTTGTAAAATTTCATAAAATCTTCACAGTGCTTCCAAAATGCGTCTAAATATGCCTAATTGATATGAGAAGAAAACATATTAGTTGAAACGTGGCTACTGTGGGATCATTCACAAAATATTAATTAACATTATTTGTTTCAACACATAAATGCATGCATTACACTTTTTAAAATGGAACCTGTAATTGTGTTCACTTCACTAGCATGGTTTGCATGGTCATTATGTCCCACGTTTGTGAAAACACAATGAAGTCTTTTATTCAATGCATTATTTTAATTGCTTGCTCTCAGAAGGTCATAGCCACTTTAACATTGAAGGTGTCCTGACTGTACTGTGGTTATTGACATGCACCTTTACTAAGCCTCCGCAAATGGAGAATGTTGTTTTCAAGCAAGGGTTGACAATAATTGAGTGCAGAATACTTGCTACAAGCTAAGGGGTGTAGCTAGTTGTTTGTCCCTTTTGCTGTTTATATTTGCACACAAATATTTTTTCAAATAACACTACCAACTACTGGAGCTAAAACAACTCTCAATAGAATTCAGGTGACATTGAACACTGGCAGAAATGTACAGTTGCCTTAGGCAGGAATTGACAACTTTCTAAAAGTGTCATTTTCGAAATAGTAGCATAAAAAATGATCACTTAGTTGGATTTTAAATTACTATTAAAATGAACCCTTGAATCATTTTTCAAGCTATTCCTAAACTGAAGCTATGCATTATAAGGTGAAACGTAACCCAGTACTTTTCTACGGGAGAGCAAGCTTTGTCACAGTGAAAAATGACTTTGGAGGTGTACACATGTTCTTTTTCTTAAATACAATGCACCCTGCCCTACTGTTATTTTGAGCCTAACTTATGGGTAACTTATAAGTATTAAAAAGGCAGGTTTAGGCCTGGCAAAAGGTTTATTTTGCCACGTTGAATTGCAAGTTTTAAAACTGCTTACCCAGGACACAGGGGCAGTCCTGGAGACATGTTTTGCATTGTCACTTTATTGGTCATACAATATGTGCTGCAGTTCACTAGTGAAAACTAACTGACAGGTCCTGGGTAGACTAGGGACTTATAGATAAGTTAAATATGCCAGTCAGCAGTGTAGCCAGTTTCAACATATATTAGGGGTCAGAGCACATGTACTGAGTTAGCAGTGTCCCAGTGCGCAGAGTCAAGGAACCAACAGCATCAGTCGAGAAAAAATGGGGGACCATACCAATAAAGACATTTCCATACATATACCAAATATTTTGGTCCGTAGAATTCCTTTTTATTTTATAAAATTTCATAAAATCTTCACAGTGTTTCCAAAATGCGTCTAAATATGCCTAATTGATATGAGAAGAAAACATATTAGTTGAAACGTGGCTACTGTGGGATCATTCACAGAATATTAATTAACATTATTTGTTTCAACACATAAATGCATGCATTCCACTTATTAAAATGGAAGCTGTAATTGTGTTCACTTCACTAGCATGGTTTGCATGGTCATTATGTCCCACGTTTGTGAAAACACAATGGAGTCTTTTATTCAATGCATTATTTTAATTGCTTGCTCTCAGAAGGTCATAGCCACTTTAACATTGAAGGTGTCCTGACTGAACTGTGGTTATTGACATGCACCTTTACTAAGCCTCAGCAAATGGAGAATGTTGTTTTCAAGCAAGGGTTGGCAATAATTGAGTGCAGAATACTTGCTACAAGCTAAGGGGTGTAGCTAGTTGTTTGTCCCTTTTGCTGTTTATATTTGCACACAAATATTTTTTCAAATAACACTACCAACTACTGGAGCTAAAACAACTCTCAATAAAATTCAAGCAGTAATCTATTTTTTACATTGAAATATTGGTTACATTTGAAGTCGTGCTTTTCATGTGAAATGCATTGCAATATCCTAAAGTCACTATTTCTTTTTAGTTGTGTAAATACATCTAATATGTGAACTTATCCAAGAGGTAGTGGATCACTCTAGAAACATCAGAGAAGAACAACATTACAAGAGAGTAGGAACAGGAAGAACACAGGTGGTTCTTAAGAGCTATGTGTACTAGAAGAGATGCGTCATTTAAGCCTCTGGAAACAAGAGAGGGAGTGGCCTTTATGTCTGTTTGTTGAGAGTTCCTGGTCATAATGTGGTTCTTTGCTGTTCCCAAAAGTAAATCAACTCTTTGATTTGTTCATTAAATATACATATTCTGTGGCATTTCTTTTTCACCTACACATTAAGAAAGTCAATTATTAATTGGAGTAGACGGAAGTGCACCACACATAATATAGTCATTAACCTGTGCAGACAAAGGCTTCAATAATTTAAGGCTGAGCTCAACTCACCCCTAGTAGACATGGCACACAGCACAAAGGCGTAACTTAGTGAAAATGTCTATAGCATTTAGAAGTACCAATACAGTTAAAAAGTCAAAAAGACAACACATTAAAGACTGCAATTTAGAAAAATTGAGGATAATTTGACTCCAAAATGCTAAACATGCAATAAGGGGAACCAGAGATATGAATTTTTAAAGATTTAAGAGATAAAGCGCCCCAAAAAAAGTAAAGCACCAATCACTAATCACTGTTCACGGGTGACGGGGACCTACACACAATTTCAGGCTGACTCCGATGGAGCGCAGTCGAATATGCGAAGCAAATCAAAAATGTTACCTTAGGACTTAGTCTCTAAAATGGAAGTCAAACTCCTTCAGGGGGCAAGCTTACAGAGGCTATCCAAGGAAGTCCTCTCAAAGCCAGATAGCCATTGGATGATGTCCCGTTGAAGCTGTTGGTTTTGGAGGGAGAAGCTCAGAGAGGGAAAAGTTCAAATTTCCTGAACAGGGAAGTCCTCTTGCCGACTGGATAGGGTTTGTGGCTTCACCCGGTCAACATTTCTATGTTTGGACTTAGTCTATTTTTCAGAGCTCAGAATCCTCAAGTGTACAAGATTTCAAGCTGTATCCAACGATGAGTTCCACGAGGTCGGATGCCATCTTAATGTGGCCCTACCAAAATAGATTTGCTGGTGCAGAGAAGCTCCAAGCAGGAGACACCAGTTTCTTCAGACCAGCCTAGGCTGGATCGTCTCTGGTGGTTGGGCCCTGTTCTCTGGGAGCTAGAACTCAGAATTTTTCAATTTCCCACAACTTTACAGGGATTGTAGTAGAAGTCCAGTAAGACTCAGACTAGGGTCCCAAGACCTCATGACCAGCAATTAGAGGTAAGGAATCACTCAAGTAGAGGCCACCATCTGGCTCCACTTCAGGAGAAGGCCTCTTGCTGATTCTTGTATCCCTGTAGCCACAGGGGACGTCAGCCAACTGAAGCTTAGAGTCCACTTCTTTGTCTTGGGTACAAGTTGGTGCAGGTCCAACACTCTAGGTTTCCTCACAGGTCTCAAACAGCAGGTACAGTTCTTCTTCTGTTTTTCCACAGGTCCGGAAAGTGTTCTGAGGAGCTGTGTCAGAGGTGACAGCTTTGTAGGCTTCATCAGCCAGTGGGTGTGGTAACTCTTGGACACTCCCTAACCAATGAAGAAAATGTTCCTGGTGGCAGCCCTCCCCACTTTTACAGCACATCCTGTATGCCTTACTGCAAACTATCCCTGAGTGCACTAGTATAAGTGCAATCCAAGATGGCTCACAGACTTTTGCCCTTGTAGGAAGCTTGTGTGCCAGACAAGGCTGTGTTTAGGGAAATGACCAGCCCCTTTCTTCTAAGCCACCCCAAGCTGGTTTAGAGACCAGCTTCCTCTTCCACTGAGTTGGTACCCAATTGGCTAATCTGGGCATAAAGAACAAAGGCTTCCCCTTAATTAGGTTACTGCTTACACTAAACTGTGAATGGGAAGCCTTCACCTCTGTCCCTTTCCATTTAATGGAACCTCCCCAGGTGCTCTTCCTGAGCTGATAGGGATCAACTGCCCCGTCGCGGCCGGCATGGCTCGCGGGTGGGAGGAGTGGCGGGGAGGTCGCGCGGGGATGGGGGGGTCACGTGTGGGGGTTAATTTAATAATAAAACAAAAAAATAGACTTACCTTTCCGCCGGCCGGGTCCCGTGTCTTCTCGGATCCTGCTCCTGCTCTCCTGCCTCCGGCAGGAACAGGAAGCAGGCAGCCAGGCTTCCTCCCCTAAGCCAATCACAACGATGCAAGCAGCGTTGTGATTGGTGGGAATGCCGCCCAGCCAGGGGCTTACGAGGAGGCCATGTTCTCGATGTAGGCTGCATTGCAGCCTGCATGGAGAAGATCAGAGTGCGCATGACTGGTTTGGGCGGCCCCAGAGGGCCAACCAAACAATCACAAGGGGGGAGGGAGCACACTGCTTCTTATCCCAGCACAGTTCTCCCCATTGCATCCTGGTAAATGCAGTACGCTTATTTTCAAAGTTGCTGTAGTTCTTCCCCAAAGTTGGTACAGGTAGTGCTGTTATCTCTAGACATCTGTTTCTGGGTTTAGCCCTTCATCTTTAGAGAGCAAAAGTAATGTAGAGCAGGAAAATTCATCAGGGGTTGCTGAAATGGTGCCCATTAGTTAAGACGTGGCAGGAAGCCATCATAGTTCCAATTTTTAAAAAGGGGGACAAATTCCAGCCTCACTGTTACTGCCTAATCTCCTTGCTAGATAGCCCAGTCAAGATCTTGGGCAAGGTAATCCTGGCCAAATTGGAACTATGGCGCTCGAACATCAAGCACTCTCGATATACCAGTTCGATTTTCGGCCCGGACTGGGTACTGTGGAGCAAACATTAAATTTGGCACTGATTGTTAAAAATAATTCATCACCTAGTCACTTTCCCTACCCGAGGCACATGGTTTGCATCACTTCCAGTATGCTCTTGTGATAGTTGTTCATGGCAAAGCACTATGCACTTTTTTTTATTCTGTAGTTTTGATACCCCACAGAGGAAACGACTTATTCGCCCACTCTTACTTGCTGTTGGGATTAGAAACCACGACTGGAAATGGAATATTTACTCTCCTTAGAAACAACCGAAATTATATACTGTCTCTTAAACTATCTTCTTACTGCTTTTAAGATTCGTAGCAAATATTAACTATTGTTCATAATGTATAATCTCTGTGTATGTGGACCTGTTGGCTTTTCATGTTTTAAATGGAAACATGTATGTGCAATCTTTCATGGCTCTTTCAAGAGTCGAATAAAGTATTTTCTGATCTGATGTGGTACAGGTAGTGCTGTTATCTCTAGACACGTGTTTCTGGCTCTAGCCCTTCATCTGTAGAGAGCAAAAGTAATGTAGAGCAGAGAAAAGTCATCAGGGGTTGCTGAAATGGTGCCCAAGTCTTCACAGGTCACAGTACCACTCCACAGGCACACAGGTGCATCCCAGGAGAGCTCGTCAGCTTATTGGCTCAAGGGAGCCTTTCAAGCACAAGGGGGGAGGGAGCACACTGCTTCTTATCCCAGCACAGTTCTCCCCACTGCATACTGGTAAATGCAGTACCCTTACTTTCAAAGTTGCTGTAGTTCTTCACCAAAGTTGGTACAGGTAGTGCTGTTATCTCTAGACGTGTTTCTGGGTTTAGCCCTTCATCTGTACAGAGTAAAAGTAATGTTGAGCAGAGAAAAGTCATCAGGGGTTGCTGAAATGGTGCCCAAGTCTTCACAGGTCACAGTAGCAGTGTGCTCCTATCCCCCTTCTGTTTAAAAAGGCTCCCTTGAGCTACTGAGCTGATGGGCTCTTGGAGATGCACCAGGGAGAGGTACAGAGACCTGAGAGGATTGTGGCAGCTTTCTCAGCAACCCCAGATGAGTTACGTTTTTATCTCTACTGATGAAGGATAATATCCAGAAATACATGTGTCTAGAGATTAACAGCACTAACCTGCACCAACGTTGGTGAAACACTTCAACAAAAATTCAAGTAAGCATTTAAACTGAACTGCATTTACCAGGATGCTAAGGGGCGAACTGTGCTGGGAGGTGAAGCAGTGTGCTCCCATCCCCATTATGTTTAAAAAGGCTCCCTTGAGCCACTGAGCTGATGAGCTCTTGGAGATGCACCTGTGTGCCAGAGAGAGGTACAGAGACCTGAGAGGAATGTGGCAGCTTTCTCAGCAACCCCAGATGAATTTCGTTTTTATCTCTACTGATTAAGGATAATATCCAGAAACACATGTGTCTAGAGATTAACAGCACTAACCTACACCAACTTTGGTGAAACACTTCAACAAAAATTCAAGTAAGCATTTAAACTGTACTGCATTTACCAGGATGCTAATGGGCGCACTGTGCTGGGAGGTAAAGCAGTGTGCTCCCATCCCCCTTCTGTTTAAAAAGGCTCCCTTGAGCCACTGAGCTGACGAGCTCTTGGAGGTACAGAGACATGAGAGGATTGTGGCAGCTTTCTCAGCAACCCCAGATGTATTTCGTTTTTATCTCTACTGATGTAGGATAATATCCAGAGACACGTGTCTAGAGAATAACAGCACTAACCTGCATCAACTTTGGTGAAACACTTCAACAAAAATTAAAGTAAGCATTTAAACTGAACTGCATTTACCAGGATGCTAAGGGGCGAATTGTGATGGGAGGTGAAGCAGTGTGCTCCCATCCCTCTTCTGTTTAAAAAGGCTCCCTTGAGCCACTGAGCTGACGAGCTCTTGGAGATGCACCTGTGCGCCAGGGAGAGGAACAGAGACCTGAGAGGACTGTGGCAGCTTTCTCAGCAACCCCAGATGAATTTCGTTTTTATCTCTACTGATGAAGGATAATATCCAGAAACACATGTGTCTAGAGATTAACAACACTAACCTGCACCAACTTTGGTGAAACACTTCAACAAAAATTTAAGTAAGCATTTAAACTGAACTGCATTTACCAGGATGCTAAGGGGCGAACTGTGCTGGGAGGTGAAGCAGTGTGCTCCCATCCCCCTTCTGGCCGACCAAACAGTCATTGCGCCCTTAGGAGTGGGCACACCACTCCTCCCCTGCCCTGGTTGCTCGCAGAGCAGACCCGCCCACCCGCAACCAAACATAAAATGGTAAGAACTAAAAGTTATTACCATTTTATGTTTCTGCTTCTCGCAATGTGAGAAAGCAGTGGGGCGACGCTCCTCCGCCCTGGTGGAGGAGCTGCCCCTGCAACTGCCACATACCCAGCTAATGCTGTCAACAGGCCAAAGCCATTGTTCTGCCCTGGGAACAGTTTTCACACCTCATTAAGGTCACACACTGATAGGCAGCTGCTGGCAGGCTAATGTAAATTAGCCTCCAGGAGCGGAAAGTGTAGCTTTCCAATGTTACCGTTCATAAATATTTGATTATCTAACTTTACCATTGCATTGTTTTCTATAAATATTAAAAATGGTGGTTGTATCATTTGTCTGGCTGGTTCCAAATCTGAAATACCAGAATTAATAATTCAATCTGTAGGCTAGTGTTCTAATAGGACAGCCAGAGCCGTCCACAGTGAGAATATCTTTTGGCGGCTTGTCAGGGACATGGTAACATTACATGTCTACATGCCCCACTTTTAAATACCGCACACTGTACCTTGTTGGCTACAATTGGTGGCTTAATATTATGTAGGTTGTTAACTACTTAGGGGTGACTTATTAAAATGTACCTTATTAATATTGACCTTCGTAATAAGGGTTGTTTTGACAGGTCGGACTGCAGGTTTAAACTGCAGCAGTCAGGTTACATTGGTTGATACAAAAGGGGATGATGGACGGAACGTTTGAGCCAATCAAACACTCACCCCCAGTCAACTGATCTGGGTTTAATCCATCATCATTCTTTAGCTCACTCCACCACCCCAGTTCAGACATGGCCATATGCAAATCAGTCTGACCCTGTGCCTCATGGGAACAGTCCAGCCCGAACTGCCAAGCCATGTCTTCCCTGGACCGGAAACAAGCATCCTAGGACCGGTTTCTGGCATTTCAGCCGTCATCAGCCAGGCTTGCTTGAATCCAGTGGCAAAGTGAGCAAGGGACCCACGTCTGGGCATACCCCCGCCAACTTAGGGCGACCAAAGCGATACAAAAGGGGATGATGGACGGAACGTTTGAGCCAATCAAACACTCACCCCCAGTCAACTGATCTGGGTTTAATCCATCATCATTCTTTAGCTCACTCCACCACCCCAGTTCAGACATGGCCATATGCAAATCAGTCTGACCCTGTGCCTCATGGGAACAGTCCAGCCCGAACTGCCAAGCCATGTCTTCCCTGGACCGGAAACAAGCATCCTAGGACCGGTTTCTGGCATTTCAGCCGTCATCAGCCAGGCTTGCTTGAATCCAGTGGCAAAGTGAGCAAGGGACCCACGTCTGGGCATACCCCCGCCAACTTAGGGCGACCAAAGCGATACAAAAGGGGATGATGGACGGAACGTTTGAGCCAATCAAACACTCACCCCCAGTCAACTGATCTGGGTTTAATCCATCATCATTCTTTAGCTCACTCCACCACCCCAGTTCAGACATGGCCATATGCAAATCAGTCTGACCCTGTGCCTCATGGGAACAGTCCAGCCCGAACTGCCAAGCCATGTCTTCCCTGGACCGGAAACAAGCATCCTAGGACCGGTTTCTGGCATTTCAGCCGTCATCAGCCAGGCTTGCTTGAATCCAGTGGCAAAGTGAGCAAGGGACCCACGTCTGGGCATACCCCCGCCAACTTAGGGCGACCAAAGCGATACAAAGGGGATGATGGACGGAACGTTTGAGCCAATCAAACACTCACCCCCAGTCAACTGATCTGGGTTTAATCCATCATCATTCTTTAGCTCACTCCACCACCCCAGTTCAGACATGGCCATATGCAAATCAGTCTGACCCTGTGCCTCATGGGAACAGTCCAGCCCGAACTGCCAAGCCATGTCTTCCCTGGACCGGAAACAAGCATCCTAGGACCGGTTTCTGGCATTTCAGCCGTCATCAGCCAGGCTTGCTTGAATCCAGTGGCAAAGTGAGCAAGGGACCCACGTCTGGGCATACCCCCGCCAACTTAGGGCGACCAAAGCGATACAAAAGGGGATGATGGACGGAACGTTTGAGCCAATCAAACACTCACCCCCAGTCAACTGATCTGGGTTTAATCCATCATCATTCTTTAGCTCACTCCACCACCCCAGTTCAGACATGGCCATATGCAAATCAGTCTGACCCTGTGCCTCATGGGAACAGTCCAGCCCGAACTGCCAAGCCATGTCTTCCCTGGACCGGAAACAAGCATCCTAGGACCGGTTTCTGGCATTTCAGCCGTCATCAGCCAGGCTTGCTTGAATCCAGTGGCAAAGTGAGCAAGGGACCCACGTCTGGGCATACCCCCGCCAACTTAGGGCGACCAAAGCGATACAAAGGGGATGATGGACGGAACGTTTGAGCCAATCAAACACTCACCCCCAGTCAACTGATCTGGGTTTAATCCATCATCATTCTTTAGCTCACTCCACCACCCCAGTTCAGACATGGCCATATGCAAATCAGTCTGACCCTGTGCCTCATGGGAACAGTCCAGCCCGAACTGCCAAGCCATGTCTTCCCTGGACCGGAAACAAGCATCCTAGGACCGGTTTCTGGCATTTCAGCCGTCATCAGCCAGGCTTGCTTGAATCCAGTGGCAAAGTGAGCAAGGGACCCACGTCTGGGCATACCCCCGCCAACTTAGGGCGACCAAAGCGATACAAAAGGGGATGATGGACGGAACGTTTGAGCCAATCAAACACTCACCCCCAGTCAACTGATCTGGGTTTAATCCATCATCATTCTTTAGCTCACTCCACCACCCCAGTTCAGACATGGCCATATGCAAATCAGTCTGACCCTGTGCCTCATGGGAACAGTCCAGCCCGAACTGCCAAGCCATGTCTTCCCTGGACCGGAAACAAGCATCCTAGGACCGGTTTCTGGCATTTCAGCCGTCATCAGCCAGGCTTGCTTGAATCCAGTGGCAAAGTGAGCAAGGGACCCACGTCTGGGCATACCCCCGCCAACTTAGGGCGACCAAAGCGATACAAAGGGGATGATGGACGGAACGTTTGAGCCAATCAAACACTCACCCCCAGTCAACTGATCTGGGTTTAATCCATCATCATTCTTTAGCTCACTCCACCACCCCAGTTCAGACATGGCCATATGCAAATCAGTCTGACCCTGTGCCTCATGGGAACAGTCCAGCCCGAACTGCCAAGCCATGTCTTCCCTGGACCGGAAACAAGCATCCTAGGACCGGTTTCTGGCATTTCAGCCGTCATCAGCCAGGCTTGCTTGAATCCAGTGGCAAAGTGAGCAAGGGACCCACGTCTGGGCATACCCCCGCCAACTTAGGGCGACCAAAGCGATACAAAAGGGGATGATGGACGGAACGTTTGAGCCAATCAAACACTCACCCCCAGTCAACTGATCTGGGTTTAATCCATCATCATTCTTTAGCTCACTCCACCACCCCAGTTCAGACATGGCCATATGCAAATCAGTCTGACCCTGTGCCTCATGGGAACAGTCCAGCCCGAACTGCCAAGCCATGTCTTCCCTGGACCGGAAACAAGCATCCTAGGACCGGTTTCTGGCATTTCAGCCGTCATCAGCCAGGCTTGCTTGAATCCAGTGGCAAAGTGAGCAAGGGACCCACGTCTGGGCATACCCCCGCCAACTTAGGGCGACCAAAGCGATACAAAAGGGGATGATGGACGGAACGTTTGAGCCAATCAAACACTCACCCCCAGTCAACTGATCTGGGTTTAATCCATCATCATTCTTTAGCTCACTCCACCACCCCAGTTCAGACATGGCCATATGCAAATCAGTCTGACCCTGTGCCTCATGGGAACAGTCCAGCCCGAACTGCCAAGCCATGTCTTCCCTGGACCGGAAACAAGCATCCTAGGACCGGTTTCTGGCATTTCAGCCGTCATCAGCCAGGCTTGCTTGAATCCAGTGGCAAAGTGAGCAAGGGACCCACGTCTGGGCATACCCCCGCCAACTTAGGGCGACCAAAGCGATACAAAAGGGGATGATGGACGGAACGTTTGAGCCAATCAAACACTCACCCCCAGTCAACTGATCTGGGTTTAATCCATCATCATTCTTTAGCTCACTCCACCACCCCAGTTCAGACATGGCCATATGCAAATCAGTCTGACCCTGTGCCTCATGGGAACAGTCCAGCCCGAACTGCCAAGCCATGTCTTCCCTGGACCGGAAACAAGCATCCTAGGACCGGTTTCTGGCATTTCAGCCGTCATCAGCCAGGCTTGCTTGAATCCAGTGGCAAAGTGAGCAAGGGACCCACGTCTGGGCATACCCCCGCCAACTTAGGGCGACCAAAGCGATACAAAAGGGGATGATGGACGGAACGTTTGAGCCAATCAAACACTCACCCCCAGTCAACTGATCTGGGTTTAATCCATCATCATTCTTTAGCTCACTCCACCACCCCAGTTCAGACATGGCCATATGCAAATCAGTCTGACCCTGTGCCTCATGGGAACAGTCCAGCCCGAACTGCCAAGCCATGTCTTCCCTGGACCGGAAACAAGCATCCTAGGACCGGTTTCTGGCATTTCAGCCGTCATCAGCCAGGCTTGCTTGAATCCAGTGGCAAAGTGAGCAAGGGACCCACGTCTGGGCATACCCCCGCCAACTTAGGGCGACCAAAGCGATACAAAAGGGGATGATGGACGGAACGTTTGAGCCAATCAAACACTCACCCCCAGTCAACTGATCTGGGTTTAATCCATCATCATTCTTTAGCTCACTCCACCACCCCAGTTCAGACATGGCCATATGCAAATCAGTCTGACCCTGTGCCTCATGGGAACAGTCCAGCCCGAACTGCCAAGCCATGTCTTCCCTGGACCGGAAACAAGCATCCTAGGACCGGTTTCTGGCATTTCAGCCGTCATCAGCCAGGCTTGCTTGAATCCAGTGGCAAAGTGAGCAAGGGACCCACGTCTGGGCATACCCCGCCAACTTAGGGCGACCAAAGCGATACAAAAGGGGATGATGGACGGAACGTTTGAGCCAATCAAACACTCACCCCCAGTCAACTGATCTGGGTTTAATCCATCATCATTCTTTAGCTCACTCCACCACCCCAGTTCAGACATGGCCATATGCAAATCAGTCTGACCCTGTGCCTCATGGGAACAGTCCAGCCCGAACTGCCAAGCCATGTCTTCCCTGGACCGGAAACAAGCATCCTAGGACCGGTTTCTGGCATTTCAGCCGTCATCAGCCAGGCTTGCTTGAATCCAGTGGCAAAGTGAGCAAGGGACCCACGTCTGGGCATACCCCCGCCAACTTAGGGCGACCAAAGCGATACAAAAGGGGATGATGGACGGAACGTTTGAGCCAATCAAACACTCACCCCCAGTCAACTGATCTGGGTTTAATCCATCATCATTCTTTAGCTCACTCCACCACCCCAGTTCAGACATGGCCATATGCAAATCAGTCTGACCCTGTGCCTCATGGGAACAGTCCAGCCCGAACTGCCAAGCCATGTCTTCCCTGGACCGGAAACAAGCATCCTAGGACCGGTTTCTGGCATTTCAGCCGTCATCAGCCAGGCTTGCTTGAATCCAGTGGCAAAGTGAGCAAGGGACCCACGTCTGGGCATACCCCCGCCAACTTAGGGCGACCAAAGCGATACAAAAGGGGATGATGGACGGAACGTTTGAGCCAATCAAACACTCACCCCCAGTCAACTGATCTGGGTTTAATCCATCATCATTCTTTAGCTCACTCCACCACCCCAGTTCAGACATGGCCATATGCAAATCAGTCTGACCCTGTGCCTCATGGGAACAGTCCAGCCCGAACTGCCAAGCCATGTCTTCCCTGGACCGGAAACAAGCATCCTAGGACCGGTTTCTGGCATTTCAGCCGTCATCAGCCAGGCTTGCTTGAATCCAGTGGCAAAGTGAGCAAGGGACCCACGTCTGGGCATACCCCCGCCAACTTAGGGCGACCAAAGCGATACAAAAGGGGATGATGGACGGAACGTTTGAGCCAATCAAACACTCACCCCCAGTCAACTGATCTGGGTTTAATCCATCATCATTCTTTAGCTCACTCCACCACCCCAGTTCAGACATGGCCATATGCAAATCAGTCTGACCCTGTGCCTCATGGGAACAGTCCAGCCCGAACTGCCAAGCCATGTCTTCCCTGGACCGGAAACAAGCATCCTAGGACCGGTTTCTGGCATTTCAGCCGTCATCAGCCAGGCTTGCTTGAATCCAGTGGCAAAGTGAGCAAGGGACCCACGTCTGGGCATACCCCGCCAACTTAGGGCGACCAAAGCGATACAAAAGGGGATGATGGACGGAACGTTTGAGCCAATCAAACACTCACCCCCAGTCAACTGATCTGGGTTTAATCCATCATCATTCTTTAGCTCACTCCACCACCCCAGTTCAGACATGGCCATATGCAAATCAGTCTGACCCTGTGCCTCATGGGAACAGTCCAGCCCGAACTGCCAAGCCATGTCTTCCCTGGACCGGAAACAAGCATCCTAGGACCGGTTTCTGGCATTTCAGCCGTCATCAGCCAGGCTTGCTTGAATCCAGTGGCAAAGTGAGCAAGGGACCCACGTCTGGGCATACCCCCGCCAACTTAGGGCGACCAAAGCGATACAAAAGGGGATGATGGACGGAACGTTTGAGCCAATCAAACACTCACCCCCAGTCAACTGATCTGGGTTTAATCCATCATCATTCTTTAGCTCACTCCACCACCCCAGTTCAGACATGGCCATATGCAAATCAGTCTGACCCTGTGCCTCATGGGAACAGTCCAGCCCGAACTGCCAAGCCATGTCTTCCCTGGACCGGAAACAAGCATCCTAGGACCGGTTTCTGGCATTTCAGCCGTCATCAGCCAGGCTTGCTTGAATCCAGTGGCAAAGTGAGCAAGGGACCCACGTCTGGGCATACCCCGCCAACTTAGGGCGACCAAAGCGATACAAAAGGGGATGATGGACGGAACGTTTGAGCCAATCAAACACTCACCCCCAGTCAACTGATCTGGGTTTAATCCATCATCATTCTTTAGCTCACTCCACCACCCCAGTTCAGACATGGCCATATGCAAATCAGTCTGACCCTGTGCCTCAGGTTACATTGGTTGGCCAGAAGCTATGTTTTCCTTGTCCCACTAGTGGATTACACAATATGCTGCTGTCCACTGGTGACATTTAATTTTCCAGCCATGTGTGTAGTTTCTACACCAGATAGTGTGGCCGTACAGGCGAGTTAAATATGTCAATAAGGGATTAGCAAATGTTTACAAGTTTTAGGGTTCAAGACACTGGGTACTGAATGGCAGTGCATCTGTGTGCAGAATTTTAAAACCAGCAATAAAATTCAACATAAAAATAGGTGTGACCAGGCAAAAAGGGTAATTTTCTCACATTAACCTTATCTAAATCTTTACTGTCGAAATTATTACCAAAATTGGTCTAAGTAGAACGCAGTGGAAGCGTGCCCTCCCTGTGCAATCACATAATATTAATGAACATTACTCTGTCAGCACATCAATGCTTCCATTCCTCTTTTTAATATGGAGCTATGGTTGTTTGCTGCCAACAGTGCTCTTCAAGTGCTCCATGTTTTCTAATTATCTTGGAAAGCAATGTTTTGAGCAGGTGTTGCATGTCTCATATATTCTGTGCTGATTCTCGGGTCTAGGGTGAGTGTGTATTTTGACATATTTATCTGCAAAATGATCGGCAAGCCTAGCTTTCTGGCAGAGAAATAAATAAAAGTCATATATACTAATAACAATGACAAATACAGACCTCAATTTGTCCACATGCGCATACATTGCTGAAGCTTGGGGCCATGATTAGAACTCAAGTCTCCTAGGTCCACGATTGACATTTGCTACTAAACCACATGAATGCATTGATGAATTATTTAGGCCTTCTGTTACCAACAACCACTGGTGTTATAATGTTATTTCTTATTCAGGAAATTGAGAAATGCTTACCTTTTGGTGCCGAATGTCTGATGTATTCATATTCTGAGATATGTGGTGGCATCTCCTCAAGTTCTGCTGGGAAGGCAAAAGACATTGTTGGGAGTGTCATTCTCCTGCAATGATTAAAACAAATTCTGAACTGGATAATATCTAAATTCGGAAAACCCAGGGATTTTAATGGGATTAAATTATTCATCATAAAGCATAACAAAAAGAACATCAAGCCCACCATGTCAAGTGCATGCTCTTAAAAGTCACATACTTACAAGGGAGGGGAGTTCTAGCCCAAAGTGGATTCTTGAACATTCTTGATATCCTTAGATTCAAGGCTTTCATTATCACAGACGCTAAGAATCGGCAGAAAGGAACAGACATATTTTGACCAGGAAAGTGCAGAAACATTCACATGCCTCATGGCAGGTAGGGGCTAAGGGGCCACAACCATGGTGGTTGGCGCCATTTGCCACTGGGGTCCGTCGTACCATGGTTCTGTAAGGCGAGTCAAGTACAACTCTTTCAGCACTTGGCTGCCAGGATACCAAGGGCAAGCAATTAAAGGCTTCTCAGGGAGGGGGTGTAGGGGTGGCAGTCACTTAGAACTCAGCAGGCCAGCCAGACACAATAAATCACTGCCCATCCCATTTTTCGTCTTTTCAGTAAAAGAAAGTACTCTAACATCACACCAGTACAGAATACTACACAATTCGATTTGGGTAACCATTATCCATACACTAGGTTATCCACAGGCTTTTAACAAAGTAGTACACCACTCTACGGTGTTCACCATTGTCTAATGGTAACCTCCCCACAAGTCGAGCTTAGGAATAATTAGGTCTCACGTGCAGGTTTCACTAAGTGTTACCACATCAGCAACTTGAAGATCAGTTCGAACTTTCTTAGCCCAAAGAGTGTCACCAACAAGCACAACTTTCTTTTGCGGCTTATCTCTGTTCGAGTTACAGTCCCTTAGGATCTGGAGCCTGAACTTCACGTTTACCTACTCAGCAGAGACATGGCTTGCCTGGTGTCAGAGGGTGCATGTGTCAGCTCACACTGATGGGGTTTTCTTTGGCGGCATATTGACAGTCGTTCCTGTGAAGGTATCAGTGTAGCAGCTTGGACTGGTGGATGCTCACCTTCTTTGACAGTTGCAGCTTCTGGGCAGACTGGCGGGTTCTCAACTTCCTTGGCAGTTGTGGCCTTTGGGCTGGTGCTCATCTCCTTCAGCAGTTGCAGCCTCTGGCCTGGGGCAGTACCTCTGCTTTAGCTGGGACAGCTCCTTTGAGGCGGCGCCTCATGTTGGAAGTGGCAGTACTAGCTCTTCTGGCTGCAGGCTTGTTGGACAGCACAATATTGCTTGACTTAATGTTTCTTGTAAACAGAACACTACAAGAACCACTTTCTGCTAGACCAGATGACCATTTGTCGGTGGCACTGATGTTTCTGATGGCAGTCAGCTTCTTCTGGGTGTTTGATACACAGAGAACATAGCTGGGCTTCTCCTCCTAGAACATGGATACTCGCAAACATTTTTCTAGGGGCCCAAAATGTATGGTCGGTGGTGTGACCGAGGGCTGCATTGATGCCAGCAGGCTGGGGGTGGAAGCATAGGGGATGGAAGGTGAGGGCAAGGGAAGCGAAGCATGTACATAGTGTGCACAGTATATTGTAGAGTTATTTTGAGGGTTTCATTCCATATTGCCCTATAAAGTAATGCCCTGCTCACTAGAAGAGTCATAGATTTGACAGTACTTTTATGTTGTATTGTAATGTAATACTCCGGTAAGCTTGAGTAGTCTTCAAGTAGCTTTATTGGCAACTCTGCATAGCACATATCATCAAGTACATCTTATCATGGCAACATTCAAAGGTAACTGTCATCCCCAAGAACTCCCACTCCCTTAGTTCCATCTTACCTCACTGTGATGCAAGATACATTCCAGACGTGGAATGCATCAACACCACACATCCCCCTCCTGTATATAGTGAACAACAGTGAGAGAGGAAACAACTATATACAATGTATCTTACAAAAATAAAATAACAAGAAAAGGTTAACACAGCACAAAATCCCTGAGTTTGTAAGGGGTGTGAATTACTCTTCCCATTCTACCCAATCTCCTTGTACTAGTTTCCACGTGCTCCTGTATTTCCGCAGATGTGTTAAAAGTTTCCTGCGCACCCACTGTCTCTCCCTGCTCCAGTCCATCTTCGACTTCATCCTCCCACAACCAATCATCAAAAACAGGAGATCCACCAACATCCTCCCCTTGTGCTTTTTCAATGTTTTTACATTTTGCAATACGACTCATGTGCCAGACACGGTTGTCACTCAACCTGGCTGAGTTACTCAAACATTCAACTACTCTTAGCGGTGCAGAAAATGCACTTTCCCCTTTAGGTACCTTTCCCCATTATTTTGTTTTTACCCAGTCCCCCACTTTTAAATCCTCCATCCTGGTGGCATTCTTTTTCTCAAAATTCCTTTTGTACACTTGTTGTGCTTTAATAATGTTTTCCTTGACCACCTTGGGTGACCATTCCACATGCTTAGTACTGTCCATCCATCCCATGTTGTCTTTTGTGAATGGTTCTCTTCCTCGCATGAGAACAAAAGGACTAAATCCTGTGAGAGATGGTGTTAACCGATAACCCCACAGCATTTTTTTAATTTCTATTTCCCAATTCTTCCTATTTTCACAAGCAATTTGAATAGACCCTTTGATCACACGATTAAATCGCTCAACGGCACCATTCCCAGAGGGATGATACACTGAAGTTCTGACATGTTGTACGCCATTCCTATTAAAAAACTGCTCAACTTTTGATGCTGTAAAGTGTGTACCATTATCAATTAAAAGTCTTTTCGGCAAACCTTCCTTCAAAAACACATCGCTTAGGAATTTAACGACGGTATCCGCGTCTGCTTTGTCTACAACCTCTAATTCTACCCATTTACTAAAATAGTCTATTAGAACAATAATAAATTTACCCTCACCATTCTTTGACTGCACAGGACCAACAAAATCTACAGCCAATAAATCCCAAACCATTTCAGGACATTCCATGGGTAATAACTGTGGTCTCATTGTCTTTAAACTTTTATCAGAATCTGCACACTCTCTGCACTCCCTTACTACCCTCTCCACTTCGAGATCAACTCCTGGCCACCAATAAGAACATTTCACTCTTTTTTTGGTCCTGACAATTCCAAAATGCCCTTCATGACATAGTTCTAACACCCTTTTCCTCAATCCTAATGGAGGTACAATTTTTCCACCTCTAACTACAAATCCTGATTCAACACTCAACTCATTTCTTACCTCCCAAAAACTTCTTTCTTCAGCTATGTCAGGTTTCTTCTCTCCCCAACCTTTCAAAATCCTCTCTTTAATCTTTTTAATCAAGTCATCCTTCTCATATTCTGAAATCCACTTGTTTTTCCCAATTGAATTCATACTATCCTCTTCTACAATTGCAACTTGATAATCATCCCAAATGTTTTTAGGTACTTCTTTGATAGGTAAGGGAATTCTACTTAAACAATCTGCAACTTTGTTTTGTAGACCTGGTACATACTTTATTCTGTAATTGTAGTCTTGTAACCTCATTGAAAGTCTTGCTATTCTCGCTGATGCTTTCACCATACCACCTGTAGTGAGCAAAGTCACCAAAGGCTTGTGATCTGTCCTTACGTCAAACTCAGTCCCCCATAAGAATGCTCTAAAGTGTTCCATTCCCCACACACATCCGAGAGTTTCTTTTTCAATTACAGAGTATAACTCTTCTGTAGGTGTGAGACTTCTAGATGCAAAACCTATTACGACCTCCTTTCTGCCACCATCATTTTGTGTGAGTACAGCACCCAACCCTTTTCCACTCGCATCCACTGTAAGTACACTTCTCAATTCTGGATCGAAACCCTTAATAGGTGTTGCATTACATATTTCATTTTTCAAAGTTTCAAAATTTTCCTTACATTTTCCATCCCAAACAAATTTACTCCTTTGTTTCAATAATTGTCTCAAATCATAAGATTTCTCTGCAAAATTTCTTACAAATTTGGAGTAATACTCCGCGAGTCCTAAAAACGAACGAAGTTCCTCTTTATTTTTACGTTCAGGTGCCTCTCTAATAGCTTCAATTAACTCTTTCTTTGGAGAAATACCATCTTTCCCAATATTATGTCCCAAGTATGTTACTTTGTTCTTAGCAAATCGACATTTTCCGTACTCAGCTGTTAACCCTCTGCTTTTCAACACATTCAAAACTTCTTCCAACCTCTGATCATGTACCTTCCTGTTCTCTCCCATTATCAAAATGTCATCTTGGAAATACAATACCCCAGTTATGTTCTTCAGCACCTCGCTCATCAGTTTTTGAAACACTGCTGCCGCCGAAGCCAGTCCAAACGGCATTCTGATATACTGGTAGCATCCGAAAGGGGTTATAAACGATGTTATTTTCCTGCTCTCCTCATGCAGTTGAATCTGATGGTAAGCGGACGATAAATCCACCGTGGAGAACCATTGCATTCCTTTTGTTTTGGTAAGAAGTTCATTAATGTTTGGTAATGGAAATTTGTCTACTTGTATTTCTTTATTTACACCTCTCAAGTCCACACATAGTCTAATTTTTCCATTAGTCTTGCGTGCGACTACAATTGGAGACATCCACTCCGAGGATTCTATTTGTTCGATCACTCCAGCTGTCTCCAATCTATTCAGTTCTTTCTCCAACTCACTCCTCACTACAAATGGAACACTCCTAACTTTAAAATTTACAGGTACTGCATTCTCCTTGAGTATTATTTTATGCTTAAATCCCTTAAGTAGGCCAATTTCCCCCGAGAGCACTTCTTTGTAGTCCTCGCACATTTTCCTACCCAAGTCATCTTCTTTACTCAACACTAGAACTTGTGAGAATGATCTTCAAACTTCTCTGATCTTTCCAACCCAAAACACATGGACCATACTCTGCAACATACATCCTACCTTCAGCTTTACGCCCTTTGAATACAAACGTAACATCCCTGTATCCCACCATAGGAATACTCTCGCCCGTGAAACTCTCAGGTTTAACGTCACACATTTAATGTTTGTTGTATTATCCTTTCTTCTACATGCTCGTGCATAATGTCCAATTAATCCGCAAACTGCACATCTTTGATCTCTTGCCCTACAAGTCCTACTATTTGCTAGATGATCATAACTTCCACATCTATAGCAGGTTAGAATACCTTGAGTTTCTCTTCTAAATTCTACTCTAGCAGGATTGCTTGCCTTCCTTTGATCCTTGAACTCCTTTACTCTCTCCTTCTCTGGCTTTTTATTACTCACTTTACTCATTTTCTTTTCCTTCACTGCACAAACTTCCTCTTTTTCTTTACCTTCCTCTAAGGCTGCTTTCGCACATCTAACAGAAACTTCTGCTTTCCTCACGACAGCAAGTACTTTACTCAACGTACCATCCCCCATGGTCCATAATCTTTCTTGCACCCTTTTATTGTTAGTGAGCATAATGATCTGATCTCTTATTAATTCTTCTTCTATCTGTCCAAATCTACAACGTTCTGCCATTTTCTTCAGATTAGCTAAATAGTCGTCAATTTTTTCGTTCTGTTCTTGTTTTCTTCTGAAGAATTTATATCTATCAATAGCAACACAAACAGTTGGTGCGTAGTATTTTTCTAAATCTTCTAAAGCATTCGCATAGACATCTGTTTCTTCCTCACCTCTTTCTTTCTTTTCCATTTGGTAGTATTGTTTAATACCTTCTGGTCCTAAAGAATGTAATAAAATTCCTTTTTTAATATCTGGTGTTAAGCTTTCATTGTTAATAGTGACCATATAATTTAAAAAATAATCCTTCCACTCTTGCCATTTCATGCGTGGCTCACCCGGGTCTGGCAAGAATGGAATTGGAGGTGTAAGCGTAAAAGTCTGTGCAGCACACATTCTCTTTGCTTTAGTTTTATTTTATTCTGACTTACTGCTAAACCTCTTATCTACACCTGCTGTATGGTTAGACGTTCGTGAATTATAATGTCACAGGTGTGCACAACACCGTAATGAATGCACACTTAAAATTCTTGTAATTAGTCTCGTAGTTCACTGTTGCCACAGGTGTGCGTATCACCGTAAATGTACGCACTAATTAAAACAAAAAAAACAAGCTTTAGAGACAGTACTCACTTCTGCTAACTTCAAATTCAATCTGGTGTGCACATCACCGATATGCAACTCAACGGTTTCTTTTCTTTCCTCATACGCGATCACCTCTTTCTTACACGCAATCGCCTCCTTCTTACACGCGATCGCCTCCTTGATGATCCGGTGTGCACATCACCGATGTGCATTAAACGCTCTCCGCTCTTTTTGATGCGTTTCCCCTCAAAAGTCGACTTGACTTACTCAAAATGGCCGCTCAATACGTGTGATGTCACCACGTTATCCCAATCGATGATGGCGATCCGACGTCTGTTACGCTTTACACTCAATGGCATGCGTCTTTCGTCATCTGTCTAGTGCACGTCACAGCTGCCTCTTGCGCCTCGCCGCTCGACCGCTGGCATGCACTTTACGTCACTGCTCAACTCTAGCGCCTCTGCTCGCGACCCTAACTTCCCACTGTAAGTCTCTTTCTCTCTTCTTTACTATTCATTCACCGCCACACGCCGTGCATCCTCAACAGCTGGCTCACCTTAATTCTTAAGGTAATTCGTTTTTCTTTTAATCGTACTTCCGTTGTTCCTCCCTTCCTTTTTTTTCCGCTTGCGTGGATTTCTGCAGAGTTGCCGCTCGCTCGTCGCCAATTTGTAATGTAATACTCCGGTAAGCTTGAGTAGTCTTCAAGTAGCTTTATTGGCAACTCTGCATAGCACATATCATCAAGTACATCTTATCATGGCAACATTCAAAGGTAACTGTCATCCCCAAGAACTCCCACTCCCCTTAGTTCTATCTTACCTCACTGTGATGCAAGATACATTCCAGACGTGGAATGCATCAACACCACATGTATCTAAGTAGATATTCCTTTACTGCATTCTGGGGGTGAGCCATCACTGCTTGCTATCGATACCTTTGGTGAGTCAAGTGTACAAAGGAAGTAACTTGATTACTGAATCTGAATGAAATAGAACCTTAGGCCTCACAATCTCCTTATTCCTTTAGTTTCTTATTTGTAAACATTAGGAGTGCCTAGAAGCAGGGGTCAAGCCTGGCATCAATACTGGCTACCCCACTTGACCAAAGTGTCTGATCCTGGGCATTTGTTTTATTTCACTTTACCTTAATTTTCATCATTATCACATATGAAAGCACCCTAAAATATGAGTTTAGGATGTGCGCTGTACAAAAAGTCTTGTGTTTGATTTAGTAAATTATTATGTTACATGTATAATAATAACATAGGCCACATGGAGGGTTCACATAACCACTGACTTGCCTTTGGCTCACTGATGGCATTGTTTTCAGGGTGGAGAATGCATGATGTTTCCAAGTTCATGTTTGAAAACTATAATATTATTAAAATGTATTTCAATGCAGTGATATACGCTTTTTTGAATTTCGAAGAGCCTTTATCATATTTTTACATTTTTGTTTCACAATGTCTTTAAAATTAAGGTGTTTCTAAAGATAAGTATGCAGGGCACCTCTTTTGCTTCTTTTACTTCAGTTAATGTGTAAACAAATACATACTGGTTTAAGCTTTCTGAAATTCGCTGCTAAGACAAATCAACAGTAGCCCAGGGGGCCGCATGCAAAGGTCAGCAGGGCCGCATGCGCCCCCCCAGCCGTACTTTGAGTATCCCTGTGCTAGAGAGTTTCTCCTTCAGGGGACTCTTTCCTTCCCTCTTTGAGCATGAAAACAGCTGTCTAGGCACTAGACAGACCCACTGCTTCTCAAGTTGTGCAAACATCAGCCGATATCCTATCATCTCTGGGATACTTGCTGAATTGCATACAAAAGCCCTGGCCTCACAGTGATGGAGCAAGGTAAATAAAATAATTTTGGAACCTCCCTAAATTAACACTAATAAATTAATGTTACTAATTGTTTGATGGACTAATCAACAATTTACACCCTTGGTAAACATTTACACAAATGGTAATCGCTATTTATGTGCAAATTTAACTTATTTACAATTGTAAAGTGAAGTAATATTAATATAGTGATTTGCGTACTAATTAGAGCAAAATCGCATGATTTGTGCTATGTAGTAAAATTGTATTGTGGCAAAAGAATGCGGATGGTAAGTAAACATGGCTTTAAATGTCGCTTCTGCTAGGTAACACCTAAGTGGGGTACTTAGAATGACGGGTGGGAAACAGAAAGGCTTATTTTCTTTATTTTAATTATGATTGTGTTTGTTTTCATGATAGTTCGTATGGGCCTGCTAGGCCATACTGCGAAAATGGCTGCCGAGGCAGATGAGGTCAATGCGCAGACGCAAAGATGTCCTCTAAGCGGAAGAAAGCCACAGAGCTAAACCACGTGGTTACAGTTCAAGCCCAGAGTGAGAAGTGTCAAGGTCAGGTTGACCTGACTTGGGGAGAATGCCAAGAAAGACTCAGCACGCATCTGTGAGAATGGAAGCTGAACCCAAATGAATTAACAATGGACTGCTTAAAAATGTGACAAATAAAAGTGAAATGCAAATGTAAAGGTAGCGAGTGCACACCTTCCCTTAATAAATAGTGTAATATTTGCTTTGACTGCCGAATAAGCGTGCATAACAGCGCTGCGAACGTCCCAACACAGCATATCAATGATACTGCCAAGAGGGCGACAATTGCGCCCCCAGCTGCTGCACTGCTGAAATGAGGAGACTTTCCTCTTAAAGTGAACCACATTTGCCAGTGTTAACCAAAGTAATCCATAGTAATCCATTGATTTATACAAGATGAGTAATCCATGTGTTCCATGCTAATACAATCACTCCAGAGACAGTCCGGTTGAACTGGAATATTTTATTCCGCATTTTCAAATGCCATATGCTGCACAAAGCTTAAACATAGACACGTGCTGTCAACCTTCCTTCGACCCGGCACAGTAAAAAACCCAATGCATTTCGAACTTTTTAAGTTCTTCGTCAGGGGTACTGCAATAAATCAAAAAAGAGCTGCATCAACAATCATTCAAAAGCACAATGCGTCTGATTCCTATAAACGAAAATGCGGAATAAAATATTCCAGTTCAACCGGACTGTCTCTGGAGTGATTGTATTAGCATGGAACACATGGATTACTCATCTTGTATAAATCAATGGATTACTATGGATTACTTTGGTTAACACTGGCAAATGTGGTTCACTTTAAGAGGAAAGTCTCCTCATTTCAGCAGTGCAGCAGCTGGGGGCGCAATTGTCGCCCTCTTGGCAGTATCACAAATAAAAGTGAAACATTAAGTGGACTGTCAATTGGACTGCTATTACCCAAAGGTCGTGTGAAAGTATAATCCTTAAACAATTTTAGAACCGGTTTGAACAAGGAGGGCAATGAGGTGATTCTTGCCACCCTCCAATGGACCAATTAGCGTGATTCTCGCCCCCAAAGATTGCAACTTTTCGTTTAGTAAGCTAGTAGTAGGGTATAAGAGGACCTACTCTTAAGTAGGAGGAGCGCTATTCCTGCATAATTTTTGAGCACTGAACATTGATGCTGAAGAAGCTGCTGCTATTTTCTGTAGGCCATTTTCTTTATAGAAATATTCATTTTGGACTTTAAACTTGACTGGGAAAAGGAACAAGACCGATGCGGGAAACCTGTATGGGAGGTCCGTCGAGGAGGCCTTTAGCGGGACAGACAGTCAGTTTTGGGAGTTCCATGCTGTGATCTACAATTTATCTGCTTTGGTGAACTTTTTATTCTCCATCTGAGAAGGGTATGCATAAAATTCTTTCTAAAACTTATTTCTTATATGCTATTGAAATGTATTAAAATGATTAATAAACTTGAATCTCACTCATGCAAATAAGAAAATAGATCAACTTTATTCTAATTAAAACAACGAGTCTGTGGTTCTTTAGCTCAATATTAAGTGTAATGATTAACAGGTTTTGAATGTGATTGAGCTGGTCTTAATCGCCATCAACTTATTCTACTAGTTGGTCCATCGACCAAAGAGCGGAATACCTTGATGTTTTAGAACCGACAGGATTAACTGATTATGTATGATGTTTAAGGTAATATCCTGCTAATTTTAATAAGGTATCCCGTTCCTCCAGCAATTTCGTTCTTCTCCAAAGTGAAAGTGGATGTGATCCAGGGAATAATTTGAGAGAGTGTATGATTATGCGGTGTTATGGGCCCCACCGCCATATGGTATAGCTGTTGTGAATGATCTTTACCTGGATGTTATGTCCAAAGGAGAAGAATTTATATTAGCCGCGCTGGATCAGATTTCTTGGTAGCAGAGATGGTTACTATAGATTAGTTTGCTGATTATTGGTTATTGATTATTAATTATTTCATGTCTAACACTTCATGTCGAATTGTATTATGTTATATGTAAGTCGGAAATTTTGAAGCTTCCGGGAAGTAGGAAGTGGAAACGTGTGGCAAGAGAAGTCACATGGAATAGTGCATTGTTTGATTTTAAAAGTGGTGATAACACAGGTTGTGTTATGATAGGGACATCTCATGTATAAAACGTGTATAAGTGAAATAGCAACCGGTTTTCTTGTGAAACTCTGGCCTTAATTCTCAGGAGCAGTGTAGTCTCCACATGTGTTTATCCCCAGAGAAATGGGTTTACCCCTTGCTTGAAAGAAGGGTAAGTTAGAGGGAAGTGCTACACTTATCGAACGAATTGGTATTCTTGCAAGACAGAATAAGCTATCTCTTTTGTTTAGCGAAAATAGACAATGGAAATGTGTTTTACGTTGTAACTAATAAGATTTAGTCAAGAAAAAGTGCCGATAATTTTTGTAAAGGAGGGGTCAGGAGTAGGACTGACGTTGACAAAAGACCGCGCTGGGATTGGCCAGTGCTTGGAAACACGAAGAACGTCCTGATTGGTGCGTTAGTGTGAGACGCGCTGGGATAGGTCTGAAGAGAGTGACGTAGAGACTTCGGATTGGTGCGTTAGTGTGAGACGCGCTGGGATAGGTTAGAATAGCATGCAGTAAACAGAACCGAGTTGTGAGTTTGTCAGAAAGAGAGAATCGTGAAATATGGCTTATTATGAGTATTGTAGAGAGAAACCGTCATGGATGGCGAAAATTAAAAACTTTTTCAATAAAGACAAGAAGGTGGTGACTAGAGAAGGACAAGTAATTCCTCCGCCGAAAACGCCAGCTTCTCATATGATGCTGAAATATGGTTATCATACTTGCATTTGGTTAGAGAATTGGACAAAATATACTCAGAATGATGGAGTATTGGCTTTTCCAGAAAATGGTTCATTTAGCACGGCTGTACTTCGGAATTTGAGAGAGAAAATGATGAAACTTGAGCCAAAACCTAGACCAACACAGTTTGAAGCGTTAGGTGAATGGGAAGACGAGATGTATGAAAGAGAAAGACACAGAGGTGCAAAGAATTATAGTTTAGTTCATGGAAGAGTATGGGGAGTGAATCATGAGGACAGGATGAGACGTTGGAGATACGCTAATATGACAGATGGTTTGTTTCCAACCATAACAGTTGAAGAGGTTGCAGGAAGGAAGTGTACAGAGAAAAAGAAACATACAGCTACAGAAAGGTATGGGTATGGAGGTAGCGAAACGGAGGATGAATTGCTGGAAGATATTTTAAACAGAAAACCACCTCCATATCAACAGAATTCTGCGGTGGTGACACCCAATGCACCGCCAATGGAAACTGGGAGGAATAAAAGCCCAGAACGAAGATACGATATAAATAGGTCAAATGAACAGTTAGAAACCCCACAAAGTGAGAAGTCCGACAACGGTAATGCAGCTGAGTTAGCAAAAACCACAAGAGAATTTACTGAGAAAATAAGAGAGTTAACAATGAACATGGAAGCTGTGACTGTGCCAGTGACAATAGGACCCGTAATACCAGTTTTTGAAAACCAAAGAATAGATGAGCATTCTTTAACCATCCCAATGAACTCGAATATGCAAAGAATGAGAGAAGGGATAGTTACAGAAACTAGAGAAACAAGAGATTTGGTCAGCTCATATAGGCCGAGTCCGCCTACTAACCTGACAGTAAATGAGAGTGAGATAAAAAGGATTCCTATGGGAAACGTGTCAGCATCTGAAACGCCAGAGAGAAACAAAAATTGGATAGAAATAAATAGTACACCTGTAGGTCCAACTCCAGAAGAATTAAATGAGTGGATGAGAAATTTGCAAAAGAAAGATACAGAACCGCAACCATTGGATGTAATCAGGCTAAAGATAGATATGGAAGAGTTGATTTTAGGGACTATTGGTACAGAAAAATTGAAAACATATCAGGATGAGGAGATCATGTTTTTATGCAAGAGTATTACTTGGAGAGCTAGAACTTTACATGAAAAATTGGAGGAGACAGCGAATGGACTAGGAGTAGAATTTGTAAAAGTCAGGAGTTTGCAGAAACCATATAGGGTAGATTTTTGTGAAAAAGATATAGAAAATCTGAACACATCAGGACGATTAACCCAGATAAAAGAACTAATCGTTTTGTTGAGAAAATGGGAAGATGTAGACAGATGGAGGAGCAGGTGGACCAAAAGAAAAGAGGGAACAACCGACAAAGCGTCTTTGGCTTTTACGGTGAAAGATAGGGAATCAATTGTACGGGAGTATCCAATGAGAGAAACTCCAGGAGGTAGCTATGTACATGTTCCATGGTGCAGACAAGATATATTGTCATTCACAAATGATTTTCCGAAATTAAGAGAAAAGCCTGTAGAATGGTACAGACAAGTGGAAAGGTTTGTCAAAGTTTCAAAAGTGTTGTGGGTAGACTTGGATGGATTATTTGACATTGTAGTACCAGCAGATTTATGGACAGAATGTAAGATTACCATTGATTGGCCAACAGTAGAATATCCTAGAGATGCAAAAACTGGAGCGCCAGGTCCAGAAGTAATGAGAAAATATGAGCAGGTTATTACATTTTTGAAAAACAAAATTCCACCCAAAGAAACTGATTGGGTAAAGATTGACAGAACTACACAAGAGAGTAAGGAATCTGTACACGCCTACTATGAAAGGCTACTTTTGGTTTTCAAACAGTATAGCGGTAATGAGACTTTGAGTGAAAAGGACATGAGTCATTTTGTATATAGATTTGTTTATGGATTGAAACCAGAGATAAGTGAAATGATTAAGCAACATATGTTGTGTTGGCAGAACAGCACTGTGGACGAAGTGTTGAGATATGCTAAATATTGTAGTGATGACACGGAGTGTAGACAGCGTAAATTAAAAGAAAAGGAGATGTGGGCACAAGTAAAGGTTGCAGAAAAACAAGAAGCTCAAATGAATAATCAGACTAGTGAGACAGGACAGACTAAATCCAAACCGAATATAGGTAAAGGTAAAGGTCAAATGAGTATAGAGGAGGCCAAAAAGAAATGGCCATGCCACAACTGTGGAAAATTAGGGCATTGGAGAAACGAGTGTAAATTTCCTCCTAAAGCTAATACGGAAAATCAATCATTAAATCCACAGGTGCAGAGTGAGGTGAGTTACCAACAGCTACAGCAACCGCAGGTAGTTACTCAGCAGAGTCAGGTGCCACAACCACCTCTTCCCAAGAGTGTAAACCCTCAGAGATACAGTGCAGAGACAGGATTCTACAGAGGAGAGCAGGTAACAAAATTTCTGCGCGCAGCTGCAATATCGCAGTATTGGTTACGACAGGATGGGAATGAATCGGATGAAAGTTTATGACGGTGCCTAGGAGAGGAGGAAGAGTGCGTACTTGGCGCAACTCTAGAGGTAGATCAGTCAGGTCCATTTGTGGATGGAGAAGTGAATGGTGCAAATGTTACATTCCTTGTGGACACTGGAGCTACCCGTTCTACTGTTAGATCAGTGGAAATTCCAAACCTTCCTCTCTCAGGTGAATATATCCAAGTCGTAGGTGTTTCAAACCAGCAGATTAAGGCGCCTCTTACCAAACCAGTAGAGGTGAAAGTTGGACCATTCAGAGAAATGCATCGATTTGTGGTGTGTGATTGCAGTCCTGTAAACTTGTTAGGACGCGATCTGCTTTGTAAAATGAATTGCACCATTTATTGTACCCCGGATGGGATTGCATTTCAGACACCAGATGAAGATGTACTATATAAAATGACAATGGCAGAACTAGAGCCAGGAGTGAATGACATGTTTCCTGTGTTTGATGTAGAGAGAATCCCAAATGAGTTAAAAGAAACAGTCAGACCTGATGTATGGGATTTTACAGGCGAAGACATTGGGTTAATGAGAGGAGTAGACCCTGTAAAAATTACTGTAAGAGAAGGAACAAATTACCCAAATAGTCCACAATACAAATTGACGCCAGAAATTATTGAAGGAATAACACCAGTAATAAATAAAATGATTGAACAGGGAATTTTGAAAGAAATAATGAGCAGTCCATGTAATTCACCTATAATGGGACTGAAAAAGCCAAATCGGACATATAGGATAGTGCAAGATTTACGAAAAATAAATAAAATTGTTATTCCTTGTTGTCCAATTGTGCCAAACCCCGCTGTAATACTGTACCAGATTCCACATGATGCAGAATGGTACACAGTCATTGATTTGTGCCATGCATTTTTCTCTATTCCATTACATCCAGATAGCCAGCCATTATTTGCGTTTCGGTTCGGAGAGCGTATTTTGGCATGGTGCCGAATTCCTCAAGGGTATACAGAAAGCCCCTCAATCTTTAATCAAATCCTAAAGAAGTCCTTAGAAGATTTAAAAATGCCTGAAAAATCTGTGATGGTTCAATACATTAATGACCTGTTAGTGGCATAAAAGACCAAAGAAGCATGTGTTACTGACACAATTGCTTTATTGAACCACTTAGCCGAAGGAGGACACAAAGTGTCTCCGTCTAAATTACAATTTTGTCAGCAGGAAGTTCAATACCTAGGTCACAAGATTGAGAAGGGGATGCGGAAGGTAACAACAGAGAGAATAAAGATTATCCGAGGAATGAGAGCTCCAATGACACAGAGAGAGGTGAGAATGTTCCTTGGAATGGTTGGGTATTGTCGACAGTGGATAAGTGGATTTTCATTGATTGCAAAACCTTTACAGCGATTGACAAAAAAGGATGTTAAGGATCCGTTTGAATTGAATGACGAAGAAATGAAAGCCTTCAAAGAACTAAAAACAAGGTTGTGTGAAGCACCAGCACTGGGAATGCCTGATTATGAAAAAGAATTTGAGCTGTATTGTAGTGAGAGAGATGGATGTGCACTTTCAGTTTTAGTGCAAAGACATGGAAAGATGAAAAGACCTATTGCATATTTTTCAGCTGTTTTAGACCCGGAGGCAAAAGCGTTGCCTGGCTGTCTGAAAGCAGTAGCTGCTACTTGTGTAAGTCTGGAACAGAGTGAAGGCATAGTGATGGGATATCCATTGAGAGTATACGTTCCACATTCTGTTGAAATTCTTTTGACAAGAACAAAAACTCAATTCATGACACATAGTCGGCTGACTAGGTATGAAAAGGTGATTTTGAGTGCAGACAATGTAACCATTGACAGATGCACAAGTGTGAATCCTTCGACATCATTGCCAGATGAAGGGAGTGTAGGAGACAAAGATGAAGTCGATCATAAATGCTTGGACGTGCTTGAATTTTGTACGAAACCTAGGCCGGATATAAAAGATGAGCCCTTAAAAGAATCAGATTATGTGATGTTTGTGGATGGTTCATGTCTGAGGACGAGTGAAGGAGTTTTGAGTGCGGCGTATGCTGTGTGTACAGTAGCTGCAATAATGGAAGCATCTTGTCTGAGAGGGATACGTTCAGCCCAAGTGGCTGAGCTGATTGCTCTGATTCAGGCGTGCAAACTGGGAAAGAATGTTCGAATTACGGTGATCACAGATAGCCAGTATGGCTTCGGAGTGGTCCACGATTTCGGACAGATCTGGGCTCAGAGAGGTTTCTTGACGTCTGCAGGAACTCCAATTAGAAATGGTGAGTTTGTGAAGAAATTGCTTGAGGCGATATAGCTGCCTAAACAGATCGCAGTGGTGAAGTGTGCTGCACACAAAAATGAGGCGGATTACATTACCGTGGGTAATAGGTATGCCGACGAAATAGCCCAATATTGTGCTAAAAATATGGTTTTGTTAAACAGAAGAAGAGAAAGAGAGCATGTTTCATGTCCCTTGCTGTTTACTAACATTGTTGAAACATGGGATGAAGTAAGACAAGTACAGGAAGAAGCAAACGATGAGGAGAAAGATGGTTGGATAAAAGCAGGATACAGAAAAAGGGAGGAAGATGACATTTGGGTTTATAGAGATGAAAGACCAGTTATGCCTGATAGCATGATTTCTAACATGGCACGGATGTACCATGGACAAGCTCATATTGGAAGGGACGCCATGATCCGACTTTTCAGACAAACCTGGTATAATCCAAAATTCAGAGCTATAGCTGAGAGTCTTTGTCAAAGATGTCTTACCTGCCAACAGATAAATCCAGGAAGAAAAACAGTAGTAAATCTAGGAACGATAGGGCGGGAAGGAGGTCCCTTTACTAGAATGCAACTAGACTTTATTGAAATGCCCCCAAGTAATAGACTGAAGTATGCTCTTGTGGTCGTTTGTTTGTTTTCTCGTTGGGTGGAAGCCTATCCGACAAGAAGGAATGATGGAGTTACTGTAGCTAAGCTCCTGCTGAGAGAATTCATTCCAAGATACGGTTTTCCAGTAACGATTGAAACAGATAGAGGAACACATTTTCAAAATGAACTAATTCAACTGATATGTGAAGCTCTTGACATTCAACAGAAATTACACTGTGCTTACAGACCAGAGGCTTCTGGAGTAGTAGAACAAGTGAATGGAACAATAAAGAATAGGTTAGGGAAAATGTGTCAAGCCACAGGACTCAAATGGCCTGATGCCCTACCGTTGGTGCTGATGACTATCAGAAGCATACCTAACAGAAAAACAGGTCTAAGTCCCCACGAAATAATCATGGGACGAGCAATGAGACAAGCACATGTACCTGTCAACAAACTGCTGACTATAACTGATGATCTCGTATTGGATTATTGCAAAGGATTGGCTGATGTGGTACATTCTGTGTTTCATCAGGTTGGACCGGATGCGACCACTCTTGAAAGAAAACCAGCTCATGATTTGAGTCCAGGAGACTGGGTCCGCATAAAAGTCCACAGAAGAAGAAACTGTTTGGTTCCTCGCTGGGATAAACCACGTCAAGTGATCCTGGTGACAACAACTGCTGTCAAATGTGCTGGAGTGAAAAACTGGGTGCATGCCAGCCATACTATCAGAGTTCAAGATCCTGAAGCTCGACCTGTGAGTCGACATCTGGAGATATCTGATACCAGTTCAGCATCCGATGCAGAAGTCGAAACAAGCAGGGTTCCAGATCCTGGAGCTCGACCTGTAAGTCGACATCTGGAAGACCCAGGTACAAATTTGACAACAGAAGAATAACTTGAAATAACAAAAGTTCCAGAACTTGAAGATCGACCTGAAAGTCGACATCTGGAAATATAAGATACTAGTTCAGCATCTGAAACAGATCAGTCAGATTGTGATGAAAAGCAAAAGAATAAATGGAAAACTGACATTATAAACGAAGAAACTAAACCAAGAGACAGTGACAATGATCAGCCAAGCACAAGTTATGGTAGATTTCCTTCAAAGATTGTCGAATTAGTTGAGGGAGTGTTAGATTCAGATAGAGAGATAGAAGAAGAATCGGAAGAACCCCGAGGAGCAATAGGGACAGACCAACAGGGAAATTTAGAAAAAGACAGAGAGACCAACGAGAATCCGGAAGAAACTCGAGGAGGGATAGAAACAAGTGTCCCAACAGAAAAGGCACAGGAAAGTTCAGATTTAGAGAATGAAGGGGAAATCATAAAGTTCAAAATAAGAGGAAGTGAAATAAGGACTGAAACAGAATCAGAAGAAAGCGAAGAAGAGAGAAAACAGAGACTAGGACCAAGAAAGAGGACTTGGAGAACTGAACGAGAGGAAAAGGAAAGTGAACCAAAAAGGCAGAGAAAAGGAGACAATTGGCCCCACGAAGTCAAAAAGACTGAGATACAAAATAATAAACTTAAATAGAGATAATGCAGAACAGGTAAATGAGATAACAAGTCAAAAGGAACAAGGAAAACAAAGTGGAAAACAATTGCAGAAAACGAAGAGAGTGAAGAAACCTAATTTGAAATATAAGTCACCTGAGTGGCTATACATCGCATTGACTGACATCAAAGAAGAAGATAACACTCACGAAAGCCCAGAAGAAAACTGCAAACCAATGGGTGAGAGTGAAGTGCAACAAGTCTGAAAAGGTAAAGAGAAAACCTGGACTGGACATCAAAACCTGAACGAGACAAGGAAGAGTTCTGAAAAGAACTGAAGAAAGTACCAATCGAGACAAAGTGAAAGGGTAGAGTGGCTGATACGTCATTCTGAGGTGTGGTGACACATTTTCTGTTCATATATATATAGCTAGGTAATAGAACAAAATGGTAGACACAGAGAATAGGAAGTCTAGATGTGAGTTTTTGCGTAGATGGTGTAGAATGTGTTTCTTTTGTACAGGTTTATTGATGTTTATCTGGCTTATTTTAGCAATCACAATTCCAATTAGGTTAGCTGTAGAGGAAACGTCCATATTAGGGAATAACACGAGAAAGGACAAAGAAGCTAACACACAGAACACAGCAACACTAACAGATAGTACTGAGTTACATAAGGATAGATCCATAACTGATTTTTCTAAGAACGTTTTCACAAAATTGTTATATGAGTATGTAGAAACAATGGATGTGAGGGATTGTTATGTTTGTATGCAATTACCTGCGTCTGTCACAGAAGGTGTGACCTATCATCACCTTCCTTTGACGTATGGGATAACATGTAGTGTTCTAGCTAGTTTATTTTATAAAACAGGTAGATTAGAATATTACTATACTGACATAAATAAGGTTTTTGCGAAAGTTCCTATAATCCCTGAGTTGAATAAGGTGAAAGAAGCAAGAATATTTGGTGAATTTTTCTTAGAAAATAAAGATTTAACATTAGAATATGTAGTTAGGCACAATCTTACCTGTGAATTAAAGAAAGAAGAAAAGGTATTTTTAGAAATGGTAGAAAACAGAAGAGTTAAGTTTCAAAGAAAAATAATAGAAGAAGAGACAAAAACACCCCTTTGGGCGTTTGAAGGAGAAAATCATGATAAGAGAGAGACAAATGCAGCTATGACTTTAGATTGGCCCCAACAGGGAAAGTTGTGCATTAGTAGAAATAGGACTAGGTATGATAACTATTTCTTGGGTTCCAGTGAATGCCGAGACACTTACAAAATTTTAGGAGGATGGGGATTCAAAGGAGGAAAAGATCCAATATTTCCAGGGATCTATTATATTTGCGGAAATAGAGCTTATTACAGGTTGCCGGATCATTGGTATGGGTTGTGCTATTTAGGCCTGGTCTTTCCAAAGATTTTTCATGTGGAGAGAGGAGAGAAAGGAACACATGAAATGGGTGAAACATTAACACGTAGGAAAAGGGAAAGTTTTTCAGAAATAGTTAGTGACATTTTTGGAGCATTGATACCAGCAGTGGGTATATCTTTGAATGCATTTAAGATTCGGAAACTGTCCACAGTAGTAGATCGTTTATCAACGAATACTGCTGGAGGGTTCTTGATGGTAAATACTGAGATGGTTGCTATGAGAGCTATGGTGATGCAAAATCGACTTGCCCTTGACATTCTTTTGGCAAAAGAGGGTGGAGTCTGTGGAATGCTGAAAGTCCAACATTGTTGCACTTACATTCCAGATAAAAGTGAAAATATACAGAAGTATATAAAGAATATTACTAATTTGCACAAAGAGCTTGCTCCACTGGAGGTTGAAGGTGCCTGGGAGAAACTTGGTAAGAGTTTTTCCTCAATACCAAAATGGTTCACTGAAATAGGTGGTTCTATTATAGGGAAAGTTCTAATATCAGCAACAGTAGTAATATTAGTAGTGTTATTAGTGAAATTAGTTTATGTATGTATTAAAAGGAGAAAAAGACAAAATAAAATAAAAAGAGAAAATAAGATAAATAAAGAAAGAGAACGAGAATTGGGAGAAATAGAACTTGAAGAACTAAAAGAAAACATGTATGAAAGAACAAAAAGACAAGATGAAAGGGACACTGATGTGTGAACTAACAAAAGCAAGTGGACAAGAAACATTTTATCTGAAAATTGTGTAACATGGGTTTTTGTGGTGATATTAAAAATCACCAAAGGGGGGAGTTGATGGAGCAAGGTAAATGAAATAATTTTGGAACCTCCCTAAATTAACACTAATAAATTAATGTTACTAATTGTTTGATGGACTAATCAACAATTTACACCGTTGGTAAACATTTACACAAATGGTAATCGCTATTTATGTGCAAATTTAACTTATTTACAATTGTAAAGTGAAGTAATATTAATATAGTGATTTGCGTACTAATTAGAGCAAAATCGCATTATTTGTGCTATGTAGTAAAATTGTATTGTGGCAAAAGAATGCGGATGGTAAGTAAACATGGCTTTAAATGTCGCTTCTGCTAGGTAACACCTAACTGGGGTACTTAGAATGACGGGTGGGAAACAGAAAGGCTTATTTTCTTTATTTTAATTATGATTGTGTTTGTTTTCATGATAGTTCGTACGGGCCTGCTAGGCCATACTGCGAAAATGGCTGCCGAGGCAGATGAGGTCAATGCGCAGACGCAAAGATGTCCTCTAAGCGGAAGAAAGCCACAGAGCTAAACCACGTGGTTACAGTTCAATCCCAGAGTGAGAAGTGTCAAGGTCAGGTTGACCTGACTTGGGGAGAATGCCAAGAAAGACTCAGCACGCATCCGTGAGAATGGAAGCTGAACCCAAATGAATTAACAATGGACTGCTTAAAAATGTGACAAATAAAAGTGAAACATTAAGTGGACTGTCAATTGGACTGCTATTACCCAAAGGTCGTGTGAAAGTATAATCCTTAAACAATTTTAGAACCAGTTTGAACATGGAGGGCAATGAGGTGATTCTTGCCACCCCTCCAATGGACCAATTAGCGTGATTCTCGCCCCCAAAGATTGCAACTTTTCGTTTAGTAAGCTAGTAGTAGGGTATAAGAGGACCTACTCTTAAGTAGGAGGAGCGCTATTCCTGCATAATTTTTGAGCACTGAACATTGATGCTGAAGAAGCTGCTGCTATTTTCTGTAGGCCATTTTCTTTATAGAAATATTCATTTTGGACTTTAAACTTGACTGGGAAAAGGAACGAGACCGATGCGGGAAACCTGTATGGGAGGTCCATCGAGGAGGCCTTTAGCGGGACAGACAGTCAGTTTTGGGAGTTCCATGCTGTGATCTACAATTTATCTGCTTTGGTGAACTTTTTATTCTCCATCTGAGAAGGGTATGCATAAAATTCTTTCTAAAACTTATTTCTTATATGCTATTGAAATGTATTAAAATGATTAATAAACTTGAATCTCACTCATGCATTTAAGAAAATAGATCAACTTTATTCTAATTAAAACAACGAGTCTGTGGTTCTTTAGCTCAATATTAAGTGTAATGATTAACAGGTTTTGAATGTGATTGAGCCGGTCTTAATCACCATCAACTTATTCTACTAGTTGGTCCATCGACCAAAGAGCGGAATACCTTGATGTTTTAGAACCGACAGGATTAACTGATTATGTATGATGTTTAAGGTAATATCCTGTTAATTTTAATAAGGTATCCCGTTCCTCCAGCAATTTCGTTCTTCTCCAAAGTGAAAGTGGATGTGATCCAGGGAATAATTTGAGAGAGTGTATGATTATGCGGTGTTATGGGCCCCACCGTCATATGGTATAGCTGTTGTGAATGATCTTTACCTGGATGTTATGTCCAAAGGAGAAGAATTTATATTAGCCGCGCTGGATCAGATTTCAACTCTTTGAATACTCGGCAGAGCACTCTTTCCTTGCATAACTAGAACTTGGAACTGGAACAAAGTGTGGTGGATTAAGCCACACTTTTATACTCATTTTCCAGATACAGGATGTTGATCCACTGTTTGAGGTCCTGGAACCGGTTTGGGGTGGTTCTCTTTTGAATGTAAGTTTCAGGCTGAAACACAGATATAACCTCAGTTCAAGGTGATGGCTTTCATAGCAGGTAGTGATGATGCTGGCACCAGGCAGGAGCATCCAAAATATGGGCACAACTAGTGTGAAGACTCTGCACCTGACTGTCATCAGCCTTCCTGAAGGGACAATTAAGGAAAGACGAAAGGGCAGGCCTAAGCCCTGCCTAGAAACTTTTCCTTATTCAACAACAGAATCTGTTGACTCATCCGCTCTCCCCTACCACCCACCAGTCGACGGTGCTCTGAAAATGTACTCCCTTGCTAAATGGTCCTTATTGAATGCCTAAGGATAGCCCTGTGTCTGTCCTTCCTCACTTTAGTGTCAGGATCTTCACCCTCTAACTTCAGGAGTGCACGCAATACACTACCACTGTCTGGGGGAAACTAAAGCCATCCTCCATCTTGTTCCATGCTAAACAGGGGATCATCCATATTGGGTACCATTGATCCCAGCAACCATACTTAAATCACACACACTCTCACTATCATGCCTGTGCCACACATACACAATATACGCATGCCCTTGACATGCACACTCAATGTCAGTACGAGGGTCTGGGTACCACATTGAAGTGAATGGGGCCACACTTCTATGTGACACAGGAAAAAGGTCTGGTCACAACAATTATTTTGCTAACATTGGTACCGTACCACCCTTGCTTCATGTCAACAACGCTTGCTTCATGTCAACAACTAGGACATGGATAGAAGTTTTATCACAACAAAAGAAGGCATGTTTGGTGCACTCACCAGGTAACAGGACAATTGCTGGACCTTGGCATGACTAGGGACATGCCTAGATCACAGCAAGACTGCTACATCACTGTGTTAGGTGGGCCGGTAAAAAGTCAGGATACCAGTTTTACATGTAGTTGGGTTGCTCAGGGCAGGAATACATGCCCATATGCCATGCATGGGATATTCCCCAAATAGAATTGTCTTCCTAGCTTCTTTGATCTGTGGCTTTGATTGTCATGTGCATGGGATCTGATTTCATTAAATAAGGGGACTCGAGACTCCAGGGAAGACTTCTATAAATGAATCACTAGGTACTTTGCGATAATGTCTGAGTGTATAAAAACAATTGTACAGTCTCACAGGTTCCTGCTTCTTTGTTTTTGCTAATACGGTTCTCCGTTAAGATGACATAGTTCCAGGCTTCCTGATAAGGCTTTGGTGTCCCGGCTTCCCCAGTGGCTTATCCCTCGGATAAACAGCAGGTAAGTCTCATTAAACAAATGTATAGATAGAAAAAGAAACAAGCGTCATTCCTTACATTCCCTTTTAATCCTGGTCTCAGACTCAGGTTTTACATATGAAATACAGCTTTAGGTTCTGTGTTAGGCTGACACATTCTTTTTACTTTGTGCCATTTAGAAAAGTAAGGTGGAATATACCCCGAGTGGTTCTTTTCACCCCTCTTGCCAAGGTTCTGTCATTCGGTCTTGACTGGGGAGCACAGCCCACCGTCTCTTCTTCATGCATGCCAAGATTGGAAAGCATAAAAAGGGAGGTTTTAAAAAAATGCAGTGAGGTTATTTACTCACCCTGGGCAGGCCACGGCTCGTCCTCGGACTGTGGCGAAATTTCAGTGGTGAGGCCAGGAAACTACAATTCGGTCCACTCTTCCTTTTCGTCCTCTTGACATTTTCCCCTTTTCCGGCACATTCCTCCTGCTGGGGTCTTTCCTCTCTGCTTCTGGGGTCCTGCTGACGTCCTCTCTGATCTTGTGGCTCCCGCTCTTGGGTTCTCGGTGGATTTCTCGACTGCCTTCTCCTCGGTGCTCCTGGCTCTGGCCTTTTCCTGTGGGTCATTCCGTTGGTCCTCCCTTTATTTTCCTCCCTTTTAGTCATTTTTTATTTTCTCTCTATCTCTCTATCTCTCTCTCTCTCTATCTCTATCTCAGATATGTACTGGAGCCCGCGATCTTGCCTGCTCTATGTCTGACATGGTAAGTACTCTTACCCCCATTCACAGTCTATTTTGGATAGCCACTCATTATTTTAAATATTATTATGTTTATCATAATATTATTTTATGCTTTTTATTTTTATTTGTGTATGTTTATGTTTTTGTGGGTAATTGTCTTGTTACCTTCGGTTGTCCATTTATTGCAGACATATTATCCGATGCACCAAACCCAACTCTTTAATGCTCATACTTGTCTTCCCAAGAGGCTTGGAGCCTCACTGTTGTGCCTGCACGCTTTTGGTAGGCTCAGATACAGCTGTACCTGCCTCAGATGAAGCATTAGGGGTGCAAACATAATCAGCCTAGACCAGTGCTATCCTCAGAGACAATAAGCATGGA
Organism: Calotriton arnoldi; assembly: GCA_963921515.1. Classification (NCBI taxonomy): domain Eukaryota; kingdom Metazoa; phylum Chordata; class Amphibia; order Caudata; family Salamandridae; genus Calotriton; species Calotriton arnoldi. The sequence goes on along the minus strand of CAWUFW010000301.1, from coordinate 4,437,032 downwards.
ATGTAGTACTACGGTGGATAACACCTTGAGCTACTTCTGCCAAAATCTGCTGCAAGAAAAGATACTCACTCAAGGGCATGGGAAAAACAAACTTCCCACCGAAGAGCTGTCTTTGCTGTGAAGTAGTAACTTTGGTGCTTCACATAGATTTGTATTAATATATTTCAGTTTTTTGCATCTCCCTTTCTTTTCTTTACTCAGCCACCAACAGTATCCAGCATGAATATATCAGAATGGGCCAAAGCAACAAAGAGTGATTCCATGGAATCTTCGTAATTGGGTTTTATGCAGTTAACATAAGAACAATGAAACAAATTGACACCTCTGTGGCACACACGTTATGGATCAGTGTAATTAAAACATTACGGCATAGCAGACATCATGAATGCCCTCAACATTTAGTCCAAGGATCTGAAGTCTCACCATTGACCCCATACTTGTATCAAATGTTCGGGGACAACCCCTGGCTTTGTACACTTTGTTTGGCTAGCATGCACCGTCGACTCCCGCCATCCAAAGCAACATGATTGAAGGCTCCCTACTCCCCCACAGCCGAGCTATCAGGCACATGCATCAACGTTTTTTGCGAGCGCAAACGGTGCGATTTGCAAAAATCGGCCGTTTGCGCCCGCAAAAAGGACTATTGCGATGCATCAAGGTGTAAGGCACTCGCAATTTAAGAAATCGCAATTTATTACGATTTCTTAAATTGCGATTGCATTTAAGGAATCGCAATTTGCGATTCCTTAAATGCAATGCAATAACCACTTTTAGATAGCGATTTCGCTATTTGGTGCCGCAAATTACCGAGCAATTGAACTGGTCGATAATGTGCAAAAACTTCGAAAAATGCACTAAAGTGCATTTTTCAAAGTTTCATGTTGCACACACACATGCCTTTTGGGCATGTGTGTGCGCAACATGGGTGCACATCACAATTCCAGGGGTGCAACAAGGTGTCCTTTTGACACCCTTGCACGTTTGTAATTGCATGCGCAATTTGCGAGTACCTATTGGTACTCGCAAATTGCGCATGCAATTTCCCATTCATTAATTGCGACTCGCAATCTGCAAGTCGCAATTAAGGAATGTTTAGGAATCGCTATTTTTATAGCGATTCCTACATGCATAGGCTTTTGCGAGTCCTTAATTGCGATTCCTTAATAATCGCAATTAAGGACTCGCAAAATCATACCTTGATGCATGTGCCCCTATATCTTTACAAGCAAAGCAACCATGAGAGCCGCATTGCAGAACAATAATGTGTATTTAGGCAGCGTTTGATCCCGCCCTTATTCCAAACGTGGCCAACTTCTGGTCTACTGCCACATGTTCATCCGTGACCTCCGAAAGGCAACGACACTTGTGCCTAAAAGGGCTGTAGCAAAGGGCAGACCAAAGGGTATGGACCAGCGTCCATTGATGTCCACATCTCCGGAGACACTTATCATCCTGTGCTTTCCCCAGATGGAAAATCCTGGTTCTACTGTCTCATGCACAATGTAATATTTTAAGCTGTACCAGCCGGAACCCTGCCTTAATCGCAACCTCTCTTGGATGGCCGCATGCTTCCTCCCAGTCTCATCTGCCGGGTCACATTAAAATACATGAGAATTATAAAAATATTAGGAAACAAATTCAAAATTGTATCTACAGAGTAACCCATCATCCAGGCGCATCTTTGTCTAACTTTCGAGCACTTATGGTCAGATACAAGGTGGGTGTATTTACCATTGAAGAATTCTGCCTTGAGACCTAGAAGACAGTAGGGCACACATGTAGGCTCGCTCTGCAAGCTTTCCAGGGTGGGAGCCCTCAGTCAAGCACAGAAAACTGATTTTGAAATTACCTAGTGTTACAAGTTCTCAAGTTTAGGCAGACCCACAAGTGCACAACTCCAGCTAGAAGAAGTAGGGTTGTACCATTCTAATCAGAAGCTACAAACACCTCTGGAGCTCCAACAGTTTCAGCAGGATGCAGATATGTGCAGCCGGCGAAGTCACTTCTCGCATACCCTCATGGTGAGGTCCTGCTGATTCCATTGTAGGGCATTTTAAGAACTCTGAGTGGGCCAAGTAGCTTTCTGCATGTTTTCGATTATGGTCTGCTTGACTGCTTGCACCTCAAAGTATCTCCCATTTCAAGTAAGGAGCATTTTTAAACCCAGATAAAGGCAGATTTACCAACCCAATGTTTTTAAATGCAGATGTTCAGGAAGGGGTGTAAGGATCAGATCACTTCGTTCAGTGTTCTCTGCAGCCACCACGTTCTTTTTCTTTTTCTTTTTTAAACTTTATTTGTCATTTTCAAGCTTCATAACAACACGCAATAGAAAAAGGCCCATGCAATGGTAAAACAGAGCTTGATTAGTGTTAACTTGCCAACAGCCTGGTATGTATGGCAAGCATTAGTGCAAACAGATTTATTCAATAGGTAGCCGGTTCTTGAGGGATGGCGGCGTTTGCATATCCAATCATAATATCGAGTCACAGCATGAGATATGAATGGTGGTACCATACATGGCATTCACTGTAGGGGTGCAGAGTGCCACAACAAAAAAATTACAGTTCAACATATCAAGCCGGTATCTAAGGTCAAAAGGTAGTTTCGGAGTGGTTGCCATATGTCTTCTGGTCGTGAAGTGGGGGGTTGTAATGTAGCATATACTTCACTAGTCGTATCACAATAGACTATGCTTTTCAACAAGGTGATATCGGTGGGACAGATCTTGCTGCCCCAGTGAAGTGCCAGTCCTCACTTCGCAAGCAGCAGCACATTGGTAGTGAATCTACGCACACCCTTTGGAACATCGCTGATATACCCCAAAGGGACAATAGATGATCAGGTGTAAGCACAACCCCTATCATGGTGGATATCAGGGAGAAGATTTTAGTTCAGTAAGTCCCTATGTGTGAGCTTGTCGAAGTCAAATGTGCGAAGTCAAATGTGCGAAATCCGCCTCATCAGCTTGCCATTTGGGACATTGAGATGTTCGTATGGGATCAATCCTAGCCAGGTTACGAGGTGTGGTATATGCATGGTGCAGGAATTTGTAGTGCAATAGCTTGTATCTATGGTTAGGGGAGATAAGCCTCGTTTGGGTGCAAAAGTAGTGCCAGATTTTGTCAGGTAGCGAACGCCCCAGGTCCCGTTCCCAGGCTGCTCTGATCTTCCCATCCAAGTCTGGTACAGTCTGGAAACCAGCCTCTCCCCTGTCTGCATCAGCAATGACTAATGTAAATGATGGAAAATCATCTGGGGCTAGCGGGTAGGAGGGCATACGAGCACGCAGTGTGTTGTGGAGACGTTGGAGTATAAAATGGTCCATGTGTGTATCGTCCCCAAAATGAGTAGCGTCTGAGTGAGTAAGGACATTGCCTTCTGGAAAGAGATCCCCAATCATGTGTAAATTGTGGCACAATAAGGTGTGCTGCACCAGGTTTGCTTGTGTGAGGGGTAGACCACTGCAGAGGCAACAACAGAGCTTCCTCCATGCCCAACTCTGGATGCCCTTAGGGAGTGTTGAGGGGAGCGGAGCATGCCCTGATTAGTCTCTCTCTGGCCTCGCATAGAGGAGGTGCGCTTCCACATGATGCCAGTGATAAACTGCCAGGTAGTACAACTGTAAGTCTTTCACACCAAACCCACGTCGTTCATAGGGAAGCACCAGGGTGTTCCATTTAATCCAGGGTCTGCGTCCTGCCCAAATAAGTCACAAAAGAAGGTTCCTTAGAGTAGTAAAGAAGCTTTTAGTTAAGGGGATTGGTATATTCACGAATAAATACAAGAAACAAGTGTGCAGTATGATTCCCAGGTATTTGATAGATCCCTCATACCAAGTCAAGAGGTACTCAATGGTTTCCTGCGGATTAATGTCGGAGAGAGGCAATAGGTCCGATTTGGCCCAGTTGATAGTGAGGCCTAGAGGGCCACCAAATCTAATAATTTCTAGTACAATGGGAGCGAGGTTGTCATTGGGTGCTGGACAAAAAGGAGTATGTCATCTGCATACATGGATATCAATAATGGGCATGGTCAAAGTGCAGGCCTCAATGAAGGTGTTTCTCCTGGAAGTGGCGAACCAGGGGATCCATGGCAATGATAAAAAGCTACTGGGTCCCTCTAGGCACTATGAAGGGATCAGTAAGAGAGCTGTTGAACCTCAACCAAGCCACAGGGTTTGAGTAGAGCAACATGATAAGAGCAGTATAGCCACGGGGCAGCCCCAATTTATCCAGTGTCGCTTTCAGCAAAGACCATTCTAATGAGTTGAATGCCTTTCCGCCATGTAAAAGGGCTACCCCTGTGGGGACGTCAGGGGAGATCCTGTTCAACATTGTAAAGATTTTACGCAGATTTATGGAGGTGGACCTCTGCGGGAAAAAGCCAGTTTGTATTGGTGATCTGTTCCATCAAGAGTGACAGTCTTTTTGCGATAACCTTTGCCAAGATTTTATAATCAAGGTTAAGTAGCGAGAGTGAATGGTATGAGGTACATAACGGGGGTTCCCTACCGGATTTCAATAACAGCATGATCACAGCTTTCCATAGCATGAGTGTGAGAGCCACCCCACCCGGGGGCATGCAGCGTACACTTCTAGAAGATGGGGGGCAAGTAAATGATTGTACGCTTTATAAAATGCACCTGTGAGTCCGTCCAGGCACAGGGCTTTAGACTCATCAATAAAATCTATAGCCTGTATTATCTCCTCGCAAGAGATAGGTTTACTCAAGAATGGTCTCTGTCTGTCTGTTATCCAGACTATCGCTATCTCAGCTAGGCTGCCCACAATGGCAGCGGCATCACCATTCGTCCGGGAGGAATATAGTCATTTGTAATAGCGTAGGAGCTCTTTTGTAATAACCTCATTATTTATTACCTATACATCCCCATCCAATCATAGCTCCTTGATATACCCACTGTGTCTATTGGGGTGCAGCAGCCAGAGTGCGGCCCGGGCGCTCTGCCTCTCCATACTGTCTGGCTCTCGCGAATTTCCCCAAGTAGGCCATCTCTCTGTAGCCAAATCTCGGACCTTGCCCATCAGGACAGAGCCACGATGTAACTGGTGCCTGCGGCATAACTGGGAATCCTCATGGTCAATATAGTACAATTCTGTCTCCATACGGTCAAGAAGGGTACGAATATCACGCAATATTCTGGTATGTTTAGAGATTCGCACCTCGCGGATATATGCCTTAAAGGCTTCCCATAGAGTGGCCTGTGGTGTAACTGAGCCAGTATTAAGTGTAAAATACTCAATGATGGAGTCACGGAACTCTGTTCGGAAAACCTTGTCATGGAGTCAGTGCCCAAGAAGCGCCAATGTCACTTCAGACCACCCCCGTAGGGTGCCTTCAGTACCATCGGCACAGGGGAATGGGGGATCCGACAGTGTGTGTGACAGATGGAACACATTTGTGAGCCATAGAGTTGCGTTCGCAGAGATAAACCAGTAATCAATTCGTATCCCTACCCCATGAGGTGAAGAATAAAATGTATATTCTGAGGTATTGGCATGTCGTAGTCACCATGCATCAGTCAAAGCATAGATATCGATGATATCTCGTAGGACTCATAAAGATCATGTCTTACCACCCACATTCAATCCCATGGAGTCTACCAAGGGGTCATGCACCATGTTCAGATCTCCTCCCATTACTATCAGGTTGGCCTCAACCAGTCCCATTAGGGCCGAAAGCTTCTGGTAAAATTCAGGGGCGTCTACGTTTGGGCATATATACATGCTGATCTGCCAAAATTTCAGCAACAATGACATATCTCCTGTCGTCGTCTATAAATCTAACTGTGAGTGGAAAGGGGAAACTTGTATGTATTAATGTGCACACCCAGCGTGAATATGAACTGTAGTATGAAAAATACTGACTGACCCTCCTCCCTCAGGATGATGCAATGTAGATGTAGCTTGAAGAGGGAAGTGAGTCATCTGAAGAAAGGCTATTTTTATGCCATGTCAAATCAAATAAGAGACTACTTGTTTGCCTTTGCGGAGGTTATTGAAACCCCTAATGTTTCATGTCATGGTGGTGAGTTCCGCCACCCGGTCCCTCCCACTGTTCTCGAAGGGCGCCCATGAATGGTCTCGAATAGGTGTAAATGAGAGTTGTACATACCAGATGGGAATGAATAAAACAAACAAAAACCGTAACCACAAATACTTACAACACCCTTCCCCTACCCACACTAGATGACCAAGCATCCAGGGAATCCCAGAATAAACAAAAAGAAGAACGTATACCCCAACAATCTGTAATCTGGTATGCACCTCAGGGGAGGCAACACCACGGCTGCCTGGACCCTTAAGAACAGCGATCCTGAATAGTAAACGCTGAAAAGGTTTTTGGTTGAATAATCACTCTGCACCACAGCGAGACAAGGGACCAAAGAAGTTGCTGTCAAGGAGTAGGAAAGGCTGTCTGCGGACATCAGGTAAGGTAGGCTGAGGGTAGTCTGAGGAAGGTGCCACTCAGCCAGGGGGGGAACGCTCTGCGGCGGCAGGGACAGTAGAAAGAGAGCGTTCCTGTATATTCTGGCAGGAAGACATCTTCTACCTCCGTGTTGTTTATAAAAGTCAGTGGTTTCTGCTGGGGTGTGGAAGATATGAGTCTTTCCATTTACTTCTACTCATAATCAGGTCGGGTAGAGCATTCCATATTTCAGGCCCTTTTGTGGAGAGTGTTTTTGACTTCCGCGAACTTGTACCCCGATGGTCAAGTCGGGGAAGAGGGATACGAGGGAGCCCAAGAATTGCAGTGGGCCTCTCTCCCATGCCAGGCACAGTGCTGTGTCTCTGTCCCTATAGCTGAGCAGGCGAGTGATAAGAGTGCTCATGGGGCACCAGGCAGCGGATGCGGGTCGAGGGATCTGTGGGCTTGTTCTACTGCAAATGTTGCCATAAAGCTCTGTCTGTCAAAAAGGTCCGCAAGGAGTCACTCAACAAACAGGTCTGGGCGGCCCATATCCATCAACTGTGCCACCACCATGATTCGGATATTATTGCGGCAAGACCGTGCCTCCAGGTCCTCGTTTTTAGCTGCAACAGACATGTGGGGTCACTCCTTCTTTTTTAGGCATTTCGCTGTAGTTGTAGCGGCATCTTCCAGCCTGGGGATGCGCTCCCCAGGGCAAAACATTTTGGTGGGGTGACGGTATAGTCACTCGCCCATGCGGTCAAGTCTGTTGGTGAGTGTGTCAAATCTGGCATCGATTGACCAAAATCCGGCACAAAGTTCTGCCATTATAGCTGCAGTGCCATCCGATGGTCCTGGCACAGTGTCCCCTGTCACACCATCTTCCACGTCGGAGAGCAGTCTTAGGTTGTTCAAAGAGGAGTTTTCGTTGCTTTGGGTCACCCTGTCTCATTATGACTCAAAAGGATGTGGGGGGTAGAGAAAAAAAAATCCCCTGGGTGAGCTGCCACCCGATATGTTATGTGGCTGGCTACTCAAAGTCAATCCCCAGTGATGCTGCCAAACGTGACAGGTCACCAGCGGCACAGTCCAGCGACAGGTAGGATGTAGCAGGGCCTGGGGGTTGCAGGATAAGTATGCTCAGCCAGTTAGTTTGGTGTAGAGTGGTATGCGCCAAGGAAGATCACTATTGTCGAAGGGCTCATCTTCATCCCCAGCCCTGTTAGGTTGCACCAGAGCTGTGGCCCAGCAGTGGGACAGGTTGGGCACACAAGGTTACAGAAGAGAGTGGAGTCCCCCAGCGATCTCCAGGTCTCCATCGCTCTCCCAACTGCTATTTCCACCCTCATAGGGCCATGTGTGCCAATGTAAGGGCAGACCCCCCAGGCCCGTCTGTCGCCGCAAGGTTTATGCCCGATTGAAGATGGCCAGAGAGGCCCTCACCTGGTCTCCGCTCGTCCGCCTCCCAGCGACACCAGCAGGCCATTCAGGGGCCGCGGCAGGAGTTTGCAGGGGCTAGTCAAGTGGCCCAACAAGGCTCAATAGCCTCTGCCTCAGGCTTACCCACGGCCCCTGTCACAGCGGGGCCTCTGAGGTGTGTGCTCGGTCACCAACAGTCAGGCCCGCAATCCGTCATCCACATGCTCGGCCCAAAAGTGGCAGCAGATACCGCCTCAGTCAGACCATTTGGTCCGGCAGTCCCAATGGGCCTAGATTGTGGTAGAGTGGTAATGGAGTCACTGGAGCTTCACAGCCAGTCGGCCATCTTGGTCGCTGGCGTGGCCACGCCCCCCAGCTACCATCTTCTTTTAGGTGCAGGACCTTTTCATCCTCCCAACAAACAACTCATTGATGCAGGCTCATTTCTGCAGGCCTCTGTCCCAGCAGAAACATGTCTAAATATCCTAGGAACCATGTTAGGAGCATGGCTCAATATGTATTTGAATAAAGTCCTGAACACAGACATTCACATCGAGGGAGAAACAAGCTCCAGAAATTTCCACCTGGCATGCAATAGGATCCCTTCTTGCTGCAAGTTAGGAGACCTCTTTGTCTGTAGTTTTAAGCAAGTGTTTAAGTGCCTGGGGGCAAGTAAGAGTTTTTTGTAAAAGCAACTAGCATGCCATTCATGGAGTATCCTAAACCAATCTATAAAAAGGCTTCCATACAACACACTCCTACTTTTACTTTTTAGTGATGTAAGTTCTGTGCCTAATGGAACTAAATTTCTCCAACATGTATGAGGATACCTCTGGAATCTCTCAACTCCAGTCAAGCTCATCCACTTCATCTGTGGGTGTTCAATTCCTGATGGCCATTGTACACATTGTTTAATTAAACCTTTTTTTCAAACTAACATACAAACTCCACCCACACTGACTTGTAATATGTATTTTAAATATGTATGTAATATGCATTTTTAAGTTCCCATTGATCATGAGTGTGAATTCTAGCAAGGTCAAATCAGCTGCCCATGCTTCTCAGGTTAATAAATTGAGTGCCATTAAATTTGGTAATAGTAACATCAGTTATAGGGGATAAACATAACAGAAGCGTGGTATTATGCGCTCTATAAAAATAAGGTTATGTTTGCTTGATAATTATTACTATTGTCATTATTGGCTCATTTCACTCTGACCATCTCATCCGTTGACAGTCACACACTTGTTACTGCTCTCAACACTACACATCGCTGCATACCTACTTTGCACAAAATAAGGCAAACCCAAACCTTCCATCCCATGGTATTCACAGCAATGCAACATCAACAAGACACACATCTGGATTCGGAATAAAAAAGACATGGCACAGATCCATGCAATCTCAATATCTCAAGGTACTCATTGCTGCCTAAGAAATAAAAAAATATTTATGGTCAAGGTAAAATCCTGCCAATTCCTAAAAACAACTATGGAGGCCAAAAAGCAGACAAACACCACCTGTATTGCACTGCTTCAACTCATTTGTGTTTTGTGCCCTTCACTAAAATATATCTTTATTTAATTAGAGAAACTAAATATTGACAGACACCAAAAACATCACAAACACTCACTCTGATAAATCAAGCAAGCCTCCTCCCCCTAGGCATTTTGAGCTTGCACTCCATACAAGCACTGACAAGTGAGTCGCCAGCTAATATCATCCACTGCCTAAAGGTTCTCTCCATCATCATAGATGTTTTACATTTCTAACTCAAGACAGACACATCCCCCTCCTTCCTAAAGCCTATCCAAATGTCCCTCTCTCCAACCAATTCCAAGATTACATCAACTGCAACTAGCTGCTTGAGAACTACCAGTCTCGTTCTGGTTTTGCTGAAGGTCTGCAAAAGCAACTTTACAGGTAGTCAGTCGCTGATACCCTACTAAACAATAGTGAAGACCACAGCCCCCAAGAGCCACTAGATTTATCACTGGCACCATCAAGCCCTGCTAGTGGCCCTCTCCTCCCCCATAGATATCTCCTACACAGTTTTGGACTGATTTACCTCTTTTCACTTGGACAAAGACCATTGTGCTCAGAAAGACCCATCCACAGTCTCATGTGGTGTCCTCCAGGGCTCCATATTCGCATATAATGTTTGATCTACACAAGAACCCCTTTCTTGCCTTAAGGTCAGCAGGACATCAGGACATCTCACCTCATCAATACTCAAATACATTTAGCAACATCAGCAAGGAATTGGCAGATGATACGAAGAACTTCAGAACCCATGCCTAGATACTATACAAAACTGGATATTTATCAGGCACTTGAAGCTCAACCAGATATCAATGGAGTATATGCTCATCGATGGTGGGGTGCTTCTCTCCCTCCTCCAACTCCATTGGTCCCTACATAGTTATTAAATTCTCTTTCAAGGACCATGAGAAAACAAACTTCTGGGAAGCATGGTCGCAGTTGAGTGTCTTGTCAGTGTTAAGTGATTGCTGCCTCTGAACTGCTGGTCCTTTGTCCTGTCTCAGATCCACAACAGCAATGCTCTGCCATCAGTCTCCCAAACACAACACTGGCTTTACTGTTGGTATTTATATTGCACTGACCTGCCACAGAAGCTCCTGTCTGATCACCAACCAAAGAACATTTAACATATCACTAAAACCCTAAAACATTGCCACTGGCTTTCTCCATGCGCCTGCATCAAGTTGCATGATTTACAAAGTAATCATCTCATGAGCACCAGACAAGCTTTCAAGCACGCACCACATCACTGGTAGTCTTCACACCACATGGCACTCTCCCCTCGCCAAGTTAGTAATACATAAATTCTGAATGGAATGGACAAGAAAACAAGCTTTTTCTGTCTATGCACTGAGGCTCTCTGAAAATCTCCCCTGATACTTAAATCACCCCCTCTTTGCAGCAATTGCGACGTCAACTCAAAATATAAATTTCCATTGGCAATTCCATCAACAGATTGACTCCTTCTTTGCATGTCCTCACTAACATCCTTCACAGCAGGTGCACCCCATGCCACTCCTCCCCCACCTCACAATTGTATATTGGTCCACCACTGTGCTTTGTAACTGTCCTTGCATGTTCTCTGTAGCCACATATGCCTGGTTATATTTCTCCTGGTTCTATGTAAAGTGCTGCATTGACCACCAGGACCATGCTTGCAATACATAACTACACTCAACAAAGTTTAAAGAAAGTACATAAGTCAACATCACTTTGCATGCTGGGACTTTAACTTTCAATTTTACCACTGTAAGTATTGATTTGTGAGTGTCACATAGAGAGCTCTGTTGGTCTAATATTAAGGTTAAATAATACCAATAGCTATTGACAGCTTGTGGAGGTGCAGAACAAAGAAAACCCAAGTGATGAAGGAATTACAGCCATCAGATGTACCCTAGCACATCTAAGACCTTTCATGATTACATCTTTCTTTTCTGAACGTAGGGTGGATAAATCTCAATGCCAGTTTTAGCCTAGAAGGCTGTGGAGAGGTATGGTGCATGTGGAGAGGTGTGGTGCAGCGGCCAGGGCAGCTGACTTCGGAGCACAGGGTTCACGGTTCAATCCCTGGCTCTGGCGGCAGCTCAGCTTAGCACCATGTGACTCTGGGCAATAGCTCACTTAATTTCCACTCCGGCCCCCAGCGCCTTGAGACCCGTAAGGGTGAGTAGCTGCGCTATATAAAAACGGACTTACTTACATATATAAGATCTGCAGGCATAACAACCACACCCAGTCTGAGGAATCACACTTCCAAAGCATTATGTTTTTGTATTATTTTCCTGTTTTGCTTGACCACAGATGATCCAGGAATTATTTAGTAGCATGATTTAGCTGTTATGTTATGTTATGTTATGTTAAGGTATTTATAGAGCGCATGGCTGCCCCAACAACGGGGCGTCCCAGCGCTGGGATGAACACCGAGTGAGATGACAGAACAGAGGAGAGATTAGCATTGGGTGAATAGCCATGTCTTCACCAGCCTTCTGAAGGTAAGGTGGTCAGGTGTGCTGCGGATGTTGATAGGGAGGGAGTTCCAGAGGGCGGCAGCCAACACCCTAAAAGAACGCCCACCTGCTCTGGCCCTGTGTATCCGAGGGACTCTGGCCAGGAGCAAATCTGCAGAGTGCAGTGTGTTTGTGGGAGCATAGTAGGAACATAGATCACTCAATATTCTGGGGCCGATGCCCCCCAAGATTCTGTGGGTGATGCACAGCGTTTTGAAGCGCACTCTCTGTTTGAGAGGGAGCCAGTGAAGTCGACAGAGGAGGCTGGAGATATGACAGTGTTTAGGGAGGGCAAAGACAGCGCGAGCAGCAGCATTCGCAACACGCTGCAGCCTTTTAGCAACGGATTTGTTGGCTCCCAAGAGAAGCATGTTGCAGTAATTTAGTCTAGCAAGGACAGAAGATTGGATGATCAGTTGACGAGTCTTGGAGTCAAAGAGACCAAGTATAGGTTTGAGGCCCGCAACAGTCCAAAACATTTCCCTGCCACTGATTTGGCATGGGTCTCGAAAGTGAAATCGCTGTCCATCATTATGCCGAGGTTTTTCACCACCGGTTTGGGTATGGGAGGAGCTCCGAGGGCAGGAGGCCACCATTCATTGCCCCAAAAATGGTGATCTCTGCCTACCAGAAGGATCTCGGATTTGGACGAATTGAGCTGCAAGTAGTTAGCAGCCATCCACTCCGAGATTGCTGTCAGATACTGTCTAAAATTCACCATATCCTGGCTGGGGTTGTTGGAGAAGGCAAACACCAGCTGGGTGTCATCAGCGTATGACACCAGGGAGATGCCCCGGGTTTTGGCCAGCAGAGCCAGCGGCCTCACATATACATTGAATAAAGTAGGGCTTAATGCTGAACCTTGGGGCACCCCACAGCACAACGGATGAGTGCGGGAGTGAAAGGGAGGGGCCGAAACTTGGAAGGTCCGATCCTCCAGGAAAGAAGAGAACCATGCGAGGGCCGAGCCCTTGACACCGATCTCCTCCAGACGCAGGAGCAGGATCTCATGGGAGACTGTGTCAAAGGCTGAACTCAGATCCAGCAAGATTAATGCTGTGGTTCTGCCGGCATCCAAGGAGGTCCGTAGTTGTTCTGTGTCTGCCAGCAAAGCGGACTCGGTGCTATGCCGAGGCCGGAATCCGTTTTGAGAGATGTCAAGTATAGAGTTGGCTTCCAGGTAGGAAGTTAGTAAAGAATTGACATACGATTCCAAGATTTTGGACAGAAATGGAAGCAGCGAGATAGGACAGAAGTTTTCTGGCATGGAGATATCTAGTGACGTTTTTTTTAGTAGGGGAACCACCTTGGCGGGCTTCCAAGGCTTAAGGACCACCGCCGAAGAAAGGGACAGATTAATTAACTCCAAGCACTCAGGCAGGAGACATTGCTGATATTTCCGGAAGGCATCGGGTTTCAAGGGGTCAGCTGGGGAACCTGATTTGACTTTGATAAACAGTGCTTCCATGGCTTGATGGGAGATCGGGGGAGCACTGTAAGCGCGTGGGACTCGGAGCTTGCTGACGCGTTCTGACCTGTACCCCGAGGGATGTCCCCCGGGTGGAAGCTATTGTAGATGCGTTCGACCTTCTCCAGGAAGAATTTGGCCAGTGCTTCACATTGCAGACTAGAAGATATGGTGCTGTCAGTGGCAGCGGAGGGCTTCACCAGGTCCTTTAGAAGAGAGAAGATAGTTTTAGTCGGGTTATTGCTTGAGGTTATCTGGTTAGTATAGTGTGCAGCCCTAGTCTTGCGGACCAATTTATGGTAAGCCTTAATCACATCTCTGTACTCTGTCTTAGCCAGAGGGTCATAGGATCGCCTCCAGGCACGCTCTAAGACCTTGCAATTTTTCCTGGTTAGGGTCAGAGATTCATTAAACCAAACGTTGGCCTGTGCGCTTTTAGGGTAAGTAAATTTAAGCGGGATGTATGTGTCCAGAGCTTGGGTGATCCACCCCTGAAAGTGCAACAGGGCCTCGTCCATATTGGCGGACATCTCTGGGCGTTGGGTGCTTAAGGCGGCCAGAAAGGCAGCCTGGTCCAGTTTATGCCAGGGGCGCTTGAGTGCGGGAATGCGGCGAGGCTGTAATTTAGGGCCCGCTAGCGACAGCCGCATCTGGATAAGGAAGTGGTCTGTCCAAGGCATAGGGAGGGGTGGCAGCACCTCCAAGGACTGAAGATTGGAGAAGATGGGGTCCAGAAGATGGCCAGCTATGTGTGAGGAACCTGGGACCAGTTGGACTAGTTGGCATGCTGCCATGTCACCCATGAAGACATGAATATCCGGAGTCTCCTGCAGCTCTAAGTGGAGATTCAAATCCCCCACGATGTTGAAGTTGGCTGCCTGAAGGGCCAGTGAGGTGATGGCATTGGCAAGGGCTTCTCTGAAAGTAGCCGATGGGCCGGGAGGGCGGTAGATCAGAAGCCCAGTGAGCGTAAAATTGCCAGTCAAGGTGATTTTAAAGAGAGCGCTTTCGCTGTTGGCGATGTCTATAGGGACAAGGCTGCAGGTATAGGCGGCTTTATATATAATAGCGATGCCTCCCCATCTACCTGTGGTTCTATTGAGGCACCTCATTGCATACCCAACTGGAAGGGCCAGGGCAGGAATCGCCACTCTTATCGTCGGTGATAAGAGAGGCATGAGTGATTGCATGGAGGATGATGAAAACTGATTGTGTTGACAATGTCATAAAATAGGCCAGGAGTTATGAGTGATGCCTAGTTAAGATAGTGAGGCCTTTGATTGAGTGATACAGTACTGGAATATTGGTTGCATTAACCAGTAGCATATCTCTGAAAGTGTTTTAGTTGATATTAGGTGACACTGTGGCTAGCTGAGTAGAAGCTGACATCAGTGTTGTCCAAACTAGTGTTTGTTTAAATAAGGCTTAATACTGGGGCTTATCTTAGTTCCAAGACCTGCACAGTATGTCAATTATAGGAATTGAGACATATGGAGATACAATAACGAGTTCAAGATCACACTCTTGACAAATGTGGAAGCTGAGACCAAATGAATATCATATTATAAACCTATAATTTTATGATACAATCTTATCTTCCACCATCAGCGAACACCAGTGTAAAAATAATATTAATCAGAGCTGGGAATTGCTTACCTTGTTGGACGGGGTATGTAATATATTGATATTCTGGATGAGGTGGTGGCTGCTCCATAAGCTGTGCTGGGGAGACAAGAGTTCGGAAAGACAGTGCTGAGAAGTGCTGTTCTGAAGTGATTAAAATATAGTCCGCAGTTGGCAATAACTGAGTATGGTTACTCCTGGGAATTTGTTTAATAGAAATTGACACAAATAAATGCAGTGGAAGTCTCAAAAAAGTAATTTAAAGCCAGAACCTGCATTTTCAAATTGTTCAAAAACATGATCTGAAAAGTCATTCTCTTTAATAGCAGTGGCGTCTGGTAAACTTTGAAAGTGCTCAGGCGTGTATAAGGACCGCAAATTGCACCTTATGAGTTAGTGAAGCAAGCAAGCCTGACTCCCCCATAGACTCCCCCATAGGGGTTTGGGAAGTTTCTCAGGCCAAGGAAAATCTGAAAAAAGAGTTACATTTTGTATTTCACAGTAACGTATCAAAATAAATTAACAACAAAAAAACACAAGTTTCACAGAAAGCTCTGAAGAGACACTGATAAATTATTTTGATAGCTTCATGGTGTGCCAATCAAGCCTGACCTTGCGTATAGCTGATGGAAGGGTCATCTGAAAAACTTTGAAAACATGGTGCTAAAATGGGGTATTTTGAAAAGTTTCCTTGAAAAAAGCAACAGATTTTACCGGCAGTTCAAATAATCTGAATATCCCATTTGCATGACATCCTATAATTTTTCCAGATGTGTTATGCTATATAGGCCTGGGCGGAAAACTATGCTACGCTCGCGTAGTTTGCGCAACTACGCGCTACACGAATTGCACGTAGCACAGTGCAAAAACGCGTAGCATAGCGGGCATTTTTTGCTTGCTCGCGGTCCTCAACGTCAAGTTGGCGACCGCGAGCAAAATGACATCCCGGCGAGACTTTTTCCTCGTTCGCGATCAGCAACATCAAGTTGCCGATCGCGAGCGTGGAAAATAAACCTCCCGGCGAGATTCTCAACGCGGGGAGGTCAGGTTTCTCATTGCGAGTGGTCGCGTATGCTCGCGGTGAGAAACTACCAGTCCGCGTTGAGAAAACTGCTGCTCGAGTACAAATCTACTCGAGCGGCAGAAAACGACTGCTTGCACTGTGCAAGATGCCGTTTGCATGATTGCACAGTGCGGACAAGCATCCGGCACTGTGCAATCATTGCGAACAAGCATTTCCTACCGCACTACGCAGTTCACGTAGTGCTACGCGTAGCTCGCGTAGTGCGAAGTGCACTTCGCGTAGCTACGCGTAGCGCTACTACGCGAACTACGCCCAGGGTTAACATTGCTATATGTCTTTGTTTCTACATTCTATTAATTTTTATTTGTTCATACTGACCCATTTCTTTAGATTCGTGGTTGTATATTGTGACTGGCAATTGGAAGGGGAAGGCTAGTATTTTTTCGAGTTTCAGGCATCTCTAAATCTCAGTCAATAGGCTGCAGAGCTATCGCACAGGTTAGACAAATATCACCGGGCCAGAAACTAGAGCTACTTCTCACATTAGATGGAGCTTAAGATTCAGGCACCAAGCATAGTTACACCAAACTTAGGCATCAGACAGCAATATTGGTGAGTGTGTCAAAATTATCTATATAGAGTGTATAGATACAAAAGATATTACAGTATAGATAATAAACCACTTATGTCTGAATCACGAAATAACTACCCAAACTGTTGTTTTATATCACCAGGAAGATCACTTTACCAATAACTAACAAACTCAGCATGAATTTACTCTCAAATATTAATTTAAGTATACTGTGGAAATGCATTCATTTGCCACAATAATCAACGTGACATTTTCTTTATATCCTCAAATATTGTATTCAATCACTAGCTTTTCGTTTTTGTTAAATAAGCTGATTTTTCCCTAACACCATCTAGCCATATTCTTAAAAACATATGTTTTCTGTTTCCTTCGGACCACTAGTTTTTAATTGTGGGTAAATAAACTCAATGCCCCCAAGCAAATGTTTGTTATGTAAGTATGTATTGTTTTTTATACAGCACAAACCTAGCTAGGTAGCAATGGCAGCCACGGCCCGTGCAGGCAAGAGTGGTGGGGCCATGTTGGGGGGGATTCGACAGACGACCTTGAGGGAAACTTAAATAAATAGTTAATGTTCCCTGGTCGTCGTCAGTTGAAATCCCCCCCCCCCAACCCGGCCTCTCTGCCCTACCGCTTTTACCTGCACAGGCCGAGGCTGAGCAATGGAGCACTGTACATTACATGGGAGGTTGGGAGATGATCACCAAGACCACGTACAAGTGGGTATTACAAAAATAAATTCCCCATTTTTAGGCACAGAGAGATTAAGGGGTCGATTCCGATTCTGGCCGGAAATCTCTCCGACCGAGCCGGACCCGGAGAGATTTCCGACCGAATCGGACCCGTGCAGTCCGACCGAACGAGTACGATGCGCACGTATGCCATCGGACACGAGTCGGTCGGACTCCCATTGAAGTCAATGGGAGCCTGTCGCACAACGCGTGACGCGGGCTCCCATTGACTCAATGGGTGCGATGCGGACAAGTGCGCCCCTACAGCGGGTACGCGGCGGAGCGATCGCGCCGTACACGCACAGGTAGGGGGACCCATGGGTCCCCCTGTGTGCGACTTCGCGCGGCTACGCGTACAGGGGGGTCCGACACGGACCCCCAAAGTACGGCTCCGACTGCTCTTTCGAGCCGGAGTGCGCGGCTCGGTCGGACTGCTCGCGGCGCGCATCGTACTTACCCGGCCGGGGAACGTCTCCATTGCGCGGTGCGAGTCGAGTCCGAGCGAGTCGGTCGGTGCGGTTCGAGCCGGGAGCGAGTCGGTCGGAGCGGTCGGGACGCCCGGACGAGTCGGTCGGCGATTTCGCATCGTACTTGCTCGTTCGGTGTGCTGTACGGATCGGTCGGGAAACAGGCTTTCGCATGGCTTTTTTCCCGACCGAATGGTATTGGGTGCGCCTCCGACCGAGATCGGAATCGGCCCCTAAGTGATTTGCCCAGAATAACATTAAGTTGAGCCATGTGTCGCCGCTAGGACTTGAATCTCAGTACCTGGTTCCAAAGTCAGCAGCTCTAGTCACTAAGCCACAGGATCTACATCCAGTCCTGTTTTGGGAACGTCTCGGCACATATGGCTTCAGCTCACTGTTCACTATGCCTTGCTGTTTATTGGCCAGTAAGTTTGAATCTGAACTCTGAGCACGGACTTAGTCCAGGGTAAACACCACCACTGTATCATCCTTCTTCCCTAAGAGCAGGCTGGAGCTTTGCTGTCTGAAAGGTCTGGTGGCAATAAAGATCATAGTCTCTATACTCAATGCCTTCCCAAAAAGGGGTGCACCAAATACTCCGGCTCTTAGTTTTACACAGTGACAGTTGGTAATCAGAGCATGGGAGTGCTGGGGTGCCACACACGCACATGTACAGACTCACTCACACCCATGCATTCACCCACACACAAACACACACACCCATTCACATCACACACTCACATACACACATACAATCATACATATACGCGAGCACGCAACAAACATTAAATAAAAACATAACACTTACCTCTGCAACGTCTCTGGAGGGATGCCTCAGAGGTTCCAGGAGGGTTTGAACTACCTTCTCCCCTCATTGGCTGTATGGGGAGGCGGCACTCACTACCTCGTTACAGAGTGGGATGGGGTCAGTGAGAGTTGAGGGCCCACCCCACTCTGTGATGAGGTGTCAGTGATAGACACTCGGCCCTGGGCACTTTGATGCTTAAAACTGAAGCGCCAAGGTCCCAGGCAATCAATGGCTCTCCACCTCATCATGGGGGGTCCTCCAAGTGCTTTGCCAGGCTTAAGAGGTCATGCCTGCAGGAACTGTGACATCATCAGCACGGCAAAGTTCAGCTCAGCAGCCAGGAGCTTGCACATTTAGCATATAAATCGCACCTGGCTGCCTAACCTAAACATAATGAGTGTCTGTCAGGCTGACCTTTCCTCAGCCTGACAGACACTATTTATGTTGGGGAACAGGTGGGGCTGGGGTGGCCACTTCACACTTAAGGATGGGCCACTGCTGGGTTTACTTTGTGATGGTCTGAAAAATATGACTGAATGAGCCACATCCCCTCTTACGGAAGGATCAAGGGCAGTATCATGAACATACTCAGCCCCCATGCGTGTGCTCCTAAGGGTACCATGTGCTGGCTTTGCGACAACTGCCCTGCCTATATCGTATGAGTAAACTCTGAAAATCTACAAGTTAGTATATAAGCTGTACACAATGCATCTCAGAAACACGAAGAGGCAACAACTGATCTGTGTTTCCTTGTATGTAATGCAGACAGCTCAACGTCGACAAAAACTTGTGAATGGGTCTGTTGTGAGCCTGCGCACTGATGTATAATATGTTCAGGATACAGCCCCAGGATCACTAAGTTCATCATTCAACCATACTGCCTCATATCAAAATTAAAGCTTGGAACATATGGTGCAGAAACAAGGCATGAAACTTGGCAACATCACCCTTACAAACGCTGTGACTAAATTTATTGGAATCACGTTGAGCTGTGATTGTTCTTCCCCCCAAAAACCAAATTGAACTAGAACAGTGCACATTGCAAAGAGCACAATGTTAAAGGGCCTTGTGCAACTGTCTCACATGCCTGGCAACAGCGTAATTCCCACACTGCTTTCAAATGAACAAAGGCTAAGATACTTAGTAAAAATCAATGTTTTGTGGTCCTCGTGCTGGCTTTCAAATAAATATTAAATCTCATATGTTCAAATATAAAATAAAATGAATTAATGGTGTGAACTGGACAGCCGATTGATCCAAGGCATGCTGCAGCCAGGTCATGAAGTTTTTTTTACTAGCTTAGCCGCTGCTTCAGACAGCAGCACAGTTGACCGTCACCAAAGGACTTATAACTGCAGCATGCATATTAATTAGGCTTCTCCTCGAAGGACATGTAGAGGAGGTATAGGCCCAGATCAGACATTAATAATACATTTATTAATCTAGGCAAAAGTTGAAAAATATGACATAAAAACAATATTAATTTATCAAAATGATTAAAAACCAACAATTCCAACATATACATCAATAAAACACTGGTAAAAGAAACGCTGGAAATTTTCTAAAAAGCAGTGGTGGCACCTCTGCTAAGGCAGAGGGGCGTCACCCCAAAAGAAAAAGAAAATGATAATAACAATGTTATTATCATTTTATTTTTCACTATTTTCTGGCACTCTAAAGGTGCGGGCGAGGCTGTGCGAGCTGCAGAGCAGGGGAGGAGTGGTATGCACACTCTAAAGTGGGCATTACTGCTTAGCCGGCCGCCTTGGCCCGGCGGAACAGTCATGCCCACTTTATATGTTCCCCACTAGGCTGCATCACACAGCCGAACCATGGCGCTCAGACCAATCACAACGCTGCTCTAAGGCAGCATTGTGATTGACTAGGGGAGCCTGGGTGCATCCTGTTCCTGCGCGACTCGTGGACAAAGAGGACGGAGGAGAGCCGGCCGCCGGGAAGGTAAATACGTTTTTCTTATTCTTTATTTTCCCCCCCTTTTCTTTTTTTTTTTAACACCCCCACTCTCCGCCCCATCACTAATCCCCAGTAGCGGACGCTACTGCTAAAAAGAACCGAATATGTGATCCAATGCACATAGAATCTTCAGGGTCGAGCAGTCGGTTTATGTCTGATGGACCAAGCAATAAAAATACATTTGGATACAGTCACCACAATCTCCTCCGAGGAATCACTTTTGCAAATCCTAAAAGCATATACTCGATTCATTAGTCCCAAGCTCTGACATAGGGGCGCAATCCACTTAGCTCTGAGATTATCATTTTTTGGACAAAAAACAAATGTTCCTTGGTTTCATCAAAGAGAATACATGACTGACACCGAGTATGCCCGGGCTTTGCAGAGTCCCATGATGAAGTGTACACAGCACTTGGGAGGGTCCCATATCTAAACTGCAAATACAATGAATGAGCACACACCAGATGTATATAATAAACAAAAAAATCTGCCTTAGGTGCGGATTTGTGCAGTCAAAAGCATCTTGACTCTCTCCCAATATCTTGATTTGACCACCGCCCCTGCAGTGGATGGGATAGACAGAGGGTCTTCTAAAAAATGAGCTAGGCCTAGTTCATACCATGCTTTTTTGACATAGGCCAGCCACTTGATTTTCTTGGAGCATTGTAGTTTGAGAATGTCAACAAGGCCCTCTCTAAAGGGGGCTTAGTTCTTGTTATTAGCACAGTCCCTTCTTGGTATCTCGATACAAAGAAGAGGGCAGTGTGACACTGGCTTGCAATAATAGAGCACTGAGAACCCCACAATATTTATCTCATGTCATAAATTGAAAGCAATCATTCCACTAATATTTGCCATTTGTCTGAAGAATTGAGTGGCGTGAAGGTGTGTTAAAAGACCACCATGAACCTTTTATCTGTTGCCTTTTAATTATTTTATCTGATGCCCTCCACCCTTGTGAAGATCTTAATGAAGTGCAAACAAATCCATCCATCCATTCGGCTCCTTCATATGATGGGAGGCTGAGCTACTGGAAAGAGGAGTTTGAGTGGCAGGTCATGGAACAGACATGAAGGTGAGAGTAATAATGAAAATTATAAGCACTGGAAAAACACCAGCTGCATGATTTTTACAGAGCAACAATAAATAAATAAGCACTGATAGCTAAAAAAAGCCCACCGGAAATTAAAAACAGAAAAACCTAATTATTATAATTACTGCTATTATTAAAATGCCACTGAAGTCCCTCAGAAGCCATGGGTGGCTATTAAAAGTCAAGAATGGCCTTCATATGCCAGATTCATCAGTGTACTAAGGACAGCAATTATTATGACATAGATTTCCACCTTATGGCAGGCACACCACTGTACCAGGCTGGCCACCATTATTTGAAGGAGGACCACCAGGGCCGGACTGGCCATAGCGGGCACCAGGCATTTCCCCGGTGGTCCGCCAGGGTGGGGGCGGGTTTTGGGCCCCTGGGGGCCAATTTTGTTACAGGGCCGTTTTTGCAGCATAGCTGCAATATCGGCCCCTGTAACAAAATCGCCCGAAACCGGCCCTGGCAAACAGCTTGGCCGCACCACCCACCTCCGGGGGGGCCATCCGAGCACTTTGCCAGGGCCAGTTTTGGTTCCTAGTCTGGCCCTGAGGACCAGAGTATGCCAGGCCAAATATTACGAAAGGCGTAAACCACCATAATACCAACAAGCATTGGCATAGCCAATAGGTCGCGCTTTTGGGACCTTATAAGTGATTAGCCATGCAACATGTGATGTTGTTTAATGAAGGATATTGTGGTGGATAACTAAATACTTATAATGTCCCAAAGGCGAGACCTATTGGCTATGCATTGTGGGGGCCTTATAAGTGTTTAGGTAGAGCTATTGACTTTGCCAATGTTTCTAAGCTGTGCTGTAGAGAAGTGTGGCTGCTGTGCAGCATGCTGAGAAGTTGTAATTAAAAAGTGTAAGAAGCACTGAGTGATGCTGTGGTGTTGTTGAGTGATGCTGTGCTGGCCCTGAGTGATGCAGTGGTGGCGTTGAGTGATGCAGTGGTGGCGTTGAGTGATGTAGTGGTGGCCCTGAGTGATGCAGTGGTGGCCCTGAGTGATGCAGTGGTGGCCCTGAGTGATGCAGTGGTGACCCTGAGTGATGCTGTGGTGGCCCTGAGTGATGCTGTGGTTGCCCTGAGTGATGCTGTGGTAGCCCTGAGTGATGCTGTAGTGGCCCTGAGTGATGCTGTGGTGGCCCTGAGTGATGCTGTGGTGGCCCTGAGTGATGATGTGGTGGCCCTGAGTGATGATGTGGTGGCCCTGAGTGATGATGTGGTGGTGCAGAGTGATGCTGTGGTGATGCTGATTGTTGCTGTGGCGCTGCAGATTGATGAAGTTGTAGCGCATAGTGATGCTGTGGTGGTGCTGAGTGAAGCTGTGGTGGTGCTGATTGAAGCTGTGGTGGTGCTGAGTGAAGCTGTGGTGGTGCTGAGTGACGCTGTGGTGTTGCTGAGTGATGCTGTGGTGTTGCTGAGTGACGCTGTGGTGTTGCTGAGTGACGCTGTGGTGGCACTGAGTGACGCTGTGGTGGCGCTGAGTGACGCTGTGGTGGCGCTGAGTGATGCTGTGGTGGCGCTGAGTGATGCTGTGGTGGTGCTGAGAGATGCTGTTGTGGCGCTGAGTGATGCGGTTGTGGCGCTGAGTGATGCTGTTGTGGCGCTGAGTGATGCTGTTGTGGCGTTGAGTGATGCTGTGGTGACGCTGAGTGATGCTGTGGTGGCGCCTGTTGAATCTGTGCTGGCTCTGAGTGATGCTGTGGTGTTGTCGAGTGATGCTGTGTGTTTGCTAGTTACAGTGGTAAAGAACTCCCTCCAAATGTGCACGAGTGAATAATTAATGCTGATATTTAATTCGTAAAGCATTTTAGCAATACGTACATCGATACAAGGTTATATGAATAATAGCTTTTGTAGTAGTAGAAAATATATTTGAATAGTAAATATATAAGATACACTGTGCCAATTGGCACTGGGTAATTTTTACAGGTTGCGAGACTTAGTTAGTTATGTATATATAGAGTGCTTGATTGTCTCAGCTTTTGCCTTTCAACAACATGCCCTTACGAATTGAACAGTTTCCGTGCTGTTTCTTAGGCAATGTAACTAAAATGTAGGCGATAATAAAAACCACATATAAGCTGTAAAGGGCACGCTTTACACGCTGCTTTTGTAACTGGGTTAATATAATGTAATGGATAAACGTATGTATTGTGAAAAAAGGGAGCCTGACTTTCAAACAACATGCACTCTCCAATTGTACGGTTTGTGTGCTGTTTCTTAGGCAGGCTAACACCAAAAATATTTTTTGAAAAGCTGTTACCTAATAAGAGCCCTGGCACCTCTTTTGTCACAAATTAAGCTCTAGGAAAGGGTCTGTAACCAGCACTGTGAAAGCGGCTGTAGCTAAGCCACAAACAACAAGGAACTGTAGCTGGCTGGACACAGTTGCATTGTGAATGATTTAGCATTTTAAAGTAAAATAAACACGAGTGCTAAATGTCTCCGCTTTTTGCCTTTAAACAACATGCCCTCCTGAATTGTACGGTTTCTGTGCTGTTCCTTAGGCAGGCTAACACAAAAAAAATCATAAAAAGCTGCCGCCTAATAAGAGCCCCGGCACCTATCCCGTCACAAATTAAGCTGTATGAAAGCAGCTGTAACCAGCACTGTAAAAGCGGCTGTAGCTAAGCCAAAAAAACAACAAGGAACTTCAGCTGGCTGGGTACACGTACATTAAGAGAGAAGTTGACTTTAAAATTTAGTGAACCGCAAGTGCTCAATTTCACAATTTTTGCCTTTCAACAAGATGCCCTCCCCAATAATACGGGTTCAATTTGGTGTCTTATGCATGGTAACACCCAAAAATTGTTATAGAAAACAGCCGCCAAATAAGAGGCCCGGCACCAAAATGT
The DNA here is from genome assembly GCA_963921515.1 of Calotriton arnoldi. Classification (NCBI taxonomy): domain Eukaryota; kingdom Metazoa; phylum Chordata; class Amphibia; order Caudata; family Salamandridae; genus Calotriton; species Calotriton arnoldi. Next base: position 4,412,480 of record CAWUFW010000301.1, on the reverse strand, counting down.
ACAATAAGGGTACGTATAAAAAGTAAGTAGCGGCTAAAATGGACTGGTTTTGTGCCAAATAAATCACAAGCAACAAACGTAAGCCAAAAAATTAGCGTTAGCAAGAGGAGAGAGAATAAAGGAAAGAGAGAAAGAAAGGGAGAGAGAGTGAATAAAGGGGAGAGAAAGAGAGAGAAAGAAAGGGGGAAAGAGAGAAAGTGGGAGAGAGAGAGAATGAAGGGGGTAGAAAGAGAGAAAGGAGACAGAATAAAGGAGAGAGAAAAATAGAGGGGGAGAGAGAGAGAGAGCGAAAGAGAGAAAAAAGTGGGGGGGAGAGAGAGGGAAGAAGTGATACGAAAAAAGCAACAGCCAATGTTGCCTTGTTCTGTGTGTGAAAAAGCCATAAATCTTAACACAAAAGTGAACCTGGGGTGTTGTTAATGATGCAGTGTTGGCCCTGAGTGATGATGTTGTGTTGCTGATTGATGCTGTGGTGGTGCTGAGTGATGCTGTGGTGGTGCTGAGTGATGCTGTGGTGGTGCTGAGTGATGCTGTGCTGGTGATGACTGATGCTGTGGCGCTGCAGAGTGATGCTGTGGTGGTATTGAGTGATGCTGTGGTGTTCCGGAGTGATGTTGTAGTGGTGCTGAGTGATGTTGTAGTGGTGCTGAGTGATGCTGTGGGGGGGGGAGGGAGGGAGGAAGGAGGAGGAGGAGGAACGCGAGGTGTACAAAAGTTCCCATGGGAGCTTGACAACTGCTGCAACCACTAGGTTTACTGGGATCCATTCCATTGAGCAGCACTGGTGTCATATACGTACGGTGTTGGAAATTGAAATGGATTAACTTAAACCGTGCATTACAGAAAACAGACTGGACTAGAGCACAGGACCTGCACCATTGCGCATCCTCTAGGAGAACCACAACTCCTCCTCCCAAGCTGCCTTGGTGAGAAATTGGGATCATGCTCTATCAGCTGTCATGGCTTTATACAGATGCAAAACCAAGTGACTGCCCCCTCGCCAGGCTCTAACAACCCTCGAAACATAAGCGACGTGGACGGGGCGGCAGGGAATGTCGGCCATATTTCCCTGACTATGGCAGCTATACCGGCGTATATTAAGAATTGCCCATGCCCTATTCCAAAAGTCTCCTGCACCACCTCAAAGATGGAAAAATGCCTCATTTGGGCATAGGTCTCCAAGGGTCTCACAGCCGCTTCCGACAAAGCAGTGCCATTGTTGCATAGTATACAGGCATCGTAGCAAAAACATCATCTTGGCCACTGCTACTCGACCCATCAGCATTCCAAAATTGGACCGACGCACACAGTCCCCTCTGTGATTCTGTCAATATTTTACCACTTTCGCTTTTGTGAGGTGTGCGCCACCATGAGCCCCAATTAACGGAACTGATCAGTTTCCCAGCGCAAAGGCAGTGTGGCCAAAGAGACTGGTTTCCCAGGCAGCTAAAGCACCCAGTGGGAGCACCAGCAATTTGCCATGATTCATTTTAAGACTTGTTAGGCTCCCAAAAGCACCCAAATATTGCAGGAGAAGAGGAATGGACTCCCGGGTGGCCATAAGATTAAAAAATTGTGTCATCCGCATACAAGATGAAACTTTATCACGTAGACCGGGGTAGCACGCCGGTGTCACTGGACTCCTGGTACACCTCAAGCAGCTGCTGCGTGAGGACTGAGGCAAAAGCCTGTTAAACAAGCGCGCGGCAGCAGGGGAGGAGGGCCTGCGCGATTCCCTTGCGGGAGCGTGCAGCAAGGCGCGATGATTGTGACCATATGGTGCCACCACATGGCGCCGCGCGCTCCCGCAAGGGAATCGCCAGACGTGCACGCGTTGCCATTGCAAGCAATGCAACGCGTGCACGTTTTTGCCCCCAAAGCTGTGCCGATAGCTAAAGGTCTCTCCTATGCAGCGCATGCGCGCTGCGTAGGCGAGACCTAAAAAGGGACAGGAGACAGACACAAACACACACACACACTCTCTCTCTCACACACACACACAAGGGAGGGGTTGATGTGATGTGTTAGAGATTGGGCTTTTATTAAGGAATGCAATTCAAAATCTCTAAACCTTCGAACAGAAAGGAGACAGCACTGTACCTATAATAAAGAAGCGACTGAAGCCATTTTTAAGGCTACAGACAAAAACTAAACTGCAATCTACTACTTCTGGCTGGGAGGTGACAAGATTTCACCAGAGACGTTGCAGTCAACAAGATGATGGAGTTATTTTCCGCCTGTGTCACAAAATATGTGGAATATCACCAAGTTCTAAGGTGATGGCTACAATAAACATGGGGGCTAATTTACAAGAGCCCTGCGCCGCCAAAGCATCACTTTTTTTGACATTGGCAGCACCAAAACCTTATGCCTTCCAGAGCAGGTGTAATGAGGAGAAATGTTTTCATTTCTCCTTGTTTTTCCTCTTTCCTTATGTGCTGCATTTGGCAGTACACATAGAACAAGGAAAACGCCTCTCGGTATTGTTTTTGTGCAGGAAGGTGCCCCTTCCTCCACAAAATCAATCCTGCCAACAACGCAGACAACATTGCTCCATAGTGCAAGGGTGCTTGCGCTGGTGCTAGGCACCAAATTATGTGCCGGCTGAAAGGACAGGATTGCACCGTATCTCAGAAATACGGTGCATTCCTGCCCTTTCAAATTGGTGCAGGGCAACGCAGCAAAAAGACTTGCGGCGCTGCCTATGCCAATTTTTTTTGTAAACGAGGCCCATAGATTTCATTATCTCTTAGCCTCCTGAATGCTTGTTAGGAGGTCTACCTGGAAATCAATGAATCTCGTAGACTTACATGCATAGCTTTGTTTCTCTGTAATTCTACACTTGTAGATTTCACCAGAGTGGGCAAACTGCAGGTTTAGCAGGTAGAAAAAATTTACATTTGCAAATTTCTCTCCTTTTTTCTGCATACAGGTAACCATCTATTTTTAATGTGGAGAAATCACCACACCCTGAAAAAATGGGAGTATTTTAGGCACTTTCCCCACACTATATGCAACACGTAAGTCTGTTTTCCAGGTGTAATATCAGAAGTGCAGTGAGAGTGGGAGAGCATGGCAAATATTTGAGAACATAAACAATGTTACACATTTGGGAGTGTTCTCAACATTGGCAACGGCCACTTTTTGACACTCAGTTGTTAACCCCCACCTTCCCACGTCTAGCACTCATGTACAAAAGCGCAAATAATCCATCCAGCTAGCAGATTTTCTGTGGTAGTAAATGTAGTCTATACTGATTCATTGAATCACAATCTGTGGGCAGAAACATTTTGTGTAAAACTTTTAAGAAGCGTCCTCAAGTTTTTTTTAACACCAGTAATATAGGGTCTAATGTACTAAGCTGTTTTGCAGTGGTGAGGCCTGTGATTCACAAAACAGTGTATCACATTGTACTAAAGGCGCATTGCGAGTCGGAGAAATCTTTCTGACTCAAAGAGTTCTTTTTGCGACTTATAGGCAATTGCAGAGGAAAGGTTGGTATGTAAAGGGCCTCCTCTCTCTCCTTCGTGAGTAGGATGCAAAATGGAGGCATTGCGTGAATGCGAATGCAGGTACAGAGGTCTCCTGTCACTTATAGGACTCATCCCTGCATTTGCAGCAATTTACAAAGAGTCGGAAAAGGACTGCTGCCTCAAATATTATTGATGCTGGGGTTTCTGTAGCTCATTGTGAATGGACACTTTCTGGCACATGCATCAAAGAAGGCTTTTGCGATTCCTTAATTGCGATTATTACTACAGGCCTATCTCCCTGTTGCCTTTCCCAGCAAAGATCGTAGAGAGTGTGGTTAGCAAAGCTCTCTCGAAATATCTGGAAACCAATAAGATCTTAGAGGATGTGCAATTTGGTTTTCGGCCTGCTCATGGCACTGAGACTGCTTTGGTGACCGTGATGGATGAGCTTCGGATGCGTGCAGACAGAGGTCAAGCAGCAGTTTTTATTCTGCTTGACCTGTCTGCCGCATTCGACACGGTCAACCACGCTATCCTGCTGGGGAGGCTCAGGGAGGTAGGAGTAGCAGGCTTGGCCTTGAATTGGTTTCAATCCTTCCTTTCAGAGAGGAGACAACCGGTGGCCCTCCCTCCTTACCAGTCGGACTTTACTAACATCACGCATGGCGTGCCTCAGGGCTCTGCAATTAGCCCGATTTTATTTAATATCTACATGAAACCCCTGATTGCGGTCATAAGGGCGCATAACATTAACATCGTAAATTATGCGGATGACACGCAACTGATTCTCTCCTTAGAGGGAGTACAGTCGACATCTTTGGAGGTGTTTCATGACTGCCTGCGTGCCACAGCTCAGTGGTTGAGGGAGAATTCATTGCAATTTAACGCCGGAAAAACCGAGGTTCTCTATTACTCAGTGGGGAAGGTTCCATCAGCGCTGCCCGTAAATTTTTGGCCCCTAGCTACATCTACTGTAAAGAGGCCTGTTGAGAAGGTACGAAATCTGGGCATTATGTTTAACAATAAACTGACGTTGGAGTCACAGGTTAACAAAACTGTTGGAAGCTGCTTCGCCATTATTAGAATTCTGCGGAAGATTTTTCCTCTGCTGCCTACTCACGCGCGAGCGTTGGTAGTACAAAGCACTATATTAAGCAGATTGGATTATTGTAATGCGCTGCTGCTGGAGTCCCCGAGATATCTAATAGATAGGCTCCAGAGGATTCAGTCAACAGTAGCCAAGCTAGCCTTGGGGAGGCCCAGAGGTTCCTCTTCTTCATTGGCTTTGGCGGAGCTGCACTGGCTCCCGATAATGCAGAGAATTCAGTTCAAATCCCTCTGCATAGTTTTTAAGGCCCTGCATGGGTTTGGACCAGTATCTATGCAGAGGAAGTTTGCTTGGTATGTACCTGAGAGAAGCCTTCGCTCCTCCTCGGCCAGATTGGTTAAAATATCAAGATTCAACAAAATGAAATCCGGTGGCAGAGCCTTCAGTGTCTCCGCCGCCAGATTATGGAATAAACTCCCACTAGAACTGAAACAACTGAGGGATCTTCTCCCTTTCAGGAAGAGACTAAAAACTTGGCTCTTCCCCAAAGCATAATTTGTTGTCAGTTTCCTGTGTAGCATTACTCTTAACGTGCACTTTTTAATGTCAGCGCCAGGATGCCTGTTAGGTGATAGAGCGCTTTATAAATGAAATAAATAAATAAATAAATTAAATTAAGGAATCGCCATTAAGGAATCGCAAAAGCCTATGCATGTAGGAATCGCTATAAAAATAGCGATTCCTAAACATTCCTTAATTGCGAGTCGCAAATTGCGAGTCACAATTAAGGAATGGCTTCCCATTCATTCCTATGGGCCCAGAGGCCCATAGGAATGAATGGGAATTGCATGCGCAATTTGCGAGTACCCATTAGGTACTCGCAAGTTGCGCATGCAATTTCAAGGGTGCAAGGGTGTCAAAAGGACACCCTGTTGCACCCCTGAAATCGTAATGTGCACCCATGTTGCGCACACACATTCCCCAAGGGCATGTGTGTGTGTAACATGTAACTTTGAAAAATGCACTTTTGTGCATTTTTCAAGGTTCTTGCAAATTACCGACCTGTTTTATTTTTCGGTAATTTACGACCCCTAATAGCTAAATCGCTATTTTAAATTGCTTCTAGCATTCCATTTAAGGAATCGCAATTTGCGATTCCTTAAATGCAATCGCAATTTCCGATTTTTGCATTTGGGATGATGATTCCCAAATGCAAAAATACCGGTCGCAAAGGGGCAGATTCTGAGAATCTGCCCCTTTGCGACCGGTTTTTACTTTGATGCATGGGGCCCATAGTGGTGCAACTGATTAGTACATCAGTTTCATCGCTAAACGAAGGTGAGCTCATAAATTGGTCTGATTTGCACTCCACCTTCACATCTCAGGTCCTTGTTGTGTTCTTGATGCGGTGGCTGCTTCTGCTTTGCAAAATGTTGTCTCTCCGTTTTTTATACTGTGTGTAATAACTTTTCTTCTACCACTAGCACAACATAGTTTGATGTGGTTAACTTTAGTAGGAGACTTCGATGGGACATCTAACAGGATCACTTATGACTACCTTCAAAGCTGTGCCTTGCCGCTGTCCTTTAAAAGCGTCAGCCACATTAACTCATCAAATTAAAATATTCATGGCATCAAAATGCAGTTAAAGCATAGTGCAAAGTAGTATGCAGTAAAAAATAAATGTAAAAAAATAAAGAGCTCCCGACTATATGAAGATAACTTATCGAATCAGCCTGGGTAAGCTGTTGCGAAGCACCAAAATCACAGTCATTCTCCTACCCATAAAGGCAAGGCTGTTGGAGACCTGTGTTATTTAATTTTAATATTTTATTGAGCATTCAATAACCAATAAGGCCTCTTGGTTCCGAAAACTGCTAATTTACAAATAAATGTAATCCACAAACAAGTAAATTGTAAGAATTTTTTTGAAGGCGAATTGCCTGCTAGTGAGGCATACACAGGAGGGTGGAGAATATGTCAATAGGGACACCAGGTAGAAAAAGAAGCGTCCTTCTAGTCTAAGGTAACCAGTCTTGGGAGTAGTTGAGTGCAAATTCCGAGCAGGTAGATAAATGGTGATAAAATCTGTGATAAAAGGCGGGCTCCACCTACACAGAGCGCTTTGGATTTGATCTGTTTCAAAATTGCCCGCCAATGTAATTATGAGAGCTGATGAGAAACCGATGAGAAACCAATACTCGTAGAGGTTTCAACATGACTCTTGCAGCCACATTTGGAATAATCGGACGTTTCTTCAGAACACATCTCGAAAGGGCCAGATACAACACAATACAATACAATAATCAAAGTATGTGAGTATAATTTCCCACATCACCATACATTTCTGATCGAGTGCTAGCAACGGGATTCATTTTTAGGTCTTGCATAGCGTTGCAGCGCAACGCGCTGTTCGCTTTGCGAGACATGCAGTATACATTATAGTGGGGGGAAGCTCCGCCCACTTTCTGGCCATATTTTTGATTGGCTTCAATCAGAAATTCTGCATTATGATTGGTTTTTGGCTTGTTAGTCCCACCTCCTGACGGCCATGTTGTCATTTTGGTTCTTCCGAGGCTATCAGCCCCTTTACTTTAAAAACCCTTTTGTTCCCCTGCCTCTCCCTGTTCCCTCCCGCAGTCTGTAACTTCTTGGACCACAACCACCCCCCCACCTCCTCCCGCTCGTGCCTTCTTTGATGCCCGCACTTCCGTTGAAAATGCAATAGGTCTCGCGTAAATACGAGTCCTATTGCATTTTCAATGCTTGTTCTTATTAGCCACAAATGTAGAAAAAGGATGATGATAGCTTTGCTCTCTGTACCAAGCAATCTAACTCGTTATCGATAATGACCCCGAGATTTTAAACTGAATTTACAGGAAAGTGTCTCTCTCCTAGCGAAGGCCACCAACCACATATTCAGTCAGATGGCAAGGTAGCTCCCAAGATTAACACCTCCAACTTGTCTCTGCTAAGTTCTCGACAACTCTCTCTCATCCATTTCGACCACAGCTGACATGCAGTCTTGAAATTGGTCTACTGCAAGGAGGCGCTAACATTCTATCTTATGATTATTTGCCTTTCATCTGCGTAGGTCAAAACATCAAACTGTACGATCGAATGAGACGGATGTATGACGATAGCACGCATGCATTACATCGCATGCCATTAGATAGCGGTTTTAACAACGCAAGTCGTTACAACGACTTGCGTTGGAGGGCGCTGGACTTAGGAGTAGTTTAATTTATTATTCCAACTCCAGCCTACGTACAGTAGGGAAGGTGTTGGATAGTAATTTAAACTACTCCTTGTCCTATAGCGCCCTCCAGTGCAAGTCGTTGTAACGACTTTCGTTGTAAAAACCGCAATCTAATGGCATGCGATGTAATGCATGCGTTCTAAAGGTTGTTTCCCGAATGAGACAGGCAAGAGGAGTTACTTAAACATTTATAATGTTGGATTTAAAGATGACCCTTGCTGAATTCCTCACTACAAGGATGCGCACACAATAATAAGTATGAGCCCTTTATTACAAGTATCGGTGACAGGACGAGTACACAGCATCCGCCACAAGTCCCACTCTCCAACTGCCAGATTCTCCCAGTTCCATCTCCCTTGGCAACCACGAAGTTCCAAGGAGAATATTAGGACCCAACACATCCTCCCCTTACATACATCAATGAAATAAATGCAACAATGAAGTAAACGGGGAAACATGGGGAAGAAAGGAGATAATAAGAGTACAGCAAAAACAGGAGAAACAAGGAAGGAAAAGAGGGCATAGAGAGTGCAATTACAATTCACCTAACAGTATTATATATACATACGACCCGGCAAGGTGACAAGGTCACTATGGCACAAAATTACATAGTCTACCAGGTATTTTCCTTTCTCCGGTGGAAACTCTCCTCTCCTCCCAGCCAACCTTGTCATCTCCACCACTGTCCACCTTTGAACCTACAACCTTCTTGCCAATATCATGTGCAATGGCGATTTTGTCCTTGTTCCACCACTTTCCATTTTGCAATTTGACCACATTCTTCCTCACATCCACAACCCTTTGGGGGAAAGAGAACTTGGACGCCCCCTTAGAGATGATTCTAGGTATTTTGACTCTGACATAATCTCCAACAACCACCTTGGACTCTCTTACCCGAACACCCACGTATCTGTCTTGAGCTTGATGTCTTTTCCTGCCTAAATCTTCCAACTTCTGCTTAGAAATGGTAAATTGCCCTATCCACTGTCTGGCCATTTTGGAAGCTGGCACCCTGCCCCTTAATAACGCAAAAGGAGATAGTCCTGTGTCTGCATTGGGAGTAGTGCGGACAGCTCACAACAATTTCCGTAATTCTTCCTTACAATTTAAACCACTAGCCAACTATGTTGTCTTTGATAACTCTGTTGAATCGTTCTACAAGACCATTACTCCTCAGATGATAGAGAGAAGTCCTGGTATGCTTGATACCCAGAAAACTTAAGAAATCAGAAAATTGGGAAGATGTGACTTGACATCCGTTGTCCGATAAAATTTCATCAGGAATGCCTTCTTTGAGAAAAATGGATTCCAAAAACTCAACTGCACAAACTTAATTTCTGGCCAACGGCCTTAAAAATCCACGACTGCAATTCCATATTCCAACATGCCCCCAGAAAGTACAATGGGACCAATGATATCGATGGCTAATTTCCCCCATGGCTTGTTGGATACCTCAATCGCTTCCACAGGACTGGGAACAGTGACTTGAGACTTGTCACTGCTTGCACAATTGACACAATCTCTGACAAAATGCGCAACACTCCTGTCTAACCCTGGCCAGCAAAAATTCTCCCTTATCCTCCTTTTCATTCCACGCATACCAATGTGCCTTTCATGAGCCAAAACCAAAATTCTGTTTCACATACCTTCCGGAACTACTAAGGCATTAGACAGGTATAGAAGCTCGTTAATGATGGATAATTCATCAAACATATGCTTGTAGGTGTCGTTCTTCACGCCATCTGATCTCCACTGAGCCCACCCTTGACGGATACCCTCTTTAACCTCCTTCATTTGTTCATCTGAATCACAAGCAGTGAGTCACTCACTTTCCAATTTAGCGCCATCACATCGCTGTCCTCTAATAATTCCACCTTATCATGCAGATTCTGATTGGGAAGGCGAGACATGCAATCAGCCAACACGTTTTCAGCACCAGAAACATATTCCACCTTATAATTATATTCCTGTAGCCTATACTGCCATTTGGCAATTTTAATTGTGGCTCGTTCCATGCCTTTAGTGGTGAATAATTGGACCAAGGGTTTATGGTCAACGCGCACAGTGAAATGAGAACCCCACAAGTACATTTTAAAATGGACGATGTCCCACCAACATGCTAAAGTCTCCCTTTCGATCACAGAATAGGATACCTCAGCACCTTCCAAACTCCTTGAGGCAAAAGCAACCACTTCATCTTTGCCCTCCCTGCGTTGCATGAGGAGGGCACCTAGTCCCATCTGGCTGGCATCCGTCATGATGATGGTTTCATCACGTGTGTTGAATGGTTTCAAGGGTATGGCATGTACTATTTCTTTTTTTATGAGCTCAAATTCCTAATTACACACATCACACCACGCAAACGTTAATTTTTTTTCAGTAAGTTACTCATATGATAAGTTTTCTCTGCACACTTCGCAATAAATCTGGAATAGAATTCTATCAGAACTAAAAAAGATCTTAATTGGTCTTTGTTATTAGGAGATTTAAAATCGTCAATGGCTTTAACTAAATTAGATTTGGGTTCTACACCACTTGCTGACAGTTTATACCCTAGATAATCAAATGCTGGGGGAACTAAACCTGCATTTCTCTACACTGAGAGTTTCTACCCTTGCTTTTAAAATGGATAATACTTGATGCATTCTGTCATCATGCTGGTCCTGATCCTCACCGAACACTAAAACATCATCCTGGTACGCAACAACCCCTTTGATGTGTTTGAACATACTTTCTATCACTCGTTGAAATACGGCGGAAGTCGATGCCAACCCAAATGGCATGCGCTTGAATTGAAATAACCCCTCAGGGGTTATAAAGGACGTTAGATGACTAGAGTCAGGATGTAGGTTGATTTGATGGTACGCAGACGTCATATCCAATAAACTGAAAATATTACCTCCCCTTCAAAGTGGAAACTATTTCAGTGATGTTAGGAAGTGGATAGCGATCGATCCAGATTTGCTGGTTGAAATCGCGCAAATCCACACACATGCAGACTGACCCATTAGCCTTGCGTGCCAAAACGATGGGGGCAACCCAATTTGAGCATTCAATAGGTTCAATGACTCCTTGTTCACAAAGTTTATTTAATTCTTCTTTTAATTCGGCCCACAAAGCTAAGGGAAACTCTTCTAACCTTGTGAACTACAAGACAAGGCTCTTCGTTCAACTTGATCTTGTGCATGAAACCCTTCAGTATGCCCAGACCCTTTTGAAAAACCTTGGGATATTGTGTCTCCCAATTGTTTTGATCCTTCACCGGAAGAATGGGTAAATAGTTGTTCCTTAACACCACCTGAGCCGGATTGTTGGGGTCAAGCAAAATGCCCAGGTTCTTCTGGTCATACCAACCTAACAAACATGAATCATTCCTGACTACATATACAACCTCATCCATGCAATTGGTTTGAAACTTAAGAGTGGCAGTGAATTCACCCACAACATCAATGTGATTTCCGCCATAACCCACTGGGCGAATTTTAGAATCAGACAGTTGAACTCCTCCAAAATGGTTACGCCATACTTTTTCACTCAACATTATATAAGGCAATCCAGAGTCTGCCATAACTTACACATCAACTCCCTTAACACTCACGTTGCAAAATGGTCCCACGAAATCGTTTGACCCAATGCGACATACCATACCATCGGAGGAAGCTTCTTTCGCCATAAGCACTTCCCCTTCATAACTGATAGAATGCTCATCCTCACCACCTTTGCAAGAGTCCACCTCGTGGATCTTTTTTAGTTGTACTCTATTTCAAGATCTACAAACTCTGGCAAAGTGCCCCTTCCGCATGCACATGGCACACGTGCGGTCCTTAGCCGGGCCTACAATGGCATTTCCCAAATGAGATGAGCTACCACACCAATAGCACTCTAATTGTATGAATGATTGCCTTTTGATGAGTTTGTCAGATACCTTTCCTGCATCTTCCTTGCCTTTTGTTTTCATGTACTTAGATTTCACAGCTAATACATCGTGAGGTTGGGATTTTTCCTCTGACACAGTCATTTGGCTCATGAAGGAAGTTGTACTCTCTATTCAAGAGGCTATTTCCACAGCCTTCTCCAGCGTTAGATTAGGTTTGAACAATAACACCTCCTGAATTTTGTTGTTGTTTTTCTCTACTAGTTGGTCCCGGATCATTTCATCCTCGTAATCTTTGTATTCACATCAAATGGCCAAAATTCTTAAGGCCCCTACATAACTAGCGGCCGAATCACCCACAATTTGAACTCTTTTATAAAACTTATGTCTTTCCATTATAACATTTTTCCTTGCCTGAACCTCAGGTCTAGAGCTTTTATGGCTGTGGCATACTCGTCAATTACGCTGTCTCCCTCTCCTTCACCTTCCCTAACCAAAATCGGAATATGTTTGAGAATTTTGTGCTCTTCTGAACCTAGACAATGATGGAGAATGGCAAATGTATTTTTGTGAGTAAAGGAATCACATTCTAACGCACCAAAATACATCTCAAAGGCTTCCTTCCATTGCTCCCAATCCAACTCAGGAGTGGTAGAACTAGGAGAAAAGCCAGGTGGAGGGACTACTGAATGCCACATAATAAATGATTTTTAATCTCCTTTTTTATACTTAGTGTCCCTGAAAAATAAGGCTTGAAGAAAATGAGCTATATGTATGCCACCTTAATCAAGTGTTGGTGAGTCAAGTGTGCGTATCACTGATGATAAGACACAGAAGGCACATCACTGTTGTGCAGCCCCACTTAACATGGCCGCTGGAAAAACAATGTGCAATCAGCCCAATTAAAATGGCCACGTAAAGCAAGAAATGTAGGAAAAACTGCTGCAGGAAAAATTATGAGAGGTTCTTTAACAATGAGACAAGCCTGTGTATCACTGTTGGTGAGACGCAGAAGCAATCGGCCCAATTTTGAGGGGTCACGAAAAACAAGAAATGTAGAAAATACTGCTGCAGGAAAATGGTGCTGTGGAGTTCTCTAACAATGAAGCAAGTGTGCGTATCACTGATGGTGAAACGCAGAAGGTAAGTGTGCACATCACTGTTGTGCAGCCCCACTTAACATGGCCGCTGGAAAACAATGTGTAATCGCCCCAATTAAAATGGCCACGTAAAGCAAGAAATGTAGGAAAAACTGCCGCAGGAAAAATGATTAAAGGTTCTTTAACAATGAGACAAGGGTGCATATCACTGTTGGTGGGACGCAGAAGCAATCGGCCCAATTTTGAGTGGTCACGAAAAGCAAGAAATGCAGAAAATACTGCTGCAGGAAAATGGTGCTGTGGAGTTCTCTAACAATGAAGCAAGTGTGCGTATCACTGATGCTGAAACGCAGAAGGTAAGTGTGCACATCACTGATGTGCTACCCAACTTGAAATGGCCGCCTGAGGAAGTATTCAGAAAAGCGCAATCTAAAATGGCGGAAGAAAACGTAGCAATGACGTCAGAACGTCAGCATCATGGACAATGCTCGAGCACCAAAGCAGTGAGCTCGAGCAATGGAATGTAGGCAGCGCGCGAAAACCATGCTGTACCCAAAATTGAAGAAACACAGTACCTGCAGATTTGGCCAATCTTAAAGATGCTGGACTGAAGAAATGCCTCCAAGCCGGAAACTTTCCAGCTAGGATGGACGGCTTGGCAGAAGATGCGGTCAGACGTTGCTCCGAAGATCCAGCCGGAAACAAGGAGGCAAAGCGTGGGAAGCTCGCCCTGACCCTGTCCAGCTCGTTGACACTACAAGGACGCGCACACGGCAATAAGTATGAGTCCTTTATAGCAAGTATCGGTGACAGGACGAGTACACAGCATCCGCCATAAGTCCCACTCTCCAACTGCCCAGATTCCCCAACTTCCATCTCCCTTGGCAACCACAAAGTTCCAAGGAGAATATTAGGACCCAACACTCACTCAGAAATTAAATGTGTGGGAGTGTATGATGGCAGCAAGATCACCCGACTGCGGTTCTGAAGAATGATTTAAGCCAGCACAAGTCTTTCCCCCCTATGTCAGTCAGCTGAGAGAATGACCAATTTATCTGTCATTTTATGGTTCAAATCTCTTTATTAGATTTCAAAATACAATGAAGCATGCCGTTGCAGTGAGCGCACATCACTCAATCGTCATAGCCTAGATATGAATGTACACAACAATTCCCAAACTCCCCCCACCCTAACCTTTGGAACCACAGTGCTAAGAGATGTTGTGTGTAGCAGGGCCTAATATGTCATGACATGTGTATCTAGGGAATGCTCTTGTGGTGGGAGTCAATATGAGTATCTGTCAAGCGAAAAAGATGAAGATATTTGGGACAGGTTAGTTCGCGGAATTCCGTGGATAGGAAAGCGATCCCTAATATGTACCAGAGGTGGTGAAGCCATCCCAAGTGTGTCGGAATCTGAGCCGTGCCCCGGTGTGTTAGAATATTCTGCAGGGGTGTCCCCAGAGCCAATCCAATCTGCCATCCTCTATGTGATTTCAGGAGGAAGGTGAGCTCATTGAGCAGTCCCAGAACTGTGTAGGCAGGGAATCTGGATAGCTGGGTGTTGAGGTGAGTGTCTATGTCATCCAGCAGTTGTGTCCAGTAGTCAGTGAGCCTCGGACATTCCCATAGTAGGTGCAGTGAGGTGCCGGGGGATCCGCAACCGCGGCAGCAGTCAGCTGTGCATCTGGAATTGCCCCTATGTTGGCGCACTGGCGTTAGATACCAATAAGTGGGTATTTTAGTGACTGTTTCGATGCTCACCATATTGCAGAGGTGTGTTGTGCACAGTAATATACTTCTTCCCAATCCAATCAGTGAGTTTCCCAGTTCCATTTCCCAACGCCTTTGGCCTGTCGATTTAGTCTGTGGGGGCTGGGCATAAGAGGCCATATAGTTTGGTGATTAGGCATCAGTTTGACGTCTTGGTCACCAACCATTTTTCAAAAGCAGTAAGGGGGCACCCCAGAACAGACTGAAAGCTGCATTAGTGCTTGAACTCTATCTGGTTCAGCCCTGGGGTAAAATCCACATTACCCACTGTTGGTGTCAACGGGAATGGAAATGATGTCAGGCCTTTCCATTCACTCACTGGGTCCCAAACGTCTAAGGCTGATTTGGTAATCTGCAACAGATAGAGGCTTCTCGGTCGAGCATGCTTATGTAAAAAGGGGGATTCTCCACATGTGTTGCCTGGCAACTGCTCTAGCCATGAAGAGGCAGTGCTTTTTAGATTCCTCCCGAGACCATTTGAGTAGGAACTGGAGCTGTGCCGCTTAGTAATAATGTAGAAGGTTCGGAATGCACAGTCGCACCTCCCCGGGGGTCTATAGTTCTGTGCTTTCTGCATTCGTAAGTGACCGTTGGTCCATACAAAGTGATGCATGTCCTGCTGCAAAGCCTGAATAGTCCCAGTGGGTGGTTCAACTGGCAAGGCCTGAAATAGGAATAAATTCCTCGCAGAATGAAAATTTTCAGAGTGGCTACGCGACCGAGCCAAAAGAGGCTGTATGGCCTCCATCTGGACAGATCTGCTTTAATGTGTTGGCGTAGGGCCTTATAATTAAGGTATGCAGTCGCTTTAGCCGAATGGGCAAGCTGAATACCCAAGTAAGGGATGGAGGTGGTCATCCGCTGTATAGGATAACTACCAGAAAGGGTTGTCTCAGTGGCCGCCGAGAGTGAAAGATTCAGGTCCAGGTATTTGTGAATGTTGACCTGGAATCCTGCTGCCTGCCCGAAGGCCTCCAATTCCTCAAGAAAAGCCAGGAGTGAAGTAGATGGTTCTTTCAAGGCCACCAGTACGTCATCTGCATAACGGCTTATAGTATGCTCCTCCTCTCCGAAAGAAATCCTTTTGATGCCAGGGTTGTCCCGAATCCACTGGGCCAAAGGCTCCATATAGAGCGCAAAAAACAGGGGTGAGAGGGGACACCCCTGACGTGTGCCCCTGCGATGGGGAACAGAGCTGAGGTCTTCCCATTCACGCGAACAGTTGCACGTGGATGTAATTGCTGAGATCCCATGAACAGAATCTCCTAGAGAGTCCAAAGTGTTGGAGCATGGCTTTTAGGTAAGGCCAATGAACCCGATCAAAAGCTTTCTCAGCATCAATGGACAAGAGCATTCGTTCCTGATCCAACAGTTAAGCTTTGTCAATTAGGTGCAAAACCAATCAATCAGGGTTCTTATAGAGTGCAACTACTCACCCGTGAGGGTCTGAAGGAGCTGAGTTGGGGGTGGAGGTGGGGGCAGGTGGATCTGCGGTTTAGTCAAAGAGCCAGGTCTTGAGGTCCTTCCTGAATTGTGACAACAATGGTGATTGTCTGAGGTGCAGAGGCAGGGAGTTCCAGGTCTTCGCAGAGAGGTAGGAGAAGGATTTTCCTCCAGCAGTGGTCTTGCGGATCTGTGGGTTGGTGGCCAGGGCCAGTTGGGCAGAGTGTTTCATATTATCACTGCATTGGCGGTGTGGTACGAAACCCGCCTAGTCCATGTTGATGAGGCTTGGTAGGAGGGGGCCTAAGCGTGCAGCCAATATGCCAGTGAATAGCTTTATGTCCACATTGAAGAGGGATATTGGGTGGTACGAGGCATATTGACACTCTTCCTTGCCAGGTTTCGGGATATAGACAATGGAGGTCTCTAGCTTGGAGGGTGGGACCAAGTCTGGACCTTCAATGGAAATTAACAGTCGGGTTAGGAGAGGAGCAAAAGTTGTGCAGAATGTTTTGTAAAATGTCACATGGAATACATCTGGGACTGGGGATTTTAAGAGTTTTTGTCGGGCGATAACAGAAATAACCTGTTCAAACTGAATTGGGCGATCGAGGTCAGTCACCTGTTCCCATCTGTCACTTTAGACAGGCTTATTTATTATTTCTGTTAATTCAGGAGCTATGTTTTCCATAGTTAAATGGAATATTTTACCACGGCACCAATTTACAATGTGTATTTTTAAAAATTGCCCTATTGATCATGAGTATAAATTCTGGCAAGGACAACTCAGCTGCCCATCCTTCTCAGGTTGATAAAATGAACACCTTAAATTTGGTAGTAGTTACATCAGTTATAGCATATAAACACAACAGACGTGTGGTAGAACACGCTCTTGGAAAATAAGGTAATATTATCTTAATAATTAGTATTATTTTTGTTGTTATTGTCTCATTTCACTCCCACCCACTGCATCTGTCAACAATCACACACTAATTGCTGTTCTCAGCACTACACAATGCTTCACAGCACTCTACCGTAACACCTACTCTTGCACCAAATAAAGCAGAGCCAAACCTTCCATCCCATGTTATGCACAGCAATGCAACATCAACAAAACCCACATTTGCATTAGGGCTTAAAAAGACATAGTGAAGATCCAAGCCATCTCACAATTTCAAAGCATTTAATGCTGCCTAAACAATTATACTATTAAATATAGCCATGGGAAAATCCAACCACTTCCTAAAAACAATTATGCAGGCCAAAAAAGACGAAGAAAGCCATCTGTATTACACTGCATCAACTCAATTGTATTTTGTGCCCTTCGTTTAAATAGATATTACTGAATTAACAAACTAAACACTGCCAGACTCCAAAAACAACATCACAAACAGTCCCTCTGACAAATCAAGCAAAGTACCTTCCCCATAGCATTTCGAGCTTGCACTTCTTCCAAGGACAAACAAGTGTCGCTGGCTGGGATCATCCAGTGCCTAAAAGTTCTCTCGTACACGTTTTAAATTCCTCTCTTGAGACTGAAACATTCCTCTGCTTCCTACCACCTATCCAAATTTCCACAAGGGAACCCAACCAAACTCTTCAGTTATTGCCCTTTTACCACTTCCCCTTCCCATGGGTAAATCGTTAAGAGATCAGTCGTCAACCAGTTCCAAAAATACTTTAGACCTACCAGTTGCATTCTGGTCTTGTTGCAGCACTGACAAACTAACTTTGCAGGCAGTAGGTAATGCTCCAAATATAAACAGACGTCCATGGCCTCCTAGTGTGACTAGAATTGCCAATGGGACCATTAAGTCCTGACGGCGACCATATGCACCTCCATAGACATCTCCTACCCAGTTTTGGGCTGATTTACTTCTTTTCACTTTGGCAGAGACCAGTGTGCTCAGAAAGACCCATTCACAGTCACTTGTAGTGTCCTCCAGGGCTCCATATTTGCATTGAATATTACACGCAACCCTTAGGGCCCTTATGTCCAGCAGGACATCACCCATAGTCAATACTCAGATAACACTTAGAAATATCTGAAAGTCATTAGACGTTGATATCAAGCACTTCAGTACCCATTACCAGACACCATTTAAATCAGTCTACTTGAAGCTAAACCAAACATCAATGGAGTATATACTCATTGAGGGCAGAGCACTCTACTCCCTAATCCAGTCATGTTAGACAGCTTCATTCCTTTCCTCAACTCTATTGGTTTTTCCATGGTTATTAATTTTCTCTCAATGACCATGAGAAAAAGATCCAGAAAGCATAATACTAGTTGAATGTCTTGTCAATGTTAAGTGATCGCTGCCTTTGAGCTGCTTTTGCACTACTGTTCAGTCTCTCGTCCTGTCATGGATCCACAATGCCAATATTCTGCCACCAGTCTCCCAGACACAACACTGGCTTTATTGTTGGTGTTTATATAGCACTGACCTGGCACATAGGCTCCTTTCTGATCACCGACCAGTGGAAATCACCAATACTCTAAGACATCGCTGCTGTCTCTCTCTGCATGCCCACATCACGATGTGTGATGTACAAAGTAATCATCTCCTGAGAACCAGACGGGCTTTCGGGCATGCTCCACATCACTGGCAGCCTTCACACCACATGCCACTCTTCCCTCGCCAAAATCTATAAAATCTAGATGGAATAGACAAGAAAGCAAGCCTTCTCTGCCTATGCACGGAGGCTCCCAGACAATCTCCCCTGATATTACAGACTCTCAACCGCTCTGCAGCAAATGTGCTGTTAACTCAGAACATACCTTTCCGTTTAAATGCCATCAACAAAATCAATCTTCCATTGCATGGCCTGGCCAACATCTTTCCCAGTGAATGCACTGTTGCCCCCCCTTCCCCCCTCATGAATGTATAGTGGTGCAGCTATTGTGATATGCCATTGTCCTTACATGTTCTCTGTAACCACACACGCCTCGTCACATGTCTTCTGGTTCTATATTAAGGGCTGCACAGCCCTCCCGGACCATGCCATTGTAAGTATTGACTCATGAGTGTCACAAACAGAGTTTTGTTGGTGTAAACCCAGGTTATGCAATGCGTATAACCACTGACAGCTTTAAGTAGGTGCAGAACAAAGAAAACCTTAGTGATGAAGGAATTATGACTACAGACACAACCATCAGACATGCCCTTAGACATCTAAAACCATTCGTGATTAAATCTTTTTTTTTCTAAAACTGGTCTAGATAAGTTCTCCTTGTTAATTTCAGCCTAGTTGTTCACCATGCAGCTAAGCACCCACAACAGCATTAAAACCACACACAGTCTGAGGAATCAAACTTTTAAAGCATTTTGCTTTTTTTAATTCGTTTTCTCTTTTGCTAGACCACAGATGATCCAGGCATAATTTAGTTCTATGGTTTACCTGTATTGTCAGTGATAAGAGTTGCCAGAGTGGATGCACGGAGGATGATAGAGATTGATTACGTCTATAGTTGACAGTGTCAAAGGATAGGTCAAGACCTATGAGTGATGCACAGTTAAGATAGTGAGGGCTTTGATTGAGTGATACAGTACTGGAATGTTGGTTGCATTATCCAACATCATATCTCTGATGGTGTTTTCAAATGATATAAGGTGACACTGTGGTTGGCTTAATGGAAGCAAACTTCCTAGATCATGTCCAAACTAGTTTCTTTTCTAAGGTTTAATACTGGGGTTTATCTTAGTTCCAAGACCTTCACAGTTTGGTAATTATAGGAATTGAGACTTAAGGATTTAAAATGACGAGTTCTAGATCACAAAATCTTGTCAAATGTGGAAGCTGAGACTAAAAGAATATCATATTATAAATCTATGATTTTATGATTCAAACTCACCTTCCACCATTAACAAACACCAGTGTAAACATGTTGTCATTCAGACCTGGGAATTGCTTACCGTGCTGGACGGGGAATGTAATATATTGATATTCTGGATGAGGTGGTGGCTGCTCCACACGCCGTGCTGAGGAGACAAGAGTTCAGACAAACATTGGTGAGAAGTGCTGTTCTGAAGTGATTAAAATATAGTCCGCAGTTGGCAATCACTGAGTATGGTTACTCCTGAGAATTTGTTTAATTGAAACTGACACAAATAAATGCAGTGGAAGTCACAAAAAATGTATTTACAGCCAGAACCTGCATTTTCAAATTGTTCGAAAACATGATCTGAAAAATCATTCTCTTTAATAGCAGTGGTGAACTTTGAAAGTTATAAGGACCGCAAATTGTGCCTTATGACTGAGATAGTGAATCAAGGCCGCCTGACTTTCCCCATGGGGATTTGGGAGGGTTCTTGCGCCAATGAAAATTTGCAAAAACAGAGATAAGTTTTGTATTTAACAGTAACATTTTCAAATAAATTGACTAAAAACTCACTAGTTTTGTAGAAGGCTTCGAAGAGACACTCATGAATTATTTTAATACGTCTTACCCCGCCCATAGCTGATGGCTTGACAAACTTTGAAGACAAGAGGTAATTTTAATAGTGCCCCTGATAAAAAGCAATAGGTTTTTGCAGGCAGTTCAAATAATATGAATATCCCATGTGGCATGACGTCCTATCATTTTTCAAGATGTGAAAGGCATATTTCTTTGCTTCTACGTTCCATTTACTTTTATTTGTTCATACTGACCCATTCAGGTAGATTCTTGGCTGTATATTGTAGCTGACAATTGGAAGCGGAACGCTGGTAATTTTCCGAGGTCCAGGGATCTCAAAATCTCAGGAAATAGACAGCAGAACTATTGATCAGGTTAGACAAATGTCACTGGGCCAAATACTAGAGCTAGTGCTCAGATTAGAAATACCTTACGTTCAGACAACAAACATACAACCTGATTTAGAGTTTGGTGGAGAGGGTACACTTTCACAACGGCAATGGCGTACTCTCTCCGTCAAATTGGAGGTCCGGCTGCCTGATATAGAGTCAGGTGGACCTTCAGTTTGTCAGTGACAGTGACTACTCCGTCTCCATCGCTGACATAGGGTCTAGTGTAGTGGAGAGGGTATTCTAATGCAAAGGCAACGGAGTGCCCTATCTGCCAAAAGGAAGATCTGCCGGCCTGACTTACAGACGGGCAGACTGAAGGCTACTCCGTCTTTGTTGCTGACAAATTCCTCTGTTGGGCCAGCAGAGTAAGGACAGTCAGAGGTTTGGCCATTCGCTCGCCTGTCCATTTTAGAGTGGTCGATCTAATTGCCAGTTTTCGCTGTCTGCCACCGCTGGGTAAAACTTGGCAGTAAGGGGCATTGAAAACTGCAAAATTACCCCTACACCATGGGAGACAACTCTCATGGTGTAGTGGTCATTAGTTTAGTGTAGTTTCAAAAACAAAATACCACTTTAGGATTTTGCTTTTGAAAATACAAAACATATTAAAACATTTTGATGGATGGTACCATCAAGTTGACGGAGCTGTATGTCAGACTTTTAATACATTGACAGGAACCGCTGTAACAGCAGTTTCTGGCAATGTGAAATGATGTCCGTGGATGGTTACTTCATCAGGGCGACAGAATATTGAACTCTGTCACACTAACGGAATAAATAGCATACTCTGATATCTAAATTAGGCCCTTACTCCTCCGAAGGCCTGATGGAGTAATGGCTGTTAGAGGTTTGGCCATTTGATGTCCCGCCCAATGTAGAGTGTGCGGTCAAAAGGGCAGTTTTAGTTTTCACATACTGCCATCACAAACGTGTTGGTAAGTAAAAGTAAAAACGTTTAAATGTCCCCACACCATGGGAAAAAACATCCAAAGGGAGGGGGTCATTAGAGTTGTTTATTTTGAAAAAGAAAATCCCACTTTTGGAATTTCTTTTTGAAAATAAAAAAAGTATTGACATGTTGACTGAGCTCTACAGGACACTTTCAATACATTGACAGGATGTGCTATAATGGCGATCCCTGCCAGTGGTCAGAGGTGTCCACTGAGGCGGAGGACATCTCTAAATTCGGTGTGCGGTTACTCCGTCAGGGCAACAGAGGGGCTTATTTACAAGGCCCTTGCGCCACTTTTGCGTCATTTTTAACATGGGAAAAGTGACGCAATAGTGGTGCAAGGGGCTTGTAAATCTGCCCCAGAGTATTTTATTCCATTGTCCTAACAGATTAAATACAGTACTCTGAAATATAAATCAGCCCCAAAGTTACACCAAAATTAACCATCAGAAAGCAGTATCGGTGAGTGTGTAAAAAAATCTATATCGAGTGTATAGATAAACATCTGCTATTCAGCGCCAGGATACCCTTCTGGGTGAACGTGCGCTTTGCAAATACACGTCATGTTGTATTATATTATGTTACGTTATATGATAGATTGTACAGGTATAGGTAATAAATCACACATGTGTGAATCTAGAAATAACAACGCAAACAGCGGTTGCAGGAAGATCACTGTAGCAGTAACTAACCAACTCTGCGGCAACTTACTATCAAATATTAACTTTAAGTATACTATGGAAATGCAGCCATTTGCCTCCAATCATCAACGTGATATTCTCTTAATATCCTAAAATGTTGTACTCAGTCACTAGCTTATCACTTTTGCTTAATATGCTGATTTTCCTCAAACTCCATCTTGCCTTTTTGTGAAAATACATACGTTTTTCCTTTCGTTCTGAACAGTAGCTTTTAATTTTGGGTAAATAAACTCAGTGCCTACAAGCAAATGTTTGTCACGTATAGCACGACCCCAGCTAGGAAGCAGCGAAGCGCTATACACTATAAGAAGGTTGGGAAATGATGGACAAGATCGTGTACAACAAATGGGTATTACACAAACACATTTCACATTTTTAGACACAGGGAAATTAAGTAATATACCCAAAATCACATGATGTTGAGTCATGTACCAAGGCCGGGACGTGAACTTCGATCCCCTGGTTCAAAAATGGCAGCTCTAACCACAAACCACAGGATATACTTCCACTTCTGCTTTGGGAACATCTTTCTGTTTATTCTCGATTGAGTTTGCAGCTGAACTCTGGGCACTGACTTAGTTCAGGGGGGAAATACCACCACATCATCTGTTTTCACTAAACGCAGGCTTGAGCTTCGCTCATGGACATCATTTAGTGGTCGCCAGGGGTCGCAGCTGCAACCCCTGGCTTGCCCATTGCTACCCTTGGCATCGCCTTTGCGACCTCTGCCTCTGAGGTGGCAAAATCAGTGCCTGGAACACAAGAGCAGCTCAACCTAATGGACGTCGTTTGGAGCTCCATTTTCATGGTTTTCTGTCAAATTGCTATTACCCAAATAGTGAATAATATTATTCACTATTAGTATAATAAAAAAGGAGTATAATTGGCTGAAATATACCCTATCTGACAGCTAAGGCAAGAAAAAAAGGCTTTTAAATGTATGTTGTATGCATGCTTGTAGGTGAGTGTGTTTATCTGAGAGTGTGCACATGTGTGTGTGTGTATGTTTAAGCATGTGTGTGACTCAAAGTAGAGGTCAAATGGTGTGTGTTATCACTTCTGCAACCCCTGGCATTTTAGTAAATTGACACCCATGGCTTCGCTGTCAGAAAGCTCAGGTGAAAACAAAGATCACTGTGCATACATACACCTCTAGGCTCAATGTCCTCCCAAAAAGGGGAGCACTAAATATCCAGGGTCTTAGTTTTACACTGTAATGATTAAAGGAGCCATATCTCTTCTGAAAGAAGGATCAAGGCACAATATCATGAACATAACTCAGTGCCCATGCACGAGCTCATAAGGGGTCCATGCACTGGCTTTGCTGAATCTGCGCTGCTTATATCACATACATTACCTCTGAAAATCTACAAGGAAGTACACAATGCAGCTCAGAAGCATGAAGACACAACCACTGATCTATGTTTCCTTGTATGTGATTTATACAGCTCAAAAAAAGTGTGCATGGACCTGTTGTGAGCCTGCGCACTGATGTATATGTTCAGGATACAGCCCCAGGATCACTAAGTGCAAAACACAAGTGCTGCTCCATATCAAAATGAAGTTTGGAACACATGGTACAGAAACAAGGCATGAAACTTGGGAACATCACCCTTACAAACGCTGTGACTACATTTATTGCAAATGCCTTAAGCTGTGATTGATCTTCCCCCAAAACCAAACTGAGCTAGAACAGTGCACACTGCAAAGAGCACAATGTTAAAGGGCCTTGTGCAACGCTCACACATGCCTGGCAGCAGCGCAATCCACACACTGCTTTCAAATGAACAAAGAAAGGCCAAGATGCTTAGTAAATATCAATGTTTTGTGTCCTCGTGGTGACTTTCAAATAAATACAAACTCCCATATGTACAGACCACCAATGAAAAATAAAGTGCATTTATGGGGTGAACAGCACAGACAAATGATCCAAGGCATGCTGCAAGTCATGAGTTTTTTTACTAGCTTAGCTGCTGCTTAGGACAGCAGCACAGTTGACCGTCACCAAATGGATTATGGCTAGCAGCATGCATATTAATTAGGCTTCTCCCCGAAGGAAGTGTAGAGGAGGCACATGCCCAGGTCAGTCCTGTGGAATACATGTATTAGTCCAGCCCCTTCTTGGCATCTTGAGACAAAGAAGAGGGCAGTGTGACACTGGCTTGCAATAATAGAGCACTGAGCACCCCACAATATTTATCTCATGCCCTAAGTAGAAATTCATCATTCAGCCAATGTTAGCCATTTGACTGAAGAAATGAGTGTCAGAAAGGTGTGTACGAAGCCCACCCTTAACCTTTTATATGCTGCCCTAATGCTTTTATCTACTACCTTTCATCTCAGATTTTAACGAGGTACAAAAATATCTCTATCCATATACGTTCTTCACATGGCGAGGAGTTTGAGTGTGCGGTAATGGAACAGGCATGTAGGTCAGAAATTGGCAGCCAATGTAATTATGGGAGATGATGAGAAACCGAGACTCGTGGAAGTTTCAACAGAACTCTTACAGCCACATTTTGAGTAATTGGAAGCTTCTTCAGAACACACCTTGAAAGGGCCAGATCTAATACAATAATCAAAGTATTGTGCGTATAATTGCCCGAGTCACCATAAATTTCTGAGCGAGTGCTATCGACGGAAATATTTTTCTTGTTAGCCACAAATATATAAACTAGGATGATGATAGCTTTGCGATCTGTACTGAGCAGTCTAACTTGCTATCGAAAATGACCCAGAGATTTCAAACTGAACTTACAGGAAAGTGTCCCTGTCCTAGCGAAGGCCACCGAGCACATATCCAGAAGGCAAGGTACCTCCCAATATCAACACCTCCATCTTCTCTCTGTTAAGCTTTAGACAATTATCTCTCATCCTTGCTGGTCGACTTCAAGGAGGTGCTGCCAATCTATTTTATGATAATTTACGTGTCATAGGCATAGGTCAAAACTGTGCAATCTGATGAGCCGGAACAGAGGGGCTCCATGAACATTAAACAGTGTTGGACTTAAAGATGATCCTTGCAGGACTCCACACTCAGAACTGAAATATGTGGAAGTGCACGATGACAACAAGACCATCTGACTGAGGTTCTGAAGAAATGATTTAAGCCAGCATAAGGCCACATCTTATACCCCTATCTCAGTGAGCCAAGACTGCAGATAGATCCAGTCGGGTGAGTGCTACCACTCCACCCTTGGCCTGGAGCAACCTAAGCTTTTTCTATAGGGCTAACAGCACCATTAGTGTGCCATGATGTCCACAAACTCCTACCTGACATTGGTCAAGTTTAACATTATTATTATTGAACCTTGATAGCTGATTATTGACCCATTTATCTGCTACTTTAGACAAACTATAGCAGGGATGCCCTTTTTTCAGTCATCAGGGACTACAGCTGTACTGAATGAGTTACTTATTATTTCTGTTAATTATGCGGCTATTGTATCCATAGTTAAATCGAATATTTTGCCAGGTCACTGTACTGATGGGGTCAAACTTTAAATTTTAGAGCCAAATCTTTTTTTTCTCTTTCTCATACCGAAATTAACTGTGTTGTGCACATATCAAAGTCTTCTGCATTTGTATGAAACTTAAGATCAGGTGGAACACATCTCATCTTTACATTTTTGAAAAGTATCATAAATTGTTTTAATTTTAGAATAAAAGTAGAATGCCAATGATTCACATAATTCTGACTTTGCAGTCAGAGGTATAAAACAGTAATTGGAACTGGCCAACTCATTCACAATCTTAAAGCCTTCTCTAGAACTCTAGTTAGCTGTAATAATTGTGATTACAGAAAAAGCGGCTTTTGTTCTCTAACCAATTGTTTATATTTTTTCAAGGCACCAGCTTAATACAAATGTATTCATTGGGTTACAGACATTACATCATTCCCTTTGTAGAACTTTACATTTCAGTTTTCGGGTTCTGAGATCTTTATTGACCAGGGGGCTGTGGGATGACTTTGAAAGGGCTTGATTAATTTTAGTAGAGCCAGTCAATCAACACAGTCTTCAAACCATTGATTGGTGTCTTGTACTGTGCCACCCATATCAATATTGACTGGAGGATAGAACTCCATTAACTTTGATTTTCTTTTCCTGCCATCATTTTGGAGAAAGATTATTTAAGTATCACCATTTGTTCTTCCTCACTTACTGACCATAGCTCTTCAAAACACAATTCTGCTAGGATAAAATAATGGTTCGTCCAACTCAAGGGTTTTATCTCTAAACCTTTTATGACACTGGTATTCAAAAATACGTGATCAATACAATCTCCTACCAGGTGGATGGATTTATTGATCTACTGGATCATACCTAAAACAGCTAAAGCATCTAGTTTTTAGTTTCAATAAAGTCTACAACATCTTTTGTAATTTTAATACATCTAAACCACAAGGCTGGAGTTTGTTAGTGGAACGGGGTACATAGCTGATAGAATTATACCCGAAATTCATCCATTCCCCTGAGTCCTACACTGTTTTTTTGTACATATGCCCAGCATAATTACCACAACCCCAGGACAGGTTGGATACCTTGGGGTACCTTTTAGCGAGAAACACTGGATTAATGACGACAAATGGAATATATCGCTGATCATATTTTTTTCTGTGTGCAAGGAGAAGGCAGTTTTTGGACGATTGGAAATTTGCTGATAATTGATTTCAATGTAGAATGAAGGGTTGGGTAAGTCTGACCTACTTCCCACTTGACACTGGGAAGCAACCGTACAAGACGATTACAACACATGACTGACCACCCTTCGTGTTGTGTGTATTTTATTGAACCATTATCAAACTAAATATCCTCTGTTAATCCAATGCATTGTCAGAAACAATCTTTTTGTTCTGTCCAATGAAGGTCCATGGGGTCTGGATCCATGACAGATTTCTACATAAAATATATCTGCATACAATACATTTAAATGACATTAATTTACATAGTCAGTGGTTATCCTGGAAACCTGGCATGGATCTGGCCCTCCCGGACCTCTATTTGACACCCCTTTGTCTTTTCTCTTCTGTTCCGATGCCAAACAAGAGCAGCATATGCCCGTGTGTTACTGGACTGTGTCATATGAGTGATAATACTAATAAAATTGGTTTTGTAAAATCAACTGCATTTTTGTGAGATGTTGTACTTATATATATATCTATAAATATTATATGTATTAAACATATATATGTTTGTATCATATCTGCATTGTTTGATGTAGTCGAGTTTCAATTAGCTGTTTTATAGATACTATTTTGATCAATAATAAACAATAAATAATTTGAAAAAAATTATTTTGATATTCTATGTAGGCTAGGATTAGGAAACACCAGACAAAGTGCTTAACATGCAAACCTTTCTTAGTGGGGAAGGTCATTAGCTCTAGAAAGTCATATACTAAAGAATAAATACATTGGCTCAATACTACACCACTTGACAGTAGCAGGATGTTCCAAGATGAATAAAAGCCACTGAAGAGGCTTTCAAAGTAGGTTTGGTGCATCAACTTGTGAGTAAAAAAAAGGAGCTAGGGGAAGGGAGTGTAAAGAGATCAAGACATCTTTTCAACAGCTAGCCCTATTACAAAGCTGTCCAAAGATTTCACCAACAACCCCAGCAATCTACAGTTCCACATTTCATGCATTAAACACTAACCAGAAAACTCTAGTGGAAAGGTAAAGAGGATAAGGGAGTTGGATTGAAACCCCAATAAAAAAATACAAAAAGAGATGAAATACCCTCCTCGCCAGCATTGAAAAAATTCCATAATTTTCTGTAGTTTGCATTTCAAAACAAATACTGATCTAGAAGGCATTTAAACGGAAAATAATGTAATCTAAAACACTGCCTTTTTACTTTTACGTCAGAATTTCAAATTACCACAGTTACCTCAAGCTTTGAATATCCTCCATCACCTCCAAATCACTCATTTAAATACACGGGCAATAAATTCCATCATCATCTCACCTTTTAAGAACTTATTTACGATCTTAAATCATTTAATCAAATCGGCTGCTGCATTGAAATTGGAAAATGTTATAAGAAGAGTTAATAATAAAATTAGCTTTAGTTACAATCACTTTCATTCTTTGAGGGATTCAGAAGGTAGATAAGCATGACACCTGAATCAAATCATTTCTATCTCAAGAATATATGGATTAAAATAGCCCAATTCCAGGATAAACCTACCTAAAATCCTACATTGACTGCCATGATTATAGGTTGCCATTATATTTCCTGTGCGTTGCTATTTCTAGGAAAACACGATCTGACCTTTTTTAATTCTTTTCCGACTGCACTTTTGGGTTTTCACATAACCCCCTGAAATTGCCATGTACTGAAGACATAGATAGCCTTAGCTCCGTACAGCCATCACTCTACAATAGGAATTCCAAAAACATATAGTTTGAGCTCACGCCCTCTCCTTTGCACTCCAGTAAGAGTTGCATCACTTATTCAGTAGGTAGAGAGGAGTTTGGAGTAACAAGGAGTATAACCTGAGGCAGAAAACAGGCATACTTGTAATGGTATTTTGATCTCCACAAGAGACGCTTCTTAATTTGTGTCAGTGATTAAAGGTGATGAGCAAAGGGACACCTTTTTGAAGAATGGAACTTATTTTTCATCATCAGGCTCTGACCCAGAGTTTGAACCAGAGCAAAAGAGAGAGAAAGACATTGAAGGAATAAAGAAGATGAATAAAAACATAGAGAAACAGTGACAAAAGAAAATTGGTGGTATGCAACTGGCAAGAGTGAGATAAAGAGACTGGAAGTGTAGGGTGGTGGAAGGAAGGTGGAATCAAGACTGGGAAGGCTTAGTATTTAGCAACCCCGGACTTTGGTGGCACGGGTGATCGGCTCCTATACAAAACTTTGGGCCTCTGCGCTGGTTGGGTGGAAATGGCCCTTTTTGCAGGGTTATCCCCAAACATTTTGCTTCTTCCTCCTATTTTTTCCCTGACCTGTTGGTGTTGGCTTTAGGATTCTGGGCACTTTACCACTGCTGATCAGTGCTAAAGTGCATATGCTCTCTGTGTAAATTATTATTGTGATTGGTTATCCATGATTGGCATATTTGTGTTACCAGAAGGTCCCTAGTAAAGTGCACTGAGTGTGCCAGGGCTGGTAACTCAAATTCTACTAGAATGAGTAGCCCTGAAAAGATGTCTCAGGCCTGCCACCACAGTTTGTTAACTGCCATGTCGACTTGGCAAGTGCACCCACTTGCCAGGCCTTACCCTTCCCTTTTCTTACACATAGGACACCCCTATGGTAGGCCCAAGGTATCCCCCTGGGCAGGGTGCAGTGTATGTGAAAGGTAGGACATGTACTGGTGTGTGTAACATGTCCTGATGGTGAAATACTGCCAATTTCGTTTTTCACTATTGAAAGGCTATCTTGCCCATAGGACAGAATGGGAAATGCTTTGTAACATTTTACAAGCATATCTTCCCATAGGAATAAGATAGAAAATTGGAGTCTGGTATCCCTGAACTCAGAATTTAATAACACATCTTTGAGTGAAGATGGTTTTTAAATTATGTGTTTGAAAATAGCACTTTTAGAAAGTGGCTATTTTCTTGTTCAACCTTTCTGTGTGCCTCTGCCTGTTTGTGGATTGACTGTCTGGTTTCAGTGTGACAGAGACAGAGGATGTGCATTCACTGTAGACAGCCTCTGGGGGGGTTGAGGTGTGCCTGGCCCTTCCTGGATGACCCAGCCCTGAGCTGAATAGGCCTGATCTGCATTTGGAGTGGTGGGAGGAGTAGCACCTGTACCTGAATAGGGCTGTGCCTGCCTTCCACAATGCTAGCTCCGCCCCCCTGTGGTGTGTCTGGCACCAAGGCCCACACTGACAAAGGATTTTGTTGTGCACTGGCAGAAGTGCCCCCAGAACTGGTTTGGACTGGGCTCAGAGCCCCTTGCACAAAGGGATCAAAGACATTTTGGAGTATAACTATCAGACCTAAAACCCCTGAACTTTAGACTACTTCTGGAATCAAGAGGAACCTTCGCTGAGGAGAAGAGCTGGAGAAACTGAGGAGCAGTGGCGTCACTAGGGGGTGCGGGGGGTGCGGACCGCACCGGGTGACACCATCACATGGGGTGACACCTTTCCCAAATGAGACTATTTACTAAATAGTCTCATTTGGGAAAGGTGCCGCACTGGGGGACACCAACCCTAGTGACGCCTCTGCTGAGGAGAAGTACTGCCCTTGCTGTGTGTCTGGGGTTGGCCTGCAGTTGCTGTTTCTGCCAAAGAAAGGAGAAGGACTTTGCTGTGTGCTGTGTCCCCTGCTTGAGGAAAGTCTCCAAGGGCTTGAAGAAGAGCTTGCCTCCTGTTTTGCAGTACCAGGAACTAAAGGACTTCACCCCCAGCTCCCCTGAACTTCCTTGCTGGGAGTTCTGACCTGCCAGGAGGTGCCTGTAACTGTGTTGGGCCTCTGGAGGTTGTCTCTGCTGTTGGGAGCTGGAAGAAACCCAAGAGAAGTAAGAAACCCTGTTTCCGACACCGTAGACGCCGCCGCTGTGACGCCGCGACCTGCACCGAGGCCCGGGGAGCTGCTCGTGAAGTGAACGACGCAGCGCCCGGCCTCCTCCGCAGCTCCGACGCCCTCCGACGCCCGCCGACGCCGGCAGTGATCGGCCGTGCCCCACGCCAGCGCTCGCATCGACTCCGTCTTCGCCAGCGCCTGCATCTTGTTATCGCAGCGCCGATAACTGCCGAGAGTGACTCGAGAAACTTGCCGACATCGCATCATCACCGGAGCCGGCATCGGCCATCTTCGACGCCGTGCATCGTCACCGACATCGTTTTCAAGGTACTGTTTGTTTGGGGGTCTGTGTGACTCCGCGCCCGACGCCACGATCCTCGCGGGCGGCGCCGTTTTTTGGATTTCGTACTGTCCTGACGTTGTGATAGCCCCAGTTGGTGCTATTTGATTTCTACAAGCTTATTTTTGCAACATCCTTTTCAAAGACATTTTACTGAGTATCTGTATGTTGGATTTTTGTTGTTTTGGTCTTGTTTAGTTTAGATAAAGATATTTTATTTTTCTAAACTGGTGTGGTGTCCATTTGTGGTGTTTCCACTGTGTTACTGTGAGTGTTGGTACAAATACTTTACACATTGCCTTTGGGATAAGCCTGTCTGCTCATGCCAAGCTACCAAGGGGGTGAGCAGGGGTTATCTAGAGTGTGTATCCCCCTTTCCCTGACTAGAAGCAAGGGTCCCTATTTGGACAAAGGTACCTACCTCTGCCAACTAGAGACCCCCATTTCTAACAGCGCTCATTTTATTTATTCCTTTTTTTTTACTAACTAAATACTGGAGAGGCACCATGGGATGGTTTGGGCTTATAAACATCTCCCATGCTCCTTCTGGACTACGGAAATAAAGAAAGTAGTTGAAACTTTGTTTGTTTATTTATTTGAAGTTTTTAATTCCTTGCAACTGCTTCAGCGCTTTCAAGATACCCATCTATCACCTTGGAGCAGACTGGTTATGGTGATTGCCTTCATCATATCTAAGGTGCCCACGGTGTAACTTCAAGTGTGTCTAGAGACCTTGCGCATCCAGGGGTACACTAAAGTCCCCCATGCAGAGGATTGATGGGGGTAGGTTAATAGTCTCTTGTCTTCTGTTAGTGCCAAAGTTATGTCCACATTTCTGTTTTCTATTTCTTTGTCATTTGTTGACACTCTATTAGCGGATATCTCATTCTAACAAGCTATGCTACTTATAGTCATCATTCTAAGGGTGACTGTGTGGAAACTGCATTTATTACCCTTGTATTTGAATGTGTGAACTAATATGAAAACGCCTTTAATGGGACTTCGGAAGATATTAGCAATAAGTTGTGAAACGTTATACATTTTTTACCATCAGACAATTTTCATCCATTTTCAAATGTTATGCTTTTGCTGGTTGATCACGTGGGCGTCTAACCAATGAAGTCTCCTATATGCGAGTTCTGAGGAGCTGGTCCTGAAGAAGGGCGGAGAATCTGTTTTATGGTAGCTTCCCATTATTGTAATTGAGCCCGGCTTGCGTGCAAGTTGTTCTGTTGAACCCTGTGGCCTAAAGAAATGTCACGGAAAGTACTGTGCACTCTATGGATATTCTGTCTTCAAAACAGCTATTTAAGAAGGGGGAACTGTTCTTGACGGATGTTTCCTTTGAATCACAACGTATTTTTGATCCCTTCCTACATTTAGTTCTGCTTTCAGATTGTGAAAATCGCTGTGGATTTATTCTCTAGCAATGTCTGTATTTCATTGTTTTTGTGTGTGAGAATCCGAGGCTGCACACTCGCATGCAACTGCTGCCTTCCTAAGCAGTGTCTGTGTTGTTTTCTGACAATGTGTATGCCTCTAGCCAGAGATGAGTTTTTAATTAACATAAGTCTGTACAAGACGGTCTACGGTTGAAATTCCACTTGACCAGTTTTTCTCTAATTTCCACTGGGACTGCTTTTTATTGTTTTCTGATCACTTGCCCTCTAGAAAAAAGAAAACCTTTAAACTAATAAACACATTTGCCAAACAAGCATAGGCATAGACAGTAGGACTGGCTTATGACTGGAAATGCAAAAAGTACTTACTGGCTTTTCCAAAGCATAACTTTTGTGGGCTCTGGCTACTGCTGAAGGTAGGGAGACTGGGCAGGTTGGCTTAAAGTAATTTAATGTTTTTGGTCATGCTAGTTAATTAGTATGTGAATGGTTTGAGAGCGTTTCTAGTGGATTGAGAATCCTCCTCTCATCGGTGTGCGAGGCAGTGACGGCCGGTGCAGATAAGAGCGGTGGGATGGGGAGGGAAAATAACATTTAAAAAAAGAAACCCACTTACCTTACGTTCGCCGCATCGCCGACTCAACGATGCAGCGAGTGCAAGGTAAGTGTTTTTCTTTTTTTCAAATTTTATTTTTCCTTGTTGTCGTATGTCGCTTCTCCTCCGCCCCACCACTCTTACCTGCACTGGCATCACTAGTGGGAGTTTTGTAAGTAGGGCAAAACTGCTAGTATGTGCGATTGTAAGATTGCACCGTTAGTGTGTTACTGTTTCTCCAAGAGCGATTTGAGAGTGCTTCTGATAGTGTCTGACTGCTAGTCTCTAAGTGGTGTAAGAGTGCTGCTCGCTGCCTAAAAACAGCAATAGCCTGCCATGTCGAGTGTGCCAGCAGCAGCCAGGCCAGTACAATATGGTATGACACACTGTGGATTCCCTACTCCTACAATGGCTGCTGTGTCCAAAAGTCATGACTCAGCAGTGTATCGCGTGGGCTGGAGGCCTATGTACATAGCGATAAACAAACAGAAGGCCAAGTCGGTGTGGTGTGTTCCATGCCTCTCCCCCAGGGATGACTTGTGTGATATATTGTTTTGACAGCTGCGGGTGTTCCCTCAGAGTCGCCTTCCCTCCAGCTCAGTGGGCAATGACAGCAGTGGGTGAGGTCTGTAGAGCGGCCGACTTTTCATAACAGGATTATGATTCAATGTCTTAAGATGATACCTGGTCAATAACATTAATCTATTTTTATACATTAGCTCATAAAGCATAAATTAGTACACACAGAGAAAATGTGTCAATAAGGTAATCAATATGGCCTTTCAAATTGTAAGC
This sequence comes from Calotriton arnoldi, assembly GCA_963921515.1. NCBI lineage: Eukaryota > Metazoa > Chordata > Amphibia > Caudata > Salamandridae > Calotriton > Calotriton arnoldi. The sequence continues at coordinate 4,378,438 of CAWUFW010000301.1, read as the reverse complement.
TGCCATTTTAGAAACTGGGTTTCTGGTTGGCAGGGGGATGCACTCTGTCCAAGCAAGAACCACAATCCTAGTCAGTGTAAGTCAGATACACACTTAAATTAACCTGTGCTCACCCTCTGGTAGCTTGGCACAGAGCAGTAGGCTTAGCTTAATAAGCAATGTGTAAAGTATTTGTGCCACACAACGCACAGTAACACAATGAAAACACCACAAAAATACTCCACACCAGTTTAGGACAATAGACTATGTTTTTATAAATAAAACAAGACCAAAACGACAAAAGTCCAATGAGTAGAAGTCGCAATATGAATTTTTAAAGGTTAAATGTAAAAATAGCGCTTAGGAGCAAATAGCGGTAATAGGGTTTATCAGGTCGCGCTGGACCAGGGCAAAGTCATGAGTTCAGGCTGACCACGATGCAGCGCGGTATGGATACAGGGGCCACACAAGGCCAGCTGAACAAAGTACTTTGATCCTGGTCGCATAGCGAGATGTGGGGTGCAGCCGAGTGATGCGCCGGTGTCGATCCCGTAGTCGAGGTGATGCGTTGATTTTCTTCACGCTGTGTTGGCGATGCACCGGTTCGGAATACGATGTGCCGAGCTGAGAGGGGTTGGTTCCGTAGATGATGCACTGGATTTCTCCATGCAGTAGAAGGGTTGCATTGATCTTCCCACACTGCAGCAGCAGTGATGTGGTGCTTCTGATGTACTGGTTATTTAGGCGAAGCGCTGGTTCCGAGTGTGGAGCGCCTATTCTGCTCCTGCAACAGGGTCGATGCACTGGTTCTGCTACATGCAGACTGGAGATGCGTCGACTTTACTAGAGCAAGCACCTGGGTCCACTTCCAATGGACCAGGCACAGGAGTAAGTTGTGAGACTTTGATATCCCTGAGTCTCAGGAAACAGGAGACAATCCAACAAGCCCTTGGATATCACTCTGGGTTCAAAGCAGAGTCTAGCTCTCCCTCAGCAGGGTCAGAAAGCAGCAGAAAGCAGGGCAGCACAGTAGAAAAGCAGTTCTTCCAGAGCAGCAATCCAGCAGAGTGACAGTCCTTGTAGCAGCACAGCAGTTCTTCTTACGAAGGTTCTTTACAGGTCCAGAAGTGTCTGATTTTTTGGGATCATATACCCAGTACTTATCGCCCAGTTGTGCTTTTGAAGTGGGGGTGACTTCAAAGAAGGGTCTTTGAAGTGCACAGAGGTCCTTTCTTCCCAGCCCTGTCTCCAGACTCATCACAGGGGAGTAATCAACCCTTTGTGTGGGGGGCAGAACACTGCCTATTCTATGTAAGTGTCAGCTCCTCCTTCCCATCCTGCCCAGCATGAGCCATCAGGATGCAGATGGGCATTCAGACACACCTAGCCTTCCTTTGTATGTGGCTGTCTAGAGGGAATGCACAAAGTCAAGCTGTAACCCATCCCAGACCTATATTGGAGACATGCTGTAGGCACACAGAGCTTTAAGAGCAGAGAAATGTCCACTTTCGAAAAGTGGTATTTCTAAAATAGTAATATTAAATACAACTTTAACAGTAAAGAGTGTCGATCATTACCATTCCAAAGATATAAAATGTGTCATAGTTACTACTTTCCAACCAGGAATTACAGCTTAAAAGTGTAATAAGGAATTCCCAATGTTAACCTATGAGAGGAGTAGGCCTCAAATTAGTAAAAAACTAATCTAAGTGTTTTTCACTATCAAGACATGCAAAACTTAAAAGTACATGTTCTACCTTTTACGTACACAGCACCCTGCCCTATGGGCTACCCCAGGCTTACCTTAGGGGTGACTTATGTGTAATAAAAGGGGAGTTTAAGGCTTGGCAAAGGGTCTGGGCACAGGTCGTGCACTCTACTAGGGACTTACAGATAAATTAAATATACCAGTTGTGGATATATCAAATGTAACCATGTTTAGGGGAGAAGAACATGCACTTTAGCACTGGTCAGCAGTGGTAAAATGCTCAGAGTCCTAAGGCCAACAAAAAGAATCAGCAAAAAAAGGAGGTAAGCAGGCAAATAATGTGGGGGAAGACCACTGTAATATCAATGTTTAACCTGTGTAAGGATAGTTCTGTTATGTGGGTGTATGCATTGCTTTTGTAGTGGAATGTTGCTAGGTCATATGGAATGTGGAAGAGAAGGTTTGCAGTGAGAGGCTGGGCAGCGGTTGATGAGGTTGGATGGGACCTTCTGTGAAGAATAAACCTACACATACTTCAACCTCCCGTGCCTCAATTTATTAAGTTGGCTACTTGTCACATTGGTGTGAGTATGGGATAAGGATATCCAGAGGACATACTCAGAAGGTCTCAACACTGGCCATGCCCAGGAGTTCCCTGTTGTGACAGAAAGCCTGCTTTGTGAGTGCTTCTATCATTTGGAGGAGTGTACAAATACTGCAAGTTGTGGCACTCAGCTTGCAAGAGTTAAGAGTTCATAAGAAGGGAATTTTGAAAGTTCACTGCGAAGCCTGCAAGCCTGTGTGGACCTCTATATGCTATATTTTTGTCGGTCTGGTGCACCTACTGCGTCTACACCACTTCAGCGCTACAGAGAAAGTGCAGAGGCAAGGGCGGCAAGTGTGGTGAACTGTAAGTTTTATTTACTGTATTTACTTTCGCCCCGGAGCTGCAAGAACTGCGACTTTTGAAATCCTCCTATACCGTTGGGCCGCGCTCGAGCCGAAGGAGCTGGCTACAGTGAGAGGCCAGCACTCGAATCTTCGAGCCCGCGCAGCTGGTGCTCAAGCCTTTGAGGACGTGTGATTCCTCCCATCGGCCGACGCTCAAGCCTCTGGGGACGCTGGTCTATTTCATCATCCAATGACGCTCGAGCCCCTTCGCCACTGTGACCCGCGGCCCCAGCTCACTGGGTTTGTGTTATAATCCACTTGTTGGTTAATGCATCCTCCCTATTCTTGTTCTCTGCCTTGCAGCTCAGCCAATGGTGCTGTCATTGGAATGTTGAGTGTGTTTGTGCTTGAGGAGAAATCAGTTGGAGCGTATGGGCTGAGGAGCAAGGAGGCTGCTCCTGGTGGGGCATACTATGGATCTCACTATCATCCTGTAACTTATATTTGAACCTGTAACCTGATGAATAAACCAATAACTTGTTTTCTACATGACCTGTCTACGAGACATCTTTCAATTTAACACTGGCGACGATTTGAGAAGAACCTGTGTGTGCTACTTCAATGAATAATGGTCTATGAAGCCTAAAGAAACTTCAAGGAAAAAGAATTTCATGAGAACTTACAAGCTGTGTATTGGAGGGAAGCTGGCACCCCTGAGCCCCACCAGTGCCACTCCATCGGTCGCCCTACCAAGTAAGTGTCAGCTCCTGTTGGACTTTCCCCTTTCTCTACTCTGCTGCATTGGAACAGGAATGTCCTTCTCTCACTTCGTGGGTCTGTACTAAAATCCTTTGAGCAGAGCCAGTCACAGACCTGAGGTTCAAGAGTACTTACTAGAGGTTGTTTTCTCGTTTTCGTCAACAAGTGCTGACTGATCTGTTTTGTCAACCGTTCAGCAAAACATGTACTTGGATCATACCTTGGCTCTCTTCCACATGTGGCGTTACTGGATGTTATGTATCAGCGAGTGTCTTTGAAACTTTTTACGTTATGTTTAAAATAAGAGTGCATGCTGCAAGACCTACACTCTGTTATTACACTCTGCCCAAGTTACTGTGACTGCAGCATTACAGGGATAGCAGCAGCATTTGCAGGGCCAAGCCTTGAGAGGTTCGACACCTTTTTGTCTGTGATAGTTAGTCTCCTTTGAGACATCGAGACTTTGGACGTTAGCCAACCGCCGTGTTGCGATTCAAAAGACTGAGGCACGAGTTAGAAACAGCGCGCGCAGTCTTACCTGAACTTGATTGTCCTGCGTTGTTATCAGGGATTCCCTCAGACGTTCCAACCTGCTCGCGGTGTATACCTGCTTCTTGACGCCTGCATGCCTCGACGTGCCGTGAGCCATCCGGCGGGACGTGTGGATACGTGCCGCCATTTTGTGTTTGGTGGCTCCAGTTTACCACCTTTAGAAGTATTGCAGTCACGTAATGACTTGATCGCACTTTGCCAACCACGCTGTTGTTTTTTTTCACTGCAAGGAAGTTTGAACAAGCGTAGTGTACCCTGTGGACACCGGATACTCGTTGCTTTTGTTGAAGTCTGTGTTCATTATTACAAACTGCGTGCAGTGGGTGCATACCAGCACCTTGTTTCCGTCAAGATTGTACATGTTGTGTGCCTTTTTGCTGATGCCGTCTTTGGAGCATGCGGAGCGTGTCATCACATTTGTTGATCTACGGTGACACGCACACCTAATGTACTCATGTGCCTTTTTGCTGATGCCGTCTTTGGAGCATGCGGAGCGTGTTATCACATTTGTTGATCTACGGTGACACGCACACCTACACATTTGTTGATCTACGGTGTCACGCACACCTAATGTACTCTTTACTATATTTCTTTTAAATTCTAAATTGGAGATTTGTCAATGCTTAATTCTCTTTATCTTTCCTGGATCCTTTAGCTTGGACATGTTTTCGTTTTTGCTAGTGCTACAATTACTAATTTTATTGCATTCTATACTGCAAATGCCAATGTCTTAACGTGTATTTTCCTGTGTGAGCGAATTACCTCACAGTGTCATTTACTTAATTCTGTTTACGCTTACTGGAGCTTAGCTTTTGTGTTCTGTTTCATAGGGAGGTGAGTTCCCCTATAGGGAGGTGTGTTTCCCTATTACGTTTTGTTTTGTTTTATAGGGAGGTGTTTCCCCTATAGGGAGGTGTGTTCCCCTATTACAGTGTGCTTGTTTCTTAGGGAGGTGTTTCCCCTATAGGGAGGTGTGTTCCCCTATTACAGTGTGTTTGTTCTGTTTCATAGGGAGGTGTGTTTCCCTATTACGGTGTTTCTTAGGGAGGTTTTTCCCATATAGGGAGGTATGTTTCCCTATTACGGTGTGTTTGTTCTGTTTCATAGGGAGGTGTGTTTCCCTATTACGATTTCGTTCAGTTTTAATGGGAGGTGTGTTCCCCTATAGGGAGGTGTGTTCCCCTATTACGGCTGTGCAGTTTCATAGGGAGGATTTTTCCCCTATTAGTGCCGTGTTCATCTATGCATATTTTGAGATGTTCATACCATATTTTCTTATCTATAATACATGTTATATACTGTTTTGGGTTTGTGAATATGCCCTGTTTGTATGTTGTTGTGCCTGGCGAAGTGGTGTTATACACCCACTGTTTTTAAGTATGGTACTTTTGCTTTTGTCTTTCCTTGGTATGTGTGTCTTATCATCTCACATACATTTAATTTTCTGTAATCATTATAAGGGGGAGATGTGTTATAATATACTTGTTGGTTAATGCATCCTCCCAATTCTTGTTCTCTGCCTTGCTGCTCAGCCAATGGTGATGTCATTGAAATGTTGAGTGTGTTTGTGCTTGAGGAGAAATCAGTTGGAGCGGATGGGCTGAGCAGCGAGGAGGCTGCTCCTGGTGGGGCATACTATGGAACTCACTATCATCCCGTAACTTATATTTGAACCTGTAACCTGATGAATAAACCAATAACTTGTTTTCTACATGACCTGTCTACAAGACATCTTTGTATTTAACAGTTTCATCGTTGGAAGATACGTGTTTTGGAGGCAGCGATGTGACGGGAAATGAGCATGCGAGCTCTCGTTTCTTGACAGAGACAGCATCATGCCTGGAGGGAGTGAGAGCTAAGTGACCCAGCATTTTCCTGCAACTCTCAGCGCTCTAGTGTTTCAACGTAGGCGCTGGGCATGCTGTGTTTGAGGATCAAAGTGTGTGGAGATTTGAGTCTTAGACTTGGAGCTCCATCAGAGCGTCAAGGAATGTTACCATAATCATTTCACCGTGGAAACATTGGTTGGACTGTCAAGGAAGGAAGAGAATCACAAACACAGTACTCTTGTTTTTTTAACATATATGTTTGGGAGCTTTCTCTTCTCCTTTATTCTATTTCATTTTCAGGTTTCTCTGGCACATTGATCGGGTGCCTGAGCTTTTATTAAATTTTGGTATATTTGCTTACTATCTTATTGTAGCTTTTAGAATTGCTCTTTGTTCCTTTGGGTAAATGTATAATTGCTTTTGTGAGGGTGTTTGTTAGTGTGTGTTTCCTCACATTAGTGTACTATGAAAAAGGTAACGGCAGCACCATTTTTTTAGCAACACCAGGAGATCTGCCAATCAAAAGGCAGAAATGGCTAAAGGTATTGGAGAGGTATGCCAAGGTTTGTGGAGCGTCATTAAACTCTGAGAGGAAGACTGCTTTGCTTTTGCATTGTTTGGGCCCTGAAGTGCAAGGAGTTTTCGATCACCTTCCAGATGTCATGGATGAAGAGCTGAATGTGTATAAATCCTGTAGAGCGAAATTAGATAGGCATCTACCAAAACTCAGCACCATTCTAGAACGATATCATTTTGGGAGGAGTACTCAGAAGGATTGGGAAACAGTAGAGAATTACGTCACTGTTTTAAGGAAACTGGGCTCGTCCTGAAAATTTGGTCCTTTACTAGAGGAAAGGATAAGGGACCAATTCATGTTAGGCTGCATCATCCAGAAAGTGAGGGAGTAGCCATGGCAGAAGGATGAGCCATCTTTAGATAAGGTTCTAATGATTGCTAAAACATTGAACTTTCTATTAAATGCGTGGAGGTTATTAAGAAGGAAGAGGGCAAAGGAGACACTGTTCATGTAGTTAAGGGTTACTCGAAGAAGCAAGAAAAGGGGAAAGAAAGTAATGTGAAGGTGGAAAAGAAAAATATGTTCCAGGGAAAATATTTTTGGTTTGGGAAACCTGGTCATATGGCCAATGACAAGGGGTGCCCTGAAATTAAAGAAATGTGCAGCTGCTGCAAGAAGAAAGGGCATTTCGTTACTGAATGCAGATTGAAAAGTTTCAAAGGAAAGGTATTTGAGTTTGGTTTTTTTAACAGAGTTTTATATAGCGCGAACTTGACCTGAAGGTATCGGGTATCAGAGCGCTTTACACGAGCACCAGTTGCGTTACATGAGGACACATTCATTTTTGTTAGGCATAGGGAGGTTAAGTGATCTTCCCAGAATCACAGGATGTTGCACGTCCTTGCCGAGACTCGAACCCTAAGCTAAGCTAAGCTGGTGTGTGGGAGGGTTCGAAATGTTCCAGTAGCTGTACAAGAAGAAATTAGGTCAGAACTGGAAAAACTTAAGAGTGATGGTATAATTGAGTAAGTGGAAGGTACACAGTGGCTAGAGCCGATAGTCGCAGCTAGAAAGGCCAATGGAAGTTTGCGTCTATGCATCGATTTTTAGAGAAATTAATAAACATGTGATTGTGGACAGGTACCCGTTGCCGAAAATCTCTGATATACTGATGCTGCTGGAGGGACCTAAGGTTTTTTCCACCATTGATCTTACATCAGCATATCACCAGATCAATCTTGATGAAGCGTCCACAGACCTCACGGCGTTCATCAAACCCTTTGAAACATTTGGATAAGTTAGACTGCCTTTTGGTTCAATATCTGCAGCTGCAGTGTTCCAAAGGGCCTTAGAGAAGGTGTTGAAAGGTCTTGAAGGTATAAGGATTTATCAAGACGATGTGCTGGTCTTTGGGAGGGACATTCTTGAGCATGATTAAAGAGTAAAACAGGTTTTGGAAAGGCTAGTTGAGGTTAACCTGACTATCGGAGTGTAGAAATGCAAGTTCCTTAAAAAATCAATAGATTATTCAGGTCATACCATCACAGGAGAAAGTATTATGCTCAAAGAGGATCTTGTCAATTCTACACAGAAGCTTAAGTCCCGGTTTAATAAAGAGGATTTGATTAGATTTATTGGTATGGCAGAACACTACCACAAGTTTGTAAAAGGATTTGTATGAAATCTGTGTAAACATCAGGAATTTGCTTCACGAAGGAGAGGAATTCGAGTCGAGTGATGCAGGCGAAGTGGAGTTTAGAGAGTTAAAGGAAAAGTTGAGCAAAACTCTTAAGTTAAAAAATGTCGATCCCAGGTGCAAGTCCATACTTACTACCGATGCCAGCATGAAAGGCTTAGGGGCGGTTCTGCAGCAAGGGGGTTGCAATTCTGAAAAGGTTATTTTGTTCCTGTTGCGAGCCCTTAAAGGTGCTGAATTGCTGTACTTTGTCATTGAGAGGGAAGCCTTATCAGTACATTGGACTGTCAAAAAACGTAAGAATCTCTTGTGGGGAAGTAACTTTGATGTATGTATGGCTACCAAACCTCTGTGTGAGATTTTTAAAAAGAAAGGGATTGATGCGGTATCCAGCAGAATAATGAAATGGGTAGTTGCCCTGCAGGGGTGGAGAACAGAGGGGTGGAGAACAGAGTGTCAGACACTTTGTCTAGATTAGTGCAGGTGAATGAAATGATTGGTCTGAGGTGAGTGATGATGACGATAAAAAGGTGTGTGAAATTGAGGACAACACCATTACAGAAACTAAGGGCATATTAACAAGGCGGCGATAAACAATTATCGCCGCTTTTGCGGCCGTTTTCGGCCGAAAAGCGGCGATAATTATATTGCCTTATCAGCAAAGACACGCTATCGCGTGTTTTGCTGATTTTGCTCCCGTTTCCAGCACGCCTGACTTCGCATCGATAATGAGATGCAAAGTAGGCGTGTCTGTGGAAACAACATGGGTAAATATCGCGAAGGCAGCTTCGCGATATTTACAATGCGAGGAAGCGATTATTTTAATCGCGTTAAGTATGCTTTAACGCAGGAATTTAACGTCTGTTAAATTCCTGACTAAAGCATACTTAACATGGGGGTGGATTCTGTGGCTAAGACCACAGGCCCTATCATCTAGGATATCGCCGTTTTTCCATGGAAAACGGCGATATCCACGCTATCTCTGACATTTTTATCGCCTTGGCGATGCGCGTTGTTAATAACGCGCTAACCGGGCGATAAATTCCAGAGATAGCCGGCGATAAATATGCAAGCGCTAAGCGCGCTTTGCGATATTTATCGCCGGCCCTTGATAATATGCCCCTAAGTGGCAAACCAAGGTTAACTCTGACGAGGTCATGTTAGAGGTTTTGTCTTTGGTCAAGGATGGATGGGGTGCCAGAACAAAAGGGAGTAGTGAGAGTGAGAAGTACCAGCAGGTCAAGGATGAATTGTCAGAGAAACATGGCCTGTTGTTCAGCAGAATGTAGTTAGTTCCACCAACTGTTTTGAGAGGAGAACTGATATCTCTTGCACACGGTGGTCATCAAGGCATGTCAAAAACAAAAGAAAGGCTAAGATTGACATACTGGTGGCTGGGTATGGACAGTCAAGTGGAGAGGGTGCTACAGGATTGCATGCAATGTGCCATAAGTGAGAAAGCTGTCAAACCAAAGGTGCAACCAATGGCAATTAGGGACCATACCACACACCCGTGGGAGGAGGTTGCCTCAGATATTTTAGGCCCTATTCACAGTGAAGTTTGTGAAACATATCTCATAGTTCTTATTGATATGTACTCTAGATTACCAGAAGTTTCGTTTTCTAGAGGAATCAAAACAAAACATGTTATAGGGTTCCTTAAAGAGCTGTTTGACTGGGAAGGCATACCTGGTGTAATACTCATTGACAATGGGGTACAGTGACCATGCAGCACGGCACAATAAATGTGCTTTGTACCACCTCGGAAACCAATGGCATGGGGGAACGTGTCAACAGGATGTGGAAGGAGACCACGGGGATAGCCAAGGATAATGGATTGAATTGGAGAAAGGAGGTGATCACGAGGGTTGAAGCATGCAGGGTGTCTACCCACTCAATCATGTGGAAAAGCCCTTTTGAATTGTTCGGAGGCAGATAGTCCAACACATTGGTGGCACCCACATGGGTTAACGATATGGAATTGAGATCAGGAAAGGTAAAGATAAACAGAGATTGAGAACTGAGAGAGGCAAAGAAAATATAGGCTCATAAAAAACACTTAGATCTAAGAAAGTCTGTTAAAAAGCAGAGGCCATTGTGGGTGATGGGGATGATCAAAAAACTGATTAAAAAAGGGGATGTGTAGGTTTTGACAAGCCTCTGAGAGCTATGAAAGTGTTTACCAAAGCAGTTAAAACCGAAGGCTTCCGCATTTGGAATCTGAACAAAGTGGTAGTGATCAAAGAGAATTTGGTTTACAGTGGTTCTGGGAGCCATGATTCAACTGACAAGTCACACATTCCTCTCAGGAGGTCCAACAGAAGATTTGTTCCTTCCACTTACTTGAAAGAATATGTTAAATAAGGTTGGGGTGGGGGGTGGTGTGTGTGTCTGTGTGTGTGCGTGTGTGTGTGTGTGTGTGTGTGTGTGTGTGCATGTGTGTGTATGCGTGCGCCACAACTTTAAAATATATAATTTCTTTATCTGTTCCTTTTTGTTGTGCCTTAAGTTATAGCATAAGGTTTGAAATATGTTGACGGGAGGGGGATGTGTAATTTCCATGTTTAACCTGTGTAAGGATAGTCCTGTTATGTGGGTGTAAGCATTGCTTTTGTAGTGGAATGTTACTAGGTCATATGGAATTTAGAAGAGAAGGTTTGCAGTGAGAAGCCGGACAGTGGTTGATGAGGTTGGATGGGACCTTCTGTGAAGAATAATAAGCCTACACTTACTTCAACCTCCTGTGTCTGGATTTATTAGGTTGGCAACTTGTCACAACCACCCTATGGCTGACAGGTCTAACAAGCCCCTAACTCTGACAGTGCATAGCTATATTTCCATTTGTATTCATTGAAGGTGTAGGATTGGCCTAATAGAGTATGTGAATATATACAGTATGTTTCCAATGATTTCTCTGAAGATGCGAAAGATAGTACTATTTCCAAAAAAGCAGTCATATCTGTACAAACAACAAAATCTGTCATCGTCTACAGGCTGCACCTCTCTCTTAAAAATATGTGAAATTAGGGAAATCAGTAAATTAAAATTACCACATGAAATAGTTATACGTTTGACCAACCTGGGAGCTACAGAGAACATCATCCACCACTCCCAAGAACTCTGCGACCCCCTCTCGGACTACTTCTACAACAAGATTGCCCCCATCAACCTCAATTTTGACCCCCAAACCACCGCTCTCAACCTCAACAACCTCAACCACCCAGCGCACACCAGCCGCATGCTCCCCACCCGGTCTCCATTGACCACACAGACCACCTGGGCCATCATGTCTTCAATACACTCCGGGTCGTCCACCGATCCCTCGCCCCACAGTCTGTTCTACCTCGGAACCAACTCTATCAGCATGGAACTCACCAGAATCATCAACTCCTCCATTTCCACAGCAGAATTCCTGGTCAAATGGAAACACGCAGAGATCAGACCGCTCCTAAACAAACCCTCCGCCGAACCCCAGTGACCTAAAAAAGTATCGACCGATCTCCCTGCTCCCTACCCTGCCAAAGTACTCAAAAAAGCCATCAACCTACAACTCACTAGTTTCCTGGAACAGAACCCCCTTCTTGATGCCTCACAATCAGGATTCTGTGCCAACCACAACACTGAGACTGCTTTGATCGCAGCCACAGATGACATCAGAATCCTCCTCGACTGCAGGGAGACGGTGGCCCTGATCCTCCTCGGCCTCTCTGCTGTGTTCGACACCATCTCCCACCACACCCTCATCGACAGACTCTACAACATCGGCATACAGCAAAACGCCTTCAAATTGATCACCTCTTCCTCACAGGATGCAAACAAAGCATACGGCTGCCCCCCAGCACCTTCGCACCCAAGGACAGCATATGCGGCGTACCCCAAGGTTCATCCCTCAGCTCCACCCTGTTCAACACCTACATGACCCCCCTCGCAGACATCGTCAGATCCCATGGCCTCAACATAATCTCCTATGCAGACGACACTCAACTAATCCTCTCGCACACCAAGGACCCCTCCAACGCCAAAACCAACTTCTGTGACGCCATGATCAACATAGCCAACTGCCTCAAACTCAGCTCCGACAAGATGGAAGTACTGATCTTCGGAAAGAACACCTCCGTTTGGGACCAACAGAACTCCGACTAACACCCACACCGACAAATCAGGCATGCAACCTAGGTATTGTCCTCGACAGTGAACTGACCATGAACAGACAAGTTAACGCAGTCGCCTCCTCCTGCTTCCATACCCTTCCCATGGTCTGCAGAATCTTCAGATGGATCCCACTCAACACCAGAAAGACCATCACACAGGCCCTCATCACCAGCCACCTCGACTACTGCGGCACCTCCATCCCAACTCCTCAGATGACTCCAGACCATACAGAACACTGCAGCTAGACTCATCCTGGACCTCCCCAAATGGACCCAGATCACCCCGCACCTCAGAAACTACCACTGGCTCCCCATCCAGAAAAGATGCCAGTTCAAGATCCTCAGACTCGCCTACAAAGCCCTACATGACCAAGAACCATCCTACATCAACCATCGGCTGAGCTTCCATCTACCCACAAGATACCTGTGCTCCTCCTCTTTCCTCCTCTCTCGCCCTCGCACACCCCCCTGCATCCGTTGCCGTTGCAGTGGGGGCCGCTCTTTCTCCTATGTAGCCGCCAAGACCTGGAACGACTTGCCACTCCACCTCAAACTGCACCCCTCCCTGTCGGGCTTCCGGAAGAAGCTGGCTCTTCGACAGAGACATGATACCCTATGCGCCCAGATACCCCTAGGGGTGATAGTGCTGCGCTACATAAATGCTGCTTGATTGATTGAAAAACACATCCAGTTTTAATAGTTTTGTTATCTTTTGATACTTTTCCGAGGGATAAAATAAGAGCTTAATAGCTTTCTTATTCAAAATGTCCTTATTTGTACTTTTCATCATTCCTATACTGGTGTCTGGATCTAAACACAATAAAACATAACTGTCACTGGCGGCCCTCAACATTTTAAACAGCAGCAGCACCAAGGCAGGAATTGCACAGTGTTTGATACACGCATTCAAAACCTTCTCGAAGAGGTTGGCACCTGTGTGCCTGTCTAGAGCATAGTTATTTAGGCTGTGGCTGGGCTGCTCCAAATTACCATGGCCTACTAGTTTACAGCTACCTTTCAATATGTGAAAAAACAAAGAATCGACACAGACAGCAGTCTCTGAGCCACAGCAGCAGGACCATTCTGATTCAGGTGAAGAATATCACGAAAATGAGAATGTCAGAACTCACATATTCACTCACTTGCCTACCTTATGCATTCCTTCATGTCACTCATGCCTAACTGTACATTTTCTGCAAGGCTTGAATTGAAAGCTTGTACTAGTTTGACCTGCTGACTTTGGTCTGCAGGAAATGGGAGATTGCACTTGTTGCCTTCTGTGAGACAGGAGGTTTGCTTTGCTACTGCCTTGCTGTATCTATTCTTTGATGAAGCAAAGCTTGCACTGCTGCTGCCCAGTTTGTACCTGTCCTGCGATCGGAAATCTTGTGTTGCTGCTTTCCAGGCTGTATCTCTCCTCTGACGGAAGAAAGCTTGCATGGTTCCTACCCAAGGTGTATCTGTTCTATGAAGAAGGGTTGTTTCCACTTATTAAAAACAACAGAGATTTTAAATGCACTTGTATAAAATGCCCAGGCCCTTAAGCAGTTTAAGTGGGACCTGTGGAAAAAACAAGTTGCGGGTCCGTGACCCATAGATCTTGGTTTCAAATCCACTTCCTAGCATGACGAAAAGGCCTGACTCTGGGCAATTACGTTTCTTCACTGTGCCTCCTTTTCTATATTCATCACATTTGGGAGCACCTTGAAATAATTTGAATCATGATATACACATAACAAAAAACCTATTTTGTGTATGGTTTCATAGACAATAATGTTTCTCCACCTATAATAACAATAAAATCGTTGTTTAAAAGGCACAAAACAACCGACTTGCCTCTTCGGTCAATAATAAATTGTCATCAGTGCCCAAAGGAGAAAGAATGTGATACCCATCCAGGGTATGAACTGTACACTGTCTAATCCGGAAACCAGGTTTCAGTCCCTTCTTCCCAGCTAGATCAAACTGTGTGACACTAGGTAATTACTTTTCTTCGCTGTGCCTACTGTTCTACGATCATCACGTGAGAGTACTTTGAAATGATTCAGTTCAGGGTGCACAATGTTTTAATACACAGTAATGTTGCTCCATAGAGTTACTTAGAAGAAACAAAACAACAGACCTGCCTCTTGAGTCATTAATAAATTGTCAGAGTAGAAGGTGTGTGGTGTGCTAAATCTAATAAAGGCCTCTCAGTGCAGTCATATAATCGAACGTGCTTAAGTAAAAATATTCAAAATGTATTTTAATTTTAAAGTTCGTACATCAGCTATAAAAATGTGGCAGGTAGCGATTGAGGATGGCCTGTTTCATGGGGCAGCCTATTATTACAGTTTGTTGACAACAGCAGCAAAAATAACGCAATGCAAGACCTCTTCTTTCAAGAAGTGGTGCCTAGGGAAATATGCCCCACTTGCCCCTTTTGATTCTGTTTCACAATATTTGATGTGATACACCTATAGTCCTGAGGAAAACACCTGACCCTAAAGGGGCAAAATTGAAGTGCCAAAACATGTTGACAGAAAAGAGAAGCAGGGTCTGTTGCTCGATCCTTCTGTTTTTAATTTTGTGGTACTGAGACACTAGTAAAAACCATGTCTAGCTCACCCACATAATTTTAATCTAGGTCTGGCAGTTTAACAAAGGGAGTATGTCGACCAAAAGGGACATAATATCAACCCAATTCTGGAATCCATAGCTAAAAAACTGTACTATCAGTGAAGTATAACACTCTTGGATGCTTCCCAGTGCTAGATGTGTAACCCACTGATGAAGCATTCCACACTGAACATTAGGTAAGTGAAGGTACCTCACCCTTTGAGTACCTTAATGTATTGTAATTCTACAAAAGGATTTGCTTTTTCTTTCAGCAGTTTTCTGCTTCGTGTATGTTTATATCTGTTTAAAGGAATCATACAAGTCTTTTAATTACTCTTACTCCCTATCCTGTGTGTTAGCTACCTATGTTGTACCTGTCCTGTATGTGTGAGTGAAACTTGCAATGTTCCTTATGCCACTACTCCTTATCCTTTATTTCCTCATTGTGCTGGAGAAGGTTGCACTGCTGCTGTCCATGTTCTCCCTTTCTTGCTTAAGGAAGCTCTGCATAAAACTTTCCACTACACAAAAGACAAAACGATTTGTATTGCCAATGCTTGTTAAATGCATGATGAGAGTGAATTCTCACAAAATATGTGAGCAGACTTTACTTTTGGTTTTAGATGTGAAACAAGCTGTTTTTTCGGTGCACTAGATGACTTTGTAAACATAGCTGAAAAGTGTCTCCATGGCATGCATAACACCTGCCAATTCTGCCTTTTTAGCCAACAGCCCTCTGCATGCTGGGATTTTGAGGCCACAATGAATGTGTTAAACAGAAAAACTACAAGCCCCACAGTGCAACATGATGTTGGCTGAAAAGTCAGGAATCGCTGATGATATCATATGTCATAGTGCCATTTGACAGACTCAAAATTTAGCTCTGGATTTGCTGCTCTCGTTCATGTAGGGAATCGCATGTTCAACAGCACAGTGGGCGAGAGGGCGACAACAGGATTTCAAATACAAATAGGAGCATATTACTGCTAATGGGGTATTATTAATACTCATTGGAAAAACGGCTTATTTACCAGACCTTTTCGAGTAGCAGCAGTCAGTGGCGTAGCATGGGTTGCTAGCACCCGGGACAAGGCAAGTATCCTTCCGCATTCTTAGAGGCACAAAATTTTCTTTTAAAATTTTGCGCCTCTAAGAATTTTGCACTCCGAAGAATTTTGCACCCGGAGCAACTGCCACTCTGGCTACGCTACTGGCAGCAGCTTGACGTGCCTGAAGAGACACAAAGGAAAAACAATATGCAGGCGCCCTCTTCCAGTCAGTAGCTTGTAGTGACTTAGGTGGAGTGTCTGCATCTCCATTGTGCTGCAGCCTGCCTTGCACAAGTGTCGCAACAGCTTCAGGTGCTGCCCCGGGAGGGCTGCCAGTGATAACTGTTACTGCAGCTTCAGTTTCCTGGCAAAGAGGATATGCAGATCCATTCAGTTTGCCAATAACAAAAGTGTTTCAGGGCCCTTAGTTGGAAACACCAAAAGGAAAGGCTGATGGACAGATGGGCGAGTGGTCAGGACGAGGGTAGGTGACTAAACAGGAAAATAGAGAAATGGACCCACAGGACACACGGACAGTCTAGTAAACGAATGGAAACATGCAAAGCACATAGGGCTTTAAGTGGGATGAAAAAACATAAGGGGTCTCTAAAAGGGGTGTGGCCTTAGAAGTGTAAGCAAATGGCGTGGCCTGTACAAAAAAGGGTGAGTTTTAATATATTTAAACTAAAATCCTGTACTTCCCATAGCTTGACACCCAACGAGTATTTGATAGCTCTGTGTCAGCTTTCTGTTATTGCATCCAGACAAGTCACACAATAACAGACATGCACCTAAAACAAGCCAGGCCTATTGGTTTTGCCAATGCTTGCTAGCAGTATCAGAGAAATGAGTAACAATGGTTATGTTGTGAATAATTAGAATTGAAAATGTTTATGTTCTGCAAATATGAGATTGTGAATTAAACATTGCTAAGGTCTGTGGAAGGGTCAGTGGTTTTCAGAGTCTCTCATTCACTCCCATTCTTCCCTTTGCACCACTTCCCTCTCTCACTATGTTAAAAACCTGCACCCTTTTTCTCCCCCACATCTTTCTGAAACCCTCTTTTGTATATCTCGCATCTCATCTCTTTCTTCTTTAGCACTTTGTTTTCACTCTCTCCTGTATGTTCTTCCTTGGATCTCCTTCACTTCACCATCCCAATCCACACACACACAGACACACAACACGCCCACTAACATGTGAGCACTGAGTTTTCTTTTACTTTAATGTTTTGACAGTTGTGCACCTCCTTCACACACTTACAAATTGAATCACACTTAGGATTACCACACATAACTACCGCTCTGTGAGCTCTGCAGAGAGACTGGACAAGCATGTGCTCTGAACACCTTGATGACCCACTGACAAGTACTGTGAGAAGGTTCTACTTACTACCTTCAGTCTCAACCCCGGAGATCTCAATCGTGGCCCATTATAAACACCCGGGTACCCACATACTGAACGGACACAGGCACGAGAGGGGGCAATATGCTGTATGAAAACAAATACCCAACATCCTGTAAATAGCAAACACTCCGAGGGAAAGCAACAGTAAGCAAAACGTGTGAAATGTTAACAGGACATACTGAGTCAACCTGGATTACCTTAACGGTTTTTACAGTTGTTGTTCAGAAATCGATCAGTGTTTGTTTCTTGTAAAGCTACAAACATGTGCATAGGGGCCGGTTCAAGGTCAGACTTTAATTACTGCCGTGTCTGAGACCCAGATGGACCCACCCCACCTAAAGCCCTGAGGACACACAGCCACTGAAACAGGCATGCACATCAACAGACAGTGAAAGAAACATTCAAATGCATAAGCAAACATGCTCAAACAAGCAGACACACACATTAGGAACCACAAAAGCACACAAACAGGAACACCAAAAACACATGAACACTCTGATAACACGGGAAAGTACACACAAAAACACGTTGTTGTGTTTCATACCTCGGTTTCTGTGTACCACAACAACAACTCCAACGATTACGAGGAGGGTGGCCAGGCCGAAGACCCCAGATACTATGCCAGCTAGATGATGATGCCAAATCGTGCCTAAAAATAAAAGGAGAGAAGATTGCCAGTGGTGGATTGGGCAGAGAGGCAGCCAACTACGGCATTCTCAGATGTGAAACTCCTGGGGGACTGTCTGTGTGTGATTATTTTTAATTTTTTTTATACTCTTATTATTAAACAATTGCTTGGTATACAGCAGATACAGTTGGTGGATCGAATGCATAGTATATGTAGGTGAAAGAGCAGATCAAATGACATACAGGTAAGCAGTCATTGTCTCGTGCGGAGATGTCCCAATGCACACAGGTGTTGCTGCCCCCCATATGAAATAAATACAACAACGCAGATCTACCCCCTACTCCCACTCTGGTTTCCGTGTGATAACCAACCTCCATCAGAATGCCAGCCTGTGCGTGATTATTAGTCACAGACCACTTCATTTCACAATCCATTACCCAATAATCAAGGACAATTTAGTTTGTGTAAGAGGCCACGTATATTACTCAAGTGCCCATGCCCAGTTAAAAAAAAATAGATATGCAAGATAGATTTCCACACTTTAAAAGTCATAAATCAAACATGAGTGACTTACTAGCGGTTCACAAAGACTAGGACGTGTCGACCGCAATTGTGTAACTTCCACAATGTATGCAGAATCTCTGCTTTTGGACATAGCCATGTGCGAACTAATTTGCCAAACCCTGATTCATCCGAATCTTCAGGTGCTCCAGGGTTTGCTTGGCCTGCCTTACTTTTCCTAGGTCTGATGGGCTTGTGAGTTTCTTTTCGTAAATCCACTTGGAGGAGGCCAGTTCCCATACAGGGCAAAGCTTATGTTATTTAATGCCGTGAGGAATAAGGCATCAGAATCAGAGTCTTTAAAAAGGTCATACAGTTTAGAGAAAAAACGGTTCTCTTGACCCAGGCCTGAATCTATAACAACTAGAATCGTAGAACGTTGCTTCGTTTGATGATGAGAGTGATTGACATTGTTCCGCATTCCGTCCATCATTTGTTCTGTTTACATATGTTTGATGATGTCAGCTGGGCTTTTGAGATCTACTGTGACATCATTTAGTGGATGGCCCCCTTAAGGCTTGATCAAAGTTGGCAATTGACCAAGTCTTCCACTTTCCAAGCCCTCAACCCTCTGGTAAAAATATTTGAACCGTAAGAAGTCCTAAAATAATAGACGTGCATAGCAAATACATTCCTTTTTAATTAGACAGACTGCTTCACAGAAGCGTAGCGTGCATGCCGATCTGCCTAACCTTAACCCTTCTGCTTTCAGGCTGTTGGTAATAAAGAGAAGAAACAATTTTTTGCCCCATGTCTTTCCCCTTACCTCTTCTACCCCACCCTTCTCTTTTAGGTTTAAATCTGTTTTATTGACATTTAAGGATGTGCACTATACAACAATCATCCCACCTACACCCAGAGGCCGATAGGGCACAACAGGGGAAAAACTTCAACGAAGGGTGACCGTTGGAAGGGGCAAGGAGGGGACCAAAGGGTCAGGGGAGGGAGGGAAGGAGGGGGGGCTAGGTAAAAATGATCGACAACCCTCAGCAGGAAAAGGATGCAAGGCATTCAGTGCATGTTGGAGGAAATGTGTGCTTGAAGTTCTCTCCTACACATCAGTCGATGTCATGTTACAGTCGTGTGAGGCAGAGTACTTGTAAATATGTTGGCCAAGTCAGCTCCCTGAATTCATTAGAAGGAAATCGTATGCAGTGTCCCCATGTTTTGTCAAATTGTGGCAGTGCACTATTTAACACTGCTGTTAAATTCTCCATTCCTACGAGGTCCCCCAATTTATGTGGCCAGTCCAGTGTTGTCGGAACAGCGTTTGTACCCCCGCGGAACAGGAGGACCATTTTGGCTGTGCCAAACGCCAGAGTGATGGCCCGCCCCCTCATCGATTTCAGTGGATATGTTAGGGTACTCGGCAGCGCCAAGAGGATATAGCTGGGGAACTTGGGAAGATCAGTGTCATAGATCCCATTAACGTCTGCCAAGACCTCCGCCCAAAATTATTGTATCTTGGGGCAGTGCCAAAGAAGGTGTGTCAGTCTGCCAACCTGTCCACAGTGTCTCCAGCATGTAACATCTCCGCCTTGGTTCCATTTAGTCCCTCTAGCCGATGTATAATACCAGTAGTGCGCTATTTTAAGCAGCATTTCCGTGCCAGAGGCGCTACATGTGGAGGCGCGGGCTCTGTGTAAAATATTGCCCCACTCTTTGGTAGTGAAAGTACGGTCTCATTCCACTTCCCAGCGCTGCTGTTCCGGTGATTTGAAGGCCACCATGGGAACGCTGAGGAATGTGTAGATGTCAGAGAGGATACTTTTCTCTGACGAGCGGGTGATAAGTCATTTTTGTAATGGTGTAAGGGGCTGGCTAGCGTGAGAGCTAACATGGGGTTGCATGACCCAGTGTCGAATGGCCACATACTGCTAGTAGGCACTGGAAGGGAGGCCATAGTTATATTGGAGCTGTGTGAAGTCCATGAACCCATCTAGGTGAAAGAAGCCCCCCACCCTCTTACAACTGGGATCTGCCACCGTGCGAAGGAGGGACCCTGTAACGCTGGGGGAAGTCTGGGTTCCCTGTGGTCAGGGGTGAGATGCGAGCAGACAGTTTCCTCGTAACTTGTACCTTATCCCATAAGCCTATTGTTGCTCGGACTATTGGGGAGATATCATCCCTCTCTTTTAAATACTTTTCTCTCTACATATCTCTATGTCTCTGTGTGCCTATCCCTTATCTCTCTATATAATCTATTTGTACCTCAACTCCAGTGCTCTAGGTCGGCCAGGGTTGGACGGGTTCTGGGAAGGAAAATAATTAATATTAAGCCAGGACTCTACAAAGGCCTCTATTTCTATTTTCCCAGGTGCAGGCAAAAAAAACTGTGCATGCCCGCCTATCACATGCCGCCACCGCAAAGCAATGCCACCAGAAGTCCCCTTTGTGGCATGGGGGGGAACAGCACAGTTGAAACTGTCCCACAGACTAGGGTACTACTTGATTGCAAATAAGGAGTCTTTCTTTGACTGGGAGGGAGGGATTACATGTCCATGGCCACACTACACTGCTGCCATTACCTGTTGGGGGGAGGAAGAGCAGGTGCCTTATAGCACGCCTCCCTTCCAACTCCGAGGAGCCCTAATGGAGTATTTGTTTGCCTGGGAGGAATGGACTACACCTACCAGGTGACCCCACACTGCTGCCATTGCCTGCTGGGGAGAAGGAGGAGGCACTGCTGTCTTTCTCGCTGCAAGGGACGCTGAAGGAGTCTTACTTTGCCTGGGGGAGAGGGATTACATCTCCCAAGCTACACCACACTGCTGCTGTTGCCTGCTGGGGATGACCAGGAGGTGCCATATAATGCACTGTCTTTTTCACTACATGGGATGCTGAAGATGTCTTTCTTTGTCTGGCAGGGAGGAATTACACCTCCCAGGCCACACCACACTGCTGCCATTGCCTGCTGGATAGGAGAAATAGGTGCTTTATAGCGCACTGTCTTTTCTGTTGCGCAGGACGTGCCCAGGCTACCGGGTCCATCAGTGTCCGTCAGATCCCGAGGAGGCTGGGATGGGCCACACCCCTTTTCCCCCTCACAAATTGTTGATTTTTTCCATCATGGAGAAAAGAAAGACATCCTCTATCCCCTCAGAGAGTACCTGCATTAAAAAGCATTTTGCTTCCTCCTCGATTGACCCCTTTCTAGCTCGTGCCGTGGGAGCTATAGATAAGACAAGTGCAGAAGATGCTTCCTTAGCTCCAATCGTGGCCTGCCACCCATTGCTCTTGAAACTTTGCTAGCCAAATCAACATCTAATGCCTCTGTTGTCATGTTGAGTCCATGTGTTATCAATACTTCTTTTGCAGTAGAAGTTGAGAACAATATTATGGACAATATCACCATTTCTTCTGACTACTGCGGCGTTTTATCTACGCATAATTCTGGGAAGAAATCACCTAGGGCCATATGTATCAATGTTAGGTTTTGCGATTCTCAAATAGCGAATTTTTGAGAATCGCTATTTGAGAATCGCGAAACGCTATGTATGTAGGATTTGCAATAAATTTTGCGAATCCTACATATTCCTTAATTGCGAATCGCAAATTGCGATTCGCAATTAAGGAATACCTCCCCATTCATTCCTAGAAGGCCCATAGGAATGAATGGGAAGACATTCTCAATTTGCGATTCCCAATTAGAGAATCGCAAATTGAGAATGCAATTTCAAGTGTGCCAGGGTGTCAAAAGGACACCTTGTTGCACCCCTGAAATGAGCATGGGTGCACATGTGGCGCACATACATGCCCTAAGGGCATGTGTGTGCGCCACATGCCACTTTGAAAAATGCAAAAATGTGCATTTTTGAAAGAAATCATAAATTACCACCAACCTGTAGTTGGTGGTAATTTGCGATTCCTAAGCCATATTCGCACAACTTGGGTGCTTCATACATTCCATTTAAGGAATCGCAATTTGTGATTCCTTAACTCCTTCGATGCTCATGACGGAGCGGTTCCGTCATGAGCATCGGTTGGGCTGTGCTTATGACGGAACCGCTCCGTCATGAGCAGAGCCCCTGGGGGAAGCGCTGGCGCTCCCCCCCTGGGGCATCGATCTTGCCCCCACAGAGGGGGATGGCAGCGGAAGAGTTTCCGCTGCCACCCCCGGCCCCCCCCACGCTTCCCCATGACATCAGCGCGCACAGCGCGCGCCGACGTCATCAGGAAGCGCTGGACGCGCTGGAAATCATTTCTTTCCAGCGCGTCCAGAGGGAGGGTAAGTGTTTGTTGTTGCGGTGGGGTGGGGGGGCCGTAATAGGATGCCTTGAGGCATCGGGGGAGAGGAAAGAGTATTTCCTCTCCCCTGATGTCTCAATGCAGGGTATTCCTGCTTCATGATCGCGCACAGCGTCGCGATCGTGGAGCAGGAATGCCCCACTAGACACCAGGGATGTCCTTTTAAAATAAAGGAAGCGACCCCTTGGGCAAGGGTCGCTTCCTAGGGGGCGACAATGTAATGAAGACTTTTCTGCCCCCTGGGGACAGATCGACCGTTTTTTCGGCCGTTTTGGATCCAGGGGGCAGAAAAGCCCACTAGATCCAGGGATCCATTTTGTAATGAAATGGAAGCGACCCCTTGGGCAAGGGTCGCTTCCTAGGGGCCAAAATTTTATTAAGACTTTTCTGCCCCCCTGGGGACAGATCGACCGTTTTTCGGCCGTTTTGGATCCAGGGGGGCAGAAAAGCCCACTAGATCCAGGGATTCATTTTGTAAATGAAATTGAAGCAACCCCTTGGGCACGGGTCGCTTCCAGGGGGCATATTTCTTTGTTTGGACATTCTGCCCCCTGGGGCAGATCGGCCTGTTTTTTGCCCTTTCTGACCCGGGGGTGGGGGCAGAAAACCCCACTAGGCACCAGGGATTTATTTCAATTGTGATGGGAGTGACCCCTTGGGCAAGGGTCACTTCCAGGGGCCATTTTATTTTGTAATAGGAATTCTGCCCCCCTGGGGGCAGATCGGCCTGTTTTTTTGCTTTTCTGCCCCCGGGGGGGGCAGAAACCCCACTAGACACCAGGGAAGTAGTTTAAATAAAAATGGAAGCGACCCCTTGGGCAAGGGTCGCTTCCAGGGGGCAGATTTCTTTATATGTGTATTCTGCCCCCCCTGGGGCAGATCAGCCTAGTTTTTGCCCTTTCCGCCCCCGGGGGGCAGAAAACCCCACTAGGCACCAGGGATTTATTACTTTTGCAAGGGGGCAAATTTCTGTCTGCTGTTTTCTGCCCCACCTGGGGGGGCAGATTGGCCTGGCAGACAACCTCACCCGATCCCTTGGGCAAGATCACCCCCTATTTTTCTCTATTTGAAGGCCCATCTGGCCGATTGACCATTTGGGTAGTAACATAGCGTGTTATAATGTTAATTGTTTTATTTTTTGTGAATTGCAATTGTAATGCTTTATTTCTCCTTTTTTGTTCTAGTTGAAGGCTTTTGCTCTTTAGACTGTTCCAGGTTGCGGTTTCGTTACTGGTGGCTCTGCTGTTTGTGTAGTTGCACGTGTTTGGTAAGAGAGTTTTTTTGTACAATGTAAATGAGTTTCATTTCTCTGCATGAATTTGTTTTTTGCAAATGGTGTAATAATAGCAGTATGTTTGGCTTCTGTTTTTTGAGTGTCAAAAACATTTTGCATTTGTGCTCGATGTGTATTTTGTTGTCTTGTGAGTAATTGGTTTTGTTTTTTTTCTTTCTAGTGGGATATCGTTTTTGCTGTGTCTCTGCAGAGTAGGTGCTGGTGAGTGTAGCTGTCTCTTGTAAGTGAATTGTATAGTTTTTGAGTATATAGATCTTTGTGATAAAGGCACACATTTTTTTACTTACTTGCTTTGCACAGTGTTGGTTGTTGTTGACTTGTTTGCGCAGTCTCCTTTCTTAGTAAGGATAATGGCTAGCCGCAGGATTACTGCTCAGCAGGTTGTTGGTATGCTTTTTGAGTCTTCCTCTGACCATGGTTCAGAGACTGACTCTGCATATGAGGCAGAGGAGGCAGGGGACGATTCAGGCAGTGAGTTTTCTCTCCACATGGAATCATCGGATACTGAAGATACTCTTAGTGCGGATGGTGCCTGTGTTAGAGGAGGAGATTGATGTGCCGATAGTGCGGCAAGAGGCATCTGGGCTGCAGCCTGGGGCTGCAAGGCTTTCGGTTGGTGTAGTGCGGCAAGAGGCATCTGGGCTGCAGGCTTCCCGTTGATATAGTGCGGCAAGAGGCATCTGGGGCAGCAAGGCTTCCCGTTGGTATAGTGCGGCAAGAGGCACCTGGGCTGCAGCATGGGGCTGCAAGGCTTCCCGTTGAAAGTGCTGACCTCTGGGTTGCCCCAGGCATGGTGCAGCCGGCATTGCCAGACTTTACTGGTGTTCCAGGGTGTAGAGTGAATACTGAAAACTTTTTGCCGATACATTTTTTTCAGTTGTTTATGGACGATGTGTTTTTGGCAGAGATTGTTGAGCAGACTAATTTGTATGCCGAACAGTTTTTGAGGGACAACAGTGCCAGTCTTAAGCCCCACTCTAGAGCTACCCGGTGGACTCCCACAAATCTGGAAGAGATGAATAAGTTCTTGGGTTTAACTTTTTTGATGGGCTTGCTAAGGAAGCCATCAATGTCTTCATATTGGTCTACTAGTCCCTTGATGGCAACTGCTATTTTTCCGGCAGTCATGAGTCGTGATAGGTATTTGCTTCTGCTTCGGATGATGCATTTTGTCGATAATGGTTTAGCGTTGCCACGAGATCACCCTGAATGTGACCGTCTTTTTAAGATTCGGCCTGTCATTGATCACTTTGTTGATCGATTTTCTGAGATCTATGCTCCAGGGAAAGAAATTGCAGTGGATGAGTCTTTGGTGTTGTTCAAGGGCCGCTTGGTTTTTAGGCAATACATTCCTAGTAAGAGGGCACGCTATGGAATTAAGCTGTATATGCTGTGTGACAGTAGGACTGGATATGTCTCTAATTTCAGAGTGTACACCGGTAAGGATTCCAGTATTAACCCCCTGGTTGTCCGTCCACTTTTGGAGTGACTGAGAAAATTGTGTGGGAACTTGGAAGAGTATTTTTTAACAAAGGCCACCATTTATATCTAGATAACTTCTACACTGGTGTGAGGTTGTTCAGGGAATTGGCCAAAGTGGACACTGTTGCTTGTGGCACAATCCGCTCTAACCGTAAAGGTTTCCCAAAAGAACTTGTTTGTAAAAAGCTTGTGCGGGGACAGTGCAGTGCGTTGCGTTGCGAGGAGCTTCTAGCTGTGAAGTTTTCAGACAGGAGAGATGTCTACATGCTGTCTACCATCCATGATGAAAGCACTGCACCTGTGACTGTTTGGGGTCAGGTTGCTGAAGCGCGCAAACCTGTGTGCATTTTAGACTATAATAAGCACATGGGTGGTGTTGACAGAGTAGATCAGAGGTTGGAACCTTACGCTGCTCTTCGTAAGGCTTACATTTGGTACAAGAAGTTGGCTATCCATCTTTTCCACTTGGCAACCTTTAATGCTTTTGTTGTGTTCCAGGATTCTTGTCCTGAGTCAAAGATGACTTTTGCAAAGTTTCAAGAGTCTGTAATAGGCAGCCTTGTTTTAGTGGAACAGGCAAGTGTTCCTAGAGTTGGATTGGTGGAGGATGTTGCTAGATTGAAAGATCGCCACTTTCCTGATCACATTCCTCCCACACCCTCAAAAGACTTTCCCAGTAGGAGATGTAGAGTCTGTTGGCGAAGAGGTATGCGGAAGGAGACTCGCATGTACTGCCCCGAGTGTCCTTCTAACCCTGGGCCTGCTTGTTTTAGAATGTACCACACGCAAAATAATTTTTGGGAGCATCCATGAGTGGTAAAGTGAACTGCCTGGCCTCTATTGTTTAATATTTTTGGTTCAGTTTCAAGGTTGGCATTTCTGTAGTGTATTGAGTTTCAGATGTTGTGTTAGTAGATTTGTATCTATTTGCAATTTGTTTGTGTTTTCTTATTTTTATTAAAAAAAATCCTAAATGTGATGGTGGTGTGCGTGGAGTGGCGCTTGGCTGGCGGTGTGCGTGGAGTGGCACTTGGCTGGCGGTGTGCGAGGAGTGGCGCTTGGCTGGCGGTGTGCGTGGAGTGGCGCTTGGCTGGCGGTGTGCATGGAGTGGCTCTTGGCTGGCGGTGTGCGTGGAGTGGCGCTTGGCTGGCGGTGTGCGTGGAGTGGCGCTTGGCTGGCGGTGTGCTTGGAGTGGCGCTTGGCTGGCGGTGTGCGTGGACTGGCGCTCGGCTGGCGGTGTGTGAGTAGTGACTTGCTGCTGGTCACTACACACACTGTTAGCCGAGCGACACTCCACGCAATCCATCAGCTTGTGTGGTTGCTGTGTTAGGAATGTGGGCGTGTGAAAGTGATGGGCCCTTGAATGGCGCTGTCTGCTGGTGTGAGTGTTGTAATGTGATGGGCCCGCGGCTGGTGGTGTGAATGGTTTTGTATGTCTCACACGTATGAAAGGTGTATGAATGGCCTGTAAAGAGGTTGGTGCCTTGTCGTGGCTTTACAGCTCACGAGCTGTGAGTCAATGGTTCAGTTTCTCGTCCTTTCAATTATTAACAGTGCATTTCATTTTTGTGAAATCACTTGTTAATACAATTGTATATACTGAACCATCACTCACCCTCGTGCCAAATCCAACCAGTATGTGTGTGTGCTTGAGGATTAGATGGCTGTGCAGTAATATTTTTTTTGTCTTTCTCAAGCAGGGTGTACCTTGTCCCTTTTTGTGAATGTTGTAATGTGTTTGTTTCGTGCCTGGTGGTGTGAATGGTCTTGTGTGTATCACGTATGAAAGGTGTGTGAATGGCCTGTAAAGCGGTTGGGGCCTTGACGTGGCTTTACAGTTCACGAGCTGCGAGTCACTGCTTCAGTTTTTGTCCTTTCAATTATTGACAGTGCATTTCATTTTTGTGAAATCTCTTGTTAATAAAATTGTATATACTGAACCATCACTTGCCCTCGTGCCAAATCCAACCAGTATGTGTGTGTGCTTGAGGAATAGATGGCTGTGCAGTAATCTTTGTCTTTTTAGTCTGTCTGCCAAGGTGTACATTCCGTCTAATAATAACCTACCAACTGTAGATATTGTCGTAAACGAAACACCCATGGGAGTACATGGTGATATCTCTCTTGTGGATCCCAACAAGTTATGGTACCCACAATGTCCTGCAAACCTCAAAATGTCTGTCACATTTTCCTTGCAATATTGTGCCAAAATTTTCACGCTGCAGAAATAAACAACACATTATCTCAAAATGACCTGGTTTTGCAAGGGGGTCACCTGGGTTTTTGGCCCGGGGCTCGGCAGCCACCTAGGGAAACCTACCAAACCCACACATTTCTGAAAAGTAGACACCCGGGGGATTCCAGGGAGGTATGGCTTGCGTGGATCCCCCAACGTTTCCTTACCCAGAAACCCCTGCAAACCTCAATTTTATCTGAAAAAATCACTTTTTTCACACATTTTTGTGTGGGAAAGTGTGGCATCACCGGGCTCACACAAATTTCCTACCACCCAGCGTCCCCACAGGTCTCCCGATAAAAATGGTGCCTCACTCGGGTGGGAGGCCCAAGTACCCGCGACAGGCAAGGGCCCACAACGTATTGAGGCGACCTCAAAATGGCCTTTCACAAAACGACCTGGTTTTGCAAGGGGGTCACCTGGGTTTTTGGCCCTGTGCTCGGCGGCCATCTAGGGAAATCTACCAAACCCACACATTTCTGAAAAGTAGACACCGGGGCTTCCAGGGAGGTATGGCTTGCGTGGATCCCCCAACGTTTCTTACCCAGAATCCCTGCAAAACTCAATTTTAGCTGAAAAAATCACCTTTTTCAGAAATTTTTGTGTGGGAAAGTGTGGCATCACCGGGCTCACACAAATTTCCTACCACCCAGCGTTCCCCCAGGTCTCCCGATAAAAATGGTGCTTCACTTGTGTGGGAGGCCCAAGTACCCGCGACAGGCAAGGGCCCACAACGTATTAAGGCGACCTCAAACTGGCCTTTCACAAAACGACCTGGTTTTGCAAGGGGGTCACCTGGGTTTTGGCCCTGTGCTCGGCGGCCATCTAGGAAACCTACCAAACCCACACATTTCTGAAAAGTAGACACCTGGGGCTTCCAGGGAGGTATGGCTTGCGTGGATCCCCCAACGTTTCCTACCCAGAATCCCCTGCAAAACTAAATTATAGCTGAAAATATCACTTTTTCAGAAATTTTTGTGTGGGAAAGTGTGGCATCACCGGGCTCACACAAATTTCCTACCACCCAGCGTTCCCCAGGTCTCCCGATAAAAATGGTGCCTCACTTGTGTGGGAGGCCCAAGTACCACGACAGGCAAGGGCCCACAACGTATTGAGGCGACCTCAAAATGGCCTTTCACAAAACGACCTGGTTTTGCAAGGGGTCACCTGGGTTTTGGCCCGTGCTCGGCGGCCATCTAGGGAAACCCACCAAACCCACACATTTCTGAAAAGTAGACACCCGGGGCTTCCAGGGAGGTATGGCTTGCGTGGATCCCCAACGTTTCCTTCCAGAATCCCTGTAAAACTCAAGTTTAGCTGAAAAAATCACTTTTTTCAGAGATTTTTGTGTGGGAAAGTGTGGCATCACTGGGCTCACACAAATTTCCTACCACCCAGCGTTCCCCAGGTCTCCCGATAAAAATGGTGCCTCACTTGTGTGGGAGGCCCAAGTACCGCGACAGGCAAGGGCCCACAACGTATTGAGGCGACCTCAAAATGGCCTTTCACAAAATGACCTGGTTTTGCAAGGGGTCACCTGGGTTTTGGCCCTGTGCTCGGCGGCCATCCAGGAAACCTACCAAACCCACACATTTCTGAAAAGGAGACACCCGGGGGCTTCCAGGGAGGTATGGCTTGCGTGGATCCCCCAACGTTTCCTTACCCAGAATCCCTGCAAACCTCAATTTTAGTTGAAAAAATCACTTTTTCACACATTTTGTGTGGGAAAGTGTGGCATCACCGGACTCACACAATTTCCTACCACCCAGCGATCCCCGGGTCTCCCGATAAAAATGATGCCTCACTCGTGTGGGAGGCCCAAGTAACCGCAACAGGCAAGGGCCCAAAACATTTTTTGATAGGCAATGTTGATGTTGCCTCAAAACGTTTTGTGTCCTTGCATGTCGCGGGTACTTGGGCCTCCCACACAAGTGAGGCACCATTTTTATCAGGAGACCTGGGGGAACGCTGGGTGGTAGGAAATTTGTGTGAGGCCAGTGATGCCACACTTTCCACACAAAAATGTGTGAAAAAAGTGATTTTTTCAGCTAAAATTGAGGTTTGCAGGGATTCTGGGTAAGGAAACGTTGGGGGATCCACGCAAGCCATACCTCCCTGGAAGCCCCCGGGTGTCTACTTTTCAGAAATGTGTGGGTTTGGTAGGTTTCCTAGATGGCCGCCGAGCACGGAGCCAAAACCCAGGTTACTCCCTTGCAAAACCAGGTGGTTTTGAGATAGGCAATATTGATGTCGCCTCACTACGTTTTGGGCCCTTGCCTGTCGCGGGTACTTGGGCCTCCCACACAAGTGAGGCACCATTTTTATCGGGAGACCTGGGGGAACGCTGGTGGTAGGAAATTTGTGTGAGGCCAGTGATGCCACACTTTCCCACACAAAAATGTGTGAAAAAGTGATTTTTTCAGCTAAAATTGAGGTTTGCAGGGGATTCTGGAGTGGAAACGTTGGGGATCCACGCAAGCCATACCTCCTGGAAGCCCCGGGTGTCTACTTTTCAGAAATGTGTGGGTTTGGTAGGTTTCCCTAGATAGCCGCCGAGCACGGGGCCAAAGACCCAGGTGACCCCCCTTGCAAAACCAGGTGGTTTTGAGATAGGCAATTTTGATGTCGCCTCACTACGTTTTGGACCCTTGCCTGTCACGGGTACTTGGGCCTCCCACACAAGTGAGGCACCATTTTTATCGGGAGACCTGGGGGAACGCTGGGAGGTAGGAAATTTGTGTGAGGCCAGTAATGCCACACTTTCCCACACATAAATGTGTGAAAAAAGTGATTTTTTCAGCTAAAATTGAGGTTTGCAGGGATTCTGGGTAAGGAAACGTTGGGGGATCCACGCAAGCCATACCTCCCTGGAAGCACCCGAGTGTCTACTTTTCAGAAATGTGTGGGTTTGGTAGGTTTCCCTAGATGGCCGCCGAGCTACGGGCCAAAACCCAGGTGACTCCCCTTGCAAAACCAGGTGGTTTTGAGATAGGCAATTTTGATGTCGCCTCACTACGTTTTGGGCCCTTGCCTGTCGCGGTACTTGGGCCTCCGACACAAGTGAGGCACCATTTTTATTGGAAGACCTGGGGAACGCTGGGTGGTAGGAAATTTGTGTGAGGCCAGTGATGCCACACTTTCCCACACAAAAATGTGTGAAAAAGTGATTTTTCAGCTAAAATTGAGGTTTGCAGGGGATTCTGGGTAAGGAAACGTTGGGGATCCACGCAAGCCATACCTCCCTGGAAGCCCCAGGTGTCTACTTTTCAGAAATGTGTGTGTTTGGTAGGTTTCCTAGGTGCCGGCAGAGCTAGGGTTCACAAACTACAGCTAGGCACTTTGCCAAAAAGGGTCATTTTTCACTGCAAAATTGAGGTGTGACCACGTTGCGTTTTGTGCCGTTTCCTGTCGCGGGCACTAGGCCGACCCACACAAGTGAGGTACCATTTTTCTCGTAAGACTTTGGGGAACGCGGGGTGGGTGGAAATTTGTGGATCCACGCAGATTCCAGAACTTTCCACCACAGAAATGTGGGGAAAATGTGTTTTTTGACAATTTGTTAGGTTTGCAAGGGATTCTGGGTAACAGAACCTGGTGGGAGGCAGTCCAGTCACCCCATCCTGGATTCCCCTGGGTGTCTAGTTTTCAAAAATGTATAGGTTTGCTAGGTTTCCCTAGGTGCCGGCAGAGCTAGGGTTCAAAAACTACAGCTAGGCACTTTGCCAAAAAAGGGTCATTTTTCACTGCGAAATTGAGGTGTGACCACGTTGCGTTTTGCGCCGTTTCCTGTCGCAGGCACTAGGCCGACCCACACAAGTGAGGTACCATTTTTCTCGTAAGACTTTGGGGAACGCGGGGTGGGTGGAAATTTGTGGATCCACGCAGATTCCAGAACTTTCCACCACAGAAATGTGGGGAAAATGTGTTTTTTTACAATGTTTTAGGTTTGCAAGGGATTCTGGGTAACAGAACCTGGTGGGAGGCAGTCAAGTCACCCCATCCTGGATTCCCCTGGGTGTCTAGTTTTCAAAAATGTATAGGTTTGCTAGGTTTCCCTGGGTGCCGGCAGAGCTAGGGTTCAAAAACTACAGCTAGGCACTTTGCCAAAAAAGGGTCATTTTTCACTGCGAAATTGAGGTGTGACCACGTTGCGTTTTGCGCCGTTTCCTGTCGCAGGCACTAGGCCGACCCACACAAGTGAGGTACCATTTTTCTAGTAAGACTTTGGGGAACGCGGGGTGCGTGGAAATTTGTGGATCCACGCAGATTCCAGAACTTTCCACCACAGAAATGTGGGGAAAATGTGTTTTTTTTGACAATTTTTTAGGTTTGCAAAGGATTCTGGGTAACAGAACCTGGTGAGAGGCAGTCAAGTCACCCCATCCTGGATTCCCCTGGGTGTCTAGTTTTCAAGAATGTATAGGTTTGCTAGGTTTCCCTAGGTGGCGGCAGAGCTCGGGTTCAAAAACTACAGCTAGGCACTTTGCCAAAAAAGGGTCATTTTTCACTGCGAAATTGAGGTGTGACCACATTGCGTTTTGCGCCGTTTCCTGTCGCAGGCACTGGGCCGACCCACACAAGTGAGGTACCATTTTTCTCGTAAGACTATGGGGAACGCGGGGTGGGTGGAAATTTGAGGATCCATGCAGATTCCAGAACTTTCCACCACAGAAATGTGGGGAAAATGTGTTTTGTTGGACAATTTTTTAGGTTTGCAAGGGATTCTGGGTAACAGAACCTGGTGGGAGGCAGTCAAGTCACCCCATCCTGGATTCCCCTGGGTGTCTAGTTTTCAAAAATGTATAGGTTTGCTAGGTTTCCCTAGGTGCCGGCAGAGGTAGGGTTCAAAAACTACAGCTAGGCACTTTGCCAAAAAAGGGTCATTTTTCACTGCGAAATTGAGGTGTGACCACGTTGCGTTTTGCGCCGTTTCCTGTTGCAGGCACTAGGCCGACCCACACAAGTGAGGTACCATTTTTCTCGTAAGACTTTGGGGAATGCGGGGTGGGTGGAAATTTGTGGATCCACGCAGATTCCAGAACTTTCCACCACAGAAATGTGGGGAAAATGTGTTTTTTGGACAATTTGTTAGGTTTGCAAGGGATTCTGGGTAACAGAACCTGGTGGGAGGCAGTCAAGTCACCCCATCCTGGATTCCCTGGGTGTCTAGTTTTCAAAAATGTATAGGTTTGCTAGGTTTCCCTAGGTGCCGGCAGAGCTAGGGTTAAAAACTACAGCTAGGCACCTTGACAAAAAAGGGTCATTTTTCACTGCGAAATTGAGGTGTGACCACGTTGCGTTTTGCGCCGTTTCCTGTCGCAGGCACTAGGCCGACCCACACAAGTGAGGTACCATTTTTCTCGTAAGACTTTGGGGAACGCGGGGTGGGTGGAAATTTGTGGATCCACCCAGATTCCAGAACTTTCCACCACAGAAATGTGGGGAAAATGTATTTTTTTGACAATTGTTTAGGTTTGCGAGGAATTCTGGGTAACGAAACCTGGTGGGAGGCAGTCAAGTCTCCCCATCCTGGATTCCCCTGGGTGTCTAGTTTCCAAAAATGTATAGGTTTGCTAGGTTTCCCTAGGTGCCGGCAGAGGTAGGGTTCAAAAACTACAGCTAGGCACTTTGCAAAAAAAGGGTCATTTTTCACTGTGAAAATGTGGTGCGTCCACGTTGCGTTTTGCGCTGCTTCCTGTCGCGGGCACTAGGCCTACCCACACAAGTGAGGTACCATTGTTTTCGGAAGACCTTGGGGAACGCGGGGTGGGTAGAATTTTGTGGATCCGCGCAGATTCCTGAACTTTCCACCACAGATAAGTGAGGAAAATGTGTTTTTTTAACCAAATGTTTAGGTTTGCAAGGGATTCTGGGTAACAGAACCTGGTGAGAGCCAGTCAAGTCACCCCGTCCTGAATTCCCCTGGGTGTCTAGTTTTCAAAAATGTATAGGTTTGCTAGGTTTCCCTAAGTGCCCGCAGAGCTAGGGTTCAAAAACTACAGCTAGGCACTTTGCAAAAAAAGGGTAATTTTTCATTGTGCAAATGTGGTACGTCCACGTTGCATTTTGAGCCATTTCCTGTTGTGGGCACAAGGCTTACCCACACAAGTGAGGTACCATTTTTATCGGGAGACTTAGGGTAACACAGAATTGTAGAGCAACTGTTATTACCTATTGACTTTCGATGCATTTCTGCCTTCCAAATGAAAGACAATGTGTAAAAAATAAGTCATTTTGAAAAATGACCGATAATTCTCATGCTAGTATGGGTACTCCCAATTTCGGAAATGTGCAAATATCTACTGTTTCTAAAATCTACATTTTGTTCCCATTTCAGAAATACATAGGTGTCTTTCATAACAATTTTTCCAAGTATACATTTTCCCAAAATAATTGCTATATACCCGGTACATAATAAAAAACCATTGCAAGATGCTGCTCAGTTATTGGCTCTGGGTTCGTCAGGTTCTTGGTGAACCTACAAGTCCTATATATCCCCACAACCAGAAAGGTCCAGCGGATATAACGGTATATTGATTTCAAATAGCTGTCATAATTAGAAGAAGTTACAGGTGAAAACGTTGACACAAATGGCTGTTTTTTTCTACTACTTTTCAATTTTTCCTTCCTTTAACTGTTAGTTTCTATAAGGAAAACTTTAAGGATCTACATAAATGACCCCTTGCTGAATTCAGAATTTTGTCTACTTTTCAGAAATGTATAGCTTTTCAGGATCCATTATTGCTTTCATACCCATTTCTACCATTAACTGGAAGGAGGTTGAAAGCACAAAAAATAGCAAAAATAGGCTATGTCCCAGAAAAATGCCAAAACTGTGTAAAAAAGTTGGTTTTCTGACAAAAGTCTGCTTGTCCCTGAAAGCTGGGAAGATGGTGATTTCAGCACCACAACCCCTTTTTGATGCCATTTGCAGGGAAAAACAAGACGCTTTCATCTGTAGCCCTTTTTCGCATTTTTCCCCAAAAAAACAAAATTTAGCTGTATTTTGGCTAATTTCTGGGTCCCCTCCAGGGGAATCCACAAACCCTGGGTACCTTTACAATCCCATGATGTTAGAAAAAAAGGACACAAATTTGGCGTGGATACCTTATGTGGTCAAAAAGTTACAGGGGCCTAAGCGCGCACTACCCCAAATAGCCAAAAAAAGGCTTAGCACGGGGGGGAAAAGGCCTAGCAGCGAAGGGGTTAAATGCATTAGCAAAATAAGGAATCGCAAATTTTGCGATTCCTTAATTTGCGAGACAGTTGTGCTTTCATACATAGCAGTAGGCCAAATTGCGATCGCAAACGCTGAAATTCTGCAAATTTCTGCGTTTGCGATCGCAATTCGTCTTGATACATATGGCCCCTAGTTCTTTTTCTCCTAATGTAGGTTCTACAATGAAGGACACTTTTCTGTAAAATCTCCAAGAATTGTTGATTGATAATATTCCGCCCTGTACTGTCACTGCATTTGAGCCCTATCTTGAGCACATGTATGGCTCTCGCTTATCGAAGAGAGATTGGAAAATATGCATAAAGCAATTGAGACATTGAGGCTGGCGTTGACTACTGCACATGGCCACATCCCCCATAAACCCTTCATTTATGATCTTTCTACAGACTACTACAGGCTAAATATCTTTTTAACACTGAAAATGAGGTTCTAAGGTTCCATCCTGTTCCCGCCCTTGACCTGAAGAATTCACCGCCCTCCGATCCAGATATTAATCAGGCTAACGTTGTTAGGAATAATAAGATTAATTCTAATCACACTTAATTTACCACTTGCTACTACTCCCTCTATCATGGTTTTAACTAATGTCCCCTCTCTAGAGCCTGGGAAAAAAGTCACCTTCACAGCGTAAAAATACAATTTGCATTGGTATCATGAACAGGTGAGGTGGGATCCCCGATTGGCTGATGAAATTGTTTTTGTCATGCGATATTTTTGGGATGGCGGATTCTAAAAAAGAAGCTATTAGTGTTCTACGTGTTGTAGAATAGCATTAATACTCCCCTGTGTAGAGACTTGTGTGCCGTCAGGTCTTGTAAGAGATATTATCTGCAGGTGTGATAGCTCTCTACCTAGTAGCCGTGGAAGGAGTTGGTCTCCATCTCAATACAGCCTCAATCAGTACTCTCTAAGTGTGAATCTATCCAAAGCATCCCATTTGGCCTTAGAGAATTTAGCTTTCTGTCCGTGAGACAAAGCCGCTCTGCAATCTGCTATGCACTTCATGTTTTTTTTATAGATTCTATTTGGCCCCTCGATAAAGGTTTCTCACTCCTGTTCTTAAATGCGCTAACTATGATCATCGTAGGCCAGCAATTCTATATTTACAGATGACCAACAGTACTTTGGCATATTTTACTGTAAGTCACTTTTTGTCTGCTACCATTAAAAATTGGAAATATGATGGATTTGTAAATATTATAGTAATAACATTTTGCTGCTTTCTAGTCTGACATATTGGAATGTTTTTAATGCTTTGATGGTTTTTCTTTTAACTGACTAAAGATTTAATGATGATGATAATTCCAGTTGAGCAACCAAGTGTTCTTTAATTTATCCCGTCAAGTGTTTAAGAGCTTATGGCCCCAGATCACAACTATTAAATAAAAATCCCACTGATTTTGATTATTCTTTGCTAAGTAAGAACCTAGGGGGTCATTATGATGGCGGAAGGACCGCCACCGCCGGCCCGGTGGTGGTGGTCTTTCCGCCATCACCAAGCGTATTACCCACCACCAAATTAGGATGGCGGTGGGTATCGCGGCGGACCAAAGTCCGTCCGCCGCTTCACCGCCAATGGCAGACGGTTCAGGGCCCCTAAAATGGTGGCGGTGCCTAGCAGGCACCGTCCACTAAATTAGGATGTGGGTATTGGGAAGGCCTTTCCATGGCGGCGATGCCGCCATGGAAAGGCTGGCGGGGATTAGGTTTGGGGGCCCGTTGCGGCCCCCCCATTTTGGGGGGTGTTGCTGCACTGGGGGGTACCCATGGTACCCCCCTGCATTTCCATGCACCAAGTGGCAGGCACTGCGTGGTGCCTGCCACGTAGTGCAGGGAAATGCAGTGCAAGCACTTTTAACATTGCGTACGGTGCTGCAGCCAGCAGCACCGCCTGCAATGTTAAAAGCCCTGGATGCGCCCGCCAGTATGGCGGGCACATCCTAATCGCAGTGGTGGGACCGCCGCATGTCTGGCAGGCGGTCCCAAACACCGCTATGATGGCGGGCGGACCTAGTCCGCCCGCCATCGTAATCAGCCCCCTAATTATGAATTTGTCAAGAACAGAATTATATTTGACGTATATTAGTTGAATAGCCCAATACTCTGGTGAAAGTTGCTTAAAGATAAATTTGGGCCACACCCATTTTAGGGCCCCCATATTTGCATCCCATTTAAAGCACTGCCAATGTCTACCTCACTTCCTTCTCAATGTGCCTCTCTCTACCTTGCCTTGACTTCTCTTTCACAACCTCACCTCTCTGTACCACTGTCTGTGCCTGCCTTTATATCTCTACCTAACCCCTCTCTCTCTGCACCTCACCACTGTTTCCACCTCACCTCCAAGCATCTCCCTGTCATTTATTTCACCTCTTTATCTACCTAAAGTCTGTGTTTAACTCACCTATTTATCACAACCTCTGTATACCTTATTTCTCCACCTCTTACTCAACCCTCTTTCTACCTCACTACAGTCTCCCTCTCATCTCTCTCAATGCCTCATCTCTCTCTTTACTCAACCTCTCTTTCTCACTACTTAACTTCTTAATTTACATCATCCTCTGCTCGCTATCTCACCTCTCTCTTTCTACATCTATTCCCTCTACCTCACCTCTTTCACTTCCTTACTCCTTTCTCACTACCTCTCTTTCTCTGTACTTATCTATTTTTCATCTATCATTACCTCCTCTCATCTCTCTCTGCACATCTTTCTCTGTTTTAACTCTTCTCTACCCCATCTCTCTCTACCACTCTCTTTATACATTTTTCTACCTCACCTGTCTGTTTCACCCTTTCTATCTAATCCTCTCTCTACCACTGTATCAACCTCACCTCTTGTTCTTTACCTAACTCCTGTCTCTCTTTGGCATCTCTTTTCTCTCTACCCCATCTCTCTTTGTATCCTTCATGCCTCTCTACCTTTCTCTCTGCCTTTTTGCTCTCTTTACCTGAAGTCTTTCTATAACACTTTTCACTTGCCCCTCTCTCTACATCACTGTCTCTGTAATTTGTACCGCTCTATACTTTTCTCACTACTTCACCCTATTCAGTGCCTGCCTCTAATTCTCTCTAAATCACCTTTCTTTCTATCCTACCTCATTCTCTAACTCGCCATTCAATGCATCCCGATACCGCCCCCCTACACTTACATTCACCTATCTCTAGCTCTGCCTATCTCTTTACCTCACTCTAAAACCGTATCTGTCTCTTTATCTGCCTACATTATCCTCTTTCAACTTGTCTGTATCTTACAGCTGTACTGGGCTCTTTCTTCCTAAACATAAAAGACAGACTAAAATGGTGAAAGTCAGACTCCAACTTTAGATATAGTAGTCTGTCTATTATGTCTGTGGGGGAGGAAGTGACAATGTCACAGTGTCCTGTAGGTGTCTACCCTACTTCAAAGGGCATTTAAAAAAAAAGCCTCCACTGCCTTGCGGGTGCGTGCCAGAACAATAACATATATAAAACAAATCCTAAACTCGGGCTGGGGCTTCCAAATCCTGTTGCGGGTTTCTGTGGGATTCTGTGGCACAGGCAAACACATGTGGGTTAAATAAATTTTCCCAGGAATAACTACATTTATTGAGGGACTGCAACTAAAGATTCACCTGGGCCTGTTCATAGGTGACATCCAAATGTGTAGAAGTAGGACTCTCTGCCTTACCTAGGCCTCTCCACCCTACTAAAGGCAAACATATAATAAATCCAGATTAGTCATTCTGCCTTTAAGATGTATAGATGTATATTCTGCCTTCAAGATGTTAAGGACCCACCTACATTAACCACCACATGAACTTCCACCAACCATTGAGAAGACTACGCTCCCCCTCCCTTTAACTTGCCCATACTTCCCGCATCCACCGAAGCAGAAGTGGAGGACGCTCTTTCTCCCACATCGCAGCAAAGTCCTGGAACAGCCTCCCCACGCACCTCCGGACCATCACCTAAATTCCAAAATTCCAAATGACCCTCAAGACCTGGCTGTTTGAATAAGTCCCCGGGGCCTGCAAGCGCCTGGATACCCTATCGGGTAATTAGCTGCGCTTTATAAATCCTGATTGATTGATTTGATTAAAGCCAAGTGGTGAGAGACCGTTCACATGTTTTTATGGGTGATACTTAAGTAGTGGAAGAGAAGATTTCCTTTTTTCTTCTCTTATCATTACACTCAAAGTTTTTTTTTTTAAAGCCATGGGTGAAGCCAATATTGAGGAAATCCAGGTTGTGCAGAATTATGGAGGGTGATAAAACTGAGTATTGGGCTATCATTTCCAATGTTACGCATGGAGTGAGAGGCAGAGCGACAGTTTTACAATAGCATAGTGACATGACTCGAAAGAATGAAGACGAGCATGCTTTGATCCAAAACTGTCTTGAACCTCTCACTGCTATAGCTATAGATGAAAGAGTTTCTGTTTGTTTATGTCCAGTAAGAGTGAGAAAGACTTATCATAGAGAAGCAGTTTACCTAAAAAGAAAATAGATAATCCCTGAATCACCAAGGTGTGGCCGCATATTTGCAGTTACAAAGCCCACAGTTATTGGTGCCTGCTGATGTCAGCAGACTCACGCCCCCATATCCTCATAACCCACATGCACAGCAGGTTCTGTTGGCGTCAATGCCTAGATTTACATTCCCACTACTGATTTATAATATAAATTTGTACTTCATATATAGTATAGGATAGCCCTGCGCTACAACAGCACTGGCCTAGTGGAACAGGAGATGGCACTGGTTCCAGTACATCTACAAATGAGGTATTAGCTGGAATATTTGCCTGCCGTACACCATGGCATTCCCAAGTGCAAAATTTGTTAAGGGTTAAGATGGGAGTGTGCAGCTCAATTTTGCCACATGCATCTCATTTTGTGCATGCACTCATTCTTTTCACGAATCCACCTCTGCAAAGTTTGCCTTTTTCCTCATCTGCGCTAGCAAGAACTACGTGGAAGCAGAGAGACCTATATGCGCAGTGGGGTTGTCCTTTCTTGCTGGGCAACCGTGTGATATGGCTTTGAGGAGAGTCTGCCAGAACTTGGTATGTAGAATGCCTCTGCATTAGGTGACAACATCTGGGGGTTGAGACAATGCCAAACCTACACTGTTGGATACTGAACTATGGATATGGGAAGTTTACCGGACTGGTCAACAAAAGGTTAGTTAGGCTCCAAAGGAGTTAGTGGTTGCCTGCTGAGGCCAAAGAAGACTGTTCCAGCCATGAAGCTCCCAACAGCTGACAAATTTAGCCACTGCTTCTGCTAATGAGAAACCACCAAATTACAAAAAGCTGTTTTCATGATTAAGTACTCAAGAGTTATGACAAATAAGAAGACAACTAGTCAGCAGCTAAAACTGGGACCTGGACACGTGCCATAATTAGTTTTGTGGGAGCTTTTGTGAAATAATCAGAATTGTGCAATATTAATAGAGTGCAACATAATAATCTACACTCAAATTCACAAGTGTTCACTGATGTTGTTATGTTTCATATAGGCACCCCAATATAGGCTCAGATAGTCACCTAACCTTTCACCTATATTCTCCCCTACCATTACACTACATAACGGTTCTTGGGACTTGCCTTTTACCTAGTTAGGGTACTGCTTACAGGACGTGGGGTTTTTCCTGAAAACTAGACTCATCCATTATGCATGAGGATTCTTTGAAACTCAGCAGGACTACCATCTCCTGCATAATAACTATTTATAAGGGTCATACCTTCCGTCATCCTAAGTCAGACATGACTCAGCAAGGTAGAACCCCTGAGGGTAACACTTTGGGTATGTAAACACCATATCTTGCTGGGGTAGGCGGAGGGGAAAAAGGACTTCCATGCTGACACACTGACGCAAGACGCTGAGGTTCCTGCATGCAGACACTCCAGCTCGCAGTGGTCTGACATCCCTCGCGGGGTGTCCATCTCGAGACCAAGATGGTGTCCCACAGTCTCTCACTTCAGGTAATGTGGTTGACTTTATCCTAGAGGGATTCTTGGCTTTACACCTACATACATGCTAGGTACACTTAGGTACATCTAGTTAGGGTCGCATCGTAGTAGTACGCATTTTACTGTCATGTATTTTTATACCTGCCTGTATTTATCGTTTTAGCACTATGGTAGAAATCTACCATCCTTTTACTCTGTTGGTGCTTATAATCATTTATATCTGTTTCTGTCTAATGGTTGTTTCAGCACACCTATTTTACACTAGAATGACGCTGGTTCAATAAATGCTTATTGAAAAACGTCCCCACTGTTTATTCTGTGTATCTCTCTGAGACAAAGTTAGCACAAGTGACTGAGCGAAAAGTACTGTACTGTTTCCACGATCCCTGATGGGACAGAGTTGTCATGTTCGATAGCTGCCAAGAACTATTCTCTCCTTGGTAAGAGGGGTTTCTAGTGGCACTGTGAGGGAGCTGGTATACAGGCGAAGATACTCGGTGGGGGTGTCTGGAACCAGTCTGAACACCAATCCCACAGTCTATGTTGTCTAAACGCGCAGATCCTATATAGGTTTATTGGAACAACACGACAATATGATGCTGTTGCTTTTGAAACAATTTTGAAATGACCTGTTAAAGTGCATTATCCTGCATCATGCTAGCTAGGCCTCAGTGCTATCTTATTCAAAATGGATGTCTCATTATGATGCATTCGCTGTTTATTATTTCTACTGCACATAGTCCTGCAAATCATGTTTGTTTATTTCCAACTGACACTGTTCTAAAAAAAAATTCTCTAACATGGGCTCAGTATTATATCTTTTCTCCAAGGTTCTTCCACCTGCTCACGGTATTGCATTCATTTACAATGGTTCACTGTTGTTTATGTAACTAGATTGTTCTGACACCTCCCTATTATATTAGGTCAGAGGGGGCAGAATCAATATTCCTGTAGTGGATAATGCTTAGGTGTTAAGGCAGTATGACGCTTTTTAATCCAACATTCTGATTTGTTGAAAATGTATTTCTTTTGGTGACACATAACGAATCTGCACATTTCATGCTTGTGCATGGGGAAATTTCTTAAATAAACCCTCGGGTTTGGGGGTGAGCCAGATGACTTTCCTTTGCTACTAGGGATGCGTCCAATTTCTTCCTGATTTTGCTGCACATTTGGGACTTAGACTATTTTTGATTTTGCCTATTATTCTGTATTGTTCTGTACTGACAGCCTCTTTTGGCATCTGCACTTTAATTATCCTGTATAGTACCTTTGAATTTTTGTAATAAATCTTCATGAATTTCTGATTCTGCCCTAGAACTCAATTATTGAGTCAGTCGTTTCTTGTAACTGTATTTTTTGAAATGCTGATTTGGTACCTTGTCTCTGGGACACATTGCCCCATGAAATTGATAATTAACACCGTCCCCGATCCAGCCACCCGTGGACGTTTTATTGAGGTGGCTTTAGAGGTGCAAGGATTTATGGGGTACACCGAGCCCACAGTTCATCCTAGAAAATGATCAAATGGATATTAGTTACTTAGCTACACAGTGTCTCCATATTGCAATAAGTAGTCTGCATGGCCTTATGTGACTATGTGGCCATTGGCCGTTCAGTGGGTTGTGGGAGAGTTACCCACTAGTCACAGATATGGTAACCGAAGAGCCCCCTCCCAGCTTACTCATACAACCTCACTAGGCATGGACGTAGCCCCAAAGCACCTATTTATTTTTTCTTCTGCAATTCTCAAGATGTTTATCCTCTACATATTTGCAAAGAATAATTGTTTGGCAGCAAAGTCTGTGCACTGAATCCATTTCAGCTCTCATTTTTACTTGGTCTTAGAAGGTTTCAAGGTAACATTGGACTGTTTACTCATTGTGAGTACTTTTATCAGGATGTATCTGTCCTATTGGAAGGCATTTGTATGTTTATCAAGAATATCCTAGTACTATTCAGAGCTTAGGAACTCTATCATATTATCAATGGAACGTGGAGCTGAAGTGAAGGTGAATACATGACAGGAGCAATCATGTGGCATCCCTGTCTGCAAGCTGAGAGGGGTTTTAAGTGATGAGCTATGTCCTTTTCTGTGTCCTTTTGTATAATTAGCCCCAGAGGTAGTGCTTGACTTTAAGCCTTTGCCAGAGGCCTCCCTTAGGCTTCCCCTAGAAACAAACACGAGGGAATCGCGTGATTCCCTTCCCAAGCTGCACTGCCAATGAATCAAATTCTTTTATAAACTCCTTAGTTAATCCTCTTTTCTTCATATTATTCGAATTTTCTCCATTATTCTATTCAATCCATTTTACTCATTTTCTTATCCATACTCGAGTTTTCACAAAAAACACAGGAGCATCAGATTTTCCTCATGACACGATTTATTTTAAAATAGATCGTGTCATGAGGAAAATCTGATGCTCCATATGTGACGAAAGTTTTACATGAACAGGGGTGTAAGCAAATATGTTAATGAATCCCATCTAGAAGAAGGGATTGGCAATGCCTGGAAATCAAACTCGATAAACTCTTGGTCCTAGTGGATAAGGAGCTCAACACCAGAAGACACATACCGTAGAGGAAGAAACTGCTGCAGCATTTGATGATTATCGAATGAACGCCTTAGGACAATATTATTAATTCAGAATGATGATCTATTGTCTATCTCAACAATAAGAACTATGTCAACCTGACATTAGCCATCTTATATGAAACTGACCCGAAAAAAAAACTCGGGGTTCAAAGTTCACAAAATTCTTCATTGATTCCCATAGTAGACAAGCTATAAAAAGTGAAGGGAAGTGCTGGATAAATGAAAACACCACAGGTAGAATGGTTGCTCGTTTAGGAAGAGATAACAGAACCTAGGTTCTGGACAATTGTGATCCAGACTTCCTGTCTACGCAATTACCTGTGTTGAC
The DNA here is from genome assembly GCA_963921515.1 of Calotriton arnoldi. Lineage (NCBI taxonomy): Eukaryota > Metazoa > Chordata > Amphibia > Caudata > Salamandridae > Calotriton > Calotriton arnoldi. The sequence continues at coordinate 4,334,744 of CAWUFW010000301.1, read as the reverse complement.
TGGGTGAGCCTGCATCGGTCATAAAACAGATGAAGGATTTTATCTATAAAGTACGAAGTCCTCCTTAGGTTACTTAATTCAAATGAATTTAAATTCGCTAAGAGAGGGTGGCAATAAAATCATGCTAAGCAGTCCCCATATACCACAGGGTACATTATTTATCAGGTGCAATAAATAATACCTATCATAGTTAAGGTGGAATAACATGAGGATTTTGGTGTTTAACGCACCAAAATCCGCATGATGCAGTAAAAACGTATGTTTTCTCCTGTTAAATTTCAGCAGGATTGACCTGCCAAAATTTAACAAAGGTTGAGTTATTTAACGCATCCGATAACTATCGGATAGGTAAATACCTACATACTCGTAATACCGACCCATGCGTAAACAGGAGCTTAGGCATTGGTCTGAATATTTTGAGCAACTCATAAATAGACCTATTGAGTGTAAACCATCAATACTATGACATTCTCCTCAAATTTCTGGACTCCTTTCGACTGATACAGATGAATATTTTGGATACAAATTGTTGGTTTTATTTTGACACTCCAGATGTGGTAAATTGGCGCATGAGAATTCAGTGTTCTACCCTTCGATGTTGGTACGATTTTGTATTTCAGTGCAAGAAACTGTACCCTTTTCACCATCATTTTTGTAGGTTTTTTAAGACACCTAAAACAAACACATTTTAATACTTGAAATCGTTCTACTGGTGCCAGCACAGCGATAACAACTGAGGCCTGAATTTTCCCTCAATAGCAGTAGCTGTGACAAGGATTGGTCTCAAGATAATCCCAGGTTCATCGTTGTTTTTTTCCGTACTTGGAGGCACTCGAACCAGCAAAGCACCCAAGGCTTGGTTATATGTTATACAGTATTAGGATTGCACAATTTCTGCCTGCCTGCTACGAGAGTGACTGCTGCCGCAGAAGGATATTCTCAAAGCGAATCAGAGCCCTAAACTCATTTAAAAAATATATATATATATATATTGAGCAGCAACATAGATTAACCAATACTCTTCTACACAAAACCAATTTCATAATTTTACAAACACCATTATTTTAAATATTAGAATCTTCTTTTAGCAAAAACTTATATTATCAATGCTTTCCTATTCATTCGTTATCTAAAGTGCAACGTGTCAAATCGTTGACTCCATACTTTATATTTTATAATATGTATAATTAATACAAAGAATTTTAAAGTGCTATTAATGAGATACTGTGCATTTTTACTCCAATAAAGTGCATTTTCCTAACATCTTGCCCCGATTATTCTAGACCTTAATAAAGTGCATCAACTCATATTCTGCGCCTAGCATCAGTGTTGTTCCTAGAGCAAAGTGCAGTTGTGCTTAAATAAATTAACCTTGAGCTACTTTGATGCGTTTACCCTTGCTGAGTTTCTATCTTATCCGTATGTTTCCATACGGAAGTATATCTTTTAGTAGCTCCAAACCTTTTCGCATAAGCTTCTTCAAATTTTCTTACACAAATCATTTTTTTATACCATTCTACGTATGCTAGTATTTAATTGTGTTCCAATTCTGGAGAATCAGGGAGCAGTTTGTCTCTGTTGTGATAAACCAAAGAGTGCTAGTTCAGCCTCGGGTTCCACCCTTCTCTGCAAGCCAAGACTGAGCGCAGCACAAACTTTCTCCCAGAACAGTCTTAACATTGGGCATGTGAAAAAAAACATGTAACCAGCCTCCCTCTTCCAATCGATTACACCCAAAATATTTATTCTCGACTTCTGAATACATCTTATGGAGCGCTTTGGAAGTATAGCATGCCATCCAGCAAGATAAGAATGCCATTCTTTTAAAGTTTGCCACCTTTAATGACTTGCTGCCATATTGAGCAATAGCTTGCCACTCCCCATCTGAGAAACTACATTGCGCTTCCTGTTTAATCCTCTCCAAAAAGTTATTGACCAAGAGGGACTCTCCTTGGTTACGTAATAATCGATACCAATTTCCAACCCCTCTTAGCTTTGTTTCTAAAGAGAGCAGCTAAAAAGGGTGGCACCTATGTCAGCTGGAAGGTCGTACTAATTCAATAAATGTATAATCTGGAGATAGCTGGAAAAGAAAAGCTTGCTCCGGTCTCCGCATCTAGCTTGGACCTCCTGCCAGTTAATACATCTCCCTCCAATTAAAAAATGGCCGAGCTCTTTAAATCCATTAGCTTCCCAAAATCTTAAATGGCTATTCTGGATTTGGAGGCCCAAGCTTTTGCATTCGGTAAGCGGCAGGTATTCGTACCCTGCAAAATGAGCCTTTAAGGAGTAAAATGCCTGAAGTCTAGTACCAAGCTCCTGCAGTGTCTTGTATCTAGTCTTTTTTGGAAGTTTTGATGTTTTTAAAAAAAACGGAATCTGCGACCCAGCTTCCTAGATCATCTTGTCCACAAAAAAACTATCCAAGGATCCCTTTCTATCCATTAGACGTACAATTATATCTAAGAAGGATGCTTCATAGTAGGTATGAATTTGGGGGAGTGCAAGCCCTCCACAATTAATATCAAGTTGAAGTACAGAAAACTTTACCCTTGGCGCCTTCTTATTCCAGATAAACTGTCGAAAGATTGTTTCCAGCTCTTTAAAATATGCCATATTGATTTTAATCGGGATATTTGTAAAGAGAAAAATGAATAACGGCAAAATCGACATCTTTATAAGGGCTATGCGACCAATCAAAGTGAGGGGAAGAAGTATCCATTTATCCAGTAGGCCTCTAATTTTTTTCAACATGACCTCATAATTCAATTTATAAATTTCCACATATTGGCTTGTGACGTATATCCCCAGATATCGAATCGGATCGGGAGAAAGAGCTTGTCGCTTTAGTTTATCTGGAAGGAAACCACTAGGAGCGTTTAACACCAAAATTTCAGTCTTTTTGTGGTTGGTTTTAGACCCACCAATTAATTCAAACTGTGCAAATTCTCTTAAAATCATTCCGATATTCTGTCTTTCTGGTCTAAGATACAAAATGATGTCGTCTGCAAAGAGTTTTAGTTTCGACATTCCTGCTATTGGTGTTTTAGGGCCAGATGTATCAAGATAGTTATTTGCAATTCCCTAATTACGAATCACAAGGATTCGCAATTAGGGAATCGCAAAATGCCATGTATGAAGGTGTATAGTACACCTTTTGCGATTCCTAGGGGTCGTAAATGACCTACCACACGAATATTAATGAGGGAGGTCGCGGTTTGTGACCCCCTAGGAATCGCAAAAATCACGGGGATGGTGGCCTGCTGAGATCAGCAGACCACCATGTCCGTGTTTGCTTTTAAATGAAGCAATCTTTTTTTTTGTAAAGCAGCCCGTTTTCCTTAAAGGAAAACGAGATGCTTTACAAAACGAAAAATGAAAAGTTTTCTTTTCATTTTTAAAGAGCAGGCAGTGGTCCGTGGGACCACTGCCTGCTCTTAAAAATGGTTTTACAAACATTCACAAAGGGGAAGGGGTCCCTTAGGGACCCCTTCCCATTTGCGAATGGGTTACCACCTACTTGAAGTAGGTGGTAACATGCAAATGTTTTGCGACCGCAAATGCGGTTACAAAACATTCATACATACCGATGCGATTCGGTATTAGGAAGGGACGCCCTAAACACGCCCCTTCCTAATACCGAATTGCAAACCCATTTTGCGATTCGGTAACAGGTTACCGAATCGCAAAATTAGGTTTGCTGCATCGGAAAAGCAATTTTTGTGTTCGCAAACGGGCAGATTCTGCGAATCTGTCCGTTTGCGAATGCAAAAATGCTTGATACATCTACCCCATAATCTCTATGTTATCACGGATCCTAATGGCTAAGGGTTCAATAAAAAAGTAAATACTCCAGGAGATAGGGGACATCCCTGTCGGGTTCCCCGGTTTATATCAACCGTGCCTGCTAAATTAGAATTTATACAAACCTGCGCCTGAGCCCCTTGATATATATTTTGGGAATATGTGATGTTACACCGCGAGCAAATACCACGCGGTAGGTAACAACGCGGTCGTTACATCGTCCGCGTTGTTACCACGCATGGCATTACATCGCAAGTTGTTTCAACGACTTGCGCTAGATGGCGCGCTGGACTTAGGAATAGTATAAATTACTATTCCTACTCAGTTAAGCGCAACAGCAGGGAAGGTGTTGGATTTAAAATCCAACACATTCCCTGGTGTTGCACGCCATCTAGCGCAAGTCGTTGAAACGACTTGCGATGTAATGCCATGCGTGGTAACAACGCGGACGATGTAACATCCACGTTGCTATCTGCCCGCGTGGTATTACCAGCGTTGTAAACGCTGTCTCCCATATTTTGGAGCATGATAATAATCTGGGGAGGAATATCAACCCTTTCAAGACCATAAAAAAGTGTGTCCCAATTCACCAGATCGAACGCCTTCTCTGGTTCGACCATCATTATAAGAGCTGGTGTTTGGTTAATGTTAAAAATGTCAAGTGCTTGAACTAAAAATCCTGTATTGGAAGACATTGACCTGCCTGCCACAAACCCCGTTTGATCCAAATGCATCACATGTTGGGCCACTAGGATAAATCGGTTTGCCCCGATTTTCATTAGAATTTTGTAATCAGAATTTAGCAGGCTGATTGGCCTATATGAACTAACATTCCTAGGAGCCCTAAACTCCTGAAATTAAACTTACAAAGCTTCGTAGACTGGCCCTGGTAGCAAGATTCCTAAGAACGGAAATACTATGTGGAACATATTTACTTTTTATGCGCAATTTCCTGAACCTGACTTTCCTCTCTGATTCAAAGAACTGCCCCCTCTTTTTACAAGCTTGTGTTTGTAAATATAATCTAGTTTTTGCTTTGCAATACCAGCAACGAATAGAAGTTCCTGTGGAACCTTTATTCGTTGCTATTATTAGTTGTACTCCACACTGTCTATTACCATCCACCATGTCAAGGGATTTACTTGTAGAGGCGTTTCATGCTGCACAGAGGGTAAGTATTTGAGGACAATGGACTCTTGTTGTAGTTGCCTCAGACTGCTGATTATTTGTGGCATGCACTACTCAAATGCATCACCAAGGACTTCTTAACAACAAATAAAAAATACCATTATCCCTCCTCTGTGACACAAATCATGAGACAGGGAAACCAGTGGTGTAAATCCGGAACCCACCTAGTTTAGAAAGTTCTCATTCACTTACCACTCAAGGTTCCATTCGTTAGTCTGATCTGCCAAGTCTCAATAAGGCAGTTCATTCCTTCATAAAGGTTACAGCTGAAATTCCCCACTTCGTCCAGTTGGAGTTTTTTGATGACAATGGTGAAGCTTCCATTTTTTGGCAACACATCAATGCGGCGACTCCAGTCTCCCCAAAATTTTGGCTTTGAGTTTGGGATGGCAACTTCCACCAGCGACACTTCATTTCTTTTCCAGATCACGGCCGTGTTATTGGGTACTCCATTTTGGTAGCCCTTCAGATCGAAGGAACAAGGAAGTTCAACAGGGGAGCCAACAGAAGCTACAATCGCTGCCTGTTTCACAACGGTTCCAGAGCGGCATCCATCAGCTGCAGAAACATAATACAAGAGGTTGCATTTTCAACACAAGGCTACTAAGTATACATAACTAAATGGGCCTTAAGGACAGACTAAGGAGCAATAGTAGAGAATGCATCTTAGGGAAAGTGTAGCAAATGTATGGAGCACGCCCACTAAATGCTATCCTACCTGGCAAGACACCAATCCATCGAGCATCACTGACCTCCTCCACCCACACCATAATCAACCCTTGGTGTCTTTAAGTGAGGCTCTGGGCATCGTTTCACTATTTACCTTTTTTCAAATATCTTTTCCAGACTACTCAGGGCAAGGGGAGGTAGGTCAAAGTTACACTGACTGACCCAGGCCTAACGGTGGTAAAGGAACAATAGTTACACAGAGAAACTGAGATATAGCAAGAACATACATTTCATAAAGGAGTGTATGACCACTGGCATGTGGTTATACAAGTATCTGAGCAAAGGGTGTCGGGCAGAGAGAATAGGGCTGGCTTTAGGGAGGTGCGAGCGGTGCAGCCGCACATGGCGCTGACTTTTGTGGGGGACGCTGTGTTTGAAAAATAACTTTTGGTTTAAAAGCACATGAACTTCCTTGCGCATCCAGCAGTTTTCAGGCAACAATAAAAATGTAAAGATAACTTTGGTGATTACTGTTCCTACATGTGAGAGATCGAAATTTTGTCTAGTGGCAGTTTAGGCTCATTGTGAAGTAGTGCGGTGGGTTAATGTGTCTGTTGCAAACAACTTGTAGATCACAGAACTGAGTGTGAGTGAACTATGAGTAGCGCTTAAAAAAATAATGAAATGTATGTTAGAGAGGGGCTATGGAGAGATGTGGGGTACTGTTGGAGGGTGGTAGTGAGGGAATCCATGAAGAAAGAGGACATTGGGAGTAGGCGCCAAAAAGGATTTCCGCATGGGACGCCATCAGCGGTAAAGCCGCCCCTGAGAGAGAAGGCCTGGAAGGGGCCATACAATGGGTGTCAGAATGCTGGTTTGTGTGAGGGCAGCAGTGTCGGAGGTATGAGCTAGTGTTGAAATAGGTGGGTTTAAGTTTGCGTCTGCCTAGCAAGAGAAATGGAACATTGTGTATATCTGAAGGCAGGTTGTTCCAGATGGACGATGCCCTGTTGCAAACCGCCTGTTGCTCTCTGTTCTTGCTTTTGGTTCTAACTGTGACTAGTTAGTTGTTTCCTGTCACGTGGAGGGAGAAAGGTACTTGGAATTTATTCAGCCTTTCTTGGACGTATCTGGACCAGACCCTTCCAGGCATTTGTAGGTATGGAAAAGGACCTCCCGCTCTCTGATGGACCTCAGATGCATTAACGAACAGGCCTCGGAGTCATGGTCAGAGCCTAGACACCATATACAGCTATCACTTGGGTTAGAGCAAGATATTTTCTTCCAGCATTTATGATAGGGTTTAAGCCCTGAATTCCTAGGAGATAGTCAGTGTTGACAAGTCAAGACATATCTCTAAACCACATAGAGAGCTTGATGAGAAACTAGAAACACAGGAATTGAAGTTAGCACACCAGTCAGAGCCTGATATACCATGAGGTCTTCACATCCTGTGTGAGCAGAACTATGGCTGAGGCTGCATGGCGCTCCCCAGCATCGCTGGGAACCTATGGCTGCAGAAATAGTTTCCAGATCTAGTCTGACACCTGGACGAAATTCATTTAAAAAAAATGTGTTTATTAGATTTTATGCATAAAGTGAAACGGCCGCTACAGACATAGCAGAAGACAGAGAATTGACGCAACATGCGGCGCATGCGAAAGCTACTTGCCAACCAAGATAACCAGCAGCACAAATTTGTCTATGTTGAAAATGGCAATAATATAATAGGCACAGTTATATCATTCAAAAACGTCAAACAAGCTCATGAGACTGCACTGAAGATATGAGGAGTCAAGACCTTTGTGAAAGGGGGGTAGAAAACAGCCTAGGGGGACGCCCATCAAGTGTCAAAAGCCCCTAGCATGTATAAGCAGGCACATGTGTGCAGGGGGGTATGGGCGAGAGGCTCCGATCCATGAAGGGACAGGCGATGGAGACGCAATAGATTCGGGGGGGTCAGTCATGCGCACTGGGGAATGTACGATGTACTGATCAGACGTCCACGAAGTACACTAGTCCACATGTGATGTATGGGGGGCACTCATCCTTGTAGACTCAGAGGAGGTGCACGTCATTTTTGACTTCTACATTAGGTAGGAAAGTCTCCCAGCACTCGCCACCGGTTTGGGAAATCCCACGCATGCGGAGCCACTGAAGGACATGGGCCTCTACTCGAGTCGAAGTCAATAGGTCACGGAGCCAGAGCTGGACATCAGGCAGGACAAGTGCCTTCCAAGCCATGGCCACCTGGCGCTTGAACAAGACAAAGGTGAGGTTGATAAACCTATGCAAGTGCTTGTCATGTTTTGTACGTGGGCGAAGCCCCAGCAGGCAGGAAGAAGGCGTGGAAGTAAGGATGTGTCTTGTCAACTCCGCGACCGCTGTGGTCGCCTTGTGCCGAGTCAGTTGTAGCACTGGGCAGTCCTATACCATGTAGTAGAACCCTGCTTCTTGTAACGTGCAGCTAGGGCAGGCGAGGGAGAGCATCAGAAACATGCATTTGATGCGCTGAGGGGCAAGGTAGGCCTGATGGACATAGTTGAACGGTGTGAACCAAAATCTGGGGTTGTGAGATACCCCTTTGACCATCCGAAGTGCCTGGGCCCAGGCCCCTTCTAACAGGGGTTGCTGTAGTACTGCACCCTACCTGGCATGTGCACCCACCACACAGTCCAATGGAATCTCCTGTAGTGCCGTATAAAGAGTGGTGATAGCATGTCGTGTGCCTGCAGAGAACAACAGCCGGTGTAACATTGCCGAGGTGGGAGGTTCCTCCTCCCCGCCTCCAGAGGAGGTTTGCAATGCACGTTGTATAGTGTAAAAGGTTAAGAACTGGCCAGCAGTCAAGCCATAAGAATTCATAAAGTCCTGAAAGGACATTGCTCCATCAACAGTACCTTCAAGATAGAGGTCCCCCAGCTGTTCGATGCCTGTGTCCCTCCAGAGGCCCTTGTCCGTGTGCCGTTTTATCCCTTGCATTTCTGGCAGGTCCCATACGGCAATGGCTGGTGAGTATAGGGGGGGTGGGATACTCCTAAGAGGTATGAACCTGTGCCAGCAAGCACGGGCCACCACCATCTGGATGTTTCGTATCGGGGATGGATGGAGGAGTCGGACAGCCACGTGTAGATGCTCACATCGTTCAGCACTGCTCGGACAAGAGGTATCTCTGGACAGGTAGTAGAACACAGTCAAGCCATAGGCCACTACAGCTGTGCCGCTGCATAGTAAGTTCGAAACTGGGAGCCCCGAAGCCATCCTCCTTCAACGGGCGTTGGAGCATGGACAAGGTAACGCAACAACGCTCTGTCAAGGTTGCCTCCACGGAGGTCACTCTTGGTGTGATAAATCTGGAAGTATTTGACGGAGTCCTAACACTAGTTAAGGCATCTACTTAGCATCTCAGTCCTGGGTGATGACGGTTGCGGCATAAGGGGGAATAAACAGGATTTGGGCCAGTTCACCCACTCGCCTGATGTATCTCTGAGCTCATCCAATAGGTGCATGAGGTCAGGAAGAGCGGCCTCAATCTCCCGGAGATAGAGTGGAGCATCATACGCATAGAGGGATATAATGTGATGGATGCCCAGCTCAGGAATACCCCAGTCACGCACACAACTGTGCAGACGACAGGCAAGGGGCTCCAAGGCCAGTGCAAAAGTGAGTAGGGGCAACGGACATCCCTTGCACGTGCCCCTCTAAATGCTAAATCTGTCGGATATCACTTGGCCTGCCTTCACCCGTGCAGATGGGTCTGTGTACAGGGTTCATACCCAGCTCAGAAACCCAGACCCAAACCCCATAGTAGTGAAGGTTGAAAAGAGAAAATCCCATCCCAAAGTATCAAAGACCTTTTCAATGTCCAATGATATTGCCCCTTGGGTCAAGGCCTCTGGGGAAGTGCTATGAATTAGGCACAATAACTTGCGGATATAAGAAGGTGGCAGGCCATCAGTGCCCGGGGTCTTTTTCCAGGCGATCATGGGAAAAAGCCATATGAATCTCCTCCATCTGCAGGGGCTCTTTAAGTTTTCTGCAGGAGATTCAGCCTAGGGAGGAAGATCCCACTCAGGAGCCCAGATATACAATCGGGGGATGGAGAAGCGGATGCCGCATATAGTCCTTGGTAATGATCGGTATAGAAAACAATGGTCCTAGACTATTTCTATTAGGAAGGTATTCATTAAGTCAAAATCTATATACATGGTACACATAGAAATCAAGTTGCATCATAAATGTACCCCAGTTATTTCTCAATTTAATTAAGTATATCCTCAAAATGACACACAAGCACCATAAATAGCTCCAATAGTGACTGTTTAATTTCACAGTTATTATAACAGATCACTGTAGACAATGCTTCAAAACAGAAAGAGGGTTGCTCCAGGGGGAGTGTGAAGAAGGAGAGTGCTCGTGAGAATAGAACAGATATGTAGGGAGGGAAATCAGAGAATAAATTTGAACAATCAATTTCATATAGTAATGTCCTTAGTAAACTGGTCGTGGTTTACAGTAGCACCAGTCTTACAATGGGGCCTGTCTCTCATACATTTACAAGTTATTTGCTGTTTCCTGATGCCGCACGGAGTATATTCATCTGTGAAAAGGCAGGGCCTGTACCCTACTTCACCCTACTTCACCTGCCATTCAGGTGCCCTTCCAGTATCACATACCGGCCGTCTGTGTCCACCCTCTGAGTACCCAGGCTGACGGGAACTCCCAGGGCAAATCAAATGAACACACCTCTCGCATAAGCCGACATGGTGGTCTCATAAACCTGCCCTCTCTATTTAGCGCGCATCTTCTGGAGTTCGGGCGCTGTGAGGTGGCTCTTCTGGAGCATGGCAATGTGGGCATGTCAGTGTTTGAGGTATGCATAAATGTGATATCGCTTGGATGGCGTGGCCACGCCACGCGCATTCCACGTAATAATGTGATATTGCGGAACGTGGCAATCAGGTGTTGGTCCAGGCATGAGTGTTAGAGATATAGAGCAATACATGGTGTGCAAGAGGGCCCCCCATCCCCTGTCATGGCTGTTCCCCACCCACAACAGTCCTCCCTGGTGGATGTAGACACCCTTGTGAGATATGCACAGAGATGATACATTCCGTTATAAGCAGACTCAGAGCACAACTTGTGAACAGAAACATTAACTAGCCAGTACAGCTTCTTTCCCCCCAGGACAGTAGCCACAAAAGGGCCTGCCCAAAAATCCCCATCTCTGAAACAAAAAGAAAATAAGAGTGAGAAAGCAATGACAATAGTCGTCATGGGAACAGTGGCAGTGTGTGGCATAATGGCAAGGGAACATGGTCCAGCGCACAGTCCCTTGTAGAAATGAAGTTGGCACAGTCATCCCAGGCACATTAGATATGGTAGCACCCGGGTCCACCAGGGAGGGGGTAGAAAGAATCAGCAAGCCAAAGGGCAGGTCAGATAAGATCGTTTGCGGATCTTGGGGTGACCCTGGGAGCCATGGTGCTGGAGGTGGAAGAGGCATCAGAAGTACAATTTTCTGAGCTAGATTCCTCGGGCAGGTGTTCTTGTAGGGCAGTGAAGGAATTGACATGATGAAGTGCGGCCACCTCCACCACACGTGCCTGCTCTGTGGCCTCTTGTTCTCGGTCCGGCTGTGTGCGCAGTGTCTTGTGCCGCTATCACCTAGATTTAGGTGTCACCAAGGTCTCCTCCTCTCGCTCTGCATCAGTGGTGCATGGAAGACCCTTTGCATGGAGCCAGGTCCAGACATCTTCAGGTGTGGAGAAGACATGAGAGGAGTCTTCGTCGATGACCTTAAGCTTCGCCGGGAACAGGAGCGCATATAGAAGTTGCAGTTCCCATAATCGTTGTTTCACTTTCATGCAGGAGCCGCGCTTGCCCTTGACCTCCGAAGTGAAATCAGGATAGGCCGTGATGGATGTGATCTCAAAGCGCCGAGGACCCTTCATGGAGAATGAGGTCCCGGAAGTTAAGAAAACATACAATGAGGGGGTGAGGCAGTGCTCCAGCCTGAGGTGAGCGCCCTGGGACAAGGCGCGCACTCTCTTCAGAGAACAGTGCAAGGGCTCTATCCTTCAACACAGTGTCCATAAGCCACCCTTCAAGAAAGGGCTCGGCGCTAGGCAGTTCTGAGCATTCCAGGAACCCAATAAAGAGGACATTGTTGCATCAGGAGCAGCACTCTGCATCCTCCGCCCTGTGGTGTAGGGATGCCACTTCCTCCTGCATTGCATCACGCCTGACTTGTAGCTCATGCACCGATGGGGACAGTTTTTTTAGTACCGATTCCAATTCGTCAACCCCACTGGCCAATTTGCAGTGGTCCGCTCTCAGTAAGCCCACGTTGAGGGACACAGCCTCGATTTTTGCTTCCAGCAATGTCTTAGTGTCCAGGATGGCATGCAGGACCTACTCAAATTGCTCCGAATGTTTGTTGAACGTGGATTCGTGGTGTTGCAGAGTGCCCATGGCCGGCATAGATGACGCAGAAACCTCTGCAACGGGCTTGTTGGGTAACGCCCTGTTGTATCTGTTTTTCCCCATCGAGATGTGGGACAGGGAGAGACACCATCTGTGACCTCCACCATGGTACCGCCAAATTCTCCGAGGTGGTCAGGAGAAAGGAGCATCGCAGGCCTCACTTCTCAGGAGGAGATAGGCGAGAGAGGGGGGAGGGTGTCCACGTTAAGCAGTCAGAGTCGTAGGAGGGCAAACAGCCATGAGCGAGGCCCCAGCAGACAGAACACCTAAGCCCCCTGTCCCTATACGCTGCACAAAGAACACCACAGGTAGTCCATTGGCAGAATCCAGGATCCCAAAGCAAAGTCCTCCGATGATGATGAGCCACTGACTCCAAAGCGCCCAGTATTCGCTGTCATTGGGAGGGTGTTACGGGGGGGAGAGTAGGGAAGGTCACTGTGTCAGGGCACATTCATCATTGTGCAGCCGCAATCTGGAGCGTTCCCTCTCATCAAAGCCCATAGGGCACTAGGACAGTCAAGCAGCTCCGCCGGCTCCCCCAGTCTCAACCCCACCCACCCACACTGCAGGGATGTCAGGAGAGCTGCGATAACACTACACAGATGGAACTCCTCCGTGTTGTCTAGCCGTAAAACAACGGGGCAGGTACCGCTGTCAGCAGGCTAGTAGGGCATACACCAGTCGCAGACCGGTCTCATCCCCAGGTAGGCAACACCAGTAATAGCACTGGGCAAAGCCAAGGCCTGTTCACCATGGTGGCATCTTCGTGGGGCCATCAAATCCAGCGGTGACCCTCACTGCGTCACTGTGGGTCTTCAGAGGGGATGGGGGAGGAGGCATGAGCCCACATGCGGTGCATGTCCCAGGCTGCGAGGCACAACAGGGGGCCGTCCGTGCCACAGTGCGTCTCCACCAGCACTCACCGGCCCTCATCGCTTACCAATCTGGAGGTCGGAACTCCGTGCAGCCGAGGCCCTGCACCAGCGCCGCACCTCACAGCGCCTCGGAAGTTCAGGAGTGATGGTGGGTCCCGCAGTGCAGGCGGGGCCAGAGCGCAGCCGGTACCGCCGCAGACAAGGCCCCTACCTGGATGATTTTCATAACGTGAGGAATCTGTGGGAAGATGTATCCATCAGAGTTTACAAATACCACAACCTTCAGAATGAGGCTGATGATCTGCTTGTCAAGCCTCTTGTTGTAATAGGCAGAGACACAAAAGATGTGAACTGTCTACATTTGAGAATCCTTAAATTATTGAAAGCTGTGAGTGTGGTAAAATATATTCACGTTCTATTTAAAATGCAAATATAGCAAGTAGAACATCATGACTAACAGGGCAGCAGGGTCCAAGGAAGGCGGCGGCTCTCCTTGGTTTTGAGTGTTTTGTACTGTGTGAATAGATGATACCAGCAGTGACTAAGTTGCAATGGGAGGATGAGGAGGTCAGCTGTGGAAGAAGCTGGCATAGCTACGAAGAAGTATATGCTGTATTTCTGTCTATGTGCATGTGGTATTTGCATAGCGCAAACCCAACCAAAAGTCAGCGGATTGCGGACAAGATCCCAATCAATGAGTGACTGTAGTAAAATTTGGGCGTTGAGAGCAGAAGTGGACTGCAAATGTATTGTGTTTTAGTATTTGCTGAGGAGATGTTTCTTCAGTTCTTTCCTAAATTAGAGCAGGGTTGGTGGTATGCCCTGATGGATAACGGGTTGTTTGTCCAGTTCCTGTATGCATGGATGGAGAAGAAATGTTGTATTGCTTTTTCTTTTTTTTTATTTCTTCATATCGAAGTGTGTGTGTCCTGGCAGAGAATGTGCTGAGAGCCCCAGAGATGGTGAGCTTGTCAGCCAGGCAGGCGGGGAACTGGTTGTGGTGGTTCTGTGGATGATGTAGTGTCTTTTGATGATGTTGCAGGCAAGCAAGTGAAGCAAATGAAACTCCATCAGGTGGGAGGTGAAGTGGCGGTCTCTGTTTAGGCTTTTAATGAGGCATGCTGTGGCATGTAAGGAGGGGGCAGTGTCGAATCTGGGAGAATGTGGAGCAGGGTGTTGCTGCCATTCTGATGCAAGAGTGTGTGACTGGAATAGCCGTTCAGAAGTTGTTTTCTGGGAGGAATGGTTTCACTTTTTTAGTATAGAGAGCTGGTAGCAGGGCATCTTGGTTTTCTTGCCAAAGTGTTGCTTGAGAGTGAGGTTTTTGTCAAGGGTAAATCCGTAAATCCTAGTGACCGGGTAATAAGTTGAATTTTTGGGCTTGAATCCATGCAGACTCAAGTCGTTGACCAGGTTTGGATTTTGGACTTAGTTGTTGCTTGTTGGTCTTGGCAAACAGCAGGAATTGAGTTTTGTGTGGTTGAGCTTCAGGTTGGTCCTGGACATCCATTTTTGGATTAGGTGCAGGTAATGTTTGGGGCACTGGATGTCAGAAGAAGAGGAGACTTTTAAGCAGAGTAATGTTGTATTCTCTGCATGCTTTTGAATTCTGATCAGGGAATTGAGTTCCAAGGAGCTCCATGTACGTGTTGAAGATGACGGAAGACAAGATGAACACTGAGGGACTCTGCAGGTGATTAGGAGCATCTGTTAGCTGTAGTTTTCCATGCAGACCAACTAGTGTTAGTTGGCTATGTAGGAGGAGAGCCACGGGAGGATGTTACCGGTGAGTCTCATTCAGGACTTTAGGGTGTGGATGAGGGTGGGGTAGTCGACAGTATTGAGGGTGGTTGAGAGGCCCAGAAATATCAGGCGGTAGGTATCATTTTAATTGGTACGTATACAAGCATAGTTTATCATTTGTATGACAGCATTCTCCATGCTGTAGCATGATCTAACGCCAGAGCGGTAACCATGCAGAAGATGGTTGGCATTGATTATGGTTGGCATTGATGCGACCTTGATGATGAATGTAGCATGCTTTTTCGCTGATCTTGCTGATGAAGGGTAGCTTAGAGATGGTCCAGTAATTGGTGAGGTCTTCAGGATCTAGTGTGGGTGTGGGGGGTTTTCAGGTTTAGGAGTTGGAGGAGCTAGCCTGTCTTGAGATCTTCTGGGAAAATGCCTTGATGGAGGGAGGCCATGATGGTGAATACGGGTGAGAGAGCGTCTCCAGAGAAGGTTTTGATAGAGGATGAGGAGAAAACCTCATCTTCAAATGAGGTGGTTTTAAGGCGTTTGAGCATGTTGGTGAGATCTGCAAGGAACATGGGCTTAAAAGATGACCATTGCTGCATGCTAAGTGGGTGTACAGAAGGAAGCCGGGTGTTATTGATGTGCTTTTGGATCAACTGTATTTTGAAGAGGTTCATGGCATTGCAATTGTCTCTGGAGTATAGGAGACCCAGGCAGGGGTTGATACACTGCTTGCCTGATTGATTGAAGTGTTCTGCTTCCTTTATCAGCGTCATTGATAATGTTGGTATTGTACTTGGATTTAGCTTATGCAGTGGCTTAGCAAGACCTTTTGCGCCTGTGGTGGCCCCCGAGTTCGTCGCCTGCAGCAGGCACGTATAAGAGCAGGGGGAGCTGGTGATTCCTGTCCTAGCTGCCCTGCGATGGCCGCAGGTAAGAGCGGGGGGTGCCCCCAAAACTCATGCCGCCTGGGGCAGACAGCCCCCCACATCCCCTTCTTGCTACACTACTGAGCTTATGTCATGAGATGTCTAGATGTTTCATGGAGGTATTCAGTAGCATGAGGTCCCTAGGATTCCTACTTTTCTTACACCCATTTTCCTGCCTTCAGAGAGTGCGTTTGTTGTCAGAGATGTCTTTGGGGTACCATGGTGCTGTATGGATTGGATTTCACTTGTTGGAGCCTCAGTGTTTACATGGTTTTACAGAAATGTGTTGAAGTCGCTTCAAAGAGTCTTGACGTCAGATGTGAAAATGGCATAGAGAGTGATGACTTGAGCACTAGGTTGTCATTGGAATAGTTTGTTGTTTTCTGGGCTGACTTCGGTGTGTTGGTTGCACGCTGAGCAGGGTGATGGGTGTGATGAGCTTATTGGTCCAGTCCAGCAGTATAGGAGGTTTGCTTTGGATGATTAATGATGTAGAAAAGACAAAGTTGTGGTTGCGGCCTTTGTTGGTTGGGTAACATGATGTACAATGTTGAGTGTGTCAGTGAGGTTGAAGAGGGTGTCCCACGTTGTTTTCATGCTTGAGTTTTCAGGGAGGTTGAAGCCAACAAAGCAGGGCGGTTGGGGCATGGCAGATGGATGAGTAGTGAGGAGGTGCAGGGGTTCTTTTATGTAGTGCTTGTTCTATCTGGGGAGCTTTAGATGAGGTGGAAGGTGGTGAACTGAGCTGTGGAGGTGGGAAGTGTCTTGTGAGGAGCTCCTAAGAGTTGAGTGTTGCTTGCTTGCTATGATACAGGAGCGGGTGGACTTGTAGATGACAACAAAGCCTCACTCATCCCTTCTTATGTGCACAGTTCTCATAATGGATACTGTAGCTTGGGGGAAGAAGGACATCTAGGATGATCGACTTCGTGGTGAAGGGTGTATCAAGGTTGTGATAGGTGATGAAGATGAAGTCTAAAGTGAACTGAGATATTTCTCTGTGGTATTTAAGACATATCCCCCAACTTTCCTTAGATTTCCCTTTCAAATATTCATGCTGTTATTTTTGGAGTTCATACCAGAACATTATTATAAATTGTGCAACACAGAGTAGGTAGATGTGCATGCTTTGCCATATATTTGATCAGCTTCTGTTACCTAAAATGATACTGGTGACTCACTCATCTCTTCGGAAAATGTGATAAATGGAAACACTGAATGTGTAACAGATATTCATGTGGTAGACCACCAGGAAACGTAAATAATACTTTGGTGGCCCTTCTGCTGTATCACAAGTGCTTCCACTGGTCAGTCAGTTAAATAGTTCAGCACAATTTACACACAGATCTGGTTGAACACAAATTACTAAAGTATGCTTGCATTCTCTTTTTCATAAATATTGGTGCAATGGAAAGGAGCACATACTAAAACACCTTACTGATATGATAACTTAAAAATGGATATAAATATTCTCTATTATGTGCAGTAGAAAAGGAGCATGTGTTATTTAGAATGGTCTGGTTGTAGTAGTTGATCAGTTGTGGTAAAGCAAGAAGTGGATGAACCAATGTGATTACTGCCAATTTGTCTACCACAGTGAATACTTTCAAATTCATGATGCGTATTCTGTCCTATTTTGTAACATTTACCTATCTTTATTTGTGTACAACACCCTAAGAGAGAGAGAGCGAGTGTATGTGTGGGTGTTTGTACATGTGCGTCTGTGTGTGAGGGGGGCACCAACATTGGAGGGAAATCATGATAATATTAAGGAGAAGGAGGCCCACGCTGTATGTAAGTCTCAATTAAATGCAAATCTAAGCAGCAATAGATAACAAAGACATTCAGTATTTCTAGATCTATAAATTCTCCTGTCTGCCTGAATGCTGCCTTAATTGATGCATTTCAGGGTAGAGCAGTGAAGTAGACAAACAGTAAAGCAAACTGTTAAGGTTGAAGCATTAGACCAACTCATCAATATGCCTGCTAACTCACAGCCTGCCATAGAAGCTTTTGACACTATAGCACCACAAACAGGATGGGAGGCAAACCTTGAAATGTCAGTGACGACCCCAGATAATACAGAACGTGGCAGCGAGGCTGATCCGTCGGGTACCCTTTCACACCACATTTCTCCTCACTTGAGACAGTTACACTGGCTCCCGGTGGCCAGGAGGATAGAGTTCAAGGCTTTGACCTTGGCCTTTAGAGCCACAAGAGGCCTTGGCCCTTGTTACTCCAAGCAGAGGCTCAGCCTATCTCATCAGGATCGCACCCTGAGATTCAATCACTTGTGTCTTCTTCATGTCCCACGATACTTCAAAGCGCGACAAGGAGGAAGGTCCTTCTTGGTAAGGACAGCTAAACTCTGGAACGCTTTGCCTGTCCATCTCCACCTGATTAAGTCAGAACAAGAGTTTAGGAAGACCTTAAAAACATGGCTCTTTTCTCAGATGTAGCTTCCAGGCGCTGATCTCTTTTCCTGTCAGTCCGCATTAGCGCTGTGACACTTCAGCTGAGGTAGCTGCATGCTCTATAAATGCGCATTGATATGATCTAATTATGGCTAAGCTGCAGCTCAATGTCATGACCTAAAAGAGATCAAAAGCTGAGAAATCCGAGGAGAATGGAGGGCAGAAACCCAACTCTCATAATCTTTAAGGAAGCTTACAATGCACAGCTTAGTGCAATTGGAGATGTAAAGATGGAAGAGCACTCTACCTTGGTTCTCCCAGAAAAACAGAACATGACCACCTCTAGGAAATAGCACATTTGTTTCTAGGCAAGTGGGTATGACCATCTAAGACCCTTTTGATCAAAACAAGGCTCAGAATCAAGGCCCCTGAATTCTTTGAGAGTGAAATAAAATACCACCTCGCTAAGAATTAAGGGAAACTGCTGACATCCTACTTTTAAGAGTACCAACGAAAAGCATGGTGCGAGACAAAACCCTTTCTTCAATCTGCTAATCTTTTCCAATGGTCAAGAAATCATCGCAAGTAGTGGAAAGGCTTGCCCTTAGGAAGGAGGCCAATCTAGGAGAAAGGCATCTGTTGACCAGGTCTTCTAGCTAACAAACTAACTGAGCTGAGAGGTGAACAGATCCACCACCAAAATAACCCAACAAGAGATGATTGTAAGAAACACTCCATGAACCACTGTAACAGGTAGCAACAGCTACTCCACCTCGACAGGCTTCCACTGTGTCAGAAAATGTACGGATTAGGATGAAATTCTTTTGTAAACAGAAGTGGGAGAGTTTCACTTTCTCACAAAATGGAGGATCAGCTACATGGGATGTTTTACACTGACTACTCTGCATGACAGGATATCTGCTAAAGCTGAAATAGGATAATTGGATAAACTTTCCGCTTTCAGTTCATTCAGTTATTGTACCAATAGTTGAGAATAGTTCTCCCAAACGCCCTCATGTACAGCCAGATGTACGAAGCAGAATCGGGCCGTTTGCCACCAGTAGAATGCTTTTTCAAATACACAAAATGTAAAATATGATTTGGTAACTTGTCACCGAAAAGCAATTTGTATTTGCAATTTGGTATTTGGAAGGGGGGTGTTTTGGGCATCCCTTCCAAAAACCCAATCGATATGGTATGTATTACTGTTTTGCGACCAAATTCTGGTCATAAAACAGTAATACTTTACCACCATTTTAAAAGTGGATGATATTCTTATGGTCCATAGGGTTGGCCTTGCCCCTAAGGCTATTCCAAGAGACTGGAATTGGTATGGTATGTATTACTGTTTGCGACCAAATTCCAGTCATAAAACAATAATACTTTAGCACCATTTTAAAAGTGGATGATATTCTTATGGTCCGTCGGGTTGGCCTTGCCCCTAAGACTATTCCAAGAGACTGTATTTTTGTTAATTTTAGAAGAAAGTGGTTGGTTAGTGGATGGTTAGCTCCTCTCTTCACCGCCTGGATCATTTGATTGTGGCCCAATCGAAGATTTGTGCATTCCCTCTTGGTTTTTCCTACCAACCTACTTTCTGTCTGGGCTTCTCAATAGGAGCAAATGGGACAGGAGCCACACTGCCTAGTCAGCACCAGGATCCTTTTTTCCCATGTCAACCGTGTTGCCCCATTATCTAGCCTTTCCAACACAGACTGACTCACTCCATTGCCAGACCGTAGCCCGAATATTGACAATAATGCAGTCAGTTAATATGGATGGAGCTCCATCCCTCATTATTTATTTTCCACCTATTCCAACTGGTCCAAATGATCTGTGTTTTCTTTCCTGGAATTTGGCCGGCATCCAAAGAAATTGGACAATCCAGGCTGGCTGAAAATTGTACATTCATTTGATGGGGTGTGTTGTCATGAAACCTAGACCACAAATGAATTTCATATGAATGGTTTTCAATTGTTTTGTGTGTCAGCCACTCCTTCGCCATCAGGTCGATCAAAGGGTGGTCTTGGAGTTCTAGTCTATCTTAAGCTGGCCAATGTATCCATCATCGAATTGCGGTGTTCTCCCTGGTACCAATTCTCGCTTGTGAGGCTGTCCGATTCCCTTTTTCTTCTCTTAACTTTTATTTACATTTTCTTTCAAACCGCCCAATTAAGTTGATTTAGGAATTGGATAATTGCATCTCTGAATTTTTAGAGAGCCATCCAGATAGGATACCAGTTATGTGGTGTGGGGATTTTAATATATTGTTTGTGGTCTAACTGACTTAAAGGGGAGGGATTTATCTCATTTCATTCATAATCCTTATGGGGAGGCTCTGAACCAAGTCGTCTTTTAGTATAGTTTATTGCTTAATTCAGACTTGGTCGACCATAGATTATTGGCCTCCTCAACATATACTGGGAGGGGACAGGGATCCAATATAGATTTGATTTTATTATATTCTCCTCAATGTTATACCCTTGTAATGTAATGTAATGTAAAAAAGACTTGTATAGCGCATACTGTCACCCCACGGGTATCCTGGCGCTGAGACTTACCCTGTTATCAGTGTACATATAGATGACCTGCCCACACGTATTGATTAACTCGTATTACTCCTCCCTCGGGAAAAGCCATGTCTTTAGACTCTTCCTAAATGGGAGCAAAGTTTGGATTTGTCTGATATTTAAGGGGAGATCATTCCAGAGTCGTGAGGCTGCTACACCAAATGCTCTGCCACCCGTCCTTGTCTTCTTAAATCTCGTGGTGGTCACCAGATTTGTACTTGATGAGCGCAGGTTTCGCCTGGGAGTATACCAGGTAAATTTTTCCTGCAAGGATTTCGGACCCAGTCCATGTACTGCTCTAAACACAATACAGAGGGCTTTGAATTGTATTCTCTGACAGATTGGTAGCCAGTGACGGTCCTTCAGAGCCAGAGTAGTTGAGGATCTACCCTGCCTATTTAGGGCCAATTTGGCTACTATAGACTGAATCCTTTGCAACTTCAGTAACACTGAGTTAGGTGCTCCCAGATACAATGAGTTGCAGTAGTCCAGCCTGCTCAATATTATGCTCCTCACTACTTGTGGTCTGGTTGTAGCAGGCAGCATCGGAAGGATCTGTCGTAATGCTCTTATCAGGGAGAAACATATGCCAATTGTTTTATTAACTTGTGACTCCAACTGGAGGTTATCATCCACCAAAACCCCCAAATTGCGCACTGTTCTAGCTGGAGTCAGCGGTTTATCTGTGGGGGTGAGTCTAATTTCGGAAGGAAAGGGACGAGCAATTTTAGTCGTAGAGCAATATACTATCTCCGTTTTATCTCCATTGAATTGTAAGGAGTTATTTCTGGGCCAAATTTTGTGGTGTTTTGCATGCACTCCTGGAACTTATCCATAGAAACTGCCTGGTTTCCTTCTAAAGAGAACACCAATTGCGTGTCATCTGCATAGTTGACTATATCAATGTCAAAGGACTTAATAATAGGAATAAGAGGACGCAGATAGATTTTGAATAAAATAGGGCTTATGGCTGATCCCTGTGGTACCCCGTGGCGCACGGGGGTCTTAGGGGATGTAAAAGGTGGAATTGTCACCGCCTGCCCGTCAAATATGACTGCAGACATTTCAGTGCCAGTCCTTTCACTCCAATGTTCTCGAGTCTTTTCAGCAAAATACTATGATTCACCGTATCAAATGCGGCCGACATATCCAATAATACTAATACGGTCGGATTGCCATTGTCGGCCCGTATTCTTAGGTTATCAAGTACTGTCACTAGGGCCGTTTCCGTGCCGTGCCCTGGTCGAAAACTAAATTGAGCCTCATCTAACAAATGATTTTCTTCTAGATAAAGGGACAGGGATTTACTAACTGCCCGCTCCAAAATTTTTACTGGATAAGGCAGCAGGGAGATAGGCCTGAAACTTGATGGACACTGAGGGTCGAGTGTGGGTTTCTTGAGCAGTGGAGTCACCATTGCTTGCTTCCAACCTTCTGGAACAGTTCCTTTTTCCAGTGATTGACAGCAGATCTGCCACAACCGAGGGAATGTTTCTGAATGATATTCTTTCCATATCCTCTGCGGAAGAGGATCCAACGGCGAGCCAGAGGACACACTCAGTGCTAGTTTATTAAATATTTCCTCAGTGGGAATTTGAAAGCACTCTAACACTGCTGGTAGATTGCTATCAATTGCCTCTTCCTGTTGCTCTATCACTACTATTGACGGTAAATCCTTTTCCGCATCCAAGCTACTTTTATTATTTGATTTGAGACCATCAACAATCTTATTGATCTTTTCATCAAAGTGTCCAGCAATATCGTCACAGAGCTTTTGTGTCGCTCTAACCTTATTGCTCACGCATGCTGGATTAGATAGGTCCTTTATTATAGTAAAGAGAGTTCTCGTACTGTTAGGTGCCTGCAGGATAGTTTTGGCATAATATTCAGCTTTTGACCTAACAATGGCTACCTTATATGAGGCCTGTAATAATTTCAGCACTTTCTTATCTGAATCCTCATAGGACCTTCTCCATTTTCTTTCAGCATCTTTGCATTTTTTTCGCATCAGTTTCAGTTCTTCACTATACCAGGGGGCTGACAGTTTCTTTCTGTTCTTTAGCCTTTTTACCGGAATAATCTGATCTAAAGTATAGTTTATTTGATCACAGAAGATCTGGTAGTTTTCTTCCACCGACTTACTAGGTTAGACCTAGAAAGTAAGATCGTGTTATACAACATGAGCGATCATAACTTAGTCACTATCCGTGTCTTGTGCCCTGGCAAGAAATTATCTGCCCCACTCGCCCCTTGCCAATTTGTAATACAGTGACAATAAAAGGATTTGTATTAGATGGAAAAATATGGATCAAGAAACATTTTTGGTCTACCTAGTGTCTGAAAGAAGAGATGACATGATGGGCTGCCTTTCAGATATAGCTGAACCACAAACAGTATTGAACAACTTTGACACTTTGTGTAAAACCATGCCCAACCTCACGATACTAAAGAGGACCATTCCGGAACTTCCCCCTGGCAGGGGGTTTAATTGCGCATGTTCGACTGTACATAAAAACCTCAAACTTGTGATTAAGTCTTCCTCTAGAAATGTGGATGATATCAGGCAAGCTAGGAGAATATACAAGCAAACCCTTGATATCAGGAAGAGAGAGATCAGGAAAAAGGCCTGGGAGGACCTGCTAGCAGCTGTCCAGCTTAAGAACTCTAAGGCCTTCTGGGAGTTGATTGACCATCGGTATTTCCAAGAGGATAAAAATTTTAAGATTGATAGCCATGTCTCTTCAGACGTTTGGCTATCATATTTCTCAAACATTTTTTGGGCTAACTCACTTACCCTGTTAACACTTGATCCCTCTAATTCTCCTCCAGCTGATGAGCCAGATTTTGCTCCCCAAATTAATGGTAATAAATCTTGTCCCATTTCTATTGATGTTAATGACATTTCTTTGGCAATCATGAAGAGTACTACCGGTAAAGCCCCTGGTCCAGATGGGGCTCCTGGTGATGTCTTTAGACAAACTTAACGCTCTTGGCCCCTTTGTTAACAAAGTATTTTGAGCTTTTTTTGCAGCCGAAATAGCTTGTTCTTGGAGAAAATCAACCATTGTCCCTATTTTCAAGAAGGGCAACCAAGGAGATTCATCATGTTATCGTTCAATTTCTCTTTTGGACTCCTCGGTCAAGATATTGGGAAGGGTGATTCTCCAGAATTTAAAGGACTGGGCGGAGTAGAGAGGATTTTTCTCTGATGTTCAGTTTGGTTTTAGACGTGGCGTAGATACAGTGGAGCAGTCCTTCAACCTGCTCCTGATCACTGGAAAGTACGTAAAGGCCATGAATGGCTCTTTATATCTTGCCTTTGTGGAAATTTACAGTGCTTTCAATTTGGTGGACAGGGATAGACTTTGGGATCTAATGACAACAGCAGGGGTGAAAACCTCTCTGATTGGCATCTTAAAACGATTACACTAGGACACTTTGGCTCAAGTTCATTATAGTCCTGAGGCGGAATGTACTCCCTGTTTTAAAGTCTGTAAAGGAGTCAGACAGGGTTGTATTTTAGCCCCCTTTCCCTTCCTCTTTTATATAAATGCACTTGACCAATTTTTACAAGATAAAGGGAATGACTTACCGAGGGTTGGGACATAAACGGTGCCCGTTTTACTTTACACAGACAACAAGGGTTTTTTATCTCGGACTGCAAATGGTCTCCAGCTTCTGTTAACGAGTTCATGGGGGACTTGAAATTAAGGGTCAATCACAAGAAATCTTTTGTTATGACTCTGGGCCCCAAAAGTACTCACTCTTGTAGGTTTTTTATTGATGCGATCCTGATTATTCAAGTACCACATTTTAATTATCTTGGAATTATGTTTGAATCAAATTTTATATAGGATAAGCTTCTGGCCCAGAGAAGGCTCAAGATAGAAACTGCAGCTGATGCCGTTGTTAAATTTGCTAAACAGCTTACACAAAAGCCAGTCCATGCACTTATTTGTTTGTATAAATCGAAATGCCTTTCCCTGGGTATGTATGGAGCCGGAATATGGGGGTACAGATTATTGAGAATAAATTTCTTGCCAGATTGCTTGCGGTGCCCAGAAGTACTGCCAGTATCATAACTCATTCAGAAGTTGCAGTACTTTATATAGAGTATCTGAGTAATCTACCACCACTTTTACTTTGGGCTAAAGTTTGGTGCTCCCCACATACCAAATTATCCCGCTCAGTCTAGAATGATTGTATTAAATTAGACCACGGGGAAAGAATTGCTGGGCTATCTTTTATTAGAAAATCATTTTCAGAACTGGGCATTTCCTATATGTTTCATTTACCTGAGGAAATTGACGCTAAATCAAGGGCCAATATCCGAACCCTGTTTTATAACAATAGGGATCTGAAACGGGCAGATAAATCACTGCGCATGGACACAGTTTGTCCGTATTTAGAGTTTACATCTCCTAACTGTATAGAGCCATATTTGTTGTAGGTGTCTAATCAAGAACACAGGTTCCATTTGGCTGTCCACATCTCATTTCCTGGTAGCCTACCCTGTACAAGGTAGCTGGTTTCCTTCTTTACCTTGTTGTTCATTTGATAACATCAGCCAGCAATCTTTCATCCATTTTACTTTTTTCTTTCAGGAAAATGGACTGCTATTAAAAAGCAATCACAGACACATGGCGGTCTGCTGACCTCAGCAGGCCACCATCTCTGTGATTGCTGCAATTCCTAATGGGTCGCAAATTGCAACCTACCTCATTAATATTCATGAGGTAGGTCGTTTTGCAACCCACTAGGAATCGCAAATTATGAAATAAACATTCCATACATTTAGAATACCGGTTACCAAATACCGATTCGGAAATACCTCGCTAGTTGGGAATTGTTATTCTAAAGTATGTACATCTGGCCCATGGTTCCTTCGTGAATTTCTTATTGTGCACACAGTTTATCCATTGTAAATTAGCTTACGTGCAGTTCTTTAATCAATTTTTGCAGTGCATGTACTTAAATCTTAACATGGAGTCATGTAATCCTCATTGTGGTTTGCATTTGTGGCACTTGGAGTTCAAAACAGTCATCTGTTGTCATTTCTCTATAATTAGTTTTATATCATCATGCTTCCTAATGGATATGTTACTTTGCACTTGCACTGCATCGTGAAGTTATTATTTAATTTCAGTTCTTGCACCCATTTATTTAATGTGCTTTAGTTTATGCTCGCCTACAGCTGACACGTGTTTCGCCCTCTAGAGAAATTAATCGGGCATTCCCAAGATTGTAAAATAGGACAACCATGAAAAGAAGAATGTTAATTACATATTATCACATTTAATGCAGATGCAGAATGTAAGCAAAAGAATACAACCCTTAATATTGGGCTGCGTACATGTAACTCTGACTCATTGTCCCCATTGACCCATTGTCCCCATTGACTTATTGGCCGTACCAGGCATCTGGCGTTTCCCCAGGAGGCTGGAAGGGTGCGGGCCGGTTTGCAGAAGTGCTGCAATATCGGCCCCCAGTAACAAAAGCAGCAAGCACGCATAATCCACTCACTTTCATTTCCAGCCTCCCGGGGCCAGCCAGTGCTTTACACTTGCACCCTCTCCCCCCAAACACCCCTTGTAGGGGTCAGGCTCACTCACTATGCACCGTGCAGGGGCTGGTCCGCCAAAATTGCCAGGGCTGCTTTGGGTTCCCAGTTCGGCCTTGGTTGTTCCCTTTGAATTCCCTACTATTTCTCGTCTAAATTTGTGTGGCATGTAGACATTCTAGCATGTCATGCTCTCACTGCACACTGATAAATCACTGTCATTGCACTTGATCATAAATTAGTTATACTACTGTTGAAGTTAAAGTTAAAAGCACTGTACTTTTCGAGAGTTAGTACCACAGAGTATAAATTCATTTGGGGCACTTGTGGGAGCAGTCCTTACCGCTTCCCTCCCTAGGTCATTGGTGATGTTGCTGTCCAGGCCACAGCCAGCATTGGTTATTTCGTGGTGGGCAAACAGAACAAGGACTAGATTGGTCTTGTAAATAATGTTTTCACCGTGAATGTGGCACGCTTTGTTGACAGTAATGCTTTTCCATTCCAGTCAGTTGATGTCTGGATTTTTCACCACAAACCTCTACATACATACCAATAGTTCACAACATCTTCATATTGATATGCATCTTGTGCTCTGTATCTAAGGTGTTGCAAACATATGTTTAAAAATTCATCATCTACACAGTGATCTTCAAACTGGGGTGGGAGGTGTTTGATTGCATTTTTAAAAGCGATAACCGGACATAAGAGCAGTGTTTGGAACCTGTTCAGAGCTACAATTTCTAAAGAATAATTGTGAGAAAATGTTTGTCCTTCTAGGTGCTCCATGTAGGAAAGTGGCCCCTTTGACATGGTTACCCCCCACTTTTCGCCTGGTATCTGGTGCAACTTTGACTGAAACTGTACTGGGCTCCTGCTAAACAGGTCCCCAGTACTAGTGTTCTTTCCCTAAACTGTACCATTGTTCCACAATTGGTGCCCCTTTAGGATCCCTGTAAGTCCCTAGTAAGTGGTACTGCTGGTACTTAGGGCCTTGGAACTATAGAGGCCCCCTAAGGGCTGTAGCACGAATTGTGCCACCCTAAGCGACCCCTCACCAAGCTCATGCAAACTGCCATTGCAGCCTGCATATCTTGGTGCAGAGAAAAACTTAGAGTCGACATGGCACATATCCCTGGGTGCCATGCCTACCAAGCACTGCATGTGGTATAGGTAAGTCACCCCTATGGCAGGCCTTACAGCTCTAAGGCAGGGTGCACTATACCCATGTGTGGGCATATCTGCAAGAGTGGAAATGTCCCTGTGATATCTAAGCTCACCCTTGGATATTACAAGTGCACAGGGAAGCCATAACAAGTACATGGGCTGGGCACTTGTGATTACGAGTTCCTCAGCTACATAATGGCTTTACTGTACCCCAAGGTGTTTGGTACCAAATACCTTGTCTTGATAAACCCACACTAATGCCAGTGCTGGATTTATTAATAAATGCACCCAGAGAGCATGTTACAGGTGTCCCCTGAAAACCTAGTGTCTACTAGTGTGTTGACTGACCAGTCTTGACCAGCCTGCCACCATAGACAGGTTTCTGACCTCCTGAGGTGAGAGCCTTCATTCTCAGAGGCCAGGAACAAAGCCTGCTCTGGGCAGAGGTGTTCACACCTCCTCCACGCAGGATGTGCATTCCAGGGCGGGAAGCTTCAAAGGCCCTCCTGCCTTCGTTATGCGACCCAGGCCTCTCCAGATAGTGGAGATGCCCACCCCCTTGTCCTGACCTCACATTTTGGTGGCAAGACAGGGGCAAAAATTTGCAAGATTAGGTGTGCCCACATGCAGCCAGCACCACCGCTAGGGCGGGCCAGCTGATGTGGACTCCACTTTTCAGATTCCTCCATCTTGTTTTGGACGGAATTAGCATTCTAGGGTCAGGGTTATTCCCACTTCTCACAGGCGTTGGTGCTATAGAGGGTGTCGACACCCTAATGGTAGGTAGCCCTTTGGCTACTACTTATCACTCCCCTTAAACGCCCCAAGATTGAATATTTAGGTGGCACCCCTGAACCCAAGAACTCAGATTCAACGGATCAAGAGAGGAAGGACAAAGTAGAGTCACTGCCTGGCGAGAACTGCAGCAGACCTGTGGACTTTGGGGTGAAAACCTGCCCGTCCTCAGCCTTCTCTCGACAATTGCGACAGAGTGACTCGTCCTGCGAGCTGGAGAACTACCAAACCTTTGGATAGCCTGCCAGCACTTTGAAAATCGCCTACAGTCTTCCTTGGAGTAGTGGAGCTACTCCCCTGCAGTCCGCAGGCACTGACAAGCAGAGTCCAGTCCACCGCCTTGCAGCTTCCCGGCCCGACCGATGCGGCAGACGACCAGA
The DNA here is from genome assembly GCA_963921515.1 of Calotriton arnoldi. NCBI lineage: Eukaryota > Metazoa > Chordata > Amphibia > Caudata > Salamandridae > Calotriton > Calotriton arnoldi. The sequence goes on along the minus strand of CAWUFW010000301.1, from coordinate 4,306,155 downwards.
AGAAGGTACTCATGCTCTGAAAGGTCAGATCTGTCTCCCCACCGAGTGTGAAGACACCAGGACCAACAGGAGCCATGCAGCACCAACCCCCGGGGTACCAGACGCCCTACACCAAACACCAACAGTGAGAGTCCAGTCCAGATACTCACTGCGCCAGGACCACGCAGCTATCGAGGGATGTCAGCATCACTGAGACCCACTTTGTGAGTGGCCCAGCTGCCTTGATTTCCTCTGCCAGCTGTTTGCCCCGGACCACGAGGTGCATCTTTGGCACCCAGCCCAGCCAACCAAACCACTCTGCAACCGGCCCGCCCATCCCGGGTCCTGAAGAACCGGCTGTGCCCCTTTGCTCCAAGATTCCTTGTGACCCAAGCCACTGTTTGGAAGCTCTCGTACTTGTTCCCAAGTCCCCCTGTGCAGCCTATTTTTGGTTGCCTCCCCCTTTATCGTAGCGCGCCAGCTACCAGGCTTACCAGCACCCTGTTCTCGGTAGAACCTGGGCGGTTCTCAAAGAACGGCTGGTAGTACTTTGGACCTTGACCCACTACAACTCCAAACCCTGAATGTGAACCCCTGAAACAGACTGTACCTACCTTTATGCATCTTTGACTTTTCCTCCCATAGGATTGTATTGTGCATAAAAACGCTCAGGTTTGAACGTTTTACTTACCTGTGAATCTTTCTAATGAAAACAGTACTCATCTTTGTACGAAGCTCTTGGTTTTGAAACATATATAAAAAGAAGTGTTATTTTTCTAATTTGATCTCAGATTTATTCTTTGAGTGTGTGTCTCATTTATTGCCTCTGTGAGTACAACAAATGCTTAGCACTGCCCTCTGATAAGCCTAACTGCTCGCTCACGCTACCACAAAAGAGAGCGTTAGTATTCTCTACTTTAACCTCTGTAAACCAATTGGGGACCCACAGGACTCTCCGCACAGGTTACTTCGTTTTAGTACACTACATAGAGAGCCAGCTTCCTGAGACAGCTCACCCCACGAAAGTGAACTTTAATTGTATCTTTGATGGGTTCACTAGCAGCAACAGAACCCACGGTTTTATGTTACAGGGACTTTAATATGTCATGAAGGGTATGAAAACCTTGGGGGATCATTTGAGATTTGGTGGAATGGTTCATCCGGCATAAAACAGAAGATGCACTGTTCTGCCTGCAGTACCTGTTCTCCATTTAGAGGTGGGGAAAACTGGGTTTCAGCTGGTGGAACCTCCATTAACTTCCGTACTATCCACCGCAAGGCTGCAGGGTCAAAGTGGTGTTCACCCTACCCTTTGTATGGTCACTTTTTTGCCCTACCCGAGACCACCATCTGATATGATCCCTTGCAAGGAAATCAATTAATGTTGTTGCCATCTACAACTATACCAAGTATCCCAAAGTGGAGATGGTAACAAGCAGTTCATCAGCAAAAGTCGTGACCAAAACAGACCAACCTCATCTCTAACAGACTACTGAAAGAGCAATGAACCAACCTGCAACAGTCCAAAAAGATCAATACTAATATCACTGTCCATTTAAAAGGCCGTGGCATACCCCCAATGCTAACAACAGCGGCTGCTAAGACAAGCGGAATGCTACACTCCAGGGCCAGAATTATAGTTTGGGTGCACTCTGCAAACCATAATTCAGACAATGCGCCTGAACAATGAGCCCACTTTTTGCACCTCTGGTGCACTATGATATTACAAAAGGAGCCGCAGATGCTAGTGCAGCACCATCTGTCATATGGGTCATGCCGGCACATCTTACACCGGCACGATCACAAGGGCATTTCCACATTTGCATGGGGGTGGGGCATGAGGGAACCCTTAGCCTTTGTAGCTGTGCCATATTACAGATCCTGGGCAATGGTCTTCAAACTTTTTTATGCTGTGCCCCTAAGTGGAAAACAAAATCATCTGGGCCCCCCTCAGAAATGTTCACAATTATTCTATTCAATTAGCAATGTTTAAATATGTCTAGACCTATTTAAACATTACTGTTAAGTTCTGTACCGTTTTGAAAAGCAGTCAAATACATGATTGCCAAACATACTATTCTGGTCAGGCAGGCCTTACTAACGTGTAAAAGTATCCACAGTGTGATTATTATAAATGGGGCGCTGGAGGTTTTGAAGATTATTTGGAGTCCCGTCTCTTTTGATACATACTCCCAGCTAGGATACAAATGACAAAAGGTTAGTGATGGCCCATTACAGAGTGGCTTATTGGGGCTTATTTTTTCCGCTTTAAACAAAGCAGTGTTATCCAAAGCCTGGAGCCCCTCTGGGATCACTTGAGGCCCCCCTAGGAGGGTCCGACCCCCAGTTTGAAGACCCCTGGCATAGAAGATGCCAGGAGATGCAGTAATTGTGCACCTCATATGAGATGGTGGACAATGACTGATCCCCAAGGGCGCTCCTTTGGAAGCTGTATGGGCATCTCAGTGACCCACTAGACAACCCTTTGAGGTGTATACAGTCACATGCTGCATCCATCTGCGATGAAATCCCTATTCTTGCTTCAAAGTGAGGCAGGTCTCTAAATGCAGTCAGAGGCAAACATGCAGCTGAAGCAGTACTAATACTCTCTTCACAGTTCACATTAGGTTCATGTCTGCACTGTGAACAGCACATTTTTTGTAATCCGGCACAGTGTTCACATCAGTGCAGAATGCACCAAGTTAAGGGTGTGCTACAAGCAGGGAGAGTGTGCCTGAGCTATAATACTGTAATTGTGGCCTACATCACCCGTGGTCTCTCCAATACATCATCCGCAAAAGACTCACTACTAGCCAATCCTAAGCTGATCACCAGCCCTCCTTAAGAGGTTCCATGGGTCAAGGCTGTCTCGGCCAGCATTTTTACGTATTAGGTGGGAACCCCATTTCCTACAAATGACTGGGCATAGTAGTTAGTACTAACAGAGGTGATCAATAAAGGAATACAGAAAATACAACAATTTAACTGAGAATATGACAAGGCACAAAAAATAACATCATTAACAGTAGCATCTACCATTAAAATATGGGCATGAAAAATACACATCTTCCTTTAAAAGGTAGCCCACTTGCAGCAAAACTGAAAGAGAAAAGGGGACCACATTGCAAGGTGCAAGAAGGAGAAATTAAAGAAAAAGAGCCATTCGGAGACGTTGGGAGACAGAATTATAATAACAGGAAGGAACAGAGAGCGAGGGAACAGAGAGCGAGTGATCAGGTAAACATGGAGGAGAAACATCAAGCGTAGATGTACACTTATGATAACGGAAAGTCCGCAAGAATTGCAATACCGTATAAAGAACCGTCCAGCAGGCCGATGTAAAGAAGTAAGGTAAAACAGAACAAGCAGATGTTAGATTAATGAAACCCAACCAAAGAGACAGTCAAGAAGAAATTGCACATTAGAGCGTTTTGTTAAATTATACACAGGACATTTATCTTAGTAGACGAAACTGATATGTAGAAACGTCTCTGGTGTTCTGGAGAGAAGCTTCATAAATGTAACAAAAATATGATATTATCCTAAGTGTATATCGATTGTTAATAGCAGATTGTGCACTATACGAATGCCAAATAATTCAAATATTGTTATTAAATATTCTGTATTTGTGTGCAAGCTGCAATTGCTAAAATGCATTAAGAACTAAAAGAACCATGACTTTGTAAAGTAAGTGCCAGTGCCGTTTAAATCAGCATTTGTTTTTTAAAAAAATCTCCCAAAAACAAAACTGAAAGTTTGTGATCTCTATCAAGCAGGCTCATCAGAAGAAAAGTCTACTTATGCGCCCCTGTCATACCTCATCACTGGCCTCCCTGTAAACCTACTGTTGGCCAAACACATCCCCATTCAAGCTGCGGATGCTGAAGAGATAGGAACGCTCTGCTGTCGATGTCCTTCAGAAGCCTGGCCTGTGTTTCTGAAAGGTCATTGGTTATCTTACTCCACAGAAATTCCACTACACCTGCAGCAGAGTCTGTCTGTCTGATGTCTAGAACGTTTCCTATTGATGGAGCAGGGTAAATATAAAAATTTTAACCTCCTAATATTTTCGTACAATATTAATAAACATGTTCGTTTAAGTAAATAACCAACAAAGTATGTTAAGGGTTAATGGTAACACGCAATTCAGTGTGCAAATTAATTGACTTGTAATTGTTTACGTGTCTAACATAACATAATATTTTGCGTACTAATTAAATAATAAATGCATGATTTGTGCTTTCAAATAAAACGTGTGGTTGCAAAATAAAGCGATGGTAAGTAAGGGACAGTTTATATGTTGCTTCTGCTAGGTAATACCTAATTGGGGTACGTAGAAAGACGGGAGGGAAACAAAAGGGTTTATATTTCTTTGTTTTAATAACATTTTGTTTATCTTTGAAAATAGTGCACTTAGGCCTGCCGAGCAGCAATATAAAATGGCCGCGAGTTACTAGAGTGCGAATGAGCGGATGAGACCATGTGATAGAGGAGAAAGGCTGTGGAAAAGGGATGATCACGTGCTGATGCCAAGAGGCTAAGATGAAAGTATGGTCAAGGCTGCTGTGACCCTTCTGAGCAGATGTGTGCCAAGATGATCAGCAAGAAGCGTGAGAAGCCTGGTTGAATCAATAGACGGAACCGTATTACACAAAATGTAGCAGAAAAAGATACAATTTGGACTGATCGAAACAGATGAGCAAGTGCATGAACTGTGGGAAACGATGCTTGCATGAACATTCCACACGGAACTGGTTAAGACCAGGAAGTTTGATAAAAATGTATATGGACCCGAGTTTTTGACCAATGAGAATGAATCGCGCCATGTAAGAAGAAACATTTTATGCTGAAAGCTAGAATTAGGGTATAAGAAGACCTACTCTTAGTGGGAGGGGTTAGAATGCTGGAGAATAGAATGCTGTTCGAATGCTGCGGGAGATGCTGAAGAAGTTAGATGCTGTAGATGGGAGAGTTTGCGGTTGCTGATGCTGACGAGCTGATGCTGCTGCTGTTATTTTCCTTTTTCAGTTGAGTATAAAGATGCTGCTTTAGGAGAACTTTTATTGATAGATTTTATTAGAATTATTAGGCTTTCACCAGATAGATAGGTAGATTGATCTATAGAATTCTTATTATGATAACCTCATTTTTCCGTCTAATAAAAGTGTCTCGCAATTTCAAAATATTCTTATATTGATGATAAATGTAATGATCTGAATAATAAACTTAATCTAAATTTCCTGCATTCAAAACTTTATATAAACTTTATTATTCTTTAAGCAAATGTCTCAGTGATTTTCTTTAAGCTTAATGATTAATACTGAAATGGTAAAAGAGTTCATTGTGATTGAGCTGGTCTTAATCACCATCAACCAATGAGCGGAATACCTTGAAAGCAAATGAGAAATATTATGTCATGATAAAAGAGGTATCCCGTCTCCTTCCAGCGAATCGTTTTTCTCCTAGGTTCATTGTCGGAGGAAATCCAGGGAATAAATGAGTAAGTGAATGTATATGCGGTGTTATGGGCCCCACCGTAATATGGATATAGTGTGTGTGTGTTAGAGAAATAATTGCACCTGGATGACCAAAATCATAATAGGAGAAATTATTTTTATTGTTAGCGCTGGATCAGATTTCTTGGTAGCAGAGTTATGGTTACTATAGATTAGTTTGGTGATTATTGATTTTTGATTATAGATTATTGATAAGTTCATGTCTAACACTTTTTGTTGAGTTGCGTTATGTTATATGTAAGTTTTCACGCTTCCGGGAAGTAGGAAGTGGAACACGTGTGGCAAGAGAAGTCACATGGAATTTTACACTGTCTGAGTTCATTTTTGGTAATAACACAGGTTGTGTTATATTAGGGATATTTTGCGTATAAAAGGTGTGTAAGTGAAATAGTGAACGGTTTTCTTGTGAAACTCTGGCCTTAATTCTCAGGAGCAGTATAGTTTCCACATGTGTTTTATCCCCAGAGAAACGGGTTTACTGATTGCTTGAAAGAAGGGTAAGGTAGAGGGAAGTGCTACTTTATCGACGAAACCGAAAGTTCTGTGGTAGGGTAGAGGTAAGCGCTGCCTACTGGAAAATACAGAATTCTTGTGTGAATGGTCAAAGCTATCTTTTCGGTTTAGCGAATCAGACAATGGAAATGTGGATAAAATGTTGTAACTAACAAGAATTGTTGAAAAAGAAATTGCCGATAAATTTTGTAAAGGAGGGGACAAGAGCAAAGTGACGTAGACAAAAGCTGCGCTGGGATTGGACAGTGCGCTAGTCACATGAGAACAGGAGCAAAGTGACGTAGACAAAAGCCGCGCTGGGATTGGACAGTGCGCAGTAGACAGAAATCGCTGTGATTGGAGTGTTGGTGTGAGTCACGCTAGTATTGTTTGGAAATAACGCATAGGGAACAGTGTTGAATTGCGGATTGTTTGAGGAGAAAAAGGTTGTGAATCATGACGTACTATGAGTATGGAAAAGAGAAAACGTCTTGGATGTCGAAAGTTAAGAACTTCTTTAGGAAGGACAAAAAGGTAGTGACTAGAGAGGGACAAATAATTCCTCCGCCAAAATCACCAGCTTCACATATGATGCTGAAATATGGATATCATACATGCATATGGTTAGAAAATTGGACAAAATATACCAAGAACGATGGAGCATTGGCTTTCCCTGAAAATGGTTCATTTAATGTAGCTGTACTACGGAACTTGAGAGAAAAGATGGTAATGTTAGAACCTAGACCTAGACCTACACAGTTTGAAGCTTTAACGGAATGGGAAGATGAGATGTATGAGCGAGAGAGATCCAGAGGATTAAAGAATCATGAGTTTATACCCGGAAGGTTGTGGGGAATAAATCATGAGGACAGAGTAAAGCGTTGGAGATACGCTAACATGGCAGGAGGTTTGTTTCCGGCTTTTGCGGTTGAGGAAGAAGCAAAGAGAAAGTGTACCAAGAAAAAGAAACATGTAGTGGTAGAAAAGTATGTGTATGGTGGTAGTGAAACAGATGACGAATTGCTGGAAGATATTTTAAACAGAAATCCACCTCCATACCAACAGACTTCTGCGGTGGTGACACCTAATGCACCGCCAATGGAAACTGGGAGGAATAAAAAACCCGAACGAAGAAATGAAATAAATAGGTCACAAGAAACATTTAAAAATTCACAAAATGAAGAGACAGAAAGTGACAATGCAATTGAATTTGCAAAAACGACAAAAGAATTAACTGAGAAAATAAGAGAATTAACAAAGAATATGGAAGCTGTAACGGTACCAGTAAAAATCGGTCCAGTAATGCCAATTTTTGAGAATCAGAAAATTAATGAACATTCCTTGGTGATTCCAATGAATTCACATTTGCAAAGAAAAAGAGAAGGGATGGAACTGAATAATGAAGGTGCACACAATTTGGCTAGTACGTGTAGACCAAGTCCACCTACAAATTTGACGATAAATGAGAATGAGATTAGGAGAATGCCTATGGTGACAGAGTCCGCATCAGGAACACCAGAAAGAAGCAGTGATTGGATAGAATTAAATAGTACGCCTGTAGGTCCGACTCCAGAAGAGTTAAATGAATGGATGAAAGCGCTTAAGGTAAAAGAACAGGATGAAAAACCATTAGATGTAATTAGGTTAAAAATAGACATGGAAGAATTGATTTTGGGAACAATTGGAACAGAAAAACTGAAGAATTATCAGGATGATGAGATTATGTTTTTGTGCAAAAGTCCGACTTGGAGAGCTAGAAATTTACATGACAAATTGGAAGAGATTGCAAGCGAATTAGGAGTAGAGTTTGTGAAAGTGAGGACTTTGCAGAAACCGTACAGAGTAGATTTTTGTGAGAAAGACATAGAGAACTTGAACACATCAGGAAGACTGACCCAAATAAAAGAGCTGATTGTTTTATTAAGAAAATGGGGTGATGTGGATAGATGGAGAAATAGATGGACAAAGAGGAATGAGAAAACAACAGATAAAGCATCTTTGGCTTTTGCAGTGACAGATAAGGAACCAGTTGCTAGGGAATACCCGATGAGAGAAACACCAGGTGGTAGTTATGTGCATGTTCCATGGACCAGACAGGATATACTGTCATTTACAAATGACTTTCCCAAATTGAGAGAGAAACCAGTAGAATGGTACAGACAAGTGGAAAGATTTGTTAAGGTGTCAAAAGTGCTGTGGATAGATCTAGATGGATTGTTTGATATAGTAGTGCCAGCTGATTTGTGGACAGAATGTAAGATTACAATTGATTGGCCAACTGTAGAATATCCAAGGGATGCCAAAACAGGAGCGCCAGGTCCAGAAGTGATGAGGAAGTATGATCAAGTAGTTACCTTTTTGAAGAATAAGATTCCACCAAAAGAAACAGATTGGGTAAAAATAGACAGAACAACGCAGGAAAGCAAAGAGTCAGTGCACGCGTACTATGAAAGATTGTTGTTGGTTTTCAAACAGTATAGTGGTTATGAGACACTAAGTGAGAAGGATATGAGTCATTTTGTATATAGGTTTGTGTATGGATTAACACCAGAGATAAGTGAAAGGATTAAGCAGCACTTGATAGGATGGCAGAATAGCACAGTGGATGAAGTTTTGAGATATGCTAAGTATTGCAGTGATGAAATTGAGAGTAAACAGCGTAAATTAAAAGAAAAAGCCATGTGGGCACAGGTGAAAGTTGCAGAGAAGCAAGAAGCTCAATTGAATAATACTGGTAGTGAAACAGGACAGTTTAAATCCCGACCTAATATAGGTAAAGGAAAAGGACAAATGAGTATAGATGAGGCAAAGAAAAAGTGGCCATGCCACAACTGCGGAAAGCTAGGACATTGGAGAAACGAGTGTAAATTTCCTCCAAAACTTAATGTGGAAAATCAATCATTAAATTCACAGGTGCAGAGTGAGGTAGTTACTCAACAAGGTCAGGTGCCACAACCACCACTTCCCAAGAGTGTTAACCAACAGAAATACAGTGCAGAAACAGGATTCTACGGAGGAGAACAGGTAACACAGTTGCCGTGTGCAGCTGCCATTTCCCAGTATTGGTTGCGACAGAATGAGGATGACACGGATGAAAGTTCCTGACGGTGCCTAAGAGAGAGGAAAGAGTGCGTGCTTGGCGCAACTCTAGAGGTAGATCAGTCTGGTCCATTTGTGGATGGAGAAGTGAATGGTGCAAATGTAACATTCCTTGTTGACACTGGAGCTACCCGTTCTACTGTTAGGTCAGTGGAAATTCCAAATCTTCCTCTCTCAGGTGAATATATCCAAGTGGTTGGAGTTTCCAATCAGCAAATTGAAACGCCTCTTACTAGATTAGTAAAGGTAAGAATTGGTCCATTTAGTGAAATGCACCGATTTGTGGTGTGTGATTGTAGTCCCGTGAACCTTTTAGGACGCGATTTGTTGTGCAAAATGAATTGCACAATTTATTGTACTCCAGACGGAATTGCATTTCAGACTCCAGATGAAGATTTGCTGTATAAAATGACAATGGTAAATTTAGAACCAGAAGTAAATGGTTTGTTTCCTGTATTTGATGCAGAGAAAATCCCAATTGAGTTTAAAAGGACAGTGAAAGAAGAAGTGTGGGACTTTACAGGAGAAGATGTAGGATTAATGAAAGGAGTAGATCCTGTAAAAATAACAGTAAAAGAAGGAACGAGTTACCCAAATACGCCCCAGTATAAATTGACTCCAGAAATAATTGAAGGAATAACGCCAGTAATAAATAAAATGATTGAACAAGGAATTCTAAAAGAAATCATGAGCAGTCCATGTAATTCGCCAATAATGGGACTGAAAAAGCCAAACGGAACATATAGAATCGTACAGGATTTAAGGAAGGTAAACAAAATTGTTGTACCTTGTTGCCCAATAGTACCGAACCCTGCTGTGATTCTATACCAGATTCCACGTGAAGCAGAATGGTACACAGTAATTGATTTATGACATGCATTTTTCTCTATTTCATTGCATCCAGATAGCCAGCCGATATTTGCGTTTAGGTTTGGAGAGCGTATTTTGGCATGGTGCCGAATTCCTCAAGGGTACACAGAAAGTCCCTCAATCTTTAATCAGATCCTAAAGAAATCATTGGAAGATTTAAGAATGCCAGAAAAGTCAGTAATGGTTCAGTATATTGATGACCTACTGGTGGCATCAAAAACGAAAGAAGCATGTGTCAATGATACAATTGCTTTGCTGAATCATTTAGCGAAAAGAGGACATAAAGTGTCCCCTTCAAAGTTGCAGTTTTGTCAACAAGAAGTCCAGTATTTAGGGCATAAGATTGAGAAAGGAGTGCGAAAGGTAACGAGAGAAAGAATAAAAATGATTCAAGGAATGAGAGCTCCAATGACACAAAGAGAAGTAAGAATGTTTTTGGGAATGGTTGGATATTGTCGACAATGGATAAGCGGTTTTTCACTAATTGCTAAACCATTGCAGAAATTGACAAAGAAGGATGTTAAAGATCCTTTTGAAATGAATGATGAAGAAATGAAAGCATTCAGAGAGTTGAAAAAGAAATTGTGTGAGGCTCCAGCATTGGGGATGCCTGACTATGAGAAAGATTTTGAACTGTATTGCAGTGAAAGAGATGGATGTGCATTTTCAGTTTTGGTGCAGAGACATGGAACTATGAAAAGACCAATTGCATATTTTTCGGCTGTTTTAGACCCTGTAGCGAAAGCGTTGCCTGGATGTTTGAAAGCGGTTGCTGCTACTTGTGTGAGTCTGGAACAGAGTGAAGGCATAGTGATGGGGTATCCATTGAGAGTGTATGTTCCCCATTCTGTGGAAATTCTTTTGACAAGAACGAAAACCCAATACATGACACATAGTCGGCTGACTAGGTATGAAAAGGTAATTTTGAGTGCAGATAATGTGACCATTGACAGATGTATGAATGTGAATCCTTCAACATCATTGCCAGACGAAGAGAATGTGATTGAAATGGATGAAGTAGATCACGATTGTCTGAATGTGCTCGAATACTGTACAAAACCAAGAGCTGATATACGAGATGAGCCTTTGAAAGAATCAGATTATATTCTGTTTGTGGATGGCTCATGTTTGAGAACGAGTGAAGGAGTTCTAAGTGCAGCATATGCAGTTTGCACAGTAGCAACTGTAATGGAAGCATCTTGTTTGAAAGGTGTACGGTCTGCTCAAGTCGCAGAATTAGTAGCTCTGATTCAAGCATGCAAGTTGGGAAGAAATGTACGGGTTACGATTGTGACAGATAGTCAGTACGGTTTTGGGGTCGTGCATGACTTTGGTCAGATTTGGTCACAAAGGGGTTTCTTGACGTCTGCAGGAACGCCCATCAGAAATGGAGATTTTGTGAAAAAGTTGCTTGAGGCGATACAGCTGCCTAAACAGATCGCTGTTGTAAAGTGCAATGCACATAAAAATGGGGAAGACTACATTACTGTTGGTAACAAATACGCTGATAAAATTGCACAGTATTGTGCAAAGAATGTGGTTTCTTTGAATAAATGTCGTGAAAGAGAGCATATTTCTTGTCCTTTGCTTTTTACTAACTCAATTGAAACATGGGATGAGGTGAGACAGTTACAAGAAGCTGCAGAGGATGAAGAAAAAGATACTTGGCTAAAAGCAGGATGTAGAAAACATGAAGAAACTGATGTTTGGGTTTACAGGGATGAGAGACCAGTTATGCCTGATAGCATGATTTCTGACATGGCACGGATGTACCATGGACAAGCCCATATTGGGAGAGATTCAATGATCAGACTTTTTAGACAAACATGGTACAATCCAAAATTCAGAGCCATAGCTGAGAGTCTTTGTCAGAGATGTCTTATTTGTCAACAGTTAAATCCAGGAAGGAAGACAGTAGTGAGTCTAGGAAGAATAGGACGAGAAGGGGGTCCTTTCACTAGAATGCAAATGGATTTTATTGAAATGCCACCTTGCAGCAGATTGAGGTATGTCCTAGTGGTTGTCTGTTTGTTTTCCCGTTGGGTGGAGGCATATCCAACAAGAAGGAATGATAGTATCACGGTAGCAAAACTTTTGCTGCGAGAATTCATTCCAAGGTATGGTTTTCCAGTCACGATTGAAACAGATAGAGGAACACATTTCCAAAACGAATTAGTTAAACTGATTTGTGAAGCACTTAGTATTAAACAGAAACTGCATTGTGCATACAGACCAGAGGCTTCTGGAATAGTAGAGCAGGTGAATGGAACGATCAAAAACAGGTTAGGAAAAATGTGTCAAGCTACAGGACTGAAATGGCCAGATGCTTTGCCATTGGTTCTGATGACAATCAGAAGTATTCCGGAAAGGAAGACTGGACTCAGTCCACATGAAATAATCATGGGACGAGCAATGAGACAAGCACAAGTACCTGTCAACAAGCTACTGACTATAACTGATGATCTAGTGCTGGATTATTGCAAAGGATTGGCTGATGTGGTGCGTTCTGTGTTTCATCAGGTTGGACCGGATGCGACCACTCTTGAAAGAAAACCAGCTCACGACTTGAATCCCGGAGATTGGGTTCGAATAAAAGTCCACCGGAGAAGAAACTGTTTGGTTCCTCGCTGGGACGAACCACGACAAGTGATCCTAGTGACGACCACCGCAGTCAAGTGTGCAGGAGTGAAACACTGGGTACATGCCAGCCACACCATCAGAGTTCCAGAACCTAAAGATCGACATGTGAGTCGGCATCTGGAAATATCAGATAACAGTTCAGCATCAGAAAGAGAAGAAGAAACAAACAGGGTGCCAGAACCTGAAGATCGACCTGTAAGTCGACATCTGGAAGACCCAACTACAAGTGCAACGATAGAAGAAGAAGAAGAAATAGAAGAAATAGCTGAAATTCCAGAATTTGAAGATCGACCTGAAAGTCGACATCTGGAAATATCTGACGCCAGTTCAGAATCTGATACAGAACATTCGGAAGGTGAAGAAATTCTAAAAAGAAAGTGGAATTTTGAAAGCATAAGAGAAGAAACTGAGCCAGAAGATAGTGACTGTGAGCAACCAAGTACAAGTTGTGGTATAATTCCTTCGAAGATAATACTAATAGATGAAGAAGGGAGAGTTTCAAACCAAAAGTTAGAAAAATCGGAAAAACCCCGAGGAGCAGTAGGGACAGATAGTCAAACACAAGAACAGGGAATTTTAGAAGCAGATAGAGAGACTAACACAAATTCGGAAGAACCTCGAGGAGGGACAGAAATAGGTGAACGAAGGAAGATAAGAAAAGAACCACAAGTAAATGAAAGTGAAATTATAAGCTTCAAAATAAGAGGAAATAACGAAAGAATTGAAACAGAGTCTGAAGGAAGTGGAGAAGAAAGAAATGAAAAACTAGAAACAAGAAAAAGAAATTGGAAAACAGAAAGAGAGGAAAAAGGAAGTGAAGAAAAAAGGCCAAGAAAAGGAGACAATTGGCCCAACGGAGTAAGAAAATTAAGATACAGAATCATAAGGTTGGATGGAAAAAGTGCTGAACAAGTGAATGAAATAACAAGTCAAAAAGAGCAAGAAAAACAAGGTGGAAAACACTTGCAGAAAACGAAGAGAATAAAGAAAGTAAATCAGAAGTATAGATCGCCTGAATGGTTGTATCGTGCTTTGACTAGTCACAAAGAAGAATTGAACACTCACGAAAACCCAGAACAAAGAAACCAGATGGGAGAAAGTGAAGTGCAACAAACCTGAAGCAACAAACCTGAAGAAGTTTAGATAGTTTACCGGATTTGACAAAACACTGAACTGACGAATTTACCGGATGTGACAGAGAAAGAATTCTGAAAAAGAATTAAAAGAAAGTACCAAGCAAAGACAAAATATTGGAAGTACAGAGTGGCAAGCAAGTCATTTCTGAGGTGTAGTGACACAAATTTTCTAGAAAACAAATAAATAAGGTTAAAAGATAAAATGGAGAATACTAGAGATAGAAAATGTAAATGTGAGTTTTTAAGTAGATGGTGCAAGATGTGCTGTTTTTGTACAGGATTATTAATAACAGTATGGGTGGTATTAGCAATAACTATTCCAATTAGTTTAGCGGTAGTAGAAAAGTCTAATAACACTGAGAAAGAAAAAGGAGCTAACACTCAAGAGCCAGTTATTTTAAAGAGTAGAGCAGAATTACATAAGGACAAATCGATAACAGATTTTTCTAAAAATGTTTTTACTAAATTATTATATGAGTATGTAGAAACAATGGATGTAAGAGATTGCTATGTTTGTATGCAGTTACCTGCATCTGTAGCAGAGGGTGTGACTTATCATCACCTCCCTTTGACGTATGGAATAACATGTAGTGTTTTAGCAAGTTTATTTTATAAAACAGGTAGATTAGAATATTATTACACTGATATAAATAAGATTTTTGCAAAGGTTTCTGTAGTTCCCGAGCTTAACAAAATAAAAGAGGGAAAGACGTTTGGTGAATATTTCTTAGAAGATAAGATTTTAACATTAGATAGTATAATTAGGTACAACCTTACCTGTGAGTTAAAGAAGGAAGAAAAGGTATTTTTAGAAATGGTTGAAGAAAGAAGAGTGAAATTTCAAAGAAAAGTGATAGAAGAGACAAAAACACCTCTTTGGGCGTTTGAGGAAGACCATCATGACAAGAAAAAGACAAATGCAGCTATGACTCTGGATTGGCCCCAACAGGGAAGGTTGTGCATTAGAAGAAATAAGACAAGATATGACAATTATTTTGTGGGTTCCAGCAATTGCCATGACAATTACCAAATTTTAGGTGGATGGGGATTCAAAGGGGGAAAAGATCCAATATTTCCTGGGATTTATTATATTTGTGGGAATAGGGCTTATTATAGGTTGCCGGACCATTGGTATGGGTCATGTTACTTAGGCCTGGTCTTTCCAAAGATTTTTCATGTGGATAGAAAAGAAAAAGGAACACACAAAATGATAAATACCTTTACACGTAGAAAAAGGGAAAGTTTTTCAGAAATAGTAGGTGATATTTTTGGTGCATTGATACCAGCAGTGGGAATATCTTTGAACGCATTTAGAATTCGGAAATTATCCACAGTGGTAGATCGTTTATCTACAGATACTGCTGGAGGGTTCTTGATGGTAAATACCGAGATGGTTGCCATGAGAGCTATGGTGATGCAAAATCGTCTTGCCCTTGACATTCTTTTGGCAAAAGAGGGCGGAGTCTGTGGAATGCTGAAAGTCCAACATTGTTGCACTTACATTCCAGATAAGAGCGAAAATATACAGAAGTATATAACAAATATTACAAATTTGCACAAAGAACTTGTTCCACTGGAGGTTGAAAGTGCTTGGGGAAAACTTGGTAAAGGTTTTCTTCTGTAACAAATTGGTTAACAAGAATGAGTGGATTAATAATAGGGAAAGTTATAATAATAGCAACCATGATAATAATAATAATATTAGTACTGAAGCTTGCAATAACATGTATAAAGAGAAGAAGAAGGCAGAATAAATTAGAAAAAGAAAACATGATAAACAAGGAAAGAGAGAGAGAAATAGGTGAGATAGAGTTAGAAGAAATAAAAGAGAACATGTACAAGAAAACGAAAAAACAAGTTGAAAGGGATACAGTTGTGTGAACTAACAAAAGCAAATGGATAAAAGATATATGCTGTCTGAGAAAATTGTATAACTTGGGTTTTTGTGGTGATATTAAAAATCACCAAAGGGGGAGTTGATGGAGCAGGGAAAATATAAAAATTTTAACCTCCTAATATTTTCGTACAATATTAATAAACATGTTCGTTTAAGTAAATAACCAACAAAGTATGTTAAGGGTTAATGGTAACACGCAATTCAGTGTGCAAATTAATTGACTTGTAATTGTTTACGTGTCTAACATAACATAATATTTTGCATACTAATTAAATAATAAATGCATGATTTGTGCTTTCAAATAAAACGTGTGGTTGCAAAATAAAGCGATGGTAAGTAAGGGACAGTTTATATGTTGCTTCTGCTAGGTAATACCTAATTGGGGTACGTAGAAAGACGGGAGGGAAACGAAAGGGTTTATATTTCTTTGTTTTAATAACATTTTGTTTATCTTTGAAAATAGTGCACTTAGGCCTGCCGAGCAGCAATATAAAATGGCCGCGAGTTACTAGAGTGCGAATGAGCGGATGAGACCATGTGATAGAGGAGAAAGGCTGTGGAAAAGGGATGATCACGTGCTGATGCCAAGAGGCTAAGATGAAAGTATGGTCAAGGCTGCTGTGACCCTTCTGATTAGATGTGTGCCAAGATGATCAGCAAGAAGCGTGAGAAGCCTGGTTGAATCAATAGACGGAACCGTATTACACAAAATGTAGCAGAAAAAGATACAATTTGGACTGATCGAAACGGATGAGCAAGTGCATGAACTGTGGGAAACGATGCTTGCATGGACATTCCACACGGAACTGGTTAAGACCAGGAAGTTTGATAAAAATGTATATGGACCCGAGTTTTTGACCAATGAGAATGAATCGCGCCATGTAAGAAGAAACATTTTATGCTGAAAGCTAGAATTAGGGTATAAGAAGACCTACTCTTAGTGGGAGGGGTTAGAATGCTGGAGAATAGAATGCTGTTCGAATGCTGCGGGAGATGCTGAAGAAGTTAGATGCTGTAGATGGGAGAGTTTGCTGTTGCTGATGCTGACGAGCTGATGCTGCTGCTGTTATTTTCCTTTTTCAGTTGAGTATAAAGATGCTGCTTTAGGAGAACTTTTATTGATAGATTTTATTAGAATTATTAGGCTTTCACCAGATAGATAGGTAGATTGATCTATAGAATTCTTATTATGATAACCTCATTTTTCCGTCTAATAAAAGTGTCTCGCAATTTCAAAATATTCTTATATTGATGATAAATGTAATGATCTGAATAATAAACTTAATCTAAATTTCCTGTATTCAAAACTTTATATAAACTTTATTATTCTTTAAGCAAATGTCTCAGTGATTTTCTTTAAGCTTAATGATTAATACTGAAATGGTAAAAGAGTTCATTGTGATTGAGCTGGTCTTAATCACCATCAACTGATTCCTACTAGTTGGTCCATCGACCAATGAGCGGAATACCTTAAAAGCAAATGAGAAATATTATGTCATGATAAAAGAGGTATCCCGTCTCCTTCCAGCGAATCGTTTTTCTCCTAGGTTCATTGTCGGAGGAAATCCAGGGAATAAATGAGTAAGTGAATGTATATGCGGTGTTATGGGCCCCACCGTAATATGGATATAGTGTGTGTGTGTTAGAGAAATAATTGCACCTGGATGACCAAAAGCATAATAGGAGAAATTATTTTTATTGTTAGCGCTGGATCACTATCAATTGGTTTACATACCCCTAACGTTCTATTCCTCACATAATTACACTCACATATTTGTCAACTTGCTCCATGTCATGATGGTGAATGTCAGCCATCTCTGGGGTTTCAGCTAACAACGTTAAGCATGCTGTGATTTGTAGTATAATTTTTCCTGTTGTGATGTGGTTTACAACTCCCAGCATTCTTAGCACTTCTGACTGAGCATATTTGACTGTCTAGATGCCGGTCGTGGCAGAGAGTAGGTGGACAGCAGTGCACTCACAAATGGCAAGTTACTGTCCCTTGTATGATTAGGCTTTGTCGAGAAGCAAAGGATTGAATGACTAAAAAGTTCTTACTACATGAAAAGTCAAGCAGCCACGTATTGGTAGTATAAAGAGCATGCTCTGCTAGGGAAGAAGAACACAGCACTGTCAAACCTGCAACTTCTTCCACCATTAAAAATCAGAATTTATATTTACTACATAAGCTACTAAAGGTGATTCAGTTAGCAATGGCCGGATGCAGAAAAATTCACTCAATCGGGTGGTTTGTGTTTGCCATTTATTTTCCTGCATTTCCTTCATTGTATTCTGTTCATTTTGATCTTTGGTTCTGCACTTCCTAGACAGTATAAGCAACGTGAAAGGTGGGAGGAGGTTGGTGGGTAAACAGAGAAAGTTTGTGTGTGTGTGTGAACACATAGAGCTGGATACTGCTCCTTGTCACCTATATGTAAAAAAGAAACAACATATGCTGTACTACTCAAAAACTTAACACTTTCCATACCTGCCATGTGGCCTTTGTCTTGTGGACATACTCATTCATATCTGTATTGTTAGCCAACAGCACATGCAGTCTGGGACTTTTAGTTTTACTCTTAACATTTAGGGGCCGATTCCGATTCCGGCCGGAAATCTCTCCGACCGAGCCGGACCCGGAGAGAATTCCGACCGAATCGGACCCTAGCAGTCCGACCGAACGAGTACGATGCGCACGCATGCTATCGGATTCGAGTCGGTCGGACTCCCATTGAAGTCAATGGGAGACTGTCGTACAACGCGTACGCGGGCTCCCATTGACTCAATGGGTGCGAGGCGGACAAGGGCGCCCCCTACAGCGTGTACGCGTCCATGCGCATTGCGGTGTACATGCACAGGTAGGGGGGACCCATGGGTCCCCAATGTGTGCGACTCGCGCGCCTACGCGTACAGGGGGGTCCGATGCGGACCCCCAAAGTCCGGCTCCGACAGCTTTTTGGAGCCGGACGGTGCGAGTCGGTCAGACTGCTCGCGGCGCGCATCGTACTTACCCGGCCGGGAAACATCTCCATAGCGCGGTGCGAGTCGTGTCCATGCAAGTCGGTCGGAGCGTGTTGAAGCCGCGTTCGAGTCGGTCGGCGATTTCGCGGGTGCTTGCATCGTACTCGCTCGGCCGGACCCGCGTACGATTCGGTCGGGAAACAGGGCTCCGAATCGGATCCGGTGAATCCGAATCCGATTCGGAGCACTACCGGCCGAGATCGGAATCGGCCCCTATGTGTCCTATTTACAAAGGTTAATTTGCATGTGAACATGTACTCAAAAGTAAATTTACTATTGCTCTTAGTTGTAAATCTACACTTTTCTGCTATTTACCATGTCCGAGTGTAGATTTACACAGAAATATTGGCTTACATATCTCCATGCCCTGTAGCTAAGGAGTGGAAACATCTAAGACTAAATTTAGGATTGCAAAGTTACTACTAGTATGTTTTTACACACAGGCAGAGATCTCCGCAAAAGGGCGAAGATTTCCCTATAGCTAAGTATAGGGAAAAATAATAAAGTTGATTGATGCTTAAGAAAATATAAAAAATATTTAATGAAAAAAAAAAAATTCAAATAAATTAATATCATTATTATTAAATTGGAACTAATAAAATAAAATGTTACAGTACATTGACCAATCAAATTACATGTTCAATAAATAATTTATTAATTGAAATATATTCATTAAATTTATAGCGATAATTCTTTAAAAAATGTAAAACAAATTGCAATATCACTAGCATTTTAATATGTAAGTGCTGTTTAGTACATTTAAATAAAAATTATATTTTTCATTAATTTTAAATAATTTTACATTCTTATTAACAGTTTATATTGTTTTTTGTTTTTTAAAGTAATTTAACATTATTTCTTGTGGAGAGGTATTTTAAGTTCCTGCCTCTATCATTTTCTATGGGAGAGGGGTTGCAGTACTTGTGACTGGCCAGGTGTGGTGTATGACTTACCCCAAGGCTAGGATGGAGTACATATTGGGACATTTTTGCCTGTAGTAACTTTAAAAGTGTAGTTAGTGAAAAGCAATGGATCTCCGACAAAGTAGGGGCTGTTGGAGAAAAGACATTACACTGCCCAGACAATTTAGGGGGGATGGTTTAATGTTTTTTGTTTCCTGACCCTCTCCACCAGAAAACCCTGGATGTGAGCGACAGGAAAAAAGTAATGACCTCCAGGTTGTGGGGGGGTCGGTAACCTTTAGTTTTTCAGAAACAAACTCCCGCTTAGTACATTGAAAGGAACCTCTGTAAAGACGATTCTTTTCAATGTACAGAAATGACTGCTGGGCCAATGGTTGTACTAGAGAAAGCATGCTTGGAACCCAAGTTACATAATACACAGATAAAACCTTTTATTTGGGTCATTGTGTGGATGATAGTCATACTGATATGGATTGTTACCTTAGAAGAATTGAAATCATATCGTAACTATCTCAGTAATATTAACTGAACAATAGAGTTGACGATAGAATGTAGCCATACGTCCTTGTGATTACTGAAATGTAAACTATTTATACAAGGTTATACTCTACAAATTAAACTGTTTATAAAGTAAACTTTGGTCAACAGCATCTCATATGCCTCTTCAGGTTATATTCAGAATCAAATTAAATTAAGAATATTCCATTAGGTGAAGTTTTGAGGGCCAAAAAAATAACTAAGACAGAAAATTATTTAAACAAAGAAGATAGTATTACATTTTTTTTTGTTAAGGAGTCTATGACGTCACTGATTTCGATAGAGAAGTAGCAACAGCAAGATTTTTAGCGAGACAAAAATTATGAAAAGGTGGTACCAAGCCTAAAAAGAAACAAGATATTACACTAAGAGGTATTAATAAAGACAGTATAGAGAATGATTCAATTAATTAGACTTTAAGTACACATTGACATTTGTTTGGGGCAGAAGGAAGTCGCAAAGATGTTATTGGTTAAAAACCTACCAGCACATGTTGGATGTATGAAGCTTTAAAGATTATACTTAGCACTAGTGATCTAAGTAGAACAAAATATAGTAAGAAATACACAAGGCTTCCTTCTTTATCTGCACGTGTGTACAAATATGAGCTTTTTAACTGTTGAAAATACACTGACCTTTTTCAACCAATGAATGCAAAGTTTTAGACTTAACTATAAATCTACATGATAATATGTGTTTGTAAGAAACATTGTGTGGGTACAACAATAAAACCCATAAAAGACAGAGCATTTACTCGCTAACAATAACGCCAACACCATATATCCTATTGACCAATGGTTTTCATGATCCACATAATTTGACTGAGAGTGAAAAAAATCAATGATTAGTATAATGCAAGTAAAAATTCAAGTAAAAACAGGAAGAAGATGAGGTAATGGAACTGAATATGTGAAAAAAGAATAATTGTCACTATTCAGATTATATACAGTGAAAAGAGGACTTAACAAAGTTGCATAGAGCTAAGTTACATGGAGCTACAATTATTACTAACATAGAATGTTTCTCTCCCAAGCTTGTTGCTTGTTTCTATGGACACAGAAATATAACTTAATGGACTTTCAGTCTTTATGGGCTGTAGAAATTGCAGCTTTTACATTCAGAAGCACAAACACAAAGTTGTTTCCATAGGTCACAAGTTTAAGCCTAAAGTAAGCCAGATCTATTATTTATTGTATATCTCCGTAAATGCCTCTACTTGGCAGGCTGCTTTGATGTATGAACTTTAGTATGTATAATTCTTTCATTGAGTAATATTAGAACACTGTTGTTTCACTAGATACTACTTTTCTACATGTTGTGAGTTGAAGGCAGTAGCGGCTGCTACCAACCAGGGGTGATGGGGTGGAAGGGCTGGGAGACGGGGGGAGGGGGAAATAATTTTTAAAAGTGACTTACCTTTTTACCGCCGACCGCCGCCTCTTCTTTCTCTGTTCTCCTCTCTGCAGGCAAGAAGCACAAAGCCTCCCAGAATCCCCTGGCCAATCACAACACTGCCTTAGCAGCGTTGTAATTGGTCTGAGCGCCGTGGTTCGGCGCTTAGACAGGGGCTGGCAGACTGTGCGTGTTCTCTACCCAGGCTGTAATACAGCATGCGTGGAGAACATGCAAAGTGCGCATGATGCTTTGGCCGCCAAGATGGCCGGCCACAGCATCATGCGCACTTTAGGTGCTGCCACCACTCCTACCCCTGTGACGCACGGGGAGCCCAGCCCCACCCGCCTGGCTTCAGCTGCAAGCTGAATGCAAAAAACAAAATGATAATAACGAACATTATTATCATTTTATTTTTTGCATTCAGCTTGCAGCTGAAGCAGTGGGGCAACATGCCTCTGTCTTAGCGGAGGAGCCACCACTGGTTGAAGGGAAATGTGAGCCTTAGCAAGTTTTCAGTGTCATTCACTATACACATTGTCACTTGACAATTTGCTTTGAAATTCGGCTTGTGCTTACAGTATTACTTGGATGTCCTAAACTAATTGGAAGTTATAGTAATTTTAAATGTATATGACTATCATATCCAGTCTTCATGAAAGTTAAAACAACTTCCATTAGGGAGCAGAATAAATTTTCAGTTAGCGGTATAGATGCCTTTTAGTAAAAAGTAATGACATCAAGTGGCTCTATAACGCAGCTTTTCTTTTCATATTTAGAGCCCAAAAATTTACTAAATCTACTCAATGGTAAAATCCAGTTTGTGTGGGATATTTGTATCAGATCACAGATTATTACATAGCTTTATTGTTGGTCTTTGGTAAGCTTTTTCGGCGTGAAGAAGTGAGATTAACTTGTGAAACACGTGTTGGCTAAGATTGATAGAAATCTGATGATTTTGATTTATAATTAGGCAAATAATAAAAAAATATCCTGCTTAAATTCAATCATTCAAGTGCCCACATAAAATTCAGTTGGTTGTGAATCTGTTTATCTGCCATTGATTGACAAACCACCCTTTTTGTGTTAAAGTAAAATTAAAGAAGGTTTTGTGAACAAGTGTATGCTCAAAATGAACTATCACTCATTTATCACTACAGTGCAAAGGACACACTGAATGTTACCAGACTTGACTGATCCACTTATGTTTCATCTTGTGCTCTAGATATGGTTAAATATCTTTGGGTCCTATTCACAAAGGTAAATTTACATGTGTAGATTTACTCATGCATAAATGTATTCTTGCACTGAGGCGTAAATCTAAATTTTTGTTTGGTATTCTATGTGTAGATTTAACCTAACTCTAGACTTAACGCGTCTTAGTGCTAGTAACTTTTCATTTGCAGGTGAAGAATTCCACCAACAGGGCAGAGAATTAGAGAAAAACAATCAACTTTATTAATTCTAAAAAAATATTTGAAATATTTTAATGTAAAATCGATATGTAAATTGAATGAAAATTATTATGAAAAACATAGAACTAAAAAATGAAAATGTGAGAGCACATTAACTTAAGCTAAATGTTCAATAAATAATCTAATAATTAAAATATATTAATTTAATTTATATTATTTTAACCAGAATGTAAAAATAAATCCCATCACGTGCATTTTAATATGTAATTACTGTTTAGTAAATGTAAGTATTCTGTCTTCAATCAGTTTAAAATAATTGTACATTTTTATCAAACATTTAAAAATGGTTTTGTTAAAAAACTTATTTTTTAAATTATAAAATAAATTTAAATATATATGTAACTTTTTAACAATAACATTTATTTTAATACTCAAAAGAATGTAAATATTTTAACATTATTTTCTATAGGATGTTATTTTAAGTTACTGTCTCCATTATTTTGTCTGGGAGTGTGTTGTAATACCCCTAAGAGTCCATGTGTCATGCTAGACTTACTCCAAGGTGGGGATGGAGTACATTTGGGACTGTTTTGTGGCCTTTCCTACTCTTTTGTAGGTAGGTGTTTGTATTGGCATGTCCCTCTCTAAACCCCTTCTTAACCCTCCCTAAACCCTTCCTGTGTTGTAGTAAGTATTTGCCATTTTCCAGTCACTCCCCTTGGTGCCTCCCACATGTACTCCTAAGTTGTAAACTTACATGTGTGGAGGTCTCTGCTGCCTTTTCTGCTGTGACATGCGTGGTGGTCTCCTCAGTCTTTTGGCTAGGTGTGCGCTATAGAAATGCCACATGCATACAGAAACACAGATCTTCCCGTAGAAAAGGTAGTAGAGGTGGAGGTGAAGTTTTCAAACCATAGGTATGGGAATTACAATTTGCAGTAAGTAAAACGACTGTGGCACTACTTTATGTACTACAAGATGTGGTTTGTAAAAAGGCTCCTTTGATTATGACTTCTACACCTGGAAAAGTATGTAATATGCTTTTTTTTTTAACTACCAAAGGCCAACCCCCACTGTGCACAGGGAATGGTTGTGCGCAGCGGGGAATGGACTCCCAATGGACTGGGTGTAGGGCCCAGGCCCTGGGAGCAAACACTCACTGCACACAGATGAAGGCCAAGTAAGCACAAGCAATACGCATACATTTTTCTCATAAAGTGATCCCTAGACGCAAATTGTTGATCACAGTACGCATTTATGGTGAACTCATATTTTCCTTTGTTCAGATCGTTTGTGAGCTCCGGAAGAAAAGACCCAGAAGCGCAACACAGGAAGTCCTGCCTTAAAGCGTTATAGGTTAGGGCTGTGGGTTTTACCTTCAGGGCTCATGAGGTGTTGTGTAACGCAGAACTTATGCACCACTCAAGCTTCTGCGTTCCTCCTCAGCAGGATGTCCAATGCACTTTATCTGCCGTGTAGCACCCCAGTCGTGATGTAACTAGTGCAATATTGCAATCCACAACACCACAACACTGCGGCCCCATCTTTGCCAGATAAGAGGGCATCACAGAAAGCACCACAGCAGACCCCTGCAGCTCCAGGACGGAAGGGGCGAGACCATGACACAAGAGGTGGAAGCAGGGGCAGGTGCAGGGAGAGGACATCACCGGAAGTGGTGAGCGACTCGGACACCGAGAGGCAGAGCAGCGATGAGGAGGGGTCTGTGACCGACACAGCGGCCTCTCAGGAAGCACACGACAGGCTAAGAGATGGTGAGCATCAAGCGTGAGGGCACGGGGCAAGCAGCGCAATAGGGGGCAGGGGCACTCTGATACCCATGGGGGGGAACCTGCGCTAATATCAAACTATGGCACACAGCTAGGGGTAAACAACTACGCAGCACGTGGGCCATGGTCCTTTCGGCACCCCTGTCCAGAAAACCAGAGGGGAGTACATACAGAGTTCCAGGGCAAAGCATGGGGGCCAATACAGCCATACTCAGCTCCTTGGATGCCCTGGTGGCAATGGCCTGGGAAGGGACACCCTTATGGAGGGGGACCACAGGGGCAGCATGAACTGAGGGAGAAAGCAGGAGTTAGCCCTGGAAGCCCACAAGATAATGGGGGCAAGGGAGACGAAGGGGCAGATAGTGCCGAGAATGCCAAACAGGCTGACGCAACAACGTCAGAGGGGAGCCGGCCAGCCAGGGCTGGGGCAGGTGAGGGCCAGAACCTGGGTGGGAAACCAGCAAGCGATTACATACACCCTTCCCTGAGCGATCCGCCCACCACCACAAAACTTCTGGGGTTAGCAAACCTTATCCCGCAAGCGGTGAAGGAGAGGATATGGCGCAAAGAATACATTGATATATTCTCTTTGCTAGAGGTGCGCCAAGCAGGTTTAGACCTCACAGGATAAAAAGGAGGACAGAAGGGACAGACGCAAGCCAAGGGTGGAAAAAACAATAGAGAACTGGCTAAAAGCATTCAGGACACTGGCATGCGTGTTCATAGAAAAGTTCCCCCATAGTGCAGCGGCGCTAATATTATATGAACAGAAAGTGCCTGAGGCTGAAGAACAATTGACATGATTGTACTGAACTGGAACTTAAACATTATAAATATTAGCTATGGCTATGGGTGGCTTGAACTCCCCCCATATATAAGACTTCTCTACTTCTCATGCAGATATAGTGTGGCATTGTTGTTTGTTTTTCTAAAACGTTATTTAACAATTACTTCCTGTATAAACGCTACTATAATATCATTGAAAATGTTGATATCATTATATGTAACCATGTATACATATTGCTGGTGCCCCTTGAGGCATCAACCTTGTCTTGGCTGTCAACAATAAAATTACGTTGTGAAAAAAAAAAAAAAGTGCCTGAGGCATACCAGAAGTACCAGGGCGAGGCCTGGTTGAGGTACGATGAGGGTTTCAGGGAAAAAATGCAGACTTGGCCATTAATGGAGTGGGACTGCCAGGATATGGAGGGCTTCACAACCCACATGGTGGGGGCCAGGGAAGACCTAGATATGCGGGAACACATTTTGCTTCCCTCAGGGTTCAAAGGAAAATTTGAAGGGCTGGGACAAAATTTCAAGAGCAAGGGGCAGTCGGGCGGTAAAGGTGGGAACGCAGGAAAAACCAGAATGGCATCTTGTTGGAGGTATGACAAGCGCGAATGCAAGTGGGGGAATGCATGCAGGTTCAACCACAGCTGTGGGTCCTGTGGGGGGAATCACCCTGCCGTTCAATGCAAACAAATGCAAGGAGCAAGTTCCAACAGAGAGAAGGGCAACCCAAAGAAGTAACGACCAAGATGGGGCTACCCGGGGGGAGGGGAGGTGCTGGTCACGGGACAAGCACTGCCCACTCCCATAAACACAAGGAGATCGATAACATTATTGAATAACTATCCAAAAAAGGCAGGCAAACAACAATTGGAGGGTTCACAGCGGGTTCCCCCATCCCTTACAAAGGACTGGTGGCCCCGCGGGACAGCCGCAATTTAAAATCAGTTCGAGACAACACTGAGGTGGATAAGGAGGTCCAGCTGGGTAGAGTGGCCGGCCCTTTTCCATCCCCTCCACTACCGAACTTGATAGTGTCACCATTAGGAGTGGTACCTAAAAAAGAAGCAGGCAAATTCAGGCTCATACACCACCTGTCACACCCACACGTGGACTCAGTCAATGATTGGTTGGACAAGGGCAGCTGCTCTGTAGCTTACGCCTCCCTTGACGATGCTATAGACAGAATCAGACAAGCAGGGGAGGGGGCATTATTGGCCAAAACAGATATAGAGTCAGCATTTCGGTTGCTGCCAGTGCATCCAAACAGTTACCACCTTCTCGGTTTCCAACTAGACGGGGAGTATCACTATGACAAATACATGCCCACGGGTTGCTCCATATCCTGCGCGTATTTTGAATCCTTCAGCAGTTTTCTGGAATGGAAACTGGGGATGCGCCACCCCGCGGGGGGATGGTTCCACTACTTAGATGATTTCCTTTTCATTGGGAAGGCTGGAACAGAGGAATGTACGGAACTCCTCTGCCTATTTGTGGAGATGGCAAGGGAGTTGGGAGTCCCGCTAGCACAGGAGAAAACAGAGGGCCCAACCACCAGATTGTCTTTCCTGGGGATAGAGCTAGATACGGTGGCTGGGACATGCAGACTACCACAAGAGAAGTTCGCGGAGCTCCGGCAAATCATACAGCAGCTTTGGGGGCAGAAAAAGGCGACACTAGGCGAGATATAGCATCTGTTAGGTAAACTGAACTTCGCTACCGGAGTAATACCGGCAGGGTGCCCTTTTGGTAGGCGCCTGGCCTGGTTGACCAAGGGTTTATCACAGAAACACCACAGGGTCCGCCTGACACAAGGCGTGACGGAGGACCTGGGGCAATGGGAACAGTTCTTGACCAACTTTAACGGCACTCTCTTCTGGCGGGAACTATGGGTCCGGGCTGACCAATTGGATCTATACACGGACGCCGCAGGAGGCTACGGTTTTGGGGCCATCCTGAGGGCAGCATGGGCAGCAGCAGCCTGGCCAGCCAAGTGTTCTGAAATAGGACCACCATCAACATCACCCTGTTGGAACTATTCCTAATTGTAGTGGCATTTACCATATGGGAAACACACAAGATGATGGACGGAATGTTGCACATTGGCAAACATTCACCCCCAGTCACAGATCTGGGTTTAATCCATCGTTATTTTGCTTCACCACGCCACCCCAGTTCAGACATACCCATATGCAAATCAGTCTTGACCCTGTGCCTCATGGGAACAGTCCAGACCGAACTGCCAAGCCATGTCTTCCCTGGACCGGAATCAAGCATCCTAGGACCGGTTTCGGGCTTTCAGCCCTCATCAGCCAGGATAGCTTGACTCCAGTGGCGTAGTGAGCACGGGACCCACGTCTGGGCATACCCTTCCCACTTAGGGCAAAATGCAAAACACACAAGATGATGGACGGAATGTTGCACATTGGCAAACATTCACCCCCAGTCACAGATCTGGGTTTAATCCATCGTTATTTTGCTTTACCACGCCACCCCAGTTCAGACATAGCCATATGCAAATCAGTCTTGACCCTGTGCCTCATGGGAACAGTCCAGACCGAACTGCCAAGCCATGTCTTCCCTGGACCGGAATCAAGCATCCTAGGACCGGTTTCGGGCTTTCAGCCCTCATCAGCCAGGATAGCTTGACTCCAGTGGCGTAGTGAGCACGGGACCCACGTCTGGGCATACCCTTCCCACTTAGGGCGAAATGCAAAACACACAAGATGATGGACGGAATGTTGCACATTGGCAAACATTCACCCCCAGTCACAGATCTGGGTTTAATCCATCGTTATTTTGCTTCACCACGCCACCCCAGTTCAGACATAGCCATATGCAAATCAGTCTTGACCCTGTGCCTCATGGGAACAGTCCAGACCGAACTGCCAAGCCATGTCTTCCTGGACCGGAATCAAGCATCCTAGGACCGGTTTCGGGCTTTCAGCCCTCATCAGCCAGGATAGCTTGACTCCAGTGGCGTAGTGAGCATGGGACCCACGTCTGGGCATACCCTTCCCACTTAGGGCGAAATGCAAAACACACAAGATGATGGACGGAATGTTGCACATTGGCAAACATTCACCCCCAGTCACAGATCTGGGTTTAATCCATCATTATTTTGCTTCGCCACGCCACCCCAGTTCAGACATAGCCATATGCAAATCAGTATTGACCCTGTGCCTCATGGGAACAGTCCAGACCGAACTGCCAAGCCATGTCTTCCCTGGACCGGAATCAAGCATCCTAGGACCGGTTTCGGGCTTTCAGCCCTCATCAGCCAGGATAGCTTGACTCCAGTGGCGTAGTGAGCACGGGACCCACGTCTGGGCATACCCTTCCCACTTAGGGCGAAATGCAAAACACACAAGATGATGGACGGAATGTTGCACATTGGCAAACATTCACCCCCAGTCACAGATCTGGGTTTAATCCATCGTTATTTTGCACCACGCCACCCCAGTTCAGACATAGCCATATGCAAATCAGTCTTGACCCTGTGCCTCATGGGAACAGTCCAGACCGAACTGCCAAGCCATGTCTTCCCTGGACCGGAATCAAGCATCCTAGGACCGGTTTCGGGCTTTCAGCCCTCATCAGCCAGGATAGCTTGACTCCAGTGGCGTAGTGAGCACGGGACCCACGTCTGGGCATACCCTTCCCACTTAGGGCGAAATGCAAAACACACAAGATGATGGACGGAATGTTGCACATTGGCAAACATTCACCCCCAGTCACAGATCTGGGTTTAATCCATCGTTATTTTGCACCACGCCACCCCAGTTCAGACATAGCCATACGCAAATCAGTCTTGACCCTGTGCCTCATGGGAACAGTTTTTTGCATTTACCATATGGGGCCACAAGCTGGCCAACAGACAGATAATCCAATGGTCAGACAACCACACGGTGGTGCAGGCAATCAACCTGGGTACAGCAAAATGCCCATCCGTTGTCAGATTATTGCGTAAGTTAGTGGAGTGCCACCTAGCAGCAAACATAGCAGTTAGGGCAAGGCACATTGCAGGGATGGACAACTCAGTGGCTGAATCCATTTCTCAAATCCATTTCTCGTTTCCAGTGGGATAGGTTCAGAGAGCTCACACCAGAGGCAGACAAAGTCATGATCTCAGTGCCAGAGGGACTATGGAAATTGGTGGACTCGGGATGAGGACACTATTGGACAATGCGCTAGCCCCTAAGACAGAAAACCGATATCGTAAGTGTTGGGTGACCTTTGCCATCATAACGGGCAGCAAGAGGATACAAGTGGTAGGGCGAGACGAGGTGACCTCATTTATAGAGTGGGCATTTCAGGAAGGAAAAAACAAATCCTGGGCGCAGGCACATTTGAACGCAGTGGCGTACTACAGGAAAATAGCAACAGGAAAAGACCCTACGGGGCCCTTTCGCTGCAGGATGGCTATGAAAGGTTGGAGTAGACTGCAGCCCAGAGCGGGGGACAGCAGAAGGCCTATTGATTTCGATGTCCTTAAAAAATCAATCTGGGTATTAGAGGAGGTGTGTGACGGGGAGCAAGAGACGAAGTTATTCAAGGTGGCTTTTGCGCTTGCTTTCTTTGGGGCATACAGGGTCAGTGAGTTAGTTGCCCCGGCCAGGCGAAACCCGGGGACCGCATGCTTACACAAAACGGGCATTGTGATGGGAGCAGGGCACATAGTAATCCACCAGACTGATCAAAAACTGACCAGGCGGGCAAAGGGAAGTACACAGGGACAAATCCTGCTGCCCGGTATGTCTGGTACAAGACTATATGCCAAAGGTTGGGCCAGCACAAGGGCCCCTGTTTACACATGGGGACGGGTCATGCCTCAGCCATTTCCAGTTCATAGCAGTATTGCGAAAAGCCCTAGGAAAGGCGGGTTTCCCACTAAGGGAGTTCAGGTCCCATTCCTTCTGCATAGGGGCAGCAACCACGGCGGCGGGTTTGGGTTTTGGGTCGGAGCGAAAGAAGGCGGTAGGGCGTTGGGCATCGAACGCCTTCAAGCGGTACATACGCCCTTTGGTTTACTAAGCCTGGCTTTCTATCCATCCTTCCCCCTTCCCCTCCTCCAGGTCCGCTGGAAGGTCACAAGAAAGTATGGATCGTGGTACACTCTTACATAACCCGGGCACAACAGTGCGCGGCGGCACGTCACAAGTTCAAGCGGATCTGGCTCCGGAACACGGAGGTGACCTGGCTGGGCCAATCTGGGATGAAATGGGACCAGCTACTCCCCACAGTAAAAAGGGCGCTGCAGTGCGGCCATGGGCCGGATGCATTAGTGGTCCATCTCGGGGGCAACAACTTTTTTTTTGTTTTTTTTAGAGTTTTATATAGCGCGAACTAGAACCGAGGCATCAGGTATCAGAGCGCTTTACATGAGCACCAGTTTCGTTACAGATGAACACATTCATTTTTGTTAGGCACTGGGAAATTAAGTGATTTGCCCAGAATCACAGGATGTTGAGCGTCATTGCCGAGACTCGAACCCGGTTCCCCAGGTCCGAGGTCGACCGCTCTAGCCGTAAGGCTACATCGGTAGCAGCAATAGGGAGGAAATGCCTCCTAGAAAAAATGATGGCGGATCTTGCGGTGATTGCCAGGTTAATCCGCCCGGCGGAGGTAATTTGGTCAGAAATAATAGTGTGCAGGGCACGGAGGGGGGCTCGAGACCAGGGTGCAGTAGAAAAATCCAGACGCAAATTGAACATCACCATGGCAAAAATATGCAGGGCCAATAGCTGGGGCTTTGTGAGACATGGGTTCATTAAGTTGGGGACCCGTGAGTACCACCTGGAGGACGGGGTACACCTGACGGGGGTGGGGATGAACATGTTCATACTTAACGTGGTAGGAGTCCTAGAACAGCTGGGTTTCTCGTAAGCAGGGCAAGGAGGAAAAAGGGGAGCTGCCTCTGATCGGAGAACCGTAGGCAGCGTGGCGGTAGAAACCCAAGAAAAAATTCCCAAAAGAAAACAGTTACGTGAGGTAAATGAGCTGCTCCACAAGTGTCCTAGGGATGCCTCACGGCAGGGGCACTGAGCGAGCGAATTACAGCACACAGATACAGACAGAGTATATGAAATGCTCGCACAGGGTCCTTGGTATGCCACACGGCAGGGGCACTGAGGAGCAGACGAGTGGCCAGCAAGGGTCCAGGACAAGCGGAACGGCACTTGCAGCCCAAGCAGGTCCTAACGGATGCCCATAAATTTGGTAGCAAGGGAAGCCTGGAACCGCGAACACAGAGACCTTGCTTAAAGGGGCACCTCGAACAAGGACAGTGCTGTCATGAAAAGGAACAACAACAAATGTTAGAGGACAATGCACGTTGTAAAAGTAACATGATGTTTATGAATGACCAACCATAAGTTGTGAGATGTACAAATCATATTAATAAACTGCGGCCTTTCTATGCACCAAATCATGTTGTCATGATAATTATTATTGGGGAGAGGGAAGCAGTTTTTGGGAGCAGGGGCCGAAGAAGGGGGAGGTGATTTGCCCGCTGGGAGGGGTTGAAGCACGGGCCGGGAAGGCGAAGCCGGACCCTGTAGGGGCCTGTGGCTAACGCCGCCCAGGTGCGGGAACCTCCCCCTAGGAAGCCCGCGAAAACGGGGGCGCACCAAATTGGTCAACCCCGCAAACAACCACTAGCCACCCATTCAGAGAAGGTGGTGGCTGGCAGTCTGGGGGTTCAAAAGGGGTGGCGAACCCCGACTCAGCACAGGAACCCCCCAGGAAGAAGTAGAAACCCACCCACACCAAAAGGAAGTGGGCGTCGCAGCCGCAGGTTGGAAGGGGAGGGTAAGGTCAAGGGCGGTAGAAACCCAATAAAAAATACCCAAAAGAAAACAGTTACGTTAGGTAGATGAGCTGCTCACACAAGTGTCCTTGGGATGCCTCACGGCAGGGGCAATGAGTGAGCGAATTACAGCACACTGATACAGTCAGAGTAGATGAGATGCTTGCACCAGGTCCTTGGGATACCACACGGCAGGGGCACTGAGGAGCAGGCGCGTGGCCAGCAAGGGTCCAGGGCAAGCGGAACGGCACTTGCAGTCCGGGCAGGTCCTAACAGATGCCCATAAATTCGGTAGAAAGGGAAGCCTGGAACCGCGAACGCAGAGACCTTGCTTAAAGGGGCACCTTGAACAAGGACAATGCTGTCATTAAAAGGAACAAGAACAAATGTTAGAGGACAATACACGTTGTAAAAGTAACATGATGTTTATGAATGACCAACCATAAGTTGTGAGATGTACAAATCATATTAATAAACTGCGGCCTTTCTATGCACCAAATCATGTTGTCACGATAATGATAATTGGGGAAAGGGAAGCAGTTTTTGGGAGCAGGGGCCGAAAAAGGGGGAGGTGATTTGCCCGCTGGGAGGGGTTAAAAGAGTGCTGCATATTAAGAAATAAATGTAATCTTCATTTTGCCAATACTGAATAACTTTGTAGCTACCCATGCACTGAATATTTTTTTTCTGAGTTTTATTTAGCGGAACTTGACCCGAAGGTATCAGAGCACTTTACATGAGCATCAATTGCTTACACAAGGACACATTCATTTTTTGTGGCACGGGGGATTAAGTGATTCGCCCAGAATCACAGGATGTTGAGCGTCATTGCCGAAACTCGAACCCGGTTCCCCAGATTTGAGATCTAACGCCCTAGCCGTTAGCCACATCCTCTCCCCGAATAACACACTGGTTTGAGACCAACATTGCGTTTAATCAAGTACTGTTCTCTTTTCTCAATCAGATATAATGTCTGTTTATGTCAGACATTTGATGTCGTTAAGATTGTGAAACTCTGCTCATCGTTATCAGTGATTTTGTACAGGGATTAAAACATGCAAAATAGACAATTTTCAAAAGTGCTGCCGTATTTCAAAAAGGTTGCAAAGTAAGCACAAAATTCAGTCTGCTAATCATTCGGCCAATCACGCTAAAGTAAGATAACAATGTTGTGTGCTGGATATTACCATCAGCACGCAGACAGGGTCCGATTGTTAAACCTGTATGTGTACTTACATTTCTTACACACGTACAAAGCACAAATATACTTTTTTCCTTTATTTTTTCATTTGATTCCGTTGTAAATCTTATACATGTTACATCAACCTTTAATATGGCCTTGAGCGCACATACTTCAAACTGACTCATTACATTTTTCAGAACACATTCAGACGTAGTGTAGTCCTCAGTTTGAGTCCAAAGACATTTGGGGGTCGTCTCCCACCTTTAAAGGAGGCAGCACATGTAACACCGGCTGGGCCATCAAGTGCCTTAGATTAAGATGGTGAGGATTAAACACAAAGGAGGGGCAGGATGCACGAAGTGTCACTGTGTTGGGGACAACTAAGTGTGTCGTGGACAAGGGGACAGGCCAGTGAGTATGAGAGAAGCCCAGGATGGCGTTTCCGGTCTGGGTGGGGAGCCATGGTGCATCAGCAGGGATGGTGCCTACGCTCTTCGAGGATCAGGTGATTTCTTTCTTTCATATCTTTGTCTGACCGTGGGCCTGTAAGGGATCCACGTAGCTCTTCTCGCCATGTCCAACCCATGCACCCCATGAGTGCCCATCACCAACTGTGCTCTCTTCAGTGCACAGTACAAGAGTGGACAGCTGATTCTGGTTGTCTTGGTATGGCTCTGTCCTTGATGTACAGCCTCACAGACCATGACTGTGATACCTTGACCTTTGTTGAGTCTTTTGTACCAGATCATATCCATGTTCCAAAAGATCATCAAATGTGGCCACCAGCGGTGAGGTGCCCACGGTACTCTGCTCAGTGTCTCCATGAGGAAGTCCATCACCCATCATCTTGTGTCACTCACTTCTTATCCTTTGATTCTCGATGCCTACTGCTCACTCACAGGAGCCGGATTCCTCCAGAGCTCTGTTGCTTCTGGTGAGAATGCCCCACCTCCCATACCTATTCTAAAAGGTTCCATTCCTTTCTGCTAACACCTTGGTGCCACCGCAACCTGGCACGAGCTCCCTCTGTGTCGAAGGAACAGTCTCTTCAACTGTCCCTCACCCCAGCCAAAAGTGTAGGGAGTTACCCAAATCACAGTCTCCAGCAAAGCTTTGAGGTGGCCCTCTAAACTGGCTGAGGCTTCTTTGTCACATACGTCATACTAGTACTTA
Organism: Calotriton arnoldi; assembly: GCA_963921515.1. Taxonomy (NCBI): domain Eukaryota; kingdom Metazoa; phylum Chordata; class Amphibia; order Caudata; family Salamandridae; genus Calotriton; species Calotriton arnoldi. The sequence goes on along the minus strand of CAWUFW010000301.1, from coordinate 4,271,498 downwards.
ATTTGTAACAGAATAAGTGCCAGGACCCAAAGTTGTGCTCAAAAGCTCAAGGCTGGCACTACTGTATGTTTGGGGTGTCAAACACCAACGCTGTGTAGTCTGGATTCCACATCATGACTCTTTAGTCCTCCACCATACACTGCCTGCCCCTTTGTCTCAGATTCTTTTTCATCCCAGCTTTCTCTCTTTGTCACGGTTTTTCCTTCTTTCTCTTCCTCCTTCTTTCCCCATTTTGTGTTTTTCTCTATCTTGATCTGAGGAAAAATAAGGTCAGTCCCAAAAATGATTGCTAGTAGGCCCAACCTCCAACCACCTGCTCAAATTTAGTAATGTGACATAGGCAGGCACATAGGAGAGAGATGCCAATTTCAATATCCAGTTTGTGGCCATATATTTGTACAAAAGTAGGAAGGGGGCAGATCTCCAAATATGAATGATTTGTTCATCTGTCTGAGTTACATTTGTGAGCAAATGGGCAGTCACGGACGGTCCTTTGACACAATATAGATCCCATCACATGGCGCCTCCGGGAAACACGTCCCCAAAGTCTGCCTCCCAGCCACCCTCCAATGCTTAATTTGAGACGGTGGTTTCTGGCACTCCTCACAGCACTTAATTGTCAACATCAGCACTTATGACAGCTGCCACATGGTGGAGCTGTTTGTGTAATTTAGAGATGAGCAGAGCAACAGTTGTCTATTAATTCAATATACATTAAAGCCAACTAACACCTGCTGCCTAAATTATTCTTGCTGCTTTGGAGGCCTCAAATAGTCTGACTTTTCACACTGGTAGTAGTGTAATTTAGTAGTTGTGCAGGTACTCTTATTGGCAGCGCTGGCACGTGCAATGGGTAGTGCAAGCAGCAGTGGCCTCCTGAAGAGGGCCCTGGCACTTAATGTTTTTTTTTTTTTTACAAATTAACCACTGCCCTCCACACATACACTCACACGAATAAGGCTTTTTTAAGAGTGCAAAACTACTACTATTCTCAAAATTTGATTTTGCACTCTTAAAAAGGATTTATTCATGCAAGATATGTGTCTATATAAGGTGCAGATTTCAGTCTTTGTTCATGAATTAGAACCTCAGAATTTAGATATAATAACCTACTGTTTAGGAACTTTATATTCAATCGAGGCAGCACAGTTGTGGCACCAACACAAGAAATCTATATTTTTAAAAACGATTACTGCTCAGAGGGTGAATGTTATCATACCTTAGATGAAAATTGGCAGGCGGAAGCTGGAAATGTGCTGTGTCATGATGAAAGCCTGCCGACCGGAAACTGCTGGGGTTCCGGCCTAATAATAAGACTTTTCTATGGTGGGCCCCATACATACGTCGTCCGCTCCTTGCCTCCTCCAGCACTGTGAAACATTGGCCATTATACTATTGTTGGGCCTTGAGGGGGCAGCAGAAAACTGTCCAAAGTAAACCCAGCCTTCTTAATCCGGCCATTCTTCAGGAGGTCGCCGAGGGTTGCCCTGTTATACACCTGATAGATTTTGCAGGGGCATTTAGACAATCCTTGCCAGCACCGCCTTTAGCGCTGCTGGCAACCGATGCAACAATCTTTTTTGGCACCCTCCAATCCCCCATGACCTCCTTGTGCACGGATTCCCTCACTACCACCCTCCAACAGTGCCCCTTATTTCTTCATAACCCCTCTCTCACATGCATTTCGTTTATTTTATAGTGCTACTCATACCAGTTTAGGGTGTCAGTGCACTTTACATGGCACACATATTATACAGAAACATTGAATCATACGTCTGTAAATCAGTCTATCGGAAAGTTATATAACACAATGAGGATTACTAGAAGGTGGTATATTTTAAGAGTGCTTGCTCTGGAGAAGCACACACTTTGGACTTAAAAACGTACCACAGTGTTGACTTTTAATAAGAATGTAGTTCTACCCAAACAAACATTTTTTAGCAATATTAGGATAATGAAAAACTGAGCAAAAACATAATGTTCTAACCTATACTTTGATGACAGTTCATAGGTCATTGTGCTATATTAGGATTATAACTTATGAACCGCAAGTAACAAAAGGATCTCTATGATAAAAGCAGTAACTCACTGAGCTAGCCACATAAAATACAAGTCTGTGATTTGCATGGTACACGTTCTTTGCTGCAGGCACATTAATCTTCTGTGCTACTTTATGAAAGAGTCAAAGCTACCACTAGACAAAAGATCTCTATCCAGCAGGAACATTAATCACCTTGGTTGTCTTGACATTTTTATTGTTGCATGAAAACTGTTGGATACACAAGCAACTCTGCAGCAGGTGATTTTAAACCCTTACGTTATTTATATTATTTCCAAACACGGCGCCAGGTACAGCTGCTCCGGTCACACCTCCTAAAGCCGGCTCCGATGTTACCAGAGCTCCAAAAAGGGTACCTGGGGTGCCTTGTCGAGGAAAGTGGGGCAAACTGTTCCTACTCCCGACTACTGCCTAGGGAAGTCAGATTCACCTGGCACACCATACAGATCACACTACGAGGCAGTATAAGGCGAAAGATTTTCCTTTGTGGAAACCTTCTCCATTTTAGTTTACTTCCTTGGTCAGTAAAATATTTGAGATAATGCTGACATTAAGTCATGAATTTCAAGCTTAATGAAATTCACAGCAGTACACAAACCACCTAAACTTACTTGCATTCTGTACAAACAAAGGGATCCGGCACTCCACTCAATAATATAACATATTATAAGTAACAACATTTTCAGATCCAATCAGCAGGTCTTTTTTGGTCTACCCGGATGCATTTCATGGATATGGTTGGAAACTGGGTATCTGTCATCTACATTTTTCACGGCCCTTACATGCTCTTGTATTCGGGTTTTTAGATTGCGGATACTGCTGCCCACATATATTTTGTTGCAGGCGCACCCAATAATGTATACGGTAAACATCGTATTACAATTCATGAAGGTATTTAATTTAAATTTCTTTTCCGTGTTATATTGGAATTCAGATATTTTATGCACTCCAAATTGGCAGATGTTACACGAGCCACACGTGAAGAACCCAACTGGTTTCCTCGGTAGCCATGAGATCATATCTTTTCTCATTTTTCACATAACTAGGGCAGAGCATGTTTTTTAATGTTTTGCCTCTCTTGTATACCACTTTGGGTTTATCAGAAACAGTGCCAGCTGGCAATTGTGCAGATGTCAATAAATGCCAATTCCTTCGTAAGATATTATAAATATGGTGACTATAGGCATTATATTGTGTTATAAACACGACGTTCTCATTTTCAGTTCTCTTTTCAGTCTTAGATTTTTGAGTTAACGTACTTTGCCTATTTATTTTCTTGATTCTGGTTTCTGCCTGTTGAAGGCATCTATTTGAATATCCTCTACATTGGAAGTTCTTTTTTATGGTCTCTATGTTAGCATGGAAGGTGTGTTCCTGACTGCAGACCCAGAAGAAGAATTACCTTAACCCAACTCGTGGATAGGTGCAGTTACCGATGCCCCATACCCTTCGTGTCCTGTGTTAATTTACTTGCATTCTGTGCATTTCGTTTCACTTCTGCTCTCTTTGCTGTAAGTCTCTCTAGGATTTAAGCATTAAGGGCATCTTTACAATATTTTGGCGTAGGGCAGCGCCGCAAGCCTTCAAGCTGCGCTGCCCTACTTCAAAAGAAAAGGGCAGGAATGCGTCATATCTGCAAGGTAAGGAACATTCCAGTGAACTAGAGAAAGTGGCAGAAGCGCCAGCAGCGCCTTCTCTTAACAAGCATTGGCATAGCCAATAGGTCTCGCCTTTGGGACCTTATAAGTGTATAGCCAGAGCTATGTCTTTAAACTATGCTGTAGAGCATTGTGGCTGCTGTGCAACATGTTGAAAATTTATAATAAAAAAGTGTTATAAGCATTTTTGTTACCTTATATTTAATCAAGAAGCCATTATGAGCCTATTAAAAAAGAAATAACATACAAAAATGTATTTTAGGGCCAGATGTAGGTGACCAAATAGCGAGCGCTAACGCTGAAATTCGCAGAATTTCAGCGTTTGCGATCGCTATTTGGCAGCGAGCAATGTAGGTAAGTTGAAACCTACTAGCAAAATAAGGAATCGCAAAATTGCGATTCCTTATTTTGCTCTTGCATTTAAGGAATCGCAAATTGCGATTCCTTAAATGCAATGTAAGTAGCACAAAAGAAAGTGCACTTTAGCCTTAAGGAATCGGTAATTACCACCAACTTCAAGTTGGTGGTAATTACGATTTACTTTAAAAAGCCCTTTTTGCTTTTTTAAGTGCCATGTGGCACACATTCATGCCCTTAGTGCATGTATGTGCGCCACATGTGCACACATGCACATTTCAGGGGTGCAACAGGGTGTCCTTTTGGAACCCTGGCACCCTTGAAATTGCACCCGCAATTTGTGAGTACCTATTGGTGACTTGCAAATTGCGGGAGCAATTCCTATTCATTCCTATGGGCCTCTAGGCCCATAGGAATGAATGGGAAGGTATTCCTTAATTGCGAATCGCAATTTGCGATTCACAATTAAGGAATATTAAGGAATCGCTAAAAATATTGCGATTCCTACCTACATAGCATTTTGCTATTCCTTAATAGCGATTCCCTAAAAATCGCTATTAAGGAATCGCAAACATGCATTTACCTACATCTGGCCCTTAGTTTTTTTGACTTGCAATGCTGGCAAATTCTTGTTGCCTGTTCTAATGCTGGTTTGTTATAGCTTATTTTTTGTTATGGGGGGGGACAGTGGGGACTTAAACAATGGGAGGGTGGAGTTTGGGAAATAATACCTGAATTACAACACGAGCAGAGGGGCGACATTAGGGGAGAATATACAGATGTCACATTCCAAAGGCAGACTGAGGTGGTGCTTAGTGATGCTGAGGTGGTGCTGTGCTGATGCGGAGCTGATGCTCAGGTGATGCTGAATGATACTCAGATGGTGCTAAGTAATGCTGTGGTAGTGGTGTGCTGGTGTGGAAGTTATACTGAGTGAGACTGAGGTGGTGCTGAGTGATGCTGAGGTGGTGCTGAGTCATGCTGTAGTGCTGAGTCATGCTGAGGTGGTGGTGCTGCACTGGCCCTCAGGTGGTGCTGAACCATGCTGAGTTGGTACTGTACTGAGGTGATGTTGTGCTGATGCTGAGGTGGTGCTGCATTGGTGCTGAATTGCTGCTGAGGTTGGGTGCGCTGGTGCTGAGGTGGAGCTGCGTTGGTGGTGGTGCACTGATGCAGAGGTGGTGCTGTGCTGATGCTTAGATGGTGCTGTGCTGATGTTGAGGTGGTGATGCACTGGTGCTGAGGTGGTGCTATGCTGGTGCTGAGGTGGTGCTGGCCTGGTGCTGAGGTGGTGCTGCTCTGGTGGTGCTATGATGCTGAGTTGGTGCTGAATTGGTAGTGGTGCACTGATGAGGAAGTGGTGCTGTGCTGATGCTGAGGTGGTGCTGTGGTGGTGCTCAGGTGATGCTGAGTGATACTGAGGTGGTGCTGAGTGATGCTGAGGTGTTGTTCAGTCATATTGAGGAGGTGCTGAGTCATGCTGAGGTGGTGCTGAGTCATGTCTAGGTGGTGCTGAGTCATGCTGAGGTGGTGGTTGCTGCGCTGGTACTCAGGTGGTGCTGAGGGATGCTAAGTTGGTGCTTTGCTGAGGTGATGCTGTGCTGATGCTGAGGTGGTGTTTCACTGATGATGAAGTGGTGCTGCGTTGGTGTTGAATTGCTGCTGAGGTGGGGTTGCGCTGGTGCTGAGGTGGTGCTGCGCTGGTGCTGAGTTGATGCTGAGTTGGTGCTGCAGTGGTGGTGGTGCACTGATGAGGAGGTGGCGCTGTGCTGATGCTGTGATGATGCTCGGCTCATGCTGAGGTGGTGCTCTGCTGATGCTGAGGTGGTGCTATGCTGATGCCTTCGGTGGTGCTGTGCTGATGCTGTGCTGGTGCTGAGCTTGTGCTGCACTGGTGCTGAGATGATGCTGAGGTTGGGGGGGTGCTTGTGTGGAGGTGGTGCTCAGGTGGTGCTGAGTCATGCTGAGGTGTTGGTGATGCGCTGGTGCTCAGGTGGTGCTGATCTGATGCTCAGGTGGTGCTGAGTCATGCTGAGTTGGTGCTGTGGTGATTCTGAGGTGGTGCTGCACTGATGCTGCATTGGTGCTGAGTTGCTGCTGAGATGGGGCTGCGCTGGTGCTGAGAAACAGGCTTATGCCTTTAGGACCACTATGCTCTTTATCCCACCACAAGACACCCTCCAGTCACTCCATTCAACAGAGGGGCATATGGCAGAAATGTTGCTGTATTTGCTCTATATGAATGGAACTTAACGTTTGATCAAAACAGAATCAAAATGCGCTCTAAACTTACATACTGTTGCAATCCTCTGAACTGGATCAACAGTGCTCTCAGTCAGCAACGGAAAGCCGGCTCTACTCCTATTACAATCTGACCCGGCCCAGTACAAGGTGGGGAAGCTTTAGCTTGTAATGCAATACAATATCCCAGAACAAAAATAACAATAATATGATGATTTAAGGTACAACTCAAATCATTCCACCAGGGCATTGGAAACCAAACAATGACTGCTAATTCTAAAGATTTATATAAACAGAAAAAATGAAACAACTGCGTCATAGACCAGAAACTTTAATGAGTGTATCTGCCACTAAACACTATTACCCTCTAAGACCATCATAAAGCTGTTCAAAAACATTTCAGAAACACTTATCTATTGCTTTTCAATTAAAAGATTATTACAACAACAGCATCGGGCAAGGGGCAAGTATTGTTTAACAGGTAGGATAACGCACAAGGTAAATTCCTTCTAAGACTGGTTGTCAGTCACACATCACATTAGCAGTGTGGCGACTGATTAAAACCTTGTACACTCCATTTTTGCCTGGAGGTGAAGGGTTTCTGGCTATAAATTGGAGGAGATGCCATTGGTGTTAGCAGTCTGATGTCTCATATGGGAACCGATAAAAGCATCATTAGGAATATTAGGAAAAATGTTTTTCTGATGTATTAAGACTTTTCTGAGGTTTGGTCCTGTATCAGAGAGAAAAGTTTACAGCCAAGTGGAAGAGAACAGTGTTTCCGGAAAAGGCACACCGGAAGGAAATTAACTGCTCAAGATAACTGAAAACGTAGCTTGTACTACTAAATGATGTCAAGAATGATCCAGAAAGTCTGAGGGCCTTCCAATAAGGTATGTCAACAAACAGTGATGGTTATGAGAAGGATTTATTCTAACGGAGTTCAAGTTCCATTCTAATGAAAAGTGGCGGCATGTGCCCAATCCATATCCCCATCTACACAGGGGATGTGGCAAATCACTACAGTGGGTGGTTGCTGTATTTTGTAGGTACATATACCAAAATACTCAAATACAAATATATACCCATAAAAAAACTGTCAAAAATACAAATCATAACTTAAAGAGACAATGATAACATGTCATATGTCATTGATCAGATAATACCATACCATGTGTGTTTGAATGCAATTAATGCAGAGTTGAGACTTACACAAACTGACACACTTCAAAATTCCAAGCATCACATGAAGCATTGACACAGAAGCAGGATCCATAACACTCCTAAAACCTTTAGTATCAGAGGGCTTACTTGTTATGTCTGGTTTAAACAGCAAAAAGATGAGTAAAGTGCACTGTGTGTGCCACATTAGGTCCTGCAGTGGCCTCTTAGAAAAATCAATGAAGACGGAGTGGCAATTTAGGCGTACACAAGGGATGCAAGGATCTCTGGACAGGATGTAGTAGCAAGCAATTGGATGGCACTACATGCTCATCAGTAATATTGAAAGTGGTTGGGGTGGTGGTAGAAATATTATCTTCTGTGAGAATGGGTAAACCACCAATGACTAGAACCACAGTGAAGGGGTAGGAGCCTATAGGCGAAGAAAAACGGAAGGCTGTTTCAAAGTGGGTGGGTACCAACAAATTAGTAAGGGGAGAAGTGGAGGTACCGTATGAAGGTCTCTGGGCAGTAATTTTATGGGTAGGGCTGTCAGATAAAGGGAGTTTGGTATCTGTTATTGAAGGGGTTGATACTGGTATTAAGGAAGATGTGGTAGATGCCAGGTACAGGGAGATTTCATACATGTGATTGAGAAAGCAAGGAAGAGGGTAGTTGACACCAATTTAAGGTAAGAATCTGTTGTGAAGATTATTTGTGGTAATGGTGCTTGAGAGATATGTTGTAGGTTTAGGGCATGAGGTAACTTATCGTGGGGCTGAGAAGAGTGGTCTGACTTACCATGGTGTGGTCAAATAGGGTGGCACTTACCATGAGAGCAAGAGTGCTAGTTTTTTGTGGGTTAGGTATAATGAGCACATAAGATGTGAGGATTGCCCTAATGCTGTAGAAGCTTTGGGGGCTGAACAAAATGGATTGCCATGTTCGGCACCTATTATGAAGTTAGTTACAGCGTATCACTTATGGAAAACACGTTCCGGAGTTGCTACCTACTCTTGGATTGGAGCCACAAGTGCCACTTATCGTGAAGGGAAGAGGTGACATACATTGTGGGGGCCTGGCGCCAGACGTGCTCCAATCTGGGGAATTGGTGCCAGTCAAGAAGGCTTTTATTTGGTGTACACCTTTCATTTGGTTTGTACCCCTTACAGCTGGCGTTGGTTTACAGGTAGGTATCTAACAGGGATGGGAGTAACAGGCACCCCCGCGCCTAGGGGAGGGGTGTCGTTAGGGGCATGCTGGGCTGAGGGAGAATAGTAATTTGAGAGGAAGGGGAGGGGTGCAGCCGGAGGAATGTTAGAGTAGTGAGGGGCTGGCGGACACTGACACCCCTCCCCCGGGAATTTATACAAAACCCTGGGGCGAGAGGGAGTAGCCCTCTTTGTTCTCTCGCCCCAGGAGCCCACGGACGCAGCTGAAGGAGTTGCGGTGGGCCGAGGGGTGGGGGAGCCTCACAAGTAGTCTTACGGTATTCAGCAGAGGTAAGGTATCGCTGCATACAGCGTGCAGTGGGGGCCACTTGTCAAGGGCCATAAAGCATGCGGGCAGAGAAGTGAGGGCCGGCGCAGGACTCACCGGGAAGCCCGCTTTTCTTTGAAGCGATGTAGGCTGTGGGCTAAGCGCACCGCGGAACTGGGCGGAGAAGTGAGGGCCGGCGCCGGACTCACCGGGAAGGCCGCTTTCCTTTCTTCAGGCAGGCGATGCGGGTTGGGGGCTAAACGCACCATTGTACTGGCGCTGGGGTGGAGGCGGCGGTTCGTAGGCAGAGCATGCCGCGGGACTGGCGCTGGGGCTACCCGGACGTAACGGGCGTCAGCAGGCAGGATGCAGCATGGGGGGCGGGGCAAGGTACAGCGCGTGTGGCTGTCGGCTGCCCAGAGCATCATTTCGCGAGCGCATGGAAAGGCACGATCGGTATCAGTGTCTGAAGCTAAGCAGGGTCGGCCCTGGTTAGTACTTGGATGGGAGACTACAGGACAATAAGGGGCTGTAGACATAAAGCGGAGCAGGAGCGGCCCTGGTTAGTATTTGGGTGGGAGACTGCAATGTTCCGATTACACCAATTGCAAGGTTTAAAATCGGAGGCAAAAAAAAAAAAAAAACATTTAATTTAAAAAAAAAAAAAAAAAAAGGAATAAATATAAAGCGCAGCGCGGAGGCACGGCTACTGTCCTCACCGGGGGATTAAGGTGGCACGATAGGAAGCGCAACGTGGCGGAGTGACATGAGGGGGATTAATGGGATATATCCCACAAATCGGAGGGCAGGGGATTATGGAGCGGCTTGGCAGGCGACTGGATTTGGCGCCCAGGGGCGGCAGATTGCACGGAGGGGGGCAGGGGTCAGTCTGCTAATTATCCTTTTTCTTATTTCCTTAGTAACATGAAAAATACGTGTTTTATTATTACAGAAGCTAGGTATTAGAGCTGCTGTGCCTACTAAGGGATTCGATGGCAAGTGTGCAAACTTTTGTTTTAAGGCGCTGTTGTACTGCACACTGAGGGAGCATCACAGACATAGGACATGGAGTGTAGATACAGAAGAAAGACTGTCAAGCACTGAGACACTAAAGAAGGACAAAGCACTCCTGGGTACCGGATGGGTGTAACTCGATAGAATCTTCGTATAAAAGCCTGCACTGTAATGGCTATAAATGTTGTTTATTGACCCTTTTATTACCTCTGAATTACAAAATGTATATAGAACTTTACCTTACATTTTAGTTTATTAAATTTTTAGTGCCAGTTCAAACGGACCCCTGATGAGACTTTATCTAACCAATCGGGTCCTGCTGGGTGATGGGATAGAGAGCACATCCCCGGACAAGACTTTCGGTATGCTCTTCCCGAGCGTTATGCCAAGCACTCATGGAGGGCGTGGGCGGGGTCTTGGCATCGGCTCTCTAAAACCGTGAATGCCATGCGTGTTTGACAAAAGATTATGCCGTCAGCGGAGTGCGATCAAAGTAACCAGTGTGTTTCTTAAGTAAACAAAAACTGGTATGGTTGAAAACATCAGCTGTGCACACATTTGCCTCCAACAGCCAACAAACACAACTTTCCAAACACACAAGCAGAGGCAATCGAAAAGAATTGTGCGCAAACTAACTTAAATGGCAAGAAGCGAAATAAGACCTGTAATAGGGCCAACCAATTAAAAACATGAGCGTGGTTTAGAGCCCATAGAGAAGATACAGCATGTCTCCAAGAGACAGCGCGTGCAGCACATACGCTGTCTAGGCAAGGCCTAAAAACCAGTCTCCAATGGCTTTGCCCCACCGGGAAAATGCCCAATGAAATAAATTGGCAGTCCGAGCTGATCTTACGTTCTTTTGAGCAAATCCTGCGGGATGCGCTTCTTTCTGGTAACTGTCTCCTTGCTCAACAAACCAAACAATGGAGAAATTTACATTAGTGGAACTCCGATACTCTGTAACATAACATAACATAACATAACATAAAGCGCACGTTCACCGTAGGTATCTTGGCGCTGAATAACAAATGTTTATTGTTACCCAATGGTACTCATTTTATCGACCTCAGATGGATGAAAGGCTGAGTGGATCCACCAGGATTTGAACCTGTGACTATGCAGTCGAACACAGGACCCTGCAGTGAATGCATTAGTCCACTGAGCCACCAGACCTGGCATATAATGTAATAATGCATTTTTCTTGACACCATCCCCCAAACATGGTTTTGAAATTTCTGTGACATGATACGAGGACATGACAACCAAATACTCCCATAGGCAACACTCCTCACCTATGCACGTTTCAACCATACACGAAGCACAACTGTAGCTCTCTTGCATGCACCTTCCATGACAAATTACATCGACCCTCAGTGTCAGGTTCTCCACAATATGATCGGAGAACCTCTCTCATCCTCATTCATCACACCCTACTCTTCAAACAAAGGGCATTCTTCACACAGACACACATTCTAAACATACAAGCTTTATCTTACAATCCTTCGGACAAGGAAACAGAACTAAGCGGGACTCCTGGTGGCAACAGTGCCTTATACAAAAAAACACTCACATTACAATAACTTCCTATACTTTGAGCAACACCTGGCTCACAGTTAAATAGACCAGACAGAAGTGGAGTGAAATTAGTGGGATTAGTCCGACATTCTCAACATGGGTGTAGAAAGGCACCATGCATGAGAAAAAGGCATTGCAGCAGAGAAGAAAGAAACACAAACAAAAGATCATTTTTAATGTTTCTAACCAAGTACATAAATATGTTACACGTACGTAGGCTTGCAAACACAAAAATAATGAAACCATCTTTATGAATACCAATGAATCCGTATAGGGTATCTGGGCAATATGAAAGTTACATGTATTTAAACAACAGGGTCTGTTCACAAACTACATTTTATAGTACGTGAAGCAGTACTAATGCATTACTACTCATGTACTACAAATTGCTATTCACAAATCTAAATGCAGAGATCTCTGCTTCTCTCTTTCGTGCGGAGAACGCTCTGCTATCTCTGAAAACGTAACCCTACGATTTGGGTGTACATGTGGAAGGGACAAGAGCATTGGCTGGAAAATGAGGACTATATATGACAAAGTCGGATGTGAGAAGAAGGGGTTTAGAGAGGGGTAAGGAGAAATTTAGGAAGGGTCATGCTAATACAAACACCCACCCAAAAAAGAGTAAGATTACTGCTATTCCCAAACTACACTTTTAAAGTTATTAGAACCCAAAAAAGACACAAAAAGTAGTAAATGTACTCCCACATAGCCTTGGATGAACTCAAGCATCACAAATGGCCACTCAAAGGCACTACAGCTCACTCCTATAGAAAATAATGGAGCGATGGAAATAATATAACACCACATAGGGAAAAAAGATTCTTTTGACGTTTACGTTAAACACATACATTTAATTCTTTTTAGTGTTAAAGTGTTAGATTAAAAAAGAATATTTATTTTATCATTTTTACAATTACAAATTAACTTATTTTGAAAAAATAATGAAATTATACTTTTATGAAAACTTTAAAAAATATTTCAACTAAATACAAAATACATAATCTTAATACAATTATCTACATATTGAAATCCTCTTTTCATTTTGACTAAAAATAATATTTATAAATTAAATTAATATATTTTAATCATGTAATAAAATATAATTTGATGAGTTCATGTGATGTAACATTTTATTTTGTTAGTCCAAGGTTCATCCCCCCCCGCCAGTGGCGTTGATCTCCGCCTACTTGTGAAAAGTTACTAGAAGTAACGTTATACTCGTAAATTCTTAGATGTCTCCACCTCCTGTTTTTAAGGGGTGGGGACATGTAACTCTGCACCTAGGGGTCATCTACACTCAGAAATGGCGAATAGTGAAAAAGATTTAGACCGAGGTTCAGGAACATGTTTAGACATGAGCAAATCTACACTTGTAAAGTTATCTTTGTGAATTGGGCCTTAGGTGTTATTGTAAATATTAGTGAATTAGCACAAACAATTGCCTTTTTCCCAGGAATAGGCAAACTATGAATGAAGAGTATCATGCCGTTCTAGTAATATCTTTGTGAATCAGTTCGTAGAGGCAGTATATTTCAGTTCATGTAGATGGCTTACTCATCGTGGTTCTGCAGTTTCAAAGGGCTGACGTTTAGGCTCTGTAGAGAAAAGTCTAAGGAAGTCCCCAAAGTTTTGTCAGTACTCCAGCAAGAGTGTTTCGAATCATCCATGCCTAATGTCTGATTCTTAGAAAGAAAGATTAACATTTACTTTTGCGCTCAGAGGCTGAGGCCCTTTGCTCCTTTTGTTCTTAGTTTGAGTGAAACAAATAAAAAGGCTCTTGCCGAATGTAGTGGGTGTAAGAATTATAAAAAAAGAAACACCATTACAAATTTTATGAAAGCGACACTATTTCTGTGGCCAGTGTCGGCCAGACATAAATGGCAGTTTCTTCAAATGATCCAGTTTGTGACTTGTGGCCTTACTATATATAAGTATGTATTAGGTGCTATTGCAAAATTCGAAACTAAATTTATCTGCACCAAAATGTTGATTTGTGATCAGGCTTTACACAGACTTCAGAGTGTTAAGCAGGGGCGGTGCTATCAATAGTGCAACAGGTGTAGTGGCACCAGGGCATATGGGTAGAAGGGGCCCATTTCACCGCAATTTATGGCAGATTTTACCAACAAACAAGCGGCTCCGTATCTTTTCCTGCAATAGACACGATCTAGTAATAGTATAAGATGTAGAAAAATTGGGGTAAAGTATATGGATTAATCATATTTTATTATAATGCCAAAGTAATATTTATTTTCTATCAAATCAACATCACAAAGGAAAAGACAGTACCAACCCAGAGGAGAGTCTCTTCAGAGAGGTGAAGGATTAATTCGGATTAATTCGGAAGGAAGTCTCTTTACTTCCTGATCAGGTTTGATGAGGTGATGGTCTGTGGGTGCTGTCGGAGGTGCACATTGTATGGGAGTACTCAGGCTTCTGCTTACTCCTGCTGATGGTGTAAACCAGCACCAACAGTACTCCTGCAATGCCTGTAGATAGGTGCTCTCTCCACTGCGTGTCTCTGAGACTGAAGCGACATACCCCCATCCACTACCTTCCGTCATGGCCCAGACGGCCCCACTAAACATCCTGCATAAGAACACACTTACATTCACTCCAGCGAGCCCACCATGATACAGCTAGACCTACCAATGTCTTGAGGGTCTCATGTGAAACTTCAACCCAGTTATACTTAAGGACTTACTGCTCTACATGCTGACAGTCCACTGATATCTTATATACTGAGGCCACCAATGGGGTGTGCTGGAGTAATGGCAGGAGTATAACGGAGGGCAGGCGTATGTACGTGGCAACCCTGCTGCAATTTAGGTAAAAGAAACAACTCACTTAAAATCAGATTTCTGTGGGTGTCGCACATCTCTGAATAGAATAACATGTTTTGGAAAATAGTAGAAATAGAAAATTGTGTTTTTGAGACAGAATTTCTGTACATCATTTTGTTACTTTCTCCATAGTTGTAGCCAAAGACTCCTAATAGTATGTAGGTTTGATAGGGTTGTTTTCCTCTCAGCTCCAAACCATCAATCCCACCATACACAACAGAAATATGAATGTAATCAGTAATTTATTAATAGGTTGAATTCAACAATTGTGATCAATAATAACAGAAATTGGTTAATCTCCTGACTGTGATCTATTTAAAAATTGGTATTCAATATATGGAACACAGCAGGAAGATCGCTCCAGGTTACCTCTTTCTCATTGAGCCTAATCCCTCATCCTCAGCGTAAACAGGGAAGAGTTGCATATTTCAGGCTTAGATGTTGCTTGGACATACGGCGTGGGTATGACTGGCAGAAGATGGATTCCTTTGCGAATTGTACGCTATATTTGGGATCAAAGAAACAGAGAGATCTAGGTACTGAACACAAAGTCACTGCCTCGTTAAATGAGTAGTTGGCAGTCAGAGACCTGCAGTTCTCCAGACGAGGGGGCAGTCTAAAAAACCTGTGCTTTACCTATGAACGCTGTTGAACATGAAAGATGTAACTGTAAAAGACGAAGGGGCAGATTTACTATTTTTCACGTAGCGCACTGCAGCAGCTGCAAATGCTGCGCTGCGCTACGTGAAAAGGAGAGAGGAGGAGAGCGCCCTATTTACTAAAATAAGGCACTCTCCTCCCCTCTCGCTAGAGCCGGTGCTGAAATCAGCTGCCGTGTGCCACGGAGACACCTTTGCGCCATGGTGCAAGGGTGTCTCCGTGAGTATAGCATAGGTTTTGTACCCTTCCAGTACAAAATACTACACACAGACTCACTTTAACCATTTACCCACTTTGTATGTGTGCTGTACAGTGCAGCACACTTGCAAAGTCGGAAAAGGAAGGAGAAATGAAAGCGTTTCCCCTTCCTTGCACCTACTTGAAAAGGGCACCGTTTTCTCATGCTAAACCCTGTCTACTTTATTTAGTAAATTGGGTTTAGCATGAGAAACCTTGGGTGGTTGCATGGGAACGCTCATGCACCACCCATGGTACGGCCCCATGGCGCTACACAAGTTTAGCGCTAGAAAGATAATTGTTAAAAAAAAAGATTTTGCGCCGATTTGCGTCACTTTTGTGATGCAAACACGGTGCAAAATCTTAGTAAATCCCCCCCTACATACACAACCCCTTGAAATGGGAATCCGTTGATACAAACAGAGATGTGCGGCCACGTGAATCTGGTACACTCAAATGAAAGAGTTAGCATATACAATATTTTATCGCTGATACACAACCACAGTATACTTAATAGGCACTTTATGATCAATTTGAATTTGTGCTGGAGATGTTTGGGGGAATGGTACACGCTCATATACCTCCAGCGAGAATGTAGAGTGATATGCGGTACTTATGGACCATCTTCGATACTGTGTTTATGCTCCCTTCCAGGTCAGATGTCTACAGCAGGCTATCGCCTTATCATCCAAGAAGAACGGCATGATTTTGTGGCTCGTGCATCCAAGGCTCTGACATCAGCAATCCGCATCCAAAGATTCAGGCTGCTTCCTACAATCTCAGTCGGACCATTCGATGATGGCCCAGCTGGATCACCTGGGTTACTGTTCTTTCCTCCTTCCTTGTAGTCCCTTCCGGTGCACTCCCACTGGAATGCAGGTCTTCACAAACACTAGGAGTAAAATAAATAAGACCCAGGCCAGAAATAATCATTAGTGTGTTTAAAAATTATAACAGGGATTTGGCTGACAAAAGATCTAGTAGTCCTGCTCCATGCCCAGCAGGGCCCCAACGAGCGGGTCACTCATATGCCGGTTGGGGCCAGGACTACTATTCCCAGTGGTCCTGCTGAGGTCCCCAGAATGCCCATGAGCTACCCATTGGATGGACAGGCTACAGTATTTCACGTCCATTGAAAAAATGAAGTGGCCCCTAAAGGATGACTGTTCCAAACATCCGAGCTCTGGTCTCCATTCGTTGACTGTAGAAGGGTACGGTAGGGGGGAGAACAGAACACACTAGGCCCATTCATCCATCAAAGTTTCCATTGTATGACCGGTGGTCGTCAAGTGAACCCAGCACCACCTGGATGGGTCAGCGAGGAGAGGCTAAAGCAGACCCAAGGTAACGGCCATGAAGAGGCATGAACGTCACACGTAAATATGATGATCCCAGTCTTGGAAAAACTGTAGTCTAGTTGCATGGGGCGCCAGTTGGGGCTAAAGAAGGTTAAAAATAGCACCAATAAAGCAGTGGACAATAGAGAGGAAAAACGAAAATAACAATATAAATTTAATTGTTCCAACGGTTAACTTTACAACTAAAAACGTTACAAAAAATATCTAAAACGTAAGAACTGCAACCACGCCATTAGCCTCCTATTGGAATCCATGTATTCTGCCTCTTAGTCTGGGCACTTACCTGCAACGGCAGCCACCGTGAGCAGAAGGAGTCCATGCCACAGGGGCTGCCTGGCTGCCATGCTGGGCGGTGCCAGGGCGAAGAGTGCGGGGCAGTCACAGGGTTCAGCGGCAGGACACTGCAAGCAGAGCCGCACTCTCCCACCTGACTGGCGTGTTATATCAGCAGCCCACTTCCTGCGGGGGAAATGTGAGAAACTCCGCTTCACGTTGCAGAGCAGCAATACTACTGCTTCTTAGCAGTAAGGAAGTCCAGCTTCTGCCAGTGTCTGTGGCTCAGAAAAGGAACATGCAATCAGGGCCGGCTTCAGCACTGGTGCCGCCCTGTGCGACAATGTTTGTTGGCGCCCCCCAATGACCACCTCTGCCACCGATTCCCTCACTACCACCCTTTAACAGTGCCCCTCAAGTATCCCTAGCCACTCTCAGATTCATTAGTTTTATATCAGACTCACATTGCACATAGACAATCATACTGGGTAAATCAGTGTATAGGAAATGTTACATAAGACAGAGGACTACAAGGTGTAGGAGTCACATGTCATCCATACTAGTAGACAGTATAGTTTAAGAGTCCTTGGTCTGGAAAAGCACATATTCAGAATTTGAAACGTAACACCATTGTTAGGGGTTCTCTTTAATAATAAGATTTGATTTCTACCCAAATGAACCCTTTTTGCAAGATTAGGATAATGAAAGACTGGGCAAAAAACATTTAGCTCTAATATATACCTTACAGTTTGCATGCAGCTCTTTGATGACAGTTAATAGCTCCAGGCGCGGTCGGTGGTAGGAGTGCCGGTCAGGCGGTGACGTGGGGCGGGGGAGGGGCAGGGTGGGGGGTAGTAAACTACGGATTAAGGCCCAATACAGGTAAGTAAACATTTAAATAAATAAAACGAATTTCGTTGCGCGCACTGCATCGCATTTGGCGATGCAGCGCTCACAACGAAATTCGTTTTATTTATTTAAATGTTTACTTACCTGTATTGGGCCTTAATCCGTAGTTTACTACCCCCCACCCTGTCCCTCCCCCGCCCCACGTCACCGCCCGACCGGCACTCCTACCACCGACCGCGCCTGAATAGCTCACTGTTCTGTATTAGGATTTTAACTTATAAACTTCAAGTAACAAATGGATCTCTCTGACAAAAGCAGTAGCCTACCGACCTATTTACATTATAGGCACTTTGCGATCTGTATGGTACACGTTCTTTGTAGCAGGCATATTAACCCTCTGCGCTACCTTATGATGAGTCAAAACTTCCACTAGACAAATCTCCGGTCTGTCTACAGGAAGAACACTAATCACAGGAGTTACCTTTACATTTTTATTGATACCAGAAAATTGCTGGAGGCCGGCAACACGGCAGCAGGTGCTTTTAAAACGATAATATACTTGCACCAGTTGCACCACCCTAGAGCCAGCCCTGAGTACAATGCTTTCTCCTCCTGAAGCTGCAATATGTTTTTCAAGTTTCCCTGCAGAGACACTCTCAGCAGCTCATTAACATCCATGCAATAGATAGTTTCCTTAAGGCCTAGTGTTCCCTGCAATAACCTGGAACTTGCAGCAATACAATAACATTCACTGCAAGCATTGCAATACATTAAAAATCACTGTAATAGAGGCAGGGGCGCAACTAGACCTGAACTTCGGGGGTGGAGGGGCTAACACTCCCAGCAATGGAGCAGAACAAGCATTTCCAGAAGTGGGGTCAGCGCTAACCTCATAGCCATTATATGAGGAACAAGAAGTGACAAATCTCCCTCCTTCCCTTCGCGGCAAAAGTCACTGAGAAGACCGTCAACGCCCAACTCATTAAATTCATCGAAGAGAACTCCATCCTCGACCCCTCCCAATCCGGATTCCGCAGCAACCATAGCACCAAGACCGCCCTACTCGCCGCCACAGACGACATCCGCACCCTCCTCGACCAAGGCCACACCGCGGCCCTGATCCTACTTGACCTCTCCGCAGCCTTCGACACCGTCCGCCACCGCACACTCACCACCAGACTCCAGCACGCCGGCATACGGGGAACCGCCACGAATGGCTCAACTCCTTCCTTACCGGCAGGACCCAAAGAATCAGACTGCCACCCTTCCTCTCAGAATCCACAGAAATCAACTGCGGAGTGCCCCAGGGATCATCACTCAGCCCAACTCTCTTCAACATCTACATGGCCCCCCTCGCCACCATCGTTAGACAGCACGGACTCAACATAGTCTACTACGCCAACGACACCCAGCTCATCCTCTCCCTCACCAAAGACCCCGTCACCACCAGACTCAGCCTTCAGGAAGGTATGAAGGACGTCGCATCCTGGATATGCAGCAGCTGCCTGAAGCTCAACTTGGAGAAGACGGAGGTCCTCATCCTCGGACCCTCCCCCACCGCCTGGGACAGCAGCTGGTGGCCCACCGCCCTCGGCAGCCCACCCACCCCCACTGACCACGCCTGGAACATCGGCATCGTACTCGATTCCTCCCTCTCCATGACCCGACAGGTCAAAGCCGTCGCCTCCACCTGCTTCAGTACCCTCCGCATCCTTCGCAAGACCTTCAAATGGATCCCCCCCGAATCAAGAAAAACCGTCACCCACGCACTGATAACCAGCAGACTAGACTACGGAAACGCCCTCTACGCCGGAATCAACAAATCTTTGATCCACAAACTGCAGACCATACAGAACACCGCAGCCAGGCTCGTCCTCGGCATCCCTCGACAAGAGCACATCACCCAACACCTGCGAGACCTCCACTGGCTCCCAGTCAGAAGAGAATAACCTTCAAGATACTTACCTACGCCTTCACATGCCTCCACAACACCGAACCCCAATACCTCAACGATAGAATCTCCTTCCACGTACCCAAAAGAAACCTCTGATCCGCCGACCTTGCCCTCGCCGAGACCCTGAGCATCCGCAGAGCCAGAACAGGCGGAAGGGCTTTCTCCTACAACGCGGCCAAGACCTGGAACGAACTCCCAATCAACATCAGACGCGCCCCCTCTCTGAACATCTTCAGGAAGACACTCAAGACCTGGCTCTTCGACTGAACGGAGCTGCATACCACCCCCCCCCCCCCCAGAGCCTTGAGACGCTCACGGGTGAGTAGCGCGCTTACAATTCTCTGATTGATTGACAAATTGTGCAATTTAAGCATATTGGACACACCTGATAGTATAACAAATATATTTTTGTTGATTTGACACTGTTCCTAGGCTTCAACTCATTGCAAGTCCAGGAAAATACTTCTGACCCATTGGTGACTGATGCTACAGTTTTAGTTTACCCAATGCAATGTTGTAAAATATTCAAGGGTGAGGCTGTCCTTGTGTACAGGTCTGAAATATTAAGCTTAGTACCAGTGCTTAATTTGACCCGGTAGTTGCAGGTTGAGCCCACTGGCACTCCTTTCCAGGGTCCCACATATATTTTTCCTCATCAGACTTTGTTAAAGAACAAGAGAGAGAAAAACATGAAAGGAATACAGGAGGAAGACAAAGATGTCAAAATTGTGACCAAGAAAGAAAGCAGAGAAGAAAAACAACCTGCTAGAGTGAGATAGAAGGGCATGGAGAGCCTGGTGGTGGATGAAGATGTCCCAGAGTAGAATCACGTTTAGGCAGTCTTGGTATTTGGCTCTCATGATATTTGAAATTGCTGGGTACAGGCTCCTGAGCAAGACTTTGAGCCCCGGCATTTAATATTTTACAAATTAATGACTGCTTAGTGCGTTACCACTCATCACATTGGGATGTGTAAACTGGTAAGTCACAGATTCAATTCCCAAAATACCATTCCTTCTTTCTGGGTTAATTGTATGCAATAAGTTGGCAATATAGCTACCTGTAAATACACTGCCACACACCTGTGCTACACTAAATAAAAATCCAATGGTTATTGTTAACATGCCACATTGAGTAGTTCCCATATATGTAGCATATTGAGCCACATCCATGCAGGAAAGCACCAGGCAAAAAAAGTTGCAAAGTAGGGGGTATTATGGGCAAAGGTGCCAGCTTTGATAGTAGAGTTCGAGCTAGAATACAGATGTAAAGTTATTTATTTCGAAAGTTTGGTCCAATTCCCTAAAGAGATGAAAAGAATCAAAGGCAAGGGAGAAGTCATTCTGGTTCCTCATTTGAATCCATTGCAATGTTTAAATCATCCCATGTGGAAGTCAGTGCTGTTTTTGTGCCACAGCCGTACCAGAATCTGTTTTGGTAATCTGAGAGAAGGTTACTTTCTTCGAATAATGTAGATATTTGTCTTGAAGTTGATCTTTCAAATTTTTTGTCTAGAAACAATTGGTTATTGACCAGACGTTAGAAGGAGCCGCTGTTTGAAGGCCTTTTTGTTTTAGACAGTCTTTTTGGGAAAAGACTGCTAGCCAAGGAGCTATTGATATTTCTGGATGGAGTGGCTGTAGAGCTACTAATGAGGAAATTGTTGCATATATGAGCAGGACGTTAGTCTGCCGGTGATCATGCTGGCCTACAAGCTTTTGCAGCCTTGATGAAGTCCTGTGTGGTCACGAGGCTAAAGGTGAGTAACTGTGGTTGTTTCCATGATTTGTTTCTTAGTAAACTGTACACCCCAGTTAGAATTGTGATTGAGCAATGGAGAGGGAAGCAGAGGCTGTAAAATTATTTGGAGGGTTGGAAGGAATGCAGGCGTGCTAGGCACACAGCAAGGTTAAGTGGTGAGGCCTTCGACTGTGCTCCCAAGGCATCAGGATGTCCTACGGGACTGTCACTTCAGGTACTGTGGTTGGAGGACTCTTTTTCCTTTGAATTCTTCTAGCAGGTCTGTTTTTGTGACCATCCGGCCCATCATCAGCTCTCTCTGTTCAGATCTCCTGTCTCATGTTACGGTCTCTTGACCACTGTCTACTCTTTAGGCTACAGGTCAGCTTTCAAGGACAGAGAGCAGGTTACTCTGAAAGAACAAGGCAGGCATCATGTTGCATGGTGTTCCTGGCTACAGTCAGGTTTTCCTGCTGCCTACTCCTGGGTTGTTCTTCAGAAGAAAAGATTTGAACATCTATGTTGCTCTCCATTTATAGGTTGAGCAGTGGCTATTTCTGTAGGTGTGTGCTGTAGAGACATGGGCAATAATTGGAAAGAATTTATATTTAGTTCAATGATTACACACTGAGACACAAATAAGCATCAGTTGAGTATCCATGCAATGACACATTTAACGGTGTCCGCTAAACATGTACAGAGTGAACAAACCATAAAAGAGCCCATATTAATTTAGGAAAAATATAACATTGCATGAATATGCTCTGCTAGAAAGGATACATAATCCAACAAAACAATTGTGCACTACCTAGCTCCTTGTAGTCACTGTCATCCACTTACTAAGATTTCAATGAGTCAAAGGCGCAATAGGTGCAGACAGGAACTGTGCAAGATTATTTTCAATAAATGAAAACAATGTGATTTTGAATAAAACAAAGTGTTATAAAACCACTGCACTGCTTCTGGTCAATTACTAATACTCTGAAACAGCCAGGAAAAGTTTATTTTGTATTTTTATTTTTTATAAAATTTTATTAACAAAACAGTTGGCCACTTACAAAGAATCATCACATCTATGAACAGTGGATCCCAACGCATCTCTGCCTTGCGTATTACATCTTCATTGCATATATAAGTGATATTTTTGCTCACGTCCTCCCGCCTATGTCTTGTACATCGTATAATAGCCCATTGTCCTACATGTCCCAAGTGTGCGCCCAATATGGTTGACGTGCTTCAGAGCCCACATACAATTTGGCAGGGTGAGGTTATGTAAACAATGCTATATAGTATCAGGGGGATGAGGCATCCGCGCTCTGTGCAGCAGAAGAGATGGCACGGTATCGGAGATAAGAGGTGAATGGTTCCCATATGTCCCGGGGGCGGCTCCCCTGCGCCATCAAGTCCCAATAAGCAGACAACTATTCATGGCAATAAGCAACATCTGTGAGCCACTCCTTGGTTCTAGGGGCCCGCGATCTCCCACAAGGCATTGCCACCTGTCGTTTTGCGATGAGAAGCAGCAGTGCAACCAGCTTGCGGAACTCCAGAGGGGCGTCCTTAACGTACCCCAGCAGCCCCAACAGCGTCCAGGATATGACTGATATACCTATAATGTCTTCCAATATGTGAAAGACCTCTTCCCAGTAGGCCGCAATTGCAGGGCAGCGCCAAGCGAGATGCATGAAATCGGCGCGCGGTGCGTGACAGCACAGACAATGGGAATCTGAAATCAACCCCATCTGAAACAATTGTGTTGGTGTACGGTATAGACTGTGTAAGAATTTAAAATGAATCAAGCGCAAACGGTAGTTGGGAGATAGCATCTCTAACTGACTGCAGCAAACGACGATTGCACGTCAGACAGGATAAGTGCAAGGTCTGCGTTCCAGACCTCGCGTGTCTTTGGAGTAGTCACTGGCGCGGTTTGTTGCATGTGATGGTACAAGGAGGTAATCATCTTGCGCTGCGAGGGTGGTGTGTAGATGTGCTCCAGGGCCTGCAGTGTCCTCGGAGGGCCTGGAAAGGTATCGTGTAATGCACGGCACATTGCCTGTAACTGGAAATACAGGAGAGCATCTAATGGCGCCAAAGGAGCCGCTTTGGACGCCCCCGGGGAGTTGAGAAATCGGTCGCCTGGGTACAAGTCTCAAGTGTATGTATATTCAGCCTCTTCGCGCGGCTGTTTGCACCTATGTCTTGTAGAGAAGGTAGCGAGGGGTGATTAACTACTGGAACTGATGGGGCATAGAGCTGTGCAGTGCCTGTGCGCCTTCCGAGCCCCTCAGACGCCCAGTGCATACATTGAATGGTATCAATTTCAGGGGCAGGAGATTTATATAGGAGAAACAGAGCCGTGGCTAGTGGCTAAGGGGAAGCTCTATCTGTCTCAATCGCGACGTGTGGTTGAAAAGGTGTGGGATGAGTCCAGTAGTGTAAAAAATGTGCCTGTGCACAGAGCGCATATAGTTGAAAATCCGGTGCACCCAATCCCCCCTGCGATTGCGGCAGTGTTAGTACCTCGTATTTTGCCCGCTGTTGCTTGCCTACCCAAATAAGTGTGGTTAGTTTAGAATGAAGTCGCTTGAAGAAGCTAACAGTGAGTGGAATCGGAATATTCACAAATAAATATAGAAATTTGGTAATACTACCATTTTTATAATGGCTATACGCCCCGCTATAGACAGGGCCAGTTTAGACCAAACTGGTATTCGCTCCTCCAACCAATGCATTGCTTTCCCAAAATTGCATTGCCATATCTCCTCAGTGCTTCTGCTTAGCCATATGCCTAAATATTTAACTGGGCCCTCGGCCCACTGTAGTGGGTAGTCCAGCATGAAATGAGCAGTCCCTTCTGTTAGGGGAATAAATCTAGTTTTCGCCCAATTCACCTGGATTCCTGAGAGGCCACCGAAGCGGACTACCTCGCAAATCAGGGGGTCCAAATTGGTTTCCGATTCTCTCACATACAAGGTGACAACTGAAGCAGGGTCTAGTTTTTACCATATAGTGCCCCAGGCCCATTCTGTCCACATCTGAAGCATAAGAGTCTCAATTATCCCTGCCAGCCCACAGACAGGGTTGTGTTAAAATTGTCCACACTGCATTGAGCGTCTAGCAGGCAGTAGGCCCCTTGCCCTCCTGTATACTCAGATGTACATCTTTCTGACCATCAAGATGTAGCAATAACAGGATATGTCTGTCATTTAGGAGAACAAAATTGGCCAAGAGTAAGGAGTGGGGGCCAACTGGGCCAACTGGGACTTTCCACCTTTTGTATTCTTCTGGTTTTTAAAAAAGTTTCCAAGAAGTGACGCAAATCATTTTCGATAAATGTTCAATTTCATTATGATTTACGGTCAAACATCAAGTGACCTTTTGGTAAACTTTTGTAATATAGTGTCACTACTATTTTCCTAATATTTACGAGAAGTGACCAAAGTGCGTCATGATCTGCGGTCAAAGCACCTGCTAATGTCGTGATTCTGTGGTCAATAGTTCTTCATTAAAAAAGAGTATAAAAGAGCTGCCCTCAGTCCATTCGACGGACTACCTCGCACAAATGAACCCTTGGGTCATGACGTGTGTGTGTGCCCCCTCAGCCATCTTCTCTAGCATCTTCTCTAGCATCTTCTCTAGCATCTTTGGCTGAGGCTATAGTGCTTATTATATTTTGAAATTGTCTCTTTCTCTCTCCTCTGCATTGCCGTGATTTTTAAACTTACAAAATTGCATGATTTACTTTTTCATCTAGGAAGGTGTCTCTGAAACTTATTATCTTCTAGATTACACAATGCTATTTTTGATTAACAATGTGCCTTTGACATTCATTGTTCAAACTTGTTCTTCGAATAAAGTGCAATTCTGACTCAGTTCCTGCATTTCACACGTGTCTTATTATTATAGATAGTACATTTAAAGGGTGAAAAAAACCACCCTGCAACACATCATCAGCATATAAAGATATAATAAGTCCCCGAGATGTGAAGCCTAGCCCTCTATCGGCATGATTCTGACGTAATCGCGCCGCCAAGGGTTCCATAGCAATGGCGAAGAGAATTGGCGAGAGCGGGAAGCCCTGCCTCATTCCCCGTGTGATAGGGAAGGGCTCCGAGATTAGTCCATTGAGAAGTATTCGGGGCATGGGTAGTGTATATAAAAGTCGAATTTGCGCAATGAAGCTAGGACTCAGACCAAGCCTCTGTAGCAAGGGAAAGAGATAGTTCCACTCTAGCGAGTCAAAGGCTTTGGTGGCGTCAAGCAGCGCAGCCACTGCTGGGAATTGTGGATGCAGAAAATGAATAGCTGCAAATAAAGTTCGGAGATTGTGAGCTGTTGACCTTCCGGGAACAAAGCCAGACTGGTCCGGTCTGATCATTACCGGTAAGAGTAATTGAAGGCGATTGGCTAGCACTTTGGCGAATATTTTATTATCAGTGTTTATTAGGGAGAGTGGCCGGGATGAATCACAATGGTTGGCCGGTTTTTCAGGTTTGAGCAGTGTAATTATAACCTCTTCCCTGAGAGACGGGGGCAGGGCTCCCGCTTCTATGGAGTCCTGATACATATCTAGTAGTTTGGGCGCTAGTAGCTGGGCGTATTATTGAAAAAGACAACGACCACCACATGAATTGATAATAATTATAGCCTCTGTGTACAATAGTCAGAGCTATTTAAAATGGTTCGCTATCAATCGAGTCGACGACGTTTCGACCCTCTTGCAATGTGGGGTCTCCTCAGGACCAAGGGGTAAGGGACAATCTGATTGTAGTATTACAGCCGCGTGAGAGGCACATAAAGTGACTCGATTGATAGCGAACCATTTTAAATAGCTCTGACTATTGTACACAGAGGCTATAATTATTATCAATTCATGTGGTGGTCGTTGTCTTTTTCAATAATTGTGGAAACCAAGTTCTGTATATATCACATGTCTGTTCACAATGTATTAGATGGTTTCATTTGCTTGGGACATATAATCACTGTTGTGGTTCTTCTCGGTCGGTGTATGTATTGTTTTTGAATTATAAAAATTTGGATAAAAAAAGAATTATTATGAACACCAAGTCTGCGAGGCTCTCTTTTTCTGACATCCTTAACCCTAAATGATCGCGATTGTGCATTTTTAATTACCAGTATAGATTTATTGTATTCCCGCTAGAACCGTTGTTTTTGGATACATTCTACTCTGTCGAGGCGCAACGTAAGTAAATCTAGTTTGGAATCTATATTTTTAGACTAGTTTTGACGTCTAGCGGGATTTCCTTCAGGTCGAGTTCCTGTTCGTCATAATCCTCCACTTGGTTGGACGCCTCCCCATTTCTTTCTGCAGTGTCCACTTGTTTGGCGCTGCTCTTTTCCTCTCAAATGTTAGTTTAGTTTGGCGTCCCTCATGTTTGCCCATCATTGGTGAGTCTAGGGGCCAGCATCTGTTAATTGGATGGAGGAAGCAGTGCAGTTGTGTACAGCGCTCTGAGGATATCTACAAGTCCTGCAGCGCAAGCACCTGGGGACCTTCACCACGGTCCCCTCACACTGCTCCACATGCCTGCTAGTGTCTGGGCAGCGCAGGAGGCCGCACCCCTCCACTCTCAGTTCAAAGGCCAACTGTCGACTAATAGTGACCAGTAGGAGTTAGCATTTGCAATAGTCCCTCTCTGCAAGGGCCGTCGCAGCACGGGTGTGTTTTAGGGCTCGTGCCTGCGTGGGGACGATTTGGCCTTACCTCCGGTTAGTGGAGGAGCGTTCCTGCCAATGGTCGCCAGGTCAGCAAGCACATCCCGCCAGCTAGCACCTCTCCGTTGCCTCTCTGGCCGCCCGCCTTGGTGTCTGTTCATCTAGGGCGTGGCAGGCTCTTGGTTGTTCCACTAATTATGGCCGCCATGTGTGGCCGCACCAGGGCCAGCAGCCGATTAGGAGGCGAGGCGGGGGGATAGGCCGCGCTACGTGTCTTCTGATCTGCAGGAGCGGCCTCTCGCCCAGTATCTGGCTCTCATCAGCACCAAATAGGCCGATCGTCAAGGCTGCGCCCCCACGAGGCCGCGGTCGTCCACACAATGTCCCGCAAGCGAGCCCTGCAGCTCCAGGCTCCACACGGCCAAATACTCTTCAAGCAAATGGAAGGAGCCAGCGGATTCCCTGGGGCCAATCCATTGAGTGTGTCACTGCCTGCGCTTCACCGCCTCTGATACCGGCGTCCGCACACCACCAGGGATAGGGATCATGCAGGCGGATCATCTGAGGCTCTCCCCGCTTGCTCATCCAGCCGGGTGAGGGCAGGGTCCCTCCGCTCACTTCAGTGAAGTTAGGCCGCACCTCCGCCAGGCCGCAGCCACTGCCACAGCGACTCACCAGCAAGTTCCGCAGATCAGGCTCCACTCGGTCCAATCACTGCACCGATCTGGGCCGCCCGTGCCAGCAAGGGCCCCACTGGTGTAGATGCTGCTAGTGGGTGCCCCAGGTGCAAGTTATTTATCGGATCCCAGACTAGGCCGGCAGAGCTCGCTTACTGCGCGCCATCTTGCGGCTCGGCGAGACAACGCCCCCACAGCCTGGAAAAGTTAAGATACTTGTATAGTGTTGTGATGCTCTTTTTATTAAAGCACCATAGGTAATGGATGTGTTTTAGAACTTCTGAGATTCACAGTTTAACTTTTTAGGTATAGCTGCACATCGCAGCAGTCACCTAACCGTATGTGATCAACAGAACAAGAGCTTTAAAAAGCATACCTAAGAGAGGGGCTTCGTCTCCACTCACATGTTGGTTACCTTGACTGGGCAGAAGGCGTGTGCTGCCATTGAGAAACAGTGCTTGTCGTACTCCTGTTGGCTCCTGAGGAGAGTTCAGTCACCTAATAAAAGGTAATGATGTGACAGTTTGCAGTGGAAAGACTCCTTTACCATGTGGTAATAGTTTGGCTAATAATATTCCAAAAGAGTCATGACTTGCTCACTGTGTGCATTAACTACACTGTGGACCATGTTTTCATGGATAGTCTAATCCTATTGGCGAATAGATGTTTTCATTAAAGATGTTCCCTCATTCAAATTGGCTGTGTTATCCACATTAATGCCACAAAGGCATCTGTGCAGGTTTTTTTCTTCCCCATTTATGTTTGTACTTTGAAAAATAAGCAATTGGTTCTGCCCTTCCATCCCAGTCCTCCAATGGATATGCATGTTGTTGCAGCTCCAACGTGCCTTATGCTGATCCTTCCTGCTGCATCAGTGCACTGTCTCAGTTTGCTCTCCCCAACTGCAGCTTCCCGCACACATGCAGCTCTCTGAAGCCATGGGAGCCAGATTCACAGTTATTGGGATAGCCTGGACCACATGGCTTAATTTTGACTATAAATTGGGAAACATTACAGGCAGGTCAAGAGGGCAACACTTTTTAAATGTAAGCAATTATATCCATTTTATGATTAGACAATGCTGTTATTTGATTGTAAAATCTCAGCTCCTGCCCTTTCTGCAGAGACAGAGCGCACTCTACTCTTAATCTGTCCCCTCTATACCCTGCAAATTCTGTTCACTACTGCAGGCTAAAGATCTATGTAAGTGGTGGGGTGTGATACTTCCCCCAAATATCAGCAAGCAAAACGAGTAGACAGACTACTTGTAGGTGGTTTCAGGGAGAGTGGGCTTCTCCCCTGAGAATTGTTTGAAACTTTTAAGGTCAAATGTTCTAAAACGCCATAGACCCTTGAAGGGAATTCATGATTTATTCCAGTACTTTCATGGTGCATCAGGGAAGCCCAGCCTTTCCTAGGAGTAGATCACATTTTTTCAAATGTCATAAGTCAAAAATTACTTCCACTATACCAAGGTAAGGGGTGAGCCCCTTTTGCCAAGGAGTACATACAATATGACAATGCCAGAAATTTGCCATGGATACTTAAGCCATAGTCATGGGCACCTCTAAAAATTCTGTCTGGTATACAAGGGTCAGCATTTTTCCATTGACACCCCAAAGAAAATGAGTACAAGATCTCTTATGACAAGAATTACCTCAATGTCAGTTCCAGCATTTTATTACTGATCCACCCCATATGCTAAGAATTAAGTGCATCATGTCAGGGCCTTCGGCCGGCATGGTGGTGCGTTATGTGTCCCTGCCGCTGGCCATGGCTGGGCTAGTGGCTTTCTCAGTTAGACGGTTCGAGTCCCCACAACTAATGATGGTGTCTTAATAGAAGCATATCAGGGTCTGCAGTTTGCCATAGGTAACACCTCTCATCCATATGCTATTAGTGCCCTTGTCCATAAGGCAAGAATAACCTCCAGTATTCCAGACCAGCAGCACACTTGCAAGCATAACACACATACACTCACACACAAACTCATACACACACATATACATTCTCTTATGCTCATTCTCTCACACACTCAGTTTCACACCCTCTCCCACGCATTCTCACTATATCTCTTGCACTCTTTCCTACATTTGTACTCTGTCACACTCACACACACACACACTGCCACTCATACTCCCATTAGTTAATCTGCTTTTATTGTGCTTTACTGCTGCTTCTGCTATACCTGTCTTGCCCATTTTACATTCCAATGAGGATCTTTAGTTTTAGATCACTTGCAAGACAGAGGAGTTGTGTTTCGAGGCCCCACCATCAGTCCCTAGCTGGAGGGCTCTGATTGTATCTACCTCAGAGCTGCAGACTAGCCTGATAAATGTATTGATCTTACCTTGCGCCGCATGGGTCGACTGTTTATCCTTGCCCATATTGAGTGGGTCAGGACTTTGGTGCCTACCTTCCTGTGGGACCCAGGTCTTGCTGTTAAGCATGTTTAATGCTTAATAAAAACATATTCTCTATACACTATTAAAAAAAAAAAGACATATTGTTGATGGGGTCTTCCTGTAGTTACTCCTTGGTCCACAGGCTTGGTGAAATGGTTCTGGCCACAGGCGTCAATGTTCCTCAAGGTCCTCTTGAGCCTAGCAGACGTCCAGTTGCCACTGGGCTACCAGTCGCCCGGTATTGTGATCACAGTGGAATCCTTCCTTGGGCAATAACTTGTCTTCTGGGTGACCATGCTGCACTCTAATGATTCTACAGGGTCCAACAGACTCGAGTGCAACTTTTGAGCGTTGGGTCTTGGTCCCTGGTGCTGCACAGCAGCAAGGAGCGGCGATTTAAAGATATGGATTTCCAACTCGCCCCAACAGGGTTCTTCAGCTCTTGTGGTCCTGTGCTGCTAACAGGGGTCAGGCAACTGACCCTTGGAGTCTCATGCTTCTGCTGAGCTCAGGAGTCAACCTCTTTACGAGCAGGACACAGCAGGCACAGTGCCTTCTCCTTTGCTAGACACCAAAATCAGCAGGTGCAGTCCACATCGGTGCAGCCTCTCTCCTCTCTACGCTGGGTACTTGGCGCAGCAGGGCAGTCCTTCTTTGGTCCTCTTCTCCAATCCTTTGAGATCTGAGGTCCGGGTGCCAAGAGTGCCCTTTTATGCCCATAATATGCCATCAGGGTAAGCCGCAGTCAGTAGCCAATGGGCTATTAGGTTCTTTCCCTCCTGATGACCACTTCCTGTGAAGGGTGGCATCTGGCTATCCCACAATTCTCCATTCTACCCATCTTAGAAATGGCAGGACCCCTCGCCTGGCGTGTAGAGCTCCTTAGCGCAACGCAGAGGTGTGGCTACCAAGCGGGCTACACTCCCCTGAAAAAACTGTTTGGCAACTGGTTTCCACTCTCCTTCTCAAGTGCCAGCTTGTTTACCTCAACAATAGAGCAGCTCCTCTCCCAAATGTTCACTATTTGCCCTTCAAAGGCGCTTCTACTTTGAAGCTTGCCTTTTGGGCCAATACCCATGCAGCTTCTTGCCAGGAAGACTTAATACATCTCCCCCATGCAAGCTTCAATTGTTTCCTGGCCTGGGAGTCATTTGCACATCTCCCAAGGAGGGCAGAAAGCTGTCTAAGGGATAGTCCTCGTGTGTAAATGTGAACAGGCACAGGAGACTTTGTGCAACAAGTTACATTCATTTCAACTTGGGCATCAAGTCTGGCTTAATGTAACGAGTTGTTTGATACCTTACAGTATCACTTTTAGTAGTCCGAGTCAGAATTTAGCAGGGCTGCTGTTGCAGCCTGTAACTTTGCACTTGCCATTGGGGCTACCAGCTTTTTCCACAGTAAAAACGACAATTGCAGGTTTTTCCGTTGGAACATGTAAAAACACATGTCCCACCTTTTAACTAACCCTGAGCGGTGAACTCCGCTCCGCTCGCGGAGTTTGCAGAGTTTTCTGCACTCCGCGTTACGCGGAGATCGCGGAGTTCCGAAAAACTCCGCTTCGCGCTGCGGAGCGGAGTTTTTTCCAACGTCAAGTTGGCGACCGCGAGCAAGGAAAATCAACCTCCCGGCGACATTTTTCCTCGTTCGCGATCGTCAACATCAAGTTGGCGAGCGCGAGCGTGGAAAATCAACATCCCAGCGAGATTTCTCAACCCGGGGGGGGGTCAGGTTTCTCATTGCGAGTGGATGCTTGAGAAAGCTGCCGCTCGAGCAAAAATCTACTCGAGCGGCAGAAAAGGAAAGCAGGGACCGCTTGCACTGTGCATGGTGCCGTTCGCAATGATTGCACAGTGCGGATAAGCATCCGGCACTGTGCAATCACTGCGAACGGCATTTTTCTATCGTACTCCACCGCTCGCGGAGCTCTGCGTAGTGCAATAGAGTTTTTTTTGCACTTAGCGGTGTTCCGCATAGTGCAACTCCGCGAACTCCGCCCAGGGTTACTTTTAACACACAGCGCCCTGCCTTAAGACTCTATAGGCCTGCCTTAGGGGTGACTTACATATATTAAAAAAGGGAAGACTTGGCATTGCCACTGCTTTAAGTGGCAAAGTCAAGTTGCCAGTTTAAAACTGCCCTTCTAGTTCGCAGTGGTAGACTAAGAGCCATGATTTACGTTTGTCACGCCTAGGGTGGCACAACCAGTGCTCCACTCCCTGGGCCTTACAAGTTAAGTTAGATTATGCCAATTGGATATAAGGCAATCAAACATACACAGTTTTAAGGTCAGGACACTAGCACTGAGATCTGGTTAACAGGCCTCAGTGCACTCTCAAAGTCGAAAAACCAGCAGCATCAGACAAAACTTTGAGGGTGACCATATAAAAAGAGGCATTTCCTTACATTGCCCCCTCCAGACGAAAGGTGATTAGCAACTAGCCCTTATCCTGGTAATTCTCATCATCTTAGTGGAAGAACTTTGGAAGTGAGTCTCAAACAGGTAGTGTCTCGGTTTCTTCAGAGACCAAACCACAGCAAAGGCTTCCCTCTCAATAGCACTCCAGCACAGCTCTCTGGGGAATGAGTCACTTTCTGATTAAGGAAATTGGCTTATCCTGGCCCAAATCATTGGCGTGTGACAACACTGCCCCAATCCCTTGTCAAAAGCATCAGTCTGGACAATGAAATCCTCACTAAAGTCAGGTGCCTTCAGGGCAGGTGCTGAGCACAGGGCTTCCTTGAGGGTGTCAAAGGCCTTTTGAAATGGCTCAGTCCAGATAACGTTTCTGAGTTGTTGCTTGGAGGTTAGTGCAGTTAGTGGTGCTACTATGGTACCATAACCCTTCACAAATCTCCTGTAGTACCCAGTCAGGCCAAGAAATGCTCTGACTCAGGTCTAAGTCTTAGGAGTTTCCCAGGCCAGAATTATCTAGATCTTGGGTTGGAGAGGTTATACATGGCCTTCACCCACTTGTTGGCCCAAGTACACAACATATCATTGCCCTAACTGGGACTTACATGCCTTGATAGTCAGACTTGCTTGCTGCAGGGCCTAAAGCACTTCGTTGAGGTGGACCATGTGATCCTTCTAGGTGGAACTGAAGACTGTTATATTATCAAGATAAGCTGCACTGAAACTTTCCAGGCCTGACGGTACTAAATTCCCAAACCTTTGGAAGGTGACAGGTGCATGTTTCAACCCAAAGGACATCACTTTAAATTGAAAATGGCCTTCAGGGGTAGAAAAGAAGAACTCACCTTGGCTCCCAGGGTGAGGGCTCTCTGCCAATAACCTGATGTCAGGTCAAAGGTGCTCAGATATTTAGCTGCCTCCCCAACCTATCAATGAACTCATCAGCTCTTGGTATGGGGGGACATCAGTCGAAGTGACTGCATTAAGGCCTCTAACCAACACAAAAACTCATCTCAGGCTTCACTCCTTTGGGGTTGGGATTGGCACCTGTACAACAGGGCTGGCCCAGGGACTACTAGAGGGCTCTATCACCCCCAACATTAGAATGCAACTTGGCACCCTCAGCCTTAATGCTATCTTTGACCTGGTCTAACAACCTGTATATCTCACTTTTATCAACAACTGATGAATTTCGTGGGCTTTCAGTTTAAAATGTTATGTAACTGAAATTTTCTCCTAACTATAACGTCATTTCAATGTTTGTTTTATTAAGTAAATTTCTAGGTTTTTTTTAAATGTAAAATAATATTTTATTACCTTACTTAAAGCACATGGGCTCGCCGGGGTCCACTGCTGGCATGAGGAGGCGGTCCTCTTTATTTAACATTTAACATGGGGGATGGCAGTCCCTGTGGCCCATTTGAGGCTCAGGCAGGGGGGCTGCATGCCCCCTCCCCTTATGTCTAGATATAAATGAAACCAACAGGCGTTTTTTTTTTTATGATGTCACAATCTCGTTGGATGACAACTTTAATAAAAAAAATATATATATATTTGGGCACCGGGGATGGAGAGGTCTCTCTGAATCCTCCACGGGGTTAAGGGGGCAGGGTATCTCTACCCAGCCCCTTATATTACATGAGTCCCCGACTCCTGTAATGTCTGGGTGCAGCATTTTTCTTCATATTGCTGACTGCCAATCAGAGCATGCACTCCCATGGGAGTTTCTCTCATATGGGAGTGAATTGGCCCAATGTTAAGAAAAGCTCCCTGGGCCAATCAGAATGCTCTATTTTTTTTAATTAGGTTCCAGGGACTCTTGTGAGAGTTGCTCTAACACAACCGTCCAGATATACAAATATCTTTGGAGCTTAATATCTCCAAAACTACTAAACGGATCCCCACCAAATTACAAGAAGCACACTTTGTGGACCAAGATCTAGCTTCCTGCCAAATTTGGTGTAATTCTGTTCAGTAGGTTTTTCATTGCCATATAACAATACCGCTTTCCAGAAATGTCTATGGAAAATGCATGGGCATTTTCTGTATTGGGACTCTCTCTTTAGAAAAGCAGACCTAACTATAACTAGTACAACACTTGAAAACCAGAGTTTATCTAATGCATCTTTAATCTACATATACTTACTTCCTTTATGCATCTATATATTTTCCATGTACTTATGGATCTATATATTTATTACTTTCTTCTAATTCAGCATATCCAATGCACTACCCTAGTTCTCACCCCATACCTCTCTCAATATATCTTCTACCTCAACTCTGTGACTCACCTCAAGCCTCTTTCTACTACTCTTTCCCATGCACTACCCTATTTCTCACCTTATACCTCTATCAATATATCCTCTACATCCACTCTCACATTCGTCCCAAACCCCCTACCACTACTATGATCCCCAAAATAGCCCTTTCTAGAATCTCCCCTACTCTACCCCTCCTTGCATCATCTGACACCTCTTTTACTATACCGATCCCCCAAAACAAGCCTTTCTAAACTTTCCTCGAACTCTTCCCCTCCACATCCCTTTTTACTCATCCCAAGCCTCTTCCTACTGCTATGACCTCCAAAACAAAACAAAAAAAAAGTCTAAATGCTTCACTCTTCTATCCCTCCACTATCCTTTTCAATCAAAAATAACAGACTAACATGTCCACTTCTCAAATTTCATATTTCACTATACTAATTTACCACTAATCCTTTATGGGTGCCAGAGTAGCGTGCTACTCGCCGAAAAAAGTGCTTCAACACCTCATGAGGGGTAGCAAGCACTATATAAATGCAAACCTTTTTCCCCCTTCTATCCCTCTGCTACCAATCTCTATCCAAATAATTGAATAACATATCCACCACTCAAATTACTTTCATATTTCACTATACTAATTCACCACTAATCCTTTATGGGTTCCAGAGTAGCATACTACTCGCCAAAAAAAAAGAGCTTCAACACCCCATCAGGGGTAACAAGCGCTATATAAATGCAAACCTTATTCCCTCTTCTATCCTTCTGCTATCCTTCTGAATCCAAATAACTGACTAACCTATCCACCACTCAAACTACTTTCATATTTCACTATACTAATTCAACACTAATCCTTTATGGGTTCTGGAGTAGCGTGCTACTCACCGAAAAAGCGCTTTGACGCCTCATCAGGGGTAGTAAGCCCTATATAAATGCAATTACAATACAATACCCAGTGGCGACCGCCACTTGATAATGTATATATTATGTGCGCCTAACTATACCTATCCAGTGGCGGCTGCCATCGGTGATGTCATCAGTGATGTCACTGACCATGGCATGAGTGATGTAATGTGAGGTCATAAGCAGTGCATTGCGGGGGCGCGAGTTATAGTTAGCTCAGCTAACTATGACTGCTGAATCTCTCTGGTTTTGTACAAGTGAAATATGAGCCTATCTATAACATCTCTGTAACCTTTGGTTTTTTTATTGAATTTCTAAGGTTTTTTAAAATTCTATTTGCTAACTATAATGTCCCTGTAACCTTTGTTTTCTTCAGTGAATTTCTATGGTTTTTTTAACTAGTAATCGCGTTTGCAGAGTGGTGGTGAAAGGGGGCTGGGCCTCCGACCAGCTCTCAGGAATCCCACTGTGTAGGACTTACAGGAGGTAGCAGGTGGGCTTCTTGGCCCCTAAGGTGCCTCAGGAGTAAAGTGGACTTCATCCCCCAAACAGTAGTACACCACGAGAAAGGGGGCGCCCACTTTCTCCACCACTCTGCAAACCATTACTACTTAAAAAACCAAAGACATTCACTGAAAAAACCAAGGGTTACAGGGGCGTTATAGTTAAGAATTAGCATTTAAAAAACCTTAGAAATTCACTGAAAAAATGTTACATGGGTGTGTGAGTGGGTGCGTCAGTCATTCGGTGGATGATGTGATCAGTGATGTCATTTGAGATGTCATCAGTGACGTCATCAGTGATGTCACTGACCATTTCATGAGTGATATAATATGTGAGGTCATAAGCAGTGCATTGCGAGGGAGCGAGTTATAGTTAGCTCAGCTAACTATAACTGCTGAATTTAACTGGTTTTGTACAAGGGAAACCAGAGCCTAACTATAACGTCCCTGTAACCTTTAGTTTTTTCAGTGAATTTCTAAGGTTTTTTTATTCCATTTTCTAACTATAACATCCCTGTAACCTTTGGTTTTTCAGAGAGGAGTTGGCCTAACGGCTAGGGCGGTTGACCTTGAATCTGGGGAACTGGGTTCGAGTCTCGGAAATGACGCTGAACATCCTGTGATTCTGGGCAAATCACTTAATCTCCCCGTGCCTAACAGAAATGAATATGTCCTCATGTAACGCAACTGGTGCTATGTAAAGCACTCTGATACCCAATACCTTCGGGTCAAGTTCGCGCTATATAAAACTCTGTAAAATAAAAAAAAGAAAATATGTAACCCAACTACAGTATGGTAATTGCTTCCTTGTTGTATTACCCTTCATTTAGTGCTATCTTCTAATGAGGGTCTTTGAGTGAGTAAGAGTGTGTGTGTGTGTGGTGTCAAGAAGTGCAACATTTTTAAGACAGTCTTTCTTCAGCTCTAACACTATTACCAAAACGTGCTTTGTCAAAGGCAACAGATCTGGCTACAATAGATGGGCTACAATCTCCCAGGTAAACCACTCATCCTACATATTGTTCACCATACACTGAGATAGGCACACTGCTAACCTTGAACTCACAAGGGCACATAACCCGCTGGACTAAAAAAGCACGCAGAGCACTCCGAACTCATAAGCACTCCTCTCATCCTGCACTCACACAGGCACATCCTCACCCTGAACCCACATCAGTGCAGGACTCACTCTGCACACACAATGCACACAGCTCTCCTTGTACAGATACAGGAAAGGCCTGCAATTTAGGCACTTTACTTATTTTGCATTCACGCAGGCACACCCCCGATCCTGCGCTCATTTAGGTACACTGCTCACCCTGCACTTAAACAGGCACACCTTGCACTCAGACACATTGCTCATCCTGCACTCATACACGCACCTAACTCGTATTGCATTTTCCCCCTGAGCAATCCTGTCAATGGTTCCTTGTAAACCGATCCCCACAGCCTCTCCCTGACACCCCTAACATGTGTACATGTATTTTCAAGTTATAGGGGTGCAGCTGGGTTTGAGGGGGGACACAAAAGAATTGACAGCTAGCTCACTCCTGTGCACGGTCACCAATTTCATTTGGCAAGCCTAATCCTGGTTAAGCAGAGTGCAGCACCACACTGGCAGGATCAAAAAAGTAGTAGTTTCACACATTGTTTTTTTTTTATATATCTTTATTGACTTTTTTCCAAGCAAACATCACTGATATCGGCATGTGCCAAATCATGGGCATACATTACTGATTGTCCAAATTCCACATACAACAGGCCGTAGCCCAAGTACAACAACAGTAAGTTCAGTCTTTAATCGGACTTCTCCCCCACCTGTATCTTATGCTTGATGCCTCGATCATGGACAATCCCGCGGTTCCCTACTATGGCCCATGCCCCCAAGCTTCTGCGCTACGGATCAGCCAACCAACCCCCCCTCCCATCCCCCCCTCCCCCAACAAAACTCCCCCCCACCCCCGGCCATGTCTGGTGTACAATCCCTTATGATGTATTTTGGTGCACCAAGCTCCCCCGCTCCTCCTGTTCCCTACCCAGGAGAACTATGCTACTCTACCTCCCCCAACTCCTCGGTGTTGTCTGGCTCCCCTCCTGAGTGTATGTTCCCCCCAGCTACGTCATTGTCTGCTCCGTCTGCTCCCCCGTTTACCAACTCCGCCACCATTGCCTTCCAGGCCTGTACGTCATCTTCTAGTTTCTCATCGCGTCTGGTCTGCTGCATCCGAATCACCTCGGCAGTCACCCATTCCTGCATATCCCGCACCCACTGTGACATACTGGGCGGACGGCGACCCATCCACGAGATGGCTATCCGCCGTAGTTTCACACATTTTGATCAATAATGAAGCCGGGATTGAGCACCAGTTTTTTTAGATTCACGCTGTGCAATTCAGAGATTTGATGGGTATTTCTTTCTTATATCAAAGGTTAATGCTTTGTCCTTAAGCATGGGTGACAGGGAGTGCTGTTATGATTAGGAAACCATACATCACCCTGCAGATTTCTTTTTTATTAGGACATAACTTTTAACTGTCACTAAAATAAAGTGCCACACAAATGCAGCAAACAGTACAATGCTGTGCTGCAAAAGTTCCAATTTTGTGACCCAAAATTTCCTAATACATGCTGCAATATCCTAGGGCAGAGGTCTTCAAACTTTTTGATGCCGAGACCCCCTGTCAAAAAATTGTAGGCGTAAGGACCCCCTCCTGACAAACATTTCTGGAACCTGGTACTCCTCATCCTCGACAACCATAAACGTCCCCAATTCCCACAGCAAATCATTTTTATGGTGGGGAAACAATATTAAACAGTGTTTAGCAAACCAAAAGTTTGAGGGTGACTGTGGATTGGTATCAGAGGCTTATTACACAGTTCAAAAAGAATTACCAAAAAATTCACAATGGTACTTTTTCACCAATAAAACATATTTTGGCAAAACCTATTTGGGTGATAACACCTTTCTGATCTAAAGTGATGAGTGTGCTTGTTTTTCTCTAGAGAGACGATCAATCTGTGATTGCACCGTATAAATACAAGTTTAACACCCAAATATAGCAATAAGCAACAAATCGGTGACCAGTCCCGCTTTGCAAAGGGCCCTTAGTGCGCAGCAACACGTGTCGCTGATTTTTAGTAACTAGTGAACCAGTTGAGCTATAAACACATTTTTTTTGTTAAAATCAGCAGCTTATGTGGCAGATGATTGACTATGTGGCAAATCTATAATTATGTGAAAATCGCTGCGGTTGCACAATCGCATAATCCTAGTGCCCCTGGGTACAATGGCTGTAATGCATGGGCTGCAACTTTAGTGCAAGGCATCTGAGGATAACCATACTATATTTCATGGGATGCTGGTGGCTTGGCTTTTACAACTGCATGGAACTGGAGGTCGCTGAACATCATTCATCATCATTGAAACATACCATTTACAGTCATTAATGATGAACTGTAAGGTCCAAGTAGGATGCTTTCTTTAATTCCAGGGGAGGAAGTGGTCCCTTAAGCTTCTTTCACACTGTTTTTCTAAAAAGGTTTTATTTTTAACATTATGAAAACAGACACTTCTATTTTAGCAAAAACTGACTCCTGGTTATATTAGTTTGCTGCTGTTGTTGATTTCAGTCATGTTTGGGGGGCGGCTGGAAGGCCTTGAGAGTGTGAGCACTTGAGTGTGTCAAAGGTTTGGCTAAAAACAAAATATTCTGTAAGTTTTTCAGGTCCTTCACCATCAGGTAGCTACATATAAATTAAGGGTCAGCTTAAATTAAAAATAAATTTAAAAAAGTGCTACTCAGTGGGCAATGCAATATAGAACATTATACCTCTAGTAGTTAATCCACCTTAATAAACGGTCTGTGTATAACTAGAAAGCCACAAAATTAAATCTTGGTTGGTGCAGTGGAGAATAGTGACTTGGGTATTTGAACCTCTGCTTCCCTCCCCGGCAGGTTGCCAGCAGGACACGCTGTGTCCTTGTGGTTTCAGACGTCCTATTAACACCATCAGCAGTGCAGTTTTGTGGTATAAGTCACTTGGGCTTTGGTTTTTAACGTGCAGGAGGTTGTAAATTTGTAGGCAGCTCGGAGAGACCTAAGTTTACAGTGTGCATATGATGTTCATCTGTGCCCGTGCACTGTGCATCGCTCACTGGGGTTGCAGGTGTTTACAAACCAGTATTTTGAAGGTTTGCTTGTCTTGTAAAAAAGTGTTCACTGATTCAGTGTTGTAGCAGTAGCGCATGGTCCCTTAATCTGCCTCATGTTTTAGGCAGCAGGCATCGTATTTATGACATATACAGACTATAAAAGCTGCCTTACAAAGAGCAGCGCAAATGGGTGACGCAATGGAGGACATGCAAGACACCACGCATCTCTTCCCTAAGCCTAGACAGCAGACTTCAAAACACCCAAAGCTCTGGCCACCCACCCAGATTTCAGAAATACTGGGAGTACTTTTATTTATTTATTTTAATTATGTGGTATTTCAAACTCGAAGAGCTGCTACAGTTGGTAAGTAATATACTCGAGGAAAATTCCTTTACAGAAATGTGCTTGAGAATAAACTGGCCCCAATGATTTACAATAGATTTGCAATGCAATAGGTCTCGCATTTAAGCGAGTTTAAGCTATTGGATTGTAAGTGACAATGCCTTTATTTAAGTTTTAAAAACCAAAACATAAATAAAGGCATTGTCATTTACAATGCCAATAGCTCAAACTCGCGTAATTGCGAGATCTATTGCATTGCAAATGCGTGTTTTTCTTGCTCCTTACTGGCCTTCAACACCTCCTCCGGGATAGTAATTGCTATGTAAATATATTTACAATTAGAAGCGCGCACTTCACAGCTCATCACAAAGCTTCCAGTGATTCCATCAATGAAAGCCAGTACCGGCTCTCAAGCATTACAGCTGCAAATTGCCCTTTACATATTCAGATTCACTCGTAGCGCATATTTCCATTCCTTTCAAGCGAGCAGGCATCCTGGAAGGAAACCTTGTTTAGCTGTCCGATCAGCTCCGGTTTCACATCACAAGAGGACACTCCCTGAATGGCATTGCAGCTTTTAGTATTTTAATTTCATAATGAACTGTCTGGGGACGTTTAATACATACAAGGGCAGGGTGCTGTGTATTTAAAAGGTTGGACATGTATTTTTAAGTTTTACATGTCCTGGTAGTAAAAAACTCTTAAACTCGTTTTGCACTACTGCAAGGCCTATCTCTCCCATAGGATAAGATTGGAGTTGCCTTATTACATTTTATAAGTTAAATTTCCAAATGGGAAGAGATAACGGGTTCAAGTTTGCTGTCTCTGGAATCACAATTTAAAATCTTAACCAATTGTGAAGTTGGATTTTAATTGCAATTCTGAAAATGATACTTTTAGAAAGTTGGCATTGTCTTGCCCTAGCCATTTGGTACCTGCTGCCTGTCTCTGATCACATGACTGGGTGTAGTTGGCAGTTGGGCTTTGTGTATTCCTCCTAGACTGCCACACACAATGGGGAGCTTAGGTGTGACTGAATGGGCCATAGCTGGCAGGAAGGGAGGGAGAAACTGGGCACAGTCCCACTTACACTTGGATAGGCTGTGTCCTGCCTCCATACAAAGACCCTAATGACTCTGCATTGTCACTTCAACCATCTTGAAGCCAGGGCAGAGGAGGCAAAGAATTCCATGCACTTCAAAGCCACTGTCTAGAAGCTTCTCCCACCTTCCAGAACCAGTGTATAAAAGAAGGACCTCAGACACCAACTCTTCAGTACAGTTCTGGACCTTTGAATACTCTGCCAGGAAGGACTGCTGTGCTGCTGAAAGGACTGTCACTCTGCTGGACTGCCACTCTGAAGGAACTGCTGCCCTGTTGTGCTGACCTGCTGACTGCTGCTCTCTAGCCTGGGGAGAACAAGCTGGAACCCATCTTGAAAACAGGACCCCTTAGTGACTTAAAGGGCTAGTCTGCTGGACTCCGGATCTGAGCCTAAGGCACATAACAGGCTCCACCACGGTTCCTGTATCCATCTTCAGCACGCTCCTGACCCCAAGTGGTGCCCCTCAGGTCCTGGACCCTTGGTGTGGCTCAGTGGGCTCTTAAATAAAGCTTTTGGGCTCTTCGCAACCGCAAACAGGCTTGTTTGCCCCGGAACTGCACTGCTCGCACCGAAATTCAAAGCA
This sequence comes from Calotriton arnoldi, assembly GCA_963921515.1. Classification (NCBI taxonomy): domain Eukaryota; kingdom Metazoa; phylum Chordata; class Amphibia; order Caudata; family Salamandridae; genus Calotriton; species Calotriton arnoldi. The sequence continues at coordinate 4,229,015 of CAWUFW010000301.1, read as the reverse complement.
ACCTGCCGCAGCACGTGTCTTTGCACAGCAAGCATCGATCGCCATGGAGGACTGCCAATGTGATGCTCCAGACCACCTGTCTGAGACGCCTGGCCTGCTCCTCGCGCCCCGCGACCACCACCAGCTACACGCTCCTTGCTCCCTGTGAGTTCCTCCAATGCAAGTGGGACTCTTGGCACAAAACTTGAGAAGGTAAAACTTCAGCAGGACTAATGTAGGACTGTATCTGACCCATGCTCCATCGCGGTCGGCCTGAACTTTTGACTTTAACCCGTCCAGCTTGACCAGATAGCCGGGGTTTGCACTTTATGCTTTTAGACATTATATTGCAGTTTATGCTTTTAAAAATGAATAACTCTGAATCTACTGATTGGATTTGTGTCATTTTGGTCTTCTTTTATATATTAAATTAAGCTCTATTTGTCTAACCTGATGTGGGGTCTTTTTTGTGTGGTGTTTTCACTGTTTTTTTGTTTGAAGTGTTGCAAAAATACTTTACACATTACCTCTAAGTTAAGCCTGACTGCTATGTGCCACGCTACTAGGGAATGAGCACAGGTTAATTTGGGGTTTGCTTGTGCCTTACCCTGACTAGGCTTGTGGTTGTAGCTTGACCAGGGCTTACACCTCAGTCAACCAGTAACCCGATTTCTATCACTACTAAGTGACCCTACAGCACCTATTTTGCTACCCACTTAAGTAGTACCTTATAACATGTCTCAGGCCTGCCATTGCAGCCTGTATACAGTTTTAAACTGCCAATTCGACTTGGCATAATACCTCCTTTGCTAAGCCTAAACCTCACTTTTTAATATATATATGTAAATCACCCCTAGGGTAGGCCCTAAACAGGCCCACTAATGGTAAAGTCAGAGTTTAAGTTACAATTCTGAAAATGTCACTTTTAGAAAGTTGCCATTTTCTTGTCTTGACCATTTGGTGCATGCAGCCTGTTTCCTGGGTCTAATGACTAGGTGCAGTTGGCAGTAGGCCTTTGTGTACTCGCCCAGACAGTCACACAACAGAGAGACTGGCTATTGGCAGAATGGGCCATCCCAAGCAGGATGGGGGGCGGAGCTGTGCACAGCCCTACTTGCACTTCAAAGATACTGCTTCAGCTCACACATAAAGAACTTCACACTAGTCTATTGGGGGTGCAGACAGACAGACGGGGACCAGGACAGGGAGGTAGGAAATTCCAGACACTGTGGGTGGAAAACTCCAGACGTTTCTTCTACTTCCAAAGGGGCAGCAGGTATAAAAAAAAGGGCTCTCAGACCCACTCTTCAGTTCACTTATGTTGTATCCTGGTTTCATTGTGTTCATGCTCTGCCAGTGAGTTCTTCCTAGAATGATGTAATATGGAATGTTGGGGGTCAGAGACTACAGTTGGCTGGGCTGAGCAGCATGCTGGCTGCTCCTGGTGGGGTCTCGTTATGGTCTTCTTGTGATCTTACAACTATCTTGAATAAACCTCTCTGAACCACCTCTACCTGTGTGGACTTGATCACTACAATTTTTGGCCCTTCTTCAACTGTAGTCTCTGACCCCCAACATTCCATATGACATCATTCTAGGAAGAACTCACTGGCAGAGCATGAACACATTGAAACCAGGATACAACATATCCTCCTTTCTTCCAAAAGGAAAACAGGAGGATATGTTGTATCCTGGTTTCAATGTGTTCATGCTCTGCCAGTGAGTTCTTCCTAGAATGATGTCATATGGAATGTTGGGGGTCAGAGACTACAGTTGGAGAAGGGCTGAGCAGCATGCTGGCTGCTCCTGGTGGGGCTAGTCCTGGACTGAACATCTGGACATGTAACTTGTACAATAAATACTCCTGAAATACTCATACCTGTCTGGACCAAGTTACTACAACTTATGGCCTGCTGCCTGTGGCCTGCTGTGTACTTCAGAGGACTGACCTGCTGTACCAAGAGGACTGCCCTGCTTGCTGAAGCCGGCCCAGTGCCCTCAGAGGACTGCTCTGCTGCTTGAGCCCTGCTTCCCTGCACAATGCCAAGACTTCCAGAGTGACTCCAAGGGATAAGTGGCTGGCCTCCTGATCAGAGCCTCAGGAACATAAAATGCTCCAGCCATCTTGAACTGACTCCTGTACCCAACCTAAGTGAGTCCTGACCCTCCAAGTGGTGCCCCCCTCTAGTCCTGGCCCTTTGGGAGTGGTGCTAAAGGTGCCCAGATAGCCCATTTTCAAAACTTTTCTGCTAAGAAGTGCTCAGGGAACCGAGAGGAGACCGGGCCCTACCTGCTCACCGATCGTCCAAGATACATCACAGGTCAATCTGACTGCAGTAGCTCTTGCCACGTTCTTCTCCAGAGCAGAAAATCATGTTCAGTGGCTTCGAACAAAAAGAGTAGCCAACCTCGTGGAGCCCTTATCGACTACACCCTTCAGATTCGTCCGTCTGGAGATTTTGAACTTCCAAAAAAAGAGACTAAGTCTGAATGAAGAAAGCTTCACCACAACTTCGCCCAGTGACTCCTTGACAACGATGCCTCCTCCTCCTGGGACACCGCCAACTGCCTTGCGCCTCTGAACTCTACCTTCTCAGACATATTATCTTGAAATTTCTTGCAAGTCCGATGGTAAGCGAAGACCGTGCCCAACCTAGTGGCCCATTATGATTGCGGGCGGATCGCCACTGCCGGGCCGGCGGTGGTCACTGCCGGTCCGGCGTGGCGATCCGCCCGTCATATGTCCTTGGTTCGCCCCCCGCCATATTAGTATGGCGGGGGGCACCACAGCGGACAGAAAGACCGTCCGCCGCTTTTCCGCCGGTCTAATTGTCGACCGTGAGGAAAAGGGACACAATATGGTGGCGGTGTCTGCAAGACACCGCCATCCATATTATGATGTAGGCGGTAAATTACCTTTCCATGGCGGCGATGCCGCCATGGAAAGGCATGCGGTTCTTGCTGTTGGGGTCCCGTTGCGGGCCCCCAGGGTGTTGGGAGGGTGGGGGGTGCACATGGGGGGTACCTATGGTACCCCCCCTCATTACAATGCACTACGTGTCAGGCACCACGTGGTGCCTGCCATGTTGTGCATTGCAATGCTGTGCACAGTCCTTTCACATTGCGAGCGGGTCTGCAGCCAGCAGATCCACCCGCAATGTAAAAGGCCCAGAATGCGCCCGCCAGTGTGGCGGGCACATCCTAATTTGCATGGCGGGACCGACTGTGTTCCGTTACGGTGGTGGGCGGACAAAGTGTATCCGAACCGCGCTCCATTGCGGTAGGCCATAACTTTCAACTGTGCCTCAGTCTCGTGCGACTAGATGTCCGTGGTTGCCGCTTTGATCTTTTAGGTGCTAGATTTTACTAAAAACTTAAATAATTCATTACTTTGGCTATACTGATTGGATTTTTGTTGTTTTGGTGTCAAATGATTTATTAAAATTGAATCTATTTGTCTAAATTGGTGCAGGATTTTTTCTTGTGTTGTGTTTTTCCTTTATTACTGTTTAAGTGCTACATAAATACTTTAAACTTTGCCTCTAAGTTAAGCCTGACTGCTTTGTGCCAAGCTATTAAAGGGTTAAACACAGGTTAAATTAGTGACGTTTTGTGGTTCACCCTGACAAGGGTTGTGGTTGTTGCTTGAGTAGGCTTTCATTCCCCTCAACCAACAACCACATATCTCACAACCATGATGCAGCATTATCAGAAATATATGCCAAGTTCCTTGGAAAGTTTGATTTAACGTGTGGGTATTGGCAGATTGCCTTGACCGAGGAGGTCAAAGGGAGATCTGTATTCTCTTACCCAGAAGTTCACTTCCAGTTCCAGGTCATGCCCTTCGAGTTGAAGAACGTCCCTTCCACCTTCCAGAGGTTGGTCAACCAGGTCCTGGCTGGGTTGGAGAACTTCAGTGCCACCTATCTAGATGACTCTGCAGTCATCAGTTGTAGCTGGGATGACCACCTATGCCACCTCAGGGGAGTGCTTAACGCTCTGCAGAGGGCAGGCCTGACTATCAAGTCAGGCTAGATAAGGCAAGGGTCAGTGGTCTACTTGGGTCACCAAATGGGAGGAGGCAAGGTGCAGCACTTCCGGGCAAGATGGAAACCATTCTGGGTTCATGATATGGAGGCACCGGCAATGCTAATATAGCAATCAAAATTTAAGATTCTCGTTGCTGGTAAAATCCACAATCTATCAGAAATAACTAAAGCTCAAAACCCCATCGTTTGCAAAGGATGTGACAGGGGATGCTTATTCTGTCTGTCTGCAAAAAAAAATAGATTGTTGAAGACAAGGTTAGCTCAATTTTACATTATTGGTCACATTTCAATTGATATCTGTAAGATAGTGAGTAGGACCATCCATTTTGCAGTGCAAAGTTAAGGTTATAATACGTAATATACTTCAACACCTACAAAGTAAAGTCTCAAAAATGTTAAAACGCATTAGTTAAGTAGCTTTTTAAAACCATAACACTTTAAGTCATTTAGCTAGCCACAGGCTCTGTGCAGCACTACTGTGATTTATTCAAATGTAGCTTAACTGATGCATATCCCAATCTTTGAGATGTATATCTTTACATCTTGTAGTCTACACCATTGTACACTTAACTCTTATTTTAAACTTTGCATTAAGTGAATTCTAGTGTTTGAGAAGAGTTACATAGAGCACAGTGCAGAGTCATCACTTTTAATATATATCCTTTTACATGTTTGCTTAGGAGGTGGTATGTGCATGCAATATTTTGTTTTTCGGGATGACTATGGCTTTTTTATTGGTCTGTTCACTTCATACAGGTTTAGTTGCCTCCTGTAAATGGGATGCTCTGCCAGTATTGTGCCAATGCACATTTTATTCTATGGATGTACAGTCATTTGTCAAAATGTATAGCCTTTGATGCAATGGTTTATTCACATTTCTGTGCCATTCTACGTTCTTGGTTTAAATGTTCATTGCACACTTGTTCTACATTTGTTTTTCTGAATGTACATTCATTATAGCGAATGCACACTCGATTATGTTCAGTCGATGTATAATACATAGTTGGTATGCTTTGTGGTTGCTTTAGTATGAAGCTTCAAACCTCGGATGTGGCCCCCCGAGGCTTTTCTTTGTGGACAAATAGCTTGATACTTCTTTGGTTGTGCTTCATTGGAAGAGTGCCAGTTTACAGTGTGACCTAGATGAAAAGAGTATTGGTGACAGCAATTAGGCTAGTGGTGATAGTGTCCTATCATGACACAGCATATATGTAGCTGTGTTTAAACATGGAGTGATGTGAAAATGAGTGAAAGGTATAGTTGTTTACATTTATACATACCATTGTTGTGCTTGGGTTGGTAGAGTGGGGCTTACGGTGTTGCTGTGGTATTGCAGATGCATTTGGAGTGGGGTCAAGAGGAGTGAGATGTTCATTCAAATAGGCTGATAGCTCCCATTTAGGTGTGAGTGACTGACTTTCCTTTACTGAGTGGATAAAGTGTGGTGGTTCCTGACAGTAGGGATGTCATCTGTTAGGGAACAGACAGGACTTTACTGCCTTCCTGAATTCCAGTTGGCCTTAGATTTTTCTTTTCTTTGTTGTGAGTTCCAGAATTGTTCTGCCTGAACAGAGAGGGGAGTTCCATTGATGTGCATCTTCTTGAAGGGCAGGGCAACCGGGAGATATGTCAGAGTAAAAGGGAATGTTAACATCAGCATATATCATCAAAGCTTCAATTGGATACCCTTGTGTGAAGTGAGAATTATTTGAAGGAGGCAATGAGTAGCCTGTGAAACATATGTACAGGTGGAAGAAAGTGGTTGCCTGAGCATAGGTGCAATATTTGCCTTGCCGCTCCATTCTTTGTGGTCTTCTGAGCAGGTAGACTATTGCATCCAGAAGAAATCTGTTTATATTCTCCCAGTGCAATAGAACCAGGGAGGTGGTGGTCTTTCAGAGAAAATCCTAAATGTGGAAAAATGCATCTGAGGGTTCTAAATTGTGAAGAAGGAAATTTTTGTGATTTTTTCACTTGAGGGGCAAATGATAGAATAAAGTCCATAATTACTCCTAAGGGTAACTTAATTGCATGTCATCGGACAGAAGACCAGGTTCCTTGCTGTCAGATGCTAATTCTCTCAAGTTCCACCTGCAAAGATCTCTGTATTGAATGAGTTGACTTTCAGATGTTTCGTTAACATTCATTGGTCTATTGGTTTGAGAAGTAGTCTAAGGGGTCGATTCCGATCTCGGCCGGAAGCTCACCTAACACTATTCGCCCGGGAAAAAACCAAGCCGAACGCGTGTTCCCCGACCGATTCGAACATCCGTCCGAACGAACAAGTACGATGCGCATAACTGCCCAGATCCCGACCCAGCCACTACTCACCCAATCCAGCTCCTGTTCCCCGCCCGAGCCGGATCCGTAAACGCAGAATCGAGTCGCACGGAAGCCAAAATACAGCACCTTCCGGCCGGACTAATACGATGCGCCTTCCGTACGCGCCGAACCCGTCGCTACGCACGGCACGTCAGAGCATCCGGGAGAGGCGCACATAAGCTCCGATTCGCGCAACAAGACTATCCACAGCTACGAGACGAACACGCCAGCCACGAGTACGAGTCGAAGCAACGAGAAAGACGAACAAGACGAACCAGTCATGAATCCCATCGCGCAGGTCCTACCAATACTCTACATCTATTACCGGGACCAGTACGGACGCGTACGGCGCAGAAGGTAAGTCAAACACCCACCACACAAACAAACCAGACGTACCCGACATAACACACACACACATAGGGATGCAGAAATGACTTACACAAGCAACAGCAGAACCATAGGGGCGGGATGTCTATCACCAATGCCAAATACACCTATAGGGGCCTGGATGCCTACCACCAACACCACCCCTACTCAGGGGGGGCTGGATGCCTACCACTACCACCACCACTACTCATGGGGGCTGGATGCCTACCACTACCACCACCCCTACTCAGGGGGCTGGATGCTCTACCACCAACACCACCCCTACTCATGGGGGCTGGATGCCTACCACTACCACCACCCCTACTCAGGGGGCTGGATGCCTACCACCAACACCACCCCTACTCATGGGGGGCTGGATGCCTACCACTACCACCACCCCTACTCAGGGGGCTGGAGGCTTACCACTACTACCATTCCCACACATAGGGGGATGGATGCCTACCACTAACACCACCCCTACTCAGGGTGGCCTGGATGCCTGTCACTACTACCATCCCCACTGATAGGGGCTGGATGCCTACCACTACCACCACCCCTACTCAGGGGGCTGGAGGCTTACCACTACTACCATCCCCACTCATAGGGGGATGGATGCCTACCACTACCACCACCACTACTCATGGGGGCTGGATGCCTACCACTACCACCACTCCTACTCAGGGGGGGCTGGATGCCTACCACCAACACCACCCCTACTCATGGGGGGCTGGATGCCTACCACTACCACCACCCCTACTCAGGGGGGGCTGGATGCCTACCACCAACACCACACCTACTCATGGGGGGGCTGGATGCCTACCACTACCACCACCCCTACTTAGGGGAGGCTGGAGGTTTACCACTACTACCATTCCCACACATAGGGGGATGGATGCCTACCACTAACACCACCCCTACTCAGGGGGGGGCTGGATGCCTACCACTACTACCATCCCCACTGTTAGGGGCTGGATGCCTACCACTACCACCACCCCTACTCAGGGGGCTGGATGCCTACCACTACCACCACCCCTACTCAGGGGGCTGGATGCTCTACCACCAACACCACCCCTACTCATGGGGGGCTGGATGCCTACCACTACCACCACCCCTACTCAGGGGGCTGGATGCCTACCACCAACACCACCCCTACTCAGGGGGGCTGGATGCCTACCACTACCACCACCCCTACTCAGGGTGGCCTGGATGCCTGTCACTACTACCATCCCCACTCATAGGGATATGGATGCCTACCACTACCACCACCACTACTCATGGGGACTGGATGCCTAACACTACCACCACCCCTACTCAGGGGGGGCTGGATGCCTACCACCAACACCACCCCTACTCATGGGGGGCTGGATGCCTACCACTACCACCACCCCTACTAAGGGGGGGCTGGATGCCTCTCACTACCACCACCCCTACTCAGGGGGGCTGGAGGCTTACCACTACTACCATCCCCACTCATAGGGGGATGGATGCCTACCACTACCACCACCCCTACTCAGGGGGGGCTGGATGCCTACCACTACCACCACCCCTACTCATGGGGGGCTGGATGCCTACCACTACCACCACCCCTACTCAGGGGGGGCTGGAGGCTTACCACTACTACCATTCCCACTCATAGGGGATGGATGCCTACCACTAACACCACCCCTACTCAGGGTGGCCTGGATGCCTGTAACTACTACCATCCCCACTGATAGGGGGCTGGATGCCTACCACTACCACCACCCCTACTCAGGGGGGGCTGGAGGCTTACCACTACTACCATTCCCACACATAGGGGGATGGATGCCTACCACTAACACCACCCCTACTCAGGGTGGCCTGGATGCCTGTCACTACTACCATCCCCACTGATAGGGGGCTGGATGCCTACCACTACCACCACCCCTACTCAGGGGGCTGGATGCCTACCACTACCACCACCCCTACTCAGGGGGCTGGATGCCTTCCACCAACACCACCCCTACTCATGGGGGCTGGATGCCTACCACTACCACCACCCCTACTCAGGGGGCTGGAGGCTTACCACTACTACCATTCCCACACATAGGGGGATGGATGCCTACCACTAACACCACCCCTACTCAGGGGGGGCTGGATGCCTACCACTACTATCATCCCCACTGATAAGGGGCTGGATGCCTACCACTACCACCACCCCTACTCAGGGGGGGCTGGATGCCTACCACTACCTCCACCCCTACTCAGGGGGGGCTGGATGCCTACCACCAACACCACCCCTACTCATGGGGGGCTGGATGCCTACCACTACCACCACCCCTACTCAGGGTGGCCTGGATGCCTACCACTACCACCACCACTACTCATGGGGACTGGATGCCTAACACTACCACCACCCCTACTCAGGGGGGGCTGGATGCCTACCACCAACACCACCCCTACTCATGGGGGGCTGGATGCCTACCACTACCACCACCCCTACTAAGGGGGGGCTGGATGCCTCTCACTACCACCACCCCTACTCAGGGTGGCTGGAGGCTTACCACTACTACCATCCCCACTCATAGGGGGATGGATGCCTACCACTACCACCACCCCTACTCAGGGGGGGCTGGATCAATCAATCAATCACGGCATTTATAGAGCGCGCTACTCACCCGGGAGGGTCTCAAGGCGCTGGGGGAGGGGGTAAGTTACTGCTCGAACAGCCAGGTCTTGAGCTGCTTCCTGAAGGCGAGATGGTCCTGGGTTCGCCGAAGGTGAGTGGGGAGGGAGTTCCAGGTCTTGGCCGCCAGGTAGGAGAAGGATCTTCCTCCGGCGGTGGTTCTGCGGATGCGTGGTACGGTGGCGAGGGCGTGGCTGGTTGATCGTAGCTGGCGTGTGGGCGTGTAGAAGGACATGCGGTCGTTGAGGTACTTTGGGCCCAGGTCGTGGAGGGCCTTGTGTGCGTGGGTGAGGAGTCTGAACGTGATTCTCTTGCTGACGGGGAGCCAGTGCAGGTCTTTTCAGGTGTACGGTGATGTGGCTGTGTCGGGGGATGTCCAGGATGAGTCGTGCGGAGGCGTTCTGGATGCGCTGGAGTCTCTTTGAAGTTTGGCTGTGGTTCCGGCGTAGAGGGTGTTCCCATAGTCCAGTCGGCTGGTGACGAGTGCCTGGGTGACGGTCTTCCTGGTTTCAGTGGGGATCCATCTGAAGATCTTGCGGAGCATGCGCAGGGTGTTGAAGCATGAAGATGAGACGGCGTTGACTTGTTTGGTCATTGATAGGGAGGAGTCCAGGATGAAGCCCAGGTTGCGTGCGTGGTCCGTTGGCTTGGGTGCGGTGCCCAGGGCCGGGGGCCACCAGGAGTCGTCCCAGGCGGAGGGTGATGAGCCCAGGATGAGGACTTCCGTCTTGTCTGAGTTCAGTTTAAGGCGGCTGTTCCTCATCCAGTCGGCGACGTCTCTCATCCCGTCGTGCAGGTTGGCTCTGGCGGTAGTGGGGTCGTTGGTGAGGGAGAGGATCAGCTGGGTGTCGTCGGCGTAGGAGATGATGTTGAGGTTGTGTCGGCGTGCGATGGCTGCGAGGGGGCTCATGTAGACGTTGAAGAGGGTCGGGCTGAGTGAGGATCCTTGTGGAACGCCGCAGATGACTTCGGTGGCTTCGGATCTGAACGGGAGAGGCGGACTCTCTGGGTTCTTCCGGCGAGGAACGAGATGATCCATTCCAGTGCTTTCTCTCGGATTCCGATGTTGCTGAGGCGCTTCACTAGGGTGCGGTGGCAGACGGTGTCGAACGCCGCGGAGAGGTCCAGGAGGATGAGGGCAGCTGTTTCCCGTTGTCGGTTAGGGTTCTGATGTCAGTCGGTGGCTGCGATAAGGGCGGTCTCGGTGCTGTGGTTGGCCCGAAACCCGGACTGCGAGGGGTCGAGGGATCCATTCGTCTCGAGGAAGGCGGCAAGCTGTCTGTTGACGGTCTTCTCGATGACTTTCTGGATGCCTACCACTACCACCACCCCTACTCATGGGGGGCTGGATGCCTACCACTACCACCACCCCTACTCAGGAGGGGCTGGAGGCTTACCACTACTACCATTCCCACACATAGGGGGATGGATGCCTACCACTAACACCACCCCTACTCAGGGTGGCCTGGATGCCTGTCACTACTACCATCCCCACTGATAGGGGGCTGGATGCCTACCACTACCACCACCCCTACTCAGGGGGGGCTGGAGGCTTACCACTACTACCATTCCCACACATAGGGGGATGGATGCCTACCCCTAACACCACCCCTACTCAGGGTGGCCTGGATGCCTGTCACTACTACCATCCCCACTGATAGGGGGCTGGATGCCTACCACTACCACCACCCCTACTCAGGGGGGCTGGATGCCTACCACTACCACCACCCCTACTCAGGGGGGGCTGGATGCCTACCACCAACACCACCCCTACTCATGGGGGGCTGGATGCCTACCACTACCACCACCCCTACTCAGGGGGGGCTGGAGGCTTACCACTACTACCATTCCCACACATAGGGGGATGGATGCCTACCACTAACACCACCCCTACTCAGGGGGGGCTGGATGCCTACCACTACTACCATCCCCACTGATAGGGGGCTGGATGCCTACCACTACCACCACCCCTACTCAGGGGGGGCTGGATGCCTACCACTACCTCCACCCCTACTCAGGGGGCTGGATGCCTACCACCAACACCACCCCTACTCATGGGGGCTGGATGCCTACCACTACCACCACCCCTACTCAGGGTGGCCTGGATGCCTACCACTACCACCACCCCTACTCAGGGGGCTGGATGCCTACCACTACCACCCCCTACTCAGGGGGCTGGAGGCTTACCACTACTACCATCCCCACTCATAGGGGATGGATGCCTACCACTACCACCACCCCTACTCAGGGGGCTGGATGCCTACCACTACCACCACCCCTACTCAGGGGGCTGGATGCCTACCACCAACACCACCCCTACTCATGGGGGGCTGGATGCCTACCACTACCACCACCCCTACTCAGGGGGGCCTGGATGCCTGTCACTACTACCATCCCCACACATAGGGGGATGGATGCCTACCACCAACACCACCCCTACTCATAGGATGGGTAATGTATGACACAACCAGCATACTGCATCATAAGGAATGTAAGAAAAACACATCCCCCAACACCATGACAAGCGTGTGTAGACTGTGTCATATGCCTACAACACTGAACATGAAATTGAACATACAATGTGACCCCTATCACATGTGTCACACATAAATGTGTGTGGTATCCACAATGCAAGCAGACCATGACCACTGTGGCAATGGGGTCTAACACCCCATCATCACAGGGAGCAAAAGGTAAGTGTGGGGCCCATAGCTGAAGCACATTTTGAACATTGTGACAATGGGGCCTAAACCCCCATCATCACAGTGACCAAAAGGCAAGTGTGGGGCCCATAGCTGAAGCACATTTTGAATATTGTGACAATGGGGCCTAACCCCCCATCATCACAGTGACCAAAAGGCAAGTGTGGGGCCCATAGCTGTAGCACATTCTGAACATTGTGACAATGGGGCCTAACACCCCATCATCACAGTGACCAAATTGTAAGTGTTGTAATGGCAAAAGCTGGAAATGCCAAACAGCATGGATTATCCCAGGTCACAGACCAACAAACACATCAGTGACATAGTAGTGCTTGTGTCCCATAGCAACATAGATTGGGTGAGGCAAACAGTGCAGTGCAAATAAGACATACCTTTGGCCATGTGCAGACAAACATTACCCATGGGGGCTGACATTGTCAACATTCATCAATAACACAATGACAGAAGTGACCATCATAATGCAGACCCACATATCTGCACCCATGGACACACAAATGTAGATATCCTGTGGAGACTGTAGATGTGAGGTGAACAAATACCATACCATGGCAGCAATGGGACATACAAACCATGATCATTGTGCTGACTGATGACCTAGGAGTCTCAGGGACAGCAGGGGAAAACCACCAAACAACATACAGCCAATGGCACACTAAAGATATGCCAATGCAGTGGTGCAGATGCACAAACACAAACAGGCAGCCCCACACTGCATATCAAACACAACAGGTGATGGGGGGTGTGCCAGTGTCCCCAGGCAACCACACAACACATGAGGAGGCCTGAATCCCAATTACACAGATGTGTATACAGTGCCACACAAAAGTAACTCATGGATCGGATTTCCCTATGTGGGCAATCAGGCATTGTTAGATGAGAGGGAGCCCAAATTACACATGTCACACAAGCTTGTAGGAACAGCAACTAACACAGCAAGAGACAGACCCACCACAGCACTACCCCCTGGGTCCCCACATTGTGGTGACACTGGCCTGCATGATAATCCCACTGTGATGACAAAGCTAGATGTTGTTCACACTGTGAACCACAGTCATGTGTCCTGAGCAACAAACTACCATCACACCTACACAAGCACAAATCAATCAGCACGGCCTGTCAGCCAAGGCCAATATGGAGGCAGGGGTCTAGCCGTGAAACAACTCTCATCTGCACACACTCAACACCACACACCTTGATCTCCACCAATGTGCAGCAGTGAAGCTCACATGCACTGGTGACATTCCACATGCACCCATGACAATCCCAGGGTTGGTGGTGGGAACTAAGGTGCAGAAACCCATCACACATGGCCAGTCAACAAGACTCGTGAATGTCTGACACACTGCACAGTACGCCGTACATGGGCATGACGTCAATACCACACCAACCAATGGGATCCCGGCCACAGTCACACACCAATGAAGAAGCCAAGGTCACCCACAAAGAACACACATAGACAACTTCCAACATTGCAGCTCTGACCCTGAGGAGTGGCAGCAGTCACACACACAACGTGTCACAATCACTGAAAGCTAACACAAACTGTAAATTACATGACAGGTGTAACCAACAAGTGCCAAGGGGAATCCTGACTGTGTCTCATCTGCGTTTGCCCACAAACTCAGCCCTGACAGCAAACACACCTATGGGTGACACCCTGATGACCAGTAATGTGCCATGCACCCACATCCCAGAGAAGCCAGGGAGAAGACTTTGGGGGAACATAGGTCAACTCAGCAAGCATCACAAACAGGAACATCACTAGGGATCCCAGCCTGCCTAGCAAAATGGAAGTGAACACACACAGACATGCTCACACAACACACACCTTGTGCTCAGGCAATGTCACAGAATTACACACTGCCATGAGGGGACTCCACTCCTGTGTAAGGAAAGCTGTGCCATACGTTGTCTCAGTAGGGCCCTATCATGTCAGCAGAACACTTGGTCACTCAGTCAACAATTAGCACAAAATGAAGGCTCCCGTCATATCAGCCTGGTCATGGGAGTGTCACCGAAATCATCAGCACAGATCCAACACACATGTATAGCAAGTTGCACTGATAACACAGATGAGTCCTTCCCCATTGATGCCCAAACTTGCATGTCCAGTGGAGATGGTCACACGGTCAGGGAAATAGACAAATTGAACAATGGCAAGCACAACAGATGTGCAGGGGTGTAAGCCACAGATGTGATATTGCTAATAAAAGTAGGAAATCCCATTGCCAAATCTTGAAAACATGACACCCTCATATTGCTGCAAAGGATGACATGGATACACAACAGGATAGGACACATTCCCCCTGGACCACATGGGGTCCTGCACAGTAACACTTCATTTTCCTGACATCAAACATCACCATCACTGCAGCAAGGGCATGGTTAGCATCATCAACATCATGTACATCAGAAGCAAAACCACTAGAGAACAGAAAGTAGCTTTATTCAGCATATGTGACTTTAAAATTGAAAGTCCTGAAAAATAACCAAGACCAATGGCCAGTCCATTAACAAAGTCAAAACAGGGTGACAGTGGCAGATGTCACCCTTTGCATGCCTGCACTGCTACACACCAGGGACATTCCCCTCGGAGGGGCATACGGGGGGGCAGGCCAGGCACCGCAGGGACAGGATCAGGGCTCACCAGAAGGAGGCAGGGAAGGGGTGGTGGGTGCTGGAGAGTCACTGACAACTGCAGTGGAGGTGTCTGACATGGTGTGTGCCGGCACAACTGGGGGGCATGAGTCAGATGGTGTGGGTGCCGGCACGACTGCAGTGGGCTGTGCAGATGGAGTGGACAGGTTCCCCACTGCAGTGCCCAAGTCAGACAGGGTGGTAGTGGACTCCACTGCAGTGCCTATCTCCAGGGGAGTAGAATGGGGTTCAGGTAAGGTGGGCAGGACAGAGGGGGAGGACACGGCCTCCACACCAGTGGCACAGACATGCGCAGCGGGGGTGTGGTGCTGGAAGAGCAAGTGGTAGGGGGAGAAGGCCGGATCATTTTGGGGATGGTGTATCTGTGGGTGGGGGAACCTGGGGCAGGGTGTGGTGGGGGAACCTGTGGAGTGGGGGCCTGAGGGATGGAGGAAGGAGACTTGGTGGTTGAGCTGCAGGGCGGCGGCGGGGTCTTGCTCTTCCGGGTCCGGGGGACTTGCGGATGGGGGCCTCAGTCTGTCTGCGCCTGGGGGAGGGTGTCCGGGGGTGAGGGGCACTCCCTCTGTGTGGGTGGACCTCCTCTTCCCCCTGTATGCTGGATTAGCTGTATCGGAGGGGAAGAGGCCGAGGTCACAGAGGAAGATCTGCTTTGTAGGTGGGGTTGCAGGTGAGGCAAGGGAAGGGGCCTTGGAGGGAGAGGTATCTGAGGACTGCGGAGTGACTGTGGATGCCTGTGTGTGTGTGGGTTCCCCATCCCCTGTGGGTGTGCTATCAGTCCCCTGAGGATGCCTGCGTGCACGTTTTGTCTTTGTAGTGGGTGTGTCTGTGCTGCTCGTGTCTGTGTGTTTGCTTGATTGTGCAGGTGTGCATGTGCTTGGGACAGTAGGGTGCCAGGAAGTGTGGATGGGGCAGAGGTAGGAGGGGTGAGGGACTGTCGGAGGAGGGACACTGCTGCCGTCAGGGAGGAGTCCATGGACCTATTGCTCCTCTGTAGGGCAGACATGCCCGATGAGATGCCCTCCATGAACGACACCAGCTGAGTCAACAGAGTGTTGTGGGCATGGAGGACACTCAGCATTGCTGTCTGCCCTACATGGAGCTGGCGAAGTAGGTACACAGACTCCTCACTCAGGGCAGCAGGGGACACAGGGGCAGGGGCTGCGGTGCCTGGCACGAAGGAGACATGCTCCCGAACACGGGAGCCTCCACGGACCTCTGGAATGGGAGCCGATGGGAGGGCGGTGGTGGTGGTGGTGGCGGGGACAGCAATACTAGCTGGGGTGTGGTGGCTGCTGACACCCGCCTCCACAAGGGAGTCATCCTCCAAGCTGCTGTGGTCCTCAGCTGCGGTGGATGCTGCTGAGGACTCCTCGGTGTGGCTCCCCTCGCCCTCCGTGCCACTGGGTCCCTCCGACCACTCATCGGCTGCTGACCCAGTCTGGCTCTGCGGCTCCTCCTGGTCCGTGGAGCTGTCCCCTCCTGTGGCCATGGATGTATCTGCAAACAAGTAGGGAAACAGACAAACATCAGTCACCTGCACTGACCGCACACACCACAGTAAGTACAGCACATTACAGAGCAAGCCCTGGCATCCTTAGTTGAACATTGCCAAAAGTGCCTAAACAGAGTAGGAGAAGCCAATTGTCAGTCTGATGGCCAACCATGGCACTCACATCCCTCCTGGCCTTGCACCCATCTGTCTGGTGTCTGTCGGATGGCAATACCCCAGTGTGGACACATGCACCACCTACACAGTAGTTGGACAGTGCAGAGAACACGGTGAAGTATGTGAACATGCACACATCACAACTCTTGCCACTGAGTCAGTACAGGTGTCCCGATAAAGGGATGGCCAGAGTCTAATTTGAAATGCATGTGATGCATACCAGCACCAGACACCATGATGCACCCATGTCCTGATAGTCAATGCCACAATGGGGTGCATGTAGCACATGTCACTCCCTTGCAGGACCACTCTTAGGAAGTTTAATGCCATGGCACAGGCATGCTTGCAAAGTCATACATCACTGTCTCCAGTCACATGGGCAGGGCAGCCAGGCAACAACAGTCTGCACTGTGTCACAATCCTAGGCCATGGGGAATGCAAGTCCTGTAGCTGACAAGTGCACATGTCCATCCCCCACAAACCACATCATCTGAACTCTTATTTGGCCACGTCATACCAATTGGACATATGGGAGACATGAAACACAACCCTCGGAACCTGAGCACCTCACAATCTGCTGTGAATGGGAGACAGGTGCCTGAACTTCACATTCGCATACCCCAGACTGCACAGTCAAGTGATCAAACACCTATATGTCACACAAGTATCGTCTCATATGGCCACATCTCCGGTGGCATGCTGAGCCCTAACCGATAAACACCCCAGTAGTCCTGACAACGAAGCCACAGCACAATGACACAGAGGCAGACACCTGAGGGAACATTTCACTGGGTACAACGTGTCAGCTGATACACGGGAGTGGGAGTACAGAGTGTATTGTATGGCATGGAGTAGGCATGACTGTCCTGCTCCACGTGAAAGAGGGATGAGCCCTGGACAGTAGGCAGGTGGCTAAGTATGTGTGACACACTTGATATACATACTCCTGAGGCCCAAACATTGTTCCCACCTGCAGCATGGGTGTGTGCCAAATACCCCAGGCACATGTGGTGAATCAGATCAGCAATTGGACCACATATCATAGTTACACGCAGATTACATGTCAGAACTCAGGCATTGTGTAAGCAATGGACCCACCCATGAAGCCCACAACAAAGTTACGGGAACAAATGCTGACCCCCACCTTGAGCTAAGCAAAATGCAAGGACACAGTACCCAAGTGACACAACTTCCTGACTGTAAGGGCCACACCTGGGTATCAGATGAGGAGTGGGCATGTCACAATTGAGGGACATGGGTCCTGGACCACAGGACCGATGCACTGTGGAAGGTTAACCAGGCCAGAGGAGGGCACATAGCATGTCAGACAAAGTTCACAGTGCAGTCATGGACTCACCCCCTCCTTGCTGCTGTCTGGCCTTCAGCTGCCCATCCAGATCAAGGAAGACCACCGCCAGGATCCTGAGCATGTGGGGGGTCAGGGTCCGGTGTCCGCCCCTCCTGCGAGGAGGCGACAGCTTCAGCTGGTCCCTTGCGATCCTACGAGTCCAGCCCCGAAGGTCCTGCCACCTCTTCTGGCAGTTGCGGATCCGGCGCTTGTAAACCCCCACGGATATCACTGCCCGGGCGATGTCCAGCCAGATTTCCTGCTTCTGGTGGGCATCAACCTGTGAGGATGACAAAGTGTAAAGGACATCACTACACATGCAACATATCCGTGCATCACACATTTGGATATACATGTCTCAATCACAGGGGCACATGATGTACACAGGCAGTGCAGCGATGGCTATGAACAGTTTTCCAGCAGTTACTACATGGTATCATTGCCTGGGGAGTAAAACCTTGTTGGAATGCACTGTTACTGCACTATACCTGTTCAGTGCATGTAACTACACACTATGGGGGGGGTGACAACTACTCAGTGAGCATGCTAGCCAGTGGCATGCACACTGTAAGTCTTGCTAGTCAGACAACATGCACATTCAGTAAGGCAGTGGACAGCACACCCACCTGCTCCCCTGCTTTCCCATACAGCTTGCTGTACTGTGGAAGGAGGCTGTCCAGCAGGGCCTGGTTCTCCTCAGTGCTGAAGGCTGGGGCTCTCGCCACAGTACATGCCATTGCAGGATCCAGAGGATGCAGAGACAGCAGCAGTGGTGGTGGCAGATGTCGTCCTGGAGCATGTAGTGCAGGCAAGTGAGCTCTCAGGGGTACAGCCAGCATTATATGTGTGCTGCTGAGGCAGTTACTGTCCCATGTGTCCAAAGTGATAGGTCCAAGTCGTTTGCATCTTCTGAATCTGGCCAATCTATGGAATTGCACCACTTACACACGCCCACAGCATCCTTCAAAAGTTCAACTTCATGAGACCCATGATTTTGCAACATTGTTGTGGGTGACCAACTGAATTCACAGCATCAGACTCGTTAAAGGTTCGAAAACGCGTCCGTTGCCATGCCAGGCCACAGCCAATGCGTGCGCACCGATCGGTCCATTGCTGTACAACGCGTATTTCGAAAAACAACGCGTACCCGCTCACATCATATGCAATGGCCAATGCGTGCGCACCGATCGGTTCATTGCGGTACAACGCGTACCCGCTCACATCATGTGCAATGGCCAATGCGTGCGCACCGATCGGTCCATTGCTGTACAACGCGCACCTGCTCACATCATATGCAATGGGCAAGGCGTGCGCACCGATCGGTCCATTGCTGTACAACGCGTACCCGCTCACATCATATGCAATGGCCAATGCGTGCGCACCGATCGGTCCATTGCTGTACAACGCGTACCCGCTCACATCATATGCAATGGCCAATGCGTGCACACCGATCGGTCCATTGCTGTACAACGCGTACCCGCTCACATCATATGCAATGGCCAAGGCGTGCGCACCGATCGGTCCATTGCTGTACAACGCGTACCCGCCACATCATGTGCAATGGCCAATGCGTGCGCACCGATCGGTCCATTGCTGTACAACGCGTACTCCGCTCACATCATATGCAATGGGCAAGGCGTGCGCACCGATCGGTCCATTGCTGTACAATGCGTACCCGCTCACATCATATGCAATGGCCAATGCGTGCGCACCGATCGGTCCATTGCTGTACAACGCGTACCCGCTCACATCATATGCAATGGCCAAGGCGTGCGCACCGATCGGTCCATTGCTGTACAACGCGTATTTCGGTCCACATCATATGCAATGGGCAAGCCGTGCGCACCGATCGGTCCATTGCAGTACAACGCGTCCCTGTACAAGTCACACGCATATGTCACCATGCCTGTCACAGGTGAACGTATGCCAGCCACATTTACTTTCCAGGGACTCAGGGGCACACCTACAACACCACAGCCTGTCCACACTGTATCCTAAGGCATGTAAGGCTGCATTACCATCTCTGTGTATGGGGGTCAACATGTGTTTGTTTGGGTGGGACTTGGGGGCAGCCACTCCGAGTCTGTGCACGTGTTCATGGGGACAGAATCCTTGGTGTGTTGTGCACATGACCACTGTGATGTGCAACTGTTAATTTCAGAGCATGTGGCATGGTCACATTTCCAGGTTGTGTATGTGTATGTCATGTCACATACCCCCTGAGTCCCATGTTGGATGGTATGTACGTCACAGGGTGGCCCATTGCCACGATAGTGATGGCCCTCCACAGTCTGTGTGCATGTTGTGTTTCAGATGTCTCTGATTCCATGTGCACAATGGGAGACAGTCTCCACATCCACGTTGTTTGTGCACGGACTTTGATGTTGTGCGTGTGTGTGTGTCACAGACGTCCATGTCTGTCGTGCAGAGGCAACAGGGTCCACTACCTGTGGGGGTCATGGTTCTTTTGCTGTGGTGTATTCATATTACGCCATGTCATGCCAGTCTCCATGTGGCAATACAGGGTCACTGGGAATCTACCTGTCAATGAGCTGTGATGCCTGGGGCACATCTGTCCTCACATGTCACTGTGGTGTGTGTTTGGAACGTGACAGCAGTACATGGGTACTGTGACACAGCCTAATGATATCCCATAGCACAACCTGGGACTTGTTGACAACACATGTTGAACTGTGATGTTAGATGTCGGCCATGTAGGTGCCATACATGTCCTTACAGAACGCCACACACATCATGTACTTGTGTCTCGTAATGATGTATCATGTGATATTGAGTATGGTCTATGCCACATATGTGGGGTGACTGACAATCTTTCTTTCTTCACCTATTTCCGAGGGCACGCCTATAACTGGCTAGAATCTTTTCTATCAGGTCGCTCACAGAGGGTCCAACTTGGTGCCCAGGTATCGAAAAAGGGTAATATTTTCTGCGGTGTCCCTCAAGGCTCTGCACTGTCCCCGCTCCTTTTCAATATATACCTGCAGCCCCTGGTAGCTGCACTATCCAATATGGACTGCCGGGTTTTCAATTACGCGGATGATACCCAGCTCATCCTGAGGATTGATAACTCGGCTTGTGCTCAAATATCAGTTCAGAACATCCTCAGGTTTACAGTCAACTGGATGACTTCAAACTCCCTAAAAATCAATCCTGACAAAACCAAGTACTAGCCTTTCCAGTAAAAAACAATCCCTGGAACAGCCTGTTTTGGCCTAGAGAGTTAGGGGCCCCCCTAGCCCATCGCCAGTGGTAAAAAGCCTGGGAATTAAGATCGACTCTGAGCTTTCTATGATCCATCAAGTCAACTCAGTGGTGGGCACATGCACTGGCCTCCTAAGACAGCTGAGGAAATTGGTTCCTCTGCTTTCAGTGTCATCTATGAAAACCATAATATCAGCAACCATTGTTTCACGACTCGACTATGGCAATGCGTTATATGTCGGGCTTCCTGAGAAACTCATGAAGAAACTTCAGGTGGTACAGAATGACGCAGCTAGGCTGATCTTTAGGTTGCCTAGAAGAACTCATGCCACCCCACTGCTGCGTAAACTGCATTGGCTGCCAGTTAAGCAGAGAGCGAAATTCAAGGGACTTTGTATTGTCCACAAAGCCCTATATGGACATGCCCCAGGGTACATAAAGGAACGCCTAAATAAATACATACCTGGACGGGCCCTCCGATCAGCAGAAGCCGTCCAACTGGTCTGCCCTCGGAGTAACCTGGTCTCCCAAGGGGGTCGAGCTTTTTCGGTCCTCTTGCCACAACTCTGGAACCAGCTGCCCGATACCCTTCGGAAAGAACCTGGTCTGCTTCTTTTCGGAAGCAGTTGAAAACTATCCTCTTTAGGGAAGCACTAGATACAACATATGATCTCTCAACACCATGAAGACCTCCCCGCCTTGACGTTATCCCGCTTCTTCCAAAGCGCTAAGAGACCTGTCGGTGTATATGCGCTATATAAAAATAAAATAACATAACATAACATAACCTATGCACTGCAGGGCACCAGCTGTACATAGACCATTCCCTGACCTTGCAACCATGGTTGAACGGGACTGCATCCGACGGTACCGCTTCACCAGGCTGCTGATTGAGGAATTGACGGTGCGGTTGGCCCCACATTTGCAACCTGGCCGGACATACCCTACAGCGCTGACCCCCAAGGTGAAGGTGATGGCAGCCCTACACTTCTTTGCCACCGGTACCTTTCAACACACTGTGGCGTCTGCTGGTGGGATGTCACAGACCATGTTCAGCCGTGTGCTACGCGATGTTTTGGAGGCTATGTTGAGATACCTGAACCAGTACATCTATTTCCCTAAACGTCACCAACTCACTGACGTCAAGAGTGACTTCTATGCCCTGGGGAGGATGCCGCATGTCATTGGCTCCATTGATGGGACACATGTGGCTTTGGTACCACCACAGGCACATGAGCAGGCATACAGGAACCGAAAACATTACCATTCGGTCAATGCTCTGGTGGTATGTCTTGCAGATATGTGCATCTCACACGTGTGTGCCCGTTTCCCCGGTTCTGCACACGATGCCTACGTGATGAGGAGTAGTCGCATCCCGAGGATGATGTCACAGATGCGGAACCAGCGTGCCTGGCTTGTCGGTGTGTACTGACTTTGTACCTTTGTGTGTGTTCTGCAATGTAGTATTCCACCCTCTTTTCCAACTCAGCTAATGTGCAATTGTCTGTTTGTAGGTGACTCGGGATACCCCAACATGCCGTGGTTGCTGACCCCCTCAGGAACCCTGTGACACCAGCCCAGATGCGCTACAATGAGGCACATGGTCGGACCAGGAGAGGGATAGAGCGGACATTTGGTCTCCTGAAGAGCCGCTTTGCTGCCTGGACAAGACAGGGGGGCCCTCCCATATGCCCCAGCAAAAGTGTGCAAGATTGTCATCGTCTGCTGCATGCTACACAACATGGCAGTGCGGAAGGAGTTGCCTCTCATCCTGGATGACGATGACCAACATCCGCCACCTGTGGAGGATCCTGGCCTGGGCCATGATGCCAGTGATGGTGATGATGATGAGGGTGATGTCCGCACACAGCTCATCACCAACTTCTTCAGCTGAATGTGAGTATCCAGAGATGTCATGTCAATGATGTGGGTTTGCGTGATATATGTTGTTGGTGCTCTGGTGCTGTTTGAGTGTGGCCATGTGCTACTTGACTGTATGCGTGCAGCGATGTGTCCTTACAGGTAGTCTGTACTCCCCAACAGTGTTGACATGCTAACTTGGTTTTGTGTATGTATCTTGTGACATGTATTGGGCATGAGTATTGCAGTTCTGTCCTGTTCTTCAGTTCTTTTAACTGTGTGTCATTTCTGTCCTTGACAGGGTACTTTCAGAGTAGTTTGGTCAACTGTGATCCCCCGACACCGTGATTCAACTTCCAGGGTGGAAGCTGTCGTTTCCCTGCAGGTGATGTGCACACACCCCTGGACCTTCTTTCTTCTACACTTGTTGACTGTGTGGCCACTGCCACGTGGGATTACCTTGCATCTGTGGTGGATACAACATGTTGGAAATGTGTAATAAACCTGTGCTTCACTTTGGGATGTGCGTTGTCTGTGGTCACACATCTGACTGACATTTGCTCACTGCACCTGTGGGCTAGTTGACACTGACTGTGAATAGGTGTGGTGTCTGTGCATTGCACTGTTTTTCCTGGGAACATCAGTGTAGGCGATGAGTCAGATGGCCCTGGTGTGTATGTGTTGTGTAGCCCTAGTGGTGTGTCTCCCTCATATGTGTCACATCGCCATGACTCACATGACGGTGTTGTACTTGCTGTAGCAGTTAGCATGCACAGTGTCATTTAGCAGATCATCATCTCCATGACAGAAACCACGTTGGAATGACAAGAGAGGCAAGTATGGTGTATTGGTGAGTTTATTTACGTACATGTGTGAGTATAGTGCACAGGATGGTGGGTGCTGTACATTGGGATTGAAATCCAAAGTTCCCAGATGAGTTGGAAGTCTTGGTAGCAGAAATGTCCTGAGTACAGTCAACAGTCATGTGATACATTGGTCCAACTTAAACTCCCCATGTAATGTGGGAGATTTGGGTGGCATTCAACAGGGTGAACAGTTTGCACACAAAGGAGAATGTCCAGAACAGGTGTTGGGTTCCTGGGGGATGTGCGTGGCCATTGGCCTCTCAGTTTTCCTTCCTCGGACGACCCCTCTTCTTTGGTGGGGGACCCTCACGTGCAGGCTGCTGCGGTGCAGAGGACTCTCCGCCAGAGTCATCTTCCCTCCCTGTGGCAGTGTCAGTTGTTGCAGCACCAGATGTTGTGGGCACATAGGGAGGTGTGGCCATGTTGGTGCTCATCTGGCGGAGGCATGCCAATATGTCCCTATGCACCGCTGTCAGTTCTTGCAATGTGTCCCACTTGGACTCCATGCCAGACATGTGTGTCTCCAAATGGGACATGTGTGTCTCCACATGGGACATGTGTGTCTCCACACGGGACATGTGGGAGTCCAAGCGGGCATGATGGGCAGCCTGCTGCTCTTGTATGTCCTTGAGGATCCCCACTACCTGGCTGACCTCTCCGGTGCTAGTCTGGTACGCATCAGCAATGCGTGCCAGTTGTGGGTCATCATGCAGTCCAGACCCCTCTGCAAACAGCGACCTATGTCTACCACCCCTCCCACCACCCCTGGCGACACGTGCAGGACCCGCGGTGGCACGCACAGGTGACCCTAGGCCCCCTTGGCGGTTGTTACTGGTGTTGTTGTCTGTTACTCCGCGGTGGGCCTGGGTCCCTGTGCTGTTGTCATCGGTGCACCTTGGTCTGTACGTGTGGGCGGGGGTGGTCTGTGTGTTGGCAGTTGTTGGAGGGGTGGGTGCAGGGGGTGCAGATGTTGGTCCTGCTGGTGCTGCATGATGACTCTCACCGGAGGGGCCAGGTAGTTCTTCCCCATCCGAGGTGGGCAGAGGCTGTTCCACACCAGTGAGCTCAGTGTCCCCCGGGGCCTGGGACAGGGACTCCTCCTCGTCTGCTGCTGTGTCCCCATCATCACCTGTTTTTGGAAGAGACACACAATGTATGTTATGTTTCTACAGGCATCAATGGTTCACACACCTGACAGATGTGACTGTACCTCTGGATGCGGGCCTGTACATTGCATTGTCCTAAGTTGTCAGAGGTTGATATTGGGGTTGCACATTGTCCTGCCAACTTGAAGCATTTCAATGTGAATGTTGAGGTGTGTGCATGGCCAGCATTGGTTGTATTTGGTGGACATCCGGCCCTCCTTCTCCCCCAGCCCAGTTATCCCACCATGAAGCATGCCACCCTTGCAGTGTGTGCAGGTTGACTCTCAGGATGTCAGTCAGTGGTGTCCTGCTGTTGGTTGGTGCACAGTTCCCAGCAGGGCCTGGTACTCCCCACAACATAGGACCATTGTCAGACATCTTAGAAGTGGCTTTTCACTCCCTGTGAGGTGTGCATGCTTCAGTGTGAGCTTGCTAGGCCATGTGGGTGGGGGATGTTGAGCTGTGCCTCCCACTCCCATCTTGCTGTTGCCTACACCCCCCTTCCCAGCATGCCCATACTTCCTTCCTTTTGACTCTGCTTCCCTGTGGGGTAGTGTACCTGTGCTGACAGGATGGCTGAGAGTGTTGTCCTGGTGTTAGTTTGGCTACATGTCCCAAAAGTGTCCCTGTGCTTCACACAGCATGTCCCAGGGTGGTGGTTCTTTGTGGGATATTCAATTAGAGTGTGAGGCATTGCATTCTCCCAGGTGAGTTGTGTGGAGTTTGTGTTGAGGGTGTGTGTGAGAAACACTGCTTGTAACTATGGTCAGTGCTGTCAGTCCTCCTTCCCACCCAGCCAGGTGTCCCACCATAGAACGTGTTTCCATTGCAGGGAGTGCAAGTTGTCTTTCAGGATGTCAGTCAGTGGTGTCCTGCTGTTGGTTGGTGCACAGTTCCCAGCAGGGCCTTGTGCTCCCCACAGCAGTACCCAGTGTCAGCCATCTTGTCAGTTGTTTTCCACTCCCTGTGATGTGAGCATGGTTCAGAGTGGTGTTGATGGGCCAAATGTGAAGGTGAGCAATATCTGTGCCTACAACTCCCATCATGCCATTGCCTACACGCCCCTTCCCAGCATGCCCATACTTCCTTCCTTTTGACTCTGCTTCCCTGTGGGGTAGTGTGCCTGTGCTGACAGGATGGCTGAGAGTGTTGTCCTGGCGTTAGTTTGGCTACAAGTCCCAGAAGTGTCCCTGTGCTTCACACAGCATAACCCAGGGTGGTGGTTCTTTGTGGGATATTTAATTAGAGTGTGAGGCAATGCATTCTCCCAGGTGAGTTGTGTGGAGTTTGTGTTAAGGGTTTGTGTGAGAACAGCTGCTGGTGACTATGGTCAGTGCTGTCAGTCCTCCTTCCCACCCAGCCAGATGTCCCACCATGGAACGTGCTTCCATTGCAGGGAGTGCAAGTTTGCTTTCAGGATGTCAGACAGTGGTGTCCTGCTGTTGGTTGGTGCACAGTTCCCAGCAGGGCCTTGTGCTCCCCACAGCAGTACCCAGTGTCAGCCATCTTGTCAGTTCTTTTCCACTCCCTTTGATGTGAGCATGGTTCAGAGTGGTGTTGATGGGCCAATTGTGAGGGTGAGCATTATCTGTGACTACAACTCCCATCATGCTATTGGCTACACTGACTTGACCAGCATACACAGAATTCCTTCCTTTCAGTGAGCTTCCCTGTGAGGTGGTGTTCTAGTGGTGGCTACATATCTGACTGTGTTTGTTGGTTAGATTTGTGCCACTGCCTGGCTCTCTTTGTTGTTGGGTTTGTACATGTCATGACACAGTTACATATCACTTTGAGATGGCATGTATTGTGTTTATCTAACTAACATACACGTCTTGGGATGATTATCTTTTGGTTGCTGTGGATTTGCTAAGGGTGCATGGTTTGACTATCCCCTTGACAGTGATGTGTGTGTATTGTCACACAATATTGTGTATATTTGTTGTGTACTCACCAGGCTCTGGGATGTTTGATAGTCCATATACGCTCACTGGTGGTAGGATGGCCCGCACCTTCTCCTCCCAGGGCCTGAGGTATACTGGTTTGGCAGGAGGGCCACTGCCGGTGTGTTGGCTCAAGGCAAAATCCTTCTTGAGTAGGTCCTTGACCCTCCTGGGCACATCATACCACCTGTTCTGGATGTCTTCCTTTGTGCGCAAACATGGTGATTGTGCGTTGACCCTGTCGACGATCCTCTCCCACATCTTGGTTTTCTGCGACATGGGGGTCTGTTGGACCAATGTACCAAACAACTGGGGCTCTACCCTGAGGATCTCATCTACCACAACTTCCAATTCACTGTCTAGGAACTTTGGATTCTTCTTTGGGGGCATGGTGATGGATGGTGGTGGTGATTGATGTATGTGTGGGTGTGCAAGTGAGGGTGTGTGAGTGTAGGTTTTGCTGGGTGTATGTGAGGGTGCTATTTGTTGAGGTGCTGATGGTGTGTGGCTTGTGTGATGGATGAGCTGTGAGTGTGTCTGTGGTTGCTGTCTGATGGTGTTCTGTGCTGGCAGGTCAGTTGAATTTGCAAAGGATCATGGTCAGGATTTGTGGGCTATATATGGGTGGAGTTGTGGGTGTGTCTTTGTTCCATGTTCCCCCCCCCAGTATTTATTGGCTTTGTAATTGCTTGTTTAGCCCTTTTTTTTGTATTTTTCCTTTGTAGTTTTTGTGCATGTAGGAGACGTTCTTCTGACCGAGTAGGACGCTGCAGTTGTCTCGTGCGAGCTTCTCCGAGTCGTTCACGCTGTGTTACTGCTGTGTTTCATGTGTGGCGTACGCGTCAGTCGCGGGGTATTGGGTTGCTTCGGCTCGGTTTTATATGCGTGTCGGTCGTACGGCTTGGGCTCCGTCGACTCGGTCTGGTTTTCCACGCATTGCATCGTACTGCGCGGGTCGTAGTTCGCGGGTACGTTTCGTTCGGGTTCATTCCTGGTGCGTGTCGGTCGGTTGGATTCGCGTGGTTTCCCGTCCGGGTGGCTGTTTTCCGTGCGGTTGGGTCGTTCGGCTTGTGTTCCGAAGGAGTCGGTCGTGATTCACATGCATTGCATCGTACTACGCAGGTCGGGCAGCGCCGGTACATGTCGGTCGGACTATATTCCCGTACCGAGTCGGTCGGTGCGTTTTCCGGCCCGAATCGGAATCGGCCCCTAAGATGGAGCTGTCTCAATCCAACTAGTATGACAATGATCTGGCTGCCATATGTGTAGTTAGAATGAAGGACTTTGGGCCATATGTACAAATCATTTTTGTGGTCGAAAAGGGCTTGATTCACAGAATCAGGCCGCTTTCCAACCACAAAAAGGCTTTTATATATGTACAAATCACAAATTGGGATTCGGTAATACATTACTGAATTGCAATTTGAGATTCAGTATTTGAAAGGGGCATGTTAAGGGTGTCCCTTCAAAATACAGAATTGCAGTGGTATGTATAAATGTTTTGCGACAGAATTACGGTCGCAAAACATTCATTTTTTACCAACCAACACCTCAAAGGAGGTGGTAACCATTTGCAAATGGGAAGAGGTGCCTAAGGCACCCCTTCCCTTTTGTGAATGTTGCAACAAATATCTTTTGAGAGCAGACAGTGGTCTGTGGCTGTGGGCTCACGGACCACTGTCTATTCTTAAAAAATAAAACTTAGAAGTTTCATTTTCCTTTTTCTTTTTTTTTTTTTTTTGCACGTCCCGTTTTCCTTTAAAGGAAACTGGTTGCATTTCTTTTTTTTTAAAAAGATTACTTTATTCTAAATCAATCACAGACATGGTGGTCTGCTGATCTCAACAAGCCACCATCTTTGTGATGGGCGTGATTCCTAATGGGTCGCAAATTGTGACCTGGCTCATTAATATTCCTGAGGTAGGTCTATTTGCAAACTCATTAGGAATCACTATTTTGGAAATCTTTATTTTGTACATTAGAAATTGCAACTTCCTAATTGCAATTCGTTAAGATTCCTAATTGCAATTTGTTAAGAATCGTAATTATGAAATTTACAAATGCTATTTTCTGTACATATGGCCCACAGTGAGGCATGGAAGTGGGCAGAGATAAGTGGCATCAGTAGGGAATGGAGAGACAATAGAACCTTATGGCACCCCGGAGTTAATGCAGAGTGGAGTCAATGAGTATGGTGGGAGCAGGATGATGCTTGCAGGAGAGACTGGAAGAGATCCTGCTCAGACTGAATTCTTGTATGTGAAAATCAAATTGCATATATAGCAAGACTGAACAGTGGACTGCATCAAAGTGTTACACACTGTCAGAAGCAGTGTGGGGCAACTTCATTCCTCTCAGTTGTGGTCGTCAGATGGAGAAGATGGTGTATTCTGTTTCTCTTCCAGGATGGTAGACAGTTTGGCGGTCGGAGGATAGGTTGTTTTTTTCCAGAAAATTTGACTTTGTAGTGAAAGCAGCTCAATAATTCTGCGCACGAATGTCCAATTGGAGACTGATAACAGCCACCAGATCAAGGTTCTTCTTCTTTATGATTGGCTTGGTGTAAGAGATGTTGAGGCCATTTGGGAAGAAGCCTGTGTTTAGGGAGCTGTTACTAACAGCCCAGACTTAGATGGTGGCTTTCATGGATGGTCCTTGAAAGCTTGAGGTGCACTGGTGTCTGCTATGGTGGTAATTCTGTAAAATGGGTAGAGAAATGTTGCTTGGAGTTTGCCACAATCTGTTGCCTGCTAGTGGATGTTGCCTTGTGCTTTGGTCTAAGGATGGAAATTCCATGAAGAAACTTTTTATAAGATAGTGTTCCCGGGCACAGGTTTTCATGGGAATCACACAGGAATTGGGGCCGAGGGATCAGAGTAGTGGTTCAGACCAGGTTGTGAAATTCAGAGAGGACCCTGAAAGTTTTTATCTCAGAAGCTCAGTGGAGCTTCTGAGCTCCAATGGGTCTAATATTTTTTGTGTTTTCTGCTGACCGATTTGTAGAGAATGTATGATAATGGAAGGGGAGCTTGCCATTGCCATCATCTGGCTTCTTCTATTTATATTCGAAGGTTTTGTTTTCTGTCTTTAATATTTTATATTGCTGTTACGCCAAGGTGTCTTCAGTCCATGGTTTGGGCATAAGAAATCCTCGAATGTTATAAGTCTTTTGAAACTTTCAGTTAGCCTCCACGTCTGTGAAGCAATTAGGATGGCAAGGATACAGAGAGGTATGAGTTGAGGAGTGTGATGAAGTTGAGCTTGTTCAAATGCCAGTGGAAGGTCTTGTACTTTGATGTGGTAAAACAGTACTGGTAGTCAGGTTAATAATGAAGGAAGTGAGATGGATATACCGCCAGTTGATAGGTAGATTTCTGGTCATGGTGTTGAGTCCTTAAGGGGAACAGATTACATTCAGGATGTGTTCAGCTGAGTATTTTGGTCTAGATAAATTGGAAGAAGGTGTTAGTCTCTAGGTTTAAAAGTAGGGATCTTGTTAAAGTTTTGATAGGTCGAACCACATGTTCAAGTCTCCCAGGATGCTGAGGGTTTAGGTCATGTTGCGGAAGGAGCCTGCACATGCTAAACTAGATGACGAGGGCTTGTACAACAGTAGGATCTAGAAAGAGAAGGTGTGGGTAGGTGACCAGCAGATTAGGCTGATTTGCATTCAGCAAAAACGGTGTGCAGACAGAATATCGAGTTGTTAATATCAACTGGCAGAAATATTGAGTCACAAATATCGTGAGTGAGAAATATCGTGGTCAAGAATATCGACTTAAGGTAAGTAATATCGATTTAAAAAATATCAAAGTGTTCAATATCGTTTGCAAAAATATAGTTGTTAAAAATATCTATTTTTTAATAAATTTTATGTATTTTTGTATATATTTTAAATGTATGTGATGTAATTTTTTTATACAAGAGTTGTTTATATTTTTTAATATGTGTTACATTTTTAGTAGTTATTAAAAAAAATTTAATTGAATGTTGTGTTTTTTAGTTCCGTAGCGAGTTGTGGGTTTATAGGGGAATAGAATGGGAAGTAATTTAATTATATTAAATTAATGATTATTGTTTATTTATTAGTATTTATTTAATTGAGATGTTTTAGTGTTAAATGTGTAAATTAATTTATTATTAATTAATTAATAATTGGATGTTAATCAATAATAATGAATTGGTAATTAATGATGGTAATTGTGTAATTAATTTTAGGTGTGCGTTTTGGTGTTTATAGGTGTAAAGGGTGGGAAGTAATTTTTTTATTGATGAATTAATAATTGGTTGTTAATTAATACTAATTAATTAATTGGTAATTAATTATGGTAATTGTGTAATTAATTTTAGGTGTGTGTTTTGGGGTTTATAGGGGTAAAGGGTGGCAAGTAATTTATTAATTTTTTTATTAATAATTATTTCTTAGTTGTTATTAATTAATTTAATTAAAAATTAATTATGGTAATGATGTAATCAATTTTAGGTGTGTTTTGTGGTGTTTATAGGGGTAAAGGGTGAGAAGTAATTTGTGTTTCATTAATTAATAAATAGTTGTAAATTAATGTGAATTATTGAACATTTATTTTGGGTAATTGTTTATTTTTTTGTGTGTTGTTTTTACTGTTAAAGGGGTAAAGGGTGGGTATTAAAAACATTTTAATTACTTTATAATTAGTTGTTCAATAGTAAAAGTTTGTAATTTTAAAATAAGTTTAAATTGTGTAATTTATTATTTTTCAGTTTAATTTAGGTGTGTGTTGTGGGGATTATAGGGTTAAAGTGTGGGTAGTTAAATTATTTTTATTAATTATTTTTTTTTATTAATAATATTTTTTTTAATTGATATTCAATTATGTTAATTATGGAAGTATATTTTTTTCAAAATCTAAAAGTGTTTTGTGATTTGTGTGGTGTTATAGGGTAGGAAATAAAAATACATTTATGTAATAATTCATGTTTTTGTTTGTAAATATTTTCTAGTTTGAAATATTTATTTTTGGAAATTTCTTTTTATTTTATTTTATATAATATTTGTAGGTATTTGTTATATGTAATTAATATTATAATGTTTTCTTTTTATGTATTAAATGTATTGGTATTTTAATTTTTAACATATTTATAAATGTATTTATTTATTAAATTTTGTAATATTATTATTATTTTTTTAATTGTTAAATATTTATTTTGTTTTTATTTTTTAACTGACTGGAGTGTGAATAGTAATTTTATCCCTCCACTATCCAACACTTACCCTACTGTTGCACTCACTGGAGTGGGAATAGTAATTTTTACCCCTTCACTATCCAACACTTTCCCTACTGTTGTACTCATTGGAGTGGGAATAGTAATTTTTATCCCTCCGCTATCCAACACTTTCCCTACTGTTGCACTCACTGGACTGAGAATAGTAAATTTTACCTCTCCGCTATCCAACACTTTCCCTACTGTTGCACTGACTGGAGTTGGAATAGTAAATGTAATCCCTCCGCTATCCAACACTTACCTTTCTGTTGCACTCATTGGGGTTGGAATAGTAATTTTTACCCTTTCGCTATCCAACACTTTCCCTACTGTTGTAGTTATTGGAGTGGGAATAATATTTTTTACCTCTCCGCTATCCAACACTTTCCCTACTGTTACACTGACTGTATTGGGAAATTTAAGTTTAAATATTTTTTAATAGTTTAATGTTTTAATTTTTTATAGAATGGTTTTTTTCTTATATTTTAAATTATTGATATATATATATATTTTATTTTTATATAATTAATAAACTTTTAAAATAAATTAAAAATAATAGTTTATTAATTGTTTTAAAGTATATATATATATATATGTATAAATTATTATGTGTGTTCATCTTTTTTTTAATTAAGTGTATTTGTTATATTCTGTTAAAATGTATATTACATTTATTTTATTTTATTAAAATTCATTTTAATATTTAATATAATTAATATATATTATATAATTTTATATATATATTATATATATATATATATATATATATATATATATATATATATATATATATCCTGATGCAAAGCAGCTCTTCCCGGGAAATCCGCCCGCTGTTTGGTGGCGCGTTGAGCCGGTAGAGCTACAGCCGGCATAAACATAAACCACAGATCCACAATAAAGCGCGCTCTCAGATGCAGGTGGAAAGCAGTGTTGATTTATTCCTCAGAATGTTACGCGTTTCGAAAGTTACACTTTGGTGTGATCAAGAAAGTGTAACTTTCGAAACGCGTAACATTCTGAGGAATAAATCAACACTGCTTTCCACCTGCATCTGAGAGCGCGCTTTATTGTGGATCTGTGGTTTATATATATATATATATATATATATATATATATATATATATATATATATTTTGTACATCTATATTCTTTACATCGATTTTTTTTGTCAATATTTTTGTACTTACCTGTTTAAGTATAGGGAGTCGATATTTTTGTAGTCTATATTTTTTCATCGATATTTGTGACATTGATATTTGTGACATCGATGTTGTGTCAGTGAACCAGCAAAAACATCCTCTTGGAAACTGGGTTAAAAAGGCACCCAGATCAAGGAAGTACTTCATTGCTATGCTAATGGTAGAAGGAACTATATAAATGGTGATAGCATTACATGCCATTGCATTTTGACCATATTGTAACTAAACTAATACAAAGTACATTGACAATGGCTTTGTTGAGTGCTGTAAGAACACAAACAGAATTCCCTTTTCCTTTTGTTCTAAAAAAGGACATCTAGATCCTATTCATTTCATTAGTCAAGGCCATACACAGAAATTACATAAACCAAAGCAATTTTTTCCCAGGTTGCAAAATTTTACAGTCATGTGCAAAAAAACATCTATAATGAAAATTCAAACATAAAAATGAATATTCGAAGGAATGTATTTTCAATTATTTTTTATTCAAATAGTTGTATAGTTTGTTATCAAATGTTTATGCAAAATAAATAAAACCATTTATATTTAAAAACATACATTGATCATTTAAAAAAAGTACAATGTGTACAATAAAAAGAACAACTGTCGACGCGGCGTTTCGGTGTAAAGGTGGATCATCGCCTTCTTCAGGACAATAATTCAGTGTTTAAAATCTAAACAAAATATAAAAACTTTATTAGATGCGCAGAAGCTTATTTTTAATATCCAAACATTCCTTCGATTACATCATTCATGATTTTTTATTTAGCAACCCAGAAATCAATCCACTATTGCATGAAACATATGTGGGCCTTGAATTTGTTAAACATAGTCCATGTTTAAACCTATGATAGATATGTTTGTTATCTACCTGTCAGGTTAGATGTCAACTCCTATTTATCTTCAAGGAGGTGTTGAGTAAATTTTTCATCAGGTTCTCGCTCAGGTAATGCCGCACTGTAGTCCCAAAAATTTCATTTCTGCTGTTCGTGATATTGAGAGAATTGGTTCTGCACCTCAAGCATTCGCCATCCACCCCCACATACCCCTGCTCAGCCATCCAGCAGAGGGGTGAGACACCGGGGTACCTAAGGATCGAATCAGACTCTACATCCACCACGGAACAAGGTAAGCCTGCTGGAGCATTATCACTGTGGACCTTGCATAGTTAAGGGAGCAGGGGGTTTAAGAGGTTATGGCTCCCGCCTTTTTGTACTCAGAGTACTAGCGCATATTGACTCCATTACTTCCTGTAACAACTCTTTCTGGGTGAGTCCAGCCAAGTCAAGGTTGCTCTGCTTCAAGGGCTCTCACTGTCTTGTCACGCTGCCCTGCCTTTCCAAAGGTACCTCCCTCATCCAGCTAGGTCCAATGGGGAAACGAAAAACAGCTGCAGCAATCCATGAGGCACCAGCAATCACAACCATGGACTGCTTCTTGCAGGGAGCAGCGGGGGTCCTTGATAAGGAAATCGAGCTGGTGGCACGTCAGCTTCTGCGCTCTCCGGCTAATCAGCCGAACCCTTGCTCTTCTAGCCCTGAAAGTGGTTGGGCCCCCTTACTGTGCACCCCTGAATTGGTGGAGTTGGCAGATCCTCCTGCACCCCCCTCCGGTCAGGATCCAGGTCAAGGCAGAAAAAACTAAATTTAGATCGCGGGGGGATAAATGGGGCACAGTCAGCTTCGGTGCCCATGCCAGGACGTCCGTTATCAATCCAGCAGTAATTCGATTGGACACCTAGGAGGGGGGGCTCAGCAGGGGTTCTGGACCCGGCACCAAGCGTAAGTGCTCCTCGTCAGGGGCCAGGACAAAAAGACTCAGAGCGGACATTTCAACATCTACCACCCCGGGAGCAGCACCCCCTTCGAAAGACGAGCTGGCAGCTATGCTGGAAGCTTGTGCGGGCTCCCTCCTTCACTGGATTTCAAGCTAGAACCAATCAAGTAACGTCTGGCCTCAATTGAAAGGGAACTCTCTTACTGGGCCCAATATAGCAAGAGGGCAAGCAACACAGCCAATACTGACCATGTGGCCCCACCGGTTAGTGGTGGATATAAGGGCCATAGCCAGTCTGTTCCCCTATCTGCAATTGGGGAGGTTCACTCGATCCACACTCTCTCGTACGAGAGCATCATCCCCTACTCTCCCCCTGCTTCGGACCGCCCCGCTCTTGCCCTCAAAGGAAGGATCACAGGCGAGGGCATCTTCCATAGAGACCACTAGGACAAAGGCCAGCCGATGTAGCAACACGCCCCCCAGGAGAGAGCTCGGTGGAGGAGGGGCTTCCGTCTCTGCAACTGGGGAGCGCGGTATGCAGCCCCAGGGCCTAAACACCATCCACTTACCCCCAGAAGTAACACCGTACATTATGGTCCTGGGAAATGTACCTGTGTTAAAGCTGGCTCCACCGAAGATTTTCATCAGTTAAAAAACAAAGGGGCCGATTCCGATTCAGGCCGGAAAACGTACCGACCGACTCGGTACGGGAATTTAGTCCGACCGACACGTACCGGCGCTGCCCGATCCACGTAGTATGATGCAATGCATGTGAATCACGACCGACTCGTACGGAACACAAGCCAAACGACCGAACCGCACGGAAACCAGCTCTCCGGCCGGAAAACCACGTGAATCGAACCGACCAACACGCACCAGGAATGAACCCGACAGAAACGTACCCGCGAACTCCGACCCGCGCAGTACGATGCAATGCGTGTAAGACCAGACCGAGTCGCACGGAGCTCAAGCCGTACGACCGACACGCATACAAAACGGAGCCGAAGCAACCCAATACTCCGCGACCGACGCGTACGCCGCACATGAAACACAGCAGAAACACAGCTTGAAAGACTCAGAGAAGCTCGCACGAGCCAACTGCACCGTCCTACTCGGTCAGAAGAACGTCTCCTACATGCCTAAAAACTACAAAGGAAAAAATACAAAAAAAAGGGCCAAACAAGCAAGGACAAAGTCAATAAATACAGGGGGGAAAAAACATGGAACAAAGACACACCCACAACTCCACCCATATAAAGGCCACAAATCCCTACCATGATCCTTTGCAAATTCAAATGACCTGCCAGCACAGAACACCATCAGACAGCAACCACAGACACACCCACAACTCATCCATCACACAAGCCATACACCATTAGCACCTCCCAAATAGCACCCTCACATACACCCAGAAAAACCTACACTCACCCACCCTCACTTGCACACTCACACACACATCAATCCCCACCACCACCCATCACCATGCCCCCAAAGAAGAATCCAAAGTTCCTAGACAGTGAATTGGAAGTCCTGGTAGATGAAATCCTCAGGGTAGAGCCACACCTGTTTGGTACATTGGTCCAACAGACCCCCATGTCGCAGAAAACCAAGATGTGGGAGAGGATCGTCGACAGGGTGAACGCACAATCACCATGTTTGCGCACAAAGGAAGACATCCAGAACAGGTGGTATGATGTGCGCAGGAGGGTCAAGGCCCTACTGAAGAAGGATTACGCCTTGAGTCATCGCACCGGCAGTGGCCCTCCTGCCAAACCAGTATACCTCAGGCCCTGGGAGGAGAAGGTGCGGGCCATCCTACCACCAGAGAGCATACATGGACTATCAAACATCCCAGAGCCTGGTGAGTACACAACCAATATACCCAATATTGTGTGACAATACACACACATCACTGTCAAGGGGATAGTGAAACCATGCACCGTTAGCAAAGCCACAGTAACCAAAACATAATCATCCCAAGACGTGTATGTTAGTTAGATAAACACAATACCTGCCATCTCATAGTGATATGTAACTGTGTCATGACATGTACAAACCTAACAACAAATAGAGCAAGGCAGTGGCACAAATCTAACCAACAAACACTGTCAGACATTTTGCCACCACTAGAACACCACCTCACAGGGAAGCTCACTGAAAGGAAGGAATTGTGTGTATGCTGGTGAAGTCAGTGTAGCCAATAGCATGAGGGGAGTTGTAGTCACAGATATTGGTCACCCTCACAATTGGCCCATCAACACCACTCTGAACCATGCTCACATCACAGGGAGTGGAAAAGAACTGACAAGATGGCTGACACTGGGTACTGCTGTGGGGAGCACAAGGCCCTGCTGGGAACTGTGCACCAACCAACAGCAGGACACCACTGACTGACATCCTGAAAGCCAACTTGCACTCCCTGCAATGGAAGCACGTTCCATGGTGGGATATCTGGCTGGGTGGGAAGGAGGACTGACAGCACTGACCATAGTTACCAGCAGCTTTTCTCACACACACCCTTAACACAAATTCCACACAACTCACCTGGGAGAATGCATTGCCTCACACTCTAATTAAATATCCCACAAAGAACCACCACCCTGGGTTATGCTGTGTGAAGCACAGGGACACCTTTGGGACTTGTAGCCAAACAAACGCCAGGACAACACTGTCAGCCATCCTGTCAGCACAGGCACACTACCCCACAGGGAAGCAGAGTCAAAAGGAAGGAAGCACTGGCATGCTGGGAAGGGGGGTGTAGGCTATAGCATGATGGGAGTGGTAGTCACAGCTCAACATCCCCCACCCACATGGCCCAGCAAGCTCACACTGAAGCATGCACTCCTCACAGGGAGTGAAAAGCCACCTCAAAGATGTCTGACACTGGCCTCAGCTGTGGGGAGCACAAGGCCGTGCTGGGAACTGGGCACCAACAAACAACAGGACCACACTGTCAGCCATCTTGCCATTGCTGTCACACTCACACACAGTGAAGTCCACTCAAAAGGAAGGAAGTATGGGCATGCTGGGAAGGGGGGTGTAGGCAATAGCATGATGGGAGTGGTAGTCACAGCTCAACATCCCCCACCCACATGGCCCAGCAAGCTCACACTGAAGTATGCACACCTCACAGGGAGTGAAAAGCCACATCAAAGATGTCTGACACTGGCCTCAGCTGTGGGGAGCACAAGGCCCTGCTGGGAACTGGGCACCAACAAACAACAGGACCACACTGTCAGCCATCTTGCCAATGCTGTCACACTCACACACAGTGAAGTCCACTCAAAAGGAAGGAAGTATGGGCATGCTGGGAAGGGGGGTGTAGGCAATAGCATGATGGGAGTGGTAGTCACAGCTCAACCTGCACCCACTGCAAGGGTGGCATGCCTCATGGTGGGATAACTGGGCTGGGGGGAGAAGGAGGGCCGGATGTCAACCAAATACCACCAATGCTGGTCATGCACACACCTCAACATTCACATTGAAATGCTTCAGGTTGGCAGGACAATGTGCTACACCAATATCAACCTCTGACTGTGACAACTTAGGACAATGCAATGTACAGGCCCGCATCCAGAGGTACAGTCACAACTGTCAGGTGTTTGAACCATTGATGCCTGTAGAAACATAACATACATTGTGTGTCTCTTCCAAAAACAGGTGATGATGGGGACACAGCAGCAGATGATGAGGAGTCCCTGTCCCAGGCTCCAGGGGACCCTGAGCTCTCTGGTGTGGAACAGCCTCTGCCCTCCTCGGATGGCGAAGACCTACCTGGCCCCTCCGGTGTGAGTCATCATGCAGCACCAGCAGGACCACCATCTGCACCCTCTGCACCCACTCCTCCAACATCTGCCAACACACAGACCACCCCCGCCGACACGGACAGACCAAGGACACTGAATGACAACAGCACAGGGACCCCGGCCCACCGTGAAGCAATGGACAACAACCCCAGTACCAACCCCCAAGGGGGCCTAGGCTCACCTGTGCGTGCCACCGCAGGTCCCGCACGTGTGGCCAGGGGTGGTGGGTGGGGTGGTAGGCAGAGGTCGCTGTTTGCAGAGGGGTCTGGACTGCATGATGACCCACAACTGGTACGCATTGCTGATGCGTGCCAGAATAGCACCGGAGAGGTCAGCCAGGTAGTGGGGATCCTCAAGGACATTCAACAGCAGCAGGCTGCCCATCATGCCCGCTTGGACTCCCACATGTCCCGTGTGGAGACACACATGTCTCGCATGGAGTCCAAGTGGGACACATTGGAAGAACTGACAGCGGTGCAGAGGGACATATTGACATGCCTCCACCAGATTAGCACCAACATGGCCACACCTCCCTGTGTGCCCACAACATCTGGTGCCGCAACAACTGCAACTGCCACAGGGAGGGAGGAT
Organism: Calotriton arnoldi; assembly: GCA_963921515.1. Classification (NCBI taxonomy): domain Eukaryota; kingdom Metazoa; phylum Chordata; class Amphibia; order Caudata; family Salamandridae; genus Calotriton; species Calotriton arnoldi. Next base: position 4,189,611 of record CAWUFW010000301.1, on the reverse strand, counting down.
GACTCTGGTGGAGAGTCCTCTGCACCGCAGCGGCCTGCACGTGAGGGTCCCCCCCGAAAGAAGAGGGGTCGTCCGAGGAAGGAAAACTGAGAGGCCGATAGCCATGTACATCCCCCAGGAACTCAACACCTGTTCTGGAAATTCCCCTTTGTGTGCAAACTGTTCACCCTGTCGAATGCAACCCAACTCTCCCACATGACATGGGGAGTTCAAGTTGGACCAATGTATCAGATGACTGTGGACTTTACTCAGGACATTTCTGCTACCAACACTTCCAACTCATCTGGGAAATTTGGATTCCAATCCCAATGTACAGCACCCACCATCCTGTGCACTATCCTCACACATGTATGTAAATAAACTCACTAATACAACATACTTGCCTCTGTTGTGATTCCAACGTTGTTTTTGTCATGGAGATGATGATCTGCTAAATGACACTGTGCATGCTAACTGCTACAGCAAGTTCAACACCGTCATGTGAGTCATGGCGACGTGACACATATGAGGGAGACACACCACTAGGGCTACACAACACATACACACCAGGGCCATCTGACTCATCGCCTACACTGATGTTGCCAGGAAATACAGTGGAATGCACAGACACCACACCTATTCACAGTCAGTGTCAACTAGCCCACAGGTGCAGTGAGCAAATGTCAGTCAGATGTGTGACCACAGACAACGCACATCCCAAAGTGAAGCACAGGTTTATTACACATTTGCAACATGTTGTATCTACCACAGATGCAAGGTAATCCCACGTGGCAGTGGCCACACAGTCACCAAGTGTAGAGGAAATAAAGTCCAGGGGTGTGTGGCACATCACCTGCAGGGAAACGACTGCATCCACCCTGGAAGTTGAATCATGGTGTCGGGGGATCCGAGTTGACCAAACAACTCTGACAGTACCCTGTGAAGGACAGACATGACACACAGTCAAAAGCACTGAAGAACAGGACAGAACTGCAATACTCATGCCCAATACATGTCACAAGATACCTACACAAAACCAAGTTAGCATGTCAACACTGTTGGGGAGTACAGACTACCTGTAAGGACACATCGCTGCACGCATACAGTCAAGTAGCACATGACCACACTCAAACAGCAACAGAGCACCACCAACACATATCATGCAAACTCAAATCATTGACATAACATCTCTGTATACTCACATTCAGCTGAAGAAGTTGGTGATGAGCTGTGTGCGGACATCACCCTCATCATCATCATCATCACTAGCATCGTGGCCCAGGCCAGGCTCCTCCACAGGTGGCGGATGTTGGTCATCGTCATCCAGGATGAGAGGCAACTCCTTCCGCACTGCCAGGTTGTGTAGCATGCAGCAGACGATGAAAATCTTGCACACCTTTGCAGGGGCATATGGGAGGGCCCCTCCTGTCTTGTCCAGGCAGCGAAAGCGGCTCTTCAGGAGACCAAATGTCCGCTCGATCACTCTCCTGGTCCGACCATGTGCCTCATTGTAGCGCATCTGGGCTGGTGTCACAAGGTTCCTAAGGGGTGTCAGCAACCACGGCATGTTGGGGTATCCGGAGTCACCTACATACAGACAATTGCACATTAGCTGAGTTGGAAAAGAGGGTGGAATACAACATTGCAGAACACACACAATGGTACAAAGTCAGTACACACCGACAAGCCAGGCACGCTGGTTCTGCATCTGTGACATCATCCTCGGGATGCGACTACTCCTCATCACGTAGGCATCGTGTGCTGAACCGGGGAAACGTGCACACACATGTGAGATGCTCATATCTGCAAGACATACCACCAGGGCATTGATAGAATGGTAATGTTTACTGTTCCTGTATGCCTGCTCATGTGCCTGTGGTGGTACCAAAGCCACATGTGTCCCATCAATGGAGCCAATGACATGTGGCATCCTCCCCAGGGCATAGAAGTCACTCTTGATGTCAGTGAGTTGTTGACATTTAGGGAAATAGATGTACTCGTTCAAGTATCTCAACATCGCCTCCAAAACAACACGTAGCACACGGCTGAACATGGTCTGTGACATCCCACCAGCAGATGCCACAGTGTGTTGAAAGATACCGGTGGCAAAGAAGTGTAGGGCTGCCATCACCTTCACCTTGGGGGTCAGCGCTGCAGGGTATGGCCGCCCAGGTTGCAAATGTGGGGCTAACTGCACCTCCAATTCCTCAATAAGCGGCCTGTTGAAGCGGTACCGTCAGATGCAGTCACGTTCAACCATGGTTGCAAGGTCAGGGAATGGTCTATGGACAGCTGGTGCCCTGCAGTGCATAGGTGAACAAAGAAAGATTGTCAGTCACCCCACATATGTGGCATTGACCATACTCAATATCACATGATACATCATTACGAGACACAAGTACTTGATGTGTGTGCCGTTCTGCATGGACATATATGGCACCTACATGGCCAACATCTAACATCTCAGTTCAACATGTGTTGACAACAAGTTCCAGGTTGTGCTATGGGAAATCATTCGGCTGTGTCACAGTACCCATGTACTGCTGTCACGTTCCAAACACACACCACAGTGACAAGTGAGGACAGATGTGCCCCGGGCATCACAGCTCTTTGACAGGTAGATTCACAGGGACCCTGTATTGCCACATGGACACTGGCATGACATGGCGTATCATGTACACGCCAGCAAAACAACCATGACTCCCACAGGTAGTGGCCCCTGTTGCCTCTGCAGGACAGACATGGACGTCTGTGACACACACACGCACAACATCAAAGTCGATGCACAAACAACGTGGATGTGGAGACTGTCTCCCATTGTGCACATGGAATCCGAGACATCTGAAACACAACATGCACACAGACTGTGGAGGGCCATCACAATTGTGACAATGGGTCACCCTGTGACGTACATACCATCCCACATGGGACTCAGGGTGTATGTGACATAACATACACATACACAACCTGGAGATGTGACCATGCCACATGCTCTGAACTGAATAGTTGCACATCACAGTGGTCATGTGCACAACACACAAAGGATTCTGTCCCCATGAACACGTGCACAGCCTGGGAGTGGCTGCCCCCAAGTGCCACCCAACAAACCACATGTTGACCCCCATACACACACAGGTAATGCAACCTTACATGCCTTAGGATACAGTGTGGACAGGCTGTGGTGTTGTAGGTGTGCCCCTGAGTCCCTGGCAAGTAATTGTGGCTGGCATACGTTCACCAGTGACAACCATGGTGACATATGCGAGTGACTTGTACAGGGACGCGTTGTACAGCAATGGACCGATCGGTGCGCACGCATTGGCCATTGCATATGATGTGGACGGATGCGTGTTGTTTTCTGAAATACGCGTTGTACAGCAATGGACCGATCGGTGCGCACGCATTGGCCATTGCATATGATGTGGAAGGATGCGTGTCATTTTCCGAAATACGCGGTGTACAGCAATGGACCGATCGGTGCGCACGCATTCACCATTGCATATGATGTGGACGGATGTGTGTTGTTTTCCGAAATACGCATTGTACAGCAATGGACCGATCGGTGCGCACGCATTGGCCATTGCATATGATGTGGACGGATGCGTGTTGTTTTCCGAAATACGCGTTGTACAGCAATGGACCGATCGGTGCGCACGCATTGGCCATTGCATATGATGTGGACGGATGCGTGTTGTTTTCCGAAATACGCGTTGTACAGCAATGGACCGATCGGTGCGCACGCATTGGCCGTTGCATATGATGTGGACGGATGCGTGTCGTTTTCCGAAATACGCGTTGTACAGCAATGGACCGATCGGTGCGCACGCATTGGCCGTTGCATATGATGTGGACGGATGCGTGTCGTTTTCCGAAATACGCGTTGTACAGCAATGGACCGATCGGTGCGCACGCATTGGCCATTGCATATGATGTGGACGGATGCGTGTCGTTTTCCGAAATACGCGTTGTACAGCAATGGACCGATCGGTGGCACGCATTGGCCATTGCATATGATGTGGATGGATGCGTGTCGTTTTCCGAAATACGCGGTGTACAGCAATGGACCGATCGGTGCGCACGCATTGGCCATTGCATATGATGTGGACGGATGTGTGTTGTTTTCCGAAATACGCATTGTACAGCAATGGACCGATCGGTGCGCACGCATTGGCCATTGCATATGATGTGGACGGATGCGTGTTGTTTTCCGAAATACGCGTTGTACAGCAATGGACCGATCGGTGCGCACGCATTGGCCATTGCATATGATGTGGACGGATGCGTGTCGTTTTCCGAAATACGCGTTGTACAGCAATGGACCGATCGGTGCGCACGCATTGGCCATTGCATATGATGTGGACGGATGCGTGTTGTTTTCCGAAATACGCGTTGTACAGCAATGGACCGATCGGTGCGCACGCATTGGCCATTGCATATGATGTGGACGGATGCGTGTTGTTTTCCGAAATACGCGTTGTACAGCAATGGACCGATCGGTGCGCACGCATTGGTCGTTGCATATGATGTGGACGGATGCGTGTCGTTTTCCGAAATACGCGTTGTACAGCAATGGACCGATCGGTGCGCACGCATTGGCCATTGCATATGATGTGGACGGATGCGTGTCGTTTTCCGAAATACGCGTTGTACAGCAATGGACCGATCGGTGGCACGCATTGGCCATTGCATATGATGTGGACGGATGCGTGTTGTTTTCCAAAATACGCGTTGTACAGCAATGGACCGATCGGTGCGCACGCATTGGCCATTGCATATGATGTGGACGGATGCGTGTTGTTTTTCAAAATACGTGTTGTACAGCAATGGACCGATCGGTGCGCCCGCATTGGCTATGGACTGACATGGTAACGGACGCGTTTTCTAAGCTTTTACAAGCCGGATGCAGTGAATTCAGTTGGCCACCCACAACAATGTTGCAAATTCATGGGTGTCATGAAGTTGAACTTTTGAAGGATGCTGTGGGCGTGTATAAGTGGTGCAATTCCATGGATTGGCCAGATTCAGAAGATGCAAACGACTTGGACCTATCACTTTGGACACATGGGACAGTATCTGCCTCTGCAGCACACATATAATGCTGGCTGTTCCCCTGAGAGCTCACTTGCCTGCACTACATGCTCCAGGACGACATCTGCCACCACCACTGCTGCTGACTCTGCATCCTCTGGCTACTGCAATGGCATGTACTGTGGAGAGAGCCCCAGGCTTCAGCACTGAGGAGAACCAGGCCCTGCTGGACAGCCTCCTTCCACAGTACAGCAAGCTGTATGGGAAACCAGGGGATCAGGTGAGTGTGCTGTCCACTGCCTTACTAATTGTGCATGTTGTCTGACTAGCAAGACTTACAGTGGGCACACCAGTGGCTAGCATGCTCACTGAGTAGTTGGCACCCCCCAAAGTGTGTAGTTACATGCACTGAACAGGTATAGTGCAGTAACAGTGCATTCCAACAAGGTTTTACTTCCCAGGCAATTAAACCATTTAGTAACTGCTGGACAACTGTTCATAGCCATAGTTGCACTACCTGTGTACATCATATGCCCCTGTGATTGAGACATGTATATCCAACTGTGTGATGCACGGATATGTTGCATGTGTAGTAATGGCCTTTTCACTTTGTCATCCTCACAGGTTGATGCCCACCAGAAGCAGGACATCTGGCTGACCATCGTCCGGGCAGTAAGATCTGTGGGGTCTACAGGCGCAGGATCCGCAACTGCCAGAAGAGGTGGCAGGACCTTCGTGGCTGGAGCCGGAGGATCGCAAGGGTCCAGCTGAAGCTGTCGCCTCCTCGCAGGAGGGGCGGACACCGGACCCTGACCCCCCACATGCTCCGGATTCTGGCGGTGGTCTTCCCTGACCTGGATGGGCAGCTGAAGGCCAGACAGCAGCAAGGAGGGGGTAAGTGCTAGCCTTTTCTGTGTACTATGACTAACATGCTCTATGCACTCCTTTAGCCTGGTTCCACTTCCACCGTACAACTGTCTTGTCGTCCTGGACTCATGTCCCTCACTTGTGTCATGCCCCCTCCTCATCTGATACACAGGTGTGGCCCTTACAGTCTGTGACTTAGGTCACTTGGGTACTGTGTACTTGCAGTTACCTGTGGTTCAAGTTGGGGACTGCATCAGTTACAGGAACTTTGTTGTGGGCTGCATGGGTGGTACAATTGCTCACACAATGCCTGTGATCTGACATGTACTCTGGGTATGGCTTCACAATGTGTTCCAATTGCTGCTCTGACTCACCACATGTCTGGGGTATGTGCCACACACCCATGCTGCAGCAGAGACCAAGGGGGGAGCCTCAGAAGTATGTACAACATGTGTGTGACACATGCATAGCCACCTGCCTAGTGTTCAGGGTAATACCATGTTGCACATGGACCAGGACTGTAATGCCTACTCCGTACATCGAAGGCACTCTGTTCTCCCACTCCCGTGTGTCAGCATACATATTGGGCATTGTGAAGAGTGCACTCAGGTGTCTGCCTCTGTGTCACCGTGGTGTGGGCTTGCTTTTTGGACTCCTGGAGTGTTTAACAATTTGGGGTGGCCAGCCATCTGAGTTGTGACTATAGGATCTGCACATTGGTTAATGCATAGGTCTCTGATCCCTTGACTGTGCACAAAGGTGTATGAAACATTGAGGTGCAGGCAGCTTTTGTTCATTCTCATCAGACGGTGAAGTGCCCATGTGTATGGATTTGTGTTTGCAGTCACTAAAATGTCTCATTTTTATTGACGTGGGATCATCTTAGTCCTCATGATGTGGGTGGCCAGGGGTGCACATGTGCACCTGTCAGCTACAGGGCTTGCATACCCAAAACTTCCATGATTGTGACACAGTGTAGACTGGTGTTGTGTGTATGCACTGCCCCTGTGACAGGAGACAGTTATGACTGACTTGCCAGACAGGCCTGTGCCATGACATTCAACTCGCAAAGGGTGATCCAGCAGTAGTGTGATATGTCCTGCAAGCACACCATTGTCGCATTGTCTATCAGGACATGAGGACATCATTGTGTCTGGTGATGGAAGCAAAACCCGCATATCGACAGGGACTCTGTCCGTCACTTTTCCTGACACATGTACTGAGTCAGTGGCAGGAGATGGCATGTATTTGGAGTGACATATTTCCACATTGTAGGAGAGTAGGATCTGCTTCACATGGGTACCCCCACTTTTTGCTGATGCTTCACTGTTTTTCGACTTTAGTCTGGCTGGGGCCCTGCTAATCAGAACCCCAGCCTAGCTGCTTCCTCTCTAAAATGGTTTCCATGTACCTTAGGTACATCTTTGATTGGAATCTGGAGTGCCCTTATAAGTCCCTAGTATATGCTATACTATGTACCCAGGGCATAGGTACCCCAGAGGCCTGCCAGGGGCTGAAGCATGTATTATGCCACCCCTGGAAGGCCAGCCAAAATGACACCACAGGTCTGCTACTGCAGCCTGGGTAAGGTGGTGCATGCACTCCTTACTGTGATATAGGCTACCTATATCACTACCATTGCACACACATATAAACCTATAAGTCACTCCTATGGCAGGCCTTTACAATCCTGAAGGCAGAGTGCTTTGTTTTTATGTGAGAGGGTGCCCCTGCATGAGCAGAGCCCCTCTGCAGCGTTCGGAGTCCCTCCTCTGATGCTGTTTGTGGTACAGCCTGACCATATACTCTTAAGTGCATTATATCCTCGCGGTACAATGCTAACTTTGGACTGGCTGCACCAAAACATGTCGTGTTTGGTGTCAAACATCTTGCAATACTACTCCCCCGCCAGTCCTGGCAGTGGGGGTAGCATTCCACCCTTCTAGAGGGAGAGACATGTACCCACCGGTCTACCCGGTAACTTCTTTACAGAGCCCTGGCATCACAAAATGGATGCCGCTGCCACAGACACGGGTCTGGCCTCCTGCTGCTGACTGAAACTCCGGCAGGGGAGGCCTGGACAATAGGTTTCCTGTCGCAGGGAGGTGTAACCACCTCCCCAGACAGGATAATGTGTATTGGGGCTGGGCAGGAGCACTCTCTGGTGCTCAGAAGTCCTGCACTGGGGGCACACTTGGTGTCCCTGTGCATATGCCAGTTCAAACCGGCTGCAGGGGCTAACTGCCCCTGCTCTGGCGCGAAACTGGACAAAGGGAATGGGTGTAACCACCCCTCTTCCCTGACCCTCCCATAGGTGGGTCCCCAGAGTATGTCCAACCCCCTAACTTAGTATAAGTATGGGACCCCAGTCCTTAGGACTTTAGATTACCCTGGACGAAACTCTGAAGCCAAATCCTGGGCCTTCGACGCTCTACTTGAAGATTAGAGGACTGAAGAATCTCCCTTGGGGTCAAGGAGTGACTCCCCTGCTTGGCAGGCACCTTAGAAGCAATTGTCCGGTCTGCATCGCTGAAGCTCCCGCCGGATGCCGAAGACTTTGCAACACCAGAGGTGGATTTACAGACTTCCCCGAGGCTGCCCTGAGTCCCCAGCGAAGCTGAGGCCCGTAGCTGTCATGGGTAACGTGGAACCGTGACCCCTGGACACCGAGAACGTTTGCAAGTGCATCCTCTTCCTGGTCTCCCACGAAGTTGTGCTTTGGGCTCCGAGTAGCCCCCGCCTCCAGCACCGACTGCACCGAAGATCACTGGCCTCCACTCCACGAGTGTCCTGTGAGCCAGCTCCAAGTGCGTCCAACTCGAGGCTCCTTCGCGGTCGCTAGTCCGTTGGCTAGTGGGCCCTCCCGAAGGCAACTCTTCTTCTGCTTGGGCTTTCCTGGTTGCTCCAGACGTGCCCTGACTTACCCTTGCTGGGTGAGTCCCTCAGACCTTGCTGGTCTGCATCAACGTCCTTTCTTTCCACGTGACTTGCCGTTGCAAAGGCTTGTTGGGTCCAATCCGGTGGTCGACACCTCAGCAATCGACAGACGTCATGGGACAGCTCGAATCCAGCTCCTGGTTGTCGTCGACGCCTCCTGGACCTCGTGGCTGACGAGTCAAGATGACCGTCAACCTACCTGAAGCACCCGACATCGGTGGGCATCTGCTCATCGCCTTCCTGGTCACTGGCTAGTGACCCAGACTCTGTCCCCTCTGCTTTCAGGTTCTTCAGATCTTCGATCCACCCGGACACTTTCGACTTGGTCGCCAGCAGCCTGCTGCAGCAGATCGCCATTGAAAACGACGACGAAACCCGACGCCAAAAGACACCTATGCACCCGGCTTCCCTGGGTGAGGTAACTCGAGTACTCCGGTGCTCCCGTGGGTATTGACTCTAGAACTGACTAGTTCTAAAGGGATTTGCTCCAAGTCCTCCTCTAAGTGTCCTTTCCTTTTAAAAATCCAACCGCGACTTTCCCCATAGAAGTTAACGGTGGCTCGCGGCTGTGTTCTCACACTGCACGCGTCCCCCGTGGGTCCCCTGTGTCACTACCTTGGGTGGTTCCTTGGGGTCCAAGCACTTCTACAGGCTCTAGGCCTTGTTTCTAGCTCAGTCGTGGTTCTTATACCACTTTATTGGTATATGGTTTGGTACGCCCCTAGGGCTCAAACGTGTATTTGTGCTATTACTGTTGATAACTGACTTGTAACTTATGTATTTCGAACTCTAGCCTCATAAAGAGACTAGAGGGGTGTGTTTAAGACTAAATACATATATTTTATATATATACCTGGTGTGGTCCTCTTTCATTTGGTCACTCAAGAGATTATAGACTGGTAAAACAAGCTGCTTTACATTCCTTCAAGACTTAGCCTGAAGGCTGCTCTCCATAGCTACCACTAGGATAGCTTTCAATAAAGGTTGTCTTTAACCTATCTCCAATAAGGGGTTGTTTGGACTGGTGCAAGGTGCCCACTATAATTAGTGGACAGCATATACCAGGCCAACTTCTCATATTGGTGTGCAGCGTGTGGGATTCCAGCTTGCTATTGTTTTACCAGATAATCTCAATTGAATTGATCAACTGAAAACCACTAAGGGTACCTTAGGTACATATAAAAACAAGCTTAGTATACAGTAAGTTCTACTGAACTTAGAGTTGTGTGTTAAGGGCTAGCACACCCTTTCTACAACTCAAGAGAGTTTAGTAGGCCACACTAGAGTAGGTAGTGCATACACCACACCTCACTAGTAATGTCTTCACTACCAGGAACCAGTGGGCTCCTGCCATCCAAATATGACAACCTCCCATTCTTGGAATTGAGAGAGTTGTGCAAGATTAGGAAGTTGAAGACAGGCAAAAGTGCCAACACCCAACGTCTCATGGAGATGCTCCTGCTAGATTATCTCAGAAGACCTATAGGGTCTGCAAGGGTAGGCAGAGAGGGTGGGTCAGAAGATGTGGAAGGGACCAGGGATGAAAATCCCCAGGACCTGACCACTGAAACTGGCCAGGAAGGTGACAATGACCTTGCCCTGGAAAATGCAGCTCCTCCTGCAGATGAGGAGGAGGATCAGGATGACCTCCCCTTTGTCCCCCCAGGAAGAGTTGTGAGTGTGCCCAGAAGGTCTAGATCTCCTTCTCAGGAGTCTAACCACTCTGACACCTCAGTAGGGACCTCTGTTTCCTCTCATAGGAGGGAATCCTCCAGTGAGAGGAAAGAGAGACTGCTCAAGTATGGAGAAGCTCAGTTGAGACTCAGAAGAGAGCAGTTGGCTATAGACAGGGAGTCCCTAGAGCTTGAAAGGCAAAGAAAAAAGTTGGGACTAGAGTCCCATGGTGGCAGCAACTTCCCTAGTGGTAGGAAAAGGTCTTATGACCATAGAAACCTGAGCAAGATTGTCCCTCCCTACCAGAGTGGGGATGACATCCACAAATGGATTTCTGCACTGGAGAGGGCCTTTAAAGTACAGAGGGTCCCTCGGGAGCAGTGGGCAGCAATCTTGTGGCTCTCCTTTGCAGACAAAGGTAGAGATAAGCTCCTCTCTGTTAGAGAAGAGGATGCTGATAATTATCCAGTCTTAAAAAGTGCATTGATTGATGGGTTTGGCCTAACAACTGAACAATACAGGTTAAAGTTCAGAGATACCCAAAAGGCACAGAATCAAGGCTGGGTGGACTTTGTTGATTGTTCTGCTAAGGCTCTGGAAGGTTGGTTAGTGGGCAGTAAGGTATGTGACTTCAAAGGATTGTACAATCTTATCATGAGGGAGCAGATTCTTAATAACTGTCAAAATCAGCTGTTGCATCAGTACCTGGTGGACTCTGATCTGACCTCTCCCCAAGAATTGGGAAAGAAGGCAGACAAATGGGTCAGAACCAAGGTGAGGCAGAAGGTACAGAACCAAGGTGGTGACCCAAAGAAGCAAGATTCTAAGAACTCTGACAAGGGTGGGGAGAAGGGTAAAGACCAGAAGTCTTCACAAGGCCCCCAAAAATCTTCTTCAGGTGGGGATTCACAGTCTAACAAAGGGAAGGGCCAAAAGAAACCATGGTGCAAAGTCTGTAAGCAAAAGACACACTGGACCAGTGATTGCACCAAGTCCAAAGACTCTATTCCAGCCCCCACCAATGCCCCTAAGGCACCTGTTCCCCCTAGTGCAGTAACAATTGGTGGTGGGAATACACAAGCCAAGGGTTTAGTAGGGTTGACCCTGGGTAAGGAGATGAGCTCTGGCCTAGTCAGAGAACTCACTCAGGCTGTCCTAGTCTGTGATGGAGGCATGGATGTGACCTCCTCTGTGAGTCCCAGTAATCTGGGCAAGTACAGGCAACAGCCATTAATAAATGGAAAAGAGGCTTTGGCATTTAGGGACACAGGAGCAAGTGTCACCATGGTGACACAAGATCTTGTGGATCTTGGGCAGATTATACTTGGTGAAATGTACCAAGTGACCAATTCTAGCAATGTCAGAACAGACCATACTCTGGCAGTTGTTAACTTCTCCTGGGGAGGGGTAACTGGCCTTAAGAAGGTTGTGGTAAGTGCAGACATACCAGTTGAATGCTTGCTTGGCAATGATCTAAAAACTTCAGCTTGGGCAGAAGTAGAGCTCAGGACCCATGCAGAAATGCTGGGCATCCCTGCAGATGTGTTTGCTGTGACCAGGTCACAGAGCAAAATGCCTAACACTGAACAGGCCTTGGATCCTGGAACAATGGACCAAGTGCCATCCAAGAGGAGGAGTAATAGGGTAAAGGCAGTGTCTTCCCCCTTGGCTCAGAAGGAAGATCAGTCTCTTCAGGGAGATGATCTCAGTCCTGAGGAAGGAACTGTCCCAGAGGAGCTTGAGCCTGATCAGGTTGAGTTCTTAGGGACAGGGGCCCTTCCAGGGCAGATCTGAGCCAGAAGCAGCAGAGCTGCCCCTCTCTTGAACCCCTCAGACAGCAAGCTGCTGCTGAGGCTGCTGGGAATGCTAGTGGTCCCCATAAAGTGTATTGGGATGATGGACTCTTGTACTCAGAGTGTAGAGACCCCAAGCCTGGTGCCACCAGGAGGTTGGTTATACCTCTGAAGTTCAGGGGCTTCCTATTGACCCTAGCCCATGACATTCCTTTAGCAGGTCACATGGGCCAGAACAAGACTTGGGACAGAATTGTCCCTCACTTTCACTGGCCCCACATGTCTGAAGACACCAAGGAGTTTTGTCGCTCCTGTGTAACCTGCCAGGCCAGTGGCAAGGCAGGTGGCACTACAAAGGCCCCCTGATACCACTACCTGTGGTGGGGGTTCCCTTTGAAAGGGTGGGGATTGACATTGTTGGTCCCATGGATCCCCAAACAGCATCTGGGCACAGGTTTATCCTGGTGGTGGTGGACCATGCCACCAGGTACCCAGAGGCTATTCCCCTTAGGACCACTACAGCACCTGTGGTGGCAAGGGCCCTCCTGGGAATTTTCTCAAGAGTGGGCTTCCCTAAGGAGGTTGTATCAGACAGGGGTGCAAACTTTATGTCTGGATACTTGAAGGCAATGTGGAAGGAGTGTGGAGTGACTTACAAGTTCACCACACCCTATCACCCACAATGCAATGGTTTAGTTGAGAGATTCAACAAAACCTTGAAGGGCATGATTAAAGGGCTCCCAGAGAAGCTTAGGCGAAGATGGGACATACTCTTGCCCTGCCTTTTATTTACATACAGGGAGGTGCCTCAAAAGGGGTTGGCTACAGCCCTTTTGAACTTTTGTTTGGTCACCCTGTCAGGGGTCCATTGTGCCTGGTGAAGGAAGGATGGGAGTTACCTCTCAAGCCCCCAAAGCAGGACATAGTGAACTATGTACTTGGTCTCCGCTCCAGGATGGCTGAGTACATGAAAAAGGCAACTAAAAACCTTGAGGCTAGCCAGGAACTCCAAAAAGCCTGGCATGACCAAAAGGCTGTACTGACTGTTTACCAGCCAGGACAGAAGGTATGGGTGTTGGAGCCAGTGGCCCCAGCAGCTCTCCAAGACAAATGGAGTGGACCCCATACCATTGTTGAACAGAAGGGTGAGGTTACCTATTTAGTAGACCTAGAAACACCCAGGAGTCCCCACAGGGTTCTCCATGTCAACAGATTGAAACCATATGTGGACAGGGCAGACATGGGCTTGCTCATGGCTACTGATGAGGGACAGGAGGAAGAGAGTGACCCACTCCCTGACCTGCTCTCACAGAACCCTGATGATGGGTCAGTGGATGGTGTAGCCTTGGCAGGCAGCCTCACTGCTCAGCAGCAAACTGATTGCAGACAGGTGCTCAATCAGTTCAGGCATATGTTCTCTCTGACACCAAGTCAGACCACCTGGTGCACTCATGAAGTGAACACTGGGGACAGTCTGCCCATTAAAAATAAGATTTATAGGTAACCTGACCATGTCAGGGACTGTATCAGGACAGAAGTCCAGAAGATGTTGGATTTGGGAGTTATTGAACCCTCAGATAGCCCTTGGGCTAGTCCAGTGGTCCTTGTGCCAAAACCTCACACCAGTGGTGGGAAAAGAGAGATGAGGTTTTGTGTGGACTACAGGGGTCTCAATGCAGTCACTAGGACTGATGCCCATCCAATACCCAGGGCAGATGAGCTAATAGACACTTTGGCCTCAGCCAAGTATCTAAGCACATTTGACCTAACAGCTGGCTACTGGCAGATCAGGCTAGCTGATGATGCAAAGCCAAAAACAGCATTCTCAACCCCTAGTGGGCATTATCAATTTGTGGTAATGCCCTTTGGTTTGAAGAATGCACCTGCCACTTTTCAGAGGTTGGTGAATACAGTCCTTACAGGTCTGGAAGCCTATAGTGCAGCATATCTAGATGATATTGCTGTCTTTAGCTCCACCTGGGAGGATCACCTGGTCCACCTCAGAAATGTTTTGGAGGCCTGCAAAAGGCAGGCCTCACTATCAAGGCCACCAAGTGCCAGATAGGGCAGAGTCAGGTTGGGTACCTGGGCCACCTTGTAGGTGGAGGCCAGGTTCAACCACTGCAGAGCAAAATCCAGACCATCATGGACTGGGTTGCTCCAACTACCCAGACTCAGGTGAGAGCCTTCTTAGGCCTGACTGGGTACTATAGGAGATTTGTCAAGGGGTATGGATCAATAGTGACACCCCTGAATGACTTAACTTCCAAGAAAATGCCCAAAAAGGTTCAGTGGACAGCTAAATGTCAAGAGGCATTTGATGACCTGAAGCAGGCCATGTGCACTGCTCCCATTCTACAGAGTCCTGATTACTCCAAGAAGTTCATTGTCCAAACAGATGCATCTGAATTGGGGGTAGGGGCTGTACTGTCACAATTGAATGAAGAAGGTCAGGATCAGCCAGTAGCTTTCATTAGCAGAAGGCTGACCCCTAGAGAGAAACGTTGGTCAGCCATTGAGAGGGAGGCCTTTGCTGTGGTCTGGGCTCTGAAGAAGTTGAGGCCATACTTGTTTGGTACTCACTTCCTTGTTCAAACAGACCATAAGCCCCTCTTATGGCTAAAACAAATGAAGGGTGAAAACCCCAAACTGCTTAGGTGGTCCATTTCCCTACAGGGGATGGACTTTACAGTGGAACATAGACCTGGGAGTAACCATGCCAATGCAGATGGACTCTCTAGGTACTTCCACTTAGAACATGAAGACTAAACTGGACAAGGTTAGTTTAATGTCCCTGCGTTTGGGGGGGGGGGTTGTGTAGGAGAGTAGGATCTGCTTCACATGGGTACCCCCACTTTTTGCTGATGCTTCACTGTTTTTCGACTTTAGTCTGGCTGGGGCCCTGCTAATCAGAACCCCAGCCTAGCTGCTTCCTCTCTAAAATGGTTTCCATGTACCTTAGGTACATCTTTGATTGGAAGCTGGAGTGCCCTTATAAGTCCCTAGTATATGGTATACTATGTACCCAGGGCATAGGTACCCCAGAGGCCTGCCAGGGGCTGAAGCATGTATTATGCCACCCCTGGAAGGCCAGCCAAAATGACACCACAGGTCTGCTACTGCAGCCTGGGTAAGGTGGTGAATGCACCCCTTACTGTGATATAGGCTACCTATATCACTACCATTGCACACACATATAAACCTATAAGTCACTCCTATGGCAGGCCTTTACAATCCTGAAGGCAGAGTGCTTTGTTTTTATGTGAGAGGGTGCCCCTGCATGAGCAGAGCCCCTCTGCAGTGTTCGGAGTCCCTCCTCTGATGCTGTTTGTGGTACAGGCTGACCATATACTCTTAAGTGCATTATATCCTCGCGGTACAATGCTAACTTTGGACTGGCTGCACCAAAACATGTCGTGTTTGGTGTCAAACATCTTGGAATACTACCCCCCCGCCAGTCCTGGTGGCGGGGGTAGCATTCCACCCTTCTAGAGGGAGAGACATGTACCCACCGGTCTACCCGGTAACTTCTTTACAGAGCCCTGGCATCACAAAATGGATGCCGCTGCCACAGACACGGGTCTGGCCTCCTGCTGCTGACTGAATCTCCGGCAGGGGAGGCCTGGACAATAGGTTTCCTGTCGCAGGGAGGTGTAACCACCTCCCCAGACAGGATAATGTGTATTGGGGCTGGGCGGGAGCACTCTCTGGTGCTCAGAAGTCCTGCACTGGGGGCACACTTGGTGTCCCTGTGCATATGCCAGTTCAAACCGGTTGCAGGGGCTACCTGCCCCTGCTCTGGTGCGAAACTGGACAAAGGGAATGGGTGTAACCACCCCTCTTCCCTGACCCTCCCATAGGTGGGTCCCCTGAGTATGTCCAACCCCCTAACTTAGTATAAGTATGGGACCCCAGTCCTTAGGACTTTAGATTACCCTGGACGAAACTCTGAAGCTGAATCCTGGACCTTCGACGCTCTACTTGAAGATTAGAGGACTGAAGAATCTCCCTTGGGGTCAAGGAGTGACTCCCCTGCTTGGCAGGCACCTAAGAAGCAATTGTCCGGTCTGCATCGCTGAAGCTCCCGCCGGACGCCGAAGACTTTGCAACACCAGAGGTAGATTTCCAGATTTCCCCGAGGCTGCCCTGAGTCCCCAGCAAAGCTGAGGCCCGTAGCTGTCGTGGGTAACGTGGAACTGTGACCCCTGGACACCAAGAACTTTTGCAAGTGCATCCTCTTCCTGGTCTCCCACGAAGTTGTGCTTTGGGCTTCGAGTAGCCCCCGCCTCCAGCACCGACTGCACCGAAGATCACTGGCCTCCACTCCACGAGTGTCCTGTGAGCCAGCTCCAAGTGCGTCCACTTGAGGCTCCTTCGCGGTCGCTAGTCCATTGGCTAGTGGGCCCTCCCGAAGGCAACTCTTCTTCTGCTTGGGCTTTCCTGGTTGCTCCAGACGTGCCCTGACTTACCTTCACTGGGTGAGTCCCTCAGACCTTGCTGGTCTGCATCAACGTCCTTTCTTTGTTTCCACGTGACTTGCCGTTGCCAAGGCTTGTTGGGTCCAATCCAGTCGCCGACACCTCAGCAATCGACAGACGTTATGGGACAGCTCGAATCCAGCTCCTGGTTGTCATCGACACCTCCTGGACCTCGTGGCTGAAGAGTCAAGACGACTGTCAACCTACCTAAAGCACCCGACATCGGTGGGCATCTGCTCATCGCCTTCCTGGTCACTGGCTAGTGACCCAGACTCTGTCCCCTCTGCTTTCAGGTTCTTCAGATCTTCGATCCACCCTTGGATCCACCCGGACACTTTCGACTTGGTCGCCAGCAGCCTGCTGCAGCAGATCGCCATTGAAAACGACAACGAAACCCGACGCCAAAAGACACCTATGCACCCGGCTTCCCTGGGTGAGGTAACTCGAGTACTCCGGTGCTCCCGTGGGTATTGACTCTAGAACTGCCTAGTTCTAAAGGGATTTGCTCCAAGTCCTCCTCTAAGTGTCCTTTCCTTTTAAAAATCCAACTGCGACTTTCCCCATAGAAGTTAACGGTGGCTCGCGGCTGTGTTCTCACACTGCACGCGTCCCCCGTGGGTCCCCTGTGTCACTACCTTGGGTGGTTCCTTGGGGTCCTAGCACTTCTACAGGCTCTAGGCCTTGTGTCTAGCTCAGTCGTGGTTCTTATACCACTTTATTGGTATATGGTTTGGTACGCCCCTAGGGCTCAAACGTGTATTTGTGCTATTACTGTTGATAACTGACTTGTAACTTATGTACTTCGAACTCTAGCCTCATAAAGAGACTAGAGGGGTGTGTTTAAGACTAAATACATATATTTTATATATATATATACCTGGTGTGGTCCTCTTTCATTTGGTCACTCAAGAGATTATAGACTGGTAAAACAAGCTGCTTTACATTCCTTCAAGACTTAGCCTGAAGGCTGCTCTCCATAGCTACCACTAGGATAGCTTTCAATAAAGGTTGTCTTTAACCTATCTCCAATAAGGGGTTGTTTGGACTGGTGCAAGGTGCCCACTATAATTAGTGGACAGCATATACCAGGCCAACTTCTCACACACATGTTCTCTTGGATGTCCAACAACTGTGTATGTGGTGCATGTGTGCACATATGATTAGTCGCATACAACAGGCACCAGACAGATGGGTGCATGGACAGGTAGGATATGTGTGGCATGAATGACTGTCAGGCAGACAATGGGCTTCTTCAAATCAGTGTCAGCACTTATTGCAATGTCTAGCAAATGATGGCAGGGCTTGCTCTGTGATGTGCTGTACTTACTGTGGCGTGTGTGGTCAGTACAGGTGACTAATGTTGCTCTGTTTATCCTGATTCTTTGCAGATACATCCAAGGCCACAGGAGGAGACAGCTCCACGGACCAGGAGGAGCGGCAGAGCCAGACTGGGTCCACTGCAGGGGAGACCGAGGGACCCAGTGGCACGGAGGGTGAGGGAGCCCCACTGAGGAGACCTCAGCTACGACCACCTCGGCTGAGGACCACAGCACTTCCAGTGAGGACTCCCTTGTGGAGGCGGGTGTCAGCAGACCAGAGACAAAATCAAGCAAGTCTGCCCCCGCCACCACCACCATCTCCACCCTCCCATCTGCTCCCATCCCACATGTCCGTGGAGGCTCCGTGTAGGGGAGCGTGTCTCCTTCATGCCAGGCACCGCACCCCCTGCCTCTGTCTCCCCTGCTGCCCTGAGTGTGGAGTCTGTGGACTTGCTTAAACAGATCCATGTAGGGCAGACATCAGTGCTGAGTGTCCTCCATGCACACACGGGTCTGTTGACACAACTGGTGTCATTCATGGAGGGCATGTCATCTGGCATGTCTGCCCTACATCGGACCAATCAGTCCATGGCCTCCTCACTGATGGCAGCAGTGTCCCTCCTGCAACAGTCCCTCACCCCTCCTACCTCTGCCCCATCCACAATCCCCAGCACCCTGCCTGTCCCAAGCACACACACCGGCACAGGCACCCACCAGCACAGACACAAGCAGCACACAGACACACACGCAAAAATCCAGACGCACACGCACGCACAGTCAGGGGACTGATACCTCACTCACAGGTGATGGGGCCCAGGAACACACACACGCATCCACGAGCACTGCGCAGTCCTCAGATACCTCTCCCTCCAAAACCCCTTCCCTTGCCTCACCTGCAACCCCCTCCTCCCAGGAGCTCTTCCTCTGTGAGCTTGGCCTCTTCCCCACAGATCCATCTGACACAACGCACAGGCGGAAGAGGCGACCACCACACACAGAGGGGAGTGCCCCTCACACCCGGACACCCTCCCCCAGGCACAGGCAGACTGAGGACCCCATTCGGAAGTCCCCCCGGACCAGGAAGGGCAAGACCCCACCACCACGCAGCTCCACCACACAGTCTCTCTCCTCCATCCCCCAGGCCACCACTCCACAGGTTCCCCCGCCACACCCTGCCCCAGGTTCCCCCACACACCCATACCGCATCCCCAAAATGCTTAGGCCCTCCCCACCTACCACTTGCTCTTCCACCCCCAAGCCAGATGCTCGGCCTGTTTGTGCCACTGGTGTGGAGACCGGGTCCCCCCCCTCTGTCCTGCCCACCTCATCTGCCCCCCCTTCGAGTTATGCACTGCAGTGGAGTCCACAACCACCCCGTATGACTTGGGCACTGCAGTGGGGATCCAGTCCACTCCATATGACCGGCCCACTGCAGTGGTGCCAGCACCCACACCATCTGACTTGTGCCCTACAGTGGTGCCGGCCCCCACTGAGTCAGATACCTCCACTGCAGTTGCCGGTGAGACTCCTGCACCCACCACCCCTTCACTGCCTCCTTCTGGCATCCCCTGATCCTGTCCCTGCGGTGCCTGGCCTGCCCCTTGTATGCCCCTCCGAGGGGGATGTCCCCTGTCCGTACCAGTGCAGGCAAGCAATGGGTGACAAGTTGTCACATATCACCCTGTTCGGACTGTGTATGTGGACTGGCCATTGGCCTTAGTTTCTTTTGGACTTCAGATTTTTTTCAACATTTGCTGAATAAAGCTTCTTTTTGTTTACTAGTGGTTTTTCTTTTGATGTACATGATGTAGATGAGTATCATCATGCATTTGCTGTTGTAATAGTGTTCAGATCAGGAAAATGAAGTGTTGCTGTGATGGACTCCATGTGGTCCATGGGATATGTGTCCTAATCTAGTCTGGATCCATAGCATCCTTTGCTGCAGTCTGAGGGTGTATTGTTCTGCATTTGACACAGGAATGTACGTTTTGCATTTGTAAATTGACATCTGTGGCTTACACTGATGCACATCTGGTGGGCTTACCACTGTTCAATGTTTCTATTTCCCTGACTGTGTGCCCATCTCCACTGGACATGCAGTTTAGCACATCAATGTTGAAGGACTCATCTGTGTATACAGTGCAACTTGCTTAACACGTGTTTTGGGTATATGCAGATGACTGACGTGACACTCCCGTACCCAGGCTGATGTGAGCAGAGCCTTCGGTGTGTTGTGATTGTTGACTCACTGACCGAGTGTTTTGCTGACATGTTTGAGTGGTGCACAGACAAGGTTTGGCACAGCGGACCTTCCACAGGAGTGGAGTGCCCTCATGGTAGTGTGTAATCCCGTGACATTGCCTGGGCCCGTGTTGTGTGTTGTGTAAGCATGTCTGTGTGTGTTCCCTTCCCTTTTCCTACACCAGCTGTGTCCCTACGGATGTTCCTGTTTGTGATGCTTGCTGAGTTGTCCTGTGTTCATCCAGCATCTTGTACCTGGTTTCTCCGTGATGTGGATGCATGGCAAACTAATGTTCATCAGGTTGTCATCCCTAGTTGTCTTTGTTGTCAGGGCTGGGGATGTGGGCAAACGCAGATGAGACACAGTCAGGATTCCCCTTGGCACTTGTTGGTTACACAAGTCATGTAATTTACAGTTTGTGGTAGCTTTCAGTGATTGTGACACGTTGTGTGTGTGACTGCTGCCACTCCTCAGGGTCAGAGCTGCAATGTTGGAAGTTGTCTACGTGTGTTCTTTGTGGGTGACCTTGGCTTCTTCATTGGTGTGTGACTGTGGCCGGGATCCCATTGATTGGGGTGGAGTTCACGTCATGCCCATGTACGGCGTACTGTGCAGAGTGTCAGACATTCACGAGTCTTGTTGACTGGCCAGGTGTGATGGGTTTCTGCACCTTAGTTCCCACAACCACCCCTGGGATTGTCATGGGTGCATGTGCAATGTCACCTGTCCATGTGAGCTTCACTGCTGCACATTGGTGGAGATCAAGGTGTGTGGTGTTGAGTGTGTGCAAATGTGAGTTGTTGCACGGCTAGACCCCTACCTCCATATTGGCCTTGGCTGACAGGCCGTGCTGATTGATTTGTGCTTGTGTAGGTGTGATGGTAGTTTGTTGCTCAGGACACATGACTGTGGTTCACAGTGTGAACAACATCTACCTTTGTCATCACAGTGGGATTATCATGCAGGCTAGTGTCACCACAATGTGGGGTCCCTGGGGGTAGTGCTGTGGTGGGTCTGTCTCTTGCTGTGTTAGTTGCCGTTCCTACAAGCTTGTGTGACATGTGTAATTTGGGCTCCCTCTCATCTAACAATGCCTGATTGCCCACATAGGGGAATCCGATCCATGAGTTACTTTTGTATGGCACTGTATACACATCTGTGTAATTGGAATTCAGGCCTCCTCATGTGTTGTGTGGTTGCCTGGGGACACTGGCACCCCCCCCCCATCACCTGCTGTGTTTGATATGCAGTGTGAGGCTGCCTGTTTGTGTTTGTGCATCTGCACCACTGCATTGGCATATCTTTGGTGTGCCATTGCCTGTATGTTGTTTGGAGGATTTCCCCATGCTGTCCCTGGGACTCCTAGGTCATCAATCAGCAGAATAATCATGGTTCGTATGTCCCATTGCTGCCATGGTATGGTATATGTTCACCTCACATCTACAGTCTCCCCAGGATATCTACATTTGTGTGTCCATTAGTGCAGATATGTGGGTCTGCATTATGATGGTCACTTCTGGCATTGTGTAATTGATAAATGGAGACGATGTCAGTCCCCATGGGTGATGTTTGTCTGCACATGGCCAAAGGTATGTTTTATTTGCACTGCACTGTTTGCCTCACCCAATCTATGTTGCTATGGGACACAACCACTACTTTGCCACTGATGTGTTTGTTGTTCTGTGACCAGGAATCATCCATGCTGTTTGGCAGTTGCAGCTTTTTCCATGACAACACTTACCTTTTGGTCACTGTGATGATGGGGGTTTGGACCCCATTGCCACAATGTTCAAAATGTGCTTCAGCTATGGACCCCACACTTACCTTTTGGTCACTGTGATGATGGGGGTTTGGACCCCATTGCCACAATGTTCAAAATGTGCTTCAGCTATGGACCCCACACTTACCTTTTGGTCACTGTGATGATGGGAGTTTAGTCCCCATTGCCACAATGTTCAAAATGTGCTTCAGCTATGGACCCCACACTTACCTTTTGGTCACTGTGATGATCGGGGTTTAGACCCCATTGCCACAATGTTCAAAATGTGCTTCAGCTATGGACCCCACACTTACCTTTTGGTCACTGTGATGATGGGGGTTTAGTCCCCATTGCCACAATGTTCAAAATGTGCTTCAGCTATGGACCCCACACTTACCTTTTGGTCACTGTGATGATGTGGGTTTAGACCCCATTGCCACAATGTTCAAAATGTGCTTCAGCTATGGACCCCACACTTACCTTTTGGTCACTGTGATGATGGGGGTTTAGACCCCATTCCCACAGTGGTCATGGTCTGCTTGCATTGTGACGGCCACACACATTTTTGTGTGACACATGTGATAGGGGGTCACATTGTATGTTCAATGTCATGTACACTGTTGTAGGCATTTGACACAGACTACACACTCTTGTCATGATGTTGGGGGGATGTCTTTTGCTGACATTCCTTATGTTGGAGTATGCTGGTTGTGTCATGCATTACCCGTCCTATGAGTGGGGATGGTAGTTGTGACAGGCATCCAGCCCCCCATGAGTAGGCGTGGTGGTTGTGGTAGGCATCCAGGCCCCCCTCAGTAGGGGTGGTGGTAGTGACAGGCATCCAGACCCCCCTGAGTAGGGGTGGTGGTAGTGACAGGCATCCAGCCCCCCATGAGTAGGGGTGGTGGTGGTGGTAGGCATCCAGGCCCCCATGAGTAGGGGTGGTGGTAATGACAGGTATCCAGCCCCCCCTGAGTAGGGGTGGTGGTTGTGGTAGGCATCCAGGCCCCCATGAGTAGGGGTGGTGGTAGTGGTAGGCATCCAGCCCCCCATGAGTGGGGGTGGTGGTAGTGGTAGCCATCAGGCCCCTATGGGTGTGTATGGCATTGGAGATAGCCATCCCGCCCCTATGGTTCTGCTGTTGCTAGTGTACGTCATTTCTGCATCCTTATGTGTGTGTGACATATGTCGGGTACGTGTCGTTTGTTTGTGTAGTGGGTGTTTGACTTACCGTCTGCGCCGTACGCGTCCGTACCGGTTCCGGTAATAGATGTAGAGTATTGGTAGGACCTGCGCGATGGGATTCATGGTTGGTTCGTCTCGTTCGGGTTTCTCGTGGCTTCGACTCGTACTCGTAGCTGGCTTGTTCGTCTCGTAGCCGTGGCTCGTCTTGTGGCGCGAATCGGAGCTTATGTGCGGCTCTCCCGGATGCTCTGACGTGCCGGACGTAGCGACCAGTTCGGCGCGTACGGATTGCACATCGTACTTGTACGGCCGGAAGGTGCTGTGTATTTACTTCCGTGCGACTCGATTCGGCGTTTCCGGATCCAGCTCGGTCGGGAAACTGGAGATGGAATGGGTACGTACGGCTCGTTCGGAATTTTAGCAGTAATGCGCAGCGTACTTGCTCGCTCGGACGACTGTTCGAATCGGTCGGGAAAAACGCGTTGGGCTCGTATTTTTTCCGGACGAATAGTATTCGGTGCGCTTCCGGCCGAGATCGGAATCGACCCCAAAGTCTTGCATTGGCTGAACAATAACACAATCCTGGGAATCAGAGTGGAGAGGCATATCATCATGGTCCGGAGGGTGGCCTGGATAGGAGGGTCTAAAAAGTGCAGTGGCGGTGACTGTGTAATAATCAACTTCAATCGGCCACACCTGGCAGAGAGATTCCTTCATGCGGCCAGCCTTCGCACTACCATGAGCCCTGTCACTTCCATCAAGGCCCTTCCTCTGGGCTTTTTCTACAGACCGCCATCCCTGGCCCCAACCCCAAGCTTATGGCACCCCAGGAGACCATCCTGCACAGCTTTCCAGGAGTGGCATCAGGCTCCTTCATCCGCCCAAGTCTCCAACATCTTCCCACCCTTGGGGCTCCTTGATAACTGTGATTGACTTGAAGGGTCAGCGACTATGATCCCATGGTTCCTTTTCCGCAACCGGACTCCTTGCACCAGTTGGGCCAAGGCAACTCCGGAACTCATTCCAGGGGTATTAATTATTGCAACCTCACCTCTTGAAACATAGCCGGCCTGGCGTTGTTTTGTCCAAATGATTGATATTATTTGCTTGCAGGAGACTTGGGCTATCAAGAACTCCTTTTTTCTGGAAGGGTACAAGTCTTTCATTGTGCCCGCAACTCCCTCGAGGGCTGGTCGACCCAAGGGGGGCCTTGCTATTTGTGTCTCACTTAGGCTAAAAGGTGGTATCGCTGAACTGAACACAGATAATCCCTGCTTGCAGGGCTTCCTATTTTCCCGAGGGTCTAGCAGATTACTGCTTTTGAATTTTTATAATACTATCTCATCCCTCCCCGTGGTTTGCAATATATGGCGTTTGGGTACCATCCTGACTAATTTTAATGTTTCCACTCGTCACACCTCTAATATTGTCTTGGTGGGAGATTTCAATGTGCATTCTTGTGGGGACCCAAGATTGCAGGGTATAGGGGGTTCTTCCTGTCCTCGCCATTCCGGCGTGCATTTCGGACACAGTTGCCAGGGGGACAACCTAAATACCCAAGTATGTGACTTTGACCTCCAATCAGCGATGGGCAAATTGGACCCAGACCAGAGGGCCATACTCCCACTTTTAAAGGGCATGGCAGTGATTCTTTTATTGACTTTATTTTTATCTCCACCCCTCTTTTTTATCTGACTTTTCTATTAAAGCAAGTACTCACAGAGATCAAAATCCGCTATGTCTTAAAGCCAGCTGGCCTTCATTGGGCTTGAAGAAGGTGAGTAGGGGAGGTGGTGTACTACAGCTTACAGACGGGGGTAGAAGGCTCAAATGGGCACAGATTATCCCTTGTTCCTTTCACGAGATCCTCCTGGCCAAATGCCAGAACGAGATCCAGATTTGTCTGGCCTCACAGCTGCAGCCGGACGTGACAATTGTCAATGCTTTTGAATCTATTTCTCGTTCTATTGCTGACCTAATGACGGTTCCCTCCCCTAAAAGCCAACGTGACAGTGCACCAAGATGGTTCGACTCAGCCTGCTCGCGTGCGGCCAGGAAGCTCAAGGAAGCAATGCATGCCACCCCTAGAGATAGTGTTCTAGTTAGAACATACAGAAAACAGTACAAAGTAGCACTCAGAAAATGTAAGGAAGCTTTGAAGGAGGAGGCTTGGAGTAAGCTCATGGAGGCCAGCACAATTAAGAGTATGTAATGGGTTCGAAGGAAGGGGCAGGACAACAGGTTGTTGCACACAGGGTTTTATTTTATGGAGTAAACGTCTCCTGTTAGTAGCCAGAGTTTCTAGTAATGTCAGGATGGTATGTGATAACTCTCTTCTCCTGGTTGGCGCCTTTATGTAGAGGACGTCTTCGGGGTACTGCTGCCAGGTCTTTAGATAGTCCTGCTTCTTCCCGTCCAGAGGTGGCTCTCGTGGGAAGAAAGGGAATGGGGAGAAAGTGTAAGTGTTTTGTGCCTTTATGTATGAAGGAGGGAAGGGGTAGTGAAGGGAAACACTCTAAACCAGTGTCGCACGTCTAAGAAAGGGGTGAGTGTGTAGGGAGGGGAACACACCTAAGGAAGGGTCTGGTAGGGGCTGATTCCCTTAGCCGTCGGGTTTCTCCCGCCTCCCTACCCAGCCCGCAAACCGCCCTCGTACCTCTGAGAGCCACGCTCCTCCAGGAGCGTGGCTGGGCGAAACGTGGTCCCGGTGGCCTCCTGGCTCTCGTGGCGTCTCCGCACCTTTACCGAAGCCTCCGGCGCCCGCTGTCACTCCCGCTACTCTCGGGTCTTCTCCTTGCTCCGCGTTCTCTGGTTCACCTTGTTCTTCCCGCTTCACCCTCGTCTCTCGTCCTCCGGTGGTGTCACACGCCTCCTTCCGGGTCTCCGTCGTTCTTGTTCGCCGGCTCCACTCCGCGTCATCATTTAGGGTGGAGTCGTCCGGCTCCGCGTTCCAATTAAAGAAACAGTACTCCTTATCCGCCTGACATCCGAATGATGGGGAAGAGCGGTATTTCCAGTCCTCCTGCTGCTGGAAAACAAGAGGTTGTTCTATTGTAGGTGCGGCATACCATTGCATCGAGTGTCCGTTAAAGTCCCCTGGCTCTTCTGCCCCGTGACACACCTCCTCCCCTGGATTCTCCCGCTCGGGGAGAGGGAACACCCTTGACAGGTAGTCAGCACTACCATTGTCAACCCCTTTACGATGCTTCACCTCGAAGGAGAACGGCTGTAGGGAGAGGAACCAACGGAGGACCCTTGGGTTGTTTGCCATGTTACGACTCATCTATTTCAGGGGGGCATGGTCGGTGAACAAGGTGAAGGGATGGCCCTCTAATAACGTAGCTTGTCTACAGCCCATTTTACTGCCAAACATTCTTTTTCAATGGTAGAGTATTTCGTCTCCCTGGGGAACAGCTTTCTACTAATGTAAAGGATGGGATGGTCTATCCCGTCAGGGGACGGGTGAGAGAGGACAACCCCTATCCCGTGATTCGAGGCATCTGTGTGTAGGAGAAATGGTTTGGTAAAATCAGGGGATGCTAAAACAGGGCTAGTCGTGATGGTTCTTTTTAGGGACTGGAACGCCTCTAGCATCGGCCTAGTGGGATACAGTAGGGCCCGAGAACCCAGGTCTTTCCGTAGTGTGTCAGTCAGCTGGGCTGCGACTTCTGAAAACTGGGGGATGAAACGCCTATAATACCCTATCAAGCCGAGAAAGGCTCTCATTTCCCGTTTGGTACTGGGAAAAGGAGTTTCCATTATGGCTTTGATCTTCTAGCTTTGAGGGGCGATCAACCCATGACCCAGAACATACCCCAAGTATTTCACCTTTTGGTACCCCACTCTTGACTTCTTGGCATTAACGTGTAATCCGGCGTTTTGCAAGGCCCTCAAAATGGTCTGGAGGTGCTTCTGGTGTGTCTTCCAGTCCGGGCTGAATACGACAATGTCGTCTAAATATGCGGATGAAAAAGACTGGTACTCCTGCAGGACAGTGTTCATTAGTCGTTGGAAGGTTGCGGGCGCTCCGTGCAACCCGAACGGGAGCATCGTAAACTCATATAGACCGTCTGGAGTTGAGAAGGCCGTCTTTTTCCTGTCTTCCTCTCGTAATGGCACTTGCCAATACTCTTTGGTCAAGTCCATCGTGGTGATGTACCTGGCATCACCTAGTTTTTCTATCAATTCGTCGATGCGAGGAATAGGGAAGGCGTCGAATGTAGAGATCTCATTGAGGGCCCGAAAGTCCATGCAGAATCGTCTGCTTCCGTCGGGCTTGGGCACCATTACAATCGGGGACGACCACTCGCTCCTTGACGGCCGGATCACTCCTAACTTCAGCATGTCCTCTACCTCTTTTTGGATGGCGACTCTTCTAGCGGCAGGGATCCTAAAGGGTCGTTGTTTAATGATCTTCCCCACTGGAGTTTCAATGCTATGTTCCGCCAGAGTGGTCCTCCCAGGAGTGTCTGAAAAGACAGGCGCAAACGGGGTCAGGGTCTGTTCTAGGGTCTTCTTTTCTTCGAGGTCGAGCTCGTTGTTGATCACCAGGTGTTCTAGGGTGCTGGAATTCGAAGAAAGAGTGGGTAACGTGAGGTGGGCCGTTTTGGGTGGAGGGCCCAACCACTTCTTCAGAAGATTTATATGGTATAGCTGGGTACGATTGGGCGTTATCTGTACCCTATAAGTGGTTCTTCCAATAGTGTTGACTATTTTATATGGACATAACCACTCGGCTTGGAATTTCTTCGAGGAGGAGGGAAGCAGAACCAGCACCCAATCATGTAGATCAAGCCTCCGCCATTTCTTTCCTCTGTCGTAGAAGTTCTTTTGTTTTTCTTGCTTCCTTTCCAGGTTGGAGTAGGCCAAGTCTCTGAGCTTGCCTATTTTCGCCTTTAGGCCCTGGGCGTATTCGAGCATGTCCCTGGTTTCGGTTGCCTCCTCTCTCTCCCAGGCCTCCTTGGTTATCTCCAAGAGGCTTCGCGGCTGTCGTCCATACAGCATCTCAAATGCAGAACATCCTAGACTGCTTTGTACTTGCCCTCGGATCACATAGAGGGCGAGAGGCAGTATCTGGTCCCATTCTTTCCCGTTCACGGTCAGCATCTTCTTTAGTGTAGACTTCAGTGTGCCGTTATATCGTTCCACAAGTCCGTCCGTTTGAGGGTGATAGACGGATGTCTTGATATGCCGAAGGTCCAGGAGATGACAAACCTCCTTCATAAGGCGTGAAACGAACGGGGTACCCTGATCCGTTAGGATTTCTTTGGGAAAGCCAACTCGGGAGAACACTTCCAGTAACTTATCAGAGATGTTGCGAGTCGTGGCTGTTCTCATGGGAAATGCCTCGGGGTAGCGGGTCGCATAGTCCACTATCACTATGGCATACACATTTCCCTTTTTTGTACGGGGTAGGGGTCCGATCAGGTCCATCCCTATGCGCTCAAAGGGGGTACCAACTATGGGAAGGGGTTGTAAGGGCACCGCTGGGGGTCTGTGCGTGTTTTTCTTCTGGCAGACCTCACAAGACTGACAATAGATCTTTACGTCCTGGTAAATCCCTGGCCAAAAGAAATGTCGTGTTACGTTTTGGGTGGTCTTCTCAGCCCCGGTATGCCTTGCTGTGAGGTGTGAGTGTGAGAAGAAAAGCCCTTGGTCTCGGAACGAAAGGGGGACTAAGAGTTGTTGTGGTTCGTTGGGACCGGCCTGTCGGTACAGCAGCCCTTCCTTAAGGATAAACCTGGGAAATACTGGAGGATTGCTGTCTTGGGTGGCATGTGCCTGCTCCCAGTCATTAAACAGGGTAGCATCATTGGCCTGGGCGAACTTAAAGCTCCTATCACCTAGCCACGGTTCTGCTGTTGTGAGAGCCGGAATCGAACCGTCTGCCTGCTTCTCCGGATCAGCCTTTCTATCGTGGGTCAGGGCAGCCTGATGGAATAGCTCTAAGAACTCAGGGATGTCAGTACCAAGTATTAGTTCCTCGGGGAGACCCTCCAACACCCCCACTCTAACCTGATACGACAACCCGTTGGCCAGGGTGAGTGTTATGGTAGCAAGGGGGTGGGGCCTAACATCACCGTGCACGCACCTAATGTGTACGGTGGTATCTGGCAGTAGTCGACTAGTAGGTACCAGGAGTCTCTGAATGACGGACTGCCTACATCCAGAGTCTAATAAGGCTTTGACTTTCCTCCCGTTCACCTGTGCACTTACGTGGAACGCGCTCCCCAACTCCGCGGAGTACAAAATGGACTTCGGCATAAAACCCACTTCCATGGGCTCCTCCGTTGTTTTCTTCCTAGGGCAGAGGCGGGCGATGTGGCCCCAATCCCCGCATTGGAAGCACTGGGGTCCCTTGATGCTTGGTAGGTCGGGTTTTATTGATCTGTGTTTCAGGGACTCTGGAATGGGGCGGTATTTTCTTTCGTTTTTCGGTGGGATTACACGGGTGGTTTTTTCAATGTCCCACATGGAGGGTCGGGGTTGTGCCCGCGAAAAAGAAGTAGCCATCTCAATAGCCTGTTCGGTTGTCAGGTGAGTGTGTTGACGCAGCCATTTTTGGGTAAGAAAAGGGAGGGCGTCCAAGTACTGCTCCAAGTAAATTTTATCCACGATTTCCTCCTTGGAGCTCACTGTCGGGGTCAACCATTTATCTGCTGCCATCTTGAGCCTGAAGAACAGGGTTTTGGGGTTCTCCCCTGGCGCACCCTTCTCTTTACGGAACCGCACCCTGTACGCTTCCGCGTCTAGGCCCAAGTGGTCAAGTATGATTGCTTTTATGACCTCATATGGTGTGTCTCCGGTGGCGTTGGCCACCTGGTAAGCGGCTTGGGCCTCTCCGGTCAATAGAGGGGCCAGGAAGAACGGCCACTTCTCCATGGGCCACCCACAAGCCCTGGCCGCCCGTTCAAAATTTAGCAGGAACGCATCCGGGTCCTCACCGGCCATATACTTTTGTAGAGATATCCCTGAGGGAGAATGGGGTACAGTACGGGGTTCTGGTAGCAAGGCAGTGGGCCGTTCGGCGATCATTTTCTGGAGTCCATCCATCTGGCCCGCGATAGTGTCTTTGAATATGTCACGATCCGCTTGGGCTGACTTCATTTGCCGCTCTACAGCCCAGTTAAGTTTCTCCTGTCCCTTCACGAGGTGTTGGATTAAGGCGTCCATCTCGGTCGTGCAGATGGTGTTGGATAATCCCACTTCTGACACCAGTTGTAACGGGTTTGAAGGAAGGGGCAGGACAACAGGTTGTTGCACACAGGGTTTTATTTTATGGAGTAAACGTCTCCTGTTAGTAGCCAGAGTTTCTAGTAATGTCAGGATGGTATGTGATAACTCTCTTCTCCTGGTTGGCGCCTTTATGTAGAGGACGTCTTCGGGGTACTGCTGCCAGGTCTTTAGATAGTCCTGCTTCTTCCCGTCCGGAGGTGGCTCTCGTGGGAAGAAAGGGAATGGGGAGAAAGTGTAAGTGTTTTGTGCCTTTATGTATGAAGGAGGGAAGGGGTAGTGAAGGGAAACACTCTAAACCAGTGTCGCACGTCTAAGAAAGGGGTGAGTGTGTAGGGAGGGGAACACACCTAAGGAACGGTCTGGTAGGGGCTGATTCCCTTAGCCGTCGGGTTTCTCCCGCCTCCCTACCCAGCCCGCAAACCGCCCTCGTACCTCTGAGAGCCACGCTCCTCCAGGAGAAACGTGGTCCCGGTGGCCTCCTGGCTCTCGTGGCGTCTCCGCACCTTTACCGACGCCTCCGGCGCCCGCTGTCACTCCCGCTACTCTCGGGTCTTCTCCTTGCTCCGCGTTCTCTGGTTCACCTTGTTCTTCCCGCTTCACCCTCGTCTCTCGTCCTTCGGTGGTGTCACTACCCTCCTTCCGGGTCTCCATCGTTGTTGTTCGCCGGCTCCACTCCGCGTCATCATTTAGGGTGGAGTCGTCCGGCTCCGCGTTCCAATTAAAGAAACAGTACTCCTTATCCGCCTGACATCCGAATGATGGGGAAGAGCGGTATTTCCAGTCCTCCTGCTGCTGGAAAACAAGAGGTTGTTCTATTGTAGGTGCGGCATACCATTGCATCGAGTGTCCGTTAAAGTCCCCTGGCTCTTCTGCTCCGTGACAGAGTAGCATCAAGTTTTGAAATATAGTTAACAGTCCTTTTCTGGGAGTAAAGACAGCAAACGCTTTGGACGCCCACATCACAGAGAATGACTGGGTCAGCCACTTCGAGGGTCCGGGGTGGATATTGAAAACTCTGCCCTGACAGTCTCGGAGGGAGAAGTGAGGCGGTGAATAATTGGTATGACCTGCAATAAGGCCCCTGGACCGGATGGAATCCCTCCCGACCTCTACATGTCCAACACAGAGTTCTGGGCACCGGTGCTCACCTCCGTTATCAACGCGGCTGTTAGGTCTGGGCCCCCGGCCTCATGGGCCACTTCCTTTATTGTTCCAGTCTTTAACAGAGATAGCACCCATTGCTGCAGGCCCATCTCCCTGTTGGACTCTGTGGTTAAAGTGGTCGAACGGATCCTGTTAGATAGGCTATCCAAATGGGCCCTAGAGAAACACATCTTGTCAGATGCCCAATATGGCTTCCGCCCCGGCCGCTCAACGATAGACCAATGCCTGAACCTCTTCATGATAATGAACAAATACAAAATTGCCTGCTTTGGTACTATCTTTCTGGCCTTTATGGACCTTTCCTCCGCGTTCGATTGTGTATGAACAGATGCAAGTTGTGGCAGACCTTGATTTCCCTCAGGGTGGACAGGGATATAGTTCTCCTCTTACAAGACCTCCATCGAGACACCAAGGCGGCCGTGTGTTACTCGGGTGACCTGAAGGTTTCACGTCTGTTCCCTATCCTGAGTGGGGTCCGTCAGGTTGCATTTTGTCCCCTTTTTTATTTAATGTATACATCAATAACTTGGAGAAGACCCTCCTGGAGACCAGGGTGGACTTTCCCCAGGTGGGACAGTGTGGCCTTCCAGTTCTACTGAATGCAGACGATGCCGTTTTAATGGCCAGGACTGAACGGGCCTGCAAACGCTTTTAAATTCCTTCGTACAATTCATGGAGGAGCAGTAGCTGAAGGTCAACAATTCTATGTCCTATATTATGCAAGTAGGGGCCCGCTCCAGTAGGTCATACACCTTTAAGGTAGGGTCCACCCCGGTCCCAATGTTGAGCGTTTTCTCATACCTGTGGGTATTGTTAGAGGATAAAATGAAATGGGGGTCCCAACTTACCCATAAGAAAAATGACCTCACCCGGGAGACCGCAGCCATATCTAACTTTGCCTCTAGACTGGGAAAAAGACAGGTGGGGGACCTATTAAAGCTTTACAGGGCCAAGTGTATTTCAAAGTCACTATATGGCAGCGAAATCTGGGGGTACACCACTACAGATGACCTTCGAATTGCAGAAAAATAAGTTCTTGAGACGGCTTTTATCTGTTCCTCAGGGCACCACCTCTTTCAGTGTACATGAGGACCTTGGTATGACCTATATTACCAACCTGATAGCATATCGCCCTGTGTCTCTTTGGTTAAAAATCTGGGCTGGCAAGGGGACAACACTAAATAAAGTGATTTTAAAAGATTGTCTGGCCCTCGATCATGCCTCCCGTGTGCCGTGGCTCAAATACATGGAAGAGAGCTTAATGAGCATTGGGAGAGGAGATCTTTTCACTAACACCAACCTGAGGAATAAGAAGGATTTGAACCTTATAAAGGTGTCCTTCTTTGAGCAGCAGACCGCGGCAAGGGAAGACAAGGAGCTCTTGAAGCATAGTGTACATTGCTTCATCATGCTAAGAACCACCCAGATGGCGGAGCCGTACTTACTGAGGTTCATAAACTCATACGGCAGATTTCTATTGACTAGGTTCCGGTTTGACCTTTTTCACCTCCTCCTCGCCCACCCTAGGGGTCAGAGCAAGGGTCAAAGCCTGCTGTCCTGTGGCTGCGATGGAAAATCTCCACAGGACATAGTCTATTTCACAATGTTTTGTAGCTTTATGACACCCCCAGAAAGTCTTTTTTAATCCTGATTTTGAAAAAGGCCAACTTTAAGCATGTGCGACCCGCTTTTGTTTTCTTACAAATGCTCACGGGTAGCGCTGTTTTCTATGTGCTCAACTTTTTAAAATTTGCCATTAGGCTTAGGTCTCGCTGTAATTAAGTAGCCTGCTCCTCTCACACCCTTTAGGGCACCACGCACTTTGCATCGTCTTGCACACATGTTCGATCATTTTTCATCAGAAGTGATTCATTGTGCCATTTGAGCGATTCCTTTTATCTGGTACTGTGTGTATGTTATCAGAGTTTTTGTACCTCTGTATTTTTTATTTGCTTAAGTTATTATCTAACTCGGTATGCCCCTGAGAGAAATGTTTTTATCATATTTTAACATGTGCTTTTATGGTTTTAATACTTGAAACCGAATAAAGATTATTTTGACTTTGACTCAGCGCTGAAGGTGGCCCTGTGCCAAACTGTTTGGAATATTAGCCATCCATTACCATGAACTTTCCCCCGTAATTTCAGTCTTGTTGCCATTGTGGACCACGGTAGGCTGGCTTATCAATAGAGGGGACTGCTTTCATAAGAATGACTACTTTCAGACATGGGGCTGTTGGTTCTCAGCGGTGATTGTGTGTTTTGTGGCATTAGATTGCATGATTCCGTTGTAATGGAACCAGCGAACATAGGGGTCTATTACGATGGCGGTCAGATGTCCACCGCCGGGCCGGCGGTGGTGCCCGCCGGACCGGCGGTGGACATCCGACCGCGATCGCAAGCCAGAAAACCGCCGGTCAGATTAGGATGGCGGTGGTGACCGTGGCGGTGGGAAATTCCGACTGCCGCTTTTCCGCCGGTTGCCATCCGCACTCCTGCCTGGCGGACGGAGCAGGACCGGGATAATGGTGGCAGTGCAGAGCAGGCTCCGCTGGCAGGATTATGATGCCGGCGGTAGCCAGCCTTTCCTCAACGATCAGACCGCCATGGAACGGCATGCAGAGATTGTCTTCCAGTGGGCCCGTTGGGGGCCCCCAATGTTTTAGGAGGGTAGTGGGTGCACTGGGGAGGTACCCATGGTCCACCCCTACATTTCCCCATACCAGGTGGCAGGCACTGAGCAGTGCCTGCCACGCAGTGCAGGGAAATGCAGGACATGCTCCTTTGGACATCGCGGCGGTGCTGCGGGCAGCAGCAACCGCCGCAATGTTAAGGCCCGCGATCTGACCGCCGCGGTCGGATTTCGACCGCGGGTCATCGTAATTCGACCGGCGGTGATGTCACGGTCCATGAGGGCGGTCTTTTCCCGCTACCATGGCGGTCGGGGAGGTTTTCCGACCGCCATCGTAATAGGCCCCATAGTGTCCTATGAGAGAATGGGGGCCAAAATGTTTGCTATGTGCGGCCCTTGTTTTCTCTCCATACTTTCTTTCCCCCTCCTACATGCCCCACACCTAATTTCCTATGTATTTCCCACTTGTTCTTCTGTGGGGGCCGGGTCACCGCCCATAGATCCTCTTGCACGCTCTGTAGATGCTCCTTATTCCACCCACTTAGGTGTGGTGGATTAGTGGACTAATGCGCCCACCATAGGGGCCTGTGTTCAACCTCATGGTCACAGGTTCAAATCCTGGCGGCTCCACTCAGCCTTTCATCCTTCTAAGGTCGATCAAATGAGCACCATGGGGTATCAATAAACATCTGTTATCCAACGCCTATATACCCTTGGGTGAACGTGCGCTTTACAAAATACCCAGGTTACGTATACCTTCCTCTATTCCCCACCTGGTCATTCATCCCGAACTGATAGGTCACTAAATGTTCCTTAGGGAAAACTCGACCCTAACGGGCTTTTCTTTAGACAGTGTGAATATCATCTGTGGGCTTTTGCTGAAAGTGGTTACTACTAATCTTCTCTACTCTGACATGTGAACTATATGCCAGAGTTGGTTTCACAGGTGTCTATTTGCAGGAACATCAAGATAAATAAAATAAAAACCACCTGTTCGCCATTTTGGTTTGGCGAGGAGAGTACTGAGGTAGCCTCTGCCCTAAAACTTGTGGTCAACACGTAGATTGTGTTGTGAACGTTTGCATTTTGAGGAATTTAAACTATAATAAGGAACTGCAGTTGTGATTTCCTCTGTTTCAGAGGATAGCATTGTATGCTATTGACTAAATATAAAGTGAAAACAATGCATCTGATCATGCTTTTGAAGGAGACCAATTAGTATGCTGAACCGAGGATGACACATGCCTTATGTAGGTAGAGCGTGGCGGCCCTCAACATTTTCAACAGTGCAGCACTGAAGCTGGGATTGCACAGTGCCTAGTGTACTCAACACATGTATGTCTATTTAGAGCATAGTTACTTCGGCTTGGGGTGGGCTGATCTAAATAACAATGACCTACTTGATAACATACTTCTCAATACGTTGAAAACCAAAGAATCAACACAGTGTTAGTACTCGCTTACTCACTCACTCATCCACCAATAGATTCCTCTCAGTGAGATACACTTCTTCTCCAGAGCTCTGTTTGTAACCCTAATGTTACTCATGACTTAACGTTACATGTTCTGTGGGCAATGAAAAATATACCTTTCTGCCATGCTAAATCTGTTCTGTGGGGAATGGAAGATTGTGCTTGCTGCCTTTTTATTGTGAACCAGAGAAGCTTGTTTTGCCTCTGTCATGCTATACGTGTCTTGTGTCAAAGCTACTCCCATCTGATTTTTGCATGTCTTGTGATGGCATTGCTGCTGCCTTCACTGTACCTGATCTCTGATGGACGGACGCTTGCAGTTTTCTGTGCAAAGTGTATCTGTTCTATGATGAAAGGGTGTTACCACTGCTGTTGCCACATTTTTATCAAAAAAATACTGAATGCATTTGCAATACATGTCCTGTGAACCAGGAAGTATTTCACAATATTTAATGTGAGATACCTGTAGTCCTGAGGAAGGCACCTGACCTTGAAGGAACAATACTGGAACACTGAAACATGTTGACAAAAAGAGCAGCAGAGTTTGTTGCTCAGCCCTCCTGTTTTTAATCTTGTCAGTGGGAGACCCATGTAAAAACCATTTTCAGCTCACACAAACACAATTTTAATACAGGTCTGACAGTTTTACAAAGGGGAGGGGTTAATGTCGATGTAAGGGACATAAACTCATGCACAACTAGGAGACTGAGTAAACAGTAGTACTCTCGGATGCTTCCCAGTACTAGATATGGAATCCACTGCAGTGTTTCTGTGCAAGGTGTATCTGTTCTATGAAGAAAGAGTGTTTCCACTGCTGTTGCCACATTTTAATGGAAAAATAAAGGAATGCACTTGCATAACATAACCTGTGAACCAGGAATTATTTCACAATATTTGATGTGAGATACCTGTAGTCCTGAGGAAGGCACCTAACCCTTTAGGGGCAATATTCGAGTGCCAAAACATGTTGACAGAAAGGAGCAGTAGGGTTTGTTGCTCGACCCCCCTTTTTTTAATCTTGTCAGTTAATGACTAGTAATTCCATAAGTGATGTGGCTGTTTCTTCCAAGAGGTTTGAACTATTTGTATGTTTATGTCTGTTTACGGAGAGCATACAACAGTCCTGTAACGTCTCTCACTACCTCTTTAGTGTGTTAGCTACCCATGTTGTACCAGTACTTCATGTGTGCAAGAATCATGTGATGATCCTCCTGTCCTTTACTTATTCTTTGTGTTAAGGGCTATAAATGAAAGAGTGAACTCTCACAAAATCTTTGAGCAGTTTACTGTTCATTTTACATGTGAAACAAGCGGCTTTGAAATGAACTCAACAGATTTATCCAGTTTTAAAACATAACTGAAAAGTGCCTCAAGTCATGTATTACACGTTTGGCCTGTTCTGGCATTATAGCCAACAGCACTGCGCATGCTGTTGTTTTGAGTCCATAATGACAGTATTAAAAGGAAAGCTACAAGTCACACAATACAATATTCTCTTGGCTGAAAAACCGGGCATTGCTCTTGGTATCATCAGTGGTGGCTGCCACAGACAAAGGTAGTGGGGTGGGGGGGCGCGTGGGAGCGCGTGGGGGGGAGAATAAAAAAAAATAAAACTTACCTTAAGTTGACAGCCACGTCCCGCGTCGCGGCAGGTGCTTCCTCTTCGTGTCCCAGCAGGCGCTGGGGCTGCATCAGACTCCCTGCAGAGCAGCGCAGGGATTCGTCTGAGCAGGATAGAAAGATGCCCTGCTCAGACCAGGGAGTCTGTGGGATTTCTCCAGCCCGGTTGCTCAATGCAGCTGGGCTGGAGAAAACCTAAGTGCGCATGTGTGTTTTGGTCGGCCTGAGACGGCCGGCCAAACACACATGTGCACTTGGAGAGTGGACATAGCCCTCCTCCTACTACCCCCTCCCATGGCCATGCCCCAGCCCCACCCCTCCATGTACACGCTGGCTGAGCCAGCTGCTTAAAAATAAAACAATAATCAAATATCGTTTTATTTTTTAACTGCTGGCTCTGCCAGTGGGGCGACGCTCCTCCGCCATTGCGGAGGAGCCGCCCCTGGGTATCATAGCCCCATTTAGCGTAGTGCTACTTAGCAGACTTGTAAATAGTAAAATAAAATGGAGATCCTGGATTTCTGTTTTTTTGTATGGAATCAAGACAAACAGTTCATTGAGGAAGAGGGCAGAGAAAGCCTTTAAAATGCCAGCATCGGTTGCTAAAGCGTTAACATTAACACTCCGTCATGCTAAAAAGAGCTTATTTACCAGAACAATGCGACCAACAGCAGTTGGATGTGCCTGAAGAGACACTGAGAAATGAACACCTAGGGCCTGATTTAGATCTCGGCGGACGGGGTACTCCGTCACAACGGTGGCGGATATCCCGTCCGTCGAAATATAAATCCCATAGGATATAATGGGATTTATATTTCGGCGGATGGGATATCCGCCACCGTTGTGAAGGAGTAACCCGTCCGCCGAGATCTAAATCAGGCCCCTACTCTTTCTCAGCCCATCCTCGACTTAGGTGGAGCGCCTGCAAAACCACTGTGATGCAGCTTGCCTTGAACAGGTGCTGCCCCTCCCGCCCCCGCAAGGGCCCCCTGTCGCTAGTACGAAAGGAAATCAATCATGTTATGCTAAATTATTTTATATAGTGAGATTAGCTATGAAATAGACTCTTTACAGAGGACCTTCTTGCAGCCACAGATTTCTTTAACTATATGAAATAAAATTTAACTTTTTTTGCAAGGAATGACTGAATGCTATGGTTTGCTAAACTTATTACCAGCTAAATAATTAGACGAGAAGGTCTTTATTTTGAGTTTTGTTGATATAAGAGCCTTTAAGTGGTTGAGATCGGGAAAGGAAGGGAGGGGGTGGGGAGGTGGAGGTCGATTAACCGTACAATCAAAAGATCATAGGAAACAATCAATACATCCAGCAGCAGGCACCTGTAGCTCTTGTGCTCCATATGTGCAGAGACATGACCGGTTAGAGTTTTAGGATGGGTGAATCAGAGAGTGTTTTTGCCTGACCTGAAGAGTAGTAAACAAAATATTAGGCATATTAGGCATCGGACCAGTAAATGTGGGATAGTTCATTTGCTAAATGCATTAACTCCAGAAATTAGTGAACAACTTACAAGCCCTATGTGTGAATACTAGTTGGGCTGACTCACCCTTTCCTCCTTTCTAGCA
The DNA here is from genome assembly GCA_963921515.1 of Calotriton arnoldi. Lineage (NCBI taxonomy): Eukaryota > Metazoa > Chordata > Amphibia > Caudata > Salamandridae > Calotriton > Calotriton arnoldi. The sequence continues at coordinate 4,150,641 of CAWUFW010000301.1, read as the reverse complement.
TGATGAAATAAGTACTAATTAGTTTGGTAATAGTTATAATAACTGCTTTCCAGTGCATAGACACAGCGGGTTTAAGCAGAATATGCAAACAGGGTTGCATTTGTTTCTTTAGCCTGTATGTAAGAGAGACCTGTCCATACCTACACAGAGGATTTGCCATCACTTCCAGGAAAATGGCCCATAATGATGCCTATTTCAGTACATTTGAACTTGATAGACTTTCCTTCTCTTTCAACAATACTTAGATCCTCTTTACGAATGGCCCATACGTTCCGATGGAGCTGTGTTGCAGGGATTCTGCACATACACAGAACTATGCGCTGGATTATGAGACCTCGGTGTATAGGGGCTAAGCTTTCCCACCACCTTAGTGCCCACGAGCCCAGGACCGACTAGCTATAGTGTCTCACTCGCTCTCCTACACACTCATGGAGAAGCAAATGATTAGGCACCCCAGAACACAACACTCCCGGATCTCTCAGGAATCGCGGTAACAAGACACACCTTTTTGCTCACACTCTCGTACCTGTCCACAATAAGATCTGACTGAGACACGAATATTGTTTAAAATGTTTATTTTAACTATTGTGCTCTAACATGCAGTATACGTGCCACAACAAGCAGAAAAATGCATAACACGAATATGGTTAACATTGCAGCTAGGCCATACATCATAAAGGGAGATGTCATCATATAAAGACAATAGAGAAAGGACTATAGTGCCTAACCTCCCTCCCCTTGGTTAGAAGTATTATTATATAATAGAAGATCTCTGGGCTTTGTCAGCAGACCCCATACCTTAGATCATAGATGGTATTTCTACATCGTAGGTGCGTGTTGCGCTTCTCCCTGGAAAGGTCCCTCTCCAAGTGTGTCTCACCTAAACATGTCTCCCCGTAATATCAAAGTACGAGCTTCAAGCAGCAGCTGCGTTTGTGTGTTTTGTCTAGGTGCTAGGGCCTGACCAGAACAGAATAACAAGGGGCATTGTTTATTGACCTTGCTCACAATGTTCAGACTAAACTCCAGGAACAAGCAGAGAACGAACACTGCAAACAATTCTCATGTGAAAGGCATAAACAGTGTCTTGCAAAAATAAAGCTTTGTAGTAACGTGCGCAAAAGCTACATCATGGCTGCAGGGCTCATCCTAACTTAGTAATGTCTGAGGACGTTTCCCCATCACTGAATTAATCATGATAGGACTAATAACCATGCCACTATGCCCAGGTGGCTGAGCGGCACCAGCCAGAGCCGCCGGTACATTGCGAGACAGATACTGAATAACACTTCTGTGTATATGAATCAAGGATGTGTGTAATATGCGCAGATCTGCGTGTGAAACACCAAGATTATTAGGATGTGGTGTAAATCCCGCCAAAACGGGCCATGTGGCCCCGTCGACCGATAGGGGGCCGAGACGGACCACTGACATAGGGTGAGGAAGGGCCCCACTAAACCATATGGTATGCTCCCAAGCTGACAACGGAGCTTCAAGTAAACAATATGGACGGTAAACCTGTGGAACCACACCACGTTCATATTCATGAAAGAAATTATCGTTTCCATCAACAGCTGGAAACTTAACCCAGGAGTAAAAAACCTCAAAGCGGAAAGCAGCATCGGCCTCTATGACAAATATAAAATCCGCTCCCGCAACCGGGACTCCATGCCGGGTCAAATGAGCAGCAACTGCGGCGCGGTTAGGCGCAGCAATGTTAATTGCCATTATAGACACTGTAATGTAAGCAAGAAAAACGGTAGCACAACACTGGGTCAAGAACAAACAAAACTAGACCTTTTAAAATTCAAGCTTGAAAAACCTATCAGCACTCAAATATAGGAGGTAAACCCCGCGCACCACAGACGTCTCCAAAAACTGGTGAGAGGGTATTGTGGACAAGCGCAAGCACTACTCAGGGGTCTCGTGAATAAGTACGAGACCAAACGTTGGTGGCGCCATGTTGCAGGGATTCTGCACATACACAGAACTATGCGCAGGATTATGGGACCACGGTGTATAGGGGCTAAGCTTTCCCATCACCTTAGTGCCCACGAGCACAGGACCGACTAGCTATAGTGTCTCACTCGCTCTCCTACACACTCACGGAGAAGCAAATGATTAGACACCCCAGAACACAACACTCCCGGATCTCTCAGGAATCGCAGTTAGAAGACACACCTTTTCGCTCACACTCTCGTACCTGTCCACAATAAGATCTGACTGAGTCACAAATATTGTTTAAAATGTTTATTTTAACTATTGTGCTCTAACATGCAGTATACGTGCCACAACAAGCAGAAAAATGCATAACACGAATATGGTTAACATTGCAGCTAGGCCATACATCATAAAGGAAGATGTCATCATATAAAGACAATGGAGAAAGGACTATAGTGCCTAACCTCCCTCCCCTTTGTTAGAAGAAGTATTATTATATAATAGAAGATCTCTAGGCTTTGTCAGCAGACCCCATACCTTAGACCATAGATGGTATTTCTACATCGTAGGTGCGTGTTGCTCTTCTCCCTGGAAAGGTCCCTCTCCAAGTGTGTCTCACCTAAACATGTCTCCCCGTATTATCAAAGTACGAGCTTCAAGCAGCATCTGCATTTGTGTGTTTTGTCTAGGTGCTAGAGCCTGACCAGAACAGAATAACAAGGGGCATTGTTTTTTGACCTTGCTCACAATGTTCAGACTAAATCCAGGAACAAGCAGAGAACGAACACTGCAAACAGTTCTCATGTGAAAGGCATAAACAGAGTCTTGCAAAAATAAAGCTTTGTAGTAACGAGCGCAAAAGCTGCATCATGGCTGCAGGGCTCATGCTAACTTAGTAATGTCGACAATGTCCCCATTGGCCACGTGACACCTGGCAATGGTAATTCCACGGAAGGAACATAAAGGGAAATTTTCTGAGGCACATATAATTGAGGTCTAAAACGTCACCAGTGTGACAGTTTGGCAGGTGGATCTACATGAGCACATACGAAGACAAGCATTGGCAAAGCCAATAGGTCCTCCGCTGACCACCAGCCTTATGGTTTTGCCAATGCGTGCTTTGTCTTGTCATGATCTTTGCAGAACTTCATTATTGGGGAGCTGAACATTGTCTAAAAACATAAATATTCTTGGTGTCAAAAAGCAGACATTGCCATCGTAGTCCCTGGCACTACTTAGTGTGTGGATTTGCTCTTAGTGAAAGGGAAGAAAGCTGTCACTCACAGTGAAGTTAGCCAATGGTTGAAGTGGGATGACCTACTCCCCCATGCTATAAGCTGTAGTGGGTGGAAGAAAAATCTGAATGACACAATAACAGACCAATGGATGAAGAGGGCTGGCTGAAAACCCTTATAAGTAAGTGTATAGTATATTATACATTTAATTTTAGTACAATCAAAAGAGCAAGAAGAAACATACGGAAATATTAAGTTCAGGGGAATAGTGAAAAAGGCAGGGCATGGTTATTCCCCAGATGGCACCAGCAGGCACGCAGGGGCCGACTTTGGGTCAGCTTCAGAAGTAGTTGCATTGGCCTAGACCCCCCACCTAATAAAGGTGGCTAAGTCCTGCCCATGGCAGCCACCAGTCATGGCAGCGCTGGAAGTGCCACCTCATGATCAAAGGAGTTGGCTGCTCCAAGGGACAACATTTCAACTCCCATCAACATTGGTGCCGTCATGCCCACTCCTATCATGGACACCCTCCTTTCGGGGGCGCATTCAGTCAGTGGTAAGAGACTTAAAGAAGGTCATGCGTTTATTTCTAGGCAATGAAAACTGCAGAGCACAGCCATCCTATTGTATTGCTTCTTTCCACTTTGCTACAGGAGGGCAAATAGAAATATAAAGGGCTGATCACAAAACATTTTTGGCTCACTGGTCCTAATTCATGTCCTTGGTGGTTAAGTTAAGGCAGTGCTTGGTGCAAACACCTTTTACCACCATGTTATGACAGCATTCTTCTAGAGATGGTAATGTGTGGTAAGAATGTTTTTGCATTGTGAGGCATTTTGTTGCAGTGGTGATGTGTTCTATTATTTTATGTGCTGCTGTGTTTTTGTGCTGCATTTTTGCCGAACAGTGTTGTTCTGATGTTGTTGTGTTGAGCTATGCTTTGACTTTTTTATTGAGTTGTGCCCACTTATGTTTTGTACTGTTACTTTGTTTAAGGTATTGTATTATGTTCTGTTATTTACTTTAGATATGTCTAAAATGTAGTTACATTTTCAGCCAAAAGCAGCGCGTCTTTAAAGTTTCTCTGACAAGTACCAATTTGCTGCTTCTTAAAATGATGTTAAAGGTGATAAAATAGCGCAGCTCCAGCTATTTCTTCTGTTTAAAACAGAAATCAACCCAAAACTGTTTTAAAGACCATGTTTTATATTAGTACTTGCACTTCTTTCTTTGTCTTACGGTGCAGGAAGTCACAGTTTTGACAGCAACTGAGACTCCTTGTGCCTTTGGTAGCTTCGCGCAGGAAGGGTGTTTTCTACACCCTGCAGAATCTGACATCATCTCATGCAAAATGCACCCATACACCTGGGCACTCATGCAAAATAAATGTCTTAACAAGAAGGACAGAGTGCCAGAGAGAGAGAGGGAGAGAGAGAGAGGAGAGAGAAGAGAGAGACAGAGAGAGAGAGAGAGAGAGAGAGAGAATCAGATTTGCACGCTTGTTTGGGGTAACTAAGCTTTCATTCTTCAGAAGATAGTTAAATGTGTGTCTCTGAGCAGGTATATAGTAATATTAATTATTGCAAAGGTTTCAAGCTCATATGATGTTATATGTTGGCCTTCATATGTTGACAGTGGGACTGCATCAACATCATGAGCTCTGCCGATCTCTCTTTAGTTTGTGGCTTCACCTTGTTGCTTCATCCTGTTGCTGTACTGTTGTGGGTTTATGAAGCTAACAGCTTCACTGCGCTGTGCATAAGATGGAAGATCAAGATGATTGGAAGATGTTTGTCAACACAATCGAAGCATGGAGAGTGTGGTAAAGATACTAGAATGTGAGACCTTCGACAGTCACAGGTATCCCCTAATGTAATGCCTGGATTATTTGGGATAATTCTTGTTTTGCATAGTTTCTACTTGCCCATTCCATTCATAACTAAGTGAGGCTTGTCACCTCAAAGACAGAACTTGCAAAGTCCCTAGTTTACATGTTACTTCCCTGGCTGGCTGTAGCTCTGCCTCCACTGCCCTAAATCCTCCAGAGAGCACAGGAGCATGTACTGTGAATCTTCAAAGAGACATGCCTCAACCACCTGCGGTGGGCGGAACGGAAGCTTTCAATGGAACAATGGAACGAGGAAGAGGAGACTAAGTCTAATAAGGATAAGGATTACCCTAACTAATCAGAAACTTCCGCAGTATCTCCCTCTTCCATGCTCCACTCATAACAACATGAGGATATACAAAAGAAAAGAACCCAGGCTGAGGCATAGGCCACACAAAACAATGGGCCCAACAATGGATCAAACTAGAGCGCACTTGAACCTCATGAAAACAGCAAAGATTGAAAGTGTCAAGAACCAGGAGTTGAAACAATCAACCCCTCTGCCAAAGCAGCTCCACCAGCCACCAGCAGATGAAAAAAGGAACCACCAAGGTAGAAGTGAAGGTCCACGGTGGAGCTCTGCAACCGTCCACCAAAGGAAATCAGAGGCTGAAGCCTAAGGAGAAAGGGCAGTACCACAGAGGCTAAAATGGTCAGTAGAGAGTGGAAGGAACAGGTGGCAATGGACGACAAACGGTGACAAAGGAATCCAAACACAGTCCATGAAACCTGCAAATAAAGCATGAACAAAAGGCAAAATGAGAGACTTGCCCAGAGACAGCCCCAAAAGGAAACCCTCCTTCAAGAAATTAAAAGACCTGAGACATGTAATGGGAGAGGCCAAATACCCTTCACTAGACACCAAGCAGGAAAACAACCAAAGATGACAAAACTAGGCATGGGGAACAGACACCAGGAATGTCTTAGCCAACGCAGACGCAGTAGCCTTTTAGCCAATAATTCACCAATTGTCAAATTGTCAGGACAGCTGGCTATCAGAAAGCACTTCGGAACCAAAGAGGGCTGAACTCCATTGGAAGGAGCCAAAGTGGAAGGACACCACTGGAGCAAGACAATACCAATTCACCCTGCCACCCGCCCACTCCAGCGGATGCTGAAATCTGGAACAAAATCAGGGAACAACCAAGTGGGCCTCTGAGCAAACAGAACCATTGCCAAATGTCCAATGCAGCAACAAAGAACCTCAAACACTACTCTGGAAAGATAAAACTCCAGAGATGACAAGATGAATGCGTGAAAGAGGAACAACACAAGGAAGCCATGCTAGGGACTTCGAATGAAACTCACAGGTCACCTTGGAACCCCAAAATCCAAACCTGACGCACAGTTAATAAGTTAGGAAGAATGACAACACCATCCCAGGATGTAACACATGAGCAGGTGACTCGTAAGTGAGTGGAAAGGCAGCTAAATTCACAGGTGTAACAAAAGTTAATCACCAACATAGAGCCACAGCAACAGCCCTCTGGACCAAAGCAAAAGCGCGACCATCAAACTAGGAGTCAAAGATCTTAACCACTAGGCATGAGTGCTGCATCCACAGGAACTACAGAACCAGCAGCAATCCTGCCCTGTGGCAGCTCCTCCATTGGGGCATGGGGGCGTCGCCCCACTGCTTTCTCGCAGTGCGAGAAGCAGAAACATAAAATGGTAAAACTACCATTTTATGTTTCTGCTTCTCCTACTGCGAGAAAGTAGAAGTGCCTGGTTGGGGGCGGGCGGGAGGGCGGTCCTGCTCGAGGGCAGGGGGGAGTGGCTTGCCCAATGTTATGGGCCCTGACTGTTTGGTCGGCCAAAGCAGTCATGCGCACTCTCCATTTTCTCTATGTAGGCTGCACGCAGCCTACATAGAGAAAATGGCCTCCCTACTGGTGCCCGACTGGGGCGCTCTCCGCTGCACCACACCAATAACAACGCTGCCATTGCAGCGTTGTGATTGGCTTAGGGGAGCAGGAGGAGGGAGACTGCCTAAAACACGCCAGGAGCAGCAGGAGCTGAGGCGGCGGAGCGTGATGCGGTCGCGGAGGAAGGTAAGTTTTTTATTTTATATTGATTACCGTGACTGTCCCACTTCCCTCCCCCCCCCCCACGAACCCACCCGCCCGTTTTGCCGGCCGTGACTGCCTGAGACGCAATTCTGTTTACTTGATTAACTTGCAGATGGCTTTGCTCCGCTAAACCTCCTTGGCTGTGCTTTCTCCCTTCCAGGACCACTCGTCTTACTAACAAGCCCTCCCCCTAAAGCATGCCGCCGCGCACCAATATGACGGAGCAGAGCCAGAGGGTAATGTTGCCTGACATATTTGCCAAAGAAAAAGTCATTTCTCTGCCATTTCAGGAAGGGGCCGTGCTCCTCTCAGTCAGAGGGCCCCGCTGGCGGTGCTGGCCTTTGCGCGCTGATGCGGATTGCTCCAAAGTCAATGGTGTCACCGCCTGCAGGTCTGAGTGCAAATAAAGGTGAAAACACAACTTTAAAAGTCACGTATCGACCTAATTCCCAGGCGTAATAGACTTTCCTTTGTGAGCCGCATCAAAACGGAGGTAAGGACGGCCCCTCTTGGCTCATAGGATGACCCCCATACCGCTCACCTTTTACACCCCTTTTCTTAAGTGGCAGCCCCTCTCCTGATCACCTGGATCAGGATACGCGGCAGCGATGTAGTAAACTAGGGTTCGTTTTCACCCAGACATACAAGAAAAACTGCAAAAGAAACGAATTTCCGTAATCTCAGCATGTGATGCACTACAGTTTACCAAAACCTATCATTGCTTCACTTCCTTCCCTTTTTCACTGTCTGTAGTAAACGGTACACGCGCGTAATGACTATGCTATATCACACATACTTTATTTATGTTGATTGGGGTGCTTGTTGCAATGTCACACCTTTCAGTGGCTAATTTAAGTCACTATAAAGAGTAAAATCGGTGGCGAAATGGTTGTCTCACCAGTGAGGTAAAATTTCTGTAAACAAACTTGTGTAGAGGGCGAGGCATGTCCGAATAGACAGGGCGGGACCTACAGGGGTGTGTATTTATATTTTTATTTTACACGTAGGTGGTACCCGTTCCCACGGCTGAGGGTGTGTGTTTATGGGCGTATTTTAGTGTTTCTGAGATTTTCCTTCAAGTGATTTTACATACCAGAATTAAACGTTTATATCACGCGAGGGGTGAAAAGCATGGGCGTGTAGTTCTTGGTCCTTTAACATTTAAAATGAGACGTCACAACATAAGCAAATGCAAGGCCTGGTTTCTTTACCTGTTATTCTTCAACTGCAAAGTGTAGTACAACCATCACCTAAAAGTTTTTTTATTTTTTTCATTTAAAAATGTAAAGTTTAGAACATGGTGGTTTATGTCAAAAGATATTTCTTTACTGTATTAAACCCTCTTAAACTGATTCAGAACGCTATTAATATTTTAGCCAGCACTGTGCCACTTAAAGAAATTCACACTGCGTTCACAATGAACCTTTATTCTGATCTGCCACATGCAGTGCGCTCCTGGTACTGAGTCATCCCACATAGCTGATGGGCTCGTCGTTTCCAACCCCAAATTTGCCCTGCTTTTTAATTTTTTTTGACCGCTCTATAGGGGAGTTGCAATCACAGAGGTGTGGGCTGAACGTGATTTTAGACGGGGATTTCAATGCTAAGCTAGGCAGTGAAGCCTCCGTTTATGGTGAAAGCCCGCCCTGAGCAGACGTGCAGGGGTGTACCCTGCAGGGACAAGATCAGAGAGGTTATTACCTGTCTCTTATTGTCCCCACGTTTGATTTGTGTAATGCAATAGAGATCACAGGGGTGACCTTAGTAGGACCCACGTGGTGCGCGGTGTGGAGGGTCCGGGGCCTGGCGGGGTCATCAGACCTCAGAGTGGTTGACACCTTCCTTCTTTCTCAAATTTGCTTGAAAATGCACCATTTGCCCACGCTTTTTTCAGAATTTTCTCGGGGGGAGAACCCACCCGAACCCCCCATAGGTGGTTCGGGCTTGCTTGCTACGCTCGCTCGCTGCAGTGCAGTACGACAATTGTTTTACGCCCCACCACTTTCAAATGACACCATCTGCCACTGATCCTGCCAGACACAAACAGGGGAGGGAGCAGAAAAAAGAAGCAGCAGGAGGACACAGCCCATCAGCAGTAACGCCCAGCTGATGGAGGAACGAGAGGTCATAGAGGACAGGCCTTATGAGTGACGTTTAAATGGCTTCAGTGTGCCTGTGTGTGACACTTTCATGCATTGTGTGGAACAGTTTAAGTGACATTTATTACAATTTGACTAAGGCATGATGTCCTCAAAAAGGGGTTAATCTCTGAAATGACTCCCTTCTGCGCAATGTAATGAGCATGACTGCTCTTCAAAGACGCCACAAAGCTGCTGTTGTTGCTTTTATAATATCACAAACTTATTTCCTTTCTGTAACATGATCACCATGGGCACATCACTACAGGGATAGATAAAATATAGGGTCCACTAGCTTTTAACTAACCTGTTTATGAGCGGAGGAGTGTCACCCCACTTAAATTACCCCCAAAGATGAAAAATGAAATGGTAAATTATTACCATTTTATTTTTCATCCTCCCATCCTGAACGGAGTGTCAAGACATGGGCGGGGCCGCTGCTGAATGACAGCAAAAGGGAGGCGGGTGGGCTGATTGTGCACTTTTCAAAGTGAGCCTGTCCCTTTGGCTGGCCATCTTGCGACAGCCAGCCACACATGAGCACTTTGAAACCTCTAACCGAGCTGTCTTAAGACAGCTGGGTTAGAGTACATGCAGGGCTCCAGTGTCTTCGGGAGTGGTGAGTGTGGCCGCTCCCTCCAATCCAGGCGCTGCTCTCACCGCATGAGAGCAGCGCCAGGATTGGTGCCCGCACTGCATCCAGTTTCTGAGAAGAGTTCCGGAGTGGAGGACAGTGGACATTGGTTCTGGTAAGTTTTTTTAATATTAATATTTTTGCGCACATGCCCGCCTTTTCCTCCCCCTAGATGCCAGCCGCCACTGAAGATGTGAAATATTTCCTCCTATCTTTGCCTCACTCCACATGATGTAGACCTTTCAGAGGGAACTGGGCCGTGACTTGTGTGCATCAGAGTTTTTAGGACAGGGCATCGGGCTCATCAGACCATGGGACATTCCCACTCTTATATTATGTCACAGTTTAATCATCTTTGACAGCTTTGTAAAAGTTGCCTTCTTACTGTAGGAATAGAGATGAGATTAAAAGATGCATCCAACCTGGAAGGTAGGTAGAGGGCAATATCTTAATCTATTAAAAGACGGCAGGAACCTATGGAGGACTTTAGAGGCAGAAGGGAAGACCAGACACCCACCAGAGGCATCAAGAGTGCCCTGCATCCAACGGATTATTATTATCAAGAAAAGGTGGTCCCTAGGGGGGGGAAGTATTGCCTTGGACTTCCACTGCAAAAGTGACGTAAAGAAAGTTATCTGGAGGTTATTTCAGTTAAGTGATAAATGCATTAATTTTGTTAATCATATTCATATAATGTAATAATGGTCCATAATCATATGGCATAGTATTTGTATTACTTCAAAGATAAGGTGCTCCTATAAAGTGACGGTGCAGTGAAGGTGAGAAAAGTGACAAAAAAAAGTGCACTTGTGCTATAAACAGAAATATATACATGTGACTGATTGGGACAGTATGTTGTTACAGATGGCACTCAAAACATGAGTGTCAAAAACCACAATCAAATTTAAAAATCAGTCCACATATGTTATTGTCAACGTTTTGACCCCCTTGGCACAATTATTTAGGTCAGGGTCATCATCAGGACAGAATAAAGGTAGGAGACACCAAGGAATTGGGGCAAAGAGACCCACAACTGTAGATGTGTTCAAACGAAGCTTCAAGGGAAAGTCTCAGTGAAATGTATTAAATAAGTACGTAACTGTGCCATAATTCCTTACAGGCACGGCTGACGCTCGTGTCCCATCTGAGCACCAAAAATGAATTTCTGGTTCAATAAGTATTTAAGTGTCCAACAGTTCAGGGAAAAGTTGCCTGCATGCAGTATTAGCTTTTATCTGGGTTCCCTGAGCATAAACCACGTACAGAAGACTTTGCAAAACAGTGGAAGAGAGTCAAAATATATTCAGTTCTCCATGTGAAAAGAAAAGAAATGACCTAGGTGGAAGGATGCAAAACAATTCTCCCACACTCATGGAATAGTTTAGTAAGTGGCGCTATTTATAGACACCCAAAGTACTAGCTTGCATGTTCCCATTGTGCTTGTTTTTCGCCAATCCGACCTTTCTTACTCGTAGGGGAGATACTGAAACTGAGGAGCGTGCAGGCCGGATCTGACTCCTTAGTCAGAGCCGTGATGGAGGCAGCAGGGATCCCCTAGGATAACCACTAAATGACTCCTGCCATTGTTATGTTATGTTATATGGTTCGTAAAGCGTGCTAATTCCATAAGTCATCTTGGCGCTGGTGTGATTGAAACATAGAAATACAGTGAAAAGACGTGTTAGGCATAGGACCTTAGAGTGCTTGTGCCAGGAGGAGGGTGTCTATAAGTTTAATAAAAGACAGGTTTTTAGATCTTTCCTAAATTTTAACAGATTAGGTTGGCCTCTTAAAGGACTGGGTTGGGCGTTACACCACTTGGATGCGGAACCAGTTCTTTTTTTACATTACTAGAACGTAGGGTACAGGTTGGGGATTACCATTTAAAGGTATCCTGCAGGAAACTAGGGCCTTCCTCATATAAACCCTTGTGGCTGCAACATAGAGCTTTGAAGTGTATTCGGGATCTGATTGGAAGCCAGTGAAGATCTCTGATGGTGTTGGAGACTGAGCAGAAATTTGGAAGGTTCAATTATACTCTAGCTGCTACATTTTAAAGCATCTGTAGTTTGTTAAGAAGGCTCGCCTGAGAGCCAACAAAAAGGGCATTGCAGTAGTCTATTTTTTAGATGACGATGGCTAGTGTCACTGATTTTTTGAACTTCAGTGGGAGAAAGGGTAAGATTTTTTTTAGGCTCCTCAGCAGTAGGAAGCAAGATGATGTGGTCTTTTTTGAGTGCTCACTAAAAGCCAGTTTGATGTCAAATATGACTCCCAGATTGTCTGCATTCTGTACTGGAGATGGAAGTGGGCCCAGGTTTGATGGCCACCACGATTGGTTCCAGAAGGAGGTGTTGTTCCCAAATAGCAACACCTCTGTTTTATCTGAGTTGAGCTTTAAATAGGTCGCTTGCATCCAAAGACCAATACTACTCATCCATGAGTTGAACTGTAGGGCTACTCTCTCAGGGTCGGAGGAGACAGACACCACTAATTGTGTGTCATCGGTGTAGGAACACACCCAGAAGCCACAGGATCAAATAACCTGAGTTAGAAGGGTGATGTATGCGTTAAATAAGGTGAGGATACCCACAGGGGAGTTTAAAGGGGGTAGATGTATACTCACCCAGAGTCTTTACCTGCTCTCTTTTGGCTAGAAGAAATTTAATCAGTTTGAGAGCTGTCCCTTTCATGCCTACATCATTGAGGCGGATCAATAGGAAGATATGGTCAACCGTGTCAAATGCGGCCGATAGGTCCAATAGGACCAGGCTGCACTGTCACCTCTATCCACAATTGTCCTGATTTCTTCAGTGGCCACTAAAAGGGCTGACTCAGTAAGATTTTGGGTCTAAACCCGTGTTGTGCTAAATCGAGGCACTTGGTTGTTTCTAGAAATGAGATAATCTCCTGATTTATGGCTTTCTCAAGTATTTTTGCAGGAAGTGGTAGGTGCAAAATAGGCCTATAGTTATTGTGACATGGTAAGGTAATGCGGGGAGACTTGCAACAGCCTACCCGGGAGCCTAGACCCAATCAGGCAGTCTGCCCACAAATGTCTGTAAGATCTGTTTGTGGACAGACAAAAACAAATAGTACATATTCCAGTGCTCCTTGGAGGATATGGTAGGCAGTGGGTAGAGATACTTCCCGGCAAGGGAGCGGCATGAACAGTGAAGGGCGCATGCTGTGAAGCCAGAGGCTTTTTTTGGAGGATCAGTCTGTGAAGTAACATGCATCATGTATTTATGAGTGGAACGAGGAGGAGGGATACCAGGCAGTCAGATAGCCTTGGCCCACTCTTATTTCCCCTCCATGTTTGTATGGTATGTATGTAAGGCAATTTATATAAAGCAAACATACAGGGGAAGCAATGAAGCGCTGTAAATGGGGAAGAATTCAGAACTGTGTACATAAGAGAACAACAGAGAAACTTGCGACTATTTAGAGGTGATTGAGCAGGAGCCGCATTTTTTAACAACAGTGGATCAGGAGTTTTATTTGTAAACTATAATATATATGTTAATTTTTATACTTTTGTGAGTAATTTATATTTTAATAGTGGGTGGTTGGGTTTGTAGGGGAATAGGGTGTGAAGTTGATGAAATTATATATTTTAAATTATTTGCTAATCCCAATAATTTTTCTTGATAATTCTGTCTATGTTTAATTGTTTATTATTAAAATTATTGGTTTTATTTGATGTGTTTATTTATATTACTTTATTGTTACATATTTTTATTATTCATATGTGTCAAATCTATTTTTTTTTAACAACAAATTTTTATTGATTTTCAAGGGTACCAAATGGGCGAAGCCCAGCAGAGGTAGTATATATAATGTGAATGGCATACAGTACCTAATTACATCATACAAAAACCATAGGGCCTGCGGAACAGCAGATCGAAAATACAATATACGACACCAAACACACCCGGAAAGTGTTACATGTACATTATGAACAGATACCCGACCACAGAGAGTCACAGTCATCGGACTAAACAGGCGAGTTTCTGACCACCAATCGTTCAATGGGATCGCGAGAGTCTGACTGCGATATTGGGGGCAGATCAATACCTCTGTATGTGGCCCAGCGGGCCCAGATCTTCCTGTGTTTCTGTGGGCACCCTCTCGCCTGAAAAACTACAATTTCTGCCATCATACACCTGTCCAATGCCTTTTTCCATCCAGCAACGGTAGGCGGGGACGAAGCCTTCCAGAGCTGTGCGATATCCCTCTTGGCTAGGGTGAGCCCCAGGAACAAGAGGTGCTGCTTGTAGCGATTCCCCCCAATGTCATCCGTGCTATGTAGGAGCAACAATCTGGGGTCAAGCGGGATAGTCCACGCCAATACCTGACCTAGGCAAGACGTCACTCGAGTCCAGAATGGTTGAATCCCTGTACAGCTCCACACCGTATGGAGAAAGGAAACCTCGTCGCTGCAACAACGGAGACACAAAGGAGACTGGATGACGCCCATTTTCCACAACCTATAACGAGTATAATATACCCGGTGGAGGTACTTGAACTGAATGAGTCGGTAGCAGGAAGACACCGCCGCGGACCGGGGACTAGCCAAAGCTTCCGCCCAATCATCGTCCCTGAGGGTCGGCAGATCGCCCTCCCATGCCACTCTGGTTTTGTGTATGGTGGTCTTAGTGTGAGTGTTGAGCGTCTGATAGATTTGTCTAATTTTGTGAGCCTCTATGTCCCCCATCAGCAAGCGGCCTTCTAGCGGGTGAAATTCTGGTAAAGCCTCCAAATGGCGAAGATGGGGATCTAAGGCGTGTCGAAGTTGCAAATAGCGATGAAACTGAGATTTGTGTAAGTCGTAGTCGGTTTGCAACCGCTGAAAGGACTTAAGGGTAGTGCCCTGCATGATATCCCCAAGCGTGGAGATCCCAATAAGGTCCCATTTACGGAACCCGCACAGTGCGGAAACGGGCCGTAAATATGTGCCCTGCCAGAGAGGAGTGGAGCCGGTCAACCTGCCCCACCATCCCATGAATCTAACTGTGCGTCTCCAGGTTTGTATAACTGTCCGGCATGCTGGAGGGAGTGCTTCAAGGGACGCGTTGCTGTACAGGAGGTGCAGTAGGGGGGTGTCAGCCATGGCCGCCTGTTCAACTGCGTAGGCCGGATCCAACTGGGACCCATACCACCATTCGTTGATCACCAAAAGGTGAGAGGCGGAGTAATATGCGTGGACATCGGCTGCTGCAATGTCGCCGCAATATGTGGATTGCGTGCATGTACGAAGTGCAACCCGGATCGCCCCCCCCCCGCCATAAAAATCGATTCAGGATCGCATTAAGTTGCGTAAACCATGATGGAGGAATAGTATAAGGAAAATTCTGGAGTCTATAAAGCAGACGCGGTAAGGACACCATCTTAAAGATAGCGGATCGTCCATATAAAGATAGAGGCAGCTGGGACCAAACCGTTGTCTCGTCAAATCTATTTTTTAATTTTGTTTTAATATTATTTGTTTACTTTAAGTAATTTTCATTGAAATAATTTTTAATTACGTTTTTGGGGTGCTTTTGGTCCTTTTTAGGGTTGTAGGGAGGATAGTGAATTACATTTTATTTATTTAATATTTTTTAATTATTTTCTATATTTTTATATTGTGTGCCCTCTTTGCACAATATGATTTCATAATTTATTGCTGTTAGGTATTTCGATGTTTTCTAGCAAGTAATTATGAGTTGGGATGGTAAATGTAATCCTTAAGACGTTTTACACCTCTTTATTTTTGCATACTTTGAAATGGGAATAGTACTCCCACATGGTATCACAGTCCCACTTAGCTAGTGCTACTTTACAGACTTGTGAAATGCAAAATAAAATGGAGCTCCTGGATTTCTGTTTTTTGCAGGCAATCAAGGCTTAAACAGTCCATTGCGAGAGAGGGCAGACACAGCCTTTCAAATGCAAGCATCTTGTTGCTAAAGGGCTAACATTATCTCTCTTTTTCTAAAAAGAGGCTATTTACCAGAACAATGCGACCAACAGCAGCTGGGTGTGTCTGAAGAGACACTGAGAAACGAACACCTACTTTTTGTCAGCCCCTCCTTGGAGGAGATTGGTGTGATTTAGGTGGGGCGCCTGCAAAACCTGTTGCGCCCTGCCTGAACAGGTGCTGCCTATGTGAAATTAATTTTGATAGTGAGATTAGCTATGAAACAGACTCTTTGCAGAGGACCTTCTTGCAGCCACACATTTCTTTAACTATATGAAATATATCCTTAGATTTTGTGCACAGAATAACTGAATGCTATGTTTTTACTAAACTGATTACCAGCCAAAGAATTAGACGACCAGGTCTGCATTTTTTTAATTTTGAGGTTTGGTAAAGGATTACATACCACTTACTAGAGCCTCGGAGTGCTTGAGTTCGGGAGAGGAAAGAAGGGGGTGGAGGGTGATAAACCGTACAATCAAAAGACCATGGTAAACAATCAATAGTCCAACAACAGTCACATGTAGGTTTCTTTGCTCCATATGTGTAGAGACACGACCCGTTAGAGGTTTAAGGTGGGTGAATCACAGTCTCTTTCTCTGACCTGAGAAGTAGTAAACATAATATTAGTCTTAGGCGTCTGACCGGTAACTGTTGGATGGTTCATTTGCTAAATGCATTAACTCCAGAAATCAGTGAACAACTTACAGGCCCCATGTGTGAATATTGTTTGGACTGACTCAGCCTTTCATCCTTGATAGCATGAATAAAATAAGTACCACTTAATTTGGTGATAGTAATAATAATAACTGGCTTTCCGGTGCTAAGACACCTTCGGGGTTTAAGCATAATGTACAAACAGGGATGCATTCGTTTCGTTAGCCTGTATGTAATAGAGGACTGTACGAAGCTGCACAGAGGTTTTGTCATCTCTTCCAGGAAATGACCATAATGATGCCCATTCCAGTACATTTGAACTTGGTCGACTTTCCTTGTCTTTTAATATTATTAAGACCCTCATTACGAATGGCTGATAAATTCCGATGGACCTGGTAATAGTAACTCCAGGGCGGGATACATCAGGAATTTTTTTGAGACACCCGTAATCGAGGCCTAAGACTTAACCAGTATGACAAGTAGTCAGGTGGATCTGCAGGGCCACTTACGAAGACCAGCATTGGCAAAGCCAATAGGACTGCCATTGACTGCCAGCCTTTTGACTTTGTCAAAGCGTGTTTTGTCTTGTCAGGATTTTTTAAGAACTTTATTGTTGGGGAGCTGCCATGCCCCCATTATAAAAAAAGCTGTGTAAAAGTAAAAATATGTTTTGGTGTCAAAATGCACACGTAGCTGTAGTAGTCCCTGTCACTTACTGTGAAATTAGCCAATGGTTGTAGTGGGCTGATCTATCCCAGCATGCTGTATGCTGCAGTGGGTGGAAGAAAAATCTGAATGACACAATACCAGACCAATGGAAGAAGTGGGCTAGCTGAAAGACCCTATAAATAAGTATATTATACATTTAATTTTAGTACAATCAAAAGGTCCTCGCCAATGCTAGGCCTAAAAAAGGGAGAAGAAACCAACAGAAATATTAAATTCAGGGGAAGAGCTATAAAGGCACGGCGCTTTGATGACTCAGATGTCACCATCAGGCAAGCAGGGAGTGGCGGAGGATCAGTGGCAGAAGAAGCCGCAATGCCCCAGGCCCCCAATTGTAACTATGTCCAGGCCCCTGCCTACAGCAGCCCCTAGCCCATGCCAGCCCTGAAAGTGCCACTACGCGATCAAAGGAGATGCTTCCAAGAGGGTCACCATTTCAACTCCAGAAATTCCTGGTGCCGCCATGGTCCACTTCTGTCATTGGTACATCTCTTTTGAGGGTACCATCAGTCAGGGACAGAGTTAAAAATAAAAGATCATGCGTCCTTTTCTAGGGCATGTGAGCAGAGACCCCAGGCAGCCTATTGCATTGCTTCTTTCCACTTTGCTGCATGAGGGTAAATAGAAACATAGGGGTTTGATTACAGAACATTTTGGCTAACTTGTGTTATTTCATGTCTTTGGTTAAGTTAAGGCTGTGCTTGGTGCAAACACTTTTACCAACATAATATTAAAGCAGGCTTCTGGAAATGGTACTGTGTGACTAGAATGTTTGTGCATTGTGAGGCACTTTGTTGCGGTAATAATGTGTTCTGTTGTCTTTTGAGCTGCTTTGTTTTGTACTGCATTCTTGCCATGTGGTGTTGTTCTGATGTACTATGATTGTGTGTTGAGTTTTGCTTTGACTGTTTTGTTGTGTTGTTCCCTGTTATGTTTAGAGATATGTTGCTTTGTGTATGGTATTGTGTTATGTGGCAAACTAGGCTTCAGTGCAGATGCCCCCCCACGTTTTGCACCATTTTTAGACTGCTTGACTCTGATAGTGCACCCAGGTCCCTGTGCCCGTGCTCTTTTCCTAAAAGTGATGTGAATTGGTGCACCCAATTGACAATGTACTTTGTCCCCTTATAATTCCCTAGAATATGGTACCAGTGGTACCCAGGGCAAGGGTGGTAAAGGGGTCTCCAGGGTTGCAGCACTATATTGTGTAGACCCTGTGTGACACAAGTAAAGTTATGTCTGCAGGTCTGCCATTGCAGCCCTGCACGAGCAGCCTGTCTGCTTGAGAGTGAGTTGGCACACACCATGTGCTGCATAGCCATGCCACTTCTTTAATGTAAGTAAGTCACTCTTAAGGTTGTCCTCCTAAGCCTAGGAGATAGAATCCATTATATTAAAGGTGCAGATATTACCTACTGGCGGTCGCCAGTAGGTAGTTATAGTTACAACCTAGTTTCCATAGGAAAAGCTTTTTTTGATTTGCTAATAACTTTGGCGTCGTTTGACGAATCTTTATGAAATTTTGCAAAAAGTTGCACTTTTTAGGCTAGCTCCTATCTTGAAAGTTTGGGGGTGATTTGTCAAGCGGGGGCTGAGAAAAAAGGGGGGTCCCAAAACGCGTTTTCTCCATGTTAATTTCCATAGGAAATTTTGCGACGAGCTACAGCCGGAACTGCTGAACGGAATTACCTCAAATTTGGCAGAAAGGTAGAGCTTGGTTCAGAAAGCGACCTTTTTTTAAATGGGGTAAATCCGTTCAGTAGTTTTTGAGAAATACAAAAAATAAGAGTCAAAAAATCAATTTCCCATAGGAAACTTTGTGCAAGGCTACAGCCGAAACTACTGAACGGAATTACCCCAAATTTGGCAAAAAGGTAGTGCTTGACTCAGAAAGCGACCTTTTGTAAAATGGTGTAAATCCGTTCAGTGGTTGCTGAGAAATAAGAAAAATAAAAGTTTCGATATCTGGGCGGAGCCTAATTCCCGTGCACGAGCTTCACTGTGATTGGCTGCGAACACTCCAAACCAGGAAGTGTTGGCAGCCATCTTGTGGCTCGGTAGAAGCGAGTCACTAGAAAACAGAGAAACAAAGGTATAAAACAAGAGAAGGGGGCAGGGTAGAAACACCGTGACCCCCTAGGCCTGCTCAGGGGGTCCCAGAAGGACCCCAGGGCCAAAAAAAGCATTTTTTATACAAAAACAAAAAGCGGCACAATTCGCGCTGGGGTCGCGGGTTCCCACGTTTTATTTTAATGAGGTCCCCGGGTGGGCTAGGTCCCGCGGGCATTTCTTAAAAAATAATAGCTGGGGGTCGCTGGGGCTGCGGGGGCCCACTGGGGTCCCCGCAGTCCCGGGGCTTCACTCATGTTGGGAGGGGGTTGCGCGCCCCTCTCCTGGAGCCCGCCATGTGCTTATAACTTTGGGGTCGTTTGACGAATCTTTACGAAATTTTCAAAAAAGTTTCTCTTTTTTGATCAGCTCCTATCTTGAAAGTTTGGGGGTGATTGGTCAAGGGGGGGCTGATAAAAAAGGGGAGTCCCAAAATGTGTTTTCTGAATGCATTTTCCATAGGAAACTTTAGACAAGGCTACAGGTCAAACTGCTGAACGGAATTACGCCAAATTTGTGAGGGAGAAAAGTTGTGGTCCAGAAAGCGCGCTTTTGTTGAAATGGTGTAAATCCGTTCAGTAGTTTTTGAATTCTGACATCTGATTGGCTGAGGGTTACGAGCACGAGCTCGCGGCTCATTGGCTGTGAACGGTTGAAACTAGGAAGTGTTGGCAGCCATTTTGTGACTTAGTCCGTCAGCTCGCATCTCTCCATGTAGAAGCCATTGGGTGTGTAGTTCTACCTCTGCGAGGCAACACTGGCATCTGTGTCTGTGTAAGATACTCCTTTCACGCTGCCTCTCCCCACATCACGAGGTCGCGGCTATGCCTTTAGAAGCCAGTCCGTTGGCTCAGAGCTCTGTGAGTCAGTCTGTCGGCACGACCCTCTACACAACCCAAACACCACTGCACTACCTAACTAAGCACTAAACCACTACTGCCAGCACGACCCCCTACACTACAGAAACACCACTGCACTACCTTAAACCCTAAAACACTACCCAGCACGACCCCCTACAGTACCCAAACACCACTGCACTACGTAACTAAACACTAAACCACTACTGCCAGCACGACCCCCTACACTACAGAAACGCCACTGCACTACCTTAAACCCTAAAACACTACCCCCAGCACGACCCCCTAAACTACAGAAACACCACTGCACTACCCTAAACCGTAAAACGCTACCCCCAGCACGACCCTCTACACTACCCAAACACCACTGCACTACCCTAAACCCTAAAACACTACTCACAGCAGGACCCCCTACACTACGTAAAGACCACTGCCCTACCCTAAACCCTAAATGTACCCCCAGCACCACCCTCTACACTACACAAACACCACTGCACTACCCTAAACCCTAAAACACTACTCACAGCAGGACCCCCTACACTACGTAAAGACCACTGCCCTACCCTAAACCCTAAATGTACCCCCAGCACCACCCTCTACACTACACAAACACCACTGCACTACTGTAAACCCTAAAACACTACCCACAGCAGGACCCCCTACACTACACAAACACCACTGCACTACCCTAAACCATAAAACACTACCAGTCCATTGGCTCACAGCTCTGCGTTTGCGAGCCGACGGCCCGTAGCTCTCTCTGTGCGAGCCGAGCCCACGGGCCGTAGCTCTCCCTTTGCGAGGCTGCCCGACGGCCCGCAGGTCTCCCTGTGCTAGCCGGATCGCAGTTGTCAGTCTGCGAACCGATATTGTGAATATAAGGCGGCTCTAAAAAGAGCCTTTGTGTTTATTAGTTGGAGCTACATATAAGTGCGGATGCACAGCTTCAGGTTATTCAGGAAAACTCGATTTCCCTGATCTGTGAAGTGTACTCCATCACTTCTGTAGATATCAGCCATATCATAACGTATGTTGTTGTTGTAGATCGACCCCATTCTATGGTCTCTGAGGTATGCAGACACAGCTTTGTTGACATTCTTCCTAGATTTTTCAATCTGAGGACAAAATTTGTTTGACCATTTCCACTTAGGTCTTTGGCATATATTGGAATATACAAAGACAGTTTGAGGCAAAAGCAACATCAATTGTCTAAAGGTGTCCTTCATTAGCATTTCCAAACCTACCCCAGTCAATGTGCCTAGGTCATTTCCACCACAGTGCACAATCATGAGGTCAGGGAGTTGGAGATGCAAACAGGTTTTAACCAAAGGGAGTAATTGGTGCCACTTCAATCCTCTCTGTCCAAACCATTTAATGTCCACATTTTGTAAACCTACGTCTAAGTCAATACGTCTCTGTTCTGCACACCTCTTTCACCAGAAAACATAGCTATGTCCTACGATCCACACTAGCATTTTGAAGGTGTAGCTGGAAGATATGGATAGATGTCTGTAGCTCATGCAGTCCGTTCGTAGAATAAGAGATATGTTTAAAGATGGGGAACTACTTTTTTTTCTCATACAAAACGATAACTGTTTGGGAGATGAAAAACATTGTTTACTAAAAAGTAGGGTGCATATTAGTTTGTCGAAAAGCATCTTTGTCATTGGTTAATAAAAAGCAGTTTCAACGAAGAGTTCATATGATAGGATAAAATTTGGTCAGTTCAACCACACCTGCTACTTGCATTTGGAAGGCACTGTTCGAACTTAAAACAATGGTGAACTTTTAACCTGCACGTGCCCTTAAATGTTCGAGAAAATGTTGCAAAAAAATATCGTAAGGTTTGAAAAAATGATGAACTTTTAACCTGCACGTGTCGTAGAATGTTCTAGAAAGTTTGTTGATAGAATACGTTGAATTTCTCACCTGTATGTGTTCTTAAATATTTTAAAAACTGTTTATATGGAAAGTTCAAAAATAACCAATAGAGAGAAGTTTTGCAATTTGAAAAAATAAAGGAACTATTCTGATTTGTTCTTTACATGTATTTATGTGTGGAGCAACAGGGAAATTGTGCCATTACTTGTTCCATTCTTGATGAGAGCGATGCATTACATGTACTGTGTGACAAAGAAAGAATTGCAAATTTGGCAGGGAGAAAGGTCTTGGTGCAGAAAGCGCGGTTTTGTGGAAATGGTGTAAATCCGTTCAGTAGTTTTTGAGATATAAAGGAAAAAAGATATATATATCTGGACTGTGCCTAACTCCCAAGCATGAGCTTGCCTCTGATTGGCTGCTAACAATTCAAACCAGGAAGGGTTAGCAGCCATCTTGTGCCTAGCATTGAGTGAAAATATAAAAGAAAGGTCCCGGGGGCAATTTAATATACCGGAGCTCTGTCTGTGCGAGATACCGCTTTCACGCTGCGTCTCCCTACATGAGCAGGTAACGCACCCTTTTCCACCATCAACAGCATACCTCCAACAACATACTTGGGCCCGCAAGTCTGCCTCTGCGAACCACTTGTCGGCTCACAGCTCTTTGGGTGCGAGTTCTCGGGCCTGCAGTTGTATCTGTGAAGCCAATACTGGAAATATACCGGAGGTGTCTCTCTGCGAGATATGCTCTTCACGCTCCCTCTCCCCACATCAGTGTTCCGCAGCTATCCCTTTGGAAGCCGATGGCCCGCACCTTTCCCTATACTAGTCGGCCCGCAGGTGTTCCTCTGCGAGCTGGCCCACAGCTCTTCCTCTGCGAACTGACGGGCCGCGGTTCTCCCTCTATGAGCCTGCTAGTCGGCTCGCAGTTCTTCATCTACGAGCCAGACCGCCGGCTCTTAAGTCTCTGAGAACAGATGTAATGGAGGCAACGATCATGCAGGTCGGACACCCAACACTGCTCCGACATCCCCCAGTAGGAGCTCCTTGTCCGCCATCTCCCCTCACCCCCACCCCCCACAAACAAATGTGACAGTCACGTTAGGTTGGACAAATAAGAATCTTAGTCATGTATGGATTTACATATAAAACATTTTATTAAAACAAAACAACAACAAATAAAACTATGTACAGCCATGTCGTGTCATCGCTGGACCATTTGTGAATCACAGCCTGTAAGACAAAAAGAAAGATAAGATGGTGCGTCATGCGTGCAGCAAAGGAGAAAGAGAGAAAGAGTGAGGGAGAAAGAGAGAAACAAAGAAAGAGTGAGAGAGAGAGGAAGATAAAGATATAGAGAAAGAGTGAGAGAGAGAAAGAGAGAAATAGTGTGAGAGAGGAAGAGAGAGAGAGAAAGAGTGAGAGAGAGGAAGAGAGAGAGAAAGAGTGAGAGAGAGGAGAGAAAGAGTGAGAGAGAGGAAGACAGACAAAGACAGAGAAAGAGAAAGAGAAAGAGTGAGAGAGAGAGAGAAAGAGTAAGATACAAGGAAAAGAGAGAGAGAGAAACAGTGTGAGAGAGAGGTAGAGAGAAAGAGAGAAAGAGAAAGAGTGAGAGAGAGGAAGAGAGAGAAAGAAAGAATGAGAGAGAGGAACAGACAGAGAAAGAGAGAAAGTGTGAGAGAGAGAAAGGAAGAGATGGAGAGGGAGTGTTGACACTGGAGAAAATCTTCGCAGCTTACCTTTGTGCCTCCGGTGTGTCTCCAACAACGTGCCGGGACATAGTGCACCCTTAAGTTTAGTGATCTGAAAGATAGTATAGAATTAGTAATTGCAGAGTACATACAACTGCACACGCCTAATTATCTGTTTCGGCAATGCGCACTCAGGCTGCTGCAGCCCATGCACTCCCACTGCTCGGAGGTGTCTGTGCGCTCTTGTGCGCCCAGGCTGCTGCACACTATCCACTCCCACCGCCCAGAGGTGACTGCCCGCTGCTGCGGAAAGAAGTATCTCTGCTCACCTTCCGCCACCGGCGTGTGTGTAAGAGGGTGCACCACGTGCTGAAGCAACTTTGTCAGGCGTTGTCAGGATGGCCACGCATCATCGCAGTTTGTACACGCGTTCAGCTGTGGTGGTGTGGGGGGGGGACGTCGATTCGTGAATCACAGCCTGTTAGATAAAAAGCAAGATCGGATTGTGCGTCATTCGTCCATCAAAGGAGAGAGAAAGAGAGAGAGAGAAAGAAAGAGTGAGAGGAAGACAGAGAGAAAAAGAAAGAAGGAGTGAGAGGAAGACAGAGAGAAAGAGAGAAACAGTGGGAGTGACAGGAAGAGAGAGAGAAAAAGAAAGAAAGAGTGAGAGGAAGACAGAGAGAAAGAGTGAGAGAGACGAAGAGAGAGAGAAACAGTGAGAGACAGAAAGAGTGAGAGAGAGGAAGAGAGAGAGAAAGAGTGAGAGAGAGGAAGAGTGAGAGAGAAAGAGTGAGAGAAAGGAAGAGAGAGAGAAAGAGTGAGAGTGAGGAAGAGAGAAAGTGTGAGAGAGAGGAAGACAGAGAAAGAGAGAAAGAGTGAGATACAAGGAAGAGAGAAAGAGAGAAACAGTGTGAGAGAGAGGAAGAGAGAGAAACACTGTGAGAGAGAGGAAGAGAGAGAGAAAGAGTGAGAGAGGAAAAGAGAGAAAGAAAGAATGAGAGAGAGAGGAAGAGACAGAGAAAGAGAGAAAGAGTGTGAGAGAGAGAAAGGAAGAGATAGAGAGTGAGAGTGAGAGAGAGAGAAAGAGTGTGAGCGACAGAAAGGAAGAGATGGAGAGGGAGAGTGAGTGTTGACACTGTGGAGAAAATCCTCACAGCTCACCTTTCTGTCACCGGTGTATCTCCAACCACGTGCCGGGATATAGGGCAGCCCTCAAGCTTAGTCATCTGAAACATAAAAATGGAATCAGTAATGGATGAGTACATACAACTGCGAATGCCTAAATCGCTGTCCCGCCTTTGTGTATCCAGGCTAGTGTACCCCATCCACTTCCACTGCCCAGAGGTGTCTACCCGCTGCTGTACACCCAGGCTGCTGCACTCCATCCACTCCCACTGCCCAGAGGTGTATGACAGCCGCTGCGCACCCAGGCTGCTGGACCCCATGCACTCCCACTGCCCGGAGGTGACTGCGTGCCGCTGCGCACCCAGGCTGCTGCACCCCATCCACTCCCACTGCCCGGAGGTGACTGCCCGCCGCTGCGCAAACAAGCCTCTCTGCTCACCTTACACCACCGGCGTGTGTCGAAGAGGGTCCACCACGTGCCGAAGAAACCTCCTCACCCGTTGTGTACACGCGGAGAGCGGAGCTCACAATTTAGGTTGAGTGTTGATTGCAGGATGGCCACGCTTCATCGCAGGCCTGCAAGACAAAAAGCAAGATAAGATTGTGCGTCATGCGTCCATCAAAGGAGAGAGATAGAGAGAGAAAGAAAGAGTGAGAGGAAGACAGAGAGAAAAAGAAAGAAAGAGTCAGAGGAATACAGAGAGAAAGAGAGAAACAGTGAGAGTGAGAGGAAGAGAGAGAGAAAAAGAAAGAAAGAGTGAGAGGAAGACAAAGAGAAAGAGAGAAAGAGTGAGAGAGACGAAGAGAGAGAGAAACAGAGAGAGAGAGGAAGAAAGAGAGAGAAAGAATGAGAGAGAGAGGAAGAGACAGAGAAAGAGTGTGAGAGAGAGAGAAAGGAAGAGATAGAGAGTGAGAGAGAGAGAAAGAGTGTGAGTGACAGAAAGGAAGAGATGGAGAGGGAGAGTGAGTGTTGGCACTGTGGAGAAAATCCTCACAGCTCACCTTTCTGTCACCGGTGTGTCTCCAACCACGTGCCGGGATATAGGGCAGCCCTCAAGCTTAGTCATCTGAAACATAAAAATGGAATCAGTAATGGATGAGTACATACAACTGCGTATGCCTAAATCGCTGTCCCGCCTTTGTGTATCCAGGCTAGTGTACCCCATCCACTTCCACTGCCCAGAAGTGTCTACCCGCTGCTGTACACCCAGGCTGCTGCACTCCATCCACTCCCACTGCCCAGAGGTGTATGACAGCCGCTGCGCACCCAGGCTGCTGCACCCCATGCACTCCCACTGCCCGGAGGTGACTGCGTGCCGCTGCGCACCCAGGCTGCTGCACCACATCCACTCCCACTGCCCAGAGGTGTATGACAGCCACTGCGCACCCAGGCTGCTGCACCCCATGCACTCCCACTGCCCGGAGGTGACTGCGTGCCGCTGCGCACCCAGGCTGCTGCACCACATCCACTCCCACTGCCCGGAGGTGACTGCCCGCCGCTGCGCAGACAAGCCTCTCTGCTCACCTTACACCACTGGCGTGTGTCGAAGAGGGTCCACCACGTGCCGAAGAAACCTCCTCACCCGTTGTGTACACGCGGAGAGTGGAGCTCACAATTCAGGTTGAGTGTTGATTGCAGGATGGCCACGCTTCATCGCAGGCCTGCAAGACAAAAAGCAAGATAAGATTGTGCGTCATGTGTCCATCAAAGGAGAGAGAAAGAGAGATAGAGAGAGAAAGAAAGAGTGAGAGGAAGACAGAGAGAAAAAGAAAGAAAGAGTCAGAAGAATACAGAGAGAAAGAGAGAAACAGTGAGAGTGAGAGGAAGAGAGAGAGAGAGAAAAAGAAAGAAAGAGTGAGAGGAAGACAAAGAGAAAGAGTGAGAGAAGAAGAGAGAGAGAAAGAGTGTGAAGGAGAGAAAGGAAGAGATGAAGAGGGACAGTGAGTGCTGTGTCTCCAACCACGTGCCGGGACCTAGTGGAGCCCTCAAGCTCCCACATCTAAACATAGTACAGAATTAGTAATGGGAGAGTATATACGACTGCGTACGCCTAAATCGCTGTGCCGCCTTTGTGTATCCACTCCCGCCGCCCAGACGTATTTGCCCACCGCTGCGCACCCAGGCCTCACTGCTCACCTTTTGCGGACAGGGCACCCTCCACATCATGCAGTCCCGCTCCGCAGGCCAACAGGTCTGACATTTGGTGCTGCGTCTTGATTTTGCCATGGCAGAGGACATACTAGTGCACCTATCATCATCGCAGGTTGCACACCCGCTCAGTCCTTGCGGTGCCACTAACTCAGTGAACAGTGAGGCCATGCATGTGGTGGTAGGCCTCCCTGTTCGGTGGCTCAGGCCTACACTGTGGACCAGCAGGGCACACAAAACCTGAGCTGTCCAGACCGCCGGGACGGGCCATCACCGCAGGCTGTACACCCGCTCAGCAGTTACGGTACCCCTACGTCAGTAGACCGAAAGTCACCGTCCCGTGCCGGTGTGCCTGTGCCGGCCGCAGTGCATCCGGTGCGAGCAACTCTGAAATGGCGTTGAGCACGTGCGCCCGGTCTTTTTTATTGGCAGGGTCACGTGTCCTGTGACGCCTGTGCTGGATGGGTGTGGTGTGGGTGTATACTAGCCATGAGGGAGTGGCTGTGGCGTACTGACAACTAGGGTGTGACCAGCAGATCACTGCAATGAAAATCTGGGCCATGTAGCGTTGTTGTCCTTCCCTGTAAGCGTAAGCGGAGTGGGCTGGCCTGGCGTATGCCAGTCCTGTGTGAGGCTGTGAAGAATGACTCCGGAGCTATGGGCGTGGCTCCATCGTGAGCTGTATGAGGAATCAACTGATGCGGCACTGTTGCCAGATTGGGCTAGATCACGCACAATTGGGCTATATTTTTCCCGGTTGTGCGGTAAAATTTTGGTTTGTGCTAGTTGCCAGATTATAAATATATATAGAGCGCTCCAGCAAACTAGTATGTTAAAGCGCTTTATTAGACAAATATTTACTTGGCAGCCTGCTGCAACATCAATTCCAATCCATTCACCGCCTGCTTGACGATGTCCCTGCCCCTCCTTCCTTAAAGTAGCAATATTGGGCTAGTTTGGGCTACTTTTTGGTTGTCTTTGGGCTAGAGAATGCTTAAAAAATCTTGCAAAACTGGCATGCAGGTGTTCTTGTTGTAGTGCTGCCGTCACCCATGTCGCAAGCGTCAATGTGTCACTCTGTGAGCCAAGTCCCTCAACATGGCTAACATGGAAGGTACGGTGAATCACTGACCCTACATTCATCCATAGTTCCACACAAGAAAGATGGTGGACATGACACATCTGTGTGGGTGTGAATGTTTATTGCACATTCAGTGGAGTATTGCAGCTGTAGCAATACTGGGCCATGCAAAATCCAAATTTCAGTTTTTGGGACATGGAGGGCAGCCAATTAGAGACAAGCTCGTTGTCGGAGTTAGGGTGCGCCAACATATGTACTTATACAATCACTCCGCCAATCCCCATGCACTTAAAAATTCACTATACACTCTCCTTGCAGTACTCTAATCATCCAGTCTCTACGTACGTACTTGTACAATGACCGAGACAAAGTTACATAACCAAAGTTTTCTCCCACTGTCAAAGGTAAGTTGGTTGCATACGCTGTCCAGAGCACAATGTAATGTGGTAGGGCCCAGGGGCAGCATGTTGCATACATAATGAACACACGGACACAGATAGATAGTGGAACTGGATACGAGCATGTGCACTCGACTCCTTTTTATTACCAGGGTCACATGTCCAGTGACGTCTGTGCTGGATGCGTGTGGGGTGAGTGTAAGCCAGCCCTCTGGGAATGGTTGGTGCTGGTAACAAGTACAACAGTAATCATCAGATCACACACAGAGATTCAATCATAAAGGGTCCATGACTTGTGCTACACTAAGTTAGGGGCACCAGATCTGAAATCATACACAAAATATTCTGTCATAAAGGGTCCATCAGTTGTGGTGGACTGAGGTAGGAGCATCAGAAGCATTCCGCGTGTGCACAGCTAGCGATGATGCGTGGTCCGGGAGGGCCGCACTGGTAGCAATGTCTGTTACCTACTGGACTGCGTCATCTGCAATCGCAACTCCATCTGAATTGTGAGCCCTGCTGTCCGCAGTGTAGATCGAAGGCAGTAGTCAGCACAGACATCGAGGAAAGCTTTTGGTCACTTCCTCTTGAGAAAATTCAACGGCATAGAGTACAATTCTGTCTGCAATTAATAAATCAAGACTGAATTCAAATTGTGAGCTCTGCTGTCCGCAGTGTAGACTGCCATTCAGTGTTCCTTTGGACTTGCAAGATGAATTTGGTAATTGTACTAAAGCTATAATTGATATCAAAAAAGTTCTTGAAGTAAGGATACTAAAAGGATATTATGTAGGTTTAAGGGTACGTGGCGATGACTTATGGTGCAGTGAGCTAGTGGCACCTGAAGCACTCAGTGTGTGCGCATCCTGCGATGATGCGTGGTCCGTGTGGGCCGCACTGGTAGCAATGTCTTTTGTTTAATGAATTCTGCCTTAATAAGGCCACGTGGCGTTTACTTGTGGTGCACTGAGTTAGTGGTACCTCTGGCGCTCAGCGTGTACGCAGCCTGCGATGATGCGTGGTCCGGGCGGGCTGCACTGGGAGCAATGTGTCATGCCTACTGGACTGCGTCATCTGGAACCGCGACTCAATCTGAATTGTGAGCCCTGCTGTCCGCAGTGTAGATCGAAGGCCGTAGTCTGTACAGACATAACTGTGCAGTGCTGTGCCGCTGAGTTCGCAGGGGGCTTGTGTCGAGGAGGCCCGCGGTCATGGC
Source organism: Calotriton arnoldi (assembly GCA_963921515.1). Lineage (NCBI taxonomy): Eukaryota > Metazoa > Chordata > Amphibia > Caudata > Salamandridae > Calotriton > Calotriton arnoldi. Next base: position 4,120,885 of record CAWUFW010000301.1, on the reverse strand, counting down.
GGCAGACACGTGGCAGGGTGAGGGTCGCCGCTCTGGCAGACGCGTTGGCTTTCACACAAGTGAACCACACCCAGAACCCCGGCCTATTTATTCACACTTCTACGCTGGAGTGGCGTACGTTGGACCAGCCCACTGCGCTTCCGCTTACAGGGGGCGACGACACAGGTTCATGACCGAGATCTTCCCCACTGCCTGAGGTAACATGGTTGCGTCCACTGTCCACAACACTACAAGCACCAGCTTGTTTTTGGATCGCACAGCAGATAGGTTTAATGAACATTATAATTAGAAATTAGCATTTAAAAAACCTTTGAAATTCACTGAAAAAACCATAGGTTTCAGGGACGTTATAGTTACAAATTATCATGTTAAAAACCTTTGAAATTCACTGAAAAACCATAGGTTTCAGGGACGTTATAGTTACTTGCACATTTCACTCGTACAAAACCATAGAAATTCGGCCGTTATAGTTAGTTGAGCCAACTATAACTCACGCCCCCACAATGCACTGCTGATGACGTCACATATTACATCATTCATGACATGGTCAGTGACATCACTGATGACATCACTGATGACATCTCAAATGACATCACTGATGACATCACTGATGACATCATCCACGTGAAAATCTGATGCACCTCCTCATACCTTAATAAAACCTTTGATACACCCATTCTAAAATACAGACTACCATTTTCGAAACAATACAGACACCAATACCAGTTACTACATACGCACGCACTGATTCCTAGGTCTACACACACATCCACTCATTCACCCATAAAGTCACTCATACATGCAGTGACTCATCAATACAACACTATTATAGGCACTCATACACCTATACAAACACTCACACACCGCCACTCATCCAGAGTTACTCACACATCTAGTCAGTCATGCAAAGAATCAATCACACTTCTATTTACTCAGCTATACAGTTATACACACACAACCTCACTTATTCATAGTGATATTAACATATACTTACTCTCTTATACAATCACTGATACAAGTACACACTCATCCATACAGCACTCTCACAATCACTGACTCTCACGTATAGTCATTTATATACTCCAACTCTCTCATGCACTGCGTTTTACATATGTAGTTACTTGGACATGTAGCACTGAGATATCCATTCACTCACCAACACACCCATACACACACTCACCCACCCATACAGCTGTTTCCACATGCACTCTTGAACCCATACATCCAGTGAATAAAGAACTCACACATCTATGCACAAAGTCACACACCTCCCACCCACTCACACACACACTCAGGCACCCATACAAATACTCAGGCAACCAATCAATAACCCATATAGACACTCATGTAGCTACTCATCAACCAATGCAGCAGCTTACACAGCAATAGACAGACTGATACAGACATTCACACAGTTTAGTCACTAACCCATGAATTCAGTAAGAGACATTTAATCACTCACTTATTCAGTCAGTCACACACCTACTAAATCCTCCATCCACACACTTATACAGCCACTCATTCTACAATATACCTTGGCCAATATATTTATAAAACATATTTAAACTTTACAGAAACACACAGTCACTGGATGATGTCATCAGTGATGTCATTTGAGATGTCATCAGTGATGTCATCAGTGATGTCACTGGCCATGTCATGAATGATGTAATATGTGACGTCATCAGCAGTGCATTGTGGGGCGTGAGTTATAGTTAGCTCAACTAACTATAACGGCCGAATTTCTATGGTTTTGTACGAGTGAAATGTGCAAGTAACTATAACGTCCCTGAAACCTATGGTTTTTTCAGTGAATTTCAAAGGTTTTTAACATGATAATTTGTAACTATAACGTCCCTGAAACCTATGGTTTTTTCAGTGAATATATATATGTCTACACATTTATATCCCTACAGTAACCCTGTAAAGCAAGGTTTTACTGTCAGTGACCGGCGGTCCATAGAGTAACATGGGCTGGCTACCAAGAAAACTGGAGATAGTCAGCTCCACTGTGGAACGACCGAATTTTGTCGTGTTTGGTGTCAAACACCATGCTTTTTCACCCCCATTTTTGTGTCGATGATGAGCTGGCATGCAAGTAGGTGCCACCTTGAGTGGGTCCCCACCTAAGGTTTAGTGCTCGAGTGCTTTGGCGGGCTTCCCTGAGCCGTTTGTCGCCAAGACAAGAGTCTGCCTTCCTGTTGGGATATGCTAGCACTTCCCCAGAACAGAGACAAAGGCCTGGGCAGGAAGAAGGTCACACCTCCTCCCTCCCAGAATGGCTAGTGTTTATAGTCATCAAGGCGGTGAGCCATAAAGGCTTTCACTGCTATTGATGTGTAATTACTTGTCCCTCATTCGAAGTCCAAGCCCTTCCTGCCCTGTCCATGCAGACAGGTGAGAAAATTAGGTAGTCAGGAGACGTACATCTCCAAAAGGTTAGCCACACCTTTAGGGTGAGCTAGGAGGTCTATACAGCCAAGGAAGGGTTCTGCCATTTTAGAAGACCCTAAATTAGAGGACACTGGGTAGAAAGGTGACATACCCCCACAGGATGTTGTCACCTCAGGGGTGGGTTAGCCACAGGGACAGCTAGCCCATTGGTCACTATCCCTCACACCCTTCACGCCCCTTAAACTAGGATTTAAGGAGCTCCCCTGACAGCAGAACTTCAGTCTTTAGAAAATTCCGAAGAAGAACACCAAGGAACTGGTCACCGACAACAGGATTTGGACCGCAATGCAAAGAGAGGACACTTAAGTGTTCTGAAGGGACCATATACTGGAACTGTGTGAACGACTTGGGTCCATGGCTGAAACTCAACTCTTCAAGAGGGACCCTAGTGGATGCCAGAAATCGAGTCAGACTCCTCTGGACTAGTGGGACTCGTCCCCTGCACGTTGCAGGTAAATCGTCGAACTGTGTCACAAGACGTGCCATCCACTGGGCCTGCTGCGAGCTATCCTGTAGAAAAGTGGTAAAGTGCATGCTGGGAGTTGTAGTCAGGTTCACACCAAGTTTGAAGACACTACCATACTCCCCCCAACCTCCAACTGTCGAAGTAGCTGTGGATTACTTTTGCTACAGCCAAAGCTTGTTGATCGACAGCCTGGTGACCAACCTGTGCAAGGACATCTACACCTCGAAGGCAAGTCCCAGCAACAGTGACCAACATCAGCAATGACCCCGCTGCTGTGTTTGTGCATTCTCAAGGTGACAACGCCGAGTGCGAGGCAAAGCATCTTTGGGGTGGCCCTCCCGTGATTGCCAGCTGCAAGGCTACACTGCCGCAGGATGTGTTAGCAAAGTTCCAGCCGTGGAATCTGGGTCCTGGGACCTCAAAGGCCTCTACTCCCAGAGGGTAGAGTGCAACTCCATCGCTAAGTGCTGTTTTGCAGAGTGCTGCATCTCTTTGACAGCACCCGTGGATCCCGTCAGCATCAAGGACAGTCAAGACACCTCTGCACCCAGACTCCCTGGTCAAGGTAAAGGAGAACTGACTGATGAGGCTTGGTCTAGGGACTCACTAGAGCTTAACTTCAAGAGAGTTAATTTAAACTCACCCTGCAAGTAACCGAGTGTCACCTGTGTTTTCCCCAATTCATTTAAATGGGACCAGTTTGACAGTTTAAAGTGCATGTATTTTTGAACGCTTTAAAAATCCACAACTCCAGTTGTATCCACGATACAAAGTTCGTTTTGGTGTCTCTATTAAAATATGCTCTATTTTTATAAATTGGTGTTGGATTTCTTTTGAGTCGTCTCAATTACTTATGCACCATAATGGTACTGTAAAATCCTTTACACATGTTCCTCCAGTAATGCCGGCCTGCTCTTTGCCACACTACCAGGACTGAGTTAAGGATTATTGTTGTTGAATACAAGAATCATCTCTGTGTATTGTGAAAATATTGCATGGTAAGGCCTTTCAGTCATACCACATAATATTCCACCTTGCATTTTGTTTTTTACTTTAGATATGTCAACAAATGCAGTTACATTTTCAGTGAAAAAGAGCACATTTCTTTTAAAGTACCTCTGACAAGCAGCAATTTACCACTGTGTAAGGTGGTAAAATAGCATTGCTGCAAGTCTTCTTCAGTTTAAGACACCAGTCAGGCCAAAACTGTGTCAGAGACCAAGTTTCATATTAGTACTTGCACTGCTCACTTTATTTCTTACGGCCCAGGAAGTCACCGTTTTGACAGCAGCTGGGTCTCTTGGAGCTTCAAGCAGGAAGGGCAAGTTGCTTCTCCAGCCCGCAGTATCTGATACCATCTCCTGCAAAATACACCCATACCCTTGGGCACTGATTCACTCATGCAAAACAAAAGTCTTAACAAGAGAAAAAGAGTGTGTGAGAGAGCGAGGTACTCCCGAGGTTCAGATATGTATGCTTTTTTGGGTGACTAAGCTTTCACACTTCAGAAGATGGTTAAATGTGTGTCACCGACATGGTATAGAGTAACACTGATTATTGCAAAGCGTTCAAGCTCATATGCTGTTAAGGGTTCGTTGGCCTACACATGTTGACAGTAGTGGGATCAACATCGTCAGCCATGCTGATCTCTTATTTGTTTGTCACGTCATCCTGTTGCTGTGCTGTGGTGGGTTTATAAAGTTAACAGCGTCACTGCGCTGCTCACAAGATGAACGATGAAGGAGGTGTTCGTCATCACAATTGGTGCATGTAGAGAGTGTGGTAAAGTCAGTATAATGCGAGAACTTCTACAGGTACAGGTATCACTCTTGTTAATGTTTGGATTACTTGGGATAATTCTTGTTATGCATAGTCTCCACGCCCTCATTCTATTCATATCTACGTGAAGCATGTCACCTCAAAGACTGACCCTTCAAAGATTTGCCTTTGCAAACAGTCGTACTTTACTGTTCATGTTGCTGCCCTGGCTGGGCGTAGATCCGACCCCACCGCCTCCCAAATCCTGCAGAGAGCACAGGACCATGTACGTCAAGAAGAGATGCCTCAACCGCCTGTGGTAGATGGGAGGGAAGCAATCAATGAAAAGGGAAAGAGGAGACTAGGCCTAATGAGGATCAGCCCAAGTAAGCCAGAAAATACAGCCACATCTCCCGCTTCCTTGATCCACTCATAACTGTGAGGATATACAATAGAAAAGAACCCAGGCTGAGGCAACAACCACGCAAAACAAAGGTCTCAACAATCGATCATACAAGAGCACACTTGAACCTTAGTAAAGCAGGAAACAATGAAAGGTTCAAGAACCAGGAGATTAAACAACCTCCAGCTCCACCAAAGCAACTCCACCAGCCACCAGCAGATGAAAAAAGGAACCATCAAGCAAGAAGTGGAGGCTCATGGTGCAAACCTGCAACCATCCACAAAAGGAAATCCTAGGCTGAAGCCAAAGGAGGAAAGCCAGAACCACAGAGACCAGGCCTAGCAGTGGAGTTACCCGAGTCTGACTGCAAACCACATTGCAGTGCCAAGGGTTGGATGCAGAGAATTATGTCAGAACCGTAGCCAGGAGTATGTTTTGGGAGTCTGGTGCCTAATAATGACAACATATATGAAATTTGTTGCGCGTTACCTCTAAACAACAATTTAAAATGTAGGGAAAGATTATAAATGACACAATTCATTTTCTTTTGTATTACTATGGTTTTTGGTGAGGAACTATTGGCAATATGTGCCGAAAGATCGTTTCTTAAGCATGTTGGGCTGCTAACAAGATCAAATTTGCAAACAATTGACCGCTTAGTAAAAAAGCTGGAGCCCCCTCAAATGTCTTTTGTCAAAGGTTGAACAAAATGATGCATTTGAAAGTAAATTGTACCAGTAACATTAGCCAGGACTAAACTGATGTATATCCAACTTTGAAGAGAAGGTGTGAACTCGACCAAGGTTTGTTTTCGCAAAAGTGAGCATTGTGAAGATAGTCACTGCAACAATGAATGTTTTATATATACAGGCAATGAAGATACTGGTACCACAATAGTTACATTATACAGTGAGGCACTTTGGATACATATTTACTATATTTATTTATTTTATACAGTGCTTGTTTATCTGTAGACTTCATGGTGGCAATACCACAAAGAGGCTTTAACTGACAATGAGGAGAAGTAAGGTTTTGAGTTTTTAGCAGATCAGCAAATAAGGTTCAGCTGGGTCTAGCGATAAGTACAGGGAATGCCAGAGATTTGCTGCCTGAGCTCCCAAAAAACCCTCTCTTTCTGTCCTTCCAAACGTTTGGGACTTCCAAGAGAACCTGCCCCACCAATTGAAGGTTTCTGGATTGCCGGTCAGGACGAAATCAATTGGTCAAGAATTCTGGCTCTAGCTTTTGTATGGCCTTATAGAGCACATACAAGTATTTAAACGTGATGCGTTGCTTAAATGGCTGAGTTCAACCAATATGGGCAAGATGTGGTCAAGCGGTGACTTTTAGAAATCAGTCTGGCAGTGAGATATTGAAAGCATTGCAGGGTGAAAGACCAAAGTTTTTTGAACAAACGCAGAAGCCGAAAGGGAAACAGAAAGAAGTAATGAAAAAGCCTCATGTCCTATATGTTAGATGAAGTCATCAATGATTGCAGGACAAGAAGTATGTCCCTTAAAGCACGAAAGCCCTCACCGACACAGAGGTGGCATGCTTCTCCAGTGGGCCTCTCCTCAGATCGGTGTGCAAAGCCACCAATGTGGCCTTCTACCCTGATAAAACAGGGGAGCTCTTGGGGGTGGAATGTGGCCCATCTGCCTGGGCCTGGGTACCCAATGAACTGGTGCGGGAGAGTCGTTTTTTGATAGTGAGAGTGGGAAAAGAATTAAACTAGCTGCTGGTGGACAAAATGTTTTTAATAGAAGTCCACAGTGGGTAGAGCTAAAAAGTATAGGGGAATATTTCACTTCTTCTTAAGTAGATGAAGGTCACCTACCTACTGGTTTAGGTGAGTTGTTGTGGAGGGCATGCCCAGGAGATACCTCCATTTACCTCTTTGGTTGTGAATACAAACCTTTTGAAGACAAATTAAATTTTGATTGCAATAGAGAAGTCTTGATCTAATGAAATCACGGGTGATGATAGAATATACAACTTTGAAGACATAAGGTAACATTTGATGCAGGATCTCGAGTTGGCAGTGGCAGAAGTGGACCACAGCTTTTATCTCGGGAGCAAGTGGTAGGTTACTATCCAACAATGCATGCAAACTGCGCACTACAGTCAAAAGTGAAGGTTGGTTGCCCAGACTATCAGGCCAAAAGGCGCCTGTTGTGAATTATCACCACAGACAGGAGGTTGTTCTTTTACATCGTCTAAACTCAGAAAATTACTGTGCATCAAATGGCCCACTGTCTCCAAGCAGACGTTTAGCACTATGGTGGCCATGGGTTTATCAGAGTCAATGCAGAACATAATATGGGTATGGGCTGCGTAGGTGATTGAGCCCAAACCTTGTGATGTGCTGTACTAGAGACCTTACATAGCTGTTAAATAGTAGGGGACTCAGTGAAGAGCACACAATGTATAATTTTCTTTCTGTGGCAATATATGCTTACTGAGGCAGTGCAGATACAAGAACTGAATAACACCTTTTTACAGTATCCTATGCGAGGTCTGAGCCTCTAAGATCAGTAACTGGAGGGTAGTAAGTAACACTGGTTGCTGCTAGCAATCTGAGAAATAGCCCTGGGTCCCGGTACCTCCTCCTGACATAGTGAGTAGAGTCCTCCTGGTGCGAAGGAGCCCTGGCCTGTTTGACCATCAGTCACTGGGCGTGACAACCTCATTGACATTAACGACGACACTAGACAATGGTTCCTTCAGAGTCACTCATAAATATGCTTAGCAAATCTAGGGGAGTAAGTATCGTACACCCAATGCAATTCATTCAACGGAGAATCAGTAATTAACCACACTAACGTCAACATGATTTCATGAATATCAATGACACCAAACACCAGCAAAGACAAGAACTAGATGCAGCATCCAGATGTTGCCTCCAGAATACTGTCCTCCAGAAATGGGTGCAATATAGCACAGGTGGTCTCCAGAACTCGACTCAAAACTGCAGATGTAGCCTATAGGACTGGTCACAGTACATCAAATGCGGCATCAAATAGGATAAACAATGCTACAGGCGACCCTTGACCTTGCCAGGTAGGTCGCTCCCCCACCACACAGCTCCGCCTGTGTTGTCTGCCCGCTGCTCCTGTAGGTAAGATCGCCCTCCGCTTGTGGCCCCGGTGCCCGTTTTTGTCTGCTCTCCCCCTGTTTTTCCTTTCTGTGCCCCTCGCTGCCCCACTGTTGTTGTGCCCGTGATTTTGTCTGCTGTCCCCCTGTTTTTCCTTTCTGTGCCCCTCGCTGCCCCACTGTTGTTGTGCCCGTGATTTTGTCTGCTGTCCCCCTGTTTTTCCTTTCTGTGCCCCTCGCTGCCCCACTGTTGTTGTGCCCGTGATTTTGTCTGCTGTCCCCCTGTTTTTCCTTTCTGTACCCCTCGCTCCCCCACTGTTGTTGTGCCCGTGATTTTGCCTGCTCTCCCCCTGTTTTTCCTTTCTGTGCCCCTCGCTGCCCCACTGTTGTTGTGCCCGTGATTTTGTCTGCTGTCCCCCTGTTTTTCCTCTCTGTGCCCCTCGCTGCCCCACTGTTGTTGTGCCCGTGATTTTGCCTGCTCTCCCCCTGTTTTTCCTTTCTGTGCCCTCGCTGCCCCACTGTTGTTGTGCCCGTGATTTTGTCTGCTGTCCCCCTGTTTTTCCTTTCTGTACCCCTCGCTGCCCCACTGTTGTTGTGCCCGTGATTTTGTCTGCTCTCCCCCTGTTTTTCCTTTCTGTGCCCCTCGCTGCCCCACTGTTGTTGTGCCCGTGATTTTGTCTGCTGTCCCCCTGTTTTTCCTTTCTGTGCCCCTCGCTGCCCCACTGTTGTTGTGCCCGTGATTTTGTCTGCTGTCCCCCTGTTTTTCCTTTCTGTGCCCCTCGCTGCCCCACTGTTGTTGTGCCCGTGATTTTGTCTGCTGTCCCCCTGTTTTTCCTTTCTGTACCCCTCGCTGCCCCACTGTTGTTGTGCCCGTGATTTTGCCTGCTCTCCCCCTGTTTTTCCTTTCTGTGCCCCTCGCTGCCCCACTGTTGTTGTGCCCGTGATTTTGTCTGCTGTCCCCCTGTTTTTCCTTTCTGTGCCCCTCGCTGCCCCACTGTTGTTGTGCCCGTGATTTTGCCTGCTCTCCCCCTGTTTTTCCTTTCTGTGCCCCTCGCTGCCCCACTGTTGTTGTGCCCGTGATTTTGTCTGCTGTCCCCCTGTTTTTCCTTTCTGTACCCCTCGCTGCCCCACTGTTGTTGTGCCCGTGATTTTGTCTGCTGTCCCCCTGTTTTTCCTTTCTGTGCCCCCGCTGCCTCTCGCCACTCCCGCCGCTGCGTTCCCTGCGGCCCCGCCCCCCTGACTGCCCATTCGCTGCCCCTGCCTCCCGCCTCCCAGCTGCTCCTCCCTCCCACCTCCCCATAAATGGCGGCCGCTGCACGGTGAGGAGAGCGACCCTTGACCTTGCCAGGTAGGTCGCTCCCCCACCACACAGCTCCGCCTGTGTTGTCTGCCCGCTGCTCCTGTAGGTAAGATCGCCCTCCGCTTGTGGCCCCGGTGCCCGTTTTTGTCTGCTCTCCGCCTGTTTTTCCTTTCTGTGCCCCTCGCTGCCCCACTGTTGTTGTGCCCGTGATTTTGTCTGCTGTCCCCCTGTTTTTCCTTTCTGTGCCCCTCGCTGCCCCACTGTTGTTGTGCCCGTGATTTTGTCTGCTGTCCCCCTGTTTTTCCTTTCTGTGCCCCTCGCTGCCCCACTGTTGTTGTGCCCGTGATTTTGTCTGCTGTCCCCCTGTTTTTCCTTTCTGTACCCCTCGCTGCCCCACTGTTGTTGTGCCCGTGATTTTGCCTGCTCTCCCCTGTTTTTCCTTTCTGTGCCCCTCGCTGCCCCACTGTTGTTGTGCCCGTGATTTTGTCTGCTGTCCCCCTGTTTTTCCTTTCTGTGCCCCTCGCTGCCCCACTGTTGTTGTGCCCGTGATTTTGTCTGCTGTCCCCCTGTTTTTCCTTTCTGTACCCCTCGCTGCCCCACTGTTGTTGTGCCCGTGATTTTGCCTGCTCTCCCCCTGTTTTTCCTTTCTGTGCCCCTCGCTGCCCCACTGTTGTTGTGCCCGTGATTTTGTCTGCTGTCCCCCTGTTTTTCCTTTCTGTGCCCCTCGCTGCCCCACTGTTGTTGTGCCCGTGATTTTGCCTGCTCTCCCCCTGTTTTTCCTTTCTGTGCCCCTCGCTGCCCCACTGTTGTTGTGCCCGTGATTTTGTCTGCTGTCCCCCTGTTTTTCCTTTCTGTACCCCTCGCTGCCCCACTGTTGTTGTGCCCGTGATTTTGTCTGCTGTCCCCCTGTTTTTCCTTTCTGTGCCCCCGCTGCCTCTCGCCACTCCCGCCGCTGCGTTCCCTGCGGCCCCGCCCCCTGACTGCCCATTCGCTGCCCCTGCCTCCCGCCTCCCAGCTGCTCCTCCCTCCCACCTCCCCATAAATGGCGGCCGCTGCACGGTGAGGAGAGCGACCCTTGACCTTGCCAGGTAGGTCGCGCCCCCACCACACAGCTCCGCCTGTGTTGTCTGCCCGCTGCTCCTGTAGGTAAGATCGCCCTCCGCTTGTGGCCCCGGTGCCCGTTTTTGTCTGCTCTCCCCCTGTTTTTCCTTTCTGTGCCCCTCGCTGCCCCACTGTTGTTGTGCCCGTGATTTTGTCTGCTGTCCCCCTGTTTTTCCTTTCTGTGCCCCTCGCTCCCCCACTGTTGTTGTGCCCGTGATTTTGTCTGCTGTCCCCCTGTTTTTCCTTTCTGTGCCCCTCGCTGCCCCACTGTTGCTGTGCCCGTGATTTTGTCTGCTGTCCCCCTGTTTTTCCTTTCTGTACCCCTCGCTGCCCCACTGTTGTTGTGCCCGTGATTTTGCCTGCTCTCCCCCTGTTTTTCCTTTCTGTGCCCCTCGCTGCCCCACTGTTGTTGTGCCCGTGATTTTGTCTGCTGTCCCCCTGTTTTTCCTTTCTGTGCCCCTCGCTGCCCCACTGTTGTTGTGCCCGTGATTTTGCCTGCTCTCCCCTGTTTTTCCTTTCTGTGCCCCTCGCTGCCCCACTGTTGTTGTGCCCGTGATTTTGTCTGCTGTCCCCCTGTTTTTCCTTTCTGTACCCCTCGCTGCCCCACTGTTGTTGTGCCCGTGATTTTGTCTGCTCTCCCCCTGTTTTTCCTTTCTGTGCCCCTCGCTGCCCCACTGTTGTTGTGCCCGTGATTTTGTCTGCTGTCCCCCTGTTTTTCCTTTCTGTGCCCCTCGCTGCCCCACTGTTGTTGTGCCCGTGATTTTGTCTGCTGTCCCCCTGTTTTTCCTTTCTGTGCCCCTCGCTGCCCCACTGTTGTTGTGCCCGTGATTTTGTCTGCTGTCCTCCTGTTTTTCCTTTCTGTACCCCTCGCTGCCCCACTGTTGTTGTGCCCGTGATTTTGCCTGCTCTCCCCCTGTTTTTCCTTTCTGTGCCCCTCGCTGCCCCACTGTTGTTGTGCCCGTGATTTTGTCTGCTGTCCCCCTGTTTTTCCTTTCTGTGCCCCTCGCTGCCCCACTGTTGTTGTGCCCGTGATTTTGCCTGCTCTCCCCGTTTTTCCTTTCTGTGCCCCTCGCTGCCCCACTGTTGTTGTGCCCGTGATTTTGTCTGCTGTCCCCCTGTTTTTCCTTTCTGTACCCCTCGCTGCCCCACTGTTGTTGTGCCCGTGATTTTGTCTGCTGTCCCCCTGTTTTTCCTTTCTGTGCCCCCGCTGCCTCTCGCCACTCCCGCCGCTGCGTTCCCTGCGGCCCCGCCCCCTGACTGCCCATTCGCTGCCCCTGCCTCCCGCCTCCCAGCTGCTCCTCCCTCCCACCTCCCCATAAATGGCGGCCGCTGCACGGTGAGGAGAGCGACCCTTGACCTTGCCAGGTAGGTCGCGCCCCACCACACAGCTCCGCCTGTGTTGTCTGCCCGCTGCTCCTGTAGGTAAGATCGCCCTCCGCTTGTGGCCCCGGTGCCCGTTTTTGTCTGCTCTCCCCCTGTTTTTCCTTTCTGTGCCCATTCGCTGCCCCTGCCTCCCGCCTCCCAGCTGCTCCTCCCTCCCACCTCCCCATAAATGGCGGCCGCTGCACGGCCGCGCAGCGGACGTGCGCAGCGGGCGCGCCGCTGGCGCGCCGAAGGCGCGCCTAAGGCAAGCCCGTCTGCGCCCGTCCGCGACTGGACCGCGCCCAGCGCCAGAACCCCTGGAACCCACCAACGCAACACTACTCGACGGACCTACGACGCCGCCACACTCACCGCACTCAATGCCGGCCGGAACCCTGCCTGCTACCGAGCCTCACCGAGACGCACCCACGGACCCTTCGCCTGCCAAGCCTGCCGATTCACCTGCCCCCGGACGTGCACCACCTCCGCCAAGTCGAGCAACAGCAGCAACCACCTGAAATGCATCCTGCTGAACACCCGCTCCGTCCACAGGCACGCCGTGGAACTCTGGGACCTGCTCGACGCAACAGCACCGGACATCGCCTTCCTCACCGAGACCTGGATGAACGCCTCCTCAGCGCCCGACATCGCCATAGCCATCCCGGATGGATACAAGATCACCCGGAAGGACCGCGTCAACCAGACGGGAGGAGGCATCGCCATCGTACACAAGAACACCATCCGCATCTCGACTAACTCCGACGAGACCTTCTCCGCCGCCGAACACCTACACTTCCAGATACACACTGACCCCAAGACCACCCTCCGAGGCACCCTCATCTACAGACCCCCGGGACCACGCACACTATTCAGCGAAGACATCGCAGACTTCATCAGCCCGCACGCCATGCCCTCAGCCGACTACATCCTCCTAGGGGACCTCAACTTCCACCTGGAGAACAACAACGACAGAAACACCACCGCCCTGCTGGACAACCTCGCCAACCTCGGACTCAAGCAACTGGTGAACACGCCCACCCACTACGCCGGCCACACGCTTGACCCCGTCTTCTCGTCCAGCAAGCACATCTCCTTCAGCCACGCCACCGGACTCCACTGGACCGACCACAGCTGCGTCCACTTCAGCTTTAGAAAGACTGCGACCCACCACCACCCGCAACAGGCTCCCCGCCGGAGCTGGAGCAAGATCACCGCCGAGCAGCTCACCGCCTCCCTCAGCCAGAACACACCCACCAACACAACGGACCCAAACGAAGCAGCCAGCAACCTCGCCAAGTGGCTGACCGCCTGCGCCGACGACCTCGCACCACTAAAAACCCTCCCAGCAGACCCGGAAGCAAGAAAACCCCTTGGTTCACCAACGAACTCAAGGAATCCAAGAAGAACTGCCGCACTCTCGAGAAAACCTGGCGACTCGACCAGACCACAGACAACAGGACCGCCCTCAAGCACGCCACCCGCAAACACCACCAGCTGATCCGTGCCACCAAGAAGTCGGCACTCAAAGAACGACTGGACAACAACGCCCATGACAGCAAGGAACTTTTCAGCATCGTCAAAGAGTTCTCCAACCCCAGCGCCGGAAACAACGACATCACCCCCTCGCAAGACCTCTGCAACTCACTCTCCGCGTTCTTCCACCGCAAGATCACCGACATACACAACAGCTTCGACGCACAAACAACGCACCCTACCGCCGAACCAACGCCCGCCACCACCACCCTCTGCAACTGGACCCCGATCAGCACCGAAGACACCACCCGCACGATGAACTCCATCCACTCCGGATCACCAACCGACCCCTGCCCACACCACGTCTTCAACAAAGCCGACGCCACCATCGCACCCCATCTCCGGGACATCATCAACTCCTCCTTCCACACCGCCACCTTCCCGGAGAGCTGGAAGCACGCCGAGCTTACCGCCCTCCTGAAGAAACCAACGGCGGACCCCACCGACCTCAAGAACTACCGTCCCATCTCGCTCCTTCCGTTTCCGGCCAAAGTCATCGAGAAGACCGTCAACAGACAGCTTGCCGCCTTCCTCGAGACGAATGGATCCCTCGACCCCTCGCAGTCCGGGTTTCGGGCCAACCACAGCACCGAGACCGCCCTTATCGCAGCCACCGACGACATCAGAACCCTAACCGACAACGGGAAACAGCTGCCCTCATCCTCTTGGACCTCTCTGCGGCGTTCGACACCGTCTGCCACCGCACCCTAGTGAAGCGCCTCAGCAACATCGGAATCCGAGAGAAAGCACTGGAATGGATCATCTCGTTCCTCGCCGGAAGAACCCAGAGAGTCCGCCTCCCCCCGTTCAGATCCGAAGCCACCGAAGTCATCTGCGGCGTTCCACAAGGATCCTCACTCAGCCCAACCCTCTTCAACGTCTACATGAGCCCCCTCGCAGCCATCGCACGCCGACACAACCTCAACATCATCTCCTACGCCGACGACACCCAGCTGATCCTCTCCCTCACCAACGACCCCACCACCGCCAGAGCCAACCTACACGACGGGATGAGAGACGTCGCCGACTGGATGAGGAACAGCCGCCTTAAACTGAACTCAGACAAGACGGAAGTCCTCATCCTGGGCTCATCACCCTCCGCCTGGGACGACTCCTGGTGGCCCCCGGCCCTGGGCACCGCGCCCAAGCCAACGGACCACGCACGCAACCTGGGCTTCATCCTGGACTCCTCCCTGTCGATGACCAGACAAGTCAACGCCGTCTCATCTTCATGCTTCAACACCCTGCGCATGCTCCGCAAGATCTTCAGATGGATCCCCACTGAAACTAGGAAGACCGTCACCCAGGCACTCGTCACCAGCCGACTGGACTATGGGAACACCCTCTACGCCGGAACCACAGCCAAACTTCAAAAGAGACTCCAGCGCATCCAGAACGCCTCCGCACGACTCATCCTGGACATCCCCCGACACAGCCACATCACCGTGCACCTGAAAGACCTGCACTGGCTCCCCGTCAGCAAGAGAATCACGTTCAGACTCCTCACCCACGCACACAAGGCCCTCCACGACCTGGGCCCAAAGTACCTCAACGACCGCATGACCTTCTACACGCCCACACGCCAGCTACGATCAACCAGCCACGCCTCGCCACCGTACCACGCATCCGCAGAACCACCGCCGGAGGAAGATCCTTCTCCTACCTGGCAGCCAAGACCTGGAACTCCCTCCCCACTCACCTTCGGCGAACCCAGGACCATCTCTCCTTCAGGAAGCAGCTCAAGACCTGGCTGTTCGAGCAGTAACTTACCCCCTCCCCCAGCGCCTTGAGACCCTCCCGGGTGAGTAGCGCGCTCTATAAATGCCGTGATTGATTGATTGATTGAGGTGAAATGTAGAGAATTTAACACAAGATTCCAAAGGGACCTCCAGCAGAAGACTCTGTTGAGGCCTAGTGATGTGTACAATATGTTTTTGTAACTGAACCTGACATTTTACCTGCTTTCGTGAGCTTTCCTTCTGCCCCAAAACCCTCTTGCCTTGTCACTTGGTTTACGCATTGTGAGGTAATCCAATATAAGAACTCAAGCACGCTCAAGGACAAGGGAAGATGGCCCGACCCTATCTGTGCTGTATCATGTGTGTCTCTGACATGTATAACTTGCACTGCTTCTGCACATGCACTGCATGTGCTTTAAGGAAATCTGCACACTGATGGGCTGTATGCAGTGGCGGCTCCTCCATAGGGGCGTCGCCCCACTGCTTTCTCGCTGTGCGAGAACCAGAAACATAAAATGGTAAAACTACCATTTTATGTTTCTGCTTCTCGCACTGCGAGAAAGCAGAAGTGCCTGGAGTGCCTGGTTGTGGGCGGGCGGGTGGGCGGTCCTGCTCAAGGGCAGGGGGGGAGTGGCTTGCCCACTGTTGTGGGTACTGACTGTTTGGTCGGCACCAGGGCCGACCAACCCAGTCATGCGCACTCTCCCTTTTTTTCTCTATGTAGGCTGCATGCAGCCTACATAGAGAAAATGGCCCGGCTGGGGCGCTCTCCGCTGCGCCTCACCAATCACAACGCTGCCATTGCAGCATTGTGATTGGCTTAGGGCCGGCCGGGGAAGGAGGCTGCCTGCTGGCTGCTCCCTGTTCCTGCAGAAAAGCAGCAGGAACACGCCACGCGGGACCCAGCTGCACCATCACACCAGCCAGGAGCGGAGGTGGCGCCGGCGGTAAGGTAGGTTTTATTTTTTATTGTACTTATTCCCCACCCGCGAACATCCGCGCCCTCCCCCCCTCCCGCGAGCATGCCGGCCGCACCATGCTTAGCATGTTCACCGGAATGAGTTCACTACACCTGGCGTGCCGAGTTCGCCGGAATGTTTTCACTGCATCATGGAGTGGCCATATCGCTGCACTATGCATGGCGCGCTCACTGGAATGTGTTCACTGCTCCTTGGAGCGGGATGGTTACTGGCATTAGTTGCACAGCAGAGATGACCACCCTGTTCTGAATCAGGCCTGCTGTGGCAGAGGAACAGTTTGAGCAATCGGAGGGGCTGGGGCAGACTGAGGGCTGTGACTGCAAGCGGCAGCAGTTTACTATTGTATATGGGTCGAACGTTTGGTTTAAATAAATGCATAAATATAAGCCCCTGCTCCACATCAGTTGCCCAGCACCGTCACTGGTTACTTTAAAAGCATATTTTAATTTTACAATTTAACTGATGATGATGATTTAGCGAATGATCCTGGAGGGAGTGTGGGTATTGGTATCCTCTTCCAAATGTGGCCTCAGCCGCCCAAGCTCCGTCTTTGCGGAATACGAGACACTGAGAAGAGATACCTAAAATAAATGCGTTGTTACGTAAATCGATTGCATACTTCATATTTGTTGTCATAATTTATCCTGTCCTGCTGTCTTCTTCCCCTGTAAGTTGCTAATGATGGTGTTACATTATAACTGCAATTTAAACCAATAGTCGTTTGTGAAATGGCGTCTGTGTACACCTCCAAGCACATATCAGAGCACACAACAAAAAGAAGCACACGTTATAACTGTGAGGCGCTGATGGAATGTAACACAATCATTGTTTACATTCAGCACGTCACTCTCTTCTTTGTCAATAGCTGCCTGTGTTGTCGCTACAAAAAAACGCTCATGCCGCGCAGTATTATTTATGTGAAATCCACGCCAGGTTATGACCCTAATGCCATTGTGTTTTTTCTCCATGTTTTTGTCTTTTTTAATATCACGTAGCAGGCGTCTAGAGCTAGGTCAGTATGTCTACGTGCACTGTTTAACTTCCTGTGAGTAAACAGCATAAGAGCATTTTTTGGATGTAGTTAGGTTGGTTGTCACAGCTCTTATTCTCGTAGGCGCTCGTGACTTGAAATCACCATCTGGTCTGGTAACTGCGGGCAGATTGGGCAGGATCGCTGCACAAAAGGGGTCTGAAGGTGGACATGGGCCATGGTTACTTCCACCACATTATGTGAAATTTCCTAGCCCATAATGTTCGTCAGTGGAAGTAAACGAGGTATGTTTCTGAATGCTGAAAAGGGTTGAAAAATCCTGCAAATGTAACAGAAGACATATGGAAGTAGGTTTACTGATTTTCTACCATGACTTTGTGAACGGGCTCATAGTGTGTATCCATGTCTCCAAAGGTGAAAGGTTATGGTATTAAAAACTTAACAATACCTCGGTGTCAGCCCTGGTGACATCACCGGTCCTGCAGAATATTATTGGATGCCATTACACGGCTCTCGAGTTTCACTTGCATTTATTTTTTAAAATGGGTGTTTTTTTAATAGCTGAGTTTCAGAAACTATAGGTACGAGCGTGCGGTTTGCCTTGAAGGCTACATTGCACATATAATTTACCCGTCATGTCAGCAAGATGTCCACATTCAGCCCCGTGTGCAGCATTTGAGCTCCACACTGCCTTTGAAAACTTTGCGAAGTTGAGTGTGTGAGCCATTACTACATACTTTTGTGGGTGACAGCTGATTTTGGAATCTGATCTGTCATGTATGGCTGGCATACGTAATTCAGAAAGGATTATTTGAGTGTCTGAGTTTGGCAGCAAGAAGAAAACCTTTGGCAAGAATGCCTGTAAATCTACACTTAAAATGTATTTTTTTTTTTAATCTAGGATTTGTGAAATGTGTCTATTGGCCGGGGATCAATTAGTGCTTCACCGCCACCATCACGGATCCATACTTGCTAGCCACAGCTCTAGTCACATTTCTCAGTCCTCACCATGGCTTTTCAAGATTCAGCCTTATACACACCTGCTATCAGCCCACTCTTAGCCTTCAGAAGAGGGAGAACCACCCTTATGCACACTGCATTCAAAGAACCCGCTTTTAGCCTTCACAAGAGTCATCATCAGCCATCCTCACCCTCCCACACACACAGTCAGGCCTTTAGGAAGGGTTTGTGAGGCCAAGATCGAAAACTTCACCATGGGCCCAATTCCTGGTTCTCATAACAGCATATTGGCGAAAATGACTGGGGAAGTGTGCATTATCAGTCATACTGGTCTGGAAGCATTGGTGAAAACTGTGAAGGATCTAACATAAACTTCACCCCAAAAAAGTGAGGCATTGCAGCAGTAGCGCAAACTTCAATAACCCTCACAGAAGAGGGCTAGCACAGAAGTGAACTACACAAACGCCTCACATTTTCATGTGCTCATCTCTACTTTTAATATTCTTCGGTCAGAAAGCTCCCTTGCATTGCACCTTTTTCACCAGTACAAGATCCTCTAAACTTTTCCCCTTGAAGTCCTCAGTCTTTCACAATTTAATACCCGGTTAACACTATTGGTGGAGGAGCACAGCCATAGCTCACATGAGGCACAAAGAGGCCTCATATGCCAGTTCACAGCATTCTGAATTCCAACAAGCAAGCAGTGGTGAGCACTGTAAGGTGCTTGAGGACAGTGTGAAGCTGGCACTGGTGGGCAGAGATGAGCTGGCTCTCATGGGCAGCGTGTGAAGGTGGCATTGGTGGATAGTGTGAGGTGCCAGAAACAGTGGACACTGTAAAAGTTAGCACAGGTGAGATCTCTCTTCCACACTCTATCTTGCTGTCTGTTACCATACTTTTTTCTGCCACACTCTCAACATCTCTGTGTGGTCCTCTGTGTAATAACCTCCCCAAAAAAATCCAACACCCAGCAATTTCTTAAATGATAAATAATTCAATCGTATTGCTTTATTAACCTTCCTGCTTCCTCAAGTTTGCTTGAAAATGCATCATTTGTCCACTCTTTTTTCAAAATTTTCTCGGGGGGAGAACCCCCCCCGAACCACCCGTAGGTTCTTAGGGCTCGCTGGCTACGCTCGCTCGCCGTAGTGCAGTACAAGAATAATTTTACGCCCCACCACTTTCAAATGTCACCAGCTGCCACTGACTGTATGTGCATGAAGGAAATCTGCACTAATGCTGTTTTCTGTGCTATAGGTGGTTCTGTTTGATAGAGAAGCTTGTTTGCCCATGTCCTATCTGTGCTGCGTGAGTTAGAGAAGTGTGGTAAAATATTTCACTATATTAAAGCATTTAAAAAATAGATTTGTCATTGTTTTTTAGAAGTTCTTTGGTTTGTATCACTGAAATGTGCGTTTCCCTCAAACCCTGCTCTTTCATAAAAGCTTTGAGTGGTGGTTGACGCCAATGCTCAGTGCGTTCTGTTCTATATGGCTATCTTTTCCTCAAAGATGTAAGCTCAGGGCTTCAAATCTAAGGGGACTACAGGCTTAGTGTGCTGCGCTACTCTTAGCAAGGAGGAAGAGGCCATGAGTAGTGTGAAAGTGAGTGACCACTGGTAGCCAATCAGAGTGTGTACTACAGACCGATGTTGAGGTTAAGTTCATAGTCTAATTTAGGGCATCAGTCCAGGGAGCACCTAGTCCACCCGTAAAAGGAGAGAGAGACGAAAATGGAGTGCGGATACTACTATTCCTGGCCCACCGGAATTATGAGATCAAAAGAACCACTGCCAGATCACTTTACTTTCACCCGGCTATTTCAGCTGCTGAAAAGTGCTGAAATGTAGTAATTGAATCCACACAGGATGCTGAAGTGGTATCTTTATTACCAAAGGACAGAGCCACAGCAATAAAATCCTCACAGTTCTAACCACCTCCAACAGTGCTCGCTAGAACCATCTTACCTCACTGGAATTAAAATACAGCGTACAAGATACTACAAACCCCGAGCCCATACCACAAGCCCACAACACATCTCACTCTTTTACAAACCAACAAAAGCAATACAACATGACTAAATAACATAGCTAAACATAATACTCAAAAATATGCATATCAAACACCACCCTCTTTCCATACATTTTTTAAATAATATAACCCCCCCCCAAAAAAAAATAATGAACAACATCACTTTTTATCTACACAAATGTACTCTTCTAACCATTTTGGTGGTCTTCTGACTCTTTTATTAGTCTGTTTAGTTTGTTCTACATCAACACATTCGCTTCCACTCAGCTCATCATCAAGTGCAACATACTGACCACCACCGGTGCTAGTAGAAGCATAAGATGATTCACACTCAAAAGAATTCCTGGAGAACCTAAACCTCTGACTTTCTCCATGACACTACCATTCAATTCCCCTTCGGTTGACCCTTACACCCATGTCAGAAACAGTGTTATCCGTTTCCAACCAATCAAAGTCACCCCCATATTTTTCTGACTCATTCTGCACTGACTCATGTCACTCTGACTCAAATCCTTCCACATTTCTCCATTGACCAAAGCCACCCTATTGGGGTTCCAAACCGTGCCATTGCTCAACCACACAGCATTGTGCAAATCCTCCACCACTTTCCCTGAGTCATAAAACTTGCTGCCACCTTAGACTACAAACCCCAGTTTCTTTATGTGAACCCAATCTCCAACACTTATGTTCACCAGTTTGATGCTGTTTTCAGAATCATAGTACTGCTTGCTCTTCTGATGATTCCTTTCCATCGTTTCTCTCAATGCTTAGGGGAGAGGATGTAGCCTTACGGCTAGAGCGGTCGACGTCGAAGCTGGGGAACCGGGTTCGAGTCTCAGCAACGACGCTCAACATCCTGTGATTCTGGGCAAACCACTTAATCTCCCCGTGCCTAACAAAAATGAATGTGTCCTTGTGTAACGAAACTGGTGCTATGTAAAGCGATCTGATACCTGATACCTTCGGGTCTAGTTCGCGCTATATAAAACTCTATAAAAAAATTTTTTTTAAATGCTTAGTGTACCATGTACCAACCTGGATTAAATTTAGCTCTGGGATTCCTTCCCCGCATAATTAAAAAATGTGATAAGTCTGTAACATTGTTCCCTGTTATCCTATAAGCCATGCAGCTTTCATTAGTTGTACCACCCAGTCCTTGTTACTGCACATGAAGATGGCACACGAAGATTGAATTACACCCTTAATGACACGGTTGAACCTCACCATGCCATTGCCACTAGGATTATACAAGGAAGTGGTTTTAAGTTTCACACCAATCCTGTCACAATACTGTTTAAAGGCATGAGATGTATACTGCACTCCGTTATCACTGAACAAGATGGTCGGAATCCACTCTGCACAAAATAAATGATCAAGAAACCTCAATACTGAATCTGTGTCTGCATTCTTCACAACCTTTACCGCTGGCCACCATGATAAATAAATCCATAAGTACAAGAATATACTAATGAGATGATCCCACCGGGCCCATTATATCAATGGTAATGGACTCCCATGGATTTTTAGAGCTATGGTGATATGGTGCTCATAGGAGGCCTGAGTGTTTGAAGAGATTTATCAGCTCTAGAGAATTCCACATACTCCCTGACTATACGTTCTATTGCTGAATCAACTCCAGGCCACCAAAATAATTTCTTAACAATTGACGTAATCCGTCCAATACCAAAATGGCCTTCATGGCATAAAAGCATGTGGTAGTGAAGAGAGAGACCAGGTAGGTAATAAAAGTGCTTTCATCATTAAATAAGTCCCCAGAAGAAGGAGCGGTGACTGCCCAGGACAGTGGCCAGAGTCCAACTGCCAGGCGCTTAAACAATACTTTCTAATAAAGAACAGAACCTATGAAGGAAGGCTCATGCAAGGAAAACAGTAGGGAAGTGACTGAGTGCATTACATTACATCAGAGAAGAACAAATAACTCACATTACAACGTTTCTCCTCCCATCAATGCAATTAAGCATAAAATGCAGACAAAGCCCTATAGAAGCAGAGGTGACAATAAGACAATTATCCTAAAATAAAATCAGAAAACGTCTTAGGAGTTACACATTCCCTCTGTTGATGACCATTGTTAACTTTCAGATCATTATCATGCATAGACTCATCGAGTATAGTAGGTTAAGTGGTGGTTTCAATGATTTCAAAATCCAAATTAGAGTCAGTTTGTACCTCACTGTTACGACCAGTACCTGCTTCAGAGGAAGATTGCTCCAGGTTTAAGTCGCCTTCAGGATTTGGAAAAGAAGACAATTATGAAGAAACAGACAAACCATTTTCGTCCATATAAACACCCATCGTATCATCCGCAAGCCTTTCTGCTTTTTCCATCATCATTAGTAACCTCTTTATCAACTCTCGCAACTCTGTTCATACTGCACCATGAACCATATTTAACTTAACCGAGGTTTTCCTACCCAAGCAACTTTAAACGTTTTGGAGAATTTAGATTCACCTTTTTCACATGATAGGGAGGTTTGATCTCAACAATATCAACCAAATGTATTTTAGAACTAACATGATTGGCTCTGATTAACTCCCTGTCACTTTTGACCTTCTCCACCTTATATTTAACTTCTCCATACATCCTTTTAATATCTACAATGGGTAACTCTTTCTTTAACCATGCTGGAGACAGAACAGTGTGTGGTATATGACCCTTAAACATTGAAAAGGGTGAGAATCCTGTACTCAATTTGTGTGATGTATGATAAGCCCAGATTTTCTCTTCAACAAATTCTTTAACCTCAAACTTACTGGCTAAAGCAGCTTGCACAGCCTCCACTATTATTCTGTCCAATATCTCAACGAGACCATTCATGTTAGGTGAGTAAAGAGAAGTTTTTAAATGCATATTATCATTGTCCCTGATAGATTTTTGGAACTTAGCTGACGTGAACTGTTTTCCATTGTCGGTGGCTTGCCTAAAGAAACACTCTTGTAAAAATTGTATGGTATAATAAGTAGTGGGTTGGGAAACCCATTTTACTTCCACCCATTTTGAAAAGTAATCAATGAGGAAAAAAAGCATACACCTTGCGTCTAGACAGATTATCATAAGGACCTAAAATGTCCAGTGCAAATTTATCCCATGGTCTATTTGGAAATTCTGATGTAAAAACTTTGCTGGTAACCAAGGATTTATCAGAATTACATAAATAGAGCAATGCTTGACAAACCAGGAAATTTGTGAGTCCATATATGGCCACTAAAATATTTCTCTGATTCTCTTTTTAGTGAGGGATTCACCTAAATGTCCTTTATGTGCTAACTTGATAATGTCGAAGCGAATACCCTTGGGAGGAATAACACACTCCTCTTTTAACACAAAATGCTCTGAAACTGAAATAGAGTCTTTGACATTCCAAAATATCTGCATAGACGGAGAAAGTATTTTTTCACGAGGCCACCGCTTGCTATTAAACTCAACATTTTTTCGTAGTTCTTGATCTTCCAGACTGATCTTCCTCCAGGCCTCCTTGGAAAACTCACTCCTACATAAAGGAAAAACATCATCTATCATTGCAACAACACATTCTTCCACCATCTCAGCAACAGATTTAACAGATGACCCGGGTAATCTTGACAGACAAGCCATCGCACAATTAAACATATATTGAACATGAACCTTTTTAAAATTATATTCATATATCTTGGACAAAATCCTAATCAAAAGGAAAGATGCTCTACTGGTACCCTGCTATTGAGCCTGGCTAGAAGGGGTTTGTGGTCCATTTTAATAGTGAATTGCCTGCCCCATAGATAAGTTTTAAAATGCTCCACAGCCAAAGTGCATGGTAATGCCTCCCTCTCAATAGTGGAAGTTTCCGAAGATGACAAAGGTTTTGATACAAAAGCCACAGTGTTTTTTATAGTTTGACTTTTCGATGTAAGCATTGCACCTAACCCTTCAGAACTAGCATCAACATATACATAGCAATGCAACTTTTGATTGAAAGGAGACAATGGTGAAGCCTTAACAATAGAATTTTTAAGCATATCATACGCTTCCTGATATTCTTTCAACCATGTGAATTTCACTCCTTTTTTAGCAAATTCCTCAATGTCAACACTATTTGAGAAAACTTGCACACAAATCTGGAGTCGAATTCACATAATCCTAAGTACGATCTTAATTGATCTTTATCTGTGGGGGTACTTAATCTCTCAATAGCTTGTATCAAGCATGGTTTAGGAAATTTTCCCTCAAAAGAAATGGTGTGCCCCAAATACTCTACTTTCTGAGTTTAATACTTGCGTTTTTCCATCTGCAAGGCCATTCCTTTGTATTGTAACACCTTTAACACATTTGACGATCTTAAATTATGAGATTTTATAGAATCAGCAAAAATAAGAATGTCATCCTGGAATGCCATAACCCCATCCATATTCCTAAAAAGATTAAATATAAATTTTTGGAACATGGATGCGACTAATAAAAACCCAAAAGGCATGCGTACATACATGAAGGCATCATGTATGTAGGGAAGAGGTGTGGCGTAGCGGCCAGGGTGACTGACTCCGGATCCTGGGGCTCACGGTTCGATCGCCGGCGGCAGATCAGCCCAGCACCATGTGACTCTGGGCAATAGCTTGCTTAATCTTCCCGACAGCCCCCAGCGCCGGGACACCTCTCCGGAGGTAGCTGTGCGCTTTACAAATAATGGACATTTACATCGGGCGTAATAAAGGTGGTTGGATGTCTGCAACCTTCCTCTATCACAATCTGGTGATATGCACATTTGAGATCCAAAGAAGTACAATATTTTGCACCTCCCAAATGTGCCAACAACTCTTGTATTTTGGGTAATGGGTAGCAATCAATGATGATTTGTTTGTTAAACGATCTCAAATCTGCAGATAATCTCAAAGAAACAGATTCTTTCTTGACTAAAACTATGGGCGATACCCATTCAGATTAATCCGCTGGTTCAATAACACCATCATCTATCAATTGTTTAAGCAATATGCTAAGTTCTTTTTTAACACTGAGGGGTACATCTCTAAGTTTGTGTCTAACAGGTGACGTTCCCACTCCCATTTGATTTCATGAGAGAAACCTTTAACCATCCCCAACTCTTTTCTAAAAACATTTTTATATTGTGAGATAGTTCCCGCAATAACTTGATGTATGGCCATAAAATCCACCAGAACTTCCGAAGCTGGAGCCAAATAAAACCAAGATTACCCTGATGCCTCCACCCTAAAACATGTTGACCCTTATAAACCATGTACATTTTTCCTAAAATTGTGTGGGAATCATATGAAATGGAGGCTACAAAATAAGTATATCGTAGAGCCGGTGTCCCTTTCACTAGGAGCCAAAGCATCCCAGGGTGGCTCGAAGAATGCATTCATCAGCAATGGAATATGCTGGGGACAACAACACCCATGGGCCTTTAAGGGGTACATCAGTACTTCCATGTCAAGTGGCACGACCGATTGTGATCCTATGCATAGATCCCAAACAATGTGTGGCTGCAAAGCAGACAACAGAATACAGGTTGTATGCAGTGAAGCCAAACAGGCCAGAAGGACAAGAACCAGTGCTCGTTTAATGCTCGAACCCGAGGTGTGCCTAAGCAGTGTACCATGCGCTCAAGGCATTGCAGCACAAGCAGTGCTGTCTCCATTCCAGGATGAACTGGGACGTCCATTGTGGAGCAAAAAAATTAAAATCAAGATTTCCATCAAAAGCAGCAGAACAAGCGGGAGCCCTCCAAAAAAGCTTCCCAACACGGAGTGTATGAAAGACGGTATAACTCCAAAAATCGTCTGAAAGGTGCTAACCAGTCCAGAGCCGATACATTTTAAAAAGTGCACTATTCCCTGCATATCAGACATACTGAAGATACGGTGGACCAGTTCCCCAAAATGCAGCGGGAAGTTAGTGTGGAGTAGTTTCTGTATCTCAGACGAGGACCTTGCAACCTGGAAATCAAATGTCTCTCTGGCTGAAGTTAAGGCCAGATCCTTTTGAAAAAGCATGGCTTTCAGTTGGCTCTGAGAATCAAACCACATGTTGGAAACATTTATTGAAGGCCATAGCGTTGCCTCCCTAACTGTGCGGGCACGTGGAAACAGTACTTGTGTACAACAAGTGACTATGAAATTAACCGTCACCAGATAACCGATACCCAGTTCTATTCCACAGCAACCTTGATCATTCAGCAACAAATAGCTCCCATTCGAGAGCAGTTTGAAAACCGGACGTATCATGGCAGCCGGGAACCCTTCAGATAGCAGGACAAGTTCGCAACTGAACCATTGCATGCTCCATGAAGACAAATTTCCTTGCAAACTAAGGACCCGCTTAAGGTATCCTCACAGCCGGAACCACTAAGGAAAAAGTCAGTGTCCCTATTCCTGCATCTAAACGTAAATGGTAATTCCCAATACTCGTGCACATAACCTTCCCCTAGCGCTTCATATCTGCCTACCTATTGGTATTGGAGACAATATTGGAATTAGAAAGTCGTGACCGGTAGGGTGATGTAGCCATGGATAATCCAGTCTGTGGATGGTGTCTCAGCCATGGTGAAAGGTAATTGGACACATTTTTCATTGTGCAACATGGTATATTTCACATCTCTGCATGCCATTACTATCTGCCTGTCCGTTAGATCATATTCAGAAAACAGACTAGTACTATTGATGTAACGCCAAGGCATGTCGCCAAAACGTAATATTTGTAACGTCCAGCTTAGTATTACGATGGACCGCAATTGTGACTGTCCATGCTGTAAAATAGACATGTCTTGCTGCATTATGTCAATTGCAGATGATACTATGTTGCCCAGTGAATAAATTCTGGATGATAATGTGGTCATACCATTGTCAACCACGCCAAAGCCTTTTCTAAATTAACCCTGTCGATCTTGCGCAATCTCTCAGCAGCTTTCTGTTGAGAAATTTTCCACAGCTCGTTGTATATTCCGTACAAGAAGAGCTTTTGACGTGAGTTCTGGGGACCTAATAGAAAATCCCAGAGATCCATGTTATCAGAAAGAAGGGACAAGTGTTGTTTCACCTGGGAGAGTGTTGAGGTCTTTAGACAATCAAGGCACAACTTCCCAACACTATATAACGTCACCAACCCTGGGTGTTCTGTTTGTAGATATCGCTGATCAGGCCTATTGATCCTAAATCCTTTGGTGTTGCCCAGGAATCTAGATTGACACCCATTAGTGTCCACAGGCTAAACCAACCATCACTTCCAATTGGGGTCTGATGAATTCAAAGGACCATTACGTGTCATGGTATCTAGTGTATCCTCACTGAAGTGTGTTAAGTGCCGCCAGTTCTCGAATCATGAGAATGCGGGAATACAAGGTGTGTTCAAATCCTTCATCTTGGCTATACCAAGACAGGAAGTTTGTTTCACTGTTTTATTCGGGAAAATCGTTTGATGAGGTATGAGGCTTGATCTAAACAAGACCTCAGTTCCCAGAACCTGCCAATTTTTTGTCCCCCAGACAGATTTTGTGTCTATAGTGTCTTTCTAAAAGTCGAAATCCTGTATAGACAGTTGGGAAATAAAGGAAGCAGAGTATATCAGCTTGGTGTTTGTTAGCATATTTTTCTTTGCAGGTGTAGGTGAAAGCCTATAATAATATAAGGCTGGGTATGATGTGTCAAAACCAGAAAAATAAGCAAACTTTTGTGCAAATGTTTTTTAATTACCTTTCGGCTGTGTTGGGCAGTGTTCCCATTGAGTGTAATTATAAACAGTGCGTGGGATACTAGCTTTGTGTAAGGAATGGTGACCATAATGTTGATAACAGAACATGTTGCCAAAATTAGATATACTATCATACAATTCATTATCAGAAAATGCAGCTGATTGCTCTAGATCTGCAAGCAAATTATGCACAGTTTCAATGTCCCAATCATCAGAGAATGTACTAGAGGTGATGATATCATTTAAAGAAATCTTAAACAAATATGGAATTTGCAAATGTTCAGTAGGACCATACACATCATATGATACCCTGTCCCACACTATTCCTTCAGGAATAGTAGTGTGTCAATTGCATATGTCCCGATGAAGACTTGCAAATCCTTTATAATAGTTTAAGCGTCAGCTGAGTGCTGTGGCCAAACCCACAGAAATCTGGAGCATGAGTCCATTGCCACCAAGATATACTTGTAAGCCCCATCTGAGTGTAAGGGGCCTCAGTGGTCCAAATAAACACAAGCCAAAGGCTTGTCTGAGATCACTAGAGGTGTCTGCGCTGGACGTGCTATGGTGGAACCTTTCATTTACTGACAGATGTCGCATTTAAGGACAAAGTCCTTGATCTGTTTGGTAAGACCTGGCCACCAATAGAAATGCTTTGGTAATGATACAGTAGCCGCAATCCCTGCGTATAACTCTATCCGCCACTCCTGGAATCTGAGCATAGGGTATGTTTTGTGCATCTAACTTTTAGGAGTACTTGAGTGGAAAGTCTTTCGGCAAGTGGGTGTTGTTGCTGGCCGCATTGACAGCCACCATGATGTCTCTGTCTAATCTCGTACTAGAACGAGTGATTGCAGCAATGGATGTCTTTGCGGCCTCATCGGCCGTAGAATTCCCTTCAACGTGAACGCCAACACGTTGATGACTCAATGTATGGATAACATGAGCTTGTGGTAAGCATTCTTTTAAAATCGCCACCTGTTCCCAAAGCATCTTGTGCTTGACTGTGCAACCCTTTGAATCTCGAAATCCATTTTGGCCTCAATAGTGAAGATATTTGTTCTAGGACCAGAATGAATAGTATGAATCGCACACTATGAGTGTGGGGAATTCGGGATCCGTACTTTGTAGTGCCATTATCGGAGCTTTTAGTTCTGCCAGCCACGCTGTACAGTCCCCGAGAGACTGAGTGTGTGTTTTTTCAGGACGGAACTTTCCGTCATGCATACGCCCCTTTACGATTGCACATGCCGCGGAATATTGTTGATGTGTCCCTAAGGCAAGTTGAGCAGATCCATTGGTATAAATGATATATTCATATCGATCTAGAGGCATTATTTCATTTGGCAGAGGATATTCTTGTTCGTACTGCAGGAGGGCTTGTGTTTGAAGTGTAGAGTCGAATCTGTAGTTTACATCAGTTGCAGTGAGAGAGTTAGCCCATTGGATCCATCTTGAAAGCAGGGCTTTAGCGTTTGGAATGCTTGTTTTGGTAACGGCCTCTAAGGTCTGTACTGGGGTAACGACAATGATTCGCTTACCCTGAGCCAGTGCTCTCTCCTTCACTACAGCAGTCTGTACCGCCATGAGAATTTTCTCAGTGGGTGCAAAACACATTTCAGCGTTTGTGTACAAATGCGATATGTATCCAATGGGTACCGTATAACCCACATTGACAGTGATATGGGTATACCAGGTAGGCCCCTCGACTAAGCGGATTACCAGGTTAGTCGAGTTTACACATGTGTGCAAATGTTTAGAAGCTATCATGTCAGCCTGTACAGAAAATGTATATTCCTGTGTCCATTGGTTGATTGAAAAATCAGGTCTATTCAAGTCGTAGAACAGCTTTACTCGTTCTGTGTAATCCAAAATGTATGTTCTGACAAAAATTAGGAATCCTAAAATGGATTGAAGTCTTTTCAGAGTCGTGGGGGGTTGGAGCAGTGAGCATGTTTCTAAAAAAAGTGCTGCCAGGCTTTTGCCTTCACTTGACAACTCATATCCCAGAAATAGGACATTGAGGTAGGCAATTTTTGATTGTTTGAAATTAAATTTGTAACCCAGGTGAGCAAACCCCTGAATTATGTGGTTCAGTCTAGCCATGTGTTCCATTAATTCATCGTCCATCAGATAAATATCATCTTCATAGGACAATGCCTCTTCATCAAAATTTTGAAGTAACTCTGTCACTCTTGCTGAAAACAGCCCGGGGCTATTCTTATACCCCTGTGGTAAATCACAAAATTGCCGCTGAGACCCTAGCGCCGAGAATGCTGTCAAGTATCTACTTCCAGGCACTATATTTTGGCAAAAAAAATCCATTTGAGCTATCTAGTGTTGTTTTGTATTTTTTCCGCACAATGTTATTCATTAGTGCCGCACTATGTGCATTTTGTACTGCAAATGTGCGTGTGGAAGTGTTCAAATGTCTATAGTATAAGACCAGATGGTATGAATTGTCCGGTTTCACTATTGGAAAAAGGGATTATTCATGGGTGAAGTGCAGTTTTCTATTACACGTTGATATTCAAGTTGATCTAGTATTTCTCTCACTTGTTTTTTAGCTTCATGTTTTATTGGGTATTGTCTTTGGGGTTGAGGGACTGATTTTAATGGGATTTCGTGATGAGGAGACTCATCATCCCACTAAATATGATTTCGGTAAAGTGCAGGGGCTAGCACTAACGCCCACTCCTGCGCGTATGAATGTTTAACTGATTCTGGAATGAGTTCGGAAAAAGCAGGTAAAATGACCGTTTCTCCCATTGGGCACTCTATTATGAACTGAGGTGGCCAATCCTTTTCAGCCAAAAGAATCTCGTAACCATAAGTCAGGTTCTCCCAAAAGAGACCCTTAATTGTCCTGAGTATGTCCCCCTCCAATCGGAGTGTAATTTCGTATAAACGACGGGGGACACTTACCCTTGTATCAGGTGTTTCCTTCCTGATATGCTCACTCAGTGCTACTACCGTCAGATAATCCATCAGGTTCCAGCGAGCTATTGTGACTTCTGCCACGCTGTCCAGCATTGTCCCTGCTCATTCCCCATTCAGAAGCAGAGTCCTCAGCAGCCTGGGCATGTCTTATTTTGATCCCGGCTACCTTCTTCTTTTTGAATTGAGGTTTAGTAGTTTTTTGTTTGTCCTCTTTTAGGATGTAGTGTGAAGTGCGATGTGTTTCCCTTTTCGGCTTCACCTGCTCTTCAGTTCTGTGCTCTGACTATTCACCACTCTGCGACCGTGTATCGGATGACTCCTGAAAGGAACGAGAGGAACGCGTATCAGTATCCTGATACCTGTCAGGCTTTCTAATATTATCACGGTTTCTCAGGTTATATTTTTTATCAGTGGGTTCTTGTTGAGGAGACCCATCCCGTGATCGTGTTTTATTTTATTTTTTTGTTTATTATCCACATCTTCTTGGAAGCATAGGGTGCTTGCTTGGAGTAATCCTTTTCAGGATTACCCTTAACCGTTGGTTTCCCAGGTCTGGCTCCTAAATTATCTCTACCCAGTGTAGTATAGGTTTCGTCAATAATTTTAGGTAATTACCGCTCCTGCAATGCAGGAGGGAGTTCCTTTAGGCAAGGGTGTATAGCCAACGCTGTTACCTCCCGTTTTATGTTACCTAACAATATAGGGGATACTGTGTCAAAGTTCCCTACCAGTTTCATCCCTAAGTCCAGGGCAGGTCATCCCCGTACTCATTCTTTACTTGTTTCAGTACTTCAGGTAGAACTGATATTGAAGGGGTACAATGTGTTCTGATAAATACTGCAGTGAAGACTGTACGCCAAGTGGCACATTCTTCCACAGCGGGAGCCATCCCCATCGGCAAGCAAATTGTTAATATTTTGTGTTTTTCCTGAGGGCCTGTATGGGTAAAATCTGCTTCAAGCTGACCAATTTTCTGTGCTATCCAGAACGGAATTTGCTCCTGACTAGTGGGAACTTTTCCCATAACGGCATTCAGCATCTTAGGGCTGATACCCGTAGTAGTCAATTGTGGTTGGGCAGCCTCAGTTGTCCGCGCAGGGTGTTCGCATAATGTTCTGCGTGAGGTTTCTGTACATTTTCACTAGATCTTTGTATAGTTTTCTCATTTCTGCTGCATTTAAATTAGCAAGATTAGGATGCGGTGTATAACCAGCTAAGACCGGCCAGGTTGCTCCTTCTTTACTGAGCAGACCTAGCCTCACATTTTCTACAGTATGGGGGAGGGAACCTTCAAACCAATTGATATGATCTTGGTAAGTTAACGGAATTTCTATGACAACATATGGAAAGTATTCCTCTGGTGTTTCATCTTCAATGTAAGTGTGAAACAATTGTGTGCATGCATCTGCAGCCGGGAACTTAACCCAAGAATAGAATACCTCTGTTCTGAATGCTTTGGGTGCCTCAACCACGAGGGTAGCGTTCCCACTTGTTGCCGGGAGGCCGTAATGTAATAATTTCATAGTAACTGTATGTCTGCAATTTTCTGTAATATTTAGAGCAATTACTTGATCGTCAATGTCCTCGACTTGTTCAGTCATTGTTAAAGAAAAAGGGTTTTCATTAAATTAATTTATGGAGATAAGGTTTAGCACAATATGGAAAACTTTTATCCTACAAGCTTGAATAACCTACAGCCAATACATAGGGTCTACCTACTCGGCTGAGGTGGATTTTTCCTTCCCACCACGGACGTCGCCGGTTTGGAGGTGACATGGGGTCTCTGAGAAAGCACGCCTGAACTACTCAGATAAACTGTTAAATAAGAACCCAACCAACATTGGCGGCCCCATGTCGTGTAATTCCTAATCCGTAGGATCTGCGCGTATGTTTGGACAACATAAACTAGGGGCTTGGTGTCTAGACTGATTCCGGACACCTCCGCAGGATATGTTGGCTTGTAGACCAGCTAGCTCACAGTGCCACTGTAAGCCCCCCTAACCTTACCAAGGAGCGAAGGGTGTCTGGCAATCACTGGACATGACAACCCTGGCCCTCTGGGATCATGGAAACAGGTCAGAACCTTTCGCTCAGTCACTCGTGCTTACTTGTGCTCAGAGAAATATACAGAATACACAGTGGGACGTTTTCAATATATTTAATGAACCAATGTTATTCTTGTATAGAATACATATGCTGCAATATTCAGTAGACAGAAGCAGATGAAAGTGATTACAAGCACCAAAAGCGTAAATAGTAGATATAGTTCTAACATGGTGCTAATACAGTGTATATATGCAGGAATATAGACAAGGCAGTAATCGGGCGTACTCCTACTATGAAAAACCCTACTCTGCGTGTGCCTAGCGTGCATGTAGGTGTATAGCGAAGAAGCCCCCCAAGGGACAAGCCAACCCCATTACCTGATGGGAGAGAATGTAGGAGCCCATCTTGGTCATGAACTGGACACCCCTTCACAGAGATGTCAGACTGCTGCGTGGTAAAGTCTCAGCACGCAGGGACCCTCGGTGTCAGCTGTAGTGCCTCCTCTACTAATCTATCGGGATGCTCGTTATTTATAATAGAAAGCAGCCTTGCGATGCACGTGTAGATTAGCGATGTCATGGATATATAGATAGCCCTGTCGCCCTGTGGATGAAGATAGAATGACATTTGTACATAGTGCGTAAAGAGGCCTTGTACATGATGTTCAAGGCATCGTGATAATGTTGTGTGAAGCTAGATCTGTAAAAAAAGTAGTTTCAGAGAAATGGACGAAGGGAACAATTCTGAATTGTATACATAAGAGGATAAAAGAAACAGTGAGAAGCTCAAGACGACTGTGCAGGAACTGTGTTTTTGCAACAGTGTATAAAGAATGCTTTGAAGAATTGAATTTTCAGTTTTCATGTCTTTTCAGAAGCTTGTCTGTTTCAGTCGACGATGAATGGGAAGTCTGTTTTTGCTTGACTAAATTACAGGTAGGTGGCTAAGACCATATTTCAACCACAAACTCAGAGTCAACATGCTGACGTGGCTTAAGCACTTATTGCTGACATTTTTGTGATGAACAGGCCACAAGTTTGAATCTTGGTAAAGCCAACTCAGCCTTCCATATTTCTGAAATAAAGTTCAACATACCTTTCTCCAATCGTGAGTAAACCAGCATGATGGGAGTAACCAGCCACACCTGTGCATGAGTATCTCTTTGCCCTTGAGCTGGTGAGCCGTGAGTAGCTACTACCCAGTAGGGCTGGCATATTAGATAACTGACTACCCCCATCTGAGTGTGTGCACGCCTAGAGGAGGCAAGGCCCTAATAATGCCTCCCATCCCCTTATTGATGCTGTGACTACTTACTATTGTGAGAGCTGAGTTCCTGAATTGTAGTGTTTAATGTATTAGAAATCGAGCTTACACGAACATAAGCCAGTTTCATGCAGTCCTCCATCTTGGAATGACGTCGTAATACAACATGTGATCACTGCCACTGTGGTTTTCTCTGCTGTAATAAAGAACTGTGAGCTTTGGGCTGAAGAACTGAGGCTTTCCCAGTCATACTGAATGTGATGTATCTAATCACGGACGCGTTGGTTGTCCCAGTCTGCAACACACATTTTGTTTCAATTCATGTCACCTGAATATACTCTGAGAACCTCTGAATATAATGTATTAATATTATAAGAGAATCTTTGAATGCATTCTGTAGTAACATGCTTCTACTTACTTGTTTCCCATTGGGGCATAACCTGGAAGCCAGGTTCTTGTGTAGTGAATGTATGAAATCCTTTGTCTATAGTCCTTTATAAGACCTGCATTTTCACTGTTGGGAGCTCCACTTTTTCCCCACTTTAGAAGGCGAATCTATGCTGGATTTTCTACTGAACTTTACTGAGTTCTAGATCCTTATGATTTATATGCCCATATGCTAACCTGATAGATCGTCCAGCTTATCTATTTCTCTTTTATATTCTTGAAGTAAACTTTTAAATTTGGCCTGTGTCTGTCATTCTTATTCAGAATGTCACAGCTTCATTTCAATGTGCGAGACATAATAAACTGGACACAGGTCCAATTGGGGAGCACCTAAGTCCGTACAGAGACAACTCCGCTCCCAGTCCAAGAAGTTGGCGCACCTTCAGTAAGCAAATGAGAGATGGAGTTGCGTGCTGACACTATTCCCATCAGCCTGCAGTTAGTGTTGATTTATTTTTGCAGTTCTACATAGCACGAACTCAGCCAAATGGCATTAAAGTGCTTTACATGAGCACTAGTTATATTACCCAAGGTAAGTTTCATGTTTCATATGTCTTTTAAGCAAAGAGAGATTAAATTATTAATCACAGGATGTTGAACTGATGACGTGACTAGAATCTGATTCCCAGTTCCAAAGTTGGCAGCTCTGGTTGTCAGGCCACATCTCCTCCCTTTCCAGCAAAGGGGGCAACCCTACCTTGTGACGTATCCTCGGGACACTGCATACGTTTCACGAACAAGGTCCCTACTATCAATCATGTTGCCCGAAATGGGAGGACCTCTAGCTCAGCCTTTACAGTGTACTCCAATGAGAGTAAAGCCACCCTCATCTTGCAGCGTGAAGCAAGCCATAACCATGTCCCGATTATCTCACCGTAAACTGAGGATGAAGTGCCCGAGAGGCACTGTGAAATGTCATTGTCCGGCTACAGCCTACAGCCCACGTTTGCCTGAAAATTCCCAATTCTTGTGGGGACAGGAAGAAATTCTGAATATGCGTTAGCAGAACCCGAAATGCTTGCCATTTTGGCAAGGCTGTCAGTGGTCGTGCAGCCATGTCAAGTATCATGCATCAGGGGTTAGACCAACGCATTTTTGTGATGGTGTCCGAATCACCGCACTAAAATGCATTAGTCACGCTTACAGAGATCCCTGACACTGTGGTGATGATCATGAGGTGCTTCATGCAGCTTTATGTGTGGCGCTTAATCTGTGTGCACTGCAGCTCTGCCCCAGCCTACTAAGCTGCCTGCCAATTGGCCTGGGGACTCTTTGCTATGGTGATCAACCACAGGCTTAGTCTTCATGGAAACATTTTAACAAATTGTGCTCTTTCTTTCTCGCAGTCCCGCCTGGCCTCTCTAAGACACGTCACGGGGCTGCTGTGTGAGCAAAAAAACAGTATGCGCAGGGTCCAGCACCCAAGTCGATCTGACACTTTGCCATTCTGTTGTATTCTGGCAGGCCCTCATCATGATTGCCACAGGCGAGCAGCACTAGTCTTCCCGCCTTGATTGTTTTCTTGTGCCGCCATGCCTGCCCAGACAAGTGGCACACTGCAACGTGCACAGCATGATGTGGCTTTTCTCACTACTCCCGGCTGGGCCCCAGGTCGGCCCGCCCAGATTTCCCCACTGACACTTGTGCAGCCATGGGGGTGCAATGCGCTGTTTTCCTCTGCTCTGGCTGCTGCCCAGGTGGTTAGGCTAAGTTCACTAGAGCACTAAAAGCGCCAGCCATTCAGAAGTTAAACCTTCAACTCAGCTGGTTATCCCACAACTGCTTTAGCAAACAGCTGCCACCTGCTGTGGCTCCACTGCCTAGCCCGTCCAGAAGCAGACCTAGGGAGGAGACGGTCAAGGGGGCATGCCGCATTCCCAAGCAGTTGCACACACTTCAGGCACCAGCCACTGCCAGCCCGCCAAGGTGAGTCACAAACTCTAGCTCTCAGACTCTGCACAGTTGACTCATCTGATCTCTACAGAATGTGCTCGAGCCCTTTTAGGCCACTGCAATATTACAAAAGAGGCGTGTTATATTTTAGAAACTGAGACCAAAATGCCGGGAGTTAACTGAGAATTAATATTATGTATGTGAAATTAATGATATGTGGTGATTTCCTGCAGCTCTAGAATCCAAAGCCAAGCTGTCAGCATCCGATGAAATATGGTGCTGCTTGATTTTAATGCAATTACTGCAGATGTTTTGTTTGTAACCATACTGAAACATAATTGAGTCATGGTTGGCACAGTGGAGAATAATGAATTCTGTATATAGTGCTACAGGGGTCCCAGTCTGAGACTGAAAGCACTGTGAATATGGATATTTAAAATTGTATTGCATCCTGTATAAGCTAGTTTCCGTAAAATGCTCAGATAATTAGTGCTACTTATAAAGCCAACGTTAACCTTACTTTCGGGTTTTTTACATAGTTTAAAGAATTTTTTAGAGCTTTTCGTTGTCCAAAAGGGTGTAATTTCTGATATTTATCTCTTTACACTTCATTGCTTGGTTTTGCTCGCGAGAAAGCGTCACGTTTGACAGCAGAATGCCACATAAGTGGAGTGAGACCATGTCATAAAAAGCAAACTGAAAACTTGTTAGCTAAGGTCGCGGTCCGACAGTTCCTCAATGTCAACACTCAAATAAACAATAATTAAATCTCTGAAGAATTCCCCCGTTAGTGGCTGTCCAGCTAAGAACCCGGCACCACCCGCTTCCACTGCTCTCCTGCATCAAGAAGCTGCGGTGCACACCTCAATGGCTTTCATCGTCCGGCTCTAACTCTACTGTCAGTTTTGTAAACTGGCTCACTTCGGACCACCCGCCAGCAAAGCTCAGCCCACCCCACTGTGCCTTGAGTCCACCAATTACAGTAGGCCCGATTACGACTGTTTACAAAACGCAGATGCACGTGAGGACTCCACAGCCAA
This sequence comes from Calotriton arnoldi, assembly GCA_963921515.1. NCBI lineage: Eukaryota > Metazoa > Chordata > Amphibia > Caudata > Salamandridae > Calotriton > Calotriton arnoldi. The sequence continues at coordinate 4,083,387 of CAWUFW010000301.1, read as the reverse complement.
TGAGCACCGCGTAATGTTCTGCGACGCGCTATGATTGGTGGAGATGGCGACAGGGCACCGATTAGGTCCTCTTGCACTTTACGAATCCCTCCCACTCCAGCCAAACATGTTCAACCATTGGATTGACTTTCCCGTAACCCGGAAGTACTGAAAATATGCACAAGTAAAAAGATCAGTAACGGACTGCCGTCGTTTTGTGAAATTTTACGGACGGATGATATAAGCGGCGGACAGGTGGTTACCTTAGTTGCAACAGGATATGGAAGCGAAGTGTTTGATAAGACTGCTGGGCAGAAGCGGCAAGAGTGCAACGTTGTTCGTGGGAGGGAAGCAGACTGTTCTCCGGTGTCAGAGGCTTCAAATACTTAAACACGATGCCTCCTGTTTTCAAGGGAATAGAAAAAGTTCTCCTTGCGAATTAGGAAACAATAAGAGTTTCCCAAAAAATACAAGTAAAGTGAATACGCTTTGGAATTTTTGTAGTTTGGATGTAGGCTGGGAAATACCCACGTGGAACCTGGCATGGAATATTTGTACCCTCGAAAACCAAGAACTGAATGAAACTGTGCCTCTGCGTCAAAAGACTAAGAAAACGTTCCTCTTGGACACAGTCAGGCCTTGTGAATCAGAAGTACTCTTCAAAGAAGAAAGGCGGTCCCACGAAAGCACAAATCGGACAATGGGTGTGCCGATTCTTGCAGGTGAGCGTCAGTGGTCGAAGTGCATTAAAAACAGTATGGATCTGTGATGCTGGTGGAGTGAGTGAGCTTGGGGGACGGCGTCAAGGGCGTAGCTAAGAAAACCCAAAATATTCTGTAACTTTTTTCATTCTTTCACCATACAGGTAACAACATATAAAATAAGACACATCTTAAATGAAAAATAAATGCAAGTTAAGTGAATCAGTGGGAAATTCACTAATTGTTTTTTTTTTTTAAATATCTTTATTTGCATTTTATCAAACAAACAGGTTACAGTGGACATAGATGAAAGGGGAGGGGAGGGGAAAGGAAAGGGGAGACAGATAATTAATCGGATTCGGATAAGACCTTGAATAAACCATTAGTACAAATGCAGGAAAAGGCCAACGATCATGTCCGGTACAGTCACAGACTGTGGCGTACATTAAGTCCATGTAGCTAGTGACCGACCACAAATTGCATGTTCGATATATCAACCTTCCAAAGGGCCACTTTTAAGTATCCATACAGATCTAGAAAAATTTATATATCCTATCTCAACTTTACACATCCATGTCTGTACCTGACTATACGGCTCAATGTCAATTTGTGGCAAAATCAGATACAATTTGTTGTTTTTATAAATCCACAATTAAACATAAAAACAAACAAAGAAATCGTCGTCACATCGTCACGCCCTGGTTAGTGTATATATAGGAAATGTGTCGTCTACGTAGCCATACTGCATTAGATGAGTCCCCTATCCTCTTAGTGATTAAGAGAACTAGCGATAAGATCGTTCCTGTCTTGGCTCATGAAGAGTTCAGGCGCGTCCGCCCCCTCCTCACCATCCCCGTCTTGTCTCCCAACCTCCTGTGATGAGCTGCACCCCCTTCCCCACCCGTGCGCGACATGTCCGTCAGTATAGCATCCCATGGCTGGGCAATAGGATATTTATGCAATCCTGCTATTTCCTCCTTGTGTAATGACGTACTTTCCGCCTGCGCCCACACTAGTAGAGAGTTCCTCCAGCCGGCCACTACGGGAGGGAAGGGGGGTCGGCGTGTTTCCAACGTTTAGTGATTAGCCTTTTAGCTACAATAAGGCCCAGGTCAATAAACCTGGATGTGACTCCGTGTGTTTCTTTGGTCTAGGGTACAAACCCAGTATGCACACCTCCCATGTCTGTGGTAATGTCCTTTCAGTGCATGCCGCAAGTGCCACGTTAACCTCCCGCCAGTATGTGTGCAAAGAAGTACAAGACCACAGCATATGTAGAAAGTACGCGTTCACCTGCAGACATCGGGGACATGCCGATGTAGTCATATGAAAATATGTATTTATTTTATCTGGAGAAAGATATGCCCTATGTACAATATATGTCTGTATGAGCCTGAATCTGGAGTTGCGCGGTATACTCGTAGGGGTGGTTAATATCCGGGCCCATGCACTGTCCGTCCATGGGGCGCCTTTGTCAGCTTCCCATTTAGCACGGAGTGACGTCAGTGGTTGTACAGTGTGTGTAAGCAGTGCCTCCGCCAGCCAATGGATGATGTGGGATCCATTACCCATTACATGTAAATATTGCAATAGTAGGTGCGTCTCCGGTTCAGTGCTAATGTCGCCCCATGCTGCAGTGAGTGATCGCAAGATGGAGGTGTATAATAAGAATTGACCTGTGGGTAAATTATATTCTTCAGCTAGACTTTCAAAAGAAATCAGAGCACCCTCTGTATAAAGGTCACCTAATATAATGTATACAGGTCTGCCTCATGCCAAGGCACCAGCACCCCATTGGTGACGCTCGTCTTGCCCCTAGGCATTCCTAAAAGTGGTAATTACGGGGCATAAGGGATTGTATTCCTAGTGAGGTATAAACTCCTTTTATAACAACGATATGCCAGGGCAAGGCATGCCTGTGATGGGCGTGAGGGCCGGGCAATAGGATGAAATAATTGGTATATCTGGGATTGGGACCATGGTGGTAGTGTGGTAGCCGTGTCATCTAGGTTAGGACCCACAAGCCACTTCGTCACCCACTGCAGCTGCGCTGCTAGGTAATACAGCTCCAGGTTGGAGACCGCCAGGCCACCTCTATCAGTAGGGGCGTAAAGTTTCCAGAGTGCCATCCGGGGTTGCCCTTGTTCCAGATGAGATCACGGAGCAGTCGCTCTAAATTGCGGAAGATAGCGGCCGGGACATAAACCGGGAGGTTGGCAAAATAATAAAATAGCTTCGGCAACACTACCATCTTGGAAAGTGCTACTCTACCCATCACGTTCAGTGGGAGAGTCTTCCAAAACTGAATCTGTGCCCTGATGGCTGATATTGCTCTGATTAGGTTACCCTCCAGGAAGTCATTAGGTTCTCTGTAAATAAAAATGCCAAGGTAACGAAATGTGGATGGGTGCCAGCGGAGAGGGGAATCATTCATACGAACATTAGGATTAGAGATTCCATCTCGGAAGGGGTACAGCACCGACTTAGCCCAATTCACTCGGAGACCTGAGATATCTGCAAAGGCACGGAGGGTGTCCGCAATAGTAGCAGGAATATCACGTAAATCCCTCAGGTATAATAGCAGGTCATCAGCATACAAAGAAACTGCGTGTAAATTGTTCCCCAATTGAATGCCCCAATCTACCCCTTCCCTGCGCAGGCGCGCCGCCAGCGGCTCCATAGCAAGTGAGAAAAGGAGAGGCGATAAAGGGCAGCCCTGTCTGGTGCCTCTGTGTATCTGGATACTCTCCGATATCAATCGGCCAGTCCGAACTCTAACAGACAGTTGCAAATAGAGCAATCGGACCATGTGTAGAAATGAGTCGCCCAGGACGTATCCTTGCACCACCTCGAAGAGGTTTGGCCGTTCGAGAGAGTCGAAGGCTTTTTCAAGATCTTAGACTAAACAGCCGGGGCGGGGCCATACATCAGTTGCGTAACATTGCACTCTGAAGAGCCTGCAGATATTTAAGGCCGTGCTTCTGGTGGGGACAAAACCATTTTGGTCAACATGTACCAAGGTCCGAACTAATGGAGCCAGTCGGGCTGCTATGATGGATGCCAGGACTTTATGGTCCGTATTAAGTAATGCCAGTGGCCTATATGAGCCCAGCATTTCCGGGTTCCTGCCAGGTTTAGGGAGGGAGACCAACAGTGCTTCATTTTGTGAATCAGAGAGAGTGGAATCCGCTATCGCGGCGTCGTATACCTTTAGCAATTGGGGCGCCAAGGTGTCCGCATAAGCTTTATATAATTCCGCCGGTAGGCCGTCCGTGCCAGGAGTTTTTCCCGATGCTAGCGAACGTATGCCTGCCCAGACCTCTTCTAGCCGAATGGGATCATTTAACTCAGTCCTTTGCTCGGGCGTAATCCGCGGTAGGGTAATGTCTCCTAGGTATCTGTGTATGTCATCAGGTGTGGCTACACTGTGTGACTTATATAAAGTAGTATAGTGGGATATAAATTCTTGGTGTATACCTTGTTGGGAATATATCATAGTGTTCCGGGCGGAGCGAAGTGCAGTGACGGGTGAGGTAGCGTCGTCTTGTCGGATCCGCCAGGCTAAGAGTCTGCCTGCCTTATCACCCGAGTGATGTGTGCGCGCTGAGTGTGCCTCATAATTCAGGCACCACAACCTTTCCAATAATGCAGTGTGTTCCTTCCTACTATGCACAAGTTGCTCGTGCGTGCCCCCAACCGCCCCTCTCTCCTGAGATGCCAGTCTTCCCTCCAAAGCGGTGAGGGCCTTTTCTAGTCGCCTACGCATACCAGCTAGCATGCCCAAACAGTGTCCCCGGGTCACTATCTTAAAAGCGTCCCATTCCACCAATGGCGACGAGGCAGTGCCTTCGTTGTCCTCAAAGTATTGTACGATGGACGTGCCCAATGCCTCCCGAAACACCCCATCCAACAGTGTATCCGGTTGCAGGCGCCATCGCGGTATCGGGGGCGTACCTCTTTCCCAGTCCATATGTAAGATGTGTGGTTTGTGATCAGAATAAGTTCTCCCAAGATACTGGGGCTCTGCGACCATGGGCAGGAGATCAGTAGTCCCCAGTATCCGGTCGAGACGGACATGGAGACATGGTGCTCCAGAATAGAAGGAGTATACTCTGTCATGTGGGTTCTGGTGCCTCCACGCGTCCACCAAATGCCACTGGGCCGCCCAAGCAGTTAATGCCTTCATTGCAGTGGTCGTGGGCGCACCAGGCAGAGGAGGAAAAGAGCGGTCCAAGGATGCATCCAAAACACAGTTATAGTCGCCCCCTAGAATCATCGGGATTCCATGCCAAGTAGCTAACTTATTTGATAAGGTATTAAGAAAGGGAGCCTGTTCTACATTAGGTGCATAAATGGAGGCAATAATTACTGGCTGTCCATCCAATCTGCCCTTAACAAGGACATAACGACCTTCCGGGTCCATGAGAGAGTCCTCTATGTGAAAAGGGGTGCCCGGTCTAACCCAAATTAATGTCCCCCTGGCGTATGCAGTGTACCCCGTAGCATGTAGTTGCCCCCTCCACCTCCTCCGTAAGTGGTTCACCTCAGATCCCGACACATGTGTCTCCTGGAGGAGGGCAATCTGTATGTGATGACGCTTCAGATATGAATAGATAAGATACCTGCGGGAAGGGCTATGTATGCCTCTCACATTCCACGTACAGATCTTGATAGGGGTCATGGCAGTATGGAGAAATGGTTGCGTGTATCGCGCATGAACCAGAGGGCATGCAGAGAGGTGGGGTTCATATCAGGGATAGTGAATGGTCGTAGGCTAATTGAGTAGACGGTATACAGTGAGTATCGGCCCAGGGCGTGACAGACGAAAACACAACATTGATCTAAAACATACAATGCCAAAAGGGCGAAAATGCAACATGCAGTCGTCCAAACAATACAAAGAAACGACATTACGTCAAAGATAAGGGGGGTCCCCACGCAAGTAGGACGCTATCACAAAATACTAAGCACCGTGTGAGAAAGACTCCCCGCTGGTGGTGCAAATGTCCGGGCCATTGTAGCTGTATAGAAAAGTAATTTGTGTACCTAATACCCACAGAGCCCAGGGCTAGAATAATAGCATTTCGGGTCACGATTTCCCGACCATTGCGCCCCATCAACTATTAAGGACCCATCTGTGCAGTAATGAAATAATAACATCAGGACATAGTGCTACCAAAGTCCAGGTATACTTGCATGACCCACGGTTCATACTGGAAGCTGCAAACATAGGATATATTCTTGAGGTCTACATTATGTCATCCGCCGTCTGAGGGGTGACCACTGGAATGTTATCTTATTCGTGTGAGTTCAATGTGTCGTCCGAGCGATCGCCATCACTTTCGTAGTCCTGTGCATTGGAGGTGGGAGATGTGTCGCCCAGAGTCCCGCTGATCTCAACCACCGCCTGAAGAGCATTACGTTGGTCTTAGATCATCTGATCCGGATTAGGACCCAGGCCTGGGATGGGCGGGTCCTCCTGCGTCTTCTGTCCGTTCTGCGCCGATTGGGGAGACTTCCTTGACTTGCATCAGCCGAGTCCGTCGCCAGGAGGGCGCCATTCGTAGAGTTTTGTGTGTACAGCCAATCTCCAGCCGCCTCAGGATTATCAAAGAAGTGGAGACGTGCCGGGTACAACAAGGAGTATTTAAGGTTCTGTTGCCGTAAGTGGCGCTTTACTGCCATGTAGGAGTACCGCTGCCGTTGGACCAATACTGTATAGTCAGGGAAGAACATGATGTTTTGATTCTCCACCTGGACGGTAGGCATTTTCCTAGTTTCCTGAAGGATCGCATCCCTGTCTCTGTAGTTCATCACTCGTAACAGGAACGGTCGGGGATTGGCTCCTGGGGGAGGGCGTTTGGCCGGTATCCTGTGTGCACGTTCAATGACAAAGTGGGGGGAAAGCGACCCCTCCGGCAGCAGGTCTCTCAGCCAATTTTCGGTGTACACCACCGCATTCTTCCCCTCTACGCCTTCCGGAAGGCCCACCACGCGTACGTTATTGCGTCTTGATCGACCCTAAGCATCTTCAGCGCGATGTTCCTGGAAATCCACTCGGTCAGCAAGGTCGTTGAGTCGTTTCTCTGCTGCCAGTATCTGAGGGGAAAGTGTCTGCATGGTATCTATCACCGCAGAAGTTCTGTCCGCAAGTTTGCGGTGATCCGCATGCAGAAGGTTCAAGTCAATGGCCACCTTATCTATTTTACTTTCGAGGGAAGTACGTGTCTGTTCCATGGTCTTTCCCAGTTTCTCTACCGCTGCCAGAACGGCGTCCAATTTGCTGGACATTGGGTCAGGTGATGCCTCCCCGGACATCTTGTCGGATTGTGCACGGTTCAAGGGGGGTTGAGTTGGCGGGCCCCCAGTGCCAGCCCGAGGCCTGCCTCTGTGTGACATAGGGGTATTACAGCGTAAACGATGGCAACCCCCTCAGCGTGTGAATTTATGGAGGGAAAAAAGTGTGGTAGAGCGTATTCCCCAATCAGTCCGTCCTCCAAAAGGGTGCTTGGAAGGGAGCATCCAGGCTTGGCAGTTCCGTGGTAGTCCAGCCGAGGGATGTCTTAGGTCTCATTTAGTGACGCTGCTGTTAATGAGGGGGGAATGCCAGAGAAAGGGCCTCTGAAGTTCTAGCTCACACTGCTTCCTCTTGGCCTCGCAGCTGTGATTGCGACAGTCCAGGGCATCAGTGGGTTTTCATCCCCCAGCCAGCTACCTCACCAACACCGGCCCCCAGTAGATGTCCTTCAGTGAGTTCCCCGGACCATTACTCGTGTCCCAGGTGTTTGTACTGCCTCCTGTCCGGTCATGCATATACACTTGCCTCGCAGTATCTCCCGGTGCGCAATCCCGATACCTGCAGATGCCTCACTGGTGGTGGGGGTGCATACGAGCACCATATCCTAGATTTGCCCCGTCGTATCAGGCCTCAAAGGAAGGTATCCCTAACACTCCTGTGCATTGTGCTTAAGCCCGCTAGGCTGGATCTCACTTCGCCCAGCTCCGCAGGGGCCGTCGTACCCGCCGCACCTCCAAGCGGGACCTCTCACCGACATTCGTATAGTCCCTTGGACCCCACAGTCTGTGAGTAGCATGCACTCTGTTTAGTTGGCCCTACGCTGTGGGGGCGAAAGCAGCGCGACCCCAGCAGTTGTCTCTGAGTTCGCACAGCGTCTATGCGAGCTGTGAGGCTTACCGCTGTGCATCGCGTTAGGCGGCCGCCATATTGCTGTGTCGCACGTAATCAGGCTCTGTGTGCGCAACAGTTCTCAGGGCTCCGGCGCTCATGTGGAGGGAGCCAGCAGGGTCACAGATTGTAGGCAGGGCAGACCGGCACCATCAGCACACGCCGCGGGCTGAGGGAAGCAGGTCCGTCGCTTGTATCCGATGCTGCGGCCCAGTGGGCGGGGCCTGACACCAATGTTTCCTGTATACAGCAGCCGGGTACAGCACGTCCCCGGTCGGCCGCTTCCTCCGTGGTCTTCGTAGTTTCTCTCCACTACGGCCCTGGGCGACCCCAACCTCCCAGACCACAGCAGGGATCTGCCAGCATAGCTTATGGCCCCAGGATCGCGTTTTGGCAGATCTTTGAAGCTGGCGAGGGGGAGTATCGACGGAGCTCTAACAGAGCACGTCCTACTCCATTGCCAGCGTGGCCACGCCCCCTTGGGAAATTCACTAATGTATGTTATGAACCCTCTATAGCCCGCTGGCAGCCGCGGTCCATGCAGGTAACAGAGGTGGGGCGTGTAAGGGGGGATTTCGAGGGACGATGCAGAGGGAAAATTTAATTATTTTTCTAATTTAACCTCGGCATCGTCCCTCGAAATCCCCCCTTACACGGCCCCACCGCTGTTACCTGCACGGACCGCGGCTGCCCGCTGGCCATAAAAGGCCCACTCCAGCGTTAAAGGCGAGGTATAGCCCAGGTACGGCAGGCTATAAAGCTAGTAGAACATTCCTCCTCATCAGGACCGAATGTTCTAATTAGTAAAACAAAGACCTCATGGAGCCCAAGGGAATTGAAATCCCTCGGCTTTGAAGTCTTTGTTCACAGCTGTTGCTGTGAATGTCCTACAGCTAACAGCCGCGCGCAGAGCCACGGCTGTTAGTTTTTGAACATTCACAGCAAGTTGAGCTGTGAAAAGGGGTTGAATCCAGCCCCTGGTTCTCCCCAGCCTGGCTGAACTGCTTTTTGTAGTTCAGCCAAGCCTGGGAGACCCAGAAGCTGTGCAGCATTCACCCCTCCCTCCATCTGAAGCCCTAGTACCACTGAGCTACAGGAGGAGGGAAGAGTGACGGCTGCGTGTGTCGCATACGAGCTCCCGACTTGGGAATCGAGAGTACGCCTAGGAGACAATGCTTGACCGATACCTCAACACGTACACCTGTGACCTCTCATGGAACACGCAGCACCTCCACAGAATATGCCTGAAGCTGGGCACAATCCCAGGTCCTATGCAGAAATGTCGCATGTCCCGCACCGGGGGCACGTCGAAGAGCGCGCTGCATCAAACCTTGACAACCTCTCGAGTGTTAGATACTTGCGACGTAAGTAAAATAACTTAATGAGCTTAAAGCGTGTGCTACTAGCCACCTCTCCAACCTGTGCTACACCCTTTTCCACTCTCCCTCTGTGAGCAGCGATGATAGGTCAGCCATCCATCTGTCTAGGATTTTTGACACCTCAATCCTACTATCCGCCTTGAGGGAGATCAGTCCTCTAGAGGAACCCGGGTCGAGCAGCAGTGCGAAGGTCTGCGTCTCCCCAGGCTCATCTGGGAACGTTGTCCATATCTTGTGAGCTGTGCACGATATTTTCGCGTACTGTAAGAAATGACCATCCGACACTTGAAAACACTCATTTGCATTGTCAAAAGAAAGGAAGGTCCCGTTAAGATACAGGTCCCCAGCTGTCGTGCATCCCCCTTCATGCCACCTTGCGAGGTTCATGACAGACTGTATTTGATGGAAACCCTGGATCCATTGGAGGGGGAGCAACCGAGCGTATGGGGCCTTACGCATTACTATGACAACCGCCCGCTCCCAGGCCCCCGCGACCTGACGGACTACAAACGGGCAATTCGAGGGAGGCTAGGAGCCCATCATGAGGTATCTCGGGAGCTCCGCCTCCACACCCCAGTCTTCCAACAGCGCCTTCTATAGATTGGGACCCTCAGTGCACCACTGCGCTGCATATTGCAGCAGCCCCTCAAGATAATAGAGACCAAAGTCTGGGAGACATAGGTCCCCCGAATCCATATCCAGTTTGTGCACCTCCAGTTTCACCTTACTGCATTTTCCAGCCCACACCCAGGAGATCTGAAAACTATTTAGGGTATCAAAGGCAGATTTTGGGATACAACAAAAGGAGTTCTGGAGAGCATAGAGTCAATGGGGAAGCATAACCATCCTCGCCAAGGTTACTCTCCCCATGATCCAGAGGGGTAGGCGGTTCCAGAACGGAATAGACACCTCCAGTCCATTGATAACTGCTCCCATATTCAAGGCATACTGGCCACCTGTATACCCAAATAGTGGAAATGGTCGCGCTCCCATCGAAGCCCCACATCGTGAAGGGCTGTGCCATCCCCCCTGCGAGTGCTGCCAGTGGTAAAATAACCGACTTCTGGCTATTAACATGGAGCCCCGAAATCGCTCAGAAGGGGACTAACACATCCCAGAGCGCAGGGCCTGCTCCCTCCGGGTGACGAATGTACAGCAATGTCCTTAAGTTATGTTGTAGAGCATTGTGATTGCTGTGCAGCATGCTGAAAAGTTATAATAAAAAAGTTTTATAAGTATCTTTGTTACCTTATATATAAAAAGACATTATGTACAACTGAACGACCCTATTAAAAAAATAATCAGCATAAATAATGTCATCTAGGTGTTTTTGTCCTTGCAATGCTGGAAACTTCTTGCTGCCTGTTTTAATGCTTTGTTAGTTTTTTTTTTTGTTAATTGGGGGGTGGGACATAAATAACAGGAGGGCGGAGGTTGGGAAATAGTACCTGAATTACAACACGAGCAGTGGGCGGACACTAGGGGAGAATCAACAGATGCTAGATTTAGACGGCACACTGAGGTGGTGGTGTGCGGGTGCGGAGGTGATGCTGAATGATACTTTGTTGGTGCTGAGTGATGCTGAGGTGGTGGTGTGCTGGTGGGGAGTTGATGCCTAGCGGACGCTGAATGATACTCGGGTGGTGCTGAGTGATGCTGAGGTGGTGATGTGCTGGTGCGGAGGTGATGCTGAGTGGTACTAAGGTGGTGATGAGTGATCCGAAGGTGGTGGTGCTGCTCTGGTGCTGGTGCGTTGAGAGCCCGACTATTATAAGGTGATAAAGGCTTAGAAGTAGGAAGAGTCAGAGGAGTGAAGCAGTATAATAAAATATGAGACGGCAGCTTGTATTCGATAAGGTATTTGCGACTTGCTACATATACAGAAATAGGGTACTTTTTAATGAGATTGTGAACAGTTGATGTTCCATGACTTTGCTAAGGACTAAAGGGGTGAATGAGGGATATTGTGAGTTGAATGCCAAGAGTTTGTCACCAGATATCATAGTTGAATTGAGGTGCTATGATGTGTATTTATGAACCTGGTTGAGGTAGGCTTGCTGTAAAGTTCAATCCAACACCAAGTAAAAGATAAAAATGTTCTTTAATCCAAGTTGGTCTTCACACCTCAGCCTCCTAGACTTGACTTCAGGTCTGGCTCCTATACAACTGCCCTCACACTTAAATCAATACATTCTAGGCAGGAGTTCAGAGGAGCACAGAGTTCTATAATAAATATGACATATGCTGGAGATTCTCACAGAGGCTGAAGGTACTTACAATGGCTTAAGAAGAAATACTGGTAATAGTTTAGTACAGAATACCACACATCTCCCTCCCAATAATAACACCTAAAGAACTAAGTAAAACTTAAAGAACTAAGAAACATGTTACAGCACTATGTGCAAGGGAAAGCATACAAAAGTGTGATACATAAATAACATTTAAAGCAAAAAATAATCATTCAAATACTTTGGTTTACTACGTAGTCTCGTATTTCTAACTGTACATTCACCGTTTGTAGCCTGACTCTTTTTAGAGCAATCTGAGACCAAATCCTTACTAACATTGGAAGAAAGTTTGGCAACCCTGTTTAGATTCCACACTCTGTGATCTTCTGTCTTGATGGCGTTCTTAAATACTTTGATGACTTTCATAGGCGATAAAAACTTAGAACCTTGAGAAGTGAAACCTTTACGCGGACTACGGATCTTGACCATATCCCCCACACTAACCACTGTTTCTTTCACACCTTTTTTACTATCAAACCATTTTTTGTTCATGCGCATTTTCTTGACTTTTCTCTCAATTCTTTCCTTGTCCCCTTCTACATGTTCCAAACCTAGAGACTTTTTATATGTCCAGAAGGGATACAACATGGTACAAGCCTTCCTCTTACGAAATAACTCAAATGTAGTCCTCCCAGTCATGGAATAAGGGGAAAACCTATAACTCTTCACTTTATTTTGATTTTCAGTTTTACACTTTTGGTTGGACAAAGCCCTTTGAATAGTTTCTTTAAGTACTCGACTAAACCTCTCAACAATTCCGTTTGTTTCTGGGTGGTAAAGAGAAGATTTCTTGTGAACAATCCCTCTGTCACCCAAAAATTTGACCATTTCCTTAGATGTAAATTGGACTCCATTATCAGACAACAAGGTTGAGGGAAAACCTTCTTTTCCAAAAATATAATTAAGAAAAGCTATGACATCCTTAGTTTCTATAGAATTTGTGATTTTTACCTACGGCCATCTAGAGTATACATCTAGGAGCACAATAACATATTTGTCCACACTGGTGTGCCTAATGGGACCTAAAATGTCAATGACAACCTCATCCCAAGCCTCTTTGGGAAGTTGCCTCAATGTCATGGGTTGAACTCGGGGTTTCAATACTTTGTCGCTCTTTCCACACTCTACACATTCTCGCACACATCTTTCCACACATATATCCATACCCTGCCAGGAAGTATTTCCTTTGTTTTGCAAATTCCCGGATGACCTTCATGGGCAAATTCAATAAGTTGCATCCTCAGATTAGCTGGAGGAATTAATCTGGTACCTCTCACTAAGAGACCATTCTGGAAAGCTAGTTCATCCTTCACCCGAAAAAACCCACTAAGTGCTTCATCCACTTTGGAATGTTTGCTCCAACCTCCTGCAATGCCGCACAACACAGCTTGTAATACAGCATCTTTTCCAAGCTCATTTACCCATACATCTTCCTTGATTATGCTTTCATTGACAAGACACGCAGCATAATCATCAAAATCATCTGACTCTTCTCTTCCTTGCTCTTCATTTTTAGGATGTCTTTTATCAACCAAGCGTGAGCAGCAATCAGCTAAGTTATTCTTCACACCTGGAACATATACTACAGAAAACTCAAACTCTTGAAGAGAGACTACCCATTTCCTTATCCTAGAGGATACATTGTCCAGACCTTTCTTTTCAAAAATCTCCCTTAATGGCTTGTGATCAGTTTTAATTGTAAATTTGCAACCCCACAAAAATTTGCGAAGTTTTTTTATTGCCCAAAATATACCTAGCGCTTCTTTTTCTATTACAGAATAATTAAATTCTGCACCTCTCAAACGCCTTGATAAAAATAAAATAGTTTTTTCCACACCTTTATCTTCTTGCATCATGACAGCTCCCAAACCTGCAGAACAAGCATCAGTCATGACCCCAATATCCTGACTGGGATCGAAACTGTTAAGACAAGTAGCTTTAGACAATAGCTGTTTGACTAAAACAAACTCTCGCTCACATTCTGAATTCCAAGTAAAACTCACACCTTTCTTCAAAAGAAGTCTCATATTATGTGTTTCGTCTGCAAAATTGGGTATGAATTTTGTATAATATTCGGACATGCCCAAAAATGTGACTACTTCCTCCATATTACTAGGACTGGCCATACTATTAATAGTATCAACCAACTCTTTCTTGGGTTCAATGCCAGAGCCAGAGATTTTGTGACCTAAGTAATCAATTTCAGTGAGATTTAACTTGCACTTTTTAGCTTTAAGAGTAAGACCATTGTCCTTTAATTTACTCAAAACTTCTCTTACTCTTCTATCATGTTCTTCTACATTGTGCCCAAAGACTAGTATGTCATCTTGGTAGATCTTAATACCTTTGACATCTTTAAAGATATGTTCCATCATCCTTTGAAAAACCGCTGCTGCAGAAATAAGTCCAAACGGCATCCTGAGAAATTTGAATGTCCCAAAAGGAGTAATGAATGCTGTCAGATCTTGAGAGTCAGGATGTAGTTTTATCTGGTGATAAGCTGATGCCAAATCGATGGAAGAGAAGAATTTAGCTCCTTCTAATAAGGACAACATCTCGGAGATGTTGGGCAATGGATAGTGATCCACAACCAACCAGGCGTTGTGAGGTTGGTGTTCGACCCTATTCAGGTCGAGGCCGGTGACTGTTGCTTATACTCACAGTCCAACTCATTTTGTTGAGACTGTTGGTTCTTTCTATTTTGGCTATTTTATCGTTGTCCTCCTCAATACCTGAGAGGAGTACATATCGTCGTAATATTGAAATTCTGGTGAAACCTATTCCGCCATGCTACTCCAAGTGCCATATTCCATGGACATTTTGATGAAAAGTATCGCCTAAAATTGCCGGTTTTGCCTGACTGATCCTGGTGAAAGAAACTTTGCTGTTCTGCTTAAGGTTCCGTTACCACGGATACTTTTGACAAAAAATATTACTTAGAAGTGCCCTTAAATTGCTCGTCTGCCCTGAAGAAGTCCATCTGTCTGGACGAAACGCGTCGGCTGTCCTTTTCAATCATGAATGATTTTTTAATACAACTTGAATAAAAGAAGATAATTGAAGAAAAAAACACTTTGGACATGTATTTGATATTTTGTTAAGTGTCTAGTCTCTGCGGTGTTTAGTGGTGCACCTTTGCAATTGTTTTTAAATTATTATAATCCTGTTTTGGATTGCATCGTGGCAGTGGGTGCATTTACAGTGTGCACACATTTGGTGGGTGACTTCCACCATATTCATATTATTTAGGGATAGCAGGTCAGGTGCTGGCCTATTGCAGGGTTCACTGTCAACATCTTTTGTATCTATACACAACCAACCACCTGTTAAGTTCTCTTAAGTCTATACAAAGTCTAGACTCTCCATTAGCTTTAAGGGCCATAACAACCGGAGCTAACCATTCTGTGGCTTCAACTTAAGTGATGATACCACCATTCAATAATTTATCCAGTTCAATTTTCATCTTATCTTTAACCTTGATGGGCACCCCTCTTACTTTACTAACAACTGGTACTGCATTGTCTTTTAGGTTTATCTTATGAGAATAAACTTTCAAACATCCCAAATGTTCATCAAAAACTTCAGGGAACTCTTTTTCAAATGTGGAACCATTCACTTGCATCTGACTAAGTGGTTCAACTGTTTTGTTGTCTTGATTTTCACACACACCACCAAATTTATCCTCCTTTAACCTCCTAGGAGGAGTTTCATTAGGATCTAGTATGACCCTGAGATCTTTGTGATGTATCCAACTAATCAATGAATCACCCCTCTCAGAGACATATACATTCCCAGTGATGCACTTGTTCTTAAAGTCAATCTTACTATTAAAATATCCTGAAAGTTTGATGGGTTCACCTCCATAACCTTTGGCTTTGATATCAGGTTTGCATAGCATCACCTTATCTTTCAAATGTTCATCATACACACTACTGGGTATGAGTGTAATTTTTGCTCCAGAGTCAAATAACATGCATACAGGGGTGTTTTCAATAAGAACCATATCAAATAGACCACTTATTTTCCCTTCAGAAATCCTCAAAAGTATTTCTTCTACTTCACATTCCTCTTCATACATAACTTCATGTACCTTATTTTTCAAATTGCCACTCCTACAACATTTTGACACATGACCCCTTTTTTTGCATTTCTTACATGTGGCCTTCCACCCGATACAGTCTTTAAAATCGCTATGTGTCCATGTTCCCCACACCTATAACAAGTACCTTGGAACTTCCTTGGATTAACAACATCTCTACTATAACTATTTTTGCTAAATTGTGGAGTATCATTTCTACTTTTATTCTCTTGGTAGGTTGTTGCACTGTTTTGTTTATCTTTGAATCTATTAACAACTTCTACATTTCCTTCTTTATCTCTTTTTTTAAGTTCTGCTACACAAGCTTTGGTATGTTCACATGACTTTGCTATGGTGATTACCTCTGAGAGGAAAGGATTATCTTTTTCCCAACAAGCTTCTTTGATTTTATCTAAAGTGCACCCTGGCATAAACTGATCTTAGTCTTTCTTCATAGTTTGCCCCAAAATTACATGTAGATGCTAATTTTCTTAGTACAGTGACATATAGTCTTCAACATTCTCTCCTGTTCTTTGCACACGTTTTCCAAAACAATGTCTTTCTAAAACTGTGGATACCTTAGGTAAAAAATGTAAGTCTAGTTTTTTTAAACAAATCTCATAATCATTGAGATCATCTGCTTCATCTGTGGACAACTGTGGAAGATGTTGAAAAATCGCTTGTCCTTCTGGACCTAAACAGTGAAGGAGAGACATTTTCCTTTCGGCACTGAGCGAAACGCCACATACCCGAGCATAATGTGAGAAGACATTTTTCCACTGTTTCCAGGGAATGGGAGGATCACCAGGACTCAATAAGAAAAATGGGGGAGGTGGCACCTTTTGCATTGTATACACAAGAGAAAGAAAGAGATACAAGAAAGAAAAGAAAAAGGAAGAGAAAAAATAAATAAACAAACTCCGGTAACCGATTGATACCCGAGAATCCACCTGTAAAGAAGATAGTTAATGCAAGTAATAAGTGAATGTTATGTTTCACAGATAAATGAAATTGTTGTCTTGTACAAAAGTATTTGTAATTGATCGTAATGAAAACGAGATTGACAGGCCAAAAGTGTGCGTGTCACTGAGGTTTTTCTTTGGTTTATATAAATGGAATGTTTCCCACGAAGACAAAGGCTTCCAGAAGAAGAATGTTTAATTATCTTGAAGAAGAGAACTCTTTTGGCGAAGGATTGATCCAGATAGCACTTAAGAAGTACTTACAATGGCTTAAGAAGAAATACTGGTAATAGTTTAGTACAGAATACCACACTGGCCTACCACATAGAGTATATTTCCTTTTTGTGATGTGGGTGCTAGTGGAAGGAATGCTTACAATTATGTGTATCAGGGCATGAGCAGAAGATGGAGGATTTAAAGTTCGAAGGTATGTAGCGCCTGGAAAGGCCACTGCAAGTTCTGGGAATGGATTTGCTGACATGTGATATTGCACTATTGAACACTGTTGGACACGATGTGGGATGAGCACTGGTGGGCAGTGTAAGCTGCTGGCACTGATGTATAAGGATAAAATACCTTATTGACTTTCTTTTGCAGTTTTATATAGCGTGACCTTGGCCCAAAGGAATGAGAGTGCTTTATAGGGAGGCAGCTTGCATTCAAATTGACACCAGTTGCAAGTACTGGACATGAACATATATGAATGCAATAATTCGATTCAGAACAGATTGCATCAGAATGCCAATTTTGTATAGCAGTTTACACCAATCAACCCCTGCAAAAAACAACAAGATGTGCATTAACTGTTTGGATCAAAAACACATTTATTACATCAATCCATCAGTGAAAATGTTAGAGCAAAATTGCGTTTGTCCCTGTTTGTTCACAGTGCCTACCGGAGTGGAAGAGCCAGGGTTTATGCTGAGTGCCAGCAGCGCCATGAAATCAGAACAAATAAACGGGCTGTGCCGGCAAGCCCTGCCGCTCTCGTGACAGTCGTAAAATGTCAGCTTTACCTCTGGTTTTTTGGCAGAACCTCTCCCCGTGGGTTCAGGTAAAAAGGTCAATTGCCCAGAGCTGAGCCAAGACAACTTGCGATGTAATGGTTCGCATTGTAACAACGCGGTCATTGTAACGACCGCGTTGTAAAGGCATGCAATGTAAGGCATGGGATGTTATGGCTGTTTCCCGGCTTGAGTGGTCAGTTACCAGCCCCTTCAGGTTTTTGGAGAGCATTTAATTTCAAGAGGGATGAGTTCCATAGCGTTGTTGCTTAGTCCTCCATCCGTTACAGCTGAATTCTCGATTGTTATCAGTCTTTCAGTCTGAACCTCTTGGATAGTAGCGAGAGGAGTGCGTCTGCTACTAGGTCGGAGTCCACGAGGCCTACTATTTAGTATTGGCCACATACTGTGGTTTGTTGAGGTCGATGGACACAAATCTTTTCTCCTTTCTTCCAGCAAGGGGCGGCAGAAGTACTGTTCTTGTTCCTTGAACTGCTAGGACAGGTACTGGTTGTCTGTAAGAAGGTCCAAATTCCTTCTTGTCCGCAATCTTTTCTCTGACTAGATCCCCAACTTTTGGAATCCAGACAGGCCTTGCTGGGACCGCCGATTTTTCCCCAGTGGTGGTTGGCTGTAGGAATACGTTGCTTTGTTTCGTTCTTAACTCATTCAGTTCCTGTAAAATAGCCAAACGATCTTTGATATCAAATGGTTTATTTTCCACCACTGTGCCTACGTGTTCAAGGTCTGGTACCCACATTCTTGTCCCAAATAGGACCTCATATGGAGTGACCCCCTAGAGAACTTCTTGGCAAATTATTCAATGAGCGTTGGACCCCATTAAGGTGTTTGACCCACCCATCACCCGAACCTAATACCCTAGCTGTTATAGACTGCTTTATGTCCCGGTTTTTCCTTTCCACAACAGAATTTCCCTCAGGATGAAACGGAGAGGAGTACCGCAATGCAACGCCCAGACTGGCCATGGCTTCTTTGTAAGCCCGAGAGCTAAACGCAGGACCCTGGTCAGAATGTAGCGTGCCTATTGCGTATGTGCCGATAAAGACTCGCAAATCTTTTATAACAGTTCGAGCGTCAGCCGAGCGCTGAGGCCATAACCATAGGAACCTAGATTCATTATTTGTGGGAATGCCTTTGTCCAGTAGGACGCAGGCGCGTAGATAGTCTAATGCTGTCTAACAATGGTGTCTGTACTGGGTTGCCGCATTCGCAGCATGGTGTCTGGTGGCTCTCTCGCTGTATTTTATAGTCTAAGCAGTTGTTGATGAATATGTGAATTTCTGTATTCATTCCAGGCCACCAGTACATCTCTTTTAACGTCAAAATTGTTTTAGAGATCCCTTGATGTGACCGACCCTCCCCCAAATGTGTTTCATAAATCAAGGCTGCTCTACGTTCCATGTTTGGAATTACCCTATCCCCCACTCCAGGGATTCGAGCAAAAGGAACGTTGTTTGCATCAATTACATAAGAGTACTTGAGTGGAAACTTTTTTGGTAACGCTGCACTGCTGCCTTTGCTTGAAGCATTGACAGCCAACATTATCTCACCGTCTATTTTTGTTTTTGAACGAGTGATCGCAGCTACGGAAGCCGTCTGCACAGCCCCCTTTGCGGCTTCGTCAGCCAATGAATTCCCTGCAACGTGAACACCATCACGTTGATGACTCAGTGTGTGGATCACGTGAGCCTTTGGTAGTTCGTTTTTCAACTCAACTACTTGTTCCCAAAGCATTTTGTGCTTTATTGTGCCACCTTTCGCATCTTTGGAACCATTTTCAAGCCAGTTTTGTATATAGTCATTATACGACTGAACACAGTAAAAGGAATCGCACACTATCAGTGTGGGGAATTCTCGACCTGTACTTTCAAGTGCCAGTTTGAATGCTTGTAGTTCAGCTCGCTGAGCTGTACAATCTCCTAGAGATTGAGTTTTTGTGACCATAGGTCTGAATATGCCATTTCGCATGCGACCTTTAACGATTGCACACGCTGCACTGTAAGCTTGCTTACTCCCTGTTGCGGGCTGTGTGGATCCATCAGTGTAAATTATGAATTCGTACTGATCGAGAGGCAGAATTTCAGTAGGCAGAGGACATTCTTGTTCATATTGCAGGAATGCCTGTGTTTTTAAATCTGGATCAAAAACATATTCAACATCTGTTGCAGCAAGAGAATTATCCCATTGTATCCATCTTGGATGTAATGCTTTAGCATTTGGAATGCTTGCTTTTGTGACCGCTTCTAAAGCTGGTACCGGGGTTACGACAATAATGCGTTTCCCTTGGGCTAAGGCTCTTTCTTTTGCTACAGCGGTTTGAACTGCTGTTAGAATTTTTCAGTTGAACTGAAGCGCATTTCCGCTTGTGTGTACAAATGAGATTTGTATGCTATTGGTATTTTCTCACCCTCATTGAAGGTTAAGTAGGTGAATCCGCATTGACCCGAAATTATTCGGATCACCAAATTGCGTTGACTTACGCATGTTTGTAAGTGATTTGTTGCTAACATGTTAGCCTGGAGTGAACGCAAGATTTCTGTGTGTTCCTGTGTCCAGTTTTTGATCGAAAAATCAGGTTTGATTAATGCGTAGAGAGGTTTAACCCTTTCTGCATAATTCTTATATGTTCTTCCAAAGTTTAGGAAACCCAGGATGGATTGTAAGTTTTTTTAGCGTTTTTGGAGGTTGGAGCAGCGCACACATTTCTAAAAAGTTAGCTGCCAAGCTCTTGCCTTCACTTGAAAGTTCATATCCTAGAAATAGGACATTGAGATGGGCAATTCTGGAGTTTTTAAAGTTGAACTTGTAGCCCTCAGAGGCGAAACCCAGTATAATGGTGCTCACCCTGTTCAAGTGTTTTTCCAGGTCATCTGTCAGATAGATGTCATCGACATAGGACAATGCCTCATTGTCATAAATTTGTAGTAACTCCGTTACCCTCGCTGAGAATAAACCTGGGCTGTTCTTGAACCCTTGAGGGAGTCGACAAAAGTGACGCTGGGTCCCCATTATGGAGAATGCTGTGAAGTACCTGCTTTCAGGTGCTATGTTTTGACAAAAGAAACCATTTGAGATGTCTAATGTTGTTTTATATTTTTTACGCACAATGTTATTCATTAATGCTGTGCTATGTGCATTTTGCACTGCAAAAGTTTTAGAACAAGTGTTTAGGTGTCTGTAGTCCAAAACTAGACGATATGTATTGTCTGGTTTGGAGACAGGAAACAAAGGATTGTTCTTTGAGGAGGTGCATGTTTCAATCACCCCTTGATATTCAAGTTGATCTAAGATCTCCCTGACCTGTTTTTTAGCTTCTTGCTTTATTGGATACTGCCGTTGTGCAGTTGGTTCATGTTTCAGATGTATTTTATGGTGAGGTGAGTCCTCATCCCATCCTACATGATTTTTATATAATGCTGGGGCCTGGGCCACTGCCCATTTCCTGGCATATGTATATTTTAGGTGAATTGGAATATGGTTGGAGAAGGCAGGCATAATAATGTCCTCGCCATGTGGGCACTCCCTGACAAATTGTGGTGGTCAGTCTTTTTCTGCTAGAAGTATGTCATAGCCCTTTGATAGTCTTTCCCAAAAAAGTGCTTTCACCTGTCTAGGTTTATCTCCCTCCATCCGGAGAGTTATTTCATATAACTTTTGTGGAGTACTAACCCTGGTGTCTACAGTCTCAACTGTGATGTACTCATTCAAGTCCACTATCTCCAGAAGTTCCTTCAGGTTCTGGCGAACTATTGTGACTTCTGCTGCACTGTCCAGCATTGTCTGAGCCCATTCTCCGTTCTTGAGTTGTGTTCTCAGTATTCTTGGCATGTCTGTTCTTTAGACCTGCTACTTTCTTTTTGGAGAATTGAGGTTTTGCTTTAGTTTTTGGAGCGTGTTTGCCGTCTTTCGATTTCACGCGTTCTTCTCTATGTTCTGATCGTCCTCTTCTTTCCGAAGTCTGTGATGAGATCTGAAAGGGACGAGAGGAACGTGTATCAGTATCTTGATACCTATCAGGTGTTCTCAAATTATCCCTATTCCTGAGGTTATACCTCCTTTCAGAGGGCTCCTTTTGAGGAGACCTACCTCGAGATTGAGAAAGTTTCTCATTTGAATTTTGTTTATTAGTCTCCCACTTCTTTTTAGAAGATGTAGGAGTTTGTTTAATAGAGTCCTTCTCAGGACTTTCAGATAACTTCGGCTTCACTGGTCTTCCACCCAAACTATCTCTGCCTAATTCTGCATAAGATTGTTCAATTATTCTGGGTAGCTCAGTTTGATGTTCTGTAACATCAAATTCCCTTAATTTTTAGCGGATCGCAACTGCTGCTTCCTCCCTTTTAATATTAGATAATATTATTGTTGAGACCTGGTCGAAATTTTTCAGTAGTTTCATACCTAAATTTAGAGCAGGCTCTGCCCCGTATTCGTTTTGAATTTGTTTCAGGACATCAGGTATTACCGCAATTGACGGAATGCCATGTGTTTTAGTATAGATGGCAGCAAAGACTGAGCCCCAAGTGGTGCAGTCTTCCAGTTGTGGTGTGATCCCCATTGGTAAACTGATTGTCAGTATTCTGTGTTTCTCATACGGGCTAGTATTTGGAAATACTGCTTCGATTTGAGTAATTGTTTGAGCTATCCAGAATGGAATTTGCTCACGTTTTGTGGGCATTTTACCCATGACTGCGAATAGAGTCTGTGGTGTAATTTTTAGTGTATTCCCCTGTTGGGGAGTTGGATTTGGAATTGTTAATGGTTGCTGGACTGTAAAAGTCTGCATGACATATTGGACCAATTATCTGTAGATTTTTATTAACTCTGTGAGTTGAGTAAGTAAATCCTCGTCTGACATCTCTTCAATGTCAGGATGAGGTGTGTAGCCGGCTAGAATCGGCCATGTTGCTCCTGGTCTACCTAGTGGACCGAGCCTGGTAATGTTTTTGTGATGTTTTAGGGCGCCTTTAAACCAGAGCTGATGCTCCTGGTATGTTAGTGGAATTTCAATATCCTCGAAAGGAATGTATTCCTCTGGTGGATCATCTTCTTTGTAGAAGTGAAACATGTGTGTTACTGAATTGGATTCAGGAAATATTATCCATGAATAGAATACCTCTGTCTGAAAGGATTCATGTGCCTCTATCACGAAAACTGCTCTACCGCCTCTTGGTGGTAGGCCATGTTTTATGAGTTTTAGAGTGATGGCTCTTCTTAAGTTTGGGGCGATGTTTATGACACCCTCCTCGGTTTCATTTAAACCTGTAATGTTAAAAACTGCTGCTTGGGCTGGATCAGCCGCAGCTCCACTGTTTCCGGCGTCATTGTCGGAATCAGGCATTTTTGTTTTTTGAAAAATGTAGAACAAGTTTCAAGGAAACAAAGATTAGGTGCACAATATTTTGGAACACTGTATCCTTCAACGTTGAGCAAACCAAACAGCTAATATATAGGGTGTTTCCCTATGTAGCCGTGGTGGATACTTAACCCTGCCCACTCCAGACGTCTTTTGGAGTATATGGGTAGGGGTCTCTGAGAGAAAAAGCACGGCTGAGTTACTCAGTATCTAACGTTGAATTACCGCCTTACCAAACCGTTGGGCGCCATGTAGTGTAGCTCCTATTTCCCTAATAGGCTCTGCGCATTGGAATAATATATCCTATAGGTTTGACATAGGACTAAGGTCAGTATGTCCCTATCGAGTATATTAAACTTAATTACTTGTGCCAGCTAGCTCAGAGGCCACTAGAAACTCCTTGGATAACAAGAAGGGAGTAGTTTCTGGCAGCCGCAAAACATGACCACTTTGTTTCCCTTTAGAATCAGAACGTGTCCCAGAGTCGTGGAAACAATAGATAACTATTTCACTCAGCTCAATCGTGCATGCTTAGTTTTCTCCAAGTTACACAGAAAGAAATAGATGGGCGTTTCAATAAAAGATTTATTGAACAGTCTTGTTTCTGGTGTAAGTAAAATGTGCTGTTACGATCACAAGACAGTATGCGAGATAAATAATGTACAGGGTGAGCAGTAGAAATAAATAATACTGCGATAGCATTATCTTTTAGTATATATGCATTTACATAAATAACACAGACTAAAAATGCGAGTACTCATACGATGCGTTTCTAATCTAGTTCTACCCCAATGTACCTAACCTAGGTGTAGGGAGAGGTATGAAGTAGGTGAAGTATTCCTTACTATGGTATACTAAGAGTATGTTAAGCCTAGTATGCCAAGAGTCCCTCTAGGTTCTTGTCAGCTCCATACCTGAAGAATGAGAGAGGTAGGAATCTCTTTGCCAGACTCGAACTCCAACACCCCGCAAGGGAAGTCAGATCACTGGAAGCTGGACTCTCTGCGTGCAGGGATGACAGCGTCTTCTCAGTGCGTCAGGCCGGGAAACGGGCTCCTCTGAAGTCGAGGTCTCCTCTAGTTTACAAGGGCTAGGGAAGGTATATTTATACCTGAGAGGTACCTCAGAATGTTAGTATTGACGTGAGTCGGACAGCGAAAGACGTCATGAATGAACCCCTAAGGAATAATGGTTCATGCATAATATATGAGTCCTTGAAGAAATCAATAGTCCTGGGCTAGGGAAACTCCCGCAGCCTAAGGGTCTGTTCTTCATGAACTCGTTGTGACGTTAGGGTGGACGGATGTCAGAGACCATGCCTGTATTTGGAGTGCACGGTTTAATGCCTAAATAAGGGCTGGGATTTTATGCCTATATAAAGGCAGGGCTAATTGTGCCTATATAAGGACATGATACTGGAAAGCCCGTTTATGGACACCCTAAGAGGAATACAACAGTTGGGGCTCTTCAATGATTCCCTCACTATCACCCTCCAACTGTGCCTCTTATCTCTCCATAGCCCCTCTGTCACATGTATTTCAGTTGTTGTATAGCACCTCTCATACCGGTATTGGGTGTCAGAGCACATTCCACCACACTCATACAGAGACAATGAATCATACGTGTGTTAATCAGTGTATAGAACATCTTACATAAGACAAAGGGGACTACAGGGTGTAGTATTCAGATGTCATCCATTCTAGTAATACAAGTAGGCATTTTTTAAGAGTGCTTGGTCTGGAGAAGTGTAGGAAAGTGCCCCATTTTGCATAGTTATCCCCCACATTTTGCCTGACACATGATGCACTTTGACTTGGTGTGCCCTGGATCCCTGCCAATCCGGTTCCCAGGGCCTGTGTTCTTTCCCAAAGCTGTACCTTTGTACCCGTAAGCCACTGGTAAAAGGTACCATGAGTACCAAGGGCACTGTGACCAGGAAAGGCCTCTAAGGGCTGCAGCACCTATTGTGCCACCCTTAAAGGCCCTGTACCTTTGTTGCGGTGATTCTGCACCTACACAGAACTATGCGCAGGAAAACAGGACCTCGGTGTATAGGGGTGTACCAGCCTACCACCTTAGTGCCCAAAATCCCAAAACCGACTAGCTATAGTGTCTCATTCGTTCTCCAAAATCGAGAAGCCACAAATGATTAGACAACCCAGAACACAACACTCCTGACTCTCTCAGGAATCGCGGTGACAAGACATACCCTTTCGCTCGCTCACTCGTACTTGTCCACAGATAAGAATTGGCAGAGTCACTGTAATAGTTCAAAATGTTTATTTTAACTATCGTGCTCTATAATACAGTATACGAGCCACTACCAGCAGCAAAATGCATAAACTCAGAACAATTAGCATTGTTACAATTCCATAGATTACAAAGGGGGATGTCATTATATAAAGACAGTGGAAAAAGGACTATAAGGCCTAACCACCCTCCCCTTGAGTGGAAGAAGTTTAGTATAAAAAAGAAGATCTTTGGGCTTTGTCAGCAGACCCCATACCTTAAAGCCTAGATGTAAGGTTTACATCATAGGAACAGCATTGCTCTTTCCCATGGAAAGGGCTCTCTCCAAGTGAGTTTTAAAACAACATGCATCCCCGTAATATCAAAGCAGGAGTCTCCAGCAGTGCAGCTGTGTTTAGAATGTTATGTCTAGGTGCTAGGGACTGACCAGAACTGAATAACAAGGGGCATTGTTTATCGACCTTGCACATCGTGTTCAGCCATCCAATCAAGTAGGTCGAAGGAACAAACGTGCTCCTCGTAATCTGATGCTTCCAAAAGCATAACCGGACAACTCGCGTGATATTCGATGAAACTCTGATGCAAGAGGTTCTGTGCAGTGGCACAGATATCCCATTCAGCCAATACTCCAAGTGCTGCTGCACGCGCCATACAGCCATCCCCAGAACAAGCCTGGTCATGGGCCACTAAGGGACCCATTAACTGGATAAAATCCGGGACTGGACATGACGTATTGGAGAAGCATAAATCCATAGCCCAATAAAAGGGGCACCGGCGACAGTAGAAAACTGGTTGCACGCAAGTAAAGTAGGCAAAGGGAAAAGTTAATCCATAACTCACGCCAAGCGTTGCTAATTGCAGGCATCCAAAAACCTCTTGCATTCGATCACGGGACAGTTGCAATTGGCCTGGTCTGCACATTACCACAAGATGAGCAGCCATTGCGCAGCAGCAGCAGAAGAAGCAGGATTCCACCAGCTAACGCTAGCAATAAAGGGAATCCTCCGAAGACGCTGGAAAAAATAGAATGAATAAAAGCCGGTATTACTACAAATATCGTCTGAAAAGAAGTCACAAGGCCTGCTCCTACCTGTTTAAAAAAATGTGCAAGGCCTTTAGTGTCGGACGCATTAAATATCTGGTGTATAAGCTCCCCAAAGTGGAGTGGGAGGTTAGTGTTCAGAAGTGACTGAATCTGACTAGATGTTCTATCCACCTGTAACTCGAAGGTCTCTCGAGCTGAAGTGAGAGCCACTTCTTGTTGGAACAATAGCGCTTTTAGCCTGCTCAATTTGTTGAAATCTGTTTTCAAAGTCGGAATGGAAGGCCAAACGGAACTATCTGCATTCCCATGCGGGGGCGTAAAAAGCACATTGCTACAACAAGTAACGCGCTGTGAAACAGTTACTAAATACGGGACTCCTGCCCCTAAACCACAGCAGTCTTGGTTGTTCAAAATAAGATGTTATGCTATGTTATAATGGTTTATAAAGCGCACAGCTGCCCCAGCAAAGGAGCGTCCCGGCGCTGAAGCAGAAACTGCAAGGCTACTGACCGGAAGACCAGCCTATAGCGGAGGGAAAAGGTACGTTTTGATTGCCTTACGAAATGCCAGATAGTTGTTGATGCTGCGAATATGAAAAGGTAGCGCGTTCCAAAGTTTGGCTGCCAAAGTGCAAAAGGAACGCCCGCCGGCATGAGCCCTCCTCACCCGAGGAACAACCACCAGATGCTGCCCCATCGACCGAAGTTGCCGGGCAGGAATATAGGATACAAGCAGTTTGGCCAGAATACCTGGCGAAGAGGAGTTTAAAATTTTAAACGTAATGCAAAGAGACTTAAACTCTATGCGTTTGGCCATAGGCAGCCAGTGTAGCCGGCGGATAGCGCTCGTGGTGGAGCAAGTTCTAGGCAGGCCGAGAAGGGTTCTGGCAGCAGCATTTTGGACCCTTTGCAATCTCAGAATTTCAGTCTTATTCGTCCCCAAATAGAGTGAACTAGCGTTGTCTAATCTAGACAGAATGGAGGCCTGAACGATAACCTACCTTACGGACGGGTCGAAAAACCCCAGCAGCAGTTTAAGCCCTCACAGTAAGCCGAAACAGGTTCCTGCCACTTTCTTAGTTTGAGTCTGGAAGCTAAGGGCGGAGTCCACCCAGACACATAGATTTTTTACCACCTGTTTGGGGGTGGGTGCACAACCCAGGGTGGCGGGCCACCAGCGTTCGCTCCAAAGCTCAGGATCTCTCCCTACCAGCAAGACCTCGGACTTGCTGGCATTGAGCTGGAGACAGTTGGCAGTCATCCACTCAGCGACAGCCTCGAGGTCGCTCCGAAACTTATAAGCGTCCCGTGCGGAGTCGTCAGAGAGTGCGACAACCAACTGTGTGTCATCTGCATATGATACTGCTGTGAGCCCTCTGCTCTTGGCCACCACTGCTAACGGTTGGACATATAAGTTGAAGAGCGTTGGGCTAAGAGCTGAGCCCTGTGGCACCCCGTGTTTGGTAGTATGGGTCCTAGAGGCAAAAGGGGGACCTATTACCTGGAAGGTCCTCTCAGCAAGAAAGGAGGTGAACCAATCCAGGGCAGAGTCCACAATGCCCACCTCCTCCAACCGCTGCAACAGAATCTGATGGGAAACCGTATCAAACGCGGCACTGAGATCTAATGGGATCAGTGCTGAAGTGCGACCCTCGTCAAGAGCCCCCCTCAGATGTTCAGTCACCGCTAAGAGAGCAGACTCCGTGCAGTGACCTGGACGAAAACCATTCTGGAAGGGGTCCAGTATGTTGTTATCCTCCAGGAATTGAGTCAAAATCGAATTAATATAGGCCTCAGAGATCTTAGAGACCCACGGCAGTAAAGAGATGAGACGAAAATTCTCTGGTTTCGCTGTGTCGAGGTTGGGTTTTTTTAACAAAGGAACCACCCTAGCTTGCTTCCAAGTCCTGGGGACAACTGCCGTAGATAGAGAGAGATTAATCACCTGGCCCAGAGGTGTAAGGAGCACAGGTAATGATTTCATGAATTGATCAGGCTTAAGGGGGTCAGCCGGGGACCCGGATTTGATCTTCCTACAGAGCACAGACAGCTCGTCCTGAGAGTTTGGCGGGAAGGCAGCCAGAATGTGCCTAGGAGGCAATCTAGACACAGGGACAAGACACATAGCTGTTTGAGGAAAGGTCTTATAGATATTATCCACCTTCTTAACAAAGAAGGAGGCAAGAACCTCACATTGCTCATCCGACGATATCAAGGTTCTATGGGAGCTGCCGATGATTTAAGATCTTTCAATATCGAAAAAATACTTTTGGAGGGATTGCTACTGTTCCTAATTTCGTCCGTAAAGTAAGCTGTCCGGATAGCCCTGTGATATTTTTTTGTGGCTGCCTGATAACACCCCTTCAGATTAGGATCATACTCCCGTCTCCATGCTCGCTCCCGCTTTTTGCAAACTTTACGCAGGGCGGTGAGCTTATCGTTGAAGCAAGGACTAGATTTGGTGTTACGACTTTTAGACCACTTTGCAGGGATAAGGGAGTCCAGGGAGCGGAGGATCCAATCAGATAATGCTCTGTCGGCCGCTTCCGGATCATCTGGCATACTAAAAGTGGTTGTAGCAAGGAGGCCGTGAAATTGATTAATATTTAATTTGTGCCAGGGACGCCTAAATAAGAGCTTCTGAGACACCCTCCGGGCGGGCCTAACCCCGAGAGTGACATAGATATTAAATAATGATCGGACCAGCACACCGGAATAGGGGTATGGACCGTAAGAGAAGAGAAGAAAGATTAGAAAAAACTGGGTCCAACAAATGGCCCGCGGAGTGAGTGGAACCATTAACCCGTTGGAACAACTGGCACGCCGCAAGATCGGCTAAGAAATTGCCCATTTCCATATCCTGTGAACTGTCAAGATGCAGATTCAAATCACAGATGATGCTGAAATTAGCGGCTCTCATAGCCAAGGGGCTTATAATATAGATGAGTGCAGCCCTAAACTCTTTAGAAGGTCCTGGCGGGCGGTATATTAATAGCCCGGACAAGGTGTAGTTGGCGCTAAACGCAATCCCAAAGCGCGCGCATTCACATCCGACCAAAGACTCTTTGACAAAAGTACAAGAGTAGCAGGACTTAAAAACGATTGCAATACCGCCCCCTCTAGACTCTCTATTCAGAGTCACAATACTAAAAACCCTGGGGAAGCGCCAAACCTGGTATAGCCACCATGTCCGCTGACAGCCACGTCTCTGTTTAAAAAGAGAGCATCAGGAGATTCATCCTGTAGCAGATCATAGATATCCGAGAAATGTTTAGCTAAGGAGCGGCAGTTGAGGCTTAGGAGTTTCATATGAGGCGTGGTACTAGAAAGGGGACAGAGGGGTGCAGTGGTCGCCCAGGAATTTAATCCGCAGTTTATACAGCAGAACGGGCTCTCGGGAAGGCTGCCCAGAGGGTGACTGCCGTTAGTAAGCAGGGTAAAAACGGGAATTATTGATGGTACTGGAGTCCCTTTCATAAAACAAGCTAGATTAGGCGCAGATACATTACATGCGCCGTGTAATTTAACGTGTTTACAAATTAGGGAATGTCCTACTGTGGAATCGCAGTCCTCCCCTGTTAGGAAGACCTCCTTATCTTCCCGTTGACATCTGTAAGTGAAAGGTAGGGACCATAATTCATGCAAAAATGCACTACCCAGGGTTTCAAAGCGGCCAATTGGAACATGTTGCATGCAAGATTTAAATTGAAACAGTGAGAATGGGAGAGAAATAACCCCATGAATTAACCAAACCGCTGAGTCCGTCTCCGCCACAGAGAATGGCAAGGGCTCCAATTGTTCAATGTGCAAAAGCGTGTATGTAGCATCTTTCATGGAAATAAAACGCTGTTTATCAGTGAGATTAAATGGTAAAAACAGAGCAGAAGCATTCAAATAATCCCATGGGACCTTTCCTATTTTAAGGGTCTGTAACGTCCATGCAAACTGCATAACCATGATATAACACAGATACATCATTCTGAACAATATCAATAACAGAAGAAACAATGTTATTCAATGTATAAATGCGAGAAGAAAGTGTATTGATGCTATTGTCGACCACGGCAAGGACTTTTTCCGAATTTGCTTGATCAATTTGGCGCAAACGAAAGGCTGCTTCCATCTGCGAAAGTTTCCAAAATTAATTGTAAGCCGCCAGATATAAACCTTTTAGATCTGGGAACCCTGGGTCCTAAGATAAAATCAGCCAAATTGATGTCACTCGACAAGAGCGACAGGTGTTGTTCCACTGATGATAGGGTGGAATGTTCCAACCATTGTTGGCATAACTTATGTACCGAGTATGTGGTGACCGAATATGATCGTGGATAACGAGGGTCCGGTCAAGTCTGTGTAAAACCAGGTGTTACATTATAAAAACGCAATTGACATGCCATCTGATTTCCGACGGCGGTGAACGCTGTCAAGTCACAGCTCTCAGGAGCCAGATTGTGACTGTAGAAACCATTGGATATGTCCAGTGTAGTTTTGTATATTTTACGAACCAGGTTATTCACCAGCGCAGAGCTGTGTGTAGTTTGCACCTCAAACGTGCGACAACGACTATTCACATTTCGGTAATCCAACACAATGCGATATGAACCGTCAGGCTTTGATACCGTAAAGAGAGGATTATTCATCGGTGATGTACATGATTCAATCACACCCTGATATTCCAACTGTGTTAGAATGTCACAAACGTGCGCCTTAGCCTCGCGTTTGATTGGATATTGCGGTTGTGGCTGAGGCGTAGACCGTAAAGGTATCTCATGTGCAGGTGAATCTATATTCCAGCCTACCTTATTACGGTACACCGCTGGGGCAAGGGCCAAAGCCCACTCAGCTACTAAAGCCTTTGCATGCTCCTCAGGGACGTAAAACGAAAAACTCGGAAGCATCACGTCCTCCTCTTTAGGAGCAGATAACACAAATGGTGGAGGCCAATCGGCCTCTGCCAACAAAATGTCGTATGAGGAGGTTAGATTGTCCCAGAAAACCGCTTTGATTGGACGCTGCACATCACCTTCAATTCGGAAAATAATTTCATAGAGTCTATCCGGGGGGGGGGGGGGGGCGGGCAACCCGGGTATCTGCTGTTTCGACTGTTATGAATGTATCAGTTGCTGTTGCCTCCAGACAGGGACGCAGTGCCTCCCGCACTATGGTAACTTCCGCTGCGCTGTTGATCAGAGTCACTGCCCATGTCCAGGAGTCGTGTTCTCACCGTCTGAGGCATACCTCGCTGTTAAAGCAGCAACTTTATTCTTCTGATACGGGGGTCGAAAACGAGGCAGGTCCTCTTGTTTGGCTTTAACGTCAAACTGTCGAGGCTGATCTCGTCCCTGTGGATTAGTTGGACCTTTGCCACGATCCTGGCGCTCCCCTCCACCAACTTGAGAGTCCGATGTGTCTTGTAAAGAACGAGGTGAGCGCTGATCAGGGATTTGAAAACTATCGGGAGTCTTAATTTTCGCGCGGTCGCGCAAATCATAAGTACGCTCAGAAGACTCGGGTGTCGGTGAACCAGCATGCGAACCTTGCTTCTGCTGTTGCTGCCCCTGTTTTTTATTTTTCCAGTTCTTTTTAGGAAAGAACGGGCGCCCGTCTTTATCAGGTTGGGCCTTTTGTGTTTGAGATTGCGTCTGCGTTTGAGTAAAAGGCTTAACTCCCAGACTATTGCGGCCAATGGTTTTATAAGCCTTTGCAATAATCTTCGGTAATTCTCGTGGCTTATCTGCGTCTGCGACAGCCTCCAAGCGGTTAGCCACTTGTAAGCTCACAGCATCACCCTTGACATTAGCAAGGATCATATCAGCAACCACGTTGAACACCCTCACCAGTCTCATCCCTAATTCCAGAGCCGCCTCGGCTCTGTGTTCATCCTGAACACGTTTGATCACAGAAGGGAGTACGGTGACATTAGCAAGGATCATATCAGCAACCACGTCGAACACCCTCACCAGTCTCATCCCTAATCCCAGAGCCGCCTCGGCTCCGTGTTCATCCTGAACACGTTTGATCACGGAAGGGAGTACGGTCATGGAGGGAGTGCCGAAACACTTCGAATATACCGCTGCAAACACCTTTCCCCAGGTGTTACAATCAGCCAATTCGGGAATCAAGTCTTTAGGCAAACTTATGGTTAAGATCCTGTGTTTCTCCACAGGAGTGGTATTCATAAAAATTGCTTCGATTTGTCCAAATTTCTCAGCAAGCCAATAAGGTAACTCATCCTTATTTTGTGGACGCTTGCCCATTACAGAATTAACCATAAGTGGACTGATGGTTACACCACCAGGTCCAGCGGGTTGCGCAGCAACGCCAGGTGGTCCCACCTGAAAGTTGCGCGACATGAACTGTATGACAGCTCGATGTACGCGTATCAAAGAAGTATGTAATACGCGGAGCTCTGCAAGCGTTGCAATTGTAACGTGGGTGTGGGGTATACCCAGCCAAAACGGGCCATGTGGCCCCCTCTATCGATAAAGGGCCTAAACGGACCTGCGTTATTGGGTGAGGCAGGGCGCCATTAAACCAAATTTGGTGTTGCCAAGCTGTAAGCGGAACTTCAAGAGTTCTATAAAGTCCATATTTGCGCGGAATCGCGGTGGCAGTATACTCGTGAAAAAAATGGTCTGTTCCGTTGACTGCCGGGAAGGTGACCCACACTAAATCGATTTATTCCAACTCTTTTAGGACTAAATTGGCCACACAGGGTGATGATCACTGGAAAGAGACCATTGATTTAAAATCAATCTGGGGCACAAAGCCTTGGCAGGTTCAGGGAACTGAGGCTCTGCATCGTGCCTGCCTAATCCCGGCTCAAATTTTATTTTTAAATGATACAGTGTATCAAACCACGTGCTTTGGTCTGGCAACTGTAAAAAATTTGAATATCCCATCCATTCCGTCTTTGGCGGAATATGACAATTGGCGTGCTCAAACGAATTATACTATCGATGCATTGCGGGCTTTGTTTCAAAATGACACTTTTAATGTCTCAGAAATTGATTCATCCGGTTGGTTGGTGTGGCAAACCAATTCAAATGCATGTCAATTGCGTTTTTATAATGTAGCACCTGGTTTCACACAGACTAGACCGGACCCTCGTTATCCACGTTCATATTTGGTCACCACATACTCGGTGGGTAAGTTATGCCAACAATGGTTGGAACATTCCACCCTATCATCAGTGAAACAACACCTGTCGCTCTTGTCGAGTGACCTCAATTTGGCCAATTTTATCTTAGGACCCAGGGTTCCCAGATCTAAAAGGTTTATATATGCGGCTTACAATGAATTTTGGAAACTTTCGCTGATGGAAGCGGCCTTTCGTCTGCGCCAAATTGATCAAGCAAATTTAGAAAAAGTCCTTGCTGTGGTCGACAATAGCATCAATACACTTTCTTCTCGCATTTATACATTGGATAACATTGTTTCTTCTGTTATTGATATTGTTCAGAATGATGTATCTGTGTTATATCATGGTCAAAATCAATTACGATCAGTTATGCAGTTTGCATGGACGTTACAGATCCTTAAAATGGGAAAGGTCCCTTGGGATTATTTGAATGCTTCTGCTCTGTTTTTACCATTTAATCTCACTGATAAACAGCGTTTTATGTCAATGAAAGATGCTACATACACGCTTTTGAACATTGAACAATTGGAGCCCTTGCCATTCTCTGTGGCGGAGACGGACTCCGCGGTTTGGTTAACCGCGGCGCGAATTCCGCCTTTAATCAGTGGGCGGGGCCGCGTCGGCCAACGGACGTGCGCAGCACTACGGAGGTAGTGCTCGCGACGGCCGTTGGCCGACGGACGCATCGAAGGGGTTAATTCATGGGGTTATTTCTCTCCCATTCTCACTGTTACAATTTAAATCTTGCATGCAACATTTTCCAATTGGCCGCTTTGAACCCCTGGGTAGTGCATTTTTGCATGAATTATGGTCCCTACCTTTCACTTACAGATGTCAACGGGAAGATAAGGAGGTCTTCCTAACAGGGGAGGACTGCGATTCCACAGTAGGACATTCCCTAGTTTGTAAACACGTTAAATTACACGGCGCATGTAATGTATCAGCGCCTAATCTAGCTTATTTTTTGAAAGGGACTCCAGTACCATCAATAATTCCCGCTTTTACCCTGCTTACTAACGGCAGTTATCTTATTTTGAACAACCAAGACTGCTGTGGTTTACGGGCAGGAGTCCCGTATTTAGTAACTGTTTCACAGCGCGTTACTTGTTGTAGCAATGTGCTTTTTCCACTCCCGCATGGGAATGCAGATAGTTCCGTTTGGCCTTCCATTCCGACTTTGAAAACAGATTTCAACAAATTGAGCAGGCTCAAAGCGCTATTGTTCCAACAAGAAGTGGCTCTCACTTCAGCTCGAGAGACCTTCGAGTTACAGGTGGCTAGGACATCTAGTGAGATTCAGTCACTTCTGAACACTAACCTCCCACTCCACTTTGGGGAGCTTATACACCGGATATTTAATGCGTCTGACACTAAAGGCCTTGCACATTTTTTTAAACAGGTGGGAGCAGGCCTTGTGACTTCTTTTCAGACGATATTTGGAGTAATACCGGCTTTTATTCATTCTATTTTTTCCAGCGTCTTCGGAGGATTCCCTTTATTGCTAGCGTTAGCTGGTGGAATCCTGCTTCTTCTGTTGCTGCTGCGCAATGGCTGCTCATCTTGTGGTAATGCACAGACCAGGCCAATTGCAACTGTACCATGATCAAATGCAACAGGTTTTTGGATGCCTGCCATTAGCAACGCTTGGCGTGAGTTATGGATTAACTTTTCGCTTTGCCTACTTTACTTGCGTGCAACCAGTTTTCTACTGTCGCCGGTGCCCCTTCTATTGGGCTATGGATTTATGCCTCTCCAATACGTCATGTCCAGTCCCGGATTTTATCCAGTTGATTGGGTCCCTTAGAGGCCCATGACCAGGCTTGTTCTGGGGATGGCTGTATGGCGCGTGCAGCAGCACTTGGAGTATTGGCTGAATGGGATATCTGTGCAGCTGCGCAGAACCTCTTGCGTCAGAGTTTCATTGAATATCACGCAAGTTGTCCGGTTATGCTTTTGGAAGCATCAGATTACGAGGAGCACGTTTGTTCCTTCGACCTACTTGATTGGATGGCATCCCTTTTTAGGACGAGCCTAGCGCAGTGCGCATGCGATGCTCTGCGAGACTTTATGTAAGGGCTTCAAAAATCTGACCACACGCTCGTGCGTGTGCTTTTGTTTTTGTCACAGGCTATTGGCCTTTGCGTGCGTCTTTTTAACAAAGACAGCACGCAATTGGGCAAAGGCGGGTGCATGTCTCACCTTTCTCAACCGCCCATGGCCTATTGCTTGCGGTTACGCGCAGCAGCGGCATCTGTTTCTCATTATGACCATGTGTTTATAATTAGCGCGTTCGCTTTGCTGCCGCGCTCGCTCGCCCCCGCTCCTCTCTTGCGTGTTCTGGTATTCTTTTTTCCCGCCCCTTTTTGCTCCCTGCCCGTCCCTTTAATATTGCACCACGCTCGCTCGCCCCGCTTCTCTCTCGCGTCTTCTGTTGTTCTTTTTTTCCGCCTCCTCTTGCTTCCTGTCCGTCCCTTTAATATTGCCCCATGGAGCTGCTGTCTCATCCGCATGTGCTCAGTAGGCACAGAGGCACGTTAATACTAAATGCAAAAAAATACAATGCTGCCGGTAGCCTAACAAATACAGGGAACGTCAGCATTTAAAGGTATAAAATACATTGCATTGCCATACCGAAAATGCACAAAAAGACGCAAAATACCCCATACAATACATATAGGGATGGCTTACACACATTGGGCATTATAAGGAAAATAAATTGCAGAGTCTTAGTAAAAATGCACAGAATAACACGCAAAAACAGGCCCCAGCAGGCTCATTGTATAAGTAGCTGTGCCATCTGTTTTGTTTTCTTTCACTTTCCTTATCTCTTGTGTGTTCCAGAACTCTCCCCTCCCCATCCTCCCACCCCGCCCTCCTACCATTAGATGTTATCTACATATTTTAAACAAGTCCTCATGCTCTTTTTCGCACTTGCAAGAACTGTTAACAGTCATCTCAATAGGTCTCGCCTTCAGGGTATTAGAAGTTTTTTTTTAAATGTATTTTATATTACTGCATGTTCAACTTTTCACACATTTATTAGATATAATGGGAAAATGTTTACAACATATAACTTTCTCTTTATCTTTCATATTATTACATATGGAACTTTCAACACACTTACTATAAATATTTCAAAACTTTATTAAAAAGTAATTAGTTAGTGGAATTACTTTCACTTACAAAAATATTGCACAAAACTAAAAATTAGAACATCCAAAAGGCGAGACCTATTGGCTATGCCAATGCTTGTTTCTACTAACGATAGAGATGCTCTTTTGGAGGGATAACAGACGAGATCAGCATAATTGGCAGAATTTAAGTACAAATCTTGAGCATCAAAAGCAGCATAATATTTTAAATCCGAAAACAATGCATGTACTGCTTGCACATCCCAATCATCAGAATGTATGTCCCGTGTTACCACATCTCCTAATGAGACGCGAAACACGTATGGCACCCTGAGCACTTCCGTCGGGCCGTGAATTTTCGAAAGCTACTTTATCCCCAAACTATGCCATCTGCAACCGTAATGCTGAAATGTTCACAAGAGTCTGATCACGTTTCATGATGTGGGACGATGTGTGTGGGGCCAGAATTCCATCGACTAAGTTCACAGCAGAGCTGTCTGGCAAATAATGACCATTGATGAGTAAGAAGAATACGGTTACAAATCCAATCGACATAAAGAGGAAAAGCAGGATAAGCACCAACTAGATGTAGGTCCATGGGGGGACCAGGTACGTCTTTTTGAACCAAGAGATGAAAATACTTAATTTAGTTGGTGGAACAGCCAAACTAGAAGACAAGGAGGATGAGTCATAAGAGAAGCTGGCATGGGCCCCAAAATACCAGTTTTTACCCCTCTGTATTAAAGGTGGGTGAGAGGTATCAGCATGATGTTGTCGAGGATTGCTCGGCAGTTCCCTGTTGGACTCATCTGTCGGATACGTATACTTGACATCTGTTGTGGAAGAGTGAGGAGGCAAAACAGGCGAAAGGTCAACAGCAGTTTCCATCTCATCCTCACTGGTACAGGCATTAGTCTTAGAGGTTGGGGCAACCGGATTCAAAGAGATAGCGTTGCACGAAACAGCTGGTGTGACACTATTCAGAATCGGCCAGACGGTGTAACTTGACATTGTCTCCTGAGATGTATCTGTTGTCTTTGCGACCAGGTAAAGGTGGTAAAATGACCGTACGTGTACCCTTCAATCCAAGTACTGGCACTGGTGCACGATATGAGGGACCAAATTCTTTTTGTTCTCAAGCTTTTCTCGTACCAGATCTCCAATCTTGGGAAGCCAGCCGGCTACCGGAATCAGCAGTGTTGCATCATTGGAAGAGGGTAAATGTGCAGTTGCGTAGCTGTCACAGGTCTTTTGTAGATCCTGTTACACAGTAGAAGGATTATCTACGTAAAAGGTTGCGGCTTCCGCCACAACGTCTAGACCATCAAGGTCTGGCACAAACATTTTAACGCCAAAGAGCATTTTGTATGGGGTTGCTTTAAGTCATGGTTCATCCGCTCCACAATTGAATTGCCCTCAGGCCTGTATGGAGACGAAAACTGCACCAGCACCCCCCCACCCCCCCATTGACTTCATCGCGTCCTTGTACGCCTTAGAGGCGAACGCTGGACCATGGTCAGAGTGGAAGGTGCCACAGGCAAACATCCCGACAAAGACACGCAAATCCCTGATGACATTTTGAGCGTCAGCACTGTGTTGTGGCCAAACCCGAAGGAATCTAGTTCACGAATCGACTGCAACTAAAATGTATTTATATGCAGTATCAGAAGAAAATGGACCGCAGTGATCAAGATATACACAGCCAAATGGTTGATTAGAAATACATAGCTGTGTTTGTGGTGGACGTGAGACCGTAGAAGGCTTGATTTGCTGACAAATGTCACAAGAAAGCACATAATTGCGGGTTTGTTTATTTAAACCACGCCACCAATAACGTTGCTGTAAAATCAAGACTGTCGCAGACACCCCGGCATGTGCAGAAGCCATGCCCTCGTGTGCGGCTCTGATCAAAGCAAGTCTGCGTTCCATGTTGGGAATCAACCGATCCCCAACGGATGGAATAGAAGCATAAGAAACTTGTTCGGGATCGGTTTTCGGGGTAGGGGCAAGATGGCGTCCACGAGTGCGGACGTGTAGGCTGACCGCTCGCCGATGCTGGAGCTCGCAAAGCGTTAACTTGGGGAAAAGCGCCGGAGATGGAATAATGGTGCGGAGGAACATTTCTGGCTGATGTAGACTGTATGGAATCGGAAAAGAAAAGTGGAAAATCGTTGACCAGGAGCTCACCTGTGCTAGGGGATGTTGATTGTTTCTGCGGCGCCTGCATCAAGGTTTGGTAGTTTTAGTCGGAGCCGCTGGGCGGTTACACTGCACGGACTTCAGTCTTGGGCTGCAGGCTTCCGCTGGAAGCGATACGGAGGCTCAGGAGGGGAGTATCCTGGCTTCCTGACAATGCCTCCTAAAGGTGCGCGTGGGAGACTGCGTCTGTTGGATGATGCACATGCCGATGGAAACGCTGATGGTGGAACAAAGACGCCAGGTAATGCTGCTAAAAATACAAAAGCAGACACAAATGTTACTGGGGTTAAAGCTGATAATTTATCGAAAAAACTATCCCGGGACTTTTTACAGCCGGTAGAGACAGAAAAAAGGCTAAGAATCTCGGCCCTATACAAATGGAGGGAATGGACGGAGTTAGTGCGCAAGATGGTTTGGGAAATGGGGATTCCAATGAAGATACAATCTGTGGGAAAGATGGAGCTTCTTTACCTTTACTTACTGCTTCAGTAAATGCTCCCTACGGTGATGGTATGCATGAGAATCAGAGGAGCCAGGCTCAACACGCTCTGATAGACGACTTGGGCTCCCTAAATATACCTAGTACTTCAGGGTTGGCTCAGACCATGGATATGGTCTTGGGTACCATTCCTGATGTCAATGTCAGCTTGAAGCCCAGTATTGCAAGCTCCGCAGGGGGTTTGGATGTCGGGGGAAATTTGGATGAAAGAGGTGATGCCCAAGCTCCTGCACAAGATGCTGAATCCGGTGAATTTTTTTTTTCATTATCTGACCAGTCTATTTCATCTTGCGAGGACTTTGCAGCTATCTTTTCCACACAGCTGAATGGGGTCGGTGGCAGCGA
Source organism: Calotriton arnoldi (assembly GCA_963921515.1). Lineage (NCBI taxonomy): Eukaryota > Metazoa > Chordata > Amphibia > Caudata > Salamandridae > Calotriton > Calotriton arnoldi. The sequence continues at coordinate 4,043,827 of CAWUFW010000301.1, read as the reverse complement.
CCATAGCAGTTTGTATTTGGAAGACTCTGGTGAGTTCCCGGAAGCTAGCCCTCATACTGTTCGTAAGAAATTGGACCATAACACTGTTAATAGCGAGGTGGAAAAGGATCAGCTCTGTGGTTTACAGTCAGATACAGCTCAACCTTCGGAGGATATATCTTTGACTTTAATTTATCAATCAATAATGTCTCATCGGGAGGAAACAAGACTGGAAAGTCAGAGAGTACAGAATCTTTGCCGCAAACTTCAAAACTCAGTGCGACGTGTCGCGGAGTTTTGTTCGGACTTTACGTCTAGATTTAATGAAGCGGAGGCACGTATTTCAAATTTGGAGGATGAGCTGGTGGCTCAAAAGGCTTTGACGGAATCCTTGTGCGGTATGAAAGAGGATACACAGTGGAAGCTGGCTGATTTAGAGAACCGTGCACGCAGAACAAATCTCAGAGTGTTACAGATTCCGGAGGGGCGGGAAGGGCAGGATCCCCGTAAATTTATTGTTGATTTATTCACCGATGCCTTTCCAGAACTTACTAGATGGGATTGGAACAGAGAGATAGAACGAGCACATCGCTTCCCATTTATTATCCGTACGAAACCTGGTCAAACATCGGACAGGCCCAGAGCTTTTCTGATTTCATTTAATAGTTTTCTAGCTAGGGAAGATGTTTTTCAGTTAGCTCGCCCAGATAAAAAAAGAGCAGGGAAGGATTTTGAGTTTTTTGTAAGGCCAGATTTTTGCCATTTCACAGTAGAGATTCGTTGGCAGCTACGCCAGCTTATTCCATTGTTTCAAGCTAAAGGGGCACAAGCATTTTTATTGAATCCAGCTAAACTTAAAATGATTTTTCAGGACCGCACCCGTTTTTTTTCTACAGAGGTCTCTGCAAAAGAGTTTTTAAAATCCTTGTAGGATTTTAGAGTAGCGGCATAGCTGGTGGGGTGGGCCAATATTATTCAACTGGATGATAATGATATTGTATTTGTAATATATCCGTTCTGTCTTATCTATGTTTGTTGGAAGGGTGGGGTAGAGTTTTTCTTTGTGGGAGTGTATATCCCACCTTTTATGTCTGGCTCTTTTCTCTACTTTTTTTTTTTTGTCAGTTCTATGTGTTTATCCCCCTCCCAGGCATGAGAGGGAAGAGCATCTTTCCTCTCTACGTGCCTGAGATGGGGTTTGTGGGCAACGGCATCGGGTGACTGGAAACCTGTCATCTTAAGGACCTTGGGTCCGAAAGCCTTGTTGAGGGGGGGTTGGGGGAGGTTGGGGGGCTGGGCGGGGAGAGTTTTTGGGTGGGAGGGGATTTGGGGGGTAAGAGGGGTAAAATTAACAAAAATTCCACAGTATCAGTTTCGGAAAAACATTGGAAAAAAATAGAAGAGGTGGGGCACTGTCTAAAATTGCAGTAAGGATTAGTTTATATTATTTTCTTTTTTTGCTCATTTTTCCTAATGGCTAACAGGGGGTTAAAATATGTTCCTTCAATGTTTGTGGCCTCAATAATTATAATAAGAGAAAGAGGGTAGCTGCTGAATTACGCTTGATTCAACCTGACTTATTATGTATTCAAGAGACGCACATTTCATGGGGGAATCGTAAAATGTTGGCAGACTTAGGGTTTGTACTCGTAGTTGCCTCACAACAATCCTCAATGACACGGGGTGTTGCAATACTTGTTAAACCTGCCATTCAGACCACCGGTCATTTTTTATCCGATAAGCTGGGTCGGTGGGCAATTTCTGAAGTAGTCGTGGGGAGTATTAAATTTACACTATGCACCATTTACGGGTCTAACCTTGATGAATCGCTAGTTCTGGAAGAATTAAATATTGAACTTGCATCGTGGCCAGCCCCTTTGGTATTGTGTGGAGACTTTAATATTAATTTGGTTAAAAGAATTGCAAGGTGGGGCACAAGGATATGCGGGTCGGAAACCTAGAGTATTTAAAGCATTATATAATTTGTTAAAAGATCATGGATTATCAGATGTTTGGGATAGTCTTCATCCATCAGTGCCTGGGTACACGTTCTACTCCTTCCCTCATCAGAAACTGGTACGCCTTGATTATTTTTTCATATCTTCTACATTTCTTATGGGGGCGCAGGCGTATATATTCCCTAGGATTACTTCTGATCATGCCCCTATAGCTGTAGAAATTCCCGCATTTTCTGTAGGGTATTCCCCTAGAACTTTTACATTTGATAGGAAATTACTTTTTGATAACAACTTTAAAGAGCATATGCGGAGATGGATTAAGGATTTTTTTATCACATCAGACAATCAGTTCACGTAGCAGTTCTTTGGGATACTTTTAAAGCCTTTTTTAGAAGTGTTGAGTTTTGGTTTACATTATCAAAAGATAGCTAAAATAGAATTACAGGAACTATATTCTAAATTAAGATTGGCTGAGGAAAAATTGACACAGGCAATTTCACAAAGTAAAGATATTGCAGATCTCGAAATTATTGCAGCAAGATGTCGGGCAAATATTAATACTCTTTGGAATAAGGAAAATGCTAGGAGGTATTTGATATATAAACGGGAGTGCCATGAATATGGTGAAGCGGTTTGTCGCTGCTTAGCGCTAAGGTTAAGGATGAAGGAAGCTTCCCAGAGAATTGCTGGTCTCAGAGATAATGCAGGAGTAATGACTCATGACCCTCGAGGCATCCTTGCAATTTTCCATCAGTTTTATACAGATCTATACACCCAGCAGAAATCATATGATGCATTAAACAAGATTTCTGTCTTTGAGGATTTAATGCAGGTAGATCGGGAGGAGGCAGAGGTATTAGATAGCTTAATTACAATGGAGGAGTTAGAGATGGTTATTAATAATTTGCCGACTGGAAAAGCTGCTGGCCCGGATAAACTTCCAGGGGAGGTTTATAGTTTTTTTTTTCATGAAATTAAGATGGAGATGTTGGCTACTATTCGAGCTGCACAAAATGGCTATGCACCTAAGTCGTGGGATGAGGCCACTATTGTGGTTTTTAAGAAAAAGGGGAAACCACCAGAAATGCCGGGATCTTACCGACCGATTTCATTGGTCAATTGTGATGGAAAAATTATGCTAAAATATTGGCAAATCGATTGGCTAAGGTTATTGTTCCGTTAGTTTCCCTGCACCAGCATGGCTTCATTCCTGGCCGAGGGATGGTGGCCCATGTTAATAAAGTCGTGACACTATTCGATATTGCCAAGGCCGGAGGGAGAGATTTGGGGTTAATATTGTTAGACGCTGAGAAAGCGTTCGATCGTGTTGCTTGGGATTATTTGTGGAACATCATGGATCGGGCGGGATTTGGACATGGGTTTACTCAGGCCCTACAAGTTTTATATAAGGCACCAGTTGCTAGGATATATGCAATGGGTATAGTGTCGGAACCGGTTAAAATAACTAGAGGAACCCGGCAAGGGTGCCCCTGTTCCCCCCTATTATTTGCTCTTTATATTAATCCTTTTGTTGAGCTGTTGGGGAAAAATCCTTTAATTAAACCGTTTATTGTCCGGGAGATTCCGTATTCTGTTTTTGCTTATGCGGATGATATTGCGATTATTACGGCAGACCCCGCTACTGCTATTGGAGAGGTGGAATGTTTAGCGCAAGAATTTGGCCAGATATCAGGCTATAAGCTTAATATACCTAAAATGCAAATATTATGTACTAACAACATTATGCCCGATGATTTAAGAGTTGTCAACGAAGTGACGTACTTAGGGATTAAAATTCGGGTATCCATGAAAGAGCTAGTTGGAGTTAACTGGGTGGATATAATGACTCGGGTTAAGGAATCCTTGGAAAGATGGGGGCGTCTTCATCTTACGTTGGTGGGTAGGGGTAACATCTTAAAAATGAACATACTCCCCAGGGTTTTATATTTGTTTAGCTCTATTCCATTAGAGGTCACCCGGGTTCAACTTCAACAACTACAATCTCTCTGTGCTAAATTTCTTTGGGCTCCGGGTAAACCTAGACGTGCCACACGGTTCATGACTCTTCCTAGAGAAAGGGGTGGTTGGTCGATACCTGACTTCACATTTTATTATTATGCTTGTTTTTTGTCTAAAATGCGGATATTACTGACTGGAGAAGAGGCTAGTAATATAGCAGAAACTCCTTCAATTTTTCAAATGTTGCTTGGGGCAGAGGTGAATAATTGTTTGTTTAAAGAAATTGACGGCAGCTATTACAAGAGGACACGTTTCAAAGTTATTGATGCTGTTTTTAAAGTGTGGAAAGCTATTCGGATAAAACTTTCTCTAGAGGGGATTACATATTATACACCAACAAATGCCTCAAAGATTCTTCCACCTATTTTTTGGGATTATGTAGCTAGTAGTTGGAGAAGTAAGCGTATTCTACAAATTGGCAATTTTTATGAGGCAGGGGGGCTCTTCCCCACGTTTTTAGATTTTACAAGACAATATAATTTACCCAGGATGCAATTTTTTAAGTTTCTTCAAATTCGGGATTTTTTGGGTAGGAAAAACTTAGTGCCTGCATCGCACGCACTTATTGAAGCCATTAGGCGACAGGAGAAAATAGGGGCTCTTTATAAAATTCTTTTATCTTCGAGGGCAGACGATTTGGAGAAACATAATGCTAAATGGAGTAATATTTTGGGAGATCATGAACTATCTTTAGAGAAAGCTATTACAATGTCTGGGGAAGCCCTTCTATCTGCAAATTTGAAGACCCAATTTTTTAAAACTGCTTTCAATTTATATTATACTCCCGCAAAGATGATGAAATGGGGGGAGACAGGATGGTAAATGTTTTCGCTGTGGGAGTGATAAAGCTGATAGCTTACATGTTTTTTATGCTTGTGACAAATTGTTTTGTTATATCATGGGTATTGAAAAGTTTTTGTCAGAGATTACTGGGATGTCAATAAAAATTACTGCTGCTATGATGTTATTAGGAATTGGGCAGGATTTAGAGTTTGGGAAACCCATGTATAAATTTCGTTATTTATTGTTTATGGCTATGGCAGTTGCTTGTCTCTGTGTTGCTGCCTCTTGGCTTCAGCCTGAGGCCCCTCTTTTGAAAGTTGGCGAGCCAGAATGTATAATGTATTTAATTTAGAATTTAGTTTGTATTCCGTAAAAGGTTTAAGGAAACGAAAGATTGGTATTTATATTTGGGGGCTTTTTATGACCATATGAATGTTTGAAGTATGATGTAATATGCTGATACTGTGGATTAATAAAATAAAAAAGAAGTTGGACAATTTAAAAAAAAAAAAAAAAAAGAAGAAACTTGTTCGGGAGAAATATGATGAGTATTTCTAAGGGAAACCCTGAGGATAAGCAGTTCCATCCCTTGTAGCAGCTACCGCTGCCAGAATATCATTATCTATTTTAGTCATGGACCTTGTAACTGATGCTACGGAACACGTGGCTACTGCAGATTTGGCCTCTTCGTCAGCCAAAGAATAACCAAGAGCATGTGCTCCCACACGCTGATGGCCAAGAGTATGTATAACATGTGTGAGGGGCAGACGTTGTTTAAGGTCTTCCACTCGAACCCAAAGCGTCTTATGCTTAATTGTGCTGCCTTTAGAGTCTCGATAATGATTTTGAGTCCAAAAGAATAAGTTGTCATTAAAAGACTGAACATAGTAGTAAGAATCGCACACAATAAGAGTATTCACATCAGGATCTGCAAACTCGAGAGCAAGAACAAGAGCACGCAGCTCCGCCAATTGTGCTGTACAGTCCCCAAGCGCTTGAGTATGCACTATGGAAGACTTGAACTCTCCATGGACAATGGAACCAGCAACAATTGCGCAAGCCGCAGAATAAGCGTGTTTGGAGCCGGTGGCCGGTTGAACCGAGCCATCGGTGTAAATGATACATTTGTACTCATGTAAAGGAAGCAATGACAACGGAGGAGGATGAACATGTTCATACTGTAGAAACTCCTGTGTCTGAAGTGCAGGGTCAAAGATAAATGTGACATCAGATGATGTCAAAGACGTAGCCCATTGTATCCAATGGGGATGTAATGCCTTAGAGTTAGACACACTTGCCTTAGTCACGGCCTCCAAAGCAGGGAAGGGCGTGACCATAAGAATGCGTTTACCTTGCGCCAGTGAGCGTTCTTTCAGAATCGCCATTTGAACCGCCGTTAAAATTATTTCAACATTGGAAAAACGCATTCCAGCTGCAGTGTACAAATGTGATTTGTATGCTATAGGTACTGTGTCCCCCTCATTGAACGTCAAGTAAGTGAAACCCACCTTCCCAGGTATTATACGTATCACCAGGTGTAGGATAGAGGTATGTTCCGGAAGCCAGCTGGCAGAAGAATATGTTGGTTGTATCAACACATAAAGCGGCTTGATACGCTGTCATAATCGGGAATGTAAGTCCTCCCGAAATTCAAAAATCCCAGCAAGGACTGAAGTTTTTTTCAGTGTAGAAGGGGGTTGCAAGTGTGCACATTTCTCCAGGAAGTGGGGGGCCAACCCCTTTCCTTCATTATTGAGCTCATAGCCCAAAAAGAGCACCACCAAATGAGCGATGTGTGACTCTGCAAAATTGAATTTATAGCCATAGTCGGCAAACACAGAAATTATGCGGTCGACTCGGACAAGATGCGGCATAAGCTTATCGTCCGTTAGATAGATGGATATCTACATACGAGAACGCATCTGGATCTATGTCGTGTAACAAAGACACAACACGCGCAGCAAATGCCCCGGGGCTGTTCTTATACCCCATAGGCAAGCGTGTAAATTTTATCTGATTTCCGACGGCGGTGAACGCTGTTAAGTCACGGCTCTCAGGAGCCAGATTGTGACTGTAGAAACCATTGGATATGTCCAGTGTAGTTTTGTATTTTTTACGAACCAGGTTATTCACCAGTGCAGAGCTGTGTGTGTTTTGCACCGCAAACGTGCGACAATGACTTTTCAAATTCCGGTAATCCAACACAATGCGATATGAACCGTCAGGCTTTGATACCGTAAAGAGAGGATTATTCATCGGTGATGTACATGATTCAATCACACCCTGATATTCCAACTGTGTTAGAATGTCACAAATGTGCGCCTTAGCCTCGCGTTTGATTGAATATTGCGGTTGTGGCTGTGGCGTAGACCGTAAAGGTATCTCATGTGCCGGTGAATGTATATCCCAGCCCACCTGATTATGGTATACCGCTGGGGCAAGGGCCAAAGCCCACTCAGCTGCTAAAGCCTTTGCATGCTCCTCAGGGACGTAACGTGAAAAACTCGGAAGTATCGCGTCCTCCCATTTAGGAGCGCCTAACACAAATGGTGGAGGCCAATCGGCCTCTGACAACAAAATGTCGTACGAGGTTAGATTTTTCCCAGAAAACCGCTTTGATTGGACGCTGCACATCACCTTCAATTTGGAAAATAATTTCATAGAATCTATCCAGGTGTTACAATCAGCCAATTTCGACTGTTATGAATGTATCAGTTGCTGTTGCCTCCAGACAGGGACGCAGTGCCTCCCGCACTATGGTAACTTCCGCTGCTCTATCGAGTAGAGTCACTGCCCATGTCCAGTCCAGGAGTCGCGTTCTCACCGTCTAAGGCATACCTCGCTGTTAAAGCGGCAACTTTCTTCTTCTGATACAGGGGTCGAAAACGAGGCAGGTCCTCTTGTTTGGCTTTAACGTCAAACTGTCGAGGCTGATCTCGTCCCTGTGGATTAGTTGGACCTTTGCCACGATCCTGGCGCTCCCCTCCACCAACTTGAGAGTCCGATGTGTCCTGTAAAGAACAAGGAGAGCGCTGATCAAGGATTTGAAATCAGGAGTCTTAATTTTCGCGCTGTCGCGCAAATCATAAGTACGCTCAGAAGACTCTGGTGTCGGTGAACCAGCACGCAAACCTTGCTTCTGCTGTTGCTGCCCCTGTTTTTTATTTTTCCAGTTTTTCAGGAAAGAACGGGCGCCCGTCTTTATCAGGTTGGGCCTTTTGTGTTTGAGATTGCGTCTGCGTTTGAGTAAAAGGCTTAACTCCCAGACTATTGCGGCCAATGGTTTTATAAGCCTTTGCAATAATCTTCGGTAATTCTCGTGGCTTATATGCGTCTGCGACAGCCTCCAAGCGGTTAGCCACTTGTAAGCTCACAGCATCACCCTTGACATTAGCAAGGATCATATCAGCTACCACGTCGAACACCCCCACCAGTCTCATCCCTAATTCCAGAGCCGCCTCGGCTCCGTGTTTATCCTGAACACGTTTTATCACGGAAGGGAGTACGGTCATGGAGGGAGTGCCGAAACACTTCGAATATACCGCTGCAAACACCTTTCCCCAGGTGTTACAATCAGCCAATTCGGGAATCAAGTCTTTAGGCAAACATATGGTTAAGATCCTGTGTTTCTCCACAGGAGTGGTATTCGTAAAAACAGCTTTGATTTGTCCAAATTTCTCAGCAAGCCTATAAGGTAACTCATCCTTATTTTGTGGACGCTTGCCCATTACAGAATTAACCATAAGTGGACTGATGGTTACACCACCAGGTCCAGAGGGTTGCGCAGCAACGCCAGGTGGTCCCACCTGAAAGTTGCGCGACATGAACTGTATGACAGCTCGATGTACGCGTATCAAAGAAGTATGTAATACGCGGAGCTCTGCAAGCATTGCAGTTGTAACGTAACGTGGGTGTGGGGTATACCCAGCCAAAACGGGCCATGTGGCCCCCTCTATCGATAAAGTGCCTAACCGGACCTGCGTTATTGGGTGAGAAAGGGCGCCATTAAACCAAATTTGGTGTTGCCAAGCCGTAAGCGGAACTTCAAGAGTTCAATAAGGTCTTTATTCGCGCGGAATCGCGGAGGCAGCATACTCGTGAAACAAATGGTCTGTTCCGTCGACTGCCGGAAAGGTGACCCAAGAATAAAATACCTCAAAGCGGAAAGCAGGATCCGCCTCTACTACAAAGATAACGTCAACACCCACATCAGGCACTCCGTACTGATTCAAGTAATCCCTGAGCGGTGCGTGGTTAGGAGCTGTTATGGCAACCACCATAATGAATAAGACAGAATAACAACCTAAGCGTGGCAGCGCAACAAAGGGTTAAAAGAAAAGAAAGACCTTTTAAAATTCAAGCTTGAAAAGCCTATAATACATTACAAGATAGGAGGCTACACCGTCACAGCTGTCTCCAGAAACAGAAGTGAGGGGATTGTGGACAAGCACAAGCACTACTCAAGAGTCGCGCAGATGAGAACCAGACCAAACGTTGGCGGCGCCATGTTGCGGGGATTCTGCACCTACACAGAACTATGCGCAGGAAAACAGGACCTCGGTGTATAGGGGTGTACCAACCTACCACCTTAGTGCCCAAAATCCCAAAAGCGACTAGCTATAGTGTCTCATTCGTTCTCCACCAAAATCGAGAAGCCACAAATGATTAGACAACCCAGAACACAACACTCCCGACTCTCTCAGGAATCGCGGTGGCAAGACATACCCTTTCGCTCGCTCACTCATTCTTGTCCACAGATAAGAATTGGCAGAGTCACTGTAATAGTTCAAAATGTTTATTTTAACTATCGTGCTCTATAATACAGTATACGAGCCACTACCAGCAGCAAAATGCATAAACTCAGAACAATTAGCATTGTTACAATTCCATAGAGTACAAAGAGGGATGTCATTATATAAAGACAGTGGAAAAAGGACTATAAGGCCTAACCACCCTCCCCTTGACTGGAAGAAATTTATTATAAAAAAGAAGATCTTTGGGCTTTGTCAGCAGACCCCATACCTTAAAGCCTAGATGTAAGGTTTACATCATAGGAACAGCATAGCTCTTCTCCATGGAAAGGGCTCTCTCCAAGTGATGTTTTAAAACAACATGCATCCCCGTAATATCAATGCAGGAGTCTCCAGCAGTGCAGCTGTGTTTAGCATGTTATGTCTAGGTGCTAGGGACTGACCAGAACAGAATAACAAGGGGCATTGTTTATCGACCTTGCACATCGTGTTCAGACTAAACTCCAGGAACGTAGCAGAGAACGCGAAAGGCAGACAGTTCTCATATGAAAGGCATAAACAGAGTCTTGCAAAATAAAGTCATGTAGTAACGTGCGCAAAAGCAGCATCATGGCAGCAAAGCTCATGCTAACTTAGCAATGCCGAGAATGACCCTAATAGCCATATAACACCTTAACACCCACACACTGCCATTGCAGGCTGCGTGTTTTGGTGCAGAGAAAAGTGAAGAATCGACATGCCATGCCTGAAACCCACTGTCTGGTGCCTAGGTAAGTCACCCCTCTAGCAGGGTGCACTAGCCCCAAGGGGAGGGTACAGTGGCATGAGCCCTGTACCCCTACAGTGTCTAAGTCCATTCTTAGACATTGTAAGTGTAGTAAAGCCATAAAGAGTTTATGGTTTGGGATTTGGTCATTACGAACTCCTCAGCACCATAATGGCTTTACTAAAACCTGGGAAGTTTGGTAGCAAACTTCTCAGCACATTAAACCCACACTGTTGCCAGTGTGTGATTTAATGTAAAATACACTCAGAGGGCATCTTAGAGATGGCCCCTGAAAAAACGACCAGCCCTGGTGTGGTTCCTGAATGGCTGCCCGCCATTTGCCACCACCAGACAGGTTTCTGGACCCCTGGGTAGAGACCCTCCGCCCTCTGGGTCTAGAAACAAAGCCCATCCTGGGCAGAGGTGTCATGCCTCCTCCCCCAGGATGTGCAGGGTCCACGAAGGGGAAGCTTCAAAGGCCTGCCGCCTTTGCCAGCTGTCCCTGCCTTTTGCTGCCCCCAACAACTGGCTCCCACCGGTTCTGCCCCCCAGTTTGGGTGGGAGAATCGGCGGGAAAGCCAAGTTAGGAGGAGAGGTGTGCCCACCTTTGCCAACCTCACCCCTCAGGTGAGGGAGGCGAGGTGCAGCACACATCTCATTCCCCTCCATCGTGAAGATGAGGGGACCCAGCCAATTAGGAAGAGGTTCATGCCCTCCTCCCACTAGATGGTGGCATAATAGGGGGTGTACCCACCCCAAGGAAGGGACCCATTGTCCCGACCTGCACACCCCTTTAACGCCCCTAAATCTAGTATTTAGGGGTGACCCTAAACCTTGCCTCCTCAGATTCGAGGAAGAAAGAAGGACCGAAGAGCCGTGCTGACCCTGGAAGAAGAGGAGATCAACTGCTTTGGCCCCAGCCCTACCGGCCTGTCCCAACTCCGACCTGCCTACAGCAGAAACCCTGGCGTGTCCAGCAGCCCTTCAGAGCTCGGAGGATCTGCCCATCACTCACCTTACAGACTCGGTCTCCTGTGAGCACCGGATTTTCTCAGCAAAGACTCACCCACAGAATCCGGATCCAGATGGCTCAGTGATTTTGCACCACTCTTCACCTGACGCCCATGGACAGAGTTTGAGTGGCCCAACACCACGAGGAGGTCTCCCCAGCAATCACGACCTGGGATCTGGCGATCCCCGACCTCCCTCTAGCTTCAAGCCAACGCCTGCAGCCTCAACCTTAAGGGTCCCCTGGACCGCGACCGGAACTGGTAAGAAAAACCCGATGCCAAAAGACACCCCTGCACCCGACGCCCCACGGCCTTGGGTGGCCCAACCGTCTGTGTCCAGGCCCAACTTACCTCTTCAGCTGGTGGTCGCCTTCAGGAAGCCTCCCAGCCTGAGCCTGCAGCATCTTTGCCGAACCGGAGATCTCCATTGAAATCTACAGGGTCCCCGACGTCGCCTTGGCACTCTGCACCCGGCCGCCCCTGTGCTGCTGGTGGTGCAGCTCTTGTGCTGATTGTTGGCCCTTGCAGTGCTGATCCTAACCCCAGGAGCTCCCCCAGCAAGGTGGCCTGCTCGTAAGCAGTCCCTGACTGAAGGCCTCCTTAGCCCCTTTGGCTAACATTGGGCCCCTGCACTCTGCACCCGGCCGCCACAGTGCCGCTGGTGGTTCAATTTGAGTGCCTAACTGCACATTGGGAACCTTGGTTCTAACCCCTAAAAACTTTTTTTTTGTTGTTTTTTTGCAGGTTGTTTACCTACCCGCAAACCGATAACCTTCTTTTCCCCATAGGAACCAATGTTGTGATGTTTTGTTCCTTAAAAGTGTTGGCGAGCTGAACTTTTGTATAAAAGAAAAGTAACTATATTGCAAACCTAAAAAAGTCTTACTTACCTTGTATTGTACGACCCACGGTGTGGTATCTAGGCATACCACCCGAGTTGTTGATATAATCTAAAAGTAATGCAAAAGTAATCAAAAGTAATTTCTATGTATTTTAAACTGTCTTTAAAGCATATACAAACCTGTAACGATTGCAAATCGATTCCCAATTGCTTTACCTTGTCAAGTTTTACAATTGCAAGTACATTTTACCTACCTGTACCAAGTCCTGCTTAGTTCTAGAAATAAAACATAAGGAAACCTTTTTTTTTTATACTTACCCAATTTGTCTGGATTCTGTCTGAGTGTATGAAATCAGTTGTTAATTGAGTGAATACAATAAATGCTTAACACACCCTCCTGAAAGTCCTAACTGCTCTCCCACACTACCTCAAAGAGAGCTGTTAGTACTGATCTAATTTAGCCTCTGCTATACCTCTGGGCACTCCCTGGACTCTGTGTGCACTATACCTTACTTTGGTAGAGTATATACAGAGCCAGCTTCCTCCAAGAAGCACAAACTCAGAACATAACACGGTGGTTAGCTTTGACTTTAATAATAAGAATGTATTTCTACCCAAACAAACCCTTTTTTAGCAGCATCAGGATAATGAAAGATTGGGGAAAAAACATAACTTATTAACTTGTATTATGCAGTTTGCATGCAGCTCTTTGATGGCAGTTCATAGCTCACTGTGCTAGATTACGATTGTAACTTATGAACTGCACAGTAACAAAAGAATCTGGGACAAAAGCAGTAACCCACTGAGCTATGCACATAAAATATTGTTTTTTGAAATGCATGGTACAGGTTTTTTGCAGCAGGCATATTAACCCTCTGTGCTACCTTAGATAAGTCAAAGCTGCTACCCGTAAAAAAAACTCCTATCTTTCTCCAGCAGGTACATTAATTACCGGAGTTAATTTTGACGCTTTTATTGTTGCCCGAAAACTGCTGATTATACAAGGAACTGTGCAGTGCTTTTAAAACTGCTCCCTGGGAATGTGTCTCAGACCTCTGGGCGTCCGTGGACCACAGTTATGGAACCACTGGGGTAACTTATCTAGAAAGGGGCACACTGATTTGCTCATTTGTCTAGCCAAATGTTTGTGAACAAGGCCGATGAGAGAGAGAGAGGAATTGATTGGCTGTAACATACATGAGAGGCATGAAATTAGATTTTCATTGTCTAAAGATGTTGGGATTAAAAATTACGTTGTTTCTTCCTTTCCAGAAATAAAGTTAGTAACTTTGTGAATGCAGATGGCTTGTCTGGATGAACTTGTAAACAATTTTATGTAAAGGTTTTCTAGAGAATAAGATTTGCAAATCAAGAAAAATAAACCATTGAGAAGTGTTATTTTCCCCAGTTAATTAGTGTAAGTAAGTGTGTGTGTGTATATATATATATATATGTGATCAAGGCCTCCTGAAGGCCGAAACGCGTCATGGCGGTGGTGTTGGGCGTTTAAAGAAATAATTGCATTCATCTGTTCCTGTGACATTTGGAGTGGTACGGCAAAGTTTCCAGTATGTGTGTATATGCCTTATATGTATGACAAACTATAAGCAATAATATGTTTGTGCGATATTGTTACAACAGTTCCTCGTAATATTGATAATTGCTAGTATTGAGGACTTTGCATTACAGAAAGTTTGTTGGAGTTATTAATTTGTGAGATCTAATGTATTGATACAGACATTATGGCATGTAAGCGTGTTTCCATGTTTTAGAAATTCTCTCCTTCCTCTTTTTAAAAGATAAGTCTGTTTTCATTGTCTATGGTCATGTGACACGGAGCCTTGGAGGTGGGTGTGCACTTAGCAAACATTTAAAATAATCATGGCGATGTTGCTCCGCATGTGAACAAGGGCTTTTGGAGCCCGAAACGCGTCATCGTTCGTGAGGACAAGGTTTTAATAAAAACATCTTGCCTGACACTGTGGGGTCTGTTTCTCCTTCATCGCCTTCTGGAGGTTGCGGGAGTTCGAGTCCTTGTATGTATGTATATATATATATATTCACTGAAAAAACCATAAGGTTTTAGGGACAGTTATAGTTAGTTGGACATTGCACTCGTACAAAACCCGTGAAATTCCCCCGTTATAGTTAGTTCAGGTAACTATAACTCGCGCCCCCGCAATGCACTGCTGATGACGTCACATATTACATCACTCATGACATGGTCAGTGACATCACTGATGACATCACTGATGACATCTCAAATGACATTCCTGCAACCCCTCACCTGATCCGCTTTCCAGATCGAATTTTGTAAGGACATCCTTGGTTGCAGGGAGTGCATACTGACAAGCCCTGTGTCTGGATTTGCTGTCTGGGGACTCATGTAAGTTGGGCTGGTACCGCAAGCTGTGTCATTACAGCGCCAAGAAGACCCGGTTCTGGGTCTGCGCTCATGTAGAAATTTTGTGCAAAAAGAAGAGCATAGGGTGTTTTCCGTCTTATCACTATTTTATTTCATAGTGAGTCCCAGATATACAATAAAGTGGTTTAGTTGTTGTTCGCTTCTTGACAGGCGTGGTAGTAGTCTTCACCTTTCTCCATCGAGTATCCCTTCCCCTTCTTTTATGCTGGTTGCTTTTACCGGGCGTTAAACCCCACCTCCCTCCTGTAAGTTGGGGGCTCTGGGGGACCAGGACTACTGAGGGGGTACGCTCAGTATGGAGGTAGGGCCTAATGGGGGTAGGAGGAAAACACCGACACGACCACACTCTGTGATAGTCCGTGCCGTCAGCCACGAGCGCTGACGTCACACTTTATTTATACCACCTGGTCCGCGCCCAGCCCAGGGAGTTGCGGTGGCAACATTGTATGGTAGGAGCCGGGTGGCTCACTACATCCCATCCCACCAACGGGTGGACCAACAACACACTGAGAACTTAATCAAACCACATAACTGTCTAACACTGGTTGTTTAGTCACCAGGATATTCATTAAAGTCATTTCAGCATAGGAAGTCCTTCAAACGTGTACTGGGCGGTGGATTACTCCTCAGCCGGTATGGATATCCTCCTCGGCTGTGGGGACCCTCTGCCGGTTCACTGTTAGCTCCTGATGGCGGCTCTTCTCCCGGATGTTCTTCCTCGTCCCCCGGTGCCTCTTCCATCTCAGGCAGCCGAGCATCCTCCGTACTCGGGGGTGCGGTCATTTCCTGACGCGCATCTACTTCTTCTGCCCTGACTGGGCCCCGGCCCACGACCTTCTTGAACCAAGAAGCGTTTCTGGCTATTTGCTGTTTTCCCCTTCGTGCCGTGACCATAGATCCTTGAACACGTATCACCTCCCACGGTTCCCTCTCAAAGGGGGTGAGGAACTTCGATCCTGGGTGTCGGTTCTTGACAACCACCTGGTCTCCTCGGCAAATTTGACCTTCCCTGGCATTCCGCTTTTGGCTCGCTTTGTCATTGGTCTGCTGTCGCCTGGCCTGTGCACGCCCACTGTCCAGCACTGTAGGCTCCCACCTCTGGCTGGTGGGCACGACGTCTCTCACTTCCCTCCTCATCAACAGGTCGCTGGGGGCACACCCCGTGGTGGAGTGTGGGGTCTGACGATATGCCCGCAAGAACCTCTGTAGGCACCCTTCGAGGTCTTCATCCTGGTCTACGCCAATCCGCAAGGCTTTGTTCACGGTTCTCATGAACCTTTCCACATCGCCATTGTCCTGGGGCCACTGAGGCATTATTTTGCGATAACTGACGTTGTGGAGGTTCAGATACTCTCGGAATTCCTGCCCCTGGAAAGGCGGTCCATTGTCAGTTCGGATCTCCTCGGGCGTGCCCAACAGAGCGAAAGTTTTGTCAAGTATCGGCCTCAGGGTCTCAAACGCCGTTGAGTGTACCACCTCCACCACTGGATACTTGGAGTAGCTATCCATCAGGACTACGGTGTGCCTCCCATCCTGAAAACTCCCAAAGTCCAAGCTTAAGTTGGCCCATGGCTTGGTGCTGGGTGCCTCTGTGATTATGGGGAGAGTTGGAGGTTCCGCTCCTGTTATTAGGCATGCATGGCAACCCCTCACTTTGTCTTCGACCATCCGATCAACACCGGGGAACCACACCTTGGATCTAATCCGGGCTTTTGTCTTCTCGATCCCTTGGTGTCCCTGATGAGCAAGATCCACTGTCCTCGTCCAGAGTCACGAGGGTATGACCAGGTGCGCACCCTTGAGAATTACACCTTGGCACCCTTCACTCAGCTCCTCTCGACATCTCCATAAGCCGATCCTCGCCTCCCTTTCCTCGTTCGTCAACCCACATGACCCTTGAAGAAACGTCTTCCACTGATGACTGTGCAATGTTTCTTTGACCGCTTGAAGGCAGGCATCCTCGTTGGTGGCATGTATGATTTCCTCCATGGACAGCGCTCGGGGACACGCTGCGTCCACAATCTGCCTTATAAACGACTCCGACCCTTCATCAACTTCGGATAGTGCCACTTGCCGATCCGCCATAGGGTACCTGGACAGGTAATCAGCGGGGTTGTTCACTCCTGGGCGATAGATGACGTCAAAGTCATAATGTTGGATTTGTACTGCCCACCTCTCGATCCTGGGCGGCCCATTCCTGGCCGTGCCACTGAACAGCGGTACAAGCGGCTTGTGATCGGTGACCACCGTAAACTTATGGTCACACAGGTAGATATCGAAGTGTTGGCAGGCTCACCTGAAGGCTAACGCCTCCCTTACAATTTGGGCATACCTCGTTTCCACGGGTGTAAGCGTACGGCTGGCATACGCAATGGAAACCCACTCCTCGCCATCATCCTGTTGCAACAAGACCGCTCCGAGTCCCACCGGGCTGGCGTCGACCACCACCTCCGTCGGATGTCCAGGCTTGAAGTACGCCACTGTCGCTCCCATCAGCAGCGCTTCTTTGATGTCGGCAAAGGCCTTCGCCTCCTCGCTGGACCATCGCCACTTGACATCCTTTTTCGTAAGAGTTCTAAGCGGCTCCGACAGCGTGGCCAGGTGGGGGATAAAGCGTCCACAGTAATTGGCCATCCCCAGAAAGCTCCTCACCTCGGACTGATTCTGGGGGACCGCCGCCGCTCGTATGGCTTCCACCTTAGCCGGATCCACTTGCAGTCCTCGAGCCGAGAATCGGTACCCAAAGAATTCTACTTCATTGGTGTAGAACTCGCACTTCCCTTTGTGGAGGGTTAGACCCTGCTCCACGAGCCGTTGCATCGTCGCCCGAAGTCTCACATGATGTTCTTCGAGAGAGCTGGAGAAGATGAGAACGTCGTCGCTGACGTTGATGACGCCCACCAGACCTGAGAGCGCCTCCCTGATTGCATCCTGGAATACCTCCGCCGACGACGACACTCCGAAGCTGAGGCGCTTGAACCTCCGGAGCCCCACATGGGTCGAGAATGTGGTGATGTAGCGACTGCTCTCCTCCAGAACCAATTGGTGATAGCCAGAGTTTAAGTCCACTTTAGAAAACCATTTGGCTCCGTTAATGTCTGCAACGATCTCATCGATCGTAGGTGTGATATGCCGCTCCCTCTTGATGGCCTTGTTGGGCAACCTCATGTCCACGCACAGGCGAATTGCCCCCGGTTGCTTGGGTTTGGGAGCAATTACCAATGGCGATACCCAGGGAGTAGGGCCCGACACCTTCTCGATGACTCCATCACGTTCCAGCCGCTCCAACTCCGCTTCCACTAGGGGCCTCAGGTGGAATGGTACCCGGCGATGCCTGAGGGCTATCGGCTTGACCGTGTCATCTATATGAAGTTTGACCTCGACCCCTTTCAAACAGCCGAGGCCCTTGAACAGCTCAGGAAACTCTGCCATCACCGACTCTGCGTGCGATTGGTGAACTTGTCTCGCAAACATTACTTGCCCCAGGTCTTCAGCAGAGTGGCATCCTAGGATTGATCCTGCGCTATCTCTTGTTACGTGGAATCAGATGAGTGCTGCTTGTTCCCCATGCCTCACCTCCACCTCAACGACACCTAGGAGTGGAATGGGGATGTCTCCCCCATAGGTGAAGATCTTCGCTTTGGTCTTGAGAAGTGCCGGTCTTGGCTCCAGTCGCTCATACTGAGCCGCGTCGAGGATATTGACGGAAGCCCCTGTGTCGATGAGTGCTCTGATACAGTTGTCTCCCACCCACAGTTATCACATTGGGGGCGGACGCTTCTTGGTAACAGCCCCTCGGGTGTGTGATATCACGAACACATCGTCCTCCTCGTCATCCTCCGTGACATTCATCCTGCGGCACATGCTTTCCACCTCCTCCACTTCCTGCACGGTGCGCACCGTGGGCTTCTGTCTTCTCTATCGGCCTCCCCCTGCTGCCGACCTGGCTGCACCCATGCAGACTTTGGCGAAATGACCATACTTGTTGCACTTCAGGCATTGCTTGCCTTGTGCCGGGCACCCCCTCGGTGGGTGGCTCTCCAGGCCGCAATTTCCACATCCTTTCTTTCCTGGGCGCTCCCCTCCGCCGCTGGCACCTTCCCTGCCGTGGCCGCTGAACTTCCGGATGGCTTCCGCGCGCTCTTCTTTGATAGGGTGCGGGTACAGGGGTTGCTGGGCGGCCGGTCTCCTCGCCAGCGCAGATTCCATTTCCCCCGCTCTCGCGTCTGCCAGTTTGTGAGCTCTTCCCAACACCAAGATATCATCCAACGATATTCCCGGCTGACGTAAGATGAGCTTGCGCAGTTCTGAGGACTTGCACCCTAATATAAGTTGCGCTCTGATCTCAAAGGGCCGATCAATGCCCACGCACGAGCTTGCCAACTTCCTGAGACGCGCGTGGAAAATATCCACTGACTCCTCCTCCTTTTGCTTCGCCTGGCGCAGTTTGAAGTGTTCGAAATCCGGGTTGACCTGAGGGTCAAAATGGCAGTTGAGTGCTCTGACAGCCTTTTCGTAGCCGTCGCTGTCCCCTGTATCTGGAAGATCCTGGAAAAGCTCATACAACTCCTCCCCTCCCATGTGTAGCATGGTTGAGCGCTTCACAGCGTTGTCCTTCTCCCTCGTGGCAATGAAATAGTTTTCTAACTGCCCAATCCATTTGCGCCACCTTGGCGCAGCTGTCGCCGGATCAGCCAGCTGACTAAACGGCGGTAGCGCCTTCAATGACATGTGGGAGCTGTGCGCTGATGCACCTGGGGCGGCACCCCCCGGTTGCTGCGACATGTCCCTGGACGCCCCTGGTCCTTGCCCACTTGCTGGTCTGGGCTCTGTGCTCATGAGATCTGGCACTCGCTTCTCCCGCAATGCCTGTCCTTCCACAGCTTCCCACCTTCCTGTACAGTCACTTTGGGGAGGGGCCACCAGCGTCGTCGCGCTGCTCAAGAGCAGGCCGCAAACCTCGGGACAGCTGGGCGCTCGGCGGGGCACACCACACGCTCCTCCGCTGCACCGGACCTCCCGCCAGGCTCCTCACCTGCCCGCTGCAGTCCCCAGCCGCTTCCGCCACCACCACAGCAGACGGGCCACGCACAGCAAACGCGCGGCCCGCGGGGCACTTTTCTCGTGGTGCGGGGCCTCCGACTCCCAGACACGCGGTGCCGACGCCGATCCGCGTCGCGGGTGCACGCGCAGGCAGTAGACACCCGCCTCGTCGCCAATGTAGCTTGGGGGCTCTGGGGGACCAGGACTACTGAGGGGGTACGCTCAGTATGGAGGTAGGGCCTAATGGGGATAGGAGGAAAACACTGACACGACCACACTCTGTGATAGTCCGTGCCGTCAGCCACGAGCGCTGACGTCACACTTTATTTATACCCCCTGGTCCGCGCCCGGCCCAGGGAGTTGCGGTGGCAACATTGTATGGTAGGAGCCGGGTGGCTCACTACCAGGGCCGGCGCTAGGCGTGGGCAGCTGCCCAGGGCCCCGCGTCTGCTTTCAGCCATGGGGCCTCGCACTCCTAAAGATTCCAAAGTTTCGAGGCCCAGGGGGCCTCCTAAGAGTTTCTATTTTTTCAATTTTTGTCAATTTCCCTAGCTGGCCCCTCTCGCAGGGCCTAATCGCTGCATCTGCATGAGGATAGCAGCGATTAGACAGTTACTTAAAGAGCCCTTACTGTGAAGTGCACCCCGCCCTTGTATGAATGAAAAGCAGGATAACCTGCAGGGCGCCCAACAAAAGATAGAATGGCGGCGCATCACAAGGGAAACTGCTCACCTAGGATGAGGGGGAAAGGGAGCAGAGCGGTGAATCAAAGGGGTAAGACAAACGGAACTGAGTGAGAGGAGGGAAGAGCAGATAGGTGTGAGTACGGCGGGGAGAAGAGAGGTGCAGGCAGAGGAGCAGAATCAGCACGTAAAAGTGGCTGGAGCAGGGCTTTAAGTGTGCTGGGCCCCTCGAGTCTTAGACCCGGTGGTAAATAAAACGGACATTGAAACGGGCTCCTATCGGGCCCTATATTCATGTCCTTAACTTTAGCTGCAAAAACAATGATCCAGTGACTGCACAATAAATGTATAACACGTTAGCCAGGTTGGACTGGCCTAAAGGGCAATCAGGCAGTGCGTGATGGTCTAATCTGTCAGGTAAGTATGTAGGCCGTTTTTTTTGGCTGTTTGTTGGCCTGCTTTATTGTCAGGTGAGCCAATTTTTACTGTTGATTTTCATGATATTAAAACAAACATTGCCTGCAGCAAAATCAAATCTATGCAGTCTTCCATACCTTCCAAAAAATGTATACAGCATGTCTTTACAAGTTAAAAACTGCCCTAATTTGCAAACATGGAACACTTTTCTACCTAACTAATTCACTAATGGGGGCCACTTTTATTTTGGTGCCAGGGCCTATTTTCTGTCCCAGTCTCACGCTGCCTGTTAGGGTAATCCATGGCAGCAATTTAGCTCCTGTTTAAATTTCACGTGCTTTATTTACTTAATATTGCATTCCCCAAGAGTGTTAGCTATTTCCAGGATGTGTGTTTCTGTATTTCATTTCACAGCATATTACTCTTGTATGGTGCACACTTTGTACTGAGTCGCCTCCAGGTGTTCATAACAGGCTACAGTTGAGCGCTTTGGAGTTGAGGCTGCAGGCAGTGCAACTTTCTCACTGTGCCTGTCTGGGGTCAAAAAGGTGTCCGGAATACATGGACATTCAATACATGGCCTCTATGCAGCGCGCACAGAGCAACAGTCCTGTATTCCAGTTGCAGTTGTGACTGTGCAAATGTGTGTGAAGGAGGTGCTCATTGGTCATAACAGTGACAGGGTGAACATAAAATAATTTATTGTTGTTACTCATTTATCTTAAACAGCTAACAACCATTGAAACAAGCATTGGCATAGCCAATAGATCTCGCTTTTGGGATCTTATAAGTATTTAGTTATGCAGCACAATATCCTTGGTGCAACAACATCAACTGTTGCATGGCTAAACACTTATAAGGTCCCAAAGGCGAGACCTATTGGCTATGCCAATGCTTGTTTATACTGGAACTACTGTTGATAATGTAAGCTGAGTTCACAGTTCACACCATTTCCTTAGATCTCTCGACTGAAAAGGAAAAGCTTTGCATTAGTGGATCATATATACAAGTTTGAACAGTCTTACATATGAATAGAAGTCTTGCCTCAGTGGCAGGCAGTCCTCATTTACAGATCTGTATTGTGGTCCTGTAAACTGGCGGCCAAAGGGTTTGTACTACAGGGGATTGGGCCTACTTGTTTAGTGAACAAAATAAACACAAACTGTGGGCCTGTAGTTAGGTGTTTCTAGATTGTTGACTGCTTTCTCATGTTGTGGTCAGCATTGTGATCACCTGCCTCTAATTTGTCAAGCTCTTCTCTTTGTTGACAAATTGACCTCCTTTGCTCTGTATGCCTTCTATGGAGCCGAGCATTTGCTCCCACTCTTCTGTTCTTTGCCACGTCCCCCTTTCAACATAACTCCACTCCCCCAACAGAGCATGAGCAGCCAGTGCCAGACATTGTTAGCATTCTTTCAGACTTATTCAGCTTCTCACTTTCATTCCGACTTCTGCTACAGACTTTGCTTGTGTCTGATTTTAGCTCTAGAGAGCAGAGAAAATTGAACTTGAACCTGCACTATAGCCTGTAAAAAAATTACTCCAGGGACAACCTAGAGGACTATGTGTTGATGGAATGTAAAAGACCGAAAACATGGCATTCTAGTGACTGGGACAACCAAAATTGAACGTCCTCTACCATTCTAATGTGTAAATTATAATTACTTGGTAAAACCTCAATGTGATGTTTTGGTTTTCTCCAATCTAGTTTCCTGAGCGCTCTCCTCTTTATTTATGCCTTTGCATTCTTGGGAGAAGACACACCAGTTCTTGTGCCATTTCTTTTGAAGGAGACGGGTTGTGCATCATCAGGAATCAAGTAGCAGACTTGTTGCAAGCACTTCTGCTTCAGGAGGATCCAGTCCACCAGGGTGTTGAGGCTCTATAAAGTGATCTGGACTAACAATCCAGATATTATCTGGACTTCCTGGTTCTTCTGCGGGTCCCTCTTGCAGGGCAAAAACTCATGAAGCGGATCTTGCCTGAATCTTCATAACGAAGGTATGTTTGTTGGAGTCCTGTTACATCTGGCACGTTCAAACTTTTAAGCAAATTATTCTGTTCTCTGTCACAGAACATTGTCGTTTTTCTGGTGTATTGGTTTAAAAAGGGAACTGCTTCGAAATAGAGCATGAGCACGTTTTATCACGTTATCCCTGGAAATTCAGTATAGCTTAGTGAAGTTTCTTAGCACTCCCAGAAGGGTGGAAAGAAAGAAAAATGTTACAGATTCAATAAATTGGTGGTGGGTTGTGGTTCAGCATCAGTAGGGTGTAGCTCTCTCGCAGAAACCGGTCATGAGCACTGGATGAACCTAGATTTCCCGCCCTCCGCCCCCTTTACCGCACTTGTAGTAATATTCATTGCATCCCCTTTTAAAGACACATTTGTACGAAAGAGGAAGCTCTTTATTTCCACTGAGAGCAGATGAATGTATGTTTGCCTCAGGCTGTGTGACCTGCATTACCTCCGCCCCCTCCCCACCGCTCCTTCCCAAACAAATGGCTCTGCAGCTTCAGTGTGGAGCCCGAGATTCCTCTAAAGGTCCTTCTATTATTAATGGAAGCCAAATTAAGCCCGCTGCCCACTTCTGGAGACTACTCTGCTCCAGACAGGTAGTGTACCGCTGTGGGATTTTTCCATGCTCTGAGCTGAAGGTATTGTGCTTCAGCTTACATTTTTTCTTAGCCAGGCCTGCTATCTTGGCATTTTTAGAAGTGCCTTTCAGTATATTGAAGATACCTATTTTTTTATGTACGTTGAGGCTGAAAGCAGACATTCTTCCGTAATCCCAAGCAGCGCTTGGAAAATGCCGTTCTCTTCTCCTTAGATTTGAACCAATGACCTTGCTTGCGACCGTTTAAATAGCTGGTTAAACTCTGCGTGTATTTTCTTTCTTAAAAATCCCTAGGAACAGAAGGATGACGAGCGGACAAAAGCTTGCACACGTGGAAGCTTTTTAAGCAAGAATTTTTCCGACCGCTTTACTCCTTGAAATCTTTCGCTGTAATGGAGATTTAGAATCTATCACTGTTTGCCGATTATTTCTGTGTAAACAGAGTCATGGCCTATTGCGCTGAGCAAGGAGTCAATTTTTTTATATTGCACACGACTTCAAATAGCCAGAGTGTGAGGCTCGCTGCAGGCAAGAGTCTTGGGGAATCTTTCAGCCAGTCCAATTTTTGCACGCCAGCCGGGAGGGAGTTAAAACTGGTTCAGAAGTCGGGAAGAGTGGTGTGTAGTCAGACATTATTGGCTCCTCATGACTTCAAGCTACCAAGGCACAATTCCTAAACAAGCAGCGCTGAATATCGCTGTAATGTCACTATATCTAATGCTGAATGGTGCTCTGTAAAACACATTAGCGCCACCTGGTGTATTTCATGCAATACGGCCCCAAAAATGTTCTGCCAAATGCAATGTATCTCCATCACATAAACAAAGGCAATAAAAACACGCATTTAAGGGTGCCCGCGATGCGCTTGAGCGATGCGCTTAATGAGGAAGAGATAGGAAGCCAGATGGCGGCTGCGCACGTGCACGCTCGCGTGAACGTAAGCTTGAGGCCAGGAAAAGCCTGTGGCAGCACTTTCAAAAGCCACTCACTAAATTTCTCGCAGTGCAGCGCATGCGCTGGCTCAGCGAGACCTAAGAACCAATACTCCTGGCTGTTTTTAGGGGTAAGTCAGTTGTGTATATTTCTGGATTCAATCACAGAAAACTGAGGGAAAGATGAGAAAAAGAGTAGAGCATTGAGGGGGAGGTGGTATTAAAAGGGTCAGCATCAACAAGGAAAGATAAGATGCTCCAGGAGGATGGAAGGTGAATGTAAATGAAACAATACAAGGAAAGAAGTTATGAGGCTGGGGGAGGGATGAGAGTTGAAGGGGAGTGTATGGATACGATGTGTGGATATAAGAGAGACCGAACCAGCAAGGGAACATAAGCAGAGTAGAGAGAGAAGTATTGGTGAGAGGTGGATGGAAGAAAGCAGGATCACTAAAAGATGTAAGAGGTTGGGCAGGGTGAGACAAGTGGGAGAGGTGGAAGTTGGATGGGCAGAAAGAGAAAGCTGAATCCTAGAAAAAAGAAGTCCACTTCCAAATCTTTCATAAAACGTAATTTACTCATTGACTTCTGACTACTCTAGGAGTTTGAAGTAGCATTTGTGCTGTGTCAGATGATTTGTGGCTGACTCTTAATCATGGAGTTGGAGCAGCCTTAATATTACTAAACCTTAGTACCACACTTGACACTGTTTCCCAGCCAGTGCTTATAAATCAACTAGTACAACCTGGAATTTAAGGTATTCCCCTAGTGTGGGTTACCTCTGTCCGATTTGGGAAATCTGAAACAATCCACTCGCCACCTATTTCTATTATGTACTAAACCTCTGACTTGTGAAATTTATTGGATCTCCGCTATTCAATCTATATCATTCCCAGTTAGCCTTACTCATACAGTCCTTTGGTTTCTTGCTGATATCTTGCACATATTGATACCCAAACATCATTTCCCACAGTGGCAATCTGGTCTTTGCCCAAGAATATATTTGGACTTGTATGCTAGCAGTTGATTTCTGAATGAAGACAAATTCAAGGGTTCTCATTTTTAAAGGATTGCATAGTGGCTGGTGGAGCTGGGTCAATTGCCTACATTGGCGGTGTCAGCAAAAAAATCTTGGATTCATTTTCCAGCATCTTCTCTTTTTTTCGGAACAGATTAACCACGTTTCATCAACTTGCTTTTACTACATTCATAAGCAACACAAAATCATCCCTTTTCTCCCCTCTTACTACCATGAAGGTGTTGTGCAGTCAATTATCTTCTCACTAGATTATGCAATTGCCCTCTCTCTTGGGCTTCCCGCCTTTTAGTATTCGGTACTCTTCAAATCATTCAGAACAGTGCTAGGCTTCTCGTCTGAGATGGCTGCATCGCCATGCCATTTCTTCTCACCTTTCTGCTGTCTGCTGGGTTTTTGGTTCGACACCCTCTATCTGCAAGGCACTATCCGTTTGTCATTGTGCACTGCATTAAAAGGTTCTCTCTTTTACAGCACTCCGTACTGTTCATTCCAGAATCCTATACTCTGTGCCATCCAAAATTTAGATAGCCCTGAGTAGAGGCAAATCCTTCTCCTTTCTAGTTGTGAAGGACTGGAACTCTCTCCCTCTTGAGCTACGGTGTGACTCCAATCTTTGGAAAAACACTTAAAACTGTTCTTTCTCCACTTTGTTACGGTTTGCACCTCTCCATTGGACATCTCTTATTGCCAGGATGCCCGGTTTGCATATCATTTTCATTCATCCCATTTAAGAGAACAATAACTAAGTTCAATTCATTTAATATATTTCCACTCATTAGAGATTTAAAATATATTTACGTATTTTATTAGGATTATTGATGCTATTTTTAACCATTTTACTGATATCCAAACTAGGTAAGTAGCTTCTTGCAAAGCGGCTTCAAACAACAGGTTAATTTTTATGCAAATTATAGGGGCCTATTCTGCCCGGGGCCCCACAAATCCTTGGACCGGCCCTGCTCACTACACCTCCTAGTCCCCTGAGGCGGCTCCATATCTGTGTGAGCCACGCTCCTCCTGGAACTTGGCTGGCTCCTGCGTGGGGTCTTTGTCTCTCTTCTATGGTCCTCTGGAATGCTTCGGACGAATTCTTCCTTTACTCCGAAGTCGGGCCGGTTCTCTGTGTCTTTATCTCGTTGGTCCTCAATAACCGGTCCCAGGAAGTAACAACGGGATCATTCCTCTCCTCTGGAACCGTCGGCGTCTTCTTGAATGCTGACTTCGCTTCAGCAGTCGTGCCGCGTTCTCCGTCTACTCCCTGCTTTGAACTTCCTGGTTCTTCCCTTTCGGCCGTCATTTGTGGAGACACCGGAACGCCGTATTCATCAAAGGCGGGGCATGCTTCCAGGAGGTTGCCTGAATCAAAGGGCCCGCTGTCTCGGGAAACATCCTTTACCACGAAACCATTACAACGCGGTATGGTTTCATCGTGGTTTTCACAACGCAAGTCGTTACATCGACTTGCACTGGAGGGCGCTCTAGACTAAGGAATAGTGTGAATTACTATTCCAACACCTTCCCTACTGTACGTAGACTGGAGTTGGAATAGTAATTCACACTATTACTAAATCCAGCACCCTCCAGCGCAAGTCGATGTAACGACTTGCGTTGTCAAGACCGCGATGTTACATACCGCGTTGTGATGGTACTCGTTGTATCATCATACATTCGCTGTCTCGGTTCTCAGGCATAGAGGAAGTCGTAATGGGATGAGACGGCTGTAAGAAAAGAGAAGGTACGACATGAGAGGGAAAGGGATCTTCCTCCATATCTTCGGGGCTGCCAACCGGGGAGAGGGGGGAAGACCCTGTGACCGCCCAATAAATAACAACATATTGACTTTTTGTTATTAAAACAGCAGTCTGCCGATGCCTGAGACTCTCGAGCGCTCACATCCGGCCTTCCCTGATGACATTTAATTGCAGGATGAAAATACAAGCAGCTGTGAATGCGACTCTTTTGATGGCCAGTGCGAATCTTCCTGGACGTGCAAACACACAGAGCTTGGTATGCCCACACAGTCTGCACTCCTCCTTCCCTTCTGCAAGCCCTCCTCTTCACTCAGTCCCAGACATGAGGCCAAGCAGGCATTGTGGGCCTGTCATGCTGGTGCAAGGGCAGCTGTCTGCAAAGAGTGTAGCCCTTGCTGGTACCACCTGGCTAGTGTGGGTTGTTGTAGTGCCTGGTTTGCTGTATTGCCTTAAAGAGACCAACATAACTCTCCCTCTGATACTCATGGGCGAATTGTTGAAAAGATGGTCTGGTTTTCCTCGAGGCACTAGCTCTGCATGGAGAGAGTCCGTCTGCAATATAAAAGTTGTTTCCTGCAGATATAAAACTCCATCGCTCACACCCTCCAGCTGTATATTTTTAAGTTGTAGTGCACGTTTCACTTGTGGTGCACGGGTGGAATGCATTGTACAGAAGTCTTTCTGTCTTGCTGTGGGTCAGTAGTGACTTGCGAAATCTGTTTGTTCTAGTAGATGGTTGGTGGTTTCCTTGATTTCTATAAGGCTGAGGTCGGATGTGGCCCTGGCTCGTAGTGTCTGCACCACTCTCACTTCAGTGCACATGTGGTACAGTGCATTCTTTAGAAACAGGAGAATTACACGTTAGCATAAACTGCTGCTGCGAGACTGCAATGTGACAGGAGACTGAAAACACCCAGGGACATGACCCCAAGCCCACACTCCTGACACCATTGAAGTATGAGGTCTCACATCCACTTCTCGGGAAAGAAAAACACCGTCTATTATCATTAATTCGAGATTGTTGAAGTTTTTCTGTAATCAGAGGGGACTGACTCGTTTTATTTTAACTTTTCTGCAGGAAAAAAAAAAACAGCCACAGACCTGCCGCAGAGCTCTTATCAGAGCCGCCAGTATACGTAGTTTAATGTACAGGTTTCCTTAGGTGTGTTGTTCGACAGACAGACACAGACACACACACACCACCCCCCCCCCCCCATCTCTCCCATCCCTCCCCTCTCTCCCATCCCTCCCCTCTCTCTCTTCATGAAGCGCATTAACCTTCTGCGCTGTCCTAGCAGGAATAGAGCAGGTGTATGGCGTGCATCACTACAGATCATGCACAGATGTCTGCAAAAGGTACACTAACTCTTTGAGTGCAGAGTTTGAGGAGATGCTGCCATTGTTACTTCTGTATGCTTATTTACGGCAGCATAGAGGTAATCTGTGGCAGGTGGATGGATCCAGTGTACTGTATTACCTTTAGTGTCACGGTGAGCTGGGCAGTGAAGTCTCTTCAAACAGCAGTTGTGAGTTAAA
This sequence comes from Calotriton arnoldi, assembly GCA_963921515.1. Classification (NCBI taxonomy): domain Eukaryota; kingdom Metazoa; phylum Chordata; class Amphibia; order Caudata; family Salamandridae; genus Calotriton; species Calotriton arnoldi. Next base: position 4,015,277 of record CAWUFW010000301.1, on the reverse strand, counting down.
GGGGCTGGTTGGAGTCTGTTTCTCACACTGTAACGTGGATTACTACTTTCTAGGTGTCCTTTGTGACTAAAGGATGCTTTTTTGTGGGCTGAGCCGATAACTCTGTGTGTGGGAGAACCCTGCAATTGGGGGCACACTTCAATTTACTGCTCCTGCAACTGTGCACGTTATTTTCAGAGCTGAAGTGACATGTAGCAAGAGATGATGACAAGTGCAGCATATACCTCTTAACTGCACCCCAAGATAATGTGACACCCTTAGGGCAAGGTGCTTTTCTGCCAAAAGGCCACCAGTGGTGAATTTGGTTACCACACTCCGTACCTGGAAGAGGAAGGTAGTGTCTGTCACATGGGTCCCAAATCATTAGCTTAAACATTGAGGCACCCAATATTCATGAATAGCCAAGCCTCTTTATGGCGGCTACTGCATATGACCTAGCCCTGACATAACTGTCTCCTCAGTGACTTATTCTCTTCTCTTCCAAAAATGTGCACAACCAAGGATTCGTTGTGTGCTCATCCACATTTCAGAGGAACCAGTAACTCAATCTTCACTTAGTGTTACTTTTTTTTTTTTTAACTCAATCAAACTATCTAGGGAACCAAGAACAACTACTGTACTAACTCACGCTGCAGCAGAATGAAAAATTTCCTAGCGATCGTCAAGGAAAGTTTAAATTTTATTAAGGACATGGAGGCAAGGATTAGGCTGTTCTTTCTTCCTTTATTTTGCACCAGCAGCCATAAAAACGTATATCATATAACCACTACATTTCCCATGATTCACAGGGGAAATCACAAAACTATTTATCCAATCAGCCAGTCCTTCAAGACCCCTGAGCACCGCTCTAGCCTCCTCTTTCTTCCTGCAACCACATCTTCGTCAGAGGAAATCTACTCCTGTTTTGATATCTCGTTCCTGAAAAACAATATATAGCATAAAACATTGCCCTCAAGAGTGAGGAATATCCTGTTGAACGTAGAATAAATGTCAAAATACAATGGAACCTCAGAAATAACATGCCTGTCAACCAAAATCATAATATGCATTTCAACGTTAAGATAAACGAAATTATACTCAACCCTAATGAAGGGAGGGTATGGCTAATCCTTGCCTCCGTGTCCTTAATAGAATTGAAACTTTCCTTTACAATCGCTGTAGGAAGCTGGCTCTGTATATACTATGCCAAAAAGAGGTATAGAGTGCACAGAGTCCAGTGAGTCACCAAAGGTATAGCAGAGGATTAAGTAGATAACACCTTTCTCTCAATTTAGGGGTAGCTGGGCTGAGCAGTTAGTCTTATCAGAGGGCAGTGTGAATGCATTTGTAGTACATACTCCTACAAGGCAGGGACACACACTCAATGACTAACTCCAGGCCAATGGTTGTAAAAATATTACTTTTGTTACTTTTATTTTTAGGAACCAAGTTGAACTCAGTTACAGATAAGTAGACTTTTCAATTGCAATACTTTCAAGTTATTATTGGCAAAGAGGTTTGTATAGCATCAAACAATATTTTACATGAGCATGAAATGCTTTTCAAATGTCAAAGAAGATACTTTGTATACAGGTTAAACACTTCAGGCAATACAGTGAAAAACCAGTGCCATCCTATGGGATGAAAGACAGTAACTTACAGGTAAGTACACGGTTTTGAGATTCTGTCACCAGGGGTTTTGGTCAACACTGGGCAAGGGTCAGATCAAGGCAGGTACTGCACCACCAGCGGCACTCGCGCAGGTGGGTGCAGAGGTCAATGGGGCCAATGTTATCCTACAGAGGCTAGGGGCACTTTGGAGAGGCACTGGTTGCAGGTAAGTACCTGCGGTTCAAGGACTCCGGCCCTGGGGGTTGAGATCAGCACTGGAGGGGGCACCAAAGAGTTTTGAGACTGCACCACCAGTGTCGTGTAGTTCCTAGGAATCCCCAGGACCTGCGCGTTTTGGATGACCTAAACTAAGGGCTTGGTGTCCAAACCGACTCCGGACACCCCCACAGGATATGTCAGCCGTTAGACCAGCTAGCTCGACAGTGCCACTACCACCCCCCTGTATTCTACAGTGGTGTAGGTAGTTTCTGGCAACCACTGAACATTACAACCCTGATCCCTCAGGGATCGTGGAAAACAGTACAGTACTTTTCGCTCAGTCACTCATGCTTACTTATTCTCAGGAAGTACACAGGATGGCAATTAGGACGTTTTCAATAAGTATTTATTGGTTCAGTGACAGTCTTGTGTAAAACATATTTGCTGCGACAATTAGGAGACAGAAGCATATGAGAGAAATCGCAAGTGCTAATAAGGTAAACAATAGATACATTTCTACCATAGTGCTAAGAAGATGAACATATACAGTTCAGATAAAACGTAGCATTTGCATACTCCTATAATGCGCGCCCTACGTAATTTGCCTAAATGTACCTAGCCTAAATATGTAGGTGTTGCATGTATATGTGTATGTAGACAAGAATCCCCTAGGGAATCTCCAACCCCCTCACCTGATGGTAGAGAACGAAGGACCCCGTCTCTGCTCCGAGGATGACACCCCGAAAGGGATGTCAGACCACTGGGTGTCAAAGATTCAGCATGCAGGACCCTGTGTCAGCGTTGAAGCAATTCTCGTCTAATTTGCAGGGGCGGGAATAAGGGTCTTATATACTAGAGTGGTCACTACAGGGTTTTTTCTAGAATCAATGTTTTTAAAACAATCATAAATGTTTTGAAAACAATCATAAATGTTTTTCCGAACAAATGCGATCATGCACAGCGGGCCTTTGGCCAAGGATGAAAAAAGTGGTGACCCTTATACAGAATAACAATGCCGTGCCTGGAGACATGTTTATGTACGTCAGGTACAGCATTATTTTGATAATATACTAAGAGCCTGTTCACAAAGAGACCGGGCTAACTGCTAGGTAAAAGGTCACCCCTCAGAACCGTTATTGTCGTGTGGATGGGACAATGTATGTAAAAGGGGCATACATGACAGGACTAGCCTAACGAACATGACACCAGCGGGGGACGGGTGCAGAGTGCAGAGGAGGCATCAGGTGCCCTGTAATAAGCAATGGGGTCTTCGGTCGGGGGGGGAAAAAGGCTGCAGGTTTGTTCCAGAAGACTGGCTACAGGAAACCAATGACTGGAGAGGTAAGTTGGATAGTCGGGGGATGCCAGGACACTGTCGGTTGGGCACACCAAGCCCTAGGGGCTGCGTGTGCATGGGTGTCTTTAGGCGTCTGATTTTTCTCACTGGATCCGGTCGCGGTCAGGCGGACCCTTCAGGAGGAAGCTGCAGGTAACGTGGGGAAGTTCAGGAGAGGTCGTCCAACACTGGATCCCAGGTCAGGACCACCAGGGGGACTTCACTGGATTGGTGGGCCACCTGGACTCGGGCCAGGGGCGTCTGGTGCAGAGTGGTGCAAGGGTCGCGCATCCACCTGGAACCGGAGTCCTTCATTTAGTTCTTGGCTGGACAAATGCGGTGTCCACGGGAGACAAGAGTCTTTGTTGAAGACAGCACAGGTCCCCAGGGTTCTTGGAGGTGTCTGGCTACGGGCCACGCTGGTTTCTTGCAACAGGGTCGCTGGAGGAGGAGACAGGCCGGTAGAGCTGGGGCCAAGTCAGTCGTCGTCTTCTTCTTCTCAACTGCTGCATGACTCTTCAGACCTTCTTCTTCTTAGGTCGTCTAATCTGAGGATCAGGGTTCCGGGCAGCCCTTGAAAACTAAATTTAAGGGTGTTACTGAGATTGGATGGCAGTAGCCAATGGTAACTGTCCCCTAAGGTGGCTACACCCTTCAGGTGCCCCCCTCCCTTTGGGGGAAAGGGGCACATCCCTATTCCTATTGGGCCTAATTCTCCAAACCAAGATGGAGAATTTGCAAGAGAGGGGTTCACCCTATGGGTGTGCCAAGCCAAGCTGGACACTCCTACTCTGCTTACTTAATTTTCCCACCTTTCCTGCTGGCAAAAGTGGGGCTAGGACAGGGGGCGGGCATTTCCACTAGTTGAAACTGCCCAAATCAGCATAACACAAGGTGAGAACCTTCGAGGCTCACTGTCAAGCGTTGCTGTTCCTGCAAGGGGGAGGTGAGAAACACCACCACCCAGAGCAGGCTTTATTTCTGACCTCCAAGACCAGAAAGGCTCTCACCTCATGAGATCAGAAATATGTCTGGTGGTGGCTGGCTGGCAGGGACCAGTGAGCCAGTACACTGAAGCTGGACGTTTTTCAGGGGGCATCTCTAAGATGCCCTCTGAGTGCATTTTATAATAAATCCAACACTGGCATCAGTTGTGGGTTTAATATTCTGAGGAGTTTAACACCAAGCTTCTCCGTCTTCAGTAAAGCCATCATGGAGCTGTAGAGTTCATGTTGACAAACTCCCAGCCCATGTACTCAAAATTGCTTCACTGCAGTTAGTGTCCAAGAATGGACTCACACTGTAGGGGCATACTGGTCATGCAGCTATGCCCTCACCTGTGGTATAGTGCACCCTGCCTTAGGGCTGTTAGGCCTGCCAGAGGGGTGACTTACCTGTAATACAACATAAGTATACGGTGGCAATTTTTTCAAAAATTAATGCGCCATGTAATTAGTGCTCCAAGATTATTGGCTCTGACATGTATATAGGCTGAGCAGAACTTTAACCTTTGATCACTGTCTGTGGAAAGTCATTCTTAGTGGAAGAGGAAACCTCACACACTTTTTAGTGTAATTCTTCATCATAGGAATCCTATCCCCACCCTGGTAGGACAGTACCACCAAGGCGGACTTGACCTCCTCGAAGACTGACTAAATAGGAGGGAATTCTTACATAAATCTTACTGGACCACACCACAGGAAAGGGGATCCAGATGTATAATTAAAAATACCTTAGTGTACCTGAGGGAAATACCTTTATTCAGTGGAACACTAGGTATGGTTAAAAAGTCAAAATTGGGTGGGTAATGGAGATCTTTTAATCCCAAAGCCTTAAGGTGTGGTGCGAGTATAGGGCCTCATGGTGTAGATGAGTGTAAAGGGTGTGAGTGAGAAGTGAGGGGGTTATAAAATAGGACATAGTGGTACTCAAAATTAATTTTAATCAGTGAGCCCACTTGTCCCAGTTAAAATTTAGAATGGCAAACCACTGATGTAATGTTCAGCGATGGCTACAATATAAAGGACAACATGCATCTTGCCTAGGTTGTCACAAGATCAATTGGCAATTCTTCAGGACCATGGGTAAAATAACTATCTACACAGTGGTTGGTTTCCTAATTAGTATCTAGGGTAAACCAAACACACAAGCAACCTAACAGTGAAGTAGCAGGTCGGCCTACCTTCGCTCCACCAGCTCTGATGAGCTGGTGGAGCGAGGGTAGGTCGACCGGCTACTGAGCCGCTGCTCAACTGACGTTAAGATACCTTAATGTTCCCTCTACCAGCAATCGATGCAGCTGGTGAGCCACCCCAGATGGGTCGGAATTACTACAAGGTACCTCACTGTTGAAGTGCTTGTGTGTTTAGCATGTCTAAAAATCATTGGCAAAGCCAATGGGTCCCAAAGGCGAGACCTATTGCCTTTGCCAATGCTTGTTTATTGTTTTCCCTTTGGTGATGTCACTCTGCTGCTGGTCTGTGTTATTCTTCCCTCTTACATGTTCATAGCATCCCTCAAAGTCATCTTCTTTGACGAGACAGCGTAGGGAACGGTCAGTGGCTGAATCGTTTACAATGATTCTACCCATCACCATTCTGTTTTCTTCAGGGAACGGCAGATCACAGAGTTTAATAATGAGGTCAGAGAGTTTGAATGGAGAAAAAGCCGTTTAACTCGTGGAGCTGCTGTCTCATACTGCACGCTGCAAGCTCCTTCTCTCATCAGCGCCCAATGTCGCAGGCCCTCATCTCTAGTAGGAGTATATGCTTCTTCCCTTCACCATGCATCCACTGGTAGCCAGACCGATTAGTGTTAATTTTCAGAACTTTTCCCAGATGCTTGTACTGATTAGCGAGCACCTAGCAGGACTGAATATTATTTTACATGAACTTCCTTCCTGCCTTGATCAGGCTAAACAGAAAGCCTGTAACTTTGTTCACCAGTGTTGGCGGGGTTGAGTAGTCAAGTCCACACATTTCCAAGAGTAATTAAAGCATGTGGAGGTTGCACCAGGTAAAGAAGTCCATTCAAGCCATATTTTAACAAATTCTTTATTTTTCCATCATCTTTTCTTGATTCACATACATGGTCCAGCCAATGCGTTTCGTTCCATAAACAATCGGAACTTCATCAGGGCTTAATCTCTTGTGAAAGTGCATAGTCTCCCAGTTATGTGACAGAACGACATGGGACTGAGAAGTTTGTTACTTAGGTGGGTAACAAACAGGGGGGCACCTCGTTGTCCCGTGGGAATCCTTACTTGCCAGCGTACACAGCTGGAATTATGATGTTGCAGATAACTGGGAGACTACGCACTTTCACAAGAGATTAAGCCCTGGTGATGTTCCGATTGTTTATGGAAACGAAACGCGTTGGCTGAACCATGTATGTGAATCAAGAAAAGATGATGGAAAAATAAAGAATTTGTTAAAATACTCTTGAATGGACTTCTTTACCTGGTGCACCTCCACATGCTTTAATGATCAAGAATCTGGTTTTCAGTGGCACTGAACAATGGCAGGTGCCGGAGGATTTTTGCACGGGACTATCGATTTCACTAAACTAAGAGTGAGGTGCAGACTTGAAAAGTCCGCCTTGGGTTCTTTCGTGTGTGACATTTCCAAGAGTAAGACGTGCTTACTCACGGAAAATATGATCATAGATACTTTTTCTTACTCTTGAAAAATTCCTAAGTCACACATAAGCAAGCCTCACAGAACACGCTTTATGAATCGGCACCAAGTTTCTGACGCAGCTTTCGTTTTGTTTACTAGAACATCTGCTTCCTGTGAAGTCAGACCCCCATCTGCATCAATAGAATCCCGGCGGCCAATTCCAAACCTGCCTATGGTGACTTATTTGTCTTCAGTTCTGGTTCCCACTTTAGCAGGGTTAGGAGATTACACTCAAAACCAGTGGGTTATGGGAACCGTAGACTGTGTTCGGTTCAGTTGAAACATTTCGGCTAACATACCTGAAAAAAATAATTTATACAAATTGTGTCCTGACAACGTGGAGTCCAGGGGTCGCGCTACACACCCTCTCTGCTGAGAAAGTGAGAGCAAATAGAAGTAGTCTACACGTAAAGTATGTTTTTACTGCCCTGGGTCAGTGCAAAGATTTTGGCACCCTAGTCTAAGTGACCTATGCCACCCCCTTTTCAAGGCAACTGATGCTTCTCAAGCATTATCACATCCCTTGCTAGTAGTTCAATTCCCAGCTGTTTAATATTGACTAGTCACAGCAGTGGCCCTAATAGTACTCAATCAGTTTTGCAAAAGATTCCAACACAAAAGGCTGCTTTTTGAGATTACTTTTTCCCAGTTTATGGACTTCGAATAGTTTATTATTGTCAAACTTGGGGATTTCAACTCCTGTTATACACACCCACCATGTGGCCTTTGAGATGTAAAAGTTAGTAAGGTATGTCAGCTGGACAACCCCTTGCTGCTGAGATGTGAGTATATCCTAAACAAAAAAAAGTAGCCATCTAGCTGATGTAAACGAGCGTGATTACATTGGAAAAATACTACGCGTTGTTTTAAGCACTGGATTACTATAACCATATGGAGGAAGCGCATTGTAAATGCAAAGTTATTAAGTGTATGCTATTTTTTAATACTTCCTTTCTTCCGACTGAACGTTAAGTTTTTCTGTTCATACCATTAGAACCACACCATAACGAGCAATTTACCAAAATTAATTGGATGGTTTTCGTTTCAGTGTTCTCCTTCTTCTCTTTCTCTAAATCGGACGACAAGGAAAGTGAAGAGAAGCAGAAAGATGAGGGGTTAGAAGAGGAAGACAGGATTATATTTCTGTTGAAAAAAGCAAAGGTAAAGTATGAACGATAATTATGCACTTGGAATACAAAAATTGTAGCTTGATTTCTGTTGGACCGCCATTAATAAACAAAATCATATTCCGCCCAAAAATTCAAAAACAATATTTAAGAAAGTTAGCTGTAGTGATCAGTTGGATATACCACTTAAGAAATGCTTAGTTAAAGCAGAATACTCATTCTCTTTTTGTACTGTTAGAACACCACAAAATACTCCTGCATTTCAGCCATTTGTCCTCTTTCAGAGCTCCTTTTCTGAGCGCCAAGCAAGCTCTAATGTAACCGGCTTCCTTACTTATGGAATTAGGCCTTTAAAGGAACACATCCAAAGGCGCCGCAGCTTGACACCTTGCTTGACATTTTCAGCCAAACCCTTTTAAAAACGGATACTACCTTGAAAAGCTGAATGATGTAGGTTTTAAGGAGAAACAGATTATCTTGATTTTCAGGAAATTTTAAATAGAAAAAACAACTAAATACCCAATTCTAAAAAATGCTAGTCTTTGCAAGGTTTTTTGTCCATTGTAAAGTAGCCCCATTCTTTGGAATAGTCGAGGGATTTCCCAATGGACTGATGACTGTTAAAACTTATAGGGCTTGAGCAAGGACAGTTGCATGTGAGGCAGGGATCATCATCTTTGGTCAGTCCTTATCTTCTGTTTTATTTTTTACAGCTGAGCATAATGAAGAGTGAACTTGAGGACGCAGAGCGGATTTTACACCAAGTTGCCCGTCTCGCCCATGAGTCTGACAACAAGAAGGCCATTATATATACATACGACCTGGTAATGTAAGCCTTCTGAAGGATCTTCATCCTTTGGCATGGATCTGAGTGTACAAGGAAATATCTTGAAGGGGGAAGTGGAGGGCGCAGAGCAAAGAAAAAGTATGTATAGATCTTCTAATCTCCAGTCAAGATGCCTTTACTGGAGACACTAATAATAAACATGATTAGTACTGTTGTCACAAGCTTGCAACTAAGCAGTGGCAATGACTAACTGACTGGCATCAAAGCATTTAGCTTCCACAGCATTACTCTTACAAAAAACTATGTAGGAATATGACGGACCTGCAAGGATTCTGAACTCTGCTTGTAGCAGTGTCATACAATGACAAAGCCAGTTTTGGTTTTCTTATTATGAAAAGATTTTACCAAGCTTCACTGACACACCGTACATGGCCACCACTGTTACAAGCTTCACAGAAACAGAACAGCGGCAGCACAAGTAACAGCATCGCAAGCTTCCCTTACCCTTACATAAACAGAGCTAGTATAGCGTGTGTATCACACCTGCATACTTCCTCATGCTCACAATATAGAACAAGCATTGGAAAAGCAATAGGTCTCGCTTTTGTTTGAGTTAGAGTTATTGGCATTATAAATGGCAATATCTCTTGTTTGTGTGTTATGCGCTCTATGTATGTGGTGTATAGTGGAGTTAGGTGCGTTGGATTGGAGGAATTGTGTGGAGTGGATAAATGTAGTGAAATTGTGGCATAGTGTGCTGTGGAATTATGTTGATAGTAATTTTGCAGCGTGAATCTTTCTGGATTCACTATGCTGTGCATTATTCCGCCATCTCGTGGTTGGGTCCGGATTCGTAGTCTTTTCTTTGTTTTTGTGTTTTTTTTTGTTTTTTGTTGTTGGCCCAGGTGGGCGGCGACGCCCCACCATTTGGTGTCTTCGGTGACGTCGTCGCGCTTTCGGCGGAAGCTCCCACCTTTGGTAGCCATCTTCAGATTCTTTTTCCGCCGTGGGGTCTGGATCGTTGCCGAGAAGTTCCAGAAAATTTTGGACGAAGAATCTCGAAAAGTCGAAATATCATCACAGAGGATGGATTCCTGAGACACCGGACGACGACACAAGTACCGGAGACAACAAGAAGGACGACTAGGTAGAAGGTCCACGACCGAAATCTCGACGCCTACGGAGAATGCGCTCGCAGGGGGCTCCCTGAGCGCGGTTATGGACAAGACTCCGTTCAAGTTTTGCAAAAACTGCCACCACAAGTACGCCCAAAAGACCAGCACCCAGTCTGCAACCTCTGCTTGCCGCTCGACCACATCAGCGAAGACTGCAACGCGTGCTCGTTGTTCACCCGAAGACCCTCCGGGTGAGAGACAGACAGAGAAGGGCGAACTACAACATGCAGGGCCAGGGACCAGCACCATCGCTCCGAGACCTGGGCCTCTCGAGCGGAGAGGAAGACAACATCGCTGAGGGACCAGAGGACTGCGCTGTCGTCGAGGTCCATAAGAAAACGTCGAAGGAGGTAAGGGAGTCGTCGACCCCAAAACACCAAAGCGACGCTCGAAAGAGTGAAGCCAGAACACCTAGCGACACTACTAGAAGTGTAGCAAAGTCCTCGAAGGGAGCGTTGCCGCCGAAACCCTCGACGAAAGCAACAGCGTCCAAGGACAAGCAGTCGAGCGGATCCTTTGACAAGGACTCACAATCGGCGAAAGCTTCCGAAAAACAAAGGCGTCGAAGGTCACCTCCGAAAGGGAAGCCTCGGCACCGAGAAAGGAAGGCCCGGCGTCTGTTTCGACGACCGCGAAGAGAAGCACTGCACCACTCGACGCCGAAAAGGCCCACGAGATGGCGAAAAGAAAAGGAGGCTCGAGGCAGAGATGGCGAGCATCCTGCAACGGAAAAAGACTTCGACGACAAGATGAAGCAATACGCTATCCCATCGAAGCCAGCCCACGAGGCGCTCGAGGAGTTCGAAGCCGAATACATCGAGCACCCGACAACACCTGAACAACTCGAAGACCAGGACGAAGAAGACTACTACTTCGAAGCCGAAGGCGAAGAAGAGATGCAGTCTTACCGGGACTCAGGCGTCCTCGGAGGTACAAGACATAGACTGGCAAGACCTCGACGCAGAGTCACCAGAAGAAGGGGTAGACTCTTACCCCTCGAGGCCTTCGCCGCCAGACGACATCGGAGTCTACAATGAGGTCGTCCAGAAAGCTGCAAAGACATATGGGGTCGAAATGCAGGAAGAAAAAACAAAGGCAGGTTTCCTCTTCGAAACCCTGCTCCCTCAACAGACAAGGAGCCAATTCCTACCCATGTTGCCTGGCGTCCTCGACCAGGGAAGGGAGGCCTTCAGGGAACCGGCAGTCTGCAAGGCGGTTACACCTAGAAGCGAGAAGAAATATAAACATTAAAGATATAAAAAGACCCGGCGTACATCCAAGGGTCAGTACCAGCGGACTCCATTATCGCTGCAACGGCCAGAAAAAGGGCCGGTGTGCCCACCAACACAGGCCCACCTCCAGACAAGGAGAGCAAGCGAATAGACCTCACAGGACGAAAAGTGGAGAGGAACGCAGCCATACACTGGCGCATCGCCAACTCCAACGCCCTCATCAGCAGGCATGCGTACCAGCATTGGGCAGAAATGAGTCAGCTCATTAAACACCTGCCAGAAGAACACCAACAAAGGGCAAATTACCTAGCGGATGAAGGCAAGGCCATCGCTAACACTTGCTTAAAGTCAGCTTTGGACGCAGCAGAGAACTCCAGCAGGCAAATGATGATAGGAGTAACTGAGAGGAGACACGCATGGCTCAGGATCTCCGGCTTCAAGCCAGAAGTACAGAGCAACATCATCAATACACCTTTCGACGGTGAGAAACTGTTTGGGGCAACAGTTGACAACAAGTTGACTCAACTGAAAACGGACAACGAAACTGCAAGGTCCATGGGAGCGCTGCAGTTCAGGGGCATGAGAAGAGGAAACCCCTCAAGGCGACCCAGTGGTAGAGGGGGCAATGCACCCACCACTTCACACCAATCACCCCAGCAAGGATATCAGGGGAACAACCAGGGCCAAAACCTGCAGGGACAACAGCAGCAAAATTGGCAGTACCAACCAAGAGGACGGTCCTTTCGAGGGCGCGGGTACGGACGGGGACAGGCCCGAAGAGGGGGCCAGCAGCCCACCTCAAAGTGACTCCAGACACAAACCACACCCTCCCCAGTTAACACCAAGGGAGAGGAGAAGTCCACAAAGGAACAAAATAAGGAACACACACATACAACAAATAACCACCGAGCATACAACACCGGTGGGAGGAAGATTAGGAAAATTCCTCACACAATGGAGGAAAATTACCACGGACAAGTGGATACTAAACACCATACAGCACGGGTACTGCATAGACCTCCTAAAACACCCGCCGGAGAAAAACCAAGACATCGGACAATACCCGCAAGGGAACTCGCCCTCCTCCGTCTAGAAGCAGAGGAGCTGCTACAAAAAGAGCAATAGAACTAGTCCCAAAAAACCAAAGAAACAAAGGAGTATACTCAACATACTTCCTTGTGCCAAAGGTAGACAAAACACTAAGACCAATACTGGACCTCAGATTCCTGAACAAGTTCATAAAAACTCAAAAATTCAAAATGACTTCACTTCAGGAAGTAATACCACAAATCCAAGAAGGGGATTACATGGCGACCTTAGACTTGAAAGATGCATATCTGCACATACCCGTCAACCACAAACACAAACGTCTATTAAGATTCGTGATAGGCCACGAACACTACCAGTTCACAGTGCTGGCCTTCGGACTAAAGTCCGCACCAAGGGTGTTCACAAAATGCCTAGCAGCAGCTGCTGCGCACCTTCGGAGAAAGAGCATACATGTATACCCCTACCTCGACGACTGGCTTGTGAAAGCAGGATCATACAAACTCTGCAAAGACCACATCGAACAAGTCATACAAACACTGTCCACACTAGGTTTCTCAATACACTGGGAGAAATCGTCAACAGAACCTCAGCAGATCAAAATATTCTTAGGGGCGCTAATAGACAGCACACAGTCCAAGGTGTTCCCCAGCGACAAGAGAACTATAGCGCTCCTGAGGGAAACACGTCATTACCGCAAGGGGCAAGTTCTGACAGTGAGGACGGTGAGCAGACTAATGGGAATGATGGCATCATGCATTCACCTTGTCCCACATATCAGACTGCACATGAGACCGTTCCAAGAATGGATACAGCAGCAGTGGTCACAAGCGACAGGGAGTTGGGAAGATCTAGTGGTTGTCACACACGCAGTGCAGCAAGAAATAGCGTGGTGGAAGGAAAAGAACATATTACAAGGGAAGCCATTCACACAGCCAACTCCAACAGTGACCATCACAACGGACGCCTCACAGCAGGGCTGGGGCGCACACATGGACAGACTCCGCGTCAGGGGCTGTGGTCACAACAAGATGCAGTGAAACACATCAACGTCCTAGAACTAAAAACAGTGTTTATAGCCTTAAAAGCCTTTCAAAAGCAGCTTTACGGGAAGCGAGTGCTGATACAAACAGACAACACAACAACGATGTTCTACATCAACAAACAGGGTGGAACACAGTCAACACCGCTATCAAGCCTGGCACAAGAGATCTGGAGATGGGCCATCCCTCTAAGGATAGACCTGCTAGCAATACACCTTCCAGGAATAGACAATGTGGAAGCAGACCGACTCAGCAGGCAGACGTCTGCATCCCACGAATGGGAACTCAACCAGCAGGAGGTGCAGCGGCTGTTCCAAAAGTGGGGAACACCACGGATAGACCTGTTTGCAACACTCCACAATGCAAAATGCCAACATTACGCATCCAGACAACCGGACCAAAGGTCCCTAGGGAATGCGCTATGGATAAGTTGGTTGAACGAATTTGCATACGCTTTTCCCCGATACCACTGTTACACAAGGTACTCAGCAAATGCAGGAGCAGCAGCATGACACTGATATTGGTGGCACCTCAGTGGGCCAGACAATCATGGTTCTCACAGATAATGGAAATGGCGCAGGAACCAGCACACAGGTTCAGCAGAAGGAAAGACCTCCTCACAATGCAAGACGGAAAAGTGCTCCACCCAGAACCAGACAGCCTCAGCCTAGCAGCATGGCTCCTGAGGACCTAGAATTCGCACACCTCAAACTACCTCCAAGCACCATGGCAGTACTCAGAGAAGCAAGGAGACCCACTACAAGAAAATGCTACATTGCAAAGTGGAAAAGGTTCTCACAATGGTGCATTACAGAGGGACTGCAACGAAAAGTCACAAAAGAATCAACAGTACTGCGATACTTAACACACCTACTACAAAGCGGGCTGAGCTACTCGTCACTAAGGGTTCACCTAGCAGCCATAGTGGCCTACACCAGGGAGAAGCGGTGAAAAGCTTCTTCACCTCCCAAGTGGTCAAAAGATTCCTGGAAGGGGCTAAAAGAATAGCCCCCTAAAAGGATGCCAGCCCCAAGCTGGAACCTCAACACTGTACTGAACCAGTGGATGAAATCACCATTTGAACCCATACACAAGATCACACTGCACATGCTCACACTAAAAACGGCTTTCTTAGTGGCTATCACGTCACTGCGAAGAGTCAGTGAACTGCAGGCTCTCACACTACAAGAGCCCTACTTGCAAATACACAAGGACAGAATTGTCATGAGGACGGACCCACACTTCCTGCCAAAGGTGGTGTCGCGGATCCATATCAATCAAACAATACAGATACCAAGTTTCTTCCAGAAACCTTCAACACCCTCAGAAAAGGCGCTACACACGCTGGACGCCAGAAGGGCAGTGATGCACTACATAGAAAGGCGAAGGAATGCAGGAAAACAAAACAACTCTTCGTTTCCTTCGCAAGCAGTTTCCTGGGACGACCAGTAACAAAAATACCATTGCACGGTGGATTGCACAAGCAATACAACTCTGCCACAAGCAGGCAGGACAAGAATTACAAGGAGCCGCCCAGGCTCACTCAACAAGGAAAAGGGAGCAACGGTTGCGTTCCTAGCGAACACACCTATACAAGACATTTGCCAAGCGGCAACATGGTCTTCCGTGCACACGTTCACCAAACACTACTGTGTTGATATCCAAATGAACAAAGAGGCACAAGTAGGACAGAAGGTCTTACAGCACATTTTCAGCAACCAATGCTCATCTTCCACCCAACCACCGCAATAACAAAACCGCTACTAAGTCTATGCACAGCATAGTGAATCCAGAAAGATTCACGCTGCAAAACGAATAGTTTCTTACCTGTCGGTGTAGTTTTGCAGCTTGAAGACTTTCTGGATTCACTAGCGATCCCACCCGCCTCCGCCAGGAAGATAACATAGGAGGTTAAGGGTACAACTAGACTACATACAAGGTTTAAAGGGATCAAAGAATAATTGAAGGATTAAAGGTTAAAGACATAGACAACAAAAAACTGTAAGAGGAAAAGAAAAAAGAATCCGAAGATGGCTACCAAAGGTGGGAGCTTCCGCCGGAAGCGCGACGACGTCACCGAAGACACCAAATGGTGGGGCGTCGCCGCCCACCTGGGCCAACAAAAAAAAACCCACAAAAACAAAGAAAAGACTACGAATCCGGACCCAACCACGAGATGGCGGAATAATGCACAGCATAGTGAATCCAGAAAGTCTTCAAGCTGCAAAACTACACCGACAGGTAAGAAACTATTCGTTATGTGGTATTGGGTGTAGTGGAATTATGTGGAGTGGTATTATGTGTTATGGTGTGTAATTATGTGGAATGGTATTTTGTGTTGTGGCGTGTTATGTAGTGGAGTTTAATTATGTGGTGTGCTGTGGAATTTTGTGATATGATGATGAATTATATGTTGTGATTTGGATATATGTGGTGCCCTAATGGACACTGATTTCCTAAAAGGATGGCAGCAATGATAGAGGGTGGATGCATAGCTCTAGAAATAAACGCCATATGAGAAAGCTGGTAGAAACTGGCCACAGCAGAAAGTGAGAGCGCAAGAGCAAACAGTATAATATACACAGATATCTCTTCCGAAAAAAAGCATTGTGTTGCCACACGAATGCAAGCGAATGGAGAGATATCATCGAACGTGTGTTCTGCAAGTGTCTAGGCCACACAATTAAGAGAATCAGTTAAGGTCCACCTTTTAAGTTATCAGAAAGTGATGTACCATAACATTTTAAATAGTTTTTGTAGAAGAACCAAACACCTAACCAAACGAAGACGCATGGTGAGGGGCATCGGGTTAACATGCTATTAAAGACGATAAAGCAGATTTCTATCCTTGCTTGTCAATAGAAATGACAAAATAGGGCAAGCAAGTGACACACCTATGTATGGTGTTGTGGGTTGGCATATGCTGGATACTGGGCATCTTAACACTTTAATACCAGTGCGTGAAACAGGGTCCAATAGTACCATCAAATGGCAAATTATTCTGCTGAGTGGGAAAGAGTATAACGAGAGCCAAAAGAAGGGTAAATTGGTTGGTTGGTGATGAGAATGAATGGGCAAATACATGCATGAAGTGACTGCAACTAAGTGAACCTTTTCTAGACTCTGAGCATTGATATGTAAGGCTAACATTCAATGAGGAGGACTGAACTGAAACAAAGATTTTATAGACACCCATAGGTAACTATGGACAAGGTGAAGGGACTGGTGCAGTTATGCCCAGCACATGCCCTGCGGATTCCTGTACCAACAAAGCAGTCACAAACGCTACATGCTGCCACAGCACTGTGCCTCCTCCTCTCCTGCACTTGGGAGATGGTGTCCCTCCAGCCAGCCCCTTCTCAACTGCGGATGTGACCATTTTGGCCATTGTCCAGAAGGATGTGCCGAATTATGTCTTGTCATTAGGTTCTCACATGGCATGCAGAATAAAATAATTCAAACGAAACACTGTCATTTAATTCTTGTGCAAGTGCAAATATTAGGCTCAAATTCAGCAGCAATTAAAAACACATCGATAGCACAACAAAAACATACTTATCTACTTCTAGACACTTCACCCGGATGGGCAGAATCCCAGATTTTAGCAGGTCGTCATTGGGCGAATTCGCAGTTTTACGGTAACTTCATGGTGTCCACATCGCGCCCTTATTCTTGAAACTTTCGATGCAGTGATTCTCGAGGCCGGCACTCTCCGCCATGGTGCTGCCTGCGGCAGAGGTTTGGGACTCCGAGGAGCTGGAGCTGCAGCTGCTACTGCGTGCGCCGCCCGCCAGGAGGTGGCTGAGCCCTACCTTGCCCCCACCCTCAGCTTCCGCAGTAGGACACGGGTCGGACATGTTGGGTGTGGGTGATCCAGAAATAAAAGTGGGCGTCTGCTAATATATTAAGCGCTGCGCTCATGTTAAAGTTAAAGTGCAGCGCCCGGGGGCGGGGTGGGGATCTTTAAGCTGTGAGCGCCATTGTTGACTGTGTGCCCGTGTACAATAAGAGAAAGGCACGAGGGCGCCATGTTAGCGCCTTATTAAAAAAAAAAGTTTTACATACACGACGGCCCCTCGCATCGCATGCCGCTTCTTCTGAGTGGTGAAACATAAGTCGTGTGGGGCTGGTTAAAAAACAAAAAAGCGCTGCCGAAGAACGTCGGGCAGGACAAAAGCAATTAAAGAAAACAGTGCTCCTAGGCTGTTATGAAAAGGTACCGAAAAGTTAAAGTGCAGCACCCGGGGGCGGGATGGGGATGAGGATGAGGGTCTTTAAACTGCGGGCGCCATTGTTTACTGTGTGCGCTTGTGTACAATAACAGAAAGGCATGAGTTCAAGATAAAGCACGGTGTAGCGCCTTGTGCGAATGAAAAAAAAAAAGTGCTCACCCAGTAATTAGAAGACACTGTGTCACGCCGCGGAGTAAAAGATCCAGTCCGGGTGGGCGGGGCGAAAAGAGGACAGGGCGGTAACCAGGAGGGACTAAAAAGCCTCAGTCACAATCAAAAGACACCGTTTACCATAACCAATGACGCAAAATGACGCAAACCAATCGAAATAACGTGCGGAGCCGAAACTCCACTTCTCAAAGTATATTGATTACAAGAAGCCTCGCAGAGCGAGCAGCGCATGCACGCTGCAACGCCAGGCGAGACCTAAAAAGCATGTGTGGCAGTAATGCAGGCACTGTCACACAAAACAGGCATAACTTGGGAAGCGACACTTCAAATTTCCCTTGTATGCACACAGCATTTGCAGCAGCACATGCTGTAGCATTGTAAGCGCCCCTGATTAATGAGCATGTTTATGTTCCTGTATTTGAAGGGAGAATTTGAATGAATTGCAGCAGGTTTTGCAAGGCACACTGTGAGACCTGGTGAAGATTGGGAGAGTCTCAGGGCAGCCAGAGTTTACTGGGACGGTTGGAGTCATTTACGGGTGGTGTTCGGGCCACTTCACTATTGGGCCATAACACAGGTGGATTAGCAAGTAATCCTCGTTATTAATTGTTTCTCAACAGTGTGGCAGAGCGGAGTGAGCTAAAAACTCAGTTCTCAGAAAGCACAGTAATACCACTCATCAATGCCACCCATTCAGACAGTGCTTTCCGTTATAAAAAGAGTGTAATTTATTACATACAACACTGAATACAATACGTCGATATTTGCATATTTTAAAACGAGATAAGATTAATATTAGACCCCGTCGTTAAATAGCATAAAAAGGCACACAACTTGTGTATAAGGTTTTTGTGGGGCTGTTAATATAATGAAGTGTAGTAAAAGAATTAAAGGAATCTTTATATATAAAAACGGTTTCAGGATCTAACAAAGAGCCCACGAAGACGATTT
Organism: Calotriton arnoldi; assembly: GCA_963921515.1. Taxonomy (NCBI): domain Eukaryota; kingdom Metazoa; phylum Chordata; class Amphibia; order Caudata; family Salamandridae; genus Calotriton; species Calotriton arnoldi. The sequence goes on along the minus strand of CAWUFW010000301.1, from coordinate 3,996,690 downwards.
GAGCTAAAAAGAGTAGAAAAAAAGATTATGGATTCCTGTTTGACCAACCCTGATCGAAATTCATTGGGAAGTTTACATTTGCCCTAAAATTGAAGTGGAGAAATAGCTGTCTAGGGGGGCGCTTGGTCTTTGCATAGCCCAGTTATGAATGAATTCCAGGATGTTCTCCCAAAAGCGGCACTGTCATATGAGATCAAAGCTGAGTGTTGTGAAATGTGGGACCACCTTAGAGATGCACTGAAAAACATACATGAAGTAAAGAAAAGCACAGCAAACCAGACCCTTTAGGGCAGGGGACTGGGAGCAGGGGCAGAAAGACTGCTGAGTCCGTTATGAGGTGAAGGGCACCTTTTGATCTTTTTCCCAGATCTCTAATAAGCTTTCTGCCTTCTCCCGCCCCCTCCCTGAGAGGCAGTGAGCGTAGACCCCAGAGAGAAGAAAAATTGTTGGGCCTGTTCAGGGGTGGGAGCACGGCCCAATGAGTAGGCTTTCCCCTGCTGTCTAGTGTGCTTTCTGCCTCCTTGGGGGGCAGATTCAGGTAAAACTCCCCAGCCTGCTCCCACGGGGACCTGCTCTGGTGTGGGTAACAGCCCAATGCATGGACAGGCCACCACCACACCCCACTTTTTTGACCTTTCTTACCTGGTCTCTAATAGGCTTTCTGCTCCAACGGGAGGCTGCGTGGATTATTCCTCCCCCAATAAGCCCCCCATGGGGTAGAAAGACTGTTGTGTCCTGGAGGGTGGGGTTGGGTACTCTTGCAGATGCCTTGGGTTAAAAAACCCCAGAAGGATTTTCAGAAGCCTGCAGTGGATGACCATTGACGTCTGTCGTACTATGGAGTAGTGCAGTCTGCGTCAGTGGGTTGTCCACCACAGTAGTGATGTTAAAGCAGCACTGCTTTCTTTAAGAAATACAGGCTGCTCTTTAAAAAAGAAATTGTGGTTAGGAATACAAACACTCGGGTGGTTGTCTGTTGTTCCTTGCAGGCCATCATCCTTGTGTTTGCAGTCAGTCATGGGGGTTGCAAATAGCAACCTGCCTAATTAATATTCACTAGACAGGTTTTTCTGCTGCTCCCCTGTCCCTCCTCAGCTGGACATTTTGTGATGAGATCTATTAGTACATAGGTCGCTTTGCAAAGTTAAATATGGTCATGAAAAGTTGATGCATAATTTGTAACCACTTTTTAATACCAGTCTTTTGTTCATCTGGCCCATAGTTTTGTTAATGCAGTATCCATGGCCGGGCCTTTTCAGTGCTGCTTGCAAGTCCGGGAAATAGCAAACCTGATCTGCAGTCTCCAGTAACCACATGTGCACCCACATTCTACTCTTCTCAGATGCAGCTTGTCTGCCACATAATGCAATCATGTTGTGTTTTTAAAAAAAAACGTTTTATTTACGTTTTCTAAACAATCAATTATATAGCACATTAGGAAAGGAAGAGACAGGAGTACATCATAATTCATCTCTGGTGATTCAGTGGAACAAAGTACTGTAATCATGGTACTTCAGAGGTGTTTCCCGAATAGGTGGGGAGCTCACACCATTTCAAAGGTTGTCAAATATAACCAAACCCTCTGCTAGTGCATAGTACTCCAGGCCGAAATCAAGCACGCCAATAAAAAACACCAAAAGAGTGCATGCAGCCCGATACGGAGTCACAGATCATTGCACATGGGGAGAGTAGAAGGGGACAATGTACAGTGCCCATACCGGTCAACTTTTTAGTACCTGTACAGAATTGCTGAAGATTAAATGTATGTGAACCTTGCATCAATCTGTCCCTCTGTTTCCTTATCCATAACCCTGGCCGTCAGTGTAAGCTTGCTTGCATGAGTCTGACTGCATGACTGTTGTATGTGTGGTCTCTGAGAGCGAGAGCCTCTGTGTGTTACCCTGTGTCAATAGGTGACTGCATATTTGGTGGGTTGTATGCAGGGGTTCCTCTTGGCCTGTGTTCATTAGGATCTAAGAATATACATAAATCTTTCGGGTCATTCCACTACTGTAAATGGGCTTCATTCTCTTGTGACTTCAAACGTGTCACCATGCGAAGGTCATCCAGTCCAGGTTGATCGGATTATTGTTATTGATATGTGGTCTATAAAATAAATTATGAACACCTGGTAAAACATGTTGTAAAAAAGTTTTGTGCGCTTCACGCTGGACTGTTGGCTGCATGCCCATTACCACTGAACTTGCTTTTCTTCCCGTACTCCTCCTACGTTTTGTCTAGACACCATAAGTGAGAAATTCACGAGGCATTCCAATTCACGACTTTCATGCCATCCCTTTGTACTCATTAATAATGCTTATGAATGTCCAGTCAGAGCTATTACTTAAAGATCTAAAGGAAATAACACTTTGATTAACGCATTAGAATTATCTCACTAGAGTTTGGGCCAGATTCCAGTCTTCACGGATTAGTTTGCACTGCTGTCTAGGAGATTTTTCAGGAGAACTCCTTTCATAGAAAATGGTGGGCCAGAGTTTTCCTATGAGCTTTCCGCACCATGTTTATTTCCAGTTCTGTACCCTGGCTGAAACAGCGATGATGATATTTGGATTGTGTGCTGTGCGCTCTCGGACCATTCTATTCTGTATTATTTTCCTTTTATTTCCTATTTTGCTCATGTTTTCACTTTCTTCTTGCATTTGCAATCACATTAATTGGTAGATTCCCCTTGCTGTTCTCCCTGTATGGTAGATTCCCCTTGCTCTTCTCCCTGTATCCACCTATCCTTTACGTTGCATTTTATGCTATTTTTTCCCTGTTCCATTATCTGCCTCTCATGCCCCTGGACCTCTATGTCTTCCTCTTTTCTTTCGTTCTATCAAATTTTGTCGTTCTCCTTTTGTACCGTCTCTTCCCCTCATACCTTATTGTGTTGCTTCTTTCCCTTCTCTCGTACATCTCTCCAGTCCTTCCTGCTCTCATTCTTTACACGACAGAGCCTCAACATTTCACACATTACCTATTTCAGTGATCAAATCTAACACAAAAACTCATAACTCTTTTCCATCCCCTCTTACACACCACATACTCTTCTCCAAAACACATCACCACCCCAGTACTATTCAAAAACCACTCACCAGCAGTACTGCACATACAAATCTTTCCCAAAAAACCACTACATCAATATCTCCTCTCGCTATTCTACAAAAACAAAACACACAAACCTGAATATATTATATTCCTTACACATATATTCCCTTACTATGTAATCATGTATCTATATATTTATTACTTTAGTCCTATTGTACAAGAAAAAATTACTCTCTCGGAAGCCTTACTCTGTCTTACCATCACCCTCAACCTCTATCAATTTATCCTCTAGCGTCACTCTCTCTCATCACAAACCCTTTCTACTACTATTATCTCCAAAATAACCCCTCCTAGACTCCTCCCACCTCTACACCTCCTGGCTCACCCCAAATATGAGTTTACTACTATGATCTCCCAAACAACCCTACTAAATTCTCCCTCATGTTATCTCTCCTTTGACTCATCCCAAACCTCATTTTTTTACTCTGATTCTCTTTCTTCCTAATCCCTTTCTACAGGCTCTTCCCTCCTCCATCTCTCCTTTACTCATCCCAAACCTCTAATAACTACTATGATCTCCCAATGAACACTTCTGGTTTTCTTCCCTCTTCTGTCCCTCCATTACTCTATTCAATCCAAATTACAGACTCACATGTCCTCTGCTCAACTTAACTAGCACCTCCCTATACTAATACTATACTCATATTTCCCTATACTAATCCACCACTAATTCTTTTGGGTTTCAGAGTAGCATGCTAGTCGCCAAAAAGCGCTTTGACGCCTCGCCAGGGGTAGTAAGCGCTATATAAATACATTTACAATTGATTTAACGTGTGTACAAAGATCTAGACTCCTTTTAACGGAAATCAGCCAAAGTGAAACAATGCTCAAATAAAAGTAAAATATTTTTGTCCTTCTAGGGTACTGTAGTTTCCTGGTACATTACATTTCTTTTTTTTGAAAATCTTTATTGGGTTTTAAAACGGGGAGAAAAAGTTACAGTCAACAGTATAATACGATGGAAGCACAGTTTGCCATACTGGATCAAATTGACATATGCAAATAGAAACACAGCATGGAAGTCCAGCAAGCAAGTACAGTGGGGGCAATGTTATATACAACATGTGCTTGGTCATATGTACAGGTGTTTGTCGAATCTGCGTAACAAAAAGTGAGGTATACTGTAGGAGGCTGGCTTAGTATATGGTGCACACTTATTTAAGTGCAGCACCTTGCACTAATCCAGACAACCCTTATGGTGATTTTAGTGGTCTTAGACAAACATAGAAAGCTCTCTAAGTGATAGTTGTGGAGAGCAGCCTTCAGGCTTAGTCCAGAAGTAGTGTTAAGCAGCTTGTTTTACCAGATCTAATTATGTAGTGTAGGTTAAACGAAAAGAACCACACAGTCTAGTTATAAAAATATGTCTATTTATTACACAACACTCACTAACACATTGGTATATCTCCTACCCGTGGATATCAACACAAATACACACAATACTTCAATTGCAAACAGGTAAGTAAGCACAATACACAGTGGTCTCCAGGGGGAGACCAAACCATATACTAAGAAAGTGGAATGCGAAATGCGACAGAAGTCGGGACTTGGACCAGGAGACTCAGAAGAGCTGGGGACACAAGAAACCACCCAAGGTAAGTACCCAGGAACTCCACGTAGGCTGTGTGCAGAGTGGAAACACGGCAGCGTATTCAATAGAAGTCAACTGGAAAGTCGCGGTTGCAGTTTTGAAGAAGGACCCTTCCCAGTGGACCTTGAAGAAATCCTGTGGAAGACAGAAGGTTGGAGAGTCACCCCACCCGTGGATACCCCAGGAACCAGGATACCTACACCAGGGAAGCCGGCTGCATAGGTGCGAAGTGACGTCGGAAACCGTCGTAGACCACAATATAGGACTTCAGTAAAGATGCCGCTGGCGAAGACTGTGCAGCAGTCCGGTGGAACCAAGGGTGGATTCTTGAAGAGAAGAACCTGCAAGCACAGGGGACAGAGTCTATGCCACTCGGAGGTGACCAGGAGGCACGGAAGAGCAATGCCCACCGATGACGGAAGATGCAAGAGTGATGACGCTGACCTTGTCGCAGCAGCTGTGAGGACCAGGCAACGCTGAGGAAGACCAGGAGCCATTCACGAGCCGTCCCACATTGGAAGTCGAGAACCAGGGGGTCGGTGTCCGGCAGGAGCACCAATAAGCCTTGGCAGCAGCAACAGACGTGGAAAACGATGAAGGAGCAACGTTGGGACCAGCAAGGTCCAAGGGACTCCCCAAGTGCAGGAGAGTCATAGCAGGCCCCGAGCAAGCAGGGGAGCCCACTGAAGCAAGAGAAGAACCTCGAGGGGACCCACAGGCCAAAGGCACAGGAGTCGCAAGAGGACCTCGAGCAGGTCACCAGAGAAGAAGGCCCGCGGTGCAGAGGATGCAGTGAGGACGCTGATCTTGCCAGGAAGAGATGCTGGAGGCTGGAGCTTCTTGTAGCCTGAAGATCTCTGGAGTGCAGAGCCAACAAGCCTTGGCAACGGCGAGTCGACGCAGTGCACAGAGGTTCGATCGCAGCGGTTCCCATGAGGGATACTGGCCTCAAAATTGCAGAGAGGACAGGTCAGGCCTCGAGGGAGGGGCAGAACCACCACCTGTGTTGCTGAGCCCTTCGAAGTCCGTGGGACGTCAGGAGCAGCAGACCGGTCAGCTTCGTTACGGTGCCTGCAGATGCAGGGGAGTGACTCCTGCTCTCCAAGGGAGATTACTTCGGGTATCCTTGATGCCCACAGGTCCGTTGAAGAATCGGTAAGAAACGCAGACGACGAAGAAGACTTGCAGAACAGCGAGACCAGGAGCAACAGGAGTCTTCTGTGATGCAGTCTCGGTTCCAGGCGAGGTCCAAGTGTCCAGACGGTCTGGAGTGACGTGCTTTCAGGTTTGAGTCTTGTCCCACGACGAATCTGACGACCCACCCACAGGTAAGCCCTTTTATACCCTAAGAAAGGGGTTAGGACGACTCAGGGGTCCCTCCCATAGGAGGGGCTGGACAGAGGGGAGGATACTCCCATGTCCTTTGTCCATTTTCGCACCAGAGCAGGAGCCAAGGGCTCCCAGAGCTGGTTCCCACTGGAGTATGCAAGGGGTCTGGTGGCTCTAGCAAGCGCCCCCACCCCAGCACACTGAATCCTGTCTGGGAGGTGGTCACACCTCCCTGTGACAGGAAATCTATTGTTCTACCTTCACCTGCTCAAGCTCAGCTCTGCAGCAGGAGGGCACAATCATGTCTGGGGTCAGCAGAAGCACTAGCTTGCTGGCAGATCCTGGAAGGCTGTTACCGGGAGTACTGGGGGCTTCCTGGAGGAGCCCCCCAGTGCATGGAGTCATACCTCCAACACTGGTAATGTTGTTGGGGTATGATTCCAACAAATTTGATACCAAGCATGCCCAGGTTCGGCACAGTCACTATATAGTTAGCCCTCACGTAATGACGCATGGACACTGGGGTAAAGGGGAATATGGGGGGGGTACGGCGGAATCTATATCGGCGAAGCAATCTAAGACAGAGATACAGTGGCTGTGCAGGCAGGGTCTGTCAGTGAGGAGGATGCAGGACGTTATGAATAAGCGAAGATGAGGGGGGCGATAGCGGGTAGAGGCAGATATGGAATAAGTGCAGTGGCCGTAACAGAGGGAGATCATTGTTTCCAGTGTGTTGCAGAAACTGCAAAAGAAGGGCAGCCATTGAGGGGGGATGGGTTGCTTGCGGAGACCCTGGTTCTCCTCAAATCGGAGGGAGTCTTCCTCCGCCGCACCCTGTTTACGGACCGCTCCATACCAGGCAGCCAGTGAAGGAGTCATCAGGGAGCGCCAGTGCAAGGTTAGGGTACGTTTGGCAAGGAGGATCACCAGGGAGGCGAAGTGGTAGCTCAATTTTTTGGAGTTTGCGCCGCCTGAAAATTCCAAGCGAGCATGCCTCCCACGTGTAAATATCGGTGAGCTCCGTGACCTGGTGTAATGTGTTGTGTACCCTCTCCTAGAAATGGTGCAGAGCTGGGCAGGACCATATAATGTGTAGTAAGTCTGCGCCTGAAGCCTGACTGTGTGGGTAGCGTGCATCTGCTTGAGGAAAGAATCAGTTAATTTGGGCCGGGGTGAGGTAAGTGCAAGGCAGCATGAAAAGTTGCAGGTTTTTAAAGCATGAGTTACAAAATATCTTTTGTCGGAATTCTAGGGCAGTTCCCCCCCTCCTTATCGTGCAATGCACACCCAAACTCCTCCCGTTTGTGGTGTAGGGTGACCAGGGGAAGCATTGTTAATTTGCGAATGGCTTTGTAAAGCCAAGTAATAAGGTGACCGCTAGGGCCCATCATAAGGATTGTTTGCAGCACTTGGTTTGTTGTGGGTTTTGAATTTGTAACATTCCATAGGGTTCGAAATGTGTGAGTGAGTCGCCGATGAAAGAGGAATTGCCCTGGGGTAAATCATAGTCTGTGACTAACTGGTCAAACGAAAGGAACTGACCATTGAGAAAAAGATCCTCAACTGTGGGGACCAAGTGATCCGTCTAGGGGGCCCGGTCGCGGCGTGTGTAGGTCCCATGAAATGTAGGAAGACCAACCAAGGGCAGCACAGGAGCGTATACTGGAGATTTCAGGGACATGTGGCTTGTTTTGGTCACTCATGCCTGAGCCACTACCACCTTTTAGGGGTGGCGGAGGGCACTGTTTTTAGAAGGAGGAGGCAATGGACCACTGGAGAGGGCAGGAGGCCATCCGTGCTAAAGGTTTCTCCAACATTGTAACTGCACCACCAGAACATACGCTTCAAATTGCGGGCCACCCAACCCTCCCCGGTCCATCGGGTGCTGTAGTTTGCTAAGTGCTACACGGCATATCCGTTGCCCCAGATAAGATCTCCCAGCAATGAGTCAAGATCCCTGAAGAATGACCGAGGTGGGACTATAGGAAGGTTAGTGAAGTGGTAAAGCGGGCGAGGTATGATAATCATTTTTGAGAGTGCAATTTTGCCTATTGGGGCAAGGGACAAAGATTGCCAGAAGGACATTTGCGCCTTGATGCCCAGCAGTACCACCCGGAGGTTCCCTTCACATATATCCAGCGGAGTGTGGTAGAGACGGATACCTAAGTAGCGAGTACCTGCCTCTTGCCAGCAAAGGGGTGTGGTGCCTAAATGTATAGATCGTGGCAGTTGATCAGGTTGTAGTAGATGTGTTGCTGATTTGTCCCTATTTACCCAGAGACCAGTGGCTGTAGCAAACTCGCCTATGTTGAAGCGGGGAAAGATCAGAAGTGATGTCCTTTAAATAAATGAGGAGATTGTCAGCGTACAGGGACACAGCGTGCGTCCTGTCTTCCAGGGGTATTCCCCAGCTACTGCGCTCGCACTGAGGCGTATAGCAAAGGGCTCCATCGCAAGGCCAAGAGCAATGGTGAAAGGGGGCACCCCTGTCCGGTGCCTCTGCTCACTTGAAACAGGGCAGAAATAAGGCACCCCAGGCAGATTCGGGAGGTCTGATTAGTGTAAAGGGGCCAAGTGTACTATGCAAGGAGCCGTTGCCCAACTCCAAATTGGGTCAGGACCTGGAAGAGGTAGGGCCAGGTCAGTGAATCAAATGCCATCTCCAGTTCTAATATCAGGCAATCTGCCTGGGGGTAACGCCCCCTAACTCGATTCTGTATATGAAACAACTGGTCAATATTCTGAGAGGTGCTGCATCCTGGGACAAACCCATTCTGGTCTATATGAATGAGATCCGGGATCACCCGGGCATAGCGATCTGCCAATATTTTGCCCAGTATTTTATAATCGGCCCCCAGAATGGCAATGGCAATGAATCCATATGATGATGGTTGGGTCGGGTTTCTACCAGGCTTCAGGATGAAAACCAGGATTGATTCCCAAAGCGATGGAGGAAGATCGCCCGCAGTCAGTGCCACTTCAATCAAGTAAGTTAATTTGAGCAGAAGTTGTGAAGAGAAAGTACGATAATATTCAAGTGGTAGGCTATCAAGTCCCGGGGTTTTGTTACGGGCTAAATCCCTGATCGCCTGCACTTTTCACTACATCTTCTGTGGTTATTTTGGCATCAAGAGCGAGTTTAGTCATAGTAGGAATGCGGGGCAGGGTGATGTCCACAAGAAATGCACGTGAATGGTCTTCAAATTGATCAGACGGGGCCTGATACAGTGAAGAGTAAAAGGTGTGAAAGCGTTTCAGTATGTCCTCTTGAGCATAGATGGGAGTGCCAGTGGGTGTGATCAATTCTGTTATGGGGGCTGGGTTAGTGTCTTGTCGCGCTAACCAGGCTAAAAGCGGACGGATTTGTCCCCTTCCCTGTGAACTTGAGCTGCATGCGCTGTTAAATTAAAGTGGCAGAGGTGCTCTAAGAGTTGTGCATATGAGGTATTCGTGGCAGCCAGTTGCAGGGTCTTCCCAGGTTCCCGGTCTGCCGCTCTACTCAGTTGTGCAAGGCGGTTTTCAGCATCCCTAATTTCACCGTCTAATAGAAAGCAGAGAACTCTGGGTAGTTCCCAAATGCACACCCACCACCTGTCATATGCACTAGCCCTGCGTCACTACTTTAAATGAGTCCCATTCTATAATCCTCGTGGAGGCGGTGTCATGGTTCTCCACAAAGTAATGGCGGATATGGGTGCCCTGTTCCTCCCGGAAGACTGGATTGTCAGGACAGTTGTGTTGGAGTCTCCAGGGTAGGTATCTGTGGTCTAGGGGATGCCCAAAGAAGATCTATATAGTGAGCATCGAGATCTGAGATCACGCAACCTAAATAATCTGAGTGGTGTAGGAGGGGAGCTGGTGAGGTCGAGCATAGAAAGTGGGCATGGCGTGTATGAAGACCGTGCGGACGGAATAAAACAAGTTAAGTTTGTGAGTAGGGTTATGTCCACCAAGGACCATTGCTGTGTCCAACTGCGTAAACGCGCTGTTTGTGCATGCAGGGGCTTGGAAGGGGAGGGTGGGATCTGTTATGGTGAAGATCTAAAACGCAGTTGTAATCTCCACAAAGTATCCAGGGAAATGCAGTTTTATGGGCGAGGATAAAGTAGAGGGTATCCCAAAGACTCCCTGACCAGAATTTGGAGCATAAATGCTACCAAGGAGCAGGGGGCAGCCGTAGAGGCGCCCTTCCAGGAGAACATATCAGCCTTCAGCGTCAATGGTGGTGCCTAGGACCTGGTAGGGTGCACCGGGTCTGACCCAGATCAGAGCTCCGTAGGCCGATTTCAGCCCCGGGGACCCCATCCACAGGACCCGGCCATGTTTACCTGGGTGCCCTGGGGCCTACCCAAGGCACCGAGTGTGCATCTTGGGAACCGTGGAGGGAGCCTTAAGGCCCACGTGGTCCCAGCCAGCTCCCTGCTTCCTGTGGGAGCTGACATTGCTATTGCACACAGGGAGCTGCTGGAAATGCATCTCTCTGTGTGCAAGAGCAATAGTTTCATCGCTTTCCCTGTCCGCATGTCTGCGGGCAGGGAAAGAGAGGAAACCTCTGCTTCCAACAAGCAGGAGCACTGTGACAGCTCCCATTGCTGGGCGCGGAGTGTTTGATTTTGCTTAGCGGGAGCGATCAGCTCCCACCAAGCCTAAGCAAACAGCTACGTCCCGGGGGTGGCAATTCCGGGACATAGCATGAGCCAGCCTTTGGGGGTGGGGGGCGGAGTGGGGTGGTCTTCAGGGCCATATATGGCTCCAGGAGGGGGGCTGCACGTTCCCCCTCCTTTGATCTGCACGGGCCAGGCCTGTGGAGGTGATGGTCCCCGGGGCCGTATATGGCCCGGAAGGGGGACTGCGTGCCCCCCCTCCCTTTTTTAAAAGCAGTGACTGCCCCGTTGATCCAGTGGTCCCCGGGGCCACGGGTCCGCTGGACGCCTGTTCAATATTTATTGTAGCCCGGGGGAGGTGGTGGTCCCCAGAGCGCATGGGGGTCCCCCCAGCCATTTTTCATTTAATGCCCTGGGAACGTGGTGGTCCCCGGTGCCCTGGGGGGTCCGCATGGCCCCCCCATTAACTTTAACATGAGCCCCAGGGAGGTGGTGGTCCCTGGGGCATTGACAAGACCTTGGAGAGGGTTCCGTGCTCCCCCTCATTTTTTAAATGTTTTTATTTTTATATCGGCATGCCCCCTGAACCTGGCCCACCTGGGGGCTATCAGAAAACAAGCACAGGAGACCGCGCCCAATTCAAGGGGATATTCACAAATATTTTGTGAAAATTGCAGTGAATTAAAAAAAAAAAAGCGCTTTTGCCGTGCTGGGGTCCTTCAGGGACCCAAAGACCAAGGCTTGGGAGTCAGGGTATTCATACTCTGCCCCCTTTCCGTTTTTTTTTTTTTTGCATGTTTTTGTGGGACTCGGCTGAACCAGAGTCCCTAGATGGCTGCCAACACTTCCTGGTTGTAGTGTTGGCAGCCAATCAGAGCTCTGCAGATCCCTGCACGAGCTCATCATTATTCGCGAAGCGTTTGCGATCGTAGATACACAAAGTTGAATTTCCTTTAATATCTCGCCAACTATTGAATGGTATTACACCATTTAACAAAAAGCACAATCTGTGGACCAAAAGCTAGCTTTCTGCCAAATTTGGCGTAATTCCATTCAGCGGTTCGGGCTGCAGGCGTGTCTAAAGAGTCTATGGGCACTAACATGGGAAACACACTTTTTTTTACCCCCCCTTTTTTTTCAGCCCGTGCTTGACATATCACCCAAAAACGTTCCATGCACAACAAGACCCACCATGACACTTTTTTGGGAAAATTACATGAAGATTAGTCAAACAGTGCCAAAGATGTAGGCAAGTCAAAAAACACTTTTCCTATGGAAACATGGTCCTGACTGCCAGTCGGTAATATATATATATATATATATATATATATATATAATCAAAACAATACCTTTTCAGGCTTAGAGTGTTGAATAAATTATGCAAAAAATAAGGTAGAGAACTCTGGGTAGTTCCCAAATTCAGGTGGAGAGCAGCTCCCATGTAGAGCACCCTTCAACACCAGCGACACTCTGAATCTGCTCACCTCATATGTCTGTTTTTTAGGTCTCGCCCTGAGCCAGCGCTTGCGCTGGTCTGGGCGAGACATTTAGTCAGTGGGCTTTCAGAAATGCGACCACAGCTTTTTGTGTGGCATTCTGCGCGCGATTACGCGCACAGGCACGAGCACCATCGGGCTTTCCTCTCGCTCTCCCGCGCGCGCCTCGCTCTGCCTCTCTGTCTTGCTCGCCCCTCCCCCACCAGAGCTGCCATCTGGCTTTCTCTACACGCACCACTCGCGTGCTTGTTTTCTTTCACTTTCGCGGCCCGTCACTTTTGCGGCCGCGCGGCCAATGCTTGTAAGTGCTGAGGACAACAGTTTCACGAGTCACGTTCCCACACAGGTTGCAGGCACAACAGCGGCTTGTGGCGCTGCTTTGCTTTGTAGGCAGAAGGTGTCCCGTGCTCTGCGGTCAGCGGTAAGAGCCACCTTGACTTGTGTGTGCTCAATATCTCTGCTCACTCATATCATGGCGGATCGGGCCACCATATGGTCACACTTCGCTGTCCCGTCAATCCGTTGAGCTGGTCCTTCCTGGGCCTACAAGGCATGGAGGGTTGCAGGAGAATTTTAGGAGCCTTTTTTCAGTTATACAAGCAATCCTTAACTCTGTTAGGTTTGCTTCCTGTTTGCTTTGACTTCATCTGATAACTTCCCATTTGAACCTACATTAGTTGCCTCTTACCAGTGCCTCCTTGCATCACAACGCAGTCTGAGTATTTTTACGATGGTTTCATTGCCCCAGCCTGCTACTTTTGTTCTTTTCTTTTTTTTCCAGTACTTTAGCTTGGTCCCTTACTTTCTGAGATTCTTGGTCAGTTAATCTATTTTTCTTGCTGTTACATTGAAACCAGACCTTCTGCTACTACCAAGTCCGCTGAGGATTTGTATATCTTCAGGGGATTTCTTGCTGCTACTATGACCCTTTCCTGCAGACACTTATTTCTCACACGTCTTTCTTCTGTCATGCTCCTCCAGCTCTTTTCATTGTGCTATGGTCAAAAGGTTTAAAAAGAAACAACTTGTGATAACTACCACATGATGTTTGGAAGCCCCATGTATGGTTGTGAAAGTTTCAGGGTCATTTTATGCAGAAAGTCAAACCAATCATCGCTTATCATTCTTAGAAGGCAGAACCACCCAAAGAGTGTGTGTGTGTGTTGTCTATGAAAATGAAAGAAATGGCTGTGAGGAGCTGTTCAATTATCTTCGAGCATGTGGGTGGCAATTTTGCAATTTGTCTCTCCAGAACCGATGCACATGGTGGTCATGGACAGGAAAAAAAGCCTGCAGCATTATGTCAGAAGACCCACCCTAAAAATGGTAATCCATTCAACGCCATAGTCACTGGCAAATGCCACACGAAAAGGGGTTTCCTACCAGTGGAGCTGTCAACAACTGTCGGGAAAAACCACCCTCTTTATCACTAAATGAGGTGGGAGATGTGCAATACTGACAACGTTTTGGCAGCTTTACGATTACTACTCCTCTGTAGATAAGGCCACATGGAGCTCACTTAGATTATGGTGGGCTGGCCAACAAATGGTTGAGACAAAAAAAGGTACTGGCTACTCTAGCCCAGCTGCACCCAGCCTGTGCTAGCTAGAGACTTCTGTGAGGTCAAGGGTTTTCACCCCCTCCCAAAGCAGCTCGGGGAGTCGCTTCGGCCACACAAAAAAAAAGTCATCCCTAGATCATACGCCATGACAAATGCAGGCCCTAGCATCACATCAAGATTGAAGCTCTATGCCAAACTAAAGCACTTAGCACCAAACAGAAAGTAAACAATCGTCCCTTTGGGATACCAACCCAGCCATCAAGGAATCAACCTTGTCCGCAATTTGACCCCAATTCCTGTAACAGATATCTTTTGGCCAGAAATCGAGGGAAAGCATGTTTGTCCACATCTTTCCACTCATTTTCCATAACCTTTTTAACAGTCGAATGGAGTGGCAGGGATTCCGGTTCCTTACGCTGATACTGAGAAAAGTAAAACTCACTGTCCTCCAGCAAAAACCAAATCAGGAAAATCCAGGTTTTGCAGAATGTGCTGAAGCACCACTTTCAATTCAGGCCCTTGCACATATAGCCCCTTGAGCTCAGCATCCTCCTCTATATCAGAGTCTGCAAGTTCCACAGCCTCCAAACAAGGCTTCTTATCCGGAGGAACAGTTTCCCTCTCACCAAAAACAGCAGTTACCACTGCCTGTATAATCTTCTGAATAGAAGCCAATGAAGAAGCCGCCTCAGGAGCCCCAGGCTACTCCACATTGTGGGTCTTCTCTGTCACTTTTCCACTAGTCTCCAAAATCACGATCAGTAAGCATCTACTGTAAGCAGGGAAACTTCCCGCTTATATGGTTGCTAGGCAATACCAGTATGATGCTTCCAAAAGCAACATATCGCCTAGCAACCACCCCATAATGCATTGTGCTAAAAGTTGCACCTTTAACGTAGGAAAAAGAAGCGTGCACATTGCTACTGACCATAATTTACACCATCACAGGAGTGCCGCGTAAACAGAGATTACGTTGGCAACACCGAAGTGGAGACAGGACGAACCTCACCAGCGGGCTTCCACCGAACATGAAGAACAACATCAGTGCTACCTCCCCCCACAGTCCGCTCAAGCAGGACATAAGGTAACGGGGAGCGTTTTAGGAAACAATTGTTTTTTGACCCCTTACTCAAAATATAGCGGTATTGTGAAAACATTAAACACATAAAAAATGACAAAGGACTGTGTTATGCTAATGTAATACTTCTCCTTTGTTGGGCCCTACGAGTCTGCTAAGGCAAGACTTCTACCACCAACTTACCTGCAAATTTGATTGAAGCAACTTGCAAAGTCGTTTGCAGAACCTAAAAAGGGGCTTTGGTTGGACTTCCTTTTCATGGCTTGTAAGGGGAAGAGGAAGTCGGCCATATTGGAGGGATGGGAGGCTAGTACACTAACTTTTAACTTGGGAGTTTATATAGGGAGACTAAAACTCATTGTGTGATTACTGTGGCAAGGAAGACTGACAAGGAGGTAATGATGCTCTATGCCAAAATAAAGCACTAAACACCACCAGAAAGTAAACACTGTCCAAGCAAACATCTCCACCCCTATAAAACTCAGGCAGAGCACGCACCATGATTCACTGAATATACAAAACACCACAAGTGAAATCAGTCTAAACATCGAAACCAGCTTTTCTTTACACACTGCTGGTTCTGCACACCTGCAAGTCATAACCCAACCTGCGGCATACGCCACATAAACAGGTTTCATATACAGCCCACCACAGCCACACAGTACAACCAATCTATGTTGATCGCACCTACAAAACTCAGCGAACACCTGCCAAAACTTAAGTAATGCCAGGCACCTGCTGCACCATCCATATAAAAACACAACACAACAATGCAAAAATGTGACATCATCCCCAGTGCTGGAAAGTGGGGGGGATTCCGCCAGATCACAGTTCCCGCAGCCATTTGAGCACGGATCTGGGATCCGGCCGACCCAGGCAACTTTGCCGGAATGTGTCCTGGTGTTATTTCCCGGCACCAGGACACAATTCAGCAGCACCTGCATGTTGTCTGCATTCTACTGGGAGCAGGAACATGCAGGTATCAAGGGGATTTCTTTCTTAATCTTCCAGCTGGGCCCAAAAGAAAGGCCTAATTTAAAGGACTATCAGCCCTTCTTTTGTTTGAGTGAAATACTGGATGGGAGCTACCTGGAGCCTGACACCAAAAACAATGGAAGAAAACAAAGGCGCACAGAATCTTATTACTTTACAAATACTTAAGATAAACTATGATTTGTAGGCAGGTTTCAACTTTTTTCAACTCCCTACGTAAGAGATGTACTTGCATTGTAAGAATACAAGATGTATCTGTCTGTATCAGTAATTGCACAAATATTAATGTGAATGGCACCTATTTCTTTTTTTATTTAATTCTTTTACAAGGCTACTCATCTCAGTGTAGGGTGTCAGAGCACTTTACATCACACACTTAGGCAGAATAATCCACACACGTGTGTAAATCAATGTACAGGAAATGTTACATAAAACAATGAGGGTTATAACTTCCCTACTTGTAGACATTATATCTTAAGAGTGAACAGTTGGTAGAAACACAGTCAGGATATAAAACTTAACACTGTGATTGTGGTTGTCTGTAATAATAAGACGTTATTACTTCCCAAAGGAACCATTTTTTGCAATCTTAGAAAAACAATAGATTGAGAAAAAAACAACCAGGATCTAAACCCATGACTTACAGTTTGCATGCAGCTCCTTCATGCTGATAAATAGAGCACTGTGCTATATTAGAAGTCTTGCAGCTTATGAACTGGAAGTAATAAAATGATCTCATTGTAGAAAAGCAGTAACACACTTGGCTATCTAAACAAGCATTGGCATAGCCAATAGGTCTCGCCTTTGGGACCTTATAAGTGTTTAGCCATGCAACAGTTGATGTTGTTGCACCAAGGATATTGTGCTGGATAACTAAACACTTATAAGGTCCCAAAGGCGAGACCTATTGGCTATGCCAATGCTTGTCTAGCAAAGTTTTTAAGCATAGGATTAGCACAGTGCCATCCACGCCAAGCTTGAAAGGGAGAAAGCCTTTTGCCATTCATACAGCCAAGTCTTTAAGCTTAGGATTAGCAAAGTGCCATCCATGCCGAGCTGTAAAATGACAAAAGCCTTTTACCACTCCAGGCACAGGATTACAGCTTTGGATTGGTAAAATACATATCATCCAAGCTAACCTGGAATGCATATAAGCAACCAATGACATGTGTCAAACTCATTAGAGTTCTTCAGAGAGGTATAGCTTTATCCTGACACAAGGGAGCACCTAGTATAAGTCAAAATAATACCCTTTCAGGCTTAGAGTGCCGAATAAATTATGTGAAATAGGAAGCAGAGAACTCTGGGTAGTTCCCAAATTTAGGTGGAGAGCAGTTCCTATGTAGAGCACCCTGCAACACCAGAGCAGATTCAGAGTGTCACTGGGGTTGCAGGGTGCTCTACATAGGAGCTGCTCTCCACCTAAATTTGGGAACTACCCATACGTCCCTTTGCCTCCTGAGGGCATCAGCTAAAGTGGACTTCTTCCTCCAAGCAGCAGTGCGCCAGGAGGTGCGTGTGCAGAGTGGTGGAGAAAGGGGGCGTGGCCTCTGACAACCTCTCAACAATCCAGCTGTGTGGGTCTTACTGGAGGTAACAGGAGGGCCCTCAAGAGCCAAGGGGACCTCATCCCCCAACTAGTCGTGAGCCAGGAGGCGTGTTTGCAGAGTGGTGGAGAAAGGGGGTATGGCCACCAAAACCCTCTCAGCAAACCCACTGTGTGGGACCTGTTGGAGGTAACAGTAGGGGTAGTTGGCCCTCAAGGACCCTCAGTAGCCAAGGGGACTTTATCCCCCTACTAGAAGTGTGCCAGGAGGCGCGTTTGCAGAGCGGTGGAGAAAAAGGGTGTGGCCTGCTATCAGATCTCAGCTATCCTGTTGTATGGGACTACCTGGTGGTAATGGGGTGGGTATTTGGCCCCCAAGGACGTCCTTGGGGGCCAACTACCCCTCCTGTTACCTCCAGTAAGTCCCACACAGCAGGATTGCTGAGAAGTTGTAAGAGGCACACCCCCTTTCTCCACCACTCTGCAAACATGCCTCCTGGTGCACTACTAGTTGGGGGAGGAAGTCACCTTGGCTCCAGAGGGACTTTGGGGGCCAAGAAGCCCTCCTGGTACCTCCTGTAAGTGTACACAGCGGACTTCCTGAGAGCTGGTCGGAGGCCCTGCCCCCTTTCTTCACTATTCTGCAAACGTGACTACTACTTTAAAAACCATAGAAATTCGCTGAAAAAAACAAAGGTTACAGGGACGTTATAGTTGGGCATTAGCATTTAAAAAACCTTAGAAATTCACAAAAAAAACAAAGGTTACAGGAACGTTATAGTTTTTTAGGTCTCGCGCCTAGCGTTGCAGTGCTAAGCACTGCTCGCGCAGCGCGAGACCTCTAGAAAGGGCTTTAGAAAGCTAACCACACGCTCGTGCGTGTGGTTTTGCTTTCGGAAGCCCACATTGGCTGTAGCGTGCGTTTAAAAAAAAAAAAACGGCACGCAATTGGGCAAAGGCGGGCGCATGTCCCGCCTTTGCTCCGCCCATTCCCGTCCGTGTCTAGGACGCGCATCAGCGCGCCGCACAGACGGCAGGCTCCTCGCCCACCCCCCTCCTCTGTGGTGCGCGCGCACCACTGGTTTTCTTTTCTGTCATAAAAACTCCCAATTTGCTGTTGTGGCCAGTCTGCATGTTTTATTGTGCCTCACGTGATACTCCCGGTTTCAAAATGACGGGAAATATGGTCTTCAGAACTTTCGGAGGCTGGCAAATGTATGTTGTGGTGAGTTACAATTGCTTTGAGTCGAATCCTGAAGAATAAAGGCAGTAAACAAAAGCGATAATGTGGTGGTTCAAGGACAGGAAGACGTCCTATATGAGCCGCCTGCCCGCACCATCCGCATCAGGGACCTCTTTCCTAGCAGACACTGGGATACTCTCCCAACTGAACGCGGATTTCACTACCTGGTGCTGGTGCTTTTCATTTCAATCGAATTCACCAATTAAGCGCCCACGTCGGGACAAGCTGCGTCTACCGAATCCGGAGTAGCGTGCTACTCGCCGAAAAAGCGATGTGACGCCTCATCGGGGGTAGTAAGCGCTATATAAATGCAATTACAATACCATATCGTTGCATTATTTAAAACTTTTAAGTCCATACTGCTGCGCCGTGTTCTCCATGTAACTTGTGACTGTAGGCCTTGTGTTCGTTTCTGAAGCGAGATACAATCTGGCCATGGCGTCTTACCCCCTTCCATTGTCTGCTGGGCATACTGGCGCCATGGTGGTGCACACACCGTGATCGAGGACTGCATAGTCGGGCAGTCGTATCTGTCAAGAGTGAGTGAATGAATGAAGAAATAAACAGCGCCCACTTCACGAGACTCGCTTGTCTGAGGGGCTTATATCAAGTCCAATAACAGGCAGCGTAGAGCAGTACTTAAGGGCCAATGAAATGCGCTTAAACTCGGGGTTACCTTTAATATTTGTTCTACACTTACAAATTCTCCCCAGACTCACACTAATTTATCATCGCTATAGACAGAGCAAGAAACAAAACTATTAAGCACATCCCCCCGCAGCTGCCTTTTTTCTGTGCCATTTTACGCAACTAAAGAGAGAGCAGATATAGTTGCTATGTATTGTAATTTCATTTATATAGCGCATACTACCCCTGATGAGGTGTCAAAGCGTTTTTTCGGCGAGTAGCACGCTACTCCAAAACCCGTAAAGGATTAGTGTGCATGAGGTGCAGAGATTTTATTCAGAAGCGAGCTGAGTATATTTTCTGAAAGCTGATTGTGCCTGAACAAAAACCTTCAGTTAAAAGGAATCCGAGTGCACGGTTGCAGCAACCTGTGGAGAGCCTGTGTCCAAACTAACGAACATGCAGATTAACGAAGCACTAGCCATGATGTAATGGTGAAATAATATGCTGAAAACCGAAAAGCTGGTGTATTTCTGGATTTAAAGAAATTAGCTGATTTATCTGTAAGTGAGGTGACGAACTCACGAACGTCATTGTAATTCCGCAGCTCTGAAATATTCAAAGAGACATTGAAATGCTCTATAAATGACTGTTAATATTTTATACCAGTCATCCCTAACTTGACTCGCTGCAGAAGCTGATGTCTGGCTGGTTCTCACACTGCCGACGTGGAGGCGTTTCACCATAGTACATTAGAACGATTTTATCACTGCATTTGAGTGGCATATATTAAAATGGAACTTTTTAAAGCATACACTTACTAGAAACATTCAGCCTCCCCTGTACAACAATGCCAGTAATAAACTAAGAGGCAAGTAAGTGGTCATGTGTGCCTTACACGTGATCTATTTTCTTATTGTTTTTTTCAAGAAATTCTTTGACAAAATTAGCTTACAGGGCACTCTTTGCCCCTATCATTCAATATTTTCTTGAGGAGGGGGGGTTGGGCGGAGGGGGGGGGGGGGAGCCCTCAACCACCCTTATGTCAGTTGTGCTCACTTGCTAAGTCAAACTAACTCGCCTATAACTTTTACGCTTACCACTTTGAAAGGCCACCGGCCGCCACTGCTAGTAACTTGTCCCTTCACACATGTATTGTGCTGGTAATCATGTCCCATCACACATTTATTGTGTCTTTAGTCATGTTCCATCACACTTATTCTGCCAGTACTCGGGTCCCATTACACATTTATTGTGAATGGAATGCTGGCCCATCACACATTTATTGCGCTAGTAATCTTGTTCCATCACACATTTATTGCGCTAGTAATCTTGTTCCATCACACATTTATTGCGCTAGTAATCGTGTCCCATCACGCATTTATTGCGCTGGAAGTCGCGCCCATCACACATTTATTGCGCTAGTAATCGTGCCCCATCACACATTTATTGCGCTGGTAATCGTGTCCCATCACACATTTATTGCGCTAGTAATCGGGTCCCATCACACATTTATTGCGCTAGTAATCGTGTCCCATCACACATTTATTGCGCTGGAAGTCGTGCCCCATCAAACATTTATTGCGTTAGTAATCGTGTCCCATCACACATTTATTGCGCTAGTAATCGTGTCCCATCACACATTTATTGCGCTGGAAGTCGGCCAGGCTCACGGGGGCATCGAGCCACAGGCGCCACGCCGGGTCTAAAGGCACTGCACCGGGCAGCATTGTGCGGCCAGGCTCACGGGGGCACCGAGCCACAGGAGCCACGCCGGGTCTAAAGGCGCTGCACCGGGCAGCACTGTGCGGCCAGGCTCACGGGGGCATCGAGCCACAGGTGCCACGCCGGGTCTAAAGGCACTGCACCGGGCAGCATTGTGCGGCCAGGCTCACGGGGGCACCGAGCCACAGGAGCCACGCCGGGTCTAAAGGCACTGCACCGGGCAGCATTGTGCGGCCAGGCTCACGGGGGCACCGAGCCACGGGCGCCGTGCCGGGTTATAAAGGCACTGCACCGGGCAGCATTGTGCGGCCAGGCTCACGGGGCATCGAACCACAGGAGCCACGCCGGGTCTAAAGGCGCTGCACCGGGCAGCACTGTGCGGCCAGGCTCACGGGGCATCGAGCCACAGGAGCCACGCCGGGTCTAAAGGCACTACACCGGGCAGCATTGTGCGGCCAGGCTCACGGGGCACCGAGCCACAGGAGCCACGCCGGGTTATAAAGGCGCTGCACCGGGCAGCATTGTGCGGCCAGGCTCACGGGGCACCGAGCCACAGGAGCCACGCCGGGTTATAAAGGCGCTGCACCGGGCAGCATTGTGCGGCCAGGCTCACGGGGGCACCGAGCCACAGGAGCCACGCCGGGTCTAAAGGCGCTGCACCGGGCAGCACTGTGCGGCCAGGCTCACGGGGGCATCGAGCCACAGGAGCCACGCCGGGTTATAAAGGCGCTGCACCGGGCAGCATTGTGCGGCCAGGCTCACGGGGGCATCGAGCCACAGGAGCCACGCCGGGTTATAAGGCGCTGCACCGGGCAGCATTGTGCGGCCAGGCTCACGGGGGCATCGAGCCACAGGCGCCACGCCGGGTTATAAAGGCGCTGCACCGGGCAGCATTGTGCGGCCAGGCTCACGGGGGCATCGAGCCACAGGCGCCACGCCGGGTTATAAAGGCGCTGCACCGGGCAGCATTGTGCGGCCAGGCTCACGGGGGCATCGAGCCACAGGAGCCACGCCGGGTTATAAAGGCGCTGCACCGGGCAGCATTGTGCGGCCAGGCTCACGGGGCATCGAGCCACAGGAGCCACGCCGGGTTATAAAGGCGCTGCACCGGGCAGCATTGTGCGGCCAGGCTCACGGGGGCATCAAGCCACAGGAGCCACGCCGTGTTATAAAGGCGCTGCACCGGGCAGCATTGTGCGGCCAGGCTCACGGGGCACCGAGCCACAGGCGCCACGCCGGGTTATAAAGGCGCTGCACCGGGCAGCATTGTGCGGCCAGGCTCACGGGGCACCGAGCCACAGGCGCCACGCCGGGTTATAAAGGCGCTGCACCGGGCAGCATTGTGCGGCCAGGCTCACGGGGGCATCGAGCCACAGGCGCCACGCCGGGTTATAAGGCGCTGCACCAGGCAGCATTGTGCGGCCAGGCTCACGGGGCATCGAGCCACAGGAGCCACGCCGGGTTATAAAGGCGCTGAACCGGGCAGCATTGTGCGGCCAGGCTCACGGGGGCATCGAGCCACAGGAGCCACGCCGGGTTATAAAGGCGCTGCACCGGGCAGCATTGTGCGGCCAGGCTCACGGGGGCATCGAGCCACAGGAGCCACGCCGGGTTATAAAGGCGCTGCACCGGGCAGCATTGTGCGGCCAGGCTCACGGGGGCATCGAGCCACAGGAGCCACGCCGGGTTATAAAGGCGCTGCACCGGGCAGCATTGTGCGGCCAGGCTCACGGGGGCATCGAGCCACAGGAGCCACGCCGGGTTATAAAGGCGCTGCACCGGGCAGCATTGTGCGGCCAGGCTCACGGGGGCATCGAGCCACAGGAGCCACGCCGGGTTATAAAGGCGCTGCACCGGGCAGCATTGTGCGACCAGGCTCACGGGGGCACCGAGCCACAGGAGCCACGCCGGGTTATAAAGGCGCTGCACCGGGCAGCATTGTGCGGCCAGGCTCACGGGGGCATCGAGCCACAGGAGCCACGCCGGGTTATAAAGGCGCTGCACCGGGCAGCATTGTGCGGCCAGGCTCACGGGGGCACCGCGTCATTTACTGAAACCCGTCGAGATGAATCCTGATGTCTCCGCGGAGCTGAGTGCAGAGCGGGAGCCTCGTCCGAGGGATCGTGGTGACGTCACCTAATGGGGTTGTGTCCGCGGACATGGATGCAGTCACGTGGCAGAACCATGCAGAGGGGCAGACCAGTGGTATGCATCGAGCTTACAATGGAGCACATGTTACAGTGGGACAAATGCTACAATGGAACGCGTGTTTATTTATTTATTTATGCGTTTTTATATAGCGCAGACTTTACCCGAGGGTGTCAGAGCGCTTCACAATAGGAACAGTAACATTACATGAGGAGAAGGATACCAGTGAGCATAATACAAAAGCAAGCGTTACATTGCATGAGGAAAAGTGACAATTGTGCACATAACAAACAAACCAGATAGAAAAAGAGGTATACGTTCCAAGAGGAAAAAGTGACAGGTGTGCATGATACATGGGGTACAAAATACAAATAGAGGTATAATACTGCAGAAGTGGCAGTCATTCATAACACACTGGAAGGCACTTCTATAGGCTTGGAGTACAGAATTTCCTATAGTGGAAGAACTTCCTTGAGGTAGTAGAGAGGGCGTGAATTCAACAGGGGGTACATAGGGTACAAAATACATGATACATGGGGTACAAAATACAAATAGAGGTATAATACTGCAGAAAGTGGCAGTCACTCATAACACACTGGGAAGGCACTTCTATAGGCTTGGAGTACAGAATTTCCTATAGTGGAAGAACTTCCTTGAGGTAGTAGAGAGGGCGTGAATTCAACAGGGGACTTGAAATGAAGGGAACACGCACATAAAATCCAACACAACACGCAAAGGTGAGGAATGAACAGGAAAAAGTACAAATTTACACGGACGAGCGAACTTCCTAGAGGGGCCTGAGAACGAAAGTATTAGTTCTGGAAGTGTCTTTGGAAGAGAAGAGACTTGAGGTCAGCTTTGAAGATCCGGGTAGAGGAGGTGGCACGGAGCAGTGGGGGAAGCGAGTTCCAGATTCTCACTGCATTGCCCGAGAAGGATTGAGCCATCGATCTTTCCCTTTTGAAGACGGGGGCTCAAGCAGAAGCTTTTCCGCATTGCGAGAAGGGCGAGAGCCACCGGACAATTTCAATTTATTCGCCAGGTAACGAGGGAGGACTTGTGTAAGGCTTTGTGTGTGATGCAGGCAGTTTTGTAAATAGATCTTGCCTCGATCGGAAGCCATCGAAGAGAGGACAGAATAGGAGTGACGTGGTCGCTTCGTTTAGACCCTGAAATGAAGCGAGCTGCTGAATGGAGGATGGATTTGAGAGGGGAGAGGTGGGATTTGGGTAGGCCCGTCAGAAGAGAATTGCAATAATCCAGTCTTGAGAGAACCAGAGATTGTACCAAGGTTTTTAAGTCTTTCTCCGGGAAGAACCGACGGATCCCCCAAAGAAGGCGCAGCTGGTACCGTGCGTTCTTAGCAATAGAGTTGATGTGGGAGATTAGGTTGAGTCTTTTGTCAAGAATGACACCTAGGGATTTAGCGCTGTCGACAATGATGGGTTTGTTGTTGAGTAGGTTCAGCTGATCCATCCAAGATTGAACAGGAGGAGGTGAGAGAGAGGTAGAGAGGAGGAGGAATTCAGTTTTGGCGGGATTCAGAATGAGGTGGTGAGCTGACATCCAGTTGTGAATAGAGTTGAGAGTAGAATTGAGTAGGGAGAGATCGTGTGCGGAAGACACCTCACGTTACGATGGAACACGTGTTACGATGAAACACTTTACAATCGAACAAATGTTACGATGGAACACACGTTGGAATTGGACAAATGTAACAATGTTACGTAACTACAGGGCTTTAAGTGGGCCAGGTCTCACCGGTGCTGAGCACCGGCAGTTTTTTAAAGGAGGCCTTATTTCTCCATGCAAGGATGAGGGTCTCGCCGGAAGCATCTGCCCTTCCGCAGGCTGATTGACTAGTGACTTCAACCACCAGCATTGCTGAGCAGCCTCCCTACTGTATTCACCCCTACGGTAACTGTGCACATTTGAGGTGCACTGCTACAGTGTTGATGTGAAGTCTATCCGAGCTAGTGTATGTGAGAACCATTCAACATCTACGAAGGGGGTGTTGACAAAAACATACACGCACTGGCAAAGCTAATAGGTCTTGTGTTCACTGGTAACCATTTGGCTTTGACAACGCTCGTTTTATCATGGCTTTAAACGTTGTTGGTCTTAGGAGCCGCGAGGCCTTACCCAATATGGTAAACAACATTTAAAAAAAAAAATCACAAAAAGCACGCATTGTCATAGTATTGCCTGGCACTGAAGGAAGCTATTGTGTGTGTAGATGTGCTGTGAGAGAGCAGAATGTTGTCACTCACAGTGAAGGCAGCCAATGCCTGAAGTGGGCTGAACCGTTGACCAATGCTGCTTGCTGCAGTGGGAGGAAAACAAATTTGAGAGGCACAACGGTAGACCAATGAATGAAGAGGGCTGGCTGAAGCCTCTATAAGTAAGTATTATAGACCCTTTTATTAGTATAATCATAAGGTATTGGCTGACGCCAGACCTAGAAAGGGGGCCTGGACAGACATCGTGGTTTCTCTAGGTGGTGAGCTGTTTGGCTACAAACTTAGAGGTCATTTCAAGTTTGGCTGAGGAAGGCACTACTGTAAATTGGAGGTTCACGGACCCCTCCAAACTCCTGCTTCCTTGCCTCAGTAAAATGTGGGGAGCTGCAAGTTGTCTGTTTTTAGAGCAACTGACAGCATAGCTGCCAAGTTTCCCAGCTCCATGCATGGTGTGCTGCTCTAGTCCTGTTTTTTCCTTTGAATTCTGGGACTTGTAGTCCTGTTTTATAATGAAATAAGAAAAAAACTACAAGTCCCAGAATTCCAAGAGAAATCTGGCATTCAGCAGTACATCAGGCATGAGAAACTTGACAGGGCAGTGATGGTCAAAGGCTTGTTTTTAAAGCTGTTTCCATATCTTCATCCCAGATGTGAAACCTCAGCTGCGTCTGAGCAGCAGTGGCTAACAGCGTCTAGGCTCGGCCAAATCCTGCCTTCCGATTGGCTGGAGTAGCACAGTGAAAACTGGCAGAACATCATACTTACCACGTCCTAGCTCCTTAGCCCTCAAGACTTTATATGTAGTGCGCTGTAAGCTCATACTTTGGCTGATGAGGAACTACAACTCCCAGCATGCAAAGTGCTCTTGATTAAACGGTCAGGACTCCATGATTGTGCTACAAAGGACATCGGGGCCGGTAACTCAGCACTCACATACTTAACTGAATTCCAGGCGCTGGGAGTGAATCCGTGATGTCTTTATAGGTAGCAGGCAGCAAAGAAAGAATCTTAAAAAGCGGACTAAAAGAACTCTGAAATCTGAAGGACAGGCTGTCCAAGGTAAAGCTGTAGCGCACATGGTGCCCTCCGGTGCGCTGTGATTGGAGGAAGTCCCGGAGGAGGGTCACAGTCAGTGACCACAGACTGGGCTGTGAGAAGGCCCAGTGCCGGAGCCCCTCCCGCGGACCTTGGCAGACCTCTGGTCCTCATCGGGTAGCGTAAGTTCTTTTACCCTTTGAGGACGGAATGCTCCGAGGGAGCTGAGAGTCTCCCAGCTCCACCAGTGAAAGATGTGACCGCAACTGGTCGCTCAAGGGCTGAATTCCTTAATTGTGTGTTTAGGTCTGGCTGGACAGCGCAGCTGGGACCTACTGTTACAATTTATTCAAAATGCACCCTGCGCATCGGCCTTATCCCAGAGACGTAATATTTTCTTACCACGTGCTATTGGCTGTTTGGTGTATCATTTCGCCTCTAAGGCGTGCATGCATTTCGGTGCATGAAGCACTATTTTACATCTTAAGAGTATATCAAATCTTCACACATTAAATTTCTTTCCCAGTCGATTGGTAGATTTATTTAATACTAAAACCAATTGTTTATATTTCGTTTTTAGGTCCAGCTTGGCCAGCGCATGCGCTGCTATGCGAGGCATGCTGTATTCGGTATATGGGCTACAGGGGACTTTGGACATGCCCACCGCTTTCGGTTGGTTAGTTGGGCTGCTTTTAAAATTCCTTTTCTCTGGTTGATTAATATTGTGCACCTGTCCCGCCTTTCGGTGCTTGGTTCCCTCCCAGCGGACATCACCAATTGATTCTTTTGGTTGGCCAGCTCTGGCCATCTCTTGTTTTAAAAGTCGCTGCTTGTTTGGTTTACTTTTGGCCAGTCACTCTCCAACAGAGCATTTTGGAACTCCGACACCAACTGCTCCCTCCATCCTCCCTTAGTAGGTAACAGACATTGCCATTTACAATGCCAATAGCTCTAACTTAAAAAAATGCGAGACCTATTGCATTTCCAATGCTTGTTTTTTTTGTCCTCATCTCACCATTAAGCGTCTGCAATTCTTAAAAGAAGCCGTCCTTCCAACCTTTGCGCCCCACGGCTACTGCATTCGCTTTAGGCCAGACCAGGCCAGCCCCTTTGTTCGAAGCTTGGTGTAATCATAGGACCGGGGGAGGTTCTACCAATCTCATCTCTCTTCCCCAAGATATAAGGGCCTGCCAGATGTTCGTACCATGCTCACTTAAACCCCCCTGATCCAAACGTGCCATAGCAAACACAGCTTTTAGCCAATCCTCACACTGAGGAGGCCGCGGGTCTTTCCAGTTCTTACAAATTTCCCTTCGGGCAATAAGAACCAAATATAACAATAAACCTCTATTATTAATGGACTCACCGTCATCCCCAAAAATTACTAGAGTGGGATTAACTTTGAGATTAACTTTAAAAATGCCACATAGAACGTACTCCACACCCCTCCAAAAAGCTCTTAGTTCGGAACAGTCATAAAAAATATGAATATCATCGGCTTTGAGGAGATCGCATCTTAGACATTTGGGGGAGGATAGTGGGGCAAACTTAGCTATCTTCGCCGGTGTATAGTAAAGCCTATTAACAACGAAAAAGTGGTTCTTTTTTAAACTTGCAGGCTTAACATACTTATATAGAAGTTTTAATGACGAGTCAAACAGATCTTCAATGACAGAGTCAAGGGGGTCTGATTCCAGACTGCATGCTGTGGGGGGTATTCCACATCTTCAGCCTCCAGGAACTTCTTATACCATAACGAAACTTCCTTTCTCCTAGAATGAGTTTCTTGCAGGATATGCTCAGTTTTCCAATCACCTCGTATGGACCCCTTTTCTGATGTAAACCAGGAGACCAATTGCAAATATTTAAATCTGGAAAGCCGCTACCAATTTTAGTTCTTAAGACCTCCCAGGGGTGAACACCTTCTGAGGATAGAAGTTCTGACCATATGGTAATACTTGCCCTCTTTATTGGTTTTGCAAGGTTATCCTTCAAGCATGCCGGGGTCCCGGGGGAATCCCAAATCGGGGCAAAGTCAGAATAATAGCCAATCCCCCATCGACATCTGACCTTGTACCACAGGCTAAGGGCAGCCCTGAGAACTTTCAAACGCACCTTTTTGAGATACCTTGGCGCCCCAAATTTATACAGGAAGCCGTCTCCCCCGCCCTCCACGATGACCATTTCTCCTAATAGCCTGCCCCAATTCGTTTCCTCTGTTCTTACAAGTAACATCCGGATATTTTTGAATTGGAAGGCAGCAGCGTACCAGGCAATATCCGGAAAGGCAAGCCCCCCTTTTAAGAGCTTACGTCTCAGCTTCTTCCATGTTAGTCTAGCACCCTTATTTGCCCAGATAAAACTTCCAACCTTACTTTGAATTTTACCAATATCCTTATTTGGAAAGTTAAGGGGGATAGCATTAAACACATAAGTTAACTTAGGGAGAATGACCATTTTTACTAAGTTAACCCTGCCGAATATCGTCAAAGGGAGATTCTTCCATCTAGCAAATAGACGGTCCACCTCTTTAATAATCTTTTTAGATTGATCTGAGGAATTTTATCCAGGTCATTAACTATGGTAATACCCAGGTATTTTAACTCTTTGCTCACTCTACCCTCCCAGTTATCGATATTCCAACACATCACCTCGGTTTTGGAGGTGTTAGCTAGATACCCTGAATATGAACCAAATTCTTCCAATAGGGCTTTGACCCTTGGTATTACCGCTCCCGGGTCGTTGGTATACAGCAGCAAGTCGTCAGCAGGGCGAGCCAACTTACTACAATATTGATGGGACCTAAAAGGAGAAATCTGCTCATCTAATCTTATTGCTTGAGCTAGGGGCTCTATATATAAGTCAAACAGCAGGGGAGAGATGGGACAGCCCTGTCTTGTTCCTCTTTGGATGATAAAACTAGATGTTAACATACCATTTAACAAAATTACGGCTGAAGCCCCTTGGTAGCAATTTATCAGGGTCTGAATAAAAATAAGCCCAATGCACATCCTCCTGAGTACCTCCCAGAGATATACCCAGCAGACTCTATCGAACGCCTTGGCCGCGTCAAGTGCCACAACGGCCAAGGGTTCCGACTGAGCTATAGCCAAGTCTATATTACCGATAAGTTGATGCGTCTGCTCCTGGATATATCTCCTGGAATAAAACCTTTTTGGTCTGAGTTAATCAACTGCGGGGCTAACTTTACCAATCTCCCTGCAAGAATACTCATAAAGATCTTATAATCAGCATTCAGCAGGGAGATTGGTCTATAAGAATCCGCTTTAAGGGGGTCCTTCCCAGGTTTCAAGATGAGCACGATAGTTGCCTCTTTCCAGGACCTGGGAGCCTGACCTTCCAAACTGTACACAGAGTTAAATAGTAGACCCAACATCGGCACCAGTTCATCCTGGAGGAGCTTATAGACCTCTCTGGGGAGCGCATCCGTGCCTGCTGCTTTATTCTTCTTACATTTACTTAATTGTACTCTAATCTCGCTCTCAGTAATTGGAGCATCTAATCTTTCTCGACTTTCTATTGTTAATTCTGGTAAAGATTTATCCCTCAGCCAAGTTTGAAGAGTATCAATATTAGGCACTATCTCCTCCCTATACAGCTCTGAGAATAGGGAGAGAAGGCGGGCTTGCATGTCCTCCACGTTACTCGATGTCTCCCCACTATCATTTATTATTAATTCATTAATGTTGTTCTTTGCACGTTCAACTCTTGCTTTCCATGCCAGGAGAGCACCCGCCTTCTCTCCATACTCGAAGTTCTGCATATTCTTAGTCGTCCACTGAGCTTTAACTTTGTGGTCTAGTCTTCCCCTATAGTCCTGGCGAGCGCATTCTAAATCACTCAGGACTTGTAGCAACCTTTCTGGACTCCCCTGATTAAGCCGAGTCCTTTCTTCCTCTAAGTTAAGAATTTTCCCTTCCAAATTTCGTAGCTCCCGTGCCTCCACCCTATTCTTTGAGCAGATTAAACTATGTAGCAGACCCTTATATTAGCTTTAAAGCGTCCCATACAAAGTCCATAGAAGTCGAACCAATATTTACAGAGAAATAATCAAGGGTAGCGGATTTAAGAGCCCTCACTATCTCTTCATCCAACAACATTGACCTTTTTAACATCCATCTAGGCCTAAGATTATACCTCTTTCCTATATATGCAAGCAAGATGGGGGCGTGATCTGATATATGACTAGGCAAAATAGATATAGAGGTCAGATTTCCTAGACTAGGCCTGTCAATTAAAACGTAGTCGATTCTGGACGAGTGGCCATGCTTCTTGCTGTAGAAAGTGTATCCATGTTTATCGCCCATCTTTACCCTCCAAGCATCTGCGAGCCCCAAATCATGTAACATATTTCCCAAGGCTCGACTTATTCGAGGAGCCCCTACATAATGGCTCTGATTAGATCTATCTCTTAAAGGGTCAAGGAGGACGTTAAAATCACCACCGATGATTATGGGCGATACTGCTTCCATCAATTTAGACTGTAATTTACAAATATACGTTGGATCGTCAATATTAGGACCATAAAAGGAGGCACTTATTAACTCCGACCCTCCAAAATCCAATAAAGCCACGATCCATCTCCCTGTCTGGTCAGTTTGGATTGATTTAATAGTGCATCCTGCCCCCTGTTTTATCAGAATAGCCACCCCTTTACTATGGACTGTCTGCTCAGAAGAGCAGAAATATTTTACCCAGGGATATTTAGCGAAGGTGACACGACACTCCAAATGACTTAAATGCGTCTCCTGGATGAGGCAAACTTGATCGGGGGATTGCTCTAAATATTTAATGGCCAGTCTTTGTCTACGGGGGCATCTCAACCCGTTGATGTTCCACGAGATGAACTTTACCTCGCTACTCATTGGGGCAGATCATACCTCACGGACAGAGGGCCCTAAGCAGACGGTCTAATGTTAAAAAGAGATTGAGGATATTTTTTTTTTTTCCCACTGCTACCCCCCCACTTCCCCCAGGGAACCCCCCCCCCCCCAGGGAACCCTCCCAACTATTAGGCTGAGCCTGTTCGGCCTCTGTCCCTCGGGCTAATTAAACAAAAACAAAAAAACTATACAACTCATTACCCAGATCACTCCAGGGGACCCCTTCTCACTTCCACCATCGCCCCCCCTACACCCCACTCTCATTCCTTATTTTATCAATAAGGGCATCCACCTCCTCTACTGAACGGAACATGTACATGTGGTTACTCCACATAATACGCAATGATGCTGGAAACCTCAATTGAGCCTTGGCCCCCAGCTTATTGAAAATCTACATTCTTTTACCCAGCTCCCACTGTTTTTTAGCTTTAATATGAGATGCATCCGATCTGATAGAAAAAGAGAAGGAGTTAGAAAAGGATTTAGAATTTATCGTTCCTTCCTTCAAAGCCGAGGATAAAATCTTTTCTTTAACAGTGTACGTGAGAAAGTTTATTAAGATTTTCCTGGGCTTCTGTTTTGCTGGGTTTCTTTTAAATGGGTCACGATGGACTCGTTGTATTTCATGAACCAGGTCTAAATCGGGGGAATCCTTTAAAACTGTTTCCTTTAGCAGGGATATCACAAAACCTTTAATATCTGCTCCTTCAAGTGCTTCAGGAATGTTAATAAGTCTAAGGTTGTTCTTTCTTGTATGGTTCTCCAGACGCTCTAGATCATCTTTTAGTTCCCTATTCTGGTTTGCTAATTTAGCCATTTCCGTTGTGGAAGTATGGAGTGCCTCCTTAATTTTCGGTATCTCCAACTCTAATGCGTCCGTTCTTAGAGAGACCTCCTCTAGCTTGTGAGCTAACGCCTCACAGGATGCTTGAATCGCTGCCTGGTTCGACTCCGAAACCGTAAATCTATTCCCCATATCCTCCTTGAGAGCCAGTAGAATTTCTGCCAAAGACCCGGGCCCGGGCCCTGAAGAGGTTACTGGGGTTGCTGGGGTTACTAGTTCGGAGTAAGAACCCGGTTGGGCATCATGAACCTCCAATACCGAGAACCTATTAGAGATACCAACCATAGGGTGGATGGCAGAGAGATGACTCCCAGACGCCACAGCCTCTACATCCCCTAAATCATTCAGAGGACCGGGTAAAACAGGCGACTGCATAATAGTCTGAGGTGTAGTTGGCAGACCAGGAAGCTTAAGCAAAGCAGAGTTCAATGGAGTGTCAGATCGCGGGCTGTTGGATACCGAAGAACTTCCCTTGTTGGAACACTGACTCGTAGGAGTAGACAAGACCTTATAAAACGTTTTTAATGAGGGGGTTATTTTAACCTTAGAAGATGGAACTTTCTTGCCCCTGCCTTTCCCCTTCCCTTAACTCCAGCAGTAGTCTCCGTAGTAACACCCTTGTTCTGCCTGGCAAACACTCGGACTTCAACAACAGGGGGG
Source organism: Calotriton arnoldi (assembly GCA_963921515.1). Lineage (NCBI taxonomy): Eukaryota > Metazoa > Chordata > Amphibia > Caudata > Salamandridae > Calotriton > Calotriton arnoldi. The sequence continues at coordinate 3,963,955 of CAWUFW010000301.1, read as the reverse complement.
GGAGCCCGAGTTGGCACAATAGTATCAATAATAGCTGAAGACTGGACTGCCCTAGTACGCAAGGTATATCTGCACACATTGGGTAGTGAAACACCACCTCGCTGAACTTGGGCTTCACTTGTCTCCATGCAATAGAGAGACCCCCCTTGTACACTGACAGACTCTAAAGCCAGACTTCCCCTGCCGATATCGATTCACGCGGCAAACAGGAAAGACCGGGGAGTCACGAGAAAGCCAAAAAAGGCTCTTACCTCCTTTCCAGGGAAGTGCCTCAGCCTTATTGTATGCACCAGGGTCGAGGCGCCCTACCTTGAACGTGCACCCTACCGCACTCTCTCCTGTCTTTAGGCTCACATAATCACAGGTGCTGACTCTCCCGCCTGTGACCCGGACCTGGAGGCACGCAATGCCGCTGCGCCGCCACTCACGAGCCGCGCCAACTCACCGCGAGGCTTGGAGCGCCTGCGATCCACCGCTGGGTTCAGGAACCATTTGCCACGCAGAAACAAGGATATCGTGGAGGCAGGAGGAAGTAAAGGTAAGGATGAGGTGGGGGGCAAAAGGGGGATTTAGACCAGAGATAAATTCATTCGAGGGGTCCCCCTAGAGTATACCAGGACACAAGCCCGAGGGAACTTCGGCCGCGACCGCTAGCTTACGGCCGCCATGTTCCCCGATGCCAGCAGGAACGTTATAGTTAGGCTGACATTTCACTCGTACAAAACAAGAAAAATTCAGCAGTTATAGTTACCTGAGCCAACTATAACGCGCGCCCCCGCAATGCACTGCTTATGACCTCACATATTACATCACTCATGACATGATTAGTGACATCACAGATGACATCACTGATGACATCATCCGGTGAGTGTTTCTAAAAGGTTTAAGAGTTAGATATAGATACACCAAGGTGTACTGATAAATCAGTGGGTGTATGAGTGCCTGTATGGAAGATTTAGTGGGTGCGTGACTGACTGTATAAGTGAGTGATTATACGTGTCTCAGTTAATGTATGGGTGAGTGACTAGGTTGTGTGAATGTCTGTATCATTCTGTCAGTTGGTGTGTGTATGAGTTAGTGAGTAGGTACATGAGTGGCTGTTTGGGTTATTGATTTGTTGTCTGAGTACCTGTAGGGGTGTATGAGTGTTTGTGTGGGTGGGTGAGGGTGTTAGACTGCCAGCATGGATTAGTGAGTTAGTGAGTAAGTCAGTGGCTGTATGAGTTGGTGAGTATGTGTGCGAGGGGCTGTATGGGTGAGTGAATGTGCGCATGAGTGTGTCAGTGAGTGAATGGATGTTTCAGTGGTATATGGGTGAATAACTGCATATGTGAAAGGCAGTATAGGTGAGTACTAGAGTATATAAGTGTCTGTATGTGTGAATGAGTGATTGTGAGAGTGGCTGTATGGGTGAGTGTGTGCTTGTGTCAGTGACTGTATAGGGGAGTGAGTATGTGTGAGTACCTGTATGAATAAGTGAGTTGGTGTGTGTGTGTATAACTGTATAGGTGAGTAAGTGGCTGTGCGATTGACTCTATGGGTGAGTGAGTTGGTGTGTTAGTAGCTCTATGGGTGACTTGAGAGTTTGTGAGTGGCTATATGGGCGTATGAGTGGATATATCAGGGGCTGCATTAGTGAGTGAGTTGGTGTACGAAGGGGTGTATGGGTGACTGAGTGGATGTGTGTGTAGACCTATGAATCAGTGAGTGGGTGTGTACGTACTGGTATGGTTGTGTCAATGGTTTTGAGAATGGTAGTGTGAAAGTTGGAGTGGGTGAATGAAAGGTTATCCAGTATTGGGGTATCTTTCATAGATTCACATGCCTGAATCATTCCCCGTCATCGAGATGGGAGTCCCACGGTATAATAAACAAGCAGTATTCCAGAACTGCCGTAGGCTACAATGGCCCTGAGCCATGCTATTATAACCTATCTATGTCCTTTTTCAAAAAAGGACCTAAAGCTGGAAGCAGCCAATCAGCTATTAGCACCCTCTAGAACCTTCCCAGCAGAGGCAGTTTCCCTCAGATTTTCACCGCACGTCGTGTGCGAAGGGAGTCTCCCTGAGCTCTGCTCAGTTTTTGTTCTACCTTTCAGGTTTTTTCATCAAAACTCTGCTCATTATGTCTGACAAAATAGGACTCTTTAAGCCCTGCAAGACCTGTGGCAAGACGAGGGTTCACATTGATGATCCTCACAAGGACTGCATTTATTGCCTCCATCCATCCCATGAGGTAAAGCAGTGTAAAATCTGTCGCACTTTCTCTAGCAAGACCTTGAGAGACAGAGAAGGAAGATTGCTTCTGTGGTTACAATCCACCAAGCACCACAAGTCGGCTGATGAGGACAATGATGGATCGCCCAGATCTCACAAAAAATCCAGGTCTGAGGAAAAAGGCTATGGAGAGGGCAGGAAACACCTTAAACCCTCTCCAGATACCAAGGGTTCAAGTAAGGAGAAGCCTTCTAAAGTTTCCTCTTAACCTTCAACCTCTGTCTCTTCTACCCCTCTGAGGAAAGAGAAAAAGCACAGAGCGTCTTCAGCTGATCCTGGTAAGGTCAGGATTGAAAAATTCCCGTCGACGACGACACCGTCGACGACATCCTTTGGGTCTTCGACGACAGCGAGTTTCACCATCACGTCGTCTGTCCCATCTACATCAGTCACAGCGACGACTATGGCTATTTCTGGACCCATACCGTCGACGAAGATGCCGCCGACGAATTCTCCGCCTTTACAAACGGTGAGAATTTCAATAAAACCATCTAAGGCACCGTCGACGTCTTCATCGACGCCAAGTCTGTCACTGACGACGACACCATCTACGAAGGTTTCGTCGATGACAGGTCCATCCACTTCAACAATGTCGACGGCGACCCCATCGACGATGAACCCGTCGACGATGACCCCGTCGACGATGACCCCGTCGACGATTATCCCGTCGACTACGAACCCTTCGACGATGATCCCGACGACGATCTTACCGTCGACGACAGGTTTTTCAGCGGCGGTTACTGGAAGCCCTTCGACGCCACCGTCGACGATGGTTAGAGTATCAAAAAAGTTCTTTCATCCGGATATGTCCACCTATAGTAAAATGTCTCCATTACCTCCAACGCATTTGTTGGACATTCAGGAATCCGAAGAGGAGGATGATGGGATTTACGGAGCAGCGCACAGTCCATCAGAGCTGCACGTAAAATGCCAGGACTTTGATGATGATGAGTATGAAGATCAGCAATACTATCAGCCATACCTGGCACCACCGCGTCACTATCACTATGAATACCAAGAACCTCGTCATAGACAAATGGCTCATCTGCCTCCAAATTTGATCCAAGATCTGCAAACTATGCTTGCAGATTACAAGCAAAGATTTCCACCTCAAGAGGTTCCCAAAGAATTACCGGTACAAATTCCTGAAAAACCCATTTCACCAGTGACACCTACAGTTCCACAGGAGACTGTTCCTATTGACCATTCCTCTTCAGATGAAGAACATCAAGAGGGCGAGATCCTAGATCCATCTGTTGATCCCTGAGACAACTATATTATCCCTACTCCATCACCTATGTCACATCATCCAGCGGACTCTCCACCAGAAGATATAGGTGGTTTCCACAACTTGATGGAGAGAGCTTCTAATAGATTTCATCTTCCCATGGAGGTTAAGCTTACGAGGAGGTAAAAATAATGTCGACCCCAGCATCAATACCGCCAGTACTAGCTTGCATTGAGAAAAAGTACAGAGCCCCGGAAAACTCTCCTTCTTGTTTAACTGGACATCCGAAACTGGATTCTGTAATCTCACAGGCAGCACAAAGGAGGTCTAAAAACCCTTCCACCCCGATCTCCACTCCTCCTGATAAGGAAGGACGTAAACTTGATTTTATTGGAAAGCGTTTCTCCACCATGGCTGCAACCAATATCAAAGCAGCCAACGCTTTGGCCATCATCGGACGTTACGACAGACTAATACGGTCTGATATGGCTTCCCTACTAGATCTTATCCCGGAGGACAGGCAACAGGAGGCCAGAAAGATCCTCACAGAAGGAGAGCGAGCAGCCTCTGAAACTATTGATTGTGCTATGGACATAGCCAATACGAGTTTTCGTCAACTAGCAGGGGCGGCTGTATTACGTCGACAGGGGTGGTTGAAGGCAACCACATTTAGACCAGAGGTCCAAACTAAAGTTCTGGATATGATGGGGAAGCCTTATTCGGAAAACACATAGATTATGCGCTTCTCTCTATCAAAAAAGATACAGACACTGCCAAGTCATTAGGTTCCCTTCAATACAGGAAGATTCCTTTCAGAGGAGCTAAGGGTCGTGGTTTTTCCACTTACAGAGGGAACAACCAAAGAACGCAGCAATATCCACCTTACCAGACACAGTATAGGCAATCCTACCAACCTGCTGCCTACCGTCAACCTACTACGGCTGGTTTCTCTCGTCAAGGGGGCCGAAAGAGAACATCGACCCAAAGCAAAGACAACGGAAGAAGACAGTGATTTTATCAGGGTACCATCTTCCCCTTCAATTTCCCCTCCCGTGGGTGCGAAGATATCCAGTTTTCTCCAACATTGGGAGAGCATAACATCAGACCGTTGGGTACTAGATCTGGTCGCCTTCGGTCACACATTTGAATTCATACAAAAACCTCCAACTACACCACCCAAGGGAGCCCCCCCCCTCGTTTTCACTTATTGCAGAAAGAAATAAAGATTATGCTCGCGAAAGGAGCCATAGAGAAAGTTACAACTCTGCAAAGGGGTCACGGTTTTTATTCCCGTTTCTTTTTGATCCTGAAAAAGTCAGGGGAATGGAGACCGATTTTAGATCTCAGAAAGTTAAACAAATTCCTAAGAAAGCAAACTTTCAGGATGGTAACTTTAACCGAGATTCTACGACGTCTCAACAAAGGAGATTTCATGACCTCCCTCGATTTAGAAGACGCTTATTTCCACATCACCATACATCGAAAATGTCTCCGATTTGCAGTGGCTGGTACCCACTATCAATTCAAGGTTCTCCCATTTGGTCTCAAGTCGGCTCCCAGGATATTCACAAAATGCCTGGCACCTGTGGCGGCGGCTTTACGTTCTCAAGGTCATCAAGTATTCCCATACTTGTACGACTGGCTGTTAAAGGCTCCTACGGCAAGACAAGCGTCCAAAACCACCAACGCTTGTTTACAACTGTTCAAAAAACTAGGACTGACGGTCAACGTCAAAAAATCCTCCTTCACCCCCAGCCAAACAGTACCTTTCCTGGGAGCCAGGCTGGACACAGTTCAATGCAAAGCGTTCTTGTCAAAGGAACGTCAAATCCGGCTAAGTCTGTTGGCAAAGAGCATTTCAAGAAAAAGGTCCATTTCAGTGAGGAAATATAAGTGGCTGCTAGGAATGTGCTCGTCAGCGATCGATCTGGTTCCTTTAGCCAGACTCAAGATGAGACCTCTCCAGGAAGAATTGCAAAAACAATGGCTTTAAACGTCAGAATCTTTCGAAGACATCATTCGCATTACCCCAGCTATGAAGACCGCAATGAGATGGTGGTTTCATACCCCGAACCTTTCAAAAGGATTTACTTTCTTACAGGAAATACCAGATTTCATCCTGACAACGGATGCTTCCATGGACGGCTGGGGTGGCCATCTGCAGGACCTTCAAATTCAGGGCAAATGGTCCAATGCCCAAAAGCAAAGCCACATCAACAGTCTGGAGTTAAAGGCCATATTCCTCTCCCTACAGGCTTTCCTTCCAAGGATTGCGGGATCTTCGGTACTAGTCCGTACGGACAACACGACCAGTATGTTTTACATAAACAAACAGGGAGGAACAAAATCTCTCACGCTGTCCACAGAAGCACAGGAACTGTGGGATTGGGCAACTGAACAAGGAATCTCTCTCAAAGCCGAACATGTTCCAGGTTTACACAATACGCTGGCAGATGCTCTCAGCAGAGCGAACAATTGCCACGAATGGGAACTCAATCAATTTCAGTTGAAGAGAGTGTTTGCTCTATGGGGGAAGCCAGCGCTGGACCTGTTTGCCACGAACAACAATACCAAATGCCAGTTCTATGCCAGCAGGTACCCTCTCCCGGGATCTCAGGGCAATGCACTTTCGATGCGATGGTCAGGGATCTATGCCTACGCTTTTCCCCCCCCATCCCATTGGTTCCCAGAGTACTGACCAAAATGAAGCTGGAGGGGTGCCGCCTGATTCTAATCGCACCCAGGTGGCCCAGGCAGCATTGGTTTCCGGAACTCCTTCACCTCTCAGAAACAAGACCTATTCGTCTGCAGTTGTCTCCCCCTCTTCTGTCCAGGGACAATGGTCAAGTACAGCATCCGAACCCGGAATCCCTACATTTGCATGCCTGGCTCCTGAATTCCTGGAATTCAAGGACATGAGTATTTCTCAAGAGTGTAGAGACATTCTCTCAAAATCTAGAGCGGAAAGCACCAATAAGACATACAAGCTTAAGTGGAAAAGATTCTGTGTTTGGTGCCATCGAAATAATCTTCATCCATTTCAGGTATCCCCGCAACAGATTTTACCATATCTTCTTTCTTTGGCAAAATCAGGCTTAGCTTTCTCTTCGGTTAAAGTGCATCTAGCCTCCATCTCTCGCTATAGAAGAGCTTCGAGTGGCACTTCTCTGTATGCATCAAGTCTTGTCAAACAATTCATGAAAGGACTATTCCGTGTTTTCCCACCGGTGCGGCCACCTCCCCCGGAATGGAACCTAAATGTAGTTCTCGCACAGCTTATGAAAAGGCCTTTTGAACCCATTCATAAAGTTGATTTGAAGTACCTCACATGGAAAGTTGCCCTTCTTCTGGCCCTTACTTCTGCCAGGAAGGTGAGCGAGATCCAGGCTTTCACAATCAAGAAACCTTTCTTGATTTTCAAAGACAATGCTGTGATTTTAAGGACTAATCCCACGTTTATTCCGAAAGTGCCTTCTCAGTTCCACCTCCATGAGCCGGTTATACTCCGGTCTTACTTTCCGCAACCTTCAACTCCTGCGGAGCAGGCGCTGCACACACTTGATGTCAAACGCTGCCTTAAGTTTTATCTTCAAAGAACTAAAGACATTCGAAAAACTGATCAACTGCTTGTTGCTTATGGCCAAGGCAGAGAAGGGACTGCTATAACAAAAGCCACTATTGCAAGATGGATTTCTGCCGCGATCCAATTCTGTCATACCAAGGCTAACAAGCCTTTGAAGAGAATGGTAAACGCTCACTCGACTAGAGCGGTTGCAACTTCAACAGTCCTATCCGCAGGGGTGACGTTGGAAAAGATTTGCTGTGCTGCAACCTGGAGTACCACGCATACTTTCACGCAGCACTATTGCCTGGAATCCGCACAGGATGCTGATGCAGCAGTGGGCCAGGCAGTACTTCGCCATCTTTTCCATTAAGGTAAGCCTCTTTCTTTTCTTTGGAAAAAAACTTCTGTTTTTCTCTACGATAATTGCAGATATTATACTGTATAAGTTTATATGCATATGTTATGGAAATATGTACAGCATTTCGTAGTAAGGTATGCCTTTAGTTACATTATTATCTTGAATTTTTTATCCTCTCGTTATAGAGACATATATGTATATATATATATTTATTTTTATATAGGAAATTGTTGGTTTCATAAGTAATGTCCTCTACTTGGAACCTAAGATTTTGGTTTGATATGTGCAAGTCTCCCACCATCCGCAATAGACATTCTAGAAAATTGTATGGTACTGCTTACTATTCTGATTCAGTCATGTGAATCTATGAAAGATACCCCAATAAGGGATAAGAAAATAAGTTACTTACCTGTAACTACGGTTATCCAGTATTGGTATCTTTCATAGATTCACATGCACCCACCCTCCTCCCCGTAGAGGCAGTTTCTGTTTCTATATCAGGACAATCACTTCTCACTTGTGCTGGGAAAATCTGAGGGAAACTGCCTCTGCTGGGAAGGTTCTAGAGGGTGCTAATAGCTGATTGGCTGCTTCCAGCTTTTGGTCCTTTTTTGAAAAAGGACATAGGTTATGATAGCATGGCTCAGGGCCATTGTAGCCTATGGCAGTTCTGGAATACTGCTTGTTTATTATACCATGGGACTCCCATCTCGACGACGGGGAATGATTCAGGCATGTGAATCTATGAAAGATACCAATACTGGATAACTGTAGTTACAGGTAAGTAACTTATTTTCTTATATTGGGGTGTGAGTGGGTGTGTGAGAGATTCTGTGGATGATGTCATCAGTGATATCATTTGAGATGTCATCAGTGATGTCACTGACCATGTCATGAGTGATGTAATATGTGAGGTCATAAGCAGTGCATTGCGGGGCCGTGAGTTATAGTTAGCTCAGCTAACTATAACTGCTGAATTTCTCTGGTTTTGTACGAGTGAAATGTCAGCCTAACTATAACGTCCCTGTGACATATGGTTTTATATATATAAAAATATTAGTCCAATGTCATTTTCTGCAATTAAATAAATACCTTTTTGGATTCCTGGTTGCCGGTGCCTGCTTTTGGGAGAAGAAGGGCAGGATTGGTATATATATAATATATATATATATAATACATATATATATATTCATATTCATTTCCAGAACTGTGGTTGCTGGTGTGCTCCTCAACGTTGGTGATGAGCAGAAACTAATGCGCCCGCCTGATCGTTAACAGATTACGATCCTCACTCTTGTGAAGATGAGACCGGCACTTCAGTTGCTGCATATAAATATTTCGTTGGGCTGAAGAAACAACTTCAGTGCGTTTCGGCCGTGCATAACAGCCTTATTCTAGACCCAGATAATTGTATTCTATACATATATCCTCTCTCCCTTTTCCTTACAAGTGCATGAACACAAACGAAGGACAATTGAAACTGAGAATTGGTTGCCATCTTTTAATGTGTTAAATTCATTGTGAGTTATATAAACTAATAATGAAAATTTGTTTACATTCTGTAAAACATACAGAAATTCTGAGTGCAAGAAATTAAACAGTTTTCAAATGAAACTAATCTACATATTATCAAATTCATAAATTGCAAAGTTTAATCAATGGAAACCTAAATTCCAATATAATTCAAAACTGCAATTCATAAATCCATTATGGGATAATTATGCCGTAACTGTAAATTCATATATATTCTATCAAACATACAGAAATTTAGAATGGCAGCTATTGAACTATTACCTGATAAGCATAGTGCGTTATACCTCATCAATTTATAAATTATAAGATTATTTTGTTAATCAGTATAGACCAGAATATCAGTAGAATTCTGTGAATTAATTTGAGTCCAAAAAAACCCTGGGTCAAAGTTGTATTTTCTTGTTGCAAATCCCGTTGTGACTCAAGTCCTGTGATTGAGCTTCGCAGTCTCCTTGTGTTTACTTATGCAACTATTTCACTTTCTTATGTAAAGCGCCAGTGAGCAACAAACCCGAGATCTACTCGTTCAATCCTTTATTGTGGCACCATCTAAAAATAAACAGGTGAACAAAAACGAATACATTTCTACTGAATTACGAATAGATATCCAATGAGGTCCCATTTTAATCACAACAGTGACATCTACTGTCTTGCTAGAGAGCTAACACCTGTGATTTTCACAAGTATATAGTTCTTCGTCCACAATGAGGCAATATGGTTCTTTGCAGTCCATATCTAAAATAAACCTGATTTCCAATCTTCTGGGTTCGCATTCTCTATCACCTCCACTCAGATTCAAAGTTATCTGTGCTATACCACTAGATTTCAAACAGATTCATCCCCTCCATGAAAATTTCTGAAGTGCCTAGCTACAGAATAACTTATGTCATAATTCTTTATCCCTCTTAAGTGTTGTATGATTGTCTTATGCACTGGTAATGTACTACTACCTACATATACTTTGGGACATGGGCAGGTTGGCATGTATATCACATAATTACTTTTACATGTCAGTCTTCCTCTGACCTTGATATTTTTGTTGAACGGTGTTTTTATAGTAGTGATATTTACACCATGCCGACATGCCTTACATGTTGCCTTTCCCTGCCTTGTGTATCGCGAGATTCGAGGTGGTACATCTAATAACAATAGGCACTAGAACCTGTTGCTTAATCACATCAACGATTACAGGACAGATGCCTTTCTCTGCCCAAGGGTTTAATGGGTATTGAAGTATTCTGGGTAACGTATTCTGAGGGTCAACCTTCACCTTTACAGTTTCTGTTGAAGTGATGATTTCCACATCGTTTGCCCCTGTGGACCACAGTGTGGACTGTACCTGTGAAATAATTCTGTTAAATCAGGGGACTTAACCTGGTCTGCTTCTTCTTAGCAGCTCAAGCTTTCACATAGCAATGCAAGTACCTTACAACTCTCTTGTCGTTGATGTATATTAAAGCACACCCCTTCTGGGGTACGAAACACAATACAGTTCAATTTGAACAATATGTGCCTGCCTAGCAAGTTTGATGGAGAAGTTAGACTAACCAGAAAGGAATGCTTATCACTAATAGGTTCTACAGAAATGGTCAGTAATTTGGTGGGGAACTCTCTAATTGGAAATACTGACTGCGTCCATGGGCAGGCCAGAGAGAGGTAAAGATGGTAATTCTGAGGTTTTAAAGCATAGTGGCTTGTGTCTGTGTCAATAGGCAAGTGTTGTGGTTATCGTCAATGGTACAATTCACAGAAAGTCACTTTTATGTACTAGTATAAGAGTATGCCTAACGCAGTTGGAACCTCTTGGGCTGTCCTAAAATTCAGGGTATGGATTCTGAGGAATTTTAAGATACCTAGGTTGGTCCAGGAGTACTGGTGCATTGGAGGCAGTCTTCAGGCAATCGTTTCCAATGCCCCACCTGACCACAAGCAAATTTAGAACCCTCGAAACCTGGGTCCTCACCTTTGCCCCTCATTTTTCCTCTTCCAATTATCCCACCTCTCTGTCCTCCTCTGCCCTTCCCTCTTTGTTTGGCTTCTCACCCCGCCCTTTATTCACTCGCTGCATATTCTGAAATTAACATTGATAGTCATTCAGCATTCTCTTCTTTTCTCCTGTAGAGCAACGCAGTGGTTTGCGACAGTCCGTAACTCTGCTAGCTTCCATTGCATATGGTGGTCAGTTGATTCTTAACATTTGGTAACAATCTCTGCACAAAAGCAGCACCAACAGCTTTGTGATCCATCTCCGTCAGACATTCTGTAGCCGAATACCTTACAAACACATCCTTAAGTCTGTCCAAAAAATCAGCTGGTGCCTCACCCGTGTTTTGCTTGCAATTAAACATTTGAGCCCAGTCAGTTTTCACTGGGTATACTTCTGGAATTGCATTCAACAGTGCATCCTTTGCAGTTTTCAACTCCCCATCATTCCCAGGGACGACCCTCGTCCCTGGCAATTTCTCTACCAGTCTTTCCCTCACTTTTCTCAGGACTATCAATCACAATAACTGAATCGCATCTTCCCAGTTGAATCTATACACCGTGAACACGCTCTATAGTTCTTCTCAAATCTGGGATGTTCGTTTTGTTAATATATATTTTTAATTTGGCGAATTTAGCCATAAAAAAATGCCACAATAAAACATACAGTTAAAAAGCCAATTATACAAACAGTGCAACCATAGAAACTGTATAAAACTCAATAAAATCCTAATAAAAGATACAGTGGGAGCTATGCCACTCTAGAAAAGAATTCTTAATTCATCGCCAAATAAGAAAAGGGTCACATATACATTAAATATACATTTCTACATCCATACGGACTTCCAGGGTTCAAAAGTGTTCTCAGGTCATGGGTAAAGACGTTCAGCGACTCCTGTATTGCAATTAAAAATCTTCCTAATGCACATGTCACATTTAGAAATCTCATATTTATCAATAGACTGAGTGCTTGATCCCTACTTTCAGTTTTATAAACAATAAAAAGAGGTTTTAAAAATTCTTTCCGTTCTTTTAGGAACCACAAACGATCCATCAAAATATGTGGGCCACTGCATTTTACTTGTAATCCACATGTGCACAGACCCTGTTCGTTCGTCATTGCAGATTTTATCTTCCAATCAGTGTTACATGGATTCAGGCCAACTCTAAATTTCAATATTGTATTTCTAAGCTTTGGGTTAGGCATGGCCTCGATATAGGGGAACATATGATCGTTAGTCCACCCGTTTACCAAGAACTGGGTGGACGATTTGCTCCCCAAGTAACATAAGTCTTCTTATCGGGCCTTAGCGTTAATAATAGCACGTAGCACCTGCTTGGGAATCTGCTGCCCTGATTTCCATTGATCTAGTTCTAAGGACAGTTTAGCACATAACTTGTCTAACTTGTGTCTCGCTTCGGTCGCCCAATTCAGTTCACTTTCCTCTATTTCTTTTTTACAAAGGTTTGATATTTTGGGGGGCCCATCTCTATTCATTCTCTGCCAGAAGTTCAATGATGCTTGCATTCCCCGAAAATTCCAGGCTGTAAGTTGATATTCCACTCTCACAGCCTGTATCATAGTTGAAGGAGGGAGAGCAAGGAGCTGTTTCACGCATTTACCCTCGTCTAAATTCCAATCCAATTTGCCACCTAAGAATAAAACCTCTGCACCGTATTGGAATTGTGGGCGGGCCATTGCATTAAAAGCTGATAGAATTGGGCGCAGGGAAGGGCCTCCATACTTCTGCTTAAATTGTTTAAGGCCCCATACTGAAGAGAGAGCCTTTGATTTTAATGACTGTATGTGATCCCTCCAATTTAACTTACTGTCAAACCACATACCCAAATATTTATATTTGTCCGCTTCTTCGACTCTGACCTCTCCCAGTTTCCAATAAAAATAACTTTTTCTTTTACCCAGCACCATTAGTTTAGTGTTTTCTAAATTAACCGTGAGGCGTTTTTTAGACAATAGACAATAGTCATAAAAAGTGTCCAGTTTTTTTGCAAACCCAATTCTGTCATGTCTGTTATCACTAAATCGTCAGCGTATAGTAGACATGATATATGGGTCCCCCCCATCTTAGGGCTTAATCCACCAGCCTTATTCAATATGTTTGGTAAGTCAGAGAGGAACAAAGATACTAACAGTGGGGCCAAAACACAACCCTGCCGCAGTCCATTCTTTATCTGAATTTTCTTAGATCAGGTTCCAAGGGTGACCCAGTTCAGTAAATGCATTTCCTGAATTAATGAAAGTACTGTCTTGTTGATTCCGAGCTTTGCCAGCATAGTCCACAGTAAATTACGATCTACTGAGTCGAAGGCGGCTCGGAAATCAACAAAACAGATTGCCTCGCACTTCCATTGCCTTTTTTGCCATTGCCCATAGACTAAGGCAATGGTCTATGGTTGAGTGGCCCTCCTTGCACCCACCTTGCTCTATTGGTATCAAATTGTACTGTTCTGCCCAGGACTTCAATACGCCTAACAATATCTTAGAGAATACTTTCTCCCCCACATCCAGAAGGCTTATAAGGCGATAATTCTGGGGCAGTGTGGCGTCCTCCTTTTTATAAATTGGTCTGACAGTGGCCCCCTTCCAACTTTCTGGGAAAATCCCAGAGGTTAAAATATTTTGGAAGGTCACATTTAAAAAGCTTGCACACCAGTCAGTATTATTTTTTTAATATAATTGCTGGTAGGTTATCTGGCCCTGCGGCTTTAGTTAATTTTAAAGATCGGATGGTTTCTTTTATATTTTGAAAAGAGAAATACGGTTTTAATTGTTCTACATCCTTAGACCTTATTTCCAAGGTCTTCTTCATCCTCTTACCATTATACAAATTACTCAGATGGTTAACCCAATCATCTTCTCCCAACTAAACACCGCATTTCCCCTTGTACATTTCCCTCTTTTACCAATCGCCAAAATAGTCTTATATTATTTGTGTTTATCACTTCTAACATTGTTTGCCAATTTTTGGACTTCTATTCTATCTTCCTTTCTCTCAACTTATTTTTATACACAAGTTTTGCCAATCTGAGGCTCTCCATTGTTTCCTTGTCCTGTCTTTTTCTTAGCTGTCTTTCCCATTTTCGTACCCTCAACTTTAAATTCCTACACTCATTATTAAAACAGCCATTTGCTCTCTCTTTTTCCTTGGGTGCGGACCCTGATTTTACTTGTATCCTTAGACAATTTACCACCTGCTCAATTACCTGAACGTACCATGTTAGAATTTGATCTCTTTGCTCCAAATTACCAACAGATGTATAATCAATTATCAGATTATTAACCAATTTCAGGCTGTCCTCGGTTATACGGGTGGTTATGCGTCTAGGGTGTTCTATCTGTAAAGGGACCACTCTTTCTCTTTCCGACTCTTGTTCTGTCTTAATTAATAATTGTAGAGGCCAGTGGTCGCTGCCTTCGCTCTGCAATACCTCAAATCGTTCTACTTCCTTAAAATACCAAGCATTTATAAAAGCATAATCAATTGGGCAATTCTGATTCCCTATGCGAAAGGTCTTTCTTGCGGGGCGGTCGGTGTTCGCCCGTCCATTGGCACAAAATAGCCCTATGGATCCGAGAAACTTTGCTAGGTATTTGTCTCGTGCAGAGCTACCTGTTCCAGCAAAAGTTGCTGGAGGTACCTGTGCCGTGGTTAATAGGTCTTCAAACAGTTTATCGCTAGGGAAAGGGTCCAGTTTGTGATTAAAGTCTCCTAGAGTCATTATCAGTTGTGATGCTTTTGTTATACAGATGAACTCCAGATCTTCGTCTAGCAATCCCAATTGCTCTTCATAGTCTGGTATAGCTCCTGGCTGGATGTATATATTAATCACTATTATTTGTCTTCTTGCCCACGTACCACTATAGAGCTCTACCTGACTAGCCAATAGCCACCTACATTTCACTTTTAACTTGGCTACTTTATTGGCTATTTTTGATGATACAAACGTAATCAGCCCCCCCGAGGGTCGCCCTAAATTTATTTGTACTGCCTCTTTGGTAAGCATAAAAAAAACATCTATTGGTTCGGGTACCTCGCACAACCAGGACACCTGAAAACACAATATTTCATAACTACCCAGCATTTCTCTAAAGGTGTCTTGGGATAACTGTCTCTTATTTCCCCCTATATTCCACGACAATATCCATAGGCTGTGCGAGGACACCGATTCCTAATCCAGCTCACTCAACCCTTCAATCATATTATCATCCCAACTTATTGAGGATTCAAATAGTGGTTCAAATCGATTGCTCAGCACTAGACCCTTTACAGCATTTGCTATTGTTACTGTTATCCCTCCCTGATTTTTATCAGTACAAATCCTTCTATGCTGGGCACCTAGTATATCATACTGTATGTGCTCCGGACGTAGTCCTGCGTGGTAGGTGAGGGTCCCAGAGTTCCCAGGGTTACTCCCTTCTATAGCCAATTCGCTATCATGCACGAGTCTTATCCCTTCCTTTTCCAATTCTCCCTCTGCCCTTACCACCATCTGCTTAACAAGTTCCGAATAGAAGAGAACCTTTGTTACCTCATTTCCTTCCAAATTGGTTACAAAACCTATTTGCCTTATATCATCAGATGTGACTTCACCCACTGTGGGACATTTAACCAGTATTTGTAGTAGGTTTGTGCGATTTAGGGGTTTTATTTTCCTTTGCCGCTTTCTCCCTAACCTTCGCCCCCATGGTTCCATAAACACCCATAGACCATCTCTGTTATTGTACTCCCTATTACTCCTCCTGGCTGTAGTTACGATCTCTGGCTTTGGGCAGACTCTTATCCCGGGTTGATCTGGAGAGGGCTCTCCCCTTATTCTTATGCCGGGCGGCTCACCACCCGCCCTGCTCTCCCTTCTTTCCTTTGTCCTCTGTGCTACAAGGCCTTGGGATTGCATACTTCCACACAAGGTGTTCATCCTCTTCACGGTTCTTATATCTTTTCTATTTAAATTCCCCCTTGGTCCCTTTTTACTTCTAGTTCCATCCATTAATCGCCTCGTTTGATCTGGTATCACCACTCCCTGCCCTTTACTCCGACTTGGTTGTAAACCCCTTATTTTTTTCAACATTTTCTGCGGGTTCCTTCTAATCTTGTGCTCGGGTATATGCCTCTTAAATCTCCCATAGGACCTCCTCTTTATTACCAATATAGGGCACTTTGAGATATATACCGTCGGGGGATTTTCGGTCTGTGTAGGTTCGCCCTCCTCAGTACATGACGACACATATAACTCCTGATCTCTCTTCTCTATTACTGGTCGTACTATAGTAGGCAAACAGTTGTTAATTTGTTTTAACTCCTCTGCGATCTGCTATAATTGGGCTTTATGGGTTTTCCCTTGTCCGTTATTCTCAACTAGAGCTTCTAGTATTGCCTGAAGGGTCTTTTGCATTAAAAACATTACCTCTAGTAATGATGAGGCTGAGGTAGCTGTCATATCGAGTGCCAAGGATGACTGTGTAGTATCAGGGGGGATAGGGCCTTGCTGGAAAGTATCGGTTCCCTTCCTCCCCTGCCTAATAGCTGCTTGTTGCAACACTTCTTTATCTACCGTGGGGCTATCAATTCCGCTACGGGAAAGGCGGGGTGATGACGATAACCTAGGTTCCAATAAGAACAGCCCCCCTTCATCTCCCCCCCCTTGTTCTCCCAGGTCCAAGTCTGGTAGTAGAGAGTCAGTTGTTACACTCGTTGCGATCCTTAGGTTCTCATTACGGTCTTTTTCTTGAGTTCCTTGAGTTCCCGCCGACACAGAGGAATGATCACAAACATCAAGTTTGTTTTTAAAGTATTTTCCCACAAATATTTTTATAGATTGCCCCAGGGAAGTCCCACTCACTTCTTCTGCGGGGAGTAACAATATATCTTGCCTACTAGCTGTCGACATTTCTTCTAGGGGATCAATGACCGAATTCTCTAGTGACTTTTGTTATTGGTCCTTTTTGCACTTTCTTAGTCCAACAACTTTCGGTCCCTTTTTAACCCCGCGTGATTTCCCTTTTGGTGGCATTTCCCTTATAGCCTCTGGGTTTACCGCATTCAAAGTCGCCCGTGACACACCCGGGTCTTTTCGTTTTTAACCTCCGGTGTGGTCAACCGCCGATATCTTTCTATCCTTCTCGGCAGTCACACCCCTTGCCGCTAATCCTCTGTGTCATTATCTCCGAGGTCCTAGATGGTTGTTGGTCCAGGAAAATATGTGCCGTGTTTAATTCCTAATACATGCAAGGTTCCATTTCTGTGCGTGCCTTCTCCTCCTCTTTACCCTAGGAAGGCTAGTCAGGTATGCAAGTACACTTACCGAGGCTGAGCAGAGCGCACCTGGTCGACCCGCAAACCGCACCCAGACCTAGCTGGGCCGTCTTCGCAGGGGGCCTAGGCAATACTCCACAGAGGGACACTACACCCTCCTCACTCAGACTCACGCCTTCTTCACAGGCTGGGTAGGGAGGTTAGGAGCAAGCACCAACAGCAGTGACCCCAACAAAGGCAACACTTCAGAAACGGACCGAGGAGCCTCTCTCTTGCCTATATATGCAGGGTCAAGTACCAATTCAATACAGAAGGAGGACTCTTCTCCACTCTCAAACGGGTCTCCTCTGCCCGTCTTGCAGGTACCGGTGCAGATACCATTATCAAATTTCAGGCTCAATAGAGCTCAATAAAGAGTGGCTGGGGCTAGAGCGTGGGCGAAGTTCAAGTTCTGATCGAAAACAGCAGTCTGCTAGCCCTCCGCTCGCCCCCCCCCCCCTCTGCGTGTTACAAATCTAAAGATCTCACCCCGTCTCCTGGCCTCCTTACCTCACCTGCACTTGTGCCTGTAGCAGTATCAATGCAGTGCGGTGTGGTATGGTATGGTATGGTATGGTGCGGGCAGCCCGGGGCTCTAATCAAATGCCGGTCGACCCGCTCCTCAGCAACTCCTCAACAGCTCCTGTAGCCTCCCCGGCTGCCCTGATCGTATTTTCAGCCCGGGCGAACAGCTGAGCTGATAACGGGCACTGCCTGCAAACGCCACTCGCGGCTCCGCGGTCGGTGCTCCGACTCCGCCCGTCACTTCGACTCGACTTCCGACTCCGAAAGGGACATTCTGGGATGGATTTTGCCAATTGTTGGGACATTGGTTCTTTATGCCAAGGAACGTGGACCACTACTCTACCCCCATTCGCCAAGTTGCCCATGAGATGGAAGAGGATAGACTCTCATCATCAGCAACACTTAGGTGGCGAAAAAAGGGAGGCTATCTAGGCAGTCATGCTACGGGTTTTCTCAAGCTTTCGAGAGTGATCGTAGGACTTTGCTCCTGTCAATCTCTATGCCGCATGGCACAAAGCACATGTGCTCTAGACCGGTCCAGCCAATCACATCACAACACTTGCGCATGATTTCCTTGTAGTCCAGTGGTGGCAGTCTCACAGGCACATCTGCATTTCCAGGTGCATCACCATCTACAACTCCATCGGCTGGCACGGGGAAAATGTTCAACAAATCCTCCTCCCTTGTGCCCTTGCTTTCCTTCTCCTTCTCATGTGGTTCTGTGATCTGGGGGAATAGATAGTGAGGAGGCGGAGCAGTTGTAGGACAAATCTTGGCTCTGTCCCTAAGGTGGTTTATTTGGTATTCCAGTTTCTCCTGAAGATCTTTCATTCTCTGGATCTGGGATTCATGTTTTCATTTGAGTGCCTTCTCATGCCATAGTATAAAGAGCAACATATGCAAAAGAAACAATTGATGGACGGAATGCTGGACAATGCAAACATTCACCCCCAGTCACAAGGATCTGGGTTTAATCCATCATTCTTTGCTCACCTCACCACCCCAGTTTGGACCCATCCATATGCAAATCAGCCTTGACCCTGTTCCTTGTGGGAACAGTCCAACCTGAACTGCCAAGCCAGGTCCTCCCTGGACCGGAAACAAGTATCCTGGGACCGGTTTCAGGGCATCACCCTTCGTCAGCCAGGCTAGCTTGAATCTAGTGGTGTAGTGAGCACGGGACCTATGTCTGGGCATACCCTTCCCACTTAGGGCGTCATATGCAAAAGAAACAATTTGCATATGGCTGGGTCCAAACTGGGGTGGTGTGGTGAGCAAAAGAATGATGGATTAAACCCAGATCCTTGTGACTGGGGGTGAATGTTTGCATTGTCCAGCATTCCCTCCATCAATTGTTTCTTTTGCATATGTCGCCCTAAGTGGGATGGGTATGCCCAGACGTGGGTCCCGTGCTCACTACACCACTGGATTCAAGCTAGCCTGGCTGATGAAGGGTGATGCACTGAAACCGGTCCCAGGATGCTCGTTTTCGGTCAAGGGAGGACCTGGCTTGGCAGTTCGGGCTGGACTGTTCCCACAAGGAACAGGGTCAAGACTGATTTGCATATGGCTGGGTCCAAACTGGGGTGGTGTGGTGAGCAAAAGAATGATGGATTAAACCCAGATCCTTGTGACTGGGGGTGAATGTTTGAATTGTCCAGCATTCCGTCCATCAATTGTTTCTTTTGCATAGTATAAGGAGCAGCAACTGTTTGGCATCTCCTCTATGTTTAGAGTCTTTCACCTTCTGTAAATTAGGTAATCTCTCTATGTATATCAAATGTACCATGTTCTGAATGGACTTTTTCCCGTCCTTATTAGTGAGTCCCAAACACTCTTGCAAATTTTTGCATGTGCGTTTACCCTATTGTTGGTACATGGTATGGGCAGGAGTCCCTTATGGTGGGCACTATCTATGCTTGAAATGTCTGCCCCCATTGCGATTCTTTATAGTCCACTCACACTCAGGTAAAGGGGAAAGGGTCTGCAGGCCTTGTACCCAAAGCTACTCCCATGTAGGGAGGTGGGAAGGGAAACAGAAACCAGGATAGGGTTCCCTTAAGAAAATTAATTCTTCTAACTAGTCTTATGGAGGAAGCGAGAGAAGGTATAGTGAACTCCCACTCAAAGGTCTCTTTGCGTTGAGCAAACCTTCACTCAACACCTGGAGGAGGTGTATGGGGTCAGGGCAAATAGATCAGAGGGTCTCTTTCTATCACACATTCATCCTTCAAGAGTTTGTGCTCTGGGTCCTGGCTCACCTGCCTGTTGTCACTATTACCGCACTACTTCTAAACCCATTTTTCTCTCTCCCTTGGGTTTACTCATTTTCCCTTTTCCTCTGGACTCCTCCTAGTCCTACCCAACCATTTTCCTTTTTATTCTGCCCATCAACTCCTTCCCAGCAGACAATTGTGTGCATCCTCTTTAATGATACATTAGCCACCAACAATATAACCCATGCAAGCAAGCCACAGGTAAACAGAAAACGCTGTTAGACTTTACCTAAATTTTGGTTCTATTTATGTGTATGTGTTTAGCCAATTCGAAAGGTTCGGCACTGGACTATTCTCCACTTCCCTCAGAGAAATTTCTCCTTTACCTCTGGTGCATGAGGTTGTTAGTATGGAGTTCGGTCCAGCACTGCAACGCATTCTTTTTGTTTAAGCGATTCCCAACGACACAGGCACCATCTGTTAAAAAAAAACCTCAACACTTCAAGAAGCCCAAAGTCAAACTAGTGTTCAATGTAAAATAGCAAGGAAGCAGCACAGAGATCCAAGAAAGTTGTCATTTCAAATGACCAAAGCACTCGCTAGAAAGCGGTCAGTTGGAGCCATGAGCGAAAATTCATTGAAAATTATATGTATCTATATCTATATATTCTACAGTAATAAAACATTGCGGAATTTGGATTATGGAGTGCGAGTCTTTCCGAAGTCCTTGATGGTTGGATTCCAGTTTCTTTTGAATATATGAATATACTGGAATCCAACCATCAAGGACTTCGGAAAGACTCGCACACCATAATCCAAATTCCGCAATGTTTTATATGTGGTCCATTGACTTGAATTGAGGAAAAGCATATGTATAAACATACATATATTCATGCATATATATGCTTTTTCTCAATTCAAGTCAATGGACCATATTCAAGTGACAGAAACTTGTCGCTCTCAGCGAAAACCTGATTACCAGGTGGCAGGATCGTCTTCCCAAGGAAGTGCTAGACGTCCGTGAGGAGAAAATATCATTCATACATACAATACTAGGCTCCTTCTCCCAAAATTCCATTTCCACTTGCCAGGTCTGATAGCGAGGTGGCAGTACTAGGAAATGTGTAAAGGTACCACTCTTAAGCATAAAGGCTTCTGGGCCTACTATAGCCTTGAAAATTAGCAAGCATACTCCGTGTTACAGGAAGGTTCAAATTAAAATAAACGCCATTCTTCAAGGTTACATATGCATTTATTAACACTGTATTGCATACGAGTATAAGAACAAGATATAGACAAGTTTTGTGTCTTTACAGCAGTTTGTAGCATGGTAGTAGATATAAATGCTTATATAAAACCCCCTCAGAACAAGGACAAAACAAATAAATGCTGGGTTATATTGCATGTGATGAAAGAAAGCAAAAAGAGTGTGACATGAGCGAGATGGCTAAGTGATACTGCAAAATGTGGTATGAAGGACTATATAAAAGTATTCTCACTGTGTACACTTGTTGTATACTTCATAGGGTGTCCATAAACGGGCTTTCTAGAATCATGACCATATATAGGCACAATCCAACCTGCCCTTATATAGGCATAAAATCCTAGACCTTATTTAGGCATTACCATGCATACCAAATACAGGCATGGCTTCCGACATCCGTCCACCCTAGCGTCTCAACGAGTCCATGAAAAAACTGACCCTCAGGCTGCGGGAGTTTCCTTGCCCAGGACTATTGATTTCTTCAAGGACTCATACATTATGCATGAACCTCTATTCCTTAAGGGATTCATTCATGACGTCTTTCGCTACCCAACTCACGTCAATGCTAACATTTTCAGGTATAAATATACCTTCCCAAACCCCTGTAAATCAGAGGAGACCTCGACTTCAGAGGAGCCCGATTCCCGGCCAGACGCACTGAGAAGACACTGTCATTCCTGCACGCAGAGAGTCCAGCTTCCAGTGATCTAACTTCCCTTGCGGGGTGTTGGAGTTCGAGTCCGGAAAGAGATTCCTACCTCTCTCATTCTTCAGGTATGGAGCAGACTAGAACCTAGAGGGACTCTTGGCATACTAGACTCTAGGCGTAACTTACTCTTAGTATACTCTAGTCAGGAATACAGCACCTACTTCTACTTCTCCCTACACCTAGGAAAGGTTAGGCACACTGGGTAGAACTAGGATAGCAACGCATCGTATGAGTACTCGCATTTTTAGGCTGTGTCATTTTATGTAAATGCATATATGCTGAAGAGATAATGCTAACGCAGTATTATTTATTTTTACTGCTCACCTTGTACATCATCTATCTCGCATACTGACTTGTGATCGTAACAGCACATCTAACTTACACCAGAAACAAGACTGTTCAATAAACCTTTTTATTGAAACGCCCGTCTGTTATTTCTGTGTCACTTTGAGACGTAACTGAATCCTGCACAACTGAGCTGAGTGAAATAGTTATCTATTGTTTCTACGACTCTGGGACACATCCTGATTCTGTAAGGGAAACACAGTGGTCATGTTTTGCGGCTGCCAGAAACTAATCCCTTCTTGTCGTCAAGATGTTTCTAGTGGCCTCTGAGCTAGCTGGCACAAGTAATTAAGTTTAATATACTCGATAGGGACATACCGACTTTAGTCCTATGTCAAACCTATAGAATATATTATTCCAATGCGCAGAGCCTATAAGGGAAATAGGAGCTACACTACACACTTAGCTACCAGGCAATAGTCCTAGCTACACGTAGCATGAAAGGCAGCTTTAACAGCTTAACCAGGCTCTCAGAAAGTTAGGCAAGTTACCAATATTAAATCAGTTAGCTTTTGGGAACAACTTTGGTGATTGATTCTTACCTGGGTCCCCTACCCTGCTGTCACTGGCTTTGAAGACCCCATTCTTGTAACCAGTGAAACAATAAAGTGCGAAGGTGAAGAATACGTGTTTATTTGATTGGTCAGGTTTTTTTTGTTTTTGAGTTTTATATAGCGCGAACTCGACCCAAAGGTATCAGAGCGCTTTACATGAGCACCAGTTGCATTACACATTCATTTTGTTAGGCACAGGGAGATTCAGTGATTTGCCCAGAATCACAGGATGTTGAGCCGAGACTCGAACCCGGTTCCCCAGTTTCGAGGTCGACCACTCAAGCCGTTGTGACCATCAGTTGTTCCTTACACTGTCTTTTCAGGCTTCAACTGCCAACTACATCAACCCAGAGTAGAACACACTGCATTCTGCCCTTCTAAACAATCTAGAAAACGTACATTGTGATACTATCTTACACACTACCTAATTATAACAGTGAATTAGATCCAAAATCAAGTTGTTTATGCATTACAAATGAGACATCAGAGGTCATGTCAACCGGCAACACTGCACCTGCAATTGTTCTTCCTCTGTTCTGCCATTCTTGAGCTTTTGAGAGAGCATTATTGGTAGATAATTGCCCTTTAAACTCAAATTATGCACTCCAAACCAAGAGCAAGGCCACATAACAAATGTGAAGGGCGTTTATCATAATAGATTGCCACCTAAAATGTTCCGTAATGCTTTTAGGACATGCTTATTTGGAACAGCAGTGGTTTGTAAAACCTCTTGAGCATTTAAGTTAAAAAAGCTAACATGAACTCCTGTGTTTTTCCTAGTTAATGGACTCTCAATTTCAGTTCATAGGCACTCTTCTGTGCATCATAAGGAGTACCTACAGAAAAGCTAGATAGTAGTTGCAGAAACATTTCTTATTCTGATTGATTGTTGAGCCACTATTATATTGCAAGCATGCCTTTTTTCTTTTACCAGCTAGCGTTCTCACTTTGAGCATTCTGATCGGTTAATCCATTTACCAATAAATTCTTACATTTACATTTTGTTTGTTCCTAACCATCCTATAAGAGAAGACTGTGACCCACATTATGCATATTGTACAAATCCACATTACAATGGAATGATCACTTTCAGTCCATATGGGATGTGACCAAGGGCAGTAGCAAGATGATCATCACAGTGGGGTTATGTTTTCTAAACAATATCTTTGACATTTCAACAAAGCCAGCAAAAAGTCAGTGGTCAGTTACATGCATTTCCTCTTGTTGAGGAAGAAAGTTGTTGCAGTTTTTCATATCAATAATATCAACCACAACTTTCCTGTCCATTACAGTTTAAACCTTCTCTTACCTCATTAAGGGCTTGATTACGAGTCTGGCAATCTTTGACCACCAGACTCGCGGTGGCGGTCCTACGGCCGCCGTATTAGGAGGCGGCCATATGAACTGCCGCCAGCTGCGCCAGGGAACCGCCATTCCCTGGCGGTGGCGCAGCGAACAAGGGTGAACAATATACAAGGCAGGACTGCCGGGGTCCGCTGAGCATATTACGAGTTTCCCCATCGCCAGCCGTTTTATGGCGGTCAGCCCGCCTTGACAAGGCTGGCGGTGGTGAAACAAAGGGGGCCCTACAGGGCCCCCATTGCCCCACTGCCATAGGGGTGCATTCAGGGGGGCACAACATGTGCCCCCGTTTGCATGTACCCCAGGTTCCAGCACGGCATGGACTTCACAGTCCATGCCGTGCTGGAACTGCTTTTGCGTTCCCATTGTGGTGCCCGTTTTCAGGGAACAGCAAAAGAAAAGCCCGGCAGACACGAGTTGAACGCGTAATCTGGCGTGCGGACCATGCACTGCTTTGGCGGTGCTGTGCTGGTGCAAAGCCGGCGCAGCACAGAGAAAGTCGTAATCAGGCCCTTTGTGAGTCTTTTCATTTTCACACACTTCCTCCTTTCAGGTTGTGCTTAGTGCACAGTTATTAAGTCTGATCACATCAATATTGAGGTTAAGGGTCCACTACGAGCAAAATAATAATCAGAATCTTGCAGTAAATGTAAGTGGTGGCAGAGTGGCATTAGAAAATTTGATTTTGAAGTTTAACTATCAGCAGGCAGGCTTACCTCATGGGGGCAGTAAGTCTCCTCTTGGAAATTGTATCAGCAAGGCGCATCCTGTGCAGTGTAGGTATGTTGCATATATATATATATATATATCTACACTGCATATATATATTCACTGTAACTTCAGCCTCCACCCTCCCCCTTGTTACCATTTCCCAACCTGACACTCTAGGTGGAGTAGGAGACTTCCAAAACCTGGAGAATTTGCTAGCAGTAATAAGTCAACAAATCTGCATTCCAAATTTGCCTTTTTAGATCTAATCATGTCTCCCAGCAAGGAGCTTGTAAGGTCACACAGTCTCCTCCATGCCAGGTCTGACAGTGTTGTCATAGGTTTTCCGATGTTCATTCAGCCTGGGGCAAGACCACATCATGTGATCGAACGTTGCATTTGTGGTACATGGCTCCTAGAGCAGACATTATGTATATTAAGGTTAATGCAATGTGCGAGTGTGTGTACGTAATTGAATTGTATATATTTAAACCAAGAGTTCTAGAAACTGATTTGGGAAAACTTCTGAATCCCATCCCACTCCTCTGTAAAGCTTTTACCCTAATACCTCACGGCCAAGACCTGGAACGACCTCTCCCTCCACCTCTGGCAAAGCCCTACACTGCTCGAGTTCAGGAAAGACCTCAAGACTTTGCTCTTCAGATGACCCCAACGGAGCCGCACATACACCCCTCACCCATCGCCTTGAGACCCTAACAGGTGAGTAGTGCGCTTTACAAACCCTTGATTGATTGATTGATTGACCCAGATATGCTTTCTACCTGGCTTTGGAGTTGTCAACAGTCGCTGTGTTCCGCATGTAGAGTGCTTTATAAAATTGGGTTACAGCTGTGCAACCTGTACCTAAGGTGAGCAGTAACTGTTGAGCTCAGTCCACTGAGGGCTCATCACTGTGCTTCCAGCATATCACTTGTGTTGGTCTATTATAGGCTATTAAAAGCCCGGCTGACAAGGCATAACTCTCCTGAGATAGAGTTCTGCTTTTTGACTTCATAGTAGTTGTCCATTTCAATGATATCTGCTGCTGTCTAAGTTGCTGTCCTCACAGTTTGATGGTGCATCCCCATCCATCCAGCTGTCCATATCAGGAGTTCAGGAACATAGGCAGTTTGCCCTGTCTCTTCTCCAGTGTATCTTGACCAATAGTATTACTATACTAGTTGACTATTATAGGTAAGCTTCTCGGTAGGCTTGGCTTTTCCCCAAAAAGCCTTGCCCCAGGGGTTAGACTCCAAGCCCTGGCAATTGCGGTAGCAGTCGGTGAATTTGTCTCAACCATCCACCTTCCCACCCTTTGCAGCTTGACTGCCAGGTAGTAAGATTCCACATCTGGCACCACCTTTGCTCTTCAACCGTTGTAAGCTTAATTTTGCGTAGGGCCACCCTTCTCTTCCCATATCAAACCACTTAGATAAGCAACGAGTTCAGTTCCCTGTAGAATTTACTAGATATGAAACACACGAAAGTTGATGCGAGGAATGCGTGCAGTAAGTCTAATCACTGGCAATCGCTCTGGGTAGCCTTCCAACCCATCATTCTTTTGTGCACCATGCCACTTCAGTTTGAAACCAACCATATGTAAATCTGTATTGACCCTGCTCCAACAGGAACAGTCCAGCCCTAGTTACTGATCCCTCCCCAAATTAGAACACAAGCAACCCAAGACTGGTTTTGCCTTGATTTGCCCTCGTCAGTTGGGTGCAGTATCATTCTAGTGGCACAGTGAACACGAGACCCACATATGGGCATACCCTTGCCACTTGGGACGTTACATCAAACACAGAGACGTTCATAGGAGGAATGCTTGCAATCATTTGTGCCTCTGGCAATCAATTGGGGTAGCATTCCAACCCATATTTCTTTTACACACAATGCCACCTCAATTTGGACCCAGCCATATGCAAATCAGTCTTCACCATGCTCCGATTGCTACAATCACACTGTCATTCACTGTCCCTTATTTAACCCAAAAGTAATTCTCTATGGCGTTCCTAAACAGTGGATTCAGTAGTGTCTGGGGTTGTAATTTTCAGGACCGGATCCTTGTCGGGGTTTTATTTCAGTCCACTGTATGTAGTAAAGGGGAATGATCAGACCGTGTTTTGCTTAGATAATCAATGGCGGCAGTCGGTGCTCTCATCTACGGGTTGTGATAAACATGTCAAGCCTAGTGTGGGGAGAAATATGACGAGTCCCTATCCTGTGGGTGTGTATCCATCCAGGCATCCCTCAAATTCCAGTCTTTCGTCCTGGTCTTAAAGTACCTGGCCGTTCTGACCCTTGGGGTTCCTGGAAGGGAAGGAAATGATCTCATCCCATGACACGTCAGCGGTACAGTTAAAGTCATAACCCCAAATCAGAAGAAGCCTGACTTCCAGTGCGAGTCTTCTCCATATTCTGTGTAGAAACTGCACAGGTGTAACATTGTGGGTATAAACATTAATTAAGAGTACCTGTTCTCCAGCCAATATACCCTTAAGGGCCCCTCTTATGGTCCGAATATAGGAAGAGAATTCCACACCTCACCCATAGAATTACCCGCTTGCATATGCCAAATTTGTTTAGTATACCTGCCCCTTCAAAAATGTCTCCACCTTCCACCTCTAGGTCGAATGAGACATAGGCATCCCGCAAAAATGCCACTTGCACACCTCTGCGTTTCAAATATCCTATGCCTTCTTGCAGGAATGGCATGACATTCCAGATCATAAATGTATACTTTGTGTTCCAAGCCTTGCCAATAGTGTTGCAGATGCTTCTCTTGTAGAAATCATGATTAGGTTGTAGTCTATCGTCATTTGAATCTGTGACCTCTTTTGAGGGAAATGAATGTTTTACGAGTAGACATTCTGAAGTCCCAAGATAACCTTCCCTGTCCAGGGCTGGTTGCCCAAGCAACCCACCCAACACGCCTCAACTATTTGCAACTATCAGTCCCACATTCCAACTCGAAACTCATAGGACAAATAAGAAGTTTCAGTAAAATCAGCAAGAGAAGGGAGAGAGGTAGAGACCGCATCAGTCATCTCTCCCGTTCCCCCCACCCCTCAGATCATTATCACTGGAGTCACCATCTGCACACCTATGTCTCTATCCAAGATATACTGGTTACAGTTCACTAAATTATCCATTCCAAATACTCTTTTTAGCAGCAAAACATCTTTTTTTTTTTTTAACAACCTCGTGCAGTCATCTGGGTCACCACTAGTTCCTCTGTAGTCCACCCATTACCTCTGATCCTGTTTCGAATTCCCGGAGGAACCTTTCAGTTCACTACCGCCATCCTCACTTGTTTCAAGCTTTTCAATTCATCTGTTCTGTCTGCTACCTCTTGGGTTGCTATCAACCCACTGGGTCTTTCTCGACAGCTTCTGCGAGAGGTCCAATTTCCTTTTTCATGTCGATCTATCTGTAGTACTGCTGAGGTTTTGTGGTCATCGACCAATTCATTAGCCGCTACTGGCCAGTTTAAAAAAAAAAAGAGAGATATCTGACCCCAGCCAGAATCTTCAGTTTAGCTAGGAAAAAGACCTTGTACCGTAGCCCTGCAGCCTCTTCACTGGCAGAAAATCATTGCAGGCATTCTGGACAGTCAGCGTGTAGTTCGCAAATAGTGCACCTAGGCATTGTATTGAATGGGCCCTCATTACCTAGCACTGCACAAAAGGATGCTGCAGTCCCTGTAGTGCAGGAGCTTAGCTAGGATTGGCTGTAGTCTGGCCCCCAGATGAGGTGACTGGACCGGTTCCCATGCGCCCTTTGAATTGCAAAAACATGTTTAACAAGCCTTTTTGCTTCCACCATCTACATAATCCAGTTCTCCAAGAATTGATCCGTTGACAATTCTTCAGCCCTACAATTCAAAGGGTGCACCTCCTAGAGCTTCCTTCTGCTTCTTCCACCCTATATTCCAGGTGCCTTTCCATTTTCTGTAGATCTAGAACTTGTTGATGGCGTTTAGCTACTGCCAGGCTTACATCGGTCACCTTAGTTTCGGTAGCCAAGACTTTGTCTATTAGATTGCGTTGATTCGCTCTCAGTAGATTGACCTCATCTGTAATGGTGTCTGTCTACTGTTCTATCGCCGACTTGACTTCTTTACTAGCCATTAGTATAGTGTCAAATTTGTTGTCCGGCAGTTATGTCAGTGTATTGAGGTCCCTTATGGGGTTGTCTGATGCACCCTGGTGTCTGTCTTCACAGTTCTCGACCTTCCCATGGTAAGTCGCTACTAAGGGTTATTGCTTGCTTACTTCTGTTGTGGGAAACAACATCGGCATTTAGGCAGTTGATTGGTTTGCCCACTGTATACGGAGTAGGACCAGTTATAGCTCTCTCACCAAAAAAATACAAGGACTTTGCATGTCTCCCTCTCAGGCATGGGCCTCTTTCACCTATGCAGCTCTGGTTCCATTATTGGGAAGTTGTATTAAACATAGTGGGTAAGGTACAGACAGATGCGTGTTACCCTTGTGTGTGCAGTAAGCCTCAGGCCAGTGTCTTGTACACCCCCGCCTCAGCTTGCACCCTCTAGGCAACTGCCCTTGATCGCCACGGCAAGGGTGTCCCCCAGTCCAGCCGCCACTGCGATGGAAGCCCTACCTACATCAGTAGTTCCAAAGTGGGGCGAAGTTGAGGAGAGGCATGGACCTGGCTGCACCTCCATCAATTGTGCATCCCTGCTGCCGACAGCCTTGTCAGTCTGCCATCACACAATATTCTGGGATGAGTGAGACCAGCAGTACCTGCAGGCTGAGACGACTCCTAGTAAGGCTATTACTTACCTGCCGTTGTCCTCTTGTTTT
This sequence comes from Calotriton arnoldi, assembly GCA_963921515.1. Classification (NCBI taxonomy): domain Eukaryota; kingdom Metazoa; phylum Chordata; class Amphibia; order Caudata; family Salamandridae; genus Calotriton; species Calotriton arnoldi. The sequence continues at coordinate 3,934,189 of CAWUFW010000301.1, read as the reverse complement.
CCCATAGGTTAATAACAACCCCTTTATTAAGTTATGGGCCAAAATTTGCACCTATAACTCCATCCAGCCGTGAGCATAATAAGGCTCATTGACGAAGAAGGGTTAGTGATTGTACTTTCCTTCACTACATGTGAAATGCCCAGAACTGTTTGGCCATACGTTCCTTCTGTGCTGACGATGGCCAGAAGACCCTTGGGGACAATTTGCACGCCGAAACATATCAACCTAACCACTTGGTGTTGTGGACCAGTTACTTATCCACTGAACACCGTCTTCTTTCTTTTAACTTTATCCCTTTCCTGGTTGATTTTGTTCAATAAAAGTTTCCAGTGCAGGACAGTAAATAATTTTAACTTTTCACTGCTGTCAAAACCCAGACAGTCTCCCTCCTGGTGGAGGACGATGGAGTCACTTGGAGAACGGAACACTCAAGTGACTGACCCAATGATGACACTGTCCACCGAGCTACACGTGCGGAGATCAAATATATACTGAAAACTGTGAAAGTGTGTTTGAGGGTCTCAGAAACAATCTCTTTGAGACTCTGGCTTGCTGACGTGATTCATTCCCTCCCCATTATTATTTTGTAGCCTTTGGAAGCTGAATGAATCACTCCTTCTACCTCCCTCCTTTCCTTTCGATGCCATCACATATTGCCACAGCTGCAATACATTGGGCTGGGGTAGCCTGTCCTCCATGTCCCATCATCTTCGATGTAGGCCATGATCACCTGCCTCGATGGAACGCAGGCACCGGTGCCTGACAGCCACTCTCCAGTGATGCCACTCAGGAATACTTTGTGCTTCCCAATACCTTTTCACAAGACTGGCTGCTCTCCCACACTAATGTCTCTGTTGATACAGAGAGTGTTCAGCACCGTGAAACAGCCTCCCATAGCAATGACTGTTGAAGGGTGTCACCTTGTTGCAGGATCCTGTCTTAGAATGACAGCCAGTGTAGGTGCTCAGCAAGGTGACATCCCCACTCCAGGCCACGTCACCCATTCCCCCACAGTAAGGTTATAATGTTAATATTCTTTGGCGTTCTCAGCTACATCAAGGTTAATATTCTTTAGCGTTCTCAGCTACATCAAGCGGCAATTGTTTTGCAGTAATGAGCTTGTCAGGGAAAGGAGGCTGGCCAGAAGGATAGCAGACAGCATGTAAAACGCGGCCACTCCAGCTGTCTTCACGTACCCAATGCTGTGTCCTGTTTTTATCCTGTCATCCTTTGACTTGGACCACTGGAGGGTGTAGAGGAGATGGTACACAACAATCTACAGTTACTTTTAGGTTTAGGTTTTGACAGTCCAGCTGTCAAACTGACCCACTGCTTATAATATACACAAAGTGGGTATTGATCCACCACTTACAACCGTTGGCTTTCTTTAACCAGCCTCTTTCAGATACTGGCTTGAGACTTTTATCAGTCACATCTTGTGTTAGCCCAGTGGAGTATTTATTTTTCACCCAATGCTATTGACTGATTCGCATATTAAACCCATACTAATGCTTGTTAAAATATATGGGCCCCCTGTTGTTGGCGAGATCTGTTTTAAGGCAGTGAAACCCCTCAACCCCCTTTTGACCTGATAAAAAAAATATGCCATCTGCTTGATATTAAGTGACAGAGGCCGAGTGATGGAGCCAACTTCCAAACAGAAACAGCGTTGTGTGGCCAGCCATATAAATGTAGGTGTACAGGTTCATAATGAGTAAGAGACACTATTAGTGACCTTTTAATTTGACCGTTACATTGATGAAATAGAAATGAGAGCAATTTGCGGTCGGGAATCATTTTACCCAAAGGAATTTCACTTTGCATTTTGATTAAACTGCTGAGAGGCCCATGGAGAATAGTGTAAACTATTCTCATTCTGAGTGATGGAATCAGATGCTACTCTTTTCGATGAGATTAATACTGACTGCAGAAGGTGGTTTGGTTGTCTTGGTTCGTGGCAGGCATTTGCTAATAAATGTTTTGACACAGGAAGACAACTGATCAGATGACAACCCCATCCTAAAAAAAGAGCCCATATACTGAGTTGATGAACTGCAGATTGGTTTCTGGGGGCCTAAAGTACTAGGAGTATCCCTCCTGACGATGCATGCTAGACACCTTCTACGAGAGGTGGAATCCATGAACCAACTACAAGAGATTTGCCTTTGGATACCTTTGTGAACTAAATAGTGAAACCCATAGTATGCTACAATCTTTGGCTATACATTATAATACATTATAATAAAAGATAAATCTGGGTGGTCTACTCCAGCCAAAAGGAAACTAATTGAACTCACAAGATTGACCTTGAGACTTCGAAACATATAAAGAGCAGACAATATATGGAGATGCCCATACACAAGCAGATATATTAAAGGCAACAGTTGACTGTAGAACAGCCATTGCACATAAAATTTACTCTATCAGTTGAAATGACCCTCATGAAAGCCGAACTCATAGTTGCAAAAAGAATGCAAGTGGATGAAGTGGAAAAGATTACTGGCAGCATGCTAGAAATGCAAACAATTACAGTGAAACTGCAGGAGGTCATCCCTAATCTTGAGACGAGACTTAGACGTTGAAGGAAGATCTCGATGCAGTATTCTCCACTTCCTTGAATTCTTTGAATGGACGTAGGCCCATCAGTGGAACTATTTTTGGAGAAGTGGTTACTAGAAACCTTAAAACCTAAAAGTTTGTTACAACTGTTTTCCATTGAAAGGGCCCACTGAGCACTTGCACAACCTCCTAAGCCTGGAGCCTTGCCACAAGCTATTATTGCTCACTTCCTGGACTTCAGAGATTCAAATCTGCAGGGAGTACACAAGGATAAAAAATGTCCTAGCTATCGTAACAGAAAGTTTCAATTCTATTAAGGACACGGAGGCGAGGATTAGGCTTTTCCTTCTTCACTTTTTAGTACCAGCAGCCTTTGAAAAGCAACATTTCATAACCAACAAACTACATTTCTCATGAGACATTGGGAAAAAACAGAAGAAACAGACCATCCAGTCAGTATGTTGTCATGCATATAATGGTCCCTGCAGACTCTCTAATCACCCTCTTTCTTCCTGCGGAAACAGCATCTCCACGTGAATTCTACTCCTGTTTATTGGATCCTGGAATAAGGATACAGAAAAAATATATAACTTCCGTCATCCCATAACAGATAAAGCTGTAAACAAACATGATATGAGATTAGTAACCATAGGACATTAGCACCTGATACTTTCTGTCAAAGCATCAATCAAGAGAAACATTCTGCATATCTCATGATATCATCAACAGAATATCATTGCCCCTCTGTCAGGGCGGGTATCAACATATATATGAAAATTTTCTGGTGGGCTAATCCTTGCCTCCGTGTCCTTCATAGAATTGAAACTTTCTGTTACGATAGCTAGCAAACTTTTCATTCTATGGTAGGACCCGGAGGCGAGGATTAGGCTAGTTTAAAGCTGGTTCACCACTAACGCTTGCCAGAGAAGACACCGGTTTAAAATAAACTTTTAAAAAGTGGAATCAGATGACCAATCAGCAGCGTTAAGGATATCCTCTAATCTTGCTCCAAAAGAGAAAGCCTTAGAGGCCATGGTGCCTCTTACTGAATGAGCTCTAAAATGGGCTGTATTAATGCCTGCTTCCTGCATTACCCCTCTGATCCATCTGGCAATCGTAGGGGAAGAAACCGCTTTGTGAGGTTTAGTCAGAGCAATCAGCAGTTGCTTCTCCCTGTGAAGACGAATATCCTCCATGACAGTCTCATACATTTTAATGGTGCGAACTACACACAATTTAGACCCGTGGAAACGCTGGGTAAGAGACAATTCTGGAATGACACAAATTGCCGATCTGAAGGTGTTAATGGACCGATAGGCCAAGCCCTGAGAAGCTTGACTCGCGAGAAAGTTCAGAATCTGGACAACTTTTGCCCCCACAGGAACCACCCGGGGTTGGATACACCAGCCCAACCATCTAGACCAGGCCGATCAATACCGCTTGTTCTTACTATCCGCCCAGGCTCTTGCGAGTATTGAGGTAGCTGCTGTTGAAATTCCCAGGACTTTCCATCGTTCCCGGTAATCTTCCACCGCATGAAGCGAAGAGAACCCGCCAGCACCAGAGGGTGAGGATTGTCCTGAGGAGATCCGGAAATAGGGGTAGAGGGATTGGAAAATCCCAGAAAAGTTCCATCATCACTGGAAACCAGACTTGCGACCTCCAGATTGGAGTGCTCACAACCAGGTCTGCCTGCTGCCTGCACACTTGAGCTGTCAAGCGCATTATCATTGCAAACGGTGGGAAGGCATAGGCCCGTTCCATGCTCCAATCTTGAAGAAAGGCGTCCGTGGCTACAGCCTGGGGATCCAGTCTCCAGCTGCAATACCTGTCCAATTGGAAATCCAGACGGGATGCAAAGAGGTCCATAGATAACGGGCCCCACCACTCTTGGAGTTGCTGGAAAATTGGAGGATGCAACTTCCTTAGGCTGACATCCTTCTAATGGTGGGACTGCCAATCCGCTATCTGGTTGGCTCGGCCTGGAAGATGTCACACTGAAAGGGAAATGTGATTGGCTAGGCAATACTCCCACAGCGTCCGAGCGCGGTCCGACAGGGCCTTTGAGTGAATACCCTAGAGATGATTGACATAACGGACCGCTGCCACGTTGTTCATCTTCAAAAGGACTGAACATTGAACTTTTTCCTTCGTCCAGCATCGGAGGGCAAAAGAGCCCGCCATCAACTCCAGGCAGTCGATATGAAGGGCTTGCTCTGCAGAAGACCATTTTTCTCTGGTGGAGAACTCTCCATAGCGAGCGCCCCACCCTGGACCACTGGCGTCAGACTCGATCACCAGATCGGATTGGGCGCCGAAAATCAATCTGCCGTTGCAGGCCTCCATGTGAGAGATCCACCACTGCATCTCCTCCTTTGCCTCCGCTGAGAGCGGAACAAACTGAGAGGACGAGAGTCCCTTCTGGAGGTGCATTATTTTCAAACATTGCAACGCCCGGTAATGGGGAGGGCCGGAAAGATCGTTTGAATGAAGGACGAGAGAAGTCCCACTATGCGTGCCAACTGCTGCAAAGAAACTCAGGATCTGGAGATTGTTCTCTGGAGCTTGTGCCTGATCCTGGTCACCTTTTGAGGCGGGAGGATGAGGGTCGCCTTGACCGAGTCGATAAGGAAACCCAGGAATTTTCCCAGTTCTCGAATGAAAGGATCCCCAAAAAGGTTGCCCTGGGCTACCATACCAGGCTCTGAGGTGGAAAGATCCCCTCGTTTCGGGTCAATCCTGATCAGCAACGGCCTGCGTCATTCGCCATTTGCATCTCCCAGGAAAATAATCGTTCGTTGAGCCCAACCCGACAGGTGCATAGGGAGAAATCAGAGAACCGGAGGCTTTCTCATCCTCCGTCATGTCCATAATTTTTGGTAGGGTCCCTGCCACATCCAGGAGTTTATCCTGGCATGAGCGCCATGACCTGTCTATACCCTTCTGGGGTCTCGGCAAACTTAGAGAGAAAGGTGGCCATCTTACCATCTGTCTCTGGGGTGAGAGCCACCTTCCCCTCTAAAGATGGCAGAGGGCACTCTGCCTTGAGATAGTTCCTCACTTCCTTGTCAAGGTGCTTCCGTAGCCTACCTGCCATGTAGGCGGCCACTTTGAGCACTGGGCACCACCCCGCCGAACGCGGGTGCAGCAGCCCATCAGGGTCCAAAAATTCTGCCACCGTAGCCTGTGCCACATCGCTGGCGGGGTCAGTATCAGTTAAGGGGGAGAGAGACTGGGTGACAAGGTCTGGGCGCCATTGGAGGTATTAGGGGAATCATCCCCGTCCCCATGATTTGTCTGTGGGGAGGGTAGTAGGGGTTCCTCTGAGGTACCCGGCGTTGGGGGGGTCTTGTAAAGGTTGGGCATCCATAAACACCTTCTTTAGGCGCACAAAGGCGTCAAGTTCGACCCCGGGTCGTCTGCGTGCTTGCATTTATCAGGGTTGGGGTTAGGTGGCTTCCCTGGAGGTAGGGAGCCCGGAGCCCAGAAGAGTGTTCCCTCTGGTCGAGGGTTTTTTGGCATTGCGCCTGAAGAGCCATGATTTTCTTCTCCAGGGGGGCTACCACCTGTGTCACTGCTTTAAAGATGGAAGCGTCCGGGGGGCGGAGCTAGCCGAGCTACGAGATGGACGCAAGCTGAAAGAGCTCCTCTCGGATGCCCGCAGAAACATCAGAACAGCCTGCACAAATGAGCCGATAAAACTCGCATCAATAGAACACTCCAATATAATCCAACGCTCGCTGAAATCGACTGCTAGAATGGCCCTAAAACACCCTGGAATCGCTGCATTGTAACTGGAGGTATCTGTGGCCTAACGCGCGCCGCTGCAACCGGACGCCGGGCTGGAGTGTTTCACGTATCCAGGACGTACGGCACGTCGGCCGGTGGGGTGACAGCCGAGCGTCCGGTCCGGAGCCCTGAAACGGAGAGAATTTTCGCGCAATGAAATAACTGGGGACGGGCTTGGTGTCTGGCGGCCCCCCGACTGTGAAGACAACAGCCTGCAATCGGAAGGTGAGAGAAAGCGATGAATGATACGCACCGGCGCGCGGTGCAGACTGCGTAGCGGATGGCCGCGCTGATATTGTTCCAAGTTTGAAGGGAATAGAATCATAATCCGCATACCAGGGCGCATTGTGGCTGGAGAGTAATACTGACCGCCGATCTCCGCATCTCACTGAGGCGCGGACGCGACAGTGGTGGTGTGCGCGGGGAGCATGTCTGGGATGTCACCTGCTGCGGCCTGTGCCCGGCGTGCCGGTGTTGGTGCGTTATCTATTTACTGAGACCTTGGCTGGGAAGCTGACTGCGAGGGGACACACGGGCTCTACAGGTGCACCGGCTGGGACCTGCTGTGATCGCGCAGCGGCACAGAGCGGAGACCAGCAGAATCATCGGTGGGATCCTCCCGCTGAGAACTAATAATAACTATCTGCGGAACAAGAGCGGGTGAGCTGCCAAGGGAGAATCCACCTAACCAACACCCCCAATACCACACTGTGAGAATAACTCTGGCACTAATGCTACCGAAACACGGAAGCTGAAGCGAACCTAGAAAGATACGCAGTCTAACTGTGGTACCAAACGAATAAATACCCACCGGGTGCCAAACTACAAGTCGAAGAGGGCCAACGGACGGCGCCATAGTCGGTGGATCGCCGGGGACGTGGCCTACCACAGGAATATACGAGCCTGCATCAGGGGATACCTAACGTCTGACGATGGGGAAAACAGATAAAAATCAACCAAAACTCACTTTTGACCAGACAAAAAAACCAACAGAGAACGTCACAGAAGAACATCCAACGACTGCGATGACACATACAGGCGTGACAAATGATGACGTACAGGCTATGTTTGCCACAATCCAAAAGGCACTCTCTAACATAGATGGCAAGATTGACACACTAACACACAGAGTCGATCGCATGTCCGAGAGAATGGACCGCCATACAGAGAGAATAGATATTGCAGAACGCCGAATATCAGATGTGGAAGATGCCAACAATCAGATGGATACTAAACAGAATAAAATGGACAAACAATTAGCGGTGCTGATGGCTAAAGCAGAAGATTTAGAAGCGAGGTCAAGAAGAAGCAACCTACGCTTGATGGGAATAGCAGAAACCACCAACACTGGACCGATGGAGAGATATGTGGAGCAGCTGCTAATCACTTTGTTAGGAAGAGATACCTTCTCGGACGTGTTTACAGTCGAGAGGGCGCATAGATCTCTGGCCCCCAAACCACCTCCGGGAACCAGGCCGAGACCCATAATTGCCAAGATACTCAATTTTAGAGACCGAGATGCGGCCCTGCGCAAAGCACGTGAATTGGGGAATCTACGCCACGAAGGCATGGAAATAGCTCTATATCCAGATTTCACACAGACGGTACAGGAAGCGCGGAGGAAATTTGGCCCGGCAAAGCAAAAACTGCGAGATCTACAGATCGAATATGCAATGCTGTACCCAGCGAGACTAAAGGTAACTGACGACGGAACAACAAACATTTACAACGAACCTAAAGAGCTCATGAAATACCTGCAGTTGAAACAGGCACAAAGCACGCGGCGGAGATCGCCCAGAGACAGACAAGGAAACCAACCGGCCCTATCAGATGTGGAGTAATGGCCATCGCCTTTTGCAATTGGTGGAACTAACAACGCTGCCCACTGCAGTCAGTGAGAGATGACGGAATACAGTTTGAGCAGACGGCTATAAAAGGCCGCGATGGTGCCAGATCATAGCGACCAATATCCTAAGGCTGCACATCCCGCTTAACTGGGGGGAAGTATAGGAACTATGAACACCGGCAGTTATCTGATGAAGAGTGGAGTCGCAAAACAGATAAGTACCATGGAGAACTGGCGACGTATCACTGACTGAGAATTGGGAGGGTAATTATACGTTCAGACTATATACAATGAGCGACAAGGCTGATATGGAGCAAGAGTTGGTACTGTAACGAGCTCGAAGCTCAATGTGCAACAAAAATGTTAAGTAGGGCGTCCCCTTGTAAGATACCTCGAGGGAATACTGAGCCTGGCAACTTCCGCCCCCTGGTGTACACCACAACAGTTTAAATTGTTTTTTGAATTCGTATAAGAGGGATGGGGTTACAAGTTATATTATGTATATTTGGGGATGTCTTCGCTGTCCTGAGATTAGCGGAGTGGGAGGAGGGAGGGGGAGGGGTGAAAACCAGAAAATACCAGACGGAGACAGACAGACAATCGAACATCCATTTGCCCCGATGCTACATCCAGGGCACCAGCAGACAGGGAGATTTAACAATAGACGACATGGCTGACAGGCAGAATAGTGAGCGGCAGATGACGCTCTTGACCTGGAACGTTCGTGGGCTGCAAAACCCACAGAAAATTCGTAAAGTACTAACCTACCTAGATAGACACAAAGTGGATGTTGCTTGTATCCAAGAAACTCACCTACCAGAATATAGAGAGAACAATATAGGGCATAGATGGGCAACATACCGGGTGGCGGCCTCCTATTCTAATTACGCCAGGGGTGTTATGATACTGATTAAGAGAAATACTCCTTTTACTCCTATCGCAACTATTAAAGATGTCCAGGGTAGATATATCATAGTGCGAGGCAATTTTGGTGGCACAGATCTCACGATTGTAACAGTATATGGTCCAAACACTGATGACCCAGCGTTCTATGAGCACATTAGGGCTAAATTACGCGACTTACAACCCAGAGCCATTGTATGGGGAGGGGATTTTAACACTTGTCTGGACCCCGCTCTAGACAGATCAACTGGGAATGAGAGATATGGCAGGAAAGCTGCTAAGACGCTTAGAGAGGGAATGGACGAGTGGTCCTTAGTAGACATTTGGAGACTGAGACATGTAGGACGTAAGGATGGCACTTGCACATCAACAACGTATAACACTTGGTCTCGGATAGATTATTGGCTAACCACACAGGAGGTTAGCACGTGGACGACAGAAGTGGAGCATCTACCCAAAACACTGTCCGACCACGCCCCGGTACGGCTTACGCTAGCTATCCCTACACATACCCCACGACAATTCACATGGAGACTACATCCATCGGCACTATCAGACCAGGTCTACCGTAGTGAATTACGCCAAGCTATTGTGGAGTATTTTCACCAAAATACGGGATCCGTGAGCAGCACACGCACAGTGTGGGAGGCTTTCAAGACCACCATACGTGGCCATTGCATCAGTAAACATGCAGGCATACTTAAGGACATCCAACAACAACTTACTATGGTGGAACGGGATATCAGATGCTTGGAGACAGCATATGCTGCCACACCAGATCCAAAATTGCTAGCGGATATACGGGGGAAAATAGATACATTTCATAAATTTGCAGAGGACGAGATAAAATATATCTCGCGTAAGTACATAGCAAGGAATTATGGAGAGGGAGGTAGACCCGGACGAGCCCTAGCATATAAAATAAAACCTGCGCACACTACTTCCTATATCGCACAAATCACGAATGAACATGATATCCCACTATATGACACTCCTTCTATCCTAGAATGCTTCACAAAATATTACGCACAACTTTACGCCACACAAACTGTAGCTTCTACGGAAGGAATATCTGACTACCTGGAAGATATTGCGCTAGCCTGGCTGTCCGATGAGCGAAGAGAGCAATTGAGTCACCATATAACAGAGGATGAACTGCGCGAGGCCATCAACTCACTTCCAAATAACAAAGCACCAGGGTTAGATGGCCTCCCAGGCGAATTTTATAAAGAATTTAGAGACCTATTGATACCCTATTTGGCCGAAATGTATGAAGAAGCCTATGAGGAAGGGCTGCTTCCAATGTCGTTACGTGAGGCCCTCTTGATAGCACTGCCCAAACCTGATAAGGATTTAACGAAGTGCGATTCATATAGACCGTTATCTCTCATAAACATAGATGTTAAAATTTTAGCAAAAATAATAGCTAAACGAATACAACCCCTTCTATGCTCCCTAGTACTACCAGACAAGGCTGGGTTCATTCCATCCAGATCAACATCACAAAACCTACGCACAATCTTTGCTATGTATCACAGCTTAAACCCCGATATGCCGGCAGCCGCGGCTTTGCTGGACGCGGCGAAAGCATTCGACTCGGTGGAGTGGAAATTCATGTTCACAGTCCTGGGTAAAATGGGTTTTCCCAAGCCGTTTATACGCTGGATAGAATTGCTATATACTGAGCCCATGTCAAGAGTGCGAATAAACGGGGTCACATCCCACCCAATTGGAATAAGCCGCGGAACGAGACAAGGCTGTCCACTCTCCCAATTTTATTTGCATTAATACTAGAACCGTTAGCCTGCAAAATTAGGCAACACCATTACAACTCCGCTTTACAGTTTAGTCTCCGCCCCATTGGTATTTCTTTATACGCCGATGACATGGTGTTATACACACGAGAACCAGATACATATCTCAACCCACTTATTAGGGAATATATTAGATTCGAAGCCTACTCAGGCCTCAAAATAAACTGGGATAAGTCGTTAGTAATACCGCTAACAGCAAACACAACACGCCCCACTCTTGATTACCCACTAAAATGGAATACAGACCCGGTGAAATACCTGGGAATCTGGATACATCGGGATCCAGAAATAGTGATTAGAGAAAATTATGGGAAGGCACTGTCCAAACTTGACGACCAAGTAGACAAATGGATTAAGATGCCACTATCATTAGCTGATAGAATAGCCATACAGAAAATGATAATCTTACCCAGATTTCTCTATTTATTCTGGAATATACCGATTTGGCTAACACAAGCGATTTTTACACGATTGCGGACTGCTTTGCAACGATTGACATGGGCAGGGAAACATGCTAGAATCAGCTGGAACATCTTAACACAACCATACCATAAGGGAGGGTTTGGAGCACCGGATTTTCAATTATATTTTTATTGCGCACAAGCGCCACATGCGCATTATTGGTTGCACCCACATGCACATATTCCACATATAGCAGCGGAGCAAGATAGCGTGCACACAGACACCCTGACAGCATATATTATAGATCCCCAACGATACACGCGAGAGATAAGATACAAACAGTACAGTGCACGTCCAGAGCTTGGTACACGCTTGCATACCGTGCACAGAAACTCCCATTGTACGCCCCAGCAATGCCCGTAGCTAACCATCCCCGAATTTCAGTCACGCAAGAAAAGAAAATGTTTCATTTATTAGAAGAAATGGGACTAACGGACATGGGTAGTATGTTCCCGCATAACCAGTTTATATCAAGAAACGACCCGACACTATGCGCACACCAAACGCCCCTTAAAATATTTGCCTATTTGAGACTGCGTACAGCGATTAAAGACCTATATACCTCATTCCCGGAGGAACCACCGCAGCTTAGGGCATTACAGATTCTATTCACAGCACCCACACGCAAAAACTAGTTGCGCGCCTCTATAATGCATCGCTAGAGGAGCAGAGGAAAGGCCCCAACAAGTCACTACAAAGATGGGTAAATACAATAGGAGACACAATTGATGAAAGCGACTGGGATTATAGTTGCACACAATTACACCTACTTACATCAAATGGCAACTTACGCATCATACATTTTAAATTCCTACACCAGACGTACTACACCCCGGTTAAGTTGCATAAATATGGTCTCAGAACAGACGATAAATGCGTACGTTGCCATGCACCTAGTGCGGATTTCTTACACATGGCGTGGGCATGCCCCCAACTTTTCCAATACTGGCAGAATGTCACTGACACATTGACGACAATGATAGCCGAGCACATCCCAAACAAACCAGTTATTTGCTTATTGGGGATCTGGAAACTTAAACAAATCAAGAGACGGAAACTCCTGGCTGTAGCACTCTTACTTGCTAAACGACGAATTGCGATGAGATGGGGCAGTAAACGACCCCCCAGGCTTAAAGACTGGTTAACAGACATGACTTACTGCAGAGAGACACTGGAAACTTACGCAGAAGAATTACCACAGGATTCTAGACCTCGGGATTTCTGGGAACCACTAGTCCAATTCCTACAAACAACACAAATGAGCACTTGACCTGATGGAACTGGTCAACACCGTATAGGGGGTCGGACTGTTTGAGGCTGAGACTAGGTCCTTCGGTAATAGAATCAGATACAGTATATACACATTCGATCGAGGGCAGAGGTAAGCCACGTTGGCCCACAAGTAAAGGAGCGCCCACTGGTCATGTCCGTAATAAGCTGTAAATGTGATGTGTTTATGTTCAGACTCCTTGCATTGAAATTGAAACAATGTAAACCATTATGAGATGCTATTGATTGTCTGTAATGCTCTGTTTCTGTCTGGAATAAAATAAAATAAAAAAATTTAAAAAAAAGATGGAAGCGTCCATCACCTGACAAAAGTGGTCATCAATAGGAAGGTAGGTAACTTCCTCCTCCTCCTCCATATATTCATATGGCCTCTCAAAATCCTCTATATCGAAGGTTACAGTAATAAATGGGGCAATATGGTGGGTTGTAATCCCCGATTTACACTGAGCCCTCACACAGGTAAATTTATTGATTCACACAAAAAAACCCTCACGGGATTATGTTAAATGGGACGTGTACCCTCTTTTTTAGCAGGGAGATTTCCTCGCCTGGGACTGTCCCACTGGCTGCCTCAGAAAAGGCTGGTCTTACCCACACTGGGTGTCGTGTCTCCAGGCGGTGGCTCGCGTTGGCGTTTAGCGCCTTAGAAATTGACACTGCCCAAGAATTTAGAAAAAGAAAATCCTCCCCCGTGGTAGCAGCGCAGCCTGACATGCTTCACTGGAACTGACAGTGAAATTGACGTATGCCAGCTGCCTGTGGGTAAAGACGCGCCGAGCGCAAAATTGACAAGTGCGCGGGCCCCCTGGCGGCCGGATGACCGCACCGCGCAGGCGAGCCGGCAGTGTAAGTAAATGCGACCGCATGGGAATGAGAATGTTCCCACGGTTGTCCTGAAAGGAAACAAAAGTCACGTTAAGCACAGTACAATGAGCGCGGCAGGAATGCACCAATTAACATAAACATCAAAAGGACTGCAATAGTTCACCACTAAACAGTGACTGAATATAGAATGCGGAAATACAAAGGAAACACAGGTCAAGACTAGAGACCAAACACTTATCTGTATGCTGCTGGAGCAGCGAAGAAAGAGGGAGATAGAGAGTCTGCAGGAACTATTATATGCATGACAACACTCTGATTGGATGGACTGTTTTTCCCAATGTCTCATGGGAAATGTAGTTTGTTGGTTATGAAATGTTGCTTTTCAAAGGCTGCTGGTAATAAAAGCGAAGAAGGAAAAGCCTAATCCTCGCATCCGGGTTCAGCTAAAGAATAAACTTGCAGTTTGATGAAATACAAATGTCACACTTCTTGTCCAATCACAATTCTACTCTTTTGAAGCCTTCGAGAGGCACCTCCATGCATTGGGGTTAAAATGGCTGCTATTTTTTCTTGCCCAGTGTAGAGAAGGTTGAGTACATGTCATCACAGCCCCAGATGCAGAATAGGACTGGATAGACAGATAAGGGAATCCCTGATGCCCCCAATGCTATAAACAACGGACACAAACTCAATTTAAGCCCAATTTGGGGAGAGGAGAATCCTGTGAACTCTAGGTTCTCACCTGGCCTGGACTACCAGGTCACTGGTGACTGAATATTACAATTCGAACATTGAACACCATAGGACGCAAGTTCAGATATCCTGCTTTGATGTGGCTGGAGGTGAGATGAGTTGAATACACGCCTTCACCATCAACCCCTAATTGTCCTGAGGGTATGACAGTGATGTGTATGGAGCTTCACATAATGAAGTGGGCCCCAAGACGTGCCAGACGTATATGCCCTGTTGATGTTTTAAGGGTATGGTCATCATGGTAGTTTTGAGAAATTGATCCGTAGAGGGGAGAGAATGTTTGTATTTGAGGAACCATGTGAATTGAAATGCTCTTATATTCAACACAGCTTTGAAGTGCACTGCTTCTGGGTTAGGAGGGAGCTGTTTCGATGTTTTGGGTTGTTACTTGGTCGATGTTTGGGAGATCCCTAAAGTTTATTTGAAGTTGCGGTGACAAAGACAGTGTTTGAAAATAATAGGCTAACATTTATGGTTTCTCTCCCTTAATGGCTGGAAGGGTGAGTGTTATAACAGAGTGTACAAGGCATAAATAATTACGAAAAGCGACAGTGCGCCTATGTGCTTGAAAACACAACACAGGAAGTGGATACAGCTTTTCTCCAAGAGACCCATTTGAATAGGTTGCAAAATGATAAATTGGTGTTAAATGGTGAGAGGAGCTGTATTACTACTCATTGGCTAGAGGGGCTGTTGTGTGTATAGATGTGTGGAGTCCCCTAGAGAAAGTCCCAGTGCTACAGGGTCCAGAAGGTAAATATAGTTTAGGGTACCTCAAATAGTACAGAGCTGGTCCTTTCTAATATGTGTGACCTAACTTCCCAGTTGTATTTTTTTCTAAATACCAATATACATTTTAACTTTGGGCCGGACACTTGAATGCTTTGTGCAGGTGACTTTAACTGTGTAATGTCTGGAGAGACTGACAGATCGCCTCCAAAAATGGGTTCTATCTCTAGGTTTGCTGCCCAACTGAAAGAGATGACTGACAGATGTGACCTCTTAGATCTGTGGCAGAAACCTCATCCTTGTGATATAGTATTTCCACTTTTCTCGACAGCCCTCATGGTTTACATGGCAGGAATGACTACATTTTTGTAAATGGCATTATTGCAGATAATGTTCAGATTCTTATTAACGTGTTGGACTACTTACTGTTAGACCAGTCACCCCATTGCCTGTTATATTCAGGACAAAACGTTAGACTTAAAAGTTTCCAACTTGAACATGGATGGAATCCTTACAGGATGCAGCCATTTGCAATGACCTAGGTAAAATACTCAATGGCCATTTCTAAAATAACTGTGACGTAGCTTCCACTAAAGCAACAGAATTGGGAGCAGTGAAGTTGGTGATGGTGACAGGGGCATGAATTGGGAAGCTATGTGGGGCGAATCAGCTACTACGTGCCAACATCAAAAATCAAATGCAGAAGATCCAGTGACTTCTTTGGAAAGAAGATGTGCATAAACTGGAGCTCAGAGCAATGTTACTGGGCAGTAAACTAATTTATAATGATTTATATGCGATCTTGTAAATTTTCATGTACAACATGCAGACAGAAATTATACATTAGATCGGGAACGGTGTTAACCATGCTCTTTTAGAGGGTGACAAAGAGTCAACCTACCCTGCAAATACTTAATCATAATGGCGAACTAGAATTGACACAAATTAAAATTAATAGTTTCCTGTGAACATCTGGAAACATTTTACTCAAAGGCTGAAGCCACATACCTGCACCTTATCCATGTTTGCCTGCTAGGTATGAAATTATCACAATTGACAGAGGAACACAGAGGGCTGATGGATGCCCATTGTCAAAGGAACAGTTTTTATCCATGCTGGGACTAATGTAACATGAGAAGGTCCGACCTGGATGGATGTATTACAGAGTTATACCAGGTGTATTCTCGAGTGCTATTGGACAAGCTAGCAGGGGGATTGTAAGGAGCTCTTTGGGGGAATTGGGAGGGGTGGACAGCGTCCCCCAGTTTGAGAAAGGCTTCAATTGCTGTGGTCTCTAAACCAATGAGTGATCCGGTGGACTTTAAATCATACAGGCAACTAACAGTGATCCCAGTCGATACTAAAATCTTCAATAGCAAGCCAGATACTTGGTGTGATAACAGAGTTAGTATATCCAGGTCAATCGGGGTTTATCCTGCGGCGCAGTATCATGCCTAATCTGCGACGACTGATGTATGTGCAGTATTTCCTAGACATGACTTAGGGAGACTACATGGTGGCTTCCCTAGATATCGAGAGGACATTTGACACAGTAGGCTTGAAATTTGTTCCATGTGCTTAAAGTTTAATTATGACCCCTCTTCTCTATTGGAAATTGTTTCTCCATTCATCATTCCTAGCATGGGTCAAAATTAGCAAGATCATAACCAATAGCTTGACCCTGGAGCGAGGCTTCCGACAAGAATGACCATTGTCACCCATCTTGTTCGCTCATGTGATGGAACCTCTGGCCTATAAAATCGGATTGAGATTCAAATAATGCAGAGATTAAGATAACAGCCACACTACATGTTATTTCACAGTATGCTGATGAAACTTTGCTTTACTTAAGGTACACTATTGTCTCGGTTAGAAATCCTAGTTGAATATGGCTTCGATCTTTGTACAAACTGGTTCAAGCCCAGACCGTTTCATTTGGGTGAGTGGGCCTGATATGAAGAGGTCAGCATCCCTGATACTTGGGAATAAAAGTGACACATGACTGAGAAAATTACATCAAACTAAATGTGGATTATGTTCTAGCCGAAGAGCAAGAATCGCAGTCATTCTGGTCAGAATTACCCCTTTCCATGGTCGACAGAGTAGCTCTATAAAAGAGGGTGGTGTTGCCCCGGTATCTGCCTTTCAGGGGGCATTGCGCATGATCCCCAAGAGAGTCTTCTGAGAGCTAGATAGTATACCCACATCTCTATTATGGGCAGTAACCAGCTCAAGAATAAGAACTTTGAAATTGTCGCACAATATGGTGGATTAGGAGCACTAGATAGAGAATGCTCTTACCTGCCATCCCAGTTACAGCATCTTTCGGAATGTCTCTTGGAAACCACAGAAGGGAGCATATACTATCAATGCCTTTAAAACATAGAACTCCGGTTTCTGTTTCTCCCATGGTAGAGGTCTTTTACTTTTCTTGTATGGCATGATTATGAGATTGCATGTTTAGATGTGTCCTAAAGACATAGTTCTCAAACCTAGCCCAGCTGTGGGGACTCTGAGAGCTTAATGGGCTTATTCGAGGGCTAAAACATAAGGATGGTTGGATATGGGTACAAAACAAAGGAAGGCCTATATGAGGGAACTACAGCTATAGGTCATATTTTTTAGGGTGAGACACATTACAGGGGAAGGGTTCCCAAGTAAGCCACCGGAATCAAACACACTATTGGAGTTGGTAACTGATCCAGGAGGGCTGCCCTTTGTCTACTACAAGGCACCTTTCTGTCTCAAACTTTAAATATCTTCATAGGATATATCTTATACCTATTATAATCCACAAAATGTTCCCCATTAAGTGTGTAAAATGCAAGAGATGTTGATCAAATGGTGCTGATCTACTTCATATGACTTGAATGTGTAGGACTGTACAAATATTCTGGAAAACGGTGGTTGTATTACAAAGAGCATTGGGTAACATGACTAATCTAGAGATTAAACATTGTCTGTTGGGCTTACACCCCTGTCCAAAGAAGAATCACATGCAATTTCATTTTACAGCATTGAGGCTAATCTTGGCTAAATGATGCATAGCATGCCACTGGAAATAGGATATATGTCCATTGTTCAAATTATGTCACAAGGATATAAGTGAGTGAATGGTGGTGAAGAAATAATGCATGGGTGCAGTAAGAACTGATCTTATATTAGAAGATGATCAGGACAGACCGAGATATACAAAGAAATAAGAATATAGACTAACTTAGATGGCATTGTTAAAAGATACTGGCCCATCTTAAATAGTCACCCTTCATATATATCACCTAATAGACCCTGTCATTAAATGTCTAACCATGATAATGAATGTAAACACCCTGCTGCCTCATAATAGTGTTTTTGTGTGTCTTATGTGTGTAAAAACTACAAAAAGTTAATAATTAAGGTTGTGTGATTTCAGTACATTAGCATAAAGACACATATCTAATTGAGATATAATTAAGCTCTCATACATACCTGCCTAGACATATCCATTAATAATTTATTTCCACAATGTTTTTGTAACATTGCTAAAGTGCTTCTAGAAAAACAACTTTATGAAAAAACTGGACCTAATGTACCCCCTATGAGTAGTGCACCTCAAAAGCAAACTTTGTAATTCACAACTTGGAAAACTATTGAGTCTCACTTGTTCTTAATTCTGTTTTTTTTGCTAAACTATATGAAAAACACTAGTGTGACTATGTTAAAAGGTCAAAAAAATCAGTCCCCATGTGACCAAATAATTATCCCTGGCTTTCTTAAGGAGGGAACTTCTGAAGAGCTTCTGTGCCATTCACTCACTCTACAAAACTGAGCGTCTGTTTCTAAGACTTTGAGCCTGATTTAGATCTTTGTGGACGGTTTACTCCGTCACAATGGTGTCAGATATGCCGTCCGCCGAAATATAAATCCCATAGGATATAGTGGGATTTATATTTCGGCGGACGGAATATCCGTCACCAATGTGACAGAGTAACCCACCCTCCCGTATCTAAATCAGGCCCTTTGTATTGTACTACTGAGACTCAATCCTAACCTGTCATTTTTAACTGCCTAAAATGCAAAATAATAATTCACTTATTTTGCTCTTTTTTCCAGATGGCTAATTTGGCACTTATGAGAGGTCATTATGACAGTGTGAGTATGGTGATCGCCGTGCACATTCAAGTCCAGCTCGGCCTTTTGAGGTGCAGTTCTGTACTCTGGTTGGCATCTTCTGGCATGTTCTCTTCACACACTCTCAAGCAACAGCAGTTCACAATCTGCAGATCGAGTATGCTCCTCCTGTTAAACATCGACTTTTGGGGTGATGAACAGAAGAAAATGTCTGATAATGGGGACACAGGACATATTTTGTTATATAGATTTGTATAGTGCACTATCCCCCATGAGGGCATCCTCGGTGTGTGTACCTAGTCTTGCATAGGGCAGGGTGGTTATTGAATAGCCAGGTCTTCAGCTTCTTGCAGAATTCAAGAAGAGAGGATGAGGCTCTGATGTGAATTGGGGGTTGTAAGAGAAGGCACATTCCCTGTGTCTGGTTCTATGTATGCATCATGTGTGAGTAGGAGTTGTCTGGGTGGTTGGTAAAAGGCGATGCAATTGTTCAGGTAGGTGGGGTCTATGTTGTGTAGTGTCTTGAACGTGTGAGTGAGGAGTTTGAACTTGGTGTGTTTGTGTATTGGGAGCTAGTGGAGCTCTGTGAGGTGAGCTCTGCTTGGGAGGTTGAGTAAGAGTCTGGCTTCATGTTCTGGATGGTTTGTAGTCTGGTGAGCTGCTTGGGGATACTGGCATAGATGGTGTTCCCAAATTCCAACTTGTTAGTGACTAGGGCATGAGTGACTTTTTCTTGTGTTGCCTAGGAGCCATTTGAAGATTTTCTTAGCATTCAGGGTGTGATAACTGAATACAATAACAGCATGTCCAGTTTTCTGTCGATGATTCTGAGGTTCCTGGTGTAGGGGTGGGTGTGGGATTGAGTTCGGCTGGCCACCAATGGAATCCCATGGTGAGCTGTTCTTGCCAAAGTTCACTACTTCTGTGTTGTCTATGTTGAGCTTGAGACAGTTTCCTTTCATCCAGTTAGCGACTTCAGTCATGCAGGCTAGTGAACTTGTTCCTTGTTTTGGGGGTCTTGTCTGAGAGTTGCATGTCGTCGGTGTATGAGAGGATGTTGATGTGTGCGTGGGTGACATTGACCAGAGGGATCCTGTAAGCATTGAAAAGGGTGGGACAAAGGAATGAACCTTGAGATACTGCTGAGTTTGCAGGCTTCTGAGGAATAAGGTGCCAGGCTGACAGCTTGTGTTTTCTCCTCTTCATCATTACGACCATTTCCAATCATTAAAGGAAGACATGCCAGTAACGCCACACACCAAACATTCATTTCTAAAAAATACCTTGGGTGTTGTCTAGTAGTAAACAGCAAAAACAAGGTTTGCTCCAGGTGTTCCTCCATAAAGTATGCTGAATTGTGTCTGCCAGCAATGCTGATACCAGATTTACTCTTTACAGCATATTTTACACATTGTTCAAATTTGGAACGTCTGCAGGTCCTTTAGTGATGGGCTGTAACTAGGAATTTTGTGATAATTGGAGAATTTTAGTTTTACCCCTAGTCCCATTCCCTTGCCGCAGTCAGAATAACTGCTTTGTTTCGGCTACCCCTATATGGCAATTTAGCTGCCTCAGAACCTCCAACTAAACCGTTTCAGAAGGCCTGTCCTGCTGAGATTGTGTCTTCAATGCTGTTTGTTCTTGCCCATGACTGCCTTGCAAGTTATGGTGGCACCAGACAGAAAAAAAGTATATTGTCCCCAATGCACAGGGAGGAAACCCCCAAAACATTGTGGACACTGAGTTTTGTTTTGCAAAGAAAACCCCCACTTTCAAAAACGGAAAAAGGATGCTAATTGTTCTGCCATGACATGATAGTCCTGGTGTCATTCATAGTAATGTGGAAGTGCTTCTGTTACTTGTGACGAAAAATGCTTGCCAGCTTGGCAGGAGTCTTTAATAGGTGATGCTGAGCTAACAGAGGCTAGGGTTCCGTAGTCCTGGCAACTAGCCCAGAAAGGGTTAAATGAAGTCCAGTGACTTTGTAGTGTAGTTCCTATTTCCCTAATAGGCTCTGCGCATTGGAATAATATACCCTATAGGCTTGACATAGGACTGAGGTCGGTATGTCCCTATCGAGTATATTAAACTTAATTACTTTGTGCCAGCTAGCTCAGAGGCCACTAGAAACTCCTTGAAAACAAGAAGGGAGTAGTTTCTGGCAACTGAAAAACATGACAACTTTGTTTTCCTTTAGAATCGGAACACTTCTCAGAAACAATAGATAACAGTTTCACTCAGCTCAATCGTGCATGCTTAGTTTCTCAGAGTTACACAGAAAGAATAGACGGGCGTTTCAATAAAAGATTTATTGAACAGTCTTGTTTCTCGTGTAAGAGATATGTGCTGTTATAATCACAAGACAGTATGCAAGATATATTATGTACAGCGTAAGCAGTAGAAATAAATAATACTGCGCTAGCATTATCTTTTAGCATATATTCACATACATAAATAACATGAGCTAAAAATGCGAGTACTCATACGATGCGTCTCTAAGCTAGTTCTACCCCAGTGTACCTAACCTAACCTAGGTGTAGGACAATGTAAGAAGTAGGTGAAGTATGCTCTAGTATGGTATACTAAGAGTATGTTAAGTCTAGTATGCCAAGAGTCCCTCTACGTTCTAGTCAGCTCCATACCTTGAGAATGAGAGAGGTGGGAATCTCTTTCCGGACTCGAACTCTAACACCCCGCGAAGGGAGTCAGATCACTGGAAGCTGGATTCTCTGCGAGCAGGGATGACAGCGTCTTCTCAGTGCGTCAGGCCGGGATACGGGCTCCTCTGAAGTCGAGGTCTCCTCTAACTTGCTTGGGCAAGGGAAGGTATATTTATACCTGGTAGGTACTTTGGAATGCTAGCATTGACGTGAAGTCGGACAGAGGAAGACGTCCGGAATGAACCCTTAAGTTATAGCGGTTCATGCATAATAGATGAGTTCTTGGAGAAATCAATAATCCTGTGCTAGGGGAACTCCCAAGAGCTTAAGGGTCTGGTTTCTAAGAACTTGTTGTGACGTTAGGGTGGACGGATGTCGGTGACCATGCCTGTATTTGGAGTGCACGGCTAATGCCTAAATAAGGTCTTGGATTCTATGCCTATATAAGGGCAATGCGAATTGTGCCTATATAAGGACATGTTTCAGGAAAACCTATATACGGACACCTAAAGCGGAATACAACCCCCACTCCACTTTCGTATGAACGATAATACTAAATGCTAAACATGAAATTGAGTACCACATATTGCTAAAAACATTTCTAAAAGCATATTAAAAGAAGTTTAAAATAAACTGTTGAAATGCAATAGGTACTGTACATTTTAAAGCATTGGTTTCATTCTAAGCATATATTGGAAATAAAATGCAACATGAATGAATAAACAGTAATATATACATATGACGAAATGATTGATAAGTTTTTCAAAAATCAAAGCCATTTCATATCATGGAAGTAAATGAAATTTTAGACAGATAAGGTGACAATGTGTCCCTGGAAGTATTCAAAGAAGTCCATTTTATAAGAATAGTTCTACTGTAAGCAGATTGATTTGCCATGTAGTTTCAAAAAAAATAATAATAATTCAATTTTGGGAAGAGTTCCAAGTTTTTGAAAATATGAAGGCCAAATTCATTGCGTCCCTGGTACACTGTGAGCCGAATCAAAGTCAGTGTACGGGTCTGGTGTAAACATGAAATCATCTATTTCCGTAGACAAAATATCGTCAACTGATGTTGGTGACATTTGGAACACCTCGTGTAGGAGATTAACTGCACAGAGATGAGAAGCATCGCCCTCAGCATAAGATGCTGCAGCAATGTTCGCGTCCGCTGTTACCTGTGTGCCTGTTGATCCATCTCGTACCTCAGCAGCAGCCGGAAGCGTCTGTGAGATCTCAATGAATGCCGTCATCAGGATTGGTAGCCTCTGGGGACAACACAGAGCATGGGCCGTTATCGGGTCCAGCAGAGCATCGATTTCCATTGGCATGACTGATGGGAGTGTTAGACAGGTGTCTAGCACGCATTCTTCACCGCAAAGCTGGCAGCGTAGAACAGGTAAGATGCAATCTTGCCAGATTGGTCCGAATGACAGGAACCATGTTGTATTAAGTTCCCGTAGACGAGGTATGCCCAAAAGCTGTACTATGCGCTCACGGCACTTCCGTTCTAGGAGAGCCTTCTCCACATCGCTCGGAGTGATGTCGGTGGACAGGCTTGCCATAGCGTAACAGTAGGAATAGAAATAGGATTCCTGCAACAAGTGCTAGAATTAATGGCACACCACCAAACACCGAATGTGCGAAGTTTGGGATGATTCCGAGGACTGCCTGGAAAGGTGCTAATTGTCCTGAACAGATGGTTTTAAATACATGTACAATTCCGCTCGTATCAGATATGTTAAAGATACGTCCCATCATTTCTACGAAATGTATAGGGCAGTTTGTTCGTATTAAAGCCTGTATCTCAGCCGAAGTCCTTGCTACTTGAAGATCATAGGTTTCTTTGGCCGAGGTCAAAGGCACTGATTGTTGTATAAGCATGGCTTTCATTCTGCTTAAAGTATCAAATCGTATAAAGGAGATATTCAACGAAGGCCACAAAGGCGACTCCCTGACTGTGTCTATTGGGGCAAACAATACTTGCATACAGAAAGTGACCCTGGAGTCTACTGTTACCAGATATGGGATGCCTGGCAACATGCCACAGCAACTCTGATCATTCAACATGAGGTAACTCCCATTAGAAAGTTGGCCAAACGTTGGATTAATCACAACAGCTGGTGTACCTAGCTGGTGGCAGGACAAATTTGCCACAGAACCATTACAAGCCCCGTGTAAAGAAATGTCCTGACATATGAGCGAACCGCTTAGTGCATTTTCACAGTGTGTACCGCTAAGAAACACTTCACGATCCCCACTCCAACATCTGTAACTGTAAGGTAAATCCCAGGATGTCTTAATGTATTCTTTACCCAACCTTTCATATTTGCCTGCTTGCATTTGTTTGAGGCAATACTGAAACTGGAAAGTAGTGACAGGCAGAGTGATTTTGCCATGAATAAGCCATTCTGTAGCTGGTTTTTCTGCCACAATGAATGGTAATTTCTCCAGTTTTTCAATGCTCAGCACTGTATACTTTGCTCCCCTTTGTGCCAGTTCAATCTGTTTATCAGTTAGATTGTATTCTGCAATGCCAAGGCACCTAGCCCACTCGCAAAGATTGCAGCGTCCAGCCTAATAACATAATAGAACGTAATTGATATTGGCCTTGCTGTAACATGGCTAAATCTTGTTCCAGTATGTCAATAGCAGAGGATACAATGTTGTCCAATGAATAAATTCTGGATGACAAAGTTGTTAACCCATTGTCGACCACAGAGAGAGTTTTCTCTAAATTAATACGATCAAGTTCACATATTCGTTCTGCGGCCTCTACCTGTGAAACCTTCCATGCTTCATCATAAGCAGCATAGATGCCGGCATATATGAAACGTTTTTGACGCGGTTTTCTTGGTCCTAGCAAGAATTCCCTACGGTCTGCGTCGTCTTTAAGTAAAGATAAGTGTTGTTTCACATCCTCAAGTGTAGATTTTTGTAGCAAATCGAGGCACAATTTTCCTACACTGTATGTTGTTACTACCCCCGGATTTTGTCTTTGGACGTATCGTGGGTCTGGCCTATGAATAGTAAAGCCCTGAGTTTTATTCAGGAATCTCTCTTGACAGGTGTTTGTGTCTGTGGGCCAGATCAACCATTTTCTCCAATCAGGATTTGTTCTGTTGATTTGTAGTATTGTGTCAACTGTAACCGCTGCCCGTGTATTGTTATCACTTGCAGGTGTTGGTACAGAAGGTGTTTTCATGTCTTTGATCTTGGCTAACCCAAGGCAAGACGTTTGTTGCACAGTGTCATTCAAAAACATTATTTGCTGAGGGATGATACATGCTCTAAATAAAGCTTCTATCCCCTGCACTTGCCAATCTTTAGAACCCCAGACAGATTTTGTGTCTTTCCACAAGTCGAATCCATGTCTAGACAGTTGGGCAATAAATGCTGCAGAGTAAATCTGTTTTGTATTTGTTAAAATAATTTTCTGTCCTGTTTTGTTTACATTTTTATAGTAAAATGTTTCCGGATCAGATGTATTGTACCCTGAAAAATAGGGAAACTTTTTAGCAAACGTTTTTGAACTACCTTTTGGTGGTGTAGGACAATGCTCCCATTGGTTAAACATAAACACATTTCTAGGTGTTGCAGATTTATGCAAAAAATGATGACCTTAGTGGTTATAGCAATACAGCTGTTCATAGTCTGATGAACCCTCTAAATATTCATTGTTAGAAAATGCAGCAGACCTTTCTAGATCAAACATCATGTCATTTACAGTCTCAAAGTCCCAATCATCAGAATAGGTACTGGACGAAATAAAATCACTTAGTGAAATTTTAAATAAATGTGGAATGTTCAATTGTTCCGTAGGGCCGAATATATCGAAATCAGTTTTGTCCCACACTATACCATCCTGTATAGGAACGGCTGTGATGTTGACTGCAGACAAGTCTCTTGCTTCACGATGGGAAGATTTGTGTGGTTTCAAAAGTAAGTTCACATGTTTACTTTCAATGTCCAAACGGATGTATCTGCCATTTATAAGCACGCTGATAGTCATAACCAAAGCTAGCCAAAGCAGAAACAGAAATAATCCAGAGTTCAATCCATGGTGAAACCAGATAAGTCTTTTTCAGAAAATGAAAAAAGTCTTGTACTTGCTGTTTGAAAGTTAATGCTGGCGTCGTTTCAGGCTCACTCGGATCCTCAGAAAACGTATCAAAGTTAATGAAATAGCCAGAAACAGTTCTGTCAATTGTTGGAATTGCATCAGGATTTGTTGAAATCACTGGAACCAGTTGATCACTTGTTACGTTGGTGTAAACAGGTGTATTTGGACGAACTGTTACTTGAGTTTCAAGAGGGATGAGTTCCATAGCATTGTTGCTTAGTCCTTCATCTGTTACTGCTGAATTCTCGATGGTTATCAGTCTTTCAGTCTGAACCTCTTGGATAGTAGCGAGAGGAGTGCGTCTGCTACTAGGTCGGAGTCCACGAGGCCTACTATTTAGTATTGGCCACATACTGTGGTTTGATGAGGTCGATTGACACAAATCTTTTCTCCTTTTTTCCAGCAAGGGGCGGCAGAAGTACTGTTCTTGTTCCGTGAACGGCTAGGACAGGTACTGGTTGTCTGTAAGAAGGTCCAAATTCCTTCTTGTCCGCAATCTTCTCTCTGACTAGATCCCCAACTTTTGGGATCCAGACAGGCCTTGCTGGGACTGCCGGTTTTTCCCCAGTGATGGTTGGCTTCAGGAACACGTTGCTTTGTTTCGATCTTAGTATATTTAGATCCTGTAAAACAGCCAAACGATCTTTGATATCAAAGGGTTTATTTTCCACCACGTGCCTTTACATTCGAGATCAGGAACCCACATTCTTGTCCCAAATAGGACCTCATATGGAGTGACCCCCCCCCTAGAGAACTTCTTGGCAAATTATTTAATGAGCGTTGGACCCCATAAAGATGTTTGACCCACCCATCACCCGAACCTAATACTCTAGCTGTTATAGACTGCTTTATGTCCCGGTTTTTCCTTTCCACAACAGAATTTCCCTCAGGATGAAATGGAGAGGAGTACCGCAATGCAACGCCCAAACTGGCCATGGCTTCTTTGTAAGCCCGAGAGCTAAACGCAGGGCCCTGGTCAGAATGTAGCGTGCCTATTGCGTATGTGCCGATAAAGACTCGCAAATCTTTCATAACAGTTCGAGCGTCAGCCGAGCGCTGAGGCCATATCCATAGGAACCGTGACTTAGTATTTGTGGGATTGCATTTGTCCAAAAGGACGCCTGCGCATAGATAGTCTAATGCTGTCTAACAATGGTGTCTGTCCCTGGCAGGCTACTTCGTAGCATGGTGTCTGGTGGCGTTCTGCATCACGCTGTACCTTACAGTCTATGCAGTCATTGATGAAGATGTGAATCTGTGTATTCATTCCAGGCCACCAGTACATCTCTTTTAACGTCAAAATTGTTTGAGATCCCTTGATGTGACAGACCCTCCCCCAGATGTGCTTCATAAATCAAAGTTGCTCTACGTTCCATGTTTGGAATTACCCTATCCCCCACTCCAGGGATTCGAGCCAAAGGAACGTTGTTCGCATCAATTACATAAGAGTACTTGAGTGGAAACTTTTTTGGTAACTCTGCACCACTGCCTTTGCTCGTAGCATTGACAGCCAACAATATCTCACTGTCTATTCTCGTTTTTGAACGAGTGATCGCAGCTACGGAAGCCGTCTGAACAGCCCCCTTTGCGGCTTCGTCAGCCAATGAATTCCCTGCAACGTGAACGCCATCACGTTGATGACTCAGTATATGTATCACGTGAGCCTTTGGTAGTTCGTTTTTTAACTGAACTACTTGTTCCCAAAGCGTTTTATGCTTTATTGTGCCACCTTTTGCATCTTTGAACCCATTTTCAAGCCAATTTTGTATATATTCATTATACGACTGAACACAGTAAAAAGAATCGCACACTATTAGTGTGGGGAATTCGCGATCTGTACTTTCAAGTGCCAGTTTGAATGCTTGTAGTTCAGCTCACTGAGCTGTACAATCTCCTAGAGATTGAGTTTTTGTGACCATAGGTCTGAAGTTGCCATCTTGCTTGCGACCTTTAACGATAGCGCACGCCGCACTGTAAGCTTGCTTACCCCCTGTAGCGGGTTGTGCTGATCCGTCAGTGTAAATTATGAATTTGTACTGATCGAGAGGCAGAATTTCAGTGGGCAGAGGACATTCATGTTCATACTGCAGGAATGCTTGTGTTTTTAGATCAGGATCAAAAACATATTCAACATCTGTTGCAGCAAGAGAATTAACCCATTGTATCCATCTAGGATGTAAAGCTTTTGCATTCGGGATGCTCGCTTTTGTGACCGCTTCTAAGGCAGGTACTGGGGCTACGACAATAATGCGTTTCCCTTGGGCTAGGGCTCTTTCTTTTGCTACAGCGGTTTGAACTGCTGTCAGTATTTTTTCAGTTGAAGTGAAGCGCATTTCTGCTTGTGTATACAAATGAGATTTGTATGCAATTGGTACTTTATCACCCTCATTAAATGTTAAGTAGGTGAATCCGCATTGACCCGAAATTATTCGGATCACTAAGTTGCGTTGACTTACGCGTGTTTGTAAGTGATTTGTTGCTTGGAGTGAACGCAAGATTTCTGTGTGTTCTTGTGTCCAATTTTTGATTGAAAAATTAGGTTTCATTAATGCGTAGAGAGGTGTAACCCTGTCTGCGTAATTTAGAATGTACGTTCTTCCAAAATTTAGGAAACCCAGGATGGATTGTAAATTTTTCAGCGTTTTTGGAGGTTGGAGCAGCGCACGCTTTTCTAAAAAGTTAGCTGCCAAGCTCTTTCCTTCACTTGAAAGCTCATATCCCGGAAAAGGACATTGAGATGGGCAATTCTGGATTTTTAAAGTTGAATTTATAGCCCTCAGAGGCGAAGCCCAATATAATGGTACTCACCCTGTTCAAGTGCCTATCTAGGTCATCGTCTGTCAGATAGATGTCATCGACATATGACAATGCCTCATTATCATAAATTTGTAGTAACTCTGTTACCCTCGCTGAGAATAACCCCGGGCTGTTTTTGAACCCTTGCGGGAGTCGACAAAATTGACGCTGGGTCCCCATTATTGAGAAAGCTGTTAAGTACCTGCTTTCAGGTGCTATGTTTTGACAAAAGAAACCATTTGAGATATCTAATGTGGTTTTATATTTTTTACGCACAATGTTATTCATTAATGCTGTACTATGTGCATTTTGCACTGCAAATGTTTTTGAACAAGTGTTTGTGTCTGTAATCCAAAACTAGACGATATGTATGGTCTGGTTTGGATACAGGAAACAAAGGATTGTTCATTGAGGAGGTGCATGTTTCAATCACCCCTTGGTATTCAAGTTGATCTAAGATCTCCCTGACCTGTTTTTTAGCTTCTTGCTTTATTGGGTACTGCCTTTGTGCAGTTGGTTCATTTTTTAGATGTATTTTATGGTGAGGTGAGTCCTCATCCCATCCTACATGATTTTTATATAATGCTGGGGCCTGGGCTACTGCCCATTTCCTGGCATAAGTATATTTTAGGTGGATCGGAATATGGTTTGAGAAGGCAGGCATAATAATGTCCTCGCCATGTGGGCACTCCCTGACAAATTTTGGTGGCCAGTCTTTTTCTGCTAGAAGTATATTATAGCCCCTTGAAAGTTTTTCCCAAAAGAGTGTTTTCACCTGTCTTGGTATGTCTCCCTCCATTCGGAGTGTTATTTCATATAACTTTTGTGGAGTACTAACCCTGGTGTCTACAGTTTCTACTGTGATGTACTCATTCAAGTCCACTTTCTCCAGAAGTTCCTTCAGGTTCTGGCGAGCTATTGTGACTTCTGCCGCACTGTCCAGCATTGTCTGAGCCCATTCTCCGTTCTTGAGTTGTGTTCTCAGACCTGCTACCTTCTTTTTTGAGAATTGAGGTTTTGATTTATTTTTCTGAACGTGTTTGTCGTCTTTGGATTTCACGCGTTCTTCTTTATGTTCTGACCGTCCTCTTCTTTCCGATGTCTGTGACGATATCTGAAAGGTACGAGAGGAACGTGTATCAGTGTCTTGATACCTGTCAGGTTTTCTTAAATTATCCCTATTCCTGAGGTTATACCTCCTTTCAGAGGGCTCCTTTTGAGGAGACCTACCTCGGGATTGAGAACGTTTCTCGTTTGAGTTTATTAGTTTATTAGTTTCCCACTTCTTTTTAGAAGATGTAGGAGTTTGTTTAATAGAGTCCTTTTCAGGATTCTCAGATCGTCCTTTTCAGGATTCTCAGATCGTTTTGGCTTCAATGGTCTTCCACCCAAACTATCTCTGCCTAATTCTGCATATGATTGTTCTATTATTCTGGGTAGT
Source organism: Calotriton arnoldi (assembly GCA_963921515.1). Classification (NCBI taxonomy): domain Eukaryota; kingdom Metazoa; phylum Chordata; class Amphibia; order Caudata; family Salamandridae; genus Calotriton; species Calotriton arnoldi. The sequence goes on along the minus strand of CAWUFW010000301.1, from coordinate 3,904,090 downwards.
TCTGTTTGATGTTCTGTTACATCAAATTCCCTTAATCGTTGGCGGATCGCCACTGCTGCTGCCTCCCCTTTAATATTAGATAATATTATTGTTGAGACCTGGTCGAAATTTTTCAGTAGTTTCATACCTAAATTTAAAGCAGGCTCTGCCCCGTATTCGTTTTGAATTTGTTTCAGGACATCAGGTATTACTGCAATTGATGGAATACCATGTGTTTTAGTATAGATGGCAGCAAAGACTGAGCCCCAAGTGGTGCAGTCTTCCAGTTGTGGTGTGATCCCCATTGGTAAACAGATTGTTAGGATTCTGTGTTTCTCATAAGGGCTAGTATTAGGAAATACTGCTTCGATTTGAGTAATTTTTTGATCTATCCAGAATGGAATTTGCTCACGTTTTGTGGGCATTTTACCCATGACTGCATATAAAGTCTGTGGTGTAATTTTTAGTGTATTCCCCTGTTGAGGGGTTTGATTTGGAATGGTCAATGGTGGTTGGACTGTGAAAGTCCGCATCACATATTGGACCAATTGTCTGTAAATTTTTATTAACTCTGTAAGTTGAGTAAGTAATTCCTCGTCTGACATCTCTTCAATGTCAGGATGAGGAGTGTAGCCGGCTAGAATCGGCCATGTTGCTCCTGGTCTACCTAGTGGACCGAGCCTGGTAATGTTTTTGTGATGTTTTAGGGCGCCTTTAAACCAGAGCTGATGCTCCTGGTATGTTAGTGGAATTTCAATATCCTCGAAAGGAATGTATTCCTCTGGTGGTTCCTCTTCTTTGTAGAAGTGAAACATTCTTGTGACTGGATTTGGGAATACTATCCATGAATAGAATACCTCTGTCTGAAAGGATTCGTGTGCCTCTATCACGAAAACTGCTCTACGTGCTCTACCTGCTCTACAAAAACGCCTCTTGGTGGTAGGCCGTGTTTTATAAGTTTTAGAGTGATGGCTCTTCTTAAGTTTGGACGGATGTCTATAACACCCTCCTCGGTTTCATTTAAACTGGTTAAGTTAAAAGCTGTTACGACTGGTTGAGCCGCAGCTACACCGTTCTTGGTGTCATTGTCCCCGCGTGTGGACATTTTGTTTTTTGAAAAATGTAGAACAAGTTTCAAGGAAACAAAAGATAAGGTGCACAATATTTTGGAACACTGTATCCTTCAACGTTGAACAAACCAAGCAACTAATATATAGGGTTTTTTTTGTCCTATTTAGCTTTGGCGGATATTTAACCCTACCCACTCCAGACGTCTTATGAAGTATGTGAGTAGGGGTCTCTGAGAGAAAAGCACGACTGAGTTACTCAGTATCTAGCGTTAAATTGCCGCCTAACCAAACGTTTGGGCGCCATGTAGTGTAGTTCCTATTTCCCTAATAGGTTCTGCGCATTGGAATAATATACCCTATAGGCTTGACATAGGACTGAGGTCGGTATGTCCCTATCGAGTATATTAAACTTAATTACTTTGTGCCAGCTAGCTCAGAGGCCACTAGAAACTCCTTGAAAACAAGAAGGGAGTAGTTTCTGGCAACTGAAAAAACATGACAACTTTGTTTTCCTTTAGAATCGGAACACTTCTCAGAAACAATAGATAACAGTTTCACTCAGCTCAATCGTGCATGCTTAGTTTCTCAGAGTTACACAGAAAGAATAGACGGGCGTTTCAATAAAAGATTTATTGAACAGTCTTGTTTCTCGTGTAAGAGATATGTGCTGTTATGATCACAAGACAGTATGCAAGATATATTATGTACAGCGTAAGCAGTAGAAATAAATAATACTGCGCTAGCATTATCTTTTAGCATATATTCACATACATAAATAACATGAGCTAAAAATGCGAGTACTCATACGATGCGTCTCTAAGCTAGTTCTACCCCAGTGTACCTAACCTAACCTAGGTGTAGGACAATGTAAGAAGTAGGTGAAGTATGCTCTAGTATGGTATACTAAGAGTATGTTAAGTCTAGTATGCCAAGAGTCCCTCTAGGTTCTAGTCAGCTCCATACCTTGAGAATGAGAGAGGTGGGAATCTCTTTCCGGACTCGAACTCTAACACCCCGCGAAGGAGTCAGATCACTGGAAGCTGGATTCTCTGCGAGCAGGGATGACAGCGTCTTCTCAGTGCGTCAGGCCGGGATACGGGCTCCTCTGAAGTCGAGGTCTCCTCTAACTTGCTTGGGCAAGGGAAGGTATATTTATACCTGGTAGGTACTTTGGAATGTTAGCATTGACGTGAAGTCGGACAGAGGAAGACGTCCGGAATGAACCCTTAAGTTATAGCGGTTCATGCATAATAGATGAGTTTTTGGAAAAATCAATAATATTGTGCTAGGGGAACTCCCAAGAGCTTAAGGGTCTGGTTTCTAAGAACTCGTTGTGACGTTAGGGTGGACGGATGTCGGTGACCATGCCTGTATTTGGAGTGCACGGCTAATGCCTAAATAAGGACTGGGATTCTATGCCTATATAAGGGCAATGCGAATTGTGCCTATATAAGGACATGTTTCAGGAAAACCTAAATACGGACACCTAAAGCGGAATACAACAACTTTAATCAGTGCCAAGAGAGATGATACGACGTCTTTCTCTCAGTTGCAAAGTGTGTCATAGTGGGAACCGGGACTATGATACAGTTGTGTGCTAAAACACAAAGGCTTCTTCACTCAACTACCAACATTCACAATGGCCCCTTCCTCTCCCTTACAATCTACTGAGTTGCAGGGACATCGCCCCTGAAGAGGAACAGACTGGTGCTGTTTCAAGGTTGATAATGTGGATGATCAAAAGGTGTTTAGCTCTCCAGGGATTCTCCTACTCACCATATCCTACCACAATCACCCATAGGGCTAAGAGCATTAGTTGCAATTCCCAGCAATGCAGTGATAATTGGTTCTAAGGGTGCAGCCAAGTGATAGCTTGCAGGCACTTACTACTAATTGCCTGAGGAGAGCTGTATATGATAGTAAATATGATTGATTTTGCTTCCCATCCAAGGGATACTATTAGGCAAGTTCTCATAAACAAAAATGAGGGTTGTATTACTGCTGGCTCTACTCAGAGGCCAGCATGGCCTATAGACTCTCCTCCAGAAGCTACCATGGATAGAGTAAGGGCTTCTTTCTACAAGCTTGATGCTCATCAGCCAGTTCCATGGTCGAACTTTCATGTGGTAGCATCATTTAGAAGGTCTAGGTGAAAATAGAGAAGAAAGATTTAAGATGGCAAGAAGAATATGTAGGAGTTGTTGGAAGTATGTGGTGAGATCGCTCAGTATCTTGAGTGGCCGCTGAAGAGATTTTTGTTAGCCATATCCTCATGGCAAATTCCAGGAGGTTTGATTCAACTGTTCTTCCTTCCAAGGTCTTTAAAATGAGTATCTGGTAATGGGAGTACCTGGTATTTATGCCCTAACACAGTTCACGTTGTGGTGTATGCTGTGTAATTTGCTCAGTATCCTTATTAGATAACTGTGAGGGAGCGTAGATATCCTGCTGAAAGCACTTTCTGCATACATTATAGTGAGGTACATGGTGTTCTTGACCCCATGCCAGACTGCTTCTCTCAAATATTATAGAATGCCTCTGATTTTTTATTTTGGCTAACACAATAATTTGGTCAGGTGGATAATGTATTACCTAAGTAGCTATGAGCTCGTGTGTTATTACCTCAGTGAATCGAGATACAGCAACCTCTCACTTAATAGTGCTTTGATAATCAACAATGAGTGACCACTATTACGTAGCAAAACTCAAAATTAAAGTAGAAGCACCCGATCAAAACACTGTCCCTAAAAGATGGTGATAAAACTGTACCATATTGAAATGATTTCTATTTAGTGGGGTCTGGAACATAATTTTATTTTAACACCAGTTTTTCTTTTACTTTTTCTTAGGCAGAAAAGTTGTTTAAGGTAGTAATGAGTTTAATGCTGGCTGCTGACACAACGCAGGTACGTGTTTATCCAACAATGATGCAGCTGATCTCTTCATGCTGTCTGTATCACTACATTATTTAGGATACCCATGTCTGACGCTAATTAAGGAAGAGTCCTTACTGTTTCATTTACTTTATATATATTTATCCCTGCCTCTAGGCAGGTAGAAAAATTATGACAAACATTAATTTGATATCTGTGAGAAGCAAAATTGGGCTTTATTTTGAGCTTTGGCATGCGAGTTTGAATGTGTGCACACCAAGCTGTTGTGGCCCATGCTGATGCTGCCAGCGAGGCAACTGGACATTCACCCAGGAACTAACCGGTTAAGGGATGGTTCTGTCCTTCTGCACTGGCAGAATTTGTATTTGTGTTTAGAATATTTGACCGTGGGGTCTAATCTGTCACACCCATTGACCTATCTCGTCTGTTGGGCCCAGCAAGATTCTATCTTCCTCATGGAATTTTTTTAATATTTTTGTCAAATTGTGCATGTTAAAACGAATTGGGAAAGTTACCATTTTAACTCCAACAATTTGATTTGTCCCACTCCATATAAGTCTCTCCCTTCTTTATTTGGTCTTCCTTCTCCCTCACTACAGTCTTTCAGTTCTTGCGTTTATCTCCCACTTCTCATTTGAGTTCCTTTTCCTCACTCTGTCTCCTGTCTTGTCTTGCTTGTACCCTCAGTCTTTCTCCATTCCTACCTCCCATATCTTATACTGTTTCCTTCGCAACAGTTGTTTCTTTCTCCCTCTGACATTGTCCTCATATTTTCTCCTTTTCGTTTCCCCCCCCATCTTCATCCCTCTCAGTTTCTATCTATAGTTTGTATCCTCACTTCCCTATAACCTGTGGAGCTCTAGAGCAACTAGATAATCCTTGTGAAAAATATTTCTGCTGTCCCTGAGCCGTAGAAACTAAATAGTTTGAGGCATATGAGCTGTAGATCGTATACTTGTGCATAGATCGCCATCTGGTGTTGAGCTCGGATGTTTGCACTTTGTTTTTGTTTTGGAAGAAGTCTTTGTATTCACGAGGTAGGTGACTCCTCCTTAGGACGATAGTGCGCATGGGCATCGACTCCATCTGCAGATTGTTTTTTCCCGCCATCGGGTTCGGATGTGATTTGTTGCGCTCCGGTTCGGTGTCGTTCTCGGACGCGCAATCCCTCACCACTCGACGGTATTGTCTCGATCGCGTTTCCTTTTCGACGCGTATCTTCGGGAAATGTAAAATCCTCGACCTTCGACGCGGGCCGTTGGGCCTATCCGCGCCGACCACGCCAGAAGTCAATGGAAAGGACTCCTTTTATAAAATGCCCCGGGTGTGGTGCTAAGTTCCCACACACGGACTTACACCTCTGCCTCTCCCAGAGCACGGAGACAAGAACTGCGAGGCCTGTGCATCTTTCAGGTCGAAGAAAACCATCCGTGGCCGTCGGGCTCGACGTCACGAAGTGTCTCGCAGAAGCAGTTCGATTCCGGACATCTTCGGAACAGATCCCAATCTCCAGCCGGAGCAACAAGCTGATGGAGACATCTCCGTCTCCGAAGCCGACGACTCCGACGTCGAAGACGATACAGTCACCCCAGCTCAGCGGTCCGTGAGTACCAAAACCCCTCTCCCAACCAAAACCAAACCTAAGGCTCCGGTAACACCTTCGCCCTCGGGCTCAGGTCGACACCGGCATCACATTTCAGACGCCCCGCCCTCAGGTCCGGCTATGAAACCAAAAGAAAAGCCTTCCGGCTCGGGATCGAGCCAACCCCATTTCGGTGCCGAAAAATCACCTTCGACACCGAAGTCCAAAACCAAACAGGTGCCACGCCCTTCTTCCTCAGCACCGAAAACAGCCTCGACGCCAAAGCCCTCTGCGTCGAAACAAACAAAGGACAAGCATTCGGAGCCGAAAAAATCTTCGGAGCCGAAAATATCTTCAGAGCCGAAAAAAGTCTTGGAGCCACAAACTCCTATACCAAAAGCTAAGGAGTCTAAGACCCCACAAAAAGCTTCAGAGACAAGGTCTAAACAACATTCTGACCTTAAGTCTTCGGCACCGAAAAAGGACATTGTACCCACACAACAACCTCTACCAGATTTTTCGGATCCAAAGCAAAAAACTCTTTACATTGACCCGGAAACTGGCAAACTTGTCGCCAAGCCTCCTAAAAAGAGCAAATTGGACACTTCAGAAGACCCTCAAATACCCATGAAGCGGAAGGAGATAGGCACTAATACATCTCCACCTCTCTCTCCTTCTCCAGCTGATCCAAATCTGCTAATTTCTCCGACACACTCCCCACAACATACATTTTCACCTCCACCATAGGATGATGAAGATGATTATACTGATGAGGGTGGGGATGGAAATCCAGATAAGGATGATGACGCACATACCATTCCACACAATACAGATCCTTGGGATGATTACAACACAGATCCTGACCCACACAATGACCCGGACCTCTATCCCTCTAGGCCATCACCACCAGATGACAATATTGGATTTGCTCAACTAATTAATAGAGCTGCTCAATACCACGGGGTACAATTACACTCTGACCCTTTAGAGGAAGACTTTTTATTGGAAACATTTGCACCCACACAAAATTCCACGCACACCCTGCCAATGTTAAAATGCATGCTAAAACATGCACCAGAAGTTTTTAAGGACCCCGTCAGAGCCAGGATTCTTAACACCAGGGTAGACAAAAAATATAAGGCAGCTCCCAATGACCCAGTGTACATTAAAGGTCAGGTCCCTTTAGATTCTCTTGTGGTGTCTAATGCACGCAAGAGGGCAAATTCACAAGGCACAGGCGACACCCCTCCTCCTGATAAGGAATCCAAACTCATAGACGCATCTGGAAAACGTATCGCGTCACAGGCGGCAAATCATTGGCGGATTGCCAATGCCCAAGCTTTGTTGGCCAGATATGACAGAGCTCACTATGATGAGCTTGAAAAGCTTATGCAACATCTTCCTGACCAATATAAAGACAAAGCTAATGACCTTATACAAGAGAGAAAATTAATAACAAATACATCTATCAAATGTGCGCTTGATGCGGCTGATACGGCATCTGGTGCTATTAATACCAGCGTTTTGCTACGCAGGCGCGCTTGGCTCCGAATCTCCGGATTCAAGCAGGAAGTGCAGTCTGCTATTCTTAATCAGCCTTTTGACCAAGAGCATCTTTTTGGGCCCACAGTCGATACATCTTTAGAGAAGATGAAAAAGGATACGGACACTGCCAAGTCCATGGGGGCCTTGCAATTACCTTCCCCTAGAGGATCATTTCGTCGCTCCTTTTACAGGGCTGGCTCCAAAACTATTGGCTCGGAGCATCCCTCTTCTTCCTATAAAAGCCCCAATCAAACTAATTCCTCCAGAGGATACTTTCGTGGAGGGTACAGAGGCAACAATGGTAAGGGAAGAGGTCGCGGTAACAATACCCGCAACTCCCCTACCACCAAGCAGTGACTTCCCTTCACTTCCCCCCGATCATCCCACTCCTGTCGGGGGATGCCTCTCACAGTTCCTACCTGTCTGGAATTCTATCACAACAGACAAGTGGGTAAGACAAATTATCCAGAATGGTTATTGCCTGGAACTCACCTCCACTTCCCCCAAATATCCCTCCCAGACAACGTCCTATGTCCCCGGAACATCTGACTCTTCTGAAACAAAAGGTTCTCTCTCTATTACAAAAACATGCAATAGAACCAGTCCCCTCACCTCATCAAGGCACAGGGGTTTACTCCCTCTACTTTCTAATCCCAAAAAGGACGGCTCTCTCAGGCCAATACTGGACCTCAGACCGTTAAACCTCTACATTCAGTCAGACCACTTCCACATGGTCACTCTCCAACAGGTGCTCCCACTGCTTCAACAAGGCGACTTTCTCTCCACTCTAGATCTAAAGGACGCCTACTTTCATATTCCCATTCACCCCGCTCACAGGAAATATCTGAGGTTCGTGGTGGACGGTCAACACTACGAATTCAAAGTCCTTCCGTTCGGGGTGACTACAGCACCCAGAGTCTTCACCAAGTGCCTCGCAGTAGTGGCGGCTCACTTACGAAGACAACACATTCACGTGTTCCCTTATCTGGACGACTGGCTCATAAAAGCCAAGTCACACAGCAGCTGTGTGCAACACACACACAAAACAATCCAGCTGCTTCACGACTTGGGATTCACGGTGAACCTCACCAAATCCCACCTCCGACCGTCCAACACACAACAATACCTAGGAGCTACAATAAACACTTCAAAAGCTTTAGCATACCCCAACTCTCTCAGGATAAGCACTATCCAAGCTCTAATATCCAAATTTCAGCTTCAGCACTCATTACCAGCTCGAGTGTTCATGCAGTTAATCGGGATGATGGCCTCTTGCATTCTCATCATCCCTTATGCAAGACTCCAAATGCGTCCCTTACAGGAATGTTTGGCAGGTCAGTGGAACCAGGCTCAAGGTCAGCTAACAGATCTGGTGTTGGTGGACAGCTGCACACATCGCTCTCTGCAGTGGTGGAACACACAAAACCTTTCTAAAGGGCGGCCGTTCCTCGACCCAGTTCCACAGATAGTGCTAACAGCAGACTCATCGCTCACCGGCTGGGGAGCTCATCTTCAAAACCATACCATTCAGGGCATATGGACCCCTCGGCAAAAACAACACCACATAAATTACTGGCAATTTTTCTGGCATTAAAATCCTTTCAGCTACATCTAGTAGGCAAAGCTGTCCTGGTCCGTACAGACAACATCACAGCAATGTTCTACATACAGAAACAGGGGGGACACACTCTCTACAGCTTTCACACCTAGCTCAAAGCATATGGAGATGGGCCATTCCGCAAAACATATATCTCCTTGCAGAACACCTCCCAGGGGTACACAATCAGATTGCAGAACTGCTCAGTCGTCAAACACACCAGATCCACGAATGGGAACTTCATCCTCCAGTTCTCCTACCATTTTTTCACATGTGGGGCCACCCAGAAATAGATCTGTTCGCCACACATCAAAACGCAAAATGCCCAAGCTTCGCGTCCAGGTATCCACACCCATTGTCCAAAGGCAATGCGCTATGGATAAACTGGTCATGCAAATTTGCTTACGCTTTTCCGCCTCTCCCACTAATTCCGTTAGTAGTTCGGAAGCTCAAACAGCATTCTCTCACAATGATCCTAGTTGCTCCAACATGGGCACGACAACCATGGTTCACAACCCTCTTGGAACTATCAGTAGTTCCTCATCAAAAACTATGCCTCTCACCCAAGCTTCTCACTCAGAACCAGGGAGAGATAAGACATCCAGATCCCAATCAACTCAACCTTGCGATCTGGCACCTGAAATCTTAGAGTTTGGCTACCTCGATCTCCCGCCAGACTGCATAAACATCATTAAAGAGGCTAGACGTCCTACCACCAGAGCATGTTACTCCGCAAAGTGGAAACGATTTGTAATTTACTGTACAGATAACAAACTCAATCCACTAGATGCTTCTATTCAAAACATTATATGCCATCTCTTACACCTACAACAATATAACCTAGCATATACATCCATAAGACTACATCTCGCTGCAATAGCAGCTTATCTCCAAAACAGACAACACTTGTCTTTGTTTAGAGTACCCGCTATCAAAGCATTTATGGAAGGAATCAAAAGAATAATTCCACCCAAAGCTCCACCCTCTCCAGTTTGGAATTTAAATATTGTTCTTACCAGACTCATGGGTCCCCCATTTGAACCTCTGCACAAATGCGAACTACAGTTCCTCACTTGGAAAATAGCCTTCCTAGTCGCTATCACATCTCTTAGAAGAGTTAGTGAGCTCCAGGCATTAACCATACAAGAACCATTTTTGCAAATCCATCATAACAAAGTGGTTCTTGGGCCTAACCCAAAAGTTTTACCTAAAGTTGTTTCTGCCTTCCATCTTAACCAGTCTGTTGAACTCCCAGTTTTTTTCCCTCAACCAGACTCAGTGGCAGAACAGGCTCTTCACACGCTTGACGTTAAAAGAGCAATACTTTACTACATTGAAAGGACAAAATCCTTTAGAAAAACTAAACAACTCTTTGTGGCTTTTTCCCCACCTCATAAGGGCAATCCCATTTCAAAAGCAGGGATTGCAAGGTGGATTGTTAAATGCATCCAAATATGCTATCTTAAAGCCTAACGCACATTAACCATTCCCCCTCAGCTCATTCTACACGCAAACTAGGGGCTTCTATGGCATTCTTAGGGAACATTCCCCTAGATGACATCTGCAAAGCAGCAACTTGGTCTACACCACACACTTTCACAAAACACTATTGTGTAGATGTGCAAGCAAAACAACAAGCTAATGTGGGCCAGGCTGTATTAAGAACACTTTTTCAAACCACTGCAACAGATACAGGTAGCCACCGCTAAAGAGGTAACTGCTGTATAGTCTATGCACAAGTATACGATCTACAGCTCATTATTATTTTTTTTTTAATCAAACTTTATTGGGTTTTTCTAATGTACATTACATATTTGAACAGTCCTTCATACATGTTAGTTTTGTAATGATATGATTTACAAATTATATACGTATCCTTTCACAACTTCATGTCGCAGGGTATTCACATGTCCCTGTGCATAACCGTTTTATTCAAACCAAGAAAAATTCTCTTACATTTTCGTTACAATATTACAACATAAATTGCATGTCTGAAGTATATAATGACTAAAACCCGGTGCAACCCACCTACCCTAACCCACCCCTGCAAACCCATCTCACAAAAAAAAAAAAAAAAAAAACAACAACAATTGCCGCTGTGAAATTACTACATTTTATCATGGTAGAAGGTACCAGGTGATAAGTACAACCGATAGTGTTAGGGAGGGAAAGGGAGGGGAGGCAGTATCAATACAAGGGGCAAGGGAGAGGAGAGAGGGAGGGAGGGAAATGACAATCCGCATAGAGGACATCCGCTAACAGACTAGCCGCTGTGTGAGGGGGGATCAAATATCCACACCACTATTAGTTCGTGGAGGTTGTGAGACCCTTGAGACCTCCTCTGTATCTGCTCTAAAAAGCTCTACCAATTGTGCCCAGTCTAAGGATATTGGACGTTTTCGTAATCCCCTGTATTCTTCCCGCTGTAGCGCCTCCCTCTCTGCAGTAGCCCAACGGAGGACCTCCTCCTTCCATTTACCCGCATGTGGTGGAGTGCGAGATTTCCAGCGCTGTGTGATCAGCCTTTTTGCAATCATCAGGGCTAAACCCGCAAAGCGGCGCAGCAGCTTCGACTTGTTGGGAAGTGGGAAAAGGCCCAACAGGCAGGCCTCTACAGTATCCCAGGGCGTGCGTTCTGTTACTACGGACAGATTCTGGGTAATCTCCATCCAAAACCCATGCAACGCCGGGCAGGACCACAACATATGGATAAAATCAGCGTCTTGAGCTGGGCATCTGGGGCAGTTCGGGGAGGCAGCAGTATACATTTTGTGTAGTGTTTTCGGGGTGAGGTAGGCCCTATGCAAAATAAATAATTGTATTACTTTCAATCGGCAGTTACGAGATACCTTTCTAGGATGTTCTAACATTAGGGTCCATTCCCTATCTTCCAAATCTCGTGATAGTACTGTTTCCCATTTTTGTCTGAGAGGCCCCAACGGGATATTCAGATGTTCCCTCAGCCCTCGATACAATCACCGGACAAGATGTTGGCCATGTCCCATTATGTAAATGGACTTCAGCAGATGGAAGGTGGGAGGTTCTCTTTGGTCCACCAGCCAGTATTTGCGAATGAAGTGTGTAATTGTGGCGTGAGTGAGGAAAAGAGTGTCAGGCACTGCATTGGTGCGTACAAACTCCTCGTGTGGCATCAGATTGCCATCATGAAAGAAATCTCCAACTGTCTCAATCCCTAGCTGTGTCCAAACTCGAACTTGTGCCCTTTTTATTATTCCACGTGTTGTGGGTAAGCCACAGAGTGGGATATTCGGGGCATATGGGAATGATATTTTTGCATATTTATGAGCCTGTGTCCAATAGTGGAGTGCTATGTGTAGAAGAAAGGGAGGGCTCTGCAACTTGACTGTCCCCGGGCACAGCAATGACTGTAAGGTACCACGTCCAAGGTGGTCCAGAGAATACGCTATCTCAAATAAATTATGGCCTGCTAGCCAATATGCCAGCCATTGCAATTGCCCAACTATGCAGTATGCTTTAAAATCGGACGCTCCCATCCCGCCTACAGTGCTGGGAAGCCGCATCTTGGCTAGTGCCAGTCTATGTCTGCTCGAGCCCCAAAGTAAGGAGGTTAAAAGGGTGTCTAGTGTTCTAAATATCCATGCTGGGAGGATAACCGTAAGGTTTACAAATTGATAAAGGAGCCTGGGCAGCATAACCATTTTGGACAGCGCAAGACGGCCCGCCACTGTGAGCAGTAAAGTATTCCAGAAGGAGACCTGGGACCTAAGGGAATTGACAGTCCGTACTACGTTTCCAGCTATTGTGTCAGCGGTGGTTCTGTTTATATAAATTCCTAAATATTTAAAGGTTACGGGTTCTACTCTAAACTGCAACTGACCAAATCCTAAAAAGGGGGCAGCATACGTATTATTGAAAGAATACGCTATTGACTTGGAGGCATTGAGGTGTAACCCCGACAGCTCCTCGAACTGTGAGAACACGTCCGCTGCTACAAGCATGTTTTCATTCAAGTCCTGGAAATACAATAACATGTCATCTGCGTAGAGTGACACAGAATGAACTGTACCATGTATGGGAATATCATAGGGGACCATAACCTGCCGCAAGTATTGGGCTAGAGGCTCGAGCGCTAAGACGAACAATAAAGGCGACAGGGGGCAACCTTGTCGCGTGCCTCGATAAATAAAATACGCTGGCGATCTAATCGAACCGGTTTTTGCGCGGGCTGTAGGGTTAGTATAGAGTAATTTTATCCAGTTACAGTATTCCGGAGGTAGTCCGAACTTGGTCAAGACAGCTAGCATATAAGACCAACTCAGAGTATCAAAGGCTTGGTGTATATCCAGGGATCGACAACCAGCGCCCGGGGACTGTGTCAAGATCGCATGTAGTATGGCGTGGAATCGACGAATATTTAAAGAGGTGCTACGTTTGGGAACAAACCTGCACTGATCTACATGTTTGAGTTGGGGGAGCAAGGGAAGAAGCCTAGACGCCAGAAGTTTACTGAGTATTTTATACTCCGTATTGAGGATGGAGAGGGGCCTGTAGGATGTAAGCTCAAGAGGATCTTTGTCAGGCTTCAGTAAGGAAGTGACTAGTGCTTCTCTAGTTGTGGGGGGCAGTGTACCCTCAGCAAGCGAGGTAGTGTAAAGCTGTAACAGTTTAGGCACCAGTGCTATCGCAAAGGTTGAATAAAATTCAATAGGGAGCCCGTCAGAGCCCGGTGTTTTATTACGAGCTAGCGCCCTAATCGCCATATTTATTTCCACCGGTGTAATCGGAGCTTTCAGGTCTTGGACGTCGGAGTCAGAAATAACTGGGAGGTCTACCTCTGCAAGGAAGCGAGTAGTAGCGTCTAATACATCTAGATGAGGAGCAGCATATAGAGTAGTATAGTAGGTTTGGAAGGCGGAATTTATCTCAGCCTGTGTGGTGACCTGCGTATGCTGAACATTATTAATCGCCAATATGGGAGTGGGGGTTGTCGGAGGCGCGATGAGTCTCGCCAATAAGGTGCCGGCACGGTCGGCCTCAGAGTGCGTGCGAAGTGTGTATGCGTTAAAGTCAATCAATCTCAAGCGTTCCAGCAATTCTGCATATTTGATCCTAGCTGATTGCAAGCGTTCCACCCCATCCCTGTCCGTTTGGGCCTCCACTTCCTGTGTTTGCAATTTGCCCTCCAGCTCTGTGAGGTCCCTAATCGCTTCCCTCCTAATTCCCACCAAGGAGCTCAAGGAGACGCCCCGGATCGATACCTTGAATGCCTCCCATTCCAGGGATTGGGTCGTAGCTGTACCTTCATTAATTGTAAAATATGTCGTTATGGCAGTGGCTAACGTGGCCCTATACACCTGGTCCTCCAATTTGCCTGGGTTGCATACGCCAGGTCGGGATGGGCGTGGGAAAACGTCCCCATTTGAGATTCAGTTCAATGGGATTGTGATCTGAGATTGTCTTGCCTAAGTAAGTACAGTGCGAAATGGTCGATGAGAGCTCGGGAGAACACAGAAAATAGTCCAGGCGGGTATGTAACATGTGGGGGTGAGAATAGAAGGAGTATTCACGCATGTTTACGTGTTGGGACCTCCAAACATCTATTAAATTCCATCCCTGTGCCCAGCGTGACAGCGCTGCAGCCTGGGAGCACGCGGTGGTGTTCAGCAAGGGAGGATGAGAGCGGTCCAGGAATATATCAAACACTGCATTCAGGTCCCCCCCCAGTAACCATGGGTAGCAGGACCAGTCAGAGAGGGCTAGTGAGACCCGGGACAAAAAGGCATCTTGGTCTACATTTGGCGCATAAAGGGACCCCAACACCACTTGCGTACCATCCCAGGTCCCCCGTAAGAACACGTAACGCCCTTGCTCATCTATCCTACTCTCACTAAGGGAAAAGGGAATTCCCGCTCGTATCCCTATTGCAGTCCCTCTAGAAAAGGCAGAATATGCCGTGGCATAAAATTGACCCCTCCAACGTCGCTGCAATTTCGCGGTTTCTGAGGGTATTAGGTGCGTCTCTTGCAAATATACTATTTGTTATGTTATGTTATATAAGTTTGTAAAGCGCACTGTTACCCAAGGGTGTCCTGGCGCTGAGCACTGTATGCCTGAGGCAGTGTATACCTGGTGACCTCCACCCCTGAGCACCAACTAAAACTAAGCTGAAAACAGCCAGGTTTTCAGGCCCTTCCTGAACGAAAGGAAATCCGTGCCAGTCCTTAGATATAACGGGAGATCGTTCCAGGCCTTTGTGGCTCTAAGGATAAAGCTCTTCCCACCCCAGTTAGCCTTTTTTGCTCTAGGAACGACCACCCGCTTTGCTTCCATTGAGCGCAATGTTCTCCCAGGGACATACCATTGAATGTGCTTTTGTAGGTCTTCAGGGCCAGTTCTCATCAAGGACTTAAAGACCGTACAGAGAGCCTTGAATTGAACTCGTTGTTTGATTGGGAGCCAGTGAAGGTAACGTAGGCCATTCCTGACCGACATAAACCTCGGAGTGCCTGTAAGTAACCTAGCTGCCGCATTCTCCACCATCTGTAGTCTGTTGAGATGTTTCTTATTAATAGTCAAGTACAGACTGTTACAGTAATCCAGACGGGACAGAATGAGGGCTGAGACGACTATTCTGAAACTTCCTTCCATGAGGAAAGGTTTTATTTTCCTCAGGGTCCTCAGAATAAAAAAGCTTGTAGACACCACCCCGCTGACCTGGTCCCCGAATGTGAGGGTGTTATCCTTGATCACCCCCAGGTTCTTAACTTTCCGTGAAGGGGGTGGGGGAAGGCCCATATCACTAGGCCACCATGCTGGGGTCCAGAGGTTAGGGTTGTTCCCGAAGACAATCACCTCTGTTTTGCCTGCATTTAGCTTCAGGCAGTTAGCAGACATCCAGCCAGTTATTGCTAGCATACAGTCGTGGCAGCTAGGGGCCTTTTCCGCTTCTTTACCTCTATGCAGGGACACCACAATTTGAGTGTCATCTGCGTAAGAGGTTAGGAGTAGCCCAAACGATCTTATAAGGGCAGCCAGTGGTCTCACATAAATATTAAAAAGCGTCGGACTAAGGGATGACCCCTGTGGGACTCCACAGGGGATGGAAAATGGTTTAGATCTATCCCCACCTAGTTCTACCGTTTGTATTCTATCGGCCAGAAATGATTTGAGTAGGTTCCAGGCCGAACCCTGGACCCCAGTCTCCGATAAGCGGCCCATCAACACTTCGTGATGGACCGTATCGAAGGCTGCCGACAGATCCAGCATGATCAAGATGGCAGAGCCTCCCCGGTCCACCGCCTCACGAACCTCCTCCGTGGCTTTGATCAGCGCTGACTCCGTACTGTGTCCTGCTCGAAAACCGTACTGAGAAGGGTCCAACATGTTGTCGCCTTACGGCGGTGTAGTTGTGCTACTATACGATGGCGTTTATGAATTGCGCCCATTCCCTGACATTCCAGGATATAATAGTGAATCCCAGATTTCCTTCAAGATCATATCTAATTTGTCTCTCGGCGGACTGGACATAGCCCCCTCCCCCGCATGGCGTGAGCGACCAGAGGAATGTTCGGATGGTGGCGAAAGCGATCCTGTCCTACCGAATCTGGAGGTCGTTCTCGGCTTACCTCTGCCCATGGTTACCAGCGTGCCCAGTAATGGAGTAATTATGGATGATAGAAGGGCCCAATCGTAGGTCTCAAGGAGGCTATTGGGTGCTGCGAACGAACACAGTATTTAGCTGGTGTGCCACGGAGCTTAGAGAGCTGTGGAACGTTGTGAGAACCGGGCAATATTCACCTGGCACGGCGCAAAGCAGTGGCTCACTTATCGGTAACCGTCGCAGTAGCGTGGAAGTGCGCACCGCTGAACCGGTGTGTCTCTTAGTGGAGGCTGTAGTATGTATGCGGCATCCACAGGCCAGCTAATGTGTCATAAAACCATGTGGTAATCCGCTAGTCTGATCCCCGCACTCAGACCAGCTCACTCCTTAATCTGATCAGGTCAAGCCCTATTAGATGCAACCAAGAGTCCACGCAGGTATAACAGGAAAGCTCTCATATGTGTGAAAGTCAAGGGGCGGCATCACCTACGCCGCTACACATCAGGTGGATATAGTCCGTGACTGGTGCCACAATCCAAGCGGGAGAGGGGGGAGGGGCCCTACGAGGCGTCCGGCGAGAAATAGTCTAGTAATCACATCAGGTGGCCAGCACCTCCAGGAGACAGCAGATCTCACCTCCTTGAGTGTGTGTCAATGGTTTACAATCAATGTCTAGTTGCTGCCCCTTAAAACCATCCGCAGGACATTATTCGACAAGTGGGCTGCGTAACGGATGGGGGGGGAAAGCCAGCAGAATATTCGTTGCCCCCAATAGTGATAATAAAGCACCCACTCAGTAGACTCCAATGAGGGGGGGTCGGCACTGACCTGGAATTAGAAGCCCAATCAGACGGGCTGGCCAGGTAGAAACGAGTGATCCCAGGCACTTCCACGGCACAGTAGTAGGTAGCAGCGCCGGTCTCTGTCCCCCCATGCGATTATACGACATGTGCGCAGTTCATCGATCGTTCTGCCCCCGGAGCTCTCCACGGGTGTGAGTCACTCACGGCAGCCACCTGGGAGAATTTGCCATCATGGGGGAGGGGGGTAGGGAGGAGGGCACCGCAGTCTCAATCACACCGGCCCAGTCCACCAGTCCGAGGAGCCGCTCCGTCCGTCGGGAGTACAATACAATCCGCACAGCTTAAGGTGAGGGGACGAATTCACGGTGACGACACACAGGCCACCATTTCGAAACCGCCACACCAGTCACGCGCAGTCACGGCAGGGGCGTTCCAGCTCCCCACAGGCCACTCGTCGTGTAGTCGATCACAGGAGGTCAGGGCGGGCGGCGAGTGGGGGCATTGGGCACTAGGCCCGAGTCCGGGGGCTCAAGTTGTAGCGGCAGCCGATTTCTGGGCAGTGCAGTCCAGCGTAGCTGCAGGCAAGCTCAGTGTAGTGTAGGCCCCTCCTCCAGGGCCAGACCTGCGTCGCACCGGAGATCTTCGCTTCCCGAACTCGGGTCTACAAGCATTGTAGAGTCCCGGAGTTGTCAGCATAGGGATCGCATTATAGCCAGGCAGCACCTTGTATGTTTTCAGCTTTCAGACGTGTTAGGGAATGCCGGATTATGTTCGGGTCAAGTGCCCCGGCCCAGAGCACGTCGCTTAAGCGACCACCATCTTGGGCTGCAGACTACGCCCCCCACGATCTACAGCTCATATGCCTCGAACGGAAAATGCTACTTACCAGTATGCATCTGTTCTTGGCATGTAGAGCTGTAGATTCGTATACGCCCACCCGCCTCCCCGGATACCTCTATCTGTTCCAGTACTATCTTACTTACACATTACACATGGACATCTCTTTCTATTTCTTACTAACTCCATCATAACCCTTCATGGCAAAAACAATCTGCAGATGGAGTCGATGCCCATGCGCACTATCGTCCTAAGGAGGAGTCACCTACCTCGTGACTACAAAGACTTCTTCCAAAACAAAAACAAAGTGCAAACATCCGAGCCCAACACCAGATGGCGATCTATGCACAAGTATACGAATCTACAGCTCTACATGCCAAGAACAGATGCATACTGGTAAGTAGCATTTTCCTTTCAGCCGCTGGATCACCAAACAAAGATAGGTAGACTATCCCTGCAAGCCTTGATTGAGACAATCGTCTTGTGACTTTCTTGTCTTCGGCAAACCAATCCCTGTAATGTAAAAGTCTTCCTTTTTTAAGAAGCCCTGCCCATCAAACTGTATGACAGCTGGAATGAATGCACAGCGTGTCAAGCCATGTAGTCTTCACTAAAGAGGAACTGCAGAGCTTCTGAGACCGCACCACACCAGCTCACAGACACAAATATATTACACAGTCGTCGATAATAGGACAGTACAACTGGATTCACGATGGTTAGTCATCATAGACGGTGTGTCTCAGGAGGCAAGTGTTGTCACCATGCAACAAATATATTGCCATGCAAAGTTACTGTTTGCACATTGTTGGGATGAGAATGTCTTCTACATAATAAATGCATGTGTACCACTGCCTTGAGAAACCAGCTGCATGTGTAACTGGTATCCTGCCTTTTTTGGCCCAGGCATCATGCTAATCTATGCACAGACAGCTAGGCCTGTCTATAGTAAAGTGTGGTCCAGATCTGTTCAGTGCCCTTGTAGTGGGCAGTGAACTTCTGTCCATGGCCTGGATGTATCACATTATGTGGGGGTGGCATCATACCATGTTTTGTGAATTTGTGCTGTGAACAGACTTTATTTCTTTGTCAGTGAGAATGCAGTCTACTGGCCCCTCTCATGTAAAGTTCAGCAAATATGTGAAACACATGCTTGTACACTGCATGTACAACGTGGAGAGGAAAATTATTTCCTTACCTGTAACTGCAGTTATCCAGTATTTTCATCTTTCATAGATTCTCATGCTTGAATCATTCCCCGTCGTCAAAATGGGAGTCCCACGGTATCATAGAAAGCAGTATGCAATTGTACTATAGTCCATAATGGTAATGTAGTCACATTAATAACCTATCAATGTCCTTTTTAAGAAAGGACCAAACTTGAACTACAACCAATCAGGCGACAGCACCCTCTAGAACACTCCAAACAGAGGCTGAGTCCCTAAGATTTTCGAGCACAAGTGGGAAAAACAAATATCCCAATCTATGAGGGGAGCCTCTATGGGAGGAGGGTGGGTCGCATGTGAATCTATGAAAGATGCCAATACTGGATAACTGCAGTTACAGGTAAGTAACTTATTTTCTTATACAGTATTAGATCTTTCATAAACTCACATGCTTAAATCAGAATAGCAAGCAGTCCTTAATAAGTAAATATACATATATAAGTTATTGAAAATGCCCTTGTGGATGGTGGGTAAGCGTGTAACAGATATTTATAAACCTCTACAAACATGGAGAAAAAAAAACTTGTGTAACCAGAGAACAGTTATAAAGTATAACAATATATAAATGTAGACACATTTTTGCATCACTTACACTTCCACAGGCTCACCTCAGTGGAACAAATGACAAAAAAAACGCCTGTCCCACAGCAGCATCACTTCTCTGCTTGGACTGCAAGCAGTAGTTCTGCGTGAAAGTGTGAGTGCTCTTCCACGTTGCAGCGCAGCATATTTTGTCCAGCAGGATACTGGCAAACAGGGCTGCTGGGGTTGCTACTGCCCTCATGGAATGCTCTTTTGGTCTGGCTGAGAGTGGTTTCCCAGCTTTGGTGTGACAATACTGAATAGTGGCAGAGATCCATCTTGGTGACTGGGAAACCCTTTTGAGAGAGTTCATAGGAGACCAAAAGCTGATCAGATTTCCTGAATTGTTTAGTATGCTGGAGATGGAATTTGGGACAACATTTAACATCCAAGGTGTGGAGAGACTTTTCAGCTGGTGATTCCGGATGTGGAAAGAAGGTACGCATTGAGATTAAATTGCGACAGAACCTTGGGAATAAACTGGGTTTGTTCTTAAGAGCACATAGTCATCCTTGAAGCTCAAGAAAGGCTCCTGAATAGTAAAGGCCAGAATCTCACTAACCCTTCTGGTTAAAGTTAGAGCTAACAACAGAGCGATTTTCCAAGTGGGAAATTTGTGGAGGGGTTCGAAGGGCAGCTCCATTAACTGCAAGAGAACCACCTTGAGATGCCATTCTGATGGAGGAGCTTTTACTGAAGGAAGGCTCTGAACAACCCCTTCATGAATTGCTTGACAATCCTAGTTGAACAGAGGTAAGGCGAATGAGACGTATGCCTGAATCTTGATATTGCTGCAAGGCGAACCTTCATCTACGAGTGCACCAATCCTGAACGAGCTAGAAATAGCAGATATGGTACAATTTGTTCAGGTGACTCTTCCAAAGGATGTAGATTTGAAGCTTCACACCATAAGCAGAATCTTTTCCATTTTAATTTGTATGTCTTGTTTGTTGAGTCGGCCCTAGCTTTCGCCAGAATGTCTCTACATTCTTGAGAGAGATTTAGATTGCTGAACTCATGAAATTCAGGAGCCATGCGTGTAATTGAAGAGAACTTGGGTCTAGATGCAGGATCTGGCCGCTGTTCCTCGTGAGGAGGTTGTGGATCCTGGGCAGACTGATGGGTCTGGGTTCCGATAGCAGCAGGAGCTCAGTAAACCAGTGCTGCCTGGGCCATCTGGGCGCTATCAGAATGAGGCTTAGAATGGGAGGGAAGAGGGGAAAACCGTATGCATAAATCCCTGACCATCTCATTGAAAGGGCATTTCCCCATGACTCTGGAAGTGGGTATCGCCTGGTGTAAAAGTGGCATTTGGCATTCTTGTTGGTTGGGAAAAGATCCAGTGTTGGTCTGCCCCAATGTGAGAAGATCCCGTCCAACACCTGTTGATCTAGTTTCCACTCATGGCAACTGTCCATGGTTCTGCATAGAGTGTCTTCAAGGGTGCTGTTCACCCCTGGCACATTGACTGCCTTCAGGGTGATTCTGTGCTTTTCCAGCCAATTCTACACGTTTTGAGCCTCTTGAAAGAGAGATAGGGACCTTGTGCCTCCTTGCTTGTTGATGTAATAAATGCTGGTCTTGTTGTCTTTGCGGACCAGCACGGAGGCTCCTGCAATACGTGGGAGGAAGGCTTGCAGAGTGAGGAGTATAGCCTTTAGCTCTAGATGATTGATGTGCAGTGATTTTTGGGATTGCAACCATATCCGCTGAATCTTGAGATCCTGTAAATGGCTGCCCCAGCCTTCCAGAGAGGCATTGGTGGTGATGATGTAATCCGGTGTTGAAGTCCGAAAAGTCAGACCTTGCGAAAGACGAGATACTTGGGACCACCAAGTTAGCATTTCCTGCATCCCGAGGTAATGCTGATCAATTTGTTGAAGGAGCCTGTTGATTGGACACACTGCAACTGGAGCTCTTCCTGCAAAGTTCAGATGAGCCAGAAGGACCAAGTTTATGCCTAGAAGTGATTTGAACATCCACACTGAAACGGACCTTCTTCAGGAAATTTTTAGGCTAGGCCTGACAATCGTTGTTGTCTGTCCACAGACAGATAGCCCTTGTTTCTGATGGTATCGAGGTTGGTTCCTAAGAAAATTCTTGTCCGACTTGGGATGGTTGAAGATTTTTGGTAGTTGATTGTGAGACCAAGTTTGGGAAACAGTGAAAGGCAGGCCATGTTAGTCCTGGAAGCCTGCTGTGGTGTCAAAGCTTTTAGTAGCCATTGGTCTAGGTAGGGGAATTCCTGATGACTTTGTTTGCGAAGTGTGGCTGCTACCAGGGCAAGACATTTCGTGAAGATTCTTGGAGTGGGCTTGAGACTGAAGGGAAGGACCTTGAACTGGAAGTGGGTACCGGCCACTGTGAAGCAGAAATACTTGTGATGCTTGAGATGGATGGGAATTTGAAAGTAAGCATCTTGTAAATCCAGGGAGGTCATGTAGTCTCGGAAAGAGTAATCATACGGTAAGACTGTTTGCGCAGAAAATGTGTTCAACCTCCTGAGGTCCAGGATGGGTCGCCACTCTCCTGATTTCTTTGGGATACAGAAAAAACAGGAGTAGAAACCCATGCTCTTCTGACAAGTAGGAACTCGTTGTATCGCTCCTTTTGCCAACATCATTTGAGCTTCCTTCCTTAGTAAGTGAAAGTGAGGTGAATGCGCCCCTCTTGGAGGATTGGCTGATGGCCTCTGCACAAATTCTAGGGTGTGTCCGTAGGTTTCTAAGTCCAACAGCCATCTGTCCGATGTCATCTCCTTCCATTGGGCTGGTAGTTGGACATTTTTCCGCCCACTTGGTTGGAGGGGACAGTTGTAGCCGGTACCTGGGCCTGGTCATTGCTTGCGTTCCGTGTCACGCCCTTGAGCTGAGAGAGAACCTTTTTTCTATATTGTCCAGACTCCTACCCTCCTTGTCTGGAGGCACTGAGATATTTGTGGAAAGATTCTTGGAGTGTCTTTGCGCAGTCTGTGAAATGACTGAGCCAGGCTTGCGATGACTTGTGAGGCAGGCTAAGGAATCATCAGTGGCCTTGTACTTTTTGTCAACCGGTGTTACCATTGCTGGATTCTTCATAATCTTTATTCTTTCCTCCTAGATGTAATCTTTAATAGAATTGCCCTTACAAACTTCCTGTCTTGCTCCTTAAAGTCATATAAAAGTAGGCAGTTTGTTTGGCTGACGTTGGGAGGTGGAACCTTGCAGCCGCTCTATCCATTGAATTGTGAAAGGCCCCAATGTCCTCCGGGGGAGAGTCTGCAGGGTGAGGTAGAGGTGGAGATGGAGTAGGGACCAAATAATCATCCCATTTATTCCGAAGTTGCTGGGGATCCAGAATCTCCCCCTCCTCATGTCCACCGTCGAAGGATGAATGCTCCTCCCTTGGAGGTGGCATATTGTGCACAGGTGATATCCTGGGCATCATCGGTGTGAGGTACACTCCTTGGCATGGCAGGAAGAACTGGTAGGGGTGGTGCGGGTGGTTGCTCTTGTGAAGCGTCTGAAAAACGCTTCTTGAAGTCTTGCAGAATAGCTTGTAGGTCCTCCACCAGAGAGGTGGGCATGCACAATGCACACTTCATTCCTTTTAGGTGGAGGCTGTTGATGGTATTGATAATGTTTATAATATCGCCTAGGCGGAGTGTAAGACTGATAGTACTGTTCATCATCATCAGAGTCCTCTTCTTGGTATTTTCCCCGGAGCTATGAAGTACTGTGTGCATCCCCATAAGCCCCATCCTTATCTGACTCTTTTACATCAAGCAAGTGGCTAGGAAGCAATGGTGTGGTAAGTTGAGGTGTCAATATTGTCTTAGTGATTTTTATCTTCATCGACAGTCCCATCAACGACGTGAAGACAGACTGCGGCATCGACGGTAGAGCTTCCCCCGTCTGCAGCGCCATCGTAGACGGTGCCGACGTTGGGCTGTCGTCGTCGGTTATGCCGTCAACGCTGCTGTCATCTTCATCGCAGTTTGAATGCAGACGGTCTACTTGTCGACGTTGTCTTCGTCGACGGTGACTTGGAATTCCAATCTTTTGTCGACAGTGATTTAGAAGAAGAGATCACTCGTTCCGACGAAATAAGAGCTGTGATGTTTTCATCGATGAGACTAAGGAAACTGCCGTTGTCAATGTTGACCCCGGTGTCGACGGGGCTATCTTTGACTTGGTTCTTTTTTTTCTGTCAGAAGGAGCAAATAGTTGGGAGGAGGCCGCCCCTGTGGAGACTAGTTTTAGTTTCCCTTTTCTCAGAGGATCTTTGTGTCTTCAAGGCCTTTCTACTCCCCTCAGATACCACATGGTCAGAAGATCTTGACCTTTTTCGGGTTGTGTGGGACGCATCGGTGTCTTCCCCAGATAAGCTGGATTCCTGGGCTTTAGACTTCTGTAGCCACAGAAGCAATCATCCTTCTCTATCTCACAAGGTTTTTGATGAAAATGTATGACAAATCGTGCACTCCTTTACCTGATGTTGTGGGTAAAGACAGTACAGACCGTCCTTAAGTGAGTCTTTGAAGGAAGTGGCCCGATTAGGGTCACCCAGGTCACTCACGACCACCTCTCAGCCTTCCATACAAATGAAGAGTCGGTCAGACAGTAGAGCAGTGGTCTTCAAACTTTTTGATGCCGAGACCCCCCATCAAACTTTTTTAGGCATAAGGACCCCCTCCTGACAAAAAGTTCGAGAACCTAGTACTCCTTATCGTTGACAACCATAAATGTTCTCCAGAGAAACGGTCAATCTGTGGCTGCATCTCATTAGTACCAGTTTATCACCTAAATATAGCAATAAGCAACAAAAAGGTGACCAGTACAGCTTTACAAAGGGTCTTCTACTGAGCGGCAACACCTGTTGCTCTTTTTAGTAACTTTTGAACCTTTTAAGTAAATACATTTTTTTGTTGAAATCTGCAGATTATGTGGCAGAGATTGGATTATGTGGCAAATGCGGCAAATCTATAATCATGCTAAAATCGCTGCGGCCGCACAATCACATAATTCCAGTGGCCCTTGGTATAATAGCTGTAATGCATGGGCTGCAACTTTATTGCATGGCATTAGAGGAAAACCATACTATATTTCATGGGATGCTGACAGCTTAGCATTTACAGCTGCATGTAACTGGAGGTAGCTGATCATCAGTCATCATAATTAAAACATGGGCACGTTTTTTAGGTCTTTCACCATCAGACCGCTACATATAAAACAACGGGCAGCTTCAATGAATAATAAATACATTTTAAAAAGTTGTTACTCTGTGGGAAATGCACTATAATACATTATGAAACCTCCACTAGTTAATGCACTGCAAAGGTCTTTGTGAAACCAGAGAGCCACAGAATTAAATCGTGGTTGGTGCAGTGGAGAATAGTGACTTGTGTATTTGTAGTGCTACAAGGTCATAGCCTGTGACAGAAAGCCCTGTGAATATGTAAGTCTTTATTTTTTACTTGCATTACACACAGTATAAGATAGACCGCTACAAAATGCGCAAAATGTTTTACGATAAAATGGTGCTTCCAAAATATATGGGCTGCTTCCAAAATATAGGGGCTTATTTACAAGCCCCTTGTGCTGCTGGTGTGTCACTTTGTTTGATGCTCTGGTTGCGCAGAGTCCATACCTATATCTACGAGGCCACGTAAAGTCACTTTGCGTGGCTTTTCATGGCCTCCTAGATATGGTGTAAGGCAACGCAGCGCAAGTCAATGCGTTGCCCTACACTGTGTCAGGGGGTTGTTCATGGGCGTTGCTATGGGTTTTCCCATGGGCTTTGACACATTCCCAGATTTACAAGGATCTTTAAACCTGAGGATGAGTCAAAATAGTACGCTGCCCCAGGGAATGGATAGCAAGGAGAAATATCTATTTCTCCACAATTGTTTCCACTTTCTATGTGTAGTACACATAGAAAGAGGAAAAGCCTCCATGGATTGTTTAGGAGCAGGAAGGCGTGCCTTCCTGCACAAAAACAATCCTGCCAACAATGCAGGCACCATGGTGCAAGGTTGCCTGCGTTGGTGCTATGCACCAAATTGTGCGCCGACAGAAAAGACAGGAATGCACTGTATCTTATAAATACAGCCCATTCTTGCCCTTTTGAATTGGCGTAGGGCAGCGCAGCATAAATACTTGCGGTGCAGCCCTACACCATTTCATTGTAAATGAGGCCCATAGATTTTAGTATTACCCAAACCCTATTTAATGCATTTTTTTTTTACATAACTGTCCCTTCAACCCCTTCTCTGGGTAGTAAGCACTATGTAAATACAATGACAATTAAAAGCAAGCACTTCACAGCTCAGTTAACTCTGTGCACTACCATTCAAAAAGCTTCAAGTGATTCACTCTCCTGTCCTGAGAAATCGAAGCCAGGCCGACAGCTAAACACACCTTTCTGTCAGTGTGCTACTGGCCTGAAAGAAATGCAAATGTGCACAACGAGTTAATCTGCAAATCCTTTACATTTGCTGATTAACTCATTGTGCACATTTGCATTTCTTTCAGGCCAGCAGCACACTGCTAGAAAGGCGTGTTTAGCTGTCTGCCTGGCTTCGATTTCCCAGCACAGGAGAGTCCCTGAATAACACTCCAAGGAAAGCATTTTACCTACCAGAAGAAACAGTCTGGGATGGTTTCTTTTTGCAAATGAAGAGGGCGACCCCCTTCCCATGACTCCACGGCCCCCCTGGGGGACGCGCCCCACAGATTGAAGACCTCTGCAGTAGAGAATACAAACCAATATATTTATTCAGATACACTCGAGCGGAGCCCAGTCTGCCCAGTCTCTTAGGAATGCTGCAAAGCGACATGACATCAGCAAGCATAATGACACATTATGTACATTTCGAAACCAATGAAAGCACGCCCACCATGGAATTTTCCAGAGAGATGCAGCTGGACAGTAAATTACAAAGGAGCAAGTTTCAATTCTGAGGCCGGGCACACCTTATCTAGCTGCCGAGGTCACTCTGCCTGTGCCCGCCACTAGACGAATGGGAGAAGGCTTACATCTAAAGGAAAGGTATGCGCTAATAAGAACAGTGCATTCATTAGTGTAGCAAAACTCAGCTCTAAAGAAACATAACTTAGAGAAGGTGGTTTCTCAGAAATGGCAAAGGATTTGGTTTCGATCATAATACAAAATGGCGCCTGTACACAAAATGGCGCCGCGAATGCTAACTTACGTAAAACAATGCGAAAGCATGATTTTTATTCCAACAGACCCTCCTTTTAGCATGAGCTAAGTAATTTTGTAAACACAAGGAGATCATGGACGGAGTGCTGAAACTTTTCAAACACTCACCCCCAGTCACAGATTTGGGTTGAATCCAACATCGTTCTTTAGCTCACTTCGCCACCTCAGTTCAGACCCAGCTATATGCAAATCAGTCTTGACCCTGTGCCTCATGGGAACAGTCCAGCCCGAACTGCCAAGCCAGGTCTTCCCTGAACCGGAAACAAGCATCCTGGGACCGGTTTCGGGGTAGCACCCCGCTTCAGCCAGGCTAGCTTGAATAAGTAATTTTGTGTCTTGGCAAGATAAGAAGTCTCAAAAATACCCTCATCTATTTGCATGAGGTCGTTGACTTCCTTCTGAATCATAATTGTTACATTAGTATCATAAATCGATATTCTCTTAGGAGCGAGAAGGGTGGTGCAATAAGAGCAACATAAGGGGAGACACTGGACCAGAACACAACGAGAAATCAGAATCACAATGAAATAAATCACCTTTTCAAGAATCCAGCCCCATCCACCAAAAAGTGACCAACTCCAGTTCCCACTCTCCATTTCTTTGACATTTTCCAAGATGTCTAAAATGTGCTGGGTAATATCTTTTCCATATTAGTGATCCCGACTACACACTGGTCTCCTACTACAGCGCACACACCACCACAAGCTAGAATGAAATCAACAGCATATCTAGTTTGCTTGGAATATATCTGCATACTTTCCAATTGAGTGGTGATATCGCGCAAAGCTGCTACTGTAGAGTTAGACAATATCTGCAGCTTACATCCAAAATATTCTCTTGCTCTTTCACCCCTGGCCATTGCAGTACCACCAAAGGTAATAATGGAAGAAAGAATATACCCAAAGGTGATACCATTGCTATAATTATTGACTTCCAAATCTGTCACTCCGTCGCAAAACTCTGCAGTCAATGTTCTTTTTACCCATCTTATACTAGGCTTACTGTACTTACAGGGTACTCCCAGGGGAAGCACCATTCCTAGAGCAACATCATCTGTACCATTATGAACATTTGAGTAAGTGCCATTGGACAAGAAATAAAATCCTGGGTGTGCATAAAGTGGGCCTTGATAATCCACAGGGGCATATCTAGTTTTCATTCCGGAGGTACTTGGATCCTTCTTTTTCACTAGAGACATTGTATTCTTAAACCGTATTACTCCAGAACAATTAACATACAAAAATGCGTCAGTACTATTAATTATCGGGCAACATGCAGGGTAATATCCAGCTTTTCGAGTAACCGTTAAATCTTGGAAATGCCAGCCCACTAAGGTGATGCTCTGCTCTTTCATATACAAGTTGTCACAATACGTATTATTATCACACCCCGGGTACCCCTTTCCTCGTGGCTTTCTGTAATACAAACAAGGGCCAGGATACCCCATACCAAATTCACCCCTTACTTCTATGAAGTGGGTTGGGCGAGTATACGTGTAATTAACAAGTGACAATGGGTATGCAGTCCATAAACTTGTAACAGATTCAGTGGGATAACAAGCTGTACCTGCCCCAAAGAATCTTTTATGCGTGTCCAGGAATACATTACTCGGGGCTCTACTTTTTGTACGGATTTGGGAAATTACCTTGTTCTCAACATTTGACGGGACATTCTGATCTTGTTCAAGGACCCAGGACGCCCCTCCTAGAATCAATAACAGTAAAATCACAAAAATAGTACACAGCATCTTTTTCTTAATTGACCAAAATACACGTGTATGAACAAGGGAAATCACTGGCTGCTCTTCATCAGCAACCATTCTGCCAAAGGGATGCATAGCAAATGATGAAGCAAAGGGGCCAAAATGCCAGCAAGAGGAATATACAAGTTCCCAGTGTCCGTCAGAGCCTCACTGGTACAAGCTCCTATTGTTCATCAAAACGTAAAACGTTGGCGCTCTTGAACACCGGAGGTGGAGCTTGCTCTGTCCAAAGCTCAGGTTCCCACGTCATCCAGGATAATGTACTCTCAAAGGAATACTTTCAATATATCCTGTCCAATGCCAAACAGTGCACAAGTCTCTCATCACTCTCAACTAATTCCGTTGGTACCATAGCAAAGTACACCTAACTTACACAGTCCATCCCTACCTAATCTGACTTCTCCTTTGGTGCACTGTTGCTCCGCCGAGGGCGCAAATTGTCCCTTGTGACTCCAGGCACAGAGGGATCAACAAAAAGGAGCTCCTGGATAGCCCGTATTTCCAGGGGTACTGCTGCATTCCGCACTTCATCACTTTCCTCCTCCGTTTTGGTCCAGGTTAGCCTGGCGTCACTGAAAGGGATAAGTCGAGGTACCGTTTCACACTCGGAATCCCCTACTCCATCCTTCGCCCATTGGTCATAGGGCAGAGGCACCCTTTTACAATGGGTGGCGTGCACCCCGTTCTTACGGCCAGCGACCTTGACAGCTGTGCGTGTAGCCAGGAGGACCTGCTCTGGTCCCTTCCAATGTGGCTCCAAACTCTTCTTCTGCTGGAAATTTTTGACGAGAACAAAGTCTCCAGGCTGAATGTCGTGTCCAGGCCCCTCTGGTTTAGCTGACAGGGTTTCCCGGACCTGTTGGTGAATAGAACGCAAATTTTCAGTTAACTGAGCAAGATAGTCAATCAGCCACGGATATTCAATATCTGAGAACCGCCAGGGTCGCGGGACGCCCCAGACATTTGCCGGGCGTCCGAACACGACCTCGTACGGCGACAATCCTGTCCTAGAGTGTGCTGTTGTTCTTGTGGACAAAAGAGCTAACGGTAATGCATCTGGCCACTGTAACCCCGTTGTCTCCTGAATCTTGGCTAATTTCAGTTTGAGAGTACCATTGTACTTCTCAACCAAACCTGCTGACTGCGGGTGATTAGCGGCATGAAACTTCTGTTTTATGTGCAAACCATCACAAATTAACTGAATTACCCTGGCATTAAAGTGACTTGCATTATCACTCCAAATCAAACGGGGCAAGCCGAAACGAGGAAAGAACTCCTCCAAGAGCACCTTTGCAGTCGTAAGGGCTGTATTCTCTTTAGTGGGATAAGCCTCAACCCATCTAAAAGCACAGACTACCACCAAAACATACCTCAAATTATTGCACCGGTCCAACTCAATATAATCCATCTGGAGGACCTCAAAAAGGAAAGTGGGTGGTGCAAAATTAACGGGTGGTGTAGGGGTACCCTTCCCAGGATTGTGCATCATGCACACCATGCACTACTCCACTAAATGTGCAGCTGTCTTCGAAATGTTGACATTCTGTCATACAGGATCTAAAAACTTGCAAATACCCTTAGCACTAATATGGGCTGGGCCATAGGCCATTGTGACTACAGGAAGAACATATGCATCTGGTAACATCCATCTTTGCTTCCCTGATTTGTCAATCCAACATCCCTCATCGTTCAATTGTGCTGTACTTTCTTGCCACATTGCCAATTCCTCTACTGTGTCCTCACTTTGTATTTCTTTCACATTCTCAAGTGTGTCCTCAAACATGGTAACTTCAGGCACCCACCTGGCAGGACCTGCTATGGATATTCTTATCATTTTAGTCCGGGCTGTTTCCTTAGCTGTCTGATCGGCAAAAGCATTTCCTCTACCTACATCATCAGTGACTTTCCAGTGGGCACTACACTTTACTATAGCCAATTTCTTAGGGAGTGCCAAAGCCGACAAAAGCCTCAATATGAGGTACCCATGCTGAATCTTGGTGCCATGCGAAGTAAGAAACCCTCTCTCAGCCCAGAGTCGCCCAAAGTTATGTGCAACTCCGAAGGCATATTGGCTGTCAGTATAAATATTGACAGTCAATCCCTCACTCAATTCGCAAGCTTGTATCAAGGCAACAAGCTCAGCAGCTTGAGCCGATTGATAAGGAACTCGTGATGTCTCAACCACTGTACGCAGCTTGGTGATAGCATACGCAGCAGTTGTGCCATCTGGTAATTTAAAACAAGAGCCATCGACATATAGTTCCCCTTGCGGGTCAGATAAGGGAACATCAGTCAAGTCTACCCGTCCTTTCGTCTTCCGTCCGGAAGATACAATCATGTTTATCAATCTCATCACTCTCAGAAGGGAGGGGCAGTAACGATGCTGGATTCAGAGTGGCACATCTTTTGATCGTGATGTGTTTTGCAAACAATGTTAATTCATAGGCGGTAAGACGTGCACTGATGAGGTGCTGTGTCTTTGTCTTGTTCAAAAGTGTATCCACAGCATGGGGTACCATAACTGTTCGGTCAGTATCAAGTACGAGTCCAGCCGATTGTCTTATCGAGACAGCCACAGCCACGACCACTGTTAGACAGCTCGGTAGGGCTCTTGCGACAGGGTCAAGAACAGCAAAGAAATAAGCACACGGTCGTTACTTATCTCCACATTTTTGTGTTAAAACAGAAAGCGCGCAACCAGCCATCTCATGGACGTACAACACAAACGGTTTACTGTAATTAGGGGTGCCGAGTACTGGAGCTGAACAAAGAGCAGTTTTCAATTGCTCAAAAGACTGCTGACATTCAGACATCCAAGGCAGGGGCTCATGCACATCTTTTTAATGGTTAGTGCAAGCAAGGGTTTGATTAGTAGCGAGCAGTTAGGTATCCACTGGCGACAGTAGGAAGTGACACCTATAAAAGCGCGCACATCTTTCTAAGTCTGTGGAATGGGCATTTTAACAATGGTACTGATGCGCTCAGGGGTCAATTTCCTACCCTCCTTCGACAGTAGGTGATCTAAATAGGTGACCTCCTGTCGACAATACTGAAATTTAGAAAGAGAAACTTTATGGCCATGCTGAGCTAAGTGTAGCAATAACTTAACTGTACTGTCTTTACAACCTTGTTCGGTATCAGAGGCAATAAGGAGGTCATCGACATACTGCACCAATACATTACCTGGGGGAAGCAAAAGGGAATCCAATTGGCTCTTTAAAGCTTGACTATAGATACTTGGACTCTCAGTATAGCCCTGAGGAGCTAGACAGAATCTAAAGCTTCTGCCAGCTAGTGTAAACCCGAACAAAAACCTGCTTTCTGGATGAATAGGAATACTAAAGAATGCATTTTTCAAGTCAATGACAGAAATGAATTGAGCAGTAGAAGGAATCATTGTCAAAAGAGTAGTAATGTCATGGACCATTGGAAACTGGGGAACCACTATTTTATTAACTTCGCGCAAGTCAATCACGAAATGATAAACATCTTCATGTTCATCAGGGGACCCTGAGGGTGTCCGCTTAAGAATGGGAAGAATAGGTCTATTACAAACATTGGCAGTCGTCTCTTCAACCACTCCCCTTTTAATCAAATCCTGAATAATTTGCAATAAGGCTCGCTCTCCTGCCTGTGGTATTTTATACTGAGGGATACGGTGCAAAACAGCACCATCCTTAACTTGTATCGAGACTGGAGGTATCTGCAGTAGCCCCACATCTGTGTCACCTGTCGCCCACAAAGTGGGTGGCACATCAGCAAATTCAACAGGAAGAGGCGCATCTTTGTTTCAAAATCTTTTTATTGAATTTTGTATCAATGCAAGAAAAACATGGCTGACATATCCCGTACATCAAACAGGTCAAGTGTTACAGATGGCTACCAGGTATACACAGCTTGTTAACAAGGACTCGGCCCAATAGGTGACTGCGCTTCTAGGTCCCAATCTAAACCTTTAACATCGCCTAATGTTTCCCTTGTTCAACTGCCCTGTTGTGGGACCTCTGCTCAGGTGTACTGAAGTGTCGTGCCCGAACTGTGAGTCCAGAGCTGGACTTTAAGAGAAGACCAGATAGACAAACCAGAAATGAAAAGCAGAAAAACGAGAAAAAGAAAAAGAAGACAACAGGAAAACTAAGATTAAACCAAACAGGTATATCATGGTGAGCGTATTCCAGTACGGGTTCCTTTGTGGGATGGACTTGTGGGCTGGGGCCAGGGTCGGGTGCCCCTCAGACTATGTATCCCTGCTGGGCTCTCTCTTTGGTTAAATGTGGAATAGGTGGAGTGCTCGCAGTCTAGGGCTACATGCAAATAAGGGTAGTCCCTCTGACATATATTCCACCAACGGTGACCAGATGTAGTCAAAGCCCTTCCTTGTACCCTCTGTAATATCCGTCAAGCGTTCCAGCGCTAGTGCTCGCCATAGTCTAGCGTGCCACTGCGTAGTGGACGGGGCTTCTGTCTTTTTCCAAGCCGCTGCGATCGCCATCTTGGCAGCACCTAGACACAGCCACATGATGGCTCGGTCACCAGACGTTTGTCTTTTCAGTTTCGGATCTCGAAGCCCCAGGAAGGTGTGTTCTATGGTCTCCGAGATGGGGTACCCTAGTATCTGTTTTATCTGCGAGAGAATTTCTTTCCAGAATGGCTTGATCGAGGGACAATCCCACCATATATGTCGGAAGTCTCCCAACAGTCCGCATCCTCTCCAGCATCTGTCCGAAGTGTTAGGGAATATTTTATGGAGTTTCTGGGGATACAAGTACCAATCGTACATTATTTTATAGTGAGCCTCTCGTAGGTGCATGGAACGGTTGTGTTTGGCAATGTCTTTGTATAAACGGCTCCATTGCTTCTCCTCCACTGGTCTAGCTAGGGTAGAGTCCCAGAAAACCCTGTGCCTCGGCAGCGACTGTGGGCTCATTGCCCTAATGAGGGAGTAAAGAAAAGAGACAGATCCCTTGGTGGATGCCCCTGATTGGGCGAATTTCTCAATTGGGAGCAGGTCCCTGGTAGCGGCCAGCCGCTCCAGGGGTTGCTGCACCCAGTGTTTGAGCTGTGTGCAGTGGAAGCCCTCTGAGGGCTGTAGGTGGAAGGCTTTAACACATTCCGCGAAAGTCAGGAGTTCCCCTTTCCTGTATAGGTGGGAGATCATGAGGCAACCCCCCAATCTCCACTGCGTAAAGGGACCGTCCTGCATTGCAGGGGGAACATCTGGGTTGAAATGTATGGGGGTGTAGGGCGAGGGGAAGGTCGTCAGGGAGAGTGTTTTAGTAAGTAGGTCCCATACTCG
Source organism: Calotriton arnoldi (assembly GCA_963921515.1). NCBI lineage: Eukaryota > Metazoa > Chordata > Amphibia > Caudata > Salamandridae > Calotriton > Calotriton arnoldi. Next base: position 3,870,135 of record CAWUFW010000301.1, on the reverse strand, counting down.
CAGGGTAGTGGCCGTAGGGGTGCTGATGTAAGAGTTTGGGGGCCTATGTTGCTTCTTTAACCATAAGAGGTCCCAGATGGTCCTGCCCGTTATCTGGCAATCCATATGGAGCCAGTGTTTTTCGACTCTCTGAGAGACCATTCTGTTATTACACGGAGCTGTGCCGCTTGGTAGTAACCCCTGAAGTCCGGGAGGGCTAGCCCCCCTTCTGTTCGCGGTCTAGTTAAGACCCGGTAGGAGAGTCGGGCTCTTTGGCTCTGCCATATGAATTTAGTGATCGCCTTTTTTAGGTCAGTAAATAGTTCCCTGTCTACAGGGATCGGGAGGCCCTGGAATAAGTAGAGGAGTCTAGGGAGGATATTCATCTTCACTGCATTTATTCTCCCTATCCAGGAGGTGTAGGCCGTTTTCCACCGATTCAGATCCGCCTTAATCTGTCTCATCAAGGGCGGGTAATTGGCCTTGTAAAGACCTGATATTTATGGAGTGAGCTTGACCCCTAGGTATGTAATGTCTGTGCCCATACAACAAAAAGGGGAGGTCTCCTTTATTTGCTCCAACACTTCTCCCGGAAGGGTGAGGTTGAGCAAGAAAGACTTTGCGCTGTTCACCTTGAATCCTGATACGCGTTCAAAGCGATCGAGCTCATCTTGAATTGCAGGAAGAGAAATCAGCGGGTCGGTGACAGGGAGCAGCACATCGTCCGCAAAGAGGGAGATCTTGTGGGCGTCGGTGCCAAAGGCAACCCCTTTTATGTCAGGGTTCGCCCTGATCCTCTCTGCAAGGGGCTCAATGGTAAGAGAAAATAACACGGGGGACAGGGGGCAACCCTGCCTTGTCCCCCGCGAGAGCGTAAAGGCATCGGAAGCTGCCCCGTTTACAAGGACTCTCGAGCTGGGGAAGTGATAGTTGGCCCGCACCATACCAATGAAAGTTTCGTTAAAGCCGAATCCTCTCAGGGTTCGCAGTAGGAAGGCACAGTCGACCCGATCAAAGGCCTTCTCCGCGTCCAATGAGAGAAGGGCCGCGGGAATACCTTTCTTCTGCACTTTCTCGATTATATGCACTATTCTACGTAAGTTGTCGTGGGTCTGCCTTCCCTTAATAAACCCCGACTGATCCGGGTCGATCAGTGCAGGGAGGAGATTTTCTAGGCGGGTGGCCAGAATCTTAGAGTACAATTTGGCGTCCAGGTTCAAAAGTGCAATAGGCCTAAATGAGGCGCAAGCTTTTGGGTCCTTTCCTGGTTTGGGAATTACTGAGACTAATGCCTCCCCCATGGAATCAGTCACCCTTTGGGCAGTCGCTATTTCGTTAAAGAGGATCACCAGGTGGGGAGTCAGTTCGGGAGCAAACGTACGATAGGGCCTTCTGCAGTTTCAAAGCGTCTATCGCCCTCTGGACCTCTTCCCTAGTGAAGGGCCGGTTAAGTTCCTCATTGGAGTGGGCAGAAATTTGAGGTAAATTCAGGGACAACAAGTAGCTTTCCTGGGCTTGGACATCGACTGGGGCCGCGGAATAGAGGTTGCTATAGAATTGCCCAAAGGCATTCGCTTTACCCTCTTCATTGAGGTGAGAGACGCCCGCGTCATCCACTATCTGCTTAATATATTCTTTTTCTTGTTTTGCCCTTAGTTGTCGGGCCAATAAGGTGCCTATCTTGTTGCCGCTTTCGTATCCTCTGGCCTGAAGCCTTAAAATGGACTTCTCTGCTCTATTAGTATATATGGCCTTTAGTTTATCCTTTAGGGAAGTGACTGTGCAGTGATTTTGGCTCGACGGGGACTCTTGGTGACTTTTTTCCGCCAAGTGCAGTTCCTTTTCTAACAGGAGCCTCTCCCCCCTCTGCTGGTTTCTAAGGGTGGTGGCTAATTCTATGCATTTGCCCCTAATAACCGCCTTAAAGGCGTCCCAGTTAATGACAAAAGAGGTGAGGGATCGTTGTTTTTAAAGTAGTCTGTGATTGCCGTTCTTAAGTCATCTCTAAGGAGTCTATCCCTAGTGAGAAAATTGGGGAAATACCATATCCTATGTTTTGGGCGCCGAGATGGCCAGTTTAGTAATAACTCCAGGGGGGCGTGATCTGAAAGGCAGATCGGGTGGAACCTAGCATCCGCTACTGTGAAGAGAAGGGATTGACTGAGAAAAATATGATCTATTCTAGAGTGGGTTCTATGGGAATGGGAAAAAAAGGAGTAATCCCTCGACGTGGGGTGGGCTTCCCTCCAAGCGTCCTGTAAGCCGAGGCGCTGAAGAGAGGTTTTGAGAGCCTTACTGAATGTCCCTCCCGCCGCTCTATGAGGGTGAGTCGTGTCCAGTGTGGGGTCCCATATGAGGTTGAAGTCCCCCATCAGTAAATGTCTCCTGAGTAAAACCCCTCTAGAGTAGTTTAAAAGGATTCCAAAAGTCCAATTGCCCTGTGTTAGGTGCATATATTGTGGCAATGGTGCAAGCTCGCCCCCTGATCTCCCCTCGTACCATTAAAAAGCGCCCCGCCGCATCGGATTTGGTAGCTTGATGGTTAAAGGGGATCGAGGAATGGAAGAGAAGAGCCACTCCATTTTGTTCCATAGGGGCCGAGGAGCGAAAAATCTGGGGGTATCGCTTGTGTTTCAGCCTGCTCTCATCACATTTCTTTAGGTGGGTTTCCTGTAGAGCAGCTATCAGGATCTGATGATCAGTTAGGTACTTCCATAGGGCTTGCCTCTTGTTGGGGAAGTTAAGCCCCCTCACATTCCAGGAAAGGCAGTTAACTGCCATATTTCAGTGTATGGACCTCCCCCCCCCCCCTGATAGCCTCTCTTATGAACAACCACCCCTCCCACCCCCTTCTCGGCCCCCCGCGCCATATCCAATTTTAAAAACACCATGATACACAACAAATACAACAAATAAAAACTAGAACTGAGAGTTGTGGGGACTTCCATCCCAGAGGAAGGCCTCACAGTGTCCAACTCTAGGAGCGAGCCCAATTCCGCTCCCATAAACCCCTATTATCATGTTGTTAGGGTACTAACTCCTTGCCTCCGAAATTATTTCGAACACCCTCCCACCTACATTGTGTCGTGAACCAAGGACGCAAGATATCCGGTTGACTGATAGTCTTAGTTCTTGAAGTGTCCGTAAGGGCGCACCATTCCTTTGCTCCCCCTCTTTTAACCCCCATGACCTTGACTTCTGTACCAGGCTAACCTTGGGCGATCTGACCGTGTGGGACTTAGCCAGAGATGCCGGGCTTCCCCACCCTCAGTCTGGTGCTTTTTTGCTCTCGCGCCCAATCGACCTCCATGGGCCTCCGCCTCTCCGTTCCTTCGGCTGTTCCCCTTCACCGTTCTTTGGAGTGGACCCTCTTGTTGGAGGGGGGGGGACTGATTCCCAGTAGAGCCGCCGCTTCCTCCATCTCTGTGTAGTGGAGCTGCTTGTTGTCCATTTGGAAGGCAATACCGAAGGGATAAGTCCAACGGTACCTTATTTGTCGCTCACGCAGGGCTTCTGTGATCGGCCGGAATTGCTGCCGTCGCGCTATAGTGGCCTGAGCCACGTCTTGGAACAGAGAACAAGTGGCGTTTTGGAAGGTTATTTTATCGGATCCTCTCGCTTTTTGGAGCACCAGTTCTTTAGTTTTGAAGGAGCTGAATTTCGCTAGGACATCTCTTGGCCTCTTATTGGTTCCGGGCAACTTCGGCCCCACTCTATGAGCTCGCTCCAGTCTCACCTCCGGGCCTCCTTCCCCGATGACTGTGGAGAAGAGGCCCACCAGGAACACCTCCAGGTCAGGGCCCTCGCAGCCTTCTTCCAGGCCCCTGACCCTTATGTTGTCTCGCCGGGAGCGATTCTCCAAATCTTTGCACTTGAGGGCGGATGCCCGTAGCTGGTCTCGAAGTTCCATCGTGCACTCCTCCAATGGCCCCAAACGTTCTTCCAGATCCTGGCATTTTGCTTCCAAGTCAAGGGTGCGCGAGCCCACCGAGTCCACGTCCGCTTGCAGGGCCACCATCTTCACCCTCATCTCCGCTCTGAAGGCTTCGAAGGAGGCATCCATGTCGGCTTTGATATCCTCTCTCAGCTCCTTCCTGAAGTCCCTGAGGGAAGCCAACAGGTCTTCCCGGGTGAGCGCCATGCTGCCCCCTGGCTGCGTCTCTCCCTCCTTGGCTGATTGTGTGCCAGGCTGGGCAAAGTAGTTGGAGACTTTGTTGGTGATGGCTTTTTTGGGTGGCATATGGGTGTCGGGGGAACGACAGGCACGGGCCGCCCCACTAATGGCCTGCACGTGGAACAAGTGGCTTCCACCCTTGGTGCGCTTCGTCGCAGGCCTCTTGCTCTCCCGGTCCCGATTCCCAACTGTTGGCTAGGGGGCGTCGAGCCTGATCCCACCGATCGCCTCTGGGTGCCAGGCTCTCGCTACCTCCCTTTTCTTCTTGGAAACCACGCTGGTGCTGAGACCGCCGGGGGGGGGGGACTGCGCTTGTTTCTCCAGTGGTCTACTATAGTTGGGGGCTGAGCTCACTGAACAAAACTTCCCCATCACCATGCTGGTGGTGCCACGCAGGTGGTCAATGCCATGTTAGGGTCAGGAACCCCCCCCCAGGACCTCACAGGAGCTCCTCTTATGATGAGACCACTGGGGTGGGGAGTGCGCCTGCCCCAGAAGTCTAGCGTGGTAAGGGGCTGGGCGCTCGAGTTATTGCTGTCTCCTGCGCCGGGCTAGTGAAACGAAGCAGGAGGACGGCGCCATTTTAAGGTCAGGCAGCAAACGCGGGGGGTCAGGCGTCCGATCCGAATCCCCCAGCTTCACTCTTCGCTCATGCAGGGGATCCCCCACAGCCCAGGGAGGACCCCGTAGCCTCCATCTCCGGCCTGCCGACCCTGAGACCCCCCCGGCGCGCCCTTATTTGATTCGGGAGCTCGGCGAAGATCCGACGCCCGGTACTGGGGGAATTCACATGTCCCGAGGGTGCCACTAGGAGAGAGCACTAGTGGTGGTCGAATGGGCCTCAGGCCTGATCCTCGGCGGCAACCTTTCTCTTTTTACCGCCGACCTCTGTCGTGTGGTTTGTGGCCTCCTGATCTGCCTTGCTACGTTGACTTAGGCCTGGCTGCCATGATGCCTTTTTGCGCATGTTACTTTGTGCCGTTGTTTTTCCAGCCTTTGCTTCTGCCAGGCTATTTTAGCACTGTCTGCATTTCTGTCTTTCACCTTTTCTCCTGTTCCCTTTGGGCTACGTCTGCACACCATGTACAAGGTCGAAAAACAACGTCCCTTGTTCCTGCTGATCTGGCCAGTCCCTCGCACTTAGACATAACACTATGTACAGCTGCCCTGGAGAAATTTGTGTGCTTTTAATATTGTGATTTTCACTGTTAGAGACACTTGGAGACAAACCTTTCCAGAGAGAAGAGCTATGCTTGTCTGATGATGTAAACCTCGCATCTAGATATTGAGGTATGGGGGTTCGCTCGACAAAGCCCAGAGGTCTTCTGTTTTTATAATAAACTAGCAAGGGGAGGGTGGTTTTGTCATTTAGCCATATATCCACTTCTTTATGAAATGCTTTCCCCGTTTGTATTCTATGGAGTTGTAACTATGCTGCTTATATTATCCTTATGCATTATGCTGATAGTACTGGCACGTGTACTGTATCTTAGAGCACGGTAGTTGAAATAAACATTTTAAACTATACAGTGTCTCTTCTTGCGCACGTTGTGGACAGGTATGAGTGAGTTATGAAAGGGTGTTCTTGCTACTGCGAGTCCTGAGAGAGAGAGATACCGTGTTCTGGGTTGTCTAATCATTGGTAGCATTGTTGCTAATGAGACGCTACAGCTAGTCGGGTTGGGGTTTTAGGTGCTAAGGTTTATGGTTGGCTCACCACTATATTCAGAGGTCCTATTATCCTGTGCATAGCTCTGTGTATGTGCAGAATCCCTACAACATGGCGCAACCAACGAGTGGGCTGCTTATCTGCGAGACGCTTGAGTAGTATTTGTGCTTGTCCACAACTCCCTTCGCAGACGCTTCCGGAAGCGTGTGTGACGGTGATACCTCCTATATTGACGTTTTTATGGGTTCTTTCAAGCTTGAAGTTGTTAAAAGGTTTCTTAAATAATACCCACTATTGTGCTGCAACATATTAGGTTGTCAAAAACTTCTAGCCTAAACTGGCTACGCAAATTGCGGCACATAGCCGCGCAGCGCTCCGAGCTCACTTGACAGTGTATGGAGTGCCTGACGCGGGTGTCGATTTGATCTTTGTGGTACAAGCAGATCCAGCTTTCCACTTTGAGGTGTTTTACTCAGGGATCACTTTTCCTGCGGTGGATGGGGCTGATAATTTGTTCCATGAATATACGGCCACCGCAGTTCCTAATCACTATAGACCGTATAGGAATCTTGAAGTACCGCTCACGGCTTGGCAACACCGTGTTTGGTTTGATGGCGCCCTCCCCCAACCGGTTACAGCGGTTCGTTTAGGCCCCTTATCAATTGAAGGGGCCACTTGGCCTGTTTTGGCCGGGTATACCCCCCATCCGCGTAATATGACGCTGCCGCTCGCTGACCTGCGTCATTTGCATTCGTCTTTAATACGAGTGCATCGAGCTTTAGTACAGTATGTTACAGGCAACATCCAGGAGTCCCGCCTGAGTTGCAGCCCATCCGGCTGGAGCAGGCGGTATAACCATAAGTCCTGTCATGGTTAATTCGGTGATGGGCAAGCGCCCACAAAATAAGGATGATTTTCCTTATTGGCTTGCAGAAAAATTTGACCAGCTGGAGGCAGTTTTTCCAAATACATCTCCCGTGGAAAAACACAGGATTTTGACGATTAGTTTGCCAAAAGACTTAGTCCCCGAGTTGGCAGAATGCAACAACTGGGGTAGGGTATTCGCTGCAGTATATGCGAAGTGTTTCGGCACTCCTTCCATGACGGTTCTCCCCTCTGTGATTAAACGAGTGCAGGATGAACATGGCCCTGAAGCGGCTGTGGAATTAGGGATGAGACTGGTGGGAGTGTTCGACGTAGTAGCTGATTTGATCCTTGCGAATGTCAAGGGCGATGCAGTTAACTTTCAAGTAGCAAATGCTTTGGCTTTAGTCCCAACTCTGGACAAGCCGCGCGAATTACCGAAAATTATTGCACAGGCTTACAAAACGATTGGCCGCACTAGCCTGGGAGTTAAGACTTTTTCTAAATCGCAAACACAATCACAACAACAACCAAAAACTCAGTCTGAAAAAGATGAGAAACCAGTTTTTACTAAAAAGAGCTGGAGGTTGAAAAAACAGGGTAAGCAACAGAAGAAGCCAGGGTCGCGAGGCGCATCCCCGGTTTCCGTCTCTTCTGAACGCACATATGATTTGCGTGATAGGGCGAGAATTAAATCTCCAGAGAGATTTCAAGTCCCTGATTCGCGTTCTCCTCGTTCTTCACAGGCACCAACAACTTCGCAGGCTGGTGGAGGAGATCGCCAGGATAGAGGAAGGGGTCGAGAGGCTCCACAGGGACGAGACCAACCTCAACAACAAGTCAGAGGGAAAACAGAAGAATTTTAACGTTCTCGCCCACAGTTTCAGAAGAAGAAAGTTGCCGCTGTAACAGCGAGATCTGCCACAGACGGTGAGAACGAGACTCCTGAATTGGACGTGGGCAGTGACACTCCTAGACAGCGCCGCGGAAGTTACCATAGTGCGGGAGGCGCTACGTCCTCATGTAGAGGCGACAGCAACTGAAACATTCATTACTGTCGAGACAGCAGATACCAGAGTGGCACCCCCTGACAGACTATATAATATTGTCATTCAAATTGAAGGCGACATACAGCGTGTTATTAAAGGGATTTTTGGGGAAAATCTGACCTCTTCGTACGACATTTTGTTAGCTGAGGCGGATTGGCCGCCCCCATTCGTACTTGCTGCTCGTAAAGGGGAGGAGGTAATCCTTCCGAGCTTTTCTCGCCATGTCCCCAAGGACAAAGCGGAGGCTCTTGCAGCTGAATGGGCTGTGTCCCTGGCTCCAGCGTTATACCGCAACCACGTGGGCTGGGATGAAGAATCACCACCCCATGAAATTCCTTTGCGGTCGCTGCCACAGCCACAACCCCAATATCCCATAAAACGGGAAGCAAAAGGCCCCGTTTCCGAAATTCTGACTCAATTGGAATATCAGGGAGTGATTGAAACATGCGTATCACCAATGAATAATCCCCTTTTCGCGGTTTCTAAACCCGATGGATCGTACCGCTTAGTTTTGGATTACCGACATTTGAACTCACATTGTCGGACCTTTGCGGTGCAAAACACACATAGTTCTGCGCTAGTAGACCGTCTTGTTCGTAAGAAATATAAAACTACACTTGACCTATCCAATGGATTCTACACGCACAACTTGGCCCCGGAGAGTAGCCAATGGAGCGCTTTTACCTCTGGTGGTAAATTATTCAAATTCCGGCGTTTACCTATGGGTTACGAGAACAGTCCAGGCGTATTCGCTGCCCGTGTTGTCTCTTTGTTAGACGGCATAGACCCAGATGCATGTTCGTACATCGATGATATCTATCTGACAGACGACGAGTTATTCCCGCATCTTTCCCGAGTGGACCGCATTATTCTCGAATTTGCGGTTTTAGGTTATAAGTTTAATTTTGCCAAATCACACATTGCTGAGTTTACCGTTTTGTTTTTGGGCTATGAGCTCAACAATGAAGGTAAGGGCTTAGCCCCCCATTTCCTTGAGAAATGTGCACTTTTGTGCCCTCCGACCACTCTGAAGAAACTTCAGTCTTTACTGGGTTTTCTGAACTTCGGGCGTACTTACATTCCTGAATATGCCCAGCGTATCAAGCCACTGTATGCCTTGATACAACCTAGCTTTTCGAAGTCATGCTGGCTTCCGGAGCATTCTTCCATTCTGCAGTCTTTGCAGACAGACCTACTTGAATCTAAATTCTTGTTGACTCGTGACAACCACACAAACCTGGTGATTAGAATCATTCCAGGGGCAGTGGGTTTCACGTACTTGACCTTTAACGAAGGTGACACAGTACCGATTGCATACAAGTCACATCTTTACACTTCTGCAGAAATGCGCTTTTCCTCTGTGGAGAAAGTTTTGACTGCAGTGCAGATGGCGATTCTGAAGGAACGCGCACTGGCACAGGGAAAACGCATTTTGGTGGTAACACCCTATCCTGCCCTAGAGGCAGTGACGAAAGCAAGTGTTCCGAACTCTAAAGCTTTGCACCCCGTTGGATACAATGGGCAACATCTTTGACGTCTCCGGATGTCACTTTTATCTTTGATTCTTCTCTTCAGACTCAGGAGTTTTTGCAGTATGAATTCGTTCATCCTCCTCCTCTGTCTTTGCTACCGCTTGAGGAATACGAATGTATTATCTATACCGATGGTTCGGCACAGCCGGCCACGGGTTCCAAGCATGCTTATTCAGCATTTATTGTAGAGAAGTGTGGCTCAATGGTTAGAGCGGCAGACCCTGATGCAGAGATCTGGCCCGGGACCAGGGTTCAATTCCCGCCTCGGCGGGTCTTGGGCTCAATTTCCTCGAACCTGATAATTCTCGCCTCGGTGCCTATTCTAATCATGGGTCCCACACTGCAACTCTGGGCAATAGCTTGCTTAATCTCCACAACGGCCCCACCAGCGCTGGGATGCCTGGCTTCACCTTGGGGGTGCCCAGGAGTGGACATTTCACAGGGAAAAGACAGGAAGGGTTCCACAGCGGTATGCGTACAGCGCCAGGACACCCTAGGGTAACAGTGCGCTTTACAAGTACAAATTTCATTGTTGCAGGTTCCTTTGTGAACGGAAAGTTCAAATCAACTGTAGTGCATACTCAGGCACTGGGAGACAGTACTGCACAATTGGCCGAGCTGCGCGCATTGGTGCTAGCACTTGAGTTCGCTAATCCGGATGTGACCACTCTTATTGTATGCGATTCTTACTACTGTGTCCAGTCTTACAATGACAATCTATTCTTTTGGTCACAAAATGACTATAGAGATGCAAAAGGCAGCACAATCAAGCATAAAATGCTTTGGGTTCGGGTGGCAGATCTACAACAACGTCTGCCTCTCACACAGGTGGTACACACTCTTGGCCACCAGCGTGTGGGCGCACACGCTGTCAGTAACGGTTTGGCAGACGAAGCTGCCAAATCAGCAGTAGCCACGTGCTCAGTCGCAGCAGTTACCAGATCCATGTCTAAAATAGATACTGATATTCTAGCAGCTATTGCTGCGACAAAGGAAGGTGCTAATTACCCTAGGGGTTCCCTTCAAAATACTCTTATCAATTAGGTCCCGAACAGGCTCCTTACGTAAGAATTCCAGACGTTGGGGATCGGCTGATTCCCAACGCGGACCGCAGACTTTCCTTGATAACTGCAGCACACGAAGGTATGGCTTCGGCTCATGCTGGGGTGTCTGCGACTGTTTCCATCTTGCAGCAGCGTTACTGGTGGCGTGGTTTATACAAACAAACCCGTACTTATGTGCTTTCTTGTGACGTTTGTCAGCAGATTAAGCCTTCCACGGTTACACGGCCACCACAGACCCCGCTCTGCATTTCTAACAGACCTTTTGGGTGTGTTTACCTGGATCACTGCGGTCCATTCTCTTCAGACACTGCATATAAATATATCTTAGTTGCAGTGGATTCGTGCACACGTTTCATCTGGGTTTGGCCTCAACGAAGTGCTGACGCTCAAAATGTCATAAGGGATTTGCGTGTCTTTGTGGGAATTTTCGCCTGTGGCACCTTCCATTCTGACCAAGGTCCAGCTTTTGCCTCTAAGGCTTACAAGGACGCAATGGGTTCACTAGGGGTGCGGGTGAAATTTTCGTCACCATATCGGCCTGAGGGCAATTCGATTGTTGAACGAATGAACCGTGACTTAAATCAATCCTTGACAGCTAGAGTCTTAGGTAATGGCAGGAACTGGCTGGCCCACTTGTATACCGTACAACGTGCACTTAATAATCTCCCTAGAAGACCTCTGGGTGGGCGGACCCCATACGAAATGCTCTTTGGCATAAGAATGTTTGTGCCTGCCCTTGATGGTCTAGACATGGCGACGCAATCCGCCATCTTTGATGTAGATAACCATTCTACCATGTTACAGGACTTACAAGAAGCCCGAGACAAACTTGCAATCGCACATTTACCTTCAGACGCTGCACTGCAGATTCTGGTTGCCGGCTGGCTTCCGAAGATTGGAGATCTGGTTCGAGAGAAGGTGGAGAACAAAAAAGAATTCGGCCCCTCTTATCGTGCACCGGTTCCAGTCCTTGGCTTGAAGGGAACTCGTACAGTCATCTTACCACCGCTTCCTGGTCGCAAAGAGAACAGATACATCTCAGTGGAAAATGTCAAGCTACAACATCTGGCCGATCCTGAATAGTGTTACACCAGCGGTCTCTTGTCCTGTCATTTGCCGGACAAATGTTCGTGGCCCTCCTGCCCGAACGGTCACTGATGTTACTCTTGAGATGGTTGATTTGCCTGATCACTTGAACGACTACCCGGATACCTACCCCGCAAACGAGTCCGTGGCTCATTTACCAACAATGCCACTGAACCCAACAAGTTATTCTTTTGACTCGGATTCCACTTCGTCACTTGTCCCATCCAAATTCAGTGTTCTTGTATCCTGGTTCAGAGACAATTTTTTGATCCCCCCATGGACATACATCTGGTTGGTACTTTTCCTGATTTTTTTGTTCATGTCTATTGGCTTTGTCACCGTGTTTTTTCTGCTCATCAATGGACACTATTTGCCAGAACGCTCTGCGGTGAACTCTGTCGCTGGAACTTTGGCTCCACATTCTTCATCTCACATCATGATGCGAGACCACACTTTTGTGAACATTTCGGCTTTTCCAGTCGCTGATGGCATCGTATGGGATGCGGTAAACTTCCAAATTCATGGACCGACCGAAATTATTAATGTACCAAATGTCCTTCGTGTTTCAATGGGTGATGTCGTAAAAGCAATATTCATTCTGACGATTGGGATGTGCATGCAGTTGAAGCATTATTTACTGATTTAAAATATTATGCTGCTTTTAATGCTGAAGATCTGTACATGAATTCTGCAAGTTATGCTGATTTGTAATGTTACCAGCATTGGGGCAACCACTTTCTCCATAAACCCAGTACCCTTCGGGGTCTTTTTAATTACACCCAATGGGAACATTGTCCGACTCCTTTGCCAGGTAGCTCCCAAACTCTTAGAAATAAGTTTACTTATTTTACCGATTTTAATAGATCGAACCCTGGGTCCTATTTCTTTAAATTGAACACTTCATCTACACAGAAAATCATAATGACCCATACCAAATTGCTATATTCAGGCTCCTTTTTAAGCGCCTTAGCTGTGGGTGGGTATGAACATTGGCGTGACACCATTGATTTAAAATCTATTTGGGGCTCCAAAGCATGGCAGGTGCAGGGCACAGAAGCCTTGCACCGTGCTTGCCTCATCCCAGCCCAAATTCTATTTTTAAATCAGACCATCTATCAAACGACATGTTGGGGTTTGGCTACGTCCAAACAATTGAATGCCCCATCTTTTCCTGTCTTGTCTTCCACTCCCAACGAAAGCTTGTATTTTAAAATGTCCCTTACCGAATTGAAGGTTTTGTTTCAGAACAATTCGTTTAATGTCTCTACGTTTGTTCAGTCACCCTGGTTGGCTTGGCCCATTGCATCTAATGCCTGCCAGCTGCGTTTTCATAACACGGATCCTGGCTACAAACAAGTTTCGCCAGATCCAAGGTTTTCTGACTCTCGTACTGTTACAACGTATTCTGTTGGTAAATTGTGTAAACAGTGGTTGCAGCACTCTTCTTTAGATTCTGTTAAACAACATTTATCCCTCCTATCAGGCAACATTGATCTGTCCGACTTTGTTCTGGGGCCTCGTGGGCCTCGACCGAAGAGATTCATTTATGAGACTTACAATGAACTCTGGAAGCTTTCGCAGATTGAAGCTGCTTCCTGTCTTCGGGAAATCGATCAAGCAAATTTAGAAAAAGTGCTTGCTGTTGTTGACAATAGTATTAATACCCTGTCTTCCCGCATTCACACATTAGAGAATATTATTTCCTCTGTTGTTATTGTTCAAGATGATGTTTCTGTGTTGTATCATGGTCAAAATCAATTGCGTTCAGTAATGCAGTTTGCATGGACTTTGCAAACACTTAAAATGGGGAGAGTTCCTTGGCAATTTTTGAACACCTCTGCCATATTCTTACCTTTTTAATTTAACTGAGAAGCAGCGGTTCATGTCCATGAAGGATGCAGCATACACTCTGTTACACATCGAAAAGATAGAGCCCTTACCATTCACTGTTGCGGAATTGGATTCTGTTGTGTGGCTAGTACACGGGGTTATCGCTTTGCCTTTTTCATTGTTTGAATTTAGTTCGTGCATGAAGCATTATCCTGTAGGCCGTTTCCAGCCTTTGGGCAGTGCCTTCCTGCATGAACTTTGGTCCCTGCCTTTCATGTTTAAATGCCTTAGAGAAGGAAGGGAGGTTTTTCTCACGGGGGAGTCATGCGATTCAACTGTGGGTCATTCCCTTGTTTGCAAACACATTCAATTGCACGGGGCTTGTAACGTTTCGGCTCCGAATCTTGCTGGTGTATTGAAGGGCATTCCTGCTCCTGCTATTTCTCCTACTTTCACTGTGCTTGAAAATGGTAGCTATCTGCTTTTGAATAACCAAGACTGCTGTGGCATGCTGGCCGGCATACCCTATATTGTTACAGTTTCACACAGGGTTGTCTGCTGCAAAAATGTGCTTTTTCCTCCCCCGCACGACATCATAGATAGTTCCGTTTGGCCTTCCATTCCTACTCTGAGGGCGGATTTCAATAAATTGAGCAGAATAAAGGCACTATTATTGAACCAGGAGGTTATGCTCACGTCCGCCCGGGAGATATTCATTCTCCAGGTGGCGAGTACCCACAGTGAAATACAGGCCCTTTTGAACACTAACCTCCCACAACATTTCGGTGAACTGATTCACCGTGTTTTTAATGCATCGCGCACTGAAGGTCTGGTGCACTTTTTTAAAGTTGTGGGCTCTGGCCTTGTGACCTCTTTTCAGACTATTTTTGGTGTAATACCAGCTTTTATTCATTCTATTTTTTCCAGCGTCTTTGGTGGCTTTCCATTGATCCTCGCCTTAGCGGCTGGTATACTGCTTTTGGTCTGTTTACTACGCAATGGCTGCACCTCCTTGGGCCCTTTTCGACCCAGGTCGTCTCCAGATGCTCCGTGAGCGCATACTCGCTGGTTTCGGCATCCTGCCATTGGCGACGCTCAGTGTGTCCTATAGACTTTCTTTTCGCTTTGCGTATTTCACTTGCGTGCAACCTGTGATGTCTTGCATCAGATGTCCTTTCTCGTGGTCCTTGGATTATTACCTCTCCAAAACGTCTCTGTCTGGACCGGATTTTGTCCTGCTGGTGGGTCCCTTAGAGGCCCATGAACGGGACTGTTCCGGTGCAGGCTACATGGCGCGTGCGGCTGCACTGGGGATTTTGGCACAATGGGATATCTGGGCGGCTGCTCAGAATCTCCTACAACAAAGTTATATTGAGTACCACGCAAGTTGTCCCGCAATGCTGTTCGCTGCTCCCTCTTGCGAGGAACATGACTGCAGCTTTGATTTACTGGACTGGATGGCGTCGTTTTTTTCCGACGATTCCAATGATGTCCTCTTGGAAGGTGTGGCGTTTTTCTGCTCTTACACTCTGTTGGATTGACATGGTCTTCGCATTCTACGACCTGCATCGCTGGATTTTTTTGACCTCTGCACTTGTTTTTTCATCTCCCCTTCGTTGTCCTTCATGGGTGCCGCTCCGCAACGGACGTTTCTGTTCTGCTCCATCTATTTGAACTCTGTCATCGTCTTGACCGATGGACTGCCCAGGGGAGGGTGTTGTGTGGTTTGTGGCCTCCTGATCTGCCTTGCTACGTTGACTTAGGCCTGGCTGCAATGATGCCTTTTTGCGCACGTTACTTTGTGCCGTTGTTTTTCCAGCCTTTGCTTCTGCCAGGCTATTTTAGCACTGTCTGCATTTCTGTCTTTCACCTTTTCTCCTGTTCCCTTTGGGCTACGTCTGCACACCATGTACAAGGTCGAAAAACAACGTCCCTTGTTCCTGCTGATCTGGCCAGTCCCTCGTGTGCTTTTAATATTGTGATTTTCACTGTTAGAGACACTTGGAGACAAACCTTTCCAGAGAGAAGAGCTATGCTTGTCTGATGATGTAAACCTCGCATCTAGATATTGAAGTATGGGGGTTCGCTCGACAAAGCCCAGAGGTCTTCTGTTTTTATAATAAACTAGCAACTAGCAAGGGGAGGGTGGTATTGTCATTTAGCCATATATCCACTTCTTTATGAAATGCTTTCCCCGTTTGTATTCTATGGAGTTGTAACTATGCTGCTTATATTATCCTTATGCATTATGCTGATAGTACTGGCACGTGTACTGTATCTTCGAGCACGGTAGTTGAAATAAACATTTTAAACTATACAGTGTCTCTTCTTACGCACGTTGTGGACAGGTATGAGTGAGTTATGAAAGGGTGTTCTTGCTACTGCGAGTCCTGAGAGAGAGAGATACTGTGTTCTGGGTTGTCTAATCATTGGTAGCATTGTTGCTAATGAGATGCTACAGCTAGTCGGGTTGGGGTTTTAGGTGCTAAGGTTTATGGTTGGCTCACCACTATATTCCGAGGTCCTATTATCCTGTGCATAGCTCTGTGTATGTGCAGAATCCCTACAACACCTCATTCTGCCGCCATTTTGTGAAGCGCTGTGGTTCTCCTCAGGCCGCTTCTCTCGCCCCTTGCTGCGGACAATCCACGGCTCCTCGGGGCTCGCCTCAGCATTCCTGTGGTTCTGCCAACCCTTACACAGCTGAGGCCCGGGTCGGAGGCGAAGTCAGTACCCTATGCAGGTGCGATTTCATGGGGCCTGGAACGGAGCCGATCGGAGTCACATCCGAGCGGCCATGATGGCTGGCCACGCCCCCGAAGAGGCGCATCTTTGGACAAACACTGTTTAGCACGTACCACATCTGGCCCCAATGTCACATAAACACCTGCTGGAGAACAATAAATAGTAGCATGCAATTTCTTCAACAAATCCAAACCCATCAAATTTTCACCACAATTAGATGTTAGCAAGAATGGTGAATCTACAGTGAAAGGACCAATGGTCAATGCAAGGGGTCTTGAAATGAGGCTTAGAACCGGTACACCAGAAAAACCTACTGAAACGTTATTATGGCCAGACAGAGCCGCCCCAGGGACCATATTTCGAGAAACAGAACTTTTTGTCGCACCTGTGTCCACCAAAAATTCCCTAGTCGAACCTTGCAGTTCCGCTGTTACATAAGGACCACGCTGGTCTACAGGTATCGGAACTTGTCCCCCACTCTGTCCCTGGCTGTCTTAGCTATAAGACATCCCCGTCACTTCCTCCATATCATAATCATCATGATTGTACTGTCCATCCCTAGGGTCATCAAAATAATTATTATCAGAACGACCCTGTGAGGCTGCAGCGTTCTGAGCCCTATCAGCCCCACCAACTCCACGACCTCGTCAATGAGAACCTCGTCCTCTGGGGACCGCCACCTTCTGCGAAAGCACAGGACACTCGCTATGCCAGTGACCCTCCTCCTTACAGTACGCGCATTGATTTGGCCCCAAAGGCATCTCATTCGGCTGCCCTCTGGTGCGTTGAAGCTGTCGGGCAGGACCACCACGTCCTCTGCCATTTCCTCTAAAAGCCTGTTGCAACAGCACCTTGGTCTTCGAATCCTTATGCTTTTTCTCAGTCCTCTCCTTTTCCTCGTTATCCCTATGCTCATAATACTGTGCCATATTCAAGATAACAGAAGGGGAAGAGGTGGACCAGGTGCTTTCGGAAGCCTGCAATCGAGTTGCAATCTCAGGAAGCAAATTGGAAACGAATCTATTAACAAACAACCGAACACCTCCCTCAATAGACAAATCCTGCCCACTGTAATCCAGAAATACATCCTCGAACCGAGTGAAAAAATCAGACACACTCTCTTCTTTCTTTTGTCGGCAAGCCGTTAACTTGTCCCTATCAACTTTCCTCGGCGGAATAAGAGAATGCATATACGGGATGATGCGGCCTGGCAAAGCAAGTATCTCTGCTGTGGGCTTATCACCTGGCTTCCTTTCCTGATCCCATACTTTAATTTGGTCCCATGTAGCCCCCCAACTCCGCAACATGATATTGAGTATGAACCTGTCTCCAAATATCAACCGGAACAAGGAGACCAAAAAACATTTCAATATCAGCAAGAGTCATTACAGTGGAAGAGGCAGCTTCAGTCCATTCTTTATAATATGCTGTTGGATTTTTCCTAAAATCAGGCAAATGAGTTTTAAGAGACAAAACTTCACTCCGTTTCCACGGAGTATAAACCTATTGTTCTTGAAAACGGGCTGCCACACCCGCACGAGTGACATTCCCTCGCCTGTCTGTTAACTCCGGTATCTCTGGGTGATAGATAGGATGAACCTCTCATCGGAAACTGGAACACCGTGGTGGGACTCTTCTCAAGTAGCCTACCCCTGTAAGCAATCAATGTTGTAACACTACCAAAAACTTGACCAGGCTCCGTATTACTAACATATACACAATCTTTAATGTCATATGAAACCTGTGGTGCAGTATCCTTGAAACATTGCTCCCAAAGATTAATCAGCGTAGCAGACATATGCTTAAGGGCATGCTGTTGTACAAAGGGCTCATAATCTTTCATCACACTCCAAACGTCCCCACTGCGCAGCCGGATTAGCCACTACCTGTTTTTCTTCATCCCCCACTTCAGACCGCACATACGGACCCATTTGTTCTTTAAACTTTGTCCAATCTCCCTCCCCAGACCCGCGCACTGGTGTCCCAACACCCAAAGAAACCAGAGGATGAAAAACCAGAGAAGGAGAAGCAACAGAAGTGCCAGGTACAATTGTCGCTGGCGAATGCACCGCAGGAGAAAGAGCTGGAGACAGGGATGCCAAAACAATAGGTGTGAGAGGGGTGCTAACGGTCACAGTTGCCACGGATGGCGAAGGCAAAGGAGGAGGGGGAGCTGAAGCCACAGCCGTAGAGACAACAGCAATAGATACAGGGATAGTGGAAACAGCTGTAACAGGCGGCTGTGCTGGCACAGAAATAGTGGGATATATCCTTAGCGGGGCATATGGGGGTCGATTATCTAATAACTCTTCCACAAAAGTATCGTCTTCCTCCTTAGCTATATAAGACTTATCAATTTGCAACCAAAATCTCCTGTCTTCATGCTCAACTCCTAACTCCTGTTTCTCTTTATCGTGTGCTACAGCTTTCTGCGTCAATGTTTGCGTTCTCCCCTTTCGTGCGTCCCTCTCCATCTTTAATCGCCTTTGTCTGGCCTCCTTCTGCCAAGTTCTGTGGGAATCGAACATTGAATGCCTACTTCTTTTTTTAAACAACTGCTCTTGCAAAAACCCAATCTTTTGCTCATCAAAAGTGCCCGTCAAAGGCCACTGCAACTCGGCATTGTCCCTCGTATATTGGTGCCATAACGTACTAAACATAATAGGGCTAAGACCATGTTTCACATAAATATCAAAATTTGGAGTGCGTTCTGGAGGCGCTGACTGACTTTTCTCCAATCGAGCATCAGCAGAGCAACAACGACAACACAAGGAAAACAACTTACTAGCACTAGGCATTTTCAAAAGAAAACAAGTTCACTATTCTATGCCTCGCAAAACAATTGCAATTGTTTTTATCCCAAAGACGGCCTCTAGGCCGTACCAAATACAAACCAAAATAATACCATATCCACAAAGAACCAAAACAAATTCACCTGATATATGCAGGTCAAACAAATTTATTCTCCACTGCCGACTCTTCGGACCAACCGGTCAGATCCAAGGGTTTCGCCGTTCAGGTCTCCAGTCGGGATGACCACTGGGCGAGGCACCGTCCGGCGGGAGTGAAGGGGCAGCTGCGAGTATCAGGAACTCTTTCGTGCAGGGATTCCTGATCTTTCCGTCCGACCCAACGATAGCCTCGACCTCCCCCCCCCGTCCATGGAAGGGGATGGGTCACTCACCCGAAGGAGTCCTTGTTCGGGCGCCAACTGAAGGAAGTGGCCCGATTAGGGTCACCCGGGTCACTCACGACCACCTCTCAGCCTTCCATACAAATGCATAGTCGGTCAGACAGAGAGTACAAACCAATATATTTATTCAGATACACTCGAGCAGAGCCCAGCATGCCCATTCTCTTTGGAATGCTGCAGAGGGACTGACATCAGCAAGCATAACGATACATTAGGTACATTTTGAAACCAATGAAAGCACGCCCACCATGGAATGCAGCTGGACAGTAAATTACAAAGGAGCAAGTTTCAATTCTGAGGCCGGGCACACCTTATCTAGCTGTCAAGGTCACTCTGCCTGTGCCTGCCACTAGACGAGTGGGAGAAGGCTTACATCTAAAGGAAAGGTATGCACTAATAAGAACAGTGCATTCATTAGTGTAGCAAAACTCAGCTCTAAAGAAACATAACTTAGAGAAGGCGGTTTCTCAGAAATGGCAAAGGATTTGGTTTCGATCATAATACAGATGGCGCCTGTACTCAAAATGGCGCCGCGAATGATAACTTACGTAAAACAATGCGAAAGCATGATTTTTATTCCAACATCTTCCACATGCAGCCTTTTCTTCTCACAGTATTTGCAGGATCTGAAGAGGCCAGTTTTAGAAGATTCAGACATTGTATAGATATAGAATCTTGAGAAGAATTCTGAAGAGAAAAACTGAACAGAGCTCAGGGAGACTCCCTTCACACGACGTGTGGTGGAAAATCTGAGGGACTCAGCCTCTGTTTGGAGTGTTCAAGAGGGTGCTGTCGCCTAATTGGTTGCAGTTCAAGTTTGGTCCTTTCTTAATAAGGACATACATAGGCTATTAATGTTACTGTACATTACCATTATGGTCTATAGTACAATTGCATTCTGCTTTCTATGATACGGTGGGACTCCCACTTCGATGACAGGGAATGATTCAAGCATGTGAATCTATTTAAGATCCAATACTGGATAACAGGTATTTTGGTAGGGCTCCGTGTTGTACGAGTCTGAGTACCTGGGCTCAGTGAAATCCATTTTGGATGCCCCTGGTTTAGAATTGCACAAGATGAAGGATGAGGACAGCTTTCCAAGACAGAGAAAGTGTGTTTCTTGCATTCTTGTGGATGGAAGCTGGAAACCCACACACTAAAGTGAAGGAGAATGGACATAGGGCTTATCTTAGAAATTCAGTGAGGGCCTTGTTAGAAAAGAGCTGCTGATTAGTTCTTCCTGGGCTTTGCCATTTGGTAGATGGTAGGGTTGAGGGTATGGACTGTGGTATAGATTGTTCAAGGGCAGGACATTTCTAGACAGGGCCTGCCCTTTTATTGGTCTCTGATTACTGTGTCATGAAGGCTGATGACCAATTCCTGTTTGGAGCCAGTACCACTGCTACCTGCTGTGAGAACCATCACATTGCACAAAGGATGTGTCTGTGTAGCAGCCTGAAAATTACATTTGTAAGAGAACCAACCCAAACTAATTCTGAAGCAGTAAACAATGGATTCAGTTTTCTGTCTGGAAAGTGTGTATAAAAATATGATCCAAAGCACCTCACTTCGTTCCATTCCCAAGTTCTTCTTGACAAAAAGGAATCCAAAGAGTACTATAAGGTCTTGTGTGCAGCCAGAGCTGGTGTCTGACTGCCTGACAGCCAGTCTCCCAGGGGTGAAGGAGAGTATGCACTTTCTGCCCGAGGCAGTGCTTAATTTGAGTCGGTGGTTTCCAGTGCTTCGCAGCGGCACTTAATTGTGAACACCGGTGCTTATGACAGTCTGCCACAAGGTGGTGCTGTCTGGCTAATTTAGAGATTACCACAGCAACAATTAACTATTAATTCAATGTACATTAAAATGACTGTTACCTGCTGATCAAGCCATTAATATAGCTTTGGGGGCCTGAAATAGTCCTAATTGTCACACTTGTAGGAGTGTAATGGTTAGTAGCTGTGTTGTTACTAACATTGGCAGTATAGCAGAGGCAATGTGTAGTGCAAGCTGCAGTGGCCTCCTGACGAGAGTCCTGGCACTTATATTTTTTCCAAACTAAGCACTGGCTGAAGGGTGTACCTCAAGTGCCTAGAAGTGCATATAAACTTTCTTACATACTGTGAGAAGGAAGGAGCATGCCTGGCCTTGCAGGAGAACAGGTTATCGAGGTGGGGAAGCCCAATGTGTTCCTGGCATAAGGAGCATTCATAAAGTGAAACCAGAAATGACCCATGCTGTAAAGAGGCACCCCTGCCATCCCTGTGCAGTTCCCATGTGATCTGCATTAGGACTTTTGAAAATCTAGTACCACTGTGTTTCCTGGCATATGGCTATGGGCTCGAAAGACTGATGTACTGCTGCCGATGTCAGAGAGTGCTATGGTTGATACCATGTTTTCTCCTCCACATAGATTCGACTTGCTCGCACTCTTTTCGTCCTGATGATGATCTCACAATTATGAGATCGAAACGCCGTCGACCCTTTACAACCAAAACTCCTTCACTGCATTAATTTAATTTGGAGTTTTGTTTAAATGTTAAAGTACTTTCTTTACATAAAAGATGAGCACTGGACAGGACAATTTGTTATTGTGTCTTTTGATTTCTGAGCTCTTGACCTCCGCATAACCTCCCTGAGAAGCCTGTAACTTTTGGCCTTCGCTGCCCTTAGAGCCAAGTATAGAAAGGGCATCATAGCAGCCCTTACATTTATCTCCCCATTTTCGCTCAAGATGGCGCAGGTAAAATTCTTGGGAAAGTTGTATTAAATCGACTCCAAGGTTCGGTGGATAAAGAAAACATCTCAACTGAGTTACAGGCTGGCTTCAGGTCTAGGGTAGGAACAATTGACCAAATTATTTGGCTATATTTGATATGCCATACATACATTGAAATAAAAAAAACATCATAATACTTGGGGGCAGATCTACAAGCCCCTTGCGTGACGTTTGCGCCACCGTTGCGTCACTTTTGTGACGCAGCCGTGGGGTAAATGTTACGGCCCATTTACAACGTGACGCATCTAGGGAGATGCGTCACGTTGTAAAGCCCTGCGTCACATTATACCTGCGTCAGGTATAATGTATGCAGTGTAGGCGTTCCCACGCAAAAAGCTATGTAGAACTACGCATTGAAATCTACAAGATTTCACTGCGTCACTCTACGAGTTCACTGCGTCAAAATCCCTACGCCTGCTCAGACCAGGCGTAAGGAATAACGCAGGGCTTTTTGAATGGGACTCACCCATCTATTGTGGCGCATTGCTGGAGTTGCGTCACTTTCATGAGCAACTCCAGCAATTGCGTCACTTTTGCGCCAGCAGATGCGTCAGAATTTCTGACTCATCTGTTAATCCTTGCGCCATGGAGCACTGTATTGTAAATACAGCGCATCCATAGTGGCGCAAGGACATTTGGCGCTGACGCAAGGAAACTGACGCAACTATGCAGATGCGTCAGTTCCTTGTAAATCTGCCTCTTAATATTTATTGACCTGAAATCGGCCGGCCAATGCTATGGGAAACATTGCCTATGCAGGGAGTAGAGGATTCTATCCTACGTATCGTAATGGCCCTATATACAGGCAACACGGCTAAGGTTAGGTATGAAACAGCTGTTAAATGTAGCGAAACATGTCCGGTAGAAAAAGGCTTTCAACAGGGTTGTGTGTTAGCACCTCTACTCTTTAGTCTCTTTCTAAATGATATAGTTGACCTCCTATTGGAGAATCCTATTGATGTCCCTATGATAGCTGGCAAGTAAGTTCAGGTCCTCCAATGGGGGGGCCTACAGGCAGATCCATGTAAGGTTGGGTATGACACCTCTGATCTTGTGAAAGATCGGTATTACAAGATTAGGTGGGTATCAAAGTTAGCTACGCTAAAACCAGGCAGTATAGTGGGCCATTACTTTGTGAGTAGAGTAGATCCCGGTTGGAGGTCCTATCTAGACCAGATCTATCCAGAACTGAAGCGTACACTATATCAATTTCAGATTGGGCATTTACCTTGTTAGATGTGTAAGACTTCAGTGAGCAAGCAAATATTTTGATTGTATGTATGGGGCAAAAGATAACATTTTGCACTTTTTGCTTTTTTGCACAGAATGTATTATTCCTCGTAAAAGATGGTTGCTGCCCCTGTTTAGGTACTACGATGTTGGCTACGTTGACACTGCCCTAGTTTTCAGTCTTAGGATGGATAATGACATATTTTTTTAATCTGCATCATATCTCTGGACAGCCTGGCCACGCGTAAGAGAGGTTTTTAACTAGCCTCACAGTAATGCATAGCATTATGTGGAGCCATGAGATGAATTTGAGACATTTGACTTTTAGATGTTATACCTGATGAGTCGCGATTTATATACTGTATTATTATCTGTACCTCAATATTTTAATGTACATAGGATCTGTGTATTGCAACTAAGGATTGCAAGTTCGTTAAAAGTCTATTTCATCGTCACTATTATTCAACCTGCACTTTATCTGACATATGCACCTTACAGTATTAGTATCTGCACTCTGTTTTGTTCTACATAGGATTTGTAGGCTGTTAACAATTTTAGACTATTATTAACATTATTAGGATCTGATCTGAACGAGATTCGGCATATGCACCTTGCAGAATTTTATTTTAATTAATAACTAGTATGTACTGTAATTAGGGTAGAAGGGTACACGCTGCTGCAGGGAACGTGCAATGCCAAGTTGGATGAGGAAAGTTTAATAGTAGAGTGCGACAATGCCATATCTTGTCTTTAGAGGTAGGTTGCTATTATTTTTAAATGTTTTTAACTGGAAGGGTATATTTCTGTTCAGAACTTAGCCTTTAACTGAAATTTATACAGAATGGTATTATTGATTCATCTAATTTTAATGTGTAAAGTTTCATGTGTGTTATTGTATGGCTCAGTGCTGATACAATAAAGAATATTGATATAAGTACATTTGTCTTCTCTCCACAATTTCGCAGATTCTGCCTTCTGATTTGCAAGTGTGAAAAGATGTACTGCTGCAGAACTTTTTCTATAATGAATGACTGGTGCGTAATGTCTGTGCCCTAACTAAAATGTCTTATTTCTCCATCAGGATGACAACGCATTTATCGAAATATCTCTAAAGCTGGCCAGCATCTACGCTGTTCAGAACCGGTGCGTAACCCTAATAATATTAATAGTAATAATAATTGCAATACAAAAATATAATGATGCTCTTTATTGACCTCGAATATGTGAGCTGCAGGTCACAGCGAGAGGTATGGAATTCCTAATCGGCATGGATTCATATTGCCCAACCTAGGAGATATTGTTTGTGGCCAACAAGAATTAGTCATCTTGTTTATTTTGTGAACCCTACAAGAGACAGTATCTGTCCAATGCAACCCTGCAGCATTGCTATCAGTTCGCAGGGACATTTTAAGATGAAGTCAGATAGGAGGCCTCTATTGCAAAAGCAGGATACTTAATATTTATATATTGAGATGGTGTTCCAATTCATGTATATGGCTCACTTATGTAAAAACGCTTATATTTGGGCGAGTGGTTTAAGGAAATAAACGTGACCTCTACGCTCACCCTGCATTACTGACACTATGATTTCCAAGTAAAATGTGTAAAACATTTGCAGAATGTAACATTTTGTGGTTACTACTAATGCATGCTAAATGCTCCCTGATTTTATACAGGTACATGCAATATCGTACATCCCACTTCAAACCCTATAATGCAGTGCCTTTCTATCTCGTTGAAAACCGTCAAGACGAAAAGCCAGACCTGCATTTCTGCTGCAATTTTAGTTACCAAAGTATTTTTAAAGTGACTAGTTCCTGGCAAACCCCACTTTTCATAGCAATAAACCAGTTTTTCTTGAAAACTCTACAGTTCCTCGTACAATTAAAACCCTGGCATACTCAAAGACTGTCATCATAATATATTAATTCATCAGATGACCGTAAATGAGGCAAGTGGATTGTTTTTTACAGGACAAATAGATAGGTTTTTTTTCAGTGTTATATAACATGAACTTGGCCCAAGGCATTGGAGCATTTTACATAAGAACCAGATGTATACTTTTCTGTAGGCAATGGAGTTTAAGTGATTTGCCCAGAATCACAGGATATTGAGCCAAGGCTGGGATTCGAGCCTGGTTTCCCAGGTCCAGAGTCAGCCGTTCTAGCTGCTAGCCCACATATCCTCCCAGAGATGCCATAAAGGAGGCTACATCCCTCCTACTATATAGCATCTCCTCCCTTTGACAAGTAGGTTTTTAGAAATCGCAACACTCCTACATAGCAAATAACAGATGTGAGCTTTAACTCACCGAGCCATGTTGCTGGGTAGTTGTGTTTGGATCGGGTTGGCATCGTTGTTTGAAAAGTGCCTCGTAGAGTATGTATATGGTATTTCTATAGCCTGAACTTACCCAAAATGCAGCATAGTGCTAACAGGGTCAAAGATGAGCATAAAGACAACGAACAATAGGAGAGGTTGGTAGGTTGTGGATGGTTATACCCTAGTGTTCTTTAAAGAGGCAAGTTTTAAACTCTTGAATAAATTGGAGTAGTGTGTGAGTGTTCCTGATGGATATGGGGATGTTTCAGATCTTGAGTGCCTAGGTTGACAAGGCTTGCTGTCTTGTTTTTTCCTTTTTCACGCTTCTTAGTCTGCAATCTGATGGTGCCCTGGCTGCAGGTGTGCTGAGAACCTGTAAGATAGGTGGCGGTGTTGGTTGTGACGGCTTTATAAATGATGCAACTGGTTTTGAAGATGGTGTGGGCAGGGGGGAGGGGGTGGCAAATAACCACAATATATTTTTCTGTCCCAAATGCCGAGTTCTCAGATTAACTTGTTTCCATATCAAGCAGTACATATAACACTGTTACATTGCTGGTGGGCCAGGTTTTATCCCATGTTCCTTATCTTGATTTCCTTGAAATATAAATGTTGTTTTGTTACTGAAAAGCTTTCTATTCCCTGTCCTTAGGGGTACAAGATAGCCCCTCTGGTAGCGGGAACAATGTGTGCATCTCTCTAGCACTCTCCTTTGCTTTCAGTTTCACCTGGCCCATCTGAGTTGCATATAGACTTGGGTTCCCGTTTAGAGCCATGGGAAGAGGCGACCACCTCTCTCCCAACACCGACCAATTAACCCCTCCCCCCACTGGCATGCAGAAAAGAGGTTCATTCACTGGAACTACTTAAAGCCACTGCTCATCTCTGCTTGCCATCTCTTTCTTGTAGGCACACCCTGGCATTTGCTGGTTATGAATTTTGCATTTTGACTTTGGAGGAGAAAACGGAGAAGCAGAAGGAATTGCAAGAAGATGAGCTCACAGGTGAGCACCAAGAAAGTCATTATAACTTTTCAAAAGAATATCCAAATCAAAACCAAGAGAGCTGTGCCTTTCAGGTTAGCAATAAAAGAAGAAAAACATGTAGGTGGTTATCTGCATAGCCTGATAACATATACATTGTCACATTGGGCACCATCCTTTGACAAAAGACACTGCGTTTCACAAGGGATTCCCAAACCATCGAGAAATAAATGCCAAGCACTCTGTCAGAGCTGACATGACTGTTTATGTCAGTGCCTAAAAGAAATTACATGCAGTGAGTAGCGGCAAAGCTACTTCAATGAGAGGTACACTGGCAAAGGAAAAGAGACAAAAGGGAGGGAAGTTGAGACCGTACATCAATGGGGCGAGAAAGACAAGGAGCACAGATGGGCAAATTGCTGATAGAGGAAGTCTGGCATAAATAGAACGTGAAAGAAAAAGGTGACGTTTTGACCAAATTTACTCAGTAAATACGCTTTCAAATTGACTTATTTTTGACAGGTGACTGGTGCAGTCTCATTGTTCTCTAGTGTACACTTTTTTGCATAACCTATTTCTCTGTGGATGAATCTAAACCATCCTTCTATGGATTTGCAAATTTCTGTCATGTGTTGGTCACTATCTGGCAGTATGACACTGCATTAGGGGCTTGCTGTTTACATCTGAGTGTGACTTGAATGGAACTCGTTTGAATTCAGACATGGCCATCTCCACCACTCACCCTTCTAAATTTGATACATTTAGCACCTTTATATTGCTAACAGTACCATCTGCAATTTACAACACTTACAATGGTCTATCTGTTGCGAAAAGTGCTATATCAGATCATGTTTTTATTATTGGACTTATATGCTCGAAATGCAATATTTTGCATTCCTTTTCTGGAAATACCATTAACACAGAACCCACTCAGCTCTAAGGTCACTAGGTCATTTGCTACAAAACGGCTTGTGAAAGGCTGCCTGGCTAGAACAAAGCCCCTGGGCTGCAGGCTGCTTACCAACTATGTGCCCATTTATATTGTGTTTAGAAGAAATGATATGAATTGGTCTTAATCAGTCTGAATTTTATTGGTTTCACCCTTAACTGTGAATGCTATAGTTATGTATGATCGATCATGCTAAACTAGAAAGTTTTTATTTGTAGTTCTGCTATCATAAGAATAGTTTTAATATGAAGTAGGAAATGTATTAAAGGCACGTAGTACTTTGTTTTGACTACTTTCCACAAATTAGACATTCGTGGTTATAACATTGTTTGCTGGTATACTTTAAATGCAATTATACTAAACTGGAACAACAAGGTCCATGCTATGCAATACCTGAATATTGAAGCACTTTTTTCTAACACTTAACTGGGCAAAGTTATCTGGATTATATTCAATAGTTGGTGGTTTACAGTTACTGATCATTATTATATGACATACGACTCAGGTTAACAATTTCTCCACTGAGGTCTAACGAAGTAATCCTGGGGATGCCAGCTGATTGAAGACGGATTTAATGATGTTATTTATTGATGTTTTATCTGGTGATCATATTGTGATGTATTGTAAGTTTTAATTAACTAAACATTAAAGTCTTATCTTACCACCAACTAGCAGCAGGCAAGGTACCTTTTTTAGGTCGAGCCTAGGCAGCGCGCATGCACGGTCTTCGAGACGTGGTATTAAGTCTATGGGCTTTAAACACGCCCAGCGCTTATCATTGTTTCTATCGTCTGCCTTTAGAAAGTCATTTGTTTTCGTTGGTGAATTGTATACATTTGTCCCACCTTTTGGCTGTTTTGTTACACCCAGGAGACTGTCCCTGTTACATGAATCCTTAAACTATCAGCCATATGTTTAGTTTTGGCACACCACTACTTCTTTCCACTCGCTTGGGCTTTGTTTCCTCTACGTGTTCACTGGAAAGAAGTTCAACCATTGCGTAGTACGATCGGCATTTGTAGTTTTTGTAATTTTGTTCAGTTTCACTATTGTTTAATTGTATTTGTTCCGATAGGCATGTTTTTTGTAGGCACGGAGAGAGCCAATGCCAAGACTCAAACCCGGTTCCCCAGTCCCAAAGTCAACAGCTCTATATGTTACACCCCATCGTCTCACTTGAAAAGCACTGTGTACGTTATTAGTCCCGTGGCTCTCAGCGACTGCATTTTTAGTGTTGCAGGCAGACAATAAATCTAATTCTGCTCATATATGCGCATATTATTATACTTTAGATTGTCATAATAGCTGACATTGCACAGAAAACTGACATTTTCAGCCATAATTCCAACTTGCTGTGCTGTAATATGGAGGACCTTTATTTACTGTCTTGCTAAAAAAACTATTCTCAATGGGTAAACCATTCACCCGTGACCCCAGCGAGCCCTGCATGCAGCGCCAGCCCCCAAACTCTAGGCCACATTTTCCACAGCCCTCTCCTTTGTTGTCAGCCCCCTTGATAGATGGGGGGCAGTAAAACTCGGCAGGACAAAAAGCTGTGCCCTCCATTTGTGTTAACATGCTTGAAAGCGCTTGGAACGGCAGTTTTGCACGCAGGACCGGAGAAGCCACTATCTGTCCTGGCTGTATTTGTGAATGACTGCAAGATTAATTGCTTTGAAAGTGAGTCAGCGCTGGAAAGGACCCTCAGATGGGAGAGATGCTCTTTACATATGAAACGACCAGAATCAAAGGTGAGGCCAAACATGTGGAAAACAACATGTGTGTTCCTAGTCGAGTAACTGAAGTTAAAAAAAAAAAGTTTTTCTGTTACATACACTTGTGTGCTGCACAAAGTCCATAAATATCCTGAGAATCAAATCAAAAATGAAAATTAAAACCAGTGTACACGCCATTTTATTCCTCTGGATCTGTTATTTTATTTTGTTTTTGTGTAGAACTGTTTATATTAAGCTTCATCATACGTTGTCACAATTCTGATGGCATAAAGCTGAAGTGTTTTTTCCAAGATGTGTACAAGGTAAACAAAACATTTAGGAAATTCCATGACACAGGGGACTCGACGGAATAGTAGGGGCATAGTAAGCGTCTCATTGTGGCTCTATCAGCATGCACACTGATGAGCAGAGTGAGTTTGTAGTATTTTTGTGAACGTTATACTTTTCACTAAACTATGGTCTTTGTGATTTATGATGCAAAACTTATACCATCATGAGAATTTCACATCAGACAATCGTGCAGTCGGACTAGTGATCCTTTCTTTATGTTTACTTATAAAGAATAAAAAAGTTTGTTATAATGTGGTGGTCTCAGTTCAGTGCGAGGTTTTTTTGACTGCTGTGCAAGGGTCATTGTGGACATGGTGGATGGCGAGGGGTAAGGTATAAATGTGTCTAACTGTTGCGGATTTCGCTGAGGAATGTTGGTTTCACTAGAGGGACAGATCTATAACCGCAGACAGTATGGGTGAATTTTGAAGTACTCTTTGGGGTCCACAATTCTCCCTCTTCCTTTCTAGTCTCTTGACCTCTGCCCCCTCACTGCACCTAGCTGCCTTTTATTCCCCTCTGAATTCCATTCTTATCACTCTAATTTTTCAAACATTAAGAATTATCCAAATCGTCACAATTAAACAAAGAGAGTATTTTCTTGCGCTCCCCCTTATCTTCTCATTCTCCTGCCCTGCAGCAGTCTATATTTTACATCTATTGTTAAGATCTGTTGTGACACCTCACCTATTAATCATTTTTGTTATTAACTATGGCAGTTGGAATACGATTATGCAGCACTTTAAATGCTCTTGGAATATCACCAATCCCAAAAATCCGCACCAGTGAAATGTCAAATAGACATAATTTCTAATAACACCTTTTTGGCTGGTGCTACCATCTCACCACACCACGTTCTAGTCCGGTTTACTTTCTATTCTGCAGAGTTCTGGTACACGTAATGCAATCGGTTAAGCATTCCATCCCATAATGTTTGTGTAAGTTATCATCTCTTTAGCTGCTGCGAAACACTTACCTATATTATGGTCCGCCAGATCAGTGTTAGGATAATTTGAATATTGAATGCCAGTTCATAAAGTGCATACAAAATTGCTGTCGGCCTCTGAAGCTTAACTCTAAATTGCTTTTGTTCTGTTGCGTGATTTGATGCTGTGTAGTTGTCAACATTAAATGTTAAGGTTTATCCGGAGCATACTGTATAAGTATTTGCTTTTACCTGACAATAGTTAAATAATAAAAAACGTAATGTGCCTGATTGAGTTTGGAGTCTTCTTTGTGCGTTATTAAAGCTATAAGACCCATTGAGACTTGTACAAGCTAAATATCAGCATTACCATATTAAAAAGGTGTCTGTCAGCACCCCCAGATGTAATCTTTTCAGGGAGGCAGGAATGTGTGCTGTCTGAACCCACCCACCTCAGATTTGGAGTGATGCCTTTCTCTACCCAGGATGTGGCGTTACAGTCAGAGCTGCTAACTGGGGAAACAGGTTCGAGTCTCGGCGTCGGCTTAACATCCTGCAAATCACTTAATCGCCCCGTCCCTATAAACAATTGTGTGTGACCTTGTGTAATGGAACTGGTGCTGTTGTAAAGTGATCCAATAACCTTACGATCGAGTTTGCGCTAGTTTTCGGTAAAAGTGCACTAAGATGAAAACAAACCTTCGCGTAAAGAAAGACACATTGATACCTATTTATTGACTGATTTGTACAAAGTGAATGCAGAAAACCTGGACGCATTGTGGCTTCCTAGCTTAAATTGTGTTATCAGGCACATTTTTTATTTCACTAAAACTCTTTTTTCTTCATTATCGCGTATCTAAGCACTTCCAGATGTGTAAGTTCAGACTACCAGTTGTACAAAAATAACACTTTAAATAAATACTTCTCAGTGCCGTGCCATAATGTGCCTATTGTTGTCCAAGCTTCCATGTTAATGAACAGTGGATATTATAGCATCCAGGATAATGTGCTGCATGGCTAAATACTTCTAAGGTCCCAAAGGCGAGACCTGTTGGCTGTGCCAATGCTTGTTACTGCATTTGCCACCAGTAGCTTTCGAATCTCATACATAACACCTTAGAAAGCTGCCCTCTGAGTCTTTACCAGGCTCTGTGCTGAAAAGACGCTGTTCATCTCTCAGAGCCACTCCTCTTCCTTTCACATGGTACTCGTAGGGCGATGTTGCCATTGCCACCTGTCTCCACCCAAAAACAAAAGCCGCTGCCACCTGTACCATGAACTGCTTTACAAGCCTGGTGATCAGGGGTAGACAAGGCACCTCCACACACACACTGTGTGGAGCAGTGGGACAGTCTTCCTCCATACACAGTGTGGAGCAGTGGGAGTCTTCCTCCACACACACTGTGTGGAGCATTGGGACAGTCTTCCTCCACACACACTGTGTGGAGTAGTGGGACAGTCTTCCTCCACACACACTGTGTGGAGCAGTGGGACAGTCTTCCTCCACACACACTATGTGGAGCAGTGGGACAGTCTTCCTCCACACACACTATGTGGAGCAGTGGGACAGCCTTCCTCCACACAAACAGCAGGTGCAGAAGCAATGCTGTCCTCCTTTTTTATACATAGAACAGACACATAAAGGGTACCATTAGTAGGCCTGTTGTAGGGTATGTTAAAAATGTGTGCAAATGCTTTTAGTCGATGTATCATTTCGAAATTTGGACTCGTAACACGTATTGAAATGTGCTCTGTTTTCTTTAGTATAACTTGCGGTACACATTTTCTGTAGATGCTAAGGAAATCCTGTTCATGTCAGAAATGCAGCTTTTCGGTATGCCCTGCTTGAAATGTATGTCTACGACTAGGATCTTCCTAAGGCCACAGCTAGGCCTGAATGAACTGTCTGAAGATCTCCAAACAGAGCTGTGTCCACGCACAATGACTCTATTTCACAGGTTGATGTCTCCCGATAATGTATGCATATCTTCAGTCCTGCACCGAAACTCTGCTCTGATACATTTAAGGACTTCGATTTCCTCTCTGACTTCTGCTTGCATTGGGCACCTAGGACACACGTGGCGCAGAAAAATCCAAATGTCAAACAGTGAGCTTAGTAAAAAGAAGGAGGAAAACCGTCACTGTGCTCTGCTGTAGAAAGGAAGCATTGACATTACATCTTACACATCACACAACCTGGCCTGCAACCTGTCATTGAAATTTTGCACCCAAAACGTGAGGCGTAGGGGGTGCTTTGCTATGCAAATGTGCATACCCAAGTTTTGAAAACTCAGGCCTTGATACACAACAAACTCTACTTTAAGCATATTGTTGTTGAGGTGTTTAGTCCTATGTCGGTTGGTTACATCATTATTATATTTGTTTATTTTGTATTTTTACATGAATTTTAAGGCCGTGTTTTAATCAATGTTAGCACGTTATGCTAGTAATGAATGGGACCCCAAACCCCATTAACTCACAAACATGCATCTTCATCTAAAAATATTATTTCTCTTATTTTTATTTTTAAAAAGTCCTAAAACAATTTATGATTTTATTTTTCTTTGAAAATAAACAAGTGCAAATATGTTACAGTATCTTTTTACACTAATCCAATCAGATCGTGGAAAATTACCGTAGCTAGGGCTCTTCCCATTATCCCACTTAATCATTGCCCTTACAGAAACAAATCCCACTACACAAGTGTTTCTTTCTGTATTGGTTCTGAATAACGAAGAATAATGGAAAGACGGGATCTAGATTACATCACTTTTGACAAGGGGGAGGGATGGTGAATGAATGTAAAGTGACTGATGCATTTTCATTCTATTATACATTTGTATAGTTATAAAATATAAAACATATATTTTCATTTAAAGATAGATTTGCCAGCTCATTGGAGGTGAGAATGTCTATTTGTGATCCAAACTCAGTATGAATCATCCTGTGAATAGGAGAGGGTGCCGTGAGAAATTACATGAGTACGTGCTTAAGTTTGAATACTAAAACAAAGTAGCCATTCTAAAAATAATCTAGAGTCCACTGTCCCAAATCGAGGGATTTAGCGGTTCTTGTAATTGTAATTACACAAACTGGTGTCCTCACCCCTAAGCCTCAGACATGACAGGCACACATAGAAAAGACTCTTGTATGGTGATGGGTAGCCTTCCCCTACAGTTGGAGAAAAAAGTGAAAGAAACTGAGATTATCATGTTGGTTGAACAATATTTTCCTTGAGGGGAGCTACTCCTACTGTTACTTCAGTGTAATGTTTTCGGATGAATTATCTTCCACATTTATCACTTTTACCTTTCAAGTTGTAAACTTGTGACATTTGGGACTGTTCATATTTAATAAGCAACATGATTATTGTTTGTTCAGACGTGCGTTGGCTCGTGATTCCAAAATAATCCCAATAATCACAGTGGCACCTCTCAGTACAGTATTGAGTCAACTAAAGAACTAGAGGTGGCTAAGAACACTTTCTGCACATAGTGCTTGGAGCTGGCTGCCCTACATTTACTTATGGGTCTTCAGCCTGCAACAGAAAATCTACTCTGCTTATGTTCTGTATTTGGTGCTCTTCTTTAAGAAAAAGGTGGCTAAAACCCTTAAATTATCTCTCCCCAACCTATTAGGTTAAGTTGAGGGTCACTAATAACACATTAGATAACATAGGCTATACTGGTAAAAAATGTTTCTATATGAAAAGATGGGTTATGGAAGATTCAAAGTTCATTTAAAAACCTGTGGCTTATTTCACTTGGAGAGACACAACTTGGCAACTATGGATCACTGTAAATACTCAAGGGATTATTAAATGCTATGGATGGGAAAGTAGATTGACTTTGCAGATGAAGTATTTCGGAAGCTGTAGAACATGTAATGTGGTCCTTAAGCTACTTTTAATTCAACATGTATGGAAGAGCTCAGACACAATTAATTTATCGTCCGACTTCAGTGGCCAAACCTAACTTTTGACAGCTTGCAAATACGCATTGCCTGAAAAACACACATGCATAGATCCAAATATACATGACCTGCGGGCTTTCTCTGACTGCATGTCATTCAGAAGCAGAACTTTCCTTTTGTATTTTTGCTTGTTTACAGCAGAAGAAAAAGACAACACTCTCCTCTTGTTTGGACTCTGTATGGACTCCTATGCTCGGTACTTGTTGGCCAACAAACATCTTCCACTGGCACAAACCATGTGTGAAAGAGCCCTGAAGATCTGTATGGAGGTGCAGGGGGAGGCACACCCACAGGTGAGTATGTGGCAAATATCCCTTTTTGGTGAGGGTGAAATATCTGCTAGTCATAAGGCTTTTCTGACCCTCTCCCCTTTTAATGAAACCAACTGCTTACTCGGTACAGGAACAAATACCTCCAAGAGGTGATGGGAAAATGCCCAATGAAATTGGGGACTAACTTATACAAGGGAGAGGATAGTAGAATATAGATAATGATTTCACTGACAAGTTGAGTGGTTTGAGAGGAGATCAAGCTGCCCCTCACATTACATCAAGCAGATAGAGGGCGACTCTGCATGTTGTCATCCTCGGACGTCCCTGCTCAGTCCCACATTGCAGGCTGCATACCACTACAGATCTGCATGGCTGTCTGTCATGTCTGACACTGTCAGCTAGTTCTTGCATTTTAGCTAACTCCTCTTTGGATTTTGAGAATCAATAGGAAATAGTGAGCAAGTTGTTGAGTGCAAAGGACTGTGCGTTAAAAACATATTGCAGTCTTGTCAAGCATGTCTTATTACTTTGATCCCTATGTAAGCACAGTGCCAACAGCAAGCTACAACTAACTCATTGTGGAACTGTTTTAATTGTAACTATCTCCCGAGAAAGGAGAAAACTACTTTGGGAAGGTGAGATGCAAAAGGGTACTTGAGGTAACATTGTGTCTGAAAAGCCTCTTGCAAGCAGTTGTCTTTCTAGCAATGCTCTTTCAATGTGGCGGCTGTGTTGTTTCTGCAAAGCTTACCCATTGGATACATGGCACATTTCGTGGCACTCTTTTCACCTTTCCAGACGGTGGTGCTGATGAATGATCTAGCGGCAGTGCTGGATTCCCAGGGACAGCACGATAAGGCCTTGAATCATGTGAAACGGGCATCAGAGTTGGCACGGCAGACCGAGCACCCTGACGAGCATGTGGTGCTCAGCAACCTGGCAGGGATACTCATGCACCAAGGTATTTTTAATTGATTTGATTTTTCATGTACTTTTCTTTCTTTTTGCCTATTTGAAAAAGGTGCGAGATTAGGCTCTATGTCTACTGTAAAACACTGTACCATCTGAAGGTTTTTCCAAACTGCACAGGTAGCTGTAGTTTGAAAAACGCAGTAGAAGGCAGGCATGAAAACACGTGGGAGGCAGTAACGTGGTGTACAGACCCAAAGGGGACCGGTAAGAAAGGTGATGCTGATAAGGCAGGAAGGAGAAAGGTTCAAGGGCAGTTTAAATAAAAGGAGCCAGTTATGCATACAGACATGTATGCAGGCCTCTTGAAAGAACCCATCTGCCCTCACCAGATTAGATTAGTTTATGGTTTTATGTGGTATGGGTAATATTTTGTTGCAGATCTGGTTGGACAGGGCAAGGGCTAACTAATATTGCCACATTGTTAACCAGTTAGGACGGCTTCATCATGCATATTTCATCATAGATCCCTGACCTGTTTGTTTATTCCCTACCGTAAGTGCCCTATTATTGTCAGCCATCCAGCCTGTGTGGCTGTATTAATCTGTTAAACCTAAAATATGCCAAGCCATGTACAGTTTTCCTGTATACTTTGTTGTCATTTGGTCTGTAGGTAGGGAATGCACCCTTTCAGCATCTCATCCTAGCAGTCGGTCCATGTGTCTAACTCCACCAGCGGCGTCACTAGGGGGGTGCGGACCGCACCGGGTGACACCATCACATGGGGTGACACCGTGAGCCTCTGCACGTCGGTGTCCGGACGTCGACGACGTTCGAAACGTCACTCTCGTGACACCATCACATGGGGTGACACCGTGAGCCTCTGCACGTCGGCGTCCGGACGTCGACGACGTTCGAAACGTCACTGTAGGAGAGTAGGATCTGCCTCTTATGTTGCCCCCACTTTTTTTCTGATGTTAGCACTGGTTTCTGGCTATAGTCTGGCTGGGTCCCTGCCAATCAGGGCCCCAGCCTCTCTGTTCTCTCTAAACGACATGGAGTGCACTCTAGGTGCACTAGTGATTGGATACTGTGGTGCCTTATGAGTCCCTAGTATATGGTACCTTAGGTGCCAAGGGCATAGGTACTTCACAGGCCTCCCAGGGGCTGCAGCATGTGTTATGCCACCCCTGGGAAGCAGTCTAAATCTGACACCACAGGCCTGCTACTGCAGCCTGGGTGAGGTGGTGCTAGCACCCCTCACTGAGATATAGGTTTCCTATATCTCTCCTGCACACACACATAAACCTATCAGTCACCCCTAAGGCAGGCCCTATCAATCCTGAGGGCAGGGTGCTTGGCTTCTATGTGAGGGGGTGCCTCTGCGTGAGCAGGGCCCCTCTGCAGCTCTCAGAGTCTATTCTCTGGTGCTGTTTGTGTATGCGGTTAAACCATATACTATTAAGTGCATTATATCCTCGCGGTAAATGCTAACTTTGGAATGGCTGCATCAAAACATGTCGTGTTTGGTGTCAAACATCTTGGAATACTACCCCCCGCCAATCTTGGCGGCGGGAGTAGCATTCCACCCTTCTAGAGGGATCAGACATGTACCTGCTGTGGAAACGCGGTAGAATCCTAAAGAGCCCTGGCATCACAAAATGGATGCCACCAGTCACAGACACTGGGCTGCCCTCCTGCTGATGACCGAAACTCGCAGTGGAGGAAGCCCAACAATAGGCATCCTGTCACAGGAAGGTGTAACCACCTTCCAGACAGGGTTTAGTGTATTGGGGCTGGGTGGGTGCACTCTTAGAGTGCTTTGAAGTCCTGCACTGGGGGAGCAGAAGGCTCCTCTGTGCATATGCCAGTTCAAACCAGCTCAAGGGCTACCTGCCCCTGCTCTGGCGCGAAACTGGACAAAGGGAAGTGGGTGTAGCCACCCCCTCCCTTGACCCTCCCATAGGTGGGGTCATAGAGCTAGTCCATCCCCTCTCTTTAGTATAAGAGGGGGAACCTTGCCATTGCAAAGCAGATAACCCTTGGACGACGCTCTACAGAAGAATCCTGGCCCTTCGACGTTCCACTACCTTTGGAAGACAGAAGAATCTCCCTTGGAGTCAAGTAGTGACTCCCCTGCTTGGCAGGCACCAAAAACGACAACGACGGTCGCAAACTACGCCGCTCCCGTCGGAGTCCGAAGTCCCTGCAGCCCAAGAAGTGGATTTCCTGACCTCTCCCAGGCCACCGTGAGTCCCCAGCGAAGCTGAGGCAAGTGGACCCCACGAGTAACGAGGAACCGCGACCCCTGGGTACCGTGCACTATTGTCGAGTGCAACCCCTTCACAACGTTCTACGAACTTGTGCTTTGGACCACGTGTGGTCCCGACCTCCAGCAGGAATCCCTCCGAAGATCAGAGGCCTACACCGTCCCGAGTGACCGTGGGCCCCTGTTGAGTGATTCCGCCCGAGGTGTCTTCGCGATCCCTTGCCCGCCGGCTTGTGGGTCCCCAGAAGACTTCTTAAAGAAACCAAAGGGCTCCCTGGTTGCTCCAGGCCTGCCCTGACTTACCCTCGCTGGGTGAGTCCCTCAGACCTTGCTGGTCTGTGCCATCGACTTTTCTTCATCTCCCCGAGACTTGCGGCTGCCAAGGCTTGTTGGCTTCAATCGAGTTGCCGACACCGCAGTCAGCTGCAGACGTCGAGGGACCCACCGAATCCAGCTCCTGGTCGTCGTCGACCCCTCCTGGACCACGTGGCTGAAGAGTCAAGGCACCCGCAACCGACCTGAATCAACCGACGACGGTGGGCATCCATCTTCCTTGCCCCGGGTCACTGCCAAGTGACTTTGAACACTGTCCCCTCTGCTTTCAGGTCATCCTTCTTCAGAATCCAGGCTTGGATTCCACCGGACACTTCTTCAGCTCCCGCAAGCAGCAAGTCTTCTTTGTTCGCCATTGAAAACGACGCCGCGACCCGACACCAAAGGACACCTATGCACCCGGCGTCCCTGGGTGAGGTAACTCCAGCACTACGGTGCTCCTGTGGGTGTGGGCCCTAGAACTACTTACCCTGTAAGTGACTTGCTTGTAGGTTCTCCCGAAGTATCCTAAAACTCTTTATTTCCAACCGCGACTTGCCCCATTGAAGTTAACGGCGATCCGCGCCTGTGTATCCACACTGCACGCGTCCCCCGTGGGTCCTTTACTTACCTGCCTTGGGTGGTTTCGTGAGGCCCCTGCACTTCTGAAGGCCCTAGGCCTTGTCTCCCTGCAAGTCGTTGTCCCTAAGTCTCTTACTTAGTATATGGTCTGGTACGCCCCTAGGGCCCCAGCCATATTTTGTGCTTAACTTATTGTGAAACGTTGATTTGTGCATATGTTTGTCTTCTAATCTCATAAAGAGATTAGTAGAGAGTTATTTAGAAATAAATACATATATATTTGATATATATACCTGTGTGGTGTCTTTTCATTTGGTGATTCAAGAGATTATATGGTAAAACAAGGTGCTTTACATTCCTCCGAGACTTAGCCTGAAGGCTGCTCTCCACAGCTACCACTAGGATAGCTTTCTTTAAAAGGTTGTCTTAAACCAATCTACCATAAGAGTCGATTTGCCCTGGTGCAAGGTGTCCACTTTAATTAGTGAACAGCATATACCAGGCCAACTTCTCACATTGGTGGGCAGCGTGTGGGATTCCAGCTTGCCATTGTTTTACCAGAAAATCTCAATTTGAATTACTAACTGAAAACCATTATAGGTACTCAAGGTACATATCAAATCAAGCTTAGTATCAATAAGTTCTACTGAACTTAGAGCTGTGTGCCAAGGGATAGCACACCCTTTCCACAGCTCAAGCTAGGATCAGTAGGCCACAAACTAGTGTAGGTAGTACAACACTGCACAACACTAGAATGTCCTTAAAGGGTGGACCCAGTGGATCCACTCAGCCTCAGTATAAGGACATGGCTTTCTCTGACTTGAGAGCCATGTGTGTTGACAGACACCTGAGACTAGGACAGAGTCCCTCAACACTACACCTGATAGATCTGCTGACAGCAGATGACTTTAGATTGGCTCTAGGAGCTAAAGGGTTTGAATCAGTGGGTGGGTCAGTCATAGTATCTGGGTCAGATGATGAAAATCAGAATGACCAAGACTCTGTGATTGAAGGGCCAGGCTCCAAGGGGCCTGAAAAGGACAGAGGAATTCTCCCTAAGAGAACTGACAGAGAGGAGGAGAGGCACAGATCCCCTTCCAGGGAATCTGACCACTCTTATCACTCTGGCAGAGAATTTGTCCAGCAGAGGAGCTCATACTTTTCCTTAAGAGAGACCTCCTCTGAGAGAAGGTGCAAACTGCTCCAGTATGAGGAAGCCAGAGTGGCCCTCAGAACCAAGCAGTTGGCACTGGATAGGGAAGAAAAGCAAAAAGACAGATATAAGAAAAACGAATTAGAGGAAAGAATATTCCCTCAAAGAAGGGATCTAAAGTGCAGGAATTAGATTAAAACTACCTTAGAAAACACCACAATTTGTTTTAATTATTCCTGTGTTTCTTTGGTAGGATTAAAAATAACATGGAGGGGAACTCCAGGGGAGGTAACGACCCCTATGCCCCTACTGCATAAACCAACATGTTTCTGCCATTATGATATGCCTCTATGGGTCACTTTGGCATTCATCAGGGTAAAGATCCCTAATATATCCAGTCCTCACCCACAATCGGGTGTTTTTACCTCAACTCCCCAATGGATGTATTCCACTGGGTCACTCTTCGATCAATCGGAGAGAAAAGTCCTTTCTGTGGAATAAACCAACAAGAAAAGGTATGTTTCCGAATTATACAAAAACTTTTTCCATCTTCTTTTACATGTCCTCTTGTATCGACCTCTCTTTACTAAAAGCTATACAAATTAAACTTCGTGGGTTAATCATCCTCTATAACTCAAGAGTTAATTCTCTTGTACAGCCTCTAAACACACATCACTGCATTACATTTCCAACTGGGACACATCTCACTTATCAAATCACTTTTACAGAGCCAAATCACAAAACACTGACCATAGACTCGTACAGAGTCTCTCAATTACTCCTCCATATATCTTTTCACATGAGGACAATATGGCCACTAAACAAAGGAAATTCCAAGAACAGAGATAGCATCATTAATTTTTACTCACACGAGTTATTAGAGTAATTCGCCAAACCCGGAACTGGTAATAGGAACGGGGTCTTTAAGTTACACCCTGTGCAACCTAAAAACAAATAACAGAAAACAGTAGAATAATGAACTGTCTTGTTCTTTTCTCTCTGCTTTAACATCCCAATCCAGTCTATCGTACAACCCTAACAAATGCACCATGAATCTACAATGCACCCGTGTCTGTATATCGGATTGTATTGCCAGTGAACAAAAATATATGTCCGGTCTCGCTGATTGAGATATATATGTCCGGTTTCACTGGTTGAATCATACCACGGACCACTCTAATTATCCGTTCCTCCTCATTATCCCGTAACATCCAGAGCTGTACTTACTACATATAAGAACCTCCGTTGTCCATTATGCCTATCACCGTTCTCCGACGATAGCGGGAAACTGTAAACGTTAGCCTTAAATATTCATTGTGCGCGAAGCCACGTTATCCACGTCAGTTCCGTGTCGTTGGCCACGCCCCTACGTAGTAAACCGGGCCATTTTTTCACACACCAATGACTACAGAGCTAACCTTCCTCTACCATCTCTATTAGACGCAATTTCGCGGCCATTTTGGAAATACAACGTTAACCCACAATCAGACTCACATGCATAACTCCAGTCTGGGGTTTGTTATATGTGTACCAGATGTAAAACACTTGCTCCCATGTCTGATCAGGGTACCTATCAAAATATATAGGTCCTTACTGCTAGTGGAATCTGGACCCAGATCTCGAGTGATTGATCCATCAATACAAACAAGACAAACAGCGAAAACAAAATCTGAATTACCTCATGAGTCGGTTCCACTAAAACACAACTGTATACCCACACTCTTCATTTATTGGTTATTCCATATAGATGGAACCAAGGAATTCCATCGTTCAACCCCCTGATATTGCTTTTAAGTCTATCTACCCATCGTTGTTCTCTGATGAACAGATAATTGGAAATGTCCATCGTATTCGGGGGGATGAAAGGTCTGTCAATGACTGTCCACCTTAAGTCATTCTCCGAGTGTCCAAGTTCTTTAAAGTGTGCTGTTAGTTTTGTGTTAGTTTTGCCACAACGTATCGTGCTCATATGTTCAAGTATTCGTGTTTTTACCTTCCGTGTTGTCATTCCCACATACTGTTTATTACATGGACACTTCAGTAGATAGATGACGTTGTCCGTGTTACACGTCGTGTGTTTTCTTAGTTCCCATGGGCTCACACTCTTCATCATTTTTTACATAAAAAATAATGCGCTCCGTCCAGTGCGTTGGTCTGCGCCTGGACGTATGATGCGGCCCAATGATGAAGCATGACACTGCAAAGTGTGTGAGGGCAGTATTAAGAAATTTAAGATCTTCCCTTGTATTACTTTCTTGCACTATGTTTTTGGATGGTAGTGCTTCTCTGTTTTGTGAGTATGAACTTGTAGAAGGGGAGTCAGAGAAGGCTTTTTCCCTATTCTCCTGGATTGTGATTTTGACTGGATAGGGAAGCCCTGGAGATCCAGAGAGCTTCTAGAAAAGAGGGGTTAGAACCCCCTGGTGGCAGCAACAGTGTCCCTAGAGGCAGAGAATATATTCCTGACCATAGGAACCTGAGCAAGGTTGTTCCTCCCTACCAGAGTGGGGATGATATCCACAAGTGGATAACTGCTATGGAGAGGGCCTGTAGAGTACAGCAGGTCCCCCAAAAGCAGTGGGCAGCAATCTTGTGGCTCTCCTTTTCAGATAAAGGAAGAGACAAGCTCCTCACTGTTAGAGAGGAGGATGCTGATGATTATGAGGTCCTGAAGAGTGCACTGATAGATGGGTTTGGCTTAACCACTGAGCAGTACAGGTTGAAGTTCAGAGATACCCAGAAGGCACAGACTCAGGACTGGACTGACTTTGTTGATTGTGCAACCAAGACTCTAGAGGGTTGGCTGGTTGGCAGTAGGGTTACTGATTTCAAGGGATTGTATAATCTGATGATGAGAGAACAGATCCTAAATAATTGCCAGAACCAGTTGTTGCATCAGTACCTGGTGGACTCTGATCTGACCTCTCCCCAAGAATTGGGAAAGAAGGCAGACAAATGGGTCAGAACCAGGGTGAGGCAGAAAACCCAGAACCAAGGGGGTGACACTAAGAAGCAAGATCCTAAAGGCTCTGAGAAAGGTGGGGATAAGTCAAAAGACCAGAAGTCTTCACAAGGGCCCCAAAAATCTGCATCTGGTGGGGAGTCACAGTCCAACAAGGGAAAAGGCCAAAAGAAGCCCTGGTGCAAATTCTGTAAACAGAAAGGGCACTGGACTTCTGATTGTACCAAGTCCAAAGACCAAACCACCACCACTCCTGCCCCTAAGGCAACTGTGCCCCCTAGCTCAGCTACTGGTGGAGGTGGTACGCAGAATAAGGGTGTAGTAGGGTTGACCCTGGGTTCTGAAGTGGATTCTGACCTAGTCAGAGTGACCACTCAGGCAATGCTGATTTGTGAGGGAAACATTGATATGTCCTTCCTAGTAAGCCCCAGTAATCTGGGCAAGTACAAACAGCAGCCTTTGATAAATGGCAAACAGGCTTTGGCATTTAGGGACACAGGTGCTAGTGTCACCATGGTGGCAGAGGACCTAGTGGACCCTGGACAGATCATCCTGGGTGAAATGTACCAGGTGACCAATGCAAGCAATGTCCAGACCAACCATAGTCTGGCAGTTGTGAATTTCTCCTGGGGAGGGGTAACTGGCCTCAAGAAGGTTGTAGTCAGTGCAGACCTCCCTGTAGAATGTCTATTGGGCAATGATCTAGAGACTTCAGCCTGGTCTGAAGTAGAGTTATGGACTCATGCTGAGATGTTGGGCATCCCTGCAGAGGTATTTGCTGTGACCAGGTCACAAGCAAGAATGCATGACACTGAACCAGCTCTGGATCCTGGAACAATGGACCAGATGCTTCCCAAGAGGAGGAGCAGTAGGGTAAAGGCAGTGCCTTCCCCTCTGTCTCAGATCAAGGATTCACTTCCAGAGGGAGGTGAAGCAGAACCTGAAGAAGGAACTGCCCCAGAGGGACTTGAACCTGACCAGGTTGAGTTCTTGGGGGCAGGGGGCCCTTCTAGGGAAGATCTGAGTAAGGAGCAACAGTGCTGCCCCTCTCTTGAACCCCTCAGACAGCAGGCTGCTGCTGAGGCTGCTGGGAGTGCTAGTGGGTCCCATAAAGTTTATTGGGATGAGGGACTCCTATATTCTGAGGGTAGAGACCCAGCCCCTGGAGCCACCAGGAGGTTGGTAATACCTCAGAAGTTTAGGGGGTTCCTCTTGACCTTAGCACATGATATCCCTTTGGCAGGACACTTGGGCCAAAACAAGACCTGGGACAGGCTTGTTCCACATTTTCATTGGCCACATATGTCAGAGGACACAAAGGAGTTTTGTCGCTCCTGTGTCACTTGCCAAGCC
Organism: Calotriton arnoldi; assembly: GCA_963921515.1. Taxonomy (NCBI): domain Eukaryota; kingdom Metazoa; phylum Chordata; class Amphibia; order Caudata; family Salamandridae; genus Calotriton; species Calotriton arnoldi. The sequence continues at coordinate 3,825,912 of CAWUFW010000301.1, read as the reverse complement.
AGTGGTAAGGCAGGTGGCACAACAAAGGCCCCCTGATACCACTACCTGTGGTGGGGTACCCTTTGAGAGGGTAGGGATTGACATTGTTGGTCCCCTTGACCCTCAGACAGCATCTGGGCACAGATTTATCCTGGTGGTAGTGGATCATGCCACCAGGTACCCAGAGGCAATTCCCCTGAGGACCACCACAGCCCCTGTGGTGGCAAGAGCCCTCATTGGAGTTTTCTCCAGAGTGGGTTTCCCAAAGGAGGTCATTTCTGACAGAGGTACCAACTTCATGTCAGGATATCTGAAAGCAATGTGGAAGGAGTGTGGTGTAACTTATAAGTTCACCACCCCCTATCACCCACAATGCAATGGTTTAGTTGAACGCTTCAACAAAACCTTGAAAGGAATGATTAAAGGACTCCCAGAGAAGCTTAGGCGGAAATGGGACCTTCTTCTTCCTTGCCTGTTGTTTGCATACAGAGAGGTTCCACAGAAGGGGGTTGGTTACAGCCCATTTGAGCTTCTGTTTGGGCATCCTGTGAGAGGTCCACTATGTTTGGTAAAAGAGGGCTGGGAGTTACCTCTCAAGCCCCCCAAACAAGATGTGATGGACTATGTACTTGGTCTCCGCTCCCGGATGGCAGAGTACATGAAAAAGGCAACCAGAAACCTGGAGGCCAGCCAAGAATTGCAAAAAGCTTGGCATGACCAAAGGCTGTGCTGACTGTATACCAGCCAGGACAGAAGGTGTGGGTGTTGGAGCCTGTGGCCCCAGCAGCCCTCCAGGACAAGTGGAGTGGCCCCCATACAATAGTTGAACAGAAGGGAGAAGTCACCTATCTGGTGAATCTTGGAACTCCCAGGAGCCCCCTAAGGGTGCTTCATGTCAACAGATTAAAGCCATATGTTGACAGGGCTGACATGGGCTTGCTCATGGCAACTGATGAGGACCAGGAGGAGGAGAGTGACCCTCTCCCTGACCTGCTCTCTCAGAACCCTGATGATGGGTCAGTAGATGGTGTTGCTTTGGCAAGCAGCCTCACTGACCATCAGCAAACTGAGTGCAGACAAGTTCTGCAACAGTTTAGACATATGTTTAGCCTGACCCCTAGTCAGACTACCTGGTGCACCCATGAGGTGGACACTGGGGACAGTCTGCCTGTCAAGAATAAAATCTACAGGCAACCTGACCATGTCAGGGACTGTATCAGGACTGAAGTCCAGAAAATGTTGGAGTTAGGCGTGATTGAGCCTTCAGATAGCCCTTGGGCTAGCCCAGTAGTCCTGGTACCCAAGCCTCATACCCAGGGTGGTAAGAAAGAAATGAGGTTTTGTGTAGACTACAGAGGCCTCAATGCAGTCACTAGGACTGATGCCTATCCCATACCAAGGGCAGATGAGCTGATTGATACTTTGGCCTCAGCCAAGTATCTAAGCACATTTGACCTAACAGCTGGCTACTGGCAAATCAGATTAGCTGATGATGCAAAAGCCAAAACAGCATTTTCGACCCCTGGTGGGCACTACCACTTTGTGGTGATGCCCTTTGGATTGAAAAATGCACCTGCCACTTTTCAGAGGTTGGTGAATAAAGTTCTGGCAGGGATGGAAACTTATTGCTCAGCTTATCTAGATGATATTGCTGTCTTTAGTTCCTCCTGGCAGGATCACCTGGTCCACCTCAGGAATGTTTTGGAGGCTCTGCAGAAAGCAGGCCTCACTATCAAGGCCACCAAGTGCCAGATAGGGCAGAGTCAGGTTGTGTACCTGGGCCACCTTGTAGGTGGAGGCCAGGTTCAGCCTTTACAGAGCAAAATCCAAACCATAATGGAATGGGTTGCTCCAACCACCCAGACACAGGTGAGAGCCTTCTTAGGCCTGACTGGGTACTATAGGAGGTTTGTCAAGGGATATGGATCTATAGTGACCCCCTTGAATGATCTTACCTCTAAGAAAATGCCAAAAAGGTTCAGTGGACAGCTAGCTGTCAAAAGGCATTTGAAGACCTAAAGCAGGCCATGTGCACTGCCCCCATCTTACAGAGTCCAGACTACACCAAAAAGTTCATTGTCCAAACAGATGCTTCTGAGCTGGGTGTGGGAGCTGTACTGTCTCAACTGAATGATGAAGGTCAAGACCAGCCAGTAGCTTTTATTAGCAGAAGGCTGACCCCTAGAGAGAAACGTTGGTCAGCTATAGAGAGGAGGCCTTTGCTGTGGTATGGGCCCTGAAGAAGCTGAGGCCATACTTGTTTGGTACTCACTTCATAGTTCAGACTGACCACAAGCCCCTCCTATGGCTAAAGCAGATGAAAGGTGAAAACCCAAAACTTTTGAGGTGGTCCATTTCCCTACAGGGGATGGACTATACAGTGGAACATAGGTCTGGGACCCAACATGCCAATGCAGATGGACTCTCAAGGTATTTCCACTTTGAACACGAAGACTCAACTGGTCAAGGTTAGTTTAGTGTCCCTACGTTTGGGGGGTTGTGTAGGAGAGTAGGATCTGCCTCTTATGTTGCCCCCACTTTTTTCTGATGTTAGCACTGGTTTCTGGCTATAGTCTGGCTGGGTCCCTGCCAATCAGGGCCCCAGCCTCTCTGTTCTCTCTAAACGACATGGAGTGCACTCTAGGTGCACTAGTGATTGGATACTGTGGTGCCTTATGAGTCCCTAGTATATGGTACCTTAGGTGCCAAGGGCATAGGTACTTCACAGGCCTCCCAGGGGCTGCAGCATGTGTTATGCCACCCCTGGGAAGCAGTCTAAATCTGACACCACAGGCCTGCTACTGCAGCCTGGGTGAGGTGGTGCTAGCACCCCTCACTGAGATATAGGTTTCCTATATCTCTCCTGCACACACATATAAACCTATCAGTCATCCCTAAGGCAGGCCCTATCAATCCTGAGGGCAGGGTGCTTGGCTTCTATGTGAGGGGGTGCCTCTGCCTGAGCAGGGCCCCTCTGCAGCTCTCAGAGTCTATTCTCTGGTGCTGTTTGTGGATGCGGTTAAACCATATACTATTAAGTGCATTATATCCTCGCGGTAAATGCTAACTTTGGAATGGCTGCATCAAAACATGTCGTGTTTGGTGTCAAACATCTTGGAATACTACCCCCCGCCAATCTTGGCGGCGGGGGTAGCATTCCACCCTTCTAGAGGGATCAGACATGTACCTGCTGTGGAAACGCGGTAGAATCCTAAAGAGCCCTGGCATCACAAAATGGATGCCACCAGTCACAGACACTGGGCTGCCCTCCTGCTGATGACCGAAACTCGCAGTGGAGAGAAGCTCTGTCACAGGGAGGTGTAACCACCTTCCAGACAGGGTTTAGTGTATTGGGGCTGGGTGGGTGCACTCTTAGAGTGCTTTGAAGTCCTGCACTGGGGGAGCAGAAGGCTCCTCTGTGCATATGCCAGTTCAAACCAGCTCAGGGGCTACCTGCCCCTGCTCTGGCGCGAAACTGGACAAAGGGAAGTGGGTGTAGCCACCCCCTCCCTTGACCCTCCCATAGGTGGGGTCATAGAGCTAGTCCATCCCCTCTTTTTAGTATAAGAGGGGGAACCTTGCCATTGCAAAGCAGATAACCCCTGGACGACGCTCTACAGAAGAATCCTGGCCCTTCGACGTTCCACTACCTTTGGAAGACAGAAGAATCTCCCTTGGAGTCAAGGAGTGACTCCCCTGCTTGGCAGGCACCAAAACGACAACGACGGTCGCAAACTACGCCGCTCCCGCCGGAGTCCAAAGTCCCTGCAGCCCAAGAAGTGGATTTCCTGACCTCTCCCAGGCCACCGTGAGTCCCCAGCGAAGCTGAGGCAAGTGGACCCCACGAGTAACGAGTAACCGCGACCCCTGGGTACCGTGCACTATTGTCGAGTGCAACCCCTTCACAACGTTCTACGAACTTGTGCTTTGGACCACGTGTGGTCCCGACCTCCAGCAGGAATCCCTCCGAAGATCAGAGGCCTACACCGTCCCGAGTGACCGTGGGCCCCTGTTGAGTGATTCCGCCCGAGGTGTCTTCGCGATCCCTTGCCCGCCGGCTTGTGGGTCCCCAGAAGACTTCTTAAAGAAACCAAAGGGCTCCCCTGGTTGCTCCAGGCCTGCCCTGACTTACCCTCGCTGGGTGAGTCCCTCAGACCTTGCTGGTCTGTGCCATCGACTTTTCTTCATCTCCCCGAGACTTGCGGCTGCCAAGGCTTGTTGGCTCCAATCGAGTTGCCGACACCGCAGTCAGCTGCAGACGTCGAGGGACCCACCGAATCCAGCTCCTGGTCGTCGTCGACCCCTCCTGGACCACGTGGCTGAAGAGTCAAGGCACCCGCAACCGACCTGAATCAACCGACGACGGTGGGCATCCATCTTCCTTGCCCCGGGTCACTGCCAAGTGACTTTGAACACTGTCCCCTCTGCTTTCAGGTCATCCTTCTCCAGAATCCAGGCTTGGATTCCACCGGACACTTCTTCAGCTCCCGCAAGCAGCAAGTCTTCTTTGTTCGCCATTGAAAACGACGCCGCGACCCGACACCAAAGGACACCTATGCACCCGGCGTCCCTGGGTGAGGTAACTCCAGCACTACGGTGCTCCTGTGGGTGTGGGCCCTAGAACTACTTACCCTGTAAGTGACTTGCTTGTAGGTTCTCCCGAAGTATCCTAAAACTCTTTATTTCCAACCGCGACTTGCCCCATTGAAGTTAACGGCGATCCGCGCCTGTGTATCCACACTGCACGCGTCCCCCGTGGGTCCTTTACTTACCTGCCTTGGGTGGTTTCGTGAGGCCCCTGCACTTCTGAAGGCCCTAGGCCTTGTCTCCCTGCAAGTCGTTGTCCCTAAGTCTCTTACTTAGTATATGGTCTGGTACGCCCCTAGGGCCCCAGCCATATTTTGTGCTTAACTTATTGTGAAACGTTGATTTGTGCATATGTTTGTCTTCTAATCTCATAAAGAGATTAGTAGAGAGTTATTTAGAAATAAATACATATATATTTGATATATATACCTGTGTGGTGTCTTTTCATTTGGTGATTCAAGAGATTATATGGTAAAACAAGCTGCTTTACATTCCTCCGAGACTTAGCCTGAAGGCTGCTCTCCACAGCTACCACTAGGATAGCTTTCTTTAAAAGGTTGTCTTAAACCTATCTACCATAAGAGTCGATTTTCCCTGGTGCAAGGTGTCCACTTTAATTAGTGAACAGCATATACCAGGCCAACTTCTCACAGTCACTCACGCAAGGAACGCTTTTGGCGGACTCGGAGGAGGTCCATCATGGGGTAAGTCGTGAGGGTGTGACACCATGAGTTACCGTACTGGGTGACACCAACCCTAGTGACGCCACTGAACTCCACCCTTGCATCAGTACATTATATATTTTTATCACTCATCTTGTCTTATGGAGTGAGGAGGTGTCACTTGTGCTCAGCTTCTGCCTTGCTACAAAAATGTGCAAACAGCGCACATTTGCAGAAGCCTACAGAAGCCAGTACTGCTTTGTCCTTCTTCCTTCCAAGACTGATCTCTGCAAAGTTGTCTTCCCTTGCTGCCGAAGCTACAACGTGTGCTCCATTGAAGTAGAAAGGTTTCCTCCTCTGTCCTGTTAGTGTGAACAGTGTCAGAAAACATGGACTTTCTAAACTGAAAAACATGGTGAACAAGCACGCATTTGTTAGCCTTACCATTCAGTTAGTCCACTTCTAGGCACTATGTCTAGGGTGACCAGATATTCCGAATGAAAACCCGGGACGGACAGACAGACATAGAAACAGGACTATGTTTTGGCTGCGGCCGGATCATGGTCACATAAGGTCTACACTAAAAATATTTAAGGAAAAAAAAAATATATATTGTTTTTTTTCCTAAGTATTTTTATTGTAGCCAATCTGTGACCATGATCCAGCCACAGCCAAAATATGTGTGATGGGACCCAGGAGCAGGCTAGACTAACTGTCCCAGTCTTGGGTGATAAGACGCTGTTCACCCCTCATTAAATCCTGCTGTGCTGCATGAGTGAGGCGAGGCAGCACAGCAGGCAGCTCTTTAAACAGCTCAACTTCTGTCCTTGGTGTGAAGAGAGGGTGGGAAGAAACGTGAGCCTGCACCAGACTGTGATTAATGTGTGCGCTCATCCAACCCTCTTCTCCAAAACCAGGACATATCGAGGTCGCAGGAAAAAGTGTTGGGACGCCAAGACAGTAGATGAAAAACAGGGACTGTCCGGGCAGATCCGGGAAGTTCGGTCACCCTACCTATGTCTATTATACACTTCTCTAATAAATACAGCCGTGCACATGCAGTCAGGCCAGTCTCCAATGTAGCATGCTTTATCATTATTTTTACACAAAACCCTGGACACAAGGAGGGTGAGATGCTGCAACATAACTTGAATAGGCCAAGAGTTTGTCTTGAGGTTCCTGGGCAAAGAATTGAGGTTGCCCAGTAGTATTAAGGTGCCAAAGTTGTACCACATGAGTTTTGTGATATAGACTAGGAAACGATTCCGATGCCCACAAATTTTGTGTGAAGGTGCTTTCTATTAATAGACATTAATCAGTTAGTTAATACTTGTTACATAATGTGCCATGTGCCATCCACTCCTCAAGGAAGTGTAGGGATTTGTCCAGTCGGTGTCCTCTAAGTTGTTGTTATGCCTTGCTGTGTATAATAAGTTTACAGGATGTCGGAGATCGCAATCTCTTTCCAAATGGTAGACACTTCTGCACTGTAGCGGCGAATTGATTGGGAGCCTTTATGAGTCCGTTTGCTCGTTTGTTGTAGCCCTGTAGCACCAGTTGGGGTCAGTTTTATAAAAAAGAAAAAAAGTGGTTTTATTCTAATTCGTGTCTTTCCTGGCCATACTGTCTTTGTGTGTGTTTAGCCATATGTTGCGGTTGATGATGGTGCTGATGCCACCATGCCGCATAGCTGACACAGGTAATGGTGCATTGAAGTTAGTTGCTGAGTTAGTTACACCAAGGTGGTAATCTAGCATGGGTGTATTCCAAGAGCAGTAACGCTCAAGTTATGCATCTCTAGTCCAGCATTCAGCTCTCATTGCTCTTGCAATTGTGCCCGTTGTCCTTTAGGTCTTGTATACTCAGCAATATTATGACCATCTCTCAGTACCTTTTACTGGAACTCGACATGAGCCTGACAGTGCATAGAGCCGTTCACTATGAGTCTCCAATATCAGACTGACCTTCTATCTCCTTACAAGTCTTTGAGACCCTTGTGCTCCTCTGCCATGAACTTGGCCTCCTGCCATTACTACAAATGAGTCATTTCAGTGGCCAAGGACTTTCAGGTTGTGGAGTTATGCTCTAGTATTGCCTACCCAACATCTCCAGATCATGTATGTCCACCTATCCTGGTTCCATAGTTTCTGGGTTATACATGCCTTACAAATCATTTTAACTAACTGAATACCTAAATGTTAGTCTAGCACTAGACTCGTAATGCTTCTTCTAAAATACCTTAATGCTGCCCCCTAGCATATCTTGCTTTTCTGGTAACCCCAATATCCCATAGGAGTTAATACCGTTCTTACAGCAACTCTATCATTCTAGTATTGCAATTAGCACTCAGCATGACATTTACACCCTGATCATGACCAGTAGGGCTCTCCTTACAAATGTCCCAATCCTATATGAATCCTTGAAAAACTAAGCATGCAGTAAACTGCATTCCAGGTGACGTGTCAAACTTGTTTGTACAGTATTGGTCTGTGTGGAGTTCCCCTGCCATTACATAGGGTTGTGATTGTATGGGATTCAAGGACGACGCTGAGCTTAATAACTAATCCTCACACTACTTCATTCCTAAAAAATGGCATTGCATTTGTACCTTATATTGACACTTTCCGTCCTCCTCCTAGGGGCAGAAAATTTTGAGCAAGCAAGGAAGATTTTCAAGGAAGCTCTGGAACAGGCCGAGAAGAAGAGGGATGAGGCTGTCATTCAGCAGATCCAGGAGGGGCTAGCTGAACTCTCTCGACGGAAAGCAGGACTCTGAACAAAAGACAAGGAGTAGTGAAGCATATCGTTCTAGGCTTAGTGATCAGTTCTGAACTCAATCAGAACCCTCTATTTTATTTTACTACATATTGTAAGAAACAATGCCTCATTAGAGGATCCTGCCTCTGAAAATCTCCAAAACAAACTGCTCATCTGAGTCATGCAGGGGACTATCTGTGTATTAGAACCCAATATACTTCAAACTGAGTGGGTATGCGTAGCTTTAAAACATGCATCTGTAAAATGGCTCACAGGGTTCATGTACCTCCGACAGATATCAATCTGTAATTAGACTGTTACACAGTAGAATTTAGCAGGCCAGATAGATTTCACCCTTCAAATCTTGATAAAGTGGTCCACATTGATATTAGTAGTAAGTCCTTTCAGGTCTTCAGGGCTAAATTAACTGTTCTTTGGGGAAGCACCAAACTCCATGGGTGTTATAAGGTGCACCTACGTGACTCTCAAAAAGACCCCAATAATTTAATGATGATGAAAAATAAAATGATGCAAATGTTTTGTGTGAGGTGGGTTTGTTCTTAATATTGCAGGAATTTATATAACTACAAATTGCCAGGCATTGCTGTGTTGCCATCACTGAGCACGAACAATGGGAAGGCAGCTTGCTTGTTGCTCAGTGACATCACAACTTTTGTGGAGTCTTTTTAAATAGAGAGTGGGTAAAATAAAATGGAGAGACAATTGGAAGTTATAACGTGGATAGTTCAGTATGTAATATTTTCTCTTGGTCCTTTGCCATTTCACAGAACTGCAAATACTGAAATATTCTAAGTGGGATTTCTGATTGTATATCCGTAATGAAGGCGAGACATATGCTCAAACACTTCTGATACAGCAGCTTTAAATACTAGCTTTCCAAAACTACTGTACCAAAAAAAACCTTGAAACACAAACTACAGATATTTTAAAGTAAGCGTAGTCCTGGGCACACGCGGTGAGGGTATTAGTAATATAATATGCAGTATTGATGCGTTATTCAAATGCAGTGGTCAACACCAGTATTTATCCAAAAAGGTATTTTTTATTTCAACAACAACTGTGTTGAATATAGTAAACCAGCCGACACGTGTTTCGTCACTGGGAAAGGTCCCGTGACTCATCAGGGCTGGGAAGGATACAAAAAATAAAATAAATAATAAGTGGAGAGAAAACAATACTATAACAAAGGGTACCTAGTCTGTGGTAGACATGATATCTAAATGGAGAGGGATCACCCGAAGTGACTGCTGGGGGCATAAAAAACTAAATGTGACCAGTTTGGTGTTTGGTGACACTCGTGAAAGTGCCGCTGTCCAATGATCAGGGCTCTAGGTGAAGATGCAGGAAAAGATGTCAACACATAGTGACTGGTGTGATTGTGCCGCTCTCATGTGTAAAGGAAAACATGAGGAAAAGCGCGGGAAAAACTGATACATTGTGTGAGTGAACAGTGCTAGAAGTAGCGTAGATTAGTTCAATAGGGCAAGAAGTGAAGAAAAGACATGTGAGGACTAAGAAGGTCTGGACTGAAAGAGAAAGGGGAGAAGAAGCGGGTAAACTAATAAACCTGAACTGTGGAACTACTAGAAGAGTGCTAGAGATAGGAGGGGAGGGGACACAAAAGGAGGGTGGAAAGTAAGGTACAGAGGTTGTGGCACAGGTAACGAGGGAAAAGGAAAACAATGAGTAGGCTTACCCGAGGACCGGATAAATAAACATTAACCCGGTGGGGGTTTAAGCAGAAAACGAGAGTATCAAGAAGGTGGCGCAGAAGAGGCGCAACGAGGAGGGAAACCGCTGGGGAAGAAAAGTGGGACTGAAGATGTCGTGAAAAGAAGAAAAGGAAAGCTGCCAGGAGGGCTGAGGACATGGGCGGGGTGGGAAAATCTTACCGGGTGGTGCTCTCCCTAAGCTGAAGTACGTGAAAGCGCTGGGGCGGGTACGCCACGGCAATCGAGAAAGGCAGGTAACAGGAGGAGGCTGTCCAGTGTCCGACTGAGTAAAGGAAGCACCAAGCCAGGCAGGCGAGGTACGGAGGCCAGGCTGTAAGGAGGACGGGGAGGGGAGGTTACGAGGCACGAGAAAATTGGGGCGGAGTAAATATAAAGGGAGGAAGGGAAAGAGAAACTTACCCCGGGTGCGGGAAATTGAAGTAGTATCAGGAGGTGTAAATGGCAGGGTATAGCAGACGCCTGTCTGAAGAAAAGAGAGGAAAAGGGCACTGAAGTATGGAAGGATATCGAGGAGTGAGGGGGTGGAGGAGACAGGTCGAATCTGCAAAAACAGTTACCTGGGGTCCGGATCGGAGAGCTGCGAGGACACACTGGAGCCGTGGAAACAGAATGGAAAGGAAAACAGGGAAGGGGAGCTATATCCTGAAAAGAATAGGAAGACTAGAGCGAGAACCATGGGAGATCCGGCCGGGCGGTCGCCATATTAAAATACTCTGGGGAGAGTCAATAAGTAATGCGCATGTGCGGATGACGTCTACACTATCAATGAGGCACCCGCAGCCTCGAGAAACCCGCACAGTAGTAGAGACGAAAAGTGGAGAGTGTAGTCAGAGGTAGGTGACAGTGAACAGACATGCATCTGAAAGAAAGTCAGTTACGGACGGATATGACAATGGCAAAGATAATAAATACATCATAAATGATAATTACAGCAGGTACATGTGAAAGGATACAATGGGGGAAACCACTAAAACGGAGTATTGGGTATGCTAAGTCATATGGGAAATGCAATGAGTAAATGCGGTAACAATGATCAAAAATTACATGAACCTAAATCATAGGAGGGTGAGTCAATAGGGAGATGTTGGCACATGAAAAGGTGTGGAGAACAGACATGCAAGTATTATCGAAAAAAATGGGAAAAGGGATAAGTATGTAGACATTGGTAATGTATACATATTGAGGTGTCAAACCAGAAATATGTTATAATGCCCAATAGCACAGGAAAAGATGCAACTGCAACAATGGTCAGAAATACATGGCACTTATTCATGGAAGGTGTGTAACAAGGAAGATGATGACACATGAATATGGTATGGAGAAATAGACATGCAAGTATCAACTGATTGTATAGGAAGAGGACAGGTATCTTGACAAAGTAAATAGCACAGAATGAATATCCCAAAAATAATTTTGTCATAATGTTCATTCACCCAGGAAGTAATGCAACTCGTGATCAGTGTTCAGCCCGTGTTGCACTGTCCGTAGACGCATAATCCAAGTAGCTTCCAGGCGTCTGAGTCTGAGTTCTCTGTTGCCACCTCTCGCATTGGTGGATGCAATGTCAAATCCGAAAAAGGAAATCCGTTTCTTGGGGCCCTGGTTGGGACAAGTGGCAGCATGGATCGCCATGGGATATCTAGTGTCGAGGTTGTTTAGAGCTCTGACGTGTTCTCCAATTCGATCTTTTAGTGGTCTGATGGTACTTCCTATGTACCAAAGTTTGCAGGTGCATTCAAGGATGTAGATCACAAATTTTGTGTTGCAGTTGATGTTATGTCTAATCTGGTACTGTTGTCTGTTCACGGCCGTGAAGTTTCTGATCCCATGTTGGGCTAGTTTCCAGACACCGCAGTGTCCGCACTTGAAAAAGCCGAGATTATGGGTCGTTAGCCAAGTGGGCCTGGTGCTAGGGATGCTGGGGCTGAGTCTGGTTTTCAGTGTTCTACCTCTCCTGTATGTGATTTGTGGTTTGGGAGGTACGATCTCTTTAAGTGTGTTGTCAGCAAGTAATACGTTCCAATGTTTGTTAAGGCTTAAAAAATTGTGGATCCTGCGATTCACAGATTCCCCAGGGGTTATCGGGTTATTCCCCTGACCTGGCAGCACCGCACTACCAAAGGTCCACTGTTAGCACACGCAATAGCCTGAGCGCCATTTTCCTGACTAAACACAAAAACCCCCATTCTAACCTACAAACTACAGATATAATGTGATCCAGAGCACCACTCTACTAGTCCATATAGCTGTAAGAGATCCGGCCTCTTCTTTGCTGCTTGATTAGCAGATATGCACTCTGACATTCTAAGGGGTGCTTATGGTTGTTAGTTAATAATGTCTTAATGATGTTCGGTTTATGTGAGATTTCAATGTGCTAACAACATTTTGTCAGATTTTGGGCAATTTGTTAATATTTATCTTGTGTTTCGATTTCTACCTCCCTTTCAGCATAGAGTGGAACTCTGCAGAGACTCTGCGGCACAGTGCACCCCACATTCCCTTTGTCCCCATGGTGACCCATTGCCTAGCTTGGGCAACAGTGCCAGTGAGTTGGCATAACCACGTGAGCAGCATGCACAATTGAATGGTGTGGTTCCCTGTGGCTGCACTCCTGATCCAGCTTGTAGGTTGTCATAGGGCACATGGTGCTTGGAAGCAAGAGCATGGAATGGTCCTCCAGGTAGAAGTGCTGTTTCTGACAAGTTGCACCTACCATCTTTGTTAGCATAGTGCCAGCAGTTTCTCTTCCATTTAAGGATTGAATGCATATGGTAGTGGCTGGGCATTAGTAGATTTGTTTAGAGCAGTTGCCAGGAGTTGTATTGGCAAATTGGGATGATCAAGAAGATATTGAGGCACATCTTGAACAAAAGCACAGGACAGCTGCCCAAGCAATCTTCATTGGACTGCCTTCAGTATAGAGCCATTAAGCAGCTAAAAAGCCTACATTGAAGTCAGCATGGGCAGAAATCCAGTAGTGATTGGAACACATGGATGCCTAGAACAATCTTTGGGAATGGCCCTGACAGTGATAGTGTCCAAGGAGAGCAGCTTTGGCTGTGTGCTGGGGCAGGCAGATTACCAAATGGAGCAATCGCTTCAGACCAGTTGTTCTTGCATATTAACTGTCTAGGACTTCTGGCCTACTCATTTGCTTTATATTGCCTTGTCGGATACAAGCTGTAGTGATGCATTCTCTGAAGGATAGACAGTATGTTGGCAGTTCAACACATTCCCTGGTGAGCACCAGGTCAAAGATTATTTTTGTTTTGGCTCAGGAATAATGGCGTTTCTTCCTGGAACTAAGTACATTCTGGTACCATGCATACAGGACTCTTTAGATCTTGAACAAAAGAGAGGCTCCAGTCTTCTTATTTTTGAGGCTAGATTAGAAACAGCCAGTAAATGCGTTCCTGTAAAATTGGTCGGGATGGTGGCACCAGCTATACATTACTGTTCTTTGTGATGATCTCGGAAGTAGTAACCCCAATGTGCAGGCCTATTGAGGATCTAGTTCCAGTGACATAAATCTAGAAGCCACAAGGTGGCTTTACCAGTCTGACTTGATCCTGTCAAATTGTAAGGGAGAGCTCCATTCCCTGCTGACGCATAGGCCTGTTCAACTAAAGCCTTGTGGATTTGTGGGGATGATGGGAAACCTCTGGACTTACAGAGAAAGCAGTTACTCACTTAACACACCTGGTGCTTAGGCAGCAACTAGAGTTAGAGCTCAGCATGACCCAGATGGTGTAATTGGTGCTTGTAGAAGATAGTTGTCATTTACATGGTAAATTATTGTTTGAGGCAATGTGTGGTATAGATACACATGCTTTGCATACTCCTGGCATCTAGTGTTGGGTCCAGATGCTTGCAAGTTGTTTTTCTTCGAAGTCTTTCGAGTCACAAGGTAAGGTTACGCCTCGTCATAGTGTGCATTCTCATCGACTCCATTGTTAGATTGTTTTTTTCCTGCCATCGGGTTCGGACGTGTATTGCAGTGCTTCAGTTTGAGACCATTTTCAGGATCCTTTCAGTGCTCAATCCACTCTATTTATGAAGCACCACCAGACCCCTGGCAGGATTATGATGTAGACCCTCCAGCAGACACGGATCTGATCTTTATCCTGCCAAGCCCTTACTTCCTGATGATAACACCACCTATCGGGAGCTCATTTCCAGGGCAGCTGCATACCATGGGGTCTCCTTACACAAAGAAACCTTAGAAGAAGACTTTTTATTTGAAACCTTAGGTACTTCACACAAAACATCTTTACTGATGTTAAAAGGCCTGATGCATCATGCAGAGGATGTTTTTAAAGACCCTGCACATGCACACATTATTACACCTAGGGTGGGCAAAATATATAAACACCCACCATTTGACCCAATTTTTGTTAGAGGTCAGCTTCCTCCAGACTCCTTGGTTGTGTCCAGTGCTTTCAAAAGAGCAAACTCACAAACCACAGCTGACGCACCACCACCTGACAAGGAGCCAAAGTTGATATATGCCTCAGGTAAAAGAGTTGCTGCACAGATGGCCAATCACTGGTGTGTAGCCAATACACAGGGTCGTCTTGCCAGATACGACAGAGCTAACTGGGATTAGAAGGAAGAATTACTCCAATATCTCCCAGAGGAGCATAAGGAAAAAGGACAGGAATTAGTACAGGAGGGTAAATTAATTTCCAACTCCTCCATTAGGTGTGCATTAGATGCTGCTGACACCGCTGCCAGGGGAATTAATAACAGTGTCCTATTTTTTTTTTTTTTTTTTAATAAGCTTCATATATTGGTTGTTTTCATTTGTAAAACATTACAAACGTAGAAAAAAAACAAAGGGGGAAGATGGGAGGGAAAGTCCAAGGTAATCGCAATACCAATAAAAAACAAGCAAAATAATGGGGGCACAAAAGGTAACAGAGTCTCTTTACAAACAAGCTCTGGCCAACTATAAACGTCTCCTAATATAGGAGAAAAGCAGCTATTTTACAAGGGAAATTGAATCTGCCCAAGACTCCACCAAATTATTATTTCAGGTGGTATACAAAATTGCGACTCCTTCTAGTAGTTTGGCCAACCGAGCTACCCAAGCGTTCTACAACTACTTAGCCCTTAGTTTTCAAGCTAAAGATGATTTAATCTATTTCAACTTTAATGCCTCTCTCAATACTACAACTAAGTCAGACTCCCGTACAGAGCCTTCAGAAAAATTTTCTCTGAGAGAGTTCACCCCATTTCCTCTGAACAAGTAAACGGCCTGGTGAGGTCAGCTAAATCAGGCTCACCTCTGGATCCGTGCCCGCCCTCTTCCCTGTAGGAGTTTCCTGAGCTAATATGGCCCATCTTGGCCAATATTTTTAATTCCATGTTTACATCTGGTGTTTACCTCTCACAATGGAAAAAGGCCTCTATCTTGCCCTTATTAAAAAAGCCAGACCTCAACCCTGAAGACACTAACAACTGTCGGCCAATCGCACGTCTTCCTTTACCTGCCAAACTAGCGGAAAAGATCATGAACGACCAATTAGCCCAATATATTCAGAACCACAACCTGCTGGATGAAACTCAAATTGGCTTTAGGAAAAGCCATAGTATAGAAACGGCGCTCATCAAAGCCACGGAGGAGATTAGGTTTGGACTAGATAAGGGTGGTGCAGCTGCGCTTGTCCTTCTGAACTTATCTGCGGCCTTTGATATGGTTGATCAAGGGCTCCTGATCAACCGTATCTCCTCCCTAGGCATCAGGGACAAGGCCAAATCTCTGCTAGCTTCCTTCTTATCCAACAGAGCCCAGTTAATTAAGCTGGGCGATTTCGAGTCCCCTCCTTTTTCACTTCCATTCGGAGTCCCACAGGGATCCTCCATCAGCCCTATGCTTTTTAATATTTACGTGACCGATTTGGCTAGTGATTAAAGCTTTTGTATTAGGACTTGCATCATATGCAGACGATATCCAAATTGTTCTTTCCGTCCACAAGGATGGAGACCGCGTCTAGGCTAATTTTTACGACGGCATGATGGCTATCAGCACCTGGATGTCCAGTTATTGCCTCAAACTAAACTCCTCTAAGACCAAGGTGATGGTTTTTGGCAACCTCTCTCCGGCTTGGTCCTCCTGCGGGTGGCCAGATAATCTTGGACAGCCTCCTGTCCCAGTTACCAAGGCCAAAGATCTCGGGGTCGTCCTCGATGACAAGTTGTCATACAAATACCACGTCAACTCGGTAGTCTCTTCCTCCTTTTACATCATCAGAATTGTAAAGAAATTGTTTCCTTTTATCCCTATTGAAGCTAGGAAGACTATTATATCTGCATTGGTTCTGTCTAAAGTAGACTATTGTAATGGCCTACTGATCAACGCTCGGCAATTGGTTTTAAACAAATTACTGCTCATTCAAAATGCTGCTGCCAGACTGCTGTCTGGCACACCAAAATTTTCTGTCTCTGAGGTGATCAGACAACTACACTGGCCAATTAAAAGCAGAATAAAATTTAAGGCGCTGTGCATTGCATATAAAGCCACACACAATATAGGACCTGAATTCCTGAAGAAATCGCTAAAGATTTACATCCCTAGTAGACCACTGCATTCTACCGGCGCAAACTTGCTGGTAGTCCCAGAACTTTTAGAACTAACTGGGGTGACAGAAGCTTTGTGGTGGCCGCTGCTAAGCTCTGGAATTACCTTCCCTATCAGATCAGAGGCATGCCTTGACTACTCATGTTCAGGAAATAATTAAAAACCTGGCTTTTTAATAATTAGGTCCCCATCGGCCTCTTTCATTTAACTCTGTCTGGTCTCAGGAGAAGTCAGCGCCGAGATACCGTTCGATAGTTGTGCACTTTATAAATAGTCATAACATAGGGACATGCAATATGATCAGTTGGTCAAACATGAAGAGAATAACACAGAAAAGAGGAAAGAGGATAAGTCCCTGGTCACCCTCCTACAGACTATGAATCCACACAACACAGACCAGGGACTAACAGAATCATAAATCGTGATGGGTAATAAGTGAGGTGGTTGATTGGTGTAAGGCAGGGCACAAACAGTGTGTATAAAACTGCCCTCACACACAGCAAGCTGTGTCATGCTTCATCATAGGGCCTGCTAAACACACCCCCGCGCTAACCAACGCTGGAGGTGGAGCAATAGGGAGGGGAAAACAAACACACAACATAAAAAGTGAACAAATCGTGTGGGATCTAAGAGGTGAAAAATGTGGCAGGGAATAATTTAAAAACTGGTAACAGTGTATCCCTACTCTGTCTTTAATGGTGGGTACACTGTCCAGACACAAAACGTGGTCCCTGTCGGACCAGTGGGTGATGGTAATGGCTACTAGAAACCAGAGCCCTACCCCCCCACTCTGCTAAAATGTCGACATGTTTCAGCCGAATGAAACTACTACCCCGGCTTTCTTCAGGACTTTCACCTGAACAATCCCAACAAGGATAAAGTCCCTACCTCCTTATAATCCAGGGGTAAGGAAAAACAAGCACCTTGTTTTAGTGCACACTCTGGTACAGGGAGTGATGGAGCCCCTTGCTCTCAATGAGGAACCTGTAGAGGATAAAATTAAGAAGAAGCACAAAAAGAAGTGAGGTGCAGGGTGCAAAAGTGCTGTGCCCTGTCTCATAACCCAACCAATCGATGTGAAGGGTGACCCCCCCACACAAAACACATACATACATAATCCATAAATAGTATAAAATACCCAAGGTCACGTTAGATATATCATGATCTTTAATGCGTCTAGCCAACTAGGCTGAACACGTGTTGCACTACCCCAATACAATACTCGATGGTTGTGCCCTGGTGAATATATCATAAAAACATAACACTATGGAATATCATAATGTGAAAATATAGTCAAGCGTCTATGTGCAACGCAACATACTCCCCATGACTATATCCAAATTAAAAACAGCGATTTCCTTCAATAGGAGGCACCATCCATCCAATTCCATTCCTGGAATCTTACCGAATTTATTATTAGGTCAAACTCGAACTGGCGGAGGGGTGCAAGTAGCTCCCTGTTGTCACACTCTAGGTTTCGACAGGGAGAAATACAAGAGAGAGAGTCGAAAAAATGCACATTGAGTCACAAGGAGGGAAATCTTATGCATGGTAGCGGAAATAACAGATCAAAACACGGGCCCTCGGGAACAGCCATACGAGTCCACGTGATTTCAGAAGGCTCAATCGGGACCCTTGCATAATGGAACTGCCAAGAAAAACTCAAGATGGTCCAACAGAGTAACAAGAGAGTAGCAATATATGTAATATCTATTGTGCGTAGAGCAGGGTAAAATTAGGGCGTTGACGCGCTCTCCTAATCTACCCGGTAAATCAAAATCCCTAATAAAATACAAAACAGGCACTAAAGAGAGTCGAGCACGTCACAAAACCAGCCAGCAACCCAGCTCATCCCCACTCATTTCGTCAAGGTGAGCCCGCATCCGCCACCTAACCGCACTCCCAGCACCCTGTAGAGTGTCTCGTAGGTGTTCCCTCCATCATTACATAGGCAGTGAGGGAAGCGTCCACCACGCATGCGCTGTTGCGTGGTGTGCGTGTAACAACTAGAACGTCACCCTCTCGGCCATATTGGAAGTGGCAAATGACGAGTATTTACAGACGAGGAAAAAGTCATGGGAATCAGGGTAAAGATCTACTCTCAGCACAAGGGAAAGGACAGAAAACAGGAAAAATAGGCAATTAATACTTAAGAGTTAAGGCTGTTCCAGGGAATATCATCATTCAGGCCGCTGATGTGACTGCGTAACCTGTAAACCCATCTTTGTTCCTTCATGAACAGCGCTCTCTCTGGTTTGCAATGCGTCATGTCAATATAAGGCTTGTCAATAACAATCCAGAAAAAATCATCAGCCAAATGATTTTTTTCTTTAAAATGCGTAGTAAGTCGACTAACAGATCTCTGGCATCTGAAGGTAGACCTGTGTTCCATTATTCTGACCTTTACCTTCCTCGTGGTCATGCCTATGTAAATGAGCTCACATGAACATTTGATTAAATAAATAACATACATGGAGTTACAATTTGTGTGTTTTCTTTGTTCCCACGGGTGGGGGAGGCCAATGTCTATGGTCTTGGTATTCGCAGTCAGATAGCATACATCACAAGACCCACATCTTGTGTGACCCGTAACAGGTGGTAAGAGAAACCCAGGTCGAGTAGCCCGGGCCGCAATATTAGTTCCCTGAAACTGGGGCCTGGGTCTGGTATGAACTAGGAGATCCTTGATGTTATTGCTCCTTTTATAGGAAAATAATGGTTTATCCAAGTTCAGTCCGTTGGAATTAAGGATTCGCCAATGTCGTGTAATGATTTTCTGGATGTGATTGGAGGCTGTGTTAAAAGTAGTTACACAGATAGGCCTGACAGTAGATGGTTTAATGACTGTTTCTAACAGAGCCTCACGATTACAGTTGGCAGCTCTCTTGTTTGCTCTCTTTACAATCCTACTGGGGTAGTTCCTCCGAATGAGTTTATTGTGTAAAGCCCGGGATTCTGACTTAAATTCATCTGTGTCAGAACAATTCCGGCGAAGGCGCAGAAATTGTCCCACCGGGAGATTCTCCCTAAGGGATCTAGGGTGAAAGCTGCTGAATGACAGTAGACTGTTTCTATCGGTGGTTTTGTGAAACATTTTAGTTTCAAGCCCGCCCCTATGTGGAAAGATGGTCAGGTCGAGGAAAGGTAGACTTTCTTTGGTAATGGTGGAGGTGAACAGCAATAAAGGATTCCGGCTATTAAGCCATATCAGAAAGTCATCGATAGATTGCCTGTCCCCCTCCCAGATCAGGAGAACGTCGTCAATATAACGACGCCAAATTTTCACATTGTTCGTCCAGATGTTATTTGGAGCGTAAACATACTGGTCCTCAAAAGCTGACATATAGAGCCCTGCCAAACTGAGGGCGAAGACGCTCCCCATGGATGTACCATGTGACTGCAGGTAGTATGTACCCTGAAACTCAAAGAAATTTTTGGTTAAGGCAATTTCTGCCAAATTCAAAATAAAGGGTCTGGGTGTAGTGTATGCCCAATCTTCAGAGTAGATAATCTCTTCCACCACCCTCAGGGTTTCCAACTGAGGAATATTGGTGTACAGGGACTCCACATCTAGACCCACCAGAAAATTCGCTCTCTGGATCAAAGGGTAAGTCTTTGAGCAGGTTAAGGACTTCTGTAGTGTCCTTAAGATAATCTCGCCTTGACTGCACAATGGGTTTGAGGAAAAAAATCGCAAAACTGCGATAATGGTTCCAAAAGGGAACCCATACCCGACACTATAGGTCTTCCCGGTGGTGGACGTGTGGGTTTGTGCACTTTAGGGAGAGTATAAAAGTAAGGGGTCACTGGCTCATGTTGACAAAGAAAAGCCCCTTCTTTTTCAGTGATCCATTCATTTTGTACAGCTTCTTCCACCACTGAAGAAATCTCTCTTCTTATTTTATCAGTAGGATCTTCTCTCAGGATGGTATAATTTCTTCTGTCAGCCAGGAGTCTCAGACATTCCGTCTCATAGGTGGTTTTGTCGAGTATTACGATTGCGCCCCCTTATCGGCTGGCTTGATAACCAACTCCTCGTTGTTTCTCAATTCATCAAGGGCCTTGGTTTCAATATTCGAGAGGTTTTTGTAAGGGGAGCGATGTAGGGTAACCCACAATTCCACCTCCTTAACAACTGCTTGTTCAAAAGCCTCCACCTCCACTGGGAGGCCGCCCAGTGCCGGGGTGAATTTAGATTTTGGTCGGAATACCAAGACCATAGACATTGGCCTCCCCCACCCGTGGGAACAAAGAAAACACACAAATTGTAACTCCATGTATGTTATTTATTTAATCAAATGTTCATGTGAGCTCATTTTCATAGGCATGACCACGAGGAAGGTAAAGGTCAGAATAATGGAACACAGGTCTACCTTCAGATGCCAGAGATCTGTTAGTCGACTTACTACGCATTTTAAAGAAAAAAATCATTTGGCTGACTGCCGGAAACTTCACCCGAAGGCTTTGCGAGAGCGGTCTCGAAAGCTCCTGGAGGTCCGGCAGTCGGCTCCGCGCCGCACCAAGCCCCGGTCCCGTGAGAGGTCGAGGGGCCGGTCGCGGAGCCCCCGCCGGTCGTCGGAGTCCAAGTCTTCGCGCTCCTCGGGTAAGTCGAAGCACAAAAAGTCTAAGAAGCATCATCGCTCTAAGACTTCGCCTCGCCGGTCTCGCGACTCGGCTGAGGCCCCTGTCGGCACCGTCCCCGCGGCCCCGGACGTGCCTGTGGAGCCGCCCCTGCACTACCCGTCCTTTCCGGGTTCGGGGGCGACTCCGGCCCAAATACAGGAATTCCTGTCGGCCATGGCCCGCCTCTTTGGGCCTCAAGGTCCCTCCGGTGCTCCTTCGGGCCCCGCGGGCCCTGATGGGGTTGCTCCGGCGTCGCCGACGACTCCGGTCCCGGCGTCGCCTGTCCCGCCAGCCTTGATCCCGGCCTCGGCTCCGGCCCCGGCCTCGATCCCGGCTCCGGTGGTGCCGGAACCCCCATCGACGCCGGTTGACCTAACCACGCCGGCGTCGATGTCCCCGGTGCCGTTCCTGACGCCGCCCGGGGCTCCGGTTCTCTCCGGTTCCGGACATGGAGCCGGACCGACGTCGCTCGACGCCGATGAGACCTTGGGTCCCAGATGTCCCTCCTCCTCCATATTTTGAACCAGAGGAGGACCAGGAGAGCTGGGAGGGGTCGGAAGACCCTCTCACACGGCTGGGCAGAGGAACTTGGGGATGCCAGTGGTCTAGACACTTCCCCTGACACTGGCATGCTGTCTCCTCCCGTGGCTACGGAGGAGGGAGCAAATATCGCAACGGTGTTGCGTAGAGCAGCTGGAGCCTTGCACCTCCAATTGCCTACTGTGGCTGTCAGGACTAATCTCCTGACCGAAGTGCTTCAGCCGGCAGCTTCCTCTTTGGAGACTGTGCTGCCGTTTAATGATGCACTATCTGACGTTCTTTTGGGCACCTGGTCCAAGCCCACCACAGGGGCTCCTGTGGATAGGAACGTAGCCCGATGCCATCGCCCTGCTCCGGGCGACCCCTTGTTTCTCTCTCAACATCCCACCCCGAGAGCTTGGTTGTCCAAGCCTCTGCCTCCCAAACCGCCTTCCCAAACGCCTGGACCAATTTGGGAAGAAGGCTTTTTCTTCCTCCAGTGCTGGCTTGCGGTCCGTCAACACCGCTTGCCTTTTGGGCCGATATACCCACTCCCTGTGGGATTCGGTGGCGGCTGTTTTGCCCCAGTGTTCTGAGGAGGTCCAGACACTGCTTACCCGCACCATTGCGGAAGGTAGGGATGCGGCAAAGTACACCATACGATGTGGCCTTGATACCGCCGACTCGCTGGGCAGATCGCTTGCAACGACGGTGGCGCTGCGTCGCCACGCCTGGCTGAGAACAACTGGTTTCTCGGGTGATGTCCAGAATACACTCATGGACATGCCCTTTGATGGAGTCGGTCTTTTTGGTTCCAAAGCAGACCATGCACTGGAGTGTTTTAAGGACTCACGGGCTACTGCCAAGTCCCTGGGCCTTTCTGTTGTGCGCCCTCCGCTAACCTCTGCTTTTCGCCCCTTTCGTGGCCACGGAAGGGGCGCCCAGTCACTTCCGCAGCCCAGCCACCGGCCCGCGCAGCAAGCGTCTTCGCGTGGCCGGGGACGTGGCTACCGCCGTGGCGGTTCGGGCAACCAGCGTGCAGGTCAGACCACCACCTCCGCCCCGTCCGCAGCCTCCAAGCCCTCCTAGTCCCTCCTTTCAGGTGCACAACACGCCAGTAGGGGGCAGGGTCCGCCATCACCTTCACCACTGGCGTGCCATCACCTCGGACAGGTGGGTCTTGGACATTGTCCGAAGGGGCTACACCCTCCCCTTCGAGACCACCCCCCCAGCCATGCCACCTCAATTCCACCGCATGTCAGGGGATCACTTGGTGCTTCTGCAGAAGGAAGTCACGGCCCTCTTGGCCAAGAGGGCCATCGAGCATGTTCCGACCCCAGAAGTAGGACGTGGTTGCTACTCCCACTACTTTCTGGTGCCCAAAAAGGAAAAGGAGGACATGCGTCCTATCTTGGACCTCCGGAACGTCAATCGCTTCCTCCGGAAGGAGAAGTTCAAGATGCTCACCCTAGCTAGCTCAGGCCCTCGACCCTGGAGACTGGTTGGTAGCGTTGGACTTGCAGGACGCTTATTTTCACATCCCCATCCTGCCGGCCCACCGGCGTTACCTTCGGTTCACGGTAGGCCTCGAGCATTTTCAGTTCACCGTGCTCCCCTTTGGCCTTACAAGTGCCCCTCGGGTGTTCACGAAAGTGATGGCGGTGGTCGCAGCTCATCTGCGCCGGGCAGGGGTTCCAGTCTTCCCCTACCTCGACGACTGGCTGCTGAAGGCGGGCTCGTCCCAGGCAGTCGTCTCCTACCTCCAGACTACGGCCGAACTCCTGCACTCGCTGGGGTTCTCCATCAATGTGCCGAAGTCGCATCGGATTCCTTCTCCACAGCTCCTTTTCATCGGAGCAGTTCTGGACACGACGCAGTTTCGGGCCTATCCTCCCGAACGGCGAGTCCGGGATATTCAGGCTATGATTCCGATCTTTCAGCCTTTATCCTGGGTTTCGGTACGGATGACCCTGAGGCTGCTGGGCCTCATGGCCTCCTGCATCCTGCTGGTCGATCATGCCAGATGGCATATGCGGGCTCTGCAGTGGGACCTGAAGTTCCAGTGGGCGCAGCACAAGGGCAATCTGTCCGATCACGTTCAGATCTCGGAGGGGACTGCAAGACAGTTGCAGTGGTGGCTCTCGAACCGGCAATGGGTCATGGCCAGATCACTCTCCCTTCCCCAGCCAGAGCACACAGTTGTGACGGACACGTCCCTTCTGGGATGGGGCGGTCACATGGGAGAGGCGGAGATCAGAGGCCTCTGGTCTCCGGCGGAGTCCCGGCTCCATATCAACCTTCTGGAGCTCCGGGCGATCCGACTTGCACTCAAGGCATTCCTTCCCTCTGTCAAAGGGAAGGTAGTGCAGGTGTTCACAGACAACACCACCGCCATGTGGTACTGCAACAAGCAAGGCGGGGTGGGGTCGTGGACCCTATGTCAGGAGGCTCTGCGCCTCTGGACATGGCTGGAACATCAGGGCATTTTCCTGATGGTTCAACACCTGGCAGGTTCCCTGAACGCCAGGGCGGACGAACTCAGCGGCAGGTGCATGATGGATCACGAATGGCGTCTTCACTCGGAAGTGGCGCAAGGACTCTTTCTACAGTGGGGAGAGCCTTGGTTAGATCTATTCGCCACCGAAGAGAACGCGCAATGTCATCAGTTCTGCGCATTGGAATTTCCAAGGCAGCACTCGCTCTGCGACGCTTTTCGTCGCGAGTGGAGTTGCGGTCTGTTGTACGCTTTTCCGCCTATACCACTTCTACCCAGAGTGTTGAAGAAGATTCAGCGCGACCGGGCCCAAGTCATCCTTGTGGCTCCGGACTGGGCTCGAAGAGTTTGGTATCCCGAGCTACTCAGTATGAGCGTCGATCCCCCGATCCGTCTGCCTCTTCGGGAGGATCTTCTGTCTCAGCAGCAGGGGACGGTCCTCCACCCGAACCTGTCCAGCCTCCACCTGCTTGCGTGGAGATTGAGCGGCGGCAGTTGATTCCTTTCGACTTGCCTCCCGAAGTTTGTGATGTGATTCTGGCAGCCAGGCGTCCCTCCACTAAGGTGGTATACGCCTGCAGGTGGAACAAGTTTGTGGCATGGTGCACAGCAAAGGCTGTGAATCCCCTTTCTGCCCCTCTTTCTGAGGTTCTTCTGTTCCTTCTTTCCCTGGCCCAACAGGGTTCTGCCCTGGGTACCATCAAGGGCTATCTTTGTGCCATCTCGGCCTTCCTCAGGCTTCCTGATCAGCCCTCCCTTTTCAAGTCACCTGTTGTTAACAGGTTTCTAAAAGGCATTACACACCTCTTCCCTCCTGTTCCGTTTGTGATGCCTCAGTGGGACTTGAACTTGGTTCTTACCTTTCTTATGTGCGCTCCTTTGAGCCTCTACATAACTGTCCTCTTCGTCTTCTGACTCTGAAGACAGCCTTTCTGGTGGCCATCACCTCCGCTCGGCGGGTGAGTGAGCTCCAGGCTCTTTCATGCAAACCTCCCTTTCTGTCTGTCCATCCAGACAAGGTAGTTCTTAGGGACGCGTCCATCCTTCTTGCCAAAGGTGGTTACTGCCTTCCACATTGGGCAGACCATCACTTTGCCCACCTTCTTTCCGCCTCCGCATCCTTCCAGAGAGGAAGAGAGGCTCCACCGTCTGGACCCAAAACGTGCGCTTTCCTTTTATATCAACCGCACACAACACTTCCGGGTGGATGACCAGCTCTTTGTTGGCTACGTGGGCGCCAAAAGGTCGGGCGGTGCACAAGAGAACCATCTCCCGCTGGGTAACCTTGTGTATCAAAGCCTGCTATTCTTTGGCTAAGAAGGAGCCTCCTGTTGGGCTGCGTGCCCATTCCACCAGGGCAACGGCTGCTACCACGGCTTTAGGCTGCGGTGTTCCGCTGCAGGATATCTGTCAGGCAGCTACGTGGGCCTCGCTGCACACATTTACAAAGCATTACTGCCTTGACAGTCAGGTCCGGAGGGACGGCTTCTTTGGCCGTTCTGTTCTCCGAGACTTCCTTGTCTGATCTTTGTTCGCAGACCCACCACCGGGGTTGGTATTGCTGGGGTATCTATTCTAAGGTAAGGAATCTGTCACTAACGTGTCTCTTTCAGATGCACAAGTTACTAACTTGTGTAACGATATATCTGTAAGAGACAGTAGTTAGTGACAGATTCCTACCGCCCCACCCATCCTCCCCGTTCTGCGAACTGATTTCTAGGGTTAAGGACATCCCTTTCAGGGCCCTAGTATTTTTCAGACACCTATGTCAGCTTCTTGCATGGCTCTGCGTTCCTGGCGCGGAAAGTCGTGTACAGAACTGACGTCAGCGCGCAGGGGCGGCGTCTAAGTACTGCCCGCGACGTCATCCCGGCGATCACGACGACGGACGCGGAGCCGCACGACGCCGCCTACCGACGCGCAAGGGTACTGCTACGCAAAAACTTTCCGGATCCAGCCTGACGCCTGGGGATATTCTAAGGTAAGGAATCTGTCACTAACTTCTGTCTCTTACAGATATATCGTTACACAAGTTAGTAACTTGTGCATCGAACCGATAGCTGGTTATCTTACAGAACTATTTAATCTTGTGCTTCAATCGGGTATTTTTCCTAAATTATGGAAGAAGACCTCCATTCTCTCACTATTAAAAAAAAAAACTAATCTGGACAAAACGGACCCTGGCAACTACCGTCCGATAGATCGCCTCCCATTGCCATCAAAAGTTCTTGAGAAATATATGAATCAAGCACTTACTCGGTTTATTAATGACAATAACATACTGGATCCATCTCAATATGGGTTCCGGGGTGGGCACAGCACTGAACTTGCACTGATTACAGCAGCCGAAGAGATCAGACGCTCGGTAGACAAAGGAGGCATGGCGGCACTGATCCTTCTGGATTTGTCAGCAGCTTTCGACACGGTGGACCATGGCCTTCTACTACGTCACCTTCAAGACACAGGAATTGCTGGCACCGCCCTACGACTGTTTAACTCATTCCTTTCTAACCGTTAACAATTTGTGGAGAAGGATGGCCTGAGCTCACAGAATTTTATTCTCCCTTGTGGGGTCCCACAGGGCTCGTCTCTCAGCCCGACCCTTTTTAACTTATATGTGGTTCCTTTTGCCGGGCTTATTAAATCCTTTGGCTTTGCCATGGTGTTATACGCCGATGACACTCAGATTATAGTATCCATTTCAGAGGACTCTTGTAGTACTATTGACAACTTTTATGCCTGTATGGGACAGGTAAATAGATGGATGTCTGAGAACTGCCTTAAGTTGAACTCCAATAAAACGGAGGTCCTTCTTTTTGGCAGAGATGTCTCTCATTGGTCCTCTGACTGGTGGCCCAGCGAACTTGGGCCCCTCCCCACTCCTGTCCCTAAGGCAAGGAATCTGGGAGTCATCTTTGACACCACTCTCTCATTCTCCCACCATGTGAACGCTACTACATCAGCCATCTGGTGTACGTTGAGGATTTTGAGGAAAATCTTTCGATTCATACCTTCTGACCTGCAGAAAACAGTAGTCTCGGCGTTAGTATTATCTAAGCTGGACTACTGTAACAGTCTTCTGATTGGAATCAATAAAGCCCTCCTTTTTAAGATGCAAGTCCTGCAGAACTCAGCCGCCCGCCTGTTATTCAAACTCCCTAAATACGCTTCTGTAAAGGGGGCGCTAAACTCACTTCACTGGCTTCCGGTGGAAAAAAGGATTAAATTTAAGGCTCTCTGCATCGCTTTCAGAGCACTGCACAATCAGGGTCCTTTATATTTGATTGACCACTTTCGTTGGTACTCTCCCCCTAGAATGCTGCGGTCTTCCTTCCATCGGCTGGTGGAGGTTCCCAAGGCGCGTTTGTCACACTGGGGTGATAAAAGCTTTTTTCACATTACCTCCAGACTTTGGAATCAATTGCCACTTTCACTGAAAAATGTACCGGACTTGAGATCGTTTAGGAAGGGTCTGAAGACCTGGCTTTTCTAGGCCTATGCATATCAGTGTTCAGTTTTGTCTCTTTAATTCCCCTTGGCTGGTAGGAAGTTTGGATGTTAGCGCCTAGACGCCTTCGGGTATTATTGCGCTATATAAATAAATAAATAAATGCCTGAGGAGTTGTGTATGGATCGGCAGAATCCTCCCCAGCCTCTCCCAATAACAACACTAAAGGGTCCATTGGTAGGGTCACTGAACAAATATGGGAGATCAGTAGAAGCACCTCTGCCCAAAAGCGTTTGACATGTATACATTCCAACCACATCTGCATATAAGTGCCTCTAGAATCACAGCCCCACCAACAGATCAGAAATTCCCACCATGGCATGCAACCAAACTGGAGTGAAGTACCATGGCATAAGAAGTTTATAAAAATTGACCTTGTGTTGGAGATAGAGGTCTTGACCACCCGTCCCCACAACCTCTGCAGACATCATCAGAAATAGTAGTGCCCTAATCTTGTTCCCAATGTGACTGATATAGATATCGTTGTGGCTGAAAGAGATCATAGAAGATCAAGTACAGGCAGGTAATACCCTTCCTGGTGGACCCCTGTGCAAAACGTTGTTCAAAGGGCTTCTTGGTTCTACCACCCCTAGCCCTCACTGTGGGTGAGTCGGCCCAGTGTAGCAGTTAGGTAAGCCGGAAATCGTCCTACGAGGTCAAGTGGAAGCACTGCCTACAAGTTTGCCGGAACGGTTCCATCGTGATAAAGGTCACCCGATAATGGGGGTGCTCCTCCTCCCAAATCCGCAAAGCGAGCGTTGAGAGTGCCTGGCACAAAGTCTGGGTTGTATACTATGGGGGAGAGAGGGTAAGTTTAGGTAGTAGCTGCCCGACTGCGGTTTATTCTGTCACAGTGCCCGAGAAGAGTTGCTGCGGCATATAGGGGTGTTTGAGAAGATGCGAAGCGGTCTCGGGGCCTCAACCACATAATATGTTGTAGAGGAAGGGCCGAGCAACCCTGTTCTAAAAGCACCCAAGGCTTGACATAGGGGGGGTTGTGCCAGTCTAAGGCAGATTGCAATTGGGCCAGCTGAGTATAATATTCTACATTAGGGAATCCCAACTTGCCTTCCAGCGTTCTCTTATAAAGTGTTGTTTTAGGTATACAAGGCGTAGAGTTCTGCCACACAAACTGCAGAAGCTGCCTTTGGGTTTGTTGAATAGACTCACGCAGGATCCACAGGGACATAGTGTGCATGACATACACTAAGCGTGGCAAGTAATTCATCTTCACAGCATTTATTCGGCCTAGTCATGATATCCCCAGCTTGCCCCAGCAGTACAGATCTTTTAGTAGAGCAGCTAACATCGGTGGAATATTATGGTTGTAGAGCTTATGAACAGAGTTCGTCAGCTGTATCCTGAAGTAACGCATAGAGGTAGTCCCCCAAGCAAAGCCAAAGGAGGAGAGTAGGGGATGAGTCGTTGAGTGGGGTCAGCCACCACGATGCCTGTGGATTTTATGTAATTGATACAGAAACCTGAAGCTTCTTAGTTCATCCACCAAAAGCGGGAGAGAAGATTTTGGGTGTGTGAGAAAGCATAGCACGTCATCAGCAAAAAGTGCCAACTTATATTCTTCGCCATCAACCTCGAGCCCACGAATAGCAGGATTTGTCTCGATACGGTGAATCAATGGCTCCATTGTCTGAGAAAAAAAATCAATGGTGACAGAGGGCACCCCTGTCGGGTGCCTCTGCCGAGCAGTATCGGAGAAGAAAGGGTACCATTAACTCGAATTGTGGCAGTTGGGGGATATGTAGTTGGCCAACAAATATGCCATCATACAGGGTCCCAGCCCTGTCTTAGCTAAAACTGCACCCAAGAACCCCCAATCCACTCGATCAAAAGCCTTCTCCGCATCTAGCGAGAGAAGGACAGTGGTGGTTTTGGAACGTTCAGCCACATCGATCCCTTTTACCGCCAGGCGCACATTATCACGAGCTTGCCTATTATGGATGAAGCCAGACTGGCAACTAGACAGCAACTATATACGGAGACTAGGATGGAGGTAAAAAGTTTGGCATCAAAGTTCAACAGTGCAATAGGCCTATAAGAAGAGCAAGCCAAAGGGTCCTTACCTGGTTTCACAATAGAGTTACTGTGGATTCTGTCATAGTTGAACTGACTGTCTTGGTGGCAAGGAATGAGTTGTAGACCTTAGAAAGAGGGTCAGCTAGCAATTCACAATAAGCTGTATAAAAGGACATGGAGAACCCATCTGGACCGGCAGCCTTATTGGTTTTCAAAACGGTGTGTAGCAGATTTCACCTCATCTGAGGTTATGGGTTCCTCGAATTCTTGAACTAGTGCGGGGTCTACATGGGGGGGAAAAAGTCATGTAAGTATTGGGTCTGAGACGATGCCGATGGGGGGTGAGCTTGATAAAGGAGCATATAATATGTCTGAAAAAGACCCAGAATGTCTGACGTATCTGTGTAGAAAACCCTAGTCTCACTCTTAATGGCCTTGCTTCTGTCTCAGTTTATACACTAGCAGTCGGTGCTCTTTATCTACCCTCTCATAGTATTTCTGACTAATATACAATAATTTCCATGCCACATCTGTCATGTAAAGACGTTATAATTCGCCCGAACCCATCTCAGTTCCCTATACACCTTATTAGAGCCTGTAGCTTTATTGTGGGACTCCAGCTAAGACAGACAAGTCTCTAAGTCTGTCTTCTGGATCCAAGCCAGACGGTCAAGATAGATGTGTGGTTGATGAGCTCCCCTCACAGTACTGCCTTTGCGGCGTCCCACAGGGTCACCCATGAGACCTCCCCATTGTCATTTTCCTTGAAGTAATACTCCAAGGACTCTCAAACTGAGTCTTGTAGCACCGGGTCTTGGAATGCCGATTCATTGACATACCACTGGGGGGGTTATTCTCCGAGGGAGTGTAGATGCGTCCAAGACTAAAAATACCAGGCTATGATCAGAAAGGGTCTGAGATCCCACAGAAACCGAGATAACCCTCGGCTGGAGTGAAGCAGTTATTAAAAAGAAATCAATCAGCGTCTGAGTTTTGTGGACTTATGAATCGTAAGTGTAGTCCCGTTCCCCCGGAATGGAGTTCCCTCCAGATATCTAGCAGGGAGAGATTTTGCATGCCTTGTGTTAAGTTCAAGAGGAACGGATAGGTGTTGTACCGGGCCACAGAGCGATCTAAGGTGGAGCTCAAGACTTTATTAAAGTCACCACCTAAGATTAGCTTACCTTGGGCAAAGCTAGCCAACAGTGGGAAAAGAGAGCCATAAAACCCCCCTTTTTAGGTCTCGCCTGAGCCAGCGCTGCTCTGCGAGGCTTCTAGTAAGGACTTCCAACTCGGACTTCCAACTCGGACCACACGCTCGTGCGCGTGTTTTTTTTTTTTGCTCACCCGCTATTGGCCTTTGCGTGCGTCTTTCTAAGAAAGACAGCACGCAATTGGCCAAAGGCGGGTGCATTTCCCGCCTTCTCTCTCCCCTGGCCTAGAGACGAGCAGCGGTCCCGCACTGTGCCTGCTGCATTCCTCCCTTATCTTGATCTTGGCTCATGTTCCTAAGTAAACGAAGCACGGTCGCGTTCAATCAAAATTAAATCTTCAAATTAGATCACGAAGTTTGAGCGTGTTCATGAATGAGTACCTTAAGAAGCACTGCAGACTCAAGGACCCTCTAGTGCTCCCCATTTCTTCTCTAAAAACCCCGGACTCTAAAAAGCTCTCCGGCATTCCTCCCTCTCCCCATCCACTGCCTCTCGCTCCTTTCTACCTCCTGTCTCTGCGCCTCTTCTGTTATTTTTTAACCTTCGCTTCCTCCCTCATTTCTTCTCCGCCCTCCACTCTCTCGATGCGTTTGCCTTCATCTGCCTTTGATGAGTCCTGTTATTCGTTCTCTCCCACTCACCGGCGTCGCCCCCTCCTCCTTGGACTCTCCCGTTACACCCCCGCCTCCAGCTCCCTGTGTTATTATCGTGTCCACCTGCACAGGGTGGGGGGAGGGCTCTCACTCTCGCATCCTCTCCAGCTTATGTTCGCTACCTCGCTTCACTC
Source organism: Calotriton arnoldi (assembly GCA_963921515.1). Lineage (NCBI taxonomy): Eukaryota > Metazoa > Chordata > Amphibia > Caudata > Salamandridae > Calotriton > Calotriton arnoldi. Next base: position 3,794,414 of record CAWUFW010000301.1, on the reverse strand, counting down.
TGTCCTTTCACCCATCAATGCCTCCTCTCTCCCTCCCACCTCTCTTTTCTCCGAGTCCACCCGCTCCTCTCTCACCCCTTCCTTTTCTTTTCACACCCCGCTATTCCTTCTCCCCTCACCCTCTCTCTCCGACCCCTCCCTTCTTCTCTCAAGCCTTCCCTTTTCTCCCCTCAATTCTCTTCCTGTTTCACCCCTCCCCGTTCATTTCTCCCCATAAGCCGCCCTCTTTCCCCCCGCTCCCCTTCTCATTGGCTCCTGTCGCTCACCCACTTCTGCCCTAGCCCCCACCACCCAATGAATGACACACGTGAGGTACACTCCCTCTGTGTCCCCATCACCTCCCCCCTCTTAGGTTTGCCTCCCACTCCAGCACCACCACCGAAAGCGAGGCGCACCCACTCCCCCAAACTTACATGGTCCCGTAACTGCTTGGAAAGTGCTTCGGGGCTACACGTCTGGCATGAAGCACTATACAAACTTACTCCTCCACGCTCTCTGTTTCCTCCATCCGCCCGCGCCCTTGCTGGGAGGCACGAGTGGGGTTTACTCCTCAAAGGACGAGGCACACCCCAGACATGACACAGAGGGCATCTTCTGGGTCCACGCGAAGGCCTTGGTCGCAACAGAAGACGCCAAGACAAGGATGGGCAGGGAACAATGTGTCTTGTGGCGAGTAAAGCTGTCATTGAGAAATCGCTTTTGCCTGCTATGTCCTATTGTACGTAGCATTCAGCGCGAGAAAGGCCTCAAATTGATGATGTTGTCAACACGTAAGAAACGCACAGATGCCACGGTTCTATGATCACTGTCGTTAGGTGATCACTGTTCCTGCAGCTGCATACTTAATTCCTGAAGAAATATCAGTTTACCATTTAAACCCAGAGTTAGCTTTTCTGGCTGTTTCCTAGACCTCATAGCAATTGAGCTGTAGAAACGTTTGGATTTTATATGTATTTTTATTTCTTGAAGTTTTGCATAGCACGAACTCGACCCTAAGGTATTGGAGCGCTTTACATGAGCATCAGCTATATTACACAAGTTTTTTTTGTTTTTTTTGCACGGAAGGAATAATTGATTTGCCCAGAATTACAGGATGTTGAAATGACTGTCGAGACTCGAACCCAGTTCCCGAGTCAGGAGATCTGGCTGTAACGCCACAATCCTCTCCTACACGCATAATGGGATTTGCTAATCTGCAATGATTTGGTGTTTCTGTAAGTTTAGTGCTCTGCAGTGGGTATGGGAAACTCCCAAATAAATTATATAGTGCTTGAAAGCCAGGGGTGTGGCAGAGCTGAGGGGAGTAAAATAGTGCTGGTATGGTAATGGGAAGTCTCTGAAGGTGGTAATCTAGGTGCTCACCCTCTTATGAGGTCTTGCTTAAATAGCAAAGAGAAGGAGCCTGGCAGACCTGAACTGGCATAGCGTTGTACATCCTAGGAGCATACCAGGTGAATGCTTGGGGCTTCGCTTTGTCCTTTCTAGTGCAGTGATCCTGTTGCTGCGCATCATGCATACTCCACTTGAGAACTTAATCTGGGTTGCTAAGTACAGTGAGGTAGTAGATTTTACCAGGTACAGTCACACTGACTCCCCTATTATTGGTTACCCGAGGTGGAAATGCCCAAGAAAAATAAGCCTTCAAAGCTTCAGTTTATAATGGATTCATTTTTAGGTCGAGCCTAGCGCAGCGCATGCGCTGCTCTATGGGAGGCTTCTTGTGAGCACTCCACACTGTTCCTAAACTTTTTCGTGGGAGTTTGTTAACTCCCACATATTCTATTGGCCTTTGCGTGTGGCTTTCAATAATGAAAGCACGCAAATGGCCAAAGACGGCTGCATGTCCCGCCTTTTCTTTTAACGTTAACTCCCCTGGCCTAGGGGTCTCGGGAGCGAGCAGCGGCGTGCATTGTGCCAGCTGCATTCCTCCCTTATCTTGATCTTGGCTCATGTTCCTAAGTAAACAAAGCACGGTCGCTTTCGCAGCTGCTCTTGTTTCAACTTTGTTTTTATCCCTCTTTCAAAACACTGGCGTCCGAAACTAGCTCCTCTGTCTGTACACAGATCAGAAAAGCCACCCTACATTTCTAATACTTAAGCTCAGATTACCATGGTTGCCACTTGAGCATGAGAAAAATCAGACCATAACATTCCGATAGGACTATGTTTAGGGTATAGATCTGAGACTGTAAGGTTTGTGCTCTTGGACGCCTTCTAAATTTAGTGTAAACACTACTGTCCTGTTTTATAAACTTGAAGCTACATAACTGCCACCACAGCATCACTCAGCTCCACCTCATCATCACTGAGCACTACCACAGCATCACTCTGCGCCACCACAATGCCAGAAAGCATCACTCGGGCCACCACAGCATCACCCAGCACCACAACAGCATCACTCAGCACTGCCTCAGCATCACTCAGCACTGCCTCAGCATCACTCAGCGCTGCCTCAGCATCACTCAGCGCTGCCTCAGCATCTCTCAGCGCTGCCTCAGCATCTCTCAGCGCTGCCTCAGCATCTCTCAGCGCTGCCTCAGCATCTCTCAGCGCTGCCTCAGCATCTCTCAGCGCTGACACAGCATCACTCAGTTTCACCACAGCATCACTCCAGCACTCAGCGCCACCTCAGCACCACTAAGCCCCACCTCCGCATCACTCAGCGCCACCACAGGGTCACTCAGCGCCACCACAGGATCACTCAGCGCCACCACAGCATCACTGAGCTCCACCACAGCATCACTGAGCTCCACCACAGCATCACTCAGCGTCACCTCAATGCCAGGAAGCATCACTCAGCGCCACCTCAGCACCACTCAGTGCCAACTCAGCACCACCTCCGCATCACTCAGCGCCACCACAGGGTCACTCAGCGCCACCACAGGATCACTCAGCGTGACCACAGCATCACTGAGCTCCACCACAGCATCACTCAGCTCCACCACAGCATCACTCAGCGTCACCTCAATGCCAGGAAGCATCACTCAGCGCCACCTCAGCACCACTCAGTGCCAACTCAGCACCACCTCCGCATCACTCAGCGCCACCACAGGGTCACTCAGCGCCACCACAGGATCACTCAGCGTGACCACAGCATCACTGAGCTCCACCACAGCATCACTCAGCGCCACCTCAATGCCAGGAAGCATCACTCAGCGCCACCACAGCATCACTCAGCGCCACCACAGCATCACTCAGCGCCACCACAGCATCACTCAACGTCACCACAGCATCACTCAACGTCACCACAGCATCACTCTGCGTGACCACAGCATCACTGAGTGCCACCACAGCATCACTCAACACCACCACGGTACCACTTCAGCATCAGTGCACCAGCGCAGGCCAACTCAGCATCACCTGAGCTCCTGCTTCACCCTGCATCACCTCGGCATCACTCAGCACAGCACCACCACAGCACCATCTCAGCATCTGCACCACCTCCTCATCAGTGCACCACCAGCTCAGCACCACCTCATCACCAGTGCAGTACTATCTCTGCATCAGCATAACACCACCTCCACATCAGTGTACCACCACCAGTGCAGCCCCACCTCAGCAGCAATTCAGCACCAACGCAGCACCACTTCAACATCAGCACAGCACCACCTCAACATCCGTGCAACACCACCTCAGCATCACCTCAGCACAGCACCAACTCGGCATCACTCAGTACCACCTGAGCACCACCTCTGCACCCCCTGAACACCAGTGCAGCACCACCACCTCGGCATCACTCAGCACCACATCAGTATCACTCAGCATCGCCTTTGCACTAGTACACCACCACCTCAGCATCACTCAGCAACACCTGAGTATTATTCAGCATCACCTGAGCATCACCTCCGCACCAGTCACCACCACCACCACCACCTCAGCATCACTGAGCACCACCTCAGCCTGCTCTCCGAATCTGGCATCTGCTGATTCTCCCCTAGAGTTCGTCCGCTGCCTGTGTTATTATACAGGTACTAGTTTGAAACCTTCACCCTCCGATTGTTTATGCCCCCTCAAAAAAAGCTATAACAAACAACCATTGAAACCGGCAGAAACAAGTTGCCAGCATTGCAAGGACAAAAGAAAACTGAGGACAATTTTATTGTAAATACTTTTTCTAATATGGTCATTCAGTTGTACATAAAGCCTCTTGGTCATATATAAGGTAACAAAATGCTTCTGACACTTTTTTATTATAACTTTTCAGCATGCTGCACAGCATCCATACTTCTCTACAGCACAGCTTAAAGACATTGGCAAAGTCAATAGCTCTGGCTAAACACTTATAAGGCCCCAAAGGCGAGACCTATTGGCTATGCCAATGCTTGTTTGTAATTGGGGCCATAAATGGAAACAGCCCAAGAGCCTATATATGAGCCCGCACCCCAGCTTTTCTGTCCTCTCTATCAACATGGGATGAGTCGACCCCGAAGCCTCTCGGTGTCTGACGCTAAAAGATGAGTCTCCTGAAGCATGGGCACATCCACCTCTTTAGTATGGAGCAATTTCAGGAGCACTTTCCACTACATTGGAGAGATAAGACCCTGAGGGGCATATTTACAAAGAAGTGATGGAGGGCAGCGTTAGCCTTCTTGCTTTAACGCCGCGCTCCACCACTTCTGAAATGCAGGGCTGCACCGTATTTACAACAATATGATGCAGCCCTGCATTTCTCCCTGCGCTGGCACTATATTTAGCTGCGTTGCGCCAACTCAGGCACCCTTGCACTTAAGTGCAAGAGTGCCTGCGTTGTGGGGAATGATTGTTTATGTGCAGGAAGGTGTCCCTCCCTGAACATAAACAATCTTAAATGGCGATTTGTAACTTCTATGTGTGCTGCTTTGTCCACTAAATGTATCTATACAAAACATTATTTGTTATCTCCTGCATTTACAACTCTCAGGTCTTGCATATACCTCCATACGTCTACACCTTGCAGCAGTGGCTGCCTACCTTCAAAACAGACAACATTTATCTTTATTCAGAGTACCAGTAATTAAGGCTTTCATGGAAGGCCTTAAAAGAGTGATACCACCAAAGGTCCCACTTGCATGGATCCTCAATACTGTTCTAACTAGACTTATGGGTCCACCTTTTGAACCATTACATAATTGCCCCCTCCAATTTCCTTCTTGGAAAGTTACTTTCTTAATTGCTATCACCTCACTAAGATGTGTGAGTGAGCTTCAGGCACTAACCTTAGAAGAACCATTCTTCCAGCTTCACAGGGACAGGGTGGTTCTTCGTACCAACCCAAAATTCCTTCCAATGGTAGATTCTGCTTTCCATATTAACCAATTGGTTGAGCTACGGGTTTTCTTTCCCCAACCAGATTCTGTAGCAGAAAGAGCTATTCAGACATTGGATGTTAAAAAAGCTTTAATGTATTACATTGACAGAATAAAAGATTTTCACAAAACACACATTTTTATTGCATTTGCTCCCCCTCACAAAGGGAAACCTATTTCAAAATCTGGCATTTCTTTCTTGATGGATCGTTAAATATATCCAGGCATGCTACACTAAAGCAAAAAGGACTTTATCTGTACCTCCTAGAGCACATTCTACTCGTAAAATTGGGGCATCTGTGGCTTTCTTAGGTAATATTCCTACAGCTGACATTTGTAAAGCAGCTACATGGTCTAACCCCGCACATTTACCAAACACTATTGTGTGGATGTCTTAGCACGCCAATTAGCTAATGTAGGACAGGCGGTGCTAAAAACTCTTTTTCAAACAACTGCAACGTCCATTGGTTAGCCACCACTTTCTGGAGGGCACTGCTATACAGTCTATGCAAAGCATATGTATCTACAGCACACATGCCTCGAACGAATTGTTACTTACCCTTTAAGCATCTCTTCTAGACATGTAGAGCTGTAGATTTGCATGTGCCCTCCCTCCTCCCCTGACACTTATGGTTGTTGCAGTTCTCTTTTACTTTTCGTATGCATGGTTCTCTTTACTTTCGCTTACTTACTCCATTCTCACCTTCTCGCGGGAAAACAATCTAACAATAGAGTCGATGACCATGGGCACTATGACTAAGAGGAGGAGTCACCTTACCGCGTGTAAGACTTCTTCGTAGAGAAACAACTTGCAAACATCCGGACCTAACACAAGATGGCAGGAGTATGCAAAGCATGTGAATCATCTACAGCTCTACATTTCAAAAACAGATGCTTACAGGGTAAGTAACAATCCTTTCCTTGTTTGCTGAAGAGGGTAAAGCTTATAGGATTGTGAATCTGGTTACATCACCTATTTGGGCAAGACATAACCTGATGAAAGAAGCACCGATGAAGGTGCAACACCTTGTGGTGCACAGCTTGCTCAAAAGGCATCCGTTTGTCCTTTCCATCAGCTTCTTGAGATTATCTACTGTGAAAGGTGAACTTGGTCTTGACTTCCTGAACTGACATTCCAAAGTTGATCTTTCACGAATGGCTATCTCTGCAGAACTGATGACACTTTTGATTTCTTGCAAGAAGGTATCATATGTGAGGGGATTGGATCTGGAAGACGGATCTTTACAATAGATCTTGTCATGTATAACAAAGCCATGAAAATGGCTAATAGATTGGTGTTCTTGCCCTCTTTTCCTCTCGCCCATAGACTTTTTGTAGTCCAATGCCTTTGAGAGTATTTTCGTTTTGATAAACAAGTTTATTGATTTTATACAAACAAATAGCAGCATGACACATTTGATCAGTGTTCTACGACATCACAGAAGACAGAAAATTGAAATTTATCGGTAAGTGGTAATGTGGAAATTTATCGGTAGGTAAGTGTCTTGTTCTACGTCCATGGCGTAAGAATTAACATTTGCATACATCGGTGGGTATCCTTTTAATTCAATCTATGTGGTCGGTCCATTTGCCCCACACCCTGCGGTATTTAGTAGGACAGACCCGAGCTTCAAATAGGGGTTTTTCCTGTGAGGCGCACCAATCCACACCCTGGCGCCATTTGGATACACTTGGGGGCTTAGGCTGAGCCCATGCCACGGCAATATCACGCTTGGCCACTGCGATGGTTGTCCCCAGGAACAGTCAGTCAGATCGGGACCTGTCTAGACCATCCAGTACTCCTAAAATGAGTCGTATGGGATCATGGGGAACCTGCCAGCCCAGGATATGTGTGAGCTCGGACTCTATCACAGCCCAGTATAGGGCTAGGCGTGGGCAGGTCCAAGTCATGTGATAAAAGTCCGCCGGTTCGTGGCCACAACGCGTGCAGTCCGGAGAGGGCCTAAGGCCCGCCTTGTAAAGACATTCTCGGGTGAGATAAGCGGTGTGCAAATAATATAGTTGGATGAGGCGGAGTCTGGCTGAAGTTGTGATGGTTTTGGGGGCCATAAGGGCGTTGCGCCAGTCTTCTTCCTCCAGGGGGCCCACCCATCCCTCCCAACGGATCCTGAGTGGGTCGAGCATTGTCGGACTGTTATTAATCAGGGTATGGTATATCCGGGACACCTCACCCTTCCCCAGGTTCCCCATCATGACCTGAGCCTCTAGTGGGCTGAACTCGGGGAGTGTTGTGCCCGTAGAGATGTGTGCGCCAAGAGCGTGACGTAGCTGTAGGTAGCGATAGAATTGCGAGGTATGGAGGGTGTATCGTCCCTGCAAGTCCTGGAATGTTCTAATGTGGTCGCCCACCCAGACATCACCCAGTAGTGATATGCCTATAGAATCCTATCGTTTGAACCCCGCAAGCTCCGTCACTTCCCCCAGCCATCTACCCTGCCAGAGCGGTGTCTGTCGGCTTAACTTTTTGTCAGTGCTTAATTTGTAAAATATTAAGTGCCGGGGCTCTGACCAGGAGGCCACTGCAGCTTGCACCACCCATCGCCCTTGTCATCGCTGCCTAAACAACTACTAACAATATCTCTTGCATGTAAATGCAACAGTTCACTTTATTCCAGGTCCCCAAAGCTAAAGGAATGGCTGAGGAGGCAGGGATTAGCAATTTTAATGTATATTGTATTCCTAAACAACTGTTGTTCTACTCATTTCTAAATTAGATGAGCAGCGCCACCATGTGGTAGACTGTTTTAAGTATGGTTTTGACTATTAGGTGCCGGTGCCGAGCACCGGAAACGAATTAAGTGCCGGTACTGAGCACCGGAAAGCACCGGCTCAAATTAAGCACTGCTTTTTGTCCAAATTTGTGTGTCTTAGGGCCATGCGCCAGGCCGTCAGGACCGCCCTAGTGATCGACGGCAGTGTTATGGGTATTGGGCTGCCATATAGGAATGCTTGGATTTGAGGGAATTCCAGGTCCATGAGCTCTGTTTTATAGGCCGGGTCCGACCAACCCCCAGTAAACCAGTCATGGAGAACCAAAAGCCGGGTAGCTATGTAGTAGAGGTGAAGGTCAGTCATGCCCATACTGCCATCAAAGGGCGGGATCCGACACCGGGCAAGGGCGATACGCGGTCTCGCCCCTCCCCACAGGAATCTTGTGGCCACACCATCTATTTCTTTAAACCAGCTACGCGGGCGGTGAACGGAGGTGTTCTGGATAACATAGAGGAAACGCGGAAGGATCATCATTTTGAACAGGGCCACTCTTCCCAGTAGGTTGAGTGGTAGGGTTTGCCAGCATTTGAGGTCCGCTGGTTTTTTTAACCAGCGGGCAAATGTTTAATGCCCACTCCAATTCGGGGAGCATCGCGATCCATATCCCCAGATATTTGAAGGATTTGGGGATGGACGTTTGCCAGTCGAAACATTCCTTGGAGGGGTGGAGGGGCACTAGGGTCGATTTTGCCGGGTTAAGCCGGAGTCCTGAGACCCTCTCAAAGGTGTGGAGAGTTCTCGCTGGAAAACATTTTAGTGAACCCCTCACCCAAGAAGCTTATAACCCGCATTTATAAGATCACACAACAAACTTACCCGATCACTACACCTAATGCGTGGTCCTCAGACCTGGATCCACCACCCACTGACAAACAATGGGCCTTTTGCTGCGCTCAACTCAAACGCCTATCTCCAAATTATAAGCTACGGTTAATACATTTTAAATACCTGCACAGGCTATACCGTACACCATTGCAACTACAGAAAATGGGCTTGCGACCGGACGCCACATGCTGGCGCTGTGCGGACACACAAGCCACCTTCCTACACCTGGCATGGCACTGCGGCCCCATTTCACTGTTTTGGGGTATGGTATTCGATATTACTCATGACGTGACAGGCTTCTAGCATGCCCGTACCCCCCTCACTGCCATCCTTGGCCACGTGGCTGACGCCCCTCTAGGCGTTCGACGCCTGTCGGCCATGATGTTTCTCCTGGCCAAACGCTGCATTGCAATACACTGGGGTTCACCCCACGCACCCAATGTCAACATGTGGATAAAAGACGTGACCTACTGCCAGGAGATGCTTGCAGTGTATTGGGATCTGATGCCCACTGCATCAAAACCCAAAGACATCTGGGCTCCGTTCATTACATGGGCGGCTGCACACACCGATGCAACAGCTCACATGCCACAAACGCGCCCAAACCCATAAGCTCACCTGTACAAACTGTTAACACAACACGTTTGGCTACCTCTTCTATCTTATCAGACACCAGGCCCTAGCTCAAACGGGCCACACCTTGCTTGCTTAACTACTTGGCTCCCGCATTGCCGTACACATGTGCAAGAAATACAGCAGCTTTTTTGCCTTTATGTGCCCTAACTCATATTTACTCTGCTTGAAAATGCCCTGCGGCTGTAAAGTAACAATTACCCTGATACACCGTGTTTGCTGTGGTTTATCGCTGTCATCTAGATATTTGGACATATGTACCTTGTCTCTATATTTGTATCAGATGTGACCAAAAAGTGACCTGTCTGCTACCCTTTTTTGTTTCGTTTGAAAATAAGAAATAAAGTCTAAAAAAAAAAAAAGTGTGGAGAGTTTGGAGACATCTAGGGCCAGAGTTGGCTGGGTCCCCCAGGAAAAGCAGGACATCGTCCGCATACTAGGCAATTTTGTCGGCGTGATGGCTTCCCCGGGACCAGCCTTTGATCAGGTCATCCGAACGAATAAGGCATGCCAGGGGCTCCATTGCCAACGCAAATAAGAGAGGTGAGGGGGGCAACCCTGTCTCGTGCCTCTTTGAATGGGGAATACCTCTGACAGGGCTCTGTTGGTGAGCACTCTGGCTTTAGGATTAGAGTAGAGGACTTGAACGAAGCGTCGGAATTGCTGACCCAGGCCCATTGTCTTCAAAACCTCCTCCAAATAGAGCCAGTCAACCGTGTCAAAGGCCTTCTCAAAGTCGACAAGGAGGGAGCGTCAGGTAAGGAGTGAGTCGTCAACGGTGCGCCAGGGCCAGGTGAAGGCGCCTCAGACAGTGTCTCGTGCTGCGCTCTGGCATGAAGCCACATTGGTCTGGGTGGACTAGTCTGTTCAGGAGTGGGCGCAGACGTTGGGCCAGTATCGTGGCATATATCTTCATTTCAGTGTTGATTAAGGAGATAGGGCGATAATCCGCGCAGGATGATGATGATGGCGGTTGGGTTTTGGGGATCACCACTATAGTTGCCACGTCTGTCTCAGGGGGGAAGGACCCGGTTTCAGCAACCTGTCGGTATAATTCCACGAGGTGGGGAACCAGTAGATCTTGGTACGCAGCATAGTACTCCGGCCCCGGTGTTTTCCCCGCTTTCAGCAAAGAGATGGCGCTATGTACTTCTTCCGGGGTGAAGGGAAGATCTAGGTCAGCCGCCTCAGTCTCCTCGAGGCAGGGGAGTTGGACTCTTGCTTGGCTAATTATGTCCGGGAGGGAGGCGGTAGGCTTGCGAGTGGAGTTTAAGTGAGCATAGTAATCTGCAAATACTTGCGCGATTGCAGGTGATGTGCACTTGGTGGTCCCTGAAAGGTCACAGATTTCGGGGATTATCCGATTGGCCAAGGGATATGAGACCAGGCTCTGCAGTAGCCTCCCGTTCTTGTCCTCCCAGCTGTACACTCGGGCTACAGAGGAACGCCATAACATCTTGGCCGATTCTAGGGAGATATGTTTGATCTCTTCCCGTAAGGCCGCAAGTTGCCTGTCTCGCAGATCATTTGGGGGCTCATTTGGGGCTGTCTCGAGTCGTACTGCTTGCGCCTCAAGGAGGGTTAGACGGTTGGTCTGAGTCAGTCGTCGGGCCTGGACCTGACCTTTAGCGACTCCCCGAATGGTGGCTTTACTTGCCTCCCAGAGGGTGCCTGGGGAGGGAACCGACCCCAGATTGGCAAGAAAGTATTGGCGCAGCTCCTCTCCTATTGCTTTCTTGACCTCCTTATCTTGCAGGAACCAGGCATTCAGTCGCCACAGTGGGCGGGGTGTGTCAGGGGTTTCGCCTAAGCGCAAGAGTAGGGCTGAGTGGTCCGAGATTCCCCGGGGGAGGACGGCAATGCTTGATACTCTCTGGCACTCAGAGCGGGCATGAGGATCATATCGATTCGCGAGTGCGTGTTGTGTACCGCTGAGGTGTGAGTGTATTGGGAGCTTCGGGGGTTCCATATTCTCCAGACATCACATAGGCCCAGCGCGGCCGCCCAGTCGACCATTTTTTTGGCGCTCATTATCCTAGCCTGTCGTGTCTAGTGATGGTTTCATGACTGTATTAAAGTCTCCCCCTATCACCGTCTGACCCATGGGTAGGGCAGTAATAATGTCAGTGAGGTGACGCAGAGAGGAGGTGAGTGTAGCTGGTGGGATGTATACGGAAACCAAATTGAGGGTGTTCCCTTCCAGTGACCCAGATAAGGTGACAAATCGACCTTGGGGATCTGTAGTAATGTGGCTGGGCGTGAAAGGAAGGCCTCTTCGTAATAGGATTGCAGTCCCCCGCGACCCTCGCTTGAAGCCAGAGTGCCACACCTTGTCGAAGCCATATCTCGCAAGGAAGGGACATTGAGTTCCCAGGAGGTGGGTTCCCTGGAGAGGGAGTATATCAGGGGCATGTCTCTGGGCATATTTAAGGGCTGCTGTCCGTTTAATGCAGTCTAGCAGTCCATTTACATTCCAGAATAGAATTTGGAGAGGCTTACCCTTAATGGATGGTCGCGTCATACCTGGTGTATGGGGCATGGAGTCCTCGGGGGACTGATGCATTTTTGTGGGAAGACGTAGTTGTGGTCTTCACCCTGTGAGGCGGGTGGCCATAGTGATTACGAGAGGAGTAAGTGTCAAAGTGCTGCAAACAGGAAAAGAGAAACATTGGCAAATTCCAGCATAAAACTAGACCAGGGACAACGGTTCGAACCCTCCCCTCCCAACCCCCCCCCCTATACTTCTGGAGCGGAAGCATCTGTCGCCCCGCAGAGTAAAACGTAACTAGTTAAACTAAACTAAAACATTTAGCTGAGAGCTGCATGGTGGACCACTCCACAATATCGGATCTAATGATAGCATTGACAGGGAACTTAAAGAGCTGTGGTTCTGTGGGAAATGTTTCCCTTGTCTCGTCTCGACGGAACCCCTCAGGTGCACCTCTCACTGGTGGTGTAGGTCTCTCAAATCGCAGGACTTCTGGAGAGATCTGAGTCTGTGAGTGCCGGATCTAAAGTCTTGGAGGGACTTTGTGCAGGGGACAATACGTCTGCAGAACCGTCCCGATGTCGGGGGAGAGCCCGCCGGGCTGGTGGTGACATCCGGGCCATCGCGTCGGGAGATTCAGAAGTCTCCTTGCACGCTTTCCGGCCCCTACGTGACTGTGTGCGCCTCCTACGTGGCTTAGGGGACGGTGGACCTGCCACTTGTGATCTGGACGACCCAGGCGACGATGAGGAGTGGACCCGGAGGGGGACGCTCTTCACTTATCCAGGTCCAGGCTGATTGCGGAGAGTCAAAAAAATTTGTTTTATTTTGGAACACAACTCGAAGGCGGGCTGGAAAGAGAAGGCTGTATTGAAGGCCCGGGTTACGGAGTTTCTGCTTGACCTCTGTGTAGGAGCGCCGCTGGGCCTGAACTTCCTTAATGTAGTCTGGGAAGATCATTATGGTTTGATTCTGGAACTTCAGGGCGCCCTGGACCCGGGCCGCACTCAGGATAGCGTCTCTATTTTTAAAGTTTAAGACTCGGGCAATGATGGGACGATGGAGGGCACCAGGAGGCGGTTTAGGCGCAAGAGATCGGTGGGCCCACTCGATAGTGAACCATGGTGACAACGCGTCCTTGGGCACCCATGATGTCAGCCAGTGTTCAAGGAAGGCCGCCGCCTGGTCTCATTCGGCCTCCTCCAGGAATCCCACCAAGCGCAGGTTGTTGCGCCGTGACTGATTTTCCGCGTCTTCGGCCCTTCTGTGTAGTTCCTTAGTGTGGATACGCAAGCGGGCTACCTGCTCCTTCAGTTGGCGGATATCGTCTTCAGCTGTGGAAATTCAGGATACTGCTTCCGAGATGCAAGCTGTGGCGTTGCGCAGGTCTTGGCGAATAAGGGCCACATCCACCCGATCCTCTCCGACCTTATTCTCCACCGAGGCCTGGGACGTGCTGATGGCCTGCAAGATTGCAGTGAGGTCCGCACCCGGGATGGACGAGCCCCCGGTCGCCCCTTCAACTGGACCTGATTCGTTCTTGGTATATTGGTCCATTTTGGTCTGGGTCTGGGTGGTGGACGCCTTGGGGGCCCGGTCTTTCCCCATCTTGGACTCCAAGTGATGTCTGGGTCCGACCGATTGGTGGCGTGTCGCAACGTTGGATACAAGCGGGGGTACAGAAGAAGGCAGCGGTCCCTTCTCAGTAGGTGGTGTGAAGTTGGGGAGGGTCTGACCGCCGGGCCGGTGTTCACCACCGCCGACGCCCCACCCCCAGGATCCAAGGGGGGGTCTCGCCGCCCACGGCCGGGCTCTCCGGGGCTGCAGGCACTGACAGCAATATTAGGTCCTAGAGGTGGGCACACCCCCGGTCAGGTATGCAGGTTGGCGGAGGGGGGGGGGGCCCAGTCCGATCGCCAGGTGGGGTGTAGCGATTCTGGCCGGTACCTTAGCGCGGGGAGAGCAGGGAGTCCCGGGCCAAGTCCTCTCCAGTTGCAGGGTGATAACAGTTGGGGGGCTCCCAGGAAGGGACCCAAGGAACAGCGGGGGCCCTCTGTATGAAGTGTAGATCGGGAGGGGCCTCAAGAGTTAAGGGTCAGTAGGGGTGCTGCCGTTCAGTCTCTCCACACCGCTCCGGTTGTCTCCGGGACACAGCCCACCTCCTCGCCCATCTGAGTGGTCTCCGGTTCAAGCTCGCTTGGCGCGCGTCAGGTTCCAGCAGCTCCCGCCGGGGCCTAGTCCGCGCGGTCCTCTCGCTGTGAGGGGCTATTTGCTTGTGGGAGAACAATGCGTTTTACAGTCCCTCAGGGCAGTTACCGTGAAGTGAGGCCCAGCCCATCCGGAGGTTGTTATGGTCGCCCCTTCGGAAGTCGGTCGGCCCGAGATGCCCCGGGTCTCCAGGGCAGGCCGGATCAGTGACCGCTTCTCCAGTTGGGAGGGGGCCTCCACCGCCCACACCCAGGATCCTTTGAGGGCGCCCCCCAGGCCCACCACCCGGCAGGCTCTACTGCCAGTGGGGTGTCAACAACAAGGGCAGGACAGACGAGGGCGCTCAGTCGGCTCCAGCTCCCAGTACTTTGGGGGGAGGGGCCGCCCGGGGAGCGCGGGACCAGGCGGGCGCGATTGTTCCTTAGTGCCCGGTATCGGATCAGGGGTCCCCTAAGACCACACGATGCAGGAAACACTCACCGACGACACCCGGGGTCCCGCGGCTTCTCCGGTTTCGTCCGTCAGGCTCGCTCAGACCTCCGTCCCGCGGTTCGGGGCCTGGACCACCCCTCTCCTCACGGCAGCTCCAACCAGGCCGGGGAGGCAGCAGCAAGGATCCCAGGTGCCCGGGCCAGGCTCTCGTTGGCTCGTCTGAACGCCCAAGGGAGCGGGTGGCGAAAGCAGCTGGCAGCTGGGTTCGCGGCTTCTGTCCGCAGGCCGCGCTGAGTGTCATCAGGGGAACAGCAGGTAAGATCCACTACTTTTGGGTGAGCCGCTGCAGGTCTCAGGCCTCCACAGCGGCTCTCGGTCCGCCAGGGGCTCGGCAGCAGGATCAGCTCGAAGCGGTACGGGGGGTCGCGGGTGGTCTTCAATGGCTACGAGGGCAGATGTGTCAGGCCTCAGGCACCCGGTAGTCCCCCGCCTTGGCGGTGTGCCGTGTTTTGATATAGGCCCCCGGTAAGATCCTCGAGAGCACGGGGGGGGCGATGTGCCAAGCTTGTGGGCCTCAGCCAAGGCCCCAACTCGGAAAGGCCCCGGGCTGCGGAAGATGGGTGTTTCCGAATTTCAGGCACTTCGGGCTAACGGCACCACATTAGCAGCTCAAGTATATTCTTTAGGGCGCAATTGTGACTGCCGATGGCTGTGGATTATGGAGCAGATGACGGAGGGGTCCGGAGCACTCTTAGAGTGCGACCGCCATCTTGACGCTCCTAGCCACGCCCTCGCCTAGAGAGTATTAAGAGGTTAAGAGTGAGGTCAGACAGTTCTAGATATCTCTAATGATACTGGATGATGTTCCCATTGGTATTGAGACATCAATCCTTGTAAACTTGAACTCTCTGGTCAATCTATTTAGTGGCATACTGCATAGGATTATTCTTCAGAAAACGTACCACTTGAAGTGTAGGCCTCACAAGCCATGAAGCACGACACCTGCCAGAGAGAGTCAAAGTTGTCATGCAAGTCTCAGCTGAGGGGCCGTTAAACATCGTCCTGACATCCATCATGACAGGGCTACTGAGGTTCTTTAAGTGAGAGACATTCTGCCACACTTACTCGTTGGTTTTCTGCACAGAGACCCTGGAGCCAGTGTAGTCACCTACCAATGCAGAGGTTTATAAGGAGAACGAAATGTACTCCCTTGTCCCCTTCCTGACTGTCCAAATTTTGAGAACATCCCTTGTTGACGACTGATCATTCCTGTCTCTTCTCAGTATCACATGGGATAGTGAGAATGGAATTCCATCTCAGATGGATGTGGAAATAGTCTGCAATCTTTCTCCCAATTGAGGCACTCTAGTTGTTAGTAAATGGATGGGGAATGTTACAGTAGTCTTGTAGAGAATGGTATACAGTCCATTCAGTATTGTAATTTTCCATCATAGTAATACATGTGAACCTATGTACAGTCCTATTGAATATTTTGACTCCCACATTGGCTGGGGCAATTGAGGTATGATCTTTTTTTCCACTTGGTTTATTCTCATGGAATGAAGTTGCTCTCCTGGATGGTGGACGCTTGCTAGAAGATAGTGTGCTGGTAGGATTTTGTTTTAAGCATTAGTGTGACTTCTTCTGCCATCTTTGATTATTCAACCAACACTTCCCGGTACTTGTTGAAATCATCCACTAGGACCAATGGATGAGCCTCATCAAGGAGGCACACAAAGTCTGCGTTGCTCACTGAGCCTGACCACTTGGCCAGTATTTCTTCAGCTATTATAGTATCTGGTTTTAATGATGCTTTGGTAGCCTGCAAGTGCCAGAACCACTAAACGATTTCCTCTTACAGGCAGGTCCCCTTCAGTCAACTTGTGACACATTATAGGGAACTTGCAGGGACTTATGCATCCACTCTGTAGTGAGACATTTCTTGGAGAACATTTTTCCGCTCATACCTCTCTGTGGTTGTCTTTCCATTGGTCAGGCATTCAGCAGGCAACATCAGCATCAGCCATGCTACCAGCTCCACCCACCAAGGCTTGGAGTCACTCAACAATAGGTGCACCTATTCGACAGCGTCATTTGCATAAACCACCTCTTTTGCAGTGGACTTCTTGGATGCTTTGATAAGTATTTCGTTTGGTTCCCAAATTTATAGACTAAAATGAAAGTGTATTCCTGCAGCTTCAATATCCTCTATTTGGCCCCAGTGGAGGTTTTGAAGATGACCCTTGAGAGAGCAGAGTCAAAGGTTTGTGTATGTACATACTTTGAATTGATTGCCTTAGAGATAAAGGTGGAAATGGTGGGCCCCCACAGGATTGCTATGGATTCCTTCTAGATGTGAGAATATTGTAAGGTATTTGCAACTGCATATAATTCCTTTATTGCAGCCCTATATATGCACCTCCTTATCCTCCTTCACTCCAGGAACCATTATCCACATTCAAAGGGTAACATTCCACAACAGAAGAACACAATGGAGATTCTATACTTACATAGCTAGGTTGCAGCTCCCCTCCCCCCCAACATCACACATCTTCCCCCTTAAGAAAATTGTAAAATCTAGTTCAGTAACACAACGTAAGTGTGGAAGGAAAAGGTAGAGGAAAAAAGAGAAACATAACTAAATAACATATCTGAAAGGGACATCTAGCCACAGATTCCTTACCTTAGAATATCCCAGAGTGGATCCAGAAACCTTTGCTCAAGCAATTCCCTTGCGCGGCGATAAGTGGCAACGGTTGGCTCTGCAGGACATCATCCGCGCCGGAAGTGACATCCGCGTCACCTATCTAGGCACCACCTTGGTGCGCAGAAGTCAGTTCTTTTCTTTCCACCCCAGCTAGCGCAGATCTGTGAAAAGAACAACCCTCTCTCACTTTTTGACAGGCTTATTTCATCTTTTTATTGATGAATTTTGGTGTGTAGGTTTTTCCCCCGATGTCAAAGAAGACCTGGATTCAAACCGTGCGGTGCTTACCACCGTGCCTTGTCAGTGACAGATCTACACTTATTTTGTCTCTAGTGTCTGGAGCGCAACCATGACTTCACGTCGTGCTCCGACTACCAGGCCATGACTCCGAAGGCTTTGAGGAAGCGATCCCGAAAGCTGCTTGCTGCCCGGCGTTCGACTCCACATCGCTCGCCCCGGAGATCTCATTCCCGGTCTCGCTCGAGAGGAAGGTCCAGGCACCGCTCCGGGAGTCCTAAGTCCTCGACCCTCCCGCTCAAAGTCATCGAGTCGGTCAGGTAAGAGGCATAAGAAACGCAAGAAGTCGTAGCGTGCTTCCTCTTCTTCCTGTCCCTTGACGGACGTGATGGAAAAGCCTCGACACTCTAGACCTCGTTCTGCGGAACCTGCGCCTGGGTTATCTCCATGCCTCCCTGCATTTTCCAGGAGCCGGAGTGAGCCCCGCTCATCTTAAAGATTTCTATGACACCATGTGCCTCATTGTTTGGGTGACCTGACCCTCCCGGCGCGCCTTCGGGCTCCGGAGGCTCAGAAGCGGCTCCATCGAGTTCCACACCTGTGGCTCTGGCCCGGCGCTGATGGGCCAAAAAGGATCAAATGGTGGATCCACACTAGCCCCTGTCATATCACTGCAGCCTTCCCCGGCGCCAGTCCCCGCACCGAGTCTCCCGGCATCGCCGGCCCCATTCTTATCCCCGACAACCCACAAACAGATTGGTGCCTTTTGACGCAGATTCTGGCACCAATGGCACCTTTGGGTCCTAGGGCAGTTCCTCTCCCTTATTTTTATGGGCTAGGAATGGAGGAGGATTGGGAGGTGTCTCTGGACCCTTTACAAGACCAGCCTGAGCACGACATGGACTGGTATGAGGGACTTGGTGAGGCCAGTGGTCTGGATACCTCCCCAGATTCTGGCCTGCTTTCTCGCCCTACCGTGTCTACAGAGGAGGGAGCTTTATATGCTATGGTGGTGAGAAGGGCAACCAAGGTCCTGGACCTTCAGCTCCCTTCAGTAGACGTCAAGACGAGCATCTTGACAGAGGTCCTGCAGCCGGATGTCTCCCCCTCGGAACCCCTCCTGCCTTTCAATGAGGCCCTCACTGATGTCCTTCTGGGCACCTTGTCCAAGCGCAGCACAGGGGCTCCTGTGAATCACCTCATCACCCTGCACTGGGCGACCCGAAACTCCTCACCAATCACCCTACCTCCGAGAGCTTGGTGGTCCAAGCCTCTACCTCACAAGGCGCATGCCCTTCCGCACCACTGGACAGGGAATCTAAGAGGCTGGATAGTTGAGGCAAGAAGATTGTCTCTTCCTCCAGCCTTGCTTTGTGGTCCGTGAACACTGCATGCCTCTTGGGCCATTACGCCCACTCTTTGTGGGAAACGGTTGCACCAGGGCTGCCACAGGTTCCGGAGGACACCTGGGCCTTTCTATCCCAAGCGGTGTCAGGTGGGCATGATGCAGCCAAGTTGACCATTCGTTGTGGGCTTGACACCACTGACTCGCTGGACAGAGCAATTTCGTAAAGGGTGGCTATTCGACGCTACGCCTGGCTGAGGACTTCTGGCTTTTCTGGGGATGTTCAGGGTTCCCTTATGGACATGCCTTTTGATGGCACCTGTCTCTTCGGAGACCAGGCAGACATGGCCCTTGAGCACTTTAAGGACTTGCGGGCTATGGCCAAATCCTTGGGCCTCTCAGTGACCTCCCACTCCCCCATCTGCTTTTCGTCCCTTTTGTGGCCACAGAAGAGGCTTTCAGCCGCGCCAGCCATATCCCAGTCACAAAACTGTGCAACTTCAGAAACCTCTGCGTGGTTACTTTCTACCCCATGGATCAGGCACCAGAGATCCAATCAGTCCACTCTTTCCCCTGCTGCCTCTACACCTTCATAGTCCAGATCTTCAGGCTCATGGCAGCCGGTTGGTGGTAGGATCAGCCATCACCTACACAACTTGCAAAGCATCACATCAGACAAGTGGGTTCTTCTAATAGTTCGGAGTGGCTACTACCTACCCTTCGAGACTACCCCTCACTCCATGCCTCCGACTTAAGACCGGCTGACGGGGGACCACCTGACCTTGCTTCAGGAGAAAGTCAGGGTTCTCTTGGCCAAGGGAGCCATAGAGAGGGTCCCAGCACTAGAAGTAGGCTATGGTTGCTATTCCCGCTACTTTCTGGTCCCGAAAAAGGACAAGGGTCTTCGTCCTATCCTAGATCAATGAACCCTCAACTACTTCCTAAAAAGGAGAAGTTCAAGATGCTCACTCTGGCTCAGGTCTTGTCTGCCCTAGACCCCGGAGACTGGTTGGTAACGTTGGACTTGCAGGACGCCTATTTTCACATTCCCGTCCTGCCTGCTCATAAGCATTACCTGGGGTTCATGGTAGGCCACGAGCACTTTTCATTTCACTGTGCTTCCCTTTGGCCTTACCAGCGCTCCTCGGGTGTTCACCAAGGTGATGGCAGTGGTAGCAGCTCATCTGCACAGATCAGGAGTGCCAGTCTTCCCCTATCTCGACGACTGGCTGTTAAAGGCGGACTCGCCCCAGGCTGTTGTCTCCCACCTCCAGACTACGGTGAATGTCCTGCTTTCACTGGGGTTCACTATCAACGTGCCGAAGTCACACCTGACTCCCTCTCAGACGCTCCCTTTCATCGAAGCTGTTCTGGACACAGTGCAGTTTTGGGCCAATCCTCCAGAGCGGTGAGTCCAAGATATTCAGGCTATGATACTCATTGTAGGAAAGTAGGATCTTTATAACCTGGTTGCCCCCACTTTTTGCCTGGTGTCAGTGTGTTTAGACTGTAGTACACTGGGATCCTGCTAACCAGGACCTCAATTTCGGCACTCTCTTCCCTAAATTGACTGTTAAGTACTTTGTACACCCCACAATCGGCATACTGGTGTACCCCTGTAAGTCCCTAGTATATGGTACTAAGGTACCCAGGACATTGGTACACCAGGGGTCTCCCATGGGCTGCAGCATGTATTATGCCACTCACAGGAGCCCATGCAAACTGTGTCTGCAGATCTGCCATTGCAGCCTGTGTGAAATGGTGCATGCATCTTTCACCCCAGATATAAGGTTTACATTCTATCACGGTCACTGCACTTAAACCCATGAAGTCACCCATAAGATAAGCCCTGCAGCCCATGGGCAGCGTGCATGGTTCTAAGTGTGAGGGCGTCCCTGCATGAGCAGAGGCACCCCTGGACTCCATTCTCTGGATGTGTAAGTGCGGGAAAGCCATTTTAAGGTATGTATTGGACACTGGCAAACTCAAGGTGTCCAACTGCATAAAGGCTTCACCAAACCTGGTCTTGTTTGGTATCAAACATGTTGGAATAATGCAGCTACACCGATTCCATTGTTAGTTGCATGATACCATGTACTGAGGGGCCCCATGTCTACCTGTGTAGCCTTGGAGTGTCTGCGTACAAGCCAGTGCTGCTGTCGGCCTCAGACACTGTTCTGCCCTCCTGCTGGTGAACCTAACTCGGGCAGGGGAAGGCAGAACAAAGGATTTCCTGTAGAGGAGAGGTGTAGAATTAGGGGTCTCTGGGCTAGGGTGGGGTTTCTTTGGAGTCCCACAAGACTGCTTTCTAGGGCACATTTGGTGCCCTCCTTGCATAAACCGGTTTACTCTAGTGCAGGAGCCCTTGGCTCACGCTCTGGCATGAAACCACACAAAGGACAGTGAAGTGACCACCCCTCTGTCCAGCACCTCCCCCAGAGGGGGGCCCAGAGCTCCACCAGGTGGCCTAGCTCCACCAGGTGACCACTTGATTCTGCCATCTTGCAAGCAAGATAAGCAGAGGCTCCTGGGAGCATCTGACTAGTCAGACCACCAGAGTAGCGCCCTTGATAGGTGGGTCACAGCAAAAGCTGTCCAACCTCCTTCCTGGGTTACTTAAGGGCTCCCTTGAGGGTGGGATCCTAGATTCATCTGGACCAAGGATTCCTCTGCAAGACTCATCTTCAGGATCCTCCACAAGACTCTTCTGCTGCTGGACACTGGATTCTGCTGTTTGGCTGTGCCAGACTCGAGACAAGACTGCTTCTGGTAGGAAGGCTCCTACTGCAACTTTGTCTCCGTGCTTTGCAACCATCCTGCAACATCATGCGTACCGTCGTGACGGCACTAATCTTGTCACGCCTGGACTACGGTAACGCAGTATACACAGGGCTTCCTGACAAACTCCTGGGGAAACTTCAGGTGGTTTTAAATGATGCGGCAAGGCTGATCTTTAAACTGCCAAGAAGAGCACATGCCACCCCCCTGCTACAACAGCTACACTGGCTCCCTATCAAGCAGAGGGTCAGGTTCAAGGGCCTGTGCATTGCACATAAAGCACAGTATGGAGTAGCGCCCAATTACATCAAAGATCGCTTGAAGCCCTACGTGCCCGGACGTTGTCTTCGGTCATCTGAGGCTAGCTTGCTGGCCTGCCTGCGCTTTAACAGAGCTACATTTGGGGGGGGGGGGGGGGAAGGCGGGCATTCTCAGTTGTGATTCCCCAGATCTGGAACAAGCTACCGGATAGTATGCGCAGGGAAGCTACCCTACTTCCGTTCAGGAGGAAACTCAAGACCATCTTGTTTACTGAGGCATTTGGATAAATCCACCTTATTTTGTGCTGAGTATCAGCGGGATTAAGGGATTCCTGGGCTCTTTGTCCATGCTGCAAGCGCCTAGAGACCTTTTGGTGATTTGGCGCTCTACAAATATAATCTAACATAACATCTGTGGCCGTGCATCCTCCAGAGTCAGATTGTATACAGAGGAAAAGTCAATTGAGGAAAACCATTGCATTCCTTTAGTAATGGCCAGCATCTGGTTTATCCGGGTGGGGAAACTTCTCAACAAATCTATTACTGTTTCAATCTCTTAAGTCAATGCATAACCACATTTTCCCTTTATCCCACCTGGCCACAACTAAAAGGGCCATCTACTCTGATGCCTCAATAGGCTCTATGATACCAACCTTCAAAAGTTTTCCAAACTCTTATTCAACCTCTTTTCTCACCTACTGTGTACCTCTTTTGAGATAATTTTGTGGGAAGCCCTTTAAATTTCCAATTACCCCAAAACACACCTGAAAATTCCCCAAAACCTTGTCTCCTGTGATGACACGCTCCACAATGACTAACACTTACCTTGGACTATTTGGGTTGAGTATGATATCTTTGGTCGATCCAGTCTAACACCGACAGACCCTCTTCAGCCATGTATAATTTTCCTTCCTGTTCTTAAACTCAAAGGCAACAGCCCTATTGAATATTAATCATTGGTATGGCCTCCCCTATTAATCTATCTGGGTTTATGTCAAAATGGAAGTAATTCATGACCCAAGGTTCCAGCAAATTGTTTTGCCCGAACAATCTTATCTACTATTGCATAGGGGGAACCCAAATTAACCATATTCACATTAGGTTTCAGGATCGGTTGTATGATGGTACAACGCATGCCTGTACCACACGGTCTCAACCACGAACGCGTCTTTACCACGTAATTTCGTGGTAAAGACATGATGGGTAAAGGGACATGTGTGCTAAAGATCATACCCCTGCCCTATAAACTGTCCCTTTACCCCCTGCCCTGAGCCCTAAAAATTAAACCCACGCCCCAAAAACTACCCGGACCCCAGGCCCCCCTGACTCGAGCCCTAAAATCTGTCCCCAACATCCCTGAAGTACCCCGAGCCAGCCCCCTGCCCCCCCCCGCAGGTCTAAAACTGCCCCTGCCCTGTAAACTGTCCCTTTTCCCCCCTGCCCTGAGCCCTAAAAATTAACCCCATGCCCTAAAACCTACCACGATCCTAGCCCCCCTGCCCAGAGCCCTAAAATCTCCCCAACAACCCTGAAGTACCTTGACCCAGCCCCCTCCGGCCCTGAGGCATAAAACTGTCCCCTGTCCTGTAAACTGTCTCTTTTCCCCTTCCCTTAGCCCTAAAAACTGTCCCCTACACTTACTAACTACCCCGACCCCAGCCCCCCTGCCTCTAGCCCTAAAACTGCTCCTTGCCCTACAAACAACCCTGACCACCTCCTGAGTCCTAAAACCTACCCCACCCTGAATAACACCCCCCCCCTTACCTCACCGTGTCCTCGCCTGATTCCCGATTGTCCTTTCTCTTTCTGTCTTTCTCTCCCACCCATCCCCTCGGCAACTAGATATCGCATTGTCTTAACCACGCATATGCTTTGTTAAGGTATATACGTTGTTAAGGCAAGCGTGGTATGGCTTGTGGGGAAATGGCACTTGGATCAAATATTGCCAGCTCAGGGAATTGAAGACCCAGTGGTATGGCTATCTCCAGCAGGTGTTTTATGGGCTTCAGCAGTGACCCGATCAATGCCTTTGCTTGTCATGGGAGGTAGATATCTGCCAACGAAAACTGCCTTATAAAATCCTACTGATCTCAGGGCCAGGTGACCTATGTGTGTACTATAATACTCTGGTGGAGGCCCATCCATTCCGGACGTCTGTGCAGTTTCAGTGTCCAATAGGGCTTCTCTGATCTCCTGGATCGAGATCAGCAGGTCCTGTTCCAGGTATACTCCTATATTGTGCAGAATGCTTCTATCCACTTTTGCATACAGTTTTAATTTGTAGTTGTGGAATGCCTTACTGATGTCATCTTGGGTGTATCGGATATATTAAGTCTCCTACTGCTGTTAGTGGGTAGCCCTACTCACTGGCTTAATCTGCCAAGCTGGTATCCTACTGGCTGTATCTCCCTCTGCATGGGTCCATGTCACATGTTAAACAGCACTTTCGGATAGAGACTCCTAACCACATATTCCTCACCTTTTGAATATTAAATAGACGACAGATTGCAACCGGAAACTTTTCAGCAGTCCCTCTGCACCCCAATAGGTGCCGCTGCACAGCTCTGCACTGACGTTGTTTCACTATGGAAATGACTTGGGGGGGCTATAGAAGCAGCAATCCTGCATGCTGACGTCAGTTCCTTTCTTTCCACGCCACCAGATACGGATCTGGAGCTCTCTTCTTTGTCTTTCAGAGACATTTACTTCGAAATTTTGTTGAAATTAAACACTGTAAGGGGGGCGTGGTCTGGCCACCAAGAAGATGGCCGTCTGAAGTGAGAGCTCCGTCGAGGGATATGCCCCTGAGGAGAGCGGCACTCTTCTCTGCGTATACAGGGT
The DNA here is from genome assembly GCA_963921515.1 of Calotriton arnoldi. Taxonomy (NCBI): domain Eukaryota; kingdom Metazoa; phylum Chordata; class Amphibia; order Caudata; family Salamandridae; genus Calotriton; species Calotriton arnoldi. The sequence continues at coordinate 3,769,582 of CAWUFW010000301.1, read as the reverse complement.
TCTATCTTCGTCATTTTTTGTAGGCTAAGAGCTTGCAGGCAAGTTTGGCCGGTTTTTCGACAAAAAACAAGCACCGCTTACCTGAATTCGGGAGCGACGTAGAGCTCCAGCACGCCCCGGTCCGCTTCACAACTCCTAAGAACTGCGTACGCTGAGGCCGCGCCTCTTGTTCCTGCCGAGACCGCGCCTCCTCTATTTGGTGACACGCAGCAACGCTTCTTCTGGGAATTGAAGTTCTACATTGCCATTTATCTCCACAACGTCATTCCAACAGCAGCAATTTTGAAAATATGTGAGTACATGACAGGATTGCCTCGTCCTGTCATCGAGTTCCCTCATTTTAAACTTGCCTCACGCATCTTGCGAAGTCCCGCGCTTTTCCTAAAATGGCATGCATGAGTCAATACAGCGCTTGGGACTGCAAGAAGAGGTAAGCAACGTTAATTTATCCATTATTCAGTATACATATCGCTTTTCTGAAATCATCTAGGAGGTGAAATCTAAAAGTCTAGCGGTTTCCCTCATGAAACCTTTCTACATTTATTCACTTGCCTGACAAGATGAACTGAGAGCAGACCATTAATGTCAACCGCGTGAAATTAACCCTCGCATGTAACGGCCGTACAAATATTTGATAAGCTGACATTATCAGAGCATTTTGTCTAATCGGCTACCTTTTATGAACTGAAACCAATACATTTCTTTCACATTGCTCTACTAACAACAGTATCTGCAATAGCACATGCCAATATTTATACAACCATTAATGAAAGAAATATTATTTTAAATCCAACGAGTTAAACAACCAATAGACAATCTCTACAATAAATACTTCTCTCACTTTGTGCATCTATTCTATCACGTCAAGAACAATATCCATCTACTAAATCTGTTAAGAGGCGTCAAAACAGATATTTACAGTCATATTAAGGCACAGAAGATCATCTTTGCATTACCTCAGTGTGTTGGAAATACACGTCGAATGTCTGGTATTAAACCCTGAAACAAACCCCCTAAACATCTTTTATTTGCAGACGTTCTCAAACAATCCAATACCATGCCCGTGAAAGGAGGCACCTCTTCTACAACTAACTCGCCCCAAGTCTCCCCTTCTGCTACTGACTCCACATCAACGGAGACCATGGAACGTATATTACATGAAATTTCAAGTGTCAGTCGTCGATTGGAAGGTATGGATACCACCATGACATCCTTGGCTGCAGAGACTAAGTTAATTAGGGCAGACATTGCAGGTTTTCACACTAGAATCGACGGAATAGACTCACGAATAATAGTAATGGAGAGCCGCCTCGACTCATTACAAAGTAGAGACCAAGATCTTCTATTCCTGCGTAGTAAAATAGTTGATTTAGAAGACCGAAGCAGAAGAGACAACGTCCGTTTCTTTGGGTTTCCGGAGAATATTGAAGGCCAAAATACCAGAGCTTTTCTTTGTGACATTCTTCCAAAATTGACTGGCATTCTTTTTAATCCACCTTTAGAAATCCAACGAGCCCATCGAATTGGTCCTCCACGCAAAGACTCTACAGCACATCCGAGGCCGCTTATTGCCTGTTTTCTCAGACATGAACAAGCAAGACAATTATTGGCCACAGCTCGTTCGCAAGGCTCTTTTTCGTATAATGGTCACATCATCCACATGGCAGCTGATTTCTCTAAGGAAACAAATGAACGGCGGAAGACATTTCTCTCCATGCGACCTCAACTTCGTCAATTAGATATCAAATATGGACTATTTGAGCCTGCACGTTTTCGCATCACCAAGAATGGGGATTCTAAAGATTTTTATGACCCAGAAGATTTACAGAAGTTCCTAGACAGTATGAAATCACAAGATATGGAGGTACAATATACGCAAAAGGAACAAATTCAACCAGCCTCTCATCTTTCTCAACAGCTGTCGGATAATAGAAGACAAAATCTTAACAATCCAAGACACCGTGGCAGAGACTTGGAAAGACTTAACCGTTCTCAAGAAGACAAGTATTCGGCTCTGCAATCTGTTTCTACCTTTACACAAGAACCACATAGAGACAAATCTCGGTCCCCTCTTAAATCCACCTTAGATGCAGACTGAAAGTGCTGTTAATCCAATCTATTGTTAGTATTTATACACATAGTTAAAAGAAGGCCTCAAAATAGTTTGTAGTCCTTTTCATCAGTATAAGTATTATGAACAAATTACATGATATCACAAGGAATGATGCTCCAATCTTGCATCATATCATATTATTTCAGGCTATAGTGTGCTATAGTATTATATTATTTTATTTTGTATTTATAATGTTTAATGTTTATCTTTCCATGATTTGCATCTGCTACTCTTAATATGTTATGCTCTATTGTATTATTCTAGGCTACAGTATGCTGCATTTACTTATATCACCCTATTTAATATTCATATTGTTTAATTCTTAATAACTTATATTTATTATTCTCAATATATTCCTTATATATATATACATACTTATTTATGAACATAATATATATTGCTTAAGGTCGGTTCACTACGTATTAATTCCTTTTTTTTTTTTAATTATTATCTTTTATCATATATATGTCATACTATCTTGTATTCCTAAGAATGAATAATATGTTATTATAGGTTTTCATTTTAAGTTGTTACACGCCATATTATGTTTCTATTTATTATCAGCATACATCACCAATACAATCTTATGGGACTCATATATTTAACATTATTCTTTTGTACACCCTATTTTGTTATTTCTGATGGGGCCCGTCCTTACGGCGGTGCTCCAGTGAGCCCAGACCCGCCGTCAACAGTTTAGGACCTCTAGTATTGCTACATAAATAATTTGCACATTCCATCTTAATTTTCTCTTACATCCTCACCTCTTTCCCTTCTTCTTCTGAATTCTTCCCTTTTCAAATAATTATTCCACTATTTCCAATATATTATTAATCTAGACTGTCTACTATAACATTTTCCATTTTGATTACCTAACAAAACTTTGATGCCTTTGTGGTGAGCGAGGGTTCTTCTCTTTTCTCTCTTTCTTTTATCCTTCTCAATTTTCTATTCCTTTAATTCAAAATAAGACACTGCATATTGTATTACTTTCTCATTGACACTTTTTCAACATGACGAGTTTCCACCCTCTATGTACATTAACATGGAATGTCCATGGTCTCACCCATTACATTAAGAGGAAAAAATTACTTTCCTACCTACAATCAAAACACGTAGCCGTGGCATTGCTGCAGGAAACTCATTTAAATACATTGGAATCTGATAAATTATGTAGAGAATGGGTGGGGAAGGTGATTCATAGTAGTATTCGCAAGGGTGAACCCACAGACACAGGTCCTATTCGCAAGTGTGGAGTTGCAATTCTTATTAGAAAATCGCTCCCAGTCACTGTGTCCAAGACTTGGGTGGATTCAGATGGACGCTATGCATTTGCCAAACTACGTATAGGAGATACCTACATTTGTGTGGGATCAGTCTACGCTCCGACAGGAACAAAAAAATCATTCTTTCTTCAATTGAATCGTTTATTAACAGAGATAGACGCATCACAGTACCTCATTGGAGGAGATTGGAATCTAGCACAAGATCCAATTTTGGATAAAACGGGTCCATTAGATAAAGGAAATGCCGCAGATAGAGCTTTATTGGAGGACGTAATGTTGGATAACGGGTTAGTTGATCATTGGCGTCTTAGCCATCCAAACAGACGCGGAATACACATTCTTTTCTCCCACTCACGGTACATTCTTTCGATTGGACTATTTCTTGACATCACAGAAGGTGGTTCAATTAGTTAGACAATCCTACATCTTGGAGTCAGCTTTATCTGATCATTCTCCTGTTCTTTTATCTCTGGAACTAGGACTTTCTAGGCCAGGACGTAAACTCTGGCACCTGAACATTCAACGACATAAGACTCCCAAAGGTAAATCCCAATTGCAATTACACCTTCAAGATTATCTTTCCACTAATCAGGGATCTGTGACATCCGGCAGGATTATTTGGGCTGCAGCTAAAGCCACTATCAGGGGCCAGTTAATGCGAGATGCAGCACTTGTTAATAAACAGAATGCTGCATGACAAAAAGACTTAGAGCTGGACATTCAGGGGGATATTCTCAAGAACGTGTGTTAACTATCGCCAAATTCGCTTAACGCAACTTCTCACATCGCAGTCTATCTCGGGAAAATAACACCGTGTTAACGCAGTATTCTCAACCCCAGCGGCACCATGCGATAGTCTCACGATAACGCGCCAAATGCCCGTGTTAAAATTAACGCGACGCCGAAAAAATGCGAAACGCGAAAAAAGTTGCGATGTCCCAAATCGCGAAACAAAAATCTGCGATAACCAGCAACAGGCCTGCGATTCCCACGCGACATACATGAAAATGCACTATAAAAGCAGATAAAAAAAAAAGATAAAAAAATGTAACTGCGTAGCACCATGGACGCACCCGGACCGAGTGCAGAGGACAACGCGAACCCCACAAGCCCCACAGACGACCAGCCAGGAACCCCGGGGCCGGGGAAGGGCAAGGAGAAGAGGAAGACTGGGTTCAGTCCGCAGGAAAACCGGATCATCGTCACGGAGGTTACAGAACACTACCAACAACTGTTCGTCACCTCCACTGTGTCATCGGCAACACAAACGAAATATGGCAGTACATTGTGAACAATGTGAATGCAGTCGGAGTGTCGAGGAGGACGATGGAAGAGGACAATGGAAGAGGTCAAGAGGCGCTGGAATGATGTGAAGGGCAAAACCAAGAAGAAACTCGATGCCAACATGAAAGCAGCAACGCAGATTGGAGGTGGGGGACCAGCAGCACACCAGGAGCTGGATGACATTGAGAAAATGGTGGCCACAGTCATCAGTCGGGATACGGTGCCAGGAGTTGGGGATCGGGACACTGCTCAACATGACCTGACACAACATCAACAGGGTGAGTACCGACCAGGGACTAGGGGGACGGGGGGAGATGGGCACAATGGCACACATGCACAATTAAGTAGAGCACACTGCACACCCACAATGACTCTGGATCATGTCCCTGAACCACACTGCAGCACACATACAGAAACTCAGGGAATGTGTGTTGTAATGAATTTATTTGCACATGCTGTGCCTGTGGTCATTTTGTACTGTCTCATGATTGCTAAGGACTGTCACAATGTGACGTCCTCATGTGAAGAAATTGTCAATGATGTTGTTCCTACAGGCTATTCCTGCTGCAGCTGGGTGTAGTCCACCTGCCTCATCTTCCTCATCATCGTCCGGTGCATTTGGCACTTGTAACCATGGGCATTGGTGCGTACACATATGTTGTACAACACACAACATGCAACGATCATCTTGCACACGATGTCTGGGCTGTACAGGAGCCTTCCACCTGTGATGTCCAGGCACCTGAAACGTGACTTCAACACGCCAAATGTGCGTTCCACGATGCCCCTGGTGCGTTTGTGGGCCCAATTGTACTGCCTCTGGGCCTGTGTGTTCGGGGCTCGGAGGGGTGTCATCATCCAAGGGCAGAGTGCATATCCTTGCTCAACTGTGACAGTGCAGAGAGACATGAGTCAATAGTTGGTTCTGCATGATGTGTTGGCAGGCTCACTAGTTGATTGGCGTGTGATATGTGTGTCATAGTGATTCCTGTTTGACATGTACTGCTTGTAGCAAATGAGCACCATCAATGTGTATTACGTAGCTTCACTGCTGCTCCTCCCTCCCCCCGAGCCTATTTACTTGTGTGCGCTGTGCAGTTGCATCACTTGCACTCCTACGGCACACCATTGTCATGCCCGTCTGCGCATGTCCACAAGCCTGACGACACTGTGATGTTGTGCGTTGAAGGTGGGCGGCCACATGTGTGTAGGCCTATGGTAAGGATAGGGCGGACACAGATGTAGAGTTCATGGCTGGCTGAACTCGCGATGCAGTCGAGGCAAGACCTTTGGCTTATGCTGCGGTAATAGCGATACACACACAACAGTTGGCATGTATGATCCCGGACCCCGAGCGGGCTTGCGCTCATTCATTTATCCCTTTGGCCGAGCCCGCACTCCGGGGGCATGTTACATTGCAACTTTGTCCATTGCGAGACAGGTGGCGCCGACACTACAACAGAGACACACGCATTAGGTACTTCATTGGCAAGCCCGACACTTAACCACGCCCAGAGCCCCGGGGTGATTATCCACACCCCTACGCTGGACTGTCGTACGCCAGCCCACTCCGGCAACGCCTACAGGGGGGTACGACACAGCTACATGTCCCAGGTCTTCCCCACTGCCTGAGGTGACATGGTTGCGTCCGCTGTACACAGCACAATGCAATGTGGTAGGGCCCAGGACCCTCATGCATACACAATGACCACACAGACACACTTAGATAGTTTGTGGAACTGGCTACGGGCACGTGCGCCCGGCCCCTTTTATTGTTAGGGTCACATGTCCAGTGACGCCTGTGCTGGATGGGTGTGGGGTGAGTGCAGGGCCGGACTGGGAACAGAAACCGGCCCTGGCAAACTGCTCAGCCGGCCCCCCCCTGGGGTGAGGGGGAGTGCAGCCAAGCAGTTTGCGAGGGCCGGTTTCACCCGATTTTGTTACAGGGGGCCGATATTGCCGACCCCCGGTAACAAAAAACGGCCCCCCAGGGGCCCAAAACCGGCCCCCACCTTAGCGGCCTACCGGGGAAACGCCCGGTGCCCGCTATGGCCAGTCCGGCCCTGGGTGAGTGTGAGCCAGCCCTCAAGGAGTGGTTGGTGCTGGCAACAACTACAACAGTGATCAGACAATCAGAAGTTCACAGTTCAAACAGCAAGGGTCCATGACATGAGCTGCACAGAGTTAGTGGCCCCGGATGCACAGCGGCCGGCACATGGAACACCGCCACGGGACAGTGACTACCGGTGCACTGAGGTAGGGCCACGAGAGCTGAGCGGGTCCTCGTCGATGTCCAAGGTGAATGTTGCGGAGGGTTTTGGGGGACAGTGGAAGGTGTTCTTCCAGGGCATGATACAGAGGGCAGTACCAAGCAGACACAGGCAATATGGAGGAGATGAATGCTACAGACTCATTTTTGACACCAAGTCAGTATCAGCTACATGATGATGAAGACAACCCCCAGGCCATAGACTCAGACGCCACCAAAGTTCAACCAGAGAGTGTCCATGAATTTCGGGGCACGGAGTCAGTGGCACCAGAGCTGAAAGGGGATGCAGTCTGCGATAAGGCCTGTACAATGGTATAAACTCTGCCATAAATAAATCAAGACTCAGTTCCAAATGTGTGACCTACTTGACCGTAGTGTAGGCCGGATGCAGCGGTCAGCAGGGGCCCCCAGCCACGTGTCCTTGGCTTGCGATGCACAGAGTTAGTGGCACCAGAGCAGTTGTTGGTAGTGTTTGGTCACCTCCGTAACGAGGATCCTTTTTTCCTCCGGAGTGAACCGCGTCTTCCTCTTACTCCTCTCCTTGCGTACAATGATATGGACTCTGCCATTGAAAAATCAAGACTCAGTTCCAAATGTGTGACCTACTTGACCGCAGTGTAGGCCGGAGGCAGCGGTCAGCGCGGGCCAACCGCTGTTCAGGCAGCTCCTCCTGGTACTCTCACACACGACGTTGGAATGCCATGTGGCGATGATTTGTGGTTGACGGAGGTAGAAGCACCAGAGCTGAGCGCGTGTGCAGCCTGCGACGATGCTGTGTCCTGCCTGGTCCGGACTGGATTGGATTGGTGTGAGGCCTGCTGGACCGCAGTGTAGGCAGTACACAGGTGACCCCGCAGTGCTGGACCGCAGTGTAGGCCGAAGGCAGTAGTCAGCAAGGGCCCACAGACACGTGTCGTTGGAATGCAATGCACAGAGTTGGTGGCACCACATCGAAGGGAGTACGGCGATTTAAAATCTGCCATAAACATATGTACTCTGCCATTGTATAATCAAGACTCAGTTCCAAATGTGTGACCTACTGGACCGCAGTGTAGGCCGGAGGCAGCGGTGGAGTACGTCAACGAGAAAGGAGTGCTGGGGGCCTGTGTCGCGGAGGCCGTGATGGTCTGAGGAGGCTGCCAAGGTCATGGGCCTCGGGCTTGGAGCTTTCACCGGCACATGGTGGGCCAACTTTGACACACGCCAGTGTCGGCAGGTGAGCAGTGAGGCCTGGGTGCGCTGGGGCGGGCAAGACGGGTCTTGGGACCAGCGGCCTGGGGTGCAGCAGGCGCACAGGATCGCAGGCACCGCCGCTCACGGCATCGGCCTCGTGGCGGGGTGAGAGGCGCCGCCCTGGCAGACACATTGGCCATTCCGGAAGAGAACCACGCCCAGAGCAACAGGCTTTTTATTCACACCCCTACGCTGGCCTGGCGTACCAGCCCACTCCGCTCACGCTTACAGGGGGGGACGTAACAAGCTACATTTCCGCGATCTTCCCCACTGGCTGCGGTAACATGGTTGCGTCCACTGTCCAGTACACTCCAGACACCAGCAGTGTATGTCGACATGGAAATGTCTGTGGTCTGCATACTCAAGTCTGTCCAGCACATCCATGCCACACTTGGCATTGTGTACATTCACATTCATGGGTCACTTGCCTCCTTCGCACATGCCTGGTTCCCACCTCTCCCCACATTTTGCAAATGTGTGGCTGAGGTGCCATGCCGTTGATGGCTTCTGTACATGGCTAGCCCAGGTTGCCACAGTAAGTTGTGTTGTCGTGTCTGGTATGTGGGCATGTTGGTTGTCATGTTGTATGTGATTTTGTAACGTGTGCTTTCCCAGAGTTGTGAGTTGTATGTTAGTGGAGTTGAGGTGTGTGGTGTGTTCAGTTGTTACTTACCGACGAGCAGTGCATTTCCATAGGTGCCATCCTGAAAGCGCTGGTTGATGATGGACTGTCAGAAGATGAAGGAATCATGCACACTGCCTGGGTAATTGGCGACGACATTGGTGAAGAGTCACCGGTGGTCCACTATTGCCTGCACATTGATGGAATGCGTGTGTTTCCTGTTGCGGTAATTGTGTGCAGTGGCGGCAGGGGGCACGAGGAGTACATGTGTGCAGTCGATTGCCCCCAACACGTGCGGGAAGCCAGCTATGGCATAGAAACCTTGCTTGATCTCCAGCTGTTCCTGCGCAGTGTGTGGGAAGTAAAGGTGCTGGGGTACCAAGCTGATGATGGCATCCAAGACAGGTGTGAGGAACTTTGACAGGGCTGGCTGTGAGACTCCTCCGACTCTGGCAGTTGTTGGTTGGAAGGTCCCAGAGGCCAACAGGTGCAGCACGGCCAGCAGCTTTGTCTGCGGAGGGATGTTGGTTCTCCGCTGTGTTGGTACCGTCAGCCTGTGGGCAATGAGGGTCAGGATGCGGAGGATGGTTGTCCTTTTGAGCCTGTAGTGGGCAATGACTTCCTCTGGCGTTAAGTCTCCGAGGCTGGTGCGTTTTCGGAAGGTCCGGTGTCTTTGCGCTGCCTCTGTGGTAGTCCGGGGGGGGGGGTCCTGGGGAGGGTGGGGGTCCTGGCAGTGGGTGTTGTGGCCCTCTTGGGGCTCCGAGCTGCATGATCAGTAGCTCCATAGCATCTGTTGTTCTTCTGGTGTGGCTGTGGGCTGGGCTTCCTTTTATTTTGCAGGTTGTCGTCCGACTTAACACCAGGTAGGTGCAGGTGTTAAATCCATGCTGCTAACGCGCCTTATCGCACGTTTTTGAATCTTATCGCAGATCTGGCTGGTCGTTGAGAATGTTGCGGAGTGGTGTTTTTGCGGGTTTTTGCACGGGAACGCCTACTCTGCATATCATTAGCGTTAGTTGCCGGTGTCATCCGTGGCGATGTTTTTTGCGGCTGCTATCGCGGGAAAACTGGTGATATCGGCTGTTAGCACCTGCTTGTGAATAGTGCGATGAATTTATTGCCACTTTGGCTGCGATAAAGTGCCGCTAACTCGGCGATGAGTCCTTGAGAATATGCCCCTTAGTCTTTTACCCGCCTTTATACACTAAAACCAACTTTGCAGCACCGTAAGTCCCTAGAACAAGCTCGCATGGCATTAAATAGCCTTTTTACATCCAAAGCCGAATACGCTCTGCAGTGAATGAAGGGGAGACACTACGAACAAGGGGAAAAGGCAGGGAGACTACTGGCTGCACAATTGCGCCAAAGAGAAGCAGCCATGGCCATTCCAGCTATTCGAACAGCACAAGGCAATACGCTTACCAGACCCCAAGATATTGTAAATGAATTTGCCTTTTTTTATCAATCTTTATACACTCCAAGTGCTCAGATAGATTTGGATAAGATGTCTGCTTTTCTTACAAAAGTGGAACTTCCCCGTCTCTCTGATGATGGAAGAGCTCTTCTTGAAGTGAAATTAGAAAAGAAGAGATCTCCCGTGCAATTGCTAACTTACCTTATCACAAGGCTCCTGGGGAGGATGGATTCCCTGCTGAGTTCTATCGATGGGCGGGACACAATATTATTGACACATTACATGCCGCAATTCAAGAAGCAGATAATGTATCCTCATTGGGTCCCCTTTCTAACAAAGCACTAATCGCTGTGCTACCGAAACCTGGTAAGGACCCCTTGTTATGTAGTAGTTATCGTCCCATCTCATTATTAAATTGTGATATTTAAATACTGGCCAGTATCCTAGCGTCCCGTCTCCGTAAAGTTTTACCTTCCCTGATACACCAAACCCAAGTGGGATTTGTTCCAGGACGATCTTCTCGAAATCATCTTCGTACATTGGCCCATACATTGTGGTCTGTTAAACACTTTCCCGATGATGCATTAGCTCTCTCACTTGACACAGAAAAGGCGTTTGATCGCATTGAGTGGGAATACCTTTTTAAAGTGATGGAACGATTTGGATTGGGGGATCAATTTATAACTAAAGTACGCTTGTTATACGATAATCCATCTGCTCAGGTAAATTGTGGTCGTTTTTTGTCTGAAACATTCCCGATCCGGAGAGGAACACGTCAGGGATGACCTCTATCCCCACTTCTTTTCCTATTAGCTATGGAACCCCTAGCTGCCACTATACGTCAATCAGATTAAATTTCAGGTATACACCTTCCAGTAGGAACTTCTAAAATTTACTTATATGCAGACGACATTCTACTCACCCTTACAAATCTCCCCTGCTCCATACCATCTCTTCTTCAAATTATAAATGACTTCTCTTCCTTTTCAGGTTATAAAATTAACTGGGACAAAAGCGAGGCATTGCCTATTTCTGATGGAACTACCAAAGCTGCTATACACGGTTTTCCTTTCCATTGGCAATCTTCGCATCTTAAATACTCGGGAATTTTAGTCAACAAAGGTTTGGAAGGCATGGTTATAGACAATTTAAATCCTCTGATCTCTCAAATGCAGCGAGATTTTGAAAAAGGGAAGAATTTAGGGCTTTCTCTCTGGGGTAGGGTCCAAGCTATTAAAATGGTTACTCTCCCCCGTTTCATATACATTTTGGGCATGCTTCCTCTCCAGATCCCTTTATCCTTACTTAGATCAATAGACTCTAAGATAAAAGCCTTCATATGGGGCTCGGCTAAACCTCGCCTTGCTGTGGCAAAACTAAAAGCTCACCAATTATATGGAGGAATGGGACTCCCATTGATTGAACACTATGCCCTAGCGTTGCACTTGTCTCAAATATCTTATTTGTTACCAGGGATTAAAGATGTTCCACAATGGGTTCATATAGAAAGACATCTTCTATCCACAGATCCAGATCTCTCGCTTTTATACGGAAATGGAACCAGCCGTCTTGATCCCAAAAACCCGGTTTTATCAGCTTTGCACAAATCTTGGCAGAGGGCACATTGTTTATTAGATTCAAACCCACGCATTCACAATAAAGCTCCCATATGGAATAATACGGGCATACGCATTAATGGTCGAATCTTATCTTGGTCTTTGTGGAAAGCAGCAGGCATTCATTTCTTAGACCAACTTCTTCTTAATGGTGATTTTAAATCATTCTCACAACTTAGAGAGGAATTTAATCTTCCCACACAACAATCTTTAAAATACATTCAGCTCCAACAATGTTTGAAGAAACATTTGGGGCAGGCACCCTGGATACTCCAAAATTCACCAATATTATCATATTTAAATACATGGGGAAACATAAAGGAGTCACTTCTGGTCTTTATAAAACTTTTGCGTGGCACATCTTTTCGCAACCCCTCTCTCAAAAGCTTCACCTTACATGGCAGTCCCGCTTATCAAACTCATATACAGATAATGAATGGGAACAGATACTGGAGAATTTAAATAAAGATACTCACGAAGCAAGACTCAAATTTTGTTTATTTAAAATCCTTCATGTTTGGCATTGGTCACCAGCCAAATTACACAAAACTGGTCTACTTTCACATACTAACTGTTGGAGATGCTCCAATTCTGGTTGTGATACAACTCATATTATCTGTGAATGTCCAAAAATACAATCTTTCTGGATTATGTAGGCAAGACTTTACATTCCACAATGCCATTATGTCTCCCACTTACATCTGCCAACATTCTTTTACATGATTTACGAAGCTCCCCAAAACTCTCTAAACCCCAACACCGTCTTTTCCACACCGCATTAGCTACAGCCAAAATTTGTATACTACGTCATTGGAAATCATCATCTCCACCTTCACATGAAGAATGGTTAGTAGCCATGATACAAACAGCATCACATGAGCGAGTGATCTATAATCTTCAGGATCAAAATGACATATTTCTTCAGATCTGGACACCCTTCCTTCAAACAAATAATGATGATGCTACTACATCATCCGTCACTACAGCTACATCCAATTAGGACGAATGATTCTTTGTTTTGGCATCTCTTATCTATTATATCTTCCATATTATTGTTAATATGTCTTTTCCACTTATCTCATGCCCTTCCAACTATAATCTTTCTCTCTACTCTACTCTTATCTTTCTTTCTCCTATATATATACCCTGGCTCTACCTTTTCACATTACTCTTTTATGTTTTACTCTTTTCCTCTTACCCCTATTCACGTTCCTTTATATTCTTCTCCATATCTATTTTGTCTAGCAAATTCTGCACTGTGATTAGTTTTTATGGTAATATATTTCTTTAAGATTGTTAAGATGATATAATATAATGCTATTTATTCATAAGTATATTTATCTTACTAATGTTACATAATATATACGTTTCTTATTATACCATTTACATATATATTAATTCTTAATTCTCTTATATTGCCCTTTCATTTTCCCTCCCTCTATTTCTCGCCTCTTTTTTCATGTTTTCTAACTAGTTACATGTTTAGCTATATGATTAGTTATGCATTGGTTTTATATATTCAAAATGTGCCTATTTATATTTTACATATTTATATGCTTTTATTCATCGACAAACATTATATACTCAATGCTTTTATTTATCATTACAGTATTATTCATCTATTTTTAATAGAGTACAAATAAGCTTTTACTACTGTTATTCTGATGTATTTTTATTGCAAAAGTTAATAAAAAAATTCAACACAAAAAAGAAAAAGACTGTGCAAGGGAATGTCATCCCTAAAAACGACAGGTTTCAAGCCGTGTAAGGACTGTTGCAAACAGATGTTTGTGACAGATCCCTTGCAGGTGTGTCTGTGGTCGAGCCACAACTCTAAGATGTGCATCGACTGTGCGTTGATAAACCCAAAGGCCACCCAGGAGCACAAGTCGAAACTCTACATCGTCAAACATAAAAAGACCCTGCTTCTGGACTGGTATAAGTCGCTGTCTAAGTGAAAGGCGTGGTCCTGGCCCCATTCCTACTCTAAAAGTCGACAAAGCTGTTCCAGAGGCCGGTCTTCATCAATATCCAAATACTCTGGTAAGTCTACAAAGAAGCTTAAGAAATTGAAGCAGGACTGCCATCACTTGCCACTCGCCTTCACCGGAGAAGGCGTGGGGTAGCAACATGGCTCTTGATCTCGCTCCCAGAGTCCGTCGACTTTAGAGCTGATCCTGCAACTGGTTTTGGCACAACCTAGGTTTCCGGAGCCATCCGGCTCTCCCAAACAGATCTAAGAGTTTAGCGAGGCCAGACATGGAACTCGCAACCAAATAGTGGCTATTCTTCTGCACCTTGACAAGAGCCCTTTTGCCCAATTACCACCTATGATTGCTACACGTTAAATACCTACATAGAATGTACTGTAACCCCGCGACATTATGTAAAATGGGTTTGTTTGATAAAATTCGGTGTGTGAGATGCAGTGCACCAGTTGCAGACTTTTTGTAGTTGTCGTGGGAATGCCCCGGGGTGGCTACCTGTTGGGCATCAGTGTTTGACATTATGGCACAAATTACCCTTATCCAGATGAACAGATCCCTGCTGATGGTATTTCTGGGATATGTTATTAAAGTTCCGAAGGGAATCTAATATTTAACGGCCCTCCTCCTTATTCTAGCCAAGCGACAAGTCGGTATGCACAGCGAGAGGCAACCTGTGCCCCAGACTAAGCGCTGGATGTAAGACATGGTATAATGTCACGAACAGCTTGACAACTATTGAGAACTTCTGCCTCCTATGTCGTGGCCAGAAGACATCTGGGGCCCATTTGTAACCTACTTGTCCTTACAGGAGAAACTGGACACCTTGGGAAACGCTGTGATGAGCCCTGAGACCGAGAGAGCTTTAGCAAACCTGTGACTGCTTTGGGCTGGTTGAAGATTTAATTGCCGCTGGAGCCTGTCATGTGCTTGCTAACCCATTGGACACTGCTAGCGGAGCCACTGAGGGCATTGCTTTGGGGTTAGGGCCTGAGGAGCTTGAGGGTGCAAGATGTTATACCCATGCATTTAGAATATATCCTGCCATACTGTACCATATTTCAATTAAGTGCTTTATGACTATGTGAACTTTGACATTGTGTTGTAAAAGGGAAGTTTGTTAATCTGTACACCAACAAAGCCCATTTAAAAAAAAAAAAAAAAAAGAGTTCAGCAAGGCCATGCTCCAACTCTGGATCTTTGCTGGCTCCCTCTGGTGCCCCTTGAGGCCCCAAGGAGGCAAGAGGCACTCTCTCTGGAATACTGTCGGCGAGTTCACTCTTGGTGCCAGTGGGACCCTCAGAACCCATTGTGATGCCTCTGATTCCGACCTTGCCTCCGGTGCTGCGGTCAACACCGGTTCCTGGGATGTCGGTCCTGAATCAATCGACTCCAGATGAAGAGATACCTATTGTACTCTGCGACTTCAATCCGTGCCGGTCCAGCCTAAGCTGCTCTTGCCTGCTGTCGAGACGTCGCTTCCCCACTTGATTTGCCACCTCCACATGGGAGAACACACACTCTACACTTCCTGTTTGGCACAGACTCAGACAACGATTATCAAGCAGGTGATTAGTTCGCTCAGCCCTATCATGGAGATAACTGATAGAATGACTTGCAGGACGCCAATGGCCTTGATACTTCCCCTGAATCAGGCCTTCTCTCACCACCCTGGACCAGCAGCAGAAGAATCTGCCTCCTACACTATGTTGATGCGTAGGGCAGCTGATGTCCTTGACCTACAGCTACCCACCTGAAGGTTAAAACTAATGTGCTAATGGAACTTCTAAAGCAGGGGCAAACATCTGCTGAGCCCCCTTTGCCATTAAAAGAGGCACTAACAGATAACTTGTTGGGCCCTAGGCCAAACCTTCCTCTGGAGCCCTCAGTCAACGGGCAAATAGTGACACGCTATCACCCTGCCCAGGGTGACTCCGCATGCCTGTTTCAGCACCCCTCCGTGAAGGTTTAGTGGTACAGGCATTCACCAGCAGACCTAAACCCAAAACCTTTCCAACCGCCCCCTCCGCAGCCCCTCCCCTCCCCAATAGATAGCCTTGCACGTCATTTCCAGAGCAGAACGGCATCAGTGCAGAGCTGTACGCCACCACCTACTGGCACGCAGAGGTACTGCTCAAAAGTTTCCAGATCCAGTCTGGTGTCTGGGAAATATTCAAAAGGTGGAAAATATGCGGCTAGATAGGGTCTCTACCAGAAATAGCTTTACTGAAGGTAAGTAACTTGTTTATCTTTCTACCATGGTAGCATATTTTTCCCTGGCTAGTTTTGAGAGTTTCCTTTTTTGTGGTATCTTCTACCAGCTCCTGTACCACCTTTCATAACTGTCCGGCCAGTGATGTGTCTATGATATTTAACCCACAAACAATCACTTTTGGAACCACTGCTATATTCCAGGTACACTGGCCCCTGTTTAAAACCTTAAATGCTTCCCGTTCAGTCAAGGAAGATGAGGATGTTCTTATATTGTCTTTGAATTATTGAACTGTAGGTTACCCACGGTGGAGCAAAAGGCTGAATCCTCTAACATAGCATATTGATGACGCTACATGGGTATTAGCGCTAGTCGCCTTCCCAATCTAATAATTTATAAAGGGGGTTATAATTTGAAATAGTCTTGCCAAGATATTCAGTTTGTTGCACTGAAGCTTGTATCCTCACCTCTTGTGAGTCATGGCCGCTTTATTTTTTTGTGGTTTTATATAGCTTGAACCACGTTTGTGGGCATTAGAGCATTTTACATGAGCACCAGAGTAGGTTACAAATTATTGTTTTTAGGCATGTGAAGTTAAACTGATTTCCCCAGAATCACAGAATGGTGAGTCGAGGCTGGGATTTGAACCTGGTTCCTTTAGTCCAAGATCGGTGTTAAGACGGTGCTCATATGTCTCCAGCTAATTTAACAGCGTCTCTGCATTGCAGCCTCCTTGCTCCACATGGTTCTTATCAACTATACCATCATGTTAACTCCCTCCCTTCCACCCATCCTCACTTTTCCAAGGGCCCTTTACCTTAATAAGTCAGTTGAAGTCACCTTTTCCAATTACATTTACTTATATCCCAAACACTTTAGTGCAGGAAATCCCCCTATTATGCACTGGTGGTAGCATGCATGTAAGTATTTTTATTGTATTTCTAAAGCGCGAACCTAGCCAAAAGGCAAACTTTAAGATGTATCATAAGGAATAAGTCATTCAAAAAAGTCACTCCATCTACTGCCAGCAGAGCACAGATAAGCCTTAAGGCTGGCTATCACATCAATCCCAACAACACTTGCTAATAAAACACACCAAACATAAATATTGAATGGAACACAATAGACTTCAAACATCCAATAGAGATCAGATATGAGGCATAGATGGCTATCAGTGGGCTCCCAACAGCACTAACCAGAAAACGTCACAGAAATCACATGAGGATACATGAGATGGAACACCTCACATAAATCCAACACAGTTGAAATAGAATATACTTACTAACCATTAAAACTCAATACACAAAATATCTAACACTACATTAAATAGAGCATCATCTGTATATTCAACACAGCTCAGATATGCCATATACTTGGCTATCACAAATGGCAGTTTATGCAGATGACAGACAGCAACACCAACCTCAGACTACCTCTCAATGGTTTACAAAGGGCAACTAGAAAAAGTCATCTGGCCACATTTATCTGACACCAGTATCATAAATCTTCAGCACATCAATTACAAATCACCACTAACTAGCTACAGGACCTTAGATAATTCTTTACATATCAATCATCACTCCAGGTAAGTCGCACCACACAGAATAATACATGGACCAAATAATCACAAGAATGTTCTTTATACATTTGAACTGCATGGATAGCATTCCAGATGGTTGTATATGATTTTATAGTAAAACACTTTCATGGATTTCACCTAAAGTGTTTAATGGAATTTTCAGGATGAATGGTATTTACCATTTCATAGACACCAATACATAGAATGTCTTTTTGTTCAAAATTGGCTTTAGCATGCTTACATTTTAAGGTGTAAATGCAGTGGTTGCAGATCTTACTTTCAGACACAGTTTTGTATGAGGTATTTATTTCAGTACTTTATCTCAGGCTACATTACTTCAGATTTATATTTTTGACATTATCAAACAATTCAGATGCTTTTAATTTGAGGATCCCTCATCACCCCTAAACACCATGCATCCAGACCCCTCACAACCTCTAAACACCATCCATCCCTGCACCCAAACATCTCTCACCACGCCTAAACTCCACTCATCCTTAAACTCTAAAAAGTCCTTTCTACCCCTCCAATCCATCTATCCCTGAACACCAAAACCCCTTACTGCCTCTAAACTCCACCTATTCCTGAATCCTAAAAACACCTTTCTACACCTAAACCCCACCCATCTCTGACCCCTTAAACCTCTCCCCACCCTGAAACTCCACCCACCCCCGAACCCTCAAAAAAACCTCACCACCCTTAAACACCACCCATTCTTCACCCCCAAAAATCCCTCACCACCCCTAAACACCACCCATGCCCAAACCCTAAACACTACTTTCTACATCTAAACTTCACCCAACCCTGAATCCTTAAAAACCCATCACCACCTTAAACTTCAGCTAAACTCCTCACCATCCCTAACCTCTAATTACTCAACCTTAAAAACACTCACCAGCCCTAAGCTCCGCCTGCCCATGAACCCTAAAAACCCTTAACACACCTACACTCCACCCATCCTTGAACCCTAAAATCATCTCAACACCCCCTAAACTACAGTCCTCCATTAACACTAAAAGCCCCTCACCACCCCTAAATTCCACCCATTTCGGATACATAAAACAACCCTCACCATCCCTAAATTCCACTGATTCCTTGAACTCTAACACTCATTTCTATGACTGAACACCAACCATTCCTGGCCCCTAAAACTTCTCCATCATCCCTAAACATTACCCATGCCTGACCCCAAAACACCTCACTAGTCATAAACTCCACCCAAAATTAACGTAATTTTGGATTTTTCCTTAAAATGATCTTTCCTTTAAAATTTTTCCTTTAATTTTCTCTATATTTGTATTTTATTAAAATTGCTTTTCCATGATTTGGTTTCCTACAATGTGGTTTCTCACTTTTTGTTTTCCTATTAATTCGCATACATCATCAAGTAGAATTTAGCTGTCTGACTTAGATTTTTTTAAATTTTTTAGTTTGTGATTGCAATAGGTCAACCTTAAACTGACTTAAGCTCTGGTGAATTTAATGAGATGGTTAGTCTATCAAAGAGTTCAACCTTTATTAATATGGACAGTGTTTTGACCAGTAGGCTGCAGAAATAATGCTGATACCACAACAGACACACTGAGAGGAGTAAAACTGAGAAGTGAGCATCAGTCTCATTCCTGAGTTTTTGATGAAGAACATGTATCAATAGGATGGCAACTCATAAAAAAGGAAAACATAACGAAATATATACAGTTTTAGACCCTTAATACGGTTTCTTAAAGACTACTTGACAATTTTAGGTGTCACTTGGGGATGACCCGTTGACTGAGGCTTTGGAGACCCTTTTCATCTGTTCCCTCTATAGACAAAGGGAAAATTCAATTTGGCAGTGGACACTGCTGGGGACAATATATCAAACCTTTTTTGTGGTTCAACACCCCAACTTGAGGGAATGATGCCCTATGAATCATTTTCCAAAGTAACTGAAGATATGGTCTGACATCCTCTTGAGTAAAAGGCTGGAACATTACCAGTCCTCAGAAGCATTAACAATCAGTTGTATAATTATTTTTAAAAATGGATGGTTTAATTTTATTTTACTCTTAAAGATATGTTTATAGATAATTGTAAATTTATGTTGATTGTATACTCTTGTTTTCTTCCTCTCTGTTTTTTTATGTTGATGTTTTATGAGCAAATTGGAAATAAGTATGTGCTACTCCAGAAATGAACCTTGTCCATGTCCATTTCCTCCTCTGTTGGGGGAAAGATCATCTTTGTGGCATTAGTGACACCTTTAAGGCTTGAGGAGAAAAACTTCTAGATGTTGTTGGCCATGTACCACAAATATTCAATATAGAAGAGTAGGCTGCTGCTGCGGTGGGCCCTCAATTTGCAGCGGGCTGAAAGGACAACGGGGTGCTCGGTGATGACTGCAGAGTGGCCATGTGATCGCTCCTCCCCTTGCGTTGAATACCCCCCCAATCTGCCCAAGAGTGGGGGGGGCCTTCGTCTGTGACAACCGACTGCAGCGATATTGGAGCACCGCGCTGAGGAGACGGTTAGAGGTGAAGGCCTGGGATCGCACCGGAGGGAGACTCATCGCGGCTGCTCGTGCTGCCCTGGGGCTTAGGGGTCAGCCGGCCTAGATCGAACGGCAGAGGGTGGCCTTAGCCCTTGTGGTGACCCAGTGCCACCTCCTGAGGGAAAAAGGATGTGTATATACTTCTGCCATTTGTCAGAGGGGCCTGCGCTGTTTCTGTCTGAGTTTTCCTTGGGGAGCCGGCAACCGGCGCTCTGTGACTATCCAGGAGGGACTACTGTGTCTGCTTGTGCCGCCCCATGGGAGCCTGGCAGGCCACAGAGGCATGGCGTGCCTAGAGGGCCACACAAATAAGGTGGGAGTGGACTGGAGATGTGTGGTTATGGCACCCAGTTGCCCCCTCAACCTGGCCCGGACCCCCTAGTCATTGGAAAACCCAAAACAGCAAAATTGCATGTTCTTCAGGGCACTCCAGCACTGAGGACCACTAGCCTGGATGAATCTACCCCCGCTGCGGCCTGCTCAGACACACCATTGCAGTCCAGCAACACCGCACAGATTCTCAGGATGTTGGAGAATTAAACGTGGCACTGGAGGTCAAAGTAGACACGCTGGCCATTGACCTAAATATATTACTGGACAACCAGAAAAACCTTTAAGAGAGGTTGCTAAACACAGATGCCACCAAGCTTGCTGCGCATGTGCCTCAATCGAAAGCCACGTCCCAGGAGTTACGTGCATTAGCAGAATGCATGAAGCTCTTGGAACATCGAGCTGAGGATGCTGATGGTAGGGCACAATGCAATAACCTCTGCATGGGGGGCCTACCAGAGAAAACGGAGGGCTCCAATGCCACCGCCTTTGTGGAGGAGTGGTTGGGCACTCGGGCCTCTCCCTCATGTACGCAGTGGAGCATGCGCACCCGATCCCAGCCCAGCCGCCCCCCCCCCCCCCCATTGAGCCATCCGAGTCCCATTGTATCGAAACTCCTGAACAACCAGGTACATGATCTTCTACTCAACACAGCCAGATCGGCGGGCCATTGATGGTGGGCAATTCCATGGTAATGCTTTTCCCTGACTTTACTCTGGCGGTTTAGTGCCAAAGGGCCTCCTTTTTGTCTTTCAAGAAACGGCTGCGAGAACTTGACCTGAAATATGCTCTGCTTTTTCCATCAAAGCTAAAAGTAATAGCAGTTCAAGTAACTCACTTTTTTCTCTCACCAGAGGATGCCTGGACCTAGGTTGGCCACTTCCAGGTGGGATTCGGAGATAAGCGAAAGGCTCCAGACCCTCCCCGGCGATGACGGATGCTGGCGGGATTCCACCGTAGCTGGGGGAGGAGAGGGCGAGCTTGTGGAGCCCCCCTGACCCTGCAGAAGATCAAAGAGGACAGAACATAAGCAATGGCTAAAGCAGCGGCATTCCAAAGCCGACGACCCTCACTGCAATCTGGAGAATCCAGGTGTGACTGGCCTGGCTCTGAACACAGTGAATCCTCCAGTGTCCTGCCCGGGGTGACTCTACAGATGGCAGATGAGCTGGTGTAGGATCATCACATGAAACTTGTATAGCACCAAACCTAATAAGGGACCTCAGGATCTTCCAGAAAGGGCTCCAGTTCGTGGCCCACTTCTCACTCCCCATCTGAGGAGGGGTGGAGGGTGCAGCCACGGCCTATGCCTTTTGCTCCTTGCAGCTGCGTCACTAAATTCGGGCCGCCCCCTCCCCCCCAAAAATGTCAGTAATACACAGCAGCCTACACGCATCTGTTCTTGATAGGCTTAAAACCTCCCCAATGTTGAATATCACTAGTGCCAAGGCCCTCCATATGAGCAGCATAACACCCTCAATTCACACTGCACAAACCTCTCCTGTCCTCAATAGTATGGACAGTTCACTTGTTTTGTTTTGGTCTGGCATTGTTCCCTTGCCAGACTGGAAGTTGATGAAGAACATTAGGTTATTTGCACCTGGATGGAAAATAGAGTCGATGACCCTAGTGTGCCCCCCTGCGGTGCTGCACCCCGTAGTGATTTGCAAAAGACACCACAGGCCATCATCGAAGCATGCTTTTTGCCTCCCCACCAATTGTTACGACACAACTGAGTAAATATATCGCTGTGACGTGGAATGGACAAGGGGTGGAACATGTATGCAAACACTATAGAATACAGTACTTCTTAAGGCGGGGTGGATCCCAAATAGTATTTATGCAGGAGACCCACCTGAGGGGCAGAGAGGGGGACAAGCTGCAGAGCAATAGGCATGGACAGTTATATCACACCTCATACTTCGCATATGCCAGGGGTGCAACAATATGGCTACATCCAAACGTTCCATTTCAGTTGGAGGAGGAGCGCATAGATTAGCAAGGGCGGTTTGGCCTTCTGAGAGGCAGACTAGATGGTTCCCCATTGGTCCTCAGCAGTATCCATGCACCAAACGTCAATCAGCCTGCATTTTTGGTGTGCCTATCGCACTGTTTAGCAGACGGGCGGGCTTCCCATGACTCTTGGGAGGGGGGCGTTTTAACTCAGTATACAACATTGAGGAGGACCACTTGCACCTCCCACTGCCTAGTGCCCCTGCATACTGCAATGCAAAGGATCTTCAGACCTGGGTGCGCAATTGGGCGCTGGTGAATTACTGAAGGGTCCAGAATACGGGTAAAGAGAATGCTCCTTTTATTCACCCCCACATAGACTGCATGCCCAGTTAGATTACATGCTCGGCCCTACAGCTAAAGTGGGAGGAATCCTCCCTGCCGCATATCAGTGCAAAACACTCTTGGATCATAATTCCCTGGAGATCATGTTTAGATGGGGGAGGGTGTTGACCCCGATCCCCAACTGGAAACTTCCAAGACAATGGCTGGAAGACCCAATAACCCGAGATGCCCTGTGCAATGCCGTTGAGGACTACTTTAGATTCAATGCTGGCACGGTCTCGTCACTTGTGACGGAGTGGGACGCATTCAAAGTATTGATTAAGGGTGCCTGCCTACATGCCACCTTTGGGGCTCGTGGAGCACTACTGGCAGAGCTCAAGACCCTGGAAGCCTTGCTGTTGACCCTGGAGCAAGAGGTCATGTGCAACACTACAGCGGAATCATGCCATCAAGAAGCGCAGACTCACTATTCCGCTCTACAGGGAATAGTTCGATGTCTGGATCACAATTCCTACATTGAATGTACACATACCAAAGGTGAGAGGGCTGGACACCTACTAGCGTGGTTAATTAAATTCCAACAGTCCCACTCGCTTGTGCTCTCCATTAGGACAAGGGAAGATTGCCAGGTGTGGGCTGAGATACTAGAGGGGATCATACAGACTGGGGGGTATGGGACTTGCAGGTCACACAGGCAGACACGGCTCATGTGCAATCGGTAGAGTACACATCCTAATGCTGAGATAAGTCGAGAGGGGGAGGTGAGAGGAGAGAAGGGGGGGTCCACTCAGAGGGGGGAAGAAAAGCCTTGTTCTGGGCGTTTTCATGCGTTGGACATTGTGCCCATGATGACAATAATCTTGTATTGTACCACACATGACGTTTATAAATAAAGATGATATAAAAAAAATAAGAGCCTCTGAGTGTGGCAGTGAACGGCATGCGTTGCTCTTGACCTTCAACAAGCCTTAGACACTTTCCGGTGGTCTTATCTGTTCTGAACCCTAAGGCGCTTTAAAATACTGAACCTCATACTTAATTGGTTCTGGCTCCTATATGGGGCTTCTACGGCCAGAGCAAAAATGGGCAAGCACGTATTGGCTCGATATAACATCTCAAGAGGCACAAGACAGGGTTGTCTGCTATTTCCTAAATTATTCGCACTCGCCATCAAACCCTTAGCCATGTGGCTGAGACGTAACACCCTGACTTGGGGCCTACTGCTGGGGGGCACCAAGCATGCAGAGTCGCTCTATGTGGATGATATGTTTCTATATGTTAGAGATGTGGTGGCCGACTTTACTGCTATTTCTGGAGGGCTCAAGGGATTCGGGCACATCTCGGGGTTGAAGGTTAACCCCACAAAACCTCTGATCTTCCCGTTGAAACCAGGAACACTATAAAACCTTCAGGCTCGGAGCTCAGGCCATGCAATGGGCTGACACCACATTCAGGAATTTGGGAATTAGTAGTTACCACGCTCAGGAGGATCTCTTAGATGGCTCCCTGCACGCCCAGATTGCCTTCTGGACCACTTTACCGATATCCATCCCAGGCCAAATAGCTATATCTAGATGGTAATGGTCCCAAGACTGCTGTATTACTTTACAACCTTCCCCTAGTGATACAGAAAAAGTTCTTTGGACTACTAGACTCTCTACTGACTGCCCATATATGGGGAATGGGGAGGGGACGCAAACCACTGGACAAGTTGAGGTTGCCCCGGATAAGGGAGGGTGGGGAGCCCCAGACTTCTATGGGTATTATCTGGCAGCCCAGCTCCAGTGGCTGACCAGATGGTTAGGGAGAATCCATGGATGGAATACTGAACACATTGCTATTCCCGGGTGTAGGAAGCTGGTTCTATATATACTATACCAAAGTAAGGTATAGTGTGCACAGAGTCCAGTGGATCCCCAAAGGCTTACAGAGGTAAAAGTAGATAATACCTTAAACTCTCTATTTGTGGTAGTGTGGGCGAGCAGTAAGGCTTTATCAGAGGGTAGTGTTAAGCATTTATTGTACACACTCAGGCAAGAAATGATTTCACACACTCAAAGACTCAACTCTGACCAATTGTTTTGTATAAAACTATTTCTCTGTTGTATTTTTATTTATAGAACCAAGCAGGACTTGGCACAGGTAAATATGTTTGTACTTTTCAAAACAGATTGTTAAAAAAGCAACCTGGATGAAGAATGACTTTTCTTACAGGTTTGTAAAAATGTGCAAATACAGTTGAAATTACTTTTTGATTACTTTTCAAGATTACTTTTTCAGGATTACTTTTTCTACTCAACAAGGATACCTAGATAGCACAATGGGAGATTTCCTGGATAAAAAGTAAGTAAGTCAGTTTTTCTCCAAACACAGTTTCTTAGGTTTTCATACAATTCCCAACTCCACACTTCAAAGTTTTTCCACAGATAAACAGGCAATGCAGTCCTATGGGAGAAAATCAGGTTATCGGTTTAAAGGTGAGTAATCAGTCTTGGGAGTTGAGTTTCTGGGGTTAGAACCAGGGTTCCCCCAGGGTCAAGGATGCACCTAAAGAGCACCCTCAGTGGCACTAGGGCGGCCGGGTGCAGAGTGCTGAGGCCCAATGTTATCCAATGGGGATAGGGGTCCTCCGGTTGGTGGCTGCTCACGGGCACGCCACTTGGATGTGGGAGCAAAGCTCCTAGGGTTTCGCTCAGGGCAAAGGGGATTCTGATTTAGCACGCAAGGTGCACCCACAGCGGCACAGGGGCGGCCGGGTGCATGGTGCTGATTTGGCGTCGGGTGCCCTGTTGTTTTCAATTGGGGTTGCCAGTTGTGGGTTTTGGCCACCTGGCTCTGTCCAGGAAGTCTTCCAGGAGGAACCAACAGCTGGGCAGGTAAGTTGGAGGGCTCGGGGATGTAGGTGCACCTCAGGTTCTCTTCTCCAGGGCGCAGGGCGGCTGGATGCAGGGGTGCCTTTTGAGGTCAGATTTCACCTTACCGGGTCACTCACGGTTGGGGGGTTCTCCGTGCAGAGGCTGCAGGCGACGACAGGGAGTCCTGGAGGGGTCAACCGATGGTGGACTCTGACTCGGAGCACTGGGGGACCTCGCTGGGTCTTGTGGGCCATTGGGACTCGGGCCGTAGGCGTCGGGTGCAGTGGTGGTTCCAGGCGTCAGGTTTCTTTGTCCTCAGGAGGCTCAGAGTCTTTCTTTGGTGTTTCTTCTGAACAGTGCTGCTGTTCACAGGAGATCCGGTCTTTGTTGAAGGCAGTCAGTCCTCAGGGGTTCTGGAGGTCACTGGCTGCAGGACAAGGTGATTTTTGGCGCAGGATCTCTGGAAACTGCACACGGGCCGGTAGGGCAGGGGACAAGTCAGTTCTTCTCTGCAGTCTCCTCTGCTGGGTGACTTCTTTCATCCTTCTTCTTCGTAGGTTGCGGGAATCTGCCTTCTTGGTTCAGGGCTGCCCCCTAAATACTGTATTTAGGGGCCGTTGTAGTGGTCTTGGGGTCAGTAGCCAATGGGCTACTGACCTTAGGATGACTACACCCTCTGTGTACTCACCCGACGTGGGGGAGTGGGCACACTCCCTAATCCTGATTGGCGGGCACTGAAGAGTGGGCTTCACCTCGCCTCCCCCACCTGAGGGGTGGGGTTGGCATGAGGTGGGCACACCGTCTGGGCTGCTCTAATTTTTCCCGCCTGTCTTCCTGCCGAAAAGGGGGCGAGACAGGATGGGGGCCTGCTCCTGATAGCAGTAGAGGCTGGGGGTCGTGTTACAAAGGCAGCAAGGCCTTTGAAGCTCCCCTGCCACAGATGGCTCTTCCTGACACGGTGGAGGTTTGAACACCTCTGCCCAGGAAAGGCTTTGTTTCTGGGCCCAGGGAGCAAAGGCTCCCATCCCCGACATCCAGAAACATGCCTCGTGGTTGCAGGCTGGTGTTTACCAGTCAGGGAACCCACCAGAGGCAGGTCGTTTTTCAGGGGGCATCTCTAAGATGCCCCTGGAGTGCATTGTATAATAAATCCCATACTGGCATCAGTGTAGGTTTATTATGCTGATAAGTTTGCTACAAAACTTACCAGAATTCAGTAAACCCATTATGGTGCTGTGGAGTTTGTAATGACAAACTCCCAGACCATATACTCTTTATGGCTTTACTGCACTTACAATGTCTTAGAATGGACTAAGACACTGTAGGGGTACAGTGCTCATGCAACTGTACGCTCATCAGTGGTATAGTGCACCCAGCTAGAGGGGTGTCTTACCTATTCCATAGGCAGTAATCTGCAGGCATGGCACACAGGGATGTGTACCATGTCGACTCTTCACTTTTCTCTGCACCAAAACACGCAGCCTGCAATGGCAGTGTGTGTGTATTAAGGTACAGGACCTCTAATGGTGGCACAATATGTGCTGCAGCCCTTAGAGGCCTTCCCTGGCCACAGTGCCCTTGGTACCCATGGTACCTTTTACAAGGGACGTACATGTGGCCAGAGAGGTGCTAATTGGGGGTACAAAGGTATGGTTTTGGGAAAGAACACAAGCCCTGGGAACCTGATTGGCAGGGACCCAGGGCACATCAAGTCAAAGTGCATCAGAAATCTGGCAAAAAGTGGGGGGGTTACTGCAACAGAAACCCACTTTCCTACACCAGGGTGGAGGCAAAAAGAGCAGACCCCTCTCCTGGTGGCCAATGCTATCGCTTCATGCACATAGGGTTTCACCTACACAGGTACTTCACTCCCCGTTGCCCCTGCTCTATGCCTGCACGGACTGCCCACTCCGCTTTCAAATTGGGAGTTAGTAGAATGGCAGTAGGTGGGCATCCACTCCCTGGGCGATTTATATCAGGAAGGAGTGCTAATGGATCAACAGCTGTTACAGGATCAGTTTGATCTCCCACAGGATCAATTTCTCTGATATGGGAGGATTGCAGAATACCGTAGACAGTGTTGGGAAGAAACCCCCACTATACCTCCTACTAATGTCCTGCTTCAGACATTACACACCATGGGACATGGCCGTGGACTTGTAACCGGGCTGTATAGAACAATTCGAGAACATACAAACAGGTTCCTACAGCCCTTAGGGAGTCATGGGAAGAAGTCTAGGGAAGGGCATTTCATTATAAACAATGGCAAAGCCTTGGAACGCCCCCGAAGAATCTCTTGTAATGCATGATTTTGCTTT
Organism: Calotriton arnoldi; assembly: GCA_963921515.1. Classification (NCBI taxonomy): domain Eukaryota; kingdom Metazoa; phylum Chordata; class Amphibia; order Caudata; family Salamandridae; genus Calotriton; species Calotriton arnoldi. The sequence goes on along the minus strand of CAWUFW010000301.1, from coordinate 3,741,638 downwards.
ATACAGTTATTTATTTTACACACAAAGCCTATCTAATGCCCGATTAAATGGGTCAGTTCTTCCCGGGAACATGCAGTGACTGTGCACGCAGCCACAATTCCCCAGCGGACTTCTAGCATGTCCTGTGGGACTGCCTCTCGCTGAAACAATATTGGGATGCACTTCAGAGTACAATAGCCGGGGTCACAGAAAACCCACAATTGACGACTGAGGTTAGGCACCTCCTCGAGACCCCCCAGAAATAAAGTGAGGACGCGGTTTTCTGACCTCTTGTTTCTTCTGGCCAAACGTTGTGTTATCATGAGATGGAAATATACCCATCCGCCTTTGAGCGAGACCTGGCGAACTGAAGCACAGTTCTGGGCAGAAGCAGAGGGTAGAGCAATCCACAGGTAGGAGAACAGGGGCTTAAGGCGTCACCCCATTGCAGACCAATGGCATGCTCTTGTGCAGGACCTAGAGAAGTACAGGGAAGGGGATGATAATCCTCCATGACCTGAACGGTACATAGACGCACTGCATAGATGGCCCTGCGACCAACTAAACACCCAGCCTGACATCCTGCACTTTAGAAGTGGACACTGCTTTCACAATGACTACTTCATGCTGCGCATGTGGAGAACTGAGCCCCGGTACGGCTGGAACCTGGAGCACAGGTGGAGGTAATGATCAACAAGCATTTGCAATGCAATAGGTCTCGTATGTCCTATTCCGATTCCATCGCTGACTTCGTCAGCACACACGCCATCGCCTCCACGGACTACATCCTCCTCGGGGACCTGAACTTCCACCTCGAGAACAACAAGGACACCAACTCCACCACCCTGATCGACAACCTCGCCACCCTCGGACTCAGACAGCTCGTGACTACACCCACCCACGCCGCCGGCCACACGCTAGACTCCATCTTTTCCGCAAGCCCACACGTCTCCTTCAACCACACCTCCGAACCCCACTGGACTGACCACCACTGCATCCACTTCACCTACAGGAAGCCCACCACGCACCACCGCACCGAACAAATGCCTCGCCGCTGCTGGAGCAGAGTCACGGAAGACCAGCTAACCACAACCCTCGCCCTGAGCCCACCCGCCGAACCCTCCGACCCCGACGCCCGCAACCTCAGACAGTGGATCGACGACTGCGCCAACACCCTCGCCCCGCTCAAGAATCCGCCCAACAGCCACACCAGCAAGAAAGCCACCTGGTTCACCGAAGACCTCCAGGCCTCCAAACGAACATGCCGAAAACTGGAGAAGATCTGGCTCCACGAACGGACAGCGGACAGCTACGCCGCCCACAAGAGCGCCACCCGCAATCACCATCACCTCATCAGATCCGCCAAAGGGCCTCACTCAAAGACCGCCTAGACAACAACGCACACAACAGCAAAGAGCTCTTCAACATCGTGAAGGAACTCTCCAACCCCAACTCCAACACCAACGACATCCAGCCGTCGCAAGACCTGTGCGACTCACTGGCCACCTCCTTCCACCGCAAAATCGCCGACATCCACGACAGTTTCAACACCACGACCGCCCCGGCAACCACCGAGACCACTGCCCCCACAACCACCAACCGCCTGCTCTCCTGGACCAACATCAACGACGAGGACACCAGGAGATCATGAACACCATCCACTCCGGTTCACCGCTAGACCCGTGCCCTCACCACATCTTCAACAAAGCCAGTACAGCCATCGCGCCTCATCTCCGGAAAATAATCAACATCTCCTTCGAGACAGCAACCTTCCCGGAAAGCTGGAAGCACGCCGAGATCACCGCCTTACTCAAGAAACCCAAGGCAGACCCCAAGGACCTCAAGAACTTCCAACCCATCTCTCTGCTCCCGTTCCCCGCGAAGGTCACCGAGAAAATCGTCAACAAACAACTGACCCGCTACCTCGAGGAGAACAACATCCTGGACCCTTCCCAGTCCGGCTTCCGCAGCAACCACAGCACCAAAACCGCCATCATCGCCGCCACCGATGACATCAGGACCCTGCTAGACAACGGAGAAACAGCAGCCCTCATCCTCCTGGACCTATCAGCCGCCTTCGACACGGTCTGCCACCACACACTACGAACACGCTTTCACGACGCCGGGATCCAAGAGAAGGCCCTGGACTGGACCACATCCTTCCTTTCCGGCAGAACACAAAGCGTCCGCCTCGCCCCTTCCGATCCAAGGCCACCAAGATCATCTGCGGCGTACCCCAAGGCTCCTCCCTCAGCCCAACGCTGTTCAACATCTACATGGCACCCCTCGCCCACGTCGCCCGACAGCACAACCTCAACATCATCTCCTACGCCGACGACACCCAGCTGATCCTCTCCCTCACCAAAGACCCTCACACCGCCAAAGCCCACCTCCACGAAGGAATGAAGGCCGTCGCCGAATGGATGAGGACCAGCCGCCTGAAGCTGAACTCGGACAAGATGGAGGTCCTCATCCTTGGTTCCAACCCTTCAGCCTGGGACGACTCCTGGTGGCCAACATCACTGGGAACAGCCCCGCCACCCACCGACCACGTACGCAACCTAGGGGTCATCCTCGACCCCACCCTCTCCATGACTAAGCAGGTCAACGCCGTTTCCTCATCCTGCTTCAACATCCTCCGAATGCTCCGCAGGATCTTCAAGTGGATCCCCACCGAAACAAGAAAAACAGTCACCCAGGCCCTCGTCACCAGCAGGCTGGACTACGGAAACGCCCTCTACGCAGGAACGACGGCTAAGCTCCTGAGACGGCTGCAACGCATCCAGAACGCCTCTGCACGTCTTATCCTCGACATCCCCCGACGCAGCCACATCACACCCCACCTGAGAGACCTGCACTGGCTCCCTGTCAACAAGAGGATAACCTTCAAGCTCCTCACCCATGCACACAAAGCACTCCACAACTCCGGACCAGCCTACCTCAACAGACGACTCAGCTTCTACACCCCCACCCGCCAGCACCGCTCGACCAGCCTCGCCCTCGCCACAGTCCCCCGCATCCGGAAAACGACCGCCGGCGGCAGATCCTTCTCCCACCTCGCCGCCAAGACCTGGAACACCCTCCCCACCAACCTCCGACAGACCCAAGACCTACTGGTCTTCAGAAGACTCCTCAAGACCTGGCTCTTCGATCAGTAGCAGCACCACCCCCTCTTCCCCCAGCGCCTTGAGACCCTCGCGGGTATGTAGTGCGCTTTATAAGTGACATGATTGATTGATTGATTGATTGTCCTACAGTTTAAGCTATTCGCATTGTAAATGACAATGCCTTTTATTTATGTTTTAAAAACCAAAACATAAATCAAAGACATTGTCATTTACAATGCCAATAGCTCAAACCCGCGTAAATGCGAGACCTATTGCATTGCAAATGCTGGTTAATATCTAGCACCCTACCTTGTGGGCTAGTAAGGCCTGCCTCAGGGGTGACTTATTAATATTAAAAAGGAAGGCTTGGACTATCAAAAGGATTATTTTGTGCTGGTCATGTAGCCTTTTTTCAGCGAGCCCTTAAACATATTTGATATTGATTTGATTTCAAACTACACTGAAGAGATTTATAAGGATTTATTCTGCATGTAGTAGGTGCACTGATGAATTAGGAAACATAACAACCTTGGTAACTTCCAGCCAAAAATACAACCACCCTCAGCTGACCACAGAGAACCAATGATAGCCACAATTTATCGATGAACATAGAAAAGTAAAAGTTCTTTTTTTTTTTATCAGAGGTGAGTGCTTATATATTTCGAATTGTGAAATGCCAATGAAGGGTAATGCTATGGATCGATAATAAATGAAGTTAGTGTGCCACGTGGCAATCTCAAGAGTCGCAGTCATTCCCACTTTCAGGAGCTGAAGCAGGCGTATGTAAAGGTCCATGTGCACAGCTGTCTTTTGGTTGAGAAACCAGAAAGAGGTCTGAGACAATAGGCACTTGCTCCTAGACAGCCGGTGTTGTGCTCTCACTTAGCAGACAGTAGACAAAACTCCAGAACAATAACCCAATTATACACTGGTAATCTTCAATGTTCGAAGCCCAAGCTTTCCTTATCACATGAGGATGAGATCCACATTGGAGACAAAAAATGGACACAGGTGTCGGACTTGGACCTGTAAGCGATAACAGGTTTTTACTTTTTTGAGTATACGAAAAAAACATTCTGGCTTCTAGTTTTGTGGTACCAAATCCGCAGTTGCAGTATACGCTGATTTCAGAATGAAACACGCCATGATACCAAAGGTCTTTGTCAAAGTGCTTGGTATCAAGTACCATGTGCTGAACCTCTGTTGTTGTTGGCTTTGCTGTAAATATGATTTTGGAAAGCGTATTTTTTTTAGCTCTCATGCTACATCCTCCTATTTGCATCACGCTTACAGTGTCATTGGGATAACCTGTCTATTTATAGAATGGGATAGGTCATTTTAGAAACCAGGTTCCCCCAATTTTAGAAGGAACTTTTGTAAAAACATTTAGTGAGAGCTGCAACCTGAGCGTTAGGTCTGCATGGTGGCCCGTTAGGCCTTCAAGTGCACCGCTGCCCTCAAAGGTTATTGATGTGGTTGTTGCCCTCAGCATGACAACGACAACAGGTGCACTTCAGCCAGAGTGCAGCCCTAGCAGCCACAGTTGACCGTTCCAGCTCCACCTTTCTTGCCTAACGGAGCGACCACATGCTGAATTCTAAAAGGTGCAACCATTCAAAGCATTTGCAATGCAATAGGTCTCGCATTAATCTAAATGTGAGCTATTGGCGTTGCAGATGCTAATAGTTTTTTTTCCGTTTCAAATAATGCCAGCTGTAGCATAATAAGCAAAGAAATTTCTTTCACTAAGGAAAGGGCGCAGTACCACAGGCTGTTTGTTACCAGGTGTCCCTGGGACACCTATAAAAGAAATTCTAGGGACACCTAGTAACAGCCTGTGGTACTGCACCCTTTCCTTCATTAAAGGAATTTCTTTACTAGGTGTCCCACGGACACTTTACTAGGTGACCCAGGGACGCCTAGTAACAGCCTGTGGTACTGCGCCCTTTCCTTCGTGAAAGGAATTTCTTTACTAAGTGTCCCAGGGACACCTAGTAACAGCCTGTGGTACTGCGCCCTTTCCTTCCTGAAAGGAATTTCTTTTATAGGCAAACACGTTCCAATAGAAACTACACGGGCAAATTACAATGAATAAATGTTAATAACCAATGCAAGAATGCCTTCATGTTTTTTCTAGTTTTGGTTATTAACATTTCTTTATTGTAATTTGCCCCTGTGTAGTTCCTAATGGAACGTGTTTGCATAACAAGCAAATATATATAATATTGTGCTGTCCCTAGAGGGAGAGGATGTGGCTCAGCAGTCAGAGGTGCAGACTCAGGAGCTGGAGACCTGAGTTCGAACCTCGGCGGTGGCTCAACATTCTGTGATTCTTAGCAAATCCCTTAATCTACTAATTTAAATACACAAATCACGGGATCTACTAATTCAAATTTTAAAAAACTGCGATCTCGGAGTATTGGGGGTAGGGAGAGACAAAGTAAAATGAAACAAGCAGCGATGGAAGAATAAAAAAAAAACAAGTACTCCCATACAGGGGCTCAAGAAGGCATGCGTATGTACACCGTGCTTTACTGGTGCTCCTCAGCTGAAAGGAAGTGAGGTATCGGCTGGCAGAACGAAACAGGAGGCTGCAAAGGAGAATGACGCTGCCGTTTCTAGGTGATTTGCCGCCCTAGGCGAGAATTGAAAAATGCCGCCCCCTCCCTTTTACTACTCTCACTTACCCCCACCTCCATTGCGCAGCATCACAGTTCCCATACTTTTTTAATGCACTTGGACAACTGCAGAGAAGTCATTCAGCACACCCACCCATTAACAGAAAAACACCACACAGAACTTCCAAGGCTGCACTCATGTTACTTTAACACTAGCAAAAGACATACAGTTTCAAACAATGGTTTGTCAAGTTCAGGGGCATTCCAACACCCGCAGGAAACAGCGCCAAGTTACGGAATGTGCTGGAACACAATAAAATGGTTGAGGCAAAAAACATAACACACATCGTTACATCCCCACTGTGACCTTTCCCCTCTTCGTCCTGCCCCCATTCATTTCGCCTTCCCTCCCCATCCCTCTTCATCTGCTGTCAAAGAAAACTCCACATCAGGTTGAGGTTGAACATGTGAAGAGTCCATTTAAAAAAAATAATAGTCAATAAATCACAGAGAAGACTGACAGGGGCCCCCAGTGCAAGCAGGGAAAATGGGCCCCTGACCACTGGTTGGATAGAAAAATAGAGCAATAATCAGAGTACAGACCCCCACCCCCTCGGACTACTGGGCCCAGATGCCAGCGCACCTGCTGCACCATTGTTAGCTCTCGCTCCAACCCTCTTCACGGGACATGCGTGATAAACTATTGGCTATGAGACCTTCAATGAACTCTGGCTGCTCCCCCCCTTCTAACCATCCTATGGGTCCATTTTGTTGCAGGAATTGCGGATTTAATTCAGGGGCAACTACCTTCCCCCCCCCCCGCTACCCAACTTTCGGTAGCTGGTCAAGACATTAAACTGCTTAGTCTCAATTGCCGATCATTGGTCAAACACTACCTAGATGTGTACGATCTATTACAAGATGCATCTCCGGATGTTCTCTTCCTGACAGAAACATGGCTGACAGCAGATACGGTAGCAGAGCCAGGTCTTGCACTTCCCATGGGCTATAACATTACTACTCTTAATCGAGAGGCAAGAGGTGGCGGTGTGGCAGTTGTTTTAAAATCATGCTACACCTGCACACTTATTAAAGAAACTGTAGTGGGCTGTGAGTGTGGCTGATTTGGGATTTCCTTTAACCCCAATTTTAGTATGTCTGGCATATTAGTATATCGCCCACCAGGCCCCTCTAAGGAAGGTAGGGCTGCGTTAGCGGATCTTGTAGGCTCTTTGGCCATGAGGCATGCCAATTTTTCGGTTATTGGTGACTTAAATCTGCACCTTGATGATCCATATGATTCAGAAGCGGCCAATTTCTCAGCGGACCTAGCAGCCTGTCAGCTGCCCCAACTGGTGCGGGGGTCCACTCACTCTGCGGGCCACTTACTCGACCCAGTTTTTTCTAATCTGCCGTGTCTCTTGGTATCAACCCCTACTCCACTATGCTGGACTGACCACCACTTGATCTCCATGACGCTTTCTGGGGTAGTGTCCTTACGGAAGTCACATCAGAAGTATATGCTCCGCCGCCCATGGCATAGATTAAACTTTGATCAACTTACCACTACTCTTTCGCTGAGTGTGCCCAGCTGGCCAGATGACCCAGATATCGCCAGTGAAGTACTATCGGACTGGCTAAGGCATCCTCTGGATGCCATGATTCCGGCTAAACAATCTAAATGCCGAAGCACTAAGTCCAACCCATGGTATAACAACAATCTCTCTACTATGCGCAAAGCATGCAAACGGCTGGAACGGGAATGGAGGCGAGACTTTGATCCTACCCTGAAAGGTCACTACCAATCAGCCATTAAGAAATATCATAGGGCCGTTCAGAAGGCCCAGGCTACCTACTTTTCAGAGGAGATCAGAAATAGTCAGAATCCCTCTAAGAAGATCTTCTCCATCATTAAAGATCTTAAAAATGCCGGGATGTCCATGGTATCTGTTGTCAAGTCTAATGAACAATGTGAGGACCTAGCCACTTTCTTTATAAATAAAGTGGATAACATCTATAAGACCTTCCCCCAGACGGCTACGGGCTTCGACCCGGAGGAGCTATCATCCCCTGCCCATACATTGCCGACTTTTCCTCCTATTACTGAAGAAACTCTCAGCCTACTCTGTGGGAAGGTCAAATCTGGCTCTCCAACTGACCCTATGAAGCCGGAACATCTAATGAGACTACTACCTGTGCTACTTACACCATTGGGCCAGGTTATTAACCTGTCCCTGGCTAGGGCTATAGTCCCCAGGGCATGGAAGCAAGCCGCGGTTAGGCCGCTATTAAAGAAGCCCACTCTAGATCCAACAAAACTGGAGAACTTCCGTCCTATCTCCTTGCTGCCTTGGATCTCCAAAATCTCAGAAGCCTATGTCAATACCATTCTGTCAGGCTATCTGGAGGAAAATAACATACTGGACGCCTCCCAGTGTGGCTTTCGCTCGGGCCTTAGTACAGAGTCCGCCCTTTTAGCGGTGACTGAACACCTGAGAGTGGCACTGGATGAGGGACGTACTTCGGCACTGATCCTATTGGATCTTAATGCCGCATTCGATACGGTCTCTCACCAGATTCTGATTCGGAGATTGAAGGAGGCTGGCGTCACGGGCTTTGCCCTGGCTTGGCTCAACTCCTTCCTTTTGGATAGGTCCTTTCAGGTGTCGGCTCCCCCTTTTTCATCAAGGGTGCATTCCATCAAACAGGGTATCCCGCAGCGTTCTGCGCTAAGTCCAACGCTGTTTAACCTATATGTCCAGCCCCTAGCTGCATTAGCCAAAAGGAGAGGGCTGACGATTGTGTCATATGCTGATGACACTCAATTAGTAGTCGCCCTCTCCAATGATTGTCTAAACGATGCGGCTAAATTTCAAAGTGGCTTGACGGATGTTGCGGGGTGGATGACTGCCAATTGCCTCAAGCTCAATGCCGGCAAGACTGAGGTCTTGCTGGTGGGGAAAGACCATGAGCTATGGAGTGGACATTAGTGGCCTACCACCCTGGGTCCCGTGCCCACTCCCAAACAGGTGGTAAAAAATCTTGGCGTATGGGTTGATTCGACGCTTAGTTTTCAAGATCAAACCAAGAGGGTGGCGGCGACATGTTTTGGCATTCTGCGCAGTCTCAGACCTATGCTGGGTTTCTTTGACCCCTCTATCCGTCAGACGATTGTGCAGGCATCTGTGCTGTCGAGACTGGACTACGCTAGCGTACTCTATCTGGGGGTCAATAGGACTGAGATCTCAAGACTGCAGAGGGTCCAAAATGTCGCCGCAAGAACTCTTCTAGCCATGCCCAGACGTTGCTCCACCTCCAGCACCATCCGTCGGCTACACTGGTTGCCTGTGGAGAGGCGGGTGGAGTTCAAGTCTCTTTGTTTTGCGTTTAAGATCTTGAAATCCTCTAGCTCTGGCATACTATCTGACCTGCTCTCCATCTATACTCCTGTGCGGTATTTGCGCTCTGCAGGCCTTCAGCTGGTTTCTATTCCACGAGTAAAGAGGGCCCGCGCTGGCGGGCGTTCGTTTCAGCGTACTGGCAGCTAAGCTTTGGAATGGCCTTCCAGGGCATATCCGGAGTATGGATAATTATTTGGCTTTTCGAAAAGCACTAAAAACCCATCTGTTCCCCAGTAGTCCCTTGCCCTTTCATATGATATTGTGCCACCCAATGGCCCTTTTTTCTTTTGCCAAGTTGGACTTTAGTTGCAGCCGTTATCTATGCTTTTAGCGCCGGGCGCAGCTGTGCGCTTTATAAGACATCATAACATAACATGCACAAGACAGGGATTTCCACAGATGTTTGGCACAATGGGACCTCGGAGTTGAAGAGAAGGAAGGGACTGCCTGCCAAGTCTGGGCCAAATCAGTTGGGGCGGGGCTGTTCTTCCCTGTCCTTTCTCTTCACCTAACCCACCTCCCCTCCCAGTCACTAACCTCTGCGTCTCGCGCACTGGGCCGCTGCTGAATATTTGATGAGTGATCCGATCTTGTAGCCCCCTACCAGTCATTTCATCCAGTATTCTCCCGCCCTTTCAGCAGCATCCTCTCTCCCCTGCCTACCGGCCCCTCATTAAATATTCAAGAGCCCGACATTACCCACAGGATGCGGCCGGGGCAGCTGAATGCCCAATGTGCACCTGATGAGGGGATAACCGAAGCCTGGGAGGTCTCCTCACAGCCTCACTTTTCCTCGGGATACATTGAGATGGAGTATTTACGGATGCAAATGGATTTACACTAAACATTTTATGCCGCTCAAATATATAATAACAAATGTGCTAGGAAATGCCAGTTTTCTCTCCAGATTTAGACTACCACTAACTCCACCCATCCATACAGGAGTGCTACTGAAAGGGGTTCTTATGGCACTGGTAGAGTATAATGGGTTACGCTACTCTGAGCCCCTTTAATGTTTGCCCTACAATGTATGTTTATTTCCGCGGAATGGTCGGCAGGCCCTCGGCTGTTTTACTCCTAAGGTTTACTATCCATAATCAGTGCGCATTCCTCGTTCTATGCACTGCAAAAAGCTTAGGGAGCACCGGAAACCACGGCTCAAATTAAGCACTGCTTAGGGGGAAGAATCAAAGGGAACAGCAATGGGAAGTGCAACATGTGTCACGTGCAGTGGCACAGCAAGGGTGCCACAGGCCCGAGAGCTAAGGCATTATTTCACACGGAACTCTACGGAATCTACTTCTAGTCTTCGAAAGAGTCAGTTTATAGATCATGAACGGAACCCCAAAACTCAACAGGAGGAGATGGAAAATGATGGCCTCCAAGCCAAGAAGTACCTGTGAGCTCAGCTACTGCAGCAGCGTGGCGCCTCATTAACCTCGTCATCCTTCCAGGCCTGCATTCTTCATGGAGAGCTGCGGCCCGGCCCCCGGAGCCGGACTGGCAGTTCCTCTGACTATAAGAGATTTGGGGGGTGGGGGGGAGGAGTAGTCCCGGGCGGAAGTGCGTGGGTCTCTTACCTCACTCAGAGGTCCGACTCCGATCCGGTGGAGAGCGAAATCAGAAGTTGCATATGGCGCGCAAGGCCCCCGCCTGTGCGCAGAACGTGACGTGAACGTGAAGGCGCTTCCCAATGCGCTTTCGAGCCGTTCAAGGGGAATTTCCCAAACTCCTGTTTTTGCCGCCCTCCCCCTTTTGCCGCCCTAGGCGGCCGCCTAGTTCTGCCTAATGGTAGAAACGGCCCTGCCAACAGTAAGCAGGAGGTGGGAACAGAGTGGTTTTATTCATGACAGCAGGTCTTGCCGACAGCGCATGAGCGCTGATGCTCGACCTAAAAACGACCCTGCCCCTCCGTGCTTCCCACCCCCCTGCACCTCACGACTCACGGGCTGGGGACGGGATAGCATGGGGTGTCGCTATATCCGTTACCTGCTTGTAGCTCCAGGTGGTTGGGGAAGGGTGGGGGAGGGAGTTACATTGGGTATGTCGATTGTTTAGTAGTCCAAGACTAACTGGGTAAACACTGTATATCCTGTGTCCTCAAGTGAAGACATGGCAGAGATGCAGTCACTCAGTCCTGCCAAGTACCACGCATCAGGCGTTAGACTAAAGCATTTTAATGCGGTGGTCCGCATCACCACATTAAAATGCTTTAATCATGCATTTTCAGTGCCTTGATCACCTGCGTGCTGTGAGGGGCTCCTTTAGAAGTGGAGTTGCGGCATTTGTTCCCTTGCGAAATGGATCCAAATAAGGAGCAGGGTTCACTCTTGTTCCCTTGCAAAGTTGATCCAAATATCCGAGTGAAGCCCAAAGCGAGAGATATGTGCTTACTGAGTTACTGTGGAACATGTGCTTACAGTGGCCAGTTCTCTGATGTATGACGTTAAAACTGCCCCCATCTTCATGCCCCTAAGTTAACCCGGATGACAAAAACATGGGTTGACTTGCAAACAATGAATGTTAAAAACGTCAAGGGAATGCATTTCAGTGATTTAGTTCCTCTCTCATTTCACATGCTTTACTTAATCTCCCATTCCCATGAGTTAGCTATTTTCTAATGTTGTTGTTTACTGTATTTTTTTCTGTGCATACTTTGAGGCTTGAGCCATGTCAGGTGTTTATGAGGGGCTTTGATTGAGCGCTCGGGCGCTAAGGCTGAAGCCCAACAAAGTGCCTGTCAGTGGGTTGGCCCCTACAGAGCACACAGGACAATGTTTGTGTATTCCATTTGCAACTGAAATTCTGTGAATGTGTGTGTGAAGGGAGTACACAGATGTCAAAATATTTGCAAGGCAAAAGTGAGAGAAATTAAGGTGGTTACATTTGAGAGAGTGCAGTGCATGTTGGGGGCGGTGAAGTGACAAAGATGCGAGGAAGTGCATTCAGGGAAGAGTGCTGACGAGGAAAGAGAGGGGGTTGAAGATGTGCAGATGGACAAGATATGCAGAGAAAAAGAAGATACATATCTAACATAAAGCACACATAATTGAAGGCCAAAACTCCTTCCACAGGCCTCAATACTATGTAATTCACAGACTCACTATTTCAGAATTTAAACATTTCCAATGTTAATTATTTATAAGAAATCATTGTTGTTACTAATTTATCTTAAAAAGCTAACACCCAGTGACAAAGCCAATCATACTGACAGGCTTTAGTTGTAGGTCAGTTGTTGTGCCATTTATCTGGTTAAAATGACATCTCAGAGAGAAACCAAAATACCGGTCAGGTGGTACACTATGGGAATCAAAGAAATGTATTTGGCAAGTTCTTTTATAGATAGTACCCACTTTTTTCATCTCACTTAAAGACCTGTCTGCACATATTTCTATATGACTCATTACAGCCAGCATCTCTGGGTGCTTCTCGAAGTCTGGTTAGAGCATATTTTTCCAAAGTTAATGCTGCATGCAGTGCAAGACACTGGGCAAGCATACATTTTAAAGGCCAAAGTTGTCATGCTGAACAATTCACACATTACAGTAACTGTTGAACAAATTAATGCAGGAAGATATGGGGCAGTTTTTTAGGTGTTTAATATTTCAAGACTATACGTTCCCACTGCTTAATAAGCCTTGCTTTATCGCTACATTTATTTGCTTTAAAATGCACCATTTGCCAATCTTTTTTTATTTTGTTCTCAGGAGAGGGACTCACCCTGGACCCCAGGTTTGTCCATTGAACTTGTTCACATCGCCCCCTATATAAAAGTCATGCCCAACGTTTATGCCTCACCACTTTCAAATGTCACCAGCCTCCACTGGTGAGGGGTGAAGCAGGATGTCCACGATAATGCATTTAATTACAGCAGCGTGGCATCCGAGTGCTCTGCTGAGTGAGGGGCAGCCGTTCCTGGGGCTGCACAGCCGGGCGGCTCTAAAGGGATGACAGGAGCATTGTGAGCCCTGGAGTCGGCCCCCGGAGCCGGCCTGCGGCGCTTACAGCCTGCCACTCGGGCACTGCTGTGTGAGCCTGCCTACTGTGCAGAGAAACTGTGTGAGTGCTACTGGCCGCGAGTCAGGTCTGCACTGTTTTTAATAAATATAAAATATTGTCACTCAAGCTGCCTGACACATGACGAACAGCACTGATACACATTAATATAATTTAATTTGCGGTCCAAATGATGGACGGCAGAGACTCACGGGAAGAAGTTCAGGAGGTATTAGAGGAAACCAGCATCCGAGTCAAGTGACACGTATTCCATCCAATTGCTTGTGGTCTCATGGACAGCGACTTTCTAATTGTACCAGAATTTGTCTGCCTTTGGACTTGTGTTTGGTTTGGTTGGTCGCTGGAGGTCAGGTCCGGGTCACTGCAGGCTATGGCAGGATGCATCATTTCAATTTCCTGCCTGCCTAGCCCCCAGGAATTGATGCTGCTGCCCGGCGCCGGAGTGAATGTGTTCGACCTCCTGCCTGGCTGCCTACTCATGCTGCTGCCCAGCCCTCTTCATGGCCATCCCCGGGGGATGTGTCCGGTCACGGGCTGATGTGACTCTGAGAACAGGTACTACTCATTTTCGAATGAGTTCCATATACAAGTCGTTAGCCGAGTGTGTGCCTTCATTCCAAATTCAGCGGCAGGTATTTTTTTATTAAGGTTACTTGTGATTAAGGCTGACATGTTTTTTTACTGTCTTATTTTGGGCGCATCATGGCAGATGGGAAATAAAACCTATCTATTTATTTTTAAGAACAGAACACATGGAAATTAAGGGGCCGATTCCGATCTCGGCCGGTAGGGCTCCGAATCGGATTCGGCTTTACCGGATCCGATTCGGAGCCCTGTTTCCCGACCGAACCGTACACGGGTCCGGCCGAGCGAGTACGATGCGAAATCTCCGACCGACTCGTCCGGGCGTCCCGACCGCTCCGACCGACTCGCTCCCGGCTCGAACCGCTCCGACCGACTCGCTCGGACTCGACTCGCACCGCGCAATGGAGACGTTTCCCGGCCGGGTAAGTACGATGCGCGCCGCGAGCAGTCCGACCGAGCCGCGCACTCCGGCTCGTAAGAGCTGTCGGAGCCGTACTTTGGGGGTCCGTGTCGGACCCCCTGGAAGCGTAGCCGCGCGAGTCGCACACAGGGGGACCCATGGGTCCCCCTACCTGTGCGTGTACGGCGCGAATCGCTTCGCCGCGTACCCGCTGTAGGGGGCGCCCTTGTCCGACCTCGCACCCATTGAGTCAATGGGAGCCCGCGTACGCGTTGTACGACCGGCTCCCATTGACTTCAATGGGAGTCCGACCGACTCGAGTCCGATAACATACGGACGCATCGTACTCGTTCGGTCGGACTGCACGGGTCCGATTCGGTCGGAAATCTCTCCGGGTCCGGCTCGGTCGGAGAAATTTCCGGCCCGAATCGGAATCGACCCCTAAGTCTTCTCATGAGTGACTCAACGGAGTGCCAACTGTGCTGATTCACCGCATTGCGAGTTTCAGAATGTTGTCCCATTAGTAGCTGTAGATGAATACATTTGTCTGTCATATACATTCTTTAACATATCCATCGCGCAGTGATGTTAATTTTGACTCGGTTGTAAAGCGCATTTAGCTAGGCCCACAGGCAAAAAAATTGTTGGTTTTAATCTAGTAAGTGTGACTGGAATCTCCTCCTTCCTAACTTAATTAACTTTTGTGTGTGCAGCCTCTCTCACACTCTGCGCGCCAACTGTCGTGAACGAGTAATATCATCATTTATTAGCAGGCAGCTGAGATCATCCGCACTGGGGCCTCTCACATCCTATTTGGTACTTGTCTGACCTCACAGTGCTCTTCCATTTCTGGTGTTTTGCATCAGTTTAAAGATTTTCTTAGAGTTTCTCGTTGCTCAAATGGGTGGAATTTCTGATATTTATATGTTTCCCTCATCTTCATTGCTTGATTTTGCTCGCAAGAAAGTGTCACTCATAGTTGTTGAATGTCACTCATAATTCCACTGAAATTATGAAAATGTTACACATAATCAATCTGAAACCTTGGCAGATATGGCAGTCTATTTTGTTCTCTTATAGTACGTATAACGCATTTGTATCCATGCCCTTTATGATGTTTGTTTACATGTCTTATGCTACCCCTTCGTTCCTTGAGGAGCAGAACCAATAGAAAAGAAAAACCCAACAAAGTTTGTTAAACAAAAACAAAAGACTTGCAACTATTGCATTCACACCTTACAAAAAAAGCAAAAGCCAATTCTGAAACTAAAAGACCTTCAATGAATTGGTTTCTATCAAATGGTACATGTTATACATCCTGCACATTTTCATTAAACATTTTAGGTAGAATGGTTTCTCAGTAATGTTATCCATGAAATAGTTTTTCTAAGAAATCACATACAACCCAGCAAAACATCCAATTCAACGCACAATGTAGCATGTATAAGGATTTGCTGAATGGAAGTGCATCATTTGTAAAACCTGGCCTCCCACCATCAATCCAAGAGAAACCTGAGATCTAAGAATGCTTCCTACCTCTTACAGAGCAAGCCCAAATTGTTTAAAATGTGAAGGAAGATCACTTAAAGTCCTGGGCCCCCCTCCAGTGGAATGATCTATACTCATCTTCAAAAGGTCAACTTACCTGCCTCAGGACTTCAATACCTGTGTTTTTGAGGACTCTTTTGCCATATCACGGTCTGTATGGGATAAATCTCAGGGGCAGGATGCTAATCAACAAACAAACCTTTCTGAGATCCACATCCTTGAAATATCACCAGGGAAACGTGTCTCTCTCCTATTCGAGGGTCCTCCCGGACCAAATTGTGAGGACCAATTTACTGTATGGTTGTATTTAATTTCATAGAACAACTAATTCATAGGATGCCAATTCTGAGAAATCATTATGCCTAAACCAATTAATAGAAAATTTCAAGATGCATGGCATTTACCATTTTATAGCCACCATCACATAGAAAATCTTAAGTTTTAAATCGTTTTTCTCCGCTGCTTTTTCTACAAGGCTTCCTTGACTCCCTCTTCCCTTCCCATGTCATGTCAATAGGTGATATTTCACTTTTTAAAACAAAATGCTGTTCTGGGTGCACTCCCATCAAACCCGCGCCCCTCTTCCCTCCCATATTCCTACTCCATCCATCCACTTCTTTCCTTTTTTTAGGTGGAGGAACACTTCCGGAATCCTCCCTCATGCATTTTTTAAATAATTTCGCCCCTCCACCACCTGCCTCCTTTTTCTTTTTAGGTCTCGCCTACGCAGCGCGCATGCGCTGCATAGGAGGGCCTTTAGCTGTCGCTCTGCTAATTTTCAAGCACACACTCGTGCTTGTGGCGGCATCCACCTTGCGGGAGCGAGCAGTGGCGCGCCACAAGCACGAGTGCAGTGCTTGAAAATGAGCAGACTGCTCTCCCAAGCGCGCGCGCGCACCACTCGCAGGATCCATTTCCACTAACGCGCTCGCGCATTATTAGCTTATTCTTCTTTCGCGGCCGCGGGGCCGCGCCACGCTCCCTCACTCGTTTCCCTCCAGCGCCCCTCTGCCCTCTGGGGATAGGTATGTTTGCCTCTTTCTCTCAGTGTCACTCTTTGACTTTTTCGGTGCCCCCATGTGTCTTTCTCTCGGAGTCCCTGTTTCTCTTTGTGCCGGCTCTCTCTTCTGTCACTTTACCCCAGCCTCCCTCGGAGTAACTCTACCTCACAGAGTGCATTTGTTCCTCATGCAGTCTACTTTTCTCGGTGTCACTTTGTGCTGTTCACCGAGTGTCACTCTCTGTCTCTTTATTCCATTGCCACTCTGATCCGTCTCTCCAGGTTGCAATCTACCTCTTGTACTCACTGGCCTCAGTGTGATCCAGTCACACTAAGTCTGCCTGCTTTCCTCTTTCTTCCAGCGTCATCAGTTCTAGTGTTTCGTCTTGATGTCACTATGTCTCTCCGTGACTCTCCATGCCTCTTTATTGACGCCGTCACATTGTCCTTACTGTTCACCTCTTTCTCCAAGCGAGTGTCACTCTCCTCGTCCGTCCTTTTCCCAATGCTGCACCTTTACGCTCCCTCTGCGCCAAAAGGTAAATTTCCTCCTGTGCCAAAGTCTTTTTTTTCTCAGTGTCAGTGTCCGTGTTTGTTTTTCTTTTCCTCCTCGCTTCATCTAGCTCGCTCGATATCCTACTGATATGTTTCTTCCTCGCAGCGTCTCGCTGGCCACCCCGTCTCTTCCTTTCAGTGTTTTTGAATGTTTCTCGGTGACCCTCGCGTGTCTGACTGCGTGCGCCACGTTGTGCGGTCGTCGCCCCTGCCCTGTCCATCCCTCTGTGTCGTCCTGTCTCTTTCTCTCCTGCCGTTCTCACAGGTACCCTGTCTTGCTGCATTGCTCCCTCTCTTGATGTGACCACAACTCTATGTCTCTCCAACTGCCTCTATCTCTCCATCAGTTTCAGCCTGTTTCTCTGTGTGCGTCTCGGGGTTATTAACCACCTGTCTCTTTCGAACAGTCGCACTGACTTTTCCACTGAGTGCCACTGTCACCCGCCCATCTCCCTGTGTCACTATGGCCCGCTCCTCTATTTTAACCACTTTCTCTCTATCTTCCCCAGTCTCCCTGTCAACCTCAGCCTCTTTCCTGTCATTTGTCGCGTCCCATGCCTCTTAGCTTCATGCAGTCCTCCCCACCTCTGCTCCCCTGTCGTACTCCCTCTCGCACCAACGCACATGCGCATAAGCACGATCGGACTCTTTCTCACGCTGTCCCTTTCACTCTCCATCACTTGTCTGTCCCTCATTTCTTCATCCCAGGCCTCCCCTGTCCCGACTCCTACACACGCCCTGGCTTCACAGGCTTTCGGACCTCCTTCTCACTCTACAAACCCTTTGATCAATGTTGCTTCTTACGGTCTCTAAGTAACAACTTTTTCGCTCCCACCCTACCTGTCCCATATCTTTTTGTGAGTGCGTGTTTTTAATTTATGGGAGGGGGGGTGCGTGTCAAAGGCTTCCTCCACTGTAACAAATACCTCCACTGCTCTTTCACCCATCCTCTCCACCTCCCTAACCCCCACATGGCGCCCCTCGTGCGCCCCTACAGCGTTTTGCCCCACCTCACCATTCTCCAAGCCGGTGGAGGTCTCGCAGTCAGAGATGACCTGCTGGGGCTTCCTCCTGAACATCTCCCTCCCGTGGGTGTCTGCTCTCGTCGCACCCAGGGTGCGCCCCAGATGCAGTGGGTGCTGCCTGAGGCGTCGGGTCGCGTTCAATGTGCTCCGCACACAAAAAGCATTGGCATAGACAATAGGTCTCGCTTTTGGGACCTTATAAGTATTTAGTTATGCAGCACAATATCCTTGCTGCAACAACATCAACTGTTGCATGGCTAAACACTTATAAGGTCCCAAAGGCGAGACCTATTGGCTATGCCAATGCTTGTTTTAATAGTTATTTGTGGAAGGCCTCATCCTTAGCAGTTTCTCTAATCTGCCCGCTTCTTGTATCCTAACCTCTTTTTACACTACTTGAATGTTCCCCACCATGATTTGCTACAAGGCCCACAATTATTTTCTTGTAAAATAATATTAAATCAGCTCAATATTAAATAAAACTAAAATCAGCATCCTTCAAAATAAATGCTGTTTATTACGCATCCAATAGCAGTATCCAGAAACTAAGCTCTGTGAGACAAGGTCTGGAAGCTGTGCGGACACTCTGAGGTGCAATTTAAGCTCCACCACATTACCATCACACTAGGTTAGTGAGCCAGCCCAAGAGAGGCTGGGTACCGACTTGAGGGGTCCAAGGACACAGAAAGCAGTCCAGTAATCCTTATGGTGGTTCTCCCTGACTGAGATTGCCCTGATACAGAGGAACAGCTCCTTGACGGATGGTGCAAATCCTGGCCCCTGCTGATACCAGGGAATATGAATGGAGGAAGCAGCCGATACTCTTTTAGGAACGACCTTATCTTGAAATGGGCTCAGTAAACATTGGGTGGCTGCTGTGCTGCAAGTGCTACAAGCTAGGGACACCAAACCCTTGAAAGCAGAGGCATAATGACTTTGCCCGCAAACGGAGTATGAAGTGAGAGACAGCACACTCCGATAGCGCCAGAACACAATTGAAGAAGTAACAGTTCACACCATGCAGGAAACTGCCACTTTTACACTCATTAAAGAAGTAAGAGTTCACACCATGCAGGAAACTGCCACTTTTACACTCATTAAAGAAGTAAGAGTTCATACCATGCAGGAAACTGCCACTTTTACACTCATGGGTTTGCTTTGTACTAAGTGGCCTATTAGCCCTATTAATTATTCCTAGAGCACATTGGCATCATAAAGGCCCCTTAAACTAGTGGGTCTGGAAAATGCTACAACATCAACCTGTTAGACTATAAACTCTAGATCGTTATAGAGGATGAAGGTAATCTGGCACTGGATGTGACAATATTACAGCCATTTGGCTTACATTTAGATAAACCAGTTACGTATATGGCCTGGAACATATGCAATTGAAAGGCCTTGTAGCCAAGATCCGATTCAGACGAGACCTGCTCACACTCCTGGACACAACGCAGTGAAGTGATACTGTACAGTGGGAAGGATCCGAAGGGCTAACAACCCTGTAGTGATTGATCAGGCTAACTTGGACTGGAGCACACAACAAGCAGAAACAAAGTTAGATACAGTTTGACCCAAAAAAAGCACAAAGACTACCAGAGCAACCTCCACAATACCTAACATGAAACACCAGGCCAAAATACTTGCACCCTCAGAAGATGATTGAGATGAAGGCAGCATGCAAACAATTGACACCATATACGTCAACTTAGAGCAGATCAAAGGAAGAGCCTAGATAGTCCGGCAACTTGGCTGGATGAGGATGATCAGAGAATTTCTGATTTCGAGGCTGGAGATACTCTTCGTATGAAACTCATTTACAGAAGGAGAATGTCATCTCTGTGATCAAGGCCAAAAACAAAGACTTGCAGGTCCGATCACACCATAATAATCGCAAAGTGGCTATCCTAGAATCCACAGCCATGGAGAAGGTGGAAGTAATTGTTTAGACCATGATCACTGAACTATTTGGGAAACCCTGCCTTTCGGATATCTTCATCACTGAACGTGCTTACACCCCAGAGACGTCCACCAGGTGCTCTCCACCTCCTATAATTGCCAGATTTCTAAACTAAATAGATAGAGACCAGGTCCTCAAGATGGCAATGGATACAGGCAATCTGGAATACCAAGGAACCACTGTTGCATTGTTCCTGGACTTAACACCAGACATACACGAGGCCAGGCTGACCCTTCTCAAATGTTAAACTAGCACAAAGAACAGCGGAGTTGAGGCATGCCATGCTTTATCCAGCTAGGCTTAAAATCATACATAATGAACAAATTCATTTTTTCATCCAACCTGAAGCCTCACTTACATTGTTTAAAAAGCACATTGGCAAGAAAAAGATGAGACATACATAACAATCATCACATTAACATGAACCATGATCTCCCCTGGACCCATGTCCAGTCTCGGTGATTAAACTCTTTCCCAAGATCATTGGCCCGGTCCTGACCTCTATGATTAACTCCATTTTTGAGTCGGGCCAGTTTCCCACAATGTGGAAACAGGCCTCCATTCTTCCTTTGATAAATAAAGCCTAAACTGGACTCTAGTGATCCGAACAGTTATAGACCTATTTCACGCCTCACACTGCCAGCTAAAATTATTGAGAAGGCCATGAATGTCCAGCTTAGCACGTTCTTTCGTACTAACTGTTCATTGGATCCTACGCAGTTTGGCATTCGTGCTGAACACAGCACAGAGTTAGCCCTGATTAAAGCATCGGAGGAAATAAGAGAGGCCTTGGATCAAGGAGGCGCTGCGATTCTGATCATGTTGGACCTCTCGGCGGCCTTCGATACGGTCCATCATGAAGTATTGATGGACCGGTTATCTACAGTAGGGGTTCAGGGCAGGGCCTGGAACCTTTTAAAATCTTTCCTGGCAGATAGAACCCAAACTGTGGACCTGGGCAGGGATAGGTCTAAGCCTTTCTCCTTTCCCGGCGGGGTGCCACAGGGTTCGTCTCTTAGTCCCACACTTTTTAATGTATATGTGTCCCCATTGGCGGCCCTGATCAGATCCTTTGGGTTTCAGGTGACGTCTTATGCAGACGACACACAAATTGTGTTGTCCCTTCAGCCGGGTAAAGAAGTTGAGACCAGCTCGAGATGTCATGACTGCATGAAATCCATTGCAGGCTGGATGGCATCCAATTGTCTAAAACTTAATGATGGTAAAACGGAGGTCTTGATATTTGGGAACAATGTCAACCTCTGAACACCTGACTGGTGGCCAGAGGAAATGGGAATACCTCCAGCCCCCACTACGAAAGCGAAGAACCTGGGTGTGGTTATGGATAATAAACTAACCTTTGGCGATCATGTTAGTGGGTGGTTTCTACCAGCTTCCTTCTCCTCAGAATGCTGAGGAAAATAAAAAGTTTTCTTCCTAAGGATAGCTTTAGGACAGCAGTCACAGCGCTCGTTTTGTCACGACTAGATTATTGTAACGGTCTGTATTTGAGTTTACAAAAGAAACATCTTAACAGACTCCAGATTGTGCAAAATGCGGCAGCAAGACTGCTAACGGGCACTCCCAGGTTCGTATCAGTGGGAAAGGGTCTTCGAGATCTCCATTGGCTTCCAGTGAAACAACGGGCACTGTTTAAAGCACTGTGCACAGTCTTTAAGGCCCTGGTGGGCAGTGGCCCAGCATACCTGAGACAACGATTACATTGGTACGTTCCTGGAAGAATGCTACGTTCCTCGGAAGCAAAGCTAGTGATCATCCCCAGAGTTAAGAAAGCCAGCTGGGGAGGCAGGAGTTTCTTTTATTGTGCCGCCAAGGCCTGGAATGATCTTCCTGTGCATCTGAGAAAGGCCACGGATCTCCTTTCGTTTAGGAAGGGGTTGAAAACCTGGCTCTTCTCTGAATAATCTTTCTCTCAGGACACCCACTAGGTAGCGCTTAGCGCCAGGACGCCTTCGGGCAACAGTTGCGCTCTATAAGCTTCATTAACATAACATAACATATTGATTAACCTATAGTAGTATGGAACAAAGTGAAACTAAATGGTGCTGTTGACTCAATACTAATGCATATGAATGTTGTTTGATTGTATATATTGTTCCCAAGTGAAGATATTATTGGATATAGATCTACATTAGTGTAAGGTCAGTGATGTGAATAAGGAAGATTTTCTTCCATCGGAGGCCTCTCGCTGATTTGAACTATCCCGAAAATCTTAACACAGATAGCAGGTGACGAGGCACACACCTATTTGCATACAATTTGGGTTGATGTTTTGGGTATTGCAATGTGAAACATGTTAGGGCATAACACTGATAGTTGTGGTGGATCCGTGTGGGTGGTGTGTAGGGGGTTGGAACTATTTCATTTATTAGGCCGCTGTTATTTGCAGTAATCAATTATTCAGCCGATATTGCTAGTGCAGCTATTGGGAGACAGCCACGGCATCACTCCACAGTTAGTTGACTAGCCCATGCAAAGGCAGGCGGTATAGCATGGTATTAAACTCAGCACGTGGAATGTGAGAGGGCTGAGTAGCCCTAAATAAAAAAAAAGGACTTATAACTGCACATCTAGATAGGCACAATATAGAAATTGTTTTCTTGCAAGAGACATATTTACGTTCTACGAGGTCTCTCACTATTGTTTCTTTTCTGTATATGAATAACTATACAGAACATCACACTTTTTGTTTACATAATATTGAAGGGAGGACGTGACGGATCAACCAATCCTCTCCTTCCACCACTGATAAACAGTGGCCATATTAGGCAGTGCAATGGAAATAACTATAGCCCATCAGACGCTCAAACCGCCCCTGATAGGGGTGAAGACTAGTGATTGTGTATTAAATCCCGTTAATTTAAACCTGCATCTGGTGTTTCCATTTGTACATAGAGTTCAAATACAAATTGAAGGAGAAATTGAATAAGCAATTAATTGATTCTTAGTATATTATTCTAGTGGAAGAAGATTAGCCCCAACAAATTAATATTGAGGCTCCATTAGGGGAGGAAGTTATAATGGGAGCCTTTTCCTCACTAGTACCTCAGTCACTTAAGGACTGGTATGCTACAAAGTGGGCATTACAGTTGGCTCCTGCATTATACAAGAATCAAGCAGGATAAGATAAAGGTGAACCATTCCATGTGATTCCTTTGAGAGATGAACCACAGGTTCAAGAACAATAGCCAATAAAACCAGAGGGTCAGAAAGATCTGAACCTAATTATAGGTGAATTACAATGCCAAGGAATGTTGGTTCCATGTGCATCAACAATGAACACTCACATTTGCCTGATCTTAAAACTAGATAACTCTTGGAGAATTGTATTAGATTATTGCAATTAGAATTCACATTACAAAACATGCAGTACAAAATTCCCATTGCAGAGGACCAATGATGCAATTAACATGCACCAGAATCATATTATTTAACCTCTGTTTACTCTTGGAGGAATTCAATTCGACTTTGCTTGACATCTTCAGGGGTAGAGAAACAGCCCTGGGGATTTTTCGGCAAGAATACCTGAGCTATTACAATATGATTTAAGTGTAGTCTCCTATGTCAATGATATAACATAACGGATGATTTACAAAATGTAGACAATATAGTTACTTTGATAGTTGAAGAAGGTTAAAAATGTAACTTCAAGAAATGCAAAATATGTTTTATGAATGTAATTTTTCTAGGATATGAGTTATCCAGTGAAGGGAATGGACTCTCAACAGGGTTCCTAAAAAATGTGTGGCTCTTGAGTCCTCAAAGTCCCTACTGGGATTACAAGCATTAATGGGTTTCTTGATTTTGGCAGAACATACTTTCCAAATTATGCTGAGAGTATAAAATTCTATATCAGTTGGTTACACCTACATTTTTATGAAAGGACTGGAAACGGGAACATACACAGATACTCAGAGACTTGCAGAGAGACGTGATTAGTACAGCACAAGTCCAAATAAGAGCTAACACACTTAGGTCCTGACTTCGATCTCGGTGGATGGGTTTCTCCGTCACAACGGCGACGGATATCCCGCCCGTCGAAATATAAATCCCATAGGATATAATGGGATTTATATTTCAGTAGACAGGATATCTGTCACCGTTGTGATGGAGTAACCCGTCCACCGAGATCTAAATCAGACCCTTAATCTGGTAGAATAATATGTGGTCAACTAGGATATGCATATATTCTGTACAATGAAGGACGGAACATATTTACTGCATGCATGTACGGTACATCTATATACTTCTACACTGGAGCAATGTTCTCCAATTAAAATGCACTCACTGCAGTACAAACTGTAATCATCAGAGAGTAACTCACAGGCTAAGCAAATAAAATAATTACATGAAGCAAAATACCATCCCCAGAAGCTATCACTAAGGGAAGTACCCCAAATTCAGGTGCATCATACGTCTGTTAGGTACAATGGGCTGTGAGTCAGGCCAGCATTGACGTGCAATTTAAGCATGTTAAATGTAAACAAGGGAAGCCAATTGGATTGGTCAGGGACCTTAGGTATGTGTATGTTATAAAAACAGTGGTCCCTCAAAAGAAGGATAAGGAGAAAGAGTCAATATAGAAATACAATGAGATCTATATTAGGTTGTCCATCCGGACAAGAGTACTTTAACATATTTTATATTTGCGAAAAGACAAAAACAATAAAGTAGAAACACAAACACTGTGACAATTAAAGAGAAAAAGAAAACAGAGGCTCAGGCATTTCTAAGTGCTTGAAGAGGAGTAAACAAATTGCCAAGCAAATATGAAGACAAACACCATAGCAACCCCTGTGCGATTCCCTCGCCACCTTCTTCCACCGCAAGATTGCCGACATCCACGACAGCTTCAACACCCAGACAGCCCCAACTAAGATCGATGCACCAGACCCGCCGCACACCATCGACCACGATCCCCTGCCAGCCTGGGCCAGCGTGAACATCGAGGACACCATCAAGACCATGAGCACGATACACTCCGGCTCCCCGTCAGACCCTTTCCTGCACCACATCTTCAACAAAGCCAGCAGCTCCATCGCACCCCACCTGTGCAACATCATCAATCTCTCCTTCGAGACCGCGACCTTCCCAGAGAGCTGGAAACACGCAGAGATCAACGCCCTACTCAAAAAACCCAAGGCGGACCCGAGAGACCTCAAGAACTTCCGGCCCATCTCCCTGCTTCCGTTCCCAGCCAAGGTCATCGAGAAGATCGTCAACAAGCAGCTAACCCGATACCTCGAAGAAAACAGCATCCTGGACCCATCCCAATCGGGGTTCCGCAGCAACCACAGCACTGAGACTGCCCTCATCGCCGCCACCGACGACATCAGGATCCTGCTGGACAACGGTGAGACCGCAGCCCTCATCCTGCTGGACCT
Source organism: Calotriton arnoldi (assembly GCA_963921515.1). Taxonomy (NCBI): domain Eukaryota; kingdom Metazoa; phylum Chordata; class Amphibia; order Caudata; family Salamandridae; genus Calotriton; species Calotriton arnoldi. The sequence continues at coordinate 3,716,041 of CAWUFW010000301.1, read as the reverse complement.
CTCCGCCGCCTTCGACACTGTCTGCCACCGCACTCTACGCGCACGCCTCCACGACGCAGGGATCCGAGACAAGGCCCTGGAATGGGCCACCTCCTTCCTCGCCGGCAGAACCCAGAGAGTCCGCCTCCCACCATTCCGATCCGAAGCCTCCGAGATCATCTGCGGCGTACCCCAGGGATCGTCCCTCAGCCCAACACTGTTCAACATCTACATGGCCCTGCTCGCACGCATCGCCAGACAGCACAACCTCAACATAATCTCCTACGCCGACGACACCCAACTGATCCTCTCCCTCACCAAGGACCCCCTCGCCGCCAAATCCAACCTCCATGAAGGGATGAAGGCCGTCGCCGATTGGATGAAGATCAGCCGACTAAAACTGAACACGGAGAAGACAGAGGTCCTCATCCTCAGCTCCAACCCCTCAGCCTGGGACGACTCCTGGTGGCCAACGACGCTGGGAGCAGCCCCGACACCCACCGACCACGCACGCAACCTGGGAGTCATCCTCGACTCAACGCTCTCCATGGCCAAGCAAGTCAACGCAGTCTCATCCTCCTGCTTCAACACCCTCCGCATGCTTCGCAAGATCTACAGGTGGATCCCGACAGACACGAGAAGAACAGTCACCCAGGCCCTCGTCAGCAGCAGACTCGACTATGGGAACGCCCTCTACGCGGGAGCCCCGGCCAAGCTCATCAAGCGACTGCAACGCATACAAAACGCCTCCGCACGCCTGATCCTCGATGTACCACGCCACAGCCACATCACCCCCACCTGAGGAACCTGCACTGGCTCCCCGCCGACAGGAGAATCTCCTTCAAACTCCTCATCCACGCACACAAGGCACTCCACAAGACTGGCCCAGCCTACCTCAACACACGACTCCTCTTCTACGTCCCCAACCGCCAACTCCGCTCCGCCGACCTCTCCCTCGCCACCGTCCCTCGCATTCGAAGAACCACCACCGGCGGCAGATCCTTCTCCCACCTCGCCGCCAAGACCTGGAACACCCTTCCACTAAGCCTACGACAGACCCAAGACCTGCTGACCTTCAGGAGGCTACTCAAGACCTGGTTGTTCGACCAGTAGCAGCACCCCCCTTTTTTCTCCCCCAGCGCCTTGAGACCCTCGCGGGTAAGTAGTGCGCTTTACAAATTCTGTGATTGATTGATTGATAGCACAATTATTTAGATAATTCATATGACAGTGTCAAGGTATCAAGAAGTCGATGACGTTTTGATCCCTTACAAACAGAGTACCGGGATCATCATCAGGAAATAGACATGTATACCTGAGACTAATGGCTGTTGATCTATGGGAAGAAAGGTCGGGGGGAAAAAAGGAAAAAATAGGAAAAATAAGAGAAAGGGGTTAAAAACCAGGGATTGAGAGTTTAAATCAAACAATGTAATCAGGAGACCAAAGACAGTCATGCAGATGCGAAGAGGTCTGAAAAGGCAAGTGACGACTCCTCATATACGTGGTGAACAACAAAATGTAGTCCTGTTGCAGGAACCAAGGGTGGTCATGCATATGCGAAGTGTAAAAATAAGTCAAGTGGCGACTGATCGCATATATAGATCAACAGGCATTAGTCTCAGGCATATATGTCTATGTCCTGATGATGATCCCGGTACTCTGTTTGTAAGGGATCGAAACGTCGTCGACTTCTTGACAGTGTCATATGAATTATCTAATTAATAGTGCTATGGTGTTTGTCTTCATATTTGCTTGGCAATTTGTTTACTCCTCTTCAAGCACTTAGAAAGGCCTGAGCCTCTGTTTTCTTTTTCTTTACAATTCTCACAGTGTTTGTGTTTCCACATTATTGTTTTTGTCTTTTTGCAAATATAAAATATATTAAAGTACTCTTGTCCGGACGGACAAACTAATATAGATATCATTGTATTTCTATATTGACTCTTTCTCCTAATCCTTCTTGTGAGGGACCAATGTTTATATAACATACACATGCAAATGTCGATAGGCAATTCCTAAAACCCGATCTGCAAAATAATTGCATGAGTATCATAACGTTTGTTATACTGATGCATCAGCACAACCTGCAACAGGCACAAAACAGCAGCACTCTGCAGCCTCTGCAGCAGTCCAAGGAAGATTTGAGGGTTCTGAATTTAAAATTACCAACATACATGTGAAGGCCTTAGAAGACCTGCCTGCACAAAATGTAAAATGAAATTCACTCCTCTTAGCTTTGCAAAAGACTAACAAACCTGGTCCAACATAAATCATATCCAACTCATCCTTTTGTGTATTAGGAAACAATGTTGATTTAAAACATTGGGACACCAATGGTTACAAAGACTCACAGAGAAAGACTATAAAATCTAAGCAGCTTTGGGATCGGATGGATGCCCTCCGATGACAGCCTCCATTGGTAGAGTCAGAAAGTTAACTCCAAAGAGAATTGCGCCGCAGATCAAGCTGTGAAATCTGCAGTACAAGTGCAGGTTTTCAAAGCATTGGCGATGACCCGGTCAAAAGACAGAATCGACCCAGACATACACTCAGCAGTCCAGTGATTGCATAACAAAAAGCCCAGTCTCCTATCTTTCAGAAGCGCAACTACTTCCTGGAAGAAGATAGACTTCCTACTGTAAACATATCTAAAATCGGGGAACATTATATCCTGAATGAATCTACCAGACTGAATTTAATAAAGGCTGCTTACCAAGGAATATGTTCTGTACATGTCAGGATGTCTGCAATGTTACACATCCTGCAGGAGTGTTACTGGTGGCTGTTGGTATTAAAGCAAGCTAAACAATACGTGTTACAATGTAAAATCTGTTAGAAAATACCCTTTCTGATGGCTAAACTCCCACCTGTTCCTTTGGGAAAAACTGCACATCATTTCCAAATTGTGAAACTGGATCATATTGGCCCATCACAATCAGTAGAAAGGTACAAATATATATTTGTAGTGGTATATTGATGCACTCGATTTGTATAGGCATGGCCCCAATGACAAGTTATTGCTCGCACAGTCATAGAAGACTTGTTAGGCCTAGTAGCAAAGGATGGAGTACATACATTTCATTCTGAGCAAGAGTCATCTTTTACCTGCTACGGTTGTGTAACATTCCAATTGTTGCCCACCTTTAGGCCCAGTTCAAGCGTGGCTGGAAAGAGCGCTAGGGGTATGGTAAAGCAAGACTTGACAGCGAGGGTCTTAGACAATAGTGGGTCATGGGTCCAAAACCTATTAGGTGCACAGAAAGAAGGAAATATGCCAGGACGTGTACACCTCCCCTTATGGGATGCTCTTCAGAGCCTAACTGTATGTACTGGACATTCCAGAGTGAGAGAATCCACATGATCAATCACATCACATGAAGGATTTGCAGCATAGCTGGGCTAATCTAAGTCAGACTTTATCTCCAATGCCATATCCAGTGGCTGGCTGACTACTGAATGTTGGAGAACTCATGATAGAGGTATGGGGATTGGAGGAAGAGTTTGGCCACCCTTTTGAGATCCTGTACCAGTGCTGGGAACAAAAGGAACAAGAACAGTGTGAGAAAGTGCCATCTTTCTTGCATGGTATGCCCCCACTTTTTGCTGAATTGCTGATGTGCTTTGACTGAGTGTGCCCTGGGCTCCTGCCAACCAGGTACCCAGGGCCTGTGTTCCTTCCCTAAAACTGCATTGATACCTACACCCAATTGGCATCCCTGGCCACAGGTCACCCCTGGTAAATGGTACCATGGGTACCCAGGGCACTGTGACCAGGGAAGGCCCCTAAGGGCTGCAGCACTTGTTGTGCCACCCTTAGGGACCCTGTACTCTTACACACACACACTGCCTTTGCAGGCTGCGTGTCTTGGTGCAGAACAAAAGTGAAGAGTCGACATGGCACACATCCCTGTGTGCCATGCCTACAAGCCACTGCCCTGGCCTAGGTCAGCCACCCCTCTAGCTGGGTGCACTATGCCAGTGGTGAGGGCAAAGAGGCATGAGCCCTGTGCCCCTACAGTGCCCAAGTCCATTCTTGGGCATTGTAAGTGCAGTGCTGCCATTAAGAGTATATGGTGCTGGGAGTCTGTCATTACGAACTCCACAGCACCATAATGGCCCCACTGAAAACTAAGAAGTTTGGTATCAAACTTCTCAGCACATAAACCCCACTGATGCCAGTGTGGGATTTTATGTAAACGCACTCCAGAGGGCATCTTAGAGATGCCCCCTGAAACCAACCCGACCTCCAGTGTCCGGACTGAGTGGCTGCCCAGGCTGCCACCACCAGACATGTTTCTGGACCCCTGGGTCGAGAGCCTCTGCTCTCAGGGGCCTGAAACAATGCGCATCCTGGGGCGAGGTGCCAAAGCCTCCTCCCAGGGGAAGCTTCAAAGGCCTGCCGCCTTTTGAGCTTCCCCAGACCATTTGCTGCTCCCAGCAAACTGGTCCCCACTGGTTCTACCCCCACTTCTGGCGGGAGAACCGGCGGGAAAACCAGAGGCAGGAAATGGGTTGTGCCCACCTCTGCCAACTCCACCTCTAAGGTGGGGAGGCGAGGTGAAGCACAAACTTCGAGTCCCCGCCATCTTGAGGATAGGGGGACCCAGCCAACCAGGGACAGGCTCCTGCCCCCTCCCACTGGAGAGTGGCAGAATAGAGGTGTACCCACCCCAGGGACGGGACCCATTGGTCCCTGCCCTTACCTACCTGTAACCACCCCTAAATCTAGTATTTAGGGGCTCCCTGAACCTTCCTTCCTCAGTTCCCGAATCCAAAACAAGAAGAGAAGACGAAGCAAGAAGACCAGCCGTGCAGCTGCTAACAAGGAGGCGACGACAACTGACTTGGCCCCAGCCCTACCGGCCGTCGACCTCCGAACCTGCTCCTGCGGAACCCCGGCCTCAGCAACCTCAAAAACCCCGGAGGACCTGACTTCTGTGCCACAGCCTTCAACCCAGGGACTCCCACGAGCAGTGGTACTGTTCAAAAGAAAAACTACAAAAGACCCGGCCCTGGCACGGAACCGCGAAACCTGCACACTCTGCACCCGCCGAGCCCAGCCTGTGCCTGAGTGAACAAAGACTTTGAGGACGTCCCCCCGGCTATTCTGACCTGGAATCCAGTGCCCAAGGACCCTCCTCGACGACCCAGACGACGCCTGCAGCCTCAGGACAAGGGACCCCTCCAACCGCGACCAGCAGGGGGTAAGATTTCCCGACCTCAAAAGACACCCCTGCACCCAGTGCCCCACGGCCCCCTGTGCCCAACTCCTGGGTGTCTACCTATCCTCCAAGACCCCAACTTACCTCTCGAAGTGTTGGTCGCTCCTGAAGAGTCACCGTCCCCGAGCCTGCAGCCTTGGTTCACCTTCCAAGATCTCCATTGGTTAACATTGAGCGCCCGACGGCTCAAAGCACCCTGCACCCAGCCGCCCGAGTGCCCCTGGAAGTGCAACCTCTACCCTAACCTACTTCCCCATTTGCCCTGAGCAAGTGACCAGGAGCCCAGCTCCCACAGCCGCGTGGCCTGCTTCCCAGCAGCCACCAACCCGAGGCCCCCTGCCTGCCATAGGATAACATTGGGCCTACTCACTCTGCACCCGGCCGCCCCTGTGCCGCTGAGGGTGTAACAACTGTACTTACCTGATCCTGGGGGACCCCTGAGTCTATGCCCAGAACCTTAACTCTGCCAGTCGAGTACTTACCCAAAGACCGATAACTCACTTTTCTTCCATAGGGTAACACTGACTGGCTCCCTGGAATTTCTTCTAAGTGTGGAGTTTTGAAACTTTAAAATATTCACCTAAAATCAACCGAGTCACGAAAACGAAAATGCTCACCTGCTATTAGAAGAGATCCCAGTGCTGGATCGGGTGCCCAGCACTGACCCTAAAAAGTAATCACAACGTTACTTACCGCTAACTCAATTTTCTTCCATAGGGATCCATTGACTGGTTTTCTGTGAAATTTCTTCTGTCTACTTTTGAAATACTAAAATATTGTTTAAAAATCACAACAGGAACGAATTCCGAATTACTCACCTGCTATCAGGAGAGACGTCAGTACTGCATCTTTTAGTCCAGTACCAACCATGTAAAGTAATTTTAACCGTACTTACCAGTAACTTGCAATTCCTGCCATAGGATATCATTGCCTGCTTTTTACTGAAAAAGTTTCTAAGTGTTGATTTCTGAATCTTACAAATATTCTTTAAAAATCGTGCCAACGATACAAACGTAATTACTTACCTGTTTTAGATAGATATCCCAGTGCTGACTCTGAGAACCCAGCACTGAATTACAAAAGTAACGTAAACCTACTTTGCTTGCAAACTGCATTTCCTTCCATAGGATAACATTGGTAATTTTACCCAGAAAAGTTTCTAAGTGTCAACTTTTGAAATACAGTAATATTCCTCAAAAATCACTACTATAACCAAAACGCTTTTTCTTACCTGTTTACAGGAAGTGTCCCAGGACTGAATCCAGGATCCAGTCCTGTGGTTAGAAAGTAATCTACAAAGTAATTAATTGCAATTAACCAAAACTGTCCATTGAGCTCAATGTTACATTGTGTTTGAACTTGTGTTGCCTCTTGCACCAACTGTGACTACTATCATCAAACAGTCTATTGCCTATTTGTAAAGTGGTTAACCAAAGCATCTCATTCTGAGAAAGTATATTCTGATACCTATTGTTGGTTCTAAAATAAAACAAGCATATATTTTTATATACAAACCATTGGCCTAGAGTTCAGTTCTTGAGTGCGTGGCTTCATTTGCTGACTGAGTGTGTACAACAAATGCTTTACACTGTCCTCTGATACTGCCTTACTGCTCGACCCAGCTACCAGTTTAGAGAGTAAGGTTATATCTAACTTTAGCCTCTGCCAAACCTCTGGGGACTGTGGACCCTGTGCACCCTGAACCTCCCTTGGGTTCAGTATATACAGAGCCACTTTCCTACAAACAGTGATATTACGATTGTTACCTGGGAGAAAGCACACAAGGCTGGTGTCTGCAGACACAGTGAAACAGGAGCATGTGACCCATCCTGTAAACAGACCAATGCATCTCCTGAAACCACCGCTGACTATGCAACCAACAACTCTGTCACAGAACATGTCTCAGTCTGACTCCCTTCATAAAAATGTAGAGCAACCAGTACAAACCACAGATCGACAAGTGGTAAGAACTGTTGATAAATAGACATTCCCAACAGCACTACCTTTGCAATCAGAAAATTAATCAAATGAAACAAAATGTTGAATGTTTCAGTGACTCTAGCTTTCAAAAAGTGAGTACAAAACTATCAGAATATTCATTTAAATGGTTTGCTGGTGGAACATCTGTCATCTCAAAGAAATACAATTGATAAAAAGTCACTTGTACGAAGCAATTGGAGAAAACTTAAAGATAGTATGAAAGAATATACTAGACTACCTTGGACTTTTATCTGGCTTCCTTTAACATTGATTACATTAACAAGTTGGTTAATAATAGTGGTCTATAATATAATGATTTTGCATGGAGAATATGTTCCAGAAATGGAGAATCCTGCTGCAATGACTGAAGCTACATAATCAAAGTGAAATACAGAGTTTTTAAAGTATCTTATCAAAACATTATAGCCACCCCACTGCACGATAGTGTCTATTGGGAGGGTTTAGATCATTAAATCTTAGAACCAGCAAAAACTTTTCAATTTCCACAAACATTTTGTCTGGATTTAGATGACACCATTTTCCTTTCTCAAATGAATGAATGGAATAGAAGCACAGTGAAATATTTGCTTAGGGAGCTACAAGCACATGCTTCAATGTACAATGCTGATGCTCATCTCACTGTTGACAATCACAAGCAGATGTCCTGCTACACCTGAGATACTGACTGGTATCTACATATATCCAATGCAACAAGAACATTATACAAGCCTAAACAATGGTAAAAGTGCCCTCTTCCGATGATCGGGAGCAAACCAGAGCTTGAAGAGAAATTTCCAATTTTTTTTTAAAGTTTAGAATGCTTTATTAAGGTAATAAACAAAGTAAAACATCAGTACATGGTCATGTAGCATGAGAAAAAAAAGAAGTAAAATAGAAAACTGACTATAAGGATAATGAAAACCCTCGGAAGGGAGAACCTATACGTAGAGTAAATGCATTTTAACATTTTTGGATTTTAAGAGAAACAGAAAGAAGAGAAAGAAGAACAGGGGGATAAGAAGGGGGGATACATAAGAAGTTAAAACAATTATGCAGAATAATGAGAAATAATTAAACAATATGAATATTAAAAAGAAAAAATTGGTACCATAGATACAAGTACAATCAAGCAGCTAACCTGGAAAGAAAAGAGGTTAGTCGTAACCACAGCAAGTCTTTTTTGATCAACAAAGGTAGTGAAGTGGCATGGGCACGATCAAGCCTGTGATGGTGACAAAGCAAGTTCCACCAAGCTTGATACAACATTTTTGAGGTATCCTTTCAGTTGGTGGTGATGATCTGAAAGGAAATAGCTAAAAACAAATCAATAAATTTACCCACATTACTCTGGGCATCCCAGATAGGTAAAGCGCTACCCAAAAAAACATGTACAATATCAAAAGAAACGTTGATGGATAATATTTCATTCAATTTCAACCATATACGAGACCAAAAAGATTTAACCAAAGGGCAATGAAAGAACATATGAAGAAAGTCACTGTTATCGTGGGAGCAAGACCAACATTTTTTGGAATCTAACAATTTGAATTTGTGCAAGTCAGTAGGAGTGAGAAAAAGTCTATTATAAAAGTAATATAAAGTCTGCGTTGTGCTAGCTGAGCGTGAGGAAGTATGGATTTTTGCCCAAATAGAGTCCCATGTTTGGAATGAAAAGTCCTGGGCCAAGTCCCTTTCCCATAGAAGTTCTAAATTGGATTTGATTCTAGCTTCAACAGAACGGGATAATATCTTGTATATAACAGCTGCTTTGAATTGGGTAGAGAAATCAAGTGGGGGGGAGGAGATCTGATCAGGTGTATCAGAGGAACAACCCCGGGAGAAGAGACGACAGGGACGTCCTAAGTAAGGGATAATGAAGGGCATGTGTGGAAGAGATACCATAAGACTTTTGGATATCCGAAAAGTCCATGAAGGACCCATCCTTCAACAAATGATCGAGTGTAAGGATACCTTTTTCAATCCATTCCTTCCAGAATAGAACTCTGTTGTTAATCTTTAAATGTTTATTCTACCAGACTGGAGTGCGTGAAAGTTGGTCTGTAGAGGAAAGATGTGTTCAAAGCAGAGAGGTTGCAAGTGCTTTGGAGTGAGTGAAGATAGGTGAGGAGAAACACTTCAGGGGTTGGGATAAGCGGGTAGCTGTGATAAAAGAAAAAGGTGTATATTGAGCTTGTTCTAAAGCGCTCCAGGCCGTTATAGGTGAATGTGTGGATTCGGTTAAAAGGGTCCATATTTGTTTCAGGGTGAATGCAGAGTGGTAACATCTGAGATTGGGGAAATTGACTCCTCCTAACTCTTTGGGTTGTTGGAGACGAGAGAGTGAAATTCTAGCCTTGCGGTTGTTCCAAAGAAATTTGGTCAAAGAACGGTTGATGGTACTAAAAAAGGAAAGTGGGAGAGAGACCGGGAGCATAGAAAGATAAAAATTGATGATCGGAAGAAGCATCATTTTAATTGTAGCTAGTCTACCCCACCAGGATAAGAAGAGAGGGGACCAGCTCTCAGTGAGAGCTAAAAGTTTTTTAACTATGTCAGCAAGATTAATTTTAATAGTTTCCCTTATTGGTGTTAGCATAAAGAATGCCTAAGCATTTGATACTTCTGGAATTCCATTCGAAACCTGTGTCATGAATCATATGGGAGAGGCAGTGCTTATTTAAAGGCATGACTTCGGATTTATCGATATTCAATTTATAGCCGGAAACAATAGAATAATCTTGTAACAAGGAAAAAAAGGCCGGCAGAGAAGTAGACGGATTGGAGATATATAACAAAATATCGTCTGCATATGCAGTAAATTTAATGTCGATATTTTTAATTTGGAGACCTGTATAATGTGGTGAACGTCTAAGTTTCTCTAAAAAGGGTTCTAAAGCAAGAATAAATAAGAGTGGGGAAAGAGGACATCCCTGCCTAGTACCCCTAAGGAGTGGAAAATATTTAGATTGGCAACCATTCATCCAAATGGAGGTGGAGGGGGCAGAATATAACAACTGGATATATTTAATAATAGGAGGGCTAAAGCCATACCATTTCAATGCGCCGAAGATGAATTCCCAATTGATCCTATCAAATGCTTTCTCAGCATCTAATGTAATGGCAGCGACTGGTGAATCCATTTTAGAAGCCAGGTGGATAATATTGAGGAAGGTACTCGAATTATCTGTGATAGACCGTCCTTTGATGAACCCTGATTGGTATATATTGTTGAGGTCAGGGATAACCTTATTAATACGGAGGGCAAGTAATTTAGCAAAGATTGTACAATCTGTATTAATCAGGGAAATGGGCCTATAATTTTTACAAAGGGAGGGGTCTTTTTCTTTTTTAGGAATCAGACATAGCATTGCCTGGGTGAAAGATCCACGTGATTCGCCGGTGATAAGAAAGTGATTAATCAATGAGAGCAACTGAGGGACCAGAAATTGTTTAAAATGAAGAAAAAAACGAACGGTAAAACCGTCTGGGCCAGGTGTTTTGTCTTTAGGCAGGAGGTTGATGGCATTATTGATTTCTTGTTCCAAGATGGGAACATCCAAAGATGTGAGATCAATGTGGTTCTCAGGAGATTTAGGAATAGTTTGGAAAAAGGAATCAATTTGGTCGGTAGAAGGGGTGGATTCTGGGGTGTAGAGGGAAGTATAGTATTCAGTGAAGCAATCAAGAATCTTAGCATCTGTAATATGCCGAACTCCAGAGTTATCTGTAATGGCCACAATTTTGGATTTCAGTTTTTTTATTTTAAGATAGTTGGCTAAAGATCTGCCTGCCTTGTTCCATCCACCGTACATTTTAGCGTTGAATTTGAGGAGATTATTACAAGCGGAATCCCAGGATTGTTTATTGTATTGCATTTTTGTTTTAATAAGATTTGACAATGTGTCGGGGCAATTGGTGGTGAAGTATTTATGTTCTAGGGCTTTAATTTGCTTCAGGATGGATGTTGATTCAATAAGTGCTTTCTTTTTTTTCCGGGAGACAAAGTCAATTATGTAACCCCTAGCAGTAGCTTTGAAGGCATCCCAAATAAGATGGTATTGAGAAGCGGAGGAGAGATTATTGTTAAAAAATTCCTGTATAAAAAGCGTGAATTGTTCCACAAATTGAGAATCCAGGAGAAGGGAATTGTTAAAACGCCATCGGCGGGATGTAGGGGCAGGTGAGGGATAATCAATATCTAAAATGATGGGGGCGTGATCTGAGATGAGAATGGAACCAATCTCTGCATTAATCATGAATTGAAGAACTGGTTGTGTGAGAAAAATATAGTCAATGCGGGAGTGAGATCTGTGAACCGGGGAGAAAAAGGAAAATTATAAGACATCAGGGTGTGAGGTTCTCCATGTGTCTACCAGTCCTCTAGAGGTGATAGCCTTATGAAAAGTCTTCTGCATCTTGTTGGGAATATACTTGGTTTGAGATTTCCGGACTAGGAAGGGATCCATAAGTTGGTTACAATCGCCACCCACAATCAAATTATCAGCGGCGTGGGAGGAGAGGAGGGTAGAAAAATCATTCCAAAAAGATAAGTCAATGCCATTAGGGCCATACACATTACAAAAAGAGAATTGAGTGTTGTTAACTTTAGTATTCAAAAGAAGCCATCTACCATTAGTATCTTTAAATTCATTTTGTAGAAAAACATTTAGTGACTTATGAAATAAAATAACTACACCGTTCTTATTATTCACTGCCGGGGAACAGAAAATATCTCCTACCCATTGTTTACGCAATGAAGGTAGATCTTGTAACTTGAGGTGTGTTTCTTGTAATAAAGCTACATGACATTTAAGTTTAGCAGGTGAGACAAAACTCGCTGTTTTTTAACAGGATTGCGAATACCTTTAACATTCCATGAAATTATTCGGAGGCCATTCATCGGAAAAACGTATGCGAAGATAAACATGAAAGTATATGAAACTTAAAGGATGAGTAGAAAAAAAGATGTAAAAAACCAATCAAAGAGGAAAAATGCCAATGTCGAGAATAAGCAAAGATAGATAAAATAGAGACCAATAAAAACCAGTAAGGAGCAAAGGATAGGAAATAACAAGGAGGAAGAAAAGTAGAGTAACTAGTTTGATGTGAGCAAAAAAACAAACAAGGGTGAAAGCAGTAAAGTACCATAAGCATAAAATGAAAAGAAAAAGGTGCAGTGGAATCAAGAACGGAGAGGCGAGGGAAGGAGATACCAAAGAGGGAGTAAAGATACACAACAGAGGTAGAAAAAGCATAGTGCCAGAGAGAAGCAACTAGCAAATAGAAGAAACAGAAAAAGGGGGAAAGGGAAGGATGAGGGGAAGAAAGAAGGAAAGTACAAGGAGAACACAGTCTCCTCAAAGGAGTAACTAGAGAGAAGATGACAAGAAGTCGAACGACTTCAGTCAAAATGACCACAAACAAGAACATAGAAAGTGGGTGCGGGGGGGCGAGGAGAACAAAGACAGCCCCAAGAGGGACACCGAGCAAGATAACTATAGAAACCAGAAAAGTTTACAGAGAACTATGTTCGTAAACGTACATAAAACGAGGGAACTTACCGAACATCGAAGGGGATAACACAACAAAGGTAGCACACAAAACAAGACATATGAACAGCGCCGAAACGAACAGCATCACCCAACATGACACGAAGGGGGAGCCTATGGAAAAAAAAAAAAAGGAGAGAACATATAAGAAGAACATTCAAGTTTTGTTCAATTCCATAGCTTCTCCCCTGTGAGTATGGATAAATTTCCTGAGTTCAGCTGGGTCTTCAAAAGAATAAGTTCTGTCCTTGTATGTAACCTTGAAGAAACAGGGATGGATAAGTCCATAGCGGGCATTCATGGAGCGCAGAGTCGGTCTAAGGTCAAGAAATTCCTTGCGACGGTTGGCGGTGGGTTTGGAAACATCTTGGCTGAAAAAGATTTTGTGACCAGACCAGAGCATCTGTTTGTGTTGTCTAGCTGCGTTAAGAGTCACCATGAGATCCGGAAATAGTAGAAAGTAAGCAATGATTCCTTGTGGCTTACTAGAGGAGGAGGAGGAATTCCGGGGGCCGAGCCTGTGAGCCCTTTGGATGTTGAGATCAGTTGATTTTGGCAAACCGACCATCTGAGGAATATGAGATTTCAGGAAGGAGATCATGTCCGAACCTTCGGAGCCCTCCGGAATACCATAAACATGTAGGTTGTTGCGCCTATTGCGATTTTCCAAATCTTCTGTAGTTTTCTTCAGTTGCTCCACCTCACGAGAAAGAGAGGCTACGTTGGCAACAACGTCTTGTGCATCACTTATCTTTTGCTCAACATCCGAGAGCCGAGAATCTAAGCCAGACCATTTCTCCTCAATTCTTTGAAGTGTAGCCGTTGTTTCTGTCAAAAATGGTCGGATATTGCATAGTTCATCCATTATGTCCTCCAAAGTAAGCGGGAGAGGAGACTTTGTTGGAGAAGATGGGTCTTTCTTAGAACGTTTATTAACATTACCAGTAGAATCCTTGCGGCTATTAATGTTGGAACCAGATGCTCCGTGAGACTTGGTAGGTAACGAGGAATCCATACTTGAGGGTTGAATAACCACAAAAACTAGGGGGAGAAGTGAAAACTCTCAAGGTGTGGGAGTTCGTAGCTTCAATGCGTTGCGCCCAAAAAAAAAAATAGCGCAACAAAGATGACCAACCAGAGTAGTTAAAAGTAGCCCATGGTAAGCATGAGAAAGGAAAGTCCAATGGAGCCAGAGGTGTAGGTTATAGGTACTTAACCTGTAAGGCTCCGAATAGAGAAGTAAGAGCTAAACTCTTTAATGCTGCGACACAACCTACAATTGACTCATCTTTCCCTTATTTCCTATGGTAAAATGTGTCAATCAATTTTATATATACTGTAGGACTGAACTATTTTTCTAAATCCTGTAACACATTTGTACAAACGTCCTTATTCTGGAGGTCTTACTTTTACCAGTGCAGTTATAAATCTTCAGCTCACCAGGACGGTTGCAGATTAGAAGAATTTTCCTTTTAAACTGATGTAAGATCTTGGTCTTCAACGAAAGTAGAAATATAATTGACAAAGTATTCAAACAGCTCCTCCTATTTCATGGTAGATTCCACAGACTCAGGCAAGAATGGTTGTGAGAGAGTAAGACTTCAAATATTCCCAGAAGCCATGGACAAAAATTAATACAGTCCCAAATAAGTGAAGAACAAAATGCTGTGCAAAGAAAAAACGAAGTCGGTATGGTAGGCAATCAAAAAGCAAATGCCTTAATGGAGAATAGGTGCAGAGTCACCAAAAACTGGCATTGCGCCCGTGACAAATACCGCGTCAGGAATACACAAAATGGCGTCCGCGCTATTAGGAAGCACTGAGGCGAGGCAAAATAGAATGAAAAAAGTGTCTAACAGACCGTTTTCCGGTCTGAAAACTTACCTCAGCAACCCAGGCAGTCTCCGACGCACGAAATCATCCTTTCCGTGCGGTAGCGCTGAAAAAAAGAAGATCCCTTCGCCTCCGAGCGTAGCTCGATGTCACGGAGCTATTCAGGAGGCGGCCATCTTGTGTCGCCGCGCGCCCGAAATGTCCAATTTTTAAGGTGCTTGTTACAATTGGCTTGGTTAACTGCGATGTGTGTATCACAGTTGTGGGTTTTTATCTAGACCAGGCATTGGTGAAGATGGAAGAAGGCAGACACCTTGTTACATGGTTATATCTGGCTTTAAGGGAAAATCCACACAAGGGCTCTCGAAATGCCAGCTTTAAAAATATACAATATCTGATATTACACAAAGTGTATTTGACCTTGGAGAGGCTAAATAGCGTTTTCTAACTGCAGCCCTCTTATATCTTTGCTGCAAGTCTCCACAGGCAGACCTTCAACACATGATATGGAGTTTGCTTGTCTTGAGCAATACTGGCAAACTGTTCAAGACACCCTTACCACAATTGCCCCATAACGCAACCCAATGACTTAGGAGACTGTGTGCTAGGCCTCATTAAACATACAACGAATAATAAGGTACCGGTCTGCTTTACTAATCTGGCATCGCTACTGACTAAATGCACTTTAACTATGAAATGCAGCAGCGGCTCCTCCATTATGGCAGAGGAGCCCGCCTGCTACCAGCGCAGCAGGCGCACACATTAATAAAATGGCAATAAATCCCATTTTATTAATGAGTTTAAGGCTCGCGCTGTTACAGCTTAATGGCAGGGGGCAGAGCTGATCAGTGCGATTGTACTGGTAATGCAGCCCCCTGCCAGTGCGCAGGTCAGATTGGCCGACTGCCTACAGCCGACCAATCTGACCCTGTGCACTTCAGAGCCTGCAATCCCAAGGCTGAGAAACAGCCGAGTAATTGCAGCCGCAGGCCCCTAGCCTCAAAATGAGCGTTGGGTTAGCCTGCTCCAGCCAATCCTGGAGCTGCAGCGCCAAGATTGACTGGTTTTGCGTTGTCCTAGGGTGGAAGTCCTTCCCTTTATGCCCAAATCAGCCGAGGAGAGCCAGGAGGAAGGAGACCGCATCCAGAGCCTGCGACAGCGAGGACACAGAAATGAGAGTCGGGCGGCAGGTAAGTTCTTTGTATTTTTTTTTTAGTGTGTGTTGTATGTTCCCCCCACCTCCCTGTCGTACCCCCGCCACTCCAACCCCACACCAGCCACTACTAATGAAATGGCATTACACTAAGCAAAGAGTACCCCTGATATTTGCTGTAATTCGCCAACTGTGCTACCAATAAACAGATTTGACAAAAAAACTATGAAATAGCAAGCAATCTTGCAAACAGGCCCCCCGCAGCCTCTTGGCACAATACAATAATCCACTAGGCTAGAACAAATAACAAATACCAATAAAAAGTTCATAAAATAAAACATCACAATAATGGGTTTGTGATAAATATCGGCAGGTCAAAACTGCCAATATTTTCGGGAGGGAAAATACATGGTATTTACAGGAACATGAGGATTTTGGTGAAGTAAGCACTAAAATCCGCATGTTATTCCACAAAAAGTCGTAATTGAGTAGTATTTATCCCACCCAATAAATTCAAAATTGGTGGAGTCAGATTTTATTTGGTGCAATATCACACCATTTACCTGGCTGCTTGTAAAGAGAGACCATGTCTTCTCTGAAGTATACAAATAATGCTGAAACATTTTTATAATACTGAAAAAGGTTATTCAGCTTGAAATACAACCATACCAATAAAATCAGTATGGGGAGCCGAAAGTTGGCAGATTCGAGAGTCAGGTACTTTATTTCAATAGTAAATCCACCTTTTCTGCATGGCCACCCTGTATTTTATTTTTACTTTTGCTGGACGCTGTATTTTTGCTTGTGGTAGAACTCTGTGCACTTTACCCATGCTAATCAGTAGTAAAGTGCTTGTGTTCCCCCTTCAAACCTGGTTGAATTGGCATACTGGTATATTTAACTTACTTATTTGTCCCAAGTATATGGTACAAGGTGCGGGAAAGTGGGTTTCTGTTGCAGCACCCTCCCCCCATCTTATGCCTGGCTTTTGATGCAACTTTGACTGAATTGTACTAGGACACTGCTGGGCCGGTTCCCGGTACCAGTGTTCTTTCCCTAAGGCTGTACCACAATTGGCAACTTCAGGCCCCACTGTAAGTCACTAGTAAATGGTACCCCTGGTACCTAGGGCATTGGGAATGAAGAGGGTCCCCTACTGACCCCTCATCAGGGCCATGCTAACTACCACTGCAGCTTGTATGCTCTGGTGCAGACAAAAACGACAGTCGACATGGCACACTGCCTGTGTGCCATGCCAAGCAGCACTGCCTAAGGTATAGGTCAGTCACTCCTCTAGCAGGCCTTACAAGCCCTAAGACAGGGTGCACTATATCTCTGGTGTGGGCACATCTGCATGAGCATATATGCCCCTACAATATTTAAGTCTGTTCTTAATATTGTAAGTGCTAGGGAAGCCATAGAGAGTACATAGGCTGGAAACTTGACAACTCGAGTTACCCAGCACCATGATGGCTTCACTAAACCCAAGAGTGTTTGGTACCAAACAACTCCTCTTAATAAACCTGCACTGATGCCTGTGTTGGATTTACTCAAACATATACCCAAAGGGCACCTCAGAGGTGCCCCATGAAAACCTACCAACCCTGGTGTGGTCTCTGACTGACTTTAGGCAGCCTGCCACCACCAGAGATGTTTCTGGACCCCTGGGTCGGGAGACCCTGCTCTCTGAGGACAGAAACAAAGCCCCTCCTGGGCGGAGGTGTCACACCTCCTCCCCCAGGATGAGCACAGTGCTTGAGAGGAAAGCTTTAAAGGCCTTGCTGCCTTTGCAATGCAACCCCGGTTCAAACCCCCAATTTTGGCGGGAGAACCAGCAGGAAAACTTAGTGAAAATAGGAGGTATGCCCTCCTTCGCCAACCCCACCCCTCAGGTGCTGGAGGCGACGTGAAGCACATTTTTCAGTGTCCACCATCTTGTCTTGAAGATGGTGGGACTTATCCAATTAGGGCTAGGGCTATGCCCCCCTCCCACAGGAGGATGGCATAATAGTGGGTGTAGACACCCCAGGTAAGAGACCCATTGGTCCCTACCTGTCACTACCCTGTAACACCCCTAAATCTAGTATTTAGGTGACACCCCCAGATCCTGAAATCAGATTCCTGATGACCTAAGAAGAGCTGAACACTACAGCGTCGCACCAGCAGAGAAGACTACAGACACCAACTGACTTGGCCGCAGTCCTACCGGCTTGTCTGCAGCCCTTGACGATCCTGCACCAAAAGATGTCCCGCCTTGGAAGGACTGCCTGCCTTCGGCAAAGACCAAGATCTCCCTTGTACAACGAACCCGTCCAGAAGAAACCAACTTTATGGTTTAAATCTTTTTATTGCAAATTTTCAAAACAATAACCACCACCTACATCCAACAGGCCGGTGGAGAAGCATTATAAGATAAATGAGGGGAAGAAGAAAATTTAGGACTATAAAGTAAAGAAAGAAGAAAGAGAGGGAGAGAGTTAGGAACCCAGCGCTGACTTTTATCATGTGGGATTAACGTACATTTTCCTGTAGCTTAAGCTACCGATGTCAGGCTTGTCTACAGGTCTTGGGAGAGACCTCTGGTGAGTCCGAGCACCCATAGGTATTTGGGGCATGTGAGTTCGTTAAATTCAGTTGACAAGAACTAGTGTGGATCCCCAAGTTTTATCAAAACAGGGGAGTCTACGTGTTATGCTACCTGTTATCTTTTCCATTCCTATTACCTCCCACAGTTTATGTAACCAATCCAACCTGGTCGGAACTCCCTCCATACCCCACCTAGCCAGTATCACCTGTTTGGTCACCCGCAAGGCCAGCGTAATAGCTCTTCCCCGGCATGATCCCAGGGGGTATATTAGGGCATTGGGGAGGCCAAGTAGTATGTAGCTTGGGAATCTCAGCATATCGGTGTTATAGGTAGCATTTATATCAGGTAGTATGGAATCCCAGAAGAGCATTGCCACAGCAGATGGGTCAGAGTATCCCCTTGATCGCAGTGTCGCCAACATTGGGCGTCTCCCCCAGGCTTCCAGCGCGCCACCCTGTCTGGGGTGTAATACCAGTAGTGTGCTATTTTGAGTAACATCTCCTTTCCTGCTGTACTGCAGGAGGAGGCTCTGGCTCTGTGTATTATGTCCTGCCATTCTTTTGGAGAGAATTCTTGCGCGCACTCTGTCTCCCACCTATGCTGCGCTGCAGTTTTACTTCACTGTGTGGGTGCTATCAAGAACGCGTAGATATCAGAGAGCAGGTGTTTGTCTGAGTGTCTAGTTATAAACCATTTTTCAAATTTCGTTAAGGGGCGGCATGCATGTACGCTAATTTGCGGTTGTGTGACCCAGAGCCTTAGGGCCAGGTACTGCCAGTACGTTGTTTTAGGTAGGCCGTAGCTAGCTGTTAATTGGGGGGAAGTCCATTATCCCGTTCTCATCAAAAAGATCACCCACCCTTTATCAATTGGCCTCTTGCCATTTAAGGTAGTCCTGTCCAGAGCGAGTGGGAGGGAACTCCGGGTGGCCTATGAAGGGAGTCAAGGGGGACATAGGAGTAGATGGACCCTGAGGCACCTGAACCCTATCCCATGTATTCATCGTGGCGGGCAAAACCGGGGAAATGTAGACCCCCACCGGGCGATGTCATTTGGGGAGCCAGGGTACTTTCCATATATGTATGCCCGCTATTGCACGATCAATAAAGCACCAGTGCTTTTCGGACATTTGCTTGTACCATTCCATCATATACCGCAATTGAGTCGCTTGGTAGTACCGCATTAAGTGCGGGACCCCCAGCCCTCCATCCTCCTGTTTCAAGTACGTTTGGTGGCGTGGCATACAGGCCTTCTTTCCACCCCAAACAAAGTCCACTAGTAGGTGCTGCAGTTTGGCCAGTACCTGAGGGGGGAGGCTGCAGCGGTAGAGTCTGCATTACGTACAATATGTGGGAAGTAGTGTCATCTTTATGGCGGTCAGCCTTCCCAGCCAGGACAGCGTGAGCCGTCTCCAATGTTGAAGTTCTGCCCGAGTATTGGTCAATAGGGTGCCATAGTTCTTGCGTGTCGTACGGTCAACCGTGGGGACTATCTGGAGGCCCAAATAGGGAACACCCATCTCAGCCCAACCAAAGGGAAACTCCGCTTTTAGATGCCATAGGTCAGTGTTGGAAATGGTAAGACTAAGAGCTTGCGTCTTTTGTATGTTGATTTTAAAGCCCTAAACCAGGCCAAATTCGGTAAATTCCTGCATGAGGGAGGCAGAGAGGTGAGTGGTTGAGTGAGGGAGAGCACAACATCATCCGCGTAAAGGGAGATTTTATGTTCCCTGTCCCACATGTAGATCCCAGTGATTGCTTCGTGCTGACGGATACGCTCCGCAAAGGGCTCCATATATAGAGCGAATAACAGGGGTGACAGGGGCACCCCTGTCGGGTGCCTCTCCAAATCTTAAAAGATCGGGACTTGACACCGTTCACACTAATTCTTGCGTCCGGTGCGTTGTAGGTGCTGTTTACCCACTGTAGAAACCGCGGCCCCAAGCCGAATCTTGCCAAGAACAAGCGCAAATAAGGCCACTGGACTCGATCGAAAGCCTTCTCGGCATCTACTGATAAGAGCAAGGTCGGCTTCTGGGAGCGCTGGGTCTTGTCGATGAGGTGGCACAATCATCTGGTGCCATCACTGCAACTGCGTTCCGGTATGAATCCGGACTGGTCCGGATCCACCAGCCCTTGCATATATGGTGCTAGGCGAGCAGCCAATATGCTAGTGAAAATTTTCATGTCTACGTTCAGCAAAGAGATGGGGCGGTACGAAGCACACTTCCTCGGGTCCTTACCCGGCTTTGGCAAAACCATAACTGTGGCCATGCACATGGAGGGAGCTAAAGTCCCTCTTTGCTGAGGAGTTGAAGAGTCGTGTGAGCAACGGGACCAAGCTTGGTGCGAAGGTCTTATAGAATTCAGAAGAAAACCCATCATCCCCGGGAGCCATGCCCTACGCAAGAGCCTGAATCGCTCTCATTACCTCATCTGGCCTAATGTCGGCATCAAGTTTATCTGCTTCCGCCGCCGAGAGTGAGGCAACCTGTGCCTGAGACACATATGCCGCTGCTGCTTTCTCATCCAGAGGATCCGCAGTATAGAGGGCAGTATAGAATTTTTCAAATTCAAGTGCTATTAGGTCGTCCTCTTGCACTTTATCTCTGTGGCGAGCTTCGATCTCTACTATGCGGCGATTAATTATTTGGGTACGGACTTGGTATGCCAGTAGTTTCCCGGCCTTATTCCCCCCGTCGTAAAAGCGCTGCTTAGTGCGCAGAAGGGAGTATTCGGCCCTATCGAAATCCAATGCTTTCAATTGTTTACGAGCATTGGTAAGTTGGCGGCGTGCCTGAACAGCGCCCATGCGACGGTGCACCGTCTCCAGTTCTTTGACCCGATCCTCCAATTGTTCCCTTTTGTCCTTTCTATCCCGGTTCAGCTTGGTCGCTATTGCAAGAAATTACCCCCGAATGACCGCTTTCAGAGTATCCCACAGCAGATGAGCATGTGTGAGACCATCATCATTAGTATCCCAAAAGGTTTGAATGGCCTCTTGGACCTCTTTAACATTTGCATCGTACGTAAGCAGTTTATGGTTAAGTCTCCACACCCTATGTCTTTGACAGTCCCCCTCTAGCCTCCAAGAGAGGCTGATAGGAGAATGGTCTGAAAGCGATGCTATACCTATGGTAGTGTCTAGTATCCCTAAGGTAATTTGCGGGGTTAAGAAAAAATCCAGGCGGGCGTAAGACTGATGCGCCGCTGAGAAAAAGGTGTAGTCCCGGGCCATAGGATTGTGCTGTCGCCAGGCATCTGTTAGTCCCACCTCCGCCAGTCACTGTTGCATTGATGCCGATAGTGCCCCGGGGTGACCCGTCCTCTGTGTGGTTCTGTCTAGGGCAGAATCTTGTACTATGTTGTAGTCTCCCCCCACTATAAGGTTCTCACCCGAGGTTTCCAGGATCAAGCTCAACGCGTCCCGTAGAAACGTCTCTTGACCATCATTTGGGCCGTATACCAATGCCAGTGTGTAAGTGTGACCACCTATGACCACCCTCAGTGCCAGCAACCTCCCTGGTATCCCTGCCTGAACGTTTAGTATCTTTCCAGAGAAGTGTGTTGCGAATAAGACTGCTACTCCTGCTCTCTTTCCTGATATAGACGAAAAAAATTGGCGATCAAACCTGCGGGACCGGAGGCGCTTCCAGTACGCGCGTTGTAGATGAGTTTCCTGCAAAAAAGCATACATCGCAGCGGGTGTCGCTAATGTGTGTCAAGAGTGCTCACCACTTTACTGGTGATTTGAGGCCTCGGGCGTTGAGGCTCACTATTGAAGTGCTAAGGGGAGCCATTGGGATATTGTGGTTATGTGTATGTCAAGCAGGGGTTCCCTTCCCTTCCAATAGCCAGCAACCATTTCCTCCCGTTGTCTTCCTGATGTTGGGAGCTACCCGGCCCGCCAAGTGAGGAGACTCCCGCCCCCATTCCAACCCAATTGCCATCCCTCCCCGTGTGGTGCACAGAAAGGGAGTAGGGCCCACCTCTAGCTGTATTGGTCCCTTATTGGTAGCAGGTCCCTCCCTCGCCTTGTCACATCTTTTGGTGTATTGCATAGGCCATGGGGTTGGGCCCTTTGCAGTGTGTATCCAGAAATCCCCCTTCAGGGTCGTGGCGAAACCAGTAGGCCCCAGCCATGAGTTATCCATGAATTCTCAGTTCCTAACTGGGGGGGTGCGTCAAAGAGGCGAAAGAGATAGAAAAAGATCAGAAAGTAAATAAGGAAAGTGAACCTGAAGTGTGTCAGCAACAATGGAACTGCCCACAGTTGGGCAACTGTAGCGCCGTAGCGCAAGGGTCCGTTCGGCCGGCAACAATGCAGCACCATCCTCTCATACAGTTGGTTTGGGGCGGGCTCCGCCCATGGTGGCCAATCTCATGTATCGTCCCGGTGACCGCCGGCAACCGGCAGGTATCAACGGTCGGGCAGTCGTGGTTGGGGCACCTTAATTCTCTTGTTTGGTCTCCCCCACCTTCCCTGTCCTGCAGCTGCTTAATGAGGGCCTCTCGCTCCTTCTGACGCTCCTTTTCTGAGGGTCATGAACGTGTGTCCTTCCCTGTGCGGCGCCTTCTTCTCAACTTCAATACTTGCTCAGACCCATCACCACCTGGAGGTTGATCCTCTGAACCGCCGGCCTCAAAGTCAACTTCTAGGGCTGTCTGTGCTTCTTTTAGGGACCGCACTGCATGTGTTTCTTTATTCCATACGAAGAGTGGTCTAAAGGGATGGCCCCACCTGTAGCGGACTTCTTGCTCCCGTAGGAACGTGGTGACAGGACGCAGAGTTCTGCGCCATTGGAGCGTTAGTTGGGAGAGGTCTTGGTAGATGCCCACTTGTAGGCCTTCGAACGAGATATTTGCCTTGTCTGGGGTGGCTGCCATAATAGTTTCTTTTTGCCGATAGGAATGGAGACACGTGAGGATGTCCTGGGGCTGACCTGGGTTCATTGCGGGGCGGCCTGCTCTGTGCGTGCGGTCCAGGACGATCTCCTGGTCCCCCAATGCCGGGGTGGCATGTTGGAAAAGCCAGATCACAAAGTCCTCCAGCTTCCCAGCGTCTGCGCGAAGGGGAACTCCTTTAATACGAATATTGGAGCGCTAGGACCTATTTTCCAAGTCTTCTAGTTACAAACTTAAGTCCTCATTACATTCCCGTAAGTCTAACAGCTCTCATGCATACATGCTGAGTTCTTCCTCCCTGCCGTCTCTGGCCTTCTCCAAAGTGTCCACACAGTCCCCCAATTCGCTAATGTCAGCTCTGACCTGTTTTGGATCGGTTGAGACCTCATGTCGCAACCCTGCAAGGTCTTCCCTTAGCGTGGTAAACAACTGTTCCAAGAAGTGACGCGTTACCGGCTCTTCTTTCTCCTGGTCAGAATGTCTTGTGTCCCCTTCACAGTTGTGAGAGGGTGGCAGATCCGCAGCTTGCCCGTCAACCCTTTTACCGCCAGGCTTCTGCAGAAGGTCTTTGATGTTCGTCTCCTTTTTGGCGCGGCTGGACGTCATTTTAGTAGGTCACCAGGTGTGTTGAGGAGATCCCAGGCCGTCTCCAGCAACTGTGGGTGCGCCCGACTCCAGGGGGGCTCAGCCGGACAGTTCTTCTGTTTTTACCACGTGTGACCCGCTCCGTGGGCCCTGGCCCTTCAGCATCAGCTCCACTTGGGCTACCTCTTCTGGGCATCTCCGGCTTCTCGCCTCGTAGTCCGGGGGATCCCTGGTCCTTAGGATCTACGTGGTGCTGGCACTCTTTTGGGCCGTCTTGCAGCTCACATTAGCTGGTTGGCCCTGACCACCTTCCATCCCCGGAGTGGTCCCCAACTTCGCCTGGGGCCCGTCCCCACCTCCTCCGTTGGGCCTGGGTAGTTCACTGGGGCTCAGGCGGGCCCGGTCGGCCTCCTATGGCTCACCCTTTCTTTCCACTGCCACGCATACACTGCGTTCGCTCTGTCAGGGGGTTCTGGGCGGTACTTCCCAGTGCACTATCAGAGGCTAGGGGGAGCCCATCCAGCCCCTAGATCCGTTGCTGCTATCGCTCCCTTACTCGGACCGTCTAGGCCTCTCTCCTTTACTTTTACTGTGGTGCAGGACTCTCATCCAGATCCGTCCATCGCACTCACGGCTTCGCTTGCAGGGAGAATTTGCAGGGTCTCTGTTAGAGGGGCCTGACCGGCCGAAGGGCCCGTCTCCCGGGCTGGTCCTGCTCTAGGCCTCTCTCCTTCCCTTCTGTGGCAGCACAGGCCTCTCGCTCGTGCCTACTAGTCACCCCCGTAGCCTCACCTCATTTTACAGGAGAGCGCTGCTCTGGCTTCACACGAGGACTCCAGGGCTTCCTCTCCGGTGTGTTGTCGGCGGCCAGGGAGGGCCTGGCTGGCCCGGGGCCCGCAGTCCGTGCCTCTCCATCGCCCACTCTGGGTTCGCCTGCTGGGGTTTGCTGCGGCTCCTGCCGCTCCCCGGCTGCTCCCAGCTGTTGCTGCGGCCTCGCTGCACTCCACCACCCGAGTGGGCCTCAGCCGCTGCGTCGTCCGGGGATCCGGCGCCTCGCCTCCAGTAATGGCGGTCTCTGCTCTGTTGGTCGCTCCACTCCCGCGATGTCTCCATCGGCCGTGCGAGCCTCGCGCAGCCCGCCAAGCGACTCTTCTCCTCTGCGCCACAACTGCTTCTCCCGCAGGTCACCAGCAGCCCGGGACGTCTGCCAAAACTGCTATATTTCGGCCTCAAATGGCGGAGCTCCACGAGATGGCTGCTACTCTACCGCCATCTTGTCCACGCTTCACAAGAAACCAACTTTAAAGAACAAAGACCTCTGCCCTGAGGAACCAGGAAACCACCGCCGGACCCACCTCTGCACCCAATGCCCACGGCTCCAGTCCAAGTGGCCCGCCGGTCCTATGAAGGTTCCCCAGTGCTTCTGAGCAAGAGTCCACTGTGGGTTGACCCCTGCCGGACTCCACCTCAACACCTGCAGCCTCAACTTGAAGACTACCCCTGACCGCGACCTGCCCCGTAAGCCTGTTCCAAAGCCTAAGGACACCCCTGCACCCAAAGCCCCTGGGCCTTGGGGAGCATTACCAACAGTGTCCCTATGTCCCCTAGCATATCTACTTACGTGGGCAGCTGTGGGTTTTCTTCATCCTGCTTCCTGGCCTGAGCCTGTAGCCCTTCTGCAAAACTGATTTCCCCGATTGATTTAGATTGGGTGCCCGACCCTGTGTAAGCACTCTGTGCCGTTGAGGTTGTGGCCCCCGTACTTACTTTAACCCCCGGAGACTGGGATACCAAACCGCTTTACTCACCTATGAGCAGCATCTCTTCGATTACCCCCTTTCTCTATTGGATAACACTGACGCCAGATCCCGAGTTTGAACCCTGCACTGGGCCGCCCCTATGCCGCTGGAGGTGCAGATTTGTGCTACTTACCTGAACCTTGTTTGGTGCTGATTCTTCATCCTGAAAACCAAGACTGTAAGTTGTATACTTACTTGCAAAACCACATTCTTGTTTCCTTCTCATAGGTTAACATTGCTGAACTGAAAATTGCACTGTGTCCACTTTTGAAAAATGGAAAGTATTTTTCTTGTAAAATGGACTTACATTTTTACGTATTTCTTGGTCTTAAAAAATTGGTGAGGATCTCCTTTTTGAGCCGTGTGTCATTTATTACTCACTGTGTGCATAATAAATGTCTTACAGTCCTCTGTATTAGGCCTCAGACTGCTCGACCACGCTACCACTTTGGGTTTACAATGAGCCCTGTACACTTGTGGGGGAATCTCTGGACTGCACGGCATAACCACTTAGTGGTATATCATATAAAGAGGCAGCTTTCTACACAAGTTGTACCCATTGCCTGAAATTTAAATGCCACAAGTGGACTGCAGCACCTTTTGTGTTCTCTACTACAGTGGTAGGGTAAACAAGGCTTCAGGCCTACCCTGTGTAGCCTTGTAATAGCAGTGTAAAACTAGAAGTCTGCATGTTAAAACAAACCTTTTTGACAGGTCAAAACGGATGTATGACGATACCACGCATGCATTACATCGTATGCCATTAGATCGCGGTTTTAACAACGCAAGTCGTTACGACTTGCGTTGGAGGGCGCTGGACTTAGGAGTAGTTTAATTTACTATTCCAACTCCAGCCTACGTACAGTAGGGAAGGTGTTGGATAGTAATTTAAACTACTCCTTGTCCTATAGCGCCCTCCAGTGCAAGTCGTTGTAACGACTTTCGTTGTAAAAACCGCAATCTAATGGCATGCGATGTAATGCATGCGTTCTAAAGGTTGTTTCCCGTCCAAACCTCCTTTTTTTAAATGAGTAAGTCACCCCTATGTAGGCCTTGTAGTCCACAAGGCAGGGTGCATGGTGTTTAAAGGTAGGACATGTAGAAATGTAATGTTAACATTAACCCTGGGCGTAGTTTGCGTAGTAGCGCTACGCGTAGCTACGCGAAGTGCACTTCGCACTACGCACGCTACGCGTAGCTACGCGAACTGCGTAGTGCGGTAGGGAAATGCTGTTCGCACTGATTGCACAGTGCCGGATGCTTGTCCGCACTGTGCAATCATTGCAAACGGCATCTTGCACAGTGCAAGCGGTCGTTTTCTGCCACTCGAGTAGATTTGTACTCGAGCGGCAGCTTTCTCAATGCGCACTGGTAGTTTCTCATCGCGAGCGGTCGCGAGCATATGCGACCACTCGCAATGAGAAACCTAACCACCCCGCGTTGAGAATCTCGCCGGGAGGTTTATTTTCCACGCTCGCGATCGGCAACTTGATGTTGCTGATCGCGAACGAGGAAAAAGTCTCGCCGGGTTGTTGATTTTGCTCGCTCGCGGTCGCCAACTTGACGTTGAGGACCGCGAACAAGCAAAAAATGCCCGCTACGCGTTTTTGCACTGTGCTACGTGCAATTCGCGTAGTAGCGCAAACTACGCACTCTCCGCGAGCGTAGCGTAGTACTACGCCCAGGGTTAGTTAACATGTCCTTATAGTAACAAGCAACCAAAAGCTATTTTACAGTTTGGCAGGCCTACCTGTCCTATGTAGAAAACTAGAGTACAGACTAAAATCCTAATAATGTGTCTTGTAAATGAAACTAGCTAAAAAAAAACTTAAAAAAACTATTTTTAATAGCTAATAAAAATCCAATTCAATTGTGAAGTCAGATTTTAATAAATATTAAGAAAAAGTAACCTTTAGAAAGTTCCCTATTCCCTGCCTGAAGTACCTGGAGGCAAAATTTGCATTTACTCTCCCACCTCTGCCAGCCAATAATTAGCATTTGAACAGGTGTGAAAAAGAAGCACAGAATAGGCTGACATGAATAGGCAGAGATTGCGTCTCTGAATCTGACAGAAAATGCAGAAAGGGGGCTGTGAGCATCATTAAAGACATCACAGTATCAAATCCTGCATGACTGGTCTGCTGGGTTTACATATGACACTAGGAGAGCACTTGAAAGAAAGGGAAACTGTATCTACTGTCTGGTTGCTGTAAACCCTACTTTTGTTCTACCAAACATCTGTCTCTGGGTTTAACATATACCACTAGTGGCACACTTAAAAGGAAGGGAAACAGGATGCCAAACCAATTCTTGGGTATCAACTATCTCGTTGCTACAAACCCTACTTCTTTCCACCATATTTCTGTCTCTGGGTTTATTGTGGGTACAGTGACTGCCACAAACTGGATTTTGGTGTTACATGTGGGACAACACTGTCAAGGAATGTGCCTTTTCCCTGAGGGAGTGACAGGGATCCACCGGGAGGTTGGTTCCCAAATCCTCTGTCACCCTAGTCCCACCACTCAATTAACTGTACACCATGGTGAGCGCTAGGACAACAGAGGAAAGGGGGAGTGAATGGGATTAGGAGAAAGTGGTGGTATGGGGTCTTCCAGGGTGTCCTCTAGCAGGAGTGGGTCTTTGGTCCTCATGAAGCCATGTCACTCAGGGATGTTCCAGTCACTGCAAGTTAAAGCATACATTTACCCTCTGTCTAGTTTTCTCTCTATGTTATTCAGCAGTGCCCTAAGGTTTCTGGTATGTGCAGTCCGGTAAATCACCTACCTAAAATTCCCTAACTTAATCCTTTGTTAACCGATGGTGTATTTTCAAAGGTTTTGCTCCTCACAGAAGTACGTGATAATGATTTAGGATTGCCAGGTTTTGGGAAGTGTATATTACTAGTCCTTAATACCCTCAACTACTCCTTGCTCTTTCTCCTTCTTGTATGTTAAAGAAATACAATTCTGTGTTCACAAATCAATTTCATGCACTGAATGCATCCTTACCTTTTGCGCCTCTTTTGTAAAAGCTCAATTGTTTTAGCCAAATTCTTTAACCTTCTTTGCAGATTCAACTATTATCAATATTATTTTGTTGTCATAACATCGATTTCACATAATTGGTGCTTCTCAACCTTGCTCTTTACCAAGCATAAGTTTTCACTGAGTTCGTAATTGCAGTTTAACAGTGCATGCCAAACATAAGTTTGGTATGGCAACACATGTCTTTTATTTCTTTTTCAGGATTCCCGCACAACAGCTGTTCTTTAAATCAAAAGGTAAGTACTGTTATATTCCATATAGGTACCCTATATAGGCGCAGGGAACATTGCAACCTTTCACCTATATTCTTCCCTACATTACATACATAACGGTTCTTAGGGACTGACCTTTTACCTAGTTACGACACTGCATCCAGAACGCTGGTTTTTCCCTAGTTCAAATCTCATACATTATGCATGAGGCTTCTTGGAAGCACAGCAGGACTAACAGCAGGACTAACATCTCCTGTATGATATCTCTGTATAAAGTTCAGGCCCGACGTCATCCTTTAGGCCGACACAGTAACACAGCAAGGTAGGACCCGACCCCTGGGGAGACCTATGGGTATATATACATCACATCTTGCTTAGAAGGACAGAGAAGAACCAGACTTCCCGGCTGACACACTGACCAGAGACGCTGAGGTTCCTGCATGCAGACGCTCCAGCTCGCAGTGGTCTAACATCCCTCGCGGGGTGTCCAACTCGAGACCAGGACGGGGTCCCATATTCTCTCATTCTCAGGTAATGGGGTTGACTAGATCCTAGAGGGATTCTTGGCATAACAATGTTAGGTACATTTAGGTACATCTAGTTAGGGAGGCATCGTAGGAGTACGCACTTTTTATCATGTGTTTTATATACTTGTATGTATTCATGATTATTGCAAAATGGTAGAGCTATACCATCCATTTACTTTCTTAGTGCTTCTAATCATATATCTCTGCTACTGTCTAATGGTTGTTGCAGCTCATCTATTCTACACTAGAATAACAACTGTTCAATAAATTCTTATTGAAAAGGCCCAGCCTGTTTATTTT
The DNA here is from genome assembly GCA_963921515.1 of Calotriton arnoldi. Taxonomy (NCBI): domain Eukaryota; kingdom Metazoa; phylum Chordata; class Amphibia; order Caudata; family Salamandridae; genus Calotriton; species Calotriton arnoldi. Next base: position 3,686,364 of record CAWUFW010000301.1, on the reverse strand, counting down.
GTGTATCTCTCTGAGACAAACTAAGTGAGCACGAGTGACTGAGCGAAAAGTAGTATATTGTTTCAACGATCCTGAGGGATCAGGGTTGTCATGTTCTGAGGTTGCCAAGATCTATTCTCGCCCCTATAAGAGGAGACTCTAGTGGCACTGTGAGCTAGCTGATACAGACACCCCCTACTGCTGCTAATAGCCTTGAATGTGATGCATGTCACATAACATTATAGGATTAACTCAATTCAATCGGAATGGAGGCGCCGTCCTCCCCAGGGAAGGCCAGCTCTCTTACTGAGAGGGCCATGAGCTTCAGACTTGTACATTGATGGGAGCCCATTTTGTCTGTCTGTCTTGTTGTTGTTGGGCACCCATTTTGTTTTTGTTGTTGTGGGGCACCCATCCTGCTACTGAAACTGAAGAGGGTTGCTCCCTTCCCTGGTCCCTATGCTCTGCGGACACAAGGAGATGATGGCGGGCCATGGAAAGTGAAATAGGCTTCCTCCACTCTCTGCTTACGGTGGCCCTCTTGGAGTGGTCATTTCACCTATATCCCACACACCTGGTCCATGGGTTCTATGTTTTAACATTATACATGCTCTACTGTTAAGACGTTCCCTCCGGTTAATAGGATAATTACACGTGGACCACCCAGGTTTTCGAACACCCTTGGCCTCTGAACTGTCAGTCTAGGACTTGCACGAAATGCCCTGCGCTCACTCCCTACTGTATTCTAATATAATTCTCCACAGAGGGTGGCCTTGCTTGAGCTGTAGTTTGCCCTAATGCCACATAGTTTGAGGTGGGTATTTCCCTCTAAGGTCATGCGTGAAAGCCCTGCCTGATCTGTCTACCCTATAAAGATCTAAATCCATCCCTGAAGTTATCACGGCCCAGCCTCCTGTCTTTTAGCCCTAGATAGTCTGGCTCTCATGGGTCCTGATCTACCCAAAGGAACCTGAGGGTACGTTACTAGCAAATGTAATTCAATTGCCCACTCCACCTTCACCTCATGAAACTCTCTGGTTGCTATCACACTGATCTCTTTCGACATGTCCCCGACCTCTGCCCAGACTCTTGGCTGCCCTACGCCTCCTACGGTCGGAACAGACCCCTGCCCTGACTCCTGGGTTTACCTACACCTACTTTGTTCGGAGACTAGACGTGGGCGGGTATGGATCCTAAACCTTCGAACCTCATCTCTCCCAACCTGGAGCCGGCTGGTCATAATGCTTTCCGAATAATATATCCCCCTAACCTATCAAAAAATGCGGCAAAAAACTTCAAACACAGACTACTTAAATCCCATCCTGAAACCCTTATCTCAGACCCCGTCTTCTCCATCAGAAAGGGTGTTACCATAAACGATCTCATCTTTTACACTAAACGTCATGCTCAATGGCGGAAGGCCATATACTCTCTGCTCAAGATCTCCACTGCCCGGAAGACTCCACATGGCCTTAGATTGATGGTTGCGCCCTCCTCGGCTTATAGTGCTGAAGCCACCATCTCCCTTTACAAAAACGGAACCATCCTTATACAAGCCTCAGATCGCAATCTAGTGATATTTGACATCTTTTTCCCCACCATCCTGAATACAGTGGCTACCTTCAATTTCGCCACCTTCGGAGGGGCTGGCCCCCCAGTGCCCCCCCCCAGTCTTCGCAAAGTCTATCTCCTACCTCTCCACCACCACCCTCTGACCCTACATCTGCTCCGATGGGCCCCATTCTAGCTACCTTAATTCATAATAACAATTCCTCCTCATTGCCCGCTGAGCACGAGCCGCGACAGCACAGTCATCAGGCTAGGCTACCTCCTCCCCCCTCCCTCTGTTAGCTAGCGCTAACTCCCCTAGCCCCACTGCTCACAGCACTACCCTGATTCCCCCCAGCCCATACCGCAATCCCGACCTGCTCCCACAGGCCGGTAGGGATCTTTATCCATCCGACCCCCCCTCCCCTATCCTTCCCATCCCTCCGAGCACGCAGCACCATTTACTTGAATCCCTTCCCTTGGGGCACATCCATGCGCCACCTCCCCTACTATCCCGCGCCCCCACTAGCTCTCTACCGCTGCAGGGTCCCTTGAACCTAGCCTCCCAATCCCATCCACACACATCATTGGAAGGCCGACTCAATGAGATAGCACTCTGCCTACAGCAACTTAAGGCAGAGGTACATAGCCTATTACACATCACGAAGGAATTGTCAGCTAACTCTAGACTTAGTTGCCCCATTAGGAACAACCACCATCTCCGCTCGCTCCCAGCTAGAGGGTGCACCAGGCTCCCCCCCCCCGATACTCGGCGGTCCCCATTCCACTTCACCCACACACCCCATAGTTGGGCCTCTGCTCCGCACCCCAACGACCCTTCTCGCCCCTCCAGATGTAGAGCCTCCCTGTCTGATAGGGATATTCATTCTCTCCTACTTTCTTATGATCCGGCACATCCCTCCACCATATCAAACCTACAACAAATTGAATCCATCCCTACTGATCCCTTCAGGGAACCGAGGCCAAACACTAGAACTCTAAATGAGAACAACCTCACGAGAGTCACCACCACTCTACCTGCTCCCACGGATACCAACATAAGACTCAAATGCGTGCTCCTAAACTGTAGATCGGCAGTTAAACATGCTGGGGACATTGCCGACCTCATCCTTGCCCAGGATCTTGACCTTGTAATGCTGACAGAAACCTGGCTAAATGGCTCAGCTGCTCCCATCCTGGACATTTTAATGCCCCCAAACTTTGATATCATTAGGCTGGACAGAACTAGTGGTCAAGGTGGAGGCATCGCATGTTTACATCGTAGCAATCTAACAGTGAAAGTACTACATACCGACCTCCTGCCGTCCTGTGAATACCTATGCATTGAAGTGACTGGTTGCAACAATCACTCATGCAAACTGCACATGTTTTACCACCCCCCTCGCGACAACCTTCCCTTCACAGAACAGATCATGGACATTATCTCGGCCAATACGGATTACCATGGCACTCAGATCTTCCTGGGAGATTTCAACCTCCACTGGAATGATGTAAATGATATGGTGGTCAATAGCCTTAAATCCTTCCTACTAGACCTCAACCTAATCCAAATCTGTGACAGCCGTACTCATATCAAAGGAGCTACCTTAGATCTTGTCATTGGTAAGCCCAACTCCATCCTCCTGGAGTCGATCCTCCCGTGTGATTGGACAGATCATTATTGCATCACCTTCCTCATCCTGGAATCGGTTAGAGCAAATAGAGCCCAGCCTAAGAACCCAAAACAGTTGAAAAGATGTCTACGGAACATCAACTCGCAAGATCTGACTGCTCTCTGCGATAACACCCTGCCCCCTCCCTTGAACGTGTCGGATGTCCACGACCTTACGGCCCACTATAACCACTCAATGCTTAAGGTACTAGACTCGGTTGCACCACTACAGCTTAAAAGAATGTCTTCCAAACTCTCCAAACCGTGGTTCAATGATTGTCTTAATTCCGAAAGAAGAAATCTAAGACTTGCGGAAAGGCTGTGGAGATCCGATCCCTCCCTTGAACATCTCGAACATTTGAGATCCCTGAGAAGCATATACAATAAACGCATCAGATGCTCGAAGGCCACCTTTTTCAGAACTCAACTAGTGCAAGCAAAAAACCGTCCAAAAAAACTGTTCAAACTCATCAAGTCCCAAGCTAACAGTCATCCTAATCTCTCGTCACTGGGTCAAGGGACATTGCCGAACTGTGAAGAATTCGCCGATTTCTTCTCGGATAAGACTATTAAGATTGAAACCGAACTACGTTCTGCCCTTGATCACCTTTCGATCAGTCCACTGAACACCCTCCGTCCCCCAGGGTGTGACATCACTGACCCTGCATTGCCCTACCTCCCCAAAAACAATGCATCCTGGAGTCTGTTCCAAACCATGGATGAATGTACCGTACGCAAAATGATGTCGACTTTGAAACCTTCCAATCACTACAACGACCCTCTGCCATCGAACCTTTTTCCGGAAGTTAGATCCTCCTTACTAACACTCTGGACTACGATCGTCAATGCATCACTTCGACAAGGTGCTATTCCGGATTGCCTAAAATCGGGTCAAGTTACCCCGATTCTGAAGAAACCATCTGCTGATCCCTCGGACCTTCATAACTTTCACCCAATCTCTAACATCCCCACCTTGGCAAAGCTCCTGGAGAAATGTGTGCTCGCCCAACTCTGTAACCACATCGACCATTTCCAACTTCTGGACCAATGCCAATCTGGATTCCGCCCGGGCCATAGTACAGAGTCTGCGCTAACGCACATTGTCGATGATGCGCTAATAATAGGACCATAATGAGTCATGCCTATTGATCCTTCTTGATCTTTCATCAACATTCGATACTGTCAAACACGATAACCTAATTGACCTCCTGGAACACAGGATGGGGCTGTCTGGGCCTGTACTAAACTGGTTCTCTTCGTTCCTTCAGAACAGATCCCAAAGCTTCAAGGTGAACCAATCCCTGTCCCATCCTGCACCGGTCACTCTGGGGGTTCCCTCGGGTTCAGCGCTCTCCCCCACGCTCTTTAACCTGTTCTTGGAGCCTTCTACAGAAATTCTGAAATAATCCAGCATTCACTACCACATGTATGCGGATGATACCCAACTATACCTGAAGATCGCCTCCCCCGAAGACATTCAGTCCCTCAACTCAGTCCTGCTGGAAACACAAAGCTGGCTGACACGTAACCACCTAAAGCTTAATGCTCTAAAAACGGAATTCCATCTAATCTCACCCCTCAAACAATCTCAGGTCATGGACCAATGGTTGAATCAGCTTACTGCTCTTAATTGTAGACCTCACCTCGTTGATTCGGCATCCTCTCTGGGTATTATATTAGACAAAAGTCTGAACATGCAGAAGCACATTAGTTCCCTCACCAAAGGAGTGAACTTCCAACTCAGCATCCTAAGAAAACTCAAACCCTATCTCCCTGCTCATGACCTAAAGGCTGCAGTGCAAGCATTAGTGATCTCAAAGCTGGACTACGATAGCGCAACGCTGTGCTGCTTGCCCAGAGTGAAGACGGCTCCTCTTAGGGTTGCCCTCAATTCGGCTGATAGGCTCATAACTGGCACTAAAAAATACAACCATATTTCTCCTGACTTGCTGGCCCTGAACTGGCTTCCATATGAAGCTCGGATACAGTTAAAAATTGCATGCATTGCACACAAAGCCATCCACTTCAAGACCCCGCTTTACCTCGCTCAAAAGCTTGAGCTCCCATGTGGTTCGAGAGCCTCCAGAAGCGCCAGCACCCTATTGCTCAAACCACAAAAATTCAAGAACAAAAAGACCTACAATCGAGCCTTCTCTGGTACGGCTCCGAGGATCTGGAACTCCCTTCCCCCCGAAGTCAGGGTTATCCCTTCCACTGCCCTCTTCAAAAAAGAAGTTAAAGGGCTCTTGATGAAGAAATTTCTGCCTCAGTAAGGCTTCTCCATTGGACTCTGGGGCCATAGACGTTGATTTGTGGCCCAGCTGCCTGGTTCACGAGAATGTTCGGACATTATAAGACTGTGAATTTTTTGCTGTGTTGATTCTGTTTTGTTTGCTTGTACCCTTTTGATGCATAAACTGTAAAGCACTCCGATATCCTCGGTGGTCATGTTCGCGCTATATAAAACTTTCTAAATAAAAATAAAAATAAACAGACAGGCTAACGTATCCGGTGGGGGTGCAACGAATCAGTCTGCCACCAGTCCCACAGTTTATGTTATCCAAACGCGCAGATCCTGTATAGGTCATACAGGAACTACACGACATGGCACCGCCAACGTTGGTTGGGTACTTATTTAACAGTAGAATATGAGTAGTTCAGTCGTGCTATTCCCAGAGACCCCTACTCACAAAACACCAGAGACGTCTGGAGTGGGTGGGCCCAAACTCCGCCACAGCTGAGTAGGCTAAAAATCCTATTTATTGGCTGTTGGCTAATCAAGCTTGAAGGACACAGTGTTCCTAAAATTGTGCAAAACACCATATCTTGGTTCCCTTGAAATGTTATTTAGTGTTCTAAAAACAATGACTAACCAGGTCTTAGACCCACTGCAACAAGCACTGCCCCTCTCGGAAGACGAGGAAGATGCAGATGCAATACATATTGCACCAAACTTGAGAAATTCAGTCACCCTGAAACTGCTGGAGCATGGTGTAACAGCCAGGGGTGGCATAGTAGTATTCGTGATTGAGGCACACGAAGCATACAGAACAGAGGTATTTTATTCGTGGGTTACATTCCCAGCAGCAAATGCAAGAACGAAAACATTTCACTCCTACACAGAAGGAGATGCACCAGTGGAATATTGTCCGTTTGAGGACATTGAGGTTCCGCTCACATACCAGGAACATTTATACTGGTTTAAAGGCGCCCTACCCCACATAAGAAGAAGAGTAAGACTCGGCCCGCTCGGACGAGAAGGGGCAACATGGCCAATATTAGCGGCCTACACACCACATCCTGACATTGAAACAATGCCACCAGGAGACTTACTCACACAACACAAAGAATTGATAAAAAATATACAGAAACTTGACGCAATTTGTCATGAGGATACTTACAGTCCAACCAGCAATAGTTGCAACAAATGGAACTCAAGCTCAGAGTACAACAACTAAAATCACACCACAAACATTGCACGCGGTGATGGGTAAAATGCCCACAAAACGTGAACAAATGCCATTCTGGGTAGCTCAGAAAATAACACAGCTAGAGGCAGTATTCCCAAATATTACCCCGTATGAAAAACACAGAATGCTAACAATCTGCTTGCCCATGGGGATAACACTACAAGTGGAAGATTGTACCACTTGGGGTACAGTCTTTGCTGCCATTTATACCAGGACTCATGGCATCCCGTCATTAGCAGTAGTACCAGACGTATTGAGACAAATACAAAATGAGTACGGAGCAGAGCCTGCTCTGAACTTAGGGATGAAGTTACTAGGTAACTATGCCCTGGTATCAGCTATAATATTAGCAAATATTAAAGGGGAAGCAGCTTCGGTGGCTATCCGCCAACGCCTAAGGGAGTTCAGTCCTTTAGAACAGGAACACGAACTACCGAAAATAATTGAAACTGCATATGCAGAATTAGGCAGAGACAGTTTGGGTGGGAAAGCTTTAAAACCACAACTGATGGGCAGTCCTGAAAAGGACACTTCCAAGCAGATACCTGCTTCAACAAAGAAGAAGTGGGACAGTAAAAAACAACAAAACTTTAAAGGAAACAGATCTCAATCCAGAGGTAGATCTCCTCCACAGAAGCCCTCAGAAAAGAGGTACAACCTTAGGAATAGGGATAATATTAGGAAACCTGACAGGTATCAGGATACTGATACACGTTCCTCTCGTTCCTTTCAGGGTTCATCGAAAAACTCCGAGAGGGAAGGACGGTCAGACAGACAAGAAGAGCGTACAAAGTTCAGAGACAAGCAGCACGCTCAAGATTACACTTCTAAAAAAGAAGAGAAACCAAAGCAAAAGCCAGAGTTCAAAAAGAAGAAGGTTGCAGGCCTAAAGATCAGACATGCCCAGAATTCTGAGAACTCGACTACTGAACGGGGAATGGGCTCTGACGATGCTAGACCGTGCGGCAGAAGTAAAAATAGCTCGCCAGAACCTGATGGAATTTCTGGTGACAGCGGACTTGAATGATTATATCACGGTAGAAACACCCGATACTAGGGTAAGTGTCCCACATAAAGTATATGAAATAATGCTCCAGATGGAGGGGGACAAATGTAGAACAGTGAGAGGTCTTTTTTGGGAGAACCTGACGTTTGGCTATGACATTTTGTTAGCTGAACGAGATTGGCTGCCAGCATTCGTCATGGATTGCCCTAAAGGGGAAACAGTGATTTTACCGGCATTCTCCGACCATATTCCCAGGCACCTAAAACACACATATGCACAGGAGTGGGCAGTAGCCCAAGCCCCTGCATTATACAAAAACCATGTTGGATGGGATGAGGATTCAACCCACCACATATTTCCTTTAAAAAATACTCCAACTGCACAGAGGCAGTATCCAATAAAGCAAGAAGCTAAAAAACAGGTCAGGGAGATCTTAGATCAACTTGAATATCAAGGGGTGATTGAAACTTGCACCTCTCAAATGAACAATCCTTTGTTTCCGGTCATGAAGCCTGACAATTTGTATCATTTAGTTTTAGATTATAGACATCTGAACACTTGCACTAAGACATTTGCAGTCCAAAATGCACACAGTGCCGCATTAATGAATAACATTGTGCGAAAAACATATAAAACGACACTTGATATCTCAAATGGATTTTTCTGCCAAAATATAGCGCCTGAAAGCAGGTATCTAACAACATTCTCAGCGCTAGGGTCACAGGGTCAATTTTGTCGACTCCCCCAGGGGTATTAGAACAGCCCGGGGTTGTTTTCGGCCAGAGTAACTGAGTTACTTCAAAATTTGGATGAAGAGGCATTGTCCTATGTGGATGATATTTATCTAACGGATGATGACCTAGAGGAGCACTTGAACAGAGTGAATACCATAATTTTGGGGTTTGCATCTGAGGGCTCCAAATGTAACTTTAAAAAATCAAAAATTGCCCACCTCAGTGTCCTGTTTTTAGGATATGAGCTTTCAAGTGAAGGGAAAAGCCTGGCAGCCAATTTTTTTGAAAATGCGCGCTGCTCCAACCTCCAAAATCACTGAAAAACTTACAGTCAATTCTGGGTTTCCTAAATTTTGGTAGAACATACATTTTGGATTACGCAGCAAGAGTAAAACCTTTCTACGATTTAATAAAATCCAATTTTTTAGTAAAACAATGGACACAGGAACATACAGATACACTTTGTTCCTTACAAGCCGACATGATAGCTTCCAAACACTTACAGACACGCGTAAACGTACACAACCTGGTGATCCGTATAGTTGCGGGTCAATCTGGGTACACCTATCTAACATATAATGAAGGTGAAACAGTACCAATTGTATATAAGTCACATTTGTACACAAATGCTGAGATGCGCTTCGCATCTACAGAAAAGATTCTAACAGCAGTACAGACGGCTGTAGTGAGAGAAAGAGCACTGGCTCAGGGGAAACGAATAATAGTAGTGACTCCAGTTCCAGCCTTAGAGGCTGCAACAAAAGCGAGCGTTCCTAACGCTAAAGCCTTACATCCCAGATGGATACAATGGGCTAATTCTCTCACTGCAACAGAATACAGGTACGACCCAAATCTAAAGACACAAGCATTTCTGCAATACGAACAAGAATATCCCCTACCAAATGAAATAATACCTCTAGACCAGTATGAATATATAATTTACACTGACGGATCTGCTCAACCGGCCATAGGAAGTAAGTAACAATATAGCGCGGCATGCGCAATCGTTAAAGGTCGCATGCGGGATGGAAAGTTCCACTCGAGTTGCACAAAAACGCAATATCTAGGAGATTGCACGGCACAGCTGGCAGAATTAAAAGCCTTGATACTGGCACTGGTAAATGCGGATCGCGAATTCCCCACACTAATTGTGTGCGATTCATTCTACTGTGTACAGTCATATAATGAATATCTGCAGCACTGGGTTCAAAACGGGTTCAAAGATGCAAAAGGTGGCACAATTAAGTACAAAATGCTATGGGAACAGGTAGTGGAGTTGAAAACGGAACTACAGAGAACTCACGTGATACATACACTGAGTCATCAGCATGTTGGCGTTCACGTTGAAAGGAATTCATTGGCTGATGAAGCTGCAAAGGGGGCTGTACGCATGGCTTCTGTAGCTACAATCACTCGTTCTAAAACGAGAATAGACGGTGAGATTATGGTAGCTGTCATTGCTTCACGCAAAAACAGCAAAGCAGTACCCAAAAGGTTTCCACTCAAGTACTCCTACAAGTTATATGCCAATAACTTTCCATTTGCTCAGATTCCTGGAGTGGGGGATAGAGTAATTCCAAACATGGATCGTAGGTTAGGTTTAATTCTAGTGGCACACGAAGGGATAGGTTCTGCACATGCAAGAGTTACAGCGACTGTTTCTTTGTTGAAACAACGCTATTGGTGGCCTGGGTTAACAAAGCAGACTAAAGACTATGTCTTGAAATGCGACATCTGCCAGCAGATGAAAGGTTCCACCGTAACACGTCCGGCGCAGACACCATTATTAATGTCTGACAAACCACTAGCGTGTGTCTACTTGGACCACTGCGGCCCCTTACAAAGAGATGGGGCTTACAGGTATATTATGGTTGCAGTAGATTCCTGCTCAAGATTCCTATGGGTGTGGCCCCAGCGCTCGGCTGACGCTCGAACTGTTATAAAAGATTTGCGAGTCTTTACAGGGATATACGCAATTGGCACATTACATTCTGACCAGGGCCCTGCGTTTAGCTCTCGGGCTTACAAGGAGGCCGTGCGAGGATTGGGTGTAGCATTGCGGTACTCCTCTCCGTACCATCCCGAGGAAAATTCGGTTGTGGAGAGGAAAAACCGAGACTTAAAGCAGTCTTTGACAGCTAGAGTATTAGGCACGGGTGAGAGTTGGGTAAAACATCTGTATGGAGTGCCGCAAGATTTGAACAACATGCCAAGAAGTTCTCTAGGGGGGGGTCACTCCATATGAGGTCCTATTTGGGACAAGAATGTGGGTACCTGATCTTGATTGTGAAGGCACAGTGGCGGATGAAAAGCCTTTTGACATTCATGATCGTTTGGCTGTTTTACAGGATCTAAATGAATCCAGGACACAACAAAGTAATGTCCACCTGAAGGAAACCGCCACTGGGGAAGTCAAATGAGTCAAGGCAAGACCTGTCTGGATCCCAAAAGTCGGGCATCTGGTCAGAGAGAAAATAGCGGACAAGAAAGAATTTGGGCCATCATACAGAAAGCCTGTACAGGTCCTAGCAGTTGAAGGAACAAGAACTGTACTTCTACCGCCTCTTGCCGGAAAAAAGGAGAAAAGATTTGTCTCAATCGACCTAATCAAATCACACTATGTGGCCGATACTGAGTAGTAGGCCACGTGGACTCCAAAGTAGCAGACGCCCTCCTCTCGCTACAATTCAAGAAGTTCAAACGGAAAGACTCATCACGTTCGAAGAGTCTCCAGCACGGAATGATGGGCTATGCAATAATGCTACGGAACTCGTTCCCTTTGAACCTGAAGTTCGAATTCAGAATCAAAACGGAAGACAAATTTCAATTCGACCAACTACAGATGTCTACATCAATATGCCTCGACAAGAGCGAACTACGATTTCAACAAATCCTGATGCAATACCAACAATTGATCGAACTGCTTCTAGCTACTTCATAAACTTTGATACGTTTTCTTTGGATCTAAGTGAACCTGAAATGACGCCAGCCCAACAATCACGCAAGCAGCAAGTTAAATAATTTCTGAACTTTCTTGAAAAGACTTACCTGGTATCTCGGTGGGCAGAACTATGGGTGATTACCGGGATACTTTCCTTTCTTGTTATGATTAGTAATAGTTTTTAGCATGCTTATTAATGGAAAATACCTTCGACAAAGCTCTGCAGCCCAAAAGGTGAATTTAATTTTAAAACCACACCAATCATCTCATCGAGAACAAAGAGACTTGTCATCAGTGAACATTACAGCAGTTCCTATACCCGATGGTATAGTTTGGGACAAGGTTGATTTCGATATATTTGGTCCGACCAAACTTTTGAGAATTCCTCATTTATTTAAAGTATTGTTGAGTGATATCTTTACCTCAAGTACATTTTCCGATGATTGGGATTTTGAAACTGTGAATAACATGTTGTCTGATCTGGAAAAATCTGCTGCATTTTCTAATAGTGAAACATTGGAAAGCACACCAGATTTCGATACGATGTATTGTTAGCAACATTATGGTCATTATTATTGCATAAATCTGCTAATCCTAGAAATGTGTTCACTTACCACCAGTGGGAACATTGTCCAACACCACCGAAAGGCAGTTCAAAAACATTTACACAAAAGTTTACATACTTTTCAGGGTTTTATATGTCTGACCCAGCCTCATATTATTATAAGGTTACACCAACATCAGCACAGAAAAATATGTTGACAAACACCAAACAGATTTACTCTGCTTCCTTTATTACCCAGTTGTCTGAACAAGGTTTCGACCTATGGAAAGACACCATAGACTTAAAATCAGTCTGGGGTACTAGAGAATGGCAAGTTCAGGGAACTGAAGCTTTGTTTAGAGCATGCCTTATCCCTCAACAGATCATGTTTTTGAACGAGACAGTGCAACAGACATCTTGCCTTGGACTAGCCAAGAACAAAGACTTGAACACACCTCGGCTGCCAACTCCATCACACACCGAGGAAAACAGAACATTACAAATAGAAATTACAGTAGATGATATAATACAATACATCAGATCAGACCCCGATTGGAAGAAATGGTTGATTTGGCCCACAAACACCAATAGTTGTCAGGCAAGATTCATGGGTAAAACCGAAGGGTTTAGTATCCATAGGCCAGATCCACGTTATGTACAGAGAGAACATCCAGGGGTAGTGACATCCTACAGTGTTGGGAAGCTGTGCCTTGATTGGCTAAAGACCTCCACACTCACGCAGGTGAAACAACACTTATCCTTACTGTCAAAAGATATGGATCTCAGGGATTTTTCACTAGGTCCCAGGAAGCCACGTCAGAAACGTTTAATTTATGCTGGCATTTATGCTGCCTACAATGAAATATGGAAGATATCCCAACAAGAGGCTGCAGAGAGATTACGGGAGATAGACCGTATAAATCTAGAAAAATCGCTCGCAGTGGTAGACAATGGGTTGCTACATTGACCTCCAGGATATATTCCTTAGGCAACATTGCATCTTCTGCGATGAACATACTAGAACAAGATTTGGCCATATTACAACACAGACAATCTCAATTACGTTCTATTATGTTGTTAAGCTGGACGCTGCAATCTTTGCGTGCAGGCTATGTGCCTTGGCGTTTTATCAACAACACGTCTCAGTTTTCTGAATACAATCTGACAGATAAACAGATAGAAATGGCACAAAGGGGAGCAAAATATACAATGCTGCGTATCGAAAAACTGGATAGATTACCGTTCACAGTGGCAGAATCACCGTCCACGGAATGGCTAATCCATGGCCACATAACTCTACCGGTCACTACTTTTCAACTTCAGTATTGCCCTGAACAAAGGCAGGCAGATATGAAAAAATGGGTAAGGAATACATTAAGGAATCATGGGAATTACCAAACAGATTTCGATGCCGGAGTGGGGATCGAGAAGTGTTTCTAAGCGGTACAAACTGTGAGAAAGCTTTTAGTGGATCACTCATATGCCAGGATATAATGCTGCATGGGGCTTGTAATGGTTCTGTAGCGAACTTGTCCTTCCATTTGAGGGGTGCCCCAGCTGCAGTGATTACTCCAGCATTCAGGCTACTTTCAAATGGGAGTTACTTGAAGCTGAACAGTCAAGGCTGCTGCAGAATGCTCCCCGGCATCGCATATCTGGTAACCGTGAGCTCCAGGGTTACTTGTATGCAAGTATTGTTTCCACTAACACATACAGTCAGGGAGGTGCGGTTATGGCCTTCACTGAATGTTTCTTTGATACGGTTTGATACTCTAAGCAGAATGAAAGCCATGCTTTTACAGAAGTCTGTGCCCTTAACCTCCGCTCGAGAGACTTTTGATCTCCAGATCGCAAGGTCTTCGGCAGAGATACAGGCGCTTATCCATACCAACTGCCCTTTCCATTTTGCAGAAATGGTAAATCGTGTCTTTAACATGTCTGATACGACAGGCATAGTCCACCTATTTAAGAACATAGGCTCTGGACTTCTAGGCACCTTTCAGACGGTACTTGGAGTTATACCAAACTTCATACACTCCGTATTCGGAAGCATCTTTGGAGGACTTCCGCTGATCCTGTTTCTGATAGCAGGTATCCTGATTGTTTTCCATCTGCTACGCAATTGACGTCCCAGTCACCAAGGAGATGGAAAAAGCACTCCTGGAGCGTAAATACCGTGACCGCATGGTACAACATCTAGGCATGCCTCGCCTAAGAGAACTAAGTGCATCTTGGTTCTTGTCATTTCGAGCAGTCTGGATGGACTGCATCTTACCTGTCCTCCGATGCCTGTTTTGCGGACAAGAATGCGTGTTAGACCTTTGTTTGACACTCCCATCATGTGCGCAACCGGACGTGAATGCTTTACTGGACCCGATAACGGCCCATGTTCTGCAGTGTCCTCAGCGTATTCCGATGTTGATGGCGGCATTCCTTGAGCCCCCACAGGTTGTAACTGCACCTGTTGGTATGGACACCGGCTCCTCCTCTGACACCCAGGCTTTGGACGGCGCACAGACTGCCCCAGCACCGGCTGCGGACAGTGTGGTACATCATCTGTGCTCAATTGACGTACTCTGCGAGGTGCTACAGGGGCCTTCTACTGCGGAAGCAAGCAATGAAAATGTTGCGTCTACCAGCCAGGACACAAACATTTGACTCATTTGGCTCGTCGTGTGCTGGAAGAAATTCGCCCTTTTTAAACAAGCTCAAATTTGGAACTCAAAAACAAAATTGACATTCCTTTAATTTATTGGGCATACATGGCTTTCTAATGCTTATAGTGGTTCGGGCTATAACTATGGACACTTTAGAGCTATGGCTTACAAACATTATTTTTTTACATTGGTTAGTTTTTTAGAAATTTTTTAGAAGTTTTAAACATTTTTGCAAAATTAAATGTTTTTATAAACTTTGTGCGTACCAACATCTAGTTAGTCTAGTAGTAGGGTAATAAGTTACATATGCCGTCCAGTTGGAAGAGGAGTGGGTGTTATATTCCATACAGGTACCCTATCTAGGCGCAGGTAACATTGCAACCTTTCACCTATATTCTTCCCTACATTACATACATAACGGTTCTTAGGGACTAACCTTTTACCTAGATACGACACTGCATCCAGAACGCGGGTTTTT
This sequence comes from Calotriton arnoldi, assembly GCA_963921515.1. Lineage (NCBI taxonomy): Eukaryota > Metazoa > Chordata > Amphibia > Caudata > Salamandridae > Calotriton > Calotriton arnoldi. The sequence continues at coordinate 3,671,335 of CAWUFW010000301.1, read as the reverse complement.
CCCTAGTTCGAATCTCATACATTATGCATGAGGCTTCTTGGAAGCACAGCAGGACTAACAGCAGGACTAACATCTCCTGTATAATATCTCTGTATAAAGTTCAGGCCCAACGTCATCCTTTAGGCCGACACAGTAACACAGCAAGATAGGACCCCTGGGGAGACCTATGGGTATATATACATCACATCTTGCTTAGAAGGACAGAGAAGACCGAGACTTCCCGGCTGACACACTGTCCAGAGACGCTGAGGTTCCTGGCTGCAGATGCTCCAGCTCGCAGTGGTCTAACATCCCTCGCGGGGTGTCCAACTCGAGACCAGGACGGGGTCCCATATTCTCTCATTCTCAGGTAATGGGGATGACTAGATCCTAGATGGATTCTTGGCATAACACCTACACAGATGCTAGGTACATTTAGGTACATCTAGTTAGGGAGGCATCGTAGGAGTACGCACTTTTTATCATGCGTTTTATATACTTGTATGTATTCATGATTATTGCAAAATGGTAGAGCTATACCATCCATTTACTTTCTTAGTGCTTCTAATCATATATCTCTGCTACTGTCTAATGGTTGTTGCAGCTCATCTATTCTACACTAGAATAACAACTGTTCAATAAATTCTTATTGAAAACGCCCAGCCTGTTTATTCTGTGTATCTCTCTGAGACAAACTACGTGAGCACGAGTGACTGAGCGAAAAGTAGTATATTGTTTCCACGATCCTGAGGGATCAGGGTTGTCATGTTCTGAGGTTGCCAAGAACTATTCTCTCCCCGATAAGAGGAGACTCTAGTGGCACTGTGAGCTAGCTGATACAGACAGGCTAACGTATCCGGTGGGGGTGCACAGAATCAGTCTGCCACCAGTCCCACAGTTTATGTTATCCAAATGTGCAGATCCTGTATAGGTCATATAGGAACTACACAACAGTACCTTTAAGTTACAGATGCCTGTGCCTTACCTTATTGCGTCCCGGTATGTGTCAATTCTCAGCCCCTGTTTTTTGTACTTCTTTCTCCACCTGTCACCATCATTCTGGATTCACTGGAGAGGCCGGAGATGGCTGCCAACCAAAAGAGAACAGGTAAGTGCAGTTCTTTTGAGGTGTGCACGCAAGTAGCCCCTGCTCCCCCAAAGACTCTGTAAAATGGGTGAAGTTGTCTGTTTGGCCATGGCTTAAATAAAATTGCCATGCCCAGCATGGCTGCCGCGTCTTTTGTGATGTCAGAGTCTTGTAGCAGCCCTTGAGCGTGTTACCTCTGGGGCACACATCCCCCTAATGCACATGCACAGTGTCATGTACTCCTGAACTTGGGGACGCAACAAACACTAGGATCACCATAGTACACTGCCCACACACACACACACACACACACACCCAGCTCTGAGACCAAAATTTAGTGTGGCCAAAGTCTTGAGGGCTTTAGAAGAGTACGTCTGTGGTGGATTGGGACTTCAGTGACTAGAATTGGAAGGTAAATTCTTTGACCAGGACAAACCTAGATGGTGTATTCCAACCAGGGGCGCAACTGGACCCGAACTTCAGGGAGGCTAACACTCCCAGCCAGTGCTGGCCCTAGCACTGGTCACACACGGTGCAACAGTCTTTTTTGGCGCCCTCTCCCGCACTTCCTCCTTCTCCATGAATTTCCTCACTACCACTCACCAACAATGCACCTCATCTCTCTATAGCACCTTTCTGACAAACATTTAATTTTTTTTATAGCGCTACTCATAGTTTACTCACACTCAGTTCTGTGATCTGCATGGTACACATTCTTTGTAGCAGGCACATTAACCCTCTGCTCTGTGTGGGTGGCAGGAGTGCCCATGTCAGTGCACGGTGAGCGATGCAACAGTGTGAGAGTGGGGTAAGAGGAGTGACTGCAGGGTGAGTGAGGTGGCCATATGAATTTGGGTGCGGATGTAAGTTCAGAGTGGGACGAATTAATGCATGGTTAGTGATGGGCCTGTTTGAGTGAGATTGCAGATTGAGCAGTGAGGGGGAACAGGTGAGTGAAGTGTCACATGAGTGCAGGGTGAGTAGTGTGCTCGTGTGACTGCAGGGTGAGGTACAGGGTGAACAGCACAAGTGCAGTGTGATCGCTGTGAGTGCAGGGTGAGCGGGTGAATGGTGTGAGTGCATGGTGATAAGTGTGAGTGCATTGTGATCGCTGTGAGTGCAGGGTGAGTGTGAAAGTGAAGGGCGAGAATGAGGAGTGTGAATGCAGGGTGCATTGCCAGACACTTGAAGTAACTCAGCATGTTATTGACGGCGGCGTAGGGTTTCAGATATAAGTTAAACTATTGCTATTATGGCATTAATCAGGGATCGAGGGTGGAGGAAATAAATAATGTGCAGATCCTGCAACAAACTTTCAGTCTTATGATTAGGGTTACCAGCTCATTATTTTGATGTCCCAGACGGTACAAAAATAAAACAGTCACCTAACGCTCCATTTTCAGCACTTATCTGTGCATACATCGAACAGCAAATATAAATAGAAAGCACTTTTAATTGTGTTCTAGGGCTGCCTGAATGATCCATGACTTGTAATTAAAAGACACAAAGACAGAAAAGTCACATTACAAATGAATATATACTTTTTTATTTATAATCCTATTTAGTGTCAAGACGAGGTCTTTGCAGGCTCTTTAAACAACACATGGCTGGCATTTTTCTTTTGGAAACCCTACTTTATATTCCTTTTCATGAAATGCATTCTCACACTACGGCAAAAGAATAGGCAGAGTGGGGGCCCAGGGGGTACTCGAACCAGAAAAAAGCTAAGCCTCGGTAACCAGTTAACAAAGGTATGTACATATGCAAATGGTCTTTAAAGACCTGTGAAAAACTCGGGCGTGCTGGAGATAAGACTCCAGACACTGCCCAGCCGTGCCCGCTGCTTCTCGAGCTGCAGCAGCCCGGGCTGAGACACACGACAGGGGAGGCTGAAGCCCTTTTAGCCCTATGGGCGTTGCGCTCCTGATCTTAACCCACGTTCCATCGTGGTCAACATCGAATTGCGCCTTATTCATGGTCTGCTGCCACCATTAACTATCATTCCTTCTTGGTGTTATTCCTACTTAAAAGTTTAAAAATATCTTATCTGCAGTTGCCCTTTTTACTCTAATTTTCTTGGTTTTGGATTTTTATTGTTTTGCATTTCAACTTTATTACTGTTTTGGTACTGCATAAAGAGCTAGGCCCGTATGCTCTATGAGATAGCTGCCAAGAGGGTTGAGCTCAGGTTAATTTAGTGACTTTGATAAAACACCGGGGATGGTTTACGTATGGGTGAATTAGTCACATGGATATGGTGTAGGCTCTTTAGGAATGTTTTCGGTGACAACTCTCTAAGGTATAAATTAAATATGTTACCTACTTGACTTTGGCTATACTATGTAGCAGTTTGGTGCCCATTCCTGTGATTACTTTGTTTATGTTGGTTATACGTTCTTTTTTTGTTGTAGGTGGACAATCGCTTTCTCCAAGTCTCACCCCCATTTTCTTTTTACATGAGGATTGCTCTGGTTGTGCCCTGAGGAAGGTGAACAGCTGTTTCGCCGTGTTTCACCAAAACGCGCGTCGTCACACGATAAGAGACATAATGGACATTAAATATTATGATACAGAATAAGAGGTCCAATTGATATAAAAAAACAGATATGAAGGAAAAAAGAGTGATGACCAGTCATGTTGAACAGAAGGATGTAAAAATAAACTTACGATATATGTATTGCAATGATGTATACTTTTGTTATTTATTATAGAGGAGATTGGTATGATCAAGCTCCTTCACTCTGAATAAGTGGAGTAGTTTTTGGAAACTGATGGACCTGGATGCTGTACAGTGTTTTAATTTATTGAGTGCATTGGTTAGAGTGGTGTATGAGTGAGAATGTGTGTTGAGTGTGAGTTGAAAGAGGGGGTCTTTTGATTTGGGACATGGGAGGAGGCAATGGGCATGTATTTTGAGTATATTTAAAAAATGATAGTTTCAATATGCATTAGAGATTAATTATGTAATTTTTTGATGCTGGGGGAACAAACTTTATTGCATAAAATTTTGATTTAATAAAACATGTGAAGTTTTTCATCTCTTTAGTAGGCTCCATTCTATTTATTTTTGTATTTATTTATACGTTGATTAAGTATTTGTGACTACGTAGCACACCTTAGGTAGCAGGGGAAGGCAGGTTTCCTTAGTTATTTCTTGTTCCCACTGTCCCGCACCACATTAATTTTCTTCAGAGGCCCCCTCTTATTGGATAATATACAATGAAGTACATATTGACACTTGCAGATTGGAAAGTTATGTCAGGAGTGGGTGAATGACATCTTACTGGAAACTATAGGACAACACATAGATACACTGCAAGGACATTTTAATGTCGATGTTTTACTTAAATGGCCAAAGAACCAAAAAAAGATTAAAATAAGAAGCAATTGCTTTAACAGCTATTGCTAAAACACATAGATCTGCTGCATCAGCTCTCCAAAAAATAAGAGAAATCGATGCAGAAAATATAAGGGGAACATTGGATGTTGACGACATTCTGTTGTACGTTAGGGACATCCGGGCGATTCCTCCTGTCATCCCTCCCACCCTGAGGTTGTTTGCATCTCTGTCTGGGCTGGGTGTGCACTGGGGTAAATCTTGCTTATATCCCTTTAACCCTGGTACGGAGGATTCGCGTTGGGAAGTGGATGAAACGGTGGTACAATGGCAGCCAACGACGTTCAGATACTTAGGGGTCCGTATTTACCATAATGATCACGATCTTATGGACGGTAACATCACAAGAGCGGTCACAGCGCTCAAGTCACAGATTGAATTTTGGAAGTCGCTCCACCTTTCTGTCATCGGCAGAGTAGAATTAATTAAAATGGTTATGTCGCCACGTCTCCTTTATTACTTTGCTAACTTACCGCTCTACCTACCCGTGTCCTTCTTCTGCTCCCTAGAGAGTATTATCCGAGATTTCATCTGGAACAACTTGCGGTGCAGGGTAGTACTGGCGAAACTGTACCTACCTCGCTCGAGAGGGGGATTGGCTCTGCCCAATTGTGAACATTATTTTTTGGCATCTCAAATCCTATGGGTGGCGAAATGGATGGAGGAGTTCCAATTGTCAGACTCAGCTGGACGCGAACCACCGTACACCCTGGACAAGATTCTTTCCCTTTTCCACCCTTGTAATAGATCGAACAAACCCCTCCCCTTGCTCGTCTTGATAGCGCGGACATTTTTCGCTGGGTGCTGTGTCTTACTAGACAGGTCACTCAGTACGCACCCGCTGGGCCTTTGCTGGGGGTGCCATCTGTGCGAAGATGCGTACAATGTACAGACCTTACTGATTGGGTGGGGGCTGGTATAACCACTCTGGGGGATCTATACTGAGACGGTACACTGTGTCCATTTCTAGCTATCTCGACCGAGGATGGAGTTCCCCCGGGTCAGTTTTTGAATCATGCCTCCTGGATGGCCGCGTTGCGGCGATGGTGGGGAGATATTACACAGGAACCTCCGACAACTCTCCTAGTGCAATATATACACGTTATGGGTACGGGTTGACACTTGGTGAAGTGGTTCGCGGAGTCAATCAGGGAGCATACTCTAATAGATCTCGCGCAGTTGAGAACTAAGTGGGAGACAGACCGGGAGAGGCCCCACTCGGAAAAGGAATGGTCTATGATCTTGGAAAGTCCAAAACAGGTCCCCAGGAACGCTCGTTTTAGGTTAATTCAATTTTATATCATTCACAGGGCTTATCTCACCCCAGATAAAATCAACCGATACTTTCATCGAACCGATACATGCGGCCCACGTAGCAAGTTAACAAATGCCGATCTCTTACACATGCTGTGGTCCTGCCACGCTTTACGTACCTATTGGGAGGGGGTGCTTGAGGCATTAGTCCCTTGCACGGAGAGGGAGGTGCCACGCTCATGGGAGACATGCATCACCGGCGTCTTCTCACGACATAAAAAACACAAAGCGTCCACCCGGTTTCTAGATCTCAGTTTTATTGTGTCAAAGCGATTGATTACCCGTAAATGGAAAGCGGAGGAGCCTCCGCCTGTGAGGGCATGGCTCCTCTCTATGCTGAATTGGGCTAAGGCTGAAGCGGTCTCCCTGACACAGGAAGACGCGTTAGGTTTGCGCAAATTTCCCATCTCCGCTGCATGGAATACTATGCTATGTGCGTTACAAGGGTTGATGATGACGGATGACTTATCGGATGTGCCTTCTCCGAACAACTAGAGTATTGCACTGGAACAGACCCATGGCCCGAGTATTTGTATTGATGAGTATACAGAGTCCCCTATACCTCATATTAATTGGTTACATCTCCTAGTTGTCAGGATGTGCACGTATTTGATAGTCGCCTTTCTTGCCTCCATGCGGCTCTTGGTCCTCCTCACACCCCCCTTCCCGACGTTTTTCTTTCCCTTGTTAGATGCTGCTTCTTTTTTTTTTTTAAACTGTTTGATTCCATAAACAAATTGCTGTGATATGGCGGAGTGAAGCCATAAGAAACATACCTATGTACTTGATGAATATTGTATAGTTGGTGCTATAATGCACCATAACGTGACTAAACTGCATCAATGATGGATGGAGGAGGTTATATGATTGATGGGATATGCCATTTGCCTCTAACAGTTTTGTTTCTGCTCGCTGCTGTAGCCTTGCCGTTGAGCTGTTGACTCATGACCTGAAATTGCTGTTTCCCTATTGGCTATGTATGGCATTTTCTTGTGACAGTATATTGTTTCTATATTCATGTATAAAACAACAAAATCATCAATAAACAGATCAAACAAAAAAAAGAAGGGAGAAGAGGGAGAAGAAGAGGTCACTACGTAGGTAGAGAGAGAGAAGCAATAAGGAATGAAAGGTAATGAAAACAGAGAAAGAGAAGAAAGAAAGAAGGGGATACCGGCAACTGGCCGCGCCTGGCCACCATTCACCAACCCCAATCAGTTCATGACACATCCACAAGGCGCACTGTCATCATGGTAGGTAACATGTACTAGTTTTCTTAACTGTCCCTTCCGGCCTCTCTGGGCCCCAGCCTCCAAATGTTCAATGCTTCCTCAGCAGCAGGCCCATCTCAGGTGTAGGGCACCCTTGTGCCCCAGGTCAGGTCACTAGTCCAATGCTAGTCCAGGGAAAGCAATCAGGTCCAAACTACCCGGCAGAGTTCTGCGTAACCACAAGGTCCGGTTTGTCCTTCACCATGTCCGAGCCTCTATCAGCGGATGTTGCGGAGGTGACTGTCAACACCAGGGCTCTGGCCTCCTCCCGTTCCTGCCTCTGTTGTTTCACATCAAGCGTGCTGTCCCGTTGCACCACCACCCTTGTGACCGATGCTGATCTTTTCCTGCGTCTGCCCCTTTACCTCGTCACTGATCCAACCTGGTGTCTCCTCTGGGACCAGTCGAAAGCCTCTCCTGGGTCCGGGGCCGGGACACGGCTGTGCCCCTGAATCTACAGCCATTCCCATACATCTTTCTGCTTTGTGAAGAAGTGCGAACGTCCACCATGTACCACCTTTAGCTTTACAGGGTAGAGCAACATGTATTTAAGGCCCATGGATTTCAGCTTTTGTTTGACACCACAAAATGACTGTCTCTGTTGCTGGATGCATTGTGTGTAGTGGGGAAATATGCGGATAGCATGGTTCTTGAAAGTGGGGTCCCCCTTCTGCCAGACCGCCTGCAAGACTGCATCCCTGTGCCTGCAATTAAGGATCTTTGCAATTATGGTCCTCGGAGGTCCACCTGGTGGTGGTGCCAAGGACCTGTGAGCGCACTCCACTACACAGACGGGCAATAGGCTAGCATCATGGAGTTTTTCTCGGAGCCACCCCTACAGGAAGAGCTCCAGTGTGGTGCCCTTCGCATTCTCAGGGAACCCCATAAAGTGCAGATTGCATCTCCGGGAGCGTTCTTCGGCATCCTCAGCACGTATTTCCAGCTTCCTCGTCTGCGTTGTGAGAGTGGCCACTGTGGCCCTAAGTGACAACATCTCCTGCTGCAGTCTAGGAACCTGCTCTGCTTCACTATAGCATTTTCTGTAAATCTACCCCCAGCAGGGTGAAGACAAGGGCGACTTATTCAATCTTTGCTTGCACATTTGTGCTGGAAGCCTCGATCACTGCCAGATCTGTGTGCCTGTTGGGCCCTGCGGGTCATGCAGTCTTTCACCACCATCAACCAGTGTTCCCCCTTCAGCCCAGAGGCAGTGAACTGGTCAACCTTCATTTGTTGGGCACCTTGAAGCACTCTGTATTTACCCATTGTCTATTGGTATGGAGGCACACCAGCAGCTTCAGTTACACTAGGCTGTTTAAGCATTCAACAAGCAATACAGGCCACCACATCCTATCGTTCAGCCCTAAGCTATGCCCGCTTCAGCTCCACACCCACCTAGGTGAGTCCATATCCACTTCACCAGATGTTAAATCTGCACAGTCACATGGAGCACCGACAGGGGTAGTCCCTAGCTCCCACCAAGCCCTCACAGTTCTTTCCTCCAGTGGGACCCCAACAGCTAGAAGTACACCCCCTCCAGGGCAGGCCAGACCCAACCGGGGTCGCCATCCAGAACCGGGCCAGGACCAGAGATAATACAGGGCCGGCCTACCAGACCCAGGTTCAGTTAGTTCCCTGGGTGCCCAGCACAAACAAATGCAGTCCGATGCTCCGGATGGGGGGAGACCAGTGCTGCCTAAGGGCCCCACACGGGATCTCCTCCTCCGCCACTCTCAACCACTGTTCCCACCTGGGCAAATCACTGGCTCCGCCCCACTTTCTGGTGGACGTGTGGGCCTCAGGGTGGCCACTTCCCAAGCTCCTCGGGGTGGATGCAAGTATTCTTCTCCTGGGGCCCCTGCCCCGCATCCTTCAAGGCACGGTGTGTCTCCAGACCGATCACCGCCTCTACAGTGGGCCTGTCAGGTCCCCACGGCAGGGGCCTCCTCTGTTTTGACCCAGCACGCTACTGCCATTGTCCCGGACACCTCTGGTCCACTGCCACAGCCTGCGAGGGCAGCCTCCAATCGCAGGGGGGGGGGTCATTTACTCCCTGTGCCAACTCAGGAACCCAGTGCGCCGAACTGACGTGAGTCTCGGGGCTGGAACAGATCATGCCGACCATCCAGGCCACTGAGTCATCGCAGGCCTCATGCAGGGATCTCCGAATTATCGGCACCCCAGCTCCCAGTGCGGCCGCACAGACAACTAGTACACTCCGCGACAACGCTTCCTTATCCCTGCAGGTACTGCAGGTGCCACAGCCCTCTAAGGGTGGGAGGATGATATAGGATTTTGTTGCAGTCCGGGAGCACCGCCTGGTGCTGCCGGTCGGCCATCCTGCTGCCCATGCCCCTCAATGAAAAAATTGGTTGCAATAACAACTGATGGCGCACCCACAATGATAAGGTGTCATTCTGGTTTCATTGCCAATTGTAAAACAGATCTTGATTTCCCTCCATTATTGAACTACCATTGCAATATACATCAACAGGCAATTGCCAAGGTAATGGGAGTTGATCCTGTGATGAATCCTGTTATTATTAATTAAATTTGTGTAAAGGCCAAGTAGCACTGAAGCTTCCTTGATGAAATATCAGCCGAGTATGGTGACCTTTTACTGCATACTCAGATCCGATGGCTTAGCAGGGGGAAAATACTGTGCAGATTTCCGTCTCTACTGTCACAAGCAAAGCTTTCATGGAGTCTAGAAATGAAGATACCACCCAGTTATCAAGCAGTGAGTGGTTGCTCGATTTAGCATTTTTGAGAGATGTGACCGATGATAAATGTCTTCAACTGCAAATTCTAAGGAAAAAAACAAGATAATCACCAACTTGATTAGTTCTATCAATATATTCAAATCAAAACATAACCTTCTCATGAAGTATGTGTAGAAAAAGAAGATGCAGCACTTGCCCTCTGTGCTTCAGATCTTTTCAGAAAACAAAGCAGAGGCTGAGCTCCTGGACTCTGAGAACAGTAGCCTTCTGATGAGGTTTAATTACGAGTTTAATGATCAATTAAACACTTGTGAGCAACTAGAGCCCTGTTATGTTTACTTTAAACCTTTTTATGGAAGTGGATGTTAGTGACATTTCTGAACAAATCAGTGTGCTGCTTAACCTTGACTCTAGGCAATCTGACATTAATTTTTAAATTCTTGTGGATGCCAAAAAGTACAGGAACACCTGCACAGCTGCAATGAAACTTTTCCCCTGTTTGGCTCCACCTATCTTTGTGAATCAGCCTTCTCTGACATGAACTTTATAAAATCCAAGTTTCAAAAACATCTGACTGACGAACATTTGAATGACTGCATCACAGTTGCCCTCTCAGGCTATACCCAGATTACACAGGATTGGTAATCTGTATCAAGTTTCTCACTAATATGGTACAGATGTTTGTTTTATGCATCTTTCAAATGTTCTTATTGGTGGAACAAGAACAAAGCAATGTTTACTGAACAACACCATGAAACTCGTAGCTGAAGAGAAGAATCATCAGCATCTTTCAAAGTTTTGTAATAGCTGAACAAGAATAAAGCAATGTTAACTGACAGCAAGAAAAATGTAGCAGGAGAGAAGAACGTTCAACGTCTTTCAAAGTTTTGCATGAGTTAAACAAGAATAAAGCAATGCTTATTGACATCAAGACAAACGTAAAGGGAGCAGTGAGAGTATAATGGCCAACATGACTGATGCCATAAAAAATGTAAAGTGAAAATTTAACCTTTTCACAGAATGCAGAGTAGAGGACAGATGGAGCACTTCCCGTCATGCATCAAATCGCTCGATAAAACAAAGCTGAACTCATCTGGACATTGACAAACACAGTGCTATTGTCAGAACTGCAATAGAAGAGTACTACCCGTTTGAATCCATATACTTGTAATTCAGCAAAAGTTTGCACCGATGTGACTGCCATCCACTGTGACTACTAATGATTTCTGATTGATTTTCTTATATGTTTTTTATTGAGCTGCATTATAATCATTATTTCTGTGACAGTTATTAATCAAAAGGTCTTGAAGCACAGTGACAATCCAATCTGGCGTCATTCATTTAATTGTTTCTAGCTAGGGAACGCTAACTTTTTGGTTCAACACAGTATCTGGCTCCATGAAAATTAGGCATAGAGTCAATGAAGCTGAGCTTGGTGTCTCTCGGAACAATGTGCAAGGTGCTTAGCCTTTAGAAGCGCACAATGATTTTCACTGATCAGAAGTAACTCTTACCACAGAAAAGGTTGGAGACCCCTGCCATAACTCCATTTTCCTTATTAGTGTTTAATTCCTCAGGTTTCACTTTCCAGTTTTGTGCCCTGTGGAACAAGCCAATCAATAGAATCAGATAAAGTAATGTTGTGGTGTTGACAGATGCATTTTTAGATATTCAAAGGCAAAGAATTTAGGAATTATTCTAGATGTATCTTCTTACTATTTCCTCCTTAATAGAAGATTTAGGATACAGCGATTTATCCGCTAAGCTTTTAAGTCTGTAGAATAGACCTTGTGTGTTCCTCCAGTGATCAATTTTTCCTTTCTAAATCCAAGATGATATATCTCAGCATTGATACCCAGTCTCTGAGGACTTGTTTTCTTAATTTCAGGATAAGGATTATCTCGATCAGGATTACCCACTTTATAGGTGGCCTGTAAGCCATGAAAAAATAATGGAGCAATAATGGAACAAAGCTCTGTGAGGATCTGTGAAATTATATCTGGAGGGCTCGTCTCAAATAAACCCCCGAAAGAGTGAGCTGAGTACTCATGGTTTAGTACTGAATGCACCCGAGTGCTTAAAGCCATAAAGCAGGCTACTAACAAAACGCCACATGGCAGTTATGTTATCAGGGAGACAAGAAATAACTATAAGCAAGCCCTGCAATAAAGGAAACAAGATATCAGCACCAAAGCTTCAGAGGACCTTAATACAGTGGTAGATTTGAAAGATACCAGATTTTTCTGGGATATAGTTAACCGATCCTTTTTCTCGGATAGACAAGTTTCTGGCATTGAGTGCCATTTCCCTGAAGTTGTCTGGATTGAACAATTTTCTCTAATTTTTAATCCTGATAAAAAGGATGGAGTGGGTGCCAATTTAAATATTCCTGATTGCTATCCCTTAAATGAGGAGAGGCTAATTCATTTTTATGGATTTAGCTGCAGTTAAAAAATCTATTATGAGTCCTGCAAGCAGAAAAGCTCCTGGCCCGGCCGGGGTTCCGATTGACCTTTTTAAAAAATAATATGGAATTCTGGGCCCACCTTGTCACAAATGTGTTGAGGGCTGCAGTGAAGGGCGAACTTATAGAGTCATAGAGAAAAGCCGTAATTGTACCCATTTACAAGAAAGGGGACCGCAATTGCTCTGCGTGCTACCACCCAATCTCATTGATTGACTCTACGGAAAAGATCCTGGCAAGGGTAATTTTGGGTTAAATTGGAGGATTGGGCTGAGGCTAATTCTTTTTTTTGCCCAGTCCTGTATGGCTTTCGACAAGGTCTAGGGACTGGAGAGAAAACGCTAAATGTAACACTCATCCTAGGCAAATATGTCAAACCCAGGAAAGGAGCCATACATATGACATTTATGGACCTCTCCTGTGCTTTTGACTTTGTAGATAGGAGCATATTATGGGACTTAATGGAGCAGGCTGTAATGGATGCCCCTCTTTTGGATTTTGTAAAACGCTTGCATTGGGACACCATGACAAGTGTGCATTTTACGTAGAATGGGGATTGTACAGCCCCAATAAAGGTGGTCAGAGGGGTGAGGAAGGGTTGTATATTAGCCCCTTTCCTCGATTTCTTGTATATTAATTCCCTTGACACTGCCTTAAGGGCTTGTAGTGATGATGTTCCTATGGGTTGGTACTCTGGCAGTCCCTTTGTTGCTTTATGTGGATGACGCAGCTCTTTTAGCTCTGACAGCAAATGCCCTCCAAAACCTCCTGAACGGCGTCAATGCTCAGATTAAAATTTAAGGTGTACCAGTCAAATTCTTTTATCATAGCCTGCGGCCCAAAACATACCAAGTCAAAAACATTTCATTTAGGGGGGGGCACAAACTGAAAAAGTTTCTTCTTTTACATATCTTGGTATCTTGTTGGATGCAAATGGGGTGTGGGATAGGCTACTTACTCAAAGGGCCCAAAAAATGTGTGCAATATTTAGATTTCCAAAAAGGTTAGGCCACATGCCAGTCCAGGCAATGGTTCAACTCTATAAAAGGGCCTATTGTTGTGCACACATAGAACTGGAGTTTGGGGCTGTGCTCCCTACACAAAACTTCAAGTAGTTGAGAATAGGATTTTGTGAATGCTTCTGGCCATTCCCAGAACATCTTAGAATCTCATTGCACACCTGGAATTTGGTACAGGGTTTGTGGAGGATCAGGTTTCCAAAGCCCCACTATTGTTGTAGTTAAAGCTATGGAGCTCGCCAAAGGCAGACTTTTCAAGGAAGGTGTTGATGGATTTGTTGCTCGGATGTGAATTTACCTTGAAAAATTAAAAGACAAGAGGTGTTTGGTAAAACAGGAACAAGTTGGTTTAATTAAATGCAGCGGTCGGGAGAGTATTGACAGAGTAGCATCTGAAGAATGTACAGAATCTCATTGTACAGAAGTTTTGGCTGACCATTTATACTGTTCGTGAGGTAAAATAAACTGATCTGGCATTCTTGGCCTAGTCATAAACAACAAGTCAATCAATGAGGGGTTTATATAGAGTGTCTGGTCACCCGTGAGGATCTCAAGACTCTGAGTACAAGTACAACCATCTGATAAGGGGGACACAGGTGGCTCTCGACCTCAGGGAGAGCTAATGTGGGCCAGTGTGTGTGTGTCCAGTTGTCCGGCGTGGGGAGCGCATGATCACAACTTTTGGTGTGTATGCTGTGTCCTGATTGGCTGAGTGTTCCTAACTTTATGTGGCTTCTATCTTTGTGGTATTTTGGGAACGCGCGCCTTTGGGGCTAATTTCCTCTGACCTGCTTGTCATGTAATTGCCTATCTGTGGGATCGATCACAGTTTTCCCTGGGTGCGCGTTTGTTGTGGGCTTAGTGTAACCCCACCTCTGACCTGTCAATCGGTAGGCTCGGGTTTGGGTCGCAAGGCCTGTCTGACCACGTATCTCTGACTCGGGGTTCCTGGGTAGGTCACCTTGGGTGAATCCGACAGCAATGATATGAGTTTGTTAAAATGTGCTCAATTAACATGGCGGTCATTGATATAATTTTAACCGACACCCTCAGTATTGTGCGTACAGTTGTCATAGCGTACATCGATATTGACATTGTTTCTACTGGAATCGATATTGTTATGCCTGCATAGATTATGGCATACATTGACATTGTTTCAACTGGTATTGACATGTTATGCAAGCACATTTTATGCCGTGCATCGACATTTCATTTATTAGTATTGCCGTGGTCAGGCCTGCATATATCATGGTGTGTAATGACATTGTATTCACAGATATTAACAGATTGTTTAAAACTAGATAATATGACAGCTATCCCATGGCTGGCTTATGTATGAAACACCCTTTACAGCCTGGGGTACAGTCATCTCTTTGACTTAATGGAGCAGGCTGTAATCATCTCTTTGAGTCACAGCAAAATATTAGTCCCGACCCTAAAATGAAAGTCAAAGGGAGCTATGAATCACACAAAGAGGAAATTAGACTACAAAAGTCCTTTGATATGCCCTCAGTTATAAGATATATGCAGATTCATACATCCTCTAACATGGAGCCTTACCTAAAATGGATAATAAATTCTGAGCATAGATTTTATCGCACTAAGTTGAGAGTAAATACAGGTCACTTCCTAGTGACTTTCCAACTAGAGGGTTCCTGGTTCGCCTCTCTCCCATGTTGCCCTTGTGATTCTGTCACTGCACAATCTACAGCGCATTTTATGTTTTTCTGTACCTAAAGTAACTCTTTTAGACTGCGCTTTTTACGCCCTGTTCTTTTGAATAAGCACTTTAACTCTTATAAAGAGGGGTTGGTTTACTTGTAAAGTCTACCATCATTTGATATTTGTACTGCAGTTCTTAATTATATTATTGCTGCTATCAAATTGGGAAGAACCTATGTATTTTAATAAAAACTGTTTTTATGGTGTTCTTACGTGTTATTTATATTTTTTAAAGATGTAAATGTTTTTATTATGTGCTTTTAAGGTCAAACTTTGACCGAATTAAGATGACTTTTGACTTTGAATGGAGTAATATCTTGACCTCGCCCTTCAGGAGGCCAAGCAGCATTCTGAGCAATTCTTTCACAGTTAGTAAAGAAATCATTAGGATCTTCCCCCTGATTGTATTTTTGGAGAACGACAATTGGACTATTTGGGTGAACCCTTGCATGTGCTAGTTTCTGCTACCTGACAATGGCATTATTATGTGCTACAGCTTTCTGCCCCGACCTGTAATTTTGAGGTTGCAGAGTCAACTGTAAATTTAAGTTCTCTTGTTGAGAGTTTCTTACAAACTGCTTTAATTTTGTTTTTTGTACAGTTTTATATAGCACAAACTGGACCCGGAGGTATTGGAGCACTTTACATGAGCACCAGTTACATTACACAACGACATATTCATTTTTGCTTTTTAGGACGTAGAGATTAAGGGATTTGCCCAGAATCACAGGATGTTGAGCGGACACTGAGACTCGAACCTGGCTCCCCAGTTCCAAAGTTGGCAGCTCTGCCCGTTACGCCACAACCTCTCCCCACATTTCAATAACTTTCTGTGGCATTCAGATAAAACGTGTACAACTTCTCATACCTGTTCTGTACCTTTTTTCACTTTTGTAATTTAATGCTATTAGTAGATTCTTTTGTCTGTCAGCCAATTGCTGAATGAGTTTTTCCCATTGGAAGAGACAGGAATGCCACTTCTGAAACCACTTTGTGGCAGTAAGTCTTCTGGGTTTCAAAAATAATTCCTCAGAACTCTGATAATTATGTCAAACTAGTAGAGTTTTCTTTCATTTCCTTCAAGTCCTTTATGTATCATTTGGATTCAAACCATAAACAAACGTGTCTCTCACAGTCCGCTGTTTCTTTCCTTCTAGGTTTTCAGTGATGTCTTCAACAGAAGGGTTCATTCCTTCACCAAGGGTTGGTTCATCAAAGAAGACACAGGTAAGTAGTGATGAGGGAAAAATGAAATACAATCTAACAAAAGCAAAATACATTTTTAAAAAAATGGTCTCTAGTCCCTTATTTTTGAAAAGTGCCTTCCTTTTTCATTATTCCTAAGAGATGTCTTATTTCTCTCTGGTCCTTGAAAATGCCTTCCTTTTCTCTTATTTCCTTTTTTCATTTC
This sequence comes from Calotriton arnoldi, assembly GCA_963921515.1. NCBI lineage: Eukaryota > Metazoa > Chordata > Amphibia > Caudata > Salamandridae > Calotriton > Calotriton arnoldi. The sequence continues at coordinate 3,654,948 of CAWUFW010000301.1, read as the reverse complement.
TTTTCCCTCTTTGTTCTATGCTGTCTTGTCTATTTCTAGTTTACTTTGATTGAAATCAGTTTGGAAAGTTCAAAACAGACATTTTTGTGGAAGATCGAAATAAAATAAATGCAGTATTCTCGTAGACAAAGAATTATTAGCAAATTGGCTGTTACATTGCCGGCCTATTTGGGATTGATTTTGCAGCCTGTCTGTGTTTTACACTAGAAACCTAAATCCTTGCTTCTTATGTTCCTGTTACCTTATCGTTCCTTCCCTCCCTTCTTCATGTCCCAAATGACTTGCCTACACCACTGCTTGTCCTTCAGTCGTGGTATAGTGGTATAGACCTCTCACGTTCAACGGTGGAGACACAGGGGAGCCACCAGTCCTCACCTGGTTCTTCCTCCCATCGTCTCTTTCTCCCAGTTTCCAGCTCCTCCAGTGCCAGTGGTATCCTTCTTTTGGTCGTTATCGGCTTTAGACAAGTCCACCCAATGACTTCTGTTTGCTCCCTACACTTTGGTATTCATATCCTTCATCTCGCTGTGTGTTGCATCGTGGGTGTGCCAAAGTCCTCTTTTACTTTCGCCTTTAAGAAGCCTTAACTTCTCTCTCTTCTTGTTTCTCTCAGATATCCTTCCCTTTCTATCCTTTTGTCCACCCCCTTTTTTACTACTACTTTCTACTTGAGTCTTTTTCCCTCTTCACGACTTCTGTTTGTTTGCAAGCCTTGTTCCTGGTGACCTACACCAATGTTCCTGATTCGTCCCACAATTAAATATCTAACTGTCCCATACCCTGTGGCACACTCCCTACCTGCTTTTAGAATTGCTCTCAAATGAACCTTATCCATTGTAAATTAAGCCTTCGCTGACATCCTAACTCAATATTATCGCCTTTTGACTTCTCCCCTTGCCGTCTCCCCATCTATTCCCCCATGATATGCCTTATATGTCATGTATATTGTAAAATACGGATTATATTACTGTATATACTTTCTTGTATATTGTGATCCATTGTCATCACTTGTCACCATCAATCTTATGCCTCTATGTAACCACCCATCCGATCTAGTGTACTGTTGGTTACAATGGACAGATTTTCTTCATGAAATGCCATTAGTTCTAATTAATACAAAATACAACCAAACTCATTGAAGCAAAAAAATAGCATTTACAATTCCTGGTTGCTGCGATTGAATGGAGTTAACCTACATCAATCAAGCATGTACAGAGACAGTCAACAAAATCTGGATAGATTTAAGTTTATGTGTAATGTAAGAAAATTTTCATCAAGAACATAAAAGAAAGAATTTGATAATCAGAAATGAATTACTATAAAAACATTCTCTTGTTGCTATGAACATTTTGAGGAACTATGTTTCCTGTTCCATTCTGTCCCCTCATCCACTTTTTGTCTTCTCTGTCTTTTATTATGGTCTGGCTTGACAGCGCAGCTGTCTCCAGACAATTATGTGAACATCACTAGAGAGGGACTTTGACTCCGCACACATGTTGTGAGCCAGGAGTACATGTTTTGATTGGACAGAAGTTGTGTGCTTCCACAAAAAAGTGCTTGCCCTCCACGCAGCTGTGATTATTTTATTCATGCAGATAACTTAGCTTGAATTTTCAGGGGCATACACATGGCATTGGAATGTTATGAAAGAGTCTTGGATGGCTAGATAATTAATGTTGTTTTTCTCTGGCAGCAGCACAAACGGGATGCGGGCAGTCATTAACATACATGGATTCTTAGGTCTGGCTTGACAGTGCAACTGCCACCTGACCTTGTAACCTCCATCAATATTATTCTACAGTTCTTTGCTCCCACACAAATACGTATCTATTCCCATGCTATTACTTGCAATGCTTTACATTACCAATCAGCATTCCTTTACAGCCAGACCTCTTGACATTGCCAAAGCTTGTGCTTCCTCTTTTTTCCCTCCTTACACCTCAACCTTAATTTTAATAACTCCTTGCTTCATGCGTTTATTTTCTGATGGTTATTTTGATTTTATGGTCCTAGTTTTTGGATGCTGTAATGACGAAACATGCTTATTTCTGAAATGTTCACAATAAAGAATGCATTTTAAAATACATTGAGAGTGTGACTTCTTTCTTGTGAAACTGATTAATAAAAGTCATGCTCTTGGGAAGGCACCTACAGATTAAGAGAACATTTTATGAATGAACAAGAGAAACCCTGCACTCAAATCGGTGGAGTTCAACGTTGAGACTATTGGCTAAAAATTGACAGATGTCCCATTCCACCCTTTCTTCGGATCCCCCATTTAAATTATAGGAAGGGGGACGGCTGCTTCAGAAAGAGGAGCGCTGGCTCTGGAGACATTATCTCCAGAGCTCTGGATCACTAGCTTATACTGAATCGCCCTGTCAGACTTTTTTTTTCCTCTTTCCACAAACAGAAAAAAAAGTGCTTTAGATCCTGGCAAAAAACTTTGCTGCACATCCAGGGCATCGATGTTTTTGTTTTCCAAAAACAAACACCCGTTTTGAGGGTTTGTCTCTAGAAACCAAAAATAAATGATCCTCAGCCTGCGATGCTTCCATGGTATGGCAGACCTGCCGGCATTATTCTCTTTTCCAAAAGTACTCACACCACTGGGGGAAAAAACAAAAAAGCCACCATCCAGGACCAAAGTCTAAATTTGGTGGAAGGGCAGTGATTGGGCCAATAAAATCATCATCCTTGCTACTCAGTAGCGGCTTGGTGGCCTGCCTGTCAAACTCTAAATGACTGCAGCCAGGTTGCCTTTTTAGGCCGAGCCTAGACAGCGCATGCGCTGTTTGAAAGACATGCTGTATTCAGTCTATGGGCTTGCAACATGGTCAGAGCTTTGGTTGATTGTTTGGCCTGCCTTTCGAAATACCTTTGCTCTGGTTGGTGAATAGTATACATCTGTCCCGCCTTTGTGCTGCCTTTTGGCTATGTTCGCCCGTGTAAAAAACACAGCCATACATGCATTCATACACACTGAAGGTTCGCGCTTGTAAACAGCACATCCACACAAGCATTCATACACACGGAAGGTTCGCGCTTGTAAACAGCACATCTATTAGAACAAGTAAGTGTCACTGTCATGTGAGCTACAGTGACAACCATCTCTGGCTATTCTACATGGCGACCTCCGTGAAGTATAATTTTATATCCTGAAATGTCCGGGTTCTAAACATTATGTCTAAAAGGTATAACGTGTATTCTTATCTTAAGAGACGGGGAATTCACTTTGCCCTCCTGTAGAAAACCCATCTTAATAAACCTGAAGGATTGGCTATTCACAAGAGATGGCGGGGCCAAGTATGTGCCACCACTTATTCGGCATTTGCTAGAGGAGTATTGATTTGGGTGAGACCTGGGGTACCCTTCTAAAAAACGAATGAACTTGTGGATCCTGAGGGTAGATTTGTGGTTGGCAGGACGTGATCTTACTGTTGTCAGAATTTCTGCAGCCAACACAAACCAGAGTGGATTTCTTGCGGACCTGTCTAGGGCCTTGGCACCTTACTTGACTCAGCCCATATTGTTAGGTAGGATTTTAACTGTGTTGCAGATCTGGCATTTGACCATTCACACCCACTGTTAGGGGATTCTCCCGCAACCTGGACAGCTCGGAATTTTAGGGTCTGGCTGCAACAGGTGGGGCTTGTTGACTCTTGGAGGTGAATGCACCCTGTGACACGTGACTACGTATTTTACTTAGGACTACACAAGCTTCATGTTCGTCTGGATATCTTTTTAAGGTCTCCGACTGTCCGTGGTGCAGTTCACAGTATTGAATATCTATGCCAAACAATTTCTGATCACAACCCTGTGTTAGTCTCTTTGAATTGGGGGCATGGGCGCCTGTGCATTCCGATTTGGCTATAAAGGTAGAGGCCCTAGATGATTCAATTTTTAAAAATAATATTGGAGAGGCTATAACTACTTACTTTAATGAAAATGCTGGAACAGCTACAACCTCTTTGATTGAATGGGATGCATTTAAGACCGTGATCAGGGGTCGATGCATCGCAGAGGTGGCTGGGGTGCCTAGAACTTTAGTTGGTGAGGTGGAAACTCAGGAAAGGGTACTTAGAAGCCTTGAGCAACATAGGACTGGTGATCCCGCTCTTAAATATCCGCTGCTTGAGGCAAAGGAATTACTGGCAGCCCACATTGAAAAATTACGTTGTTTTGATTTTAAGAAATGTTTGACTCATGCTGAGCGTGATAAAGCAGGATCCCTTTTGAAATAGCTTATGAATCCCAAAAAACGGGAATCGTTGATTCTAGAGCTCGACTCTGCTGCAGGTCAAGCTTTGTATAATCAAGCTGCTATTAATGCTCGCGTCCATGAATATTACACTTATCTATATGCTCAAGTGCCTAGAACACCACCTCAGGATATTGATGATTTTTTATCAATAACCAACTGCGGGTCCTCTCGCGTGAGGATGCAGATGGTTTGGGGGGATATAATTATACAAGAAATTAGAGCTGCCATAAAAAATATGGCGAGTGGTAAGGTTCCTGGAGCAGATGGCTTACTTGTTGAGTTCTTTGCTGCATACAAGAATGAATTGGCTCCTAGATTGGTGGAAATGCATTCTACATCTTGAAGACAGGACACCTGCCGGAGACTACATGTTGAGGCGCTGGTCATTCCTCCTTTGAAACCTCAATGTCCTTCAAAGGATGTTAGATCCTATAGGCCATTGTCTATGCTCAATGTAGATTATAAAATTCTAAGTCGTGTTCTGGTGAGCAGACTCCTACCACATATGCCCTTTTTAATTCATACTGATCAAGCTGGCTTTATTCCTGGGCATAATACGGCGTATAATATTTGGAGGCTCATCTCACTCTTATATCATGATTTTGTAGATAAGGAAAGGGCAGCTGTCATGGCAATAGACATTGAGAAGGCGTTTGACAGTTTAAACTGGGAGTTCTTATATTCTGTAATGCGTTTAGGTGCAAGATTTATTCGCTGGATCAAACTTCTCTATGCAGGTTCTAAGGTAGGGGTGCGTAATGGCAGAGTGGTATCTGAAACCATATGTCGTGGGACGCGGAACTAGACAAGGGTGTCCAATGTCCCCCTTATTTTTTGCCATCACAATGGAGCCTCAGGCCAGTTGTGCTAGTACCGGGAACTTTTATCACGGGATGGAGGTCCATGGGCAAACCCATTTTGCAGCATTATATGCTAATGATATGCTGCTGTTTCTACGAGATGTTGGGATGGATTTGCCTAGTAATATGGACTTATTAAACTACTTTGGTAGAGTATCTGGGCTACATATCAATTGGCAAAAATCTCACTTGTTTCCACTTTGCAGAGTTGTTGCGCAGCCCCTGAATTTACATGGGCTCAATTGGAGCTCTACCTGCATTAAATATTTAGGTGTAAAAATATATCATAGCCAGCAAGATTTATTAGATAGGAATATTGGACCAGCTGTTAGAACACTTAGAACTAGTATTCATTTTTGGACGAGCTTACCATTATCTGTGGCTGGCAGAATAGCAGTAGCTAAGATGGTGGCGCTACCAAGGTTGCTCTATTTCTTCAACACATTGCTATTGGTGGTGCCTCTGCAATTTTTTAAGGAATTGGAATTGCTACTTCTGAAATTGTTTTGAGAAACAGGTGGGCATAGAGTAGCAGTAACAAAACTACAGCGCTCTGTAACAGAGGGAGGGTTGGCTGCTCCTGATCTTGAATCTTATTATCTGGCGGCTCAACTGCAATGGTTAAATAGGTGGGTTTACTGTCATATGAACCCTGGGGAGGGTGTTATTGGCTCACTGCCTGATTTGCAGGACTTATTGAAAGTCTTCTTGCTTCCTGGGCAGAGACTGTCTGCAATTTCTCAAGAGCTACTAGTGATACAGCAATGCTGGCGACGTTGCCTGCAGCAAACATGAGTCCAGTTACCCTATTCACCTGTTATACCATTAAAATGGATGAAGATAGTGGCCAGGTAGGAGCATTAGCAGGGATTGAAAGATGGACTACCTTTGGGGTTAACTATGTTGAAGACCTATATCGGGATGGAGTATTGCTTAGGTTTGAAGACTTGGCTGTAAGGAATTATTGGAGAAATGGCAATACTGAACCTGCCACACATCAGGTATGTCAACAGCTCGGTACAACAACAGGATCTGTAAGAGTTGTCTCGTATTTTTATCATGCAATTCGTGCAAATATTCTTTCTCCTCTTGCGGAGTTGAAAATAAAATGGGAGGGAGACTTAGAGCTCCAAAATAATGATTTGGACTGGGATAGGATTGTAGCGCATATACCAGCTGTTTCTAGAAATGCTAGGTTCAAATTAATTAATTTCTATATTTCTATATGTTGCATAGAGCTTATCTTACACCTGGCAGGATTAACAAGTTCTATGTGACTGCTGCTGAAAAAGGCCCTAGATGTGAGGATTTGGGGGCAGAAATGTTCCACATGGTGTGGTCCTGCCCTTCTTTAGCGGAGTTCTGGAAGGAACTAATAGAATATATTAATGGACTAACCTTGCGGGATATCCCTTATACACCTTTAGTCTGCCTCCTAGGGGGGATGCCCTTGTTCTAAAAATAAGAAAACTACTACTAGATTTACTGACTTAAGTTTGATTTTGGCAAACCGAGAATTTACTATGCACTGGAAATCAGCGCATGGTCCTCAAATTACTAGATGGTGTAAAGAAAATAAATTATTAAATGGGCAAGTTTGGAGAGTGCTGTGTTGTTTCGTGAGATTAAAAGAGGGTGAGGGAAAATTGAAAGAGTTAAAGCGTGGGAACACCAGGTGGATAGTTTGTTGGCCTCGGAAGCAGACACAGATACATCGAATAGCTCCCTGAGTCCTTGTGAGTAAGGGAAGAGAAATCTAGCTTAATACTGCTAAATTGGGTGATAATGGGTACTACTGTGATATAATTGTGCATGTAGAATATTTTGACACTTTATTTCGGACTGCTTTTCTTGATTAGGGGTAACTGTGGATGGGGATTGATGGTATAGATTTATTGTACTAATTATAGTAGACTTAAGATATGTATGAAATATACAGTAGTTGGAATATGGTTGAATGCTTGTGGATGCATGTCATATGAGATATATTGATATCCCTTTTAATCTGTAAATCATAGTTATATGGGTATTTCTTCTTTTTGACGTATATTTTAATCTATTTATTATAAGTATCTGTGTACCTCTTTAAAGCAAATTACTGTATATGTAGTGCACATCATTTATGATCTGTATTATATGCCTGGCAATATTGCACTAAGGTCTATTTAATGAAACTAATCACAATTATTTAAACTAACTTGTAAACAGCACATCCACACATGCATTCATACACACTGAAGGTTCACGTATGTAAAAAGCATGTCCACACATGCATTCATAGACACTGAAGATTCCCACGTGTAAACAGCACATCCACACATGCATTCATACACACTGAAGGTTCGTGCTTGTAATCAGCACATCCACACATGCATTCATACACACTGAAGGTTAGCGCTTGTAAACAACACATGCATGCATACACACTGAAGGATCGCGTGTGTAAACAGCACATCCTAGTGCTTCTCTGGTCTCATCGGAAATTCCCCCATTCTATGTCCTCTAGATAGTGTTAATAGCTGCTTCTCTGGTCCCAGTGGTAATTCCTCATTCTAAGTCTTCCAGACAGTGCTGCTAGCTGCTTCTCTGGTCCCGTTGGTAACTTCTCCATTCTAAATTCTCTAGGCAGTGCAGCAGCTGTCTCTCTGGTCACAGTGGTAATTCCTCATTATTAGTCCTCTAGACAGTGCTGCTAACTGCTTCTCTGGTCCCATCACTAACTGCCCCATTCTAAGTCCTCTAGGCAGTGCCGCAGGTGCGTCTCTGCTCCCAGTGGTAATTCCGCAGTCTAAGTCCTCCAGACAGTCCTGCTAGCTGCTTCTCTGGTCCAATCGGTAGTTCCTCATTCTTAGTCCTCTACCCAGTGCTGCTAGTTGCTTCTCTGATCCCGTCAGTAACTCCCCCATGTAAATCCTCTAGGCAGTGCTGCAGCTGTGTCTCTGTTCCCAGTGTTAATTCCTCATTCTTAGTCCCCTAGACAGTGTTGCAGCTGCTTCTCTGGTCCCAGTGGTAATTCCTCATTCTAACTCCTCTAGACAGTGTTGCAGCTGCTTGTCTGGTCCCAGTGGTAATTCCGCAGTCTAAGTCCTCTAAACAGTGCTTCTAGCTGCTTCTCTGGTCCCGTTGGAAATTCCTCATTCTTAGTCCTCAAGACAGTGCTGCTATCTGCTTCTCTGGTCCCAGTGATAATTCCTCATTCTAAGTCCTCTAGACAGTGTTGCAGCTGCTTGTCTGGTCCCAGTGGTAATTCCTTATTCTAAGTCCTCTAGACAGTGTTGCAGCTGCTTGTCTGGTCCCAGTGGTAATTCCTCATTCTTAGTCCTCTAGGCAGTGCTGCTAGCTGCTTTTCTGGTCCTGTCAGTAACTACCCGATTCTAAGTCCTCCAGGCAGTGCTTCAGCTGTATCTCTGGTCACAGTGGTAATTCCTCATTATTAGTCCTCTAGACAGTGCTGCTAACTGCTTCTCTGGTCCCATCACTAACTGCCCCATTCTAAGTCCTCTAGGCAGTGCTGCAGGTGCGTCTCTGCTCCCAGTGGTAATTCCGCATTCTAAGTCCTCCAGACAGTCCTGCTAGCTGCTTCTCTGGTCCAATCGGTAGTTCCTCATTCTTAGTCCTCTACACATGCTGCTCGTTGCTTCTCTGGTCCCGTCAGTAACTCCCCCATTGTAAATCATCTAGGCAGTGCTGCAGCTGTGTCTCTGTTCCCAGTGTTAATTCCTCATTCTTAGTCCCCTAGACAGTGTTGCAGCTGCTTCTCCGGTCCCAGTGGTAATTCCTCATTCTAAGTCCTCTAGACAGTGTTGCAGCTGCTTGTCTGGTCCCAGTGGTAATTCCTCATTCTAAGTCCTCTAGGCAGTGCTGCTAGCTGCTTCTTTAGTCCCGTCAGCAATTCTTCATTCTAAGTCCTCTAAACAGTGCTTCTAGCTGCTTCTCTGGTCCCGTTGGAAATTCCTCATTCTTAGTCCTCAAGACAGTGCTGCTATCTGTTTCTCTGGTCCCAGTGATAATTCCTCATTCTAAGTCCTCTAGACAGTGTTGCAGCTGCTTGTCTGGTCCCAGTGGTAATTCCTTATTCTAAGTCCTCTAGACAGTGTTGCAGTAGCTTCTCTGGTCCCGTTGGTAATTCCCACATTTTAAGTCCTCTAGGCAATGCTGCAGCTGCGTCTCTAGTCCCAGTGACAATTACTCATTCTTAGTCCTCCTGGCAATGCTGCAGCTGTGTCTCTAGTCCCAGTGATAATTACTCATTCTTAGTCCTCTGGGCAGTGCTGCTTCTCTGGTCCCATTGGAAATTCCTCATACTTAGTCCTCTACACAGTGCTGCTAGCTACTTCTCGTCTCGTCAGTAACTCCCCCATTCTAAATCCTCTAGGCAGTGCTGCAGCTGTGCCTCTGTTTCCAGTAGTAATTCCTCATTCTTAGTTCTCTAGGCAGTCCTGCTAGCTGCTTCTCTGGTCCCATCAGTAATTCCTAATTCTTAGTCCTGTAAACAGTGCTGCTAGTTGCTTCTCTGGTCCCGTCAGTAACTCCCCCATTCTAAATCCTCTAGGCAGTGCTGCAGCTGTCTCTCTGGTCCCAGTAGTAATTCCTCATTCTCAGTCCTCTAGGCAGTGCTGCTAGCTGCTTCTCTGGTCCAGTTGGTTGGTAATTCTTCATTCTAAGTCCTCTAGGCAGTGCTGCTAGCTGCTGCTCTGGTCCTGTTGGTAAGTCCTCATTCTGAGTCCTCTAGGCAGTGCTGCTAGCTGCTTCTCTGGTCTCATTGGTAAATCCTCATTCTAAGTCCACTAGACAGCGCTGCAGCAGCTTCTCTGGTCCCGTTGGTAATTCCCACATTTTAAGTCCTCTAGGCAATGCTGCAGCTGCGTCTCTAGTCCCAGTGATAATTACTCATTCTTAGTCATCCTGGGAATGCTGCAGCTGTGTCTCTAGTCCCAGTGATAATTACTCATTCTTAGTCCTCCTGGCAATGCTGCAGCTGGGTCTCTAGTCCCAGTGATAATTACTCGTTCTTAGTCCTCTAGGCAGTGCTGCTTCTCTGGTCCCATTGGAAATTCCTCCTTCTTAGTCCTCTACACAGTGCTGCTAGCTACTTCTCGTCTCGTCAGTAACTCCCCCTCATTCTAAATCCTCTAAGCAGTGCTGCAGCTGTGCCTCTGTTTCCAGTAGTAATTCCTCATTCTTAGTTCTCTAGGCAGTCCTGCTAGCTGCTTCTCTGGTCCCATCAGTAATTCCTAATTCTTAGTCCTGTACACAGTGCTGCTAGTTGCTTCTCTGGTCCCGTCAGTAACTCCCCCATTCTAAATCCTCTAGGCAGTGCTGCAGCTGTGTCTCTGGTCACAGTGGTAATTCCTCATCCTCAGTCCTCTAGGTGCTACTAGCTGCCTCTCTGGTCCCAGTAGTAATTCCTCATTCTCAGTCCTCTAGACAGTGCTGCAGCTACTTCTCTGGTCCCAGTGGGAATTTCTCATTCTTAGTTCTCTAGGCAGTGCTGCTATCTGCATCTCTGTTCCTGGTTCTGTAGTCTCATTAGTAATTCCTCATTCTAAATCCTCTAGACAGTCCTGCTACTCTGCTCCGGTCGGTAATTCCTCAGCCCAAGTCCTCTAGGCAGTGCTGCAGCTATGTCTCTGGTCACAGTGGTAATTCCCCATTCTTAGTCCTCTAGGCAGTGCTGCTAGCTACTTCTCTGGTCCCGTTGGTAATTCCTCATTCTAAAACCTCTAGGCAGTGCTGCTTCTCTGGTCCCAGTGGTAAGTCCTCATTCTAATTCCTCTAGACAGTGCTCCTACTCTCGTCCTGTCGGTAATTCCTCATTCTAAGTCTTCCGAGCAGTGCTGCTAGCTGCTGCTCTGGTCCAGTCGGTAATTCCTCGTTCTAAGTCCTCAAGTCAGAGCTGCTTCTCTGGTCCTGTCCGTAATTCCCACATTTCAAGTCCTCTAGGCAGTGCTTCAGCTGTAATCCGTACGAAGTGGCAGTGGGGTATGAGCTGCACACGGTTATGTTATTCAAGTAAGTACAAAATTCTCTTCTTTCCTCAATGAGAGTGCTCCAAGGGTATCGTACAACGACCACCCCGCGATGTCAAGAGGTGTGGAGAAAAATCCACACACATATAGCACATAAGAGAGTCAATATCCTGAGCAACAATCAGCTGATGTATTTGTTTGTTCTAGCCCTGATGAAGTATTTGGTTATACCCATGAGACGAAACACGTGTTGTCTTAATCTGTGGCTATCTGTTGTTGATGAAGACTGAAGCTTAGACTGATACAAACAAGATACGGAATAAAGCATAAAGAAGAACAATTGGGAAGACTACTGCGTAGATTAATCTTTTGCTTGAACTATCTGATTGTTGCTCAGGATATTGACTCTCTTAAGTGCTTCAGCTGTGTCTCTGTTCCCAGTGGTAATTCCTCATTCTTAGTCCTTTAGGCAGTGCTGCTGGCTGCTTTTCTGGTCCCAATGGTAATTCCTCATTCTAAATCCTCTATACAGTGCTGTAACTGCTTCTCTGGTCCCGGGGGTAATTCCTCATTCTAAGTCCTCTATACAGTGCTGCAGCTCCTTCTCTGGTCTCAGTGGTAATTCCTCATTCTTAGTCATCTAGGCAGTGCTGCTAGCTGCTTTTCTGGTCCTGTCAGTAACTACCCCATTATAAGTCCTCCAGGCAGTGCTGCAGCTGCGTCTCTGGTCACAGTGGTAATTCTGCATTCTAAGTCCTCCAGACAGTCCTGCTAGCTGCTTCTCTGGTCCAATCGGTCGTTCCTCATTCTTAGTCCTCTACACATGCTGCTAGTTGCTTCTCTGGTCCCGTCAATAACTCCCCCATTGTAAATCATCTAGGCAGTGCTGCAGCTGTGTCTCTGTTCCCAGTGTTAATTCCTCATTCTTAGTCCCCTAGACAGTGTTGCAGCTGCTTTTCTGGTCCTGTCGGTAAGTCCTTTATTCTAAGTCCTCTAGGCAATACTGCAGCTGTGTCTCTGTTACCAGTGGTAATTTCCCATTCTTAGTCCTCTAGGCAGTCCTGCAGCTACGTCTCTGTTCATACATCCACTACACTCCAAATCAAAACACATAGGTAAAAGACATTGTCATTTACATCTCCAATAGATCTAACTGTCAAAAATGCGAGACCTATTGCATTGCAAATGCTGGTTAAACTAATCATTTGAAACCCAGTGGGACCGAGTCAGCAAAAAAAGGGAATCATATTCTAGCCAGATATAATTGTCAAGCTTTTGATCTGATATAAAGTCGTCAAGATCGATACAATGTTTAGTATTCAGTGCATCGTTAAGAGAACATAGATTAGAGGTGGGTAGCACACAGTATTGAAAGGCTAATCATAATGATCACGTAGCAGGCAATGTGTAAAAATATTACAAGACTCACAAAAAGGATGAATGGTCTGACTGAACACTAACAGTGGAAGATGCATTTCCATATGTTTTTATTTTGTATGACCATCATTTTAGGTGCTGCCAAAAGTTTTGGAGTTAATGAAAATGCTGTAAAGTGGTTTGCCGAGAACCACACAATGGGTCATATTTACCAATAACTTGCGCAGCAAGCCACATTGCTGCGCTGCATGATTGGGAAAGGGCAAGAATGCGCTGTACTTAAAATTATACGGAACATTCCTGTAAATTCCTATCGCTGGCGCACAATGTGCTGCCTAGCGCCAACGCAGGGAACCTTGCATTGTAAACACACAAAGAACCCACGGGTCCGAAGTCTCTGTCAAGTAAGGATGTGGACAGTAGGAACCATACAATCTAAAGAGATACGGGGGATATCCCTTTTAAAGGACGGTTCCCCTCACACACCAAAGGTGTCATGCTTCATCATAGGGGTGCCTCCTCGCGTCAACACCTAGTCTTGGCGCGGGCTACAACCCCCTCTCTACGAGGGGGGAGCTCAGGGATGTTTTCAGTGTTAGCACATGGGTTGTCCTAAAAACCCTATGTGAGCGTGGCGTGTGAAAAAGTAAGGTGCAGTGCTGAGTGTGTGAGTGAGTTAAAACTGCCTACAGAGTTAGCAACAGACTTTATTGAGCTGCCCTATGACAGGATTAAAAACAATATGCTGTATAATGAGCCTATCAATATTAGAGACGGCTACATTAATTGGATCGACATGTTTCAGCCTTTGTGACCTATTGGAGTGTCATGGCCTTCATCAGGATCTTATAAAACAGCTACTGCCAATAGTGATTAAGTGCAAAATTGTCAACAAAAAATGAAAGAAACAACGGTGTGTTTATACTGAACCGGATAATTTCATGTTCAGTCAGGTCCACCGATTGAGCCTGTAGTGGAAACAAACAAAGACAGTGCATATGCATAACTGAGCCACATGAATACTGACATTCAATCGCCAAAACCATTTTAGGCAAGGCTAAATCACTACTGTTTTCTTTAAGTGACCAAGCTGAGTCGTCTGTTGAGGCAGGCAAGCTCCTCACCCACGCACACAAAGCACTCCACAACTCCGGACCAGCCTACCTCAACAGACGACTCAGCTTCTACACCCCCACCCGCCAGCTCCGCTCGACCAGCCTCGCCCTCGCCACAGTCCCCCGCATCCGGAAAACGACCACCGGCGGCAGATCCTTCTCCCACCTCGCCGCCAAGACCTGGAACACCCTCCCCACCAACCTCCGACAGACCCAAGACCTACTGGCCTTCAGAAGACTCCTCAAGACCTGGCTCTTCGATCAGTAGCAGCACCACCCCCCTCTTCCCACAGCGCCTTGAGACCCTCGCGGGTATGTAGTGCGCTTTATAAGTGACATGATTGATTGATTGAAGTACGTGGCACTTACCTATTTAGGTTGGGAAAGTTACCACTTCTGTCCGGTGCTAATTAGCAATGGGTACAGACGCCAACCGGAGAAAAAGAGAGGTGGTGGCGTGAAATCAAGGGAAAAGGCAGAAAGAGAGAAGCAAAAGGAGCTGGGCATCTACCAGTTCTGTCAAAAGGAGGGGTATGTTGATGGAGACCAGTGTAGTAGTGAGCACTGGTACTCGTGAAAAACCGTGCGTGTAACCTTAGTGCTGAAGCATTAGGTTTATGTTATTCCCATTATGATCACTGGAGGATAAAAGACAGAGTCTCCAGCATTAACCCCAGCTAGTATGAGCAAGTCTAGACTGTCGGAGGACCAGAATGGGACCAAGGAACACCCCAGTGGCAATGTGGGACTGGGTAAAGAGTCAAACAAAGCAAGGCACCGGGCCTAATGAGGTCGGGCCAGCAGGATGACCTGTGCAAAAATAGAGCCTGAACAGAAGTGTCATCTGAGGATGACCAAGCCGTAACAGCTACTATATAACTCAAGAGGGGTGCGGGGCCGGAGAGGAGTGTAAGCGAGCCGGGATATACAGATTGTTTGTGGCTGTCTGTGGCTCGTATACACCCTATTGAAATATGTGCCCCGGCACTCTGGGCAATAACATGACGCTCGCCGTCAGGTAATAGAGGCCGGCATAAGATATTAAAAAGGAGCACTTCCGAGAGTGCTCGGCAAAAAGAAGGCAAAGTGAGGGGGGCCGAATATGGCGCATTAGCAAGCAGTGGAACTAAAGGCTTACCGTAATCTAGGCGATAACAAGACCCTCGCCGTCAGGTAAAAGATTTTAAAATCGAGCACTTCCGAGAGTGCTCTGCAGAGAGAGACCGAGTGAGGGCGCCGTATGTGGCGCAACAACAATGGAACTGAAAGCTTACCGCTCGGTTGGAGCGTTGTGTCCAGTGGCGTCTGTCCTGCCGGCAGGATGAAGATAGCGGCCAGGGCGGCCGGTTATATCTCTATAGTCACTTCCGTGAACAGAGGATCACAGGAGCAGTAGTCCGTGTACGGCAATTCATGGGAGTAGTAGTTCTCAATTGTGCAGAGAACGAAAATCACTTCCGTGTACAGAGGATCACGGGAGGTGTAGTCAGTGTGAGAAAACTGATGCGAGTAGTAGTTCTCAGTGATTACGGAGAACAGGATGAAAAATAACGTGCTGGGCGATGGGAATGGACATTCAACCATGCCGGAAATGCTAGAAGTGGAAATAAGAAAACAGGCTGAAGTGCCTGGTGTAAGGAGCAGAGCAAACTATAAACTGCAATGGGAGTTGTAGTTCATAGGGGTAACATGGAACATTTGACGCGCGTAAAGTGATAAAACGCGCTGGACAATGGGAATAAAGTGCAAACCAAGTGCAAAAGTGCCCTGTGGTGGCAGAAGTAAAGCAACTGGCAATGGAAAACCAGCGATGCCGGAGACCGCAAGATCACAACGGTGGAATGCAGGAATGTGATATTCCCCCATTGAAATGTTTGAGTGGGGGCAAATAGGGCGAGGCAGTGAAAGGAACCAAATGCAGTAGAAAACCGCAAATATCCGAGGAGGGCATATACACAAAACAAGACACCAGGCAGGTGTTCATGTTAATGCAAGCCAAGGGATATCATCGTTGAGTCCCACTCTGGAGGTCCCCAGCCTAAAAACCCAACGTTGCTCAATACGCAGAAGCTTCAATGAAAGATCAGGTGTTGTGGCAGTGACATTGTGCTTATCAAGTACCGTCCAGGTCAAGGAATCCACCTGGTGCTGCAAATCTAGAAAATGTTTGGTCAGTCGTGTATTCTGCTTGGCACATCTAATGGTGCTCTTATGTTCTTGTATACGTATTTTGCATGTGGTCATCCCCACATACCTGAGGCCGCAAGGGCAAGTAATGAGGTAGATGACCCGTTCGCTGTTACAATTGGTGTGGTGTTTTAGCTCCCAAGGCCTGTTGGTGCCGATGTCGGTGTGTTTAGTAGGGCGTGTTTGAGCATACACCGAACATGAACCACAGGGGAAATGGCCCTGAATAGGTGGTAGTTGCCACAGCGTGTTGGGTGGTTGTCTGGTCTTGGTTAGAGTTCTTGTATGCACTAGGGTATCCCTTAAATTTGAGCTTCTCTTAAAAGCAAACAACGGTTTTTGTAATGTGAGTTGACCTTTATTAAGGCTCTTCCAATTGCACAAGATCGACTTCTTGACCGCTTTGGAGAGAGTGCTGAAGGTATTTACACAACAAAACCAAAGGGGATGATGGACGGAGTGTTGAACATTGCAAGCACTCACCCCCAGTCAACTGATCTGGGTTTAATCCATCATCATTCTTTAGCTCACTCCGCCACCCCAGTTCAGACATGGCCATTTGCAAATCAGTCTGACCCTGTGCCTCATGGAAACAGCCCAGCCCGAACTGCCAAGCCATGTCTTCCCTGGACCGGAAACAAGCATCCTGGGACCGGTTTCTGGCTTACTGCCATCATCAGCCAGGCTATCTTGAATCCAGTGGCAAAGTGAGCAAGGGACCCACGTCTGGGCATACCCTGCCAACCTAGGGCGAACATAGCAAAACCAAAGGGGATGATGGACGGAGTGTTGAACATTGCAAGCACTCACCCCCAATCAACTGATCTGGGTTTAATCCATCATCATTCTTTAGCTCACTCCGCCACCCCAGTTCAGACACGGCCATTTGCAAATCAGTCTGACCCTGTGCCTCATGGAAACAGTCCAGCCCGAACTGCCAAGCCATGTCTTCCCTGTACCGGAAACAAGCATCCTGGGACCGGTTTCTGGCTTACAGCCGCCATCAGCCAGGCTATCTTGAATCCAGTGGCAAAGTGAGCAAGGGACCCACGTCTGGGCATACCCTGCCAACTTAGGGCGAACATAGCAAAACCAAAGGGGATGATGGACGGAGTGTTGAACATTGCAAGCACTCACCCCCAGTCAACTGATCTGGGTTTAATCCATCATCATTCTTTAGCTCACTCCGCCACCCCAGTTCAGACATGGCCATTTGCAAATCAGTCTGACCCTGTGCCTCATGGAAACAGTCCAGCCCGAACTGCCAAGCCATGTCTTCCCTGGACCACCGTTCTGAAACATGGTTTGGGTTTTGTTCCCACAAATTATGGTGACCCCTTCAAATTACAACAGGAGATCCATCAATTCTTTCGAAAAGTGAGGCTTCACTTTTTCTTTGCTGACAAGACCCCCACGGACAACAATCAGGCAATAACTAACACCAACCTTTGTCCCAAATCTACTTTCAATCCACCGACCGGGTTGGTACCAGCGGAAGTTGTCACTTTTGAAAAGGCCGTCCTGAAAGATCTGGATCTGATTACATCAAGTCCCTCCCGGACCTATCAGAACATCCCTAAATGGGAGCAGCGAGCTCTACGCCTTTTGAAGATGGACAACACCATTACAATAAAGCCTGCTGACAAGGGGGGTGCCACTGTCTTAACCCCTTCGCTGCTTCTGTCGGCCAACGGCCGTCGCGAGCACTACCTCCGTAGTGCTGCGCACGTCCGTTGGCCGACGCGGCCCCGCCCACTTAATTAAACCGCCGCACCGCCCACTTAATTAAACCGCCGCACCGCGGAATTCGCGCCACGGTTAAGCGGTTAATGGATACAACGTCCTACAGATCAGAATGTTTGCACCAGCTGGGCGTGCAGACTTCGTTCCGCATGCTGCACCAAGACCCCACGGAAAGGATTGCAGAAACGATATCCTCCATGACCAAGGAGGCAATGGACAATGGATGGATCACGCACAAGGAGGCTGAGTTCCTTTGTACTAAAGAAGCGGTGACTCCTTATTTCTATATTTGACCTAAAATTCATAAACCCCAGAGACCACCTCCTGGTAGACCCATCATTTCCGGCATTTGTTCCGTGTTGGAGCCGTTGTCCCAGTTCGTTGACTTTTTTCTACGCCCACTAGTTCGAACCATGCCTACATTTCTACCGGACACAAAAGATGTTCTCAGACTTTTCAGAGAGATTTCATTCGATCCCGACACCGACTATCTAGTGTCTTTTGATGTGGAATCACTTTATACCTGTATTCCTCAGGACCAGACTCTGGCTACTATTGAACATCTTTTGACTCTCCATGCCCCGGACACCATTACACCTATACCATTCATTATGAAGTGTGCCACCATGGCCATGAAAGAGAACTTTTTCTTGTTCGAAACACAAATGTATCTCCAGGTGTCCGGGACTTCCACGGGGAGTACCTTTGCGCCGAGTCTGGCGAATCTGTTCATGCATGTTTTTGAGCAGGATACGGTACTCTCTTCCAACAACCCCTTTTTGGCCCACATCCATGTGTGGAAGAGGTACATCGATATTTTAGTGGTCTGGGGAGGTGACGAAACGACCATCAATACCTTTCACACCTGGCTCAATACTCGCAGTGAATACCTCAAGCTCACATGTGAATATAGCAAAAACAAACTTGCTTTTCTGGACCTCTCAATCTCCTCATCAGGGGGCCATTTGGAGACTGAGCTCTATACAAAACTGATGGCCCGGAATGCACTGCTTCACTATGAGAGCTATCATCCAAAATCACTCCGGGATAACCTCCCGTTTGGTCAATTTTTGAGTCTGCGGCGCAATTGTTCCAACATTGACAAATACAAAGAATATATTTGCGGTTTTCTACTGCATTTGGTTCCTTTCACTGCCACGCCCTATTTGCCCCCACTCTAACATTTCAATGGGGGAAGATCACATTCCTGTATTCCACCATTGTGATCTTGCGGTCTCCGGCATCGCCGGTTTTCCATTGCCAGTTGCTTTACTTCTGCCACCGCAGGGCACTTTTGCCTGGATTGTTTTACCTTCATGACGGCTATTCTGCATGGTTTGCACTTTATTCCCATTGTCCAGCGCGTTTTATCACTTTACACGCATCAAATGTTCCATGTTACCCCTATGAACTACAACTCCCATTGCAGTTTATAGTTTGCTCTGCTCCTTACACCAGGCACTTCAGCCTGTTTTCTTATTTCCACTTCTAGCATTTCCGGCATGGTTGAATGTCCATTCCCATCGCCCAGCACGTTATTTTTCATCCTTTTTTCATCCTGTTCTCCGTAATCACTGAGAACTACTACTCCCATCAGTTTTCTCACACTGACTACAGCTCCCGTGATCCTCTGTACACGGAAGTGATTTTCGTTCTCTGCACAATTGAGAACTACTACTCCCATGAATTGCCGTACACGGACTACTGCTCCCGTGATCCTCTGTTCACG
This sequence comes from Calotriton arnoldi, assembly GCA_963921515.1. Lineage (NCBI taxonomy): Eukaryota > Metazoa > Chordata > Amphibia > Caudata > Salamandridae > Calotriton > Calotriton arnoldi. The sequence continues at coordinate 3,635,704 of CAWUFW010000301.1, read as the reverse complement.
GAAGTGACTATAGAGATATAACCGGCCGCCCTGGCCGCTATCTTCATCCTGCCGGCAGGACAGACGCCACTGGACACAACGCTCCAACCGAGCGGTAAGCTTTCAGTTCCATTGTTATTGCGCCACATACGGCGCCCCTCACTCTGTCTCCTCTCTGCAGAGCACTCTCGGAAGTGCTCGATTTTAAAATCTTTTTACCTGACGGCGAGGGTCTTGTTATCGCCTAGATTACGGTAAGCCTTTAGTTCCACTGCTTGCTAATGCACCATATACGGCGCCCCTCACTTTGCCTTCTTTTTGCCGAGCACTCTCGGAAGTGCTCCTTTTTAATATCTTATGCCGGCCTCTATTACCTGACGGCGAGCGTAATGTTATCGCCCAGAGTGCCGGGGCACATATTTCAATAGGGTGTATACGAGCCACAGACAGCCACAAACAATCTGTATATCCCGGCTCGCTTACACTCCTCTCCGGCCCCGCACCCCTCTTGAGTTATATAGTAGCTGTTACGGCTTGGTCATCCTCAGATGACACTTCTGTTCAGCCTCTATTTTTGTACAGGTCATCCTGCCGGCCCGACCTCATTAGGCCTGGTGCCTTGCTTTGTTTGACTCTTTACCCAGTCCCACATTGCCACTGAGGTGTTCCTTGGTCCCATTCTGGTCCTCCGACAGTCTAGACTTGCTCATACTAGCTGGGGTTAATGCTGGAGACTCTGTCTTTTATCCTCCAGTGATCATAATGGGAATAACATAAACCTAATGCTTCAGCACTAAGGTTACACGCACGGTTTTTCACGAGTACCAGTGCTCACTACTACACTGGTCTCCATCAACATACCCCTCCTTTTGACAGAACTGTAGATGCCCAGCTCCTTTTGCTTCTCTCTTTCTGCCTTTTCCCTTGATTTCACGCCACCACCTCTCTTTTTCTCAGGTTGGCGTCTGTACCCATTGCTAATTAGCACCGGACAGAAGTGGTAACTTTCCCAACCTAAATAGGTAAGTGCCACGTACTTGGTCACTTAAAGAAAACAGTAGTGATTTAGCCTTGCCTAAAATGGTTTTGGCGATTGAATGTCAGTATTCATGTGGCTCAGTTATGCATATGCACTGTCTTTGTTTGTTTCCACTACAGGCTCAATCGGTGGACCTGACTGAACATGAAAGTATCCGGTTCAGTATAAACACACCGTTGTTTCTTTCATTTTTTGTTGACAATTTTGCACTTAATCACTTTGACAGTAGCTGTTTTATAAGATCCTGATGAAGGCCATAACACTCCAATAGGTCACAAAGGCTGAAACTTGTCGATCCAATTAATGTAGCCGTCTCTAATATTGATAGGCTCATTATACAGCATATTGTTTTTAATTCTGTCATAGGGTAGCTCAATAAAGTCTGTTGCTAACTCTGTAGGCAGTTTTAACTCACTCACACACTCAGCACTGCACCTTACTTTTCACACGCCACGCTCACTTAGGGTTTTTAGGACAACCCATGTGCTAACACTGAAAACATCCCTGAGCTCCCCCCTCGTAGAGAGGGGGTTGTAGCCCGCGCCAAGACTAGGTCTTGACGCGAGGAGGCACCCCTATGATGAAGCATGACACCTTTGGTGTGCGAGTGGAACCGTCCTTTAAAAGGGATATCCCCCGTATCTCTTTAGATTGTATGGTTCCTACTGTCCACATCCTTACTTGACTGAGACTTCGGACCCGTGGGTTCTTTGTGTGTTCATGATTACGAGTGGGGAGTGTACCCACGCTGGTCCTTAAACCTCCTCTTGGCCCCCTTCTCTTGTGTGTGATAGTGTTCGAGCAGCGGCTCAGCTGCGGGCCTTTTCTCCTGTTCTTCTCCTTTTCCTTTTCCCCCGATTTTTCGGTGAGCTACCATCATAACATTTCTTTGTCACTGTGGCAGAACGTACTGGTTTAACCTTTGATGATGCATTGGTACTGGACATTTTGACAACGCCCAGCATATTAGATACCCCACTAACCCAAACGATTACGACATCAGACGACTGGAGCAAATTACAGAACTTGAAACGACTGCATATTAGAACAATTATACATAGTTCCATTATGACTGAATATTTGAGGGGCAACTGTGCTCCAACTGGCTTAATAGTATCCAATGCGCCTAGACTCTTTCTAGACAACAAGATTTTCCTCAAAGACTGGTCCCTCATTGCATGGCGATGCACGAGGGACTGGCTCATACTTATCATCAATATTTATTTTATTTATTTAAGCAATTTGTAGAGCGCGCAAATACCCTTGGGTGTCTCGGCCGCCAAGAAGGTGGCCGAACCCATGTGCTAACACTGAAAACATCCCTGAGCTCCCCCCTCGTAGAGAGGGGGTTGTAGCCCGCGCCCAGACTAGGTCTTGACGCGAGGAGGCACCCCTATGATGAAGCATGACACCTTTGGTGTGTGAGGGGAACCGTCCTTTAAAAGGGATATCCCCCGTATCTCTTTAGATTGTATGGTTCCTACTGTCCACATCCTTACTTGACTGAGACTTCGGACCCATGGGTTCTTTGTGTGTTCATGATTATGAGTGGGGAGTGTACCCACGCTGGTCCTTAAACCTCTTCTTGGCCCCCTTCTCTTGTGTGTGATAACCTTGCATTGTAAGCAGGATTGTTTTTGTGCAGTAAGGGACACCTTCCTGCACAAATACAATCCAGAGAGTCATTTTCCTCATTCTAGGTGTGCTGCAGAATGCAAGGAGCAATAAAGATATTTCCCCTTGTTACGCATCACCTGGGGAGGCAAAGCATTTTGATGCATTCCTAGTTCTACCATTGCTAAACTAGACAATAGGGTCATAAATGGTGGACCAGAACATGCAGGTGGGACAGACTATCAAGTTACAGAAGTCCCCAGCTCTGAGACATAGATGCACTTTTTTGAGTTTACATTTATTTGACACTGCAGTTTCAGTAGAAAGAGTACATCACACATTTCGGCAAGAGGCTGTTTTTTCTATCCTTCACAAATGTACCATAGAGAGGTAGCAAGTCTACTGGTCTCATTTATGCCCGTCTTTATGTTAGGGACTAGTGACAGAGTCAGACGTTTGGTTTGGGCGGAGTCAAGCTTGCCTTGGCTACTAATAGAACAGACGAATCGAAATGGGAAGTTTGTAGGCACGTAGGTGGAATTTGCATAAACGGATACAGCTATCCTGGATTTAGACCGATGAGGAAAGGATTTTGGAAGACAAATGCGTGAGTGTGGAGGAAATACAATTACTGGAAATTAGGTAGGTCTGGCTAAATGGGCTGAATGTAATTTACGGTGACACAATTCACGTAATCTCGGGAAATCGTGCTTGTTACCTGAAAAGCCCAAACTAATGCAATTGTGCCACTGATATGTAATCACGTTGTCGTTCGTGGCAAAATTGTAGAGCCTGAATGTGAGGAGCTGTTATTCATGGCACTTGCATTTTTTGCGCTATTATTTTTAATTTGAAATGCGATATGAAGTTAAAAATTAACACAAAGGCACATTTCATGTTAAAATATAACGCTAAATGACAGATTACCATTTCACTAAATTATGCATAATTTTGAATAATTTTCCCAAAATTCCACATAATTATATGAAAGCAAATTACACAAATTTTGCACACTCCTAAAATTAGGTAGTGAGTTTGCATGAAGGGACTTAAAGCAGGAGTCAAAATCAAAAGTTTGCTACATTTGATGAGCAGTGTTCCTGGCCTGGATGGGTGTAGATGAGCTTGCCATTGGTACACTGCTGGTACGCCAGCTGCGGGCATCTGCTCTGTGGACATATACAATCACCAACCATGACCAGGTTAAGAGCCAATGATAGGAGACTGCTACTGGGCTCTACAAACGTAGAGTCCAAGCAACCAATAGACAATAAGCCTGGATTTTACCTATTACAAAGGAACACATTCAAGTAACTTCTGGCTAAAATAGTGGCTGATAATTCCCTTGCTGAGGCAAATTTCCTCTGCATGGCTTTGTAAAGCTTTGCCACTCTATCCTTGTCATTATTTTTAGGTCTCGCCTAGGTAGCGCTTGCGCTGTCTCTTTGAGACATGCTGAATCTAGGATATGGGCTTGAAAAAACACCCATCTTTTGCATTGGTTCCTGTTGTTGTCCTTTAGAAATGCTGGCTTTTCATTGGTGAATACACTTAGTAATCCCTCCTTTTGGAATTTTGTATCCTCCCATGAGGACTGCCCCTCTTACATGTGTTCTTACTGTTCAGGTTATTTAAACTTAGAGAGAACTCTTTTTTAGTTGCCCTGCCTCTTTGCTCATTAACTGTTCTGTTTACTTGTGCAATGAAACTTCTGTTGCATCATTTGATTGCCATTGCTTTATCTCCCGTGCCTCCTCCTCACCCCTCCCCACAACACTGCTTTGGTTATTTTATATCCCTTAATCTCCTAGTGCTCGCAGGCCCCCACCATCTCTCCGAGCCCACTGCTGTTTTGCTCGTTTTTTTGTTACTTTACAAACATTTTTGCTCGGTTTCTTGTTACTTTACAAACACTGTTATTTATATAGCGCACCTAGCCATGGGTTCCGGGAAATTAAACAATCAGCCCATTATCACAGGATGTTGAGTCTGACAGCAGACTCGAACCAGGATCCCCAGCTCACCAGCTCTCACCGCTGTGCCATATCCTTTGCCAAGTAATGTTGCAGGGTGCAGTACCATATGTGGCCAAAAGAGGCCCCAAGGGACACCTAGTGACAGCCTGTGGTAACGCAACCTTACAACACTGCTTGTTTTAACGTGGAGTCAGATCTGCCATTTTCACTCCCAGTGCTACGGCACTATTGCAAGTTTACTACATCAAATAAAAAAAAAACGGAGTTCTTTATTTTGTTAAGGTGGGGAGCGCATATCTATTGCACAGGCAAAAAATATTGGCATTTATAATGCCAATAGCTCCAAATCCAACACGTGAGACCTATTGCATTTCCAATGCTTATTTAATATGAATCTCTGCATTCTTCCCTATTGAGACAATCATATAAGCCTAATGAGGGTTCTCCCAGTTTGCTGAATAAGACATATCAGAGCTGAGCTCTGATATTGAGGGGGTACTCAAAATGAACTACTCTACAGGAGGGTGTCTATTATCCCCTTTTGCCAGGATATATATGGATTGACAATAAGAGTACATAACTGTTAGTCAGGGGTAAAGATCCAATGATAAGAATCTTTTTTTAGGGTTCATGGCAATCTTCACTGCTGTTTGAGCTCCGCTACCCTAGTAGAACAGACTCAAGACAGCAAATTTACCAATGAGGATGAACTGACAACTCCAACAATAGAAGAAACCATGGGCGCCGTTTCCAATCGGGCTCTACCACAAGCATCAAAGCCTTGTACTTCCTGATTTTCTGTAACACCCTCTGAATGATTGGATGGGAGAAAACGCATACAACAGGACTTTGGGCCACTGGAAAGACATGGCATCCACTCTCCATGCTTCCCGGCAAGGCCAAATTGTGGAGAAACAAGGGAGAAGAGCATTCTCTCTCAAAGCAAACAAATCTATCTTCGGAGATCCACATTTTTTATCCAATTGCTGGAATACATTCTGAGTGAAGGACAAAGAGATCATTGGAGGACAAACCGTGCTCAAATGTTCTGCTGCCGAATTCTCTCTTCCTGGAAGATAAACAGCTTTTATCGATGATAGATTTTACTATTCCCATGTACAAATCTCCTGCATCTACACTCTCAGCATTTGCAACCAACAATTTCCCTCATGGTTCAATGTAACTCATTATCTTGAGTAGGTGTCAAATGAGATTTTTTTTGTTTCGAAAAACTCTATTATGTTGAACTTGATCGTATACCTCTTCACTTGAGGTAGAGCCTTAAAAAAAACAGAACAATAACAAATGAGCCAGTCTTCCAGAGAAGGAAATAGCTAAATTATCATATTATGAATAACTTCCACTAAAGGCGGCAACACTTATGTGACAACTCCCAAAAGGAAGTAACTGGAAATACTGGCCCTCTACACAAAGACAAAGAAACCTTTGTGACACTGGATAGATTGGCACATGTAGATATGCATTTAATAGATTTAATTAAGCCATTACCTTGACAAACGTTAAAGTCTTTTGTAACGTCATCTTCTTGAATCTTACATGCCAGATGCACAAGTTCACAATCTTCAGACTGTACTCCCCTGAAGACATTTTGCCCCAAAAAATATGGATTAGACTCCTCTCCCCTTTTGACGAACCGGTACTGGTACAATGGCCTTTTTCAAAACCAGTTTCTGTACTGCTTCTAGTAAAGCTTCCCTTTTTACTAAGGGTTTGCCAGGAGTAAAATCATGAAAAAGTAATCTTGTGGAGATGTCTAAAATACTACCTGATCACCCTCTTGGATTGTTTGTTCCACTGATCTGAAATCGATTTCGCCCATTCCTCCGTATAGAACTTAAGTTTATCTCCCATGGGTGCTTAATTTCTTCCAAAGCATAGTCATGATTTTGTTGAAGGCTGGTTTGCTCCTTCACTCTGCTGGGACTGGGTCTTTTTCTGAATGAGGGACTCCCCAGCTGTGTCCCTTCATCGAAAGAGATGCTTTGCTGCTTTAGGCTAAAACACTGGACCAAAAGCTCCCTTATTTCCAAAGAATCTTCCCCTCGATGGTCTTGAAGGTGCCATCAGTTTTCTACCCTCAACTGATTTCTTCACCATATCCTCTAGCAGACGTCTGAAAAACGTTGCCCGTGATAAGAATCTTCATCCGTAGACCCTTTTGGGCCACTTCCACCTTCCAGGATCTGAGCCAGATCTGTCATCTAGCCACTATAGAATATCCTGCAGAGGCCGCTAAGGCGCTCAAAGAAAGGTATGCACAGTAGGAAAGTCAGGGCTATGTTAAGGTACCATTGAGGCATATTGAAATATGTCATGGGAACATACATGTAAGTACTTTTAGAAAATGTATCACAGCCGGTGACTTGAATAATGCAGATAGGTCAGGCAAACAAAGAAAGGCCAAAAAGCTAATAAAGAACCTTTAACAGTGCTAACTGCAAAGCTTTATGTGGCCAGAGATAGCACAACCAACAAAACATCAAACAATTTGGCCAGCAGAGGTGTCCACTTGGCATTCTCCACATCATGCCACAAACGTTGCTCACTAACCACAATAAACAGATTTGGTAGATGGGCACCTATGTGCAAGGATAACATCTACTACTTTAGCATGCAACTCAATACTGTTCAGTTGTTGCTGCTCAATATGCCTGGAAGGGGGTGCAGGTTGTGGCGATTTGGGTGCAAGACCCTGCCTTGTTTCTGAGACAGGAGGTCCATCAGAAAAGGTAGGTAGATCAGAGAGTAAATGCTAAAGCTCAACAGATCCGGATACCACACTCTCTTTGCTCAAAAGTTGGCTATCAAGATGATCTAAACCCAGTCCTTCCTGATTTTTTTCAGACCTCTTGGCAAGACGAGTAGCAGAAGGAAGGCATAACGTGCTTCTCAGCAGCCTGCTCCACCTCCCCATACCGACTTGACCGGCCTGCAGCCTCTAGATCCACGAGACGCAGAAGCTTACACTCGGGCCCCTAGAGCCGTCTGTGCCACGGCCCATACGCCAGCTGATCCTGACAAGTATGGTATCTCTGGTCCAGGTTTCCCTACCACTCGGGTCCAACCATTCTTGGTCTGATCGCCCGGCATCCACATGGCCCTTGGCTACAGCTTTTTTTCCTTGAACCACACTCAGGGATCCTCGGCGGTTCCCTCCACTCCCTTCGTCTTTCATTCGTTGTGAAGAGGCCTTTAGTTTCAAGGATGAAACACATCAGCATTGTTCTGGGTTTGATACTGGGAAGGGGAGGCGGGAAGCAACTGAGACTATGAGACACTTAAGGGTAAGATTTGTTCCTCCTACACTGGCCCAGCTCTCGGGCAGAACAAACAGCGAGGGGAGACATGACCCCATGGGTCATGGGTTGATAAGACAGAGACTTTCCTGGTCAATGGTGGGTCAAAAGGCGGCCGGGTTCACAAGGAAGACAAGGTGGGTCGGCCAACCCCCTAAGATTGTTTAGTTTAAGTTGAGGGCGACAGGCGCTCTGCAACTTGGGGTGGTGGGCAGTTCTAGTCCCACAGTGCAGGGTAGCAGGGAGAGGGGAGTTGAGGGAAAAGTTCAATGTTGTATAGTTATAGTAGTTGACACAGGGAACACAGTGAGTCAGGTGCGAACCTACGCCACGGGCAGAGGACACGCGTATTTATCAAGCAGGGAGACCCAGACCCTCCAAATAGCAGGGCTTAGACCATCCCATGATGGGGACACACAACCAGTCTACTCTTAAGATCATGTCCTGGAACGTCAACGGGCTGGGGTCCAGGATCAAGCGCACACTGGTGCTGCAATACATAAAAAGGCAAAAGCCTGACCTAGTCGGTCTCCAAGAAACCCATCTGAAGTTACAATCCTGTAGGGCCTAAGATAGGTGGGGATACACTCTGGTGGCACACGTGGGCTACTCTTCAGGATCGCGGGCGCAGGAATCCTCTCCAGGTCCGTAACAGCATACATCCCAGGAAAGACCTGGAGAGACCCTTTGGGCAGATTCGTACTCTAGATGGGTAAATGGGAGGGACAGACCTTGAACTTGGGCTCAATATACGCCCCACAGGGCTACAGGGAGATACCCTCTCCTCCCTGGGTGCGGCACTCCTTGAATTACCTGTAGGCGTCTTGAGACTGGGTGGGACATGAACGACGTCATGTCCACGGGGACGGACAGATGGCTGCAAAAAGAGAGACTAGAAAAGAAACCCCCCTCAAGTCCTCCGTGGAGGCAGTGGGCTGGGCAGACCTATGGAGATCCCATAACTCAACGAAACGTCAATGCACACACCTATTGCCGCGGCACGGTAGCCTATCGAGAGTGGATTACGTCTCAGGGACGGAATAGGTCACTTTCGTAACACCCAGCACCTGGCGCAGGGCATATCTGATCATTCCCCAGTGGCCACTCAGTTCCTGGGTCAGGGGATGGACAATGTCCTTTCGCCTCGACTGGCAGTGTGGCATCTGAGGGACAGGAAGCTGAAGAATCAACTTGTGGAGGGCACGGTACGCTACTTTGAACACAAGAGGGGTTGGTGACATCACGCTGGACCCTCTGGGAGGCATATAAAGTGGTGATACGGGGAGAGTTTCAGGCTTTGATCGGGGTGAAGACGAAGGAAAACAGGCTGCGATACCAAACACTAAAGGGGATAATTAAAGACCTGGAGACAGAAATACTAAAGGGAGGTGACCAGGTTAGGGACCTAACACACCATCTGCGCCTTCGGCAACAAGAGTTGAGAGATATAGCAGAAAATGAAGCTAGAGCTCATGCCCTGGCGGTCCAAAGAAGGCTGTACAAGGTGGGAGACAAAGCCACTAAGTTAATTGCCTGGCTAGACAAAAGAGATTGAGGCAGAAGCTGGGTGTCGGAACTCCACAAAGTGGAAGGGGGAGTGCACACAGGAAGTAGGGCTATAGCAGAGTCATTTGCAATACACTACGAACATACATACGCATCGAAATCCAACAAGTCCGGGGTGGACTGCACAGAACTCCTAGAAACAATGACACTTAGTGTCCTGTCAAGGGAGGACAGGGAGACCCTGGACGGTGACTTGACGGTGGAAGAAATAGAGGGGGCACTTAGAGCTCTGCAGTGGGTGAAAGCCCCGGGGCCAAACGGTCTGCCACTCGAGCTATTCAAAAATGTAGCCCATAAGATAGCTCCCCCCCACCTTCATAACATGTTCCTAGCCACTAGAGAAGCAGGAGTCCTCCCAGAAGATCACAGGACTTCCACAATAGTGGTAATCCCTAAAAAAGGTAAACTGACGACAGACTGTAGCTCATATCGCCCCATTTCACTGCTCAACATGGAACCTAAAGTACTGGCTAAGGTCCTTGGGAGCAGACTATCTGGAGTCATTCCGTCAGTGATCCACCCCGATCAATCCGGCTTTATGCCGAGGTGGAGCACCCACTTGAACCTGCGATGCCTATACTGGGTCCTGCACCTCACAGCAAAGCAGGGTATGGAGGACACAGCTGTCCTCTCTCTAGATGCAAGAATGGCATTCGACAGTGTCAAATGGAATTACATATTCGCGGTCTTGAACCGATTGGGATTTGGTCCCAACTTTTGCTCTTGGGTTTATCTGCTGTATAACGAACCCTAGCCAGAGTATGGGTAAAAGGCTCCAGCTCCCGAGTATTCAAGTTGGGCAGGGGCACAAGACAAGGATTCCCTCTGTCGCCTATGATCTTTGCTCTAGTGCTGGAGCCCCTGGCGGCCTGGGTCCGTGGAGACCCAGTGATTCACGGAATTAGGGGAGGATTGGGAGGAAAAAATATCATTATACGCCAACGACATCCTGCTCTATGTGACAAGGCCACGCTTCTCAATACCGAGAATCCTCCATATCTTCGACCTCTTCGGGAGCTACGCAGGATATCAAATTAACTGGGATAAGTCCCTGATTTTCCTGCTCTCGACGGGGGAGCTTTCCCTGCCTCACAGATGCCCATCGCTGGTGGAAAGTGAGGGATTTAAATACTTAGGGATCCATGTAACTAGAAGTGAGAAAGACTTTTTGGAATGCAGCTTGCTCCCCCACTGGCACACACTACCCCTATCGCTAATGGGAAAGGCCGCGCTCTTCAAAATAATGACCCTCCCGTGCATGCTCTCCATACTCCAAAATACCCCGTACAGAGTTCCTGACACTAATTTTCGTAAAATCAACAATACACTGAGATCATTCCTATGGGACAGAGGCACGGCACGAATCTCCCTGTGAAATTGCAGCGTGGAGTCTTTGACGGAGGTATAGCGATTCCGGACCTGCGAGCTTACTATTGGGCAACTCAGTTAGTTGTGGTGAATGACTGGGTGTTTGGAGGGAGAGTCGATCCAGAATACAGAATAGATCATCCGGCCATGGGTAGAGGGGGCTATCCTGCACTTCTCTACGGGAGAGTAAAGAAAGGATCGCTCCCAGTCCATACCCAGACAGTATTGCAAGCCTGGGAGGCATCTAACCAACACTTGGGGTGGAAAGATAAGCTAACGGCAGAAACCCCACTGTGGGATAGTGGCAGTTTGGGAGAAGTGAAGAAACTCTGTAATCACACAAGATGGCACACAATAAGAATAGACAAGTTGGGCGATGTCTGGAGAGGGGGTACACTGCTGTCATTTAAAGAGCTGCAGTCTGAGTACGACTTGGGCCAGGGGGAGGTGTTTCGCTACATGCAACTGCAATACGCACTAAAATGCCACATGCCCGAGGGGGAACAACTTCCGGATTACTCCCCTATGGAAGACCGACTACTTCTTGATCCTATGCCCACCAAGGTGGTTTCGTTAATCTACAAAAAGATAATGAACAATTCCCCAGATGTCCTTACTCAGCTGAGAGAGACCTGGGCAGTAGACCTGGGCCCCCTGGAGGATGACGAGTGGACCGAGGCTCTGCAATGCCCTAAAGAGATTTCACCTGATACAACTCCGTGTGTTGCACTTGTCGTACCTCTCCAGGTCCAGGTTACACAAAATGGGACGCAGCAAGTCAGCTGAGTGTACTAGGGGTTGTGGCAGCATGGGCACTTTTTACCACACACTCTGGGTCTGTCCAGTAAGTCAGGGCTTCTGGAACGGGGTGGTGTAGGTGATGAAGCAGGTCACAGGACTGTGGATCCCACTAGCGGCCAAGTGGTTGTTGCTGGGCATAGCAGGGGAGGAGAAATGGCCCAAACATATGAACACTTGGCTGAACACAGCAGCAGGGGTGGCAAAGCGCAACCTGGCAAGACTCTGGGGGGCGAACAGACCTCCTGCGGTGAGGGAATGGGAAGAAGACCTAGACTGGTGTCAGCTAGCAGAACGTGAAACTTACCGGACCCAGGGTTGCCCCCGCAAATTTCAAAAGATTTGGGTACTGTGGATGCAGTACAAGGGAGTCAACGTAGAAGTTTGAGAGGGGGGGGAACAGGTGAGGGTCGGGGGCTTCTGGGGCACACAATGAGCCTATCGACACTTTGCTACATAACTTTAGTAGGTTAGGCTCAGGGACAGGGGTCCATTTAACTTAACGTTATCCAGAGAAGTACAGCCCCCATGCATGTGGTCTATAATGTTTTATTTGCTAAACGCTCACTGTTTCCTATTGTTCTCAAATAACTGCTTAATAAAAAGAATTTTAAAATAAAAAATAAAATGTATGTACTCACTGAAAAAACTATGATGTAATAATTTGTTCTCGCATTATACCATTATTTGTTCACCTCTGCAGGAGTAAAGCGTCTCCCTGGGAGCATCCTAGTGGAAACTCCAGTGTGCAATAATCGTCGGGCAAATAACCTGTAATTTGTGGACATATGCTGAGTTTGCCTGCCCTGGTGTTCAGTGAGCCCACTAAATGATTGGCTAGAGAGGGGATCCCCTGTAGGTCTAGCCATTTCCAGAGGCACAGTGCCTCTGGACATAGGGTCCAGGACCCCACACTGCCCTGCTTGTTGCAGTACCACATGGTGGTTGTATTGTCCATCAAGACCCGAACTGGTTTTCCCTTGATGAATGAGAGGAAAGCCTTCAGAACCTATTGAGCAGTGCAGAGCTCCAGAACTTTGCTGTAGAGCTCCACTGGGGACCAAAGGCCCCGTATCTCCACTTCTTCCAAATGGCAGCCCCATGTAAGAGATGATGTATCCATCACTACTGTAAGCACTGGATAAGGGAGGGGGAACAGCCTGATGCAGAGCAGGTTAGCATCCACTTGCCACCACTTAATTTCCTGGGCTGTCTCTTTCATTATGAGGCCAGTTTCTGAAAGCCTCATAAGTGTCTGCACTGGAACCCAGGATTGACATCAGAATATGGGAATCATAAACAGAATGTCCTGGACTCACTACAAGGGCAGGAAAATCTTACCTACTATCACAAGGGGAGAAGTGGAGGCTTCACTCACCGCACTGCATCCCAAAATTCACAACATCCAATGGGAGCGGTGAGGCTCTTCTTGCAGGAGAGGGGTCCTTTACTCTCCTCTATATATCCTAGGTGATCACCTAATCTTAACATTTGGGTGATGTGGCCTCACCATCGTAACATGTCATGCTTCGTCATCGGCCATCTCATCCCAGCCTGGTAAGATGGTACTGTTTGAAGCTGCCTTTTTATGTAGTGGACCAATGAAAGGGCACACCATGCAAAAAGTCCAGACAACCTTACTGGTTTAAAGGGCTTACGTTAATAATCCCATGTGCTCTATTTGTGATAGTGTGGCTTAGCAGCTTAGGCTTATCAGAGGGGAGTGTTAAGCATTTGTTGCACACACAAATTCAATAAATGGAACACACACACTCAAGAAGAAATCCCAGACCAATTTATAAAAACAACACAGATTTTTATTTAATTTTAGACACCAAGATCATCAGAATCTATCTGCCGTGGCACAAGGCAGGGCTGTCCCTTGTCTCCGTTATTATTTGCCCTGGCCATAGAGCCCTTGGCCGCGGCAAGATCCACTGATCCGGGGGTTTGAGTGGTTGCGGGAACGATCTGACAGAATCGCGTTATATGCAGACGATGTGCTGTTCTTTATGACCGATCCTTGGTTCTCTGGGCCCCGAATCCTTCAGATTTTCCGGGTGTTCGGGGAGACCTTGGGCCTGGGAGCCAATCCCCCGAAATCGGTGCTATTTCCTGTATGCAGGGACCAGGGATGCGGAACCTGGGCTATGCAGCTGTCCCACGCGACAGAAGGATTTAAATATTTGGGAGTCTTTCTTTCACCTTGCCCCACGGCATTGTGGACACACAATATTAATCCACTGCTCAAGTATACGTGACGAGACCATAATATGGTCCCACCTATCGCTGTATCTGTATGGGCGATCTTAAATTTTAAAGATGGTCTCCTTGCCTCGGATATTCTATGGGTTGCAAAATGTCCCATATAATATCCCTCGCACATGGTTCGCCCAAGTCAATGTTATCCTGAACAAGTTTTTATGGAGTGGGGGCACCATTCGTGTGGCACTATGAACTTGCACATAGTCGACATACTGCAGGGGGATTGCAGAGGTTGACGTATACGCTTATTATGCAGCATCCCATCTTTTGGTCATTAATGAGTGGTGGTATAGTTCACATAAGGACCCAGCATATGCAGTGGAGCACCTGGCGATGGAGGGCATCCCCCTCCAGAGGCTTCTCTACAGCGAAATGAACCTACACTTCCTACCGCCCGCCAGCAGAATAGTTGTCCAGCCCTGGCGATACATTGTTAGAAACATGGGCTGGTGAGGGCGCCTGACACAGACAACCCCGCTGTGGCAAGGCACATATTTGCGTCCAGTTGCTGAACTTTCTGGTTTTCATACATGGGACCTCCTTGGAATCTCTACCTTAGGAGATATTATGCAGAGCACCACCCTCAAATCGTTTCAGCAACTGCAAAAAGAATTTCAGCTACATTGGATGCAGTTCTATAAGTACCTGCAGTTGAGACATGCTTTGACTCCGCTGCTCCACCAGCTGAACGATCTTCCGGAATTCCACCCCTTGGAGGGCCGCTTACTGATGGGTGACCTGGGGGCACATAAGATACGACAGGTTTACCAGACACTGACCACCCACACTCGAACCACACTACACAAAACTATGGGGGGATGGGAGGCGGACCTGCCAGACATGACGGAAGCTGACTAGACGGAGGCCCTCGCTAGTCCCCGTGGTGCTGCTATCTCCACGCGATACCGCCTCATTCAATTCAAATATCTCCAACGAGCCTACTTCACCCGTTCCCGTCTCTGGGTGTTATCCAGTCCCCTACATGCCTCAGATGTGGGGAAGCAGAGGGAACCTTCTTTCACACAGTCTGGAACTGTGGGGCACTACAGCCGTTCTGGCGTAAAATTTCATCTTGCCTGGGCCGGGTCTTGTCCTGGAGCCTCCGGTACGACCCTCAGCGATGCCTGCTCCACAGCACAGAGGGGATTGGCGGGAACCGCTACAAACAACACTTACTGTTTCTGGGCCTCACACTTGCTAAACTGGACATCGCCCAAGCATGGAAGTGGACCTCCCTGCCAACAGTGGGTGGGTGGAGGACGGCCATGGACAGATGCATGGGGGCTGAGATCGCGGTTTATCAGGCCTGGGGCTGCCCGCAGAAACACAGAAAGATTTGGTCCCGCTGGGCGACGTTCCGGGGCATAGATCTACCTCCCTTGCCACAAACTGACCCTCCATATACTCTGCCCATACATCTATCTGACTGTTAAGATGCCCAAGATGAGTAGCTCTGTCGTCTGTACATACACCTCTAGACATACTGCGTTCAGTTAACTATGTGGTAACCTGTGTCGCGTTTCAGTTTTTGGGCCTGCTGTTTTGCAGGCTAGTTTGATGCTCAAAAATAATTGGTACTTGCAAATCCGAACTGTCTTTATAATGTATGCTTTGGGCTCCGCCCACTATGTGCCATGGAAACTCAATAAAATTTGTTGTGAAAAAAAAAAGATCAGAATCAGGAAAGTACTTTTGGAGTTATGAATTTTAAAAGAAAACAGTAAAATACATGAATAACGTTTTTTGAGGTATTAGCCTCGAATGGAGTAATGTTATACTGCGCGAGAAAAGACATATACTGCAAACATGTACTTGTAATCAAAGTTCGGAGGTGTCCTTTGGAACTTAAGGTGCTAGGGTGCCAAGGTCCAAAGAACCACCAACGGTTTTAGTTTACCTGCCCTGTCGTGTCCGGGTGCAGAGGTGCTGGACGGATTGGTAGCCTCGAGTGCTACAACGCTGAAGTCAATGGGCACATGAAAACAAAGGCTGCAAGAGGGGACTTGGGGACAAGTCCGGCAGAACCCAAAGAGGGGCTCGGCACATGAGGGTCTTTGGAGCAAGGCGGTGCAGTCAGTTGTCATGAACCTCGGCTGCGGTGCTCGGTTGCAGAGGTGTTTGACCAGCTAGCCCCTTGGATTGGAAGCTCTCACGGTTCCCGGTTTGACATGTAGAATGGAAGAAAACAGACAGCTGGGCCACTGTCAGTGTGAGTCTCATCGGTCCTGAAGTCCCTCATCGTGAAGGTCGGTTTTGATGGTGGTGGTGTCCAGACTGGACACTCAACAAGCCTTGGTTGCTGCAAGTACTCCGGTACCCAGGGTATTGGTGGAGGGGTGCTCCTGGAGGGTCAAGTGTCTCAAGACTGGGTGGAGAGATAAGGCTGCCGTCTTGGAACCAAAAAAACCTCTTCATGGCATGATGCTCCCTCTCTAGGCCTGATGTTCAGCAAAACGGTGTGCTGGACAAGTGCGGTCGGTTTCTGCAGATGCAGGAGGATGGCTCCTCCACCCCAAGGGAGGTGCTAAGTTGAACCGCTGGGCAGTTGTCCAAGGTTGTGGGAGGATGCACAGCTTGTGGACGAGTTGGGTCTTTGCAATTGTTGAGGTTCAATCAGCCAGGCAGGGTTTGGTGCCAAGTTCGGTGTTGGCCCTTAGTTCTCACAGTGCCGATTCTTCTTTGTCCTTCTTTGGTTCCTAAGTAGACAAATCTGAAGCTCTGGTGTCGGGTGAATCCCAAAATACTCAATTTAGGGGCGTTAAGGGGAGTATATGGTAGTAGCCAATGGGCTACCTACCACTGGGCTGACTGCACCCCCTATATGACCACTTCCTGTGGGGAGTAGCCATAACCCTGACCCAGAATTCTCTATTTTCACCACAATCAAGATGGTGAAACCCTTCTCTGGCAGTTCACTTCAGGTAGCCCACCTTAGGGGTGTGACTAGCCTATAAGTGAAACACGCCTCCTGAATGTCTAATTTTCTTCATGCTCTGGTGTCAAATGGGCCTCAGGGTGGGGGCGGCATTCCCCAGGTCTGGGGAAGCTGGGGTTGCATTTCAAAGGCAGTAGAGGCTTTGAAGCCTCTGGCCTTGAGATGCTAATCTGCTAGCCATCCTCCTGGAGGAGGTGTGATCGGCTGGACAGGCATTGTTCCTGGCCTCCGAGAGCGCGGCCTCTCACCAGCAGGGGGTCAGAAACTCGTCTGTGGTGGCAGGCTGGAAGATACCAATGAGCCAGCAGACTATGTGACTAGCAGGGTTTCCCTCTGGGTGCATGTCTTCATAAATTCGGTACTGGCATCAGTACAGATCTATTAAGACAAGATGTTTGATACCAAACATCAGTATTTTCAGTGATCACTTGAAATGCCTAGCAATGTAACTAGGAATTACAGGCACACATCTGCTCGCAGATGTTCCCTCATATATAACATAATGCACACTGCCTTAGAGCTCTAAGGCCTGCAGTAGGGGTGACTACATATAGTACATGCAGTGCACAGGGGCAAGGCAGACAGTGAGTGTGCCTTGTCATGTTTCCAGAAAGGCTTACACAATTTCACACATTCTGCAATGGCAGCCTGCATGCAGTTTGGGTGCGGGTCCCTTAGGGTGGCATGAAACATGCTGCAGTCCTTAGAGACCCTTTTTAGTACCCATGCCCCAGAACCTGGGGTACCATTTACTAGTGACTTACAGGGGTGCTAATGTCCTTAACAATTGGGTTACAATTGAACATTTGTCATGTTTTTAGGGAAAGAGCTGGCACTGGGGCCTGGTCAGCAGGGACCCAGTGCACTACCAAACATCATCAGTACCAGTGAGGAAAAAGTAGGGGGTGATCATGTCAAAAAGTGCCACTTTCTACACAACCCCCTCCCCAAATGAAAGAGAATTAGACTAACCTTTCCCAAGAGAGTCTCCTTTGTCTAATTTAAAGACCTGCAAAGGCATCTGCTTTGGCATGGTCAGTCTCAGGTCGTGGTTCCACTGTAAAGTCCTTTCCCTGTAGGGAGATGGACCACCTCAACAGTTTGGGGGTTTCACCTTTCATTTGCATGAGCCATCTCAGAGGTCTGTTGTCGGTTTGAACAAGGAATTGAGAAACAAACAGGTATGTCCTCAGCTTCTTCAGGGACCAAACCACAGGGAAGGCTTCCCTCCCAAAGGCACTCCAACGCTGTTCTTCTGGGAGTAACCTTCTGCTAATAGAAGCAACAGGCTGGTCCGGGCTATCGTCATTGGTTTGGGATAGGACTGCTCCTATCCCATGCTCAGAGGCATCAGTCTGCACAATTAACTGCTTTGAATAATCTGGAGCTTTTTGAATAGGTTTTGAGCATATTGCTACCTTCAGTGTCAAAAACCTTTTGACAGTGAGATGTCCAGTTTACATTCCTTGGTTGCTTTTTTGGAGGTCAATTCTGTGCCATACCCCTTCACAAACCTCCTATAGTACCAGTCAAGCCAAGAATGCCCTGACTTGAATCTGGGTTGTTGGAGCCTCCCAGTCCAGAATAGTCTGGATCTTGGGCTGTTTGGGTTGAACTTGGCCTCTATCTATAAGGTGGCCCAAGTAACCAACTGAGCCCTGCCCTATCTGGCACTTGCTGTCCTTGATAGTGAGTCCTGCCTTCTGCAGGGACTCAAGTACCTTTCTAAGTTAGATTAGGTGATCCTGCCAAGTGGAGCTACAAACAGCAACATCATCATGATATGCAGCATTAAAAGATACCAGGACTTTGTTCACCAGCCTCTGGAAGGATGCAGGAGCATTGAATGCCAAATGTCATAACAGTAAACTGGTAAGGCCCATCAGGGGTCGAGAATGCTGATTTTTCTTTGGCTCCTGGGGCGAGACCAATCTGCCAGTATGATGATGTTAAGTCAAAGGTGCTGAGAAACTTTGCTGCACCCAACCAGTCAACTAGTTTATGTGCTCTTGGGATAGAGTGAGCCTCAGACTTTGTGGCTGCATTGAGACCCCTGTAGTCCGCACAAAACCTCAGCTCTGGTTTACCTCCCTTGGAATGAGGTTTGGAGATTAAGACCACTGGGCTGGCCCATGGACTCCCAGGGGGTCCAATCACCTCTAGCTCCAGCATCTTGCTGACCTCAGTACTGATGCTTTCCTTAACTTGGTCAGACTGTATGTAAATTTTGTTTTTGACAGAAAGGCTATCTCCAGTGTCCACATCATGTGTGCCCCAGGTTGTCTGACCAGGGGCTAGGAAAAAGAGCTCAGCATACTGCCCCAGGAATTGCCTACAGTCAGTTTGCTGTTGGACAGTGAGGGTGTTTGACAAGACAACTTCTTCAAGAGACCCATCTTTAGGACTGTGGGAGAGGAGGTCAGAGAAAGGTTTACTCTCTTCTTCCTGATCCTCATCAGTGACCATGAGCATGGTCACATCAGCCCTGTCATGAAAGGGATTAAGGCAAATCACATACATGACTCTCTGAGGGCTCCCGGAAGTGCCAAGTTTCACCAAGTAGGTGACCTCCCCTTTTCTCTCAAGGATAGGGTAGGGTCCAATCCATTTGTCCTGGAGGGCCCTATTTGTCACAGGCTCCAGTACCCATACCTTTTGACCATGTTGAAACTTAACCAGGCAGTATTTTAGTCAAAACACTGCTTCTGGAATTCTTGGCTTGCCTCAAGGTTGTGGCTTGCTTTCTCCATGTATTCAGCCAACCTTGAATGAAGGCCATGTACATAGTCCTCTATGTCCAGCTTTAGCTCTTTGAGAGGCTTCTCCCAGCCTTCTCTTGCCAGACAGAAGCTCAAAGGGACCAAAGCCCACTTTTTTCTGTGGCACCTTTCTATAGGCAAAAAGCAGACATGGTAATAGGACATCCCATGTCCTTCTGAGTTTTTCAACGTGTCCCATAATCATACTTTTCATGGTCCTGTTAAACCTTTCAACAAGGCCATTTGTTTGTGGGTAATGGGGGGTGGTGAATGTATTCGTCACCACAAACTTAGCCCACATTGCTTTCAGGTAAGCAGATGTGAAGTTAATACCTCTATCTGAAATAACCTTCTTAGGGAAACCCACTCTAGTAAAACTACTTAAGAGGGTCCTGGCAACTGCAGAAGCAGTGACAGTCCTAAGGAGAATAGGCTCAGGATACCTGGTGACATGATCCACTACCACCAGAATAAACCTGTTGCCCAAAGCTGTTTGAGGGTCAAGGGGGCCAACAATGTCAACCCCTCCCAACAACTGGCAGTGGAATTGAGGGGGCCTTTGGTTTGCTATCTGTCTTGCCACTGACTTGACAGGTAACACAGGAGTTACCAAATTAATTCGCTTTCGGTACATGTTTGGCCAGTAGAAGTGGGCAACCAACCTACTCCATGTTTTAGTCCAACCAATATGCCCAGCTAGGGGGATGTCATGTGCCAAAGTGAGTAGAAACTCCCTGTACATGTGAGGTACAACCACCCTACTTGTAGCACCAGGTATGGGATCTCTGGCCTCAGTGTACAGGAGTCCTTCCTCCCAGTTGGTCCTGTGGCAACCACTGACATCCCCACGTTACTGTGCAGCAGCTTGCTATCTTGGGCTTTCAAGAGTGGGACAGGTTTTTTTGTCCCTCGCATAGATTTTCCATACAGGGTCCCCCTGGTCCAAGGAGCTCTGCCGTGTAAGGCCCAAGTTTCTAAGGCTCCGCTTCCTCAAGGGCTGAAAGGTCTTCTACCTGAGGAGAGGGGACCTAAGCTTGCATCTTTTCAGAAGATGGTTTCTCAGCCTTCTTGCCTTTTCTTTTGGAGGTTGGGCAATTTTTCCAGGCTCCAAAACCTCTTTTTCACCCTGAGCTTTGCCTTGTGCTTTCCTGTTTTTACACACACCCATTCAGAAATTCTCAGCATGGCTGCATGGGTTCTCATCTCTACCTCAGCCCATGCGAGGTCTCCAGATCATTCCCTAGCAGACATTCAGCTGGTATGGCAGAGGAGACCTTCTTTTGGCCAGTAACCCCTCCCTACTCCAAGGACACTATAGCCATGGGATGCACCTTGGTAATGTTGTCAGCACTGATAACTAGAAAGATTTGTCCAGTAAAGTACTGTTCTGTGATATCAGTTATTCAGTCACCATGGTGACATTTGCACCTGTATCTCTCAGTGCTTCTGTCTGTATTTCTCCAGGTAACTGGGCCCGACATCCCCCCCCCCCTCTGAGATTAAATAGCTTCAGTGTGCTCTCTGACCTGGTCAGGGCACACCAAAGATCCCATATGGCGAATAGCAATGTTATATTCCATATAGGTACCCTATATAGTCGAAGGTAACATTGCAACCTTTCACCTATAGCCTTCCCTACATTACATACATAACGGTTCATAGGGACTGACCTTTTACCTAGATACGACACTGCATTCAGAACGCGGGTTTTTCCCTAGTTCGAATCTCATACATTATGCATGAGGCTTCTTGGAAGCACAGCAGGACTAACAGCAGGACTGACATCTCCTGTATAATATCCCTGTATAAAGTTCAGGCCCGACGTCATCCTTTAGGCCGACACAGTAACACAGCAAGGTAGGACCCTGGGGAGACCTATGGGTATATATACATCATGTCTTGCTTAGAAAGACAGAGGAGACCGTGACTTCCGGCTGACACACTGACCAGAGACGCTGAGGTTCCTGCATGCAGACGCTCCAGCTAGCAGTGGTCCTAACATCCCTCGCGGGGTGTCCAACTCGAGAACAGGACGGGGTCCCACATTCTCTAACTCTCAGGTAATGGGGTTGACTAGATCCTAGAGGGATTCTTGGCATAACACCAGATGCTAGGTACATTTAGGTACATCTAGTTAAGAAGGCATCGTAGGAGTACGCACTTTTTATCATGTGTTTTATGTACTTGTATATATTTGTGATTTCTGCAATACATTATATTTTCGTAGTAAGTGTAAGACTTAATCAGTTGATACAGATGTCACGTCAATTAGGTTGACATCTGTGCCGCCATTTTAGTTAAAAGGACGCCATATTCTGGTGTAATGAAAACTGTTACTTGCATACTCGAAACTGTATTTTGCTCATTTACGAGAAATGGTCTTTGGTAAGTTTTGTTTCTTCAATGCTCATGTTAGCTCATTAGCGCATGCCTTTCCCCTTAGATCAAGGCCTTCTCCCACCTGTCTAGAGGGGAGGATAGGCCAGACAACCTTCCGCATCCGGAAAGCGACACGGTACCAGTGTCTCCTCCCCTTCATCAATCTGACTCGAGATCATTTCCATTAATACGGCGCATCCGCCTACTCACTTGCTCTAGACACTGGACGGCTCTGATTACCATTCCTCACGGCCACTCATACACTCTCGTTTGTAACACCGAGGCTTCTACACGTCGCATCTTGATGTTTTATTCCCTCAGTGAGGTCCGCTTGAAATCAGGGGCCACACAGCCCTCCCCACAGCCTTACCCGCAGGGGTCAACCAGATTGAGCTCCCCTCCCAGCAGGATCTGCAACGTTGCAACGTGGACCGTTTGGCCCTCATTGACCCCCTGGCCGGGTTGGAATTATCACCGGCCTCGCGAGACCTTCTTGTCACTCTGCAGAGCCACACAGCCCTGAAGAAGTCACGGGATAGTTCCCTTATGTGACGAAACACGTGTTGGCTGGTTGTTTTTCATTGTTGCATCATTAAATACATCTGAATATTACACTGGTGTCGATCACAGATATTGTCACAATACGAGACTCTTCAACCATTGTTGTATCCTAATTACGTGTGCCCAGGACCGTGTTCTCAACCTTGAAATATAGATAGCTTGTACCAGGCTGCAGAATCGAGACTTATATTCTGTACCCTCATTGTATTACGACATCTACCAGTGTTTTTCCATGGTAGGCGGGTCTTTGTGGACTTCGCAACATACATAATGTAACTTTATGCTTGTAAAAGTCAGTCCCTCGTCAGCCAACATAGGAGGCTGGTCTGATTGGACTCCACTGCAGTGTACTCTGTGAATAAACTATTTTGCTTGTATTCTCTACTGCGTCATCGACTCTTCATTCTTGGAAGGCTAGAGGAGGTCGAGAGTGACCCGGGTGACCCTAATCGGGTCACTTCCTTCAGTTGGCGCCCGAACAGGGACCCCACAGGTGACCCGTCTCGCCCGTAGCCGGGTTGTAGAAGTCGGGGTTGCGTCTGATCGGATAGGTGGATCCCCACACGATCGAGCCTGGTTCTCGCAGCTGCCCCGCCTGTCTGATCGGGCGGCTCCTCATCTAGCGGTCACCTTAGCTGGGGTCCTGGGAAGGCGAAACCCTTGGATCTGACCGTTTGGTCCGAAGTGTCGGCAGTGGAGAATAGTCTTGTTTGACCTGTGTGCACCGGGTGAGTTCATTTTGAATTCTTGGTAAGTGCGGCGCCGTCTTGGTTAATCTGGTAGGTCTGTGGACCCTTGTGATACAGAGCGTTGTTGAACGTTCTGCCAGGCCACTTGTTGAATTCGGCTTATTCTTGAAAAGGCCTGGGGCTAGAGCCTATCTTGTCTTGGTGCAGTGTGAGGACTGTTTTGTCTTGGTACAGTCTGCGGACTGTTTTTGAGAGCTCTTTGTTTATGTGTGTTTCGTTGTGTGTGTGTGTTGATTGAGTGAATACGTGGATGTGCCTGGTGCCAGGATGCCTTGTTGGAGTAAAGCATGATGTTTGGGTGCCGGTGCTGCTCTGCGGAACATCGCCTGGAGGAGCGGCAGCCTGCACCCCCGGAAGGCACTCCGAATTTTGATATGTATGTGAAGCATGGTATTGGCCCTATTATGTTTTGTACATTGTGGCACAAGTATACGAGGGACAATGCTGAGCTTCAGTGGCCACGGGATGGTACCTTTGATGAACAAAAATTGAATTACTTACAGGATAAACTATTTGCTAGGAGAAGTCGGCAGTCGATGTTTGATACTTTACAGGTATGGCAGAAGGAAGCTAAGCAGAGGCTTATACGTGCTGAAAAGGAGTCTAGGAAGAAGGCAATGCAAACGGTGGTGCAGAAAGCGGTAGCGTATGCTAAGGAAAGAACAGAGAAGGGTATTGAGTGTGCAGATAGGAAGTTTCGATTACAGTGTGATAGGTCCTATGTTGTTCAGGAGGAAGAGGATCCTTTCGTGGAGGACTTGTTGGAAACTCGCCCCCCACCTCCCTATGCCCCACAAAGAATATACCCTGCTGTTCCGCCGTCTCGGTCTGCAGCTGTTCCCTCGTCTTCCCCTGATCCCTCCGCAGCCTTAACAGCTTCGGCTCCGGCCGTATCCGTCTTTCCCTCGGTTTCGCAAATTACGAGTACAGAGACTGCGGGCACCCCCATAGTGTCAGCTGCTTCTGTTTCAGTTTCTCCTCTTTCTCTTACACCTACCTCACAGCCATTGTTGACGCCGTCACCTGCGTCGGCATCTGTCGCGTTCCCCCTGACCATGTCACCCACGGTATTGAGTAGTTTTGGGACGCCAGTACGAGGGTCGGATGGAGGAAATTGGGCAGAGGCACGGGAGCGATTAGAGCGGGCAATGATTCGATCTGATGTGGGTGAAGAAGAGAAAAGGATGGTTACAATTCAGGCAGCACAGTGGGCCCAGAATGTGATTTATGGTTTGGAGGATATATGGAGTGTGATGAAGGATTTTGATCCATTTGTGCAACAACATGCCCTTCAGCATATGTCGAATACATTGATTGGTCTGTGGGAACAGTGTATTGGAGGTAAAGCTCCGCAAATTGTTTATGATATTCGAGATCGTGTATATTCTGCTGGTAGGGCTCCTGTGGAAGTTCACAGTAACGTTGGGACATTACTCAGTTATAGGGCAAAATTATATCATAGCACTCCGATTCAAGTATCCCAGTTTCCGATGAGGGAAGTGCATCCCATTTATCACCCCGAGATTCCAGAGCAGCGTAATGCAGCAAATGTTGTTACTCAGCAGCGAGTAGAGGCTCGTTTTCAGGAGCAGTGGGTTTATACCCCGTGGAAGAGAAGTGAGGTGCTTGCCCTTAAGAGTCAGTTGCCAGATCCTAGGAAAAATCCTACTGCATATTATAAAGAATTAACAGAGGCTGCCTCCTCGTCAGTTATGACTTTAGCAGATATTGAGATATTTTTCGGGTTGTTAGTGCCAGTAGATTTATGGAGGCAGGTGCATACACAGGATCACAGAGTGGAATTGGGTGGTACATGGGACGAGATCAAGGCATGGGATAAGGTACGGAAGCCTGGCGACAAACCTAGGGCTGAGATATTGGCTTTACCAAATCGTATTATTACTTATATGCATTCTCTTATTCCACCCAGGCGAGTACATTGGGATAAGTTGACGGCATGTCGCCAGAAGAAAGAAGAGAGTGTGTCTGATTTTTTTACTCGGTTTGAAGGGGTGTTTTGGGATTTTAGTGGACAGGATTTGTCAGTTGAAGGAGGGGTTCGTTTGTTTGTTAACAGGTTTGTTACAAATTTACTTCCTGAGATTGCAGCCCGGCTGCAAGCCTCAGAGTACATGGACCACTTCCTCCCCTTCAGTGATATTGAGCATGGCCCAATATTATGAACATCGAGAGAATGAGGAGAAGGATAGAGTGGAGAAAAAGAGTAAGGATTTAAGGACAAAGGTGTTGTTGCAGCAAGTTGCAAGGGGTTCTGGAAGGGGTCGAGGTACTGGTCCGGCTCAGAGGGCACGAGGTGCCGGTAGAGGTGGTGTGCCCTTGGTGCTGAATCAGTGTGCGTATTGTAAAAAGGAGGGGCATTGGCGAAGTGAGTGCCCAGAATTGTTAAAGAAGGTTGCAGCACCGAGAGGAAGGGGTTGGAATGGAAGGGGTCATGGTGCAGGTAGCCGAGATGAGGCTCAGGGGGATGCATCCTCAGGGGGTCGTCTGATCAGAATTATTTTGAAGATCCCAGAGGCAGACAGTATTACCTTGATGATTATGATATCGATGAAGTTACAGGGATGTCCTATAGTTAGGACAGCAAGGGACAGGGTAAGGGACCAATTCAGATTCCTGTAGATCAGCGTGGTCCTTATGTCACAGCAGACCTACATGGTTCGATGCAGACATTTTTGGTGGATACAGGTGCAATGAATACCTCTGTTTCTCATTCACTGGTCCCTGGGGCCGCCCTGTCTGGCCGCAGTAATGTCTCTGTAGGTTTTTCAGGCGTACCGTTTGTGAGCCCCATCTCCAAACCTTTAGCTTTGACTGTTGGTCCTTTTACAGTAGATTCTTCGCTTTTGTTGACATCAAATTGTGGTGAAAATGTATTAGGATTGGATTTGCTAAAGAGGTTATGTGCTACTATTTATTGCTCCCCAGATGGTGTTTATATGACTTTTGGACCTAATGTGGATGGCGCAAGACAGTGTTTTGCAAAGGACGCTCCACTTTCTGTTGAGTTTCAGGATGTCCCATCTTCTTTGTGGGCGACAGGGGACACTGATATTGGGTTGTTACAGATACCACCCGTTTCTATCAAGATCAAGGATAATGCTGTGCTTCCTCGTATTCCTCAATACAAAATATCGCAAGCTGGGGAACAGGCTCTGATGCAGATTATACAGGATTTGATTAAGTTGGGGATGGTGGAGGAGACAGTAGCGAACGTGTGTAATAGCCCCATTCTTCTTATTCTTAAAAAGGCCCCCGTGGATTCTTCTGATACACACTCTGATGTTTATCGGTTCGTAATTGATTTACGGGAAGTTAATAAAATAGTTATTCCCCAGTTTCCGGTGGTTCCTGATATCACAGTCCTTCTCACAATGATCCCTTCTTCGGCAAAATATTTCTCTGTGATCGATTTGAAGAATGCTTTCTTTAGCATTCCTGTTCACCCCGATAGCCGCTATTTATTCGGTTTTGCTTTAGCTGGAAAAAGCTTCCAATTCTGTAGAATTCCTCAGGGGTATACAGAAAGTCCTAGTATTTATAGTCAGGCTTTAAAAGGTCAATTGGACTCTCTCTCTCTCCCCGCAGGTAATGTATTATTGCAATATGTGGATGACATTTTGATAGCCTCCGACACCGAAGAGGGTTGTCGGGTTGCCACGGTACAATTGTTACTGCATTTGGCCAAAAATGGACATAAAGTGTCCCTTTCTAAATTCCAATATTGTCAACAGCAGGTCACCTATTTAGGTCACCTGCTGTCGAAGGAGGGTCGGAGGCTAACACCTGAACGAGTTGATGCCATTGTTAAGATGCCCGTTCCTGAGACTCAAAGGGATGTGCGTGCGTTCATAGGCATCACCTCATATTGTCGGCACTGGATACCTGCTTACTCTTTACTAATACAGCCTTTGCTTTACCTAACCACTAAAGATGTGCATGAACGCTTGCCCTGGACGCATGAATGTCAGCATGCTTTTGAACAATTAAAAGTTGCGCTTTGCTCTGCACCTGTGCTTGGCACACCAGATTACCAGAAGCCCTTCATGCTGTACGTACACAAAGTGGCTGGATGTGCACTCTCTGTGTTAACACAAGCCTTTGGAGGTAAGCAGATGCCGTGTGCTTATTTTTCCGCTACGCTTGACCCTGTCGCCAGAGCCCTCCCGAGCTGTTTAAGAGCCACCGCGGCTGCGGCGGTCTCTATTCGACAATCGGCAGGGCTCGTTCTCAATCATGATCTCACAGTAATGGTACCGCATGCTGTGGATGTACTCTTGAATAAAATGAAGACACAGCACCTTACCAGTGCTCGTCTGACTGGATATTAACTGACATTGTTTGCACCTCATATTACTATTAAAAGATGTGCCACACTGAATCCAGCCACATTACTACCCCTCCCCTCGGAAGAAGGGGACACGGACGTCCATGATTGTTTGTTTTGCACAGACGAAGGGACGGGTAGACCTAACTGATGTTCCCTTATCTGACCCACAAGGGGAACTATATGTCGATGGCTCTTGTTTTAAATTGTCAGTTGGCACTACTACAGCGGCGTATGCTATTACCACGCTGCGCACTGTAGTTGAGACGTCACGTGTTCCTTATCAATCAGCACAAGCTGCGGAGCTGGTGGCCCTTTTGCGGGCATGTGAGTTAAGCGAAGGACTGACTGTCAATATTTATACTGACAGCCAGTATGCCTTCAGGGTGGCCCATAATTTTGGATGCCTCTGGGCAGAGAGGATTCTTGACATCGCACGGGACCAAAATTCAACACGGTCCGTTGATAGAGAGCCTTCTGACAGCTTTGACTCTTCCCAAACGATTGGCAATAGTAAAATGCAGTGCCCATAAAACAATTACTGATGATGTTGGGAAAGGAAATGCATTTGCAGATCAGACAGCTAAGGAGGCAGCTAGATCAAAGATGAGAAAGATGTTTGGAGTGGGTCCAGCTAGGTGGGTGCCCGAGAATGGGATGTTTGAGGACACACTAGTCAATGTTAAGGAGATTCAGAGCGAAGCAACAGTGGAGGAGTTGGCAGTGAGGCAGGAGAAAACAGGGCGTCTAGATGACGAGAGATGTTGGACTGATCTGTCCGAGAAACAGAGGTGGATGTTACCAAATGCAGATGTACTTCCCGTGGTTACGATGGCACATGGTCCAGCTCATATTAGTGCTAAGGGTATTTGCAAACTGCTAGATCCTGTGTGGAACAATGACAATATTTCAAAGGTTGCTACTCACTTAGTGAAATACTGTATGATCTGTCTTAGACACAATCTTGGGAAAGGTACCCCTACACCTTCTGGTAATTTTGCACCTCCCTCCTTCCCTTTTGAGGTACTCCAAATAGACTATATAGAATTGCCACAGGTTAACAATCTGAAATACGTGCTAGTGGTAGTTTGTGCTTTTAGCAAGTGGATTGAGGCTTACCCCACAAAAGAAAACACCGCCATGGCAACAGCAAAGGCCCTTATCAAGGAGTTTTTCCCTCGCGACGGCTTGCCCTGCTTGATTTGGAGTGACAATGGAAGTCACTTCAATGCCAAATTGATCCAGCTGATATGCGACGGTTTGCATATTAGGCAAAAGTTTCATGCAGATACCCACCCTCAGTCAGCAGGTTTAGTCGAGAAGTCTAATGGTACTCTCATGTTAAAATTGGCAAAGGTGAAGGAGAGTACTGGGTTGCAATGGCCAGATGCATTACCCCTTGCTTTGCTGTCTACTAGAATGACTGCCCATTCCAGGACGGGATTATCTCCCTATGAGGTAATTTTCGGTCGTCCACCGAATGTGTGGGGTGTCCCTAGACCAAAGAGATTTTCGGATATTGAGTACCCTTTGTTGGTCGACTATTTGTATGAACTTACTAAAAGCTGGCTTTCTATTCACCAACAGATACACGGGGCGCTACCTCCAGCACCTGAAGGGCCTGGGCACACGATTCAGCCTGGTGACTATACACTGATTCGAAGCTTTCAGAGAAAGGACGGCTTGGAGCCAAGATGGAAGGGCCCTTACTTGGTCCTCATCGCCACGAGGACGGCGGTGAGAGTGGAAGGTCGGAAGAACTGGGTGCATGCCTCTCACTGTAAGAGAGTGCCTCTGCCCCTGCCCTACGACGCCTGGGTGAGAGAGGGCATCGGAGACCACGAAACTGAAAAAGTCCAGCGATTTCTACCATTCTCGGCTGCTCAATTGGTTTGGACGCAAACAGAGGCAGAAAATGATGCTGTGTTAAATGAAGCAGTTCCCCTGGAAATAAGGGCTGCTCAGGGTTCCACTTTATCTGATCCCCCGGAACCTGAGTTCCAGTCCTCAACGTCTCCTGAATTTCAGATTTTACTTCGAGATGAGACAGTGCCTGGAAAGGACAGGTATAATTTGCGTCCTCGACGGAAAGGTAGTGCGCCAAAAGAAAAGTGAGTGTAGTTGGGGATGGACTTCATTGCATAAGACAAGTAAAAAGGTCCCTTGTTTTTGCATCTTCCTGCTAGATTAGGGATCAGAAGATTGGTGCACTGCTTGTGACGCAGGACATGATAAGTTAAAGGTATCTTCCAAGGAGGGAGAGTGCCCTATCCTGAGAACAGTGAACAATTGTCAACGAGCTGCAAGGGTGTGGCTCCACCGCTGCGTGCTCAATAGCACCATCGAGGATTGGACGATAGAAGCCTGCCAGGGAGGCTTAGAACGGACCCTGATTCTTGACCCTTGTGGTGGTTTTTTTTTTCCTTTATTTTTTAGTGTTTGTACCCTTTCTCCATCATTGGCTCCATTTTAAGTCGTTTTTTCTTTAACGCTCTGATCTGTGAATATAATTGTAGAAAAATGTATCTTTTTGGTTGCCCTCTTGCAGCAGATGGACAAGGTCTTGTTGCTCTATGCCCAGGGCGGGTTGGTTTTGAGTGGTTGCTCAGGAAAAAGATCTTTTGGGTTGTAGTTATGTTACTGTTCCTATTGGGGGGAGAGGGGCTGTTCTGGGTAATGGAGTGCTCTGGGGTCACATCGTCATGTGTCTTGTATCAAGTGGTTTCCTCAGATCGTCAGAAGCGCACTATGCACAATAATGTTTTCCTGGATACCCACCGAAAATTCTTTGGGGATAACACAGCTTGTTATCCTACTGATTCTGTTACAAGTTTATGGACAGCTTATCCCCTATCACTAGTAAATTACACATATGTTCGTCCCCCACCTTTGTAGAGGTAAAAGGTGAATTTGGTTTGGGATACCCTGGACCTTGTCTATATTATAGAAAACCTAGAGGTACCGGATATCCGGGATGTATGCCACGAAATGTATTGTGGTGATCTATATTTTAGCAAGAGGAATATCACACTGACAGGATGGCATTACCAAGATCTGACCGTCACTCAAGTGGCAGGAATATATCCTGCGTGTTGTCCTGAATTAAATGGTACTGATACTTATTTGTATCTTAACTGCTCCGGAGAAATAGTATACAAAAATGTTTTACGTTTAGGAAAAAAGGATGACCCCAGTATGAAAGGAATGAGCACTAGATATGCTCCATTGGATTACCAAGGTCCACTCTATGCACACCCCGGTTTCTATTTTCTATCCAATGGCACATATTCTAATATGTACAATGGTACAGAGGACGTAGCTTTGAGAATGGTGTTACCTCTCGGGGTACCTTGCAGGCTTAGTAAACCAAATATAAGATGGGTAAAAAGAACATTGACCAAGGAATTCTGCGAGGGAGATACAGATTTGGAAGTTAATAATTATAGCAATGGTATTACTTTTGGGTACATCTTTTCTTCCATTAACACATTTGGTGGTACTGCCATGGCCAGAGGTGAATGTGCTAGAGCGTCTTTTGGGTGTAAATTACAGTTTTTATCCAATTCGACAGTGGCAGCTTTGCAGGATATCACCACTCAGTTAGAAAGTATGCGCATATACTCCGAACAAATAAGGTATGCTGTTGATTTTATTCTAGCTAAGAATGGTGGAGCATGCGCTGTCATAGGAGATCAATGTGTAGTCGTCATCACGAATATGGAAAGAAATATACCCCAACATATCTTAGACATTTTGGAGAATGTTAAGGGCATGGAGAGCAGCAATTGGAGTTGGTCCTTGTTTGGTGGTTGGGGCTGGATCTTAGAGAAAGTGATATATTTCATCGTTATTCTAATTTGCTGCTGTGCCCTGATACAATGTCTTCCTTTATGCTGTTCATATTGTGCCACCTATCTTACACCCAAAAGAAGTTCGATTCATGATACAAATGCTAAAATAATGCTTCAACAAGAGCTTGAAACCCTCACGCAGTTGGATGAGGGAGTTTTTGGATCAGGTACCTCCCTTGCTGATTCTGTTTCTGATGTTACTCGTGTTGCTAATGATTAATGCCGCAACTACTTTCCAGTGAGCTTTATTATTATATGTAATCATATTTGACAGATTATTGTTTATTCAATAAAGTTTTTCTTAGTTACTAGAATTGTAAAGACCCCTACCTGATAGCATAAATAAAGATGATTTAGCTTATAAATGCTAAAAGGAGGGTCAGATAGAATTGAAACGTAGTTTTAATATTCCATGTGTGTTTTACTCTAGAATATGTTAGCATTCATATGGCTAATACATTATATTTTCGTAGTAAGTGTAAGACTTAATCAGTTGATACAGATGTCACGTCAATTAGGTTGACATCTGTGCCGCCATTTTAGTTAACAGGACGCCATATTCTGGTATAATCGAAACTGTTACTTGCATACTCAAAACTGTATTTTGCTCATTTACGAGAAATGGTCTTTGGTAAGTTTCGTTTCTTCAATGCCCATGTTAGCTCGTTAGCGCATGCCTTTCCCCTTAGATCAAGGCCTTCTCCCACCTGACTAGAGGGGAGGATAGGCCAGACAACCTTGAGATATAGATAGCTTGTACCAGGCTGCAGAATCGAGACTTATGTTCTGTACCCTCATTGTATTACGACATCTACTAGTGTTTTGCCATGGTAGGCGGGTCTTTGTGGACTTCGCAACATACATAATGTAACTTTATGCTTGTAAAAGTCAGTCCCTCGTCAGCCAACATAGGAGGCTGGTCTGATTGGACTCCACTGCAGTGTACTCTGTGAATAAACAAGTTTGCTTGTATTCTCTACTGCGTCATCGACTCTTCATTCTTGGAAGGCTAGAGGAGGTCGAGAGTGGCCCGGGTGACCCTAATCGGGTCACTTCCTTCAAGTGGCACTGTGAGCTAGCTGATACAGATAGGCTAACGTATCCGGTGGGGGTGCACAGAATCAGTCTGCCACCAAACCCACAGTTTATGTTATTCAAACACGCAGATCCTGTATAGGATATATAGGAACCACACGACATGGCGCCCAACGTTGGTTGGGCACTTATTAAACAGTAGAATCTGAGTAGTTCAGTCATGCTATTCTCAGAGACCCCTACTCACAAAACACCAGAGACGTCTGGAGTGGGTGGGCACAAACTCCGCCACAGCTGAGTAGGCTACAAAATCCTATTTGTTGGCTGTTGGTTAATCGTTAATCAAGCTTGAAGGACACAGTTTTCCTAAAATTGTGCATAACACCGTATCTTGGTTCCCTTGAAAAAGTTATTTAGTGTACTAAAAACAATGACTAACCAGGTCTTAGACCCACTGCAACAAGAACTGCCCCTCACAGATGAGGATAATGCAGACGCAATATAAATTGCACCACATTTTAGAAATAAAGTCACCCTGAAACTGCTAGAGCATGGTTTATCATCTAGGGGTGGCATAGTAGTTTTCGTGATTGAGGCACACGAATCAAACAGAACAGAGGTATTTTATTCGTGGGTTACATTCCCAGCAGCAAATGCAAGAACAAAAACATTTCACTCCTACACTGAAGGAGATGCACCACCGGAATATTGTCCGCTTGAGGACATTGAGGTTCCGCTCACGTACCAGGACCATTTATACTGGTTTAAAGGCGCCCTACCCCACTTAAGAAGAAGAGTAAGACTCGGCCCGCTCGGAAGAGAAGGGGCAACATGGCCAATATTAGTGGCCTACACACCACATCCTGACATTGAAACAATGCCACCAGGAGACTTACTAATACAACACAAAGAGTTAATTAAAATCTATAGGAACATGACGCAATTCGTCATGAGGACTCTTACAGTCCAACCAGCAATAGTTGCACCAAATGGAACTCAAATTCAGGGTACAGCAACTAAAATTACACCACAAACATTACATGCGGTAATGAGTAAAATGCCCACAAAACGTGAACAAATACCATTCTAGGTAGATCAGAAAATAACGCAGCTAGAGGCAGTATTCCCGAATACTACCCCATATGAAAAACACAGAATGTTAACAATCTGCTTGCCCATGGGGATAACACCACAATTAGAGGATTGTACCATATGGGGTACAGTCTTTGCTGCAATTTATACCAGAACTCATGGTATCCAGTCATTAGCAGTAGTACCTGATGCATTGAGACAAATACAAAATGAGTACGGAGCAGAGCCTGCCCTAAACTTAGGGATGAAGTTACTAGGTAACTATGCCCAGGTATCAGCCATAATATTAGCTAATATTAAAGGGGAAGCAGCTTCAGTGGCTATCCGTCAACGCCTAAGGGAGTTCAGTCCTTTAGAACAACAACATGAACTACCCAAAATAATTGAAACTGCATATGCAGAATTAGGCAGAGACAGTTTGGGTGGGAAAGCTTTAAAACCACAACTGATGGGCAGTCCTGAAAAGGACACTTCCAAGCAGACACCTGCTTCAATTAAGAAGAAGTGGGACAATAAAAAACAACAAAACTTTAAAGGAAATAGATCTCAATCCAGAGGTAGATCTCCTCCACAGGAGCCCTCCGAAAACAGGTACAACCTTAGGAATAGGGAAAATATTAGGAAACCTGACAGGTATCAGGATACTGATACAGGTTCCTCTCGCTCCTTTCAGGGTTCATCGAAAAACTCAGAGAGGGAAAGACGGTCAGGCAGACAAGAAGAGCGTACAAAGTCCAGAGACAAGCAGCACGCTCAAGATTACACTTCTAAAAAAGAAGAGAAGCCAAAGCAAAAGCCACAGTTCAAAAAGAAGAAAGTTGCAGGTCTAAAGATCAGACATACCCAGAATTCTGAGGACTCGACTACTGAACGGGGAATGGGCTCTGACGATGCTAGACAGTGCGGCAGAAATAACAATAGCTCGCCAGAACCTGATGGAATTTCTGGTGACAGCGGACTTGAATGATTATATCACGGTAGAACCACCGATACTAGGATAAGTGTCCCACATAAAGTATATGAAATAACTCTCCAAATGGAGGGGGACAAATGTAGAACAGTGAGAGGTCTCTTTTGGGAGAACCTGACGTTTGGCTATGATATTTTATTAGCTGAACAAGATTGGCCGCCAGCATTCGTCATGGATTGCCCTAAAGAAGAAACAGTAATTCTTCTGGCATTCTCAGACCATATTCCCAGGCACTTACAACACACATATGCGCAGGAGTGGGCAGTAGCCCAGGCTCCAGCATTATACAAGAACCATGTTGGATGGGATGAGGATTCAACCCACCACATTATTCCTTTAAAAAATACTCCAACTGCACAGAGGCGGTATCCAATAAAGCAAGAAGCTAAAAAACAGGTCAGGGAGATCTTCGATCAACTTGAATACCAGAGGGTGATTGAAACATGCACCTCACCAATGAACAATCCTTTGTTTCCCGTCATGAAACCGGACAACTCATATCGTCTAGTTTTAGATTACAGACATTTAAACACTTGCACTAAGACATTTGGGGCCATATGTATCAAGCTAAATTGCGATCGCAAACGCTGAAATTCATAGAATTTCAGCGTTTGCGATCGCATGTTAGCTGTGTGCAATGTATGAAAGAAAAACCCACTCGCAAAATAAGGAATCGCAAAATTTGCGATTCCCTATTTATCGAATGCATTTAAGGAATCGCAAATTGCGATTCCTTAAATGCAATGTAGGAAGCACCTAAGTTGTGAGATTTTGGCTTAAGTAATCGCAAATTACCACCAACTTCAGGTTGGTGGTAATTTGCGATTTCTTTGAAAAATGCACTTTTTTGCATTTTTCTAAGTGCCATGTGGCGCACATACATGCCCTTGGGGCATGTATGTTCGCCACATCTGCACCCATGCTTATTTCAGGGGTGCAACAGGGTGTCCCTTTGACACCCTTGCATCCTTGAAATTGCATTCGCAATTTGCGAGTACCTAATGGGTACTCCCAAATTGCGAATGTCTCCCCATTCATTCCTATGGGCCTCTAGGCCCATAGGAATGAATGGGGAAGTATTCCTTAATTGCGAATCGCAATTTACGATTCGCAATTAAGGAATATGTGGGATTTGCAAAAGTTTTTGCAAATCCTACATACATCGCGTTTTGCGATTCTCAAATAGCGATTCGCAAAAAATCGCTATTTGAGAATCGCAAAACAACATTTTGATACATATGGCCCTTGCAGTCCAAAATGCACACAGTGCCGCATTAATGAATAACATTGTCAGGAAAAAATATAAAACAACACTTGATATCTCAAATGGATTTTTCTGCCAAAATATAGCGCCTGAAAGCAGGTATCTAACAGCCTTTTCAGCGCTAGGGACACAGCGGCAATTTTGTCGACTCCCCCAAGGGTATAAGAACAGCCCGGGGTTGTTTTCGGCCAGGGTAACAGAGTTACTTCAAAATGTGGATGAAGAGGCATTGTCCTATGTGGATGATATTTATCTGACGGACGATGACCTGGAGGAGCCCTTGAACAGAGTGAATACCATAATTTTGGGTTTTGCATCTGAGGGCTACAAATTCAACTTTAAAAAATCAAAAATTGCCCATCTCAGTGTCCTGTTTTTAGGATACGAGCTTTCAAGTGAAGGAAAAAGCCTGGCAGCCAATTTTTTAGAAAATGCGTGCTGCTCCAACCTCCAAAATCACTGAAAAACTTACAGTCAATTCTGGGTTTCCTAAATTTTGGTAGAACATACATTTTGGATTACTCAGCAAGAGTAAAACCTTTCTACGATTTAATAAAATCAGATTTTTCAGTAAAACAATGGACACAGGAACCTACAGATACACTTCGTTCCTTACAAGCCAACATGATAGCTTCCAAACACTTACAGACACGCGTAAACGCACGCAACCTGGCGATCCGTATAGTTGCGGATCAATCCGGGTACACCTAACATATAATGAAGGTGAGACAGTACCAATTGCATACAAATCACATTTGTACACAAATGCTGAGATGCGTTTTGCATCTACAGAAAAGATTCTAACTGCAGTTCAGACTGCTGTAGTGAGAGAAAGAGCACTGGCTCAGGGGAAACGTATAATAGTCGTGACCCCAGTTCCAGCCTTAGAGGCTGCGACAAAAGCAAGCGTTCCTAACGTTAAAGCCTTACATCCGAGATGGATAGAATGGGCTAATTCCCTCCCTGCAACAGACGTAGAATACAGGTACGACCCAAATTTAAAGACACAAGCATTCCTGCAATACGAACAAGAATATCCTCTGCCAAACGAAATAAATCCTCTTGATCAGTATGAATATATTATTTAAACTGACGGATCTGCTCAACCGGCCATAGGAAGTAAGCAACAATATAGCGCAGCATGCGCAATCATTAAAGGTCGTATGCGGGATGGAAAGTTCCATCCAAGTTGCACAAAAACTCAATCTCTAGGAGACTGCACGGCACAGCTGGCAGAATTAAAAGCCCTAATACTGGCACTAGTGAATACGGATCGAGAATTCCCCACACTAATTGTGTGCAATTCCTTTTACTGTGTGCAGTCTTACTATGAATATTTGCAGCACTGGGCTCAATACGGGTTCAAAGATGAAAAAGGTGGCACAATTAAGCATAAAATGCTATGGGAACACGTAGTGGAGTTGAAATCTGGACTACCAAGGGCTCACGTGATACATACACTGAGTCATCAGCGTGATG
Organism: Calotriton arnoldi; assembly: GCA_963921515.1. Classification (NCBI taxonomy): domain Eukaryota; kingdom Metazoa; phylum Chordata; class Amphibia; order Caudata; family Salamandridae; genus Calotriton; species Calotriton arnoldi. The sequence continues at coordinate 3,598,363 of CAWUFW010000301.1, read as the reverse complement.
GCGTTCACGTTGAAGGGAATTCATTGGCTGATGAAGCCGCAAAGGGGGCTGTACGCACGGCTTCCGTAGCTGCAATCACTCGTTCTAAAACGAGAATAGACGGTGAGATTATGGTAGATGTCATTGCTTCACGCAAAAACAGCAAAGCACTACCAAAGAAGTTTCCACTCAAGTACTCCTACAAGTTAGATGCCAATAACATTCCATTTGTTCAAATTCCTGGAGTGGGGGATAGAGTAATTCCAAACATGGATCGTAGGTTAGGTTTAATTCTAGCAGCACACGAAGGGATAGGTTCTGCACATGCAGGAGTTACAGCGACTGTTTCTTTGTTGAAACAACGCTATTGGTGGCCTGGATTAACAAAGCAGAGTAAAGACTATGGGCCTGATTCTGATGCGGTTAGGAAAGCATTCCCACCTAGGGCCTGATTCTGATGCGGTTAGGAAGGCCTCCTAATGGCATTTGCTCCTTCCAAATCGGATCGGGAACGTGTCTTCCCGACCCAGGGCCCAATTATGATGCGGTTAGGAACATATGCTCCCATTGAAGTCAATGGGAGTCCAACCAAATCGTATCTGGAAGCATCCGGATGCATCGTACTCCGTCGGTCGGACTCTCCCGATCCGAGTGGGTCGGAAACCATTTCCAAACCGATTCGGTCAGGAAGCTTTCCAACCCGCATCAGAATCAGGCCTTAAGTCTTGAAATGCGACATCTGTCAGCAGATGAAAGGTTCCACCGTAACACGTCCAGCACTGACACCATTGTTAATATCTGACAAACCACTAGCGTGCGTTTACTTGGACCACTGCAGCCAATTAAAAAGAGACAGGGCTTACAAGTATATCGTGGTTGCAGTGGATTCCTGCTCGAGATTCCTATGGGTGTGGCCCCAGCACTCGGCTGACGCTCGAACTGTTATAAAAGATTTGCGAGTCTTCATAGGGACATACGCAATTGGCACATTACATTCTGACCAGGGCCCTGCGTTTAGCTCTCGGGCCTACAAGGAGGCCATGCGAGGATTGGGTGTAGCATTGCGGTACTCATCTCCGTAGAGAAAAAAACGTGACTTAAAGCAATCTTTAATAGCTAGAGTATTAGGCACAGGTGAAAGTTGGGTAAAACATTTGTATGGAATCCAGCGAGCTTTGAACAACATGCCAAGAAGTTCTCTCGGGGGTGTCACTCCTTATGAGGTCCTATTTGGGACAAGAATGTGGGTACCTGATCTTGATTGTGAAGGCGCAGTGGCGGATGAAAAACCTTTTGACATCCATGATCATTTGGCTGTTTTACAGGATCTAAATGAATCCAGGACACAACAAAGTAATGTCCATCTGAAGCAGACCGCCACTGGGGAAGTCAAATCAGTCACGGCAAGACCTGTCTGGATCCCAAAAGTCGGGGATCTGGTCAGAGAGAAAATAGCGGACAAGAAAGAATTTGGACCATCCTACAGAAAGCCTGTACAGGTCCTAGCAGTCAAAGGAACCAGAACTGTACTTCTACCGCCTCTTGCCGGAAAAAAGGAGAAAAGATTTGTCTCAATTGACCTAATCAAACCACACTATGTGGCCGATACCAAGTAGCAGGCCACGTGGACTCCAAAGTAGCAGACGCCCTCCTCTCGCTACAATTCAAGAAGTTCAAACGGAAAGACTCATCACGTTCGAAGAGTCCCCTGTACGGAATGATGGACTATGCAACAATGCTATGGAACTCGTTCCCCTTGAACCTGAAGCTCAACTTCAAAATCAAACTCAACAAGAAAGACAAATTGCTATTAGACCAAATACAGATGTCTACGTCAACATGCCTCGACAAGAGCAAAGTACGATTTCAACAAATCCTGATGCAATTCCAACAATTGATCGAACTGCTTCTGGCTACTTCATAAACTTTCATATGTTTTCTTTGGATCCAAGTGAACCTGAAACGACGCCAGCCCAAAAATCACGCAAGCAGCAAGTTAAAGACTTTCTGAACTTTCTTAAAAGAACTTACCTGGTATCACCGTGGGTAGAACTATGGATAATTACCGGGGTACTTTTCTTTCTTTTCTGGTTAAGCTTAGTGATAGTTTTTAACATGCTTATTAATGGACAATACATTCGGCAAAGCTCTGCAGCCCAAAAGGTGAATTTAATTTTAAAACCACATCATTCATCTCATCGAGAACAAAGAGAGTTGTCATCAGTGAATATTACAGCAGTTCCTATACCGGAGTTTGTAGTGTGGGACAAGGATGATTTCGATATATTCGGCCCGACCAAACTTTTAAAAATTCCACATTTATTTAAAATATCATTAAGTGATATCATTACCTCAAGTACATTTTCCGATGATTGGGATTTTGAAACTGTAAATAACATGCTGTCTGATTTGGAAAAATCTGCTGCGTTTTCTAATAGTGGATCATTGGAAGGCACATCAGATTACGAAACCATGTATTGTTATCGACATTATGGTCATCACTTTCTGCATAAACCTGCAAATCCTAGAAATGTGTTCACTTACCACCAGTAGGAACATTGTCCAACACCGCCGAAAGGCCGTTCAAAAACATTTACACAGAAGTTTCCATATTTTTCAGGGTTCAATATGTATGACCCAGCCTCATATTATTATAAGGTTGCACCAACATCAGCACAGAAAAATATGCTAACAAGCACCAAACAGAATTACTCTGCTTCCTTTATTGCCCAGTTGTCTGATCAAGGTTTCGACTTATGGAAAGATACCATAGACTTAAAATCAGTCTGGGGTACTAGAGAATGGCAGGTGCAGGGGCCAGAAGCTTTGTTTAGAGCATGCCATATCCCTCAACAAATCATGTTTTTGTACGAGACAGTGCAACAGACGTCTTGGCTTGGACTAGCCAAGAACAAAGACATGAACACACCTCGGATGCCGAAACCATCATACACTGAGGGTAACATAACATCACAGGAAGAGATTACACTAGATGACATATTAGAATTCAACAGATCAGACCCCGATTGGAGGAAGTGGTTGATTTGGCCCACAGACACTAATAGTTATCAGGCGCGATTCAGGGGTAAAGCCAAAGGGTTTAGTATCCATAGGCCAGATCCACGTTATGTACAGAGACAACATCCAGGGGTAGTGACATCATACAGTGTTGGGAAGTTGTGCCTCAATTGGCTAAAAACCTCAACACTCACACAGGTGAAACAACACTTATCCTTACTCACACAGGATATGGATCTTAGGGATTTTTTACTAGGTCCCAGGAAGCCACGCCAAAAACGTTTCATATATGCTGGCATTTATGCTGCCTACAATGAAATATGGAAAATATCCCAACAAGAGGCCGCGGAGAGACTACGGGAAATAGACCGTATAAATCTAGAAAAATCTCTAGCAGTGGTAGACAATGGGTTAACTACATTGACCTCCAGGATATATTCCTTAGGCAACATTGTATCTTCTGCGATAGACATATTAGAACAAGATTTAGCCATATTACAACACGGGCAATCTCAATTACGTTCTATTATGTTGTTAAGCTGGATGCTGCAATTTTTGCGTGCAGGCTATATGCCTTGGCGTTTTATCAACAGCACGTCACTGTTTTCTGAATACAATCTAACAGATAAATAGATAGAAATGGCACAAAGGGGAGCAAAATATACAATGCTGCGTATCGAAAAACTGGATAGGTTACCATTTACAGTGGCAGAATCACCATCCACGGAATGGCTAATCCATGGCCACATAACTCTACCGGTCACTACCTTTCAGTTTCTGTATTGCCTTGAACAAATGCAGGCAGGCAGAGATGAAAAAATGGTATAAAAAAATACAAAAGCAAACGGGATGACGGACCTAGGGAATAGCACCTCACTATAACAATGCCACTATAGTTTTTTGTTTGTCGTGCACACCTCGACACCCGTCACCATTTGGTGTCTCTGTTTTACAGATTATACAGCAGTTTTAGATAATTGAAGGTGCACCGAAAGAGAGTAAATCAGCCTTTGTAGATTCTCTTCAAATTCTTTCTTTATTCCAATTTTTTCATAAAAAGACAGCCAACGCGTTTCGTTCCCAAATCACAGTTTGTGGAACTTCCTCAGGGCTGCAACACATAACATAAACAGACTTATAATATAAAACACAATGACATGACAGACATAACTCGATAACAAATTAATCACAAAAACAAAAAAGACATACACAAATTATCTTGGCGTTTAACAGGACACTACTATGTCCTTCATCAATTCTATCTCATTGTCATAAAATACAAAAATATGAAAAGCATCGATTTACAATCATTTAATTTAAAAAATATATAATGAAATACATAATTTATTTATTTACAAATGTTAAATAAATACAAAAAGAAATTTAGAAAATATTATATATTAATCCAATAAATAAACCACCCTAATTTAAGACTTAAAGAGAGGTAATGGTGAAAAGAGCGAGAGAAAGAGAAAACTAAAGCCCAGGAGAGAGAAGAAAAAACTGAAGTCAAAAAAGTATGCCATCTCACCTTACGAGATAAATATAATGATGCGCCGTAGCGGATATGTAGAAAAAAGCAAATGAAGTCCTAAAGCTGCAAAAGGACTCCAAGATGGGGACTTGCCACCTGAAACAGTAGTAATATCAATCTAAATTGCACCAATTTTTTTTTGTATTTTGGTGTTTTAATATTCAACGCCATACTAACAAAACCCGCCCCATCAGGCTTAATGGCTTAGGTATAAGTTGAAGCCTGGCCCTTGCCTGCTACTTCCCTGTGTTGAAAAATAGAGATTAACAAAGCCTCAATCATTCTGACACTCGGCTGATATTAAAAGGGCCTCGGCTGATATTAAAAGGGCCACAAGACTGTGCCGGTTGCATTTTAAATTGGGCAAACCGATACTGGTTGTTCTCAAGACACCCGTAAAGCACACACACTTGAGATTTAAGGATTTGTGTTTCTATTGTTGTAAATATTGTGCGGACCGGTGATTGACACAAGTTTAGGTGGACCCACTGCCCATTATCATCCAAAATATAAAATTACCCACATTATTTATAAGGTGTACATGGTTCTACTTTAGACCATGCTCAGCGCTTTTCCTTACATGCGCTGAGCATTAGGGCTTTCCCCTGTTGATTTTTAATATTGCCGGTATTGACCCGTGGGTATTGACAAGTTAGATTATCACAGCCTACGGCGCTCACGATCGGCGTTCGTGAACAACGTGGTCCCATAAACATAACCCCCGCATATCTTGATAAGTCCACAATGCAAATTTACCCGCATAACGCCAGTGAAATGTACGTAGTTCTATTAAGACTATGCCCGGCGCTTTCCCTGACGTGCGCTGAGCACTAGAGCTTTCTCCTGTTGATTTTTAAAATTGCCGATATTAACCATTGGCTATTACAAGGTTTACATTATTATAGCCTATCGTGCTCACGAACCGCGTGGTCCCTCGAATACAACCCCTGCATACCTTGATAAGTGGATCCGGTCATCAGTTCCATGGCGCCGTTTGTCGTAAACAACCGTTCGCGCCATTACTCCTGTTTTAAAGGCTAACTATTGGCGACACCTGGGCGGTTAATTACATTTCCCTATTATCGGACTTCCTGCTAGACCGTTGTCTCCCAACAGAGGGGGGGAGCCATAAATCGGCGCCATATTGGGTGGCTATTTCACTCGTAACCATAGTTTAACATATGTAGATTTACATGGTTAGAAGGATCATAACTATTCAAATTCAGAAAAAAAGAGGTCATATATATAGACCTAATCAAATTTAGAAATTTAAAACTAGAAAGCTAACTACGGAAAACATAAATAACAACGGCAGCCATATTGTAGCGGGCAATGTAAATACAGAAAAATACACTCATTTTGCAATGTATGGAACATTTATTTTAATAGCTATGGATGACATATGGCAGGAACGGCCACTTTGTAATGCACACAAGCGATATACTGACACCGGGTTTACCTGCTCAACCTAAATAAAGGGGAATTTTCAATGTATGACAACGGCAGCCATATTGTGGCGTGCAATATAAATACAGAAAAGCACACTCGATTTTCAATGTATGGGAAATTTTAATTCTAATAGCTGTGGATGACGTAAATGGCAGCGGCGGCCACTTTGTGATATACAAAAACGATATACTGACACCGGGTTGACCTGTTTAACCTAAACAAAGGGGAATTTCAATGTATGACAACGGCGGCCATATTGTAGCGTGTAATGTAAATGCAGAAAAATAGACTCGTTTTTCAATATATGAAAATAGCTGTGTATAACGTAAATGGCAGCAGCGGCCACATTGTAATGTGTATAAACGATATACCGACACCGGGTTGACCCGCTCCACTTAAATAAAGGGAAATTTCAATTTTAATAGCTGTGGATGACGTAAATGGCAGCAGCGGCCACATTGAAATGTGCATAAACAATATACTGACACCGGGTTGACCTGCTCAACCTAAACAAAGGGGAATACATATCAAAAAGTGCGCCTTCCTCGTAGAGAAAAAGGAAAAGGATTGCACAGGTACGGGAATTCAATATGCCAATCACCAGATAAAATAACCAAAAAACCGCATAGGTGGTCACACTAAAAAATATATTTGTAACCTAATAAAATAGTCGTAATTATGACTATTTGAATTTACTCTATGTTTCAATTGGAAACCTGATTGATCACTTCTGTTAATTATAAAACAGGCTTTGATATTAGCCAGAAAAGGATTAATGATATTTCTCCGAGATTTCAGACAAAGAGGATTACCTATTATGGCAGAGCAATGAATAATACAATACCTCAAAAGAAAAAATCAAAAGATTATAATAATAAAAACATTTAAACATTACTTCACTTGGAGAAGGAACAGTACAGTGTTTAGAAGTAGAGAGTCATACACTTATAACAATTTCATCATTCCAATTAAACACAGTTAGAACGTGCTGCTAATAAACCAAACCTATTTTAAATACAGGTGTATAAGCTGACCACGTCTAGTGTGACAAAGCAGAGATCCTCTGACCATGCAAAATCTTGGAATTTTAATAAAATGTCTTTGCTGTCTCTTATATAGGGTGCTAGGTTTACCATATACTTTTGTAGTTTGCTATCAACAAATTCAGACATTTTTTCAGTAGCTGAACCAACTCCCGAGATGATTGGTCGTCCTGGTGGGAAGGGAGCTTTTTATGCACTTTGGGAAGCACATAGATACATGGAAACCTCGGTTGTTCCACTTTCATATATCTATATTCAGAATCACTCAACAAACCAGTATCTTTCCACTCACTTAGTTTTAAATTGATGAGGGAAGATAGCTCATTCATGGGGTTTCCCTTTACTTTTACATAACATGAGGTGTCATTTAGTTGGCGATCTATTTCACCCATGTAATCTTGTATATTCATTATCACAATGTTGCTGCCCTTATCTGCCTTTCTGGTGACGATACTGCAGACTGCGAGCCATAAGCTGTGGCCATAACACTGATAATGAGTTTCATTATTTCTTTAACTAACCACCTAGGGTTGTTTGTATGAGCAGCCTTGTATATCTCGTTGATCTGTGTCTTAATGTACCATGAGGATCACTAAATGGCTAACTGTGTTTAATTGGAATGATGAAATTGTTATAAGTGTATGACTCTCTACTTCTAAACACTGTACTGTTCCTTCTCCAAGTGAAGTAATGTTTAAATGTTTTTATTATTATAATCTTTAGATTTTTCTTTTGAGGTATTGTATTATTCATTGCTCTGCCATAATAGGTAATCCTCTTTGTCTGAAATCTCGGAGAAATATCATTAATCCTTTTCTGGCTAATATGAAAGCCTGTTTTATAATTAACAGAAGTGATCAATCAGGTTTCCAATTGAAACAGAGTAAATTCAAATAGTCATAATTACAACTATTTTATTAGGTTACAAATATATTTTTTAGTGACCACCTATGCGGTTTTTGGTTCTTTTATCTGGTGATTGGCACATTGAATTCCCGTACCTGTGCAATCCTTTTCCTTTTATTCTACGAGGAAGGCACACTTTTTGATATGTATTCCCCTTTGTTTAAGTTGAGCAGGTCAACCCGGTGTCAGTATATTGTTTATGCACATTTCAATGTGGCCGCTGCTGCCATTTACGTTATACACAGCTATTCTCCTATATTGAAAAACGAGTCTATTTTTCTGCATTTACATTACACGCTACAATATAGCCGCCGTTGTCATACATTGAAATTCCCCTTTGTTTAGGTTAAACAGGTCAACCCGGTGTCAGTATATTGTTTTTGTATATCACAAAGTGGCCGCTGCTGCCCTGTACGTCATCCACAGCTATTAGAATTAAAATTTCCCATACATTGAAAATCGAGTGTGCTTTTCTGTATTTATATTGCACGCCACAATATGGCCGCCGTTGTCATACATTGAAAATTCCCCTTTATTTAGGTTGAGCAGGTAAACCCGGTGTCAGTATATCGCTTGTGTGCATTACAAAGTGGCCGTTCCTGCCATTTACGTCATCCATAGCTATTAAAATTAATTTTCCATATATTGCAAAATGAGTGTATTTTTCTGTATTTACATTGCACGCTACAATATGGCTGCCGCTGTTTATGTTTTCCATAGTTAGCTTTCTCCTTTTAAATTTCGAAATTTGATTAGGTCTATATATATGACCTCTTTTTTTCTGAATTTGAATAGTTATGATCCTTCTAACCATGTGATTCTCCATACGTTAAACTATGGTTACGAGTGAAATAGCCACCCAATATGGCGCCGATTTAGGCTCCCCCCTTCTGTTGGGAGACAACGGTCTAGCAGGAAGTCCGATAATAGGGAAATGTAATTAACCGCCCAGGTGTCGCCAATAATTAGCCTTTAAAACAGGAGTAATGGCGCGAACGGTTGTTTACAACAAACGGCGCCACGGAACTGATGACCGGATCCACTTATCAAGGTATGCGGGGGTTGCATTCGTGGGACCACACGGTTCGTGAGCACAATAGGCTATGATAATTTAAACCTTGTAATAGCCAATGGTTAATATCGGCAATATTAAAAATCAATAGGAGAAAGCTCTAGTGCTCAGCGCACGTCAGGGAAAGCGCCGGGCATTGTCTTAATAGAACTACGTACATTTCACTGGCGTTATGCGGGTAATTTTGCATTGTGGACTTATCAAGATATGCGGGGTTATGTTTATGGGACCACGTTGTTCACGAACGCCGATCGTGAGCGCGGTAGGCTGTGATAATCTAACTTGTCAATACCCACGGGTCAATACCGGCAATATTAAAAATCAACAGGGGAAAGCTCTAATGCTCAGCGCATGTAAGGAAAAGCGCTGAGCATGGTCTAAAGTAGAACCATGTACACCTTATAAATAATGTAGGTAATTTTATATTTTGGATGATATGGGGCAGTGGGTCCACCTAAACTTGTGTCAATCACTGGTCCGCACAATATTTACAACAATAGAAACACAAATCCTTAAATCTCAAGTGTGTGTGCTTTACGGGTGTCTTGAGAACAACCAGTATCGGTTTGCCCAATTTAAAATGCAACCAGCACAGTCGTGTGGCCCTTTTAATATCAGCCGAGTGTCAGAATGATTGAGGCTTTGTTAATCTCTATTTTTCAACACAGGGAAGTAGCAGGCAAGGGCCAGGCTTCAACTTATACCTAAGCCATTAAGCCTGATGGGGCGTGGTTTTGTTAGTATGGCGTTGAATATTAAAACACCAAAATACAAAAAAATTGGTGCAATTTAGATTGATATTACTACTGTTTCAGGTGGCAAGTCCCCATCTTGGAGTCCTTTTGCAGCTTCAGGACTTCATTTGCTTTTTTCTACATATCCGCTACGGCGCATCATTATATTTATCTCGTAAGGTGAGATGGCATACTTTTTTTGACTTTAGTTTTTTCTTCTCTCTCCTGGGCTTTAGTTTTCTTTCTCTGCTCTTTCACCATTACCTCTCTTTAAGTCTTAAATTAGGTGGTTTATTTATTGGATTAATATATAATATTTTCAAAATTTCTTTTGTATTTATTTAACATTTGTAAATAAATAAATTATGTATTTCAATTATATATTTTTAAATTAAATGATTGTAAATCGATGCTTTTCATATTTTTGTATTTTATGACAATGAGATAGAATTGATGAAGGACATAGTAGTGTCCTGTTAAACGCCAAGATAATTTGTGTATGTCTTTTTTGTTTTTGTGATTAATTTGTTATCGAGTTATGTCCGTCATGTCATTGTGTTTTATATTATAAGTCTGTTTATGTTATGTGTTGCAGCCCTGAGGAAGTTCCACAAACTGTGATTTGGGAACGAAACGCGTTGGCTGTCTTTTTATGAAAAATTGGAATAAAGAAAGAATTTGAAGAGAATCTACAAAGGCTGATTTACTCTCTTCGGTGCACCTTCAATTATCTAAAACTGCTGTATAATCTGTAAAACAGAGACACCAAATGGTGACGGGTGTCGAGGTGTGCACGACAAACAAAAACTATAGTGGCATTGTTATAGTGAGGTGCTATTCCCTAGGTCCGTCATCCCGTTTGCTTTTGTATTTTTTATACCATTTTTCATCTCTGCCTGCCTGCATTTGTTCAAGGCAATACAGAAACTGAAAGGTAGTGACCGGTAGAGTTATGTGGCCATGGATTAGCCATTCCGTGGATGGTGATTCTGCCACTGTAAATGGTAACCTATCCAGTTTTTCGATCACGCAGCATTGTATATTTTGCTCCCTTTGTGCCATTTCTATCTATTTATCTGTTAGATTGTATTCAGAAAACAGTGACGTGCTGTTGATAAAACGCCAAGGCACATAGCCTGCACGCAAAATTGCAGCATCCAGCTTAACAACATAATAGAACGTAATTGAGATTGCCCGTGTTGTAATATGGCTAAATCTTGTTCTAATATGTCTATCGTAGAAGATACAATGTTGCCTAAGGAATATATCCTGAGGTCAATGTAGTTAACCCATTGTCTACCACTGCTAGAGATTTTTCTAGATTTATACGGTCTATTTCCAGTAGTCTCTCCGCGCCTCTTGTTGGGATATTTTCCATATTTCATTGTAGGCAGCATAAATGCCAGCATATATGAAACGCTTTTGGCGTGGCTTCTGGGACCTAGTAAAAATCCCTAAGATCCATATCCTGTGTGAGTAAGGATAAGTGTTGTTTCACCTGTGTGAGTGTTGAGGTTTTTAGCCAATTGAGGCACAACTTCCCAACACTGTATGATGTCACTACCCCTGGATGTTGTCTCTGTACATAACGTGATCTGGCCTATGGATACTAAACCCTTTGGCTTTACCCCTGAATCGCGCCTGATAACTATTAGTGTCTGTGGGCCAAATCAACCACTTCCTCCAATCGGGGTCTGATCTGTTGAATTCTAATATGTCATCTAGTGTAATCTCTTCCTGTGATGTTATGTTACCCTCAGTGTATGATGGTTTCGGCATCCGAGGTGTGTTCATGTCTTTGTTCTTGGCTAGTCCAAGGCAAGACGTCTGTTGCACTGTCTCGTACAAAAACATGATTTGTTGAGGGATATGGCATGCTCTAAACAAAGCTTCTGTCCCCTGCACCTGCCATTCTCTAGTACCCCAGACTGATTTTAAGTCTATGGTATCTTTCCATAAGTCGAAACCTTGATCAGACAACTGGGCAATAAAGGAAGCAGAGTAATTCGGTTTGGTGCTTGTTAGCAAATTTGTCTGTGCTGATGTTGGTGCAACCTTATAATAATATGAGGCTGGGTCATACATATTGAACCCTGAAAAATATGGAAACTTCTGTGTAAATGTTTTTGAACGGCCTTTCGGCGGTGTTGGACAATGTTCCTACTGGTGGTAAGTGAACACATTTCTAGGATTTGCAGATTTATGCAGAAAGTGATGACCATATTTAGGATCGCAAAAAAACTTATGAAAATCCCCGACCCTCCCGCAACCCCTGACCCGTCTGGTCGTCGATGCGAGGAATTAGCTGGTTTTTTCTCTACCAAAATCCAAAACATCCTCAACCTTCTCCCACCCACCGTCAAGGAACTTTCAGCCATACCTCACGTACTCTAGAACCTCCGAATAACTCTCATCTACTAGAGTCACATTCACTTCGCCTCTCGGAGGATTTATTCTTCTCCATCTTAGGTTCGGTCAAGAGCGGGTCCCCGTTGGACCCTGCTCCCCTAACATCTTGAAGCTGGTAGCACCCATAGTTGCCCCTCATATCATTAATTTAATTAATGCCTCATTAGCTTCGGGCATTGTCCCCAAGACTGGAAAAATGCAATAGTGAAGGCGCTATTAAAAAAACCTCATCTAGACCCCACCGAGCTGGGCAACTATCGCCCTATTTCACTACTCCCGGGTATCAGTAAGATTGCAGAAAAACACATTAATCGCATACTTTCTGCACACCTGGAAAAGTTTAAACTACTTCACTCATCTCAGACTGGCTTCCGCCCTGGTCAGGGCACAGAGACTGCATTGATAGCGGTAGTGGAGGAGTCAAGAAAGATCCTCGACTCCGGAGGGTCTTCGGCTATTATCCTCCTAGACCTAAGTGCAGCCTTTGACACGGTGAACCACGGCATACTGGTCCATCATTTAAAAAAAGCGGGAGTGACAGGTACGGCTTTAACATGGCTGAAATCGTTCCTGGAAGAAAGGTACTACCAGGTATTGGAAGGGAATTCTCGCTCCCAGCCAGTTCCGCTGCAGTGTGGTGTTCCCCAGGGCTCGTCTCTGAGTCCTACTCTTTTAATATATATATGGCCCCTTGGCGGAGATTGTAGCCCCTTTCGGAATCCACATAGTCACATATGCTGATGACACCCAACTAATCGTGGCACTGAATCAGTCGGAACAGTCCCCCACGGACCTGCATTCCTGCCTCAAGGCAGTCGCTAGCTGGATGAGCTCATCTCCATCTGAAGCTCAACGGTGAGAAAACGGAGCTTATGCTGCTGGGCAACCAAGCAAATTTTAATCCAAACATCATGTGGCCGATCTGCATGGGCCCAGCTCCCTCTCCAAAAAGGAGATAAAAAGCTTGGGTATCTGGCTCGACCATGATCTTACTTTTAGAGTCCAAGCAAGGAAAACGGCCGCCACGTGCTATGGCCTGCCCAGAACCACCCGGAAAATACTCCCTCTCCTACCTAGCCACTCAAGAAAGCTGCTGGTCCAGGCACTCATTCTCTCCAGGCTGGACTACGGCAATGCTCTTTATTTGGGTGCTCCTAAATCGGTTATCGCCAAACTGCAGGTGGTTCAAAACTCGGCAGCAAGACTCCTTACAGGCACAAACAACCGCTGCTCAGCAAAGCCCGCTCTTCGCGCTCTCCATTGGCTTCCGGTTCAGGAGAGAATACATTTCAAAGCCCTATGCATTGCACACAAGGGTCTGCAGGGCAGAGGCCCCCTATAACTAAAAAATCTGGTCAAACCTTACAAGTCTACACGTTGTCTGCGCCGGACGAGCTCTACCTGGCCGAGGTCCCTAGAATTAAGAAGGCTAGAACAGGCGGTCGCCGTTTCGCCTATAGCACTTCTAGGCTTTGGAATGCTCTTCCTCTTCCTATCCGCAAGGAGGTTAACCACCTGACTTTCCGGAAACGCCTGAAAACTTGGCTATTCCCTTAATCTCTCCTCTTCTCTAGTCACCTCCGCAGCGCTGGGATGCCTCCGGGTAGCCATGCGCTATACAAAAGCCATTTTCATTTCATTTCATTCATAATGTTGATAACAATACATGGTTTCGTAATCTGATGTGCCTTCCAATGATCCACTATTAGAAAACGCAGCAGATTTTTCCAAATCAGACAGCATGTTATTTACAGTTTCAAAATCCCAATCATCGGAAAATGTACTTGAGGTAATGATATCACTTAATGATATTTTAAATAAATGTGGAATTTTTAAAAGTTCGGTCGGGCCGAATATATCGAAATCATCCTTGTCCCACACTACACCATCCGGTATAGGAACTGCTGTAATATTCACTGATGACAACTCTCTTTGTTCTCGATGAGATGAATGATGTGGTTTTAAAATTAAATTCACCTTTTGGGCTGCAGAGCTTTGCCGAATGTATTGTCCATTAATAAGCATGTTAAAAACTATCACTAAGCTTAACCAGAAAAGAAAGAAAAGTACCCCGGTAATTATCCATAGTTCTACCCACGGTGATACCAGGTAAGTTCTTTTAAGAAAGTTCAGAAAGTCTTTAACTTGCTGCTTGCGTGATTTTTGGGCTGGCGTCGTTTCAGGTTCACTTGGATCCAAAGAAAACATATGAAAGTTTATGAAGTAGCCAGAAGCAGTTCGATCAATTGTTGGAATTGCATAAGGATTTGTTGAAATCGTAATTTGCCCTTGTCGAGGCATGTTGACGTAGACATCTGTATTTGGTCTAATAGCAATTTGTCTTTCTTGTTGAGTTTGATTTTGAAGTTGAGCTTCAGGTTCAAGGGGAACGAGTTCCATAGCATTGTTGCATAGTCCATCATTCCGTACAGGGACTTCTTCGAACGTGATGAGTCTTTCCGTTTGAACTTCTTGAATTGTAGCGAGAGGAGGGCGTCTGCTACTTTGGAGTCCACGTGGCCTGCTACTTGGTATCGGCCACATAGTGTGGTTTGATTAGGTCAATTGAGACAAATCTTTTCTCCTTTTTCCGGCAAGAGGCGGTAGAAGTACAGTTCTGGTTCCTTCGACTGCTAGGACCTGTACAGGCTTTCTGTAGGATGGTCCAAATTCTTTCTTGTCCGCTATTTTCTCTCTGACCAGATCCCCGACTTTTGGGATCCAGACAGGTCTTGCCGTGACTGATTTGACTTCCCCAGTGGCGGTCTGCTTCAGATGGACATTACTTTGTTGTGTCCTGGATTCATTTAGATCCTGTAAAACAGCCAAATGATCATGGATGTCAAAAGGTTTTTCATCCGCCACTGCGCCTTCACAATCAAGATCAGGTACCCACATTCTTGTCCCAAATAGGACCTCATAAGGAGTGACACCCCCGAGAGAACTTCTTGGCATGTTGTTCAAAGCTCGCTGGATTCCATACAAATGTTTTACCCAACTTTCACTTGTGCCTAATACTCTAGCTATTAAAGATTGCTTTAAGTCCCGTTTTTTTCTCTACGGAGATGAGTACCGCAATGCTACACCCAATCCTCGCATGGCCTCCTTGTAGGCCCGAGAGCTAAACGCAGGGCCCTGGTCAGAATGTAATGTGCCAATTGAATTGCGTATGTCCCTATGAAGACTTGCAAATCTTTTATAACAGTTCGAGCTTCAGCCGAGTGCTGGGGCCACACCCATAGGAATCTCGAGCAGGAATCCACTGCAACCACGATATACTTGTAAGCCCTGTCTCTTTTTAATTGGCCGCAGTGGTCCAAGTAAACGCACGCTAGTGGTTTGTCAGATATTAACAATGGTGTCTGTGCTGGACGTGTTACGGTGGAACCTTTCATCTGCTGACAGATGTCGCATTTCAAGACTTAGGGCCTGATTCTGATGTGGGTTGGAAAGCTTCCCGACCGAATCGGTTTGGAAATGGTTTCCGACCCACTCGGATCGGGAGAGTCTGACCGACGGAGTACGATGCATCCGGATGCTTCCAGATACGATTTGGTTGGACTCCCATTGACTTCAATGGGAGCATATGTTCCTAACCGCATCATAATTGGGCCCTGGGTCGGGAAGACACGTTCCCGATCCGATTTGGAAGGAGCAAATGCCATTAGGAGGCCTTCCTAACCGCATCAGAATCAGGCCCTAGGAGGGAATGCTTTCCTAACCGCATCAGAATCAGGCCCATAGTCTTTAGTCTGCTTTGTTAATCCAGGCCACCAATAGCGTTGTTTCAACAAAGAAACCGTCGCTGTAACTCCTGCATGTGCAGAACCTATCCCTTCGTGTGCTGCTAGAATTAAACCTAACCTATGATCCATGTTTGGAATTACTCTATCCCCCACTCCAGGAATTTGAACAAATGGAATGTTATTGGCATCTAACTTGTAGGAGTACTTGAGTGGAAACTTCTTTGGTAGTGCTTTGCTGTTTTTGCGTGAAGCAATGACATCTACCATAATCTCACCGTCTATTCTCGTTTTAGAACGAGTGATTGCAGCTACGGAAGCCGTGCGTACAGCCCCCTTTGCGGCTTCATCAGCCAATGAATTCCCTTCAACATGAACGCCATCACGCTGATGACTCAGTGTATGTATCACGTGAGCCCTTGGTAGTCCAGATTTCAACTCCACTACCTGTTCCCATAGCATTTTATGCTTAATTGTGCCACCTTTTGCATCTTTGAACCCGTATTGAGCCCAGTGCTGCAAATATTCATAGTAAGACTGCACACAGTAAAAGGAATTGCACACAATTAGTGTGGGGAATTCTCGATCCGTATTCACTAGTGCCAGTATTAGGGCTTTTAATTCTGCCAGCTGTGCCGTGCAGTCTCCTAGAGATTGCGTTTTGTGCAACTTGGATGGAACTTTCCATCCCGCATACGACCTTTAATGATTACAGCATGCTGCGCTATATTGTTGCTTACTTCCTATGGCCGGTTGAGCAGATCCGTCAGTTTAAATAATATATTCATACTGATCAAGAGGCATTATTTCGTTTGGCAGAGGATATTCTTGTTCGTATTGCAGGAATGCTTGTGTCTTTAAATTTGGGTCGTACCTGCATTCTACGTCTGTTGCAGGGAGGGAATTAGCCCATTCTATCCATCTCGGATGTAAGGCTTTAACATTAGGAACGCTTGCTTTTGTCGCAGCCTCTAAGGCTGGAACTGGGGTCACGACTATTATACGTTTCCCCTGAGCCAGTGCTCTTTCTCTCACTACAGCAGTCTGAACCGCAGTTAGAATCTTTTCTGTAGATGCAAAACGCATCTCAGCATTTGTGTACAAATGTGATTTGTATGCAATTGGTACTGTCTCACCTTCATTATATGTTAGATACGTGTACCCGGATTGATCCGCAACTATACGGATTGCCAGGTTGCGTGCGTTTACGCGTGTCTGTAAGTGTTTGGAAGCTATCATGTTGGCTTGTAAGGAACGAAGTGTATCTGTAGGTTCCTGTGTCCATTGTTTTACTGAAAAATCAGATTTTATTAAATCGTAGAAAGGTTTTACTCTTGCTGAGTAATCCAAAATGTATGTTCTACCAAAATGTAGGAAACCCAGAATTGACTAAGTTTTTCAGTGATTTTGGAGGTTGGAGCAGCACGCATTTTCTAAAAAATTGGCTGCCAGGCTTTTTCCTTCACTTGAAAGCTCGTATCCTAAAAACAGGACACTGAGATGGGCAATTTTTGATTTTTTAAAGTTGAATTTGTAGCCCTCAGATGCAAAACCCAAAATTATGGTATTCACTCTGTTCAAGTGCTCCTCCAGGTCATCGTCCGTCAGATAAATATCATCCACATAGGACAATGCCTCTTTATCCACATTTTGAAGTAACTCTGTTACCCTGGCCGAAAACAACCCCGGGCTGTTCTTATACCCTTGGGGGAGTCGACAAAATTGCCGCTGTGTCCCTAGCGCTAAAAAGGCTGTTAGATACCTGCTTTCAGGCGCTATATTTTGGCAGAAAAATCCATTTGAGATATCAAGTGTTTTATATTTTTTCCTGACAATGTTATTCATTAATGCGGCACTGTGTGCATTTTGGACTGCAAGGGCCATATGTATCAAAATGTTGTTTTGCGATTCTCAAATAGCGATTTGTTGCGAATCGCTATTTGAGAATCGCAAAACGCAATGTATGTAGGATTTGCAAAAACTTTTGCAAATCCCACATATTCCTTAATTGCGAATCGTAAATTGCGATTCGCAATTAAGGAATACTTCCCCATTCATTCCTATGGGCCTAGAGGCCCATAGGGATGAATGGGAGACATTCTGCAATTTGGGAGTACCCATTAGGTACTCGCAAATTGCTAATGCAATTTCAAGGATGCAAGGGTGTCAAGGGACACCCTGTTGCACTCCTGAAATAAGCATGGGTGCAGATGTGGCGCACATACATGCCCCAAGGGCATGTATGTGCGCCACATGGCACTTAGAAAATGCAAAAAGTGCATTTTTCAAAGAAACGCAAATTACCACCAACCTGAAGTTGGTGGTAATTTGCGATTACTTAAGCCAAAATCTCACAACTTGGGTGCTTCCTACATTGCATTTAAGGAATCGCAATTTGCGATTCCTTAAATGCATTCGCAAAATAGGGAATCGCAAATTTTGCGATTCCTTATTTTGCGAGTGGGTTTTTCTTTCATACATTGTACACAGCTAAATTACGTCGCAAACGCTGAAATTCTATGAATTTCAGCGTTTATGTCGCAATTTAGCTTTGATACATATGGCCCCAAATGTCTTAGTGCAAGTGTTTAAATGTCTGTAATCTAAAACTAGACGATATGAGTTGTCCGGTTTCATGACGGGAAACAAAGGATTGTTCATTGGTGAGGTGCATGTTTCAATCACCCTCTGGTATTCAAGTTGATCTAAGATCTCCTGACCTGTTTTTTAGCTTCTTGCTTTATTGGATACTGCCTCTGTGCAGTTGGAGTATTTTTAAAGGAATAATGTGGTGGGTTGAATCCTCATCCCATCCACCATGGTTCTTGTATAATGCTGGAGCCTGGGCTACTGCCCACTCCTGCGCATATGTGTGTTGTAAGTGCCTGGGAATATGGTCTGAGAATGCCAGAAGAATTACTGTTTCTTCTTTAGGGCAATCCATGACGAATGCTGGCGGCCAATCTTGTTCAGCTAATAAAATATCATAGCCAAACGTCAGGTTCTCCCAAAAGAGACCTCTCACTGTTCTACATTTGTCCCCCTCCATTTGGAGCGTTATTTCATATACTTTATGTGGGACACTTATCCTAGTATCGGTGGTTCTACCGTGATATAATCATTCAAGTCCGCTGTCACCAGAAATTCCATCAGGTTCTGGCGAGCTATTGTTATTTCTGCCGCACTGTCTAGCATCGTCAGAGCCCATTCCCCGTTCAGTAGTCGAGTCCTCAGAATTCTGGGCATGTCTGATCTTTAGACCTGCAACTTTCTTCTTTTTGAACTGTGGCTTTTGCTTTGGCTTCTCTTCTTTTTTAGAAGTGTAATCTTGAGCATGCTGCTTGTCTCTGGACTTTGTACGCTCTTCTTGTCTGCCTGACCGTCTTTCCCTCTCTGAGTTTTTCGATGAACCCTGAAAGGAGCGAGAGGAACCTGTATCAGTATCCTGATACCTGTCAGGTTTCCTAATATTTTCCCTATTCCTAAGGTTGTACCTGTTTTCGGAGGGCTCCTGTGGAGGAGATCTACCTCTGGATTGAGATCTATTTCCTTTAAAGTTTTGTTGTTTTTTATTGTCCCACTTCTTCTTAATTGAAGCAGGTGTCTGCTTGGAAGTGTCCTTTTCAGGACTGCCCATCAGTTGTGGTTTTAAAGCTTTCCCACCCAAACTGTCTCTGCCTAATTCTGCATATGCAGTTTCAATTATTTTGGGTAGTTCATGTTGTTGTTCTAAAGGACTGAACTCCTTAGGCGTTGACGGATAGCCACTGAAGCTGCTTCCCTTTAATATTAGCTAATATTATGGCTGATACCTGGGCATAGTTACCTAGTAACTTCATCCCTAAGTTTAGGGCAGGCTCTGCTCCGTACTCATTTTGTATTTGTCTCAATGCATCAGGTACTACTGCTAATGACTGGATACCATGAGTTCTGGTATAAATTGCAGCAAAGACTGTACCCCATGTGGTACAATCCTCTAATTGTGGTGTTATCCCCATGGGCAAGCAGATTGTTAACATTCTGTGTTTTTCATATGGGGTAGTATTCGGGAATACTGCCTCTAGCTGCGTTATTTTCTGATCTACCTAGAATGGTATTTGTTCACGTTTTGTGGGCATTTTACCCATTACCGCATGTAATGTTTGTGGTGTAATTTTAGTTGCTGTACCCTGAATTTGAGTTCCATTTGGTGCAACTATTGCTGGTTGGACTGTAAGAGTCCTCATGACGAATTGCGTCATGTTCCTATAGATTTTAATTAACTCTTTGTGTTGTATTAGTAAGTCTCCTGGTGGCATTGTTTCAATGTCAGGATGTGGTGTGTAGGCCACTAATATTGGCCATGTTGCCCCTTCTCTTACGAGCGGGCCGAGTCTTACTCTTCTTCTTAATAAGTGGGGTAGGGCGCCTTTAAACCAGTATAAATGGTCCTGGTACGTGAGCGGAACCTCAATGTCCTCAAGCGGACAATATTCCGGTGGTGCATCTCCTTCAGTGTAGGAGTGAAATGTTTTTGTTCTTGCATTTGCTGCTGGGAATGTAACCCACAAATAAAATACCTCTGTTCTGTTTGATTTGTGTGCCTCAATCACGAAAACTACTATGCCACCCCTAGATGATAAACCATGCTCTAGCAGTTTCAGGGTGACTTTATTTCTAAAATGTGGTGCAATTTATATTGCGTCTGCATTATCCTCATCTGTGAGGGGCAGTTCTTGTTGCAGTGGGTCTAAGACCTGGTTAGTCATTGTTTTTAGTACACTAAATAACTTTTTCAAGGGAACCAAGATACGGTGTTATGCACAATTTTAGGAAAACTGTGTCCTTCAAGCTTGATTAACCAACAGCCAACAAATAGGATTTTGTAGCCTACTCAGCTGTGGCGGAGTTTGTGCCCACCCACTCCAGACGTCTCTGGTGTTTTGTGAGTAGGGGTCTCTGAGAATAGCATGACTGAACTACTCAGATTCTACTGTTTAATAAGTGCCCAACCAACGTTGGGCGCCATGTCGTGTGGTTCCTATATATCCTATACAGGATCTGCGTGTTTGAATAACATAAACTGTGGGTTTGGTGGCAGACTGATTCTGTGCACCCCCACCGGATACGTTAGCCTATCTGTATCAGCTAGCTCACAGTGCCACTTGAAGGAAGTGACCCGATTAGGGTCACCCGGGCCACTCTCGACCTCCTCTAGCCTTCCAAGAATGAAGAGTCGATGACGCAGTAGAGAATACAAGCAAACTTGTTTATTCACAGAGTACAGTGGAGTCCAATCAGACCAGCCTCCTATGTTGGCTGACGAGGGACTGACTTTTACAAGCATAAAGTTACATTAAGTCCACAAAGACCCGCCTACCATGGCAAAACACTAGTAGATGTCGTAATACAATGAGGGTACAGAACATAAGTCTCGATTCTGCAGCCTGGTACAAGCTATCTATATCTCAAGGTTGTCTGGCCTATCCTCCCCTCTAGACAGGTGGGAGAAGGCCTTGATCTAAGGGGAAAGGCATGCGCTAACGAGCTAACATGGGCATTGAAGAAACGAAACTTACCAAAGACCATTTCTCGTAAATGAGCAAAATACAGTTTCGAGTATGCAAGTAACAGTTTTCATTATACCAGAATATGGCGTCCTTTTAACTAAAATGACGGCACAGATGTCAACCTAATTGACGTGACATCTGTATCAACTGATTAAGTCTTACACTTACTACGAAAATATAATGTATTAGCCATATGAATGCTAACATATTCTTACGGGCCTTTCTCGAAAAATGGTCCCTCATAGCAAATCGCTGTTCTCGAGATCTGATGATTTTAATAATTGAGACAGCCAAAGAGCTTGTACAAACATTACTATTAGAACTTACAGCTCTAGAGAATAAGATTAAACAAGATGACGCTTTAGAAAGTGCTAAGAAGAAATTAGAGGATATGGATAGGGAAGGGACATCATACTCCGACTACTTAATCAAAAGAAAAACTGAAAAATTGAAGAAAGATATCAGGTTTACTACTAAGGAGAAAACTTACCCCTATCTACATGAGCATTTTTATAAACAAGGAGAGTATTCAGACGGAGAGCCAGGTCCATATCAAAGACCCACTAGAAAGGTTACCACTTTTTCTGATACTTCAGAATCTGATAACGATGATGGCCCCCATCGCTCAGATTTTGAAGGCACCAGAGTTACATATTCAGGAAACCAATCATCTGGGCAACCTTTTTTAGGACGGCGACAGGCACGACGAGGCCCCTGGAGGTCGAAATATCAACCCAGATATCACGACACTTTCAATCGAGGCAATTACCAACAGAGCAACCAACAATATCTAGTTACACGGAATGCTCAGTACTGGAGGCCGTAAGAGAGATACCTCTATTTAATCTATCTAAGACATCTTTACAAGACTCCACAGTTGCACTCTTATCTAAAGGCCTAACCTTTGTACCGTATACAGGTATTAATGTTTTTGAACTGTACCAAGACATAACGGCATTTTTCCGCAAAGTACGTTTAAAAATACTTCTCTAACATAGGAGAACAAGTTCAAGATACAGATGACATGTTGGCAAACCGCTCTGGACTACGTCCGATATCTACCTTCACCCCTTACTTAGATTCAGTGGGTCCCGAGGTTGAGATATTTGAGAATGCGGTCCTGAAAAGTTTAAAAACATCTTTAAAACATATTTTTAATCCTTCAACTAACCTGAATCAGGAGGAATTGCAAGCATTAATTGCTCTCCGAAACAATACAGAAATAACTATAAAAATTGCGATAAAGGAGGCGGCATTGTGATTTTAGACACTGATAAGTATATTCAAACTATGCAAGTCCTTCTAAATGATACCAATTTTTATTTACCTGTCAACACTGATCCCACGTCTAGAGTCCAAAGGAAAATCTGTACTCTAACAAAAAGAGCGTTGGAGTCTGGCACTATCTGTAATAAAGAATTTGAATTCCTTAATATAGAACATCCTAAAATGGCTGCAATCTATGGTGTACCTAAGATTCACAAAAATAGTCTTGATCCTCCGTATCGTCCAATTGTGACCACTATAGGCTCAGTTACCGAGCCTATTTCTAAATACATAGATCGCATTTTATGCCCTCATGTATCTAGAATTACATCGTATGTTAAAGACACCAAATCCATGATACAAATAGTAGAAGGGTTACCTTTTGATGGATCAAGAGAGACATTGGTTACCATGGACGTTGAGTCCCTTTATAGCAATATTCCGCAAGAAGGGGCTCTCACATCAGTACATTGGTTCATAGACCAATTCCAAATTGACTGCTGCCCTGAATTTATCAATTTAATCTTGAAAATAGTTCTGGAAGAAAATACTTTTGATTTCAACGGCAATCTATACCGACAAATAAAGGGAGTAAGCATGGGAGCGTCTTGCGCTCCCACTGTAGCAAATATATATATGGCTCACTTTGAAAGTATACATATATATAATGAAATAGCCCCTTTTTATGAGTCCATTAAAAACTGGGCTCGTTATATAGATGATATATTCTTTATTTGGACAACCGAATCAAGTGAACTAGTTAAATTTCTGTCATGGATCAATCTCTGTGACTGTAATTTAAAATTCACTACCCATACCAGCCAGAGTCCTATAGAATTTTGGGATGTTGAAATCAAGGAACAGGATCATTCTCTCGCGCAGTGGATTTATATGTTAAACCTACTTCGAGAAATACTTTATTGCATTTTACAAGTTTCCATCCCAGTAAGCAAAAAGAAAGTATCCCATTTGGCCAGTTTCTCCGTTTACGGAGAAATTGTACCAATATCATAGACTATGACACCAGATCAGAAATGATGAAATCTAAATTTATAGCACGTGGTTATCCAAAGAGATTGATACGAGAGGCATATTAAGTCTTGGCATTTTAAGTCTTGGCATACTAGTAACATCCCTCTCTATTTAGAAGCTCATATCCTAAAGGTATTTTTTATACTATTTCTGTCACTTATATTGTAAAGTGGTCACCGATGGCAGCTACTCAGTCGCTATTCTGATATTAATTTATTATCTCGTTAGGTCTCGCCTGAGCCAGCGCATGCGCTGCTCTGGCGAGAGTTTTAGTAAGCGGGTTTTGGAAGTGCAAACAGTGGCTTTTGCTGGCGTTCACGCGCGATCAGGCGCCATATGGCTTCCCTCGCCATCTGGACGCTCGCGTGAACGCAAGCTGGTCGCCAGCAAAAGCCACTGTTTGCACTTCCAAAACCCGCTTACTTTCAGTTTCACGGCCGCGCGGCCAATGCTTGTTTTTTTTGTTTTTTAGGTCTCTGCCTTCACCAGCGCTTGCGCTGGTCTGGCCGAGAGTTTTAGTAAGCGGGTTTTGGAAGTGCAAACACTGGCTTTCGGCTGGCGACCAGCTTGAGTTCACGATGGCGTGCACGCGCAGCTGCCATCTGTTGTTTCCTATCTCTTCCTCATTTCCTCGTCATGGCTCATTAACTCTCTGGACTCTGATGTTTCAATCGCAGCAGCAGCTCACATTACCAACTGAGGGCCCTGGACTACAGTCACATGAAAAACAACAGCGATTAGCATTGAAATGCAAGCATTTTTTGTCTAGTTAGAAATATTGCTTCAGTGGGTTGATTTCACCTTATATCGCTATTTGTTTTGTATTGGGAGTCACAGCCTAATTACCAGTATTTTTGTCTCTCACTGTTTTTTTAAAAATATTTATTCGCGCAAAGCACAAAGCTATATTTAAGGTTACTTTTTCCGCGTCACTTCTTCACTCTATTTAAACTCCACACCCCCACTCTTATGGTCTCTCTCCTTCTCTCTCTCTCCCTCTCTAATTCTCTCTCTACTTAATTAACTCTCCCCTCTCTATCTTTTTTAGCCTTTCATTCTCTCACCCCTTTATCTGTTTCTCTTTCAAACTCCTTCATTCACTCTCTCTCCCCTTCTTTCTCTCTCTCTATCCCGCTCCACTCTTTATTCTATGTACACCCTTTCTCTCTCTCTCTTTCTCTCTCACCACCCTCTCTAATTGGGCATTATATCTTCACTCTATCTCTCACTCGGCAACACCACAGCATCACTCAGCGCAACCACAGCATCAATCAGAGCCAGCACAGCATCACTCAGCACCAACACAACACCACTCAGCACCACCACAGCATCACTCAGCACCACCACTCAGCACCACCACAGCATCTCTCAGCACCACCACACCACCACTCAGCACCACCACACCACCACTCAGCATCACTCAGCACCACCACAGCACCACTCAGCACCACCACAGCATCACTCAACACCACCACAGCATCACTCAGCATCACCACAGCACCACTCAGCACCACCACAGCATCACTCAGCACAGCACCACCACAGCACCACTCAGCACCACCACAGCATCATCACAGCCCCACTCAGCATCACCACAGCCCCACTCAGCACCACCACAGCACAACCACAGCACTACCACAGCATCACTCGGCACCACCACAGCATCACTCGGCACCACCACAGCATCACTAAGCAGCACCACATCATCACTCTGCACCACCACAGCATCACTCTGCACCACCACAGCATCACTCTGCACCACCACAGCATCACTCTGCACCACGACAGCATCACTCTGCACCACCACAGCATCACTCTGCACCACCACAGCATCACTCTGCACCACCACAGCATCACTCTGCACCACCACAGCATCACTCTGCACCACCACAGCATCACTCAGCACCACCACAGCACCACTCAGCACCACAACAGCATCACTCAGCATCACCACAGCATCACTCAGCACCACCACAGCACCACTCAGCACCACCACAGCACCACTCAGCACCACCACAGCATCACTCAGCACCACCACAGCATCACTAAGTACCACAACAGCATCACTAAGCACCACCACAGCATCACTCAGCACCACCACAGCATCACTCAGCACTACCACAGCATCACTCAGCATCACCACAGCATCACTCAGCACCACCACACCACCACTCAGCACCACCACAGCACCACTCAGCACCGCACCACCACAGCATCACTCAGCACCACCACAGCACCACTCAGCACCACCACAGCATCACTCAGCACCACCACAGCATCACTCAGGACCACCACAGCATCACTCAGCACCACCACAGCATCACTCAGCACCACCACACCACCACTCAGCACCACTAAGCACCACAACAGCATCACTAAGCACCACCACCACAGCATCACTCAGCACCACCACAGCACCACTCCGCACCACCACAGCACCACTCAGAACCACCAAGGCATCACTCAGCATCACCACAGCACCACCACACCACCACTCAGCACCACCCCAGCATCACTCAGCACCACCACAGCATCACTCAGCACCACCACAGCATCACTCAGCACCACCACAGCATCACTCAGCACCACCTCAGCATCACTAAGCACCACCTCAACACCACTCAGCACCACCACAGCATCACTAAGCACCACCTCAACATCACTCAACACCACCTCAGCATCACTAAGCACCACCTCAACATTAGAATAGGCAGGAAGAAGTTGCCAACATTGCAACGACAAAATAAACGACAAGACCTTTCTTATGTTTATTCTTTTTAATTGGGTCATTCAGTTGTACATAATGTCGTCTTAGTTATATATAAAGTAACAAAAATGCTTATAAGTCTTTTTATTATAACTTTTCAACATGCTGCACAGCAGCCACAATGCTCTTAAAAACATTGGCAAAACCAATAGCTCTGCCTAAACACTTATAAGGCCCCAAAGGCGAGACCTATTGGCTAATAGGTCTCGCCTTTGGGACCGTATATGTGTTTAACCAGGTGTCAGTTATGCAGCACAATTGTTGCATGGCTAAACACTTATAAGGTCCCAAAGGCGAGACCTATTGGCTATGCCAATGCTTGTTTCTATAGCATTCAATTATATCTAGCCACCTGAAGTTTGTGCATCAAGTGCCGGTTGTATTAGCCCTATCATTTTTAGCATACTGAAAACGCCTAGTTTCAAGGTAATTGCATTTTCACTACATTATATCAGACATTCCAACTCTGACTATATATTATATATCTACAAAGATGCTGTTATATTATTATCTGTTGCAGCATGTTTCTATCGCAACCGGATACAACGCAACATTTTACGTTCCATAGAATCCATTGATTCCCTTTTGGCTGTCTTTGCCTTTCAACCAAGGTTATTTATATTTTTAATATATCTTTATTTATTTCACTCTTTCTGGGTCGTTAATGGTATTATCATTAGTATGTAAGGTTCATAACAGGGTGATACATTGATTTAAATGGTGGCTTTGCTGTCTATATTGGGACCTTTTTCACCCCATTATAACTTCTCATCTCAGGATCTTCAGTTTGGAATCTCCATTCATGATTCTTTTTAATGTTCTGTCATTCTATTTGTTTCATTTCCACTGCCTTGTTAATAATGTATATGGTTATGGTTAGCTGCAAACAATTAGTTATTTTTGCACGCCCTCCTGGCGGCAATTAGCATTCATTATAGTAAGAACCGATTACATGATATGTATCTTCTTTACAGATTCCACCAGATAATTTGTGGCCCTTTTCCTGACTAAGGCACTGTCTTGTGCCGAAACGCGCGTAGGCCAGAACAGTCTACTACCGTCTTGCCACATTTGTTCCTCATAATTAGATATCAATTGTGACTATTGTCTGTTATAGAATTATTGCTTTTACTGTATTTTGATTGTGTTCATGGTTTGAATGCGGATATGAATGGATTAGTATGATTGGGTCTTTTTAGTATTTATATCGAATTAATAAAACATAAGTTTTGATACTCTATTCAGTATATTAGTATCTGTCTGGTTCTTATATCAATGTCTTGTTTGTTTTCTTAATTGTATTATGTAATTTTTGTATTTGTGTTGCCTTAAGTCTTTACATTGCAATATTTAGCCCTGCTTTAAGGAACCGCACCCTGATGCAGGGGGCCTCTGTCTTTACGTTATATTAAACTTATACCTAAGCCATTAAGCCTGATGGGGCAGGTTTTGTTAGTATGGCACTGAATATTAAAACACCAAAATAAAAATAAAAATTTGGTGCAATTTAGATTGATATTACTACTGTTTCAGGTGGCAAGTCCCCATCTTGGAGTCCTTTTGCAGCTTTTGGACTTCATTTGCTTTCTTCTACATATCCGCTACGGCGCATCATTATATTTATCTCATAAGGTGAGATGGCATACTTTTTTGACTTTAGTTTTTCTTCTCTCTCCCGGGCTTTAGTTTTCTCTTTCTCTGGCTCTTTTCACCATTACCTCTCTTTAAGTCTTGAATTAGGGTGGTTTATTTATTGGATTAATATATCATATTCTCAAAATTTCTTTTTGTATTTATTTAAAATTTGTAAATAAATAAATAATCTATTTCAATGATATATTTTTTAAATGAAATGATTGTAAATAGATGCTTTTCATATTTTTGAATTTTATGACAATGAGATAGAATTGATGAAGGAGAGAGTAGTGTCCTGTTAAACGCCAAGATAATTTGTGTATGTCTTTTTGTTTTTGTGATTAATTTGTTATTGAGTTATGTCCGTCATGTCATTGTGTTTTATATCACAAGTCTGTTTATGTTATGTGTTGCAGCCCTGAGGAAGTTCCACAAACTGTGATTTGGGACGAAACGCGTTGGCTGTCTTTTTATGAAAAAATTGGAATAAAGAAAGAATTTGAAGAAAATCTACAAAGACTGATTTACTCTCTTTTGGTGCACCTTCAATTATCTAAAACTGCTGTATAATATGTAAAACAGAGACACCAAAGGGTGACAGGTGTTGAGGTGTGCACGACAAACAAAAAACTATAGTGGCATTGTTATAGTGAGGTGCTATTCCCTAGGTCCGTCATCCCGTTTGCTTTTGTATTTTTTGATATAATTTTGGACCGAACTGCACTCACTATTGCCCGTTATCAAAAAAAGTACCATGTCTCGATTCAATGACGGACGTGAAGAGTTAGCGCAGGATTTATTTGGATTAAATTCCACTACCCCACCCACCGCCCAGAATGCACAAGGCTCTTTGGGCTTACGTGCCCTTTTCCTCAAACTAGAGCGCTTGAAAAAACAAGAGCTGGCGAGGTGGTGGGATGGGGTAACACTTCAGCAATATATAGACAATAAAAAAACTCCCTGTGGATTACGCATTTTAATTTTCCCAACATTCGAAGATCTCAGTGCAGATTTGCTAAAAAAATGGGAAGCGAACCTAGAAGGCGCATCATTAGTAATGATGCAGATATTGATCAGACACGCGATTGATAAAGGTGCAAAATTGTTGTCCGAAATTGAAATAGTGGAGAGAGAAATAGATATCTTAGAGGCTAAGGACCTAGTGGAAAAGAATGAGACTCTGAAAAAAGTTATGGAAAGCCATCAACAGTACTTAAAAGAAAAAAAGTTGAAAAAGATTCGACGCGACGATAGGGATTATAGAGAGGGCCGGATATATACGTTTGCTAAAAAGTATGATTCGATACAAGCCCCAGAAGATAGAAAGAGAAGCAGAGAGGAAGGAGACGATACACGGTCAGTAAGTAGCGTATCAATCTCCTCACAAAGCAGTGCAGCTTCAAATAGTAACCTAAGTGAGATCCCTTTAGTAGAAGGAGCCTCTTCAGAGGGAACTGGCAAAATTAAGAATAGGCAGCAACCAACGGAAAAAACAAATCAGAAAACAAGGAGAGGGGGGAGAAGACACCAAAAAAACGGGAAAAGGTGGTCAAACAGATACAGAGAGAATGACAACAAGATCAAAGAAAAATTAGCTGTTGGTACTGTAACTGAAAGTATTGTGGAAGGATTATCAAATATCACTGTACAATGTACTGATTTGGAAATTGTTAATTTGTCAAACAGAATAATTGATGGAGAGGAATTAAGCTTGTTAAACAAAGGTTTGGGTTTTTGCCCGACACAAAAAGGGGATTTAGCTGATGTTCATGTGGATTTGTTCAATTTTGTAAGAACACGGGGGGCATGGCCAACAACATGGCCGGGTAGCTGCATTCTTCACGAGCTCCGCTGGCCCCGAGCTAAATCCTGCTGTAATCCTGACCCTCGACGCCCCAAAAAGCACCACAACATTGATCGGACGGCGACAGCAGACAGAGGAGTGCCCGGCAAGGTATTTCTGCCAAGATCCGAGACTTCTCAGCGTGGCACCCGGCGTGCGATTCCGCAAGATGGCGACCAGACGGGAGTAACCGGGGGTGAATGCCGGCTTGGAGACACTCTCGCCCGACGCGGTGGCGGTGAGCCCCGCAGTGGGAGAGCTGAGGCGGCTCGGCGCCGCGGCACGTCCCGACCCTCCATTGCAGCTGCGGAGACGGGAGCCCGCAACCCGCCTCGAGGGACCCCACCGTTGGTGCGGCGGCGCCGCAACCAACAGTGAAGAGAGCACGGGAGGGGAGCCCCCATCGGAGACGGAGAGACTCCTGCGGCCGGAGCGGACCTGTGCGAAGCCCGCACTCTTCAGTTGGAGATGGGTGGGAGATTTGGTGAGGGGGCGGTCAGCCCTCCTATTATCTCACCCTTGCTGGATCGTGGCTGGCACGCAGTGGGTCGGGTGCGGCAGCTTGCTTGGGGCCGTGTGACCCTGGAACCCCTTTTGTGGGGCAGTAACTGAGACCGTGCTGGGCGGCTGGGCCTAAGGTGGGCTCCTATTGTAGGCCTAACCCCATAGAGGTGAAGAGCCCAGCGACCCGGCGGGGACTTCCGCTTCCGTTCCTCCGGCGATGCGCACCTCCCTGACTGTGATTTTCCCGGCTGGGTGCGGGAGGGCCGTCTAATTGTGGCTCCTGGGCACGATGTGCTAGGCTGAGGATCGCCAGAGGCAGTTCTACACATCACCCGGGACCCAACGCTGTGCAATGTGAAGTTGTAGCCTACTCTGGGTTGGTTGCCACAGCTTAAGTAAGGACTGTGATGGTGGCAGAGAGGATTGGCTGGGAGATACGCGGGCCCTACTGACGCTGCGCCTGTGCGAAGAGACGGCCCGGGATTAGTTCTGCAGAGAGCCCGGTGGGCTGGAGCGCGTGACCAGCTCTCCCAGTCTGCGAGGGCAATACCAGCTCATTGGCCTGAGATTTGGAAGAAGTGCCACAGGGGAAGAGAACACCGGATTGCCTCTTTGCCTGCCAAATTTGCAAGAACTGAAAGGACACACCTGAGAGGCCTTCCGCGGCCTGGTCGGCACAGATACTGTAGTACCGAGAGCCCCGTGACAGCCTGAGGGGAGAAACGTAGGGAGCCCGTCTCTGGTGGCAACGGTGGCCGCGAGAATAGGGAGAGGCATGCGGCTGCAGCCTGCCAGCAGATTGGCTAAGATGGCGAGGGACAAGGAGCCTGAAACATCAAAACAGGGGAAGTTGGACCGCTTTACCAAGGTACTTCCGACGCCCGGGGGAGCAGAGGGAGGTCCAGCCCCCCTCCCAGATACTGCTACAATACTACAGGCAATTCATGCGTCCCGAGAAAGCCTGGAAGGTAAGATGGCAGAGATACGAACTGAGGTTACGTTCCTGCACCAGGACCTGCGAAAAGTCTCCGAAAGAGTTACGGAGACAGAACAACGCGTCTCGGAATTGGAAGACACCTCACGCACCACATGTAAAGAAGTTGCGAGACTCTTGGCTACAGTGAAGGAGGTGGGCTGGAGAGTCGATGATGCCGAAAATAGAGCCCGCAGGAATAATCTGAGATTCATAGGCTTTCCGGAAAATGCGGAACGATCTGACCCGGGACATTTTCTTCTGACATTTCTCAAGGATGCTCTCCCGGAGGCACAGTTTTCATCATGCTTTGTCATAGAGAGGGCGCACAGGATGCCTAATGTCCGACCGCCACCACGAGCTCCCCCTAGGCCACTGATAGCCCGGTTTTTGAATTTTCAAGACAGAGATCTCATACTCAGGGAGATACGAAAGAGGGGGGGGATTAAATATGAAAACTCAAGAGTGATGGTGTTTCCAGATTATTTGCGAGATGTACAAAAACTGCGACGCACCTTTGACCCCATTAAAGTGAAACTTCGAGCCCTCTGGATCCAATACATGTTGTTGTTCCCAGCCAAACTTAAAGTTATCTTCCAAGGTACAACACAGTTCTTCCAGACACCGGAGGAGGCGTGGTCCTGGATTGAAGAACGGCCTCGGCTGAGGCGTGGGTCGACCCCGGCTGCTGCCTTGCCTATCGACAAAAGACCGAGCTCCAGTCAGGAACGGCCTAAGGAAAAGCGACGGAGAAGAGTGCTAAAACACCGGATTGCTACCATGGCTACGCCGGGGAGGTCCCGGAGGCTTAGGGAACAGAAAGCCACCATATCAGACACAGATGACGACACTGCCCAGAAACGCATGTCTCGAACTTCCCGGAGATCAAGCGACAATGGTGACTCTGACCAGTCGGAGAGAGACGAGTCTATGGATGCGGACACTGAACACCCTCTTCTGGAGAGCATCCAGCGGCTGGAGGCATCGGGCCTGAGCCTTCCGGATGACAACCCTCAACTACTGCAGCCGCACAGCAATGGCGAAGAGGAATGACAAACTGGGGCCAGACGCCCACCTAGAGATGCTGTGAGATTCCCGAGGCCTGGCGGACATTTGGGACCTTTGGCCTGATAACGGGAAGTATACAGTGTGTTGTTGTTATTGTATTATCGTATAATTGAGTGAATAGGGGAAGGGGGAGGGTTACAGACCTCTAGGTGGTTTACCCGCAACAGTGTTGTCATGTTGATGAACTTGGGGGTGGTGGGGGTGCCTGCAGAGTGTGGGGAGGGGGGCATATTGGACACTGTTGAACGTTCTGGATTATGTTCATTGGGAAGGGGGGGGGGAAGTTTTGTTCAGTCAGTGCGTATGAATACCGACACTGAGATGAGAAGGTAATGTCTGGGAGTGGCTCGGAGACTGGGGTGGGCGTGGGACGCTTTAACTGTTTCTTTACAATGGCTGTGGGCGGTTACACAGTGATGACATGGAATGTCAATGGGTTAGGGAACAAAATCAAACGTGGTTTAGTATCTAATTACCTTAACCCGTTCGATGCGTCGGACGGCCCCCGGCCGACCGACGTCACGGTGGGCGTGTGCGGAGGACGGCCGGGGGCCGTCCGAGACACACCCACTCATTATTTAACCTGCACCGCGGCGGAATTCGCGCTGCGGTCAAGGTGTTAAAAGGCTCAAACCAGATATAATATTTCTACAGGAGACGCATCTCATGGGTCCGCACTGTTCATTCCTGGGTAGGGGGCACTACACCACCTTGGCACACGTGGGATTCACCCAAGGTTCGAGGGGAGTGGCAATCCTCATCAAAAAATCACTCCCTTTCCGGGTTACTCGACAATGGGAGGACCCAAATGGCACATATGTAGCAGTCCAGGGCACCTGGAACCACAAAACTTGGTTACTTATTAGTGTCTATGCTCCCCCACGTCTCCAGCAGCGCACACTGGATAAATTTACTGAACTCCTCCTACAGTCTGGCCCCGCCACGCATATCATCGGGAGTGATCCCTTTTTGGCTCGTACGCTGACACGACCTGGGTCGCATGACACTACTGCACTAGCGAGGTTCCATGCGGCCCTTGGGTTAACTGACCTCTGGAGGCTCCAACACCCATCTACACGTGCATATTCATACTTTTCTGGGGCTCACAGGGTGTTTTCGAGGCTGGATTACCTCTTTGCCCCAGCTGGCGAGATTGAGCAGGTAGAGGAGGTGGAATATTTGGCTAGGGGTATCTCGGACCACTCACCGCTCTTCTTAAGGGTGGGAGGGAGAAGGGGAGGTCAAGGTACTACTTGGAGACTGAATGCCTGGGCCTTGAAAGATGAAACGGTTGCCAAAGAACTCAGGGTGGAAACCAAGCTCTACTTCAAAGAGAACGACGGCTCAGTGCAGTCGGCAGTTATTTTATGGGAAGCTTTCAAGGTGGTCTTACGCGATAGAGCCCAAAATATTATTGCCCATAAAAAAGGCGGGAAACCCAAGAGATTTTGGCTATGGAACGCAGGCTAGTGGACCTCGAAAGTAGTGGTGCCTCCATGTTGAGTGAACATACCCTCCGTCAAATTGATATTACTAAAAGGGAATACCAGGCACTGGTCACCCAAGAGGCGGGGGCTCACCAGCTCGCAGTTCAGCATAGATTATATGAGACCGGTCGTGATGGTGATGCTGGAGTCTGACTCTCAGGTAAGCCCAGGTCCCTGGTGGCTCTAAACGCCAGGGTGAGTGCCTTGAATTCTATGCGCCTGATGACGGGCAGCTAGTGAAGGTTTCTCAGGTGGGGAGTGATGGGGTGGCGGAATGGTACCTTGCAAATCAATCTGGCTGCAGCGTTCTGAATCATTTGCAGTCTACGGGTCAGATAAGCGGGGAGTCCCAGATAAAGACTGTTAGCGTAGTCCAAGTGGGATGTAATTAGGGCGTGGACTACTGTTATTCTACCCTCCAGAGGGAGGAAGTGGAGGAATTTCCTCAGGGTATGCAGCTTCCCAAAACATGAGGAAGAGACTTGCCTAATCTGGGATTTACAAGAGAGCTCGTTGTCAAATCTGAACCCCAAGTTTCTCACCGAGTCAACAGGCTCAGGAGGGGGATTCAGCACATGTGGCCACCAGAGCGCTGCAGGTGTATCTGCCAGCAGAAATCCAACTGGGGCGCCCTGCGGTTGTGCAGAGCCCAAAGGTGCTCAAGAGGAAGTTGGAATTGTCCTAAACAGTTGCAGCATGGTCTCATCTTCAAACTTGCCTGAAAATCAAGACTCATAGAAGGATCTGGAACAGGAATGTATCTAGGACTTGGAGTGGGTCCATTTTTGTGATGGATACTTTTAACTGCAGATTCTTCTCCTTAGAATAGATACCTAAGCAGTACCCCACAGGTAGAGGGTCTGTGGAGTGAGCTCAGACTGCAAGTTCTGGCAGGACCAAATGGGTGAAATACCCAACCCACCGGAGCGGACTGTCAAATACTAGTGCTTTGCAAACGTGTGCCCTGATGCACATGTCGCCGCAGCTTTGCAAATGTCAAAGACATGCACTCCACATGCTAACGCAGTGGTAGCAGCCTTATCCCTTGTGGCATGGACTCTCAAACCTTCCGAAGTTTTGTGGCCAGTACATAGCAGATTCTAATACGGAGGACTATCCATCTTGACAGGGCCGTCTTCTGCACAGCCTTCCCTTTCTTCGCACCACGGTTCACTGACAAAATATCGAGGTTAAAAATATAGAAGTAAAAAATATCGATGTAAAAATATAGAATGCAAAAATATTGACTCTCTATACTTAAACAGGTAAGTACAAATATTTCGCGAAAAAAAATATTTATGTTAAAAATATAGTTGTACAAAATATCGAATTTTATATATATATAAAATAATAAATATTAAATATGTTAAATAATAAAATTAATATAACAAAATAAAGTAGATTTAATATAATTTTTTAAAATATAATAAACTTAAATAAAAAAGTTAAACACATACCTAATTCATATATATTTCCTCTAAAACAATTAATAAACTATTAATTTTAGTTTATTTTATAATTTTAAAATATGAAAATGTACATATATATATATTATTGAATTGTTCAATTCATGCAAAAGACTGAGTTTAGTGACAGTTTCAGAAAATGAATACCAATTAATTTTTGCACTTGCACTTTATTGAAACCCAATGGTGTTTACAACTGTATATAGATTTATAATGCATACTTTGATGGATAATTGTATTTATGTATTTAAAATAAGTTGCCTTGTATGGAATGAATTATGAGACACTGTCTAAAAATATAGAGTACATCAATGGAATACGTAAAATCTAAAACCGAGTGATTGAAACTGGGCAAATTGTACCAATATGACAGTCTGTTTTCCTGCTTCATGAAAATTTGCCGATCATGTGATCGGGGCACTCTGCTGAATTTTAACTTAAGCACGCTAAACAGGAAGTGATCACTGTGTGATCAAGGCAGTGAATGCCAAAACGCGTCGCAGCGTAATGGAGGAATAAAAGTTTTATTTCCTGAAATCTCCCCGTGTCGGTGTCCGGTCTTTGTGTGAGGAATCGGATGTGGCGTTCGTGTTTAGCCGCTGCTGGCTGGATAAGCGGCAACGCCGACACAACCTCGGTTTGGAGCTTCGATCGGTTATCCAGCGGAGTTGGAGATATGCGTGAAGCATAACGTGAAGCCCCCCTGCTTGAGGAGGAGACGGAATCAGACCGCCTGGTGCGTAGGCTTTCCGGGATACGGCGCCTTTCAGACGCGGTGGGCCGGAGGTTGAAACGCCGTTTAGCGCGGCACGTCGGAGTAAATACAAACAGGGAGAGGAGCTGAGAAAGTTTCCCGGCGGGAGACGAAGGCAAGCTTATTTGTTTATTCCTGTGCGTTCTGTAATGTGTTTGGGTGATCGCGCCAGGTGTTGAAGTGGAATTGGAGAGATGGACAACTGGATGAAAGAGAGAGAGGAGGCGGCGGATTCAGTTTTTAAAGAGGGACCGGAAACACTCACGGAAGGTTCCCAAGAGGTTCATTCAGGTGTAACAGAGAGTGATGTCACAACGCTCATGCAAAAACTAGAGAAGTTAAAGCGTAATGAAGTGTCCAAGTGGTGGGAGGTGAAATCTCTAACTAAATATTTAGATGTAGGGAGAGTGCCTCGTGGGCTGAGAGTCCTCACAGCCCCCACCTATGAAAATCCGGATCCGGAAATGCTCCGTGAATGGGACATGAATAATACCTCGGCGTCGCAAAATATGATGAAAATTCTTGTGAAATATGCCAGTAAGGACCATGATAAGATTATGGAGGAGATTAAAGAAATTGAAAGTGAACTTAAGCAATTAGTAAAGGAAGATGCAATAAAGAAATTTGAAGTTGAATTGTATGCCCGCTTAAAGAAACATGAACAAGTCATAACTGAAAGAAAAGCCACTAAGTTTCAGAGAGACCGGTTGGATTATTCACGTGGACAGATCTACACATTTGCCCGCAGATTTGACAACATTAGAAGGCAAAGGATGTCGAAAGTTGTCAATATAAACGTTGTAAGAAATGATGAACCATCCACAGACCTGAGCTCGGAGGCAAGTTCTGCAGTAAGCACTGATGCAGAAACTGGAATAGACCAAACCAGTAGAGGCCCGAGGCAACATGAACCCCCGTCAGTTATCGAGGAGTTTGGTTTTTTATACATGGATTGGACACAAAATGTAAGGCCGAACCCTCAGAGAAGAAAAAAGAAAAAAGACAACACAGGAGGAGAAAAAAATCGGCGGCATGGAACTGAGATCCACAACAAAAGCAAGGGAAACATACCAACGTCGGTAACTGAAGCAGACAAGACCATTATAAATCTTACGGACCTTGTGCTCACAGAGGAGGAAAATCGAATCTTATCACTGGGACTATCTTTTTGTATTCGGACAAACTTTAATTACACACAAACTCGGATTGACTTTTTTAAGTATACTAGGAAGCTGAAGCTCAAAAAATTCTTTCACAATAAGAGGCAAGTTCCAGAGAGGAGTAAAGATGGTTTACAAGAAGAAGGTGGTTTAGAATGTGGTGACATGGAGGTACTATGTGCATTGCAGAATCTTGCTTGGGAGGGAGAGGGTTTGTCCAGTGGTGCTAGGGTGAGAGAAACTGTGGATTTGATGGGTCTTAATGTTTTTGAAAATGAAATGTCAAATCTTAGACCTAAATCAACCTTCACCCCAAATACCCCAAGAGATGCAATAGATATGTTCTCGGATCGAGTGATTAAAGATCTCAAAGAGCTAGCCATTACCTCCAGCAAATCCTTCCCTAAAGAATATGGTCAATTTGAAAAAGACTATCATATGATCATAAATAAAATAAAATCAAGGGACGATGTGGTAGTCCGGCAAGCGGACAAGGGTGGGAACGTAGTTCTCTGGTCATTAGATGCATATAACACTGAGGCGAAATCGCAGTTAAGAGATCGCCATTGTTATCTGAAAGTGCCACAAAGTAACCTGGAAGAGATAAAACTTAAATTTTGGAAGGATCTTGCCCGCTGGAGAGGAATGGGATTGCTTTCGCAATCGGAGTACCTCTTCATGAAGGTAGAACATCCGGTCACCCCCACCCTTTACCTGATACCCAAAATTCACAAAAATAGAGAGACTCCACCTGGAAGGCCAATTATATCGGCAATTGGAAGCCTATTCGAGCCGACCTCCAGGTACTTAGATTCCTTTTTACAACCTTTTGTTAAAACCCTTCCAGCCTATATTCAGGACACCAGGGATTTTTTAAATAAAGTCTCTGAGGTGTGTTGGAAGGAGACCTTTCTACTGATGACATTAGATGTTACGAGCTTGTATACGAGCATAACCCATGAGGATGGTCTCTGTGCAACTCGACATTACCTGAATACACGCTCTATTAGCCTATACCAACACACTGGAATGCTGATGGAAATTTGCAGGTTATGTCTGACCAACAACCATTTTATGTTTGGAGGGGAGACACACAGACAGCTTCAAGGCACGGCAATGGGCACCTGCTTCACCCCCAGCTATGCTAATTTGCATATGGGCTGGTGGGAGGAGCAGGTGCTCAAGGTTCAGTTTGCCGACGAATGGAATAACAACATTGTGACATGGACCCGGTTCATAGATGACTTATTTGTGATCTGGGACGGGTCCATGGAAACAGCTAAGAAGTTTGTGCATGATATCAACATCAATGAGTTAAATTTAGGATTTACAGATATCAGTAAAAATCTAGTGACATTTTTAGACCTGGAGGTATATGTGGAGGAAGGTTCGATACAAACTAGAACTTTCAGGAAGCCCACGGCAGGGAACACAATCCTGCATGCGGGGAGTTTTCATCCTCAGAGGCTCAAAATGAGTATCCCTTATGCTGAGCATCTGAGGATGAAACGTAATTGCAGTGAAGCCCAGGCTTTGTTCGAAGCTCAAGATTCCCTTACTAAGAGATTTGTGGAGAGAGGATATAACCCTAGCATCCTAGAGCAAGCTAGAAACAGAGTTTCTACTATAGATAGATGCACTCTACTAAAACCAGTCCTTGAGAAGGTCATAACAAAGAAATCGGGGGCAGGGAGTCAGATAAGAATGATTACAGGATACAGTGCATACCAGTCGAAAGTGAGAGATAGTTTGTGTAGGCACTGGCATCTAATTCAACGAGATCCAGTATTGAGTGAGGTGGTATCTCATAAACCTATGATCACCTTCATTAGAGCCAAATCCATGAGGGCGGAATTAGTAGTTATCAATCCTGAAGTAAACAAAAAATCTGGTTGGTTGCAGAGCATACCGGGCTTCCATAGATGCTTTAAATGTAAGGCGTGCAAGATTGGACATAATGAAAAACAAGTGACATCACCACTAATGCACGCCCATGGAAAATTAGACAATTTTTGAACTGTAGAAGCGATTATGTTGTCTACATTTTGCAATGTACATGCCCTAAGCTGTACGTAGGCAGCACCATTCACATGGTTCATATTCGCATTCTTCAGCACTTGCGGGCTGTCAAGAATAATGACAAGAACTATGTGGTGGCTCGACACTTGAATGAAATACACAAAGGAAATTTGGACGAGTTATCCTACTTTGCTATTGATCAAGTACCCAAACTGAAAAGAGGAGGGGATAGAGAGGGTAAACTTCGTCAATTAGAGTCCAAATACATCATATTATTCAACACAAAGATGACAAATGGATTAAACGCTGAAGATCTGCATGTCCATTTATGTTAATCCAGTGGGATGTCTCCGCAAATTTTAATATTGTATAGCAGAGTCAGATGTTGTGTTTTAGAGGCAGGAACTTTATAAGGATAACGCACAAGTTACTAACTTGTGTAACGATATATCTGTAAGAGACAGTAGTTAGTGACAGATTCCTTACCTTAGAATATCCCCAGGCGTCAGGCTGGATCCGGAAAGTTTTTGCGTAGCAGTACCCTTGCGCGTCGGTAGGCGGCGCCGTGCGGCTCCGCGTCCGTCGTCCGGCATCGTGATCGCCGGGATGACGTCGCGGGCAGTACTTAGGCGCCGCCCCTGCGCGCTGACGTCAGTTCTGTACACGACTTTCCGCGCCAGGAACGCAGAGCCATGCAAGAAGCTGACATAGGTGTCTGAAAAATACTAGGGCCCTGAAAGGGATGTCCTTAACCCTAGAAATCAGTTCGCAGAACGGGGAGGATGGGTGGGCGGTAAGGAATCCGTCACTAACTACTGTCTCTTACAGATATATCGTTACACAAGTTAGTAACTTGTGCATCTGAAAGAGACACGTTAGTGACAGATTCCTTACCTTAGAATAGATACCCCAGCAATACCAACCCCGGTGGTGGGTCTGCGAACAAAGATCAGACAAGGAAGTCCTGGAGGACAGAACGGCCAAAGAAGCCGTCCCTCCGGACCCGACTGTCAAGGCAGTAATGCTTTGTAAACGTGTGCAGCGAGGCCCACGTAGCTGCCTGACGAATAACGGGCAGCGGAACACCGCGGCCCAAGGCCGTGGTAGCAGCCGTTGCCCTGGTGGAA
The DNA here is from genome assembly GCA_963921515.1 of Calotriton arnoldi. Lineage (NCBI taxonomy): Eukaryota > Metazoa > Chordata > Amphibia > Caudata > Salamandridae > Calotriton > Calotriton arnoldi. The sequence goes on along the minus strand of CAWUFW010000301.1, from coordinate 3,557,826 downwards.
TGGGCACGCAGCCCAACAGGAGGCTCCTTCTTAGCCAAAGAATAGCAGGTCTTGATGCACAAGGTAACCCAGCGGGAGATGGTTCGTTTGTGCACCGCCCGACCTTTTTGGCGCCCACGTAGCCAACAAAGAGCTGGTGATCCACCCGGAAGTGTTTTGTGCGGTCGATATAGAAGGAGAGCGCACGTTTTGGGTCCAGACGGTGGAGCCTCTCTTCCTCTCTGGAAGGATGCGGAGGCGGAAAGAAGGTAGGCAAAGTGATGGTCTGCCCAATGTGAAAGGCAGTAACCACCTTTGGCAAGAAGGACGGACGCGTCCGAAGAACAACCTTGTCTGGATGAACAGACAGAAAGGGAGGTTTGCAAGATAAAGCCTGGAGCTCACTCACCCGCCGAGCGGAGGTGATGGCCACCAGAAAGGCTGTCTTTAGAGTCAGAAGACGAAGAGGACAGTTATGCAGAGGCTCAAAGGGAGCGCACATTAAAAAGGTAAGAACCAAGTTCAAGTCCCACTGAGGCATCACAAATGGAACAGGAGGAAAGAGGTGTGTAATGCCTTTTAAGAACCTGTTAACAACAGGGGACTTGAAAAGGGAGGGCTGATCAGGGAGCCTGAGGAAGGCCGAGATAGCACAGAGATAACCCTTGATGGTACCCAGGGCAGAACCCTGTTGGGCCAGAGAAAGAAGGAACAGAAGGACCTCAGAAAGAGGGGCAGAAAGGGGGTTCACAGCCTTTGCTGTGCACCATGCCACAAATTTGTTCCACCTGCAGGCGTATACCACCTTAGTGGAGGGACGCCTGGCTGCCAGAATCACATCACAAACTTCGGGAGGCAAGTCGAAGGAATCAACTGCCGCCGCTCAATCTCCACGCAAGCAGGTGTAGACTGGACAGGTTCGGGTGGAGGACCGTCCCCTGCTGCTGCGACAGAAGATCCTCCCGAAGAGGCAGACGGATCGGGGATCTACGCTCATACTGAGTAGCTCGGGATACCAAACTCTTCGAGCCCAGTCCGGAGCCACAAGAATGACTTGGGCCCGGTCGTGCCGAATCTTCTTCAACACTCTGGGTAGAAGTGGTATAGGCGGAAAGGCGTACAATAGACCGCAACTCCACTCGTGACGAAAAGCGCCGCCGAGCGAGTGCCGCCTTGGAAATTCCAACGCGCAGAACTGATGACATTGCGCGTTCTCTTCGGTGGCAAATAGATCTAACCAAGGCTCTCCCCACTGTAGAAAGAGTCCTTGCGCCACTTCCGAGTGAAGACGCCATTCGTGATCCATCATGCACCTGCGGCTGAGTTCGGTCCGCCCTGGCGTTCAGGGAACCTGCCAGGTGTTGAACCATCAGGAACATGCCCTGATGTTCCAGCCATGTCCAGAGGCGCAGAGCCTCCTGACAAAGGGTCCACGACCCCACCCCGCCCTGTTTGTTGCAGTACCACATGGCGGTGGTGTTGTCGGTGAACACCTGCACTACCGTCCCTTTGACAGAGGGAAGGAATGCCTTGAGTGCAAGCCGGATCGCCCGGAGCTCCAGAAGGTTGATATGGAGCCGGGACTCCGCCGGAGACCAGAGGCCTCTGATCTCCGCCTCTCCCATGTGACCGCCCCATCCCAGAAGGGACGCGTCCGTCACAACTGTGTGCTCTGGCTGGGGAAGGGAGAGGGATCTGCCCATGACCCATTGCCGGTTCGAGAGCCACCACTGCAACTGTCTTGCAGTCCCCTCCAAGATCTGGACGTGATCGGACAGGTTGCCCTGGTGCTGCGCCCACTGGAACTTCAGGTCCCACTGCAGAGCCCGCATATGCCATCTGGCATGATTGACCAGCAGGATGCAGGAGGCCATGAGGCCCAGCAGCCTCAGGGTCATCCGTACCGAAACCCAGGATAAAGGCTGAAAGATCGGAATCATAGCCTGAATATCCCGGACTCGCCGTTCGGGAGGATAGGCCCGAAACTGCGTCGTGTCCAGAACTGCTCCGATGAAAAGGAGCTGTGGAGAAGGAATTAGATGCGACTTCGGCACATTGATGGAGAACCCCAGCGAGTGCAGGAGTTCGGCCGTAGTCTGGAGGTGGGAGACGACTGCCTGGGACGAGCCCGCCTTCAGCAGCCAGTCGTCGAGGTAGGGGAAGACTGAAACCCCTGCCCGGCGCAGATGAGCTGCGACCACCGCCATCACTTTCGTGAACACCCGAGGGGCACTGGTAAGGCCAAAGGGGAGCACGGTGAACTGAAAATGCTCGAGGCCTACCGTGAACCAAAGGTAACGCCGGTGGGCCGGCAGGACGGGGATGTGGAAATAGGCGTCCTGCAAGTCCAACGCCACCAACCAGTCTCCGGGGTCGAGGGCAGTCAAGACCTGAGCTAGGGTGAGCATCTTGAACTTCTCCTTCCGGAGGAAGCGATTGACGTTCCGGAGGTCCAAGATAGGACGCATGTCCTCCTTGTCCTTTTGGGCACCAGAAAGTAGTGGGAGTAGCAACCACGCCCTACTTCTGGGGTCGGAACATGCTCGATGGCCCTCTTGGCCAAGAGGGCCGTGACTTCCTTCTGTAGAAGCACCAAGTGATCCCCTGACATGCGGTGGAATTGAGGTGGCATGGCTGGGGGTGGTCTCGAAGGGGAGGGAGTAGCCCCTTCGGACAATGTCCAAGACCCACCTGTCCGAGGTGATGGGACGCCAGTGGTGAAGGTGATGGCGGACCCTGCCCTCGACTGGCGTACTGTGCACCTGAAAGGAGGGACTAGGAGGGCTTGGAGGCCGCGGACGGGTTGGAGGTGGTGGCCTGACCCGCACGCTGGTTGCCCGAACCGCTACGGCGGTATCCACGCCCTCGGCCACGCGAAGGCGCTTGCTGCGCGGGCCGTTGGCCGGGCTGTGGACGTGACTGGGCGCCCCTTCCGTGGCCACGAAAGGGGCGAAAAGCAGACGTGAGCGGAGGGCGCACAACAGCAAGGCCCAGGGACTTAGCAGTAGCCCGTGAGTCCTTGAAACGCTCCAGCGCATGGTCTGCCTTCGAACCAAAAAGACCGACTCCATCAAAGGGCATGTCCATGAGTGTATTCTGGACATCCCCTGAAAAACCAGTGGTTCTCAGCCAGGCGTGGCGACGCAGCGCCACCGTCGTTGCAAGCGATCTGCCCAGCGAGTCGGCGGTATCAAGGCCACAGCGGATGGTATATTTAGCCGCATCACGCCCTTCCGCAATGGCGCGGGTAAGCAGTGTCTGGACCTCCTCAGAACACTGCGGCAAAACAGTTGCCACCGAATCCCACAGGGAGTGGGTGTATCGGCCCAAGAGGCAAGCGGTATTAACAGACCGCAAGCCAGCACTGGAGGAAGAGAAAGCCTTCTTCCCAAAGTGATCCAGGCGCTTGGATTCCCTATCCGGAGGGGCGGTAGGGAAGGCGGTTTGGGAGGCAGAGGCTTGGACAACCAAGCTCTCAGGGGTGGGGTGTTGGGAGAGAAACAGGGGGTCGCCCGGAGCAGGGCGATGGCGTCGGGCCACGTTCCTATCCACAGGAGCCCCTGTGGTGGGTTTGGACCAGGCACCCAAAGAACGTCAGTCAGTGCATCGTTGAACGGCAGCACAGTCTCCGAAGAGGAGGCCGCCGGCTGAAGCACTTCAGTCAGGATGTTAGACCTGGACGACCACTGTAGGCAACTGGAGATTTAAGGCTCCAGCAGCTCTACGCAACACCGTTGCAAAATTAGCCCCCTCCTCCGTTGCCACGGGAGGAGACAGCATGCCAGAGTCAGGGGAGGTATCCAGACCACTGGCATCCCCAAGTTCCTCAACCCAGTCCGGGTCAAACTCACACTGTTGTGTGAGAGGGTCCTCAGACCCCTCCCAGCTCTCCTGGTCCTCCTCAGGTTGAAAATATTGAGGAGGAGGGACATCAGGGACCCAAGGTCTCATTGGCGCCGGAAACGGCGTCGGGCGACGCCGGTCCGGCTCCATGTCCGGACCCGGAGAGAACCGGGAACGACGCCGCCCGGAGCCCCGGACTGCGCCGGAAACGGCACCGGGGACATCGGCGTCGGCGGAGGCGTGGTTAGGTCAACCGGCGTCGATGGGGGTTGCGGCACCACCGGAGCCGGGGTCGAGGCCGGGGCCGGAGCCGGGACGAAGGCTGGTGGGACAGGCGACGCCGGGACCGGAGTCGACGGCGACGCCGGAGCAACCCCATCAGGGCCCGAAGGCACACCGGAGGGACCTTGAGGCCCGAAGAGGCGGGCCATGGCCGACAGGAATTCCTGTATATCGGCCGGAGTAGCCCCCGAGCCCGGGTAGGGCGGGTACTGCGGGGGTAACTCGACAGGCACGTCCGGGGCCGCGGGGACGGTGCCGACAGGGACCTCAGCCGAGTCGCGAGACCGGCGAGGCGAAGTCTTAGAGCGATGACGCCGCTTAGACTTCTTGTGCTTCGACTTACCGGAGGAGCGCGAAGACTTTGAATCTGACGAACGGCGGGGACTCCGCGTCCGGCCCCTCGACCTCTCCCGGGACCGGGGCTTGGTGCGGCGCGGAGCCGAATGCCGGACTTCGAGGAGCTTTCGAGACCGCTCTCGCAAAGCCTTAGGATGAAGTTTCCGGCAGTCAGGACACGACTTCGTGTCGTGGTCTCGGCTGAGACAAAAGAGACACTCTAGGTGCGGGTCCGTGATCGACATCATGCGACCACATTCCTCGCAGGGCTTAAAGCCGGGCATCCCTACGACACCTTCGGAGTCGTGAAGACTCGTTGAAGAAACAGTGAAAAAATTCACCAAAAAAGATAGTCAAAAAGTGACTAGGGCACTGCTCTTCCCGGATCTGCGCTTACTGGCGCGGAAAAAGAAGAACTGACGTCAGCGCGCAGGGGCGGCGCCTAAGTACTGCCCGCGACGTCATCCCGGCGATCACGACGCCGACGACGGACGCGGAGCCGCACGACGCCACCTACCAACGCGCAAGGGTACTGCTACGCAAAAAATTTCCGGATCCAGCCTGACGCCTGGGGATATTCTAAGGTAAGGAATCTGTCACTAACGTGTCTCTTTCAGATTCATGATTTAGAATTATTATGTTATGACATAAGACACCCATTGAATTTGAAATGCAAATTGATGTGGCGTAATTGTAATTTATATATTTCTTGGATTAGATTTTGGAAAAATCAGGCAGAGCAGTTTGGATGAGTGTTGTGTCTATTTTGCGCATCAGCCAAAAGTAAGAAATGGTCTTTTAAAATAAATGAGTACTGTAATGTACTTGCACTTTGAATTAGGAAGCTATTTTGCACTATGTTAGTATGACAACACAACAGGAAATTGCACTTGCAATTAGACTGTTAATATTGGCAAAATATTAACAAAAGTGCTGTATTGCACTAGCACTTTATTGCGGTATTTTGCACATATTTGGCTGACGTGTACTAGTTTGTGCATGTAGATTATAGACACTGCCATATATTGGGACGTTGAAAATTCTCTTTATACACCTACAAAGGTAAATTTTGGGATCGTATAAAAGTTTACACAATTATAATAATTTCTCGTTCCAGATAATGGCAAAGGACATCTTTAAAGAAAATCCAATGAAATATCTTCAATAAATCATTGCGTAATCAGTATATATGGACATAAGATCGATATCCCAACCCCTTTGGGGCTGAAAATCTGATAAGTGGACATGTCATATTCATAACTATGCTTTTTATGATTATCAGAGTATGGAGCAGTCACACATTGGGGTTTTTTAGATGTCTTTTTAATGATAAGATTTGTTTTTATCATTTTTATTGAATACCGTGTTGCATGACGATTCATGATGTGTAAATGAGAATGCAATGCTTTTCAAGATTTGGGACATATATTATGGTGTATAGAAGATTATAGAAAATGACCCATTTGTGAAGTTTAACATGGGTTTATGGGCACGTGCCCATTATTGAATTGTTCAATTCATGCAAAAGACTGAGTTTAGTGACAGTTTCAGAAAATGAATACCAATTAATTTTTGCACTGGCACTTTATTGAAACCCAATGGTGTTTACAACTGTATATAGATTTATAATGCATACTTTGATGGATAATTGTATTTATGTATTTAAAATAAGTTGCCTTGTATGGAATGAATTATGAGACACTGTCTAAAAATATAGAGTACATCAATGGAATACGTAAAATCTAAAACCGAGTGATTGAAACTGGGCAAATTGTACCAATATGACAGTCTGTTTTCCTGCTTCATGAAAATTTGCCGATCATGTGATCGGGGCAAGCTGCTGAATTTTAACTTAAGCACGCTAAACAGGAAGTGATCACTGTGTGATCAAGGCAGTGAATGCCGAAACGCGTCGCAGCGTAATGGAGGAATAAAAGTTTTATTTCCTGAAATCTCCCCGTGTCGGTGTCCGGTCTTTGTGTGAGGAATCGGATGTGGCGTTCATATATATATATATATATAAATAAATAAATATATATATATATATATATATATATATATATATATATATATATATATATATATATATATATATATGTACAAATAACAAAATCTAATAAAAAACATTCTATTATAAATTAAAACATTAAACTATTTAAAAATCTTCAAACTTAAATTTCCCACTCCAGTGAGTGCAACAGTAGGGATAGTGTTGGATAGCGGAGGGGTAAAAATTACTATTCCAACTCCAGTGAGTGGAACAGTAGGGAAAGGGTTGGATTGCGGAGGGGTAAAAATTACTATTCCAACTCCAGTGAGTGGAACAGTAGGGAAAGTGTTGGATTTCAGAGGAGTAACAATTAATATTCTCACTCCAGTCAGTTCAAAATTAAAAACAAACTACATTTTAACAACAATAAAAATATTTAAAAACAAAATAAATTAAAAAATATATAAATATGTTGAAAATTCAAATACAAATATATTTATTATTAAAAGAAATTAAAAATATAATGTTCAATACATATAACAAATGCCTACAGCTATTATATTAAATAAAATAAAAACAATTTCCAAACAAATACAAATATTTTTAATAAAAAATTATTTAGAAACAAAAACAAATTACATAAATTGACTTTTTTTATTTCCTACCCTATAACACCACACAATTCCCAACACACATCTAAATTTAAAAAAATGTACTTCTTCAACTAACAATTAATTTCCAATTAAAGAAATATTAATTAAAAAATAATTAACTTCCCACACTTTACCCCTATAAACCCCACAACCCACAGTTAAAATTAAACTATAAAAAAATTAATTACACAATTAAAACAAATTTTCAATAAAAAAACTAATAGTATTTAACAACTAATTATAAAGTAAGTAAAATTTATTTACTACCCACACTGTACCCCTATAACAATAAAACCCACACAAAAAATATAAACAAATACCCTAATTAAATATAAATTAATTAATATTAATGATTAACTCACTTTTAATTAAACAAAAATTACTTCCCACCCTTCACCCCTATAAACCCCACAACCCCACACCTAAAATTACACAAATTCCATATTTAATTTTCAATTAAATAATATTAATTAACAACTAATTATTAAATAAACAAACTACTTCCCACCCTTTACCCTATAAACCCCACAACCGTACCTAAAATTAAACAATTCCTGTAATTAATTTTCTATCAATTAATTATTAATTAAGAACTAATTATTAAATAATTAAAAATAAATTACTTCCCACCCTTTACCCCATAAACCCCACAACCCACACCTAAATAAATCACACAATTACCATAATTAATTATCAATTAATTAGTTAATATAAATTAAGAACTAATTATTAAACATAAATTAGTTCCCACCCTTTACCCCTATAAACCCCACAACCCGCACCAAAAATAAATTACACAATTATCATAATTAATTATCAATTAATAATAATTAACAACCAATTAATAGTTAATTACAAATAAATTACTTCCCACAATTAACGCTATCAAATCTAAATTAAATAAATAAAAAATAATCATTAATTTATTATAATTAAATTACTTCCCACCCTATTCCCCTATAAACCCACAACCTGCTACGGAACTAAAAAATGCAAAAATTAAATAAAATAAAATTCATAACTACTAAAAATGTAACATATATTAAAAAACAAACAATACGTATACAAAACAATACATCATATACATTTAAAATATAAACTAAAATGCATAATACTAATTTAAAAAATCGATATTTTAAACATCTATATTTTTGCAAACAATATTAATAACTTCTATATTTTTAAAAACGATATTTCTTACCTTAAATTTGATATTTCCAACTCGATATTTGTGTAAGTCGACATTTCCAACTCGATATTCTGTCTCAGCACCCCAGTTGATGGGGTCCCTCCTCCTTTTGTGAGGGGGCGGGGGGAGTAAAGAATGCTGGTAGAGTGATGTATTGTCCAACGTTTCAGGGATTCATGACTTTTAGAAAACATGACGCTAGAGTCCTCAGCACCCACTTGTCTGGGAAAAGGATGGTGTAGTGCGATTGCACTGAAAGTGCCTTAAGTTCACTCAAGTGACAAGCTGATGTAATTGCAATGAATACTGTCTTTAGAATCAGTAGAAGCAGCGAGGAGCTATGCATCAGCTCGAAGAGCATACACATGAGAAATACCACTACCAAGTTAAGGTCCGACTGTGGCATCACAAACTTGGAATGAACATGTGTGTCAAGCTCTTAATAAATCTAATCACAAAAGGTGATTTAAACAAGGACGGTTGGTCCACCAAACATAGAAAGGGCCAACAAATAACCTTTAATAGTATCCACTGCAAGACTATGATGAGCCAAACATAAAACAAACAAAAGAACATCCACAACTTTGCTTGTAAGATTTCAGTCTTGAGAAAGCCATACAAGGCTACAAATTTGTACCAGAGTCAGTGATGAATGGAATTTGTGGAAGGACGCCTGGAGGCAAGGATGACATCCACCACTTCAGGCATCAGATCAAACACAGTCATTTGTCACCACTCAATCTCAATTCATGTAGGTGTAGATTGCACAGATTCAGGTGGAGAACCCTGCCCTGTTGCTGAGACAGGAGACCCTCACAAAGTAGTACCCTGATCAGAGGACAGATTCTCATGCCCAGAAGGTCCATGTATCTCTCCTGGCCCAATCTGGCGCCACTAGAATGACTTGGGAATGGTTGTTCCTCATTTTTTTCAGAACTCGAGTCAGCGGTGGGCAGATATAAAGGAATCAAGTGTTCCATTCCAACTGCAACACATCTCCTAAAGCGTGTTCTTGAGGAAACTCCAACTCGTAAAACTTTTGACACTGTGTGTTCTCGATGGTGGTGAAAAGCTCAAACTAAGGTTCTCAACCAGTGGCGGGGCTGGCGCAGGGGCGAGGGGGCGGGGGGTTATATGCAATGTAAAAAGAAAACACTTACCTTGTCGCTGGGTCCCGCGTCTCTACTCCTGCTCTCTCCTTGTCTTGACTCGAGGAACAGGAAGCACAGCCAGGCTCCCCTGACCAATCACAATGCTGCAATAGAGAGGTGTGGAGTGGGGTAGAGTGGAATGGCCTAGATTGGTATTGAGTGGAGTAGAGAGGAGTAGAGTGGTGCAGAGTGGAGTGGTGCAGAGGGGCATAGGGTAGACTGGAGTAGCATAGAGTACAGTGGCATAGAGTAACACAAAGGTGGGTGTAAGTAAGAAAGCATCAATAGAGACGGCAGATAGGATGAAAGCAATGTAAATCAGAAGCAGGAAGCCTGTGTTAAAAGTAGGAAAGCATATAGCATGTCGAGGAATAATATTTAAATACATATAAAAAAGAAAGAAATAGTGCAGCACCACAATTATAACAGGATACAGCCAATAGGAGTCTGCCCTCCCCCCGCCCCACTTCAGCTCTCGAATTCACCTGGCTGAAAAAGACAGAAGGATGCGGCGGGGACAGGAATTAAAAGAGAGAGAAACCAAGAAATAGGTGCTGGCGATGTGAGAATAGCGTGCACTATGCATAATGTAAAAAAGTTCACAATATTCAGCTTACTCGTTTACAACAGACTAAAGTCTAAAGTGCCTTAATAATTCATGTACATATGAAAACCATATAAACACAGTAAAGGCACAATATTTAATTAATAGCTTCTTTGATAAAAACCTTACTTTGCGCAGTCCATAAGGGAATATAACCGTCTGCAATTGGTTCTAACGTGTTCTTCTGTAGTATAGCCGATTACTTAAATAGCTGCCATATTGACTACATTAGCTATGACAGGGAACTCAATACTAAGGTCACAATAGATAAGAAAATAGAGACAAAAAAACTCTAAATCACGTTCAGAGTTCTTTTGTTTGTTAAAACTTATTTTCAATTAAAAAACTAACAGTATTTAACAACAAATTATTTAGTGTCTACTTAAAATCTTCTTAGAACATTCTTGACAGAGCCGCCAATGGGCACCAAAGGCTCCACAAAAGTGCTCCAACATTTTTTAAATTGATTATCAAATGTTTAACAGACAAAATCAGACGTTACAAAACTGCAAACCACTCCATATTTCGCTGTAAGGAAATGCCTCTTTTTGTATGGTCAATACCACGTTTTTGGACTGATGCTGTAGTTTTTCGACTCAGAGTTCACTGAGGCCTGCTAACCAGACATCAGTGCCTGTGCCATTACCCTTAACCCTAGGCCTTTACCCCCTGTGCTAAGCCTTTTTTTGGCTATTTGGGGTAGTTTGCGCTTAGGCCCCTGTAACTTTTTCCTTTTCTTCCAATATCATGGGGATTCTAAAGGTACCCAGTGTTTGTGGATTCCCCTGGAGGGGACCCAGAAAGTAGCCAAAATACAGCTAAATTTTGAAAAAATGGGAAACAAGTGCTGCAAATGAAAGCATCTGTTTTTTGCCCTGCAAATGGTATCAACAAAGGGTTTGTGGGGCTGAAATCACCATTTTCCCAGCTTTCAGGGACTGACAGAAAACCAACATTCTTTTCACAGTTTTGGCATTTTACTGGGACATAGCCTATTTTTGGTGCTTTCAACCTTCTTCCAGTTAATTGTAGAAATGGGTATGAAAGAAATAATGGATCCTGGAAAGCTATACATTTTAGAAAAGTAGACAAAATTCTGAATTCAGCAAGGGGTCATTTGTGTAGATCCTTCAAGGTTTCTTTATAAAAACGAACAGTTGAAAATAGGAAAAATTAAAAATGAGTTGAAAAAAACATCCATTTGTGCCAACGTTTTCACCTGTAACTTCTTCTAATTATGACAGATGTTTGAAAGCAATACACCGTTACATCCGGTGGATCTTTCTGGTTGTGGAGATATATAGGACTTGTAGGTTCACCAAGAACCCGACGAACCCAGAGCCAATAACTGAGCAGCGTCTTGCAATGGTTTATTATGTACCGGGTATATACCAATTAATTTGGGAAAATATATACAGTGAAAAATCGTGATGAAAGACACCTATGTATTTCTGAAATTGGAACAAAATATAGAGTTTAGAAACAGTAGCTATTTGCACATTTCCGAAATTGTGAGAACCCATACTAGCATGAGAATTATAGGATATTTTTCAAAGTGACTTCTTTTTTACACATTGTCTTTCATTTGGAAGGCAGAAATGCATCAAAAGTCAATAGGTAATAACAGTTGCTCTACAATTCTATGTTACTCTTAGTCCCCGATAAAAATGGTACCTCACTTGTGTGGGTAGGCCTAGTGCCCGCGACAGGAAACGGCTCAAAACGCAACGTGTACACACTTCATTTTTACAGTGAAAACTGACCCTTTTTTTGCAAAGTGCCTAGCTGTAGATTTTTAACCCTAGCTCTGCCGGCACCTATGGAAACCTAGCAAACCTATACATTTTCGAAAACTAGACACCCAGGGGAATCCAGGATGGGGTGACTTGTCTGGCTCTCACCAAGTTCTGTTACCCAGAATCCATTGCAAACCTCAAACTGTGTAAAAAAAAAAAACACATTTACCTCACATTTCTGTGGTGGAAAGTTTTGGAATCTGCGTGGATCCACAAAATTCCACCCACCCCGCATTCCTCAAAGTCTTCTGAGAAAAATGGTACCTCACTTGTGTGGGTAGGCCTAGTGCCAGCGACAGGAAAGGGCCAAAAACGCAACGTGGACACACCCCATTTTCACAGTGAAAACTGACCCTTTTTTTGCAAAGTGCCTAGCTGTAGATTTTGAACCCTAGCTCTGCCGGCATCTAGGGAAACCTAGCAAACCTATACATTTTTGAAAACTAGACACCCAGGGGAATCCAGGATGGGGTGACTTGTCTGGCTCTCACCAGGTTCTGTTACCCAGAATCCCTTGCAAACATCAAACTTTGACAAAAAAAACACATTTTCCTCACATTTCTGTGGTGGAAAGTTCTGGAATCTGCGTAGATCCACAAAATTCCACCCACCCCGAATCCCCCAAAGTCTTCCAAGAACAATGGTACCTCACTCGCGTGGGTGGGTCAAGTACCCGTGACAGGCAAGGGCCCAAAACATATTGAGGAGACATCAAAATTACCTATCACAAAACAACCTGGTTTTGCAAGGGGGGTCACCTGGGTTTTTGGACCTGGGCTCGGCGGCCATCTTGGGAAACCTACCAAACCCACACATTTCTGAAAACTAGACACACGGGGGAGTCCAGCGAGGTATGGCTTGCGTGGACCCCCCCAACGTTTTCCTACCCAAAATTCCCTGCAAACCTCAAATTTAGCTGAAAAAAATCACATTTTTCTCAAATTTCTGTGTGGGAAAGTTCTGGAATCTCCATGCATCCACATATTTCCTACCACCCAGTGTTCCCCCAGGTCTCCCGATAAAAATGGTACCTCACTTGTGTGGGTGGGTCAAGTACCTGCAACAGGCAAGGGCCCAAAACTTATTGAGGAGACATCAAAATTACCTATCACAAAACAACCTTGTTTTGCAAGGAGGGTCACCTGGGTTTTTGGCCCCGGGCTCGGCGGCCACCTTGGAAAACTACCAAACCCACACATTTCTGAAAACTAGACACCCAGGGGAGTCCAGCGAGGTATGGCTTGCGTGGATACCCCAACGTTTTCCTACCCAGAATCCCCTGCAAACCTCAAATTTAGCTGAAAAAAACACATTTTCCACATATTTTTGGGTGGAATCACTGTGCCGGCACCAATGTCCTACCCCATAGCGTTCCCCTCAGTCTCCCGAGTAAAATGATACCTCACTTACGACGTGCGCGCTGATCGTCATTTCAGGGAAACCAAAGCTGCAGCCCTTCCCCAGCTCCCAAGGCTGTTGGGGGTGAAAGGGAATCCCTCTGGTGTCCGCACCAGAGGGATTCCCTGTGCTAGGACGGCCAGGGGCCGTCCGATGCACCGAAGGGGTTAAACTGGTATGTTGAATTGGCTTTCACCTTATTGGCTGAGCTAAGGTACATGTAAGTCCCTAGTAAATGGTACCCAGGGCATGTAAGTTAGAGGGTTCCTCCCCAGAGACTGCAGCACTGGTTGTGCCACCCTGGGTGGGACACACACAAAACGAGACTCCTAGCCCACCCCATGCAGACTGGAACAGTAGTTTTTAACTGCTGGCCAAACTTTGCCATTTAGAGTAATTACAAAGCTAATCTTCCCCCTGGTATATGTATAACTCACTTCTACAGCAGGCCTATCGAGTACTATGGCAGGGTGAATAATATTCCACAGGCAGAACATGATACTTTACATGTTTTGACAGTAAAAATGTGGAACTGTTGTTTTTAATGTGGAAAAACCTCGTTGCCCAATTGCCGAGTGCAGTGTTACATGCTGACCCCTCAGTTGTGTTAACTCTGGAACAGTGCCACCAAAGTGGGTCATTCAAGGTATCAAACAACTCGTCACATGGCCCGACTTGATTGCCGAGTCGAATTAATGTAACAAGTTGCAGTGTGCATCATTAGGAAGGTTGCCACTTTGTTGCCTTTAGGTCCCTGTGCCCATACTGGTTGCACACTGTGTTCTGTCGCCGAGACAGCTTTCTGCCCTCCGGCGGGGATGTGCTAACAACTCACAGGGAAGGATACAATAGGTGCCTGCTCTGGAAGGAGGTGTCCTCTCCCTCATGCAGGACCACATGGGTGTTGGCCCAAAAGGTGAGCTTCAAGGGAGAAGCTGCCTTTGAAGAGCAAATGGGTAACACTTGGAAGAGGGGCCGCTCCATTGTTCAGGCAGACAGACTGGCACTTTTGACAGGAGAAGGCAAACTGGTTGCCAAACCGGTTTCCCATGGGTGTGTAGCCTCCTCAGTAGCCACACCTCTGGGTTGAGCTAGGGGGTTCCACATGCCGGGAGCAGGGTCCTGTCATCTTGGAAGTGGGTACAATGGTGCATCCTGGGATGCCCAGAAGACACACTGTGCAGGAAGTGGTCATCAGGTGGGAGGCAACCTGTTAGCCCATTGGCTACCAACCGCATCCGGCCACGAGGGCATTTTCTGAGCATAAGTAGGGCCATCCTGGCACCTGAACTCAAATCCTGAAAAGTTGGTCAATCCTACACTTGGGGTCCTGTTAATTTAGAAACGAAGGCCCTGCGAGGATCCAGGTGGTGCAGTCTCTCCTCTTCTTTGATGAGATGAGCAGGTGGGTCAAATGTCAGTAGACTCGTGTGAAGAAGGAAGCATTCGTCTGAAGGACCAGTCTGTCTGGGAAAAATGAGATAAAATTAGGACAAGCAGACAAAGTCTGCAGCATGCTAACAGGCCAGCCTGAGGTAATGGGAATCAAGCATATAAACGTTAAGGTAAGCAGACACAAAACGCAACTATGCATGGATGCGTAGGGCACACCCATCGGGAACCTGAGCACCAGATGAGAATACCACTGAGGCATGACAAATGGAGAAGGGGGAATCAAGGTCAAGCCCATCAGAAAACACACAATGGATCCGCCAAAGAAATCACAAAAGAGCTGACAGATAATAGTCAACAGTACCTACAGCAAAGACTTTTCGGCCTAAGGAAAGGCCAACACATCAGGTAAACACCTGTTGAATGGACCAACTCCATTCTAAAATGGGATCAACATTCAAAATAATTAGATTTGGTATATGGGCTGTGAGCTGACAAGATAAATACCCACCACCTCTGCAGGCAGGTCAAAGGAGCTAAGATGGCCCAATTCACTCTCCATGCATGAAGGTGGAGCCTCTGGAAGTTTGGATACAGAACTGCCTAGCCCCCCACTGCAAGAGAAGGTCTACACTTAGCAGAAGTGGTAAAGGAGGGCACAGGCAAAGCAGATCCGAGTACCACACCCTCCATGGCCAGCCAAGTATGATCTTGACCATGTGCACACAGTTCTGATACAGCTTCGTCAGAACCCAAAGAATCAGAGGGATGGGAGGAAATGTGTAGTGGAGATGGATGGATGTCCCACCTCAGGCAGAACATGTCTCTTTTGTCTCCCTGCAATAGTAACTATATGGCTTCAGCACTTCAGGCAGTGTGTTTTCTGATAAGTGGCAATGAGGTCCACTGGCTGTAAATGGTACTTGTAATTGGCATGCTAGCACTGACTGATCATTGGCCTGCATGTTCCGGGAGCCTGCCTGGTGGCTAGCTACCAGCCAGAAATTGGGGCCGGATTCCAAGAACACATCTCAGTGCTTCCAGACACAGGAAAAGCAAGCTTCTTATGACCAACCGTTTGTTGTCTGTCAGGAACTGAAATGGCTGATCGGGGATGAAAGACAGGGCGGTCTTTAGGGCCAGGAGGAGAGACCAAAGCTTGTGCAGACTGATGTGTGATCTCGGCTCCCTGGGAGCATTTGGTTGATCACCCCCATCCTAGAAAGGAGGCATCGGCTACTATTGTGGCCACCACCGGTGAGAGGGGAGGAGTCCCCTTCCAAAACATGAGGATCATAGCCTGAATATCTCAAACTCGAATGGAGGTGGGAATGTATTGAGGGAGACCACGTCCAGCTCTGTCCTAGTGAAGAGGAGAATGCCAAGAGTGTGACTTGGGGATGCTGACCGAACATTCCAGGTTGAAGCGCAGGGAGATCTCATTCTGCAGGTGGTCCAACACTAGCTGCAGCAACCCAGCCAGGAGTAGGAAGAGGACTCTTGCTTCCACCCTATGACCTTTGGTGCCACCACATCCCCAATAGCAGCGAAAAATGTTGTTGGGTTGCTAAACGGGCCGCGAGGGCTTATGAAAAGGCAGGCTGAGTGAAAATCCCCTGACTGTACTACCAAAAAGGCGAGCTCAGCCGAAGGGAATGTTCATAAGATTGGCATAGGCATCACCTGGGAAATTGGTGGATCCATGCATAACTGCAGATTGCATTAGCAGAGCCTGAGGATTGTGCCACTAAATCCACTCTTTCCAGGCCATAGCAGAGTAACTGATGTGCCACATTTTGCCCATCTCACACAACTTCCTCAAAATTGTCACTAAAGTGGTTGGGGAGGTTCGGAACGACCACTTGCACCATTTCCCAAACAGCAGAGGCATAAAGGACAAGCAGGCAAGTTCCATTCGGGGAGCGAAAAGTCTCCATCCGGCACTGCTATTTTAAGAACTTCCTCCGATGGAGAACCCCCAAACCAAAACACTCTATAAAAAGCCACACTCGCTTGCACAGTCCTATTTCAGGCAGGTGTTTATACCCCACCACTTTTAAAGTTAGCCAGTGATCGCTGCCACGGCCATTGCCGGACCCATCAGTTGCTTTGTGCAATGTCCTCCTAAGATACGTTTTGTCACTGCACTTATTTTGTGCTGGGGCAAAGAATTCCTCGTTTTGTTTCCTGTGCTTTTTGCTGGAGAACGCTCCCTTGCCCTGGGAACCCTCTTCAAAGATCTGCTGGTCGAAAGTGAGCAAGAGCACAACCTAGTGCGGGGCCGGATCTAGCACAGTGATGGATTAGATGGTTGCCTCGAGTCCACACCATAAATAGCTTTGCCTCTCACTCCTTGATGGCCTCGGCATACAAGAGGCCACACTCCAAACACAGCCTGAAGTATAGTTTGGGCAACTGAGACAGATTTCGCTAGTGTCTGAGAGCAACATCTATTTGTGACATGCACGGTTTAGTCTAAACCCTGAATTCTTTATAGGGGAGACACCACCAAACACTGCAAAAAAAAGATAATTTGTGAGTGTGTGTGAAAAAAGAACTGACATTATTGTGCTGGAGAATTGGACGATATCAGTCAAAATGTTAGACTTAGCCTTCACAGAGGGCAAGGTCAGTTCCAAGACTTCAGCCTGTTATACTACATTCTTAAGTTAGGAGACTTTCTCTGAAGAGGGCCAGAAGGGCAAGGGATGTCTTTTTTTTAATCAAGTATCTAGGCTTCTCCATTTTGTACCTCAAGAAATAAGCCAGCATTATAGTAAGGAAGAAGGTTATCAGCCTCCAAATCATAACCCTCTGTACAGCTATAGCATTTATCAGGCATTTCGAAGGCAGATGTGAGGATCTCCTCCATACAAGAAAATGTCTGAGATGAATATGTCCTGCACCCAGACAAATCTGGGCCCTAGAGAGGAGCTCTGCCAGGGGAACATTGTTAAAGTTCCCCTTACCTTTATTTCTTACCACACAAATAATTTCCTTCAGCATCGAAGGCTATGAAGCGGAGTTGTAGTTGGCTCTGCGGGCAGCATCTGAGTCGGTGTAGAAGGAGGCTCTAACTTAAAGGGGTAGCACTGTGTCAAATTTCAACTTCTTGGACACTGGGGCCAGAGGCCAAGGAGGCTTGGCATCAGGCAATGTCAAGGTCAGAGCCGCCAAGCCCGCAGGAATATGTTCCCCCTTGGGGGCAGACCAGAGGCTGAACATACCTAGCAGAGAAAACCAGGAGGCTTCGACCTGTGCAGGGTTGGCTGATGAAACGGTGGTCTCATCTTTTTATTTAAAGTAAAGCACAGGAATTTCTTCAAGGGAGAAGACTTCTGCTTACTATGGCACTTTTTTATGTTTTTATAGAAGATCTCTTCTTTATAGGTGACTTCTCTGTGGGTGAAGGAGATCACTTAACTATCTCCCGGAGAGTGTTAGCAAAAAATACATAAGTTAGCCTCCTGGTCTCTGATGGCGTTCAGGTGCGTGGCATGCATAAAAACGATGGATTTAACCCAGATCTGTGACTGGTGGTGAATGTTTGATTAAATCAGCATTCCGTCCATCATTTGTTCTTTTTGTCGCCCTGAGTGGGAAGTGTATGCCCAGACGTGGGTCCCGTGCGAGCAGATTCAAGTTAGCCTGGCATTCTTGGATAACCACAGTGTCCTGGATTTCTCGCAGAATGGTTTCCGCCCAGGTCACAGCACGGAGACAGCTCTACTTGCTGTGACCGAACATCTGCAGTCCGTTCTGGATGCTGGGAACACCGCGGCACTGATACTATTAGATCTTAGTGCCGCGTTCGATACGGTCTCCCACCAGATTCTACTACATCGTCTGGAGGAGGCCGGTATCGTTGGCTCAGCTCTAGAGTGGTTTAGATCGTTCCTCTCTGAGAGAACATTCCAGGTGACTGCCCCGCCTTTTCTTTCTCGTGTCCAGTCTATCGGACAGGGTGTACCACAGTGCTCTGCTCTGAGTCCTGTACTATTCAATCTGTATGTACAACCATTGGCTGTGGTGGCCAGGGACTGGGGTCTCTCCATTGTCTCTTACGCTGATGACACGCAGTTGGTGGTGGTTCTCTCCGACGACTCTACACGGGATGCTCCCAAATTTAGGAGCGGTCTGGCGGCAGTCGCGGAGTGGATGACCGCCAACTGTCTCCAGCTCAACGCCAATAAATCTGAGGTGCTGCTAGTGGGGAGAGATACTGAGTTATGGAGTGAGCAATGGTGGCCGAATATCCTTGGGAGTGCACCCACCCCTAAGTCGGTGATGAAAAATCTAGGGGTGTGATTGGATTCGACCCTCAGCTTTCAGGACCATACCAAGAAAGTGGCAGGCACGTGCTTTGGCTTACTCCGGGGATTGAAACCCCTGCTGAGGTACTTTGACCCGTCCACCCGACAAATGATTGTCCAAGCGGCTATCCTGTCAAGGCTGGACTATGCCAGTTCACTCTACCTGGGGGTAAATAAGGCAGAGGTCATGCGTCTGCAAAGGGTCCAAAATGCGGCAGCCAGAGCCCTGCTTGGGCTCCCTAGAAGCTGCCTGACAACCGGTGCCATTCGACGGTTACATTGGCTGCCTATGGCCAAGCGTATTAAATTCAAGGCCCTTTGCCTGGCCTTTAAAATTCTGAAGTATTCTTCCCCGGGTATTTTGGCCAATCTGTTAGTGCCTTACACACCCATGCGCCATCTGCGCTCCATGGGGCAATGCCTGGTTACCGTCCCTCGGGTGAAACGTACACGTGCTGGGGGACGGTCGTTTCGTAGCTTAGCGGCCAAACTCTGGAACTCCCTCCCCTCCCAGATCTGCTGTCTGGACAACTATCTGATGTTTCGGAAGGATATCAAAACCTATCTCTTCCCCCCAGCTTAGGCCTTAGCCTCTATGTCTTGCTGCTATCAGCGCCGGGACGCCTCTTCGCTGAGGCAGCTGTTGCACTATACAAGTTGGGTTAACATAACATAACATGAGGGGGTGTTACCCCGAAACTGGTCCCAGGATGCTTGTTTCTGGTCCAGGGAGGACCTGGCCTGGTAGTTCAGGCTGGACTGTACCTGTGGGAAACAGGGTCAAGACTGATTTGCAAATGGCTGGGTCTAAACTGGAATGGCGTGGAGTGCAAACAAATGATGGACTTAACCCAGATCTGTGACTGGGGGTGAATGTTTGATTAATTCAGCATTCCGGCCATCATTTGTTCTTTTTGCATTTGCTCAGGTGCATGGAACCACACAGACACCAAATGCAGAGGTCATGTGGATCTGAAAAGGACATCATCTTGCAGCATCAGCAACGAGACTTGGAACGTTACATTTTTGGAAGACACATTTGTACTAGCCTCTATCTAAATGCTGAAGAATTTTGATGGTGAAATTGATGAATCCACAATGATACTTAGGGTAAAAAATGTTTTATTGCAGATAACAGAAATCTCCTATCTCTACTTGTTCCTTCACCATCGCAAATGCCTCTTCATCAGCATTCCAAAGCGAACTTCATATGAACAGTCTATCTGAAGACAAGAATAATAAATTACAGGTATAAAGTGGGAGGGGATTCTAGAAGGGAGAGGGACAAGGATAAGAACAAACCAATTCGACATAGATTACAACACATCTCCTCTCACAAAAAATGTAAAGGGGAAAATCATCAGATATTTAGTACATTGTATAGTCTGATTGCCAAATTGGTGTCGTCTGGTCCACCTGGGGGTTGTGGTTTCAGTAGATGCATTTGTGTTACCAATTGATCTGTCAGTCTTAAGAATTAGAGTAAGGCCGAATTGGGAACAGCAACCAGCCGTTGCAGATTGCTGCTCAACCGGCCCGGGGAGGGGGGCTGGGAGGGGAGTGCTATCTAAGAAGCACCACTCCCGGTTTTGTTACAGGGGGCCGATATTGCAGCACTGCTGCAAAACCGGCCCCCAGTGACAAAAACCGGCCCCCACCCCTCCGACCCACCTGGGAAACGCCCAGTGCCCGCTACAGCTAGTCGGGCCATGATTAGAGTCTCTGGTCACTTGGCTATTCTGTCCATAGTCCATGTGCGTCCATCCTCCAAAATGACTGAATTACGTTTGACATATTTAATCGTCACAGCTTTGGAGAAAGACATGAATTTAGTCTGCGCGGAGGAAGGTCTTTTCACAACAACCCATTGCCCTATATGCCAATCATGTTGCCTTTCTCCCCCACTTGGTGTCATACCACTTTTTATATTTACTTTGATGTTCTTTCACTTTATCTTTCACTTTAATTCTGTCAACCCAGACAGGATATCCACCATTAAGCCAATTTGGTGTTAGTATTGAAACAGGATTCCTTCTTTTCAAAGAAACAGAAGGGGATATACCAGACACAGCATTAGGGGTTGTGTGGTAAGACCACAACATGTTCTTCACAGATCTATCCATGGATTCCCCCATAGTATAGGCTAATTGTATGGTCTACTTTACCATTTTATTAACCCTCTTTACTAGCCCATTAGCTTTTAGACAATAGAGTGGGGTCTTAATGTGACTATTCGACAATTATTTAAAGAACTGTGCCATTTCTTCAGAGGCTAACTGTACTCCATTATCCGTGACTATGGTACTGGGAACACCTTTATTAGAAAATGTGTCTAACAAAAACTCTGTCAGGGTGGAGGTGTTACTATTGTTTACTGATTTGGTGGTGACCCAATGAGAATGCTAGTCTACCATTACAAACATGTATTTGTTGTTTACCTTGGGTAGATTTATTGGACCTATGATATCCGAGCCCAGCTTATACCACGGTTTAGCTGGTATTTTCATAGGGGAGCCTTCCATATGACTTTGGATGCGTCACTAGAGCTGCATGCAACACAGTCCCTACATTTATTCTCCACAGTAGAATCCATATAGGGGAACCAGTAATCGTTCCTGATTTTGCTCTTGGTCATATTCCTCCCCAAATGACCTTCATGGGCAATCTCAATAATGTGGTCTTGCCTACTATCTGGTGGCACAATTTTGTTGGACCTTAAAATCGAATTACCCATGATTGACAACTCATCTTTCACATTCCAATATGGCTGGAGATTCTGTGGTAAATTATTTACATTTGTCAGGCCAACCATTAATTATCTTGTCCTTGACTGAAGCTAAAGTCCCATCATCCTTGTTACTTTGTTCCCATTCTTATTTAGCCATTGCAGGGACTTCTGTGGAAAGAATAGCTTCTTCTGGAGGGCAGATACCCTGAACCTCTCCTTCCGCAGGCATATGGGACAAACAATCGGCTACTTGGTTTCTTGTCCTAGGAACATATTGTATTCTAAAGTTGAATCCTTGCAATCCAAATATGCTAGGTGTAGCCCTCTCAATGCATTTAGTGGAGAAATGGGAATGAAAGGTTTTATGATCTGTTTTAAGAGTGAAAGGTAAACCCCACTGGTAGAGCTTAGAATGGTTTATGGCCCAATAGCAAGCCAATGCTTATTTTTAGATGGTGGAGTAGTTGAATTCAGTGTCCTTGATGCAAAGACATCTACATTTTTTCTTACCATCAATTATTTGGGTTAAGGAGCATCCTAGCCCCTTTTTTACTAGCATCAGTATTTAGCACAGTCTTTAATTTAACATCAAAGTTTCCTACGCATGGGGCATTAACAATAGCTTCTTTGACTTTATTGAAGGTGGTTTGTCATTCCTCGTCCATTCAAAAGGAGTTCCTTTATTAAGTAGAACTCTTAAAGGATGCACAGGGTCTGAAAAGTTGCTTTTATATCTTTTGCCACATATTCCACCAGTCATAGGACAGATTTAAGTTCTTCCTTTCAAGTGGGAGAAGATGCCAGTTTAACCGAGTCTGGCAAACTGTTTTTTGGTTTGATATCATCTTCAGAGATAGTATGTCCCAAGTATTCCACCCTCTTGACACCTATTTTACTCTTCTCCATTTTTATGGTGAATCCTGGCTTACTTAGCCTACACAAGAATTCCTTGTGTAGTATTGTGCTCTCCTTCAGAATTTCCATAAATTAGCATGTCATCTTATAAACAAAGGACTTTTTAAAAAAAACATTTTTGTTACATTTTTTCATATTCAGCAATTCCAGAATTATATACATTTATAACATGAGCTACAGTACATGAAGGCTGTGATGAGCACTTTATCTTTACATTGATGGAGCAAGCGAGGCAGGTATAGCGGTCAAGGCTAATGCCCCTCCTGTGGCTGGGCATCTTCTGGGTCTATCAGCACTCCTGCACTTACGTTGCTCTGGAGTTGAGTGTTCCTCACCCCGGTTGTAATCCCACTGTATCGCATCCAGGGGACCCATACCTTAACAAATTTCCTCTGGCACCCACGCGCCTTGTATGTCACTTTCTCGGCTGTCATGTAAAGATCCATCCCTGTCTTCCACTCCTGCAAAGTGGGAGAGTCTGGTGCCCCCCAGTGTTTTGCCACATCACGTTTCTCAACTACTAGTTCCAGGTTTGCAAAGAGTAGCTTGGCTCTACCGATGTCTATCTCATTGGGTATTCCCAGTAGTAAGTATTTAGGGTCCTTTGGTAATGTCACTTCTAGGACTTTACTAAGTTCCATGATCAGGACGTTCCAATACGCGTATATGACTGGGAACTCCCATATTGTGTATAGGTAGGACCCTCTCTCTGTTGTGCATCAGAGGCAGTCAGGCTTTGCCGCCCTTCCGAAGCTATGTAGGCAGGCCCGATCGTAGTACACACTGTGTAAGATTTTGAATTGTATTAGGCAGAGGCGTGATTTGATAGCCATTTCCCTAGGGTGCATCAATGCCGCCTCCCAATCCAGGTAGTCTAGAGTCCCCAGCTCCGATTACCACCTTGCCCTCAGTCTCACTAAGTTGTCAGGTTTATTATTGATCTTAGTTTTATATGTCCATGAGATTGACTTCTCCCCGATTTCCCCCATGGGCAGCCTTCCCTCCAACAGTGCATATCCAGGCAGGCCCTCCACTTCAAGCTTCTGTGTGCTACCTGTAGGTACTTTTAATACTGCCTTGTGGTTAGTTCGTAATCTTTCTGTAGGGAGGCGAATGAGAAAAGAGTCCCCCCCCCTCTATTATGTTCCCCAATTTTGAGATCCCTAGCGTATCCCAGGTTTTGAAGTCTTGCAATTTCGTAAATTTCTTCAATCGTGCTCCCACCCACAAAGGAGTTTCCTGTGTAACTCGGTTATCCCATTTCATCCATTTTTCGGTCCCTCTCCATGCGGAAACGGTCACCTGTGTTGATGGCAGTAGTTTCCTCACACCTTTACCCCCATATAAATAATGCGAGTGAGGGTAAAATTGGGTACAGTCTAATGCATATGTGGGGTGATCACTCGGTATATGTTCTCAGTCATTGATGACAATTGGATGTGCTGCTCAATAGTAAGCTTTGATGTCTGAGAAGGAGATACCTCCATTATATTGATTCTGTTGCAATGTATGGAGCGCCAGTCTGGGATTGCCGTCATTTCATAGGAACGTCCTGACTATCCCTTCTATCTTGGTTAAAATCTCTTCTGGCAGATCCGGACAACCCTTATTGTGATTTTAGTGGTCTTAGACAACCATATTAAGCTCTCTAATTGGTAGCTGTGGAGAGTAGCCTTCAGCCTTAGTCCAGAAGGAGTGTTAAGCAGCTTGTTTTACCAGTACCAATCATGTAGTCTAGGTTAAACGAAAAAGAACCACAGTGTAGTTATAAAAATAGTTATATTTATTATACGCACTCACTAACACCTTGGTATATCTCCTACCCAGAGATATAAACACAATACACACAATATTTCAAAAGGAGAACAGGTAAGTAGCACAAATACACATTGATATCCAGGGGGGGACCAAACCATATACTAATAAAGTGGAATGCGAACTGTGACCAAAGTTGAGACCTGACCCAAAAGACTTAGAAGAGCTGGGGACCCAAGGAACCACCCAAGGTAAGTACCCAGGAACCCCACGGAGGCCGTGTGAGAAGTGGAAACACAGCTGCGTACTCAATGCAAGTCAATGGGGAAGTCACAGTTGCAGTTTTCAAGGAGAACCCTTCCCAGAGGACCCTGAAGAAAGTCAGTGGAAGATGAAAGGTTGGAGTCACCCCACCCATGGATACCCCAGGAACCAGGATATCTACACCAGGGAAGCCAGGTGCATAGGTGCGAAGTGACGACGGAAACCGCAGTAGACCACAATGGAGAACTTTAGTGAAGATGTAGCTTGGCGAACAAGGTGAAAGAGTCTGGTGGAATCCAAGGGTAGATTCTTGAAGAGGAGTGTAGGAAGCTGGCTCTGTATATACTATACCAAAGTGAGGCACAAGTAACTTGTGTAACGATATATCTGTAAGAGACAGTAGTTAGTGACAGATTCCTTACCTTAGAATATCCCCAGGCGTCAGGCTGGATTCGGAAAGTTTTTGCTTAGCAGTACTCTTGCGCGTC
This sequence comes from Calotriton arnoldi, assembly GCA_963921515.1. Lineage (NCBI taxonomy): Eukaryota > Metazoa > Chordata > Amphibia > Caudata > Salamandridae > Calotriton > Calotriton arnoldi. The sequence goes on along the minus strand of CAWUFW010000301.1, from coordinate 3,532,750 downwards.
GGTAGGCGGCGTCGTGCGGCTCCGCGTCAGTCGTCGGCACCGCCGGGATGACGTCGCGGGCAGTACTTAGACGCCGCCCCTGCGCGCTGACGTCAGTTCTGTACACGACTTTCCGCGCCAGGAACGCAGAGCCATGCAAGAAGCTGACATAGGTGTCTGAAAAATACTAGGGCCCTAAAAGGGATGTCCTTAACCCTAGAAATCAGTTCGCAGAATGGGGAGGATGGGTGGGGCGGTAAGGAATCTGTCACTAACTACTGTCTCTTACAGATATATCGTTACACAAGTTAGTAACTTGTGCATCTGAAAGAGACACGTTAGTGACAGATTCCTTACCTTAGAATAGATACCCCAGCAATACCAACGCCGGTGGTGGGTCTGCGAACAGATTCAGACAAGGAAGTCCCGGAGGACAGAACGGCCAAAGAAACCGTCCCTCCGGACCTGACTGTCAAGGCAGTAATGTTTGGTAAACGTGTGCAGCGAGGCCCACGTAGCTGCCTGACATATATCCTGTAACGGAACACCGCGGCCTAAAGCCGTGGTAGCAGCCGTAGCCCTGGTGGAATGGGCACGCAGCCCAACAGGAGGCTCCTTCTTAGCCAAAGAATAGCAGGCTTTGATACACAAGGTGACCCAGCGGGAGATGGTCCTTTTGTGTACCGCCCGACCTTTTTTGGCGCCCACGTAGCCAAAGAGCTGGTCATCCACCCGGAACTGTTGTGTGCGGTTGATGTAAAAGGAAAGCGCACGTTTTGGGTCCAGACGGTGGAGCCTCTCTTCCTCTCTGGAAGGATGCGGAGGCGGAAAGAAGGTGGGCAAAGTGATGGTCTGCCCAATATGGAAGGCAGTAACCACCTTTGGCAAGAAGGACGGACGCGTCCTAAGAACAACCTTGTCTGGATGAACAGACAGAAAGGGAGGTTTGCATGAAAGAGCCTGGAGCTCACTCAGCCGCCGAGCGGAGGTGATGGCCACCAGAAATGCTGTCTTCAGAGTAAGAAGACGAAGAGGACAGTTATGTAGAGGCTCAAAGGGAGCGCACATTAAGAAGGTAAGAACCAAGTTCAAGTCCCACTGAGGCATTACAAACGGAACAGGAGGAAAGAGGTGTGTAATGCCTTTAAGAAACCTGTTAACCACAGGGGACTTGAAAAGGGAGGGCTGATCAGGAAGCCTGAGGAAGGCCGATATCGCACAACGATAGCCCTTGATGGTACCCAGGGCAGAACCCTGTCGGGCCAGAGAAAGAAGGAACAGAAGAACCTCCGAAAGAGGGGCAGAAAGGGGATTCACAGCCTTTGCTGTGCACCATGTCACAAACTTGTTCCACCTGCAGGCGTATACCACCTTAGTGGAGGGACGCCTGGCTGCCAGAATCACATCACAAACTTCGGGAGGCAAGTCGAAAGGAATCAACTGCCGCCGCTCAATCTCCACGCAAGCAAGTGTAGACTGGACAGGTTGGGTGGAGGACCGTCCCCTGCTGCTGCGACAGAAGATCCTCCCGAAGAGGCAGACGGATCGGGGGATCGACGCTCATACTGAGTAGCTCGGGATACCAAACTCTTCGAGCCCAATCCGGAGCCACAAGAATGACTTGGGCCCGGTCGCGCCGAATCTTCTTCAACACTCTGGGTAGAAGTGGTATTGGCGGAAAGGCGTACAACAGACCGCAACTCCACTCACGACGAAAAGCGTCGCCGAGCGAGTGCCGCCTTGGAAATTCCAACGCGCAGAACTGCTGACATTGCGCGTTCTCTTCGGTGGCGAGCAGATCTAACCAAGGCTCTCCCCACTGCTGAAAGAGACCTTACGCCACCTCTGAGTGAAGACGCCATTCGTGATCCATCATGCACCTGCGGCTGAGTTCGTCCGCCCTGGCGTTCAGGGAACCTGCCAGGTGTTGAACCATCAGGAATATGCCCTGATGTTCCAGCCATGTCCAGAGGCGCAGAGACTCCTGACATAGGGTCCACGACCCCACCCCGCCCTGTTTGTTGCAATACCACATGGCGGTGGTGTTGTCTGTGAACACCTGCACTACCTTCCCTTTGACAGAGGGAAGGAATGCCTTGAGTGCAAGTCGGATCGCCCGGAGCTCCAGAAGGTTGATATGGAGCCGGGACTCCGCCGGAGACCAGAGGCCTCTGATCTCCGCCTCTCCCATGTGACCGCCCCATCCCAGAAGGGACGCGTCCGTCACAACTGTGTGCTCTGGCTGGGGAAGGGAGAGGGATCTGCCCATGACCCATTGCCGGTTCGAGAGCCACCACTGCAACTGCTTTGCAGTCCCCTCCGAGATCTGGACGTGATCGGACAGGTTGCCCTGGTGCTGCGCCCACTGGAACTTCAGGTCCCACTGCAGAGCCCGCATATGCCATCTGGCATGATCGACCAGCAGGATGCAGGAGGCCATGAGGCCCAGCAGCCTCAGGGTCATCCGTACCGAAACCCAGGATAAAGGCCGAAAGATCGGAATCATAGCCTGAATATCCCGGACTCGCCGTTCGGGAGGATAAACCCGAAACTGCGTCATGTCCAGAACTGCTCCGATGAAAAGGAGCTGTGGAGAAGGAATCAGGTGCGACTTCGGCACGTTGATGGAGAACCCCAGCGAGTGCAGGAGTTCGGCCGTTGTCTGGAGGTGGGAGACGACTGCCTGGGACGAGCCCGCCTTCAGCAGCCAGTCGTCGAGTTAGGGGAAGACTGGAACCCCTGCCCGGCGCAGATGGGCTGCGACCACCGCCATCACTTTCGTGAACACCCGAGGGGCGCTGGTAAGGCCAAAAGGGAGCACGGTGAACTGAAAATGCTCGAGGCCAACCGTGAACCGCAGGTAACGCCGGTGGGCCGGCAGGACGGGGATGTGGAAATATGCGTCCTGCAAGTCCAACGCTACCATCCAGTCTCCAGGGTCGAGAGCAGTCAAGACCTGAGCTAGGGTGAGCATCTTGAACTTCTCCTTCCGGAGGAAGCGATTGACGTTACGGAGGTCCAAGATAGGACGCATGTCCTCCTTGTCCTTTTTGGGCACCAGAAAGTAGTGGGAGTAGCAACCACGTCCTACTTCTGGGGTCGGAACACGCTCGATGGCCCTCTTGGCCAAGAGGGCCGCAACTTCCTTTTGAAGAAGCACCAAGTGATCCCCTGACATGCGGTGGAATTGAGGTGGCATGGCTGGGGGATGGTCACGAAGGGGAGGGAGTAGCCCCTTCGGACAATGTCCAAGACCCACCTGTCCTAGGTGATGGCACGCCAGTGGTGAAGGTGATGGCGGACCCTGCCCCCTACTGGCGTGCTGTGCACCTGAAAGGAAGGACTAGGAGGGCTTGGAGGCCTGACCCGCACGCTGGTTGCCTGACCCGCCACGGCGGGAGCCACGTCCTCGGCCACGCGAAGACGCTTGCTGCGCGGGCCGTTGGCTGGGCAGCGGACGTGACTGGGCGCCCCTTCCGTGGCCACGAAAGGGGCGAAAAGCAGGTTGTTGCTGAGGGCGCACAGCAGAAAGGCCCAGGGACTTGGCTGTAGCCCGCGAGTCCTTAAAGCGCTCCAGCGCATGGTCTGCCTTTGTCCCAAAAAAGACCGACTCCATCAAAGGGCATGTCCATAAGAGAGTTTTGGACATCGCCCGAGAAACCAGTGGTCCTCAGCCAGGCGTGACGGCGCAGCGCCACTGTCGTCGCAAGCGATCTGCCTAGCGAGTCGGCGGTATCAAGGCCACATCTGATGGTGTACTTTGCCGCATCTCTTCCCTCCGCAATGGTGCGGGAAAGCAGTGTTTGGACCTCCTCAGGACACTGGGGCAGAACTTGCGCCACAGAGTCCCACAAGCAGTGGGAATATCGGCCCAAGAGGCAAGTGGTGTTGACTGACCGCAATCCAGCACTGGCGGAAGAAAAGACCTTCTTCCCAAATTGATCCAGGCGTTTGGATTCCCTATCCGGGGAGCGGTAGGGAAGGCGCTTTGGGAAGCAGAGGCTTGGACCACCAAGCTCTCAGGGGTGGGGTGTAGAGAGAGGAACGGGGGTCGCCCGGAGCAGGGCGATGGCGTCGGGCCACGTTCCTATCCACAGGAGCCCCTGTGGTGGGCTTGGACCAGGTGCCCAAAAGAACGTCTGAAAGCGCCTCGTTGAACGGCAGCAGTGGCTCCGAGGAGGTAGCCGCCGGCTGAAGCACTTCCGTCAGGATGTTAGTCCTGACAGCCACTGTAGGCAACTGGAGGTTTAAGGCCCCAGCTGCTCTACGCAACACCGTTGCAAAGTTTGCTCCCTCCTCCGTTGCCACGGATGGAGGAGACAGCATGCCAGAGTCAGGGGAGGTGTCCAGCCCACTGGCATCCCCAAGTTCCTCAGTCCAGTCCTGATCAAACTCACACTGCTGTGTGAGAGGGTCATCAGACCCCTCCCAGTTATCTCCGTCCTCCAATTCAGGTTCAAAATAAGGAGGAGCAGGGACATGTGGGACCCAAAGTCCCAGCGGCGTCGGAGCCGGCGTCGAGCGACGCTGGTCCGGCGCCATGTCCGGATCCGGAGAGAACTGGGGAACGACGCCGCCCGGAGCCCCGGGCGGCGTCGGGAACGGCACCGGAGACATCGGCGCCGGCGGAGGTGTAGTTAGGTCAACCGGCGTCGATGGGGGTTGCGGCAGCACCGGAGCCGGGATCGGGGCCGGGACCGAGGCTGGTGTTACAGGCGGCGCCGGGACCGGAGTCGCCGGTGGCGCCGGGGAAACCCCATCAGGGCCCGAAGGCGCCCGGGGACCTTGAGGCCCGAAGAGGCGGGCCATGGCCGACACGAACTCCTGATCTCGCCCGGAGTCGCCCCCAAACCCGGGAAGGACGGGTAATGCGGGGGCGGCTCCACAGGCACTCCCGGAGCCGCGGGGGCGGGGACAGTGCCGATAGGAGCCTCAGCCGAGTCGCGAGACCGGCGAGGCGAAGCCGTCGAGCGATGGCGCTTCTTAGACTTTTTATGCTTCGACTTACCGAAGGAGTGCGAAGACTTGGACCCCGACGACCGATGAGGACTCCGCGACCGGCCCCTCGACCTCTCACGTGACCGGGTCTTGGTGTGGCGCGGAGCCGACTGCCGGACCTCGAGGAGCTTTCGAGACCGCTCTCGCAAAGCCTTCGGGTGCAAGGCCCGGCAGTCGGGGTACGACTTCGTGTCGTGGTCTCGGCCGAGACAGTAGAGACACTCTAAGTGCGGGTCTGTGATCGACATCATGCGACCACAGACGTCGCAGGGCTTGAAGCCGGGCATCCCTACCGACACCTTCGGAGTCGAGAGACTCGTGTAGAAAAACAGTGAAAAATCACCAAAAAGTTAGTCAAAAAAGATGACTAGGGCACTGCTCTTCCCGGATCTGTGCTTACTGGCGCGGAAAAAGAAGAACTGACGTCAGCGCGCAGGGGCGGCGTCTAAGTACTGCCCGTGACGTCATCCCGGCGGTCCCGACGCCGACGACGGACGCGGAGCCGCACGACGCCGCCTACCGACGCGCAAGGGTACTGCTACGCAAAAACTTTCCGGATCCAGCCTGACGCCTGGGGATATTCTAAGGTAAGGAATCTGTCACTAACGTCTCTCTTTCAGATGTATAGTGTGCACAGAGTCCAGTGGAACCCCAAAGGTAGGCAGAGGTAAAGTTAGATAGAACCTTACTCTCTATTTGTGGTAGTGTGGTCAAGCAGTAAGGCAGTATCAGAGGACAGTGTTAAGCATTTGTTGTACACAGTCAGCAAATGAATTCACACACTCAAAGACTGACAGACCAATTGTTTTTGTATGAAAATATTCTTTTAGTTATTTTATTTTCTAGAACCAAGCAAGCTGGCACAGGTAATCAATAAATACTTTACAGTAGTAATGCAATTGAAATAGTTTGAATGATAATTGTATATGCACTTTGGTTTGATTTACAGTATGGATGCAGAGAAATGCAATACTTAGTAAATGCAGTACATAGACTTGACTTAGTAAAATAGCAGGTAAGTAACTTTAGAGATTACTTGACTTACACAGAGTAGTATACCTAGATACGACTCTGGGACATTTCCTGAAAACAGGTAAGTAAAATCGTTTTTGTTAGATTATGCAATTTTAAAGAACTTCTTTAGTTTCTCAAACTCCACACTGAGAAACTTTTCATAGAAAAACAGTCAATGTTATCCTATGGAGGAAAATAGTGTTATCGGTTTTGAGGTAAGAATTTGGTAGTGGGAGTTGAGGTTCTGGGGGTAGACTCGGGGATCACCCAGGGTCAAGGATGCACTCTAGTTACACCCTCAGCGGCACTAGGGCGGTCGGGTGCAGAGTGCTGTTTCGATGTCGGACGCCCTGTTTTCAATGGAGAACCTCCGGTTTGGAAAGACACTGCAGGCTTGGGGACGAAGGTCTTCTGGGTGCGACCACCACTTTGAGAGGTAAGTTGGGAAGATAGGGGTTGGTTAGGCACCGTCGGTTTGGGCACACAAGGCCGTGGGGCGTCGGGTGCAGGGGTGCCTTTTGGGGTCGGATCTTCTTACCAGCTCCTGGTCGCGGTTAGGGGGCCTTCTGGATTTAGGCTGCAGTTGTCGGCTGGAGGCTTGAGGCAGGTCAGGGGTCGCCGGATCTCGGGTCAGGATCGCCGGGGACACCTCCTCGTGGTGTTTGCCCACTCACGCTCGGGCAGTGGACGGCGGGTGCAGAGTGGGGCGGATCCGCGGTGTCCGGCCTGAGCCAGAGGTTGCAGATGAACAAATCCGGTGTTCACGGGAGTCAAAGTGTTTGTGCTTGAAGGCAGGCAGGTCCTCCGGGGTTTTCGAGGTTGCTGGATGCAGGACACACCGGGATTTCGCAGGAGCAGGTTAGAGGTGGAGACAGGCCGGTAGGGCTGGAGCCAGGTCAGTGGGCGTCTTCCTCTTGTTAGCTGCTGCACGGCTGTTCTGTCCTTCTTGTTGCAGGTTCTTGTCTGAGGAAGCAAGGTTCAGGGGTGCCCCTAAATACTAAATTTAGGGGCGTTACAGGCAAGTAAAAGGCAGTGACCAATGGGTCCCTTTCCTGGGGTGGGTACACCCCCTATTATGCCACCCTCCAGTGGGAGGGGGACATGAGCCAGTCCCTGGTTGGTTGAGTCCCCCCATCTTCAAGATGGCGTGGACTGAGAGTTGTGCTTCACCTCGCCTCCCCACCTGAGGGGTGGAGTTGGCAGAGGTGGGCACGCCTTTCTTCCTCACTTGTTTTTCCCGTCGGTTCTCTCGCCCAAAGTGGGGTTCAGAACCAGTGGGGACCAGTTGCTGAGAGCAGCAAGTGGCCTGGGGAAGCTCACAAAGGCGGCAAGCCTTTGAAGCTTTCCCTTTGTGAACCCTGCTCATCCTGGAGGAGGAGGCTTGGCACCTCGTCCCAGGATGTGCATTGTTTCAGGCCCCAGAGAGCAGCAGGCTCTCGGCCCAGGGGTCCAGAAAATGTCTGGTGGTGGCAGCTGAAAGCAGCCACTCAGCCTGGACACTAGTGGTAGGTTAGTTTTCAGGGGGCAACTCTAAGATGCCCTCTGTGTGCATTTTTCATTAAATCCCACACTGGCATCAGTGTGGGTTTAATGTGCTGAGAAGTTTGATACCAAACTTCTCAGTTTTCAGTGTAGCCATTATGGTGCTGTGGAGTTCGTAATGACAAACTCCCAGCACCATATACTCTTAATGGCAGCACTGCACTTACAATGCCTAAGAATGGCCTTAGACACTGTACGGGTACAGGGCTCATGCACTTGTACCCTCACCACTGGTATAGTGCACCCATCTAGAGGGGTGACTGATCTATGCCAGGGCAGTGGGTTGTAGGCATGGCACACAGGGATGTGTGCCATGTCGACTCCTCTTTGTTCTGCACCAAGACAGGCAGCCTGCAAAGGCAGTGTGTGAGTGTCAGGGTACAGGACCTCTAAGGGTGGCACAATAAGTGCTGCAGCCCTTAGAGGCCTTCTCTGGTCACAGTGCCCTGGGTACCTGTGGTACCATTTACCAGGGGCTGACCTGTGGCCAGAGATGCCAATTGTGTTTAGGCTTCAATGCAGTTTTAGGGAAAGAACATAGGCCCTGGGTACCTGATTAACAGGAGCCCAGGGCACACTCAGTCAAAGTACATCAGCAATGCAGCAAAAAGTGGGGGCAACCATGCAGAAAGAGGGCACTTTCTCACAAGGAGTACCTGGAAGCAGAGGGGACAGAGTCTATGACACTCTGGAGTGACCAGGAGACACAGAAGACCAATGACCAGCGATGACGGAAGATGCAGGAGAGTTGATGGTGACCTTGTCGCTGCAGCTGTGAGGACCAGGTGATGCTGGCCTGGTTCCGCTCGTTTCTAGAGGGTCGATCTCAGCAGGTATTTCTCCGCCCCCATGTTTCCTTACCTAAACCCCTCGTGTGCGGGGTTCCCCAAGGCTTGACTCTGAGCCCTACATTATTTAAGGTCTATCTAACCCCCTTGCATCGTTAGTCACGCAATGGGGAGTGAAAGTTGTATTCTATGCTGATGATACTCAGCTGGTGTTCTCTTTTAGAGAACACTCCGAGGCAGCTTTCGCCAACTTTAAGCATTGCCTGAACAACATCTCGACTTGGATGACGGATAGCTGCTTGAAATTAAATACCGATAAAACAGAGGTATTGTTTTTCAATCAATCCTCTCATCAATTATCTGAACTCTGGTGACCGTCAGAGCTAAATCCCCCACCGATCCCAGTAGATTCAGCTAGGAATCTGGGGTTCAAATTTGACACAAACCTCTCTTGCAAGGCCCAGATATGGCAAGTCTCCTCGTCCTGCTTCTGGAAGCTGAAAGACCTGCGGAGATTTCTTCATCTCCTGCCTATGGACTGCAGTCCATGCATTGGTCACGTCCCAGCTAGACTATGCCAATAGCCTATATATGGGTCTACCAGCTTATCTGATCCGAAGAGTGCAAATTATTCAGAACGCTGCGGCCAGACTTATTAGGAATGTGCCGTTCCGCCACTGCATATCCCCCCACCTGCGGAGCCTCCATTGGCATCCTGTCAAAAGGAGGATCGAGTTCAAGGCGCTTTCCATTGCCTATAGAGCCACCAGAGATAGGGGCCCCGGCTACCTGAATCAGAGACTCCAGAAATATCACCATGTTAGGGCTTTGAGATCTAATCACCAGAAATTACTCAGGATACCTCGTTTCTCTAAAGCCAGGATAGGGGGTCGAGCTTTCTCAGTGAGAACTTCTTCACTCTGGAACTCAATGCCTGACCATCTTCGTAAGTTAGAGTCAGAACAAGCATTTAGGAAAGCACTGAAAACCTGGCTTTTCAGCCTACCGTAGCTCCCCTTTTTCTCTCACTGCCGAATCCGCTGTTAGCGCCGGGACACCTCCGTTGGAGGTAGCCGCACGCTGTATAAATGTCCTGTTGATTGATTGATCCTGTGGAAGACCAGGATCCGTTCACAAGCTTTCCCACATTGGAAGTCGAGAACCAGGGGGTCAGTGTCCGGTGGGATCACCAACAAGCATTAGCAGCAGCAACAGACATGGAAACTGAAGAAGGTGCAGTGTCGGGAACAGCAAGGTCCAAGGGACTCACCAAGTGCAGGAGAGTCAGAGCAGGCCCCAAGCAAGCTGAGGAGCCCACTGGAGCCAAAGAAGACCCTCAAGAGGGCCCACAGGCAAAAGGCACAGGAGTCGCAAGAGGACCTTGAGCAGCTCACCAAAGCTGCAGGTCCACGGTGCAGAGGATGTAGTGAGGCCAAATATCTTGGCAGGAAGAGATGCAGGAGGCTGGAGCTTCTTGGAGCCCGAAGATCTCTAGAGAAGAGAGTCAACAAGCCTTGGCAATGGCAAATCAATGCGGTGCACAGGGGTGCTGTTCCAGCTGTTCCGAGGAGGGACACTGGCCTCAAACTAGGTGAGAACAGAGTGCATGCCTCGAGGGAGTTGCAGAACTACCACCTGTGTTGCTGGGCCTTTCGAAGTGCGGAGGACGTCAGGAGCAACAGACCGGTCAGCTTAGTTGCGGTGCCTGCAGATGCAGGGGAGCGACTCTTTTACTCCAAGTGAGATTCCTTCGGGTGTCTTTGAAGCCCACAGGCCTGGAGAAGAACCTGGATGAAGCACAGGCACAGATGACGCAAAAGATTGGCAAGACGACGAGACCAGGAGCAGCAGGAGTCCTCCCAGAATCAGTCACAGTTCCAAAAGCGAAGTCCAACGAAGTCCAGAACGCCCAGACGGTAGAAGTAGAAGTGGTTTTGGACCTGTATCTTGTCCCACGATGAATCTGAAAAGCCACCCACAGGTAAGCCCTTAAGTACCCAAAGGAAAGGGTTGGGATGATTCAGGGGTCCCTTCCAGAGCAGGGGCTGGACAGAGGGCAGGATACTCCCATGTCCTTTGTCTAGTTTCATGCCAGAGAGGGAGCCAACGGCTCCCTGAACTGGTTTCAACTGGAGTATGCAAGGAGGGCACCAAATGTGCCCTTCAAAGCAGTCTGGTGGCGCTGGCAAGCGCTCCTACCTCAGCCCAAAACACTAAGTCCTGCCTGGGAGGTGGTCACTCCTCCCTGTGACAGGAAACCTATTGTTCTACCTTCCCCTGCTCGAGCCTGGCTCAGCAGCAGGAGGGCAGAATTGTGTCTGTGGTCGACAGCAGCACTAGCTTGCAGTTAGACCCTGAAAGGCTGGTACCGGGAATACAGGGGGGCTCCCTAGCGAAGCCTCCCAGTACATGGGATCCTACATCCAATACTGGAATCAGTGTTGGGGTAGGATTCGAACATGTTTGATACCAAACATAACCAGTTTCGGTGCAGCAAATATATAGTTAAACATCTCGTAATTGACTCGATGTCCAACATATGTATAAAATGGCTGACCGCACTTACAAAGCCTGGAGAATCGACTCCTGGGTTTGTAGGTGGTATCCTGCTTCAGCAGGGCACCCTCACACTTATAACCTAGCACCCTGTCTTCAGGATTGAAAGACCTACCTTAGGGGTGACTTTTAGGTTTTAAGTGCAGTGACCTCAGATATAAGGAAACTTATATCTGTTGTGAGCGGTGCAAGCACCAGCTTACACAGGCTGCAATGGCAGGCATGTAGTTACAATTTGAGTGGTCTCTCATGGGTGCCATAATATATGCTGCAGCCCATGGGAGACCCCTGGTGTACCTATGCCCTGGGTACCTTAGAACCATATACTGGGGACTTAGAAGGGTACACTAGTAGCCGAATAGGAAGGTATCAAAGTACTTACCATAGTCCAATTTAGGGAGAGAGCACAGTGACTAGGGTCCTGATTAGCAGGATCCCAGTCAGACTAGTCAGAAAACAGAATGACACCAGTGAAAAGTGGGGGTAACCATTAAAGCAGATACTACTTTCCTACAGCACATCTCTGGCTACAGATAAGCCCCTTGTAAAAGGTACCCAGGGCACTGTGACCAGGGAAGGCCTCTAAGGGCTGCAGCACCTACTGTGCCACCCTTAGAGGTCCTGCACCTTAATGAACAAGTTACTTACCTTTGGTAACTATGTATCTGGTAGAGACATATGTTAGTTGTAGATTCCTTACCTTAGAATTTCCCCCAGGTGTCAGTCTGGATCCGGAGATTTTTTCTTCAGCAGTATCCCTGCACGTTGTTAGGTGGTGTCGGTCGGCTCCGCGTCCGTCGTCCGCACCGGGATGACGTCACGGGACCTAGTCATCGCCCATTCGCACCAATGCCAGTTCTTAACACGACTTTCCACGCCAGAAGCGCAGAGCCATGAAAGACACCGACCACTGGTGTGTCAAAACTAAGGCCCTTTAGGGGAGTCCCTATCCCTAGAAATCAGTTTGCAGAGCACGGAGGATTGGTGGGGCGGTAAGGAAGCTACAAATAACATATGTCTCTACCAGATACATTGTTACCAAAGGTAAGTAATTTATTCATTTGATAGAGAATGTTAGTTGTCGATGCCTTACCTTAGAATAGATACCCCAGCACTACCATACCCGGAGGAGGGTCTGTGAACCAAGATCAAACCAGAAAGTCCTGGAGGACCGAACGGGCAAAGTACTCATCCCTCCGGACTTGGCTATCCAGGCAGTAGTAAATGTGTGCAAGGATGCCCACGTTGCTGCCTGACAGAGGTCAAGGACTGGAACTCCACATGCCAATGCCATGGTTGCCGCCGTGGCTCTGGTGGAATGAGCATGCAACCCCACTTGAGGGTCCTTCTTCACAAAGCACAGCATATTTTGATGCAAAGGACAACCCATCGGGAGATGGTCAGTTTATGAACAGCCCGACCTTCCTTGGCACCCACATAGACACTGAAGAGTTGACCATCCACCCGGAAGTCTTTTGTGTGACAAAGATAAAAAGACAATGCACGTTTTGGGTACAGACAGTGGAGTCTCTCCTCCTTCTTGGAGGGATGCAGGGGTGGATAAAAGGTGGACAGAGTGATAGACCGTCCCACATGAAAAGGCGTGACAACCTTAGGAAGGAATGAAAGCTTGGTCCGAAGCACCACTTTATCCGGATAGACGGATTGAAAAGGGGCTTCGAAGATAAAGCCTGCTTCTCGCTCACCCTGCGAGCAGAAGTGATGGTAACAAGAAAGGCAGTTGTGAGAGTCAGCAACCTGAGGGGACAGTTATGAAGCAGCTCAAAGAGAGCACACATAAGAAAGGTGAGAACCAGATTTAAGTCCCATTGGGGCATTACAAAAGCAGATGGAGGGAACACATGAGTAATGCCCTTAAAGAATTTGAATAAAGAAGGCTGATCTGGTAGCCGAAGAAAAGCAGAGATGGCTGCAAGGTAGCCTTTAAGAGTGCCCAAAGCAGATCCCTGCTGGGCCAAGGACAGAATATACAAAAGGACCTCAGATAGAGGAGCAGAGAGGGGTCAACAGCCTTTGCTGTGCACCATGCCAAAAATGTGTTCCATCTACAGGCGTATACCGTTTTAGTAGAGGGACGCCTGGCTGCCAAGTTAACATCACAGACTTCGGGCAGAAAGTGGAAAGCTGTCAACTGCCCCTGCTCAATCTCCAAACAAGGAGGTGGAGGCTGGACAAGTTTGGGTGAAGAACCGTCCCCTGCTGCTGCGACAGAAGATCCTCCCGAAGGGACAGTCTGATTGGAAGATCGATGGCCATGCTCAGAAGGTCGGGGTACCAGACTCTTCATGCCCAGTCCGGAGCTACAAGAATGACTTGAGCCCGGTCACACTTGATCTTCGTGAGCACTCTGGGCAAGTGGTACAGGCGGAAAGACATAAAGGAGGCCAAAGCAAAAAGCGAGCGAGCGCCACCTTGGAAACTCCAACGCGCAAAAACTGCTGACATTGCATGTTCTCTTCGGAGGTGAACAGATCTAACCAAGGCTCTCCCACCGCTGAAAGAGACCGTGTACCACCTCAGAATGGAGACGCCATTCGTGATCGACTAGGCACTGACGGCTGAGTTTGTCCGCCCTGGTGTTCAGGGAGCCCGCCAGGTCTTGAACCACCAGGGTTATGTCCTGAATTCCAGCCATGTCCAGAGGCGGAGAGCCTCTTGACAAAGGGTCCACAACCCACCCTGCCCTGTTTGTTGCAGTACCACATGGCAGTGGTGTTGTAAGTGAACACCTGCACCACTTTCCCCTTGAGAGAGGGAAAGAGTGCTTTCAGTACCAGTCTGATCGCCCGGAGCTCCAAAAGGTGGATATGGAGGCCGGTCTCTTCCCGAGACCAGACGCCTCTGATCTCCGGCTCTCCCAGGTGGCCGCCCCATCTCAGAAGTGACGCATCTGTCACCGCTGTTAGATCTGGTTGGGGAAGGGAGAGGGATCTACCTCTGACCCAAACTTGGTTTGTTAGCCACCACTGCAGTTGGTGCGCAGTTCCCTCCAAGATCTGGACGTAGTTGGAAAGATTCCCCTGATGCTGCGCTCACTGGAACTTCGGGTCCTACTGCAGAGCTCACATATGCCAACTGGCATGATCCACTAGCAGGATGAAGGAGGCAATGAGGCCCCCAGCCACAGAGTCATTCTCACCAAAATCCAGGATAGAGGCTAAAACATCGGTATCATAGCCCGAATATCCCAGACTCGCTGCTCGGGAGGTAGGCCTAAAACTGCACTGTGTCCAGAACCGCCCCGATGAAAGGGAGCTTCTGAGATGGAGTCAGTTATTATTTCACACGTTGATAGTGAACCCCAGTGAATGCAGGAGGTCCGCCATAGTCTGGAGGTGGGAGACAACGGCATGGGACGAGTCTGCCTCCTACAGCCAGTCGTCGAGATAAGGGAAGACTGGAACCCCTGAACTGTACAGATGAGCTGCGACCACCGACATCATTTTTGCGAACACCCGAGGGGCACTGGTAAGGCCAAAGGGGAGCACTGTAAACTGAAAGTGCTTGTGGCCCACCATGAACCGAAGGTAACGTTTGTGGGCTGGCAGGATGGGGATATGAAAATAAGCGTCCTGCAAGTCACTACCAACCAGTCTCCTGGGTCTAGTGCAGACAGAACTTGGGCTAGGGTGACCATTTTGAACTTCTCATTCCGGAAGAAGAAGTTGAGTGCCCGGAGGTCTAAGATAGGACGCAGGCCTTTGTCCTTCTTGGGTACCAGAAAGAAACGGGAATAACAACCATGACCTACTTCTGGCACAGGGACCCTCTCTATAGCTACCTTGGCCAAGAGAGCCGATACTTCCTGGTGGAGAAGTGCCAAATGATCCTCCATCATGCGATCGTAAGAGGTGGCATGGAGGGAGGGGATCCTTGAAGGGGAGGGAGTAGCCCCTTCGGACTATTTGCAGAAACCACCTGTTCGACGTGATGGATTGCCAGTGGAGGAGGTGATGGCGGATCCTGCCTCCAATTGGTTGTTGATGGACCTGAAACGTCGGACTAGGAAGGTTTGGAGGCTGCGGCACGGGGGGAAAGGGTGGACTGCCCCATCTGACCCACAAAGATGCTAGACCCCACGTCCGCGGCTGGGGGCCCCTTCCGTAGCCACGAAAGGGACGAAAGGCAAACTGAGGTGGACGTGAGGTAGCCAAGGGGTCCAAGGACCTGGCCGTAGCTCGAGAATCCTTGAAGCGCTCAAGTGCTGAGTCTGCCTTGTTGCCAAAAAGGCGAGTGCCATCAAAGGGCATGACCATCAAGGAAGACTGGACATCCCCTGAGAAGCCAGAAGTCCTCAACCAGGTGTAGCGTCTAACAGCTACTGACATGGCAATCATTCTGCCCAGTGAGTCAGTGGTATCCAGTCCACATCGTATGGTGAAATTGGCAGCATCTCTCCCGTCTGCAACTGCTTGAGAGAGAATGGCCGAGGCCTCCTCCGGGCACTGAGGCAGTACCTGGGCGAAAGTATCCCAGATAGGATGGGAGTATCGGCCCAATAGGCATATGGTATTCACCGACCGCAACGTCAAGCTGGAGGAAGACAACATCTTCCCAAGATGGTCCAGCTTCTTGGATTCCCTATCTGTGGGAGCAGAAGGGAATGCGCCTTTGATGATGAGGCTTGGACTACCAAACTCTCAAGGGAGGGGAGTTGGGTCAGGAACACTGGGTTGCCTGGAGCAGGGCAGTGGTGGCGGGCAATCATCCTATCCACAGGAGCCCCTGTGCTGGGCTTGAACCAAGTGCCCAGAAGGACGTCCGTGAGGGCTTCATTGAATAGCACAAGGGGTTCAGAAGAGGAAACCGCAGGCTGACTGCCACCGTTGGGAGTTCGAGGCCGAAGACCTCGGGTGCCCTCCTCACCACCACAATAAAGGAAGCTCCTTCTCCGTAGCCACGATAGTGGGAGAAATCAAGCAAGTGTCAGGGGAAGTGTCGAGACCACTAGCATCACCCAGGCCCATTCGCCAGTCCAGTTCCTGAAGCTGGTTAGCAAAAGGGTCCAGTGCCCCACCCAGTCCTCTTCCTCACCTTCTGGCCCAAAAAGAACGCCAGGAATGAACACAGGAATGAAAGTCCCTTCCGGCGTCGAAATTCATATCTGTCCGGCTCCTTGTCCACTTTGGGGATGAGGATGGGGTCGGCACAGACCGGGGGCACGGTCGACGCTGGAAGCATCGCCGTCGGGATCGACGTCAGGGAAGGTCAAGTGAGATCGACTGGTGTCGATCAGAATCCAGGTCTAGATCCACGGGGAGCCACCGGCATCGAAGTCTCAGGTCCACCGACCGACTCCGCAGGGCTGCCCAAATATGAGGTACAAGCCCTCATAGACCTGCTCGATCTGGGCAGGAGAAGCTCTGGCTCCCAGAAAGGGCAGACCGATGGGGAGAAGGCGAAGAACACCGGTGCTTCCTCAACTTCTTCTTGTGCTTCCCTGACTTACCCGAACATCTCCCCGACGACTTTGAGTGCGAGGAGTGTGGGCTCCGTGATCGTTAAAGACCTTTCCCTCTAACGAGAACGGGAGCGAGGTGGAGCCAAGCGCCAGGCCTCCAGCAGCTTTCGGAACAGCTCCCGCCAAGCCTTCGGGTTCATGGCCCGGCACTGGAACACGACTTCAGGTCGTGGTCGTGTCCAGACACCAAAGGCACAAGAGGTGCAGATCCGTCACGGACATCATCCGGTGGCAGGAACCGCAGGGCTTGAAACCGGTCCTTTGCTGGGACATCCTTAACACACCAGGAGTCTACGACTCGAAAAAGACGTTGACAAAAAGTCAAAAACTTTTTGCTAAAAAGTGGCTAGGGGTAGCTCTTTCCGGATCTGCGCTAGGCTGGCGCGTAAAAATAAAGAACCTATGTCAGCGTGTATGGGCGGCATTTATATAGGTCCCGCGACGTCATTCCAGCACCCACGACACCGACGATTGACGCGGAGCTGACTGACACCACCTAACGACGCGCAGTGGTACTGCTGAAGAAAAAATCTCCGATCCAGACTGACGCCTGGGGGAAATTCTAAGGTAAGGAATCTACAATCAACAGTCTCTATCAGATACCCACACACTGCCATTGCAGGCTGCATGTTTTGGTGCAGAGAAAAGTGAAGAGTCGACATGGCACACATCTCTGTGTTCACTATATGTATGGCACGTCCTCAGGCGCCAATAATCAGATGCACAGCCTTGTAGCAAAATCTTTATCTTTACAATCAACCAATGTTCATCCAATAATCTGAATTCAATCCATGTCTTTATTTATATTCTCAGCTTCATCCATATTTTATCCATTCACTTGAAAGGCAGCAGTAGTCCACATTTTTTTCAAATGCCGCTGGCATGCCCATCCAGGCCTTTTCAGTGGCACAGCCTGTGTGCCATGCCTCCTACCCACTGCCTGTGGCCTAGGTAAGTCACCCCTCTAGCAGGCTTGACTAGACCACAGGTGAGGGTACAGTTGCATGAACACTGTACCCCTACAGTGTCTAAGTCCATTCTTAGACATTGTAAGTGCATTAAAGCCATAAAAGAGTATATGGTCTGGGAGTTGGTCATTACGAACTCCGCAGCTCCATAATGGCTTTACTGGAACCTGAGAAGTTGGGTAGAAACTTCTCAGCACATTAAACCCACACCGATGCCAGTATGAGATTTAATGTAAAATGCACGCAGAGGGCATCTTAGAGATGCCCCTGAAAAAACGACCAGCCCTGGTGTGGTTCCTGAATGGCTGCCCGCCATTTGCCACCACAAGATAGGTTTCTCGACCCCTGGGTAGAGGGCCTCCGCTCTCTAGGTCTAGAAACAAAGTCTATCTGGGCAGACGTGTCATGCCGCCTCCCCAGGATGGGCTGGGTCCACGAAGGGGAAGCTTCAAAGGCGTGCCGCCTTTGTTAGCTGACCCTGACTTTTGCTGCCACCAGCAACTGGCTCCCACCGATTCTGACCCCCACTTCGGGTTGGAGAATGGCGAAAAACCAAGTAAGGAAGAGAGGTGTGCCCACCTTAGCCAACCCGACCCTCAGGTGGGGGAGTAGAGGTATAGCACACATCTTAGGCCCCTTCATCTGGAAGGTAAGGGGACCCAGCCAATCGGAGAGGCGCTCATGCCCCCCTTCCACCGGAGGGTGGCATAATAGGGGGTGTACTCCTCAGATTGGAAAAGAAGAAGGACCGTAGAGCCGTGCTGAACGAGGAAGAAGAGGACAACAACTGCTTTGGCCCCAGCCCTACCAGCCTGTCCCGACTTGGACCTGCACCCAGCGAAACCCCGGCGTGTCCAGCAGCCATCCAGAACCCGGAGGACCTGCCCTGCCTTCACCAAAAAGACTGTCTTCTGTGAGCAACGATTTGTTCAACCAAAGACTCCAACACAGACCCCAGATCCAGCCGGCTCCGAGATTCTGCACTACTCTGCACCTGACGCCCATGGCCCGAGTGGCCTGACACCACAAGGAGGTCTCCCCAGCGATCCTGAGCTGGGATCAGGTGATCCCCGACCTACCTCGATCTTCTACCGGATGCCTGCAGCCCTAACCTGAGGGGTTCCCCTATCGAAACCTACTTGACTGAGCCTGCAGCATTTCTTCCGAACCAGAGATCTCTTATGGAATCTACAGGGCTACCGAGGTCTCCTTGGCACCCTGCATCCGGCCGCCCCTGTGATGCTGGTGGTGCAGCTCCTGTGCTGATTGTAGGCCCCTGAAGTGCTGATCTCCACCCCAGGAGCTTTGCTCCCTCAACCAAGTAGCCTGCTCGTGAGCAGCCCCCGGCCAAAGGCCCCCCTCCAGCCCAATTGGCTAACATTGGGCCTTCGCACTCCGCACTAGTGTTGCTGGTGGTGCAACTTGAGTGCATCCTTGGACCTTGTGGAACCTTGGTTCTAACCCTAGACACCTAGAACTGCAAGTTGTTTACTTACCTGCAAACTGATAACATTCTTTATCTCCATAGGAACCCATGTTGTGGCTTTTCCTCTGAAAAATTCTGTCAACCTGTTTTTCTGTATGAAAAAAAGTAACTGTGCTTTGAAAAGTAAATCGTCTTACTCACCTTTGTATTGTAGGACCCAAAGTGTGATATCTAGGGATATCACCCCAAGTAGTCGATGTAACTAAAAAGTAATTCAAAGTATTTTTGAAGTATTCTGAACTGTTTTTAAAGCAAATACAAACCTGCAACAGTACCAATTTCATCCACAATTGCATTTCTGTGTATGGTTTTGCATTTGAAAGTATACTTTACCTACCAGTGCCAAGTCCTGCTTGGTTCTAGAAATAAAACCTAAGTATATCCTTTTTTAGGTTTCGCCTTCACAGCGCGGGCGCTGTGTTTGAGAAATCTATTGTTTTTAATAATCACTTAAAAGGGACTTGCATCCCGCCTCCTCTCTTTCCCAGCTTCCCATTGCTTCCTGTGCGTGCCACTTACCTTTCCTCCATTTCTATTGGCTGCAGTATATTTTCCTGCATTTACCAATGCTTGTTCCTCGTCTGCTTCTCTTATCAGTTTCCCGCTGCCAAAATACCGTTAACATCCACTTTGGTGGATCTATATTTTCAAAACGTTTTGCCTTGTACTCTTGCAGCATATTTAGATGACAAATTTATCTCCTGGAGAGATTAAGTGATTTGCATATAATCACAGGATGTAGCGCGGCGCCGCCGAGACTTGAACCAGGATCCCCAGCTCTCGAGTCAGCAGCTCTGGCTGCTGCACCACATCCTCTCCACTTCTGTGTTATCGGTCAGGGAGCTCTTTCCTTCTCCCAGATGATGATTGATGAAAACAGCTCTTTATTCATTACAGAGGCGAAACCGATGCATTACCAATGCTTGTTATACTACCTATTTGGTCTGGATTCAGTCTCTGTGTGTGTGCCATCAGTTCTTGTCTTAGTGAATACAATAAATGCTTAACACACCCTCTGATAAGCCTAACTGCTCGACCACACTACCACAAATAGAGCTGTTAGTGATCATCTGGTGTAGCTTCTGCTATACCTCTGGCGATCCACTGGACTCTGTGCACACTATACCTTAATTTGATATAGTATATACAGAACCAGCTTCCTACAACATGAGAAAAACAGCCCAAAACACAAGCCGTATAAAGGGACCATAAAGCAGAGCTTGTAACAGAAAAAATATATCGACCCAAAGCATCCAGACCTTTAGACTCCGTGTCCGGAGGGACGTCAGGCACGGCGCCAAGGTTGGGGAGGCTGTAGCAGCCTGAACCACAAAGCTGTGCGGAGTAGGCTGACGGGCAAGGCAGAGCAGGTCACAGGGGCAGGGTGGTGCCTAGGGGCTATAGACCAGTCCGCAGAGGCCCTTGAAACTGGTTTAACCCAAGTGCCCAACAGAACATCAAAGAGGGTTTTAGGATAGGATAGGATAATATTTATAGAGCACGCTTATACCCGAGGGAGTCAAGGAGCTGGGCGGACAGACGAGAAAGAGTCTTGCACCTGCAGTCATCTAAGATAAAAATAGCCATGTTTTCAAAAGTTTTTTAAAAACCGGTAAGGAGTCCGCATTGCAAATGAAGGTGGGCAAGGAATTCCAAAGCTTGGAGGCCACTACAGAAAAGGAGCGGCCACCCCATCTGGACCTGCGAAATCTAGGAGACACCAGTTTTTCTGTGAGGAGGATCTCAAGGTCCTCCCAGGACTGTACCATTGGAAAAGAGTTTTCAGATGTGGCGTACCTTTACTATGCATGGCCTTAAATACCATGCTCAGAACATTAAAGGAGATGCGCTTCCTGATAGGGAGCCAGTGCAAGGAGCGAATCCCCTTCCTGGCTGACTGATGCTTAGGGATATTAAGAATCATCCTTGCCGCTGCGTTCTGTACCACCTGGAGCTTATTAAGGGAGAACGCGTTGATGTTCAGGTACAGAGCGTTGCAGTAGTCCAGCCGAGAGGTGACTAGTGTGATGATTGACTGATGGAGTTCGGACCGAATATACGGCAACACCTTTCTAAAAGTTATAGAATATAGAAGCAAGTACTAACTGTGCAGCTAACCTGTGTATCAAACGTCAGACCATCGTCAAAAATGACCCCCAAATTCTTTGCTGTCCTGACTGGGGACGCACTGTTTCATCGGCTTCCTTTGGGTACTGAGTAGACAGTTCTGTATCACTTATAGCCGATTCGGCCTCTTCTTAACATGTTAATCTGACAACGAAATCGGGATTAACTGTTGCGGATATCCCATTGGCTCAACATGCCAGAATGGGAGATATGTGGGTACTAGGGACATTTACTATTGGCACCCTATGGCTACCGAGTAGACATTTTACATCATTATAGTTGGTTAACCGGTCTATATAATTGGGAATAACTATAAGTTACTGGCTCGATCACATAGCGGCATCTACTTTTCTGATTACAGATATACTGAGGCTAAGATGACGCACACAAAGTATTCGCATACATCTTTTAGAACACAAGGTAAGCTACCCGCATGGGATGTTACTCTTAGAATACTTTGATACTGATCCAAGGACCGTGAACAAAAATAGGGCTATTTCTATTTCTTCACAGATTTGTGACTTTTGTCTGGATACCGTACCAGGCATTTTCTTCGATGTACTGTTTGAGACTACTTTATGGTGAGTTCAGACTTGACACTGTATGTGGCGGCCATACTCAACTAATGAAGCATGTAGCAACTGAATGAACCGTATCACAGGCACACACACATAACCGCTACTTGTCTTGAGTTTAAGGACATTAGTGGTGAGTTTGCACTTTTATTAACAAGTCGAGGAGACTCTGGTACTAATGCATCTTTTCTATTCTCTTACATCTTACTTGTCCTCCACCATATATTTCTCGAATCTCAGTCTTGTAATATCGACTGGAATATATCGGGTACCACTTGGGTGATTGACCCTGGTGATGGGACTGGATATACTACAATATCCCTCCTTATGTCCACTTTTTGACTTTTCCCCATTCCTTACGATATTGTTATCTTTATATTTTCAGCCCTGATGAAGTCTGCTGTTGATATTTAAAGTAACAGACGAAAGACGAAACACGAGTTGGCAAAGAATTTAAAAGACAAGCGGCATTGTTAATGATTGTTTGGATGCGAAAAATAAAGGACATTTGATACCGCGACTACTACATTATCAGTGATTTATTGAGTGCTCGGAGATTTCCTTAAGAAACAGGATTTAGCCTGGAAGATAGCATGTCTATATTTCAGCAGAAGAGATTTCTGCTTTACTTTTTCCCTGGGGCAGGGGCTAGCAAGCCATTTACATTCTTGTCTTCGGCACTATCGCTTAAGGGACATGAGCTTTTCTGAAAACCAGGGCCCAGAAGGTTTCACTCTTTTAATGACACAATTTGTAAAGGGAGCAACATTATCTAGGGCCTCGTTAATCCAATCACGGAAACCCTCTGCAGTGGGAGGGTGTGTAATGTACCTCCCGTCGAATTCCATAGCCAAAGCGGCCTCCCAATTTGCAGCTGTGATCTTATTCAGTCCCCTACAGCGTATATGCCTCGGGGAGGGACCCTTGTCCGCCCCAATAGGGCATGATAAAAATACTTTGAACTCAATAAGCCAGTGATCGGCCAACTGAGGGGCTGAACTCCCTCGATAACCAAATTATTGTGGTTAGTGAAAATGCCATCCAGAGTGTGACCGGCTGTATGGGTTGGAGAACAAACCAGTTGAATGTATCCCAGGGTAGTCAATGAGATCTAACAGGAGTCATTATCCTGTTTGTTTTCAAGATAAAAATTAAAATCCCCTAGGAAGGTGTAATGAGTATTGGTTACAAACGGTTCCAGGGTTTTACACCAGGTCTCCGTAAACTTGGCTCTCGGACCTGGTGGGAGGTATATCAGAAGGCCTGAGAAGTTGCAGTTCTCGGATATCTTAATCCCAAACGAGGCTGCCTCCAGTAAGGTGCCAGGGTCACTCTCCATCATGCTATGAGTACTACTGAAGAGTTCCCGAGCCTCCCGTCCACGACTAGGCATGCTGCCCGTTCTTACTCTGGGGACAAAGGTGCCCTGGAAAGAACCTACTCTAGGGCACAACTTCTTGAGCTGCGCCCGAGCCACAGCATGAGTCGTGTGTGGAAAAGCTTAACCTAGTGACAGGGGAGGCAGAATACTGTCAGCATTACAAGCTTAGCCCTGTTAACGGTGGGGCCTCCGTCCCAGGCCCTCTAAGGAGGCTCCAGGGACTGGGGGTAGAGAATGGGATAGGGACCGAGACTAAGGCGGGGCTCAAGGAGCGAGGAGGCCAGTGTCTGGCAAGGTATCCAGACAACTGGCTTCAGCCAGGTCCTCATACAGTTGCCATCGGCCACGGGCTCTGCTAAGGAGTCAGTGTAGGTATAGGGGTCCTCACATCCCCTCCATTTGGAACAGACATTGTGCGATGCCCGTCTGGCTCTGTATTGGAGTCGGGAATCACGACTGATTCCGTGCCACCGATGGGAGTCTGCTTCAGTGGCATCATTCCTGGTGCCGCAATCTATTGTGCCGATCGGGTCAGAGCCTGTGTGTATTAGAGAGATAGTGACCCCCATATGCCAGCGAGGGTCAGCTGGACCAAGCAATAAGTGTGTCCTGGTCGGGATCATCACCAGAGGAGTGAGGCTGCAGTGGGGACCCCTGCAAACCTACACAGTGACAGAGTAAGGACCTTCACACTATTTTCCTCCAGCTCACCATGGACGGACCAAAGAAGTTACCCAGCCAGAAGGAGCAACAAAGAACCTTCTGCTGCTGCCGCTGCACGACCACATGTGAGGAACTCTAGAACCACCAAGTGCAGCCCACTTGGGATGTGTGCAGTGAGTTCACCTGAGCAGGCCGCATGCAGTGAACTCACCTGAACCAGACGCTACCGCTCTAGCACCCGCAGAGGGGCACGTTCAGAAACTCTGGTCGCTCTTATCCTGCAGATGCGAGTAAGACTGATTTTGGGCCAGCCAGCCGCAGAGGAACTCGCTTGCTAGATAGCGCTTCAGCACTGGAACACTTTTGACTTTAAGACAGAGTCGGAGGGGAGCTTTTGAGACTCTGGCTAATAGGGGGCCTTAACCTGGATGTTGCCTGTAGTGAATTGGGAATAACCACTATCTCTAGACCAAGGAGGCAGTAGGACACAGGGAACTGCCTAAGAAACACTAGAGCCCTGACCTCAGGCAGACTGTGAAAGTTATTTGTGAATTCTGTATTTCCCTTTGTGTTAAAAGTGGTAAACATATGTTTTCTTTTTTTCATAAAAGTGAGTATTTGACTGGACAATATTTTATTGCTGCACGTATTTTGAGTTGTGAGCCCCCCCAAGGGAGTCTTTGTAGGAAAGTGCACCTTTTTGCACGGTTACCCCCCACTTTTTGCCTAACACTTGATGCACTTTGACTTGATGTGCCCTGGGTCCCTGCCAATCAGGTTCCCCGGGCCTGTGTTCTTTCCCAAATACTTTACCTTTGTTCCCACAATTGGCACATCTTTGGCCACAGGTAAGCCCCTTGTAAAAGATACCATGGGTACCAAGGGCACTGTGACCAGTGAAGGCCTCTAAGGGCTGCAGCACCTATTGTGCCACCCTTAGAGACCTTGCACCTTAACGCACAAGTTACTTACCTTCGGGAACGATATATCTGTAAGAAACATTAGTTAGTGATAGATTCCTTACCTTACCTTAGAATATCCCCAGGCGTCAGACTGGATCCGGAAAAGTTTGTGTCAGCAGTACCCCTGCGCGTCGGAAGGTGGCGTCGTGCGGCTCCGCATCCGTCGGAGTCGTGGTCGCTGAGATGGCGTCGCGGTAGCTACTTAGACACCGCCCTCGCGCGCGGACATCAGTTCTGTACACGACTTTCCGTGCCAGGAACGCAGAGCCATGCAAGATACTGACCACTGGTGCATTGAAACTAGGGCCCTGAAAGGGATGACCTTAACCCTAGAAATCAGTTCGCAGAACGGGGAGGATGGGTGGGGCGGTAAGGAATCTATCACTAACTAATGTTTGTTACAGATATATCGTTACCGAAGGTAAGTAACTTGTGCATCTGAAAGAAACAGGTTAGTGATAGATTCCTTACCTTAGAATAGATACCCCAGCAATACCAACCCCGGTGGTGGGTCTGCGAACCAAGATCACACCAGGAAGTCCAGGAGAACAGAACGGCCAAAGAAGCCGTCTCTCCGGACTTAGCTGTCCAGGCAATAGTGCTTAGTAAAAGTGTGCAGCGAGGCCCACGTAGCTGCCCGACAGATGTCTTGTAAGGGGACACCACGTCCCAATGCCGTAGTGGCAGCCGTCGCCCTGGTAGAATGGGCGCGCAGCTCCAACGGAGGCTCCTTCTTTGCCAGAGAATAACATGCTTTAATACACAAGACGAACCATCTGGATATAGTCCGCTTGTGTACCGCCCGACCTTTTTGGCGCCAACGTAGCCAACAAAGAGTTGATCATCCACCCGGAACTGTTGTGTGCGACTCAGGTAAAATGAGAGTGCACGTTTTGGGTCCAGACGGTGGAGCCTCTTTTCCTCTTTGGAAGGATGCAGAGGCGGAAAGAAGGTGGGCAAAGTGATGGTCTGCCCGATGTGAAAGGCAGTAACAACCTTTGGCAGAAAGGATGGACGTGTCCTGAGGACAACCTTGTCCGGATGCACAGACAGAAAAGGAGGTTTACAAGAAAGAGCCTGGAGCTCACTCACTCTCCTAGCAGAGGTGATGGCAACCAGGAAAGCAGTCTTCAGAGTTAACAAGCGAAGAGGACAGTTGTGAAGTGGCTCAAAGGGAGCGCACATTAAGTATGTGAGAACCAGGTTCAAGTCCCACTGTGGCATTACAAAGGGAACAGGAGGAAAAAGGTGAGTAATGCCTTTGAGGAATCTGTTAACAACAGGGGACTTGAAAAGAGAGGGCTGATCAGGGAGCCTGAGAAAGGCCAAAATAGCAGAAAGGTAGCCCTTGATAGTGCCCAGAGCAGAGCCTTGCTGGGCCAAAGAAAGAAGGAACAGTAGGACCTCAGAAAGAGGGGCAGAAAGGGGATCCACAGCCTTTGCTGTGCACCATGCCACAAACTTGTTCCACCTGCAGCCGTATACCAACTTAGTGGAGGGACACCTGGCTGCCAGAATGACATCACAGGCTTCAGGAGCCAAGTCGAAGGAAATCAACTGCCGCCGCTCAATCTCCACGCAAAGAGGTGGAGACTGGACAGGTTCGGGTGGAGGACCGTCCCCTGCTGCTGCGACAGAAGATCCTCCCGAAGAGGCAGTCGGATCGGGGGATCGATGGTCATACTGAGTAGCTCGGGATACCAAACTCTTCGAGCCCAGTCCGGAGCCACAAGAATGACTTGGGCCCGGTCGCGCCTGATCTTCTTCAGCACTCTGGGCAGAAGTGGTATAGGCGGAAAGGCGTACAACAGACCGCAACTCCACTCGCGACAAAAAGCGGCGCCGAGCGAGTGCCGCCTTGGAAATTCCAACGCGCAGAATTGCTTACATTGCGCGTTCTCGTCGGTGGCGAATAGATCTAACCAAGGCTCTCCCCACTGGTGAAAGAGACCTTGCGCCACGTCCGAGTGAAGACGCCATTCGTGATCCTTCATGCACCTGCGGCTGAGGCTCGTCCGCCCTGGCGTTCAGTGAACCTGCCAGGTGTTGAACCACCAGGGAAATGCCCTGATGTTCCAGCTCTGTCCAGAGGCGCAGAGCCTCCTGATATAGGGTCCAAGACCCCACCCTGTTTGTTGCAGTACCACATGGCGGTGGTGTTGTGTGTGACCACCTGCACTACTCTCCCCTTGACAGAGGGAAGGAATGCCTTCAGTGCAAGTTGGATCACCCGAAGCTCCAGAAGCTTGATATGGAGCTTGGACTCCGCCGGAGACCAGAGGCATCTGATTTCTGGCTCTCCCATGTGGCCGCCCCATCCCAGGAGGGACGAGTCTGTCACCACAGTGTGCTCCGGTTGGGGAAGGAGAGGGATCTGCCATTGACCCAATGACGGTTTTTGAGCCACCACTGCAATTGTTGTGCAGTGCCCTCCGAGATCTGGACGTAATCGGACAGGCTCCCCTGATGCTGCGCCCACTGGAACATCAGGTCCCACTGCAGAGCCCGCATATGCCATCTGGCATGATCGACCAGCAGGATGCAGGAGGCCATGAGGCCCAGCAGCCTCAGGGTCATCCTGACCGAAACCCAGGATAGAGGCTGAAAGATCAGAATCATAGCCTTAATATCCTGGACTCGCCGTTCGGGAGGATAGACCCGAAAGTGCGTTGTATCCAGAACCGCTCCGATGAAGAGGAGCTTCTGAGAGGGAATCAGTTGCGACTTCGGCACGTTGATGGAGAACCCCAGCAAATGCAGGAGGTCGGCCCTAGTCTGGAGGTGGGAGACGACAGCCTGGGGCGAGCCCGCCTTCAACAGCCAGTCGTCGAGATAGGGGAAGACTGGAACCCCTGATCTGCACAGATGAGCTGCGACCACCGCCATCACTTTCGTGAACACCCGAGGGGCGCTGGTAAGGCCAAAGGGGAGCACGGTAAACTGAAAGTGCTCGTGGCCTACCGTAAACCGCAGGTAATGCCGGCAGGACGGGAATGTGGAAATATGCGTCCTGCAAGTCCAACGCTACCATCCAGTCTCCAGGGTCGAGGGCAGACAAGACCTGAGCCAGAGTTAATATCTTGAACTTCTCCTTCCGGAGGAAGCGATTGACGTCCCTGAGGTCCAAGATAGGACGCAGGCCCTTGTCCTTCTTGGGCACCAGAAAGTAGTGGGAATAACAACCACGTCCTACTTCTGGTGCAGGAACGCGCTCAATGGCCCCCTTGGCCAAGAGGGCCGCGACTTCCTGTTGAAGAAGTGCCAAGTGATCCCCCGACATGCAGTGGTACTGGGGTGGCATGGCTGGAGGGGTAGCCTCGAAGGGGAGGGAGTAGCCCCTTCGGACTATTTGTAAAACCCACCTGTCCGAAGTGATGGTGCGCCAGTAGGGGAGGTGATGGTGAATCCTGCCGCCCACTGGCGTTTGATGGGCCTGAAAGACCGGACTAGGAAGGTTTGGAGGCAGTGGTGGCCGGGGTGGAGGTGGACTGACCCGCCCGCTGGCTCCCTGACCCGCCTCGGCGGGTCCCACGTCCGCGCCGAGACTGTTGCTGCGCAGGCCTGTGGCTCTGAAGCGAACGTGTCGGGCGCCCTTCCGTGGCCACGAAAGGAGCGAACAGCAGAAGGCGTAGGAGGGCGCGTGGCGGAAAGGCCCAGGGACTTGGCCGTAGCCCACAAGTCCTTAAAGCGCTCCAACGCACTATCTGCCTTGTTGCCAAAAAGGCGAATGCCATCAAAGGGCATGTCCATCAGGGTGTTCTGGACATCCCCCGAGAAACCAGTAGTCCTCAGTCAGGCGTGGCGACGAAGCGCCACTGTCGTAGAAATCTCCCTGCCCAGCGAGTCGGCGGTGTCAAGGCCACATCTAATTGTGAACTTTGCCGCATCTCTCCCTTCAGCAATAGCCTGAGAGAGCACTGTCCGGGCCTCCTCCGGACAGTGAGACAGCACTTGTGCCACCGTATCCCACAGAGAGTGGGAGTAACGGCCCAAGAGGCATGCGGTGTTCACAGACCGCAGCCCTGAACTGGCGGAAGAGAAAATCTTCTTCCCAAATTGTTCCAGTTTCTTGGATTCCCTATCTGGAGGTGCGGTAGGGAAGGCGCTCGGGGACGCAGAGGCTTGGACAACCAAGCTCTCAGGGGTAGGGTGTTGGGAGAGGAAAAGAGGGTCACCCGGGGCCGGGCGATGGCGTCGGGCCACGTTCCTATCCACAGAAGCCCCTGTGGTGGGCCTGGACCAGGTGCCCAAAAGAACGTCAGAAAGTGCATCATTAAAAGGCAGCAGTGGCTCCGCAGAGGTAGCTGCCGGCAGAAGCACTTCTGTCAGGAGGTTAGTCCTGACGGCCACTGTAGGGAGCTCGAGGTGGAGGGCCTCGGCCGCCCTATGCAACACCACGGCATAACTTGCACCCTCCTCCGTAGCCACGGTAGGAGGAGTGAGCATGCCAAGGTCAGGAGAGGTGTCAAGACCACTGGCATCCCCCAGTTCCTCTGCCCAGTCCGGATCTAACTCACACTGAGCGGTGAGAGGGTCCTCAGACCCCTTCCAGTCCTCCCCTTCCTCCGAAGGCTGATGAACAGGCCTGAAATAAGGAGGGTGGACATAGGGATAGAAGGGTCCCGTCGGAATCGGCGTCGAGCGATGCTGTTCCGGCGCCGTGTCCACTTCGGGGCTGAAACCGGGGACGACGTCGTCCGGCGGGACGGGCAACGTCAGAAGTGGTGCCAGAGGGGTCGACGTCGGTGGAGGTGTTACGAGGTCAACCGGCGTCGACCAGGATCCAGGCCTGGATGCATGGGGGCCCTGCGGCGCCGGGGCCGGAGCCGTCGGCAGTGGAAGGCAAGGACCCCCATTCGGGCCCGCGGGGCCCGAAGGCACACCAGCGGGACCAGACGGCCCAAAGAGGCGAGCCATGGCTTATAGAAAGTCCTGCAGCTGGGCCGGAGTCGCCGACGGACCCGGGAAGGGCGGGTAGGCCGACGGCGACTGCATAGGCTCCGCCGGAGCCGCGGGGTGGCACCACCCGCACCCTCAGCCGCGACGGGAAGTCGGAGAGCGACGGCACTTCTTCGACTTCTTAGAGTGCTTCGTCTTACCTGACCCCGAGTGCGAAGACTTCGATCCCGACGAACGATGGTGGTGGCTCCGCGACCGGTCCCTCGACCTCCCACGGGACCGGGACCTTGAGCGGCGCCGGACTTCAAGCAACTTTCGGGACCGCTCCCGCAAAGTCTTCGGCGCCATGGCCCGGCAGTCAGGGCACGACTTGGGGTCGTGGTCGCGCCCCAGGCAGTAGAGACACACGCGGTGCGGGTCCGTTACCGACATCATGTGATGACATTCCTCGCAGGACTTGAAGCCGGGCATCCCTACGGCACCAGGAGTCGATCGACTCGAAAAATACAGAGACAAAAAGCCTCAAAAACTCAGTCAAAAAATGACTGGGGGTACCGCTCTCTCCGGATCTGCGCTTGCTGGCACGGAAAAAGAAAGAACTGACGTCAGCGCGTGAGGGAGGCGTCTAAGTACCTGCCGCGACGTCATCTCGGCGACCACGACGTCAACGACGGACGCGGAGCCGCACGACGCCACCTTCCGACGCGCAGGGGTACTGCTGACGAAAACTTTCCGGATCCATTCTGACGCCTGGGAATATTCTAAGGTAAGGAATCTATCACTAACGTGTTTCTTTCAGATACCCACACACTGCCATTGCAGGCTGTGTGTTTTGGTGCAGAGAAAAGTGAAGAGTTGACATGGCACACATCCCGGTGTGCCATGCCTGCCACCCACTGCCTGTGGCCTAGGTAAGTCACCCCTCTAGCAGGGTGCACCAGAACACAGGTGAGGGTACAGTTGCATGAGCCCTGTGCCCCTAAAGTATCTAAGTCCATTCTTAGACATTGTAAGTGCAGTAAAGCCCTAAAGAGTATATGGTCTGGAGTAGATCATTACGAACTCCACAGCTCCATAATGGCTTTACTGAAACCTGGGAAGTTTGGTAGCAAACTTCTCAGCACCTTAAACCCACACTGATGCCAGTGTGGGTTTTAATGTAAAATGCACTCAGAGGGCATTTCAGAGGTGCCCCCTGAAAAATGACCACGTGGTGTGGTTCCTGAATGGCTACCCGCTATGTGCCACCACCAGACAGGTTTCTGGACCCCTGGGTAGACGGCCTCTGCTCTCTGGGTCCAAAAACAAAGCCCATCCTGGGCAGAGGTGTCATACCTCCTCCCCCAGGATGGGCTGGGTCCACGAAGGGTAAGCTACAAAGGCCTGCTGCCTTTGTTAGCGGACCCTGCCTTTTGCTGCTCCAGCAACTGGCTCCCACCGGTTCTGACCCCGACTTTGGGCGGGAGAATCGGCAGGAAAACCAAGTTAGGAGGAGAGGTGTGCCCACCTTTGCCAACCCCACCCCTCAGGTGGGGAAGGCGAGGTGAAGTACACGTATCAGTCCCCTCCATCTTGAAGATGAGGGGACACAGCCAATCATAGAAAGGCTCATACCCCCCCCGGAGGGCAGCCTAATAGGGGTTGTACTCACCCTAAGGAAGGGACCATTGGACCCAACCTGCACACCCCTGCAACGCCCCTAAATTTAGTATTTAGGGATGACCCTGAACCTTGCCTCCTCAGATACCAGAAGAAGAAAGAAGAAGGACCAGAGACACTTGCTGAAAGAAGAAGAAGAGGACAACAACTGCTTTGGCCCCAGCCCTACCGGCCTGTCGCGACTTCGACCTGCAACCAGCGAAACCCTGGCGTGTCCAGCAGCCTTCCAGGACCCGGAGGACCTGCCCTGCCTTCACCAAAAAGACTGTCTCCCATGAGCACCAGATTTCCTAAACCAAAGATTCCAACATTGACCCCGGACCCAGCCGGATCCGCGGTCTTGCACCACCCTGCACCCAACGCCCACAGGCCGAGTTTGGGTGGCCCAAAACCACGAGGAGGCCTCCTCAGCAATCCTGACCTGGCATCCGGTGATCCCTGACCTGACTTGACCTTTTACCCAACGCCTGCAGGCTCAACCTGAGGGGTCCCCCGGACCAGAGCTGGTGAGAAGACTAGACACCTAAAGACATCCCTGCACCAGACGCCCCACTGCCTTGGATGGAACAACCAACGTTGTCCAGGCATCCCCCATCAAACAATTTACCTATCCTGCCGGTGGTCGCCCTCAGGAAACCTCCATGACCGAGCCTGCAGCCTTTCTTCCGCACCGGAGATCTCCATTGGTATCAACAGGGCCCAGACGTCTCCTTGGCACCGTGCATCCAGCTGCCCCCGTACCGCTGGTGGTGCAGCTCCTGTATTGATTGTTGGTTCCTGCAGTGCTGATCCTAACCCCAAGAGCTTTGCTCCAACAACCGAGTGGACTGCTCCTAACCGAAGGCCCCTAACCCCATTGGCTAACATTGGGCCTCATCAATCTGCACCCGGATGCCTAGTGCCGCTGGTAGCAAACCTAGTGCCTCCTTGAACCTTGGTTCTAACACCCAGCATTGTAAGTCATTTACTTACCTGCAAAGCCATAACACTCTTCTTCTCCATAGGACCCCATGTTGTGTGTTTTTTTTTTAAATGCTTAAAGTGTGGACCTGTTTTCTTTTTGTATGAAGCAAAAGTAACTGTACTTTGAAAAGTAGATGGTCTTACTTAACTTTGTATTGTACGGCCCATAGCGTAATATCTAGGCATATCATCCCGAGTAGAGAGTAACACAAAAGTAATCCAATGTATTTTCAAAGAATTCTGAACTGTTTTTAACTCCTTTGCTGCCAGGCCTCCCACCCCCGTGCCACACCCTTTGTTGGCTATTTGGGGTAGTTCACGCTTAGCCCCCCATACCTTTTTGTCCACTTAAGGTATCCACGCCAAATTTGCATATTTTTCTTCCAACATCCTGAGGATTCTAAAGGTACCCAAAGTTTGTAGAACCCCCTGGAGGGGTTCGAGAAATTAAGCAAAATACAGATTCATTTTGGGTTTTTGGGAAAAACGTGCTGCAGAAGACAGTCTGGTTTTTTCCCTGCAAATGGTATCAACGAAGGGTTTGTGGTGCTAAAATCACCAACTTTCCAGCTTTCAGGAAAAGGTTTTTTTGTCAGAAAACCAACATTTTCTACAGTTTTGGAATTTTACTGGGACATA
This sequence comes from Calotriton arnoldi, assembly GCA_963921515.1. NCBI lineage: Eukaryota > Metazoa > Chordata > Amphibia > Caudata > Salamandridae > Calotriton > Calotriton arnoldi. The sequence goes on along the minus strand of CAWUFW010000301.1, from coordinate 3,500,069 downwards.
GCCTATTTTTCCTATTATTTGTGCTTTCAACCTCCTTCCAGTTAGTGGTACAACAACTAGGTGTGAAGCCAATAATGGATCCCGGAAAACTATACATTTCTGAAAAGAAGACAAAATTCTGAATTCAGACAAGGGGTAATTTGTGTAGATCCTTCAAGGTTTTCCTATAGAAAGTAAGAGTTGAAATAAAAGAATATTGAAATTGAGTTGAAAAAAACAGCAATTTGTGCCTACATTTTCACCTGTAACAACTTCTAACTATGCTAGATTTTTGAAAGCAATATACTGTTACGTCCACAGGACCCTTCTGGTTGTGGGGATATATAGGGCTTGTAGGTTCACCAAGAACCAGAGGTACCCAGAGCCAATAACTGAGGCTGCACCTTGCAATGGTTTTTCATTGTGTACCGGGTATGAGCAATTTATTTGGTAAAATATAAAGAGTGAAAAATAGGTATCAAGGAAACCTATGTATTTCCGAAATGGGAACAAGATATGGAGTTCAGAAGCAGTGGTTATTTGCACATCTCTGTATTTATGGGCAGCCTTATTAGCATGTAAATCAGGGGGCATTTTTCAAAATGTCTTTTTACACGCTATTTTACATTTGGAAGGCAGAAATGCATACAAAAACAACTGGTAATAATACTTGTTCTACTTCTGTGTGTTCCCATAAGTCTCCCGATGAAAACGGTACCTCACTTATGTGGGTAGGCCTAGTACCTGCGACAGGAAATGGGTCAAAACGCAACATGGACACATCACAGTTTTCCACAGAAAACTTACCCTTTTTTTGCAATGTGCCTACCTGTGGATTTTGAGCCCTAGCTCAGCTGGCACCTGGAGAAACCTAGCAAACCTGTACATTCTTGAAAACTAGACACCAGGGAAATCCAGGATGGGGTGACTTGTATGGCTCTCACCAGGTTCTGTTAACCAGAATCCCTTGCAAACCTCAAAATCTGTAAAAAAAAAACAAAAAAATAAAAAAAACATTTTCCTGATGGAAAGTTCTGGAATATGCAGGGAGCCACAAACTTCCAACCACCCAGCATTCCAAGTCTCCCGATAAAAATGATACCTCACTTGTGTGGGTAGGCGTAGTGCCTGCAACAAGAAACCGCCAAAAACGCTACGTGGACACATCACATTTTTGCACAGAAAACTGACCTTTTTTTGCAACGTGCCTAGCTGTGGATTTTGGGCCCTAGCTCAGCCGGCACCTAGGGAAACCTAGCAAACCTGTACATTTTCTAAAATTAGACACCCAGGGGAATCCAGGATGGGGTGACTTGTGTGGCTCTCATCAGGTTCTGTTACCTAGAATCCCTTGCAAACCTCAAACTTTGTCAAAAAACACATTTTCCTCACATTTCTGAGATGGAAAGTTCTGGAATTTGCGGGGAGCAACAAAATTTCACCACCCAGCATTCCGCCAAGTCTCCTGATAAAAACGGTACTCCACTTGTATGTAGACCTAGTGCCCGCAACAGGAAATGGCCCAAAACGTACTGTGGAGACTTCAAAATTATCAATCACAAAAAAGACATGCTTTTGCGAGGGAGTCACCTGCGCTTTTGGTCCCGGGCTTGGCGGCCATCTAAGGAAACCTACCAAACCAAGACATTTCAGAAAATTAGACACCCGGGGAGTCCAGGGAGGTACGGCTTGTTGGATCCCCCAACGTTTTCTTACCCAGAATCCCCTGCAAACCTCAAATTTTGAAACAAAAAACTAATCACATTTTCCTCACATTTCTGTTTGGGATCACCATGCCGGCACAAATTTCCTACCACCCAGCGTTCCCCTTGGTCTCCCGATAAAAATGACACCTCACTTGTGTACGTATCAAATGCAGAATCAGTCTAAAAATGTATATTAAAAAAATATAGCGCTTGGAGCTCGCTGTGCTATCCCCTCAATCTCTACGTCTTTGGCCTTTCCCAGTCGCAGGCCCTTGCCTCAGCCACACAAGTGAGGTATCATTTTATTCGGAAGACCGAGGAGAATGCTGGGTGGTAGGAAACTTGTGCCGGCATGGTGATCCCACACAGAAATGTGAGAACAATTTGTTTTTTAGCTAAATTTGAGGTTTGCAGGGGATTCTGGGTAAGAAAATGTTGGGGGACCCACGCAAACCACACATCCTTGAACTCCCCCGGGTGTCTAGTTTTCAGAAATGTCTGGGTTTGGTAGGTTTCCCTAGACAAAACCAGGGACTAAAAACGCAGGTGCCCCCTTGCAAAACCAGGCCGTTTTGTGATGGATAATTTTGATGTCTCACAATACGTTTTGGGCCCTTCTCTGTAGCAGGCACTTGGCCCACCAACACAAGTGAAGTACCATTTTTATCGGGAGACCTGGGGGAACGCTAGGTAGTAGGAAATTTGTCTGGGCTTGGTGATCCCCCAACTTTCCAACACAGAAATGTGAGGAAAACATGATTTTTAGCTAAATGTGAGGTTTGCAGGTGATTTTGGGTAAAAAAACTTTGGGTGATCCACACATGGAAACGTTCTAGGGAAACCTACTAAACCCAGACATTTCTGAAAATCAGACACCTGGAGTTGTCCAGGGATGTGTGGTCTGCGTGGATCCCCCAACATTTTCTTACCCAGAATCCCCAGCAAATTTAGCTAAAATGTCACATTTCTCCGTGGGAAGCTTGTGAGATCACTGCACCAGCACAAATTTCCCACCACCTAAGGAGGGCAGTAATGGACAAATGTGTGCACAAAAAAGGGGGAGCGACCCTTGCCTAACGGGCCGCTCCCTGACACGCCCATAAACATATGTCTGGTGCATAGTAGGCATTCTGCCCCCCCCGCCCCGGGAGGCAGATCGGGGGCTTTTTTGCCAGGGGGTAGATCGACTGTGGCTATTTTTGGGGGCATTAGCAGCCCCCACCCCTAACATACAAACAAAAAAAGACCCTGGTGCCTAGTGACCTTTCTGCCCTCTCTGGGGTGCGGATCAGGAGTTATTGCTTCATCTGCTCTCGGGCGGATGGGGGGGGGGGCAGAAAGACTGTGCCTATCTCTTGGTGAGGTGGGGGCACTACAATGCCCATCCAGGGCAGCCTCTGCCTCTCAAATTACATTTAAAAAAGCCCTGGTTCCTAGTGGGCTTTCTGCCCCCCTGGGGGCAGATTGGGGGCTTATTGGGCAGAAAGACTGTGGCTAATTTTTTGGAGGGGTGGGGGCATGGTCTTGCCCAATATGGGCAGCGCCCACCCCTCTTTTATTAAATAAAAACCCTGGTGTCTAGTGGGCATTCTGCCCCCCCCCCACCCCCCAAGTGGCAGATCGGGGGAAATAAACCCCATCTGCCCACCAGGGCAGTCAAAGACTTTTTTTTGTTGGGGGTGGGGCGGGGGAGGGGAGTTGGGCAGCCCCCACCCCTATATATACAAAAAAAAATCCCTGGTGCCTAACGTGCTTTCTGCCCCACTGGTGGGGCACATTGGGGGCTAGTGCCCCCATCTGCCTCCTGGAAGGGGGTCAAGAAGACTTTTTTGTTGTTATTGTGGGTGGGGGCATTGTCATGCCCATTGTGGGCAGCCACCATACTTTTTTTTATAAAACAAATAGAAAACTCCCTGGTGTCTAGTGGGCTTTCTGCCCCCCCTGGGGGCAGATAGGGGTAATAAACCCCCATATGCCTCCCAGGGGAGGCAGAAAGACTGTCCCTTTTGTTTTGGAGGGGTGGGGGCATTGGCATGCCCATTTTGGGCAGCTCCCACCCCTAGGTTTGGAAAATAAAAGAATCCCTGGTGTCTAGTGTGCTTTCTGCCCCCTGGGGTTGGGGGAGCCAGAAAGACTGCTCCCCTATATTATTTTGGGCATAGTCAAAGGCCCTTGCCCAAGGGGCTGCTCCACCTCCCTGGTGTCTAGTGGTGGATCCCTACTTGGGGATCGCCCTCCTGCGGCGATCCCCAAGCAGGGATCCACTAGGGAAGGGTACTATTGGTAAGGCGAGATTCTCCCCTTTCCAACTATACCGCTCTCGTGTGTTTTGGTGCCCGGGGGGTCTGAGATAGCCCCATAAGCACCGAAGCAGTGAAACTGAAACGATTGGCTCATTTCAGTTTCACTTTCAATGTAATGTCGTCAGGGCGCCATGCGCGTGATCGTCATTACATTGAAAAAAAACATGCCTCTGGAGGTTGGGTAAGTTCTTCCCCACCTCCCGGGGCTAAAAAAACAAAAAGGAAACCCCTCTGCTGTTTACAGAAGAGGGATTTCGCAGTGGTGTGCCGAAGACGGAACAGTCATGTCCTCAGAACAGCAGCGCCATAGCTGAGGACGTAACTGTTACATCCTCGGCACTGAACCGGTTAAAGCAAATGAACAAGTTACTTACCTTCGGTAACGATATATCTGTAAGAAACATTAGTAGTGATAGATTCCTTACCTTAGAATATCCCCAGGCGTCAGACTGGATCCGGAAAGTTTTCGTCAGCAGTACCCCTGCGCGTCAGTAGGTGGCGTCGTGCGGCTCCGCGTCCGTCGTTGGCGTCGTGGTCGCCGAGATGACGTTGCGGGCGCTACTTAGACGCCGCCCACGCACGCTGACGTCAGTTCTGTACACGACTTTCCACGCCAGGAACGCAGAGCCATGCAAGATACTGACCACTGGTGCATTGAAACTAGGGCCCTGAAAGGGATGACCTTAACCCTAGAAATCAGTTCGCAGAACGGGGAGGATGGGTGGGCGGTAAGGAATCTATCACTACTAATGTTTCTTACAGCTATATCGTTACCGAAGGTAAGTAACTTGTGCATCTGAAAGAAACAGGTTAGTGATAGATTCCTTACCTTAGAATAGATACCCCAGCAATACCAACCCCGGTGGTGGGTCTGCGAACCAAGATCACACCAGGAAGTCCAGGAGAACAGAACGGCCAAAGAAGCCGTCTCTCCGGACTTAGCTGTCCAGGCAATAGTGCTTAGTAAAAGTGTGCAGCGAGGCCCACGTAGCTGCCCGACAGATGTCTTGTAAGGGGACACCACGTCCCAATGCCGTAGTGGCAGCCGTCGCCCTGGTAGAATGGGCGCGCAGCTCCAACGGAGGCTCCTTCTTTGCCAGAGAATAACATGCTTTAATACACAAGACGAACCATCTGGATATAGTCCGCTTGTGTACCGCCCGACCTTTTTGGCGCCAACGTAGCCAACAAAGAGTTGATCATCCACCCGGAACTGTTGTGTGCGACTCAGGTAAAATGAGAGTGCACGTTTTGGGTCCAGACGGTGGAGCCTCTTTTCCTCTTTGGAAGGATGCAGAGGCGGAAAGAAGGTGGGCAAAGTGATGGTCTGCCCGATGTGAAAGGCAGTAACAACCTTTGGCAGAAAGGATGGACGTGTCCTGAGGACAACCTTGTCCGGATGCACAGACAGAAAAGGAGGTTTACAAGAAAGAGCCTGGAGCTCACTCACTCTCCTAGCAGAGGTGATGGCAACCAGGAAAGCAGTCTTCAGAGTTAACAAGCGAAGAGGACAGTTGTGAAGTGGCTCAAAGGGAGCGCACATTAAGTATGTGAGAACCAGGTTCAAGTCCCACTGTGGCATTACAAAGGGAACAGGAGGAAAAAGGTGAGTAATGCCTTTGAGGAATCTGTTAACAACAGGGGACTTGAAAAGAGAGGGCTGATCAGGGAGCCTGAGAAAGGCCAAAATAGCAGAAAGGTAGCCCTTGATAGTGCCCAGAGCAGAGCCTTGCTGGGCCAAAGAAAGAAGGAACAGTAGGACCTCAGAAAGAGGGGCAGAAAGGGGATCCACAGCCTTTGCTGTGCACCATGCCACAAACTTGTTCCACCTGCAGCCGTATACCAACTTAGTGGAGGGACACCTGGCTGCCAGAATGACATCACAGGCTTCAGGAGCCAAGTCGAAGGAAATCAACTGCCGCCGCTCAATCTCCACGCAAAGAGGTGGAGACTGGACAGGTTCGGGTGGAGGACCGTCCCCTGCTGCTGCGACAGAAGATCCTCCCGAAGAGGCAGTCGGATCGGGGGATCGATGGTCATACTGAGTAGCTCGGGATACCAAACTCTTCGAGCCCAGTCCGGAGCCACAAGAATGACTTGGGCCCGGTCGCGCCTGATCTTCTTCAGCACTCTGGGCAGAAGTGGTATAGGCGGAAAGGCGTACAACAGACCGCAACTCCACTCGCGACAAAAAGCGTCGCCGAGCGAGTGCCGCCTTGGAAATTCCAACGCGCAGAATTGCTTACATTGCGCGTTCTCGTCGGTGGCGAATAGATCTAACCAAGGCTCTCCCCACTGGTGAAAGAGACCTTGCACCACGTCCGAGTGAAGACGCCATTCGTGATCCTTCATGCACCTGCGGCTGAGCTCGTCCGCCCTGGCGTTCAGTGAACCTGCCAGGTGTTGAACCACCAGGGAAATGCCCTGATGTTCCAGCTCTGTCCAGAGGCGCAGAGCCTCCTGATATAGGGTCCAAGACCCCACCCCGCCCTGTTTGTTGCAGTACCACATGGCGGTGGTGTTGTGTGTGAACACCTGCACTACTCTCCCCTTGACAGAGGGAAGGAATGCCTTCAGTGCAAGTTGGATCACCCGAAGCTCCAGAAGCTTGATATGGAGCTTGGACTCCGCCGGAGACCAGAGGCATCTGATTTCTGGCTCTCCCATGTGGCCGCCCCATCCCAGGAGGGACGAGTCTGTCACCACAGTGTGCTCCGGTTGGGGAAGGGAGAGGGATCTGCCATTGACCCAATGACGGTTTTTGAGCCACCACTGCAATTGTTGTGCAGTGCCCTCCGAGATCTGGACGTAATCGGACAGGCTCCCCTGATGCTGCGCCCACTGGAACATCAGGTCCCACTGCAGAGCCCGCATATGCCATCTGGCATGATCGACCAGCAGGATGCAGGAGGCCATGAGGCCCAGCAGCCTCAGGGTCATCCTGACCGAAACCCAGGATAGAGGCTGAAAGATCAGAATCATAGCCTTAATATCCTGGACTCGCCGTTCGGGAGGATAGACCCGAAAGTGCGTTGTATCCAGAACCGCTCCGATGAAGAGGAGCTTCTGAGAGGGAATCAGTTGCGACTTCGGCACGTTGATGGAGAACCCCAGCAAATGCAGGAGGTCGGCCCTAGTCTGGAGGTGGGAGACGACAGCCTGGGGCGAGCCCGCCTTCAACAGCCAGTCGTCGAGATAGGGGAAGACTGGAACCCCTGATCTGCACAGATGAGCTGCGACCACCGCCATCACTTTCGTGAACACCCGAGGGGCGCTGGTAAGGCCAAAGGGGAGCACGGTAAACTGAAAGTGCTCGTGGCCTACCGTAAACCGCAGGTAATGCCGGCAGGACGGGAATGTGGAAATATGCGTCCTGCAAGTCCAACGCTACCATCCAGTCTCCAGGGTCGAGGGCAGACAAGACCTGAGCCAGAGTTAACATCTTGAACTTCTCCTTCCGGAGGAAGCGATTGACGTCTCTGAGGTCCAAGATAGGACGCAGGCCCTTGTCCTTCTTGGGCACCAGAAAGTAGTGGGAATAACAACCACGTCCTACTTCTGGTGCAGGAACGCGCTCAATGGCCCCCTTGGCCAAGAGGGCCGCGACTTCCTGTTGAAGAAGTGCCAAGTGATCCCCCGACATGCAGTGGTACTGGGGTGGCATGGCTGGAGGGGTAGCCTCGAAGGGGAGGGAGTAGCCCCTTCGGACTATTTGTAAAACCCACCTGTCCGAAGTGATGGTGCGCCAGTAGGGGAGGTGATGGTGAATCCTGCCGCCCACTGGCGTTTGATGGGCCTGAAAGACCGGACTAGGAAGGTTTGGAGGCAGTGGTGGCCGGGGTGGAGGTGGACTGACCCGCCCGCTGGCCCCCTGACCCGCCTCGGCGGGTCCCACGTCCGCGCCGAGACTGTTGCTGCGCAGGCCTGTGGCTCTGAAGCGAACGTGTCGGGGCGCCCCTTCCGTGGCCACGAAAGGAGCGAACAGCAGAAGGCGTAGGAGGGCGCGTGGCGGAAAGGCCCAGGGACTTGGCCGTAGCCCACAAGTCCTTAAAGCGCTCCAACGCACTATCTGCCTTGTTGCCAAAAAGGCGAATGCCATCAAAGGGCATGTCCATCAGGGTGTTCTGGACATCCCCCGAGAAACCAGTAGTCCTCAGTCAGGCGTGGCGACGAAGCGCCACTGTCGTAGAAATCTCCCTGCCCAGCGAGTCGGCGGTGTCAAGGCCACATCTAATTGTGAACTTTGCCGCATCTCTCCCTTCAGCAATAGCCTGAGAGAGCACTGTCCGGGCCTCCTCCGGACAGTGAGACAGCACTTGTGCCACCGTATCCCACAGAGAGTGGGAGTAACGGCCCAAGAGGCATGCGGTGTTCACAGACCGCAGCCCTGAACTGGCGGAAGAGAAAATCTTCTTCCCAAATTGTTCCAGTTTCTTGGATTCCCTATCTGGAGGTGCGGTAGGGAAGGCGCTCGGGGACGCAGAGGCTTGGACAACCAAGCTCTCAGGGGTAGGGTGTTGGGAGAGGAAAGAGGGTCACCCGGGGCCGGGCGATGGCGTCGGGCCACGTTCCTATCCACAGAAGCCCCTGTGGTGGGCCTGGACCAGGTGCCCAAAAGAACGTCAGAAAGTGCATCATTAAAAGGCAGCAGTGGCTCCGCAGAGGTAGCTGCCGGCAGAAGCACTTCTGTCAGGAGGTTAGTCCTGACGGCCACTGTAGGGAGCTCGAGGTGGAGGGCCTCGGCCGCCCTATGCAACACCACAGCATAACTTGCACCCTCCTCCGTAGCCACGGTAGGAGGAGTGAGCATGCCAAGGTCAGGAGAGGTGTCAAGACCACTGGCATCCCCCAGTTCCTCTGCCCAGTCCGGATCTAACTCACACTGAGCGGTGAGAGGGTCCTCAGACCCCTTCCAGTCCTCCCCTTCCTCCGAAGGCTGATGAACAGGCCTGAAATAAGGAGGGTGGACATAGGGATAGAAGGGTCCCGTCGGAATCGGCGTCGAGCGATGCTGTTCCGGCGCCGTGTCCACTTCGGGGCTGAAACCGGGGACGACGTCGTCCGGCGGGACGGGCAACGTCAGAAGTGGTGCCAGAGGGGTCGACGTCGGTGGAGGTGTTACGAGGTCAACCGGCGTCGACCAGGATCCAGGCCTGGATGCATGGGGGCCCTGCGGCGCCGGGGCCGGAGCCGTCGGCAGTGGAAGGCAAGGACCCCCATTCGGGCCCGCGGGGCCCGAAGGCACACCAGCGGGACCAGACGGCCCAAAGAGGCGAGCCATGGCTTATAGAAAGTCCTGCAGCTGGGCCGGAGTCGCCGACGGACCCGGGAAGGGCGGGTAGGCCGACGGCGACTGCATAGGCTCCGCCGGAGCCGCGGGGGTGGCACCACCCGCACCCTCAGCCGCGTCGCGCGACGGGAAGTCGGAGAGCGACGGCACTTCTTCGACTTCTTAGAGTGCTTCGTCTTACCTGACCCCGAGTGCGAAGACTTCGATCCCGACGAACGATGGTGGTGGCTCCGCGACCGGTCCCTCGACCTCCCACGGGACCGGGACCTTGAGCGGCGCCGGACTTCAAGCAACTTTCGGGACCGCTCCCGCAAAGTCTTCGGCGCCATGGCCCGGCAGTCAGGGCACGACTTGGGGTCGTGGTCGCGCCCCAGGCAGTAGAGACACACGCGGTGCGGGTCCGTCACCGACATCATGTGATGACATTCCTCGCAGGACTTGAAGCCGGGCATCCCTACGGCACCAGGAGTCGATCGACTCGAAAAATACAGAGACAAAAAGCCTCAAAAACTCAGTCAAAAAATGACTGGGGGTACCGCTCTCTCCGGATCTGCGCTTGCTGGCACGGAAAAAGAAAGAACTGACGTCAGCGCGTGAGGGAGGCGTCTAAGTACCTGCCGCGACGTCATCTCGGCGACCACGACGTCAACGACGGACGCGGAGCCGCACGACGCCACCTTCCGACGCGCAGGGGTACTGCTGACGAAAACTTTCCGGATCCATTCTGACGCCTGGGAATATTCTAAGGTAAGGAATCTATCACTAACGTGTTTCTTTCAGATACCCACACACTGCCATTGCAGGCTGTGTGTTTTGGTGCAGAGAAAGTGAAGAGTTGACATGGCACACATCCCGGTGTGCCATGCCTGCCACCCACTGCCTGTGGCCTAGGTAAGTCACCCCTCTAGCAGGGTGCACCAGAACACAGGTGAGGGTACAGTTGCATGAGCCCTGTGCCCCTAAAGTATCTAAGTCCATTCTTAGACATTGTAAGTGCAGTAAAGCCCTAAAGAGTATATGGTCTGGAGTAGATCATTACGAACTCCACAGCTCCATAATGGCTTTACTGAAACCTGGGAAGTTTGGTAGCAAACTTCTCAGCACCTTAAACCCACACTGATGCCAGTGTGGGTTTTAATGTAAAATGCACTCAGAGGGCATTTCAGAGGTGCCCCCTGAAAAATGACCACGTGGTGTGGTTCCTGAATGGCTACCCGCTATGTGCCACCACCAGACAGGTTTCTGGACCCCTGGGTAGACGGCCTCTGCTCTCTGGGTCCAAAAACAAAGCCCATCCTGGGCAGAGGTGTCATACCTCCTCCCCCCAGGATGGGCTGGGTCCACGAAGGGTAAGCTACAAAGGCCTGCTGCCTTTGTTAGCGGACCCTGCCTTTTGCTGCTCCAGCAACTGGCTCCCACCGGTTCTGACCCCGACTTTGGGCGGGAGAATCGGCAGGAAAACCAAGTTAGGAGGAGAGGTGTGCCCACCTTTGCCAACCCCACCCCTCAGGTGGGGAAGGCGAGGTGAAGTACACGTATCAGTCCCCTCCATCTTGAAGATGAGGGGACACAGCCAATCATAGAAAGGCTCATACCCCCCCCCCCCGGAGGGCGGCCTAATAGGGGTTGTACTCACCCTAAGGAAGGGACCATTGGACCCAACCTGCACACCCCTGCAACGCCCCTAAATTTAGTATTTAGGGATGACCCTGAACCTTGCCTCCTCAGATACCAGAAGAAGAAAGAAGAAGGACCAAAGACACTTGCTGAAAGAAGAAGAAGAGGACAACAACTGCTTTGGCCCCAGCCCTACCGGCCTGTCGCGACTTCGACCTGCAACCAGCGAAACCCTGGCGTGTCCAGCAGCCTTCCAGGACCCGGAGGACCTGCCCTGCCTTCACCAAAAAGACTGTCTCCCATGAGCACCAGATTTCCTAAACCAAAGATTCCAACATTGACCCCGGACCCAGCCGGATCCGCGGTCTTGCACCACCCTGCACCCAACGCCCACAGGCCGAGTTTGGGTGGCCCAAAACCACGAGGAGGCCTCCTCAGCAATCCTGACCTGGCATCCGGTGATCCCTGACCTGACTTGACCTTTTACCCAACGCCTGCAGGCTCAACCTGAGGGGTCCCCGGACCAGAGCTGGTGAGAAGACTAGACACCTAAAGACATCCCTGCACCAGACGCCCCACTGCCTTGGATGGAACAACCAACGTTGTCCAGGCATCCCCCATCAAACAATTTACCTATCCTGCCGGTGGTCGCCCTCAGGAAACCTCCATGACCGAGCCTGCAGCCTTTCTTCCGCACCGGAGATCTCCATTGGTATCAACAGGGCCCAGACGTCTCCTTGGCACCGTGCATCCAGCTGCCCCCGTACCGCTGGTGGTGCAGCTCCTGTATTGATTGTTGGTTCCTGCAGTGCTGATCCTAACCCCAAGAGCTTTGCTCCCACAACCGAGTGGACTGCTCCTAACCGAAGGCCCCCTAACCCCATTGGCTAACATTGGGCCTCATCAATCTGCACCCGGATGCCTAGTGCCGCTGGTAGCAAACCTAGTGCCTCCTTGAACCTTGGTTCTAACACCCAGCATTGTAAGTCATTTACTTACCTGCAAAGCCATAACACTCTTCTTCTCCATAGGACCCCATGTTGTGTTTTTTTTTTTAAATGCTTAAAGTGTGGACCTGTTTTCTTTTTGTATGAAGCAAAAGTAACTGTACTTTGAAAAGTAGATGGTCTTACTTAACTTTGTATTGTACGGCCCATAGCGTAATATCTAGGCATATCATCCCGAGTAGAGAGTAACACAAAAGTAATCCAATGTATTTTCAAAGAATTCTGAACTGTTTTTAACTCCTTTGCTGCCAGGCCTCCCACCCCCGTGCCACACCCTTTGTTGGCTATTTGGGGTAGTTCACGCTTAGCCCCCCATACCTTTTTGTCCACTTAAGGTATCCACGCCAAATTTGCATATTTTTCTTCCAACATCCTGAGGATTCTAAAGGTACCCAAAGTTTGTAGAACCCCCTGGAGGGTTCGAGAAATTAAGCAAAATACAGATTCATTTTGGGTTTTGGGAAAAACGTGCTGCAGAAGACAGTCTGGTTTTTCCCTGCAAATGGTATCAACGAAGGGTTTGTGGTGCTAAAATCACCAACTTTCCAGCTTTCAGGAAAAGGTTTTTTTGTCAGAAAACCAACATTTTCTACAGTTTTGGAATTTTACTGGGACATAGCCTATTTTTCCTATTATTTGTGCTTTCAACCTCCTTCCAGTTAGTGGTACAACAACTAGGTGTGAAGCCAATAATGGATCCCGGAAAACTATACATTTCTGAAAAGAAGACAAAATTCTGAATTCAGACAAGGGGTAATTTGTGTAGATCCTTCAAGGTTTTCCTATAGAAAGTAAGAGTTGAAATAAAAGAATATTGAAATTGAGTTGAAAAAAACAGCAATTTGTGCCTACATTTTCACCTGTAACAACTTCTAACTATGCTAGATTTTTGAAAGCAATATACTGTTACGTCCACAGGACCCTTCTGGTTGTGGGGATATATAGGGCTTGTAGGTTCACCAAGAACCAGAGGTACCCAGAGCCAATAACTGAGGCTGCACCTTGCAATGGTTTTTCATTGTGTACCGGGTATGAGCAATTTATTTGGTAAAATATAAAGAGTGAAAAATAGGTATCAAGGAAACCTATGTATTTCCGAAATGGGAACAAGATATGGAGTTCAGAAGCAGTGGTTATTTGCACATCTCTGTATTTATGGGCAGCCTTATTAGCATGTAAATCAGGGGGCATTTTTCAAAATGTCTTTTTACACGCTATTTTACATTTGGAAGGCAGAAATGCATACAAAAACAACTGGTAATAATACTTGTTCTACTTCTGTGTGTTCCCATAAGTCTCCCGATGAAAACGGTACCTCACTTATGTGGGTAGGCCTAGTACCTGCGACAGGAAATGGGTCAAAACGCAACATGGACACATCACAGTTTTCCACAGAAAACTTACCCTTTTTTGCAATGTGCCTACCTGTGGATTTTGAGCCCTAGCTCAGCTGGCACCTGGAGAAACCTAGCAAACCTGTACATTTTTGAAAACTAGACACCAGGGAAATCCAGGATGGGGTGACTTGTATGGCTCTCACCAGGTTCTGTTAACCAGAATCCCTTGCAAACCTCAAAATCTGTAAAAAAAAAACAAAAAAAATAAAAAAACATTTTCCTGATGGAAAGTTCTGGAATATGCAGGGAGCCACAAACTTCCAACCACCCAGCATTCCAAGTCTCCCGATAAAAATGATACCTCACTTGTGTGGGTAGGCGTAGTGCCTGCAACAAGAAACCGCCAAAAACGCTACGTGGACACATCACATTTTTGCACAGAAAACTGACCTTTTTTTGCAACGTGCCTAGCTGTGGATTTTGGGCCCTAGCTCAGCCGGCACCTAGGGAAACCTAGCAAACCTGTACATTTTCTAAAATTAGACACCCAGGGGAATCCAGGATGGGGTGACTTGTGTGGCTCTCATCAGGTTCTGTTACCTAGAATCCCTTGCAAACCTCAAACTTTGTCAAAAAACACATTTTCCTCACATTTCTGAGATGGAAAGTTCTGGAATTTGCGGGGAGCAACAAAATTTCACCACCCAGCATTCCGCCAAGTCTCCTGATAAAAACGGTACTCCACTTGTATGTAGACCTAGTGCCCGCAACAGGAAATGGCCCAAAACGTACTGTGGAGACTTCAAAATTATCAATCACAAAAAAGACATGCTTTTGCGAGGGAGTCACCTGCGCTTTTGGTCCCGGGCTTGGCGGCCATCTAAGGAAACCTACCAAACCAAGACATTTCAGAAAATTAGACACCCGGGGAGTCCAGGGAGGTACGGCTTGTTGGATCCCCCAACGTTTTCTTACCCAGAATCCCCTGCAAACCTCAAATTTTGAAACAAAAAACTAATCACATTTTCCTCACATTTCTGTTTGGGATCACCATGCCGGCACAAATTTCCTACCACCCAGCGTTCCCCTTGGTCTCCCGATAAAAATGACACCTCACTTGTGTACGTATCAAATGCAGAATCAGTCTAAAAATGTATATTAAAAAAATATAGCGCTTGGAGCTCGCTGTGCTATCCCCTCAATCTCTACGTCTTTGGCCTTTCCCAGTCGCAGGCCCTTGCCTCAGCCACACAAGTGAGGTATCATTTTATTCGGAAGACCGAGGAGAATGCTGGGTGGTAGGAAACTTGTGCCGGCATGGTGATCCCACACAGAAATGTGAGAACAATTTGTTTTTTAGCTAAATTTGAGGTTTGCAGGGGATTCTGGGTAAGAAAATGTTGGGGGACCCACGCAAACCACACATCCTTGAACTCCCCGGGTGTCTAGTTTTCAGAAATGTCTGGGTTTGGTAGGTTTCCCTAGACAAAACCAGGGACTAAAAACGCAGGTGCCCCCTTGCAAAACCAGGCCGTTTTGTGATGGATAATTTTGATGTCTCACAATACGTTTTGGGCCCTTCTCTGTAGCAGGCACTTGGCCCACCAACACAAGTGAAGTACCATTTTTATCGGGAGACCTGGGGGAACGCTAGGTAGTAGGAAATTTGTCTGGGCTTGGTGATCCCCCAACTTTCCAACACAGAAATGTGAGGAAAACATGATTTTTAGCTAAATGTGAGGTTTGCAGGTGATTTTGGGTAAAAAAACTTTGGGTGATCCACACATGGAAACGTTCTAGGGAAACCTACTAAACCCAGACATTTCTGAAAATCAGACACCTGGAGTTGTCCAGGGATGTGTGGTCTGCGTGGATCCCCCAACATTTTCTTACCCAGAATCCCCAGCAAATTTAGCTAAAATGTCACATTTCTCCGTGGGAAGCTTGTGAGATCACTGCACCAGCACAAATTTCCCACCACCTAAGGAGGGCAGTAATGGACAAATGTGTGCACAAAAAAGGGGAGCGACCCTTGCCTAACGGGCCGCTCCCTGACACGCCCATAAACATATGTCTGGTGCATAGTAGGCATTCTGCCCCCCCCCCCCGCCCCGGGAGGCAGATCGGGGGCTTTTTTTGCCAGGGGGTAGATCGACTGTGGCTATTTTTGGGGGGCATTAGCAGCCCCCACCCCTAACATACAAACAAAAAAAGACCCTGGTGCCTAGTGACCTTTCTGCCCTCTCTGGGGTGCGGATCAGGAGTTATTGCTTCATCTGCTCTCGGGCGGATGGGGGGGGGGGGCAGAAAGACTGTGCCTATCTCTTGGTGAGGTGGGGGCACTACAATGCCCATCCAGGGCAGCCTCTGCCTCTCAAATTACATTTAAAAAAGCCCTGGTTCCTAGTGGGCTTTCTGCCCCCCTGGGGGCAGATTGGGGGCTTATTGGGCAGAAAGACTGTGGCTAATTTTTTGGAGGGGTGGGGGCATGGTCTTGCCCAATATGGGCAGCGCCCACCCCTCTTTTATTAAATAAAAACCCTGGTGTCTAGTGGGCATTCTGCCCCCCACCCCCAAGTGGCAGATCGGGGAAATAAACCCCATCTGCCCACCAGGGCAGTCAAAGACTTTTTTTTGTTGGGGGTGGGGCGGGGGAGGGAGTTGGGCAGCCCCCACCCCTATATATACAAAAAAAATCCCTGGTGCCTAACGTGCTTTCTGCCCCACTGGTGGGGCACATTGAGGGCTAGTGCCCCCATCTGCCTCCTGGAAGGGGGTCAAGAAGACTTTTTTGTTGTTATTGTGGGTGGGGGCATTGTCATGCCCATTGTGGGCAGCCACCATACTTTTTTTTATAAAACAAATAGAAAACTCCCTGGTGTCTAGTGGGCTTTCTGCCCCCCCTGGGGGCAGATAGGGGTAATAAACCCCCATATGCCTCCCAGGGGAGGCAGAAAGACTGTCCCTTTTGTTTTGGAGGGGTGGGGGCATTGGCATGCCCATTTTGGGCAGCTCCCACCCCTAGGTTTGGAAAATAAAAGAATCCCTGGTGTCTAGTGTGCTTTCTGCCCCCGGGGGTTTGGGGGGCCAGAAAGACTGCTCCCCTATATTATTTTGGGCATAGTCAAAGGCCCTTGCCCAAGGGGCTGCTCCACCTCCCTGGTGTCTAGTGGTGGATCCCTACTTGGGGATCGCCCTCCTGCGGCGATCCCCAAGCAGGGATCCACTAGGGAAGGGTACTATTGGTAAGGGAGATTCTCCCCTTTCCAACTATACCGCTCTCGTGTGTTTTGGTGCCCGGGGGTCTGAGATAGCCCCATAAGCACCGAAGCAGTGAAACTGAAACGATTGGCTCATTTCAGTTTCACTTTCAATGTAATGTCGTCAGGGCGCCATGCGCGTGATCGTCATTACATTGAAAAAACATGCCTCTGGAGGTTGGGTAAGTTCTTCCCCACCTCCCGGGGCTAAAAAACAAAAGGAAACCCCTCTGCTGTTTACAGAAGAGGGATTTCGCAGTGGTGTGCCGAAGACGGAACAGTCATGTCCTCAGAACAGCAGCGCCATAGCTGAGGACGTAACTGTTACATCCTCGGCACTGAACCGGTTAAAGCAAATGAACAAGTTACTTACCTTCGGTAACGATATATCTGTAAGAAACATTAGTAGTGATAGATTCCTTACCTTAGAATATCCCCAGGCGTCAGACTGGATCCGGAAAGTTTTCGTCAGCAGTACCCCTGCGCGTCAGTAGGTGGCGTCGTGCGGCTCCGCGTCCGTCGTTGGCGTCGTGGTCGCCGAGATGACGTTGCGGGCGCTACTTAGACGCCGCCCACGCACGCTGACGTCAGTTCTGTACACGACTTTCCACGCCAGGAACGCAGAGCCATGCAAGATACTGACCACTGGTGCATTGAAACTAGGGCCCTGAAAGGGATGACCTTAACCCTAGAAATCAGTTTGCAGAACGGGGAGGATGGGTGGGGCGGTAAGGAATCTATCACTACTAATGTTTCTTACAGCTATATCGTTACCGAAGGTAAGTAACTTGTGCATCTGAAAGAAACAGGTTAGTGATAGATTCCTTACCTTAGAATAGATACCCCAGCAATACCAACCCCGGTGGTGGGTCTGCGAACCAAGATCACACCAGGAAGTCCAGGAGAACAGAACGGCCAAAGAAGCCGTCTCTCCGGACTTAGCTGTCCAGGCAATAGTGCTTAGTAAAAGTGTGCAGCGAGGCCCACGTAGCTGCCCGACAGATGTCTTGTAAGGGGACACCACGTCCCAATGCCGTAGTGGCAGCCGTCGCCCTGGTAGAATGGGCGCGCAGCTCCAACGGAGGCTCCTTCTTTGCCAGAGAATAACATGCTTTAATACACAAGACGAACCATCTGGATATAGTCCGCTTGTGTACCGCCCGACCTTTTTGGCGCCAACGTAGCCAACAAAGAGTTGATCATCCACCCGGAACTGTTGTGTGCGACTCAGGTAAAATGAGAGTGCACGTTTTGGGTCCAGACGGTGGAGCCTCTTTTCCTCTTTGGAAGGATGCAGAGGCGGAAAGAAGGTGGGCAAAGTGATGGTCTGCCCGATGTGAAAGGCAGTAACAACCTTTGGCAGAAAGGATGGACGTGTCCTGAGGACAACCTTGTCCGGATGCACAGACAGAAAAGGAGGTTTACAAGAAAGAGCCTGGAGCTCACTCACTCTCCTAGCAGAGGTGATGGCAACCAGGAAAGCAGTCTTCAGAGTTAACAAGCGAAGAGGACAGTTGTGAAGTGGCTCAAAGGGAGCGCACATTAAGTATGTGAGAACCAGGTTCAAGTCCCACTGTGGCATTACAAAGGGAACAGGAGGAAAAAGGTGAGTAATGCCTTTGAGGAATCTGTTAACAACAGGGGACTTGAAAAGAGAGGGCTGATCAGGGAGCCTGAGAAAGGCCAAAATAGCAGAAAGGTAGCCCTTGATAGTGCCCAGAGCAGAGCCTTGCTGGGCCAAAGAAAGAAGGAACAGTAGGACCTCAGAAAGAGGGGCAGAAAGGGGATCCACAGCCTTTGCTGTGCACCATGCCACAAACTTGTTCCACCTGCAGCCGTATACCAACTTAGTGGAGGGACACCTGGCTGCCAGAATGACATCACAGGCTTCAGGAGCCAAGTCGAAGGAAATCAACTGCCGCCGCTCAATCTCCACGCAAAGAGGTGGAGACTGGACAGGTTCGGGTGGAGGACCGTCCCCTGCTGCTGCGACAGAAGATCCTCCCGAAGAGGCAGTCGGATCGGGGGATCGATGGTCATACTGAGTAGCTCGGGATACCAAACTCTTCGAGCCCAGTCCGGAGCCACAAGAATGACTTGGGCCCGGTCGCGCCTGATCTTCTTCAGCACTCTGGGCAGAAGTGGTATAGGCGGAAAGGCGTACAACAGACCGCAACTCCACTCGCGACAAAAAGCGTCGCCGAGCGAGTGCCGCCTTGGAAATTCCAACGCGCAGAATTGCTTACATTGCGCGTTCTCGTCGGTGGCGAATAGATCTAACCAAGGCTCTCCCCACTGGTGAAAGAGACCTTGCGCCACGTCCGAGTGAAGACGCCATTCGTGATCCTTCATGCACCTGCGGCTGAGCTCGTCCGCCCTGGCGTTCAGTGAACCTGCCAGGTGTTGAACCACCAGGGAAATGCCCTGATGTTCCAGCTCTGTCCAGAGGCGCAGAGCCTCCTGATATAGGGTCCAAGACCCCACCCCGCCCTGTTTGTTGCAGTACCACATGGCGGTGGTGTTGTGTGTGAACACCTGCACTACTCTCCCCTTGACAGAGGGAAGGAATGCCTTCAGTGCAAGTTGGATCACCCGAAGCTCCAGAAGCTTGATATGGAGCTTGGACTCCGCCGGAGACCAGAGGCATCTGATTTCTGGCTCTCCCATGTGGCCGCCCCATCCCAGGAGGGACGAGTCTGTCACCACAGTGTGCTCCGGTTGGGGAAGGGAGAGGGATCTGCCATTGACCCAATGACGGTTTTTGAGCCACCACTGCAATTGTTGTGCAGTGCCCTCCGAGATCTGGACGTAATCGGACAGGCTCCCCTGATGCTGCGCCCACTGGAACATCAGGTCCCACTGCAGAGCCCGCATATGCCATCTGGCATGATCGACCAGCAGGATGCAGGAGGCCATGAGGCCCAGCAGCCTCAGGGTCATCCTGACCGAAACCCAGGATAGAGGCTGAAAGATCAGAATCATAGCCTTAATATCCTGGACTCGCCGTTCGGGAGGATAGACCCGAAAGTGCGTTGTATCCAGAACCGCTCCGATGAAGAGGAGCTTCTGAGAGGGAATCAGTTGCGACTTCGGCACGTTGATGGAGAACCCCAGCAAATGCAGGAGGTCGGCCCTAGTCTGGAGGTGGGAGACGACAGCCTGGGGCGAGCCCGCCTTCAACAGCCAGTCGTCGAGATAGGGGAAGACTGGAACCCCTGATCTGCACAGATGAGCTGCGACCACCGCCATCACTTTCGTGAACACCCGAGGGCGCTGGTAAGGCCAAAGGGGAGCACGGTAAACTGAAAGTGCTCGTGGCCTACCGTAAACCGCAGGTAATGCCGGCAGGACGGGAATGTGGAAATATGCGTCCTGCAAGTCCAACGCTACCATCCAGTCTCCAGGGTCGAGGGCAGACAAGACCTGAGCCAGAGTTAACATCTTGAACTTCTCCTTCCGGAGGAAGCGATTGACGTCTCTGAGGTCCAAGATAGGACGCAGGCCCTTGTCCTTCTTGGGCACCAGAAAGTAGTGGGAATAACAACCACGTCCTACTTCTGGTGCAGGAACGCGCTCAATGGCCCCCTTGGCCAAGAGGGCCGCGACTTCCTGTTGAAGAAGTGCCAAGTGATCCCCCGACATGCAGTGGTACTGGGGTGGCATGGCTGGAGGGGTAGCCTCGAAGGGGAGGGAGTAGCCCCTTCGGACTATTTGTAAAACCCACCTGTCCGAAGTGATGGTGCGCCAGTAGGGGAGGTGATGGTGAATCCTGCCGCCCACTGGCGTTTGATGGGCCTGAAAGACCGGACTAGGAAGGTTTGGAGGCAGTGGTGGCCGGGGTGGAGGTGGACTGACCCGCCCGCTGGCCCCCTGACCCGCCTCGGCGGGTCCCACGTCCGCGCCGAGACTGTTGCTGCGCAGGCCTGTGGCTCTGAAGCGAACGTGTCGGGCGCCCCTTCCGTGGCCACGAAAGGAGCGAACAGCAGAAGGCGTAGGAGGGCGCGTGGCGGAAAGGCCCAGGGACTTGGCCGTAGCCCACAAGTCCTTAAAGCGCTCCAACGCACTATCTGCCTTGTTGCCAAAAAGGCGAATGCCATCAAAGGGCATGTCCATCAGGGTGTTCTGGACATCCCCGAGAAACCAGTAGTCCTCAGTCAGGCGTGGCGACGAAGCGCCACTGTCGTAGAAATCTCCCTGCCCAGCGAGTCGGCGGTGTCAAGGCCACATCTAATTGTGAACTTTGCCGCATCTCTCCCTTCAGCAATAGCCTGAGAGAGCACTGTCCGGGCCTCCTCCGGACAGTGAGACAGCACTTGTGCCACCGTATCCCACAGAGAGTGGGAGTAACGGCCCAAGAGGCATGCGGTGTTCACAGACCGCAGCCCTGAACTGGCGGAAGAGAAAATCTTCTTCCCAAATTGTTCCAGTTTCTTGGATTCCCTATCTGGAGGTGCGGTAGGGAAGGCGCTCGGGGACGCAGAGGCTTGGACAACCAAGCTCTCAGGGGTAGGGTGTTGGGAGAGGAAAAGAGGGTCACCCGGGGCCGGGCGATGGCGTCGGGCCACGTTCCTATCCACAGAAGCCCCTGTGGTGGGCCTGGACCAGGTGCCCAAAAGAACGTCAGAAAGTGCATCATTAAAAGGCAGCAGTGGCTCCGCAGAGGTAGCTGCCGGCAGAAGCACTTCTGTCAGGAGGTTAGTCCTGACGGCCACTGTAGGGAGC
Organism: Calotriton arnoldi; assembly: GCA_963921515.1. Taxonomy (NCBI): domain Eukaryota; kingdom Metazoa; phylum Chordata; class Amphibia; order Caudata; family Salamandridae; genus Calotriton; species Calotriton arnoldi. The sequence continues at coordinate 3,478,848 of CAWUFW010000301.1, read as the reverse complement.
TCGAGGTGGAGGGCCTCGGCCGCCCTATGCAACACCACAGCATAACTTGCACCCTCCTCCGTAGCCACGGTAGGAGGAGTGAGCATGCCAAGGTCAGGAGAGGTGTCAAGACCACTGGCATCCCCCAGTTCCTCTGCCCAGTCCGGATCTAACTCACACTGAGCGGTGTGAGGGTCCTCAGACCCCTTCCAGTCCTCCCCTTCCTCCGAAGGCTGATGAACAGGCCTGAAATAAGGAGGGTGGACATAGGGATAGAAGGGTCCCGTCGGAATCGGCGTCGAGCGATGCTGTTCCGGCGCCGTGTCCACTTCGGGGCTGAAACCGGGGACGACGTCGTCCGGCGGGACGGGCAACGTCAGAAGTGGTGCCAGAGGGGTCGACGTCGGTGGAGGTGTTACGAGGTCAACCGGCGTCGACCAGGATCCAGGCCTGGATGCATGGGGGCCCTGCGGCGCCGGGGCCGGAGCCGTCGGCAGTGGAAGGCAAGGACCCCCATTCGGGCCCGCGGGGCCCGAAGGCACACCAGCGGGACCAGACGGCCCAAAGAGGCGAGCCATGGCTTATAGAAAGTCCTGCAGCTGGGCCGGAGTCGCCGACGGACCCGGGAAGGGCGGGTAGACCGACGGCGACTGCATAGGCTCCGCCGGAGCCGCGGGGGTGGCACCACCCGCACCCTCAGCCGCGTCGCGTGACGGGAAGTCAGAGAGCGACGGCACTTCTTCGACTTCTTAGAGTGCTTTGTCTTACCTGACCCCGAGTGCGAAGACTTCGATCCCGACGAACGATGGTGGTGGCTCCGCGACCGGTCCCTCGACCTCCCACGGGACCGGGACCTTGAGCGGCGCCGGACTTCAAGCAACTTTCGGGACCGCTCCCGCAAAGTCTTCGGCGCCATGGCCCGGCAGTCAGGGCACGACTTGGGGTCGTGGTCGCGCCCCAGGCAGTAGAGACACACGCGGTGCGGGTCCGTCACCGACATCATGTGATGACATTCCTCGCAGGACTTGAAGCCGGGCATCCCTTTCGGCACCAGGAGTCGATCGACTCGAAAAATACAGAGACAAAAAGCCTCAAAAACTCAGTCAAAAAATGACTGGGGGTACCGCTCTCTCCGGATCTGCGCTTGCTGGCACGGAAAAAGAAAGAACTGACGTCAGCGCGTGAGGGAGGCGTCTAAGTACCTGCCGCGACGTCATCTCGGCGACCACGACGTCAACGACGGACGCGGAGCCGCACGACGCCACCTTCCGACGCGCAGGGGTACTGCTGACGAAAACTTTCCGGATCCATTCTGACGCCTGGGAATATTCTAAGGTAAGGAATCTATCACTAACGTGTTTCTTTCAGATACCCACACACTGCCATTGCAGGCTGTGTGTTTTGGTGCAGAGAAAAGTGAAGAGTTGACATGGCACACATCCCGGTGTGCCATGCCTGCCACCCACTGCCTGTGGCCTAGGTAAGTCACCCCTCTAGCAGGGTGCACCAGAACACAGGTGAGGGTACAGTTGCATGAGCCCTGTGCCCCTAAAGTATCTAAGTCCATTCTTAGACATTGTAAGTGCAGTAAAGCCCTAAAGAGTATATGGTCTGGAGTAGATCATTACGAACTCCACAGCTCCATAATGGCTTTACTGAAACCTGGGAAGTTTGGTAGCAAACTTCTCAGCACCTTAAACCCACACTGATGCCAGTGTGGGTTTTAATGTAAAATGCACTCAGAGGGCATTTCAGAGGTGCCCCTGAAAAATGACCACGTGGTGTGGTTCCTGAATGGCTACCCGCTATGTGCCACCACCAGACAGGTTTCTGGACCCCTGGGTAGACGGCCTCTGCTCTCTGGGTCCAAAAACAAAGCCCATCCTGGGCAGAGGTGTCATACCTCCTCCCCCAGGATGGGCTGGGTCCACGAAGGGTAAGCTACAAAGGCCTGCTGCCTTTGTTAGCGGACCCTGCCTTTTGCTGCTCCAGCAACTGGCTCCCACCAGTTCTGACCCCGACTTTGGGCGGGAGAATCGGCAGGAAAACCAAGTTAGGAGGAGAGGTGTGCCCACCTTTGCCAACCCCACCCCTCAGGTGGGGAAGGCGAGGTGAAGTACACGTATCAGTCCCCTCCATCTTGAAGATGAGGGGACACAGCCAATCATAGAAAGGCTCATACCCCCCCCCGGAGGGCGGCCTAATAGGGGTTGTACTCACCCTAAGGAAGGGACCATTGGACCCAACCTGCACACCCTGCAACGCCCCTAAATTTAGTATTTAGGGATGACCCTGAACCTTGCCTCCTCAGATACCAGAAGAAGAAAGAAGAAGGACCAAAGACACTTGCTGAAAGAAGAAGAAGAGGACAACAACTGCTTTGGCCCCAGCCCTACCGGCCTGTCGCGACTTCGACCTGCAACCAGCGAAACCCTGGCGTGTCCAGCAGCCTTCCAGGACCCGGAGGACCTGCCCTGCCTTCACCAAAAAGACTGTCTCCCATGAGCACCAGATTTCCTAAACCAAAGATTCCAACATTGACCCCGGACCCAGCCGGATCCGCGGTCTTGCACCACCCTGCACCCAACGCCCACAGGCCGAGTTTGGGTGGCCCAAAACCACGAGGAGGCCTCCTCAGCAATCCTGACCTGGCATCCGGTGATCCCTGACCTGACTTGACCTTTTACCCAACGCCTGCAGGCTCAACCTGAGGGGTCCCCCGGACCAGAGCTGGTGAGAAGACTAGACACCTAAAGACATCCCTGCACCAGACGCCCCACTGCCTTGGATGGAACAACCAACGTTGTCCAGGCATCCCCCATCAAACAATTTACCTATCCTGCCGGTGGTCGCCCTCAGGAAACCTCCATGACCGAGCCTGCAGCCTTTCTTCCGCACCGGAGATCTCCATTGGTATCAACAGGGCCCAGACGTCTCCTTGGCACCGTGCATCCAGCTGCCCCCGTACCGCTGGTGGTGCAGCTCCTGTATTGATTGTTGGTTCCTGCAGTGCTGATCCTAACCCCAAGAGCTTTGCTCCCACAACCGAGTGGACTGCTCCTAACCGAAGGCCCCTAACCCCATTGGCTAACATTGGGCCTCATCAAACTGCACCCGGATGCCTAGTGCCGCTGGTAGCAAACCTAGTGCCTCCTTGAACCTTGGTTCTAACACCCAGCATTGTAAGTCATTTACTTACCTGCAAAGCCATAACACTCTTCTTCTCCATAGGACCCCATGTTGTGTTTTTTTTTTTAAATGCTTAAAGTGTGGACCTGTTTTCTTTTTTGTATGAAGCAAAAGTAACTGTACTTTGAAAAGTAAATGGTCTTACTTAACTTTGTATTGTACGGCCCATAGCGTAATATCTAGGCATATCATCCCGAGTAGAGAGTAACACAAAAGTAATCCAATGTATTTTCAAAGAATTCTGAACTGTTTTTAACTCCTTTGCTGCCAGGCCTCCCACCCCCGTGCCACACCCTTTGTTGGCTATTTGGGGTAGTTCACGCTTAGCCCCCCATACCTTTTTGTCCACTTAAGGTATCCACGCCAAATTTGCATATTTTTCTTCCAACATCCTGAGGATTCTAAAGGTACCCAAAGTTTGTAGAACCCCCTGGAGGGGTTCGAGAAATTAAGCAAAATACAGATTCATTTTGGGTTTTGGGAAAAACGTGCTGCAGAAGACAGTCTGGTTTTTCCCTGCAAATGGTATCAACGAAGGGTTTGTGGTGCTAAAATCACCAACTTTCCAGCTTTCAGGAAAAGGTTTTTTTGTCAGAAAACCAACATTTTCTACAGTTTTGGAATTTTACTGGGACATAGCCTATTTTTCCTATTATTTGTGCTTTCAACCTCCTTCCAGTTAGTGGTACAACAACTAGGTGTGAAGCCAATAATGGATCCCGGAAAACTATACATTTCTGAAAAGAAGACAAAATTCTGAATTCAGACAAGGGGTAATTTGTGTAGATCCTTCAAGGTTTTCCTATAGAAAGTAAGAGTTGAAATAAAAGAATATTGAAATTGAGTTGAAAAAAACAGCAATTTGTGCCTACATTTTCACCTGTAACAACTTCTAACTATGCTAGATTTTTGAAAGCAATATACTGTTACGTCCACAGGACCCTTCTGGTTGTGGGGATATATAGGGCTTGTAGGTTCACCAAGAACCAGAGGTACCCAGAGCCAATAACTGAGGCTGCACCTTGCAATGGTTTTTCATTGTGTACCGGGTATGAGCAATTTATTTGGTAAAATATAAAGAGTGAAAAATAGGTATCAAGGAAACCTATGTATTTCCGAAATGGGAACAAGATATGGAGTTCAGAAGCAGTGGTTATTTGCACATCTCTGTATTTATGGGCAGCCTTATTAGCATGTAAATCAGGGGGCATTTTTCAAAATGTCTTTTTACACGCTATTTTACATTTGGAAGGCAGAAATGCATACAAAAACAACTGGTAATAATACTTGTTCTACTTCTGTGTGTTCCCATAAGTCTCCCGATGAAAACGGTACCTCACTTATGTGGGTAGGCCTAGTACCTGCGACAGGAAATGGGTCAAAACGCAACATGGACACATCACAGTTTTCCACAGAAAACTTACCCTTTTTGCAATGTGCCTACCTGTGGATTTTGAGCCCTAGCTCAGCTGGCACCTGGAGAAACCTAGCAAACCTGTACATTCTTGAAAACTAGACACCAGGGAAATCCAGGATGGGGTGACTTGTATGGCTCTCACCAGGTTCTGTTAACCAGAATCCCTTGCAAACCTCAAAATCTGTAAAAAAAAAACAAAAAAAATAAAAAAAACATTTTCCTGATGGAAAGTTCTGGAATATGCAGGGAGCCACAAACTTCCAACCACCCAGCATTCCAAGTCTCCCGATAAAAATGATACCTCACTTGTGTGGGTAGGCGTAGTGCCTGCAACAAGAAACCGCCAAAACGCTACGTGGACACATCACATTTTTGCACAGAAAACTGACCTTTTTTTGCAACGTGCCTAGCTGTGGATTTTGGGCCCTAGCTCAGCCGGCACCTAGGGAAACCTAGCAAACCTGTACATTTTCTAAAATTAGACACCCAGGGGAATCCAGGATGGGGTGACTTGTGTGGCTCTCATCAGGTTCTGTTACCTAGAATCCCTTGCAAACCTCAAACTTTGTCAAAAAACACATTTTCCTCACATTTCTGAGATGGAAAGTTCTGGAATTTGCGGGGAGCAACAAAATTTCACCACCCAGCATTCCGCCAAGTCTCCTGATAAAAACGGTACTCCACTTGTATGTAGACCTAGTGCCCGCAACAGGAAATGGCCCAAAACGTACTGTGGAGACTTCAAAATTATCAATCACAAAAAAGACATGCTTTTGCGAGGGAGTCACCTGCGCTTTTGGTCCCGGGCTTGGCGGCCATCTAAGGAAACCTACCAAACCAAGACATTTCTGAAAATTAGACACCCGGGGGAGTCCAGGGAGGTACGGCTTGTTGGATCCCCCAACGTTTTCTTACCCAGAATCCCCTGCAAACCTCAAATTTTGAAACAAAAAACTAATCACATTTTCCTCACATTTCTGTTTGGGATCACCATGCCGGCACAAATTTCCTACCACCCAGCGTTCCCCTTGGTCTCCCGATAAAAATGACACCTCACTTGTGTACGTATCAAATGCAGAATCAGTCTAAAAATGTATATTAAAAAAATATAGCGCTTGGAGCTCGCTGTGCTATCCCCTCAATCTCTACGTCTTTGGCCTTTCCCAGTCGCAGGCCCTTGCCTCAGCCACACAAGTGAGGTATCATTTTATTCGGAAGACCGAGGAGAATGCTGGGTGGTAGGAAACTTGTGCCGGCATGGTGATCCCACACAGAAATGTGAGAACAATTTGTTTTTTAGCTAAATTTGAGGTTTGCAGGGGATTCTGGGTAAGAAAATGTTGGGGGACCAACGCAAACCACACATCCTTGAACTCCCCCGGGTGTCTAGTTTTCAGAAATGTCTGGGTTTGGTAGGTTTCCCTAGACAAAACCAGGGACTAAAAACGCAGGTGCCCCCTTGCAAAACCAGGCCGTTTTGTGATGGATAATTTTGATGTCTCACAATACGTTTTGGGCCCTTCTCTGTAGCAGGCACTTGGCCCACCAACACAAGTGAAGTACCATTTTTATCGGGAGACCTGGGGGAACGCTAGGTAGTAGGAAATTTGTCTGGGCTTGGTGATCCCCCAACTTTCCAACACAGAAATGTGAGGAAAACATGATTTTTAGCTAAATGTGAGGTTTGCAGGTGATTTTGGGTAAAAAAACTTTGGGTGATCCACACATGGAAACGTTCTAGGGAAACCTACTAAACCCAGACATTTCTGAAAATCAGACACCTGGAGTTGTCCAGGGATGTGTGGTCTGCGTGGATCCCCCAACATTTTCTTACCCAGAATCCCCAGCAAATTTAGCTAAAATGTCACATTTCTCCGTGGGAAGCTTGTGAGATCACTGCACCAGCACAAATTTCCCACCACCTAAGGAGGGCAGTAATGGACAAATGTGTGCACAAAAAAAGGGGAGCGACCCTTGCCTAACGGGCCGCTCCCTGACACGCCCATAAACATATGTCTGGTGCATAGTAGGCATTCTGCCCCCCCCGCCCCGGGAGGCAGATCGGGGGCTTTTTTTGCCAGGGGTAGATCGACTGTGGCTATTTTTGGGGGCATTAGCAGCCCCCACCCCTAACATACAAACAAAAAAAGACCCTGGTGCCTAGTGACCTTTCTGCCCTCTCTGGGGTGCGGATCAGGAGTTATTGCTTCATCTGCTCTCGGGCGGATGGGGGGGCAGAAAGACTGTGCCTATCTCTTGGTGAGGTGGGGGCACTACAATGCCCATCCAGGGCAGCCTCTGCCTCTCAAATTACATTTAAAAAGCCCTGGTTCCTAGTGGGCTTTCTGCCCCCTGGGGGCAGATTGGGGGCTTATTGGGCAGAAAGACTGTGGCTAATTTTTTGGAGGGGTGGGGGCATGGTCTTGCCCAATATGGGCAGCGCCCACCCCTCTTTATTAAATAAAAACCCTGGTGTCTAGTGGGCATTCTGCCCCCACCCCCAAGTGGCAGATCGGGGAAATAAACCCCATCTGCCCACCAGGGCAGTCAAAGACTTTTTTTTGTTGGGGGTGGGGCGGGGGAGGGAGTTGGGCAGCCCCCACCCCTATATATACAAAAAAAAATCCCTGGTGCCTAACGTGCTTTCTGCCCCACTGGTGGGGGCACATTGAGGGCTAGTGCCCCCATCTGCCTCCTGGAAGGGGGTCAAGAAGACTTTTTGTTGTTATTGTGGGTGGGGGCATTGTCATGCCCATTGTGGGCAGCCACCATACTTTTTTATAAAACAAATAGAAAACTCCCTGGTGTCTAGTGGGCTTTCTGCCCCCCTGGGGGCAGATAGGGGTAATAAACCCCCATATGCCTCCCAGGGGAGGCAGAAAGACTGTCCCTTTTGTTTTGGAGGGGTGGGGGCATTGGCATGCCCATTTTGGGCAGCTCCCACCCCTAGGTTTGGAAAATAAAAGAATCCCTGGTGTCTAGTGTGCTTTCTGCCCCCCGGGGGTTGGGGGGGCCAGAAAGACTGCTCCCCCTATATTATTTTGGGCATAGTCAAAGGCCCTTGCCCAAGGGGCTGCTCCACCTCCCTGGTGTCTAGTGGTGGATCCCTACTTGGGGATCGCCCTCCTGCGGCGATCCCCAAGCAGGGATCCACTAGGAAGGGTACTATTGGTAAGGGGAGATTCTCCCCTTTCCAACTATACCGCTCTCGTGTGTTTTGGTGCCCGGGGGGTCTGAGATAGCCCCATAAGCACCGAAGCAGTGAAACTGAAACGATTAGCTCATTTCAGTTTCACTTTCAATGTAATGTCGTCAGGGCGCCATGCGCGTGATCGTCATTACATTGAAAAAAAACATGCCTCTGGAGGTTGGGTAAGTTCTTCCCCACCTCCCGGGGCTAAAAAACAAAGGAAACCCCTCTGCTGTTTACAGAAGAGGGATTTCGCAGTGGTGTGCCGAAGACGGAACAGTCATGTCCTCAGAACAGCAGCGCCATAGCTGAGGACGTAACTGTTACATCCTCGGCACTGAACCGGTTAAAGCAAATGAACAAGTTACTTACCTTCGGTAACGATATATCTGTAAGAAACATTAGTAGTGATAGATTCCTTACCTTAGAATATCCCCAGGCGTCAGACTGGATCCGGAAAGTTTTCGTCAGCAGTACCCCTGCGCGTCAGTAGGTGGCGTCGTGCGGCTCCGCGTCCGTCGTTGGCGTCGTGGTCGCCGAGATGACGTTGCGGGCGCTACTTAGACGCCGCCCACGCACGCTGACGTCAGTTCTGTACACGACTTTCCACGCCAGGAACGCAGAGCCATGCAAGATACTGACCACTGGTGCATTGAAACTAGGGCCCTGAAAGGGATGACCTTAACCCTAGAAATCAGTTCGCAGAACGGGGAGGATGGGTGGGGCGGTAAGGAATCTATCTCTACTAATGTTTCTTACAGATATATCGTTACCGAAGGTAAGTAACTTGTTCATCTGAAAGAAACACATAGTGATAGATTCCTTACCTTAGAATAGATACCCCAGCAATACCAACCCTGGTGGTGGGTCTGCGAACTAAGATCACACCAGAAAGTCGCGGAGAACAGAACGGCCGAAGAAGCCGTCTCTCCGGACTTGGCTGTCCAGGCAATAATGCTTGGTAAACGTGTGCAGCGAGGCCCACATGGCTGCCTGACAGATGTCTTGCAGGGGGACACCGCGTCCCAATGCAGTAGTGGCTGCAGTAGCTCTGGTGGAGTGAGCACGCAGCCCCACCGGAGGTTCTTTTTTAGCCAAAGAGTAACAGACTTTGATACACAAGACAACCCAGCGAGAGATAGTTCTCTTGTGTACCGCCTGACCTTTCTTGGTGCCAACGTAGCCAACAAAGAGCTGGTCATCCACCCGGAACTGCTGTGTGCGGTTGAGATAAAATGAGAGCGCACGTTTTGGGTCCAGACGGTGGAGCCTCTCTTCCTCTCAGGAAGGATGCAGAGGCGGAAAGAAGGTGGGCAAGGTAATAGTCTGCCCAATGTGAAAGGCCGTAACCACTTTTGGCAAAAAGGAAGGACGGGGCCTGAGCACCACTTTGTCCGGATGGACTGAAAGGAAAGGAGCCTTACAAGAAAGAGCCTGGAGCTCACTCACCCGCCTAGCGGAGGTGATGGCCACCAGGGAGGCAGTCTTCAATGTCAAGAGACGAAGAGGACAGTTGTGAAGAGGCTCAAAGGGAGAGCACATCAAGTATGTAAGAACCAGATTAAAGTCCCACTGAGGCATCACGAAAGGAATAGGAGGAAAAAGGTGTGTAATGCCTTTGAGAAATCTATTTACAACAGGGGACTTGAAAAGAGAGGGCTGATCAGGGAGCCTGAGAAAGGCCGAAATAGCAGAAAGGTAGCCCTTGATAGTGCCCAGAGCAGAGCCTTGCTGGGCCAAAGAAAGAAGGAACAGTAGTACTTCAGAAAGAGGGGCAGAAAGGGGATCCACAGCCTTTGCTGTGCACCATGCCACAAACTTGTTCCACCTGCAGGCGTATACCACTTTAGTAGAGGTACGCCTGGCTGCCAGAATCACTTCACAAACTTCAGGAAGCACGTCGAAAGGAATCAACTGCCGCCGCTCAATCTCCACGCATAGAGGTGGAGGCCGGACAGGTTCGGGTGGAGGACCGTCCCCTGCTGTTGCGACAGAAGATCCTCCCGAAGAGGCAGTCTGATCGGAGGATCGATGCTCATACTGAGTAGCTCGGGATACCATATTCTTCTAGCCCAGTCCGGGGCCACAAGGATGACTTGTGCCTGGTCGCACCTGATCTTCTTCAGCACTCAGGGCAGAAGTGGTATAGGCGGAAAGGCGTACAACAGACCGCAACTCCACTCGCGACGAAAAGCGCCACCGAGCGAGTGCCGCCTTGGAAATTCCAACGCGCAGAACTGATGACATTGCGCGTTCTCTTCGGTGGCGAATAGATCTAACCAAGGCTCTCCCCACTGCTGAAAGAGACCTTGCACCACCTCCGAGTGAAGACGCCATTCGTGATCGAGCATGCACCTGCGGCTGAGTTCGTCCGCCCTGGCGTTCAGAGAACCTGCCAGGTGTTGAACCACCAGAGACATGCCCTGATGTTCCAGCCATGTCCAGAGACGCAGAGCCTCCTGACAGAGGGTCCACGACCCCACCCCGCCTTGTTTGTTGCAGTACCACATGGCGGTGGTGTCGTCTGTGAACACCTGCACTACTCTCCCCTTGACAGAGGGAAGGAATGCCTTCAGTGCAAGCCGGATCCCCGAAGCTCCAGAAGGTTGATATGGAGCCGGGACTCCGCCGGAGACCAGAGGCCTCTGATCTCCGCCTCTCCCATGTGGCCGCCCCAACCCAGGAGGTTTGCATCCGTCACCACTGTAAACTCCGGTTGGGGAAGGGAGAGTGATCTGCCATCGACCCAATTCTGGTTCGTGAGCCACCACTGCAACTGACGTGCAGTGCCCTCCGAGATCTGGACGTGATCGGACAGGTTCCCCTGATGCTGCGCCCACTGGAACTTCAGGTCCCACTGCAGAGCCCGCACATGCCATCTGGCATGATCGATCAGCAGGATGCAGGAGGCCATGAGGCCCAGCAGCCTCAGAGTCACTCTGACCGAAACCCGGGACAAGGGCTGAAAGATGGGAATCAGAGCCCGAATATCCCAGACTACCTGTTCGGGAGGATAGACCCGAAACTGCGCCGTGTCCAGAACCGCTCCAATAAAGAGGAGTTTCTGAGAGGGAATCAGGTGCGACTTCGGCACGTTGATGGAGAACTCCAGCAAGTGCAGGAGATCGGCCGTAGTCTGGAGGTGGGAGACGTCTGTATGGGGCGGGCCCGCCTTCAACAACCAGTCGTCCAGATAGGGGAAGACAGAAACCCCTGATCTGCGCAGATGAGCTGCGACCACCGCCATCACCTTGGTGAACACCCGAGGGGCGCTGGTAAGGCCAAAAGGGAGCACAGTGAACTGAAAGTGCTCGTGGCCTACCGTGAACCGTAGGTAACGCCGGTGGGCTTGCAGGACGGGGATGTGGAAATAGGCATCCTGCAAGTCTAGCGCTACCTTCCAGTCTTGTGGGTCGAGAGCAGACAAGGCCTGAGCCAGAGTGAGCATCTTGAACTTCTCTTTGCGGCGGAAGCGAATGACGTTCCGGAGGTCTAAGATAGGACGCAGGCCTTTGTCCTTCTTGGGCACCAGAAAGTAGTGGGAATAGCAACCACGACCTACTTCTGGCGTCGGAACTCGCTCGATGGCCCCCTTGGCCAAGAGGGCCGCAACTTCCTGTTGAAGAAGCGCCAAGTGATCCCCCCGACATGCGTTGGTACTGAGGTGGCATAGCTGGAGGGGTAGTCTCGAAGTGGAGGAAGTAGGCCCTCCGGACTATTTCTAAAACCCACCTGTCCGAAGTGATGGTGCGCCAGTGGGGGAGGTGATGGCGAAGCCTGCCGCCCACTGGCGTTTGATGGGACTGAAAGTTCGGACTAGGAAGGTTTGGAGGCAGTGGTGGCCGGGGTGGTGGTGGACTGACCCGCCCGCTGGCCCCTTGGGTCGCCACGGCGGAACCCGCGTCCGCGCTGGGATTGTTGCTGCGCAGGCCTGTGGCTCTGTTGCGAACGCTGCGGGGCGCCCCTTCCTGTGCCACGAAAGGAGCGAAAAGCGGAAGGCGGACTGCCGAGAGTCCCAAGGACTTGGCTGTAGCCCGTGAGTCCTTAAACCTCTCCAACGCGCTGTCCGCTTTGTCGCCGAAGAGGCGACGGCCATCAAAGGGCATGTCCATAAGGGTGTTTTGGACATCCCCCGAAAATCCAGTGGTCCTCAACCAGGCGTGACGGCGAACCGTCACCGTCGTTGCAATCGACCTGCCCAGTGAGTCGGCGGTGTCTAGGCCACAACGAATCATGAACTTTGCTGCGTCTCTCCCCTCTGCAACAGCCTGGGAGAGAGCTGGCCGGGCCTCCTCCGGACACTGGGGCAACACTTGCGCCACTGCATCCCACAGAGAGTGGGAATAACAGCCCAAGAGGCATGCGGTGTTCACAGACCGCAGAGCTGGTGGAAGAAAAAATCTTCTTCCCAGACTGATCCAACTTCTTGGATTCCCTATCCGGTGGAGCAGAAGGGAAGGCGGTTGGGGAAGCAGAGGCTTGGACAACCAAGCTCTCGGGGGTGGGATGTTGGGAGAGGAAAATGGGGTCACCCGGAGCCGGGCGATGGCGTCGGGCCATGTTCCTATCCACAGGAGCCCCTGTGGTTGGCCTGGACAAAGTGCCCAAAAGAACGTCAGAAAGGGCTTCATTGAAGGGAAGCAGCGGTGCCGCAGAAGTAGCTGCTGGCTGAAGCACCTCTGTCAGGAGGTTAGTCCTGACAGCCACAGTAGGGAGCTCGAGGTGTAGGGCCTCGGCTGCCCTACGCAACACCACAGCATAACTAGCACCCTCCTCCGTAGCCACGGTAGGAGGAGACAGCATGCCAAGGTCTGGTGAGGTATCCAGACCACTGGCGTCCCCCAATTCCTCTGCCCAGTCCTGTTCAGACTCGCAAGCAGCTGCGAGAGGGTCCTCAGACCCCTCCCAGTCCTCCCCTTGCTCCTCAGGCTGTTCAACAGGTCTAAAATAAGGAGCAGGGACATGGGGATAAAAATCCTCGAGCAACGTCGAGAACGGCATCGATCGACGCCGGCTCGACGCCGCGTCCACATCGGGGCTGAAACTGACAAGGCCAACCGGCATCGACCGGGATCCAGGCCTGGATCCAAGGGTGTCCTGCGGCGCAGAGGCCGGAGCCGACAGCGACGCCGGAGCCGCCGGCGAGGAAAGGCGAGGACACCCAGTCAGGACCGCTGGGCCAGAAGGCGCACCAGCGGGACCCGACGGCCCAAAGAGGCGAGCCATGGCCGACAGGAATTCCTGTATTTGGGCCGGAGTCGCCGCCGACCCCGGGAAGGGCGGGTAGTCGAGTGGCAACTGCGTAGGCTCCACCGGAGCCGCGGGGGAGGCACCACCCGCACCCTCAGCCGCGTCGCGCGACCGGCGAGGGGAAGTCGGAGAACGATGGCGTTTCTTCGACTTCTTGTGCTTCGTCTTACCCGACCCAGAGTGCGAAGACTTGGTTCCCGAAGAACGATGGTGATGACACCGCGCACGGTCCCTCGACCTCCCACGGGACCGGGACCTCGAACGGCGCGGAGCCGACTGCCGGGCTTCCAGCAACTTTCGGGACAGCTCCCGCAAAGTCTTCGGCGCCATGGCCCGGCAGTCGGGGCACGACTTGGGGTGGTGGTCGCGCCCCAGGCAGAAAAGACACACACGGTGCGGGTCCGTCACCGACATCATGCGGTGACAATCCCCGCAGGACTTAAAACCGGGCATCCTAACTGCACCAGGAGTCGAAGACTCAATGAAAAAATAGAGACAAAAAGCTTCAAAAAGTCAGTCAAAAATTGACTGGGGGTTCCTGCTCTTCCCGGATCTGCGCTTGCTGGCGCGGAAAAAGAAAGAACTGACGTCAGCGCGCGTGGGCGGCGTCTAAGTAGCGCCCGCGAGGTCATCTTGGCGACCACGACGCCAACGACGGACGCGGAGCCGCACAACGCCACCTACCGACACGCAGGGGTACTGCTGACGAAAACTTTCCGGATCCAGTCTGACGCCTGGGAATATTCTAAGGTAAGGAATCTATCACTATACAAAATGAGGTATAGTGTGACCAGAGTCCATTGGAACCGCAAAGGTAGGCAGAGGTAAAAGTAGATTGCACCGTATTCGCTATTAGTGGTAGTGTGCACGAGCAGTAAGGCTTTATCAGAGGGTAGTGGTATGCATTTGTTGTACACAATCAGCAAATGATTGCACACACTCATGACTAAACTCAGACCAATTTGTTTTATATAAAAAATATTAAGGTATTTTATTTCTAGAACCAAGCCAAGCCTGGCACAGGTAAGTGAAATAAATGCTTTGCAAAATCTTATGCAGTGTTTTACAATTAAGTGCAAGCTCAAATGCTGTTGATTGAAATACAGGTAAGACAATATGTCGAAATTACAGATTACTTTTCAGTTACTTTTTAGATTACTTTTTAAGTTACTTTTTCTACTCAGTGTGATATGCCTAGATATGACACTCGGACATTTCCTAGAGAAAAGGTAAGTAAATCAGTTTTGGTACAGTTGTAGTTTTTCAGGTTTTCATACAGATCAACACACTTAGAACAATTTTCAAGGAAAACAGTCAATGTATTCCTGTGAAGAGAAATTAAGTTATCGGTTAACAGGTAAGTACTCGGTCTTTGGGTTTGAGTTTCTGGGGTTAGAACAAGGGTTCCCCCAGGGTCAGGGATGCACTCTCAAAGCACCCTCAGCGGCACTAGGGCGGCCAGGTGCAGAGTGCTGAGGCCCAATGTTATCCAATGGGGGATAGGGGGCCTCCGGTTGGCGGCTGCTCACGAGCAGGCCACTGGGTTGTGGGAGCAAAGCTCCTGGTGTTAGGCTCAGGGCAAAGGGGGATCCGAGTTAGTACACAAGATGCACCCACAGCGGCACAGGGGCGGCTAGGTGCAGGGTGCTGTTTTGGCATCAGGTGCCCTCTTGGTTTCAATGGGGCTTCTCCAGTTTTGACAAAGACTGCAGGCTCGGGGACGAAGATCCTCTGGAGGTGACCACGGGTTGGAGAGGTAAGTTGGGATGCCTGGGAATGCTGGACACACAAGATGATGGACGGAATGCTGCACATTGGCAAACATTCACCCCCAGTCACAGATCTGGGTTTAATCCATCGTTATTTTGCTTCACCACGCCACCCCAGTTCAGACATAGCCATATGCAAATCAGTCTTGACCCTGTGCCTCATGGGAACAGTCCAGACCGAACTGCCAAGCCATGTCTTCCCTGGACCGGAATCAAGCATCCTAGGACCGGTTTCGGGCTTTCAGCCCTCATCAGCCAGGATAGCTTGACTCCAGTGGCGTAGTGAGCACGGGACCCACGTCTGGGAATACCCTTCCCACTTAGGGCGAAATGCAAAACACACAAGATGATGGACGGAATGCTGCACATTGGCAAACATTCACCCCCAGTCACAGATCTGGGTTTAATCCATCGTTATTTTGCTTCACCACGCCACCCCAGTTCAGACATAGCCATATGCAAATCAGTCTTGACCCTGTGCCTCATGGGAACAGTCCAGACCGAACTGCCAAGCCATGTCTTCCCTGGACCGGAATCAAGCATCCTAGGACCGGTTTCGGGCTTTCAGCCCTCATCAGCCAGGATAGCTTGACTCCAGTGGCGTAGTGAGCACGGGACCCACGTCTGGGAATACCCTTCCCACTTAGGGCGAAATGCAAAACACACAAGATGATGGACGGAATGCTGGGACACCGTTGGTTGGGCCACCCAAAGCCGTGGGACGTCGGGTGCAGGGGTGTGTTTAGGGGTTGGGTTTTCTTACCAGTTCCGGTCGCGGTCGGGGGGATCCTCCAGAAAGAGACTGCAGGCGTCATGGAGAGGGTAGAGGCAGGTCAGAGTTCACCGGATCGCAGGTCAGGATCGCCAGGGAGACCTCCTCGTGGTGTTGGGCCACTCGAACTCGGGCCGTTGACGTTGGGTGCAGAGTAGTGCAGATTCGCAGATTTGGCCGGAGCCAGAGTCTGTGGGTGAGCAAATCTGGTGCTCACGGGAGACAAAGTCTTTTGGATGGAAGGCAGGGCAGGTCCTTTGGGTTCTTGAGGCTACTGGACACACCAAGGTTTCGCAGGAGCAGGTTCGAGGTGGGGACAGGCCGGTAGGGCTGGGGCCAAGTCAGTGGGCATCCTCCTCTTCTTAGCTTCGGCACGGCTTCTTCGGTCCTTCTTCTTTTCTTCTGGTCGGTTCTTGTCTGAGGAGGCAAGGTACAGGGGTGCCCCTAAATACTAGAATTAGGGGTGTTACAGGTAAGTAAAGGTTGGGACCAATGGGTCCCTTCCTTGGGGTGGGTACACCCCCATTATGCCACCCTCCAGTGGGAAGGGGCATATGCCTCACTCTGGTTGGCTGAGTCCCCCCATCTGCAAGATGGCGGGGACTGAGAGTTGTGCTTCACCTCGCCTCCCCCACCTGAGGGGTGAGGTTGGCAAAGGTGGGTACACCTCCCTTACTCACTTGGTTTTCCCGCCGATTCTCCTGCCCAAAGTGGGGTTCAGAACCGGTGGGGGCCAGTTGTTGGAAGCAGCAAAGGCCTGGGGAAGCTCACAAAGGCGGCAAGCCTTTGAAGGGTCCCCTACGTGGACCCTACCCATCCTGGCAGAGGAGGCTTAGCACCTCGTCCCAGGATGTGCATCGTTTCAGACCACTGAGAGCAGCTGGCTCTCGACCCAGGGGCCCAGAAACATGTCTGGTGGTGGAAGCTGGCGAGCAGCCACTCAGCCTGGACACTAGTGTTAGGTCGTTTTTCAGGGGGCATCTCTAAGATGCCCTCTGTGTGCATTTTCATTAAATCCCACACTGGCATCAGTGTGGGTTTAATGTGCTGAGAAGTTTGCTACCAAACTTTTCAGTTTTCAGTAAAGACATTATGGTGCTGTGGAGTTTGTAATGACAAACTCCCAGTACCATATACTCTTAATGGCATTACTGCACTTACAATGTCTAAGAATTGACTTAGACACTGTATGGGTACAGGACTCATGCACCTGTACCCTCACCACTGGTATAGTGTACCCAGCTAGAGGGGTGGCTGACCTATGCCAGGGCAGTGGGTTGTTGGCATGGCACACAGGGATGTGTGCCATGTCGACTCTTCACTTTGTTCTGCACCAAAACACGCAGCCTGCAAGGGCAGTGTGTGTGTGAGTAAAGGTACAGGGCCTCTAAGGGAAGGCCTCTAAGTGCTGCAGCCCTTAGAGGCCTTCCCTGGCCACAGTGCCCTTGGTACCTACGGTACCATTTACAAGGGACTGATATGTGGCCAAAAAGTGCCAATTGGGTTTTGTCTCAATGCAATTTTAGGGAAGGAACATAGGCCCTGGATACCTGTTTGGCAGGAACCCAGGGCACACTCAGTCAAAGTACATCATTAGTTTGACAAAAAGTGGGGGTGACCATGCAAAAAGAGGGCACTTTCTTACACTGCTTGGCTATAGAAAAAAAACATAAGTGTACCTTTTTTTTTATACTTGCCCAATTAGTCTGGATTATGTCTCAGAGTGTGTGCCATCATTCCTTGCCTGAGTGACTACAATAAATGCTTAACACCCTCCGATAAGCCTAACTGCTTGACCACACTACCACAAATAGAGCTGTTAGTGATGATCTAATTTAGCCTCTGCTATACCTCTGAAGATCCACTGGACTCTGTGGACACTATACCTTACTTTGGTATAGTATATACAGAGCCAGCTTCCTACAGCCATGGACTGCTCGGACAGAGTCAAGTATTGAGGGGGTACTTGGGTTGCTCAGGATCCATAGTAGGTCGGGTCCTGGGACATCAGGAGTAAAAGGCCGCAACCCCCCCCAGAGTTGAGCTCAGTAACCCCTGCTTGCCCCAAGGCCCTCTGAATGGGGTTCTGACAGAAGTGGTTTGGCAAATTGAGTATTACCAACTGAGCAATGTCCCAGAGGGCGTGGGTATAGTGACCAATGAGGCAGGTTGCACTTAAAAGATTTGAGGGTCATACTGTCCACTAAAAAGAACTTCCTGATCTTTTTGGACTCTGTCTGATGGGCTGGTAAGAAAAGCACCAGGGGAGAGTTTGGACGTGCAGGATGCCTGGAGGCTCTCCAGTGAAGGGTGCAATGACAGAAAAGCAGGGTCACCCAGAGTCGGTCTGTATCTTTTCGTTATTAACCGGTGCCCAGTTGTCCATTATGTGGGCTTCTTCCACACAGCAAGAACAGGCTCACTGAGGGCCTCATTGAAAGGCAGAAGAGGTTCCACAGAGTGGGAAATACTGTGCAGCTCCTCTATCATGAGGATTGCCTAGGTTTTAGCAGATGGCAGTTTGACAACCAACACCTTTGCTGCCTTCTTAATGACCGAGTGATAAGAGGAACCTCCAGGAAAGGTACGGAGTATAGCTCCCATTCAGGCCCTGTGCCCAGGTCACCAGCATTTTTAACACCAGCATTGTCTGGGTCCAATGTTACAGAATGCCTTGTCTCCGTAGTCTGTGTCTGGGCAGGGATTGCCATTTGGGTTACAATTTCCGAAAAAGTATTGCTCTTCCTCTATGAGACAATAAGTCTCTCTTCAAGACAGGTGTGGAGGAAACTCCATAAAAAGCCATGAATCCGGCCTTGTTGGGTGATGCGCTGGTGGCATAGTTTGCAGCACTGGAGAAGTTGCCTGCTGCGCCAGCGGCATTGATTGTGGAGCTGGCGGAGGCGATTGCAGCACTGAAGAGGTCAGGGGTCCGGCTCCAAAGGTGGAAAGCTTGATGGGATAGTAGGAGGAAATGGTGCCAGGCATGGCACCGAGCCTGCAGCAGGGATTGCGGTCACAGTCGGAGTCATAGCTGGCAAAGGAAGGAATGGAGCAAAGGCAGTACAGTGTCGGAATGGCTCCAAAAGCATATTCCATTGAACCCGTGGGGCCGACAGGTGCTCTAGATGGGACCACGGCACGTTTGCGTTAGAGAACAGGAATAAATCTGTTCCATGGCTGGGTTATTCCAAGAGTTCTGCTTCCAAAGAGAACGCTTGTGGAGTGTGGGGCTGTTACGGGGTATTACATTTAGAAGATATGCGTAGCTCGGATTTGGGATGTCTCTTCTTATGTTTGCATACGGACGATTTTATCTGAAGTGGCGACTCCAATGTTCTTTATGTGGGTCTAGACCTCTTCTTCAGTTGATGTTCAACCCGAAAGCTGGCCGTGAACATCTTGGCCTACTGTTCCTTGACAACTTTGAATGTATATTCAGACGGGAACCTTAACGCCAGAGCCCAACCACAAGCACCACAGGCAGATGTCATGCTGATCTGTGATGGACATCACAGTCCCTGCAAGGTTTAAACCCTGAACGTTTATGGGGAGACATCATGCAGCTGCACCTCAAAACTGTTTTGAAAAATGGTCAACAAAAGTCAATTCATCTACACAGAAGAGTCGAGCTCCAGATCTGTGTCGATGACACAGATAAAAGGGGACTGACCTAGCACCACCTACCGGTGTGGGGAGCTATTGAAAAGTTTCAGGGTTCAATTTCATATCCGATCTAGTGAAAAGATGAGTAATCTGCAGGTAGAAGAAGTATACATCAGAATGGCAGGGGCGCCTGGTGCGAGACTATGACAACGAGTGACCTGTCTTAACAGGTAGATCTAAACATGGTTTGACCAAGTGTACATCAGCGTCTGATTCAGGTTCATCTGGGCGCAGTCATCGCAGACCCTGGTGTCATGCTATGACCGCAGGCACCTCAAACAGACTTTGCATTGGTCCATCATAGACATCTGTTTGCAATAGTCGATGCGAGCCTTAAAACAGCTCTTTTGGTAAGAGTAATGGTCAAAAGACCAAGGAGACTCTCTGGATCAGAAAGAAAGGAAATGACATAAGTGACCATATGCAGCAAATGCGTATCTGTTTCTGCTGTTCACTTACAGAGCGGAACAACGTCGGCGCAGAGCAGCATGCCACCACCTGCTGGCATGAAGAAGTACTGCTTTTAGGATTTCTCAATCAGTCTAACGTCCGAGGAATATTCTCAAGTTGAGGAATCTGCCGTTAGAAGTATCTATCTGATTTGGCTATACTTAAACTGCTTGAAAGTTGATTCTACCTAGGCTCCAAGCAGCCTGGAAACATCAAAATGAATATCTGGTAGAATTTCCGCTCATCCCCAGAAAAATCTTGGGTACACACCCAGGCATGATGGTGAATCGAGACACCAGTGCCCATAGTATTATCCAGACAGCCGGTGGTGTCCAGGTCGGCTGGTAAAATGCATTTGGCTACATCCTGGCAGTCGTGAACCATCTGAGCAAAGGTATTTTGGAACTCTCCAGGGAGGGCAGGCAAGATCAATAGCATTCAGAGGCAGGCAAACAGATAGCATTCAGAGACCACAATGCCAAACCAGCAAAAGAAGAGAAATGCCTCTTGGCAAACACGCCAATGCGCTTAGATACCAAATCAGGACTGTTAATTGGGAAGGCATTCTTATTCACCTTGCTGGCCGAAACCTGTACAAGACTCTCCAGTGTAGAATGCTGCATCAAAAATGGTAGATTCTCTGGAGCAGGTCTATGACGTCTAATGAAGCCTCCATCAGGGATTCAGTGAAGGGCAGCAAAGGCTCTGAGCTTGAAGTAACTACATGCAAAATTTCTGGAGGCAAATTAGTTTTGGGTGCCAGAAGTGACAATTGTAGCTCCAATACTTCTGCACCTCAACAGAAACTGCAAAAGAGGCACTTTATTCTGTAGGGGGCCCCAAATGGGGAGTTCAAGTCCATGTCAAGAATCAATGATATTGGCATTCTGAAGGTCTAAATACAGACCAGCATCAATATAGTGAGAGAGTAACGAACAGTCTGCCTCGTCCTCATCATCCTTCTAATGCAGAACATTCTGACGGCAGCGGAATCTGACCCAAAAATGGACTCAACCGATCAGAAATACTGGCGTCAAAGCAAAGGCACTGCTGGAGAATCTTCCCACACCAAGGGATTTGCCTTTGTGATCTCTCAATAAGACATCAGCTGAGATCCAGCCTAACAACTTCGGATCTGAAACTGGCATCCAAGTTTGATAAGGAACCGGGGCAGAGGCCGGCACTTAATCGCTAGAGTCTTCAGCACTCGCAGGGAGCTGGATGGAGGTCCAGTCGGCGCAAAGGCAGGTCCCGCCAATGTAAGACCAACTGGCCAAAATGTGCTCCAGAGGGACCAGGAATCATCTGGAAAAGCTGCACATTGCACTCTTAAAAGCCCTTTTCTACCTGCTGCAGAGTCGATGATGGCCCAGGAAATTCAGGACATATTGGCTCCAGCTGTGGCTGGAATCGGACAAAGGGACGAGTCGGGCCCTTGGAGTGCCAACTGCGTGAACTCTTCCTGGAGAAGGAGCAATGGAGGTGAGGATTCTTGTCTGGGATCTAGCACTTGCACGGAGACTTATCTTTTGACTTCGCCCTAAACTTTACAGAGGATGGTGACCTGGATGGTTCGGGAGCGGGCCAGGGACTTGGGAGTGCACCCGGCCTCGTTTCCTCATCAAAGTTCTCCAAGAAAGAGCTGGGCTAGACGAGGTAGTACTCCATTGGTTCTCCTCCTTCCTTCACAACCGCACCCAAAGAATTAAAATCAAAAACTTTGAGTCCGACTTACACCCTGTCACCAGGGGTGTCCCCCAAGGCTCAGTTCTCTCCCCGCAACTCTTCAATATCTACATGGAACCCCTCACCACCCTTCTCAAAAAAGCTAACATCCCCTTCCATCTATATGCAGACGACACACAGATATATCTGGAAACCTCCTCCATGTCAGACATCCAGAGACTCAATGACACGCTCAGAGATGTCCAAAGCTGGCTTTCAAGTAACCACCTAAAACTCAATCAAGACAAAACAGAAATACTCCTCATCTCTAACAAGGAAGAAAATCCCCAAATTGTGGAATGGATAAAAGCGATCGATGCACTCAACAGTAACCTCTCCCTAGCAGACTCTGTAAAATCACTTGGCATCACTCTAGACCCGAAGCTGGACATGACCAAACACATTAAAAACTCTGCCAAGAGCGCCTTCCTAAACCTGAAGCTACTGAACAAAATTAAACCTTACATCCCTCCCAAGGACTTCAAACAAGCTACTCAAGCATTGGTGCTATCGAGATTAGACTATGGGATTGCAGCCCTCTCTGGTTCATCAAAGACACACCTCGCTCCCCTCAAAACTACTCTGAACGCTGCTGCCAGAATGGTCACAGGAGTGAAGAAATTCGACCACATATCACCCGCACTTAAGAGATCTAAAATGGCTCCCAGTGGATATGCGCGCCAGCTTCAGAACAGCCTGCCTCACTCATAAAGCTCTCCACACAGGCAAACCGGAATACCTAGCCTCTAAACTCAAAAAAGCCGGCCAGGCGAGGGCCCTCAGGAGTTCGAACACCCTACTTCTCATCCCACTGAAAGCGCGCAAACAAAGAACCGCGGCACGATCCTTCGCGGGCAATGCTCCCAAAATCTGGAACTTGATTCCACCCCATATTAGAACCATCCCCTTGTTTGCAAAGTTCAAAGGTCAGCTCAAAACCCTTTTCCTAGATCACGCCTGGGGAAGGGACAAGAGCCACTGATTGTAGGAGGACACCAACAACGGATGAGTCGATCGCCCAAGGACCCTGGCACCCAGTGAAGACGTCTCACCATCTCTAATGAGCCTGGACTCTCATCTTTCGGGAATTCTCCCGCCTTGTTTTATACTTGTACTGTTCTACGTATTCCTCTGCTTCTCGACTGATGTAAAGCGCTCCGATACCCTCGGGTCTGGCTAGCGCTATATAAAACTCTCGAAAATAAAAAATAAAATAGTTTCTTGTGTTTGTCGATGAACAAGTTACTTACCATCGGTAACGCCTTATATGGTAGAGACTATCTAGCCGCAGATTCTTCACCTTAGAATTATCCCCCGGTGTCAGGATGGATCAGGAAATTTTTTCATGAGCCGCTCCTGCACACCGGTAGGTGGCGTTGCTCAGCTCCACGTGGCATCGTCCGTGCCAGAAATTAAGTTTGCAATGCCTCTATAGGCACCACCCAGGTGCGCTGACGTTACTCTTCGCAACTGTCCATGCCAGAAGCACTGAGTCACGAAGTACGCTGACCACTGGTGTGGAAAACTAGGGCCCAGAAAGGGAAATCCGATCGCGGAGAGGATGGGTGGGTCGGTAAGGAATCTGTGGCTAGATAAGCGTCTCTACCAAATAAGGCTTTACCGAAGGTAAGTAACTTATTATCTGATAAAGGCTTTTAGCCGCAGATTCCTTACCTTAGAATACTCAGGCAATACCTCCCCGGAGGTGAGTCTGTGGACCAATTTCACACGAGGAAGTCCTGCAGGACCGAATGGGTAAAGTGCCCATCCCTACGGATCTGACTGTCCAGACAGTAGTGTTTGGTAAACTTGTGCAGGGAAGCCCATGTTGCTGCTTGGCAGATGTCCGGGACCGGAACTCCGTTATAGATGGTGGCTTTCCCTACCTGCATGCCGCACTTGCCTGAGCCGTGTTGCTGAGGTGGGACTACGTCCCCCAGCCTCCACAGAGACAAGGAGGGATCACAGACCTGCACAACACGCTACAAAGCACCGGACTACTCCCGCAGTGCGGATCGCGACAGACAGCAGTTTTCCTTGCCCGCATGCCACACTTGCTGAGCCCTGTTGCTGGGGTGGGACTACACCCCCCAGCCTCTACAGGGACAAGGAGTGGCAACAGACCTGCGCAACGCAGTAAATAGTGCCAGACTATTCCTGCAGCACGAGACTCAACAGGCGACTGTTTTTCCTGCCCGCACGCTGCACTTGCTACACTTGCCCGAGCCCTGTTGCTGGGGTGGGACTACGTCCCCAGCTTCCACAGGGACAAGGAGGGGCCACAGACCTGCACAACGCACTATTAGCACCGGACTGCGTGGGATGTGCCCAGACGAAGACAGGCCTGTCTTAGCCCATCTGAGACAGGAAGAGGCTGGGCCACCTTATTAACATCTACAGCACTGGATACCTGGTTGTAATGGAAGACTGTCCCAGGAACACTTGTGGCAAGAAATACCTTTGGAAAGTACTTTTGTTATAATGGGAATAGGGAAGGCTAGAGGTAGCCCCCAGGGGGTGGCAAAGGTTGCAAAACAAGCTGCTCTATACGCAGCAAAGAACTGCACGATTGACGACATAGATAATCTCATAGAAGAGGTGGAAATGCTGCTAAAAAAGGGGAACTTGTCTAGCCACTCTGAGTCAAATCGAAAGGTAGCAGATATTTTTAAAAAGAAAACTATTATGACCAATACAGCCCACTTTTAATACTGGAAAATGAGAATGGCACTGTGAATAGCTCTGCTAAACAAGGGACTCTGACTGGGCAAATGCCCTATATGAAACAAAACAAAGCATGTACCGACTGCAATTGTCAAAAAGAGTCAAGCCAATTAAAAAACAGTATCACACAGAACTTGCGCAAATGAGGGTACAAATGGAACTGTTGGTAGAAAATGTGGGTACACTACAACGATCAGCTATTGGGGTGAGATGACTAGATGCCTGCGAAAGAAGGGGGGCCCGTTGTGTTGGGCCAGATGAATCTGCTATAAAACAAAACAAAAGGGGAATACACATTTATTATTAGCACATCAAGAGGTAAAGCCCGAGCTGAGGAGCTTTAGGAGATGCACCTGTGCACCAGTGAGAGGTACTGAGACCTAAGAGAACTGTGGCAGCATTCTCAACAACCCCTGATGTAATTCGTTTTTGTGATCTCTACTGATGAAGGATAAAATCCAGAAACACATTTAGAGGTGTTCAGCACTATCTGCATCAACTCTGGTGAAAAACTACAGCTAATATTCAAGTAAGCGAAAACATTTTACTGCATTTACCATAATGCTAAGGGGTGAACTGTGCTGTGATGTGAGGCAGTGTGCGCCCATCCCCCTTCTACCGATATTTTGGGCCAGAGTCTTACATCAACCAAAGATCATCATTCAATTTTATTGGTCAATATATATAGCAGGTTTTCATCACAGAATCAGGATTCACCTACTTTACTTGTCTTGGAGGATTATTTGGAATAAGATAATAAGGCAAGTTACTTAATTGCAGCAGGTGACCTAAACATGACTCAGAAAGCCAACACAGTGGTTGCAGCTTTAGCTCTGGTGGAATGAGCATGCAAACCCTCAAGGGGTTGCTTTTTGGCCAGTGCGTAACAGATTTTGATGCAGAGTACGAACCATATCTAGATGGTCCTCTTCTGCACTGCCCATCCTTTCTTTGCTCCGACATACCCCACGAAATGTTTTGTGCAGGCAAGGTAGAATGATAATGCTCTTTATGGGTCCAGATGGTGAAGTCGCTCCTCTTCCTTGGAGGGATGAGGCCGGGAGTAAAAGGCAGGCAAAGTGATGGTTTGGCCTACTTGAAATGGAGTGACTACTTTCGGAAGAAAAGAAGCTCTCGTACAAAAGCACCAGTTTGTCTGGGTAAACGTTAAGATAAGGAGGCTTGGATGCCAAGGCCTTAAGATGTTATTGCCATGAGAAAGGCCATTTTGATGGTAAGGAGCCTGAGTGGAGAATTGTGCAGAGGCTCAACGGGAGAGCACATGAGGAAAGTGAGGACATGATTGAGGTCTCACTGGGCACAACAAAAGGAGAAGGAGGAAATGTATTTTGCAAACCTTTCAAAAACCTATGTACAATAGGACATTGGAAAAGGGAAGGTTGATCGGGTTACCGAAGGAAAGCAGATATTGCAGAAAGGCATCCCTTCACGGTGCCTGCTGGGAAAGGGAAAGAATGACCTGGACAATCTGAGAAAGAGGGCAGAAAACCGTCTTGGTAGAGGGACGCCTGGCTGCCAAGATAACGTTACAGACTTCGGGTGGAAGATCAAAAGCTGTCAACTGTCGCCGCTCAATCCACACGCAAGAAGGCAGAGCGTTGACCAGTTAGGGTGGAGAACCCTCACCTGCTGCTGTAATTGAAGATCCTTCCGAAGGGGCAGCCTGATTGGAGGACCGATGGCCATGCTCAACAGCTCTGGATTTCAGACTCACCATGCCCAATCTGGAGCCAAAAGGATAACTTGGGCCCACTCGTTCCTGATCTTCTTGAGAGCTCAGGGCAGAAGAGGTATGGGCAAAAGGCGTACATGAAGCCTGAGCCTCACTCGAGATGAAAAGCGTCAGCAAGTGAGAGCTGCCTTGGAAACTCCAGTGCGCAGAACTGCTGACTTTGCGCGTTCTTGACGGTCGCGAACAGATCTAACCAAGGCGCTCCCCACAGCTGAAAGAGACCTTGCATCACCTACGAATGGAGAAGTCATTTGTGATCTGCTAGGCATCGTCGGTTGAGTTAGTCTGCCCTGGCGTTCAGAGAACCCACCAGATGCTGAACCACAAGGTATATGTCCTGCTGTTCCAGCCATGTCCAGAGGCGCAGGGCCTCTTGACAAAAGATCCACAACCCCATACCGTTTGCTGCAGTACCACATGGCGGTGGTGTTGTCTGCGAACACTTGCACTAGCCTTCCCTGAATGGAGGGTAGAAAGGCTTTCAATGCCAATCGGATCGCTCGCCGCTCCAACAGGTTGCTGTTGAGTCTGGATTCTGCCGGAGACCAGAGTCCTCTGATCTCCACCTCTCCCAAATCGCCTCCCCATCCCAGGAGTGACGTATCTGTCACAACTGTCAGATCTGGGTGGAGAATGGAGAGGGGTCTACCGCTTACACAATCGCGATTCGTAAGCTACTACTGCAGGTCCATTGCAGTTCGCTCTGAGATCTGGACCATGTAGGAGAGATTCCCCTGATGCTGCGCCCACTGGAACTTCAGGTCCCATAGCAGAGCCCGCATATGCCAACGGGCATGTGTCACAAGCAAGATGCAGGGGGCCATGAGGCCCAGCAGCCTCAGAGCCAGTCTCACCAAAATCCAGGATAGAGGCAGAAACATCAATATGATAGCCTGAATATCCTGGACTCGCCGTTCAGGAGGATAGGCCCAAAACTGCGCTGTGTCCAGAAAGGCTCTGATGAAAGGGAGCGTCTGAGAGGGAGTCAGGCGTGACTTTGGCACACTGATAGTGAACTGCAGCAAATGTAGGAGGTCCACCATAGTCTGGAGGTGGGAGATGACAGCCTGGGGCGAGCCCGCCTTCAACAGTCCGTAGTTGAGATGGGGGAAGACAGGCACCCCAGATCTCTGCAGATGAGCTGCAACCACCAGCATCACCTTGGTGAACCCCCAAGGGGTGCTGGTGAGGTCAAAAGGGTGGTCAGTGAACTGAAAAAACTTGTGGCCCACCGTGAACCGCAGGTAACACCTGTGGGAAGGTAGGACAGGAATATGGAAGTATGCATCCTGCAAGTCCAATGTCACCATTCAGTCTCCAGGGTCCAGGGCAGACAGGACCTGAGCAAGAGTGAGCATTTTGAATTTCTCCTTTTGAGGAAGAAATTGAGAAAGTGCAGGTCGAGGATAAGACGAAGGCCTCTGTCCTTTTTGGGCACCAGAAAGTAGCAGGAATAACAACCACGCCTACTTCTGGCATCGGCACGCTCTCTATGCCTCCTTTGGTCAAAAGCAGTCACTTCCTGGCAGAGAAGAGATAGGTGGTCTTCCATCAGCCTGTAGTAAGTAGGTGGCATGGAGGGAGGGGTAATCTTGAAGGGGAGGGAGTAGCCCCTCCGGACCATCTGCAAAACCCACCCGGAAGATGTTATGGACTGTCAGCAGGGCAGGTAATAGCGAATCCTGCCACCCACTGAGTGCCCATGATGGATAAATGGGCAGACTGTCTGGGTGGGTTTGGAGGCAGCGGCTGCTGGGGGGGGATGAAACGGGGGGAGGTAGGGAAAGAGGGACTGACCTGTATGCTGGCCACCTTACCCACGGGGCCGGTTGGAACCACGGCCACGCAGAGGCTGGAAAGCTTGCGCGTCATGGTGGCTGGGCGGATAAAGATGCAGTTGGGAAATCGCAAGCGAAAGGCGGATTGAGGGCGACGAGGGGCCATACAAAAGGCCCAAGGGCCTGGCCGTAGCTCTGCTGTCCTTAAAGCGCTCCAGCACTGAATCAGTCTCGTCTCTAAAGAGACAGGAGCCATCAAAGGGCATGTCCATGAGTGAGCACTGGACATCCCCAGAAAAGCCAGTCATCCTCAACCAGGTGTGGCAGCACAGGGCCACTGTCGATGAAACTGCTCTGTCTAGTGAGTCGGTGGTGTCTAGTCCACAGCGGATTATGAACTTGGCTGCATCCTTCCCATCGGCAACAGCTTGGGAGAGCACGGCCCGGGCATCCTCCGGGACCGCTGGCAGCACCTGTGCAACCGTATCCCACAGGCCGTAGGAATAGCTACCCAAAAGATACGCGGTGTTCACAGACCAGTGTCAGGCTTGCGGAAGAAAACACCTTCTTCCCAAGATTTTCCAACCTCTTGGATTCCGTATCCGGGCGTGTGGTAGGGAATGCGCGAGGATTTACTTGGGACGTTGTGGCTTGGACCACCAAGCTCTCCGGGGTAGAGTGTTGGGTGAGGAAATTTAGATCCTCTGGAGCGGGGCGGTGGCAGCGGGTAATAGTCCTGTTCACAGGAGCCACTGTGCTGGGCTTGGACCAAGTCCCAAGCAGGATGTCAGTAAGTGCCTCATTGAAAGGGAGAAGCGATTCTGATGGAGACATTCACAGTTGAAGAACTTCCGTCAAGACATTAGTCTTGACTGCCACCGAGGGCAAACTAAGGCCCTGGAACAAAAGCTGATCTCCACACCACCACTGTGAAGGAAGCTCCCTCCTCCGCAGCCACGGTAGGGGAAGAAAGTATGCTAGTATCTGGAGAAGTATCCAGTCCACTGGCTTCACCAAGATCCTCATGCCAGTCCATTTGTTATTCATAAGGCTGGCATTTCTCAGGATCCAGCGACCCCTACCCTCACCCCCCATCCCCGCACTCCAAGTCCTAGCCCATATGAATAGGGCTGAGGCTCATTTCTCGAAGGCATGGCTCCAGTCGGCGCCAGAGCCGGATGACACCCCTCTGGCTCCGTGTCGGGGATGAAGATAGCGCCGTTAGGAGTGTCGGTCTCGGAATTGGCGTTGAGGAAGGTCTAAGTAGCACCACCGGCGCCGATTCGGATCCATCTGTGGATCTTTGGGGCTCGACTGGCGCTAGAGGTGTGGATCCAGTAGGAGCCTCTCCCGAACCTGTGGGGCCTGAAGGCACGCCAGAGGGAACGGGCTGCCCAGATATGAGGTGCATGGCCTCATAAATTTCTTTCATTTGGGCAGGGGTTGCTCCAGCTTTTGGAAAGTCGGGGAGGCACGGAGCCAACTCAGGTGCTGGCTCAACCGTGGAGCCAGGCCTCGAGTGGTGACGTTCCCTCGTCTTGTCAGTCGAGGTGAAGTCGAAGAACCCTTAGACTTTTTTTTCTTCTTGTGGGACTTTGACTTACCCGAATGGCTCGACAACTTTGAGTGCGAAACTTATCTCTGGCTCCAGGACCTTCCTCTTGACCGGGACCTCGATAATCGCTGCGTCGCATGTCGAGCCGCCATAAGCTTGAGGGATCCATCCCACAAGGCCTTCGGGTGCATGGTCTTTGGGTCGTAGTCCCGCTCGAGGCACCAGAGGCATACAAGCTGCATGTCCGTCACTGACATCTGTTGGTGACCAGCCCCTCAGGGCTTAAAGCCGGCCTTCTTCGATGACATTTCTGCCACACCAGGAGGTAAACCTCAAAAAGACTTCCACAAAACGTTGAAAAAACCCACTGAAAAAGTGACTCCGGAGTAGCTCTTCTCGGATCTGCGCTGGCTGGCACGGCACGCCTGGGTAGCGCCTATATATGGACTGTGAACGTCATTTCCGGTGCGGACGCCAACAATGCCACGTGGAGTTGAACGACGCCACCTACCGGCGAGCAGGGGTACTGCTTACAATGTTTCTGGATTCAGTTTGACGCCTGGGGATAATTCTAAGGTAAGGAATCTGTGGTGAGAAGTCTCTATCAGACATACTGCTTTACCTTCTGCTCCCCAGTGGCTTTTGGATGCATCAGGGAGAATTTGTATTTCTGTATAATGTTTACATCTGAGACACCAAAGGCAGGCGTTGTGAGGGTCCGTAACCGAAAACGGCATTCTCCAGATCGGCAAGTCTTGAAGCCTGCGGTGTTCAGGAAAGAGATTCCCTAGCACATTTCAGCTGCCAGTAAAACACCTATAAAAGGTAGGGAGTGGAGTTTTGAAAGCACATTAAGAGGTATGGGAAATAAGGAACTGACATCAGTGGGCAGGGGTAGTGTCTATAAATGGCTTTGTGCAGTCTCTTCCAGAGATTCGATAAGACCTCCTCAGAGTCTGCTGGGGCCACCTACCAGCTGCTGAAAAAAGTTTCCAGATCCAATCTATTCATCAGAAAGGTTGTACAGATTGCAAGGGGTGCCTCGGACTTATAAGCAAGGCTTATTGAACATCCTTGAAACTTCTGATACTGAAGGCAAAATTGGTAGACTGGGGAAAGCAACGCCAAAGAACGAGCCATAGCTCTTCTATTCTTGAAATGTTTCGGGCCAGAATCTGCAGTCTTGCCAAACAATTGAGCCCCATCAAAGAGTATGTCCATAAATGAAGCTTGGCCTTCCAGTAGCATGCAACCAAGTGTAGTATTTAATTACTACAGTGGTGCTCATAGCCCAGGCAACACAATCAAAGTATCCAGGCCAGCTCTCAACATATATTTAGCTGAGTCCTAGCCATCTTGCACTGTTTGTACAAATGAATTTCCAAAGCCCACCTGCAAACTAACTAGACCCCAACACCGCATCCCTCCTGGACAACCTCCACAAAATTGGACTCCGCCAGATCGTGACCGAACCCACGCACTTAGCAGGACACACCCTCGACCCCCTCTTCACATCAGGAAACTCCATCACTTTCAGCCACACCACCGAACTCCCGTGGACAGACCATCGATGCATCCACTTCACCTTCAGAACACCTACCACCCACAGACCCCAGCACCTGCGCCCATGAAGAAACTGGACCAAAATCACCGACGACCAGCTCACCCCCGCGGAAGACGACAACCCCAACACAGCAGCCCGAACTCTGCACAGATGGATCTCCGACAGCGCCAACACCATAGCCCCCTCAAGAAGAACACACAGGCCAAGAAAGCCAGATGGTTTACCACCGAACTCCAAGAGTCCAGACGCACATGCTGCCGCCTCGAAAAGGCCTGGAGGAACTCCAAATCCACAGAAGCCAACAACTTCAGAACCGCCACCAACGCCCACCAACTCATCAGAAACACGAGAAAAACAGCAATCTAAGACAGAATCTCCACACATGCACACAACAGCAAAGAACTCTTCAGCATCATCAAGGAGTTCGCCCAACCCACCAGCGAGTCTACTGACATTCCTCCCTCACAAGACCTCTGCAACAAACTCAGAGCCTTCTTCCGCCACAAAATCAAGAACATCTACGACAACTTCAACGAAGACAACCAACACACTGAACCCTCACCAGCCACCCCCGACACCCTGAAACCAACGATTGGCAGCTGGACAGCCCTCACCACCGAAGACACACTGAAGACGAAGTCAATCCACTCCGGGGCCCCCACGGACCATGTCCCGACCACATCTTCAACAGAGCCGCCACCATCTCACCCATGCTTCGCCACACCATCAACCGCTCCCTGGCGACCGCGTCCTTCCCCGACGACTGGAAACACGCCGAGGTCAACCCCCTCCTGAAGAAGCCCTAGGCGGACCCCACCGACCTCAAAAACTACAGACCCATCTCCCTGCTCCCGTTCCCATCGAAAGTCATCGAGAAAGCCATCAACAGTCAACTCGCCACCTTCATCGAAGAGCACAATATCCTCGACTCCTCCCAATCCGGCTTCAGAAAAAAACAGCACAGAAACCGCCCTCCTCGCCGCAACAGACGACATCAGCTCCCTACTGGACAAAGGAGAAACAGTAGCCCTCATCCTCCTCGACCTCTCAGCGGCCTTCGACACAGTCTCGCACCGCACCCTAACACGCAGACTCCATGACGCAGGGATCTGGGACAAGGCCCTCAACTGGATCTACTCTTTCCTCTCCGGCAGAACGCACCGGGTCAGACTCCCTCCATTCCTCTTGGACCCTACACCAACCACCTACGGAGTCCCCCAGGGGTCCTCCCTCAGCCCCACGCTCTTCAACGTCTACATGGCTCCGCTCGCCCCCATCGTCAGAACCCACGGACACAACATTGTTTCATATGCAGACAACACCCAACTTATCCTCTCCCTATCCAACGAACCCAACGCAGCCAAACACAACTTCCAAGAAGGCATGGAAGCTGTCGCCAAATGGATGAAAAGCAGCTGCCTACAACTCAACACCGACAAAACAGAAGTACTCATCATGGGCCCACACACCGACGCCTGGAACGACACTTGGTGGCCCCCCGCCCTCGGAAGCTCACCCACCCCCACGGACCACGCATGCAACCTTGGAATCATCCTGTACTCCGAGCTCAAAATGGACCGGCAGATCAACTCCGTCACATCCTCCTGCTTCCACACCCTCCGCCTCTTACGCAAGACCTTCAAATGGATCCCCCTCGAGCACCGAAAGAACGTTACTCACGCCCTCGTCACCAGCAGACTCGACTACGGCAACGCACTCTACGCCGGCTTAAACAAAAACCTCACCCGCAAGCTACAAAACATCCAGAACACCGCCGCGAGACTGGTCCTCAACCTGCCAAGATACTGCCACATCTCCCAGCACCTGCGCACACTTCACTGGCTCCCCATCGAGACTAGAATCACCTTCAAGATCCTCACCCACGCACACAAAGCCCTCCACAACACCGGACCAGCATACCTGAACAGCTGACTCAAATTCCACGCACCCCAAAGGACCCTACGATCAGCCCAGCTCTCCTACGCCGTGGTCCCCCGCGCCAGAAAGACCAGATCAGGAGGCCGCTCCTTCTCCTTCTTCGCGGCCAGAGCCTGGAACGCCCTACCACTCCACCTCAGACAGACATCACACTCAATCTTCATGAGAAACCTCAAAACCTGGCTCTTCGACAGACCCCCTCCTTGATGAACTGGAACCTGCACCTCCCCTCCTCCCCAGCGCCTTGAGACCCTTACGGGTGAGTAGAACAAGTTACTTACCTTCGGTAACAATATATCTGTAAGAAACATTAGTAGTGATAGATTCCTTAACTTAGAATATCCCCAGGCATCAGACTGGATCCGAAAAGTTTTCGTCAGCAGTACCCCTGCGCGTTGGTAGGTGGCGTTGTGCGGCTACGCGTCTGTCGTTGGCGTCGTGGTCGCCGAGATGACATCGTGGGCGCTACTTAGACGCCGCCCACGCGTGCTGACGTCAGTTCTGTACACGACTTTCCGCGCCAGGAACGCAGAGCCATGCAAGATACTGACCACTGGTGCATTGAAACTAGGGCCCTGAAAGGGATGACCTTAACCCTAGAAATCAGTTCGCAGAAGGGGAGGATGGGTGGGGCGGTAAGGAATCTATCACTACTAATGTTTCTTACAGATCTATCGTTACCGAAGGTAAGTAACTTGTTCATCTGAAAGAAACACATAGTGATAGATTCCTTACCTTAGAATAGATACCCCAGCAATACCAACGCCGGTGGTGGGTTTGCGAACTAAGATCACACCAGAAAGTCACGGAGAACAGAACGGCCAAAGAAGCCGTCTCTCCGGACTTGGCTGTCCAGGCAATAATGCTTGGTAAACGTGTGCAGCGAGGCCCACGTGGCTGCCTGACAGATGTCTTGCAGGGGGACACCACGTCCCAATGCAGTAGTGGCTGCAGTAGCTCTGGTGGAATGAGCACGCAGCCCCACCGGAGGTTCTTTCTTAGCCAAAGAGTAACAGGCTTTGATACATAAGACAACCCAGCGGGAGATAGTTCTCTTGTGTACCGCCCGACCTTTCTTGGTGCCAACGTAGCCAACAAAGAGCTGGTCATCCACCCGGAACTGCTGTGTGTGGTTGAGATAAAAGGAGAGCGCACGTTTTGGGTCCAGATGGTGGAGCCTCTCTTCCTCTCTGGAAGGATGCGGAGGCGGAAAGAAGGTGGGCAAGGTAACAGTCTGCCCAATGTGAAAGGCCGTAACCACTTTTGGCAAAAAGGAAGGACGGGGCCTGAGCACAACCTTGTCCGGATGGACTGATAGGAAAGGAGGCTTACAAGAAAGAGCCTGGAGCTCACTCACTCGCCTAGCAGAGGTGATGGCCACCAGGAAAGCAGTCTTCAAGGTCAAGAGACGAAGAGGGCAGTTATGAAGTGGCTCAAAGGGAGCACACATCAAGTATGTAAGAACCAAATTCAAGTCCCACTGAGGCATCACGAAAGGAATAGGAGGAAAAAGGTGTGTAATGCCTTTGAGAAATCTATTTACAACAGGAGACTTGAAAAGAGAGGGCTGATCAGGGAGCCTGAGAAAGGCCGAAATAGCAGAAAGGTAGCCCTTGACAGTGCCCAGAGCAGATCCCTGCTGGGCTAAAGAAAGAAGGAACTTCAGAAAGAGGGGCAGAAAGGGGATCCACAGCCTTTGCTGTGCACCATGCCACAAACTTGTTCCACCTGCAGGCGTATACCACTTTAGTAGAGGGACGCCTGGCTGCCAGAATGACATCATAAACTTCAGGAGGCAAGTTGAAAGGAATCAACTGCCGCCGCTCAATCTCCACGCAAAGAGGTGGAGGCTGGACAGGTTCGGGTGGAGGACTGTCCCCTGCTGCTGCGACAGAAGATCCTCCGGAAGAGGCAGTCTGATTGGGGGATCGATGCTCATACTGAGTAGCTCGGGATACCATACTCTTCGAGCCCAGTCCGGGGCCACAAGGATGACTTGTGCCCGGTCGCGCCTGATCTTCTTCAGCACTCTGGGCAGAAGTGGTATAGGCGGAAAGGCGTACAACAGACCGCAACTCCACTCGCGACGAAAAGCGTCGCCGAGCGAGTGCCGCCTCCGAAATTCCAACGCGCAGAACTGATGACATTGCGCGTTCTCTTCAGTGGCGAATAGATCTAACCAAGGCTCTCCCCACTGCTGAAAGAGACCTTGCAACACCTCCGAGTGCAGACGCCATTCGTGATCCAGCATGCACCTGCGGCTGAGTTCGCCTGCCCTGGCGTTCAGAGAACCTGCCAGGTGTTGAACCACCAGGGACATGCCCTGATGTTCCAGCCATGTCCAGAGTCGCAGAGCCTCCTGACAGAGGGTCCACGACCCCACCCCGCCTTGCTTGTTGCAGTACCACAAGGCGGTGGTGTTGTCTGTGAACACCTGCACTACTCTCCCCTTGACAGAGGGAAGGAATGCTTTCAGTGCAAGCCGTATCGCCCGAAGCTCCAGAAGGTTGATATGGAGCTTGGACTCCGCCGGAGACCAGAGGCCTCTGATCTCCGCCTCTCCCATGTGGCCGCCCCATCCCAGGAGGGACGCATCCGTCACCACTGTAAACTCCGGTTGGGGATGGGAGAGGGATCTGCCGTCGACCCAATGCAGGTTCGTGAGCCACCACTGCAACTGTTGTGCAGTGCCCTCTGAGATCTGGACGTGATCGGACAGGTTCCCCTGATGCTGCGCCCACTGGAACTTCAGGTCCCACTGCAGAGCCCACATATGCCATCTGGCATGATTGATCAGCAGGATGCAGGAGGCCCAGCAGCCTCAGAGTCACTCTGACCGAAAGCCGGGACAAGGGTTGAAAGATGGGAATCAGAGCCCGAATATCCCGGACTCGCTGTTCGGGAGGATAGACCCGAAACTGCGCCGTGTCCAGAACCGCTCCGATAAAGAGGAGCTTCTGAGAGGGAATCAGGTGCGACTTCGGCACGTTGATGGAGAACCCCAGCAAGTGCAGGAGGTCGGCCATAGTCTGGAGGTGGGAGACGACTGCCTGGGGCGAGTCCGCCTTCAACAACCAGTCGTCGAGATAGGGGAAGACTGAAACCCCTGATCTGCACAGATGAGCTGCGACCACCGCCATCCCCTTTGTGAACACCCGAGGGGGAGCATGGTGAACTGAAAGTGCTCGTGGCCTACTGTGAACCACAGGTAACGCCGGTGGGCTGGCAGGACGGGGATATGGAAATAGGCATCCTGCAAGTCCAGCGCTACCATCCAGTCTTGTGGATCGAGAGCAGACAAGACCTGAGCTAGAGTGAGCATCTTGAACTTCTCTTTGCGGAGGAAGCGATTGACGTTCCGGAGGTCTAAGATAGGACGCAGGCCCTTGTCCTTCTTGGGCAACAGAAAGTAGTGGGAATAGCAACCACGACCTACTTCTGACGTCGGAATGCGCTCGATGGCCCCCTTGGCCAAGAGGGCCGCAACTTCCTGCTGAAGAAGCACCAAGTGATCCCCCGACATGCGGTGGTACTGAGGTGGCATGGCTGGAGGGGTAGTCTCGAAGGAGAGGGAGTAGCCCCTCCGGACTATCTCTAAAACCCACCTGGCCAAAGTGATGGTGCGCCAGTGGGGCAGGTGATGGCGAAGACTGCCGCCCACTGGCGTTTGATGGGCCTGAAAGTTCGGACTAGGAAGGTTTGGAGGCAGTGGTGGCCGGGGTGGTGGTGGACTGACCCGCCCGCTGGCCCCTTGGTCCGCCATGGCGGAATCCGCGTCTGCGCTGGGATGCTGCTGCGCAGGCCTGTGGCTCTGTTGCGAACGCTGCGGTGCGCCCCTTCCGGTACCACGAAAGGAGCGAAAAGCAGAAGGCGGAGGAGGGCGGACTGCAGAGAGTCCCAAGGACTTGGCCGTAGCCCATGAGTCCTTAAACCGCTCCAACGCGCTGTCTGCTTTGTAGCCGAAGAGGCGACGGCCATCAAAGGTCATGTCCATAAGTGTGTTTTGGACATCCCCCGAAAATCCAGTGGTCCTCAACCAGGCGTAGCGGTGAACCGCCACCGTCGTTGCAATCGATCTGCCCAGTGAGTCGGCGGTGTCTAGGCCACAACGAATCATGAACTTAGCTGCGTCTCTCCCCTCTGCAACAGCCTGGGAGAGAGCTGGCCGGGCCTCCTCCGGACAGTGGGGCAGCACGTCCGCCACCGTATCCCACAGAGAGTGGGAATAACGGCCCAAGAGGCATGCAGTGTTCACGGACCGTAGCGCAGAACTGGTGGAAGAAATTTTTTTCTTTCCAAACTGATCCAGTTTCTTGGATTCCCTATCCGGTGGTGCGGAAGGGAAGGCGGTAGGGGAAGCAGAGGCTTGGACAACCAAGCTCTCGGGGGTGGGATGTTGGGAGAGGAAAAGGGGGTCACCCGGAGTCGGGCGATGGCGTCGGGCCACGTTCCTATCCAGAGGAGCCCCTGTGGTGGGCCTGGACCAAGTGCCCAAAAGAACGTCAGAAAGGGCTTCATTAAAGGGAAGCAGCGGCTCCACAGAAGTAGCTGCTGGCTGAAGCACCTCTGTCAGGAGGTTAGTCCTGACGGCCACCGTAGGAAGCTCGAGGTGTAGGGCCTCGGCCGCCCTACGCAACACCACAGCATAACGAGCACCCTCCTCCGTAGCCACGGTAGTAGGAGACAGCATGCCAAGGTCTGGTGAGGTATCCAGACCACTGAGTCCTGTGTGTGGCACGGCATGTCCGTGTCACAAAGGAGATGCACAGCATTATGCACATATGTCGAAAATATTCACACGTACTCCATATTTTGACCAAGTTTGTCCAAATTTATTCCAATGTATAGTCAATTTTTCACCATCACAGTAAACTACAAAAAGAGAATTAAGTTTGAGTAATTAAAAGATAAGGGTGTACTTCAGGTTTAATCCAATTGAAGTATCCAGACCACTGGCACCCCCCCAACTCCTCAGCCCAGTCCTGTTCAGACTTGCAAGCAGCTGCAAGAGGGTCCTCAGACCCCTCCCAGTCCTCCCCTGGCTCCTCAGGCTGTTCAACAGGTGTAAAATAAGGAGCAGGGACATGGGGATAGAAATCCCGAGCAACGTGGAGAACGGCATCGATCGACGCCGCGTCCACTTCGGGGCTGAGACCGGGGTCGACGTCGTCCCGAGGAGCGGGCGACGTCAAAAGTGGTGCCGGTGGGGTCGACGTCGGTGGAGGTGTTATAAGGTCAACCGGCGTCGACCGGGATCCAGGCCTGGATCCAAGGGGGTCCTGCGGTGCCGAGGCCGGAGCCGACAGTGACGTCGGGGCCGGAGCCGCCGGCGATGAAAGGCGATGACCCCCAGTCGGGACAGCGGGGCCCGAAGGCGCACCGGCGGGACCAGACGGCCCAAAGAGACGAGCCATGGCCGACAGGAATTCCTGTATTTGGGCCTGAGTCGCCGACGAACCCGGAAAGGGCGGGTAGTCCAGCGGCGACTGCATAGGCTCCGCCGGCGCCGCGGGGTGGCACCACCCGCACCCTCAGCCGCGTCGCGCGACCGGCGAGGGGAAGTCAGAGAACGATGGCGTTTCTTCGACTTCTTGTGCTTCGCCTTACCTGACCCCGAGTGCGAAGACTTGGATCCCGAAGACCGATGGTGATGACTCCGCGCACGGTCCCTCGACCTCCCACGGGACCGGGACCTCGAACGGCGCGGAGCCGACTGCCGGGCTTCCAGCAACTTTCGGGACCGCTCCCGCAAAGTCTTCGGCGCCATGGCTCGGCAGTCGGGGCACGACTTGGGGTCGTGATCGCGCCCCAGGCAGAAAAGACACACACGGTGCGGGTCCGTCACCGACATCATACGGTGACGGTCCCCGCAGGATTTAAAACCGGGCATCCTATCTGCACCAGGAGTCGAAGACTCGATAAAAAAACAGAGACAAAAAGCCTCAAAAAGTCAGTCAAAAAATGACTGGGGGTTCCTGCTCTTCCCGGATCTGCGCTTGCTGGCGCGGAAAAAGAAAAAAACTGATGTCAGAGCGCGTGGGCGGCGTCTAAGTTGCGCCCGCGACGTCATCTCGGCGACCACGACGCCAACGACGGACGCGGAGCCGCACGACGCCACCTACTGACGCGCAGGGGTACTGCTGACGAAAACTTTCCGGATCCAGTCTGACGCCTGGGGATATTCTAAGGTAAGGAATCTATCACTATGTGTTTCTTTCAGATGTCGTGCTTAACAAACACGATTGATTGATTGCAACTCAAGAAACAAACCACATTTACAGAATGACGCACTAGGATAGCTGAGGGGCAGAGTCTTTTGCCCATGGTGTACATTTTTGCGCGTGGGGCGTCGGGTGCAGGGGTGCCTTTTGGGGTCGGATCTTCTTACCAGCTCCTGGTCGCGGTTGGGGGGGGGAACCTTCCGGATTTAGGCTGCAGGCGTCAGCTGGAGGCAGGTCAGGGGTCGCCGGATCTCGGGACAGGATCGCCGGGGGGGCCTCCTCGTGGTGTTTGCCCACTCGAGCTCGGGCCGTGGACAGCGGGTGCAGAGTGAGGCGGATTTGCGGTGTCCGGCCAGAGGTTGCAGATGAACAAATCCGGTGTTCACGGGACACAAAGTGTTTGTGGTTGAAGGCAGGCAGGTCCTCCGGGGTTTTCGAGGTTGCTGGCTGCAGGACACACCGGTAT
This sequence comes from Calotriton arnoldi, assembly GCA_963921515.1. Lineage (NCBI taxonomy): Eukaryota > Metazoa > Chordata > Amphibia > Caudata > Salamandridae > Calotriton > Calotriton arnoldi. Next base: position 3,439,442 of record CAWUFW010000301.1, on the reverse strand, counting down.
TTCGCAGGAGCAGGTTCGAGGGGAGACAGGCCGGTAAGGCTGGGGCCAAGTCAGTGGGCGTCTTCCTCTTGTTAGCATGCTGCACGGCTGTTCGGTCCTTATTCTTCTTGTCTGAGGAAGCAAGGTTCACGGGTGCCCCTAAATACTAGATTTAGGGGCGTTACAGGTAGGTAAAGGTAGGGACCAATGGGTCCCTTCCCTGGGGTGGCTACACCCCCCAATGCACAAGTTACTAACTTGTGTAACGATATATCTGTAAGAGATAGTAGTTAGTGACAGATTCCTTACCTTAGAATATCCCCAGGCGTCAGGCTGGATCCGGAAAGTTTTTGCGTAGCAGTACCCTTGCGCGTCGGTAGGCGGCGTCGTGCGGCTCCGCGTCCGTCGTCGGCGTCGTGATCGCCGGGATGACGTCGCAGGCAGTACTTAGACGCCGCCCTGAGCGCTGACGTCAGTTCTGTACACGACTTTCCGCGCCAGGAACGCAGAGCCATGCAAGAAGCTGACATAGGTGTCTGAAAAATACTAGGGCCCTGAAAGGGATGTCCTTAACCCTAGAAATCAGTTCGCAGAACGGGGAGGATGGGTGGGCGGTAAGGAATCTGTCACTAACTGCTGTCTCTTACAGATATATCGTTACACAAGTTAGTAACTTGTGCATCTGAAAGAGACACGTTAGTGACAGATTCCTTACCTTAGAATAGATACCCCAGCAATACCAACCCCAGTGGTGGGTCTGCGAACAAAGATCAGACAAGGAAGTCCTGGAGGACAGAACAGCCAAAGAAGCCGTCCCTCCGGACCTGACTGTCAAGGCAGTAATGCTTTGTAAACGTGTGCAGCGAGGCCCACGTAGCTGCCTGACAGATAACCGGCAGCGGAACACCGCGGCCTAAAGCCGTGGTAGCAGCCGTTGCCCTGGTGGAATGGGCACGCAGCCCAACAGGAGGCTCCTTCTTAGCCAAAGAATAGCAGGCCTTGATGCACAAGGTAACCCAGCGGGAGATGGTTCGTTTGTGCACCGCCCGACCTTTTTGGCACCCACGTAGCCAACAAAGAGCTGGTCATCCACCCGGAAGTGTTTCGTGCGGTCGATATAGAAGGAGCGCGCACGTTTTGGGTCCAGACGGTGGAGCCTCTCTTCCTCTCTGGAAGGATGCGGAGGCGGAAAGAAGGTAGGCAAAGTGATGGTCTGCCCAATGTGGAAAGCAGTAACCACCTTTGGCAAGAAGGACGGACGCGTCCGAAGAACAACCTTGTCTGGATGAACAGACAGAAAGGGAGGTTTGCAAGATAGAGCCTGGAGCTCACTCACCCGCCGAGCGGAGGTGATGGCCACCAGAAAGGCTGTCTTCAGAGTCAGAAGACGAAGAGGACAGTTATGGAGAGGCTCAAAGGGAGCGCACATTAAAAAGGTAAGAACCAAGTTCAAGTCCCACTGAGGCATCACAAACGGAACAGGAGGGAAGAGGTGTGTAATGCCTTTTAAGAACCTGTTAACAACAGGGGACTTGAAAAGGGAGGGCTGATCAGGGAGCCTGAGGAAGGCCGAGATAGCACAAAGATAACCCTTGATGGTACCCAGGGCAGAACCCTGTTGGGCCAGAGAAAGAAGGAACAGAAGGACCTCAGAAAGAGGGGCAGAAAGGGGATTCACAGCCTTTGCTGTGCACCATGCCACAAATTTGTTCCACCTGCAGGCGTATACCACCTTAGTGGAGGGACGCCTGGCTGCCAGAATCACATCACAAACTTCGGGAGGCAAGTCGAAAGGAATCAACTGCCGCCGCTCAATCTACACGCAAGCAGGTGGAGGCTGGACAGGTTCGGGTGGAGGACCGTCCCCTGCTGCTGCGACAGAAGATCCTCCCGAAGAGGCAGACGGATCGGGGGATCTACGCTCATACTGAGTAGCTCGGGATACCAAACTCTTCGAGCCCAGTCCGGAGCCACAAGGATGACTTGGGCCCGGTCGTGCCGAATCTTCAACACTCTGGGTAGAAGTGGTATAGGCGGAAAGGCGTACAACAGACCGCAACTCCACTCGCGACGAAAAGCGTCGCCGAGCGAGTGCCGCCTTGGAAATTCCAACGCGCAGAACTGATGACATTGCGCGTTCTCTTCGGTGGCGAATAGATCTAACCAAGGCTCTCCCCATTGTTGAAAGAGTCCTTGCGACACTTCCGAGTGAAGACGCCATTCGTGATCCATCATGCACCTGCGGCTGAGTTCGTCCGCCCTGGCGTTCAGTGAACCTGCCAGGTGTTGAACCATCAGGAACATGTCCTGATGTTCCAGCCAAGTCCAGAGGCGCAGAGCCTCCTGACAGAGGGTCCACGACCCCACCCCGCCCTGTTTGTTGCAGTACCACATGGCGGTGGTGTTGTCTGTGAACACCTGCACTACCTTCCCTTTGACAGAGGGAAGGAATGCCTTGAGTGCAAGTCGGATCGCCCGGAGCTCCAGAAGGTTGATATGGAGCCGGGACTCCGCCGGAGACCAGAGGCCTCTGATCTCCGCCTCTCCCATGTGACCGCCCCATCCCAGAAGGGACGCGTCCGTCACAACTGTGTGCTCTGGCTGGGGAAGGGAGAGGGATCTGCCCATGACCCATTGCCGGTTCGAGAGCCACCACTGCAACTGTTTTGCAGTCCCCACCGAGATCTGGACGTGATCGGACAGGTTGCCCTGGTGCTGCACCCACTGGAACATCAGGTCCCACTGCAGAGCCCGCATATGCCACCTGGCATGATCGACCAGCAGGATGCAGGAGGCCATGAGGCCCAGCAGCCTCAGGGTCATCCGTACCGAAACCCAGGATAAAGGCTGAAAGATCGGAATCATAGCCTGAATATCCCGGACTCGCCGTTCGGGAGGATAGGCCCGAAACTGCGTCGTGTCCAGAACTGCTCCGATGAAAAGGAGCTGTGGAGAAGGAACCAGATGTGACTTCGGCACATTGATGGAGAACCCCAGCGAGTGCAGGAGTTCGGCCGTAGTCTGGAGGTGGGAGACGACTGCCTGGGACGAGCCCGCCTTCAGCAGCCAGTCGTCGAGGTAGGGGAAGACTAAAACCCCTGCCCTGCGCAGATGAGCTGCGACCACCGCCATCACTTTCGTGAACACCCGAGGGGCACTGGTAAGGCCAAAGGGGAGCACGGTGAACTGAAAGTGCTCGAGGCCTACCGTGAACCGTAGGTAACGCCGGTGGGCCGGCAGGACGGGGATGTGGAAATAAGCGTCCTGCAAGTCCAACGCTACCAGCCAGTCTCCAGGGTCGAGGGCAGTCAAGACCTGAGCTAGGGTGAGCATCTTGAACTTCTCCTTCCGGAGGAAGCGATTGACGTTCCGGAGGTCCAAGATAGGACGCATGTCCTCCTTGTCCTTTTGGGCACCAGAAAGTAGTGGGAGTAGCAACCACGCCCTACTTCTGGGGTCGGAACATGCTCGATGGCCCTCTTGGCCAAGAGGGCCGTGACTTCCTTCTGTAGAAGCACCAAGTGATCCCCTGACATGCGGTGGAATTGAGGTGGCATGGCTGGGGGGTGGTCTCGAAGGGGAGGGAGTAGCCCCTTCGGACAATGTCCAAGACCCACCCTGTCCGAGGTGATGGGACGCCAGTGGTGAAGGTGATGGCGGACCCTGCCCCCTACTGGCGTGCTGTGCACCTGAAAGGAGGGACTAGGAGGGCTTGGAGGCCGCGGACGGGTTGGAGGTGGTGGCCTGACCCGCACGCTGGTTGCCCGAACCGCCACGGCGGTATCCACGTCCTCGGCCACGCGAAGGCGCCTGCTGCGCGGGCCGTTGGCCGGGCTGTTGACGTGACTGGGCGCCCCTCCCGTGGCCACGAAAGGGGCGAAAAGCAGACTTGAGCGGAGGGCGCACAACAGCAAGGCCCAGGGACTTGGCAGTAGCCCGCGAGTCCTTGAAACGCTCCAGCGCATGGACTGCCTTCGAACCAAAAAGACCGACTCCATCAAAGGGCATGTCCATGAGTGTATTCTGGACATCCCCTGAAAAACCAGTGGTCCTCAGCCAGGCGTGGCGACGCAGCGCCACCGTCGTTGCAAGCGATCTGCCCAGCGAGTCGGCGGTATCAAGGCCACAGCGTATGGTGTATTTAGCCGCATCACTCCCTTCCGCAATGGCGCGGGTAAGCAGTGTCTGGACCTCCTCAGAACACTGCGGCAAAACAGTCGCCACCGAATCCCACAGGGAGTGGGTATATCGGCCCAAGAGGCAAGCAGTGTTGACAGACCGCAAGCCAGCACTGGAGGAAGAGAAAGCCTTCTTCCCAAAGTGGTCCAGGCGCTTGGATTCCCTATCCGGAGGGGCGGTAGGGAAGGCGGTTTGGGAGGTAGAGGCTTGGACAACCAAGCTCTCAGGGGTGGGGTGTTGGGAGAGAAACAGGGGGTCGCCCGGAGCAGGGCGATGGCGTCGGGCCACGTTCCTATCCACAGGAGTCCCTGTGGTGGGCTTGGACCAGGCACCCAAAAGAACGTCAGTGAGTGCATCATTGAACGGCAACACAGTCCCCGAAGAGGAGGCTGCCGGCTGAAGCACTTCAGTCAGGAGGTTAGTCCTGACGGCCACAGTAGGCAACTGGAGATTCAAGGCTCCAGCAGCTCTACGCAACACCGTTGCAAAATTAGCCCCATCCTCCGTAGCTACGGGAGGAGACAGCATGCCAGAGTCAGGGGAGGTGTCCAGACCACTGGCATCCCCAAGTACCTCAACCAAGTCCGGGTCAAACTCGCACTGTTGTGTGAGAGGGTCCTCAGACCCCTCCCAGCTCTCCTGGTCCTCCTCAGGTTCATAATATGGAGGAGGAGGGACATTAGGGACCCAAGGTCTCAGCGGCGCCGGAACCGGCGTCGGGCGGCGTCGGTCCGGCTCCATGTCCGGAGCCGGAGAGAGCCGGGAACGACGCCGTCCGGAGCCCCGGACGGCGTCAGGAACGGCAGCGGGGACATCGGCGTCGGCGGAGGCGTGGTTAGGTCAACCGGCGTCGAAGGGGTTGCGGCACCACCGGAGCCGGGATCGAGGCCGGGACGAAGGCTGGTGGGACAGGCGACGCCGGGACCGGAGTCGACGCCGACGCAACCCCATCAGGGCCCGCGGGGCCCGAAGGCGCACCGGAGGGACCTTGAGGCCCGAAGAGGCGGGCCATGGCCGACAGGAACTCCTGTACTTGGGCCGGAGTCGCCCCGAACCCGGGAAGGACGGGTAATGCGGGGGTGACTCGACAGGCACGTCCGGGGCCGCGGGAACGGTGCCGACAGGGGCCTCAGCCGAGTCGCGAGACCGGCGAGGCGAAGTCTTAGAGCGATGACGCCGCTTAGACTTCTTGTGCTTCGACTTACCGGAGGAGCGCGAAGACTTGGATTCCGACGAACGATGGGGGCTCCGCGACCGGCCCCTCGACCTCTCCCGTGACCGGGGCTTGGTGCGGCGCGGAGCCGACTGCCGGACCTCAAGCAGCTTTCGAGACCGCTCTCGCAAAGCCTTCGGATGAAGTTTCCGGCAGTCAGGGCACGACTTCGTGTCGTGGTCTCGGCCGAGACAAAAGAGACACTCGAGGTGCGGGTCCGTGATGGACATCATACGGGCACAGACCTCGCAGGGCTTAAAGCCGGGCATCCCTACGACACCTTAGGAGTCGTGAAGACTCGTAGAAGAAAACAGTGAAAAATTCACAAAAAAAGGTAGTCAAAAAGTGACTAGGGCACTGCTCTTCCCGGATCTACGCTTACTGGCGCGGAAAAAGAAGAACTGACGTCAGCGCGCAGGGGCGGCGTCTAAGTACTGCCCGCGACGTCATCCCGGCGATCACGACGCCGACGACGGACGCGGAGCCGCACGACGCCGCCTACCGACGCGCAAGGGTACTGCTACGCAAAAAACTTTCCGGATCCAGCCTGACGCCTGGGGATATTCTAAGGTAAGGAATCTGTCACTAACGTGTCTCTTTCAGATATGCCACCCTCCAGTAGGAGGGGGGCAAGAGCCTGTCCCTGGTTGGCTGAGTCCCCCATCTGCAAGATGGCGGGGACAGAGTTGTGCTTCACCTCGCCTCCCCCACCTGACGGGTGGAGTTGGCAGAGGTGGGCAGATATAGTGCAGTTCGAACCAAACTGGGGACATAGGGTACAACAAAATGAGGACAACATAAGTCAAGGAAGGAAAGGGAGTCGCTTGAGACCTGCTGCCGTATCTAGTGTAGCCGGGGGAGCCAGAGCTGCCAGGACCCAGTGGCAATGAAGTTCTGGAACAGGAGAGTCAAGTCAGCCTGGAGGTCAGTGCTATTCAACACCCCTGCCGGTGGGGGATGAACTATGGGTACCGGCCCCAGATAACGTATTCGGGTCCCCTGTGTTAGTGACCATTTCTTGGAGCTTGGAAACCATTGTGTCCCACTGAGGCGCTTGGCCCAGCACCATATACTCTTAATGGCAGCACTGAACTTACAATGTCTAAAAATGGCCATAGACACTGTAGGGGTACAGGGCTCATGCACCTGTACCCTCACCACTGGTATAGTGCACCCAGCTAGAGAGGTGACTGATCTATGCCAGGGCAGTGGGTTGTAGGCATGACACACAGAGATGTGTGCCATGTCGAGTCTTCACTTTGTTCTTCACCAAAACACGCAGCCTGCAAAGGCAGCGTGTGTGTGTAAGAGTACAGGACCTCTAAGGGTGGCACAATAAGTGCTGCAGCCACTAGAGGCCTTCTCTGGTCACAGTGCCCTGGGTGGGTACCTGTGGTACCATTTACCAGGGGCTGACCTGTGGCCAGAGATGCCAATTGAGTTTAGGCTTCAATGCAGTTTTAGGGAAAGATCATAGGCCCTGGGTACCTGATTAGCAGGAGCCCAGGGCACACTCAGTCAAAGCACATCAGCAATTCAGCAATAAGTGGGGGCAACCATGCAGAAAGAGGGCACTTTCTCATAGCTTCTTTGTCTAGTGGAGCAGTGGAAATTGAGTTAAGCTTGACTTTGTTTGTAGAGACCTACACAATTAGGCTCTCAGGTGTGGGATGCTGTTTGAGGACGGTTAAATCTCCTGGGCAGGCCTATGCTGTCTAGCAACTGGGTGGGCAAGGTAAGGACCAGGCCACGGGCCCTAGGGCGGATTTCTGTCAGAAGAGTGCCTGAGTCATTGCTGTAGGCAGGTGCAAGTCTAGCACATCTGCACACCACCACTACAAAAGCAGCACTCTTATGTAGGAGCTTCTAATTGCGAGTTTAATTTTATCTCTGGCAAAGTGTTCAAACCACTGGTGTTTTGTAGATTAAGGTTTAAGCTAGGATCGGGTAATGAGTGGGATGCAAACTGTGCACCTCCTTGTCTTTACTGTGGGGAATATGATCAAGACCTTGAAGAGCATCAGCGAATGAGCACAAGAAATACTGAAATACTGCCTTTGAGGCAAGGGGACAGAAGAAGAGTTTTCTTCAGCCTTGTTAACGTTAAAGTGTGACATGGGGCGTGCTCTAGCTGAAGTTGGTTCCGCAACAGAAGCTGGACAGAAACCTGGTATTGACACCTCTGGAGCTGGGTTCTGCGCCAGCAAAGAAATGACAAGCCGAGCTTATGACAAAAAGATGAAGCACAGCTGAGCGCCAGGAGCAGAGTGGGCTGAGGTGGTATGGGGTTAGTCAAAATCAGGAGGACCTATCTGCAGCTCTTCGACTTGAGGCCCTAATGGATCCATGGGGCCAGGATGAAGGCCTCCTTGAAGAATTTGCTTCAGTTAAAGATGTCCTGGAGAACTAGGGATGCATCGGCTTCAGAACTGGAATCAGATCAGTCAGCTGTTGAAGCTGGAGTCAGGCCTTACAAACGCTGGCTTTGCGATCCCATTGTGTATGAGAAGAGCCTCACTAGGAATTCTTGTGATATTTCTTTCCCTTAAATTGTTTCAAATTTGTCTGACTTTCCTAAAGAGGATGAATGAGACTGGAAATGGCCTTGTAAGTTAAAGCAGGGCAGATGCACAAGTTACTTACCTTCGGTAACGATATATCTGTAAGAAACATTAGTAGTGATAGATTCCTTACCTTAGAATATACCCAGGCGTCCGACTGGATCCGGAAAGTTTTCGTCAGCAGTACCCCTGCGCGTCGGTAGGGGCGTCGTGCGGCTCCGCGTCCGTCGTTGGCGTTGTGGTCGCCGAGATGACGTCGCGGGCGCTACTTGGACGCCGCCCACGCGCGCTGACGTCAGTTCTGTACACGACTTTCCGCGCCAGGACCGCAGAGCCATGCAAGATACTGACCACTGGTGCATTGAAACTAGGGCCCTGAAAGGGATGACCTTAACCCTAGAAATCAGTTCGCAGAACGGGGAGGATGGGTGGGGCGGTAAGGAATCTATCACTACTAATGTTTCTTACAGATATATCATTACCGAAGGTAAGTAACTTGTTCATCTGAAAGAAACACATAGTGATAGATTCCTTACCTTAGAATAGATACCCCAGCAATACCAACCCCGGTGGTGGGTCTGCGAACAAAGATCACACCAAAAAGTCACAGAGAACAGAACGGCCAAAGAAGCGGTCTCTCCGGACTTGGCTGTCCAGGCAGTAATGTTTGGTAAACGTGTGCAGCGAGGCCCACGTGGCTGCCTGACATATGTCTTGCAGGGGGACACCACGTCCCAATGCAGTAGTGGCTGCAGTAGCTCGGGTGGAATGAGCACGCAGCCCCACCGGAGGTTCCTTTTTAGCCAAAGAGTAACAGGCTTTGATACATAAAACAACCCAGCGGGAGATGGTTCTCTTATGGACCGCCCGACCTTTCTTGGTGCCAACGTAGCCAACAAAAAGCTGGTCATCCACCCAGAACTGCTGTGTGCGGTTGAGATAAAAAGAGAGCGCACGTTTTGGGTCCAGACGGTGGAGCCGCTCTTCCTCTCTGGAAGGATGCGGAGGCGGAAAAAAGGTGAGCAAGGTAATGGTCTGCCCAATGTGAAAGGCCGTAACCACTTTTGGCAGAAAGGAAGGACGGGGCCTGAGCACAACCTTGTCCGGATGGACTGAAAGGAAAGGAGGCTTACAGGAAAGAGCCTGGAGCTCACTCACCCGCCTGGCGGAAGTGATGGCTACCAGGAAAGCAGTCTTTAACGTCAGAAGACGAAGAGGACAGTTGTGAAGTGGCTCAAAGGGAGCGCACATCAAGTACGTCAGAACCAGATTCAAGTCCCATCGAGGCATCACGAAAGGAATAGGAGGAAAAAGGTGAGTAATGCCTTTAAGAAACCTATTTACAACAGGGGACTTGAAAAGAGAGGGCTGATCAGGGAGCCTGAGAAAGGCCGAAATAGCAGAAAGGTAGCCCTTGATAGTGCCCAGAGCAGAGCCCTGCCGGGCCAAAGAAAGAAGGAACAGTAGAACCTCAGAAAGAGGGGCAGAAAGGGGATCCACAGCCTTTGCTGTGCACCATGCCACAAATTTGTTCCACCTGCAGGCGTATACCACTTTAGTAGAGGGACGCCTGGCTGCCAGAATAACGTCACAAACTTCAGGAGGCAAGTCGAAAGGAATCAACTGCCGCCGCTCAATCTCCACGCAAAGAGGTGGAGGCTGGACAGGTTCGGGTGGAGGACCGTCCCCTGCTGCTGCGACAGAAGATCCTCCCGAAGAGGCAGTCGGATCGGGGGATCGATGCTCATACTGAGTAGCTCGGGATACCAAACTCTTCGAGCCCAGTCCGGAGCCACAAGAATGACTTGGGTCCGGTCGCGCCTGATCTTCTTCAGCACTCTGGGCAGAAGTGGTATAGGCGGAAAGGCGTACAACAGACCGCAACTCCACTCTCGACGAAAAGCGTCGCCGAGCGAGTGCTGCCTTGGAAATTCCAACGCGCAGAACTGATGACATTGCGCGTTCTCTTCGGTGGCGAATAGATCTAACCAAGGCTCTCCCCACTGCTGAAAGAGACCTTGCGCCACCTCCGAGTGAAGACGCCATTCGTGATCGAGCATGCACCTGCGGCTGAGTTCGTCCGCCCTGGCGTTCAGAGAACCTGCCAGGTGTTGAACCACCAGAGACATGCCCTGATGTTCCAGCCATGTCCAGAGACGCAGAGCCTCTTGACAGAGGGTCCACGACCCCACCCTGCCCTGTTTGTGCAGTACCACATGGCGGTGGTGTTGTCTGTGAACACATGCACTACTCTCCCCTTGACAGAGGGAAGGAATGCTTTCAGTGCAAGCCTGATCGCCCGCAGCTCCAAAAGGTTGATATGGAGCCGGGACTCCGCCGGAGACCAGAGGCCTCTGATCTCCGCCTCTCCCATGTGGCCTCCCCATCCCAGGAGGGACCCATCCGTCACCACTGTGAACTCCGGTTGGGAAAGGGAGAGGGATCTGCCGTCGACCCAATGCCGGTTCGTGAGCCACCACTGCAATTGGTGTGCAGTGCCCTCCGAGATCTGGACGTGATCGGACAGGTTTCCCTGATGCTGCGCCCACTGGAACTTCAGGTCCCACTGCAGAGCCCGCATATGCCACCTGGCATGATTGACCAGCAGGATGCAGGAGGCCATGAGGCCCAGCAGCCTCAGAGTCACTCTGACAGAAACCCAGGACAGGGGCTGAAAGATGGGAATCAGAGCCCGAATGTCCCGGACTCGCTGTTTGGGAGGATAGACCCGAAACTGCGCCGTGTCCAGAACCGCTCCGATAAAGAGGAGCTTCTGGGAGGGAATCAGGTGCGACTTCGGCACATTGATGGAGAACCCCAGCAAGTGCAGGAGGTCGGCCGTAGTCTAGAGGTGGGAGACGACTGTCTGGGGCGAGCCCGCCTTCAACAACCAGTCGTCGAGATAGGGGAAGACTGACACCCCTGATCTGCGCAGATGAGCTGCGACCACCGCCATCACCTTGGTGAACACCCGAGGGGCGCTGGTAAGGCCAAAGGGGAGCACGGTAAACTAAAAGTGCTTGTGGCCTACCATGAACCGTAGGTAACGCCTGTGGGCTGGCAGGACGGGGATGTGGAAATAGGCGTCCTGGAAGTCCAACGCCACCAGCCAGTCTTGTGGGTCGAGAGCAGACAAGACCTGAGCTAGAGTGAGCATCTTGAACTTCTCTTTGCGGAGGAAGCGATTGACGTTCCGGAGGTCCAAGATAGGATGCAGGCCTTTGTCCTTCTTGGGCACCACAAAGTAGTGGGAATAACAACCACGACCTACTTCGGGCGTCGGAACGAGCTCAGATGGCCCCCTTGGCCAAGAGGGCCGCAACTTCCTGCTGAAGAAGCACCAAGTGATCCCCTGACATGCGGTGGTAATGAGGTGGCATGGCTGGGGGGGTAGTCTCGAAGGGGAGGGAGTAGCCCCTTCGGACTATCTCTAAAACCCACCTGTCCGAAGTGATGGTGTGCCAGTGAGGGAGGTGATGGCGGAGCCTGCCGCCCACTGGCGTGTGATGGACCTGAAAGTTCGGACTAGGAAGGTTTGGAGGCAGAGGTGGTGGGGGTGGTGGTAGTGGTCTGACCCGCCCGCTGGCCCCTGTGTCCGCCACGGCGGAAACCGCGTCCGCGCTGGGATGACTGTTGCGCCGGCCCGTGGCTCTGTTGCTAACGCTGCGGGGCGCCCCTTCCTGTGCCACGAAAGGAGCGAAAAGCGGAAGGCGGAGGAGGGCGGACTGCGGAGAGTCCCAAGGACTTGGCCGTAGCCCGTGAGTCCTTAAACCGCTCCAACGCGCTGTCCACTTTGTCGCCGAAGAGGCGACGGCCATCAAAGGGCATGTCCATAAGGGTGCTTTGGACATCTCCGGAAAATCCAGTTGTTCTCAACCAGGCATGGCGACGAACCGCCACCGTCGTTGCCATGGATCTGCCCAGTGAGTCGGCGGTTTCTAGACCACAACGGATCATGAACTTGGCTGCGTCTCTCCCCTCTGCAACAGCCTGGGCGAGAGCAGGCCGGACCTCCTCCGGACACTGAGACAGCACGTTCGCCACCGTATCCCACAGACAGTGGGAATAACGGCCCAAGAGGCATGCGGTGTTCACGGACCGCAGCGCAGAGCTGGTGGAAGAGAAAATCTTCTTCCCAAACTGATCCAGCTTCTTGGATTCCCTATCCGGTGGGGCGGAAGGGAAGGCGGTTGGGGAAGCAGAGGCTTGGACAACCAAGCTCTCGGGGGTGGGATGTTGGGAGAGGAAAAGAGAGCCACGTTCCTATCCACAGGAAGTGCCCAAAAGAACGTCCGAAAGGGCTTCATTAAAGGGCAGCAGCGGCTCCGCAGAAGTAGCTGCTGGCTGAAGCACCTCTGTCAGGAGGTTAGTCCTGACGGCCACAGTAGGGAGCTTGAGGTGTAGGGCCTCCGCCGCCCTACGCAACACCACTGCATAACTGGCTCCCTCCTCCGTAGCCACGGTAGGAGGAGACAGCATGCCAAGGTCTGGTGATGTATCCAGACCACTGGCTTCCCCCAGTTCCTCAGCCCAGTCCTGTTCAGACTCGCAGGCTGCAGCGAGAGGGTCGTCCGACCCTCCCAGTCCTCCCCTTGCTCCTCAGGCTGTTCAACAGGCCGAAAATAAGGAGCAGGGACATGGGGATAGAAATCCCCAAACGGCGTCGAGAACGGCATCGACCGACGCGGGACCGACGCCGCGTCCAATTCGGGGCTGAACCTGAGGTCGACGTCGTCCCGAGGAGCGGGCGGCGTCAGAATCGGTGCCGGTGGGGTCGACGTCGGTGGAGGTGTAACGAGGTCAACCGGCGTGGACCGGGATCCAGGCCTGGATCCAAGGGTGTCCTGCGGCGCCGGAGCAGACAGCGACGCCGGGGCCGGAGCTGCCGGCGATGAAACGCGAGGACACCCAGGCGGGACCGCGGGGCCCGAAGGCGCACCGGCGGGACCCGACGGCCCAAAGAGGCGAGCCATGGCCGACAGGAAGTCCTGTATCTGGGCCGGAGTCGCCGCCGACCCCGGGAAGGGGGGGTAGTCGGGCAGCGACTCCATGGACTGCGCCGGAGCCGTGGGGGTGGCACCACCCGTACCCTCAGCCGCGTTGCGCGACCGGCGAGGGGAAGTCGGAGAACGATGACGTTTCTTCGACTTCTTGTGCTTCGCCTTACCTGAACCCGAGTGCGAAGACTTCGATCCCGACGATCGTCGATGGTGACTCCGCGCACGGTCCCTCGACCTCTCTCTAGACCGGGACCTGTCACGGCGCGGAGCCGACCTTCAAGCAGCTTTCGGGACCGCTCCCGCAAAGACTTCGGAGCCATGGACCGGCAGTCGGGGCACGACTTGGGGTCGTGGTCGCGCCCCAGGCAGAAGAGACACACGCGGTGCGGGTCCGTCACCGACATCATCCGATGACAGTCCTCGTAGGATTTAAAACCGGGCATCCCTAACTGCACCAGGAGTCGATATGGACTCGAAAAAAGGTGAGAAAAAGATCTCAAAAACTTAGTCAAAAAGAGACTAGGGGTACCGCTCTCTCCGGATCTGCGCTTGCTGGCGCGGAAAAAGAAAGAACTGACGTCAGCGCGCGTGGGCGGCGTCCAAGTAGCGCCCGCGACGTCATCTCGGCGACCACGACGCCAACGACGGACGCGGAGCCGCACGACGCCCCTACCGACGCGCAGGGGTACTGCTGACGAAAACTTTCCGGATCCAGTCTGACGCCTGGGGATATTCTAAGGTAAGGAATCTATCACTATGTGTTTCTTTCAGATGTAGTTTCTTAGGCTCATCAGTAGAATTTTTTTTCTCACTCTCTCCCGAATGACCTTCAGATGCATGAGACAGCATTTGTCGCAGGTGGCAATACACCAAAGAGCCATGTGTGGGTTGTGATAAACATCTGCTTGCCACAGGAATAGTGGTTGTAATACGGAGGAACAATTTAAAAGAAATAGTTTCCGTTATCTTGAAGAACAAGTTACTTACCTTCAGTACTACTCTGGTAAACAGACTATGCAGATTCCTCACCTTTTGAATATTTCCCCAGGTGTCAAACTGGATCCGGAACATCTTAAGGAGTTTCGCGTTGGCAGCTTTGCTTCGGAGTCATTCCGCGCCAGAACTGACGTGCGCAGGCCTATATAGGTGCTACCCATGCGCACCACTGACAGTTGCTTTCTGACTTGTCTACACCCACAGAACCAAAATCAGATTGGTTGTGGACATTGTGCAGACATCTAACTTGGGAGCTTTCTAGGTGAAAAAAGTCCATTTCACAGCAAGGGAGGATGGGAGGGTCAGTGAGGAATCTGCGGTTAGATAGAGTGTTACCGAAGGCAAGTAACTTGTTCTTCTGATAGCGACTTTTAAGTGCAGATTCTTCACCTTTTAAAAAGATACCAAAGCATTACATCCCAGGAGGTTGGTCTGTGAACCAGCTCAAACCAAGAAGTCATGAAGGACTGAGCAGGCAAAATGTCCTGACTTGACTATCCAGACAGTAGTGCTCGTGAACATATGGAGTGAACGCCACTTAGCAGCCTCACAAATGTCCAGAAAAAACACCCTACATGCCAACACAGTGGTAGCAGCCTTGGCTCTAGTACAATGAGCCTGCAACCAGCAGGGGGCTGTTTTCAGGCAAGTGCGTAGCAGATCTTAAGGCAGAGTACGATCCAGCACGAGAGAGTCCTTTGCTGCACAGCCTTCAGTTTTATGGTTCCAGTGAATTTGATAAAAAGCTGATCGTTCACCCGGTGTTCTCCGATATGGATATAATTAGAGCCCTTTTCAGACCAATGAAGTCTCTCCTCCTTAGAATGGTAAGGCGGAACAAAGAACACCAGAAGAGTAATGCTCTAACTCACTTGAAAGGGGGTCACTACCATCAGAAGGAAGGAGCCTCGAGTCTGCAGAACCAGTTTGCATGGGTAAAAAGTGGTATAGGGCAGGTTGATAGACAGGGCCTGCAACCCGCTCACTCGCTGGCTGATGTAATAGCGACAGTAAAAATTGTCTTGAGGGTGAGAAGCCTGGGGGAAACAACTGTTTAGAGGGTCAAGGGGTGCACACATGAGGAAAATGAGGACCAAATGTAAATCCCATT
This sequence comes from Calotriton arnoldi, assembly GCA_963921515.1. NCBI lineage: Eukaryota > Metazoa > Chordata > Amphibia > Caudata > Salamandridae > Calotriton > Calotriton arnoldi. The sequence continues at coordinate 3,424,403 of CAWUFW010000301.1, read as the reverse complement.
GGGGTATACCAAATGGATAAGGGGGAAACATATATTGTAACCCTTTGAGAAACAAATCACACCTGCTGATTTGAATAATAAAGGCAGGTCCGGCAAACGTAAAAAGACAAAGAGCAGACAAATAACCTTTAACGGTGCCCAAAGCAAGGCCTTGCTGGGCTACTGACAACACAAATAACAAAACTTCAGACTGCAAAGTTCACTCAAATTCCTTCCCGACTACCCCTCCCTGAATCCAAGAGAATAGAGACCTTTGGGAAATGGGTCTTCTCCTCGGAGCAAAAAAATCAATGCCAGCTGCCTTCTAACACCTTGGGGAATTCCGTGGCCCAGTGCTCCCCATGGTTCCAGAGGAGGTGCTGCTATCCTCTCTCAGGCCACGCAGGACAGACTTGATGCATCCAAATTCTCTATCTGTTGCGGGCTGGATACTACTGATTCACTTGTTAGGGCTATAGGCATCAGTGTAGTCCTTTGCAGGCACGCCTGGATGCGCTCCCCTGGATTTTCTGTGGACTTCCAGGCGAGTCTCATGGATATGCCATTCAACGGTTCCTGTGTTTTTGGGGACAAATATGATTCGACCTTGGAGCAATTTAAAGACAGCAGGGCCACTGCACGCTCCCTGGGCCTTTCTGCTCCCATGAGACAGCCTCACCATCAGTTTCGTCCCTCCATGACCATTGCAGGGGCTTTCAGTATTGCAGGCAAATATAACCAGTGAAGCAATCCCCCCAATGAACAAGTTACTTACCTTCGGTAACGACATATCTGTAAGAGACATAGATTAGTTATGGATTCCTTACCTTTAGAATTACCCCCAGGCGTCAGACTGGATCCGGAGAATTTTTGCGTCAGCAGTACCCCTGCACGTCAAAAGGTGGCGTCGGTCGGCTACGCGTTCGTCGTTGGCGTCGTGGTCGCCGGGGATGACGTCGCAGTAGCTACTTAAACGCCGCCCTCGCGCGCTGACGTCAGTTCTTTTACATGACATTCCACGCCAGAAGCGCAGAGCCATGCAAGACACTGACCACTGGTGCACAAAACTAGGGCCCTGAAAGGTATTCCCTGACCCTAGAAGTTAGTTCGCAGAACGGGGAGGGTGGGTGGGGCGGTAAGGAATCTATAACTAATCTATGTCTCTTACAGATATATCGTTACCGAAGGTAAGTAACTTGTTCATCTGAAAGAGACAATTAGTTATGGATTCCTTACCTTAGAATAGATACCCCAGCAATACCAACCCCGGAGGTGGGTCTGCGAACCAAGTTCACACCAGAAAGTCCTGGAGAACAGAACGGCCAAAGAAGCCGTCTCTCCGGACTTGGCTGTCCAGGCAGTAGTGTTTCGTGAACGTGTGCAGAGATGCCCACGCAGCTGCCTGACAGATGTCATTGAGGGGGACTCCCCATACCAAAGCAGTGGTAGCTGCTGTCGCCCTGGTGGAGTGGGCGCGCAACCCCACTGGAGACTCCTTTGCCAAAGAGTAGCAATCTTTAATGCACAAAACAACCCACCTAGAGATGGTCCGTTTGTGCACGGCCCGACCTTTTTTGGCGTTCACGTAGCCGACAAAGAGCTGGTCATCCACCTGGAATTGCTTGGTGCGATCCAAATAAAATGAAAGCGCACGTTTTGGATCCAGACGGTGGAGCCTCTCATCCTCCTTAGAAGGATGCAGAGGCGGAAAAAAGTGGGCAAAGTGATGGTTTAACCAATGTGGAAAGAAGTAACCACCTTGGGAAGAAAAGAAGGTCTGGATCTTAGGACAACCTTGTCCTGATGAAAAGCCAAAAAAGGAGGCTTTGAAGAAGGAGCTTGGAGCTCACTCACCCTGCGAGCAGAGGTGATGGCAACCAGAAAGGCAGTCTTTAAAGTAAGAAGTCTGAGAGGACAGTTATGAAGAGGCTCAAAGGGAGCGCACATGAGGTAAGTAAGAACCAAGTTCAAGTCCCACTGAGGCACTACGAAGGGAACAGGAGGAAAAAGATGAGTAATGCCCTTAAGGAAGCGATTTACAACAGGGGACTTGAAAAGAGAAGGCTGATCAGGAAGCCTAAGAAAGGCTGAAATGGCTGAGAGGTACCCCTTTAAAGTGCCCAGAGCAGAGCCCTGCTGGGCTAAAGACAGGAGGAACAAGAGAACCTCAGAAAGAGGGGCAGAAAGGGGATCCACAGCCTTTGCTGTGCACAATGCCACAAATTTGTTCCATCTGCAGGCATATACCGTCTTCGTGGAGGGACGCCTGGCTGCCAAGATAACATCACAGACTTCAGGAGGAAGGTCAAAGGCTGTCAACTGTCGCCGCTCAATCTCCACGCAAGGAGGTGGAGACTGGACAGGTTCGGGTGGAGGACCATCCCCCGCTGCTGCGACAGAAGATCCTCCCGAAGAGGCAGTTGGATCGGAGGATCGATGGCCATGTTTAACAGCTCAAGATACCAGACTCTTCGTGCCCAATCCGGAGCCACAAGGATGACTTGGGCCCGGTCGCGCTTTATCTTCTTCAGCACTCTGGGCCCAGTCGCGCTTGATCTTCTTCAGCACTCTGGGCAGAAGTGGTATAGGCGGAAAGGCGTATAGAAGACCGGAACTCCACGTCGCGATGAAAAGCGTTGCCGAGCGAGTGCCGCCTTGGATATTCTAACGCGCAGAATTGCTGACATTGCGCGTTCTCTTCGGTGGCGAATAGATCTAACCAAGGCTCTCCCCACTGCTGAAAGAGACCTTGCACCACTTCCGAGTGAAGACGCCATTCGTGATCCATCATGCACCTGCAGCTTGAGTTCGTCCGCCCTGGCGTTCAGAGAACCTGCCATGTGTTGAACCACCAGGGATATGCCCTGATGTTCCAGCCATGTCCAGAGACGGAGAGCCTCTTGACATAGGGTCCACGACCCCACCCCGCCCTGTTTGTTGCAGTACCACATGGCGGTGGTGTTGTCCGTGAACACCTGCACTACTCTTCCCCGGACAGAGGGAAGGAATGCTTTTAGTGCAAGATGGATCGCCCGAAGCTCCAGAAGGTTGATGTGGAGCCCAGACTCCGCAAGAGGCCTCTGATCTCCGCCTCTCCCATGTGGCCGCCCCACCCTAGAAGTGATGCGTCCGTCACAGCTGTGAACTCTGGTTGGGGAAGGGAGAGGGATCTGCCGCTGACAAAATCCTGGTTTGTTAGCCACCACTGCAATTGACGTGCAGTGCCCTCCTTGATCTGAACGCAATTGGACAGATTCCCTTGATGCTGTGCCCACTGGAACGTCAGGTCCCACTGCAGAGCCCGCATATGCCACCTGGCATGATCTACCAGCAGGATGCAGGAGGCTATGAGGTCCAGCAGCCTCAGGGTCATTCTGACCAAAACCCGGGATAGAGGCTGAAAGATCGGAATCTTAGCCCGAATATCCCAGACTCGCTGCTCGGGAGGATAAACCCGAAACTGCGTTGTGTCCAGAACCGCTCCGATGAAAAGGAGCTTCTGAGAGGGAGTCAGGTGTGACTTCGGCACGTTCATAGTTAACCCCAGCGAGAGCAAGGAGGTCCGCCGTAGCCTGGAGGTGGGAGACGACTGACTGGGGCGACTCTGCCTTCAACAGCCAGTTGTCGAGATAGGGGAAGACCGGAACCCCTGATCTGCGCAGATGAGCTGCGACCACCGCCATCACCTACGTGAACACCCGAGGGGCGCTGGTAAGGCTGAAGGGGAGCACGGTAAACTGAAAGTGCTTGTGGCCCACCGTGAACCGCAGGTAACGCCGGTGGGCCGGCAGGACGGGGATGAGAAAGTAAGCGTCCTGCAAGTCCAACCCTACCATCCAGTCTCCAGGGTCGAGGGCAGACAGAACCTGAGCTATCGTCAACATTTTGAACTTCTACTTCCAGAGGAAGCGGTTAACGTCCCTGAGATCCAAGATAGGACGCAGGCCTTTGTCCTTCTTGGGCACCAGAAAGTAGTGGCAATAGCAACGACCTACTTCTGGGGTAGGAACTCGCTCGATGGCACCCTTGGCCAAGAGAGTCGTAGCACAAGTTACTAACTTGTGTAACGATATATCTGTAAGAGACAGTAGTTAGTGACAGATTCCTTACCTTAGAATATCCCCAGGCGTCAGGCTGGATCCGGAAAGTTTTTGCGTAGCAGTACCCTTGCGCGTCGGTAGGCGGCGTCGTGCGGCTCCGTGTCCGTCGTCGGCGTCGTGATCGCCGGGATAACGTCGCGGGCAGTACTTAGGCGCCGCCCCTGCGTGCTGACGTCAGTTCTGTACACGACTTTCCGCGCCAGGAACGCAGAGCCATGCAAGAAGCTGACATAGGTGTCTGAAAAATACTAGGGCCCTGAAAGGGATGTCCTTAACCCTAGAAATCAGTTCGCAGAACGGGGAGGATGGGTGGGGCGGTAAGGAATCTGTCACTAACTACTGTCTCTTACAGATATATCGTTACACAAGTTAGTAACTTGTGCATCTGAAAGAGACACGTTAGTGACAGATTCCTTACCTTAGAATAGATACCCCAGCAATGCCAACCCCGGTGGTGGGTCTGCGAACAAAGATCAGACAAGGAAGTCCTGGAGGACAGAACGGCCAAAGAAGCCGTCCCTCCGGACCTGACTGTCAAGGCAGTAATGCTTTGTAAACGTGTGCAGCGAGGCCCACGTAGCTGCCTGACAGATAACCGGCAGCGGAACACCGCGGCCCAAGGCCGTGGTAGCAGCCGTTGCCCTGGTGGAATGGACACGCAGCCCAACAGGAGGCTCCTTTTTAGCCAAAGAATAGCAGGTCTTGATGCACAAGGTAACCCAGCGGGAGATGGTCCTCTTGTGCACCGCCCGACCTTTTTGGCGCCCACGTAGCCAACAAAGAGCTGGTCATCCACCCGGAAGTGTTTTGTGCGGTCGATATAGAAGGAGAGCGCACGTTTTGGGTCCAGACGGTGGAGCCTCTCTTCCTCTCTGGAAGGATGCGGAGGCGGAAAGAAGGTGGGCAAAGTGATGGTCTGCCCAATGTGGAAAGCAGTAACCACCTTTGGCAAGAAGGACGGACGCGTCCGAAGAACAACCTTGTCTGGATGAACAGACAGAAAGGGAGGTTTGCAAGATAGAGCCTGGAGCTCACTCACCCGCCGAGCGGAGGTGATGGCCACCAGAAAGGCTGTCTTCAGAGTGAGAAGACGAAGAGGACAGTTATGGAGAGGCTCAAAGGGAGCGCACATTAAAAAGGTAAGAACCAAGTTCAAGTCCCACTGAGGCATCACAAACGGAACAGGAGGGAAGAGGTGAGTAATGCCTTTGAAGAACCTGTTAACAACAGGGGACTTGAAAAGGGAGGGCTGATCAGGGAGCCTGAGGAAGGCCGAGATAGCACAAAGATAACCCTTGATGGTACCCAGGGCAGAACCCTGTTGGGCCAGAGAAAGAAGGAACAGAAGGACCTCAGAAAGAGGGGCAGAAAGGGGATTCACAGCCTTTGCTGTGCACCATGCCACAAATTTGTTCCACCTGCAGGCGTATACCACCTTAGTGGAGGGACGCCTGGCTGCCAGAATCACATCACAAACTTCGGAGGCAAGTCGAAAGGAATCAACTGCCGCCGCTCAATCTCCACGCAAGCAGGTGTAGACTGGACAGGTTCGGGTGGAGGACCGTCCCCTGCTGCTGCGACAGAAGATCCTCCCGAAGAGGCAGACGGATCGGGGGATCTACGCTCATATTGAGTAGCTCGGGATACCAAACTCTTCGAGCCCAGTCCGGAGCCACAAGAATGACTTGGGCCCGGTCGTGCCGAATCTTCTTCAACACTCTGGGTAGAAGTGGTATAGGCGGAAAGACGTACAATAGACCGCAACTCCACTCGTGACGAAAAGCGTCGCCGAGCGAGTGCCGCCTTGGAAATTCCAACGCGCAGAACTGATGACATTGCGCGTTCTCTTCGGTGGCGAATAGATCTAACCAAGGCTCTCCCCACTGTAGAAAGAGTCCTTGCGCCACTTCCGAGTGAAGACGCCATTCGTGATCCATCATGCACCTGCGGCTGAGTTCGTCCGCCCTGGCGTTCAGGGAACCTGCCAGGTGTTGAACCATCAGGAAAATGCCCTGATGTTCCAGCCATGTCCAGAGGCGCAGAGCCTCCTGACAAAGGGTCCACGACCCCACCCCGCCTTGTTTGTTGCAGTACCACATGGCGGTGGTGTTGTCTGTGAACACCTGCACTACCTTCCCTTTGACAGAGGGAAGGAATGCCTTGAGTGCAAGTCGGATCGCCCGGAGCTCCAGAAGGTTGATATGGAGCCGGGACTCCGCCGGAGACCAGAGGCCTCTGATCTCCGCCTCTCCCATGTGACCGCCCCATCCCAGAAGGGACGCGTCCGTCACAACTGTGTGCTCTGGCTGGGGAAGGGAGAGGGATCTGCCCATGACCCATTGCCGGTTCGAGAGCCACCACTGCAACTGTTTTGCAGTCCCCTCCGAGATCTGGACGTGATCGGACAGGTTGCCCTGGTGCTGCGCCCACTGGAACTTCAGGTCCCACTGCAGAGCCCGCATATGCCATCTGGCATGATTGACCAGCAGGATGCAGGAGGCCATGAGGCCCAGCAGCCTCAGGGTCATCCGTACCGAAACCCAGGATAAAGGCTGAAAGATCGGAATCATAGCCTGAATATCCCCGGACTCGCCGTTCGGGAGGATAGGCCCGAAACTGCGTCGTGTCCAGAACTGCTCCGATGAAAAGGAGCTGTGGAGAAGGAATCAGATGCGACTTCGGCACATTGATGGAGAACCCCAGCGAGTGCAGGAGTTCGGCCGTAGTCTGGAGGCGGGAGAAGACTGCCTGGGACGAGCCCGCCTTCAGCAGCCAGTCGTCGAGATAGGGGAAGACTGAAACCCCTGCCCGGCGCAGATGAGCTGCGACCACCGCCATCACTTTCGTGAACACCCGAGGGGCACTGGTAAGGCCAAAGGGGAGCACGGTGAACTGAAAATGCTCGGGGCCTACCGTGAACCGAAGGTAACGCCGGTGGGCCGGCAGGACGGGGATGTGGAAATATGCGTCCTGCAAGTCCAACGCTACCAACCAGTCTCCAGGGTCGAGGGCAGTCAAGACCTGAGCTAGGGTGAGCATCTTGAACTTCTCCTTCCCGGAGGAAGCGATTGACGTTCCGGAGGTCCAAGATAGGACGCATGTCCTCCTTGTCCTTTTTGGGCACCAGAAAGTAGTGGGAGTAGCAACCACGCCCTACTTCTGGGGTCGGAACACGCTCGATGGCCCTCTTGGTCAAGAGGGCCGTGACTTCCTTCTGCAGAAGTACCAAGTGATCCCCTGACATGCGGTGGAATTGAGGTGGCATGGCTGGGGGGTGGTCTCGAAGGGGAGGGAGTAGCCCCTTCGGACAATGTCCAAGACCCACCTGTCCGAGGTGATGGTACGCCAGTGGGGAAGGTGATGGCGGACCCTGCCCCCTACTGGCGTGCTGTGCACCTGAAAGGAGGGACTAGGAGGGCTTGGAGGCCGCGGACGGGTTGGAGGTGGTGGCCTGACCCGCACGCTGGTTGCCCGATCCGCCACGGCGGAATCCACGTCCTCGGCCACGCGAAGACGCCTGCTGCGCGGGCCGGTGGCTGGGCTGCTGACGTGACGGGCGCCCCTTCCGTGGCCACGATAGGGGCGAAAAGCAGAAGTCAGCGGAGGGCGTGTTGCAGAAAGGCCCAGGGACTTGGCAGTAGCCCGTGAGTCCTTAAAGCGCTCCAACGCATGGTCTGCTTTGGACCCAAAAGACCGACTCCATCAAAGGGCATGTCCATGAGAGTATTCTGGACATCCCCTGAAAACCAGTGGTTCTCAGCCAGGCGTGGCGTCGCAGCGCCACCGTAGTTGCAATAGACCTGCCCAGCGAGTCGGAGGTATCAAGGCCACATCGTATCGTCTATTTGGCCGCATCCCTTCCTTCCGCAATGGCGCGGGAAAGCAGTGTCTGGACCTCCTCAGAACACTGGGGCAAAACAGTCGCCACCGAATCCCACAAGGAGTGGGTATATCGGCCCAAAAGACAAGCGGTGTTGATGGACCGCAAGCCAGCACTGGAGGAAGAAAAACCCTTCTTCCCAAATTGATCCAGGCGTTTGGATTCCCTATCCGGAGGGGGTAGGGAAGGCGGTTTGGGAAGCGGAGGCTTGGACAACCAAGCTCTCAGGAGTGGGGTGGACAGAGAGAAACAGGGGGTCGCCCGGAGCCGGGCGATGGCGTCGGGACACGTTCCTATCCACAGGAGCCCCTGTGTTGGGCTTGGACCAGGCGCCCAAAAGAACGTCAGTGAGGGCATCGTTAAACGGCAGCACAGTCTCCGTAGAGGAGGCTGCCGGCTGAAGCACCTCTGTCAAGATATTAGTCTTGACCGCCACAGTAGGGAGTTGGAGACGTAAGGCCCCAGCCGCCCTACGCAACACCGTTGCAAAATTGGCTCCCTCCTCCGTAGCCACGGGAGGAGACAGCATGCCAGTGTCAGGGGAAGTATCCAGACCACTGGCATCCCCTAGACCCTCTGTCCAGTCCTCATCGTACTGACACTGTTGTGTCAGAGGGTCATCAGACCCCTCCCAGTACTCCTGGTCCTCCTCTGGTTCAAAATAAGGAGGAGGAGGGACATTTGGGACCCAAGGTCCCATCGGCGCCGGAACCGGCGTCGAGCTACGTCGTTCCGGGTCCATGTCCGGAGCCGGAAGGAACTGGGGGACGACGCCGCCCGGAGCCCCAGGCGGCGTCGAGAACGGCACCGGAGACATCGGCGGAGGTGTCGTTAGGTCGACCGGCGTCGATGGGGGTTGCGGAGCCGGGATCGAGGCCGGGGCCGGAGCCGGGATCGAGGCTGGAGGCACGGGCGACGCCGGGGCCGGAGCCGTCGGCGACGCCGGAGCAACGCCATCAGGGCCCGCGGGGCCCGAAGGCGCACCGGAGGGACCTTGAGGCCCGAAGAGGCGGGCCATGGCCAACAGGAATTCCTGTATCTGGGCCGGATCCGCCCCCGAACCCGGGAAGGACGGGTATTGCGGGGGCGACTCCACAGGCATGTCCGGGGCCGCGGGGACGGTGCCGGGAGGGGCCTCAGCCAAGTCGCGAGACCGGCGAGGCGAAGTCCTAGAGCGACGATGCTTTTTGGACTTTTTGTGCTTGGACTTACCGGACGAAGAAGACTTCGATGCCGACGACCGGTGAGGACTCCGCGATCGACCCCTGGACCTCTCACGCGACCGGGGCTTGCGCGGAGCCGAATGCCGGGCCTCGAGGAGCTTTCGAGACCGCTCTCGCAAAGCTTTCGGGTTGAGGGCCCGGCAGTCGGAACACGACTCCGTGTCGTGGCCTCGGCCGAGGCAGAAGAGACACTCCCGATGCGGGTCTGTGATGGACATCATCCGAGCACAGGCGCCGCAACGTTTAAAACCGGGCATCCCTACGACACCTTGAAGTCGATTCGAAGAAAAACAGTGAAAAAATTCACCAAAAAAGTTAGTCAAAAAATGACTAGGGCACTGCTCTTCCCGGATCTGCGCTTGCTGGCGCGGAAAAAGAAGAACTGACGTCAGCGCGCAGGGGCGGCGCCTAAGTACTGCCCGCGACGTCATCCCGGCGATCACGACGCCGACGACGGACGCGGAGCCGCACGACGCCGCCTACCGACGCGCGAAGGGTACTGCTACGCAAAAACTTTCCGGATCCAGCCTGACGCCTGGGGATATTCTAAGGTAAGGAATCTGTCACTAACGTGTCTCTTTCAGATACTTCCTGTTGGAGAAGGGCCAGATGATCCTCCGACATTCGATGGTACTGAGGTGGCATGGCCGGGGGGGGTAGTCTCGAAGTGGAGGGAGTAGCACCTTCGGAATATCTGCAAAACCCACCTGTCCGACGTGATAGTGCGCCAGTGGGGGGAGGTGATAGCGAATCCTGCCGCCCACTGGCGATTCGTGGTCTTGAAAGGCCGGACTTGGAGGGTTTGGAGGCTGCTGCAGAGGGGGAAGTGGTGGACTGGCCCGCTCGCTGGCCCCCAGACCCACGGCGGTGGGTCGCACGTCCCCGGCCGCGCAGGGGCTGAACAGCTTGCGCCAGCCTGTAGCTCTGGGTGCAACGTGGCAGGGCACCTCTTCCGTAGCCACGAAAGGGGCGAAAAGCAGAGCGGGTGGTGGAGAGGCCCAAGGACTTGGCTGTAGCCCGAGAGTCCTTGAAGCGCTCTAGCGCGATGTCTGCTATATCGCCGAACAGGCGATGGCCATCAAAGGTCATGTCCATGAGGGTAGCTTGGACATCCCCGGAAAAACCAGTCGACCTCAGCCAGGCGTAGCGTCGAAGGGCTACCGACGTGGAAATCGTCCTGCCTAGCGAGTCGGCGGTGTCCAGTCCACATCGTATGGTAAACTTGGCTGCGTCTCTCCCCTCGGCAATTTCAAGAGATAGCACGGCCCGGGCCTCCTCCGGGCACTGGGGCAGCACGTGTGCTACCGTATCCCACACAGAGTGGGTGTAACTGCCCAACAGACATGCGGTGTTTACCGACCGCAGTCCCAAGCTGGAGGAAGAAAACATCTTCTTCCCAAGATGGGCCATCTTTTTGGATTCCCTATCAGGTGGAGCGTTAGGGAATGCGCCTTTGGAAGTCGAGGCTTAGACCACCAAGCTCTCAGGGGTGGGGTGTTGGGAGAGGAAAGTGGGGTCGCCCGGAGGCGGGCGGTGGCGTCTGGCAATCATCCTATCCACAGGAGCCCCTGTGTTGGGCCTGGACCAGGTGCCCAAAAGGATGTCAGTTAGGGCTTCATTAAACGGCAGCAGGGGCTCCGAAGAGCTCGCTGCCGATTGAAGCACTTCTGTCAGGAGGTTTGTCCTGACCGCCACCGTAGGTAGCTCGAGGTTGAAAACCTCGGCTGCCCTACGCAACACCACTGCGTAAGAAGCTCCCTCCTCCGTAGCCACGGAAGGAGGAGACAACATGCCATGATCTGGGGAAGTATCCAGACCACTGGCATCCCCAAACTCTTCTCTCCAGTCCGGATCATACTCCACTGGTCAGTTAAAGGGTCTCCAGACCCCTCCCAGTCGTCCTCACACTCCTCTGGTTGCCAATCTGGCCTGAAAGAACCAGGGTAGAACAGGGGTACAAAAGTACCCGTCGGCGCCAGATCCGGCGTCGGTCGAATCGGTCCGGCTCAGTGTCCACGTCAGGGTTGGGGTCGACGCCTGGAGACACAACCGGCGTCGGCTGCGGATGTTGTGTCGGTAGAATCGGCGTCGGTGGGGGTGTTATGAGGTCGACCGACGTCGATTCAGAACCAGGCCTGGATCCAAGGGGACCCTGCGGTGCCGAGGCCGAAGGCGTCGAAGGCCCAGGGCCCCCAGCCGAGTCCGCGGGGCCCGATGGCGCGCCAGCTGAGTCGGGCTGCCCAAAGATGGCATTGTGAAAAATTCGAAGCTGGGCAGGGGTCACTCCGGGAGGGGCACCACCCGCATCCCTCGTCGCGCCGGCCAACAGACGGGGAGAAGTCGAAGAGCGACGATGCTTCTTCGACTTCTTCTTGTGCTTCGACTTACCTGAGGAGTGCGAAGACTTTGAAGACGAGTGGTGGTGGTGGTTCCGCGACTAGTCCCTCGACCACCAGCGCGACCGGGACCTCGAGCGGAGCGGACTGCCGTGCCTCGAGAAGCTTTCGGGACCGCTCCCGCAAAGACTTTGGCTTCATGGTCCGGCAGTCAGAACACGACTTGGGATCGTGGTCGCGTTCCAGGCACCACAGGCACACGCGGTGAGGATCCGTCACGGACATCAGTTTTCGGCTGGAACCGCAAGCGTTGAAACCGGGCATCCCTAACGTGCACCAGGAGTCGAAGCCTCAAAAATGGTGTCGACAAAAGTCGCCAAAAAAGTCAGTCAAAAAGTGACTGGAGGTACCGCTCTCTCCGGATGTGCGCTGGCTGGCGCGGAAAAAGAAAGAACGGACGTCAGCGCGCGAGGGCGGCGCCTAAGTAGCTACTGTGACGTCATCCCGGCGACCACGACGCCGAACACGGAGCCGACAGACGCCACCTTTCGACGCGCAGGGGTATTGCGGACGCAAAAATTCTCCGGGTCCAGTCTGACGCCTGGGGATAATTCTAAAGGCACAAGTTACTAACTTGTGTAACGATATATCTGTAAGAGACAGTAGTTAGTGATAGATTCCTTACCTTAGAATATCCCCAGGCGTCAGGCTGGATCCGGAAAGTTTGCGTAGCAGTACCCTTGCGCGTCGGTAGGCGGCGTCGTGCGGCTCCGCGTCCGTCGTCGGCGTCGTGATCGCCGGGATGACGTCGCGGGCAGTACTTAGACGCCGCCCCTGCGCGCTGACGTCAGTTCTGTACACGACTTTCCGCGCCAGGAACGCAGAGCCATGCAAGAAGCTGACACAGGTGTCTGAAAAATACTAGGGCCCTGAAAGGGATGTCCTTAACCCTAGAAATCAGTTCGCAGAACGGGGAGGATGGGTGGGCGGTAAGGAATCTATCACTAACTACTGTCTCTTACAGATATATCGTTACACAAGTTAGTAACTTGTGCATCTGAAAGAGACACGTTAGTGATAGATTCCTTACCTTAGAATAGATACCCCAGCAATACCAACCCCGGTGGTGGGTCTGCGAACAAAGATCAGACAAGGAAGTCCTGGAGGACAGAACGGCCAAAGAAGCCGTCCCTCCGGACCTGACTGTCAAGGCAGTAATGCTTAGTAAACGTGTGCAGCGAGGCCCACGTAGCTGCCTGACAGATAACCGGCAGCGGAACACCGCGGCCCAAGGCCGTGGTAGCAGCCGTTGCCCTGGTGGAATGGGCACGCAGCCCAACAGGAGGCTCCTTCTTGGCCAAAGAATAGCAGGTCTTGATGCACAAGGTAACCCAGCGGGAGATGGTCCTCTTGTGCACCTCCCGACCTTTTTGGCGCCCACGTAGCCAACAAAGAGCTGGTCATCCACCCGGAAGTGTTTTGTGCGGTCGATATAGAAGGAGAGCGCACGTTTTGGGTCCAGACGGTGGAGCCTCTCTTCCTCTCTGGAAGGATGCGGAGGCGGAAAGAAGGTGGGCAAAGTGATGGTCTGCCCAATGTGGAAAGCAGTAACCACCTTTGGCAAGAAGGACGGACGCGTCCGAAGAACAACCTTGTCTGGATGAACAGACAGAAAGGGAGGCTTGCAAGATAGAGCCTGGAGCTCACTCACCCGCCGAGCGGAGGTGATGGCCACCAGAAAGGCTGTCTTCAGAGTCAGAAGACGAAGAGGACAGTTATGCAGAGGCTCAAAGGGAGCGCACATTAAAAAGGTAAGAACCAAGTTCAAGTCCCACTGAGGCATTACAAACGGAACAGGAGGGAAGAGGTGAGTAATGCCTTTTAAGAACCTGTTAACAACAGGGGACTTGAACAGGGAGGGCTGATCAGGGAGCCTGAGGAAGGCCGAGATAGCACAAAGATAACCCTTGATGGTACCCAGGGCAGAACCCTGTTGGGCCAGAGAGAGAAGGAACAGAAGGACCTCCGAAAGAGGGGCAGAAAGGGGATCCACAGCCTTTGCGGTGCACCATGCCACAAATTTGTTCCACCTGCAGGCGTATACCACCTTAGTGGAGGGACGCCTGGCTGCCAGAATCACATCACAAACTTCGGGAGGCAAGTCGAAAGGAATCAACTGCCGCCGCTCAATCTCCACGCAAGCAGGTGTAGACTGGACAGGTTCGGGTGGAGGACCGTCCCCTGCTGCTGCGACAGAAGATCCTCCCGAAGAGGCAGACGGATCGGGGGATCTATGCTCATATTGAGTAGCTCGGGATACCAAACTCTTCGAGCCCAGTCCGGAGCCACAAGAATGACTTGGGCCCGGTCGTGCCGAATCTTCTTCAACACTCTGGGTAGAAGTGGTATAGGCGGAAAGGCGTACAACAGACCGCAACTCCACTCGCGACGAAAAGCGTCGCCGAGCGAGTGCCGCCTTGGAAATTCCAACGCGCAGAACTGATGACATTGCGCGTTCTCTTCGGTGGCGAATAGATCTAACCAAGGCTCTCCCCACTGTAGAAAGAGTCCTTGCGCCACTTCCGAGTGAAGACGCCATTCGTGATCCATCATGCACCTGCGGCTGAGTTCGTCCGCCCTGGCGTTCAGAGAACCTGCCAGGTGTTGAACCATCAGGAACATGCCCTGATGTTCCAGCCATGTCCAGAGGCGCAGAGCCTCCTGACAAAGGGTCCAAGACCCCACCCCGCCCTGTTTGTTGCAGTACCACATGGCGGTGGTGTTGTCTGTGAACACCTGCACTACCTTCCCTTTGACAGAGGGAAGGAATGCCTTGAGTGCAAGCCGGATCGCCCGGAGCTCCAGAAGGTTGATATGGAGCCGGGACTCCGCCGGAGACCAGAGGCCTCTGATCTCCGCCTCTCCCATGTGACCGCCCCATCCCAGAAGGGACGCGTCCGTCACAACTGTATGCTCTGGCTGGGGAAGGGAGAGGGATCTGCCCATGACCCATTGCCGGTTCGAGAGCCACCACTGCAACTGTTTTGCAGTCCCCTCCGAGATCTGGACGTGATCGGACAGGTTGCCCCGGTGCTGCGTCCACTGGAACTTCAGGTCCCACTGCAGAGCCCGCATATGCCATCTGGCATGAGTGACCAGCAGGATGCAGGAGGCCATGAGGCCCAGCAGCCTCAGGGTCATCCGTACCGAAACCCAGGATAAAGGCTGAAAGATTGGAATCATAGCCTGAATATCCCGGACTCGCCGTTCGGGAGGATAGGCCCGAAACTGCGTCGTGTCCAGAACTGCTCCGATGAAAAGGAGCTGTGGAGAAGGAATTAGATGCGACTTCGGCACATTGATGGAGAACCCCAGCGAGTGCAGGAGTTCGGCCGTAGTCTGGAGGTGGGAGACGACTGCCTGGGACGAGCCCGCCTTCAGCAGCCAGTCGTCGAGGTAGGGGAAGACTGAAACCCCGGCCCGGCGCAGATGAGCTGCGACCACCGCCATCACTTTCGTGAACACCCGAGGGGCACTGGTAAGGCCAAAGGGGAGCACGGTGAACTGAAAATGCTCGGGGCCTACCGTGAACCGAAGGTAACGCCGGTGGGCCGGCAGGACGGGGATGTGGAAATATGCGTCCTGCAAGTCCAACGCTACCAGCCAGTCTCCAGGGTCGAGGGCAGTCAAGACCTGAGCTAGGGTGAGCATCTTGAACTTCTCCTTCCGGAGGAAGCGATTGACGTTCCGGAGGTCCAAGATAGGACGCATGTCCTCCTTGTCCTTTTGGGCACCAGAAAGTAGTGGGAGTAGCAACCACGCCCTACTTCTGGGGTCGGAACATGCTCGATGGCCCTCTTGGTCAAGAGGGCCGTGACTTCCTTCTGTAGAAGCACCAAGTGATCCCCTGACATGCGGTGGAATTGAGGTGGCATGGCTGGGGGGTGGTCTCGAAGGGGAGGGAGTAGCCCCTTCGGACAATGTCCAAGACCCACCTGTCCGAGGTGATGGTGCGCCAGTGGGGAAGGTGATGGCGGACCCTGCCCTCTACTGGCGTGCCGTGCACCTGAAAGGAGGGACTAGGAGGGCTTGGAGGCCGCGGACGGGTTGGAGGTGGTGGCCTGACCCGCACGCTGGTTGCCCGATCCGCCACGGCGGAATCCACGTCCTCGGCCACGCGAAGACGCCTGCTGCGCGGGCCGGTGGCTGGGCTGCTGACGTGAAGGGCGCCCCTACCGTGGCCACGATAGGGGCGAAAAGCAGAAGGCAGCGGAGGGCGTGTAGCAGAAAGGCCCAGGGACTTGGCAGTAGCCCGTGAGTCCTTAAAGCGCTCCAACGCATGGTCTGCTTTGGACCCAAAAAGACCGACTCCATCAAAGGGCATGTCCATGAGAGTATTCTGGACATCCCCTGAAAAACCAGTGGTTCTCAGCCAGGCGTGGCGTCGGAGCGCCACCGTCGTTGCAATCGACCTGCCCAGCGAGTCGGCGGTGTCAAGGCCACAACGGATAGTGTATTTGGCCGCATCCCTTCCTTCCGCAATGGCGCGGGAAAGCAGTGCCTGGACCTCCTCAGGGCACTGGGGCAAAACATCCGCCACCGAATCCCACAGAGAGTGGGTATATCGGCCCAAAAGACAAGCGGTGTTAACGGACCGCAAGCCAGCACTGGAGGAAGAAAAACCTTTCTTCCCAAACTGATCCAGGCGTTTGGATTCCCTATCCGGAGGAGCGGTAGGGAAGGCGGTTTGGGAAGCGGAGGCTTGGACAACCAAGCTCTCAGGAGTGGGGTGGACAGAAAGAAACAGGGGGTCGCCCGGAGCGGGGCGATGGCGTCGTGACACGTTCCGATCCACAGGAGCCCCTGTGTTGGGCTTGGACCAGGCGCCCAAAAGAACGTCCGTGAGGGCGTCGTTAAACGGCAGCACAGTCTCCGCAGAGGAGGCTGCCGGCTGAAGCACCTCTGTCAAGATGTTAGTCTTGACCGTCAAAGTAGGGAGCTGGAGACGTAAGGCCCCAGCAGCCCTACGCAACACCGTACCAAAATTGGCCCCCTCCTCCGTAGCCACGGGAGGAGACAGCATGCCAGTGTCAGGAGAAGTATCCAGACCACTGGCCTCCCCTAGACTCTCTGTCCAGTCCTCATCATACTGACAGTTGCGTGTCAGAGGGTCATCAGACCCCTCCCAGTCCTCCTGGTCCTCCTCTGGTTCAAAATAAGGAGGAGGAGGGACATTTGGGACCCAAGGTCCCATCGGCGCCGGAGCCGGCGTCGAGCGACGTCGCTCCGGGTCCATGTCCGGAGCCGGAAGGAACTGGGGGACGACGCCGCCCGGAGCCCAGGGCGGCGTCGAGAACGGCACCGGAGACATCGGCGCCGGCGGAGGTGTCGTGAGGTCGACCGGCGTCGATGGGAGTTGTGGAGCCGGGATCGAGGCCGGGGCCGGAGCCGGAGCCGGGATCGAGGCTGGAGGCTCGGGCGACGCCGGGGCCGGAGCCGCCGGCGACGCCGGATCAACCCCATCAGGGCCCGCGGGGCCCGAAGGCGCACCGGAGGGGCCTGAAGGCCCGAAGAGGCGGGCCATGGCCGACAGGA
Source organism: Calotriton arnoldi (assembly GCA_963921515.1). Classification (NCBI taxonomy): domain Eukaryota; kingdom Metazoa; phylum Chordata; class Amphibia; order Caudata; family Salamandridae; genus Calotriton; species Calotriton arnoldi. The sequence continues at coordinate 3,407,290 of CAWUFW010000301.1, read as the reverse complement.
ACTCCTGTACCTTGGCCGGATCCGCCCCCGAACCCGGGAAGGGCGGGTATGACGGGGGCGACTCCACAGGCAAGTCCGGGGCCGCGGGGCGGGGACGGTGCCGGGAGGGGCCTCAGCCGAGTCGCGAGACCGGCGAGGCGAAGTCCGAGAGCGACGATGCTTCTTGGACTTCTTGTGTCGAGACTTACCGGACGAAGAAGACTTTGACGCCGACGACCGGTGTGCACTCCGCGAGCGACCCCTGGACCTCTCACGCGACCGGGGCTTCCGCGGAGCCGAATGCCGGGCCTCGAGGAGCTTTCGAGACCGCTCTCGCAAAGCCTTCGGGTTGAGGGCCTGGCATTCGGGACAAGACTCGGTGTCGTGGCCTCGGCCGAGGCAGAAGAGACACTCCCAATGCGGGTCGGTGACGGACATCATCCGCGCACAGGAGCCGCATCGCTTGAAGCCGGGCATCCCTACGACACCTGAATGGTGGAAAAAGACAGTGAAAAAATCACCAAAAAGTATGGTCAAAAATTGACCAGGGCACTGCTCTTCCCGGATCTGCGCTTACTGGCGCGGAAAAAGAAGAACTGACGTCAGCGCGCAGGGGCGGCGTCTAAGTACTGCCCGCGACGTCATCCCGGCGATCACGACGCCGACGACGGACGCGGAGCCGCACGACGCCGCCTACCGACGCGCAAGGGTACTGCTACGCAAAACTTTCCGGATCCAGCCTGACGCCTGGGGATATTCTAAGGTAAGGAATCTATCACTAACGTGTCTCTTTCAGATATAAGGCATATATAACTAATTGTCTCTTTCAGATATTTTTGCGGCTTCGACCGAACACATAGACAACAGTGGCAGCGTGCAGCCCAGTCTCCTGCTCCTCCAGCTGACACAGCGTCTTAAACCTCTTTAGCGTGCTCTTGAAGGCTGTAGGAAAGTGCCCCTTTTTGCATGGTTAGCCCCCACTTTTTGCCCGACATATGATGCAACCTGACTTGATGTGCCCTGGGTCCCTGCCAATCAGGTTCCCAGGGCCTGTGTTCTTTCCCAAGACTGTACCTTTGTATCCACAACTGGCACATCCCTGGCCACAGGTAAGCCCCTTGTAAAAGGTACCATGAGTACCAAGGGCACTGTCACCAGGGAAGGCCTCTGAGGGCTGCAGCACCTATTGTACCACCCTTAGAGACCCTGCACCTTAACTCACACACACTGCCACTGCAGTCTGCGTGTTTTGGTGCAGAGAAAAGTGAAGAGTCGACATGGCACACAGCCCTGTGTGTCATGCCTGCAATCCAGTGCTTAAGGCCTAGGTAAGTCACCCCTCTAGCAGGGTGCACTAGCCTTAAGGTGAGGGTACAGAGGCATGAGCCCTGTAACCCTACAGTGTCTAAGTCCATTCTTAGACATTGTAAGTGTAATAAAGCCATAAAGAGTATATGGTCTGGGAGTTGGTCATTACGAACTCCACAAGCTCCATAACGGCTTTACTAAAAACTGGGAAGTTTGGTTGCAAACTTCTCAGCACCTTAAACCCACATTGATGCCAGTGTGGGATTTAATGTAAAAAGCACTCAGAGGCCACCTTAGAGATGCCCCCTGAAAATCGGCCATACCTGGTGTGGTTCATGAACGGCTGCCGGCCATTTGCCACCAACAGACAGGTTTATGGACCCCTGGGTGGAGAGTGTCCGCTCTCTGGGTCCAGAAACAAAGACCATCCAGGGCAGAGGTGTCATGCGTCCTCCCCCTGGATGGGCTGGGTCCACGAAAGGGGAAGCTTCAAAGGCCTGCCGCCTTTGGACTCTGTCCCCGTCTTTTGCTGCCCCCAGCAACTGGCTCCCACTGGGTCTGGCCCCCACTTTGGGCGGGAGAATCGGAGGGAAATCCAGGCTAGGAAGAGATGTGTGACCACCTTTGCCAACCTCACTCCTCAGGTGGGAGAGGAGAGGTGAAGCACACATCTCAGTCTCCTCCATCTTAAAGACGAGGGGACTCAGCCAATTAGGAAGAGGCTCATGCCCCCTCCCACTGGCGAGTGGCATAATAGGGGGTGTATCCACCCCAAGGAAGGGAACCATTGGTCCCGACCTTGCCACGCCTTTAACGCTCCTAAATATAGTATTTAGGGGCAACCGTGAACCATGCCTCCACAGATTTGAGGAAGAAAGAAGAAAGATCTTAGAGCCGTGCTGACCCAGGAAGGAGAAGAGGCCACCAACTGCCTTGGCCCCAGCCCCGCTGGCTTGTCCAGTCTATGACCTGCCTACAGCAAGAAACCCGGCGAGTCCAGCAGCCAGCAACCCCCAGAGCCCGGAGGACCTGCCATGCGACCTTCCCAACGACTGTTTCCCGTGAGCAGTGGATTTGCTCAACCAATGACTCACCTCCAGAATCCGGATCCCATCGACTCTGCCATTCTGCACCACTCTGCACCCGACGCCCACGGCCCCAGTGGCCCAAGGAGGTCTCCCCAGCGATCCTGACCTGGGATCTGGTGATTCCCGACCTCCCTCAAGACGACTCCTGCAGCCTCAACCTGACAGATCACCGCGACCAGAGCTTGTAAGAAAACCAGACGCCAGAAGACACCCCTGCACCCGAAGCCCACGGCCTTGGGAGGCCCAACCGACGGTGTCCAGGCATCTCCCAAGATACCAACTTACCTCTTGCATCGGGGTCGCCTTCAGGAAGTCTCCCTACCCGAGCCTGCAGCACCTTTCCGAAACCGAAGGTCTTCATTGGAAAGGACAGGGTCTCAGACGTTTGTTTTGCACCCTGCACCCGCCCGAGTGCCACTGGTGGTGCAGCTCCTGTGCTGGTCGTTGGCCCCTGCAGTGCTGACATTAACCGCAGGAGCATGGCTCCCACAACCAAGTGGCCTGCTCGTCAGCAGTCCCTAACCAAAGGTCCCCTTAGCCAATTGGCTAACATTGGGCCCCTGCACTCTGCACCCGGCCGCCCCAGTGCCGCAGGTGGTACAACTTGAGTGCCCATCTAGACCTTGGGGAACCTTGGTCCTAACCCCTAAAGCTCATTCTCGTGAGTCGAGTACTTACCTCTAAAACCGATAACCATTTTTCTACCATAGGAACCCATGTTATAAGATTTGGGTCTGAAATTGTTTTAAGTGTGGAACTGCTAATGTATGGAGAAAAGTGAACTCAATTGCAAAGTATAAAAAGTCATACTTACCTTGTTGGTAGAGATCCTAAGGTGTGGTATTTAGGCATACCACCCCCAGTACACAAAGTAACTCAAAACTAATCTGAAAATACTAACTGTATGATACAAACTGCATTTATAAGTGATACAAACCTGTACAAATTGTAATTTCAAGCACAACTGCATTACCTTCAACAGTCTTGCATTTTGAAAGTATATATTACTCTCCTGTGCCAAGTGCTGCTTGGTTCTAAAATAAAACATAAGTATATCTTTTTTATACTTACCTAATTGGTTTGGATTCTGTCTCTGAGTGTGTGTATCAGTCATTAATTGAGTGAATACAATAAATGCTTAACACACCCTCTGGATAAGCCTAACTGCTCGCCCACACTGCCACAAAGAGCTGTTAGAACTTACCTAATTTAGCCTCTGCTACACCTCTGGGGACTCCCAGGACTCTGTGCACACTGTACTTCATTTTGGTATAGTATATACAGAGCCAGCTTCCTACAACGGCACACAGTCACCCGTTTGAAAGCAGGAGACAAAATTTTTTGAAAGGGTAGCAGGCAATAACTTTGGACAAGTGAGTCCTGCAAATTGTGTTGCAGGGTTACTCTCTACCAAGCATCAAAAACCTACTGCACCTTCCACCATCCTCAGAACGGCTGACGGAACACCACTTCTCCCTGTTACAGCAGGACAGGCTGGCTCTTTTGGCCAAAGGAGCCATAGAGAGGGTGCTAACTGAGGAAGTGGGTGTGGGTCATGGTTGCTGTTTATGGTACATCTTGTTGCAGAACAAAGATGGAGACCTTCGTCCCATCTTGTATCTCTGCCCTCTCAATGCCTTCCTCTGAAAGGACAAAGTCAAGATGCTCACTTTGGCCCAGGCCTTGTCTACTCTTGACCCTAGATAGTGGCATTGGGCCTGCAGGACGCTAATTTCCATAACCTGTTTGGCACTAGGCGCTATCTACTGTTCATGGTGGGACAGGAATATACTCAGTGCAGAAGTGCTGACATTGCGCATTCTTGGCAGAGGTGAACAGATCGAGCAAAGGTTCTCCGCATTTTTGGATGAGTCATACCACCATCTCCAAGTGCAATCGTCATTCATAATCTGCAAGCCATTAGACGGCTGAATTTATCTAACTTAGTATTCAGAGATCCTGATAGGTGCTGCGCCACCAGGAAAATTTCCTGGCGGTCCATGACCCCACCCACCCTGCTTGTTGCAATACCATATGGTGGTGGTTTTGTCTGTGAACACCCAAACCAATTTCCCTTTGATGGATGGCATGAAAGATTTCAACAGCAAGCGGGTGGCTTGCAGTTTCAACAGGCTAATGTGGATCCGGGCCTCTGCCAGGGACCAGATGCCTCCGAGTTCCTCCTGTCCCAAGTGGCCGCCCCACCCAACAAGCGATACATAGGTCCCCACTGTCAGCTCTGGGTGCGGTAGGGAGAGGGGTCTGCCACTGACACAATCTTGGTCCAGTAGCCACCATTGCAGATCTTTTGCAGGGTCCTCCGAAATCTGGACTTCATGGGAAAGATTCTCCAGTGCTGTGTCCACTAGAACTTCAGATCCTTTGGAAGAGCCCGCATATAGCACCTGGCGTGATTGACCAGTAGAATGCAGGAGGACATCAGTCCCAGCAGACTCAGAGTCATCCTCACTGAAATCCAGGGCTGAGTCTGAAATAGCGAGATCATAGTCGAATGTCCTGGACACTGTGCTTTGGGGAGTAGGGGCAAAACTGCACTGTGTCGAAAATGGCTCCGATAAAATGGAGCATCTGTGAAGGAACGAATTTGGACTTTGGCATATTTAAACCCCAACGATGTTAGGATGTTCGCCGTAGTCCGGAGGTGGGTGATGACTGGGGCGAGCCCATCATCAGCAGCTAGTCAAGGTAGTAGAAGACTGGAACCCTGACCTCCGAAGATAAGCTGCAACCACCGCCATCATGAACACCCGAGGGGCATTCATGAGGCCAAAGGGGAGCACGGAGAACTGAAAGGGTGCTTGGTCTACCTGAAACCGCAGGTAGTGCTTGCTTGACTGCAGGACAGGGAAGTGGAAATAGGTGTCCTGCAAACCCAATGCCACCATCCCATCTACTGGATTCAGGGCAGACAGAACTTGGGCCAGTGTGAGTGAACTGGAAATGCTACTGGCCCATGGTGAACCACCGATAACACCAGTGTGCCTTCAATTTAGGTTCGGAAAGGTGTACAGGAGTCCTGACCACAGTGAAGGCGAAAGCCGTCTCCGAGGGAAAACTGCGGTGGGAACTCAGATGCGCAAAACTCTGCTCATTGCATGTGCTCTACGGTGCCAAATAGATCGAGCCAGGGTTCTCCCCACTATTGGAAGATGCCCCATGCCACCTCCAAATGTAGCAGCCATTCATGATCTGCTAAGTAACATCAACTGAGTTCATCCAACCTGGTGCAGAAAGATCTTGCTAGGTGCTGTGCAGTCAGGGAGCTGCCTTGAGCATTTAGACACTTCCAAAGACGCATGGCCTCCTGCCACGGAACTCACCACACCACACTGCCCTGCTTATTACAATACTACATGGCAGTCGTGTTGTCCGTGAAAAACTTCACAGGTCCCTCCTTGATTGTTATGGAGGAACGCCTTCAGTGCCAGGTGAATTGCTCGCAGATCCAGCAGTTTGAGGTGGAGGCGAGCTTCCGCCAGAGAGCAAAGTCCTATGATTGCCACGTCTCCCAGATGACCTCTCCATCCCAGAAACAAAACATCCATCACAATGGCTCTGAAGAAGAGGGATGTGCCACTGATCCAACTGTGGTTGAAATGCCACTACTGCAGATCGTTCTCAATCTCCTTAGACTTTCTGGATGAACTCTGAAAGGTCTCCTTGATGCTGAGCCCACTGAGACTTTAAATTGCACTGCAGAGCCCGCATGTGCCAGCTGGCGTGGTGCACCAGGAGAATGCAGGAGGCCAAGAAGTCTCAGAGCGGCTCTCAGGGAGACCCAGGTTAAGGGTTGAAACATTGAGATCATAGCCCGAATGTCCCAGACTCACTGAAGTGTACAGATGCTTCGAAAGAGCATGATATCCAGAATAAGTATCAATGAAAGGGAGCCGTTGTGTAGGCGTTAGGTGGGACTTCGGCACATTGATGGAAAAGCCTAATGATAATAGTAGGTCGGCCGTTGTCTGGAAGTTGACTACGACTGCTTGAGACGAGCCCACATTCAGTAGCCAGTTGTCAAGATATAGAAAGACTGGTACTCCCAAACTCTGCAGATGAGCTGTGACTACCACCATCACCTTTGTGAACACAGAGGTGTGCTGGTAGGGTCAAAAGGAAGCACAGGGAACTGAAAGTGCCAGTGGCCTCCCTCAAACTCTAGGTTTGGCCTGTGAGACTGTAGGACAGGGATGTGAAAACATGCATCCAGCAAGTCCAGTGCTACCAGCCAGTCTCCTGGATCCAGGGCAGACAGGACTTGGGCCAGTGTGAGCATTTTGGTCCTGTCCTTTTGGAAGAAGAACTTTAGAGGGCGAACATCCTTTTTTGGCACCAGAAAGTAATGGGAGTAACAACCAGCCCTGATTTCTGATGCTGGCACCCTCTCAATTGATCCATTGGACAGGAGAACAAAAACTTCTCCACGGAGTATGGACAAATTGGGGGTAGGGGCTAGCCAGGGTGGTGCGGGGAGGAGAGAATGGATAAGGAGTATCTTTGTTTGATGAGCTGGAGCACCCATTGGTCTGACATGATGCTCTGCCATCCGGGGAGGTAAAAGGTTACCAGACCTCCCACTAGGCACTCGTGCGGCGTCAAGGACAAATTAAAGTGGCTTTGCAGCTGTTGCATGTGCAGGGCTGGGGTTTGGAAACTGCGTTGCCTTTGAGGCCTAAACGCTGTTGCTCACCCTCGGAAGGACCAGGAGGCCTGTAGCTGCTGAGGCATGTTTTGCTCTTGCCTCTGCTGGAAATCCCTTCCGAAGTCTTGAAAGAAGTGCTGTTGTGTGGGAGAACTGCCGAGCAGGCTGAGCTAGGCCATGGGAGCAGGTGATGGCCTTGCCCTCTTTAAATGTCTTCAAGGCCGAATCAACCTTTGCTCTAAATAGTCTAGAGCCGTCAAAGGGCATGTCCATTAGGGACTTTTGAGGAAAACCCTGTGATGCAAATCCATGCAAGGAGCCGCAGCACAATCCTGGTTGCAACTGCCCTACTCAGGGAGTCAGCAGCATCCAGGCTTGAACATACTGTGTAGTTCGCCACATCTAGGCCATCAGAAATAAGATGCTGTAGGGTCGGTCTGATGTCTTCTGACAACTGGCAAAATGTCTGCCATACTGTCCCACAACCGGTGCAGGTAACTACACAGAAAGCATGAGATGTTGACAGATCTAAGAGCAAGACTAGCAGTGGAAAAACAATTGGTTTGCAAACATTTCCATTCTTTTGGATTCTCGTTCAGGTCCACGTCAAGGTTGTTCTGGCAGCTGCACCACTAAGCTCTTCAGGGTGGGGTGCTGAAGGAGGAAATTCAGGTCCACGGGAGCAGGCCTGTGTCATCTTGCCACTTGACTATTGCAGGCTTGTGCCATCTTGCCTATTCACTGGGGGGTGGGACAAGATTCCGGTCTTGCCCTGGTGCCCACCAGGACGTCAATAAGGGCCTCATTAAAGGGTAGTAGAACCTCAGTGAAGACATTTGTTTTGCCCTCTTGCATGAGTAGGAAGGACCTCTGCCGCCCTCCTAATCACTGTGGCAAATGTGGCGTGGTCTTCTGTAGCCATGGCCTGATTTAGGGAGGATAACCTAATGTCTGGTGAGGTATCCAGACAACTAGCATACTGAAGGTCATCAAAGAGGTTTCTTTCCTCATATATGTCATCCCCGTAGGCACCATCGTCGTCATCATATTGGTGAGAAATGTCTGGGTTGAAATGTGCGCACTGCATGGTCTAGAGGGTAGGGGCAGATCTTTGGAATCCGACAGAACTATCAAATACATGTCTGATAATGATACTGGTGTCGAGGCTGGAGGCAGCGGCCCCAGGCTCGAGGAAAGAGGTGACCTCAGAGTCTGAGTGGTTGAGGTCAGCGTCGAGAACAAATCCACAGTCGTGGTCCTGACAGGCAACCAACTTGGATCCATGGGGCCAGAAAGTGCTCCAGTGGGGACGTCGAAGTGAGAAAACAGCTGGAGTCTGTTCCACAGAACGGTTGCGCGGCCTAGAAGTACCCGGGTTATTGCGAGACTCCGAATAGTGCGAGTGGCGGGACAAAGGAGGCCCATGTTGAGACTTCTTATGCTTTTTGTGGGATCTCTTCTACTTATCTAATCCCTGCAACTTCAATTTCGAATGTTTGTAAGAACAGCATTGGGAACAAGAGCACTTCCCATGCCCTCGGATGCTGCTTCTGATGGAGTTCGCCGATGGCTAACTTGGCCTTGCTACGCGGATGGACTTGTGATTAATCTTCACGCAGCAAGAGCATGACTTCAAGGCGTGTGAGGTGCTGAGGCAGCAGAGGCAGACGCTGTGGGTGTCCATAACAGGCATCTGTCGGTGATAGTCATGATGGCGCTTGAAGCCTATCCTATTAGGTTCTCATTCTGTGCACTCCAAAAAATTAAAAGATTTTCCTGAGGGCGAAAAAAGTTTGTCAAGAGACAGCAAAACTAGCTCCACATGCACCTTGGAAGGCGCAGAAAGAAAGGAACTGACATCACATATAGGGGCCCTGACGGCAAATTCGAGGCAGGAAAGAGCAAACATGGAGCTGCATGACGCCATCTACTGATGTGAGGGAATTGATTTAAAGTTTCCGGATCCTGTCTGGCACCTGGGCACATTCACAAAGTGAGGAATCACAAAATAAGTAATCTGCAGTTACGCCTATAGCAGAAACAGACATTTAGTAAAAGAAATTTGACTTTTCCACACCCCGTCAGGAGATGGGAAGGTCGTACACAGCAGAGCAAAAACTCAAGGATTATATTAAGCAAACTCTTAAAGGGCTTGTGAAAGGAATCCTTAATTTAAAAAGGAGAAATAGGTGATAGTCTTGTTTGCTATTAAATAAACTGTGTGGCTGTCTTGAGAGTACGAGCACACATCTTCAGGAATGTAAAGAGTGAATAGGATTAGGGGCATTACCTTGAAAACATCCAAAACAGACAAATATGCGTGGTGGGACACAGGAAGAGGGCAGAAGGCAACTAAGAAAGTTGAAATTAAAATATAAAAACAGATCCAGGTTTTAAGGAGAAATACGGACTAGGTAATATAACATGTTCAGTTGGATTCTTATGTCATGTCCTAGACACCCCCCCAAGAGTTATCAGGAAAAACATCTAAAGTCATTTCCCTGAAGGTGACCCCATATAAAAAGATGTACTAACGGTAGAACCTTATGCTTCCAACATTAGTTCTGCATCAAGAGGATAGGGACATTTAATCCTTTGTAATGTAAAAGTAGATCTTTTTATAAGTATGCAATTCGCAAAATAACAACAAACAGATAAACAACAGCAGACAACTTCATCAAAAGGCTGTATTTTTGATCAGTTATTTTTTAGACCAACGTGAGATCACTGCAGGGAAAAGAAAGTTCATGAAAATATAGATTGAAGTGTAAAATTCATTTTTAAAATTAGGCTGATGAAAGCTCTACAGGAAAGGGATAATTGATTTTGTCCATTGAAAACATTTTTCTTTATATTCCTTCCTCGGAATAAATATCTTTCTCCCCAAAATTACGTTCGTTGTTCAAAACGAACGAGGGTGTCTGAAAATAGGATTTCTGCAAATAACTAAAATCGCACTTGTGCTCATTTAAGCTTTAGTCAAAAGAAAAAAGACAAAATCAGCACTAGCTGCAAATTGAACAAAATGCAGAAATCAACATTTTAAAATATATTCTAGCCAAACAGTCTGAAGATCAAGATGAACATTACCGAATTTTTAGCAGGTCTCTCCCATTTCCATTTAAAAAATATTTTATCTATAATTCTTCATCCCTGAGATTTGCGTTGCAGCTGCTTTCCACCATTTTGAATACCCACACGGAAAGGGGTATGAGACACTGTCTAAAACAGAGTTAATTAAGCCATGACGGCTTAAGTGGCTACTGTGACATCTCAATAGCCTAGTGGACCCTGCGGCTCACTCAAACCATAGCTGTCAATATATCTAAATTTTCCTGACACTGAAAAGGCAACATTTTTATTTTTAACAATATAGTGTTGCCCTAGCGATGCATTTGCTTAGGTCCACGGAAACTTTACAGCCAGATTTGTTGGGTGAATTACCTCTAAACATATCAAGAGACTGACGATATCTAAGTTGGGCACTTTGAACTTTTCCAATAAAATCGATTGGCTTAGCTGAAAGAATGTTTAATAAGGAATTACGTATTTATTTACAGTAAAACCTGGAGGATAAAGAAGGGTCGCCTATAAGAGCTAAGTGTGTTTCAGTGCGCTTTAAACCACTTATAGGCGAGTCTCGTGTGAACAGGCAAACTAACAAAATGTGCAGGTAGTATGACAGGGCACTGTGATGACCACTCACCTCTCCTTCGCCAGGGTCAGCGATTTCGTACCACAGGCACGCCTTTGGTTGGCGAGATGGGTTGGGGGTTGGAAAAGGGGCTCAGGATAACAAGCCACTGACAGGAAAGAAAAAAAGGCACTGACAGGTGGAGTAGGAAACACGAAGAAATAAAAAAGAGGAAAAGCAAGACAGCAAAACATTGGTTGCAATAAAAAAGGAATGAGGGAAGAGTGTAATGGAATGAGAGTAAAATGAGCAGTGGCGTAAGGATGCTTTAGAAAGAAGAGCACCGGTGTGTCACAGGACAGAGAGGGGTAGAGGAGAGACGAGAGAGAAGGCTGCTGGAGAAAGGATACAGCAAACTGAGTGGAGGCACTGTGCTCATCATTAAAGACAGGAAGAAAACAGGGTGAGCAATTCAAAAACAAATTAGGCCAAACTACGATAGGCTCGAAGGGTCCAACAACTTATAATTCTTTGGACATAGAGGGTACAACATATCCGATATTAGTGGTGAAATACTGCTGAAAGGGCTACCCAACTACCTTTCTCCACTCCCAACAAACTCAGTTTTGAAAACTTTGTCAAAAAGTATTTTAGTTGAAACACTAAGAGAAAATGTTGTACAGGAGAAAGGTCCCAATGTGAAACAGCTAAAAAAATAGAATGTAAATTTAAAACCAAAACGACCCAATTAAATCAATGTGGTATCACTACAATGTGGGTCTTGGAATATATTTGAGATAAAATCTAGCTAGTGGTGTAACTATAGCATGAGGAGCTGTGCTTCGATTGAAGTCAACAATGAATAGATGAAATGCGAAAAGATGGCAACTCAAAATGGAGGAAATGTCAAAGTTCATCTAACTCGCTTCTACAGCCATGAAGTCAAAATTCTGAAATGGGTGAACCAGGTAGAAGAAGGGTTTGAATGCACCCTAAGGTTCATCTGGCTAAAATGATGTCATAGTATACACTGTGGGGGGCTTCATTTTGAACTGACATTTGATTAATTTCCCTGCTGTGTATTTAGATTTTCGGAAACCACCTGCAACCATAATTAAGATGTAGAACACCTCGCCTTGCAATTAAATTTGGTGACTGGAAACATTGATGTACAACATTTGATTATGAACTTGGAGCAGTTAAACTACCCAAGAGAAGATTTAAAAAAAGGTATTTACAATATCCCTATCCTCATGAGAGGTGATGCAAGGATTAAGAAGAAAGTACCTAATACAGGCAGTAAAATAGGAAAGAAAAAAAAACAGAACACTGCACATATTTACAGGAAACTTCTTTAAAGACATTATTTCTTTTTTTTACAAATGGATGTCAAACGACAATAGTCTATTGTTAAAACCTCTTTACATATTTATTCTGCAATACTCTGTCACTAATTACATTCTCTTAACACCGGGCCTGTACAGACGTTATCAACTTCGTTTTTTCACGTGCTTCCTTGTCAAGACAAAGGCTGGCTCGTTTCTTATGTGCATATCTGCCGCCCTATGTCTCTGTCTTTAGTTCTGTCTTGGAAGTCTTTGTGGACACATGCTAAAGGGAGGATATCCTTTGCCTGAGCATTTCTTTCGAGATCACTGCTCACACATGGATTGTTGTAGGCCTTTTTTTTAGTCATCACTGTCTGAAAGTGTCTCATACTGTGCCGAAAGGAGGGGGGCCGGCTCTCGCTCCCAGATTCGATTCTGCTGGTGGGTTGCTGATTGACTCATGGTTGGTGGGGCGCAGACAATGGCAGTTGGAGGAGTGCTGCTTAACATCCGCATCGTCAATGGATTGTAGGGGAACTGGGTGGAGCCTGGAATAGAAGAGTAACAATAACATTTCCCATCAGGACAGGAAGTGACACTACTGGTTATCCCGACAAAACAGTATATAAAAGAAGAAACCAACCAAGATGACTTAATTTCCCATTAACCATCAGCACAGGAAATGACAACACAGCACCCTGCACTCCTCCCCTCTCTCTTAGGACGTACTTAATTGCAGCTGCAACACGGACGTGCAGCGGATGTGCGCAGTGCCAGGAACCCTGGTCCGATCACTGCCCAGTGATACCCCGCAGCACTCCTTAGGTCGCTCGACCCCACACGCTATTCCCTCAACTGCTGCTGCGTCTCACACCACGGTAGGAGCTTTCATCTGCAATCACTACCGGTTTTCCAGCAGCCACCAACCCACACCCCCCTCCACGCAAATAATAACAACGACTTCAACACCCCCTTCCAACACACAAGTCCTACAAGCACCAACCCAACCCCAGAGAACTCATCGCTAACTAACCTACCACCAATGAAGACGCCCAACTGACCGAATAGACAACCCTCACCAGAAACAAAACAGCGGCAATCATGCAGGCCATCCACTCAGAATCCCCAATGGCCCCATACCCCCACCACATCTACAACCTGGGAACATCACCAATCAGCACCACCCTCACCCACATCATCAACACGTCCATCATGTCTGCCACTTTCCCAGATGAATGGAAACTTGCAGAAATTAACGACCTCCTCAAGAAGCCCACAGCTGACCTGAATCAACTGAGCAACTTTCGACCCATCTCTCTGCTCCCCTATTCAAAGTAATTGAGAAGGCCATCAACAAGCAACTCACCACCCACCTCGAACTTCACCATCTTCTAGACAACACTCAATCAGGATTCAGAAAGAAACCGCATCAAAACAGCACTCATCACGGCCTCGGACGACATTAGAATCATCCTGGACCAAGGAGAAACAGCAGCCCTCATCCTACTCTACCTCTCCACACCCATTGACACTTCAACACTGTCGCCCACAACATCGTCATCAGAAGACTCCACGAGATTGGCATACAAGGATCCGCTCTCAAATGGCTCTGTTTCATCCTCACAGGAAGAACCCAAAGGGTCAAGCTGCCACCCTTCACATCAGAGACTTAAAAACTTGTATGTGGAGTTCCACAGGGATCGTTCCTCAGCCCCACTGTTTTCAACATATACATGACACAATTAGCCAACGTCTTCTAATCACCAGACATCACCGTAATCTCTTACGTCGATGACAACCAACTCATCCTCTCCCTGACGCACAATACAACCACCACCAAAACCAACTTCTCCAACTGCATGACCATGGTAGCAGACTAGATGCGAACCAACTGCCTGTAGCTCAACTCCGACAAGACAGAAGTACTAGTCTTCGGCAACAAGACTTCCCAATGGGAATCCACCTGGTGGCCGCCAGAGCTAGGACCAAAACCCACACGCACAGACCACTCAAGAAATCTAGGGATCATCCTAGACGACAAGTTCAACATGACGGTTCAAGTCAACACAGTGTGCACCTCTTGCTTCCACATCCTATGCATGCTGCAAAAGATCTTGAAATGGTTGCCTCAGACCACCAGACAAAACAGTCACGCAAACACTTATCGCCAGCAGGCTGAACCACAGCAACATTCTACTCTGGAATCTCCAAACTTCTAAACAGAATACAGACCATACAGTACATTGCTGCAAGACTCAGCTCCCAAGCTACACCCAATTCCCACCAAACTTCAGGAAGCTTCACTGGCTCCCCATTCACAATCGCAGCCAATTCAAACTTCTCACGCACACACAAAGCTCTACACAACACAGGACCAAAATGCCTGAACAGCCGCATACACATATACTTCCACCAACTCACCAGACAACTACCATCTGCCTCACACTCACTTGCACACACTCCCAGCATAAGCAAAAGCAAAACTGGAGGTCGCTCATTCTTCTACATCGCACCCAAGACACCTCCCCCAACACATCAGAGCCTCCTCTTTACTTCTTGAGCTCCACAAGAAACATACCTGGCTCTTCATATAAGCAATTAGAAGACCACACACCAACACACCCGCCCAAGAACGTGGATACCTTCTCGGGTGATTAGTGCACTATACAAATCAACATAACATAACCATAACATAAAAAGAAAACAAATGACAGGCACCTGATCAGTTCCGACATCTCTCAGAGGATCACCAGAATAGAATTATTATATATATATTTTTTAAAAAGCTGGTTTCTTTTGGAACAATAGTACAAGTCTGAGAATTGTTCTGAAATAATTCCTTGTGTACACAAAAGTATACCATAATATAGTGACATAATACCACTAGGTGGACAAACATGAGAACTAGTCTCTTAACTGTTTCTCAGATACTCCTTACATGTGTATTCACACATTGAATGTTTTCATCTGTTACAAATACACTTTTCCAATTATAAATGGCCCAGCAATCAAGCTAAGTGCTGCCTAGATCTGATATAGTGATTAAAGGTTTTAACAAACAAATTTAAGCACATCATCTTCTATGTTATTGAATAAACTAGAATGCCAGGTGCTAGGAGAGATTTTGGTTTCCTCCGGCCTTAATGTTGATGGTATTTTGGAGCAGTATCCTTTGGTTATCACTGCTGTTTTAAATTTGAGTATGTCACTGGGAAAGGACAGGCCTACTCACCTGTAGAGGAGGGCCTGTCTTCCCAGGCCCATACTGGAGTCGTCTGCCTTTGGTAATCCCCCTCAGAATGCACAGATGACACTGATGAGGGCCGCTCCGCCCCCACGTATCCCTGAGCACCGGGAAGGGGGGATTTCGACTTTCTACTGCTGGATTTAATTAAGAGCTTCTGCTTGCCTCCTCCACCTGGAAGAAACGCGAATAGAAAAAAAAACGGGTGGGGGAAAATGATAAGGACAATGACTCCAAGACTATGATCCGCGCCACTTCGCATTCCCACATTTTGGGGAGTTTTATTTTAGGTCCAGCAAGACTCGCACAGTCCCATTTCAAGGCCCACAAGGGCAAAAGAAACAAGATTTTTTTTATTGTTTCCTTCTGTACCTTTATTTTACCTTCACCTTTTGAATAACACTGAACAATTGCTGGAGAAGATCCCTATGGCTAAAACCCCAATGGAAGGATGGACAACAGGAGAGGTTTAATGAACTGAAAGAGTCTGGCCGTGGAGGACAATCATGCAAAGCTGAATCAAAAATACCAAAATAATTGTTTATGGCAGATTTATATTTTGCTGCCATTGATAAAATATGTTACTTGCCATGCAAAAACATATTTTCCACTAATCACATTACTAACGTGTTTGAAAATGTACAACAATTTTAGGACAATCTGAATGAGATTCTATCATTCATCCTTTCTGACCATTTCTCTTAAGTTTGCACTTCTTTTAAACCAATAAATAAAAGATGCCACATGTTTGAAGGCATCATACCAAGAAAACAACCATGCCTATTCACAGGATTCAGAATATGCAACAAGCAGGTATAACAAGCGCAAGAGAATGTCAAATGACTGTGGTAGTTGTATAGCGCAAACCTAGCTGAAAAGCAGCACAGCGCTGTACAGGGTCAAAGAAAGAGACACAGTCAATGAATGAGAGAAAGGGAACAAACACACACAGAGTTTACACTTTTCGTGCTGACAATTCACAATGTCAGCTTCTAGTGAACCTCAAGATTGTTTTCTAGTCTTTCATTCTTCGGGCAGATTGCATTGGTACAGTTGAGGTGGATAACAGAGCCATCCTTTATTACTGTACTTGAACACTCCATAGAGTAAGTGCTATTAAAATCAAGTTCTAGCAAACCAATAGGTGTAGCTTAGTGTGCGAAAGTAAGCAAACAGCCTACCTGTGTTAAGGTAATAAATTCCTACCCCTTTTTTTGCCACTGCTTGTGTATGAGTGTATTTGGAATATTCCAAGTAACCAAAATATAATCCTGACAAAAAAAATAAGAAAAGCCTCCTGCAGTGACAAAACGAAAATGGATTATGTGTAGATTGAATGTACGACAAATATTATGATGTGTGATGATAATGTGTACTTTTGAGATGTAAACAGACCCTCATATATTGTAATGCAAGCATTATATAGGAGGAGGGAGGATACACCAAATAGCATGGACCATGTGGTGAGAAAGAGTGCAGCCAAAGCCCACTATTAACATTATGGCTCGAAGGCAAGCAAAAATCACTGCTTAAGATTGCATGAAACCACTGCAACTCTTTCGTTTTACCAAGAGCTATTAAAAGCAGTAATCTCAACAGAAACCCTCAATTAATTTCCATTCATTATTAAATAGTTGAAAGTCTACATTTTTTCCAACTTGCTTTCAATACTGCATGTAAACAGCTGTTTAATAAGAAATCTACACACTCCTCAGTCAGCAGTGTGAAGTTTAGGAAAATGCAGCAGTGCATTTGCGTATAGAGAAACGTTGTGAGAAGGAAAACAAACTTAAAGAAAACAAGAAGCAGAATCATGTTTCTTCCTTAAAAAAGTTTGAGGAACTCTCAGCTTTTTAGAGTTCAAGTCAGTAGCACCCGCTGTCAAATACATAGGCATTAAACAAGACGCTGGGCCATATCCTTTTGGAAATCTTTTTTTACCTTAGCATAAAACTTCAAGTGTGAATACATCTGAAATACCAGAGAATCTGAGATGAGATCTTTAAATCATAGTGTTGAGTGAAGTAAAGGTGAGGGCCTTTATTTCAACATTTTGGTAACCTTTTCTAGTAGAGATCCTATCTAAGCGCAGAGTCCTCCCCTT
Organism: Calotriton arnoldi; assembly: GCA_963921515.1. Taxonomy (NCBI): domain Eukaryota; kingdom Metazoa; phylum Chordata; class Amphibia; order Caudata; family Salamandridae; genus Calotriton; species Calotriton arnoldi. The sequence continues at coordinate 3,389,942 of CAWUFW010000301.1, read as the reverse complement.
GTGAATTTCCCTAGGCACAAGACAGTAATTTCGTTGTACGGCGATGGGCGGCTCCGCCTCGGATCGGTCCTGCCCTGGGTCAGACGCCGGGTCACTGTATCTGCGCCACCTCCACATGCAGACGTCAATTTCTTTCTGATCTATGTGTGAGCTGTCAGATGCAGAGTCCACATAAATCAGAATATGTGGATGTAGATCTTTAGATGCACAAGTTACTAACTTGTGTAACGATATATCTGTAAGAGACAGTAGTTAGTGACAGATTCCTTACCTTAGAATATCCCCAGGCGTCAGGCTGGATCCGGAAAGTTTTTTGCGTAGCAGTACCCTTGCGCGTCGGTAGGCGGCGTCGTGCGGCTCAGCGTCCGTCGTCGGCGTCGTGATCGCCGGGATGACGTCGCGGGCAGTACTTAGGCGCCGCCCCTGCGCGCTGACGTCAGTTCTGTACACGACTTTCCGCGCCAGGAACGCAGAGCCATGCAAGAAGCTGACATAGGTGTCTGAAAAATACTAGGGCCCTGAAAGGGATGTCCTTAACCCTAGAAATCAGTTCGCAGAACGGGGAGGATGGTGGGTGGTAGGAATCTGTCACTAACTACTGTCTCTTACAGATATATCGTTACACAAGTTAGTAACTTGTGCATCTGAAAGAGACACGTTAGTGACAGATTCCTTACCTTAGAATAGATACCCCAGCAATACCAACCCCGGTGGTGGGTCTGCGAACAAAGATCAGACAAGGAAGTCCTGGAGGACAGAACGGCCAAAGAAGCCGTCCCTCCGGACCTGACTGTCAAGGCAGTAATGCTTTGTAAACGTGTGCAGCGAGGCCCACGTAGCTGCCTGACAGATAACCGGCAGCGGAACACCGCGGCCCAAGGCCGTGGTAGCAGCCGTTGCCCTGGTGGAATGGGCACGCAGCCCAACAGGAGGCTCCTTCTTAGCCAAAGAATAGCAGGTCTTGATGCACAAGGTAACCCAGCGGGAGATGGTCCTCTTGTGCACCGCCCGACCTTTTTTGGCGCCCACGTAGCCAACAAAGAGCTGATCATCCACCCAGAAGTGTTTTGTGCGGTCAATATAGAAGGAGAGCGCACGTTTTGGGTCCAGACGGTAGAGCCTCTCTTCCTCTCTGGAAGGATGCGGAGGCGGAAAGAAGGTGGGCAAAGTGATGGTCTGCCCAATGTGGAAAGCAGTAACCACCTTTGGCAAGAAGGACGGACGCGTCCGAAGAACAACCTTGTCTGGATGAACAGACAGAAAGGGAGGTTTGCAAGATAGAGCCTGGAGCTCACTCACCCGCCGAGCGGAGGTGATGGCCACCAGAAAGGCTGTCTTCAGAGTCAGAAGACGATGAGGACAATTATGTAGAGGCTCAAAGGGAGCGCACATTAAAAAGGTAAGAACCAAGTTCAAGTCCCACTGAGGCATCACAAACGGAACAGGAGGGAAGAGGTGAGTAATGCCTTTTAACAACCTGTTAACAACAGGGGACTTGAAAAGGGAGGGCTGATCAGGGAGCCTGAGGAAGGCCGAGATAGCACAAAGATAACCCTTGATGGTACCCAGGGCAGAACCCTGTTGGGCCAGAGAGAGAAGGAACAGAAGGACCTCAGAAAGAGGGGCAGAAAGGGGATTCACAGCCTTTGCTGTGCACCATGCCACAAATTTGTTCCACCTGCAGGCGTATACCACCTTAGTGGAGGGACGCCTGGCTGCCAGAATCACATCACAAACTTCGGGAGGCAAGTCGAAAGGAATCAACTGCCGCCGCTCAATCTCCACGCAAGCAGGTGTAGACTGGACAGGTTCGGGTGGAGGACCGTCCCCTGCTGCTGCGACAGAAGATCCTCCCGAAGAGGCAGACGGATCGGGGGATCTACGCTCATATTGAGTAGCTCGGGATACCAAACTCTTCGAGCCCAGTCCGGAGCCACAAGAATGACTTGGGCCCGGTCGTGCCGAATCTTCTTCAACACTCTGGGTAGAAGTGGTATAGGCGGAAAGGCGTACAATAGACCGCAACTCCACTCGTGACGAAAAGCGTCGCCGAGCGAGTGCCGCCTTGGAAATTCCAACGCGCAGAACTGATGACATTGCGCGTACTCTTCGGTGGCGAATAGATCTAACCAAGGCTCTCCCCACTGTAGAAAGAGTCCTTGCGCCACTTCCGAGTGAAGACGCCATTCGTGATCCATCATGCACCTGCGGCTGAGTTCGTCCGCCCTGGCGTTCAGGGAACCTGCCAGGTGTTGAACCATCAGGAACATGCCCTGATGTTCCAGCCATGTCCAGAGGCGCAGAGCCTCCTGACAAAGGGTCCACGACCCCACCCCGCCTTGTTTGTTGCAGTACCACATGGCGGTGGTGTTGTCCGTGAACACCTGCACTACCTTCCCTTTGACAGAAGGAAGGAATGCCTTGAGTGCAAGTCGGATCGCCCGGAGCTCCAGAAGGTTGATATGGAGCCGGGACTCCGCCGGAGACCAGAGGCCTCTGATCTCCGCCTCTCCCATGTGACCGCCCCATCCCAGAAGGGACGCGTCCGTCACAACTGTGTGCTCTGGCTGGGGAAGGGAGAGGGATCTGCCCATGACCCATTGCCGGTTCGAGAGCCACCACTGCAACTGTTTTGCAGTCCCCTCCGAGATCTGGACGTGATCGGACAGGTTGCCCTGGTGCTGCGCCCACTGGAACTTCAGGTCCCACTGCAGAGCCCGCATATGCCATCTGGCATGATTGACCAGCAGGATGCAGGAGGCCATGAGGCCCAGCAGCCTCAGGGTCATCCGTACCGAAACCCAGGATAAAGGCTGAAAGATCGGAATCATAGCCTGAATATTCCGGACTCGCCGTTCGGGAGGATAGGCCCGAAACTGCGTCGTGTCCAGAACTGCTCCGATGAAAAGGAGCTGTGGAGAAGGAATCAGATGCGACTTCGGCACATTGATGGAGAACCCCAGCGAGTGCAGGAGTTCGGCCGTAGTCTGGAGGTGGGAGACGACTGCCTGGGACGAGCCCGCCTTCAGCAGCCAGTCGTCGAGGTAGGGGAAGACTGAAACCCCTGCCCGGCGCAGATGAGCTGCGACCACCGCCATCACTTTCGTGAACACCCGAGGGGCACTGGTAAGGCCAAAGGGGAGCACGGTGAACTGAAAATGCTCGGGGCCTACCGTGAACCGATGGTAACGCCGGTGGGCCGGCAGGACGGGGATGTGGAAATATGCGTCCTGCAAGTCCAACGCTACCAACCAGTCTCCAGGGTCGAGGGCAGTCAAGACCTGAGCTAGGGTGAGCATCTTGAACTTCTCCTTCCGGAGGAAGCGATTGACGTTCCGGAGGTCCAAGATAGGACGCATGTCCTCCTTGTCCTTTTGGGCACCAGGAAGTAGTGGGAGTAGCAACCACGCCCTACTTCTGGGGTCGGAACATGCTCGATGGCCCTCTTGGCCAAGAGGGCCGTGACTTCCTTCTGCAGAAGCACCAAGTGATCCCCTGACATGCGGTGGAATTGAGGTGGCATGGCTGGGGGGTGGACTCGAAGGGGAGGGAGTAGCCCCTTCGGACAATGTCCAAGACCCACCTGTCCGAGGTGATGGTACGCCAGTGGGGAAGGTGATGGCGGACCCTGCCCCCAACTGGCGTGCTGTGCACCTGAAAGGAGGGACTAGGAGGGTTTGGAGGCCGCGGACGGGTTGGAGGTGGTGGCCTGACACGCACGCTGGTTGCCCGATCCGCCACGGCGGAATCCACGTCCTCGGCCACGCGAAGACGCCTGCTGCGCGGGCCGGTGGCTGGGCTGCTGACGTGAAGGGGCGCCCCTACCGTGGCCACGATAGGGGCGAAAAGCAGAAGTCAGCGGAGGGCGTGTAGCAGAAAGGCCCAGGGACTTGGCAGTAGCCCGTGAGTCCTTAAAGCGCTCCAACGCATGGTCTGCTTTGGACCCAAAAAGACCGACTCCATCAAAGGGCATGTCCATGAGAGTATTCTGGACATCCCCTGAAAAACCAGTGGTTCTCAGCCAGGCGTGGCGTCGCAGCGCCACCGTCGTTGCAATAGACCTGCCCAGCGAGTCGGCGGTATCAAGGCCACATCGTATCGTGTATTTGGCCGCATCCCTTCCTTCCGCAATGGCGCGGGAAAGCAGTGTCTGGACCTCCTCAGAACACTGGGGCAAAACATTCGCCACCGAATCCCACAAGGAGTGGGTATATCAGCCCAAAAGACAAGCGGTGTTGATGGACCGCAAGCCAGCACTGGAGGAAGAAAAACCTTTCTTCCCAAATTGATCCAGGCGTTTGGATACCCTATCCGGAGGGGCGGTAGGGAAGGCGGTTTGGGAAGCGGAGGCTTGGACAACCAAGCTCTCAGGAGTGGGGTGGACAGAGAGAAACAGGGGGTCGCCCGGAGCTGGGCGATGGCGTCGGGACACGTTCCTATCCACAGGAGCCCCTGTGTTGGGCTTGGACCAGGCGCCCAAAAGAACGTCAGTGAGGGCGTCGTTAAACGGCAGCACAGTCTCCGTAGTGGAGGCTGCCGGCTGAAGCACCTCTGTCAAGAGATTAGTCTTGACCGCCACAGTAGGGAGTTGGAGATGTAAGGCTCCAGCCGCCCTACGCAACACCGTTGCAAAATTGGCTCCCTCCTCCGTAGCCACGGGAGGAGACAGCATGCCAGTATCAGGGGAAGTATCTAGACCACTGGCATCCCCTAGACCCTCTGTCCAGTCCTCATCGTACTGACACTGTAGTGCCAGAGGGTCATCAGACCCCTCCCAGTCCTCCTGGTCCTCCTCTGGTTCAAAATAAGGGGGAGGAGGGACATTTGGGACCCAAGGTCTCAGCGGCGCCGGAACCGGCGTCGAGCGACGTCGGTCCGGGTCCATGTCCGGAGCCGGAAGGAACTGGGGACGACGCCGCCCGGAGCCCCAGGCGGCGTCGAGAACGGCACCGGAGACATCGGCGCCGGCGGAGGTGTCGTTAGGTCGACCGGCGTCGATGGGGGTTGTGGAGCCGGGATCGAGGCCGGGGCCGGAGCCGAGGCTGGAGGCACGGGCGATGCCGGGGCCGGAGCCGTCGGCGACGCCGGAGCAACCCTATCAGGGCCCGCGGGGCCCGAAGGCGCACCGGAGGGGCCTGGAGGCCCGAAGAGGCGGGCCATGGCCGACAGGAATTCCTGTACTTGGGCCGGATCCGCCCCCGAACCCGGGAAGGACGGGTATTGCGGGGGCGACTCCACAGGCATGTCCGGGGCCGCGGGGGCGGGGACGGTGCCGGGAGGGGCCTCAGCCAAGTCGCGAGACCGGCGAGGCGAAGTCCTAGAGCGACGATGCTTTTTGGACTTTTTGTGTTTGGACTTACCGGACGAAGAAGACTTCGATGCCGACGACCGGTGTGGACTCCGCGATCGACCCCTGGACCTCTCACGCGACCGGGGCTTGCGCGGAGCCGAATGCCGGGCCTCCAGGAGCTTTCGAGACCGCTCTCGCAAAGCTTTCGGGTTGAGGGCCCGGCAGTCGGAACAAGACTCCGTGTCGTGGCCTCGGCCGAGGCAGAAGAGACACTCCCGATGCGGGTCTGTGATGGACATCATCCGAGCACAGGCGCCGCAACGTTTAAACCCGGGCATCCCTACGACACCTTGAAGTCAATGAAAGAAAAACTGTGAAAAATTCACCAAAAAAGATTGGTCAAAAAATGACCAGGGCACTGCTCTTCCCGGATCTGCGCTTGCTGGCGCGGAAAAAGAAGAACTGACAGCGCGCAGGGGCGGCGCCTAAGTACTGCCCACGACGTCATCCCGGCGATCACGACGACGGACGCGGAGCCGCACGACGCCGCCTACCGACGCGCAAGGGTACTGCTACGCAAAAAACTTTCCGGATCCAGCCTGACGCCTGGGGATATTCTAAGGTAAGGAATCTGTCACTAACGTGTCTCTTTCAGATTGGAATTTTTACTGATGGACTGTATAAATCAATTTCACAGAAAGGGGAGGAGGGTGAGTTGGTGAAGACTATGTGGTTAGATAAAGTCTCTACCTGAAAAAGGGCATTACCAAAGGTAACTAGCTTGTTCTTCTGATAAAGACTTCTAACTGCAGATTCCTCATCTTGTGAGTAGATACCAAAGCTGTACCTCCCAGGTGGTGGTTCTGTGGAATGGCTCAACCCAGGAAATCCTGCAGGACAGATCAGGAGAAACATCTATCTCATCGGACCTGGTTTCCAGGCAACAGTGCTCTGTGAACACGTAGAGAGAAGCATATGTAACAGCCTGGCAGATGCCCAAGACTGGCACATTGCGCGCTAGAGCAGCGGTAACAGACTTACCTGTGGTGGAATGAGCACATACTACTTCTGGGGGCTGCTTTTTGGCTAGCCCATAGCAGATCTTAATACATAGCACAATCCAGTGGGCGATGGTTCTGTTTTGCACCACTTTTCCCTTTTTCGCACCAGAGAAACTCACAAAAACTTGATCATCCAATCGATGGTCTCTGGTGCTAACAGTGTAAAAACCTGAGGGCCCTTTTAGGGTCAAGATGGTGAAGGTGCTCCTCCTCAAAGGGGTGAGGTGGACCAAAGGAAGCAAACAAGGTGAAGGATTGCTCCATATGAAAGGGAGTAACCACCTACAGCAGGAATGTTCCTTCTGTCCGGAGGGCCAATTTGTTCGTGAAGAAAGATGTGTATGACTGCCGGATAGAGAAGGCTTGGAGTTTACTCACTCGCCTTGCCGAGGTACTGGTGATGAGGAAGACAGTCTTAATGGTCAAGAGGCGTAAAGTACAGCTGTGCACTCGGTCAAAGGGAGTGTACATGAAGTAAATGAGAATCAAATTAAAGTCCCACTGCGGCATCACAAAAGGTGTTGGTAGGAACATGTGGATCAGCCTTTTCAAGACACTCATCAGAACAGGTGATTTGTAAAGTGGTGGCTCATCTGGCAAATGCAAAAGGAGAAAAGATAACCATTTTTTTTTTGCTACAGCAAAGGCCTTGCTTGGCTAAAGACAGACAAAATAAGATGTCAGACATTACCTCTTAGTGTTCCCCAATCGGGTCCCTATATGAGAGATGAAATCTCTATCCTGCAGAATATTTTCCCTAGCTGACAAAAATTAGTTTCTCCAACATAGCTGCTATTACCCAGTCAACCCTAGAGAATGGGAGGAACCACAATGTCATATCCTGTTCATCTCTTTCTGCACCCTAGCTGACGAAGGTAAGTGTGGAATGTATGTGTTTTATGTATTTATATCTTTCACTGTTTTGTATATAGCTCCAGCAATCTTCTTGTGGGTTATACATCCTTACACTTTGCTTGAGCAGGCGGGGTGGTCAGTAGTAGCATTAACGCTCATACAGAACTTACTTTAGCAGTCCTTCTTGAGTCTCGGCAGGTTATTTTAAACCCCTTTTAATGTGATTACAGTTTCTAGTCCCGATTTAAAAATTGGATAGTATGCCTTTAGCGCTGAGCCCTGAATTTGTCATTATTTCACATGAATAGGGTGCCCGATCTGAGGTGGCGCGTCTCGTGCTGCCCTCTCACGAAAGCAGCTGTGAAACTTCAGTTGCTTAGAAACAGGCTGATGCAGGACGTATCAGCCGTTTGTTGCTAGCGAAACCTGGTGCTGCAAGTCCTCTCCTTGACATACTGTCATATTCGATGCGCTTCAGTTTGGCAAACATGGAAGAGGCAGCTGAGGAGTTGCATGGTCCCTCTAATGAAGCAACATCTCTGGCTACAATTCAGCAAATGATTCAGATGGCGGAAGAAGCTGCCTTCTAAACCTGGAAGGAACCAGTCCCAGCTAAGATTTCCAGGATGGACTACTGCGGATTGTGTTAAAGATATGGAGCAGGAGGGAAGAAAAAGTTGCTTTACTCTGGGTCCTGAACTCTCTTAGGTGCTTCAGCATTTGTGGGAAAATTTCCATCTACCTCCTCCAGATTCCACTCCTGTGCAAGATGACTTTTTGTCACAGTATCAGAGAACAGGGCTGAAGTCAGTCCTCTTGCATGGGGCCAGCAGACAGGTTCTGGAGCATGAGTGGAAAGAAGTGGACAAGACTGCATGCCCAAGATTTTTGACACAGCGTTATGCAGTAGACAAGTTCTCCGAGGAATTTCAAGCGCTTGTCTAGGTAGAAAACCTGATGACAAATCTTACATCACAGAGAGAATGCAATTCCAGAGGATGCATCTCCTTAGGATCCTGCTGACAAAAAGGTGGATGGTGCAGTGAAACTATCATATGCTGCTTCTAATTTTTCTACTAGAGCAAACATGTATACAACATAAACGGGTACAGTTGCTCTTAAAAGATTTTCAGGTCTCAGCGAATCACATGACTGAGGGTATAGACTGGTCATCTCTCCTTAGCCTCATGGAACAAGTATGTTTTCTCTCAGACTTATCCTTTGACAACTTGTGTGCTTCTGCAGCAGCTTCAGGAGGCGGCAATTTCTGCTCGCCCTAACTCTGGATCAGGTCATAGAAAGCTGATGCAGGGCAAAAATCAGTGTTGCTGAAGTTGCCCTTCGACAGGTCTAAACTGTTTGGGTAACAATTGGAGGACATGATAAAGGAAACAGTAGAAAACAAGAAGCTGCTGACCTGCTAAAGGCATTTTTCAGAGGTAAAGTTTTTGGGACTCACAAGAGCTTTTCCACTGTGTGGTCAGAAGGGCTTGTTGCAGCCTATTCAAGGGAGGGGTTATGGCTGAGTGACCCTTAATCCAGAAAAATTCCAGTCCCAATCTGCTATCACCAACTCTCAAAAGCATGACTATCGTCAGGAGATGCCAGCTGGGGGTCGTTGTCTTTTGTTTCCAAGAGATCTGGAAAAGGTCGGTCTTGGATCAGTGGGCAGTGAGGGTAGTAACGGAAAGTTACAGCCTAGAATTTTCACAAATCTCACTTTCCTGTTCAGACCAACTCCTCTAACAAGCAATTCTCAACAGCGATGAGCACTTTTGGAGGGAGTTCAAAAACTCCTCTGATAAGCAGCAATAGTGCCAGCACCTCCTCAGGAGCAGTGCCATGGATATTATTCAATTCTTTTTTTGTCCAGAAAATGGGAGGAGAGTTTCGACCAGTACTATAGCTTAAAGGCTTGAATTTGGCTCTACTGGCAAGTATTTTATTTACATAGTCTAGTTATTCAATGGTATCCTTATCTAGATGACTGATTAATTGCATCTTCTTTTTTAAGGTAGAGGAACATGTGAAAGAGGTGTGTTGTCTCCTTCAGGATTTCAGTTTCCTCCTAAGTTTCCAGAAATCCCATCTTCATACAACACTGATGCTGCAGTTGATTGGCACTCTCGTCTGCAAGGTTGTAAGAGAAGTGTTTCTATCTCGTGAGAAGAGGGACAGATTAGTTCTTCATTTGCCACATCTTTTGGAGATGTGTCAACCTTCAGCAAGGTTGTGGCACAGGCGTCAAGGGGAAATGGCTTTGGCCTGGCAGTTCTCTCTTGGAGCAGACTCCACCTATACCCTTTGGTTCATCATCTTCTGGCTCATTGGAACCCTCTCTCACAAAATTACATTGGTTCCAGTAACCAGGCAAATAAGGGTGGATCTACAGTGGTGTCTCTCTCCGTCCAGCCTGAGGTGGCGGTAATCAATTGAATTAGCTCCCAGTCATCATCTGTACAGATGCCAGCAAGAAGGGATGGGGCGGTGATGGGAACAACCAAAGCTCAGGGCAGATGGAGCTCGTATGAGTCTAATTTTTCTTCCAACTGGAGGGAGTTAGCGACAGCAAGGGCAACCCTGATACTTTTCTTCTGCATGACCAGGGGCCAACCAGTATGCATTCATATAGACATTCAGGTTGTGAGAGCCTACTTAAATCAGGTAATTCTCCTTGCACAGGGATGTTGCAGGGAAATGTCAGATTCCATTCAACTCTCTACCTGTCATTCCAGAGAAAGTGTTTTTTTGTGCCAATTTGTTCAGGGATAAGGGTCAGTGAGATTGGGGCTCTACTTTCTGTTTCACCCGTCACACACTTTTTACCTGATAAAGTTGTCCATCGCCCAAGTCCTACTTTTTTGCCCAAACTACAGACTACTGTTCCGAGGACATTGTTTTCCCAACTTTTTTCCCTGCTACCGCCTAGGCTGAGGAGGAGCAGGTTCACACTCTGGATCTCCATAGAGCCATGCTCCTTTATTTAGAGAGGAATTCTCCTTTTCAGCAGGACTCCCCCCTATTTGTTACATTTGGGGTCCCCATAAAGGTTCTCGTCCTTATACAGCAACTATCTCTAAATGGATTAAGTCTGCTATTATCATGAGCTATGAGTTGTTTAATGTTTTTATTCCTCTACAGGTACAGGGTAGATCATCAAGAGACATATTGGCTTCATGGGGGTCCTTCAAGGGGGCCTCCCTTGGGGATATTTCCTGTGTGGCTACATGGAGTTCTCTGCAGAATTTCCTATCACATTATCAACTTCAGTTGGGGGGGAAGGTATTTGTACTTCCTTTGTTGATTATGTCTTGTCTTCAATTTCATAGTCAGGAATGTGCTTTCTTCATTACTCCCAATTCAGTTCTTCCCCCATACAGTCCTATATCCCAACCTCGCTACCCAGAGTTTGGGATCGATTATATTTTAGCTTCTTATTTCTGTGGCTGTCTAGTGCTTGGATAGTTAACAGGATATGATGTGGTGGTGCCTCCCTTTTTCTAGCGGTGGCTGGCTAATAGCAGCCATGTTGAAGGAACTAATTTTTGTCAGCTAGGGAACAGATTCTGCAGGAAGGAGATTTCATCTCTACATGTGAGGACTGTATCGGGGAAGACCTAGACTTGGAGTAATGAACATTAGCGGTAAGTAACCAGGTCAACTTTGCATTCAAGGGTTGAATGTCACCTCAGGGGAATGGTTGAGGGGGGAGGGGGAACATCAAGCAACAGACTTCTCCCTGTGTACACTATTTTGTTGGATGGATGCCGGGCTGCCAAGAGGACACCAACCACCTCGAAAGGGAGGTCAAAAGCCAACAACTTTCAACAATCTCCACGCATGGAGGAGTAAATTGTACAGATTCGGATGTAGGACCCAACCCTACTGCTGTGACAGGAGGTCCTCCCGAAGGGGCAGCCTAACTGGATGACAAATGCTAATGGCCAAAAGCTCCAGTTACCAAACTGACCTCGCCCAGTCAGGGGGCACTAGCACGACTTGGGTCTCTTCTTTCTTGCTCTTTTTTAACACTCTGGGCAGGAGAGATAGGCATGGAAAGGCGTACTGGAGTCCCGAACCCTAGTTGAGATGGAAGTTGTCTCTGAGGGAGTACTGCCTTGGGATCTCCACCTCTCCCAGATGTCCTTCCCAAACCAGCAACAATGTATCTGTCACAACCCTTACCTCTAGAGAGCGGGGTTTGCAGCAAGGCCTTTTATGGTCGAGTAGCCACCACTGCAGGTCTTAACAGTCTCTTTCAACATATAGATGGACTGTGATAGGTCCCTTTGGTGATGAGCCCATTGAAACATCAGACGTTACTGCATAGCCTGCATGTGTCAGTTGGGTGGTCCACAAGCAGGATGCAAGAAGCCTAGAAGCCTCCAAGCTACTCTCAGAGAGACCCAGGTCAAGAACAGGATCATAGCCTGAATATCCTAGTTACGTGAGACTGAGGGAAAGCTCGTAAAAGCATTGTGTCCAAGATGGCTCCAATAAGTTGAGCCGTTGTGAAGGAGTCATGTGTGACTTCAGCACGTTGACTGAAAAGCCCAATGATATCAATAGGTTGGATGTTGTGTGGAGGTGGCTTACGACTGCTTGAGGCAAGCCTGCTTTCAGTAGCTAGTCATTGAGGTATAGGCGGACTGGTATTCCCAACCTCTGCAGATAAGCTGCAACCACCACCAACCCTTTGTGAACACCTGAGGTCCACTGGAAAGGCCAAAGGGGAGCATGGAGAACTGAAAGTGGTCTTGGACAGAAATCGCAGCTAGCATTTGTGGAACTGGAGGACAGGGATGTGGAAATGAGCAGCCTGCAAATCCAAAGCCTAGAGTGCAATCGAGCCTTTGATCTCGACCGGACCTTCTTCGGCTTCCTCCAAAGTTCCCTGACAGCACCTTAGGATTCACGGTTGCGGGTGGCCTTCTTGTTCATCTTTGCGCAGCATACGCACGACGCTGAGCCATGCCTTGAGCCAAGGCGCGCGCGCGAGAGAGAGAGAGATAGAGAGATTGTGGGTTCGGTCACAGACATTTGTTGATTGCAATCCTCACAAGGTTTAAACCTTGTTGTTTTTGGAGGGGACAAAAAGAACTATCAGCCTGACAGGATTCAGAGGAGCTCCAGATCCACTTGAGGGCGCGGAAAGAAAGAAACTGATGTCAGTACACAGAGGAGGCACAGATACAGTGGTCACAACATTACATCCGGAACATATCGAAAGTGGAGCTGCACGACACCACCAATTGAAGCGTGAGGAAATTGCTATAAAAATCCCCAGATCCAGTCTGGCACCTGGGGAAATTCACAAGGTGAGGAACCTGAAGTTACAACTCTCTATCACAAACAGGTAGTTTTAGGTCTATATAATGCAAATGATCTTTTCCCACAAACGAGTACACAAGTAATAGGTTGGCAGATGTAAACAAAATGGAAATGTGGTATTCTACAGCCATCAAATGAATACAATTTTAAAAGTGGTTATCAAAGCAAAGAATGTGTTACTTACCTTCCGTAATGATCTTTAAGGTGGATACTCTAGCTAACTGTAGATTTCTCAACTTTTCAATATTCCCAGGCACCAGTTTGGATCCAGAAAAGGTTGTCATAGCTCTCCCTTGCCAGTAGGTGGTGCCAAATGCAATGCAGATGTGACGTCACTGGAGCCATATTATCCCACCCAGTGCCTTGGCTTCAGTTTCTATTCCATTTTTATCGAGCCCTTACAGACAGAGAAGAGGTGAACATCAGATCAAATGGGAGTGTTCAGTGCAGCAAACTAAGTTGGAACCTAATGAATTCAGAATTTGAAGGCAGGTGGGATCAGCTGCAAAAATTGGTGTGTGATGATCTAGAGGTGTTCGAATTGCCAGCTGCCACCTCATTTGCTGCAACATCAGCTTCCCATGATCATTTCCTTTGAATTCTCAGTTGAAAGTGTTTGATTTCCCTCCTGAAGTGTGCGATTTAATTCTGACATCAAGGCGTTTCTCCACTAAAACTATTTATGCCTGCTGATGGGACAAGTTAGTGGCTTGGTGTTCGTCTAAATCGGTTGATCCTCTGTCTGCACCCTTGTCTGAAGTTCTTGTTTGTTCTCTCCCTGACCGGCAAAGCTTTGCTTTGGGCACAGTGAAAGGATATCTGTCCGCCATTTCCGCTTTTCTACGGTTGCTGGACCAACCTTCCCTGTCCCTTAAAGGCTTAGAGCATTTGTTCCCTCCTACCCCCTTCATTATGCCCCAATAGGACTTGAATTTAGTTTCTTCCTCATGTGTTCCCCTTTTGAGTCGATGCAAAGCTGTTCCCTGCGGCTCTTAACTCCAAAAACTGTCTTCCTTGTGACAATAACATCTGCCAAGAGGGTTAGCGAGTTACAAGCACTCTCAGTTAAACTCGCCTACACTTCGTTTTTCCCAGACAAACTGGTTCGAAGTACTCACGCATCCTTTTTACCAAAGTTGGTGACAGCTTTTCACATCAGGCAAAAAACCCCCCTGTCTACCTGTTTTCCCCCTCATCCTTCTAAAGAAGAGGTGAGACTCCACCGCCTGGATCTAAAAAAAAGAGCGCTATCGTTCTATATTGATCGTACCAAAGATTTTGGGGTGGACAATCAACTCTTTGTTGGATTTGCATGGGCAAAGAAAGGAAAGGCAATTCAAAAGAGAACCATCTCTCTATGGATCATCCTCTGCATTAAGATCTGCTGAGGAATGGTCAAGAAACAGTCCACTAAGGGCCTGAGAGCTCACTCTACCAGAGCTACAGCTGCAACCATTGTGTTAGCTAGAGGAGTCCCAGTCTTGGACATCAGTCAGATAGCTATGTGGGCATCATTGCACACGTTAGCCAATCACTACTGCCTCGACAGTCAGATCCGGCGAGATAGGCACTTTGCCCGTTGGGTCCTCCAGGACTTGTTATATTCTGAAACAAACAATCTGCAGACCAACCTCTGGGGAGAGATATTGCTTTGGTATCTATTCTAAGGTAAGGAATCTGCAGCTAGAAGTCTCTAGTAGATGAACAAGTTACTTACCTTCGATAACGCTTTATCTGGTAGAGAGACTATTTAGCCTCAGATTCCTTACTGACCATCCCATCCTCTCCGTTCTGTGAACTGTCTTCTCTAAATTACGTTAGCCAATCACTACTGCCTCGACAGTCAGATCCGGCGAGATAGGCACTTTGCCCGTTGGGTCCTCCAGGACTTGTTATAGTCTGAAACAAACAATCTGCAGACCAACCTCTGGGGAGAGATATTGCTTTGGTATCTATTCTAAGGTAAGGAATCTGCAGCTAGAAGTCTCTAGCAGATGAACAAGTTACTTACCTTCGATAACGCTTTATCTGGTAGAGAGACTATTTAACCTCAGATTCCTTACTGACCCTCCCATCCTCCCCGTTGCACAAGTTACTAACTTGTGTAACGATATATCTGTAAGAGACAGTAGTTAGTGACAGATTCCTCACCTTAGAATATCCCCAGGCGTCAGGCTGGATCCGGAAAGTTTTTTGCGTAGCAGTACCCTTGCGCGTCGGTAGGCGGCGTCGTGCGGCTCCGCGTCCGTCGTCGGCGTTGTGATCGCCGGGATGACGTCGCGGGCAGTACTTAGGCGCCGCCCCTGCGCGCTGACGTCAGTTCTGTACACGACTTTCCGCGCCAGGAACGCAGAGCCATGCAAGAAGCTGACATAGGTGTCTGAAAAATACTAGGGCCCTGAAAGGGATGTCCTTAACCCTAGAAATCAGTTCGCAGAACGGGGAGGATGGGTGGGGCGGTAAGGAATCTGTCACTAACTACTGTCTCTTACAGATATATCGTTACACAAGTTAGTAACTTGTGCATCTGAAAGAGACACGTTAGTGACAGATTCCTCACCTTAGAATAGATACCCCAGCAATACCAACCCCGGTGGTGGGTCTGCGAACAAAGATCAGACAAGGAAGTCCTGGAGGACAGAACGGCCAAAGAAGCCGTCCCTCCGGACCTGACTGTCAAGGCAGTAATGCTTTGTAAACGTGTGCAGCGAGGCCCACGTAGCTGCCTGACAGATAACCGGCAGCGGAACACCGCGGCCCAAGGCCGTGGTAGCAGCCGTTGCCCTGGTGGAATGGGCACGCAGCCCAACAGGAGGCTCCTTCTTAGCCAAAGAATAGCAGGTCTTGATGCACAAGGTAACCCAGCGGGAGATGGTCCTCTTGTGCACCGCCCGACCTTTTTGGCGCCCACGTAGCCAACAAAGAGCTGGTCATCCACCCGGAAGTGTTTTGTGCGGTCGATATAGAAGGAGAGCGCACGTTTTGGGTCCAGACGGTGGAGCCTCTCTTCCTCTCTGGAAGGATGCGGAGGCGGAAAGAAGGTGGGCAAAGTGATGGTCTGCCCAATGTGGAAAGCAGTAACCACCTTTGGCAAGAAGGACGGACGCGTCCGAAGAACAACCTTGTCTGGATGAACAGACAGAAAGGGAGGCTTACAAGATAGAGCCTGGAGCTCACTCACCCGCCGAGCGGAGGTGATGGCCACCAGAAAGGCTGTCTTCAGAGTCAGAAGACGAAGAGGACAGTTATGTAGAGGCTCAAAGGGAGCGCACATTAAAAAGGTAAGAACCAAGTTCAAGTCCCACTGAGGCATCACAAACTGAACAGGAGGGAAGAGGTGTGTAATGCCTTTTAAGAACCTGTTAACAACAGGGGACTTGAAAAGGGAGGGCTGATCAGGGAGCCTGAGGAAGGCCGAGATAGCACAAAGATAACCCTTGATGGTACCCAGGGCAGAACCCTGTTGGGCCAGAGAGAGAAGGAACAGAAGGACCTCAGAAAGAGGGGCAGAAAGGGGATTCACAGCCTTTGCTGTGCACCATGCCACAAATTTGTTCCACCTGCAGGCGTATACCACCTTAGTGGAGGGACGCCTGGCTGCCAGAATCACATCACAAACTTCGGGAGGCAAGTCGAAAGGAATTAACTGCCGCCGCTCAATCTCCACGCAAGCAGGTGGAGGCTGGACAGGTTCGGGTGGAGGACCGTCCCCTGCTGCTGCGACAGAAGATCCTCCCGAAGAGGCAGACGGATCGGGGGATCTACGCTCATATTGAGTAGCTCGGGATACCAAACTCTTCGAGCCCAGTCCGGAGCCACAAGAATGACTTGGGCCCGGTCGTGCCGAATCTTCTTCAACACTCTGGCTAGAAGTGGTATAGGCGGAAAGGCGTACAATAGACCGCAACTCCACTCGTGACGAAAAGCGTCGCCGAGCGAGTGCCGCCTTGGAAATTCCAACGCGCAGAACTGATGACATTGCGCGTTCTCTTCGGTGGCGAATAGATCTAACCAAGGCTCTCCCCACTGTAGAAAGAGTCCTTGCGCCACTTCCGAGTGAAGACGCCATTCGTGATCCATCATGCACCTGCGGCTGAGTTCGTCCGCCCTGGCGTTCAGGGAACCTGCCAGGTGTTGAACCATCAGGAACATGCCCTGATGTTCCAGCCATGTCCAGAGGCGCAGCGCCTCCTGACAAAGGGTCCACGACCCCACCCCGCCCTGTTTGTTGCAGTACCACATGGCGGTGGTGTTGTCTGTGAACACCTGCACTACCTTCCCTTTGACAGAGGGAGGGAATGCCTTGAGTGCAAGTCGGATCGCCCGGAGCTCCAGAAGGTTGATATGGAGCCGGGACTCCGCCGGAGACCAGAGGCCTCTGATCTCCGCCTCTCCCATGTGACCGCCCCATCCCAGAAGGGACGCGTCCGTCACAACTGTGTGCTCTGGCTGGGGAAGGGAGAGGGATCTGCCCATGACCCATTGCCGGTTCGAGAGCCACCACTGCAAGATCTGGACGTGATCGGACAGGTTGCCCTGGTGCTGCGCCCACTGGAACTTCAGGTCCCACTGCAGAGCCCGCATATGCCATCTGGCATGATTGACCAGCAGGATGCAGGAGGCGATGAGGCCCAGCAGCCTCAGGGTCATCCGTACCGAAACCCAGGATAAAGGCTGAAAGATCGGAATCATAGCCTGAATATCCCAGACTCGCCGTTCGGGAGGATAGGCCCGAAACTGCGTCGTGTCCAGAACTGCTCCAATGAAAAGGAGCTGTGGAGAGGGAATCAGATGCGACTTCGGCACATTGATGGAGAACCCCGGCGAGTGCAGGAGTTCAGCCGTAGTCTGGAGGTGGGAGACGACTGCCTGGGACGAGCCCGCCTTCAGCAGCCAGTCGTCGAGGTAGGGGAAGACTGAAACCCCTGCCCGGCGCAGATGAGCTGCGACCACCGCCAACACTTTCGTGAACACCCGAGGGACACTGGTAAGGCCAAAGGGGAGCACGGTGAACTGAAAATGCTCGGGGCCTACAGTGAACCGAAGGTAACGCCGGTGGGCCGGCAGGACGGGGATGTGGAAATAAGCGTCCTGCAAGTCCAACGCTACCAACCAGTCTCCAGGGTCGAGGGCAGTCAAGACCTGAGCTAGGGTGAGCATCTTGAACTTCTCCTTCCGGAGAAAGCGATTGACGTTCCGGAGGTCCAAGATAGGACGCATGTCCTCCTTGTCCTTTTGGGCACCAGGAAGTAGTGGGAGTAGCAACCACGCCCTACTTCTGGGGTCGGAACATGCTCGATGGCCCTCTTGGCCAAGAGGGCCGTGACTTCCTTCTGCAGAAGTACCAAGTGATCCCCTGACATGCGGTGGAATTGAGGTGGCATGGCTGGGGCGGTGGTCTCGAAGGGGAGGGAGTAGCCCCTTCGGACAATGTCCAAGACCCACCTGTCCGAGGTGATGGTACGCCAGTGGGGAAGGTGATGGCGGACCCTGCCCCCTACCGGCGTACTGTGCACCTGAAAGGAGGGACTAGGAGGGTTTGGAGGCCGCGGACGGGTTGGAGGTGGTGGCCTGACCTGCACGCTGGTTGCCCGATCCGCCACGGCGGAATCCACGTCCTCGGCCACGCGAAGACGCCTGCTGCGCGGGCCGGTGGCTGGGCTGCTGACGTGAAGGGGCGCCCCTACCGTGGCCACGATAGGGGCGAAAAGCAGAAGTCAGCGGAGGGCGTGTAGCAGAAAGGCCCAGGGACTTTGCAGTAGCCCGTGAGTCCTTAAAGCGCTCCAACGCATGGTCTGCTTTGGACCCAAAAAGACCGACTCCATCAAAGGGCATGTCCATGAGAGTATTCTGGACATCCCCTGAAAAACCAGTGGTTCTCAGTCAGGCGTGGCGTCGTAGCGCCACCGTCGTTGCAATAGACCTGCCCAGCGAGTCGGCGGTATCAAGGCCACATCGGATTGTGTATTTGGCCGCATCCCTTCCTTCCGCAA
The DNA here is from genome assembly GCA_963921515.1 of Calotriton arnoldi. Taxonomy (NCBI): domain Eukaryota; kingdom Metazoa; phylum Chordata; class Amphibia; order Caudata; family Salamandridae; genus Calotriton; species Calotriton arnoldi. The sequence goes on along the minus strand of CAWUFW010000301.1, from coordinate 3,371,412 downwards.
TGGCGCGGGAAAGCAGTGTCTGGACCTCCTCAGAACACTGGGGCAAAACATTCGCCACCGAATCCCACAAGGAGTGGGTATATCGGCCCAAAAGGCAAGCGGTGTTGATGGACCGCAAGCCAGCACTGGAGGAAGAAAAACCCTTCTTCCCAAATTGATCGAGGCGTTTGGATTCCCTATCCGGTGGGGCGGTAGGGAAGGCGGTTTGGGAAGCGGAGGCTTGGACAACCAAGCTCTCAGGGGTGGGGTGGACAGAGAGAAACAGGGGGTCGCCCGGAGGTGGGCGATGGCGTCTGGACACGTTCCTATCCACAGGAGGCCCTGTGTTGGGCTTGGACCAGGCGCCCAAAAGAACGTCAGTGAGGGCGTCGTTAAACGGCAGCACAGTCTCCGTAGAGGAGGCTGCCGGCTGAAGCACCTCTGTCAAGAGATTAACCTTGACCGCCACAGCAGGGAGTTGGAGATGTAAGGCTCCAACCGCCCTACGCAACACCGTTGCAAAATTGGCTCCCTCCTCCGTAGCCACGGGAGGAGACAGCATGCCAGTGTCAGGGGAAGTATCTAGACCACTGGCATCCCCTAGACCCTCTGTCCAGTCCTCATCGTACTGACACTGTTGTGTCAGAGGGTCATCAGACCCCTCCCAGTCCTCCTGGTCCTCCTCAGGTTCAAAATAAGGGGGAGGAGGGACATTTGGGACCCAAGGTCTCATCGGCGCCGGAACCGGCGTCGAGCGACGTCGGTCCGGGTCCATGTCCGGAGCCGGAAGGAACTGGGAACGACGCCGCCCGGAGCCCCAGGCGGCGTCGAGAACGGCACCGGAGACATCGGCGCCGGCGGAGGTGTCGTTAGGTCGACCGGCGTCGATGGGGGTTGCGGAGCCGGGATCGAGGCCGGGGCCGAAGCCGGAATCGAGGCTGGAGGCACGTGCGACGCCGGGGACGGAGCCGTCGGCGACGCCGGAGCAACCCCATCAGGGCCCGCGGGGCCGGAAGGCGCACCGGAGGGACCTGGAGGCCCGAAGAGGCGGGCCATGGCCGACAGGAATTCCTGCACTTGGGCCGGATCCGCCCCCGAACCCGGGAAGGACGGGTATTGCGGGGGCGACTCCACAGGCATGTCCGGGGCCGCGGGGACGGTGCCGGGAGGGGCCTCAGCCGAGTCGCGAGACCGGCGAGGCGAAGTCCTAGAGCGATGATGCTTTTTGGACTTTTTGTGTTTCGACTTACCGGACGAAGAAGACTTCGATGCCGACGACCGGTGTGGACTCCGCAATCGACCCCTGGACCTCTCACGCGACCGGGGCTTCCGCGGAGCCGAATGCCGGGCCTCGAGGAGCTTTCGAGACCGTTCTCGCAAAGCTTTCGGGTTGAGGGCCTGGCAGTCGGTACAAGATTCCGTGTCGTGGCCTCGGCCGAGGCAGAAGAGACACTCCCGATGCGGGTCTGTGACGGACATCATCCGAGCACAGGCGCCGCAACGTTTGAACCCGGGCATCCCTACGACACCTTGAAGTCGATTGAGAAAAACAGTGAAAAATTCACCAAAAAGTATGGTCAAAAAATGACCAGGGCACTGCTCTTCCCGGATCTGCGCTTGCTGGCGCGGAAAAAGAAGAACTGACGTCAGCGCGCAGGGGCGGCGCCTAAGTACTGCCCGCGACGTCATCCCGGCGATCACGACGCCGACGACGGACGCGGAGCCGTACGACGCCGCCTACCGACGCGCAAGGGTACTGCTACGCAAAAAACTTTCCGGATCCAGCCTGACGCCTGGGGATATTCTAAGGTGAGGAATCTGTCACTAACGTGTCTCTTTCAGATCTGTAAACTGTCTTCTCTAAATTAAGAGATCCTTTTGGACCTCATTTGGCACACTGGTCCCTCTTAGCTTGGCCCCGTGCTTCTGGTGCAAAAAAATGGTCAAGAACTGAGGCCAGCACACTGGAGTAGCACTAATATAGGCACAGCGTACGTCTATTCTGGTGCAGACGACCCCACGTGGAGCTGAACGATGCCATCCACCGACATGCAAAGGGGATTGCTACAAAAATAAGTCCAGATCCAGTCTGATGCCTGGAAATATTCTAAGGTAAGGTATCTGTGGCTAGCAGTCTCTATCAGATGCTCTTCTCAAGATGCAGGCATGAATGGTGAAGCTATGGTCATCGGGGTGCAGAACCTGCCCCTTCGACTTGGAGTGGAGATTCACTCAGAGGCAGATGGAGCAAGGGACACATTGTGAGTCTCAGGATGTGTGTGTACACCATTTTCAGCTAGTCGGGGATGACCAGAATGACTTGTGACCCGTCGTGACACAGCTTCATCAATACCAGAAGAATTAACAATATGGGGTGAAAATGTCTAGTGAAGGCAAAAATTTAACATCAACTGAAACGTACTCCTCAAGACTGCCAACGAAGTGAACTGGAGGGCACAGAACTGTGGCATTGTACATTTTCGTGAATGGCAAAGAGGTCCACTTGAGGGGTGTCCCACAGGGTGAAGAAGATTTGAACCACATCCCGGTGGAGCTGCCACTTATGGTAAGCAAGATGATGTTGGCTCAGGGTGTCGGCTCTGGTATTCAGAGAGTTTGCCCAATAACTGGGGACCAGCCATTGGGCCTACACTCGGGCTCAAAGTCCCAGGACTTCTTGGCAGAGAAGATGAAACCTCACACCTCCCTGCCTGTTGATGTACCACGTCACGGTTATGTTGTTTGTCAAGGTCTGGAAAGATCTGCCGCAAAGAGAGAACAGAAAAGCTTTCAGGGCCATGCCAACTGTCCACAGTTCTAGCAGGTAGATGCAAGCCTGTTGTCCTGGAGACCAGAGGCTCCTGATATCTAGTTCCTCCAGATGCACGCCCCACCCTAGAGTGTGCATGGGGAAGCGCACTCAACCCTAGAGTGCGCTTGGTACCGCCATCTTCTTAAAGGCTTGGTTGTATCTCACAAGGAAATCCGTGACCGTCTGAGACCAGAGTGCTAAGCTGCCAGCAGAGAAGACTTTCTTCCTTACTACCTCCAGTTTTTAGGACTCACTGTATACTTAGCACTCGGAAAGTTCCCTTGGTGCAAGATGAAGCCTGCACCACTTAAAATTTCAGTGAGGGATGGGTGAAATAAAGGTAGGATTCCACGAGACTGGCCTGTACAGACAGGCAATCGTCAATTGCCAACTGGGGTAGAAGTTGTGCAGGCTCAAGCTGCCTTGATGTGATCTTTATAAAAGAAGAACGTTTGAGCGCACAGGAAAAAGCATTGCTGCTTCAGAGATGCTAGCATGAGTCACAACAATATCATCAAAAAAATTAATCACTGCCTCTGGAAAGGTGAGTCCAGGCCCCATACAAAAACTGATTATGTATGTATACAGTATTTATGTAGGACAAGCCTAGCAGAGTTTGGATCTGGGTCTGTGTTAGGGTTCAATAAGGTGGCAAGGACTCAGAACTGAAATCAGCTCATTTCAGGCAAGCTGATGAACACAACCTAAAAGATGTTACTAGGGCCAGTAAAAAACAACTGACATGTGAGAGGACCCTTCAAATCTACCCCTAAGTGCTTGAATGTATATGGTGGGGTTAGAGTTTGGTGGAAAGGGAACTCTGTCACAAATGTGACTGAGTACCATGACAGCAAAGCTGACTGCCAGTCAGCTCTATTTGGGGGTCCGGGGAACTGTCAGCTTTCCGCTGGAAAGCTTTCCCCAACGGCCTAATGGAGTAGGGGATGTTAAAAGTAGGGCATTACACTGCTGCTCCTATTTAGGTTAGATGGTGTGATGTCAATTTCTAGAGAGAGGGGAAAAAAACGACCCCCACATCAAGGGAAAAACATTGGTGTGGAAGTCTTTAGTTATTTGTTTTTTCAAGAACAGAATCCCATTTAGGGAATTTATCTCTGAAATGGAATGTTATCAAAATAGACTGTGTCCGTCCACCATACTTTTTGTACCTTGACAGGAACCTCCATAACACTGGTTGCAATCAAGGTACCGAGATCACTGCTGCTACTACTGTTGCCCTGAATTTGGAGGATGGTACCATGACAGACTGCACTACATCTGTTAAACTTTAGATAAGGCACTTAGGGGCAGATGCATCATTGTAGCAGTTTGCGAGTCCCTAATAGCGATTTTTAGCGAATCGCTATTAAGGACTCGCAAAATGCTATGTAGGTAGAAATCGCAATAATAATTGCGATTCTTACATATTCTTTAATTGCGAATCGCAAATAGCGTTTCGCAATTAAGGAATCCCTTCCCATTCATTTCTATGGGCCAAGAGGCCCATAGGAATGAATGGGAATTGCATGCGCAATTTGCGAGTACCCAATAGGTACTCGCAAATTGCGCATACAATTTCAAGGGTGCAAGGGTTCCAAAAGGACACCCTGTTGCACCCCTGAAGCACAAGTTACTAACTTGTGTAACGATATATCTGTAAGAGACAGTAGTTAGTGATAGATTCCTTACCTTAGAATATCCCCAGGCGTCAGGCTAAATCCGGAAAGTTTTTTGCGTAGCAGTACCCTTGCGCGTCGGTAGGCAGCGTCGTGCGGCTCCGCGTCCATCGTCGGCGTTGTGATCGCCGGGATGACGTCGCAGGCAGTACTTAGATGCCGCCCCTGCGTGCTGACGTCAGTTCTGTACACGACTTTCCGCGCCAGGAGCGCAGAGCCATGCAAGAAGCTGACAAAGGTGTCTGAAAAATACTAGGGCCCTGAAAGGGATGTCCTTAACCCTAGAAATCAGTTCGCAGAACGGGGAGGATGGGTGGGGCGGTAAGGAATCTGTCACTAACTACTGTCTCTTACAGATATATCGTTACACAAGTTAGTAACTTGTGCATCTGAAAGAGACACGTTAGTGACAGATTCCTTACCTTAGAATAGATACCCCAGCAATACCAACCCCGGTGGTGGGTCTGCGAACAAAGATCAGACAAGGAAGTCCCGGAGGACAGAACGGCCAAAGAAGCCGTCCCTCCGGACCTGACTGTCAAGGCAGTAATGCTTTGTAAACGTGTGCAGCGAGGCCCACGTGGCTGCCTGACAGATATCCTGCAGCGGAACACCGCGGCCCAAAGCCGTGGGAGCAGCCGTTGCCCTGGTGTAATGGGCACGCAGCCCAACAGGAGGCTCCTTCTTAGCCAAAGAATAGCAGGCTTTGATACACAAGGTTACCCAGCGGGAGATGGTTCTCTTGTGCACCGCCCGACCTTTTTTGGCGCCCACGTAGCCAACAAAGAGCTGGTCATCCACCCGGAAGTGTTGTGTGCGGTTGATATAAAAGGAAAGCGCACGTTTTGGGTCCAGACGGTGGAGCCTCTCTTCCTCTCTGGAAGGATGCGGAGGCGGAAAGAAGGTGGGCAAAGTGATGGTCTGCCCAATGTGGAAGGCAGTAACCACCTTTGGCAAGAAGGACGGACGCGTCCTAAGAACAACCTTGTCTGGATGGACAGACAGAAAGGGAGGTTTGCATGATAGAGCCTGGAGCTCACTCACCCGCCGAGCGGAGGTGATGGCCACCAGAAGCACAAGTTACTAACTTGTGTAACGATATATCTGTAAGAGACAGTAGTTAGTGACAGATTCCTTACCTTAGAATATCCCCAGGCGTCAGGCTGGATCCGGAAAGTTTTTTGCGTAGCAGTACCCTTGCGCGTCGGTAGGCGGCGTCGTGCGGCTCCGCGTCCGTCGTCGGCGTCGTGATCGCCGGGATGACGTCGCGGGCAGTACTTAGACGCCGCCCCTGCGCGCTGACGTCAGTTCTGTACACGACTTTCCGCGCCAGGAACGCAGAGCCATGCAAGAAGCTGACATAGGTGTCTGAAAAATACTAGGGCCCTGAAAGGGATGTCCTTAACCCTAGAAATCAGTTCGCAGAACGGGGAGGATGGGCGGGGCGGTAAGGAATCTGTCACTAACTACTGTCTCTTACAGATATATCGTTACACAAGTTAGTAACTTGTGCATCTGAAAGAGACACGTTAGTGACAGATTCCTTACCTTAGAATAGATGCCCCAGCAATACCAACCCCGGTGGTGGGTCTGCGAACAAACATCAGACAAGGAAGTCCTGGAGGACAGAACGGCCAAAGAAGCCGTCCCTCCGGACCTGACTGTCAAGGCAGTAATGCTTTGTAAACGTGTGCAGCGAGGCCCACGTAGCTGCCTGACAGATAACCGGCAGCGGAACACCGCGGCCCAAGGCCGTGGTAGCAGCCGTTGCCCTGGTGGAATGGGCACGCAGCCCAACAGGAGGCTCCTTTTTAGCCAAAGAATAGCAGGTCTTGATGCACAAGGTAACCCAGCGGGAGATGGTCCTCTTGTGCACCGCCCGACCTTTTTGGCGCCCACGTAGCCAATAAAGAGCTGGTCATCCACCCGGAAGTGTTTTGTGCGGTCAATATAGAAGGAGAGCGCACGTTTTGGGTCCAGACGGTGGAGCCTCTCTTCCTCTCTGGAAGGATGCGGAGGCGGAAAGAAGGTGGGCAAAGTGATGGTCTGCCCAATGTGGAAAGCAGTAACCACCTTTGGCAAGAAGGACGGACGCGTCCGAAGAACAACCTTGTCTGGATGAACAGACAGAAAGGGAGGTTTGCAAGATAGAGCCTGGAGCTCACTCACCCGCCGAGCGGAGGTGATGGCCACCAGAAAGGCTGTCTTCAGAGTCAGAAGACGAAGAGGACAGTTATGTAGAGGCTCAAAGGGAGCGCACATTAAAAAGGTAAGAACCAAGTTTAAGTCCCACTGAGGCATCACAAACGGAACAGGAGGGAAGAGGTGAGTAATGCCTTTTAAGAACCTGTTAACAACAGGGGACTTGAAAAGGGAGGGCTGATCAGGGAGCCTGAGGAAGGCCGAGATAGCACAAAGATAACCCTTGATGGTACCCAGGGCAGAACCCTGTTGGGCCAGAGAGAGAAGGAACAGAAGGACCTCAGAAAGAGGGGCAGAAAGGGGATCCACAGCCTTTGCTGTGCACCATGCCACAAATTTGTTCCACCTGCAGGCGTATACCACCTTAGTGGAGGGACGCCTGGCTGCCAGAATCACATCACAAACTTCGGGAGGCAAGTCGAAAGGAATCAACTGCCGCCGCTCAATCTCCACGCAAGCAGGTGTAGACTGGACAGGTTCGGGTGGAGGACCGTCCCCTGCTGCTGCGACAGAAGATCCTCCCGAAGAGGCAGACGGATCGGGGGATCTACGCTCATATTGAGTAGCTCGGGATACCAAACTCTTCGAGCCCAGTCCGGAGCCACAAGAATGACTTGGGCCCGGTCGTGCCGAATCTTCTTCAACACTCTGGGTAGAAGTGGTATAGGCGGAAAGGCGTACAATAGACCGCAACTCCACTCGTGACGAAAAGCGTCGCCGAGCGAGTGCCGCCTTGGAAATTCCAACGCGCAGAACTGATGACATTGCGCGTTCTCTTCGGTGGCGAATAGATCTAACCAAGGCTCTCCCCACTGTAGAAAGAGTCCTTGCGCCACTTCCGAGTGAAGACGCCATTCGTGATCCATTATGCACCTGCGGCTGAGTTCGTCCGCCCTGGCGTTCAGGGAACCTGCCAGGTGTTGAACCACCAGGAACATGCCCTGGTGTTCCAGCCATGTCCAGAGGCGCAGAGCCTCCTGACAAAGGGTCCACGACCCCACCCCGCCTTGTTTGTTGCAGTACCACATGGCAGTGGTGTTGTCTGTGAACACCTGCACTACCTTCCCTTTGACAGAGGGAAGGAATGCCTTGAGTGCAAGTCGGATCGCCCGGAGCTCCAGAAGGTTGATATGGAGCCGGGACTCCGCCGGAGACCAGAGGCCTCTGATCTCCGCCTCTCCCATGTGACCGCCCCATCCCAGAAGGGACGCGTCCGTCACAACTGTGTGCTCTGGCTGGGGAAGGGAGAGGGATCTGCCCATGACCCATTGCCGGTTCGAGAGCCACCACTGCAACTGTTTTGCAGTCCCCTCCGAGATGTGGACGTGATCGGACAGGTCGCCCTGGTGCTGCGCCCACTGGAACTTCAGGTCCCACTGCAGAGCCCGCATATGCCATCTGGCATGAGTGACCAGCAGGATGCAGGAGGCCATGAGGCCCAGCAGCCTCAGGGTCATCCGTACCGAAACCCAGGATAAGGGCTGAAAGATCGGAATCATAGCCTGAATATCCCGGACTCGCCGTTCGGGAGGATAGGCCCGAAACTGCGTCGTGTCCAGAACTGCTCCGATGAAAAGGAGCTGTGGAGAAGGAATCAGATGCGACTTTGGCACATTGATGGAGAACCCCAGCGAGTGCAGGAGTTCGGCCGTAGTCTGGAGGTGGGAGACAACTGCCTGGGACGAGCCCGCCTTCAGCAGCCAGTCGTCGAGGTAGGGGAAGACTGAAACCCCTGCCCGGCGCAGATGAGCTGCGACCACCGCCATCACTTTCGTGAACACCCGAGGGGCACTGGTAAGGCCAAAGGGGAGCACGGTGAACTGAAAATGCTCGAGGCCTACCGTGAACCGAAGGTAACGCCGGTGGGCCGGCAGGACGGGGATGTGGAAATAGGCGTCCTGCAAGTCCAACGCTACCAACCAGTCTCCGGGGTCGAGGGCAGTCAAGACCTGAGCTAGGGTGAGCATCTTGAACTGCTCCTTCCGGAGGAAGCGATTGACGTTCCGGAGGTCCAAGATAGGACGCATGTCCTCCTTGTCCTTTTTGGGCACCAGAAAGTAGTGGGAGTAGCAACCACGCCCTACTTCTGGGGTCGGAACATGCTCGATGGCCCTCTTGGCCAAGAGGGCCGTGACTTCCTTCTGTAGAAGCACCAAGTGATCCCCTGACATGCGGTGGAATTGAGGTGGCATGGCTGGGGGGTGGTCTCGAAGGGGAGGGAGTAGCCCCTTCGGACAATGTCCAAGACCCACTTGTCCGAGGTGATGGGACGCCAGTGGTGAAGGTGATGGCGGACCCTGCCCTCGACTGGCGTGCTGTGCACCTGAAAGGAGGGACTAGGAGGGCTTGGAGGCCGCGGACGGGTTGGAGGTGGTGGCCTGACCCGCACGCTGGTTGCCCGAACCGCCACGGCGGTATCCACGTCCTCGGCCACGCGAAGGCGCTTGCTGCGCGGGCCGTTGGCCGGGCTGTGGACGTGACTGGGCGCCCCTTCCGTGGCCACGAAAGGGGCGAAAAGCAGACGTATGCGTAGGGCGCACAACAGCAAGGCCCAGGGACTTAGCAGTAGCCCGTGAATCCTTGAAACGCTCCAGCGCATGGTCCGCCTTTGAACCAAAGAGACCGACTCCATCAAAGGGCATGTCCATGAGAGTATTCTGGACATCCCCTGAAAAACCAGTGGTTCTCAGCCAGGCGTGGCGACGCAGCGCCACCGTCGTTGCAAGCGATCTGCCCAGCGAGTCGGCGGTATCAAGGCCACAGCGGATGGTATACTTAGCCGCATCACGCCCTTCCGCAATAGCGCGGGTAAGCAGTGTCTGGACCTCCTCAGAACACTGCGGCAAAACATCAGCCACCGAATCCCACAGGGAGTGGGTGTATCGGCCCAAGAGGCAAGCGGTATTAACAGACCGCAAGCCAGCACTGGAGGAAGAGAAAGCCTTCTTCCCAAAGTGATCCAGGCGCTTGGATTCCCTATCCGGAGGGGCGGTAGGGAAGGCTGTTTGGGAGGCAGAGGCTTGGACAACCAAGCTCTCAGGGGTGGGGTGTTGGGAGAGAAACAGGGGTCGCCCGGAGCCGGGCGATGGCGTCGGGCCACGTTCCTATCCACAGGAGCCCCTGTGGTGGGTTTGGACCAGGCACCCAAAAGAACGTCAGTGAGTGCATCGTTGAACGGCAGCACAGGCTCCGAAGAGGAGGCCGCCGGCTGAAGCACTTCAGTCAGGAGGTTAGTCCTGACGGCCACTGTAGGCAACTGGAGATTTAAGGCTCCAGCAGCTCTACGCAACACCGTTGCAAAATTAGCCCCCTCCTCCGTTGCCACGGGAGGAGACAGCATGCCAGAGTCGGGGGAGGTATCCAGCCCACTGGCATCCCCAAGTTCCTCAACCCAGTCCGGGTCAAACTCGCACTGTTGTGTGAGAGGGTCGTCAGACCCCTCCCAGCTCTCCTGGTCCTCCTCAGGTTGAAAAGATGGAGGAGGAGGGACATAAGGGACCCAAGGCCTCATCGGCGCCGGAACCGGCGTCGGGCGACGCCGGTCCGGCTCCATGTCCGGACCCGGGGAGAACCGGGGAACGACGCCGCCCGGAGCCCCGGACGGCGTCGGAAACGGCACCGGGGACATCGGCGTCGGCGGAGGCGTGGTTAGGTCAACCGGCGTCGATGGAGGTTGCGGCACCACCGGAACCGGGGTCGAGGCCGGGGCCGGAGCCGAGGCCGGGACGAAGGCTGGTGGGACAGGCGACGCCGGGACCGGAGTCGACGGCGACGCCGGAGCAACCCTATCTGGGCCCGCGGGGCCCGAAGGCGCACCGGAGGGACCTTGAGGCCCGAAGAGGCGGGCCATGGCCGACAGGAATTTCTGTACTTCGGCCGGAGTCGCCCCCGAACCCGGGAAGGACGGGTAATGCGGGGGCAACTCGACAGGCACGTCCGGGGCCGCGGGGGCGGGGACGGTGCCGACAGGGACCTCAGCCGAGTCGCGCGACCGGCGAGGCGAAGTCTTAGAGCGATGACGCCGCTTAGACTTCTTGTGCTTCGACTTACCGGAGGAGCGCGAAGACTTGGATTCCGACGAACGGCGGGGACTCCGCGTCCGGCCCCTCGACCTCTCCCGGGACCGGGGCTTGCTGCGGCGCGGAGCCGACTGCCGGACTTCAAGGAGCTTTCGAGACCGCTCTCGCAAAGCCTTCGGATGAAGTTTCCGGCAGTCAGGGCACGACTTCGTGTCGTGGCCTCGGCCGAGGCAGAAGAGACACTCGAGGTGGGGGTCCGTGATGGACATCATACGACCACATACCTCGCAGGGCTTAAAGCCGGGCATCCCTACGACACCTTAGGAGTCGTGAAGACTCGTTGAAGAGAACAGTGAAAAATTTCACAAAAAGATAGTCAAAAAGTGACTAGGGCACTGCTCTTCCCGGATCTGCGCTTACTGGCGCGGAAAAAGAAGAACTGACGTCAGCGCGCAGGGGCGGCGTCTAAGTACTGCCCGCGACGTCATCCCGGCGATCACGACGCCGACGACGGACGCGGAGCCGCACGACGCCGCCTACCGACGCGCAAGGGTACTGCTACGCAAAAAACTTTCCGGATCCAGCCTGACGCCTGGGGATATTCTAAGGTAAGGAATCTGTCACTAACGTGTCTCTTTCAGATAGGCTGTCTTCAGAGTCAGAAGACGAAGAGGACAGTTATGTAGGGGCTCAAAGGGAGCGCACATGAGAAAGGTAAGAACCAAGTTCAAGTCCCACTGAGGCATCACAAACGGAACAGGAGGGAAGAGGTGTGTAATGCCTTTAAGGAATCTGTTAACAACAGGGGGCTGATCAGGAAGCCTGAGGAAGGCCGAAATGGCACAAAGATAGCCCTTGATGGTACCCAGGGCAGAACCCTGTTGGGCCAGTGAAAGAAGGAACAGAAGAACCTCAGAAAGAGGGGCAGAGAGGGGATTCACAGCCTTTGCTGTGCACCATGCTACAAACTTGTTCCACCTGCAGGCGTATACCACCTTAGTGGAGGGACGCCTGGCTGCCAGAATCACATCACAAACTTCGGGAGGCAAGTCGAAAGGAATCAACTGCCGCCGCTCAATCTCCACGCAAGCAGGTGGAGGGTGGACAGGTTCGGGTGGAGGACCGTCCCCTGCGTACGACAGAAGATCCTCCCGAAGAGGCAGACGGATCGGGGGATCGACGCTCATATTGAGTAGCTCGGGATACCAAACTCTTCGAGCCCAGTCCGGAGCCACAAGGATGATTTGGGCCCGGTCGCGCCGAATCTTCTTCAACACTCTGGGTAGAAGTGGTATAGGCGGAAAAGCGTACAACAGACCGCAACTCCACTCGCGTCGAAAAGCGTCGCCGAGCGAGTGCTGCCTTGGAAATTCCAACGCGCAGAACTGATGACATTGCGCGTTCTCTTCGGTGGCGAATAGATCTAACCAAGGCTCTCCCCACTGTAGAAAGAGTCCTTGCGCCACTTCCGAGTGAAGACGCCATTCGTGATCCATCATGCACCTGCGGCTGAGTTCGTCCGCCCTGGCGTTCAGGGAACCTGCCAGGTGTTGAACCATCAGGAAAATGCCCTGATGTTCCAGCCATGTCCAGAGGCGCAGAGCCTCCTGACATAGGGTCCACGACCCCACCCAGCCTTGCTTGTTGCAGTACCACATGGCGGTGGTGTTGTCTGTGAACACCTGCACTACCTTCCCTTTGACAGAGGGAAGGAATGCCTTGAGTGCAAGTCGGATCGCCCGGAGCTCCAGAATATGGAGCCGGGACTCCGCCGGAGACCAGAGGCCTCTGATCTCAGCCTCTCCCATGTGACCGCCCCATCCCAGAAGGGACGCTTCCGTCACAACTGTGTGCTCTGGCTGGGGAAGGGAGAGGGATCTGCCCATGACCCATTGCCTGTTCGAGAGCCACCACTGCAACTGTTTTGCAGTCCCCTCCGAGATCTGGACGTGATCGGACAGGTCGCCCTGGTGCTGCGCCCACTGGAACTTCAGGTCCCACTGCAGAGCCCGCATATGCCATCTGGCATGATCGACCAGCAGGATGCAGGAGGCCATGAGGCCCAGCAGCCTCAGGGTCATCCGTACCGAAACCCAGGATAAAGGCTGAAAGATCGGAATCATAGCCTGAATATCCCGGACTCGCCGTTCGGGAGGATAGGCCCGAAACTGCGTCGTGTCCAGAACTGCTCCGATGAAAAGGAGCTGTGGAGAAGGAATCAGATGCGACTTCGGCACATTGATGGAGAACCCCAGCGAGTGCAGGAGTTCGGCCGTAGTCTGGAGGTGGGAGACGACTGCTTGGGACGAGCCCGCCTTCAGCAGCCAGTCGTCGAGGTAGGGGAAGACTGGAACCCCTCCCCGGCGCAGATGAGCTGCGACCACCGCCATCACTTTTGTGAACACCCGAGGGGCACTGGTGAGGCCAAAGGGGAGCACGGTGAACTGAAAATGCTCGAGGCCTACCGTGAACCGAAGGTAACGCCGGTGGGCCGGCAGGACGGGGATGTGAAAATAAGCGTCCCGCAAGTCCAACGCTACCAACCAGTTTCCAGGGTCGAGGGCAGTCAAGACCTGAGCTAGGGTGAGCATCTTGAACTTCTCCTTCCGGAGGAAGCGATTGACGTTCCGGAGGTCCAAGATAGGACGCATGTCCTCCTTGTCCTTTTGGGCACCAGAAAGTAGTGGGAGTAGCAACCACGTCCTACTTCTGGGGTCGGAACATGCTCGATGGCCCTCTTGGCCAAGAGGGCCGTGACTTCCTTCTGCAGAAGCACCAAGTGATCCCCTGACATGCGGTGGAATTGAGGTGGCATGGCTGGGGGTGGTCTCGAAGGGGAGGGAGTAGCCCCTTCGGACAATGTCCAAGACCCACCTGTCCGAGGTGATGGCACGCCAGTGATGAAGGTGATGGCGGACCCTGCCCCCTACTGGCGTGCTGTGCACCTGAAAGGAGGGACTAGGAGGGGTTGGAGGCCGCGGAGGGGGCGGAGGTGGTGGCCTGACCCACACGCTGGTTGCCCGAACCGCCACGGCGGTAGCCACGTCCTCGGCCACGCGAAGACGCTTGCTGCGCGGGCCGGTGGCTGGGCTGCGGACATGACTGGGCGCCCCTTCCGTGGCCACGAAAGGGGCGAAAAGCAGAGGTCAGCGGAGGGCGCACAACAGAAAGGCCCAGGGACTTGGCAGTTGCCCGAGAGTCCTTAAAACGCTCCAGCGCATGGTCTGCTTTGGAACCAAAAAGACCGACTCCATCAAAGGGCATGTCCATAAGTGTATTCTGGACATCACCCGAGAAACCAGTTGTTCTCAGCCAGGCGTGGCGACGCAGCGCAACCGTCGTTGCAAGCGATCTGCCCAGCGAGTCGGCGGTATCAAGGCCACATCGTATGGTGTACTTTGCCGCATCCCTACCTTCCGCAATGGTGCGGGTAAGCAGTGTCTGGACCTCCTCAGAACACTGGGGCAAAACAGCCGCCACCGAATCCCACAGGGAGTGGGTATATCGGCCCAAAAGGCAAGCAGTGTTGACGGACCGCAAGCCAGCACTGGAGGAAGAAAAAGCCTTCTTCCCAAATTGGTCCAGGCGTTTGGATTCCCTATCCGGAGGGGCGGTAGGGAAGGCGGTTTGGGAAGCAGAGGCTTGGACAACCAAGCTCTCGGGGTGGGATGTTGAGAGAGAAACAAGAGGTCGCCCGGAGCAGGGCGATGGCGTCGGGCCACGTTCCTATCCACAGGAGCCCCTGTGGTGGGCTTGGACCAGGTGCCCAAAAGAACGTCATATAGTGCATCATTAAACGGCAGCACAGTCTCCGAAGAGGAAGCTGCCGGCTGAAGCACTTCGGTCAGGAGATTAGTCCTGACAGCCACAGTAGGCAATTGGAGGTGTAAGGCTCCAGCTGCTCTACGCAACACCGTTGCGAAATTTGCTCCCTCCTCCGTAGCCACTGGAGGAGATAGCATGCCAGTGTCAGGGGAAGTGTCTAGACCACTGGCATCCCCAAGTTCCTCTGCCCAGTCCTGATCATACTCACACTGCTGTGTGAGAGGGTCTTCCGACCCCTCCCAGCTCTCCTGGTCCTCCTCCGGTTCAAAATATGGAGGAGGAGGGACATCTGGGACAAAAGGTCTCATCGGCGCCGGAACCGGCGTCGTCGGTCCGGCTCCATGTCCGGAACCGGGGAACGACGCCGCACGGAGCCCCGGGCGGCGTCAGGAACGGCACCGGGGACATCGGCGCCGGCGTGGTTAGGTCAACCGGCGTCGATCGGGGTTGCGGTACCACCGGAGCCGAGATCAGGGCTGGCGGGACAGGCGACGCCGGGACCGGAGCCGTCGGAGTAACCCCATCAGGGCCCGCGGGGCCCGAAGGCGCACCGGAGGGACCTTGAGGCCCGAAGAGGCGGGCCATGGCCGACAGGAATTCCTGTATTTCGGCCGGAGTGGCCCCCGAACCCGGAAAAGACGGGTAATGCGGGGGTGGCTCCACAGGCACGTCTGGGGCCGCGGACGGTGCCGACAGGGGCCTCAGCCGAGTCGCGAGACCGGCGAGGCGAAGTCTTAGAGCGATGATGCTTCTTAGACTTTTTGTGCTTCGACTTACCCGAGGAGCGCGAAGACTTGGACTCCGACGACCGGCGGGGGCTCCGCGACCGGCCCCTCGACCTCTCACGGGACCGGGGCTTGGTGCGGCGCGGAGCCGACTGCCGGACCTCGAGGAGCTTTCGAGACCGCTCTCGCAAAGCCTTCGGGTGGAGTTTCCGGCAGCCAGGGCACGACTTCGTGTCGTGGTCTCGGCCGAGACAGTAGAGACACTCTAAGTGCGGGTCTGTGATCGACATCATTCGACCACAGACGTCGCATGGCTTGAAGCCGGGCATCCCTACTGACACCTAGAGTCGATGAAGACTCGAAAAGAAACAGTTAAAAATTCACCAAAAATTTAGTCAAGAATTGACTAGGGCACTGCTCTTCCCGGATCTGCGCTTACTGGCGCGGAAAAAGAAGAACTGTAGCCAGCGCGCAGGGGCGGCGTCTAAGTACTGCCCGCGACGTCATCCCGGCAATCACGACGCCGACGACGGACGCGGAGCCGCACGACGCCGCCTACCGACACGTTAGTGGTACTGCTACGCAAAAGCTTTCCGGATCAGCCTGACGCCTGGGGATATTCTAAGGTAAGGAATCTGTCACTAACGCACAAGTTACTAACTTGTGTAACGATATATCTGTAAGAGACAGTAGTTAGTGATAGATTCCTTACCTTAGAATATCCCCAGGCGTCAGGCTGGATCCGGAAAGTTTTGCGTAGCAGTACCCTTGCGCGTCGGTAGGCGGCGCCGTGCGGCTCCGCGTCCGTCGTCGGCGTCGTGATCGCCGGGATGACGTCGCGGGCAGTACTTAGACGCCGCCTCTGCGCGCTGACGTCAGTTCTGTACACGACTTTCCGCGCCAGGAACGCAGAGCCATGCAAGAAGCTGACACAGGTGTCTGAAAAATACTAGGGCCCTGAAAGGGATGTCCTTAACCCTAGAAATCAGTTCGCAGAACGGGGAGGATGGGTGGGCGGTAGGAATCTATCACTAACTACTGTCTCTTACAGATATATCGTTACACAAGTTAGTAACTTGTGCATCTGAAAGAGACACGTTAGTGATAGATTCCTTACCTTAGAATAGATACCCCAGCAATACCAACCCCGGTGGTGGGTCTGCGAACAAAGATCAGACAAGGAAGTCCTGGAGGACAGAACGGCCAAAGAAGCCGTCCCTCCGGACCTGACTGTCAAGGCAGTAATGCTTAGTAAACGTGTGCAGCGAGGCCCACGTAGCTGCCTGACAGATAACCGGCAGCGGAACACCGCGGCCCAAGGCCGTGGTAGCAGCCGTTGCCCTGGTGGAATGGGCACGCAGCCCAACAGGAGGCTCCTTCTTAGCCAAAGAATAGCAGGTCTTGATGCACAAGGTAACCCAGCGGGAGATGGTCCTCTTGTGCACCGCCCGACCTTTTTGGCGCCCACGTAGCCAACAAAGAGCTGGTCATCCACCCGGAAGTGTTTTGTGCGGTCGATATAGAAGGAGAGCGCACGTTTTGGGTCCAGACGGTGGAGCCTCTCTTCCTCTCTGGAAGGATGCGGAGGCGGAAAGAAGGTGGGCAAAGTGATGGTCTGCCCAATGTGGAAAGCAGTAACCACCTTTGGCAAGAAGGACGGACGCGTCCGAAGAACAACCTTGTCTGGATGAACAGACAGAAAGGGAGGTTTGCAAGAAAGAGCCTGGAGCTCACTCACCCGCCGAGCGGAGGTGATGGCCACCAGAAAGGCTGCCTTTAGAGTCAGAAGACGAAGAGGACAGTTATGCAGAGGCTCAAAGGGAGCGCACATTAAAAAGGTAAGGACCAAGTTCAAGTCCCACTGAGGCATCACAAACGGAACAGGAGGGAAGAGGTGAGTAATGCTCTTTAAGAACCTGTTAACAACAGGGGACTTGAAAAGGGAGGGCTGATCAGGGAGCCTGAGGAAGGCCGAGATAGCACAAAGATAACCCTTGATGGTACCCAGGGCAGAACCCTGTTGGGCCAGAGAGAGAAGGAACAGAAGGACCTCAGAAAGAGGGGCAGAAAGGGGATCCACAGCCTTTGCTGTGCACCATGCCACAAATTTGTTCCACCTGCAGGCGTATACCACCTTAGTGGAGGGACGCCTGGCTGCCAGAATCACATCACAAACTTCGGGAGGCAAGTCGAAAGGAATCAACTGCCGCCGCTCAATCTCCACGCAAGCAGGTGTAGACTGGACAGGTTCGGGTGGAGGACCGTCCCCTGCTGCTGCGACAGAAGATCCTCCCGAAGAGGCAGACGGATCGGGGATCTATGCTCATATTGAGTAGCTCGGGATACCAAACTCTTCGAGCCCAGTCCGGAGCCACAAGAATGACTTGGGCCCGGTCGTGCCGAATCTTCTTCAACACTCTGGGCAGAAGTGGAATAGGCGGAAAGGCGTACAACAGACCGCAACTCCACTCGCGACGAAAAGCGCCGCCGAGCGAGTGCCGCCTTGGAAATTCCAACGCGCAGAACTGATGACATTGCGCGTTCTCTTCGGTGGCGAATAGATCTAACCAAGGCTCTCCCCACTGTAGAAAGAGTCCTTGCGCCACTTCCGAGTGAAGACGCCATTCGTGATCCATCATGCACCTGCGGCTGAGTTCGTCCGCCCTGGCGTTCAGAGAACCTGCCAGGTGTTGAACCATCAGGAACATGCCCTGATGTTCCAGCCATGTCCAGAGGCGCAGAGCCTCCTGACAAAGGGTCCAAGACCCCACCCCGCCCTGTTTGTTGCAGTACCACATGGCGGTGGTGTTGTCTGTGAACACCTGCACTACCTTCCCTTTGACAGAGGGAAGGAATGCCTTGAGTGCAAGCCGGATCGCCCGGAGCTCCAGAAGGTTGATATGGAGCCGGGACTCCGCCGGAGACCAGAGGCCTCTGATCTCCGCCTCTCCCAAGTGACCGCCCCATCCCAGAAGGGACGCGTCCGTCACAACTGTATGCTCTGGCTGGGGAAGGGAGAGGGATCTGCCCATGACCCATTGCCGGTTCGAGAGCCACCACTGCAACTGTTTTGCAGTCCCCTCCGAGATCTGGACGTGATCGGACAGGTTGCCCTGGTGCTGCGCCCACTGGAACTTCAGGTCCCACTGCAGAGCCCGCATATGCCATCTGGCATGATTGACCAGCAGGATGCAGGAGGCCATGAGGCCCAGCAGCCTCAGGGTCATCCTTACCGAAACCCAGGATAAAGGCCGAAAGATCGGAATCATAGCCTGAATATCCCGGACTCGCCGTTCGGGAGGATAGGCCCGAAACTGCGTCGTGTCCAGAACTGCTCCGATGAAAAGGAGCTGTGGAGAAGGAATCAGATGCGACTTCGGCACATTGATGGAGAACCCCAGCGAGTGCAGGAGTTCGGCCGTAGTCTGGAGGTGGGAGACGACTGCCTGGGACGAGCCCGCCTTCAGCAGCCAGTCGTCGAGGTAGGGTAAGACTGAAACCCCTGCCCGGCGCAGATGAGCCGCGACCACCGCCATCACTTTCGTGAACACCCGAGGGGCACTTGTAAGGCCAAAGGGGAGCACGGTGAACTGAAAATGCTCGTGGCCTACCGTGAACCGGAGGTAACGCCGGTGGGCCGGCAGGACGGGGATGTGGAAATATGCGTCCTGCAAGTCCAACGCTACCAACCAGTCTCCAGGGTCGAGGGCAGTCAAGACCTGAGCTAGGGTGAGCATCTTGAACTTCTCCTTCCGGAGGAAGCGATTGACGTTCCGGAGGTCCAAGATAGGACGCATGTCCTCCTTGTCCTTTTTGGGCACCAGAAAGTAGTGGGAGTAGCAACCACGCCCTACTTCTGGGGTCGGAACATGCTCGATGGCCCTCTTGGTCAAGAGGGCCGTGACTTCCTTCTGTAGAAGCACCAAGTGATCCCCTGACATGCGGTGGAGTTGAGGTGGCATGGCTGGGGGGTGGTCTCGAAGGGGAGGGAGTAGCCCCTTCGGACAATGTCCAAGACCCACCTGTCCGAGGTGATGGTGCGCCAGTGGGGAAGGTGATGGCGGACCCTGCCCCCTACTGGCGTGCCGTGCACCTGAAAGGAGGGACTAGGAGGGCTTGGAGGCCGCGGACGGGTTGGAGGTGGTGGCCTGACCCGCACGCTGGTTGCCCGATCCGCCACGGCGGAATCCACGTCCTCGGCCACGCGAAGACGCCTGCTGCGCGGGCCGGTGGCTGGGCTGCTGACGTGAAGGGGCGCCCTACCGTGGCCACGATAGGGGCGAAAAGCAGAAGGCAGCGGAGGGCGTGTAGCAGAAAGGCCCAGGGACTTGGCAGTAGCCCGTGAGTCCTTAAAGCGCTCCAACGCATGGTCTGCTTTGGACCCAAAAAGACCGACTCCATCAAAGGGCATGTCCATGAGAGTATTCTGGACATCCCCTGAAAACCAGTGGTTCTCAGCCAGGCGTGGCGGCGGAGCGCCACCGTCGTTGCAATCGACCTGCCCAGCGAGTCGGCGGTGTCAAGGCCACAACGGATAGTGTATTTGGCCGCATCCCTTCCTTCCGCAATGGCGCGGGAAAGCAGTGCCTGGACCTCCTCAGGGCACTGGGGCAAAACATCCGCCACCGAATCCCACAGAGAGTGGGTATAGCGGCCCAAAAGACAAGCGGTGTTAACGGACCGCAAGCCAGCACTGGAGGAAGAAAAACCTTTCTTCCCAAACTGATCCAGGCGTTTGGATTCCCTATCCGGAGGAGCGGTAGGGAAGGCGGTTTGGGAAGCGGAGGCTTGGACAACCAAGCTCTCAGGAGTGGGGTGGACAGAAAGAAACAGGGGGTCGCCCGGAGCTGGGCGATGGCGTCGTGACACGTTCCGATCCACAGGAGCCCCTGTGTTGGGCTTGGACCAGGCGCCCAAAAGAACGTCTGTGAGGGCGTCGTTAAACGGCAGCACAGTCTCCGTAGAGGAGGCTGCCGGCTGAAGCACCTCTGTCAAGATGTTAGGCTTGACCGTCAAAGTAGGGAGCTGGAGACGTAAGGCCCCAGCAGCCCTACGCAACACCGTACCAAAATTGGCCCCCTCCTCCGTAGCCACGGGAGGAGACAGCATGCCAGTGTCAGGAGAAGTATCCAGACCACTGGCCTCCCCTAGACTCTCTGTCCAGTCCTCATCATACTGACAGTTGCGAGTCAGAGGGTCATCAGACCCTCCCAGTCCTCCTGGTCCTCCTCTGGTTCAAAATAAGGAGGAGGAGGGACATTTGGGACCCAAGGGCCCATCGGGCGCCGGAGCCGGCGTCGAGCGACGTCGCTCCGGGTCCATGTCCGGAGCCGGAAGGAACTGGGGGACGACGCCGCCCGGAGCCCAGGGCGGCGTCGAGAACGGCACCGGAGACATCGGCGCCGGCGGAGGTGTCGTGAGGTCGACCGGCGTCGATGGGGGTTGTGGAGCCGGGATCGAGGCCGGGGCCGAAGCCGGAGCCGGGATCGAGACTGGAGTCCCGGGCGACGCCGGAGCCGCCGGCGACGCCGGAGCAACCCCATCAGGCCCGCGGGGCCCGAAGGCGCACCGGAGGGGCCTGAAGGCCCGAAGAGGCGGGCCATGGCCGACAGGAACTCCTGTACCTTGGCCGGATCCGCCCCCGAACCCGGGAAGGGCGGGTAGGACGGGGCGACTCCACAGGCAAGTCCGGGGCCGCGGGGGCGGGGACGGTGCCGGGAGGGGCCTCAGCCGAGTCGCGAGACCGGCGAGGCGAAGTCCGAGAGCGACGATGCTTCTTGGACTTCTTGTGCTTAGACTTACCGGACGAAGAAGACTTCGACGCCGACGACCGGTGTGCACTCCGCGAGCGACCCCTGGACCTCTCACGCGACCGGGGCCTCCGTGGAGCCGAATGCCGGGCCTCGAGGAGCTTTCGAGACCGCTCTCGCAAAGCTTTCGGGTTGAGGGCCTGGCATTCGGGACAAGACTCGGTGTCGTGGCCTCGGCCGAGGCAGAAGAGACACTCCCAATGCGGGTCGGTGACGGACATCATCCTCGCACAGGCGCCGCATCGCTTGAAGCCGGGCATCCCTACGACACCTTAAAGATGGAAAAAACAGTGAAAAAATCACCAAAAAGTATGGTCAAAAATTGACCAGGGCACTGCTCTTCCCGGATCTGCGCTTGCTGGCGCGGAAAAAGAAGAACTGACGTCAGCGCGCAGGGGCGGCGTCTGAGTACTGCCCGCGACGTCATCCCGGCGATCACGACGCCGACGACGGACGCGGAGCCGCACGACGCCGCCTACCGACGCGCAAGGGTACTGCTACGCAAAACTTTCCGGATCCAGCCTGACGCCTGGGGATATTCTAAGGTAAGGAATCTATCACTAACGTGTCTCTTTCAGATGTGTCTGTTTCAGATATGTGCACATGTGGCGCACATACATGCCCCAAGGGCATGTATGTGTGCCACATGGCACTTTGAAAAAAGCAAAAAAGTGCTTTTTCGAGGAAATCGCAAATTACCACCAACTAGAAGTTGGTGGTAATTTGCGATTCCTTACAGCAATATCGCAATTTGCGATGGCTACCAGCATAGCATTTAGGGACTCGCAAATTGCGAGTCTCTAAATGCATGCGCAAAATAGGGGATAGCAAATTTTGCGATTCCATATTTTGCAAGTAGGTTTTTCTTTCCTACATTGCACACAGCTAAACTGCGATCGCAAGCGCTGAAATTCTGCGAATTTCAGCGTTTGCGATTGCAATTTAGCTTGATACATCTGGCCCTTAGTCATATAATATTTTGCTAGTACCAACATTTTTATAAACAGGTCTTTCAAAAAGCTGAAAAAATTGGGAACATGGGACTCTAATGCCTGAGATCATAAACCAGTCACTGGTTCTTCTAGGTACACTGACCTGAGTTCGGTGATGGGGTTGCCTCGTCTCTCCGTAGATCACTGGTCGAAGATCCAGAGGTGATAGTGTTGCCAGCTGCCACCCCTATTTGCTGGGACATTAGCATCCCATGATCATCTCCTTTGTCATCAAAGTTTCCCATCAGTGCTTTTCTGATAATATCTTCCAGACCTAGGTTGCTGGCAGGATCAGCAAAGTTGTGACCCCTAGAACTGATCGCACCTGTTAGCAGGAAAAAACAGATGGAGTTAGAGTGGAGAGAGGAAGCAAATATGACAAAGAAGAAAGGCTATATATGGGGAGGGAGAGATGTGAGTATTTGAAAAAGTGGAGAGAGAAGAGCAATGGAAAAGGTGAAAATGAGCTAGAGTTACTGTGAAATACAGAAAGTGCATAGAAAAAGTAAAAGAAAAATAAAGTAAAGACATATGGGAACTACCATAAGAAATTAAAGCAAACAGAAAACTACTCCGAGGATTACTTACTAAAGCTGTGAATTAGGCATGCAAGATCTTTATAAATAGAGAAAGAGGGCAATCACGCCCAAAGGAGCTATCC
Organism: Calotriton arnoldi; assembly: GCA_963921515.1. Taxonomy (NCBI): domain Eukaryota; kingdom Metazoa; phylum Chordata; class Amphibia; order Caudata; family Salamandridae; genus Calotriton; species Calotriton arnoldi. Next base: position 3,348,711 of record CAWUFW010000301.1, on the reverse strand, counting down.
TAGTCACAGGCACTGAATAAAAGGAGGCAACTAAATGGGAAAAAGCCAGAGGAAAGGTTATCTATTCTGCATTTTCCGAAATGATAATTGCACAAATCACAACAGCAAAAATATCTCCATTGGTATGCAGATCGCAGAGCATAATCATGCCAGGAGCTGACTGTGTGAGGCTGCAAATTGTTAAGCTGTGAATTTGCGCTACTGTAGCAGGTATCACACTACTATACATCATGGGAGCAAATTTTGGTCACCATTCAAGGGGAAACCATTCACTTTTAAATCCAAATCTAACATTAATAAGGATCGTCGAAGGTCTGTTTTATCAGACCAGCGCTGGCAAAGTTAGTTCGTATCTCAATCAGTTCAGAGCTCAAGCTAGCTCAAGCGTCAGTATTAAATGACAAAGGAAAAAAGTGATCAATTTACAGTTTATGTTCTTCAACATAATAATTAAAATATAGTTTGGCAGAGAAAAATCAAATTCTAGATTCACTCTCTGATCTGAACAAAATATGTGGTATATAGCCAGTCACTGAAAGTACAACCCGGGGACACTCTGCTGCAAGTGGGACAAGAGTTGTAAGACGTTTTTGGGAAACCTTGAGTCTTTTTAAGTGCCCCTGTAAAGTATTATCTTTTTGAAAACTGTGCTCAGTATTACATGATGTGGTGGTAGTTCACAAAGGGGGAGTTAGCGGGACCGGGCGGTGAGGCACTGTAGCCCAAATTGCATTTGTGTTGTACATAGGGCAGGGTGTGGTTTATATGAAATCGGTGTCCCAGGTGGACAAGATGTTCGGGGGAATTATATTTCGTATGTTGAATTGAAATATGGTATATGAATACGCGGTTCCAAGAGACGTACTACAGCAATTTGAGCAATTACAGAAATGAGGCACTTTAAGGTGATTCATGACGGGCTTTATGAAACAAGCCGCATGACAGGAGCTACAATTAATACAAAGTTCAGCTGTTCTTTTGCTAGTTTTATGAAAGTGAAGTTGCAAAAAGTATCAAAATTCTAGCTGACAGATGCATAAAAACCGCAGGCTTGGCTAAATGTGGAGGCGTATATAATGTGTTATCTTACCAGCATGTAAAATTCATGTCAACCGCGCCTATGGCCGGCCCTGTAGCATGTTCAGAGTCGAGGCACTCATTATGGTAGTACAGCTCTCACTGACCACAGTCAAAGTGATCTGTTCTCATTGTGTTTGGTTAGAGGAGATCTTACTGCCCAACATACTGTAATTAATGTGAACGAAGTTTGACAGGCGTGTAAAACGAGTTTGTGCAGTGTGAACAGGAACTTAGTAGAACGTGGATGTGGATGTCTTGGTATTCTACACAACATGCCTGGTGCAATGTGAACCGGGCTTGGTATGATAAAGACCAGGGCCTGGCGTCATGAGATATTGATTTCTTTCTCACAAATGAATTGTTATGATGAGACTCATTAAAAAAACTTGAAATCATTGGGAACGTTGAGAAAAAAGACTTCATGGTAGTTTAAATACTGAACTACAGGCAAGTAACCCGAAAAACGTGACCTGCCGAAAATCTAGACCCACCTTTGGGACAATCACTGCTATGCTGTTTCACCTGGAGAGTGCTCACGCACAGTTAACAGTACCCAAAAGTACACATTCATTAAAGAGTAATTTACATTCCAATTCAGAGAAGCTGCTGTCTGATGTCCTGTCATGCTCCTCTTTTGAACTCATACAAAACGAAGGTAGCAATACAGATCAAACCATTTTCACTCTCTGTGATGGATATGAAGATATTATTTCATCTGTAAGGGTTGAAAGACCAGGGCTTTTGTGCATATACTTGCATACACACATACACATGGAATATATTACAGGGTGACAATCTTAAGGCATGAAAGAAAACAACTGTTTCGGAGAAGAAATTAGAATTTAGATCTTCCACCAAAATTGTTTAAAGAAAAACCGAAAAAACAGAAAGCAGGATCTGGTTAACAGTAGTGCCATGAAAGGTTTGATGGCACTGGGAGGAATAATCTATAAAGTACAGAACCAAACAGACAATATGAACTCACTTTGGTCAAACTTTCTGGAGTGAATGCCTATATGAATAAGGAAAAGATATGTAAACCACACATCCAAAATCACAAGGCCACTCCCCACATTTCCCATGATCTAGGCATGACCTCTTCATAATAAATCAATAATTCAAATATATATTAGGGCATTTTGCCACAATGGCAAAGGGTGTGTAGAATAGCATGTGCTAACATTTATAAATCATATGACAGCTTCACATCTCAAAATCCATGAATGGACTGCCACACGCACATCTGTGAATGTAGTAAGCAATGCTAAACTATTTTACTGCAAGAACTACAAAGCTAGAGATACTGGGACTGAATTCTGGGATGGCACTAAAGCACAAGTTACTTACCTTCGGTAACGATATATCTGTAAGAATCATAAGTAGTGATAGATTCCTTACCTTAGAATATCCCCAGGCGTCAGACTGGATCCGGAAAGTTTTCGTCAGCAGTACCCCTGCGCGTCGGTAGGGGCGTCGTGCGGCTCCGCGTCCGTCGTTGGCGTCGTGGTCGCCGAGATGACGTCGCGGGAGCTACTTGGACGCCGCCCACGCGCGCTGACGTCAGTTCTGTACACGACTTTCCGTGCCAGGAACGCAGAGCCATGCAAGATACTGACCACTGGTGCATTGAAACTAGGGCCCTGAAAGGGATGACCTTAACCCTAGAAATCAGTTCGCAGAACGGGGAGGATGGGTGGGGCGGTAAGGAATCTATCACTACTAATGTTTCTTACAGATATATCGTTACCGAAGGTAAGTAACTTGTGCATCTGAAAGAAACACATAGTGATAGATTCCTTACCTTAGAATAGATACCCCAGCAATACCAACCCCGGTGGTGGGTCTGCGAACAAAGATCACACCAGAAAGTCACGGAGAACAGAACGGCCAAAGAAGCCGTCTCTCCGGACTTGGCTGTCCAGGCAGTAATGTTTGGCAAGCGTGTGCAGCGAGGCCCACGTGGCTGCCTGACATATGTCTTGCAGGGGGACACCACGTCCCAATGCAGTAGTGGCTGCAGTAGCTCTGGTGGAATGAGCACGCAGCCCCACAGGCGGTTCTTTTTCAGCCAAAGAGTAACAGGCTTTGATACACAAGACAACCCAGCGGGAGATGGTTCTCTTATGGACCGCCCGACCTTTCTTGGTGCCAATGTAGCCAACAAAAAGCTGGCCATCCACCCGGATCTGCGGTGTGCGGTTAAGATAAAAAGAAAGCTCACGTTGTGGGTCCAGACGGTGGAGCCGCTCTTCCTCTCTGGAAGGATGCGGAGGCGGAAAAAAGGTGGGCAAGGTAATAGTTTGCCCAATGTGAAAGGCTGTGACTACTTTTGGCAAAAAGGAAGGACGGGGCCTGAGCACAACCTTGTCCGGATGGACTGAAAGGAAAGGAGGCTTACAGGAAAGAGCCTGGAGCTCACTCACCCGCCTGGCGAAAGTGATGGCCACCAGGAAGGCAGTTTTTTTTTGTCAAATATATGTTTATTAAACTTTTGTCAAAGTACATCATAAGTTCGCACCAACTTTTCGCTCAACGCAGTGAGCATTAAAATATCACCGAGACACAGAAGGCTAATAAGAACTCATCCCTCAGGAAATGCCCGGGTCCCAAATCTGTAGTGAAGACTAAAATGAGGATACCGCAGCTAATAAAGGAGGGATATGGGCAGTCCCCCGCAAGCATCACATAAAACTTAATAACGTAATTAGGTGTCTCATCGTTTTTCTATAGTGGTGCCTTAGCAAATCTCTCCAGTCGGAAGGAATCTTATAAGGCGTATTAGTGTCTGACAATAAGAACTCCCCGAGAGAAAAAAACAAAACCCCCCAACCCCCCTCCCCCCACCCAAACAGTGGTGGTGGCAAAATCAAAATACTAATGACAACAAGGGGTAGTGACAATTACATTAAAATTGAAAGAGGTGGAGTGCCCGGACCGTAGGAGGGCAAACGGCCAGCGGTAGCCACCTGGAGAGGAAAGTAACTAATGGTCCCCATCTAAATTCTAAATTCTTGTAATTATTCTGAAAAATAGCGGACATTCTTTCCAGGCTGAGTAACCGCCAGAGCCGTGAGTGCCAAAGGGAGATTGCTGGAGCCTCCATCTGCTTCCAGGCGGCCGCCAGGGTCACTTTAGCCGCGCCTATACAAAGCCACATAATGGCCTTGTCCGAGCGGGACTGGTGTTCTAGGGAAGGGTCTCGCAGTCCTAAGAGGATCTCCGCCATAGTGGTTGGAATGGGGTAGCCCAGCATTTCTTTAATCTGTGCCAAGATTTCTGCCCAGAAGGGACGTATAGTCGGGCAATCCCACCAAATGTGTTGAAAATCACCCAAGTAGCCACAGCCTCTCCAGCAGCGGTCAGATGTGTTGGGAAAAATCTGCTTGAGCCTAGACGGATGTAGATACCAGTCCATCATAGTCTTAAGGTGGGCTTCCCGGAGGTCCACAGAGTGGTTGATTCTAGTGATGTCGGACCATAAATGTGACCAGTCCGCTTCTGATACGTGGCGTTGTAGGATCCCCTCCCACATAGTCATATATCGTGGGCGCGGTGAGATGGTGGTGGTGAGTAAGAAATTATAGATGAATGAAATCGCCCCTTTCATTGTGGAGGCCTTGGAGAGGAAGGATTCAAACCTAGTAGGTGGCCGAGTGGCTGCATCCCGGATTGTCGGGGAGAGAGCCCAATGTAGTAGTTGAGTGTGGTGAAATCGTTCTGTGTTATCTAGTCCATACTCCCGTTTGCAGTTGTCAAAGGTCAGGGGGTCATCGTTATGAAAAAGATGTGTCAGGGCGAGGCAACCTCCCTTCCTCCAAGTGTCAAAGGGTCCCTCGGTCAGACCTGGGGGGAACGCAGGATTGAAATGCAGTGGTGTAAATGGTGAGGGGAAAGTAGTCCATCGGTCATCCCCCGCAACAGAATCCCAGACCCGCAGGGTAGTACGTGTAGGGGTACTAAGGTATGCATTCTGGGGTCTATCTTTTTTGGGACGCCAAGCGAGATCCCAGATGGTCCGCCTTGCAACACTACGGTCCATATGTAACCAATGTTTGTCTGATTCCGGTTTGGACCACTCAGTCAAAACTCTCAGCTGCGCTGCTTTGTAATACAAGTGGATATCAGGGAGCCCCACACCGCCGTCCGTGCGAGCACGTCGCAATAAAGAGAATGAAAGGTGGGCGCGTCCCATTTGCCAAATGTACTGGAGGAGCATAGATTTAACTCGGCGAAAAAAGTCTTTCTCGGGTTGTATCGGCAAGGCCTGGAATAAATAGAGAAGCTTCGGAAGGAGGGTCATCTTGACAGCATGTATTCGGCCAAGCCAGGAGAGAAAGAGAGGTTTCCACCTTGTGAGTTCCGATTGGATCTGAGTGAGATTAGGGGGAAAGTTGGCCGCATAAAGTCCCTCCACTCTAGGCGTTAACTGGATACCCAGGTATTGTATGGATGAAGTGGCCCACTGTAGGGGAGTGAGGGGCTGAAGCCTGTGTACCTCCGCATGCGGAAGAGTGAGGTTAAGAATATACGACTTGCTAAGGTTGATTTTAAAGCCCGCCACTCCCTCAAAGCGCCCCAGTTCAGTTTGTAAAGAGGGAAGGGATTGACCAGGATCGGAAAGCGACAAGAGGACGTCATCCGCGAAGAGGGAGATTTTATGGGAGTCTCCACTAAAGGGTATGCCATGAATATCAGGTTTGGTTCTAATAGCCATCGCTAGGGGTTCGATGCTCAAGGCAAAGAGTAGGGGCGAAAGAGGGCACCCCTGTCGGGTACCTCTAGAGTGGAAAAAGGCAGGTGAAGCTACTCCATTGACTTGTACTCGGGATCGAGGTTGTACAAAGTTGGCCCGAATCATAGTGAGAAATTTAGGAGCGAACCCAAAGCTCGTGAGGGTATTAAATAAAAATGGCCAATCGACCCTATCAAAGGCCTTTTCGGCATCTAGGCCGACCAGGACCGCGGGTATAAGACGTCTGGTAGCTTTCTCAATGAGGTGTACAATGCGATGGGTGTTGTCATGTGTTTGCCGTCCCTTGATAAACCCCGATTGGTCTGGGTGTATGAGATCTGGCATAAGGTCATTCAGGCGCTTAGCTAAAATGGAGGAGTAAAGTTTCGCATCAAGATTCAAGAGGGCGATGGGCTGATACGAGGCGCAAGAGTGGGGGGCCTTCCCAGGTTTAGGTATAACCGAGATCATAGCCTCTGACAATGACCCAGTGGTCTCCCCCTCAATTGCCATTTTATTGAACAGTCGCGTGAGATGTGGGATGATGTCAGGGGCAAAAGTTCTATAGAATAGGGCGGTGTACCCGTCCGGTCCTGGGGCCTTCCGGGGCTTAAGAGCTTGTATGGCTAAGTTTACCTCTTCGGAGGTGATGGGAGCAGTCAGAGTATCATTCCAATCAGGCGAAACCTGGGGGGAGGCGCAGTGCGCGAAGATATTCGCGTTGGGCGTCCGGATATAAGTGGTCCCGGGTGTATAGGGTTTTATAGAAAGAGCCAAAGATCTCTGACTTTTCCTCATCTTTATGCGTGATCTCCCCATTTGGTCCGAGGATACCTCCTATATATTCCCGCTCTCGTCTGCCTTTTAGCTGTCTGGCTAGGTGTGTGCCGATTTTATTACCCTGGGAGTAAGATAGGTGTCGGAGTTTTAGTAGTGTGAATTCAGCTCTATTATTGTAAATAGCTTTGAGTTTGCCCCTTAGAGCCGTCAGATTGCGGAGGGAATCTCTAGTGGGGTTTAGTTTATGCGTGCGCTCAATAGAAGCTAATTCTTTTTCCAATGCCTCCCTTTCCCTAGCTCGCTGTGCGTTTAATGCCGAGTTGAGAGCAATACAGTGCCCCCGGAAGACCGCTTTAAACGTGTCTCAGGTGGTATATTCCGAGGTATCCTCAGGTTTGTTAATGTCAAAAAATTCAGTAATGGCTTCCCTCAATTTGGTGCAGGATTCTTTGTCTCGCGTGAGAGCAGGCGGGAAATACCATTTAGGGATGGATGGAACATTACCGTGCCAGTCCAGGCAGATGGAAAGGAGACTATGATCTGACACTGAGAGGGGGAATATCTTAGCCTCCTGGAGTATGCCCAACAGCGATTGGTTGATAAAAATATAGTCAAGTCGGGAACACGTGCGATGGACGTGGGAGTAGAAAGTGTAATCACGAGAGTGGGGGTGGAGAGTCCGCCATGCGTCCAACAAGCCCAGGTCGTGGAAGTGTTGTTTAATTTCAATGGGGAAGGAACCCAGGTCTGAGAGGTGTGGGTGAGTGCTATCGAGGTCTCCCTGCCAAGTCAAGTTAAAGTCGCCCAGAAGTACTATTGGTCCCTCCACGAAGTCCATAATCCTTCCCACTAAAGTGTTCAGAAATGCTGCTTGCCCAGTGTTGGGTGCGTACACTGCTATGAAAGTGCACAGTTTGCCCATCAAACAACCCTTTACCATAATCCATCGGCCATCTTTATCAGAGAGGACAGCCAAAGGTTGGAATTTTGTGGAAGAGTGAAAAATGAGTGCCACCCCTCTGTGTTTTGTAAGTGCCGAAGATCTGTATATCAGGGGGAAGTGTTTGTGACGAAAGCGTGTGTCTTCGGACCTGGCCAAATGCGTCTCTTGGAGAGCCACTATGTTGAGATGATGGTCAGTAATATATTTCCACACTTTCTGGCGTTTTTGGGGGGAATTAAGCCCCTTAACGTTCCAGGAACCAATGGTAATCGTCATCGTCCTAAAGGGTGAGACAGTATCTTGCAGTAAGTGCCAAGTGACCCAGCCCGATATAGGACCCAGGGGGGCCCCAGCGACGTCTGTAGCCCAAAGGAGCCCACCTGTAAATAAACAAGAGCACAGAGAATACCCCGCTAATGAAACATGTTAAAAAGTCGCCACCATTACCCTCCCTCTCCCTCCCCACAAGCCCCAAAGACAACAAAATGAACAACAACAAAAAATGCGGCAAAAAAGCCGACATCTTGTCCCTAGCTGGGGAAATCTTACCCATAGGGACTAGGGGGGACGGTACGTCCGAGGACCCCGTCCGCGCCCCCCCGGATGTAGGTCAAAAACAGTAACTTTGTGCGGTCATAGTGTAGGTGTCTAACCAGAACCACTTGAAGAGAAGAGATAGAGCCACAATTCGTAACAATAAAGGCAGGGTATGGGTCAAGTATAGCATATCAGGAGTGTTAGACGGGAACCCAGGAGTCAGGCTCATAGAGGCATCTAAAGTTCAGGAGTGCGTGTGGGAGTGAATCGCTGTCAGCCCTCCCGGACCGTTCCCAAAGTCACCAGCGTCAACAAGATATCGCCAGCGGTGGTAATCCTGTAAATGAGGATCCACGAGGCGATGAGTGTCAGGACCGTTATAAAAGGTGAACAGTACATACCTATGATGCAATCACTGGGAAGTTATCTGCGGCCCCTACGCGGGCCTACAGACCACGCTGTCGGCAGCGGAGGACCCCGAAGGGGTTCCCGGTCTCTGCTGTGGGTGGGGTCACTCTCCTCTGGGGCGAGACCCAAGAGCTCCAGGCCTTCTTTTAATTCAGTGATATGGCACTGTCTGTTATTAAATTCGAAATTGAGGCCAAACGGGTAGGTCCACCTATATCTGATCTTATCTCGGAGTTTGGAGGTGATGGGTCTGAACAACTGTCTCCGTGCCAGGGTAGCCGGCGCCAAGTCTTGATAAATAGCACAGGAGTGGTCCTGGAAGGAGATGGATCCCTTTGACCTGGCCGCTAGAAGGACTGCCTCCTTGACTTTGTAAGAGTGGAATTTCGCCAATATGTCGCGGGGTCTCTTCCTCTCACCTGCCTGGAGGCTTCCGACACGATGGACCCTTTCCAGCTTTATTTTAAGGGACTGGGCCCCCAGAACCTCCGCAAAGAGTCCCTCCATGAAGGCCCCCAAGTCCGGTCCCTCTGCGCCCTCCTACAAGTCTCTGACATGTATGTTCTCCCTCCGTGCCCTGTTCTCGAGGTCCTCCGTCTTGAGCTGTGTATGTTGCCATTGGTCCCGAAGGGCGTGGACCTCCTCCCGCAATTCAGTGGAGAGCTTCACCTGGTCTTGATGCTGCGCCTCCAGATCCAAAACTCTAGTGCCCACAGAGTCCACGTCCTGCTGGAGGGAGGTCAATCTCTCTGTAAGATCCGTCCTCAGTTGCTCCATTGAAGCTTTGATATCTTGACCAAGGTCGTTTCGCAGTTCCGTTTTAAAATCTTTAAACATGGTCAGGAGGTCCGCCTTTGTGAGGGCCATGTTTGGTGTGTCAGCGTCTTCGCGAAGCGTCGAGCGCTTATCTGATGAGGCGAAGAAGTCCGAGACCTTGGTGGCAGCTCTAGTCGACCCCTTCTTTGGTGGCATACGTACTGGTCCAGGAGGACTTGGTTACAGTAGCGCTGGCGGTGGGAGGGTCCAAGAACCAGTGAAGGGGATCCAGTAAGTAGAGGGTCAGTCCTGGACGGGCCCGCCGGCAACCGCAGGGAGCAGATAGGATCACCGACAACTCCCGAGCTAGGTGGCACCGGGTGAACCCCCAGATGTTGCACATGTCGGCCTCTTGTGTAGTTGGTGTTGGCGGGCGAGAGGCCGGTCTTCACATGGGAAGTAGAGGCAAGGTGTGAGCTCGAGGTAGCGTATCACGCCGCACACGGCGAGAAGGGACAGGCCATCGGGCCACAACAGGGGCTGTGCTCAGAACTCAGTGCCAGTCGTCCAGCCGTTAGGGGTCAGCACTCTCAACACCCGTGTATCCCACCTACGCCGATCACTGCTCTGTGGTCATCGTCTTCCTCACGGCGGAGCGGGCGCCATTTTGTGGATGCAGGGGCGGCATAGGGGCGCACCAACCGAGCAAAATCAATCTTGGGGCGTCCCTGGTCTCGTCGCAGTGGCAATGGCGAGTACTAGAAGGCTATAACCCCTAGAATGGCGCCCGGCAGCAAATAGACGTGGGGCCGCAATCTATCAGGGCAAATGTCGGCTCCGAGAGTCACAGTCCGGCCGCCATGTTAGGGTCAGGCAGGTGCCGTGCAGAGTTGCGTGGCTTCAGGTGCGCTCCGGGGAAGGTCGTCGTGGGTGCCCCAGCAGGCGCCACAGCTGCTGGTCTTACCTCCGTCAGCGGGAAGTGAGTTTTGGAGGTAGGGGTCTCAGTTCCACGTCGCCGAGTTCCCGCAGTCACTCCGCTTAGCGCTAAACAGCATCCGCCATTTTGGGAGGCGCCTGGTGTGCTCCGGCAAGAACGCGCTGGGTCCGCTAACGCTACATCGGAGACAGACGAGGACCTTCCGAGCGTTCCTCACATCTTTAGCCTGGCATGGGAATTATTTTCAGCGTGCTGGAAGCAGGTAGACCGCAGCTATCAGCTCAGGAACAGTGTGCGGACCGGGAGCCGAGACGGACTACGTCCGATCGGCCATCTTGCCCGGCCACGCCCGCCAGGAAGGCAGTTTTTAACGTCAAAAGACGAAGAGGACAGTTGTGAAGTGGCTCAAAGGGAGCGCACATCAAGTACGTCAGAACCAGATTCAAGTCCCACTGAGGCATCACGAAAGGAATAGGAGGAAAAAGGTGAGTAATGCCTTTAAGAAACCTATTTACAACAGGGGACTTGAAAAGAGAGGGCTGATCATGGAGCCTGAGAAAGGCCGAAATAGCAGAAAGATAGCTCTTGATAGTGCCCAGAGCAGAGCCCTGCTGGGCCAAAGAAAGAAGGAACAGTAGAACCTCAGAAAGAGGGGCAGAAAGGGGATCCACAGCCTTTGCTGTGCACCATGCCACAAATTTGTTCCACCTGCAGGCGTATACCACTTTAGTAGAGGGACGCCTGGCTGCCAGAATAACGTCACAAACTTCAGGAGGCAAGTCGAAGGGAATCAACTGCCACCGCTCAATCTCCACGCAAAGAGGTGGAGGCTGGACAGGTTCGGGTGGAGGACCGTCCCCATCTGCTGCGACAGAAGATCCTCCCGAAGAGGCAGTCGGATTGGGGGATCGATGCTCATACTGAGTAGCTCGGGATACCATACTCTTTGAGCCCAGTCCGGAGCCACAAGAATGACTTGGGCCCGGTCGCGCCTGATCTTCTTCAGCACTCTGGGCAGAAGTGGTATAGGCGGAAAGGCGTACAACAGACCGCAACTCCACTCGCGACAAAAAGCGTCGCCGAGCGAGTGACGCCTTGGAAATTCCAACGCGCAGAACTGATGACATTGCGCGTTCTCTTCGGTGGCGAATAGATCTAACCAAGGCTCTCCCCACTGCCGAAAGAGACCTTGCGCCACCTCCGAGTGAAGACGCCATTCGTGATCGAGCATGCACCTGCGGCTGAGTTCGTCCACCCTGGCGTTCAGAGAACCTGCCAGGTGTTGAACCACCAGAGACATGCCCTGATGTTCCAGCCATGTCCAGAGACGCAGAGCCTCTTGACAGAGGGTCCACGACCCCACCCCGCCTTGTTTGTTGCAGTACCACATGGCGGTGGTGTTGTCCGTGAACACCTGCACTACTCTCCCCTTGACAGAGGGAAGGAATGCTTTCAGTGCAAACCTGATCGCCCGCAGCTCCAAAAGGTTGATATGGAGCCGGGACTCCGCTGGAGACCAGAGGCCTCTGATCTCCGCCTCTCCCATGTGGCCTCCCCATCCCAGGAGGGACGCATCCGTCACCACTGTGAACTCCGGTTGGGGAAGGGAGAGGGATCTGCCGTCGACCCAATGCCGGTCCGTGAGCCACCACTGCAACTGTTGTGCAGTGCCCTCCGAGATCTGGACGTGATCGGACAGGTTCCCCTGATGCTGCGCCCACTGGAACTTCAGGTCCCACTGCAGAGCCCGCATATGCCACCTGGCATGATTGACCAGCAGGATGCAGGAGGCCATGAGGCCCAGCAGCCTCAGAGTCACTCTGACCAAAACCCAGGACATGGGCTGAAAGATGAGAATCATTGCCCGAATGTCCCGGACTCGCTGTTCGGGAGGATAGACCCGAAACTGCGCCGTGTCCAGAACCGCTCCGATAAAGAGGAGCTTCTAGGAGGGAATCAGGTGCGACTTCGGCACATTTATGGAGAACCCCAGCAAGTGCAGGAGGTCGGCCGTAGTCTGGAGGTGGGAAACGACTGTCTGGGGCGAGCCCGCCTTCAACAACCAGTCGTCGAGGTAGGGGAAGACTGAGACCCCTGATCTGCGCAGATGAGCTGCGACCACCGCCATCACCTTGGTGAACAACCGAGGGGCGCTGGTAAGGCCAAAGGGGAGCACGGTAAACTTAAAGTGCTCGTGGCCTACCATGAACCGCAGGTAACGTCTGTGGGCTGGCAGGACGGGGATGTGGAAATATGCGTCCTGCAAATCCAGCGCCACCATCCAGTCTTGTGGGTCGAGAGCAGACAAGACCTGAGCTAGAGTGAGCATCTTGAACTTCTCCTTGCGGAGGAAGCGATTGACGTTCCGGAGGTCCAAGATAGGACGCAGGCCTTTGTCCTTCTTGGGCACCACAAAGTAGTGGGAATAACAACCACGACCTACTTCAGTGCGTCGGAACGCGCTCGATGGCCCCCTTGGCCAAGATGGCCGCAACTTCCTGCTGAAGAAGCACCAAGTGATCCCCTGACATGCGGTGGTATTGAGGCGGCATGGCTGGGGGGTAGTCTCGAAGGGGAGGGAGTAGCCCCTTCGGACTACCTCTAAAACCCACCTGTCCGAAGTGATGGTGCGCCAGTGGGGGAGGTGATGGCGGAGCCTGCCGCCCACTGGCGTTTGATGGGCCTGAAAGTTCGGACTAGGAAGGTTTGGAGGCAGAGGTGGCGGGGGTGGTGGTGGTGGTGGTCTGACCCGCCCGCTGGCCCCTTTGTCCGCCACGGCGGAAACCGAGTCCGCGCTGGGATGACTGTTGCGCCGGCCGGTGGCTCTGTTGCGAACGCTGCGGGCGCCCCTTCCTGTGCCACGAAAGGAGCGAAAAGCGGAAGGCGGAGGAGGGCTGACTGCCGAGAGTCCTAAGGACTTGGCCGTAGCCCGTGAGTCCTTAAACCGCTCCAACGCACTGTCCGCCTTGTCACCGAAGAGGCGACGGCCATCAAAGGGCAAGTCCATAAGGGTGTTTTGGACATCCCCTGAAAATCCAGTTGTCCTCAACCAGGCGTGACGGCGAACCGCCACCGTCGTTGCAATGGATCTGCCCAGTGAGTCGGCGGTGTCTAGACCACAACGGATCATGAACTTGGCTGCGTCTCTCCCCTCTGCAACAGCCTGGGCGAGAGTAGGCCGGGCCTCCTCCAGACACTGAGACAGCACGTTCGCCACCGTATCCCACAGGCAGTGGGAATAACGGCCCAAGAGGCATGCGGTGTTCACGGACCGCAGTGCAGAGCTGGTGGAAGAGAAATTCTTCTTCTTCCCAAACTGATCCAGCTTCTTAGATTCCCTATCCGGTGGGGCGGAAGGGAAGGCGGTTGGGGAAGCAGAGGCTTGGACAACCAAGCTCTCGGGAGTGGGGTGTTGGGAGAGGAAAATTGGGTCACCCGGAGCCGGGCGATGGCGTCGGGCCACGTTCCTATCCACAGGAACCCCTGTGGTGGACCTGGACCAAGTGCCCAAAAGAACGTCCGAAAGGGCTTCATTAAAGGGCAGCAGCGGCTCCGCAGAAGTAGCTGCTGGCTGAAGCACCTCTGTCAGGAGGTTAGTCCTGACGGCCACAGTAGGGAGCTGGAGGTGTAGGGCCTCCGCCGCAACACCACTGCATAACTGGCTCCCTCCTCCGTAGCCACGGTAGGAGGAGACAGCATGGCAAGGTCTGGTGAGGTAGCCAGACCACTGGCGTCCCCCAATTCCTCAGCCCAGTCCTGTTCAGACCCGCAGGCTGCAGCGAGAGGGTCGTCCGACCCCTCCCAGTCCTCCCCTTTCTCCTCAGGCTGTTCAACAGGCCGAAAGTAAGGAGCAGGGACATGGGGATAGAAATCCCCAAACGGCGTCGAGAACGGCATCGACCGACGCCGCATCCACTTCGGGGCTGAATCTGAGGTCGACGTGGTCCCGAGGAGCGGGCGGCGTCAGGATCGGTGCCGGTGGGGTCGACGTCGGTGGAGGCGTAATGAGGTCAACCGGCGTCGACCGGGATCCAGGCCTGGATCCAAGGGTGTCCTGCGGCGCCAGGGCCGGAGCCGACAGCGACGCCGGAGCCGCCGGCGATGAAACGCGAGGACACCCATGCGGGACCGCGGGGCCCGAAGGCGCACCGGCAGGACCCGATGGCCCAAAGAGGCGAGCCATGGCCGACAGGAATTCCTGTATCTGGGCCGGAGTCGCAGACGACCCCGGGAAGGGCGGTTAGTCGGGCGGCGACTCCATGGACTCCGCCGGAGCCGCGGGGGTGGCACCACCCGTACCCTCAGCCGCGTCATGCGACCGGCGGGGGGAAGTCGGAGAACGATGACGTTTCTTCGACTTCTTGTGCTTCGCCTTACCTGACCCCGAGTGCGAACACTTCGATCCCGACGATCTTCGATGACTCCGCGCACGGTCCCACGACCTCCCTCTGGACCGGGACCTCTCACGGCGCGGAGCAGACTGCCGGGCTTCAAGCAGCTTTCGGGACCGCTCCCGCAAAGACTTCGGCGCCATGGACCGGCGCGACCACGACTTGGGGTTGTGGTCGCGCCGCAGGCAGAAGAGAGACACGCGGTGCGGGTCCGTCACCGACATCATCCGATGACAGTCCTCTCAGGATTTAAAACCGGGCATCCCTAACTGCACCAGGAGTCGATATCGACTCGAAAAAGGTGAGAAAAAGATCTAAAAAAACTTAGTCAAAAAAGACTAGGGGTACCGCTCTCTCCGGATCTGCGCTTGCTGGCGCGGAAAAAGAAAGAACTGACGTCAGCACGAGTGGGCGGCGTCCAAGTAGCGCCCGCGACTTCATCTCAGCGACAACGACGGACGCGGAGCCGCACGACGCCCCTATCGACGCGCAGGGGTACTGCTGACGAAAACTTTCCGGATCCAGTCTGACGCCTGGGGATATTCTAAGGTAAGGAATCTATCACTATGTGTTTCTTTCAGATATTACCCAAGTCTCAAGGTGCCAGTAACTAGTTAGAACACCAGTGTCATATCAACAATGCAAATAAATAGGTTGGGAACCACACCTCTCTCGCCCTTCATAAAGAAAATGCACAAAGCTCAGAAACATTAACAGAACTATTAGCCATTTGCTTTGTACCTGATTCGATCTTACCAGAGGTAGTGACTGCTGGCAGGTTAAATATTTCTGTTCCTGGCTGAGCGGCAGCTGTATTAGAAAAAAGAAATTGGCATTCATTTAACACAAGATCATGAACAGGGGCTACAATGCATCAAATACTTATTTAGTCAACTCTGTATGCATCTCAACGACACACATGATTTCTTAAACCTGCAGTGTGGCACTATCATTTAGTTCACAACTGTCAAAGGTTTTAGGTGCTCTAAAGTCCCATTCTGCCTCCCTCTCTGTGGAGCCGTTACAAAAGGTTTTAAGTAATTCACACATTATAAGATACAAACAATGAGAGATAATGGAATATGATAATGGAATTTAAATATAGTAAAGTAATAAATGTAGAAAGAAAATAGTTTTCAGGAAGTGTTCCTAGAATTGGAGGTCATGATATGGCAACACTGGGGTTGGGGGTGGTAAGATTTTAATAGTACCCTAAACCTACAACTAGGCAGAATATCTGGAGCCCCAGTGAGCTCTCCTACACTGTGGAAGTGATAAATACATAGACAAAGTCAAGAAATTAACGGCATCTGGAGCTCCGAACACCCAAAAACCTGAGAATTCACATTCTACAGGTAGATGCAGGACATGCACTTGCGTATTTATCTTTGGTTTGCAACCGTTGATGTCATAATATGTGCTAAAGAGTGTACACACTTAGCCTGCACATACTCAGTAACTCCCCAGTCCTAATGTTAATAGAAATTCCTACTATATCATCCAAGCAGAAGCACTACTTGACTAATAAGTTACTTACCTTCGGTAATGCCTTATCTGGTAGAGACAGGATCTAGCCACAGATTCCTTAACTTTGAATTATCCCCAGGCTCCGAGACTGGATCTGAATTTTTTCTTTTTTTTTTACAACAGTACCTCTGCGCATCGGCACTGGGAGTCGAGCGACTTGGCAGCGACGTCGTCCACCGGATGTGACATCGACAGAGTCCATATAAGCCTTTCCCAGACGCGTCAGTTTCTTCCGTGACCACTTTCCGCGCTGAAACGCTGAGCCACTTATAGAAACTGCTAGGAAACAGTGATCCCAAAAGAATTTTTTTTTTGTAAAACGTTTGTTATATTGTTATTTTTTTTTAAAAGCTAAAAGGCACTAGAATGGCAGAAGAAATTTGGGAAAGTAAAAGATGACCCAGTTTTCAGTGTGGGAAGGGGGGGCGGGTCAGTAAGGAATTTGCAGCTAGATCCTGTCTCTAACAGATAAGGCGCTACCAAAGGTATTTAACTTATTCATCTGATTGAGACATTTAGCCGCACTCCTTACCTTTGTATTAGATACTGGAGCAATACCATCCCCGGAGGAGGGTCTACGAGCTGATCCACGAAAGATCCCCGACTAGGACTAGCCAACCTTTATAAGAGAGAGAGTGACTGGCTGTCGGAAGGGTAGGTGAGGGAGAAGACGCCCCACCAGAAATATTGTAGAAAACGTGGGAAAAGACACCCACGGCAGAAGAATAAATATGTGTTAGAAGAACACTTCAGATAATTACAACACCATAGAGTATCCCCAATGGTATCCGTACCATTAGCTGGCGGGGCTGAAGGCCAAGGATAATGGCTAATACCATCGAGTCCAAGCTACTTGCTATAGGCACCAGTGATGCAAAAAGCACCACCCAAGCCGTAAGAAAGCATGGCAAACAACAACAACGACGGCCATAGACCATAAGCGGACATAGCAAACACTCCAAGAGAAAAGCAAGCCCTCTGGGACTATACAACGGACAACCATAGAGGAGGAAGGTTTGCGGTTGGAAAGCAACAAAGAAGTGAAGGCCCAGTGGGACACAAGGAAAAATGCAGCAACGTAAGCAAAAACTACGCTCCCTCCAAGGAATGTAGCATAACCTGACTGTCTATAGAGACACCGATAAAAAGAAGTATGACTACAGACACAAAAGAATAATATATATGGACATATATGTATAATATATAAATTACATAGAAATGCACCATATACACTGTATAATAAAATATACCCAAGAAGGGTACATAAAAACGCGCACAACGGTGGAGATTGGCCGAGATGTGATAGCGGCGGGCCGACAACAGCCATACGGTACTGCATAAAAGAATAGAGGACGTGGAAGATATCACACATCCACAAAAAGAAAAGCAATCAGACATAAAACAACACTACAGACTGAATGGTGAAAAAAACACTACCGACTGAATGGTGACAATCGGGCGGCTAAGAGATAACCGAAAGGGAAAACAGCAGGTGAAAAACAACCGGCTAGAATAGAGCAACAAATACCACTATCTGGGACAGTAAAAGAGCAAGTTGAACAAAGGCCAACACAGAGGAGACCTATTCAGACAACCAGTCGCCATCTTAGAAGAAAAAATATCAGTATAAGAAATGGAGTAACAGACGGAGTGGCAGCGCACACAGCATAACAAGTGTGGAGGCTACAAAAGAAATGTGTTCATAGGAGACAGGACACATAAAAGGGTCAGAAGGTATAATTGAAACACAACAAGAAACCCATAGTATACCACAACAATGGAGGGGAAAGAACCTCACCTCTTCCAGAGGAAAAGAAGGCAGAAAAGGAGAGAAAATTCCACAAGCAAAAGAAATTCTCCAGTGTCCACGGGACAACCTGTGTCTAATCAACAATTCCTGTGACATCAAAAGTGAGGATCTGAACGTCACCCGAGAGTGTTTTTCCCCCCACTCATGAGTCCAAGCAATAACCAACCTCCACGGAGTTGAAACTTTATCCTCACTCGCGAGAAGGGAAGTAAAGTCTCTGGAAGAATCCGAAAGGAGTAACAAACCTCCGTACGAACCAACCCAAGAGAGTGTGGTTAAGGAACACATGTTTGAGAAGAACAAATCAGTTCAGTAACTAAAGATTGGGGTCGGTATAGGAAAGGTCATGGTAATGTCTCCTACAAAGCACAAAAACATTGCCCAAAAGCGAAAAGCAATAACAGCTTTGCGCAGGTCAGAAGCAGAGTAAAAACAGACCACGCAGTGGCATAGAAGAGAAAGAGCCAGCAGAGTAGACCACCCATGCCAAGAAACGGACAAGATACATCCACAAGGAACCTTGAGAGAAAGAGAATAACAAGAGTCCTTTGTACCCGTTGTAAGAAAGTGGCTCTGTATATACTGCACCAAAGTAAGGTTCAGTGTGCACAGAGTCCACAGTCCCCAGAGGTTTGGCAGAGGCTAAAGTTAGATATAACCTTACTCTCTAAAGTGGTAGCTTGGTCGAGCAGTAAGGCAGTATCAGAGGACAGTGTAAAGCATTTGTTGTACACACTCAGTCAGCAAATGAAGCCACACACTCAAGAACTGAACTCTAGGCCAATGGTTTGTATATAAAAATATAGTTGTTTTATTTTAGAACCAACAATGGGTGTCAAAATATACTTTCTCAGAATGAGATGCTTTAGTTAACTACTGTTCAATTGGCAATAGACTTTTGAATGCAATAGTTACAGTTGTTGCAATATGCAACACAATTTTAAACACAATTATACATTGAGCTCAATGGAAATTTCTGGTTAAATGCAATAGATTACTTTTTGGATTACTTTTTTAACCACGGGACTGGATCTTGGATTCAGTCCCGGGACACTTCCTGTAAACAGGTGAGAAAAAGCGTTTTGGTTATGGTAGTGATTTTTGAGGAATATTACTGTATTTCAAAAGTTGACACTTAGAAACTTTTCTGGGTAAAATTACCAATGTTATCCTAGGGAAGGAAATACAGTTTGCAAGCAAAGTATGTTTACATTACTTTTGTAATCCAGTGCTGGACTCCTAGGTTCAGCACTGGGACATTTACTTAAAACAGGTAAGTAATTACGTTTTTGTAGTTTGTACGATTTTTAAAGAATATTTGTATGATTCAGAAATCGACACTTAGAAACTTTTTCAACAAAAAGCAGGCAATGATATCCTATGAGAGGAATTTCCAGTTACTGGTAAGTACGGTAAAAATTACTTTTCATGGTCGGTACTGGACTAAAAGATGCAGTACTGAGGTCTCTCCTGATAGTAGGTGAGTAATTCGGAATTCGTTACTGTTGTGATTTTTAAGCAATATTTTGGTATTTCAAAAGTGGACACTTAGAAGAAATTTCACAGAAAACCAGTCAATGGATCCCTATGTAAGAAAATTCAATTCGCCGGTAAGTTACTTTTAACGTTACTTTTGTAATCCAGTGCTGGACTCCTAGGTTCAGCCCTGGGACATTTACTTAAAACAGGTAAGTAATTACGTTTTGGTAGTCTGTACGATTTTTAAAGAATATTCTTGTTTTCAAAAGTCGACACTTAGAAACTTTTTGGAAGAAAAAGTGCCCATGTTATCCTATGAGGAAAAATGAGTTATCGGTCTCGAGGTAAGTAATCGGTCTTTTGAGTTAGGGTTCTGGGGTTAGACTCAGGGGTCTCCCAGGGTCAGTGATGCACTGTTGTTGCACCCTCAGCGGCACTAGGGCGGCCGGGTGCAGAGTGTTGAGGCCCAATGTTATCCTATGGAGGATAGGGGGACTCCGGTTGGTGGCGGCTGGCAAGCAGGCCACGGGGTTGTGGGAGCAAAGCTCCTAGGGTTAAGCTCAGGGCACGTTGGGGACCAAGTTAGCACCAAAGAGGCACCCTCAGCGGCACTAGGGCGGCCGGGTGCAGAGTGCTGTTTTGAGGTCGGGTGCCCTGTTGATTTCAATGGAAATTTTCGGTTTTGGTTTTCAGCTGCAGGCTCGGTCCAGGAAGACTTCCAGGAGGAACCAACAGCTGGGCAGGTAAGTTGGAGGGCTCGGGACGTAGGTGCACCTCGGGTTCCTTTCTCCAGGGCGCAGGGCGTCTGGATGCAGGGGTGTCTTTTGAGGTCGGATTTCACCTTACCGGGCCACTCGCGGTTGGGGGTTCTCCGTGCAGAGGCTGCAGGCGACGCCGGGGAGTCCTGGAGGGGTCAACCCACGGTGGACTCGGACTCTGGAGAGCTGGGGACCTCGCTGGGACCGGTGGGCCACTTGAACTCGGGCTGTAGGCGACGGGTGCAGTGGTGGTTCCAGGCGTCGGGTTTCTTTCTCCTCAGCAGGCTCGGAGTCTTTGTTTGGTGTTTCTTTTGAACAGAGCTGCTGTTCACAGGAGATCCGGTCTTTGTTGAAGGCAGTCAGTCCTCCCTGGGGTTCTGGAGGTCGCTGGCTGCAGGACAAGACTATTTTTGGCGCAGGATCTCTGGAAACTGCAGACGGGCCGGTAGGGCTGGGGCCAAGTCAGTTGTTCTCTGCAGTCTCCTCTGCTGGGCGTCTTCTTTCGTCCTTTTTCTTCTTAGGTTGCGGGAATCTAAGGAAGGAAGGTTCAGGGTGCCCCTAAATACTAGATTTAGGGCGTTACAGGTAGGTAAAGGGCAGGGACCAATGGGTCCCTGCCCTGGGGTGGGTACACCCCCTATCCTGCCACTCTCCTGTGGGAGGGGGCAGGAGCCTAGTCCTGATTGGGCAGGGCTCCCCATCTTCAAGATGGCGAGAGCCCGGAGATGTGCTTCACCTCGCCTCCCCCACCTGAGGGGTGGGGTTGGCAGAGGGTGGCACACCCCCTTTCCTCCCTTGGTGTTTCCCGCCAGTCTTCCCGCCAGGATGGGGGAGGAACCGGTGGGGACCAGTTGCTGGGTACAGCAAGTGGTCTGGGGAAGCCTCACAAAGGCGGAATGCCTTTGAAGCTTCCCTCTGCCCATCCTGGGGGAGGGGCCTAGCACCTCACCCAGGACGTGCATTGTTGCAGGCCCGGGAGAGCGGATGGCTCTCTACCCAGGGGTCCAGCAACATGTCTGCTGTGTGGCAGCCTAGGCAGCCCCTCAGACAAGACGTGGATTGTAGGTTAGGTTCAGGGGGCAACTCTAAGTTGCCCTCTGACGTGCATTTTACAGTAAATCCCACACTGGCATCAGTGTGGGTTTACTGTGCTGAGGAGTTTGATACCAAACTTCTCAGTCTTCAGTGCAGCCATCATGGTGCTGTGGAGTTCGTGCTGACGACCTCCCAGCACCATATACTCGGAATGGCAGCCCTGCACTTACAGTGCCCAGGAATGGGCCTGGTACTGTAGGGGCACAGGGCTCATGCACCTGTACCCTCACCACTGGCATAGGGCACCCAGCTAGAGGGGTGACTGAGGTATGCCAGGGCAGTGTGTTTAGGGGCATGGCACACAGGGATGTGTGCCATGTCGACTCTCTGTTTTGTTCTGCACCAAGACACTCAGCCTGCAAGGGCAGTGTATGTGTGTCAGGGTACAGGGCCTCTAAGGGTGGCACAATAAGTGCTGCAGCCCTTAGGGTCTTCTCTGGTCACAGTGCCCTGGGTACCTAGGGTACCATTTACCAGGAGCTTACCTGTGGCCAGAGATGCCAATTGGGTTTAGGCTGAGTACAGTTTTTAGGGAAGGAACACAGGCCCTGGGTACCTGATTGGCAGGGATCCAGGGCACACCAAGGAAAAGTGCATCAGTTATCAGGCAAAAAGTGGGGGTTACTGCAACAGAAACCCACTTTCCTACACAAGCCCCCCCAGCCCAAAGGCCAGGAGACTCAGCCAACGCTGGGAGAGTCTGTCTAGTCTTTCAGGCGAGGAAGAGTTGGGGAAGTGGTTTGAAAGTTGCAGGGCCTACTCCGCCTTATATCCTTCTGTCCAGGTCAGTCCCTTTGGGGAGCTGGCCTACCTTATCAGTTTCAGGACCTAATTCCCAAAGCTCCTCTCCTTGCTCTTTAGTGTCTTCACCCCATCTTTTAAGTTTGGGTTCAGAGGTGCCCACCTCTGCAAAGTCTAACTTAGCCAGGGCAAAGCCCAGCTTACCCACAGAGGTCACCCACAGTTTGAGCAACCCCACCATGACCAATAGGGTCAGGGGGCCTAGCTTGTTATTTGGCAGGGGGTTAGGCCACCATGCCAAGGATAGGGCTGCCATGAAGGCTAACACCCAGCAGAGGCTGCTGACAGCTGTCAGTGCCCAGAACCACACCTTTAGCTCCTGTCTGGCAAGTGAAGGGGCTATCTTACAGGTCTCTTTGGGTCCTGGCTGTCTGCCTGTTGCTTTAGGGTGGGGGGTCACTAAACTTTGTAGTGAGCACCCTTCCTCCACCCTTTGTTCTGCCAGCTGAGGAGCCACCAACTCAGGCTGGACAGTTGCCTGACTAGTCAGGTCTTCTTGTTGGCTAGGGGGCTTTACCAGGGCCACTTCTGGAGTTTTCCCTCACTGGGATAGAATCTCCCTGGCCCTCTGGGACTGTGGCTAACAGTTGCCCACCTTTCCTACCCTGTTCCTTTTTACTCTTTTGGGGCTCAGCTGCACTGACTGCAGGTTGAGCCCCCCAGGTTTCTTGGGTGAGGCCTGGCATTGGGCCAGTGCCTCTCTTTGGCTCAGGTCCACCTCTAAGTGGTCATTCCCCAGGAGACAATCAAGGGGGAGGTCTTTACTGACTACCACCTTTCTCCATCTAAGGGACCCAGCTATGACTAGGGGCACTACAGCCACAGGCCTAACAGTGACTCCCCCTGGGACAGCCCTTACTCTCCTTGATTCCCCTGGGACATACTGGTGTGGGAGTACCAACCTGTCATGCACCACAGTGTGACTGGCACAGGTATCTCTCAGGGCAGTGGCTGGGATTCCATTCACCAGTAGGCGGTGGAAGTGTCTACTCCCTCTGGGATCTCCAGCTTACCTCTTGGGCCCATTTTCCAGTTGAAAGCTAGGAGGACTTCCTCATCTGAGGACCCTTCCTCCAGAGCTACACTGGCAACTCCTGGGGCTACACTAGTCACCCCTGGGGCTGTACTAGGGATCTTGTTTTTAGGACAGCTAGGGTCCTTGGTGTGGTGTCCTGACTTCTGACAGTTGTGACACCATATTCTGTTGGGATCCCAATTCTTACCTTGGTACCCTGGTTTAGTTTGTGAGGTGTCTTTGGGCCCACCCTCCTGGACAGGTTTTTGGGGGCTGCCTGGGACTCCTTACTTTTATCCTTAAGGGGTTCACTATCTTTCTTCTGGGGAGGCTTTGTGACCCCTTTCTTTGGTCACCCCCAGTGGATGTCCTAGTTACCCTTGTTCTGACCCAGTGGTCTGCCTTCTTTCCCAATTCTTGGGGAGAAATTAGACCTAGGTCTACCAAATGCTGATGCAACTTTTCGTTTGTGCAATTACTTAGTATGTGTTCCTTCATAAACAAATTGTAAAGTCCAGGAAAATCCTGCACATTATGTCCAGCTAACCAACCATCCAGTGTCTTTACTGAGTAGTCTACGAAGTCAATCCAGGACTGGGTCTGGGTTTTGTGAGCCCCCTGAATCTAATTCTATACTCCTCAGTAGTGAGCCCAAATCCCTCAATCAGAGTATTCTTCATGAGGTCATAGGACCCTGCATCTGGCCCAGAGAGGGTCAGAAGCCTGTCTCTGCAGTTACCAGAGAACAGTTCCCACAGGAGTGCCCCCCAGAGAGGTTTCTTTACTTTTCTTATTTCACAAGCCCTCTCAAAGGCTGTGAACCATTTGGTGATGTCATCACCTTCCTCAAATTTAGGGACAATCCCTTTGGGGATTTTAGGATCAGAAGTTTCCTCCCTATCCTTAGTTTTAGTATTGTTGCCACCATTGATGGGTGCTAAACCCATCTCCTGTCTTTCCTTCTCTAGAGCCAGGAGTCTGGTCTCTAGGTCCAGTCTTTTGGCCAACCTTGCTAAAAGGTGGTCCTCCTCACTAAGGCTATCCTCAGTGTCCTCTCTGGGACCTGAACCACCTAGGTGGCCCCTAGGTCCCCAGAGGTTTACTCTTGGAAATAAGGGTGCAGTGACCCTGTCTTCCCTAGGAAGTGGTGGAGGTGGGTTACCATCCCCATCCTCCTCACTCCTTTCCTCCTCTGCGTGGTCATCACCATGCTCAGAGGGGTGGGCCTTAGCATACTCAGCCAGGAGCTCCTGGAGCCCTTGTTTGGTTGGATGCTGGCCCATTGGTATATTTTTAAGTTTACATAAGGACCTTATCTCTTTGAAAGACAAATGAAGATAAGGGGTGAGGTCGAGCTCCTCAACCATGTCCTGTATGTCATTATTATTTTCACTAATAGCTGGGTTGTTTTCTTGAGACATTCTAACAAAAAGTTCTAACCCCTCTACCCTTGACTATAGTGACTTTTTATTTTCTACAATTTTAAAGGGACTTAAGCAAGGCCCTAACAAGACTTTTAGTAATTTGGTAAAAAATGCCAATTTGAAAAAATCAGAATTCTAAAGGCAATTTAAGAGTTCTGTCGTGTGATCAGATGGTAACCAAGTAGTCCAACAATGCAAGTTTGTATCCCACCGCTGATCCACCAATGTAAGAAAGTGGCTCTGTATATACTGCACCAAAGTAAGGTTCAGTGTGCACAGAGTCCACAGTCCCCAGAGGTTTGGCAGAGGCTAAAGTTAGATATAACCTTACTCTCTAAAGTGGTAGCTTGGTCGAGCAGTAAGGCAGTATCAGAGGACAGTGTAAAGCATTTGTTGTACACACTCAGTCAGCAAATGAAGCCACACACTCAAGAACTGAACTCTAGGCCAATGGTTTGTATATAAAAATATAGTTGTTTTATTTTAGAACCAACAATGGGTGTCAAAATATACTTTCTCAGAATGAGATGCTTTAGTTAACTACTGTTCAATTGGCAATAGACTTTTGAATGCAATAGTTACAGTTGTTGCAATATGCAACACAATTTTAAACACAATTATACATTGAGCTCAATGGAAATTTCTGGTTAAATGCAATAGATTACTTTTTGGATTACTTTTTTAACCACGGGACTGGATCTTGGATTCAGTCCCGGGACACTTCCTGTAAACAGGTGAGAAAAAGCGTTTTGGTTATGGTAGTGATTTTTGAGGAATATTACTGTATTTCAAAAGTTGACACTTAGAAACTTTTCTGGGTAAAATTACCAATGTTATCCTAGGGAAGGAAATACAGTTTGCAAGCAAAGTATGTTTACATTACTTTTGTAATCCAGTGCTGGACTCCTAGGTTCAGCACTGGGACATTTACTTAAAACAGGTAAGTAATTACGTTTTTGTAGTTTGTACGATTTTTAAAGAATATTTGTATGATTCAGAAATCGACACTTAGAAACTTTTTCAACAAAAAGCAGGCAATGATATCCTATGAGAGGAATTTCCAGTTACTGGTAAGTACGGTAAAAATTACTTTTCATGGTCGGTACTGGACTAAAAGATGCAGTACTGAGGTCTCTCCTGATAGTAGGTGAGTAATTCGGAATTCGTTACTGTTGTGATTTTTAAGCAATATTTTGGTATTTCAAAAGTGGACACTTAGAAGAAATTTCACAGAAAACCAGTCAATGGATCCCTATGTAAGAAAATTCAATTCGCCGGTAAGTTACTTTTAACGTTACTTTTGTAATCCAGTGCTGGACTCCTAGGTTCAGCCCTGGGACATTTACTTAAAACAGGTAAGTAATTACGTTTTGGTAGTCTGTACGATTTTTAAAGAATATTCTTGTTTTCAAAAGTCGACACTTAGAAACTTTTTGGAAGAAAAAGTGCCCATGTTATCCTATGAGGAAAAATGAGTTATCGGTCTCGAGGTAAGTAATCGGTCTTTTGAGTTAGGGTTCTGGGGTTAGACTCAGGGGTCTCCCAGGGTCAGTGATGCACTGTTGTTGCACCCTCAGCGGCACTAGGGCGGCCGGGTGCAGAGTGTTGAGGCCCAATGTTATCCTATGGAGGATAGGGGGACTCCGGTTGGTGGCGGCTGGCAAGCAGGCCACGGGGTTGTGGGAGCAAAGCTCCTAGGGTTAAGCTCAGGGCACGTTGGGGACCAAGTTAGCACCAAAGAGGCACCCTCAGCGGCACTAGGGCGGCCGGGTGCAGAGTGCTGTTTTGAGGTCGGGTGCCCTGTTGATTTCAATGGAAATTTTCGGTTTTGGTTTTCAGCTGCAGGCTCGGTCCAGGAAGACTTCCAGGAGGAACCAACAGCTGGGCAGGTAAGTTGGAGGGCTCGGGGACGTAGGTGCACCTCGGGTTCCTTTCTCCAGGGCGCAGGGCGTCTGGATGCAGGGGTGTCTTTTGAGGTCGGATTTCACCTTACCGGGCCACTCGCGGTTGGGGGTTCTCCGTGCAGAGGCTGCAGGCGACGTCGGGGAGTCCTGGAGGGGTCAACCCACGGTGGACTCGGACTCTGGAGAGCTGGGGGACCTCGCTGGGACCGGTGGGCCACTTGAACTCGGGCTGTAGGCGACGGGTGCAGTGGTGGTTCCAGGCGTCGGGTTTCTTTCTCCTCAGCAGGCTCGGAGTCTTTGTTTGGTGTTTCTTTTGAACAGAGCTGCTGTTCACAGGAGATCCGGTCTTTGTTGAAGGCAGTCAGTCCTCCCTGGGGTTCTGGAGGTCGCTGGCTGCAGGACAAGACTATTTTTGGCGCAGGATCTCTGGAAACTGCAGACGGGCCGGTAGGGCTGGGGCCAAGTCAGTTGTTCTCTGCAGTCTCCTCTGCTGGGCGTCTTCTTTCGTCCTTTTTCTTCTTAGGTTGCGGGAATCTAAGGAAGGAAGGTTCAGGGTGCCCCTAAATACTAGATTTAGGGGCGTTACAGGTAGGTAAAGGGCAGGGACCAATGGGTCCCTGCCCTGGGGTGGGTACACCCCCTATCCTGCCACTCTCCTGTGGGAGGGGGCAGGAGCCTAGTCCTGATTGGGCAGGGCTCCCCATCTTCAAGATGGCGAGAGCCCGGAGATGTGCTTCACCTCGCCTCCCCCACCTGAGGGGTGGGGTTGGCAGAGGGTGGCACACCCCCTTTCCTCCCTTGGTGTTTCCCGCCAGTCTTCCCGCCAGGATGGGGGAGGAACCGGTGGGGACCAGTTGCTGGGTACAGCAAGTGGTCTGGGGAAGCTCACAAAGGCGGAATGCCTTTGAAGCTTCCCTCTGCCCATCCTGGGGAGGGGGCCTAGCACCTCACCCAGGACGTGCATTGTTGCAGGCCCGGGAGAGCGGATGGCTCTCTACCCAGGGGTCCAGCAACATGTCTGCTGTGTGGCAGCCTAGGCAGCCCCTCAGACAAGACGTGGATTGTAGGTTAGGTTCAGGGGGCAACTCTAAGTTGCCCTCTGACGTGCATTTTACAGTAAATCCCACACTGGCATCAGTGTGGGTTTACTGTGCTGAGGAGTTTGATACCAAACTTCTCAGTCTTCAGTGCAGCCATCATGGTGCTGTGGAGTTCGTGCTGACGACCTCCCAGCACCATATACTCGGAATGGCAGCCCTGCACTTACAGTGCCCAGGAATGGGCCTGGGTACTGTAGGGGCACAGGGCTCATGCACCTGTACCCTCACCACTGGCATAGGGCACCCAGCTAGAGGGGTGACTGAGGTATGCCAGGGCAGTGTGTTTGTGGGCATGGCACACAGGGATGTGTGCCATGTCGACTCTCTGTTTTGTTCTGCACCAAGACACTCAGCCTGCAAGGGCAGTGTATGTGTGTCAGGGTACAGGGCCTCTAAGGGTGGCACAATAAGTGCTGCAGCCCTTAGGGGTCTTCTCTGGTCACAGTGCCCTGGGTACCTAGGGTACCATTTACCAGGAGCTTACCTGTGGCCAGAGATGCCAATTGGGTTTAGGCTGAGTACAGTTTTTAGGGAAGGAACACAGGCCCTGGGTACCTGATTGGCAGGGATCCAGGGCACACCAAGGAAAAGTGCATCAGTTATCAGGCAAAAAGTGGGGGGGTTACTGCAACAGAAACCCACTTTCCTACACCCGTGCATAAAGGGAACTAGCACAAAGAGGCTCTAAGCCACAAAGAAAAGAAAGTAAGAACATTGCCTAGGGCAGGAGCTGACAATGTACCTTAGGTCAAGAAATATGCCCTCTTTCGTTGCGTCTGCTAGGAAAGCAGGGCACCAGATAAAGTGTAAAGAAAAGAGCAAGGAGAAACCCTGTGCACTATCCTACCAAGCACACAATGTGACGTCCCCTATAAGGGGTACCAAAGTGCCAGAAACATATGGAGGAATGTCCATAGGGCATGTACCATGGAGGACAGGGAACAAGGCAACAGTTCAACCGTACAAGACAAGCAGAATACTCCAACAGAACCTGGGTAGAAAAAACCAAAAGAACACCTTGCATCAACAGGCGTGGAAGCCAATAGGGTCATAAAATTAAACGCGCCAAAATAATGGGGACCATAACCTGTCATTGACAGGTCAGGAAGCAATAACAAAAACCTGCAGGACACGGGAGTTCCTCACTGGGTGCCACTCATAGGTGAAGTGTGAAAGAAAAAGCTAATGGTACCATTCCAAAATGGGTCACATGTAAAAGAAAAACCTGGGGACCATACCCTGTACAAGCTCAGTACAGGTGAAAAAAGTGGAACGGACTGTATAGCAAGTAGGGCTTAAGAGTAAGCTCCACCCTGACTATCCCAGAAACTGTGTAAAGCAGACTCAGCTTGAGCGCCAAACGGATATTGACCATTGAAATGCATGTCCACCAAGGTGGATTGAACGGCCTCTGAAAAACCAGAGGTGCAAAGGCAGGCACACCGGCTAAGAGCAACCGAAAGAGCCATGGCTCGCCCGACAGAATCAGTGGTATCCATGCCACAGCGAATCAGCAATTTAGCCGCCTGACAACCACCCTGCAGCATCTGAGTAAGAGTGTCCCAGGTGTCATCAGGGGCGGAGGGGAGAAGGCACGAGACCGAATCCCACAACACGTGAGAAACACGGCCCAGAACACAAGTGGTATTAAGGGACCGCAAAGCGGAACTCGTGTCAGACAACGTATATCGACCAAGAGCATTTAGACTTTTTTATACTCCCTGTCTGGAGGGACGTTAGACAGGGCGCCAATGTCGGGGGAGGCTGTAGCAGCCTGAACCACAAACCTGCGCAGAGTAGGCTGTCGGAAGAGGCAGATCGGGTCTCCAGGGGCAGGACGGTGCCTATGAGCTATAGACCGGGTCGGGGGCTCTTGAAACGGGTTTAGCCCAAGAGCCCAACAGAATATCAAAGAGGGCTTCACTGAAGGAGAGCACAGGCTCAGCCCCCATCTGCCCATCATGAAGCAGCCCAATTAGGGGATCAATGGCCACCTCCACAGATGGGAACTGCAGCTCCAGAACCACAGCAACTCTCCTCAGAAGCTCAGCAAAAGCAGAGTGAGTCTCAGTAGCGAGGCTAGGAGGAGAAAACAAGCCTGAGGATGGCAAAGTGTCACTTATGCCATCACAGACTTCACCAAAATACTTGTCTACTGAGGGGAAAATAGCAGGGGGTTCCTCTGAAGGCGGAGAAAGGTAGCCCGAAAATAACTATTCTGCTGACGCTTCCTTCCACATCGACAAGCGTCGAACAGGCAACAACTCGGCATGGCGAGGAGAGACATAGTTGCGGTGACTGGCGCAGACGAAGTTGGCGGATCCAGCACTGGCATCACAGGTGAGAACCCCGAAGGGCTGTGCACTGGAGCCAATATGGATTCAATCACGGATCGAGGGCCTCACTTGCACCGAGGGAGGTCCTGCAGGCTTGGAGTCAGTCAAGGCTTCTCCGGCCTCCTTGGGGCTGAGACGCATACCAGACGGAGGCGGAGAACAAAAGATAGCATGAAGGGAGAAGGAAAATGCTACTTACCAGTATGCATCTGTTCCTGGCATGTAGAGCTGTAGATCCGTATACTTGTGCATAGATCGCCATCTGGTGTTGGGCTCGGATGTTTGCACTTTGTTATTGTAGAAGTCTTTGTAGTCAAGAGATAGGTGACTCCTCCTTTGGTTAGTAGTGCGCATGGGCATCGACTCCATCTCCAGATTGTTTTTGCCATAAAGGGTGATGATGGAGTTAGTTAGAAAAAGATGTCCATGTGTAATGTATCTAAGTAAGATAGTACTGCAACACATAGGTGTCCGGGGAGGCGGGTGGGCGTATACGGATCTTCAGCTCTACATGCCAAGAACAGATGCATACTGGTAAGTAGCATTTTCCGTTCGAGGCATATGAGCTGTAGATCGTATACTTGTGCATAGACTATACAGCAGTTACCCCGTTAGCGGTGGCTACCCGTATGTGTTGCAGTAGTTTGAAAAAGTGTTCTTAGTACAGCCTGGCCCACACTAGCTTGTTGTTTTGCCTGCACATCTACACAGTAGTGTTTTGTGAAAGTGTGCGGTGTAGACCATGTTGCGGCTTTGCAAATGTCATACATGGGGATGTTTCCTAAGAATGTCATGGATGCCCCTAGCTTGCGTGTGGAATGCGCTTTAGGGGGAATGGATAATGTACGCTTTGCTTTTTGGTAGCATATTTTGATGCATTTAATGTAAGGGTGGGCGGAATTTGCGTAGTCGCGTTACGCAAAATCCCGCGACACGCGGAATTGCTTGTTCCGCCCGTTCGCGATGCGTTTTTCCTGTTCGGGGACGCTGTTTGCGTGCTCGGGGGGAAATATCTCGCGAACTTGCCCATGCGGTCGCCAATTGGCCTGGCCATCTTGTTTCACTTGTCCCGCCTGCTCGCGATGCGCGTTTCCTGTTCGCGAACGCAGATGTCTGATGGCGCGTCCGAATGACATGTTCGCGATCGCACATTCTCGCGGGATCGCGCGAACGGATAGGAAAACTCGTCGGCGAACGCAGGGATCCCGGTAAGTCGCTACCGCGCACGCGAACACGCATTTTGAAAGCGCGAACAAGTTAAAAATTCCGCTACGCCACGGTTCCTGGAATTTTCGGCAATTCCGCGTTCTCCGCGGAACTGCCAAAATTTCGCAAATTCCGCGAGCGGAACAGAATTTACCGCCCACGCCTAATTTAATGATCCACCTGGCAATTCCAGCTTTTGATATAGGATTGCCCTTATGTGGTGGTGAGAAAACTATAAAAAGTTGTTTAGTTTTCATGAAAGTTTTTGTCCTTTCAATGTTGTAAAGAATAGCTCTTTTGACGTCAAGCGAATGAAGAGCCCGTTCTGCTACTGAGTCTGGTTGAGGAAAAAGACTGGGAGCTCAACAGACTGGTTAAGGTGAAAAGCCGAAACTACTTTAGGTAAGAATTTAGGGTTTGTCCTAAGAACCACTTTCTTGTGATGTATTTGCAAAAATGGTTCTTGTATGGTTAATGCCTGGAGTTCACTCACTCTTCTGAGAGATGTGATCGCCACAAAGAAAGCTACTTTCCATGTGAGAAACTGTAACTCACATTTATGTAAAGGTTCAAATGGGGGACCCATGAGCCTAGTAAGGACAATGTCTAGATTCCATACTGGAGAGGGTTGAACTCTGGGAGGAATTATCCTTTTAAGGCCTTCCATGAATGCTTTGATGGCAGGTACCCTAAACAATGACAAGTGTTGTCTGTTTTGTAGGTAAGCTGCTATAGCAGCAAGATGTAATCGTATGGATGTGTATGCCAGATTACATCTTTGTAGATGCAGAAGATAACAAATAATGTTTTGAATTGAAGCATCTAGTGGATTGATTGTGTTGTTATTGCAGTAAACTACGAATCTTTTCCATTTAGCTGCATAGCATGCTCTAGTGGTAGGACGTCTAGCCTCTTTTTTTTTTTTGATAATCAATTTCATTAACATTTTCAAAACCTAGGACATAGAAAGACAGCCAAGGAATATACAATATAGCAAAGACCATCATCATCAGACAACAGGAGGCGTGAGCCAAGGAGACCGTCCATAAACACAATGTTACCTGCAGGGGGGAAAAACAGCCATGGAAAAGAAAAACAGACACTGTAGGAAAGTGGCTCTGTATATACTGTACCCAAGTAAGGTTCAGGGTGTACAGAGTCCACAGTCCCCAGAGGGTTGACAGAGGCTAAAGTTAGATATAACCTTACTCTCCAAAGTGGTAGCTTGGTCGAGCAGTAAGGCAGTATCAGAGGACAGTGTAAAGCATTTGTTGTACACACTCAGTCAGCAAATGAAGCCACACACTCAAGAACTGAACTCTAGGCCAATGGTTTGTATATAAAAAAATATATGCTTGTTTTATTTTAGAACCAACAATAGGATCAAAATATACTTTCTCAGTATGAGATGCTTTGGTTATTCACCTTACAGATAGGCAGTAGACTTTTTGATAGTGGTTATCACAGTTGGTGCAAGAGGCAACACAGGGTCAAATTCAATGCAACATTGAGCTCAATGGAAAATTATGCTTAATTACAATTGATTACTTTGCAGAGCACTTTTTCTAACCACAGGACTGGATCCTGGATTCAGTCCTGGGACACTTCCTGTAAACAGGTAAGAAAAAGCGTTTTGGTTATTGTAGTGATTTTTGAAGAATATTACTATATTTCAAAAGCTGACACTTAGAAACTTTTCTGGGTAAAATTACCAATGTTATCCTATGAAAGGAAATACAGTGTGCAAGCAAAGTATGTTTACGTTACTTTTGTAATCCAGTGCTGGACTCCTAGGTTCAGCACTGGGACATTTACTTAAAACAGGTAAGTAATTACGTTTTTGTAGTTTGTTCGATTTTTAAAGAATATTTGTAAAATACAGAAATCGACACTTGGAAGAAATTTCACAGAAAACCAGTCAATGGATCCCTATGAAAGAAAAGTGAGTTAGCGGTAAGTAACGTTGCGATTACTTTTAGGGCCAGTGTTGGGCACTCGGGTCCAGCACTGAGGCCCCTTCTAATACTAGGTGAGTATTTTCGTTTTCGTGACTCGGTTGATTTTTGGTGAATATTCTAAAGTTTCAGAACTCCACACTTAGAAGAAATTTCGCAGAAAACCAGTCAATGGAACCCTATGGAAGAAAAGTGAGTTATCGGATATCGGGTAAGTACTTGACTGGCAGGGTTAAGGTTCTGGGTAAGACTCAGGGGTCCCCCAGGATCAGGTAAGTACAGTTTTTACACCCTCAGCGGCACAGGGGCGGCCGGGTGCAGAGTGAGAAGGCCCAATGTTATCCTATGGCAGGCGGGGGCCCCGGGTTGGTGGCTGCTGGCAAGCAGGCCACGCGACTGTGGGAGCTGGGCTCCTGGTCACTTGCTCAGGGCAAGTAGGGAAGTAGGTTAGGATAGAGGTTGCACTTCCAGGGGCACTCGGGCGGCTGGGTGCAGGGTGCTTTGAGCCGTCGGGCGCTCAATGTTAAACAATAGAGGTCGTGAAAGGTGAAGAAAGGCTGCAGGCTCGGGACGGTGATTCTTCAGGGACGACCAACACTTCAGGAGGTAAGTTGGGGTCTTGGAGGATAGGTAGACACCCAGGAGTTGGGCACAAGGG
This sequence comes from Calotriton arnoldi, assembly GCA_963921515.1. Classification (NCBI taxonomy): domain Eukaryota; kingdom Metazoa; phylum Chordata; class Amphibia; order Caudata; family Salamandridae; genus Calotriton; species Calotriton arnoldi. The sequence continues at coordinate 3,315,079 of CAWUFW010000301.1, read as the reverse complement.
GCCGTGGGGCGCCGGGTGCAGGGGTGTCTTTTGAGGTCGGGAAATCTTACCCCTGCTGGTCGCGGTTGGAGGGGTCCCTTGTCCTGAGGCTGCAGGCGTCGTCTGGGTCGTCGAGGAGGGTCCTTGGCCACTGGATTCCAGGTCAGAATCGCCGGGGGACGTCCTCGAGGTCTCTGGTCACTCAGGCACAGGCTGGACTCGGCGGGTGCAGAGTGTGCAGGTTTCGCGGCTCCGTGCCAGGGCCGGGTCTTTGGTAGGTTTTCTTTTGAGCAGTACCACTGCTCGTGGGAGTCCCTGGGTCGAAGGCTGTAGCACAGAAGTCAGGTCCTCCGGGGTTTGTGAGGTTGCTGAGGCCGGGATTCCGCAGGAGCAGGTTCAGAGGTCGACAGGCCGGTAGGGCTGGGGCCAAGTCAGTTGTTGTCGCCTCCTTTTAGCAGCTGCACGGCTGGTCTTCTTGCTTCGTCTTCTCTTCTTGTTTTCGGATTTGGGAACTCCGGAAGGAAGGTTCAGGGAGCTCCTAAATGCACAAGTTACTAACTTGTGTAACGATATATCTGTAAGAGACAGTAGTTAGTGATAGATTCCTTACCTTAGAATATCCCCAGGCGTCAGGCTGGATCCGGAAAGTTTTGCGTAGCAGTACCCTTGCGCGTCGGTAGGCGGCGTCGTGCGGCTCCGCGTCCGTCGTCGGCGTCGTGATCGCCGGGATGACGTCGCGGGCAGTACTTAGGCGCCGCCCCTGCGCGCTGACGTCAGTTCTGTACACGACTTTCCGCGCCAGGAACGCAGAGCCATGCAAGAAGCTGACACAGGTGTCTGAAAAATACTAGGGCCCTGAAAGGGATGTCCTTAACCCTAGAAATCAGTTCGCAGAACGGGGAGGATGGGTGGGCGGTAGGAATCTATCACTAACTACTGTCTCTTACAGATATATCGTTACTACAAGTTAGTAACTTGTGCATCTGAAAGAGACACGTTAGTGATAGATTCCTTACCTTAGAATAGATACCCCAGCAATACCAACCCCGGTGGTGGGTCTGCGAACAAAGATCAGACAAGGAAGTCCTGGAGGACAGAACGGCCAAAGAAGCCGTCCCTCCGGACCTGACTGTCAAGGCAGTAATGCTTAGTAAACGTGTGCAGCGAGGCCCACGTAGCTGCCTGACAGATAACCGGCAGCGGAACACCGCGGCCCAAGGCCGTGGTAGCAGCCGTTGCCCTGGTGGAATGGGCACGCAGCCCAACAGGAGGCTCCTTCTTGGCCAAAGAATAGCAGGTCTTGATGCACAAGGTAACCCAGCGGGAGATGGTCCTCTTGTGCACCGCCCGACCTTTTTGGCGCCCACGTAGCCAACAAAGAGCTGGTCATCCACCCGGAAGTGTTTTGTGCGGTCGATATAGAAGGAGAGCGCACGTTTTGGGTCCAGACGGTGGAGCCTCTCTTCCTCTCTGGAAGGATGCGGAGGCGGAAAGAAGGTGGGCAAAGTGATGGTCTGCCCAATGTGGAAAGCAGTAACCACCTTTGGCAAGAAGGACGGACGCGTCCGAAGAACAACCTTGTCTGGATGAACAGACAGAAAGGGAGGTTTGCAAGAAAGAGCCTGGAGCTCACTCACCCGCCGAGCGGAGGTGATGGCCACCAGAAAGGCTGTCTTTAGAGTGAGAAGACGAAGAGGACAGTTATGCAGAGGCTCAAAGGGAGCGCACATTAAAAAGGTAAGAACCAAGTTCAAGTCCCACTGAGGCATCACAAACGGAACAGGAGGGAAGAGGTGAGTAATGCCTTTTAAGAACCTGTTAACAACAGGGGACTTGAAAAGGGAGGGCTGATCAGGGAGCCTGAGGAAGGCCGAGATAGCACAAAGATAACCCTTGATGGTACCCAGGGCAGAACCCTGTTGGGCCAGAGAGAGAAGGAACAGAAGGACCTCAGAAAGAGGGGCAGAAAGGGGATCCACAGCCTTTGCTGTGCACCATGCCACAAATTTGTTCCACCTGCAGGCGTATACCACCTTAGTGGAGGGACGCCTGGCTGCCAGAATCACATCACAAACTTCGGGAGGCAAGTCGAAAGGAATCAACTGCCGCCGCTCAATCTCCACGCAAGCAGGTGTAGACTGGACAGGTTCGGGTGGAGGACCGTCCCCTGCTGCTGCGACAGAAGATCCTCCCGAAGAGGCAGACGGATCGGGGGATCTATGCTCATATTGAGTAGCTCGGGATACCAAACTCTTCGAGCCCAGTCCGGAGCCACAAGAATGACTTTGGCCCGGTCGTGCCGAATCTTCTTCAACACTCTGGGTAGAAGTGGTATAGGCGGAAAGGCGTACAACAGACCGCAACTCCACTCGCGACGAAAAGCGTCGCCGAGCGAGTGCCGCCTTGGAAATTCCAACGCGCAGAACTGATGACATTGCGCGTTCTCTTCGGTGGCGAATAGATCTAACCAAGGCTCTCCCCACTGTAGAAAGAGTCCTTGCGCCACTTCCGAGTGAAGACGCCATTCGTGATCCATCATGCACCTGCGGCTGAGTTCGTCCGCCCTGGCGTTCAGAGAACCTGCCAGGTGTTGAACCATCAGGAACATGCCCTGATGTTCCAGCCATGTCCAGAGGCGCAGAGCCTCCTGACAAAGGGTCCAAGACCCCACCCCGCCCTGTTTGTTGCAGTACCACATGGCGGTGGTGTTGTCTGTGAACACCTGCACTACCTTCCCTTTGACAGAGGGAGGAATGCCTTGAGTGCAAGCCGGATCGCCCGGAGCTCCAGAATGTTGATATGGAGCCGGGACTCCGCCGGAGACCAGAGGCCTCTGATCTCCGCCTCTCCCATGTGACCGCCCCATCCCAGAAGGGACGCGTCCGTCACAACTGTATGCTCTGGCTGGGGAAGGGAGAGGGATCTGCCCATGACCCATTGCCGGTTCGAGAGCCACCACTGCAACTGTTTTGCAGTCCCCTCCGAGATCTGGACGTGATCGGACAGGTTGCCCTGGTGCTGCGCCCACTGGAACTTCAGGTCCCACTGCAGAGCCCGCATATGCCATCTGGCATGATTGACCAGCAGGATGCAGGAGGCCATGAGGCCCAGCAGCCTCAGGGTCATCCTTACCGAAACCCAGGATAAAGGCCGAAAGATCGGAATCATAGCCTGAATATCCCGGACTCGCCGTTTGGGAGGATAGGCCCGAAACTGCGTCGTGTCCAGAACTGCTCCGATGAAAAGGAGCTGTGGAGAAGGAATTAGATGCGACTTCGGCACATTGATGGAGAACCCCAGCGAGTGCAGGAGTTCGGCCGTAGTCTGGAGGTGGGAGACGACTGCCTGGGACGAGCCCGCCTTCAGCAGCCAGTCGTCGAGGTAGGGGAAGACTGAAACCCCGGCCCGGCGCAGATGAGCTGCGACCACCGCCATCACTTTCGTGAACACCCGAGGGGCACTTGTAAGGCCAAAGGGGAGCACGGTGAACTGAAAATGCTCGGGGCCTACCGTGAACCGAAGGTAACGCCGGTGGGCCGGCAGGACGGGGATGTGGAAATATGCGTCCTGCAAGTCCAACGCTACCAGCCAGTCTCCAGGGTCGAGGGCAGTCAAGACCTGAGCTAGGGTGAGCATCTTGAACTTCTCCTTCCGGAGGAAGCGATTGACGTTCCGGAGGTCCAAGATAGGACGCATGTCCTCCTTGTCCTTTTGGGCACCAGAAAGTAGTGGGAGTAGCAACCACGCCCTACTTCTGGGGTCGGAACATGCTCGATGGCCCTCTTGGTCAAGAGGGCCGTGACTTCCTTCTGTAGAAGCACCAAGTGATCCCCTGACATGCGGTGGAATTGAGGTGGCATGGCTGGGGGTGGTCTCGAAGGGGAGGGAGTAGCCCCTTCGGACAATGTCCAAGACCCACCTGTCCGAGGTGATGGTGCGCCAGTGGGGAAGGTGATGGCGGACCCTGCCCCCTACGGGCGTGCCGTGCACCTGAAAGGAGGGACTAGGAGGGCTTGGAGGCCGCGGACGGGTTGGAGGTGGTGGCCTGACCCGCACGCTGGTTGCCCGATCCGCCACGGCGGAATCCACGTCCTCGGCCACGCGAAGACGCCTGCTGCGCGGGCCGGTGGCTGGGCTGCTGACGTGAAGGGGCGCCCTACCGTGGCCACGATAGGGGCGAAAAGCAGAAGGCAGCGGAGGGCGTGTAGCAGAAAGGCCCAGGGACTTGGCAGTAGCCCGTGAGTCCTTAAAGCGCTCCAACGCATGGTCTGCTTTGGACCCAAAAAGACCGACTCCATCAAAGGGCATGTCCATGAGAGTATTCTGGACATCCCCTGAAAAACCAGTGGTTCTCAGCCAGGCGTGGCGTCGGAGCGCCACCGTCGTTGCAATCGACCTGCCCAGCGAGTCGGCGGTGTCAAGGCCACAACGGATAGTGTATTTGGCCGCATCCCTTCCTTCCGCAATGGCGCGGGAAAGCAGTGCCTGGACCTCCTCAGGGCACTGGGGCAAAACATCCGCCACCGAATCCCACAGAGAGTGGGTATATCGGCCCAAAAGACAAGCGGTGTTAACGGACCGCAAGCCAGCACTGGAGGAAGAAAAACCTTTCTTCCCAAACTGATCCAGGCGTTTGGATTCCCTATCCGGAGGAGCGGTAGGGAAGGCGGTTTGGGAAGCGGAGGCTTGGACAACCAAGCTCTCAGGAGTGGGGTGGACAGAAAGAAACAGGGGGTCGCCCGGAGCGGGGCGATGGCGTCGTGACACGTTCCGATCCACAGGAGCCCCTGTGTTGGGCTTGGACCAGGCGCCCAAAAGAACGTCCGTGAGGGCGTCGTTAAACGGCAGCACAGTCTCCGCAGAGGAGGCTGCCGGCTGAAGCACCTCTGTCAAGATGTTAGTCTTGACCGTGAAAGTAGGGAGCTGGAGACGTAAGGCCCCAGCAGCCCTACGCAACACCGTACCAAAATTGGCCCCCTCCTCCGTAGCCACGGGAGGAGACAGCATGCCAGTGTCAGGAGAAGTATCCAGACCACTGGCCTCCCTAGACTCTCTGTCCAGTCCTCATCATACTGACAGTTGCGTGTCAGAGGGTCATCAGACCCCTCCCAGTCCTCCTGGTCCTCCTCTGGTTCAAAATAAGGAGGAGGAGGGACATTTGGGACCCAAGGTCCCATCGGCGCCGGAGCCGGCGTCGAGCGACGTCGCTCCGGGTCCATGTCCGGAGCCGGAAGGAACTGGGGGACGACGCCGCCCGGAGCCCAGGGCGGCGTCGAGAACGGCACCGGAGACATCGGCGCCGGCGGAGGTGTCGTGAGGTCGACCGGCGTCGATGGGAGTTGTGGAGCCGGGATCGAGGCCGGGGCCGGAGCCGGGATCGAGGCTGGAGGCTCGGGCGACGCCGGAGCCGCCGGCGACGCCGGATCAACCCCATCAGGGCCCGCGGGGCCCGAAGGCGCACCGGAGGGGCCTGAAGGCCCGAAGAGGCGGGCCATGGCCGACAGGAACTCCTGTACCTTGGCCGGATCCGCCCCCGAACCCGGGAAGGGCGGGTATGACGGGGGCGACTCCACAGGCAAGTCCGGGGCCGCGGGGCGGGGACGGTGCCGGGAGGGGCCTCAGCCGAGTCGCGAGACCGGGCGAGGCGAAGTCCGAGAGCGACGATGCTTCTTGGACTTCTTGTGTCGAGACTTACCGGACGAAGAAGACTTCGACGCCGACGACCGGTGTGCACTCCGCGAGCGACCCCTGGACCTCTCACGCGACCGGGGCTTCCGCGGAGCCGAATGCCGGGCCTCGAGGAGCTTTCGAGACCGCTCTCGCAAAGCCTTCGGGTTGAGGGCCTGGCATTCGGGACAAGACTCGGTGTCGTGGCCTCGGCCGAGGCAGAAGAGACACTCCCAATGCGGGTCGGTGACGGACATCATCCGCGCACAGGGGCCGCATCGCTTGAAGCCGGGCATCCCTACGACACCTGAATGGTGGAAAAGACAGTGAAAAAATCACCAAAAAGTATGGTCAAAAATTGACCAGGGCACTGCTCTTCCCGGATCTGCGCTTACTGGCGCGGAAAAAGAAGAACTGACGTCAGCGCGCAGGGGCGGCGCCTAAGTACTGCCCGCGACGTCATCCCGGCGATCACGACGCCGACGACGGACGCGGAGCCGCACGCCGCCTACCGACGCGCAAGGGTACTGCTACGCAAAACTTTCCGGATCCAGCCTGACGCCTGGGGATATTCTAAGGTAAGGAATCTATCACTAACGTGTCTCTTTCAGATACTAAATTTAGGGGTGGTTACAGGTAGGTAAGGGCAGGGACCAATGGGTCCCTTCCCTGGGGTGGGTACACCCCTATTCTGTTCCTCTCCAGTGGGAGGGGGCAGGAGCCTGTCCCTGGTTGGCCAGGTCCCCCATCCTCAAGATGGCGGGGACTCGAGTTTGTGCTTCACCTCGCCTCCCCCACCTTAGGGGTGGAGTTGGCAGAGGTGGGCACAACCCATTTCCTGCTTCTGGTTTTCCCGCCGGTTCTCCCGCCAGGAGTGGGGGTAGAACCAGTGGGGACCAGTTTGCTGGAAGCAGCAAATGGTCTGGGGAAACTCCAAAGGCGGCAGGCCTTTGAAGCTCCCCCTGCCCATCCTGGGGGAGGAGGCTTTGGCACCTCGTCCCGGGATGTGCATTGTTTCAGGCCCCTGAGAGCAGAGGCTCTCGACCCAGGGGTCCAGAAACATGTCTGGTGGTGGCAGCCTGGGCAGCCACTCAGTCCGGACACTGGAGGTCGGGTTGGTTTCAGGGGGCATCTCTAAGATGCCCTCTGGAGTGCGTTTACATTAAATCCCACACTGGCATCAGTGGGGGTTTAATGTGCTGAGAAGTTTGATACCAAACTTCTTAGTCTTCAGTGGGGCCATTATGGTGCTGTGGAGTTCGTAATGACAGACTCCCAGCACCATATACTCTTAATGGCAGCACTGCACTTACAATGCCCAAGAATGGACTTGGGCACTGTAGGGGCACAGGGCTCATGCCTCTATGCCCTCACCACTGGCATAGTACACCCAGCTAGAGGGGTGGCTGACCTAGGCCAGGGCAGTGGCTTGTAGGCATGGCACACAGGGATGTGAGCCATGTCGACTCTTCACTTTTGTTCTGCACCAAGACACGCAGCCTGCAAAGGCAGTGTGTGTGTTTAAAGGTGCAGGGTCCCTAAGGGTGGCACAACAAGTGCTGCAGCCCTTAGGGGCCTTCCCTGGTCACAGTGCCCTGGGTACCCATGGTACCATTTACCAGGGGCTGACCTGTGGCCAGGGATGTCAATTGGGTGTAGGTATCAATGCAATTTTAGGGAAGGAACACAGGCCCTGGGTACCTGGTTGGCAGGAGCCCAGGGCACACTTAGTCAAAGTACATCAGCCATTCAGCAAAAAGTGGGGGCATACCATGTAAGAAAGATGGCACTTTCTCACAGACACAAAATTCAAAACAATAAATTTAACCATTTGCACCATATCTTCTCAAACTTTTCGGGACACCCTCTGGCCTCAAAAAGGGGCTCCTCCTGGGCCGCGCACCAGTCCACCCCTCTGCGCCATTTACGAAGAGTAGGAGGCTTGGGACCAGGCAGCGGCGATGTCCCGCTTGGCAACCGCCACTGCCGTACCCAAGAAACGCTTGTCAGCCCGAGAGCCGTCCAAGCCATTGAAGACTCCGAGGAGGAGGCGCAGGGGGTCGTGGGGAACCTGCCAACCCAAAGTGTGTGTAAGTTCAGACTCTACCCCCGTCCAGAAGGAGGTAAGACCGGGACATTGCCAGACCATGTAATAAAAATCGGCCAGGGCATGGCCACAACGGGTACAGTCAGGTAAGGGGCGCAGGCCCGCCTTGTGTAGGCGTACCGGAGTCAGGTATGCTGTGTGAAGGTAGTAGAGTTGAATAAGGCGTAATTTGGAGGAGGTAGTTAGAGTTTTGGGAGCCATTAGGGCGTCTCTCCAATCTGCTTCTTCTAGGGGACCCACCCATCCCTCCCAGCGAGCTCGCAGCGTATCTAAAGTAGCAGGGCCGTTGTTCACCAGTGAACGATAGATCCGCGACACTCCCCCTTTCCCCAAGTCGCCCATCATGACCTGCGCCTCAAGCGGGTTGAATTCAGGGAGTGAGGTGCTGGGTGGGACATGTGTAAGGAGGGCGTGGCGGAGTTGCAGATATTTATAAAACTGTGTCGGGTAAAGGGAGTGACGCTGTTGCAGATCCGAGAAGGCCCGGATGTGATCCCCAACCCAGACATCTCCGAGAAGTGTAATCCCAATCCGGTCCCATTGTTGAAACCCCCGGAGAGCCGATACCTCAAGTAGCCAGGTGCCGTGCCACAGAGGTGTGTGTTGGGTGAGTTTCTTGTCCCATTGTGTGTAGCGCAGGGCCGAGCGCCAGGCCGTTAAGACCGCTCTGGTGATGGGTGGGATAGTCTGTGGGATAGGGGATCCGTACAGGTAGGCCTGAAGCTGAGGGAAGTCCATAGTCCCGAGCTCGGTCCGGTAAGCCGGATCAGACCAGCCCCCAGCAAACCAGTCATGGATGACAAGAAGCCGGGTGGCCAGGTAGTAGAGATGGAGGTTGGTCATTCCCATACCCCCATCAAAGGGAGGTATCCGACAGCGGGCTAGGGCCATACATGGTCTTCCGCTCCCCCACAGAAACTTGGTAATTACCCATCAAACTCACGAAACCAACTACCTGGGAGATGAAAAGTAATGTTCTGTAAAAATGTATAAAAAACGGGGAAGGATCATCATTTTAAAAAGTGCCCCTCTACCAAGGGGATTAAGCGGGAGGGACTGCCAACGTTTGAGATCGGATTTGGCTTTCGTGACCAGGGGGGTAAGGTTGAGAGCCCATTCCAGTTCAGGGAGCAGGGTTATCCAAATCCCCAGATATTTAAATGACTGTCTCCGCAGGGGAATTGCAGACTGCCAGTCAAAGCAGGATCGCGAGGGGTGAAGGGGGGCCAAAGTGGACTTCGCCGGGTTGAGTCGTAGGCCCAAGACTTCCTCAAAGGACCGGAGCACCTCCAGACAGCGCGGGCCGGAGTTCTCCGGGTCAGCCAAGAAAAGCAGAACGTCATCCGCGTATAAGGCGATTTTGTTGGTCTGATGGGGGCCCCAAGACCACCCTCGGATCTGGGGGTCAGTGCGTATGAGGCACGCCAACGGCTCCATCGCCAGTGCGAATAAAAGTGGTGAAAGAGGACAGCCTTGGCGGGTGCCTCTTCGGATGGAGAACGCCTCAGAGAAGGCACCATTGGTCAGGACCCTTGCTTGAGGGCTCGAGTACAGGACCTGGATGAAGCATCGAAAGCGGGGGCCGAAGCCCATCTCGGTCAGAACATCCCTTAAGTAGGACCAGTCGACCATATGAAAGGCCTTCTTGAAATCTATTAGCAGCAGGGCTAGGTATGGGGTGAGCCGGTGACGATGGGCTAGGGCCAGATGGAGGCGGCGTATGCAGTGTCGGGTGCCTCGGGCAGGCATAAAGCCGCATTGATCGGGGTGGATCAAGTCATGTAGCAAGGGGCGAAGACGTTGAGCTAGGACCGTAGCAAAAATTTTCATTTCGGTATTAATAAGGGAAATTGGGCGGTAATCCGTGCAGGAGAGGGAGGGTGGCTGAGTCTTTGGAATGACCCCGATGGTGGCCACATCCGTCTCTGGGGGGAAGGACCCGGTTTTAACCACGTGTTGGAAGAGATCAGCGAGGTGAGGAACCAATAAGTCCCGATATGCCGCATAGTATTCCTGCGGAAATCCATCAGGCCCCGGTGTCTTCCCGGAATGTAAGAAGGAAATAGCGCCCTGGATCTCTTCCGGAGTAAAGGGAAGGTCAAGGTCTGTCGAGACGGATTGGGAGAGGCAGGGGAGTCGGACCTCCGCTCGTTCCAGTATGCCAGCCAAAGATGTTGTGGGGGGTCGAGCCGAGTAGAGCTGGGCATAGTACCCCGCGAAGGCCTGGGCAATGGCTGAAGAGGTACAATGGCGGGTACCAGTGGCATCCCGGACTTCAGGGATAATTCTATTAGCTCTGGGGAAGGAGACCAGGTTATGAAGCAGTTTACTGTTTTTGTCTCCCCACCCATAGACACGGGCCACAGAAGAGCGCCATAGCGTCTTGGCAGAGTCAAGAGAGATCTGGCGAATCTCGTCGCGAAGCAGCGCAAGTTGTCTGTCCGAGTGGACATCCTCCGCAACACCAGAGGTCGCCTCCAGCCGCGTGGCTTGCGCTTCGAGCTGAGTCAAGCGAGTGGTTTGTTCCGCCCGTTTCGAGTGAACTAGGCCTCTGGCCACCCCACGTATGGTGGCTTAGCCGGCTTCCCACAGTGTGCCCACGGAGGGGACCGAGCCCGTATTAGCCAAAAAGTAGTGCCTCAACTCTATCTCGAGCGCATCTTTAATCTCTGCGTCCTGCAGAAACCATGCATTAAACCGCCAAACCAAGCGCGTCCCTCCGGAAGAGGTACCAAAGCGGAGAGAAATAGCGGAGTGATCCGAAATTCCCCGTGGGAGGATAGAAACACCGGAGACCAGTTGGCAGTCGGTGGCGGGAAGAAGCAGCAAATCAATACGGGAGTGGGTGTGGTGAGCCGCGGAAGTATGAGTATACTGTTTCTCCCGGGGGTGCCAGAGCCTCCAGGCGTCACAGAGCCCGAGTGCCGATGACCAGTCCGAGCGTCGTTTTGAACAGGTGAGGCGTGAAGAGGAGGAGTTCCCCGTGGCATCGAGTGTTGGCTGCAGAACCGCGTTGAAGTCCCTGCCAATTATGGTGTGGCCGTGGGGCAGGGCGGAGATCACCTCAGTAAGACAGAGGAGGGTAGAAGGGAGCGTGGCAGGGGGAATATACATTGAGAGGACGTTAAAGACCTTTCCTTCGAGCCTACCGGAGAGGGACACATAGCGCCTCTGTGTGTCAGTCGAGACATGGAGAGGTGTGAAGGGGAGCCCATGCCGGATCAGTACAGCCACCCCTCGGGAGCCCCGTGCGAAACCAGAGTGCCAGACCCGGTCGAACCCATATCGGGCGAGGAAGGACCATTGGGTTCCCAGGAGGTGCGTATCTTGCAGGAGGAGGATGTCGGGGGACTGACGCTGAGCGCTCCTAAGGACGGCAGTTCGTTTAATGCGGTCTAACAATCCATTGACGTTCCATGACTGGATCTGGAGGGACCTACCTTGTAAGTGCATCTGGGGAGTGGCTGGTGCGAAGTGGGAAGGGTCGGGGGAGATCTAGGCCTCGGGCAGGAGGACGCCACATGGCCAAAAGAGAAGGACGGGGCTGGTGCCTGGCTGTGTACCTCCCGTTGGTGAAGACGGTGCGTGTGTGTAGTGGGCTGTCATGGAAAACAAAAAACAACAACGTATGTAAAGCTGCATACAGTGACTCAAACGGAGTCAAACTAGACAAAAAAACGGAGGGCAACGCGCCCCCCCCCCGAACCCCACCCAACACCCCCCACCCTATACTTCCAAACCCGAAGCATCTATCGCCCAGAACGAAAACAAGAAGCTATCCTAAAACGGTTAGCAGGGCAAGTCGTGGCGACGGCGGTGGACCCCTCCATTTAGTCGGATAATACATTGTCAACATTTGAATGTCACTGCCACAAGCCCCATGAGTTCCAAATCAGTGCTATTTCCATGGGACCTCCCGGTCAGAGCCCAGCATCGTCTCCGAACTCCCGGAGCGCCGGGCTTCGAGATAGATCTGAGACAGAGAGAGCCGGGCGCAGCGTCGAAGTGGGATCCTGGTCGTGGGCTAGATTCAGCAGGGAGCTGGCCCGGCTGCGGTCGTCCAAGTTCGAAGGGACGTCATATATGGACCCAATGTAGACGACCCTCAATTCTTTTTGACAGTCTGGGCCAAGATTGTTTCGATGGGTTGTGACACGGTAATATGGGGAGGCGACTACAATGCAGTCTTGGACAATACAATAGATAGGGAAGGCACAGCCCGTAACCCCCATCGAAATGCCACGACACTCCTGAACTCCATCATCTCGGAGAACAACCTCCATGATGCCTGGCGCCATTTCCACCCACTTACACGAGAGGGCACATGCGTCGCTTCGTTTCATCAGTCATGGTCACGACTTGATTGCTGGCTGGTATCTGCTAATATGATTACCTTGGCAATAGATACACACCATCTTCCCCGCACCCTCTCGGATCATGCCCCGGTGCTGTTTCAGTGGCGGGTTCCAGACACACGACCGCGAGCATTCACGTGGAGACTCCCCCCCCACATGCCCTTCTAGATCAGGCCTTTAAGGCTGAAATAGCCCTAGAAATTGAACATTATTTTTCTACTAATGAGGGTTCGGTAGACTCTCCGTCCACATTATGGGAAGCTTTTAAAGTTGTCATACGGGGGGCTTGTATCTCCAAACAATCGGGGGTTCTAAAATCTATTCGCACGACACTAGCTAAACTGGAACGGGAGATTAAAGAACTAGAAGCCCAATTCTTTGCAACGAATGACGTCACAATATTAGCTCCTATACGCACCTTAATTACAGAGTTCGAACAAACGGCGGAGCAGGAGACTAAGTTCCTGGGCAGAGAGGCCAGGGCGCGTGGTTACGGTGAGGGGGACAGGGCTGGCAAAACCCTAGCTCATCTATTGCGACAATCCACTGCACCCACATTTATAGCTGAATTACAAGATGATGGTTCTGCTCCCATCCGTGGCCAAACGGCCACGCACGAGCATCTCACTAAATTCTACCACTCCCTGTATGAGGCTAAGCAGCACGAGGCCTCTCCTGATCTGGTCACCTACTTAGACTCCTTAGAATTATTATGGCTGAGCCCAGAACATAGGGAATATCTAGACCTCCCTTTTACGATATAGGACATCACCCGGGTGATTGGTGCCCTTCCCACTGGCAAGGCTCCAGGGCTAGATGGGCTAACAACACTTTTCTATAAAACATACGCTGACACCCTCGCCCCTAGACTCCTGGACGTCTACCAGGAATCATTAGAAACTGAAGTGCTGCCCCAATCCATGCGGGAGGCTGTAATTATCACTCTGCTGAAACCGGACAAACCACCCACACTCTGCGACTCTTACAGACCCTTATCGCTAATAAACATTGATACTAAAATCCTGGCTAAATGATAGCGAACAGACTCCAGCCATTATTACCCCTCATAGCCTGACCTGACCAATCCGGGTTCATTCCGGGCAGGTCAACGGCCCAAAATTTACGCACTTTCTTCTCTGTCCTCCATTAAATCGACCCCAAGCTGCCGGCAGCGGCAGTTTTTTTAGACGCAACTAAGGCGTTCGATTCACTTGAGTGGCCTTACCTTTTCACCATCCTGCCGCGTCTAGGGTTTAGTACCAATTTTATCAAGTTGATCCTATTGCTATATACGAAGCCCACAGCCAGACTCCTAGCCAATGGTCTCATATCAGAAGCCTTCCCGATCTCCAGGGGCACCCGCCAGGGTTGCCCCCTCTCTCCGTTATTATTTGCAATCGCAATGGAACCCCTAGCAGCTCGAATCCGACAACATCACTCTTCTCGCGGGTTGATCTTTACTGATCGTAATCTTACTATCTCAATGTATGCTGATGATATGACACTCTACGTCAGACATCCAGATGAGAATTTAAACCCATTGCTTAGAGAGCTACTACGATTTGGGGGTCTGTCTGGGGTCAGTGTCAATTGGAAGAAATCATCCATTATGCCCTTGACGAATGCACCTATGCTCAGAACTCTTGAATTCCCCTTGTTGTGGGCGGAGGAGGAGGTCAAATATTTGGGGGTGTGGCTCTGTAGAGATATACAACTTCTATGGAACCTAAATTTCGGTAAATTGTATACTTGGCTAGTGGAGAAAACTCAATTCTGGTCGGCGCTTCCATTGTCATTGGCGGGAAGAATAGCCATCCTCAAAATGAGCGTTCTTCCTAAGTTCTTATATTTCTTTGTAAATATCCCGATTCCTTTGACGCAAGCCTTTTTTAAAACACTACGATCGGCGACCATTTCGATAGTATGGGCTGGTAAACAGCCAAGGATAAGCTGGGAATTGCTGACGCGCCCCCTTGATAAAGGAGGTCTAGGTGCCCCAGACTTCGAATTGTATGCCCTGAGTGCTCAAGCCCAATTTCTCCATTACTGGATCTACCCTGTCCCATTTCAACCCCATGTGGCAACCGAAAGGGATGTAGCAGACCCTATCCCACTACATATGGCCGTATATTATCCTTACCGCTGCACGCCCAATGAAATTAACACTAGCGAAACGGTGAGATGGGCTTGGGAAGGCCTGAGGAAGCGCGTTCAGATCCCATTGTTATATACCCCCTCCATACCACTAGCCAAACACCCACAATTCCCATTCCTTCATGATCAGGGAACTAATTTCAGAGCAAGAGGCATGGGTATTAATACAATGGGGATCTCTACCCAGATGGTGTCTTTCTAACCGGCCCCACTGAACGGGTGGAGGAAGCGACGCCCATATTGGAACAGTTCCTGTTCCACCAGCTCAAAACGACATGCCGGGCACTGCATTCTACATTCCCAGCCCCTCCAGCGACACTTCAGTCCCTTGATAATTTGTTAACCACGCCATCGCCGCGCAAACTAGTCACTAGACTAGGGGCTTTGGCACTATGGCGCCTTGACCTGGGTGACCAACCAACTGATGAACAATGGGCCCAGTGTTGCTCCCAGACAAGATATCTATCCCCAAACTATAAATTGAGGTTGATTCACTTCAAGTTTCTTCATAGATTTTATAGAACCCCTCTACAACTGTTTAAAATAAAACTCAAAGACAATTCAAATTGCTGGAAGTGTAGGCGTGAAGGCGCTGCCTTCCTCCATATCGCCTGCGAATGCCCCGTAGTTTCTGGCTATTGGGATGAGGTCTCTGATGTTATACGTGCAGTAACAGGCCATCCCATTGACCGCTCTCCGCTGGTGATGTTTTTAGGGTATGTAGCACAGACACGCCCAGAAGTCCGCCGCTTAACAGCCATGATGCTGGTCCTTGCGAGACGTCGTCTTGCTATGCACTGGGGGGCCACCAGAGGCCCAAGGGTTAATGATTGGCTACAGGACGTTGCATATTGCCAGGAGCAACTATCACTTTACTGGGACCTCATGCCTACGGCTTCCAGACCCAAAAATATTTGGGAGCCCTTCATAAGTTGGCTTCGAGCCAGAGATGTATCACCGGTCATTACTGTTCCCCCACACACTATCGTAGAACCCCCTTTCAACACGATGCCTAATTAACTGCGTATTCTACTTCATACACTGCTTCAGGAGAATTTAAGGTGTGTTCCCCTGTACGTGCACCGAATGTATGTGACTCTAAGTTTAAGATAATAAGGTATTCCTGTTTTTCAGATTACTGTTTTGAATGTCCAACTGCTAACGCTACTGATTCTTGCTTCTCAATGTCATTTATTGTGAATGCACTTCGATGTAAGATTTACGCTACATGTGAACTGTGTCGAGCAATAACCAAACTGCTATCCCAATTCTGTAATTGTATAATTCTGTTTAATGCTGTCTCATGAAAGCATAAATAAAACTTTAAAAACAAGTAAATAAAAAAAAAGTTCGAAGGGACGTCAGAGGAGATCAACATCTGTGAGCCAGTCCCAGGCGATCGTGAGTGGTCTCCACGCCGCTCTCCCCTCCTACGGGAGCGATTGTGCCTCCGCTGCTGGTTGGGAGGAGAAGGAGGCGGCCGGGAAGGGCCCGATATGGGATGGGGGGGAGGCAGGTTGGGCCCTCAGAGGCCGCTCCTCCGTGAGCCATGTCCAGGCCGCCTGTGGCGTGTCGAAGAAGATTGCCTTGTCCTGAAAAATAACTCTGAGGCGGGCCGGGAAGAGGAGCCCATAGCGCAGGCCCAAATTACAGAGTTTTTGTTTAACCTCTGCGTATGTACGACGCTGGGCCTGAACGTCCCTCGTGTAATCTGGGAAGATCATTATGGTACTGTTCTGATATTTTAAGGGACCATGGATTCGGGCTTCTCTCAGGATAGCGTCCCTGTCTCGGAAATTGAGGATCCGGATGATAACAGGACGTGGAGGGGCCCCGGAGGGAGGCTTGGCCGCCAGAGAGCGGTGTGCACGCTCTATGGCAAACCACGGCGAGAGGGCTTCCGTAGGTATCCATGATCTGATTCAGGTCTCAATGAAGGTGTCCGCATGGCCCTGTTCGACATTCTCAGGAAAGCCTATGAGGCGCAGGTTGTTCCGCCTCGAGCGATTCTCTGCGTCCTCCGCCCGGCGGTGGAGCTCCGAGGTCTGAGTCTGCAGGCGGGCCACCTGTGTTTTCAACTGGCTCAGGTCGTCTTCAGCGGCGGAGAGGCACGACTCCGTCTCCGACAACCGCGCCGTAGCATTGCGGAAGTCTTGGCGGATAAGGGCCACATCGACCCGCACCTCGCCGATCTTGCTCTCCACGGAGGCCTGAGAGGTGCCAATCGCCTGCAGGATAGTCGAGAGGTCTCCCCCAGCCAGGGAGGGGCCACCCGGACGGAGAGAGGAGGGCCCGTTCCGTGGGTCACTCACCGCTCGGCTGCCGCGGCCATACCCGCCCCGCCTCCGCGGTCCGCCAGAGGAACGGGGACAATCCCGGGGAGCAATGGACCAGAGGTGAGGATGAGGCCAAAGAGGGTGAGGAGCAGGCCCGGATGGCCCACCCGGCCGGGGCGTCAAGCAAAGGGGGGAGCGATGGGAGGACGATGAAAGGGTCTTGCCGCCCGATGCTGGATGGAGACCGCAGCACCTCGAGGCCCTCCGCGCCGCCCGATCTGTGCGGCCGAATCCAGGCAGGGGCTCTCTCTCTGGGCGTGCACCCAAGTCAAGGCGCGGAGCGCGGGCCCCCGGTACGCCAAGGCGGGTCCGGTGGGCTGGAGGCAGGGACCCACAGCATTCCTAGCCGCTCAGGGTGGCGGCGCCGCGCCCGCCCATGCAGTGGTGGTGCAGGTGCGGAGGAATCGGGCAGAGGCAAAGGGGCTGTGTACCAGCCGGAGAGGAGCAGGGGGCTACCCAACACAGCAGCCGATCCCCAGGTCCATCCCCACTCACCGGGGAACGTGCTTATGTAGGCCCCGGGCCGGCCTCCGCCGGGGGCTCATGCAGTCCTCGCCAGAGCTCTCTGACCTTGGCCCGAAAGAAGTCTCGCTGCTCCCACGCAGGGCAGGCCAATAGATGCAGGCAACGAAGGCCCCGGGTGTTCACCAGGCGCAGCCCCACCAGGCCGGCTCCCCGTGTACAGAAAGCGTGGGGGCGAGGTCGCGGCACCGGGGGCAGCCCGCAGGAGCCAAGCCAGTCACTGCAGTACTTGCGCGATAAAGGGGGGTCCAGCGCCGGCGGGCCTCACAGGACAGAGGCGTCTCGTTCACCGGTAGGCCGCAGTGGAGGCCTCCACTCCGCGGCCCCGGCGCACCAGAGAGGCCGTCTTGGGGCAAGGGTGACGAAGCAGGCCTCTCGCGTCTTCCCCCTCAATCGCAGGAGAGGACCACCAGGATCATGCAGGATCGGCAGAGGAGAGCAGTGCAAGCTGTCAAGGGGGGGCGGGAGAACCGATGCCGGACTCCCGCACCGCTACCCGACAAGGCAGCCGATCCCCGGCCCGTCTCCACTCACCGGGCAGTCACACCGTCACAGGTCCCGGATCGGCCCTCGCCGGGAGGATTGCAGAGACTTCTCCCAAATTTCCTGCCTTGGCCCCGGAAGGCGCACCTCGGACATCAGCTTCTCACGGGTATCGATCAAGTGTCCGGAGCTCCTCAGCCGCGGCCCCCGACGCCGATGCCTCGTGTGTGGAGGGCGTGAGGGCAAGGTCGCGGCACCGGAGCAATCCCCGGCCGGGCAGGGCAGCACACAGGAGCCAGGCCAGTCGCTGCAGCAACCCATCGGCGGAAAGAGATGCAGCACCAGTGGGCCTCACCGGGTGGAGTCGCCGCGTTCACTGACGGGTCGTGGCGGAGGCCGCCATCTTGCGGCTCCAGAGCATCGGAAAGGATGAGTCCAGAACAGGGTGTCAGGAGCCCAAAACCGCCGGCCCAGCAGACCGGAGCAGCACTCCCGACATGGGGAACCTCCGCAGGCAGGTAAGAAGAGCGGATGGCTGCCGCTGACAAGAGGATGCGAGGCGGATGACGGAGGGGTCCGGAGCACTCTTAGAGTGCGACCGCCATCTTGACGCCTCAGGCCACGCCTACGTCTAGCCTCTTTAATGACGTTCATGCAGTCTGGTGGGAGATTGAGGTAACCAAACTCTAAGACTCCAGGAGCCAGATCGCTAGGTTCAGTTGAGCTGGATGTCTCATCTCTCCATAGTTCTGTGTGAGAAGCTTTGGGGAAAGGTGTAACTTTTGGTGTGGAACTACTGAGAGTTCCAGCAGTGTTGTGAACCATGGTTGTCGGGCCCACGTTGGAGCAACTAGGATCATTGTGAGAGACTGTTGTTTTAGCTTGCGCACCAGTAACGGAATGAGCGGGAGAGGCGGAAAAGGGTACGCAAATCTGCCTGACCAGTTCATCCATATTGCATTACCTTTGGACAATGGGTGTGGATACCTGGAGGCGAAGCTTGGGCATTTTGTGTTTAAATGTGTGGCAAACAGATCTATGTCTGGGTGGCCCCACATTTGAAAAAACGGATGAAGAACTTGCGGATGAAGTTCCCATTCGTGAATCTGCTGTTGTTGACGACTGAGCAGATCCGCAATCCAATTGTGTATCCCAGGTAGATGCTCTGATAAGAGGCATATTTTTTGAGGAATGGCCCATCTCCATATGCTTTGTGCTAGGCGTGAAAGCTGCAGAGAGTGTGTCCCCCTGTTTTTGTATATAGTTCATTGCTGTCATGTTGTCCGTCCGGACGAGGACAGCTTTGCCTACGAGGTGTATCTGAAATGATTTTAGAGCGAGAAATATGACGAGTAACTCCAGATGATTGATGTGGAGGAGTTTCTGTTGAGGGGTCCACATACCCTGAATGGTATGGTTTAAGAGATGAGTTCCCCAGCCGGTGAGCGATGCGTCCGCTGTTAGCACTATTTGTGGAACCGGGTCCAAGAACGGCCGCCCTTTGGAAAGATTTTGTGTGTTCCACCATTGCAGAGAGCGATATGTGCGGCTGTCCACCAACACCAGATCCGTAAGTTGACCTTGAGCTTGGTTCCACTGTTGTGCTAGACATTCTTGTAATGGACGCATTTGGAGTCTTGCGTAAGGGACAATTAAGATGCAAGAGGCCATCATCCCTATTAGCTGCATGAACACTCGAGCTGGTAGTGAGTGTTGTGGTTGAAATTTTGTTATGAGAGCTTGCATACTGGCTATCCTGGCCGGATTGGGGTATGCAAGTGCTTTGGAAGTATCTATTGTTGCACCTAGATGCACAAGTTACTAACTTGTGTAACGATATATCTGTAAGAGACAGTAGTTAGTGACAGATTCCTTACCTTAGAAATATCCCCAGGCGTCAGGCTGGATCCGGAAAGTTTTTGCGTAGCAGTACCCTTGCGCGTCGGTAGGCGGCGTCGTGCGGCTCCGCGTCCGTCGTCGGCGTCGTGATCGCCGGGATGACGTCGCGGGCAGTACTTAGGCGCCGCCCCTGCGCGCTGACGTCAGTTCTGTACACGACTTTCCGCGCCAGGAACGCAGAGCCATGCAAGAAGCTGACATAGGTGTCTGAAAAATACTAGGGCCCTGAAAGGGATGTCCTTAACCCTAGAAATCAGTTCGCAGAACGGGGAGAATGGGTGGGCGGTAAGGAATCTGTCACTAACTACTGTCTCTTACAGATATATCGTTACACAAGTTAGTAACTTGTGCATCTGAAAGAGACACGTTAGTGACAGATTCCTTACCTTAGAATAGATACCCCAGCAATACCAACCCCGGTGGTGGGTCTGCGAACAAAGATCAGACAAGGAAGTCCTGGAGGACAGAACGGCCAAAGAAGCCGTCCCTCCGGACCTGACTGTCAAGGCAGTAATGCTTTGTAAACGTGTGCAGCGAGGCCCACATAGCTGCCTGACAGATAACCGGCAGCGGAACACCGCGGCCCAAGGCCGTGGTAGCAGCCGTTGCCCTGGTGGAATGGGCACGCAGCCCAACAGGAGGCTCCTTCTTAGCCAAAGAAAAGCAGGTCTTGATGCACAAGGTAACCCAGCGGGAGATGGTCCTCTTGTGCACCGCCCGACCTTTTTTGGCGCCCACGTAGCCAACAAAGAGCTGGTCATCCACCCGGAAGTGTTTTGTGCGGTCAATATAGAAGGAGAGCGCACGTTTTGGGTCCAGACAGTGGAGCCTCTCTTCCTCTCTGGAAGGATGCGGAGGCGGAAAGAAGGTGGGCAAAGTGATGGTCTGCCCAATGTGGAAAGCAGTAACCACCTTTGGCAAGAAGGACGGTCGCGTCCGAAGAACAACCTTGTCTGGATGAACAGACAGAAAGGGAGGTTTGCAAGATAGAGCCTGGAGCTCACTCACCCGCCGAGCGGAGGTGATGGCCACCAGAAAGGCTGTCTTCAGAGTCAGAAGACGAAGAGGACAGTTATGTAGAGGCTCAAAGGGAGCGCACATTAAAAAGGTAAGAACCAAGTTCAAGTCCCACTGAGGCATCACAAACGGAACAGGAGGGAAGAGGTGAGGGCTGTAAGAACCTGTTAACAACAGGGGACTTGAAAAGGGAGGGCTGATCAGGGAGCCTGAGGAAGGCCGAGATAGCACAAAGATAACCCTTGATGGTACCCAGGGCAGAACCCTGTTGGGCCAGAGAGAGAAGGAACAGAAGGACCTCAGAAAGAGGGGCAGAAAGGGGATTCACAGCCTTTGCTGTGCACCATGCCACAAATTTGTTCCACCTGCAGGCGTATACCACCTTAGTGGAGGGACGCCTGGCTGCCAGAATCACATCACAAACTTCGGGAGGCAAGTCGAAAGGAATCAACTGCCGCCGCTCAATCTCCACGCAAGCAGGTGTAGACTGGACAGGTTCGGGTGGAGGACCGTCCCCTGCTGCTGCGATAGAAGATCCTCCCGAAGAGGCAGACGGATCGGGGGATCTACGCTCATATTGAGTAGCTCGGGATACCAAACTCTTTGAGCCCAGTCCGGAGCCACAAGAATGACTTGGGCCCGGTCGTGCCGAATCTTCTTCATCACTCTGGGTAGAAGTGGTATAGGCGGAAAGGCGTACAACAGACCGCAACTCCACTCGCGACGAAAGCGTCGCCGAGCGAGTGCCGCCTTGGAAATTCCAACGCGCAGAACTGATGACATTGCGCGTTCTCTTCGGTGGCGAATAGATCTAACCAAGGCTCTCCCCACTGTAGAAAGAGTCCTTGCGCCACTTCCGAGTGAAGACGCCATTCGTGATCCATCATGCACCTGCGGCTGAGTTCGTCCGCCCTGGCGTTCAGGGAACCTGCCAGGTGTTGAACCATCAGGAACATGCCCTGATGTTCCAGCCATGTCCAGAGGCGCAGAGCCTCCTGACAAAGGGTCCAAGACCCCAACCCGCCCTGTTTGTTGCAGTACCACATGGCGGTGGTGTTGTCTGTGAACACCTGCACTACCTTCCCTTTGACAGAGGGAAGGAATGCCTTGAGTGCAAGTCGGATCGCCCGGAGCTCCAAAAGGTTGATATGGAGCCGGGACTCCGCCGGAGACCAGAGGCCTCTGATCTCCGCCTCTCCCATGTGACCGCCCCATCCCAGAAGGGACGCGTCCGTCACAACTGTATGCTCTGGCTGGGGAAGGGAGAGGGATCTGCCCATGACCTATTGCCGGTTCGAGAGCCACCACTGCAACTGTTTTGCAGTCCCCTCCAAGATCTGGACGTGATCGGACAGGTTGCCCTGGTGCTGCGCCCACTGGAACTTCAGGTCCCACTGCAGAGCCCGCATATGCCATCTGGCATGATTGACCAGCAGGATGCAGGAGGCCATGAGGCCCAGCAGCCTCAGGGTCATCCGTACCGAAACCCAGGATAAAGGCTGAAAGATCGGAATCATAGCCTGAATATCCCGGACTCGCCGTTCGGGAGGATAGGCCCGAAACTGCGTCGTGTCCAGAACTGCTCCGATGAAAAGGAGCTGTGGAGAAGGAATCAGATGCGACTTCGGCACATTGATGGAGAACCCCAGCGAGTGCAGGAGTTCGGCTGTAGTCTGGAGGTGGGAGACGACTGCCTGGGACGAGCCCGCCTTCAGCAGCCAGTCGTCGAGGTAGGGGAAGACTGAAACCCCTGCCCGGCGCAGATGAGCTGCGACCACCGCCATCACTTTCATGAACACCCGAGGGGCACTGGTAAGGCCAAAGGGGAGCACGGTGAACTGAAAATGCTCGGGGCCTACCGTGAACCGAAGGTAACGCCGGTGGGCCGGCAGGACGGGGATGTGGAAATATGCGTCCTGCAAGTCCAACGCTACCAACCAGTCTCCAGGGTCGAGGGCAGTCAAGACCTG
This sequence comes from Calotriton arnoldi, assembly GCA_963921515.1. Classification (NCBI taxonomy): domain Eukaryota; kingdom Metazoa; phylum Chordata; class Amphibia; order Caudata; family Salamandridae; genus Calotriton; species Calotriton arnoldi. The sequence continues at coordinate 3,292,590 of CAWUFW010000301.1, read as the reverse complement.
AGCTAGGGTGAGCATCTTGAACTTCTCCTTCCGGAGGAAGCGATTGACGTTCCGGAGGTCCAAGATAGGACGCATGTCCTCCTTGTCCTTTTGGGCACCAGGAAGTAGTGGGAGTAGCAAACACGCCCTACTTCTGGGGTCGGAACATGCTCGATGGCCCTCTTGGCCAAGAGGGCCGTGACTTCCTTCTGCAGAAGTACCAAGTGATCCCCTGACATGCGGTGGAATTGAGGTGGCATGGCTGGGGGGGTGGTTTCGAAGGGGAGGGAGTAGCTCCTTCGGACAATGTCCAAGACCCACCTGTCCGAGGTGATGGTACGCCAGTGGGGAAGGTGATGGCGGACCCTGCCCCCTACTGGCGTGCTGTGCACCTGAAAGGAGGGACTAGGAGGGCTTGGAGGCCGCGGACGGGTTGGAGGTGGTGGCCTGACCCGCACGCTGGTTGCCCGATCCGCCACGGCGGAATCCACGTCCTCGGCCACGCGAAGACGCCTGCTGCGCAGGCCGGTGGCTGGGCTGATGACGTGACGGGGCGCCCCTACCGTGGCCACGATAGGGGCGAAAAGCAGAAGTCAGCGGAGGGCGTGTAGCAGAAAGGCCCAGGGACTTGGCAGTAGCCCGTGAGTCCTTAAAGCGCTCCAACGCATGGTCTGCTTTGGAGCCAAAAAGACCGACTCCATCAAAGGGCATGTCCATGAGAGTATTCTGGACATCCCCTGAAAAACCAGTGGTTCTCAGCCAGGCGTGGCGTCGCAGCGCCACCGTCGTTGCAATAGACCTGCCCAGCGAGTCGGCGGTATCAAGGCCACATCGTATCGTGTATTTGGCCGCATCCCTTCCTTCCGCAATGGCGTGGGAAAGCAGTGTCTGGACCTCCTCAGAACACTGGGGCAAAACAGTCGCCACCGAATCCCACAAGGAGTGGGTATATCGGCCCAAAAGACAAGCGGTGTTGATGGACCGCAAGCCAGCACTGGAGGAAGAAAAACCCTTCTTCCCAAATTGATCCAGGCGTTTGGATTCCCTATCCGGAGGGGCGGTAGGGAAGGCGGTTTGGGAAGCGGAGGCTTGGACAACCAAGCTCTCAGGAGTGGGGTGGACAGAGAGAAACAGGGGGTCGCCCGGAGCTGGGCGATGGCGTCTGGACACGTTCCTATCCACAGGAGCCGCTGTGTTGGGCTTGGACCAGGCGCCCAAAAGAACGTCAGTGAGGGCGTCGTTAAACGGCAGCACAGTCTCCGTAGAGGAGGCTGCCGGCTGAAGCACCTCTGTCAAGATATTAGTCTTGACCGCCACAGTAGGGAGTTGGAGACGTAAGGCCCCAGCCGCCCTACGCAACACCGTTGCAAAATTGGCTCCCTCCTCCGTAGCCACGGGAGGAGACAGCATGCCAGTGTCAGGGGAAGTATCTAGACCACTGGCATCCCCTAGACCCTCTGTCCAGTCCTCATCGTACTGACACTGTTGTGTCAGAGGGTCATCAGACCCCTCCCAGTCCTCCTGGTCCTCCTCTGGTTCAAAATAAGGAGGAGGAGGGACATTTGGGATCCAAGGTCCCATCGGCGCCGGAACCGGCGTCGAGCGACGTCGGTCCGGGTCCATGTCCGGAGCCGGAAGGAACTGGGGGACGACGCCGCCCGGAGCCCCAGGCGGCGTCGAGAACGGCACCGGAGACATCGGCGCCGGCGGAGGTGTCGTTAGGTCGACCGGCGTCGATGGGGGTTGCGGAGCCGGGATCGAGGCCGGGGCCGGAGCCGAGGCTGGAGGCACGGGCGACGCCGGGGCCGGAGCCGTCGGCGACGCCGGAGCAACCCTATCAGGGCCCGCGGGGCCCGAAGGCGCACCGGAGGGGCCTGGAGGCCCGAAGAGGCGGGCCATGGCCGACAGGAATTCCTGTACTTGGGCCGGATCCGCCCCCGAACCCGGGAAGGACGGGTATTGCGGGGGCGACTCCACAGGCATGTCCGGGGCCGCGGGGACGGTGCCGGGAGGGGCCTCAGCCGAGTCGCGAGACCGGCGAGGCGAAGTCCTAGAGCGACGATGCTTTTGGACTTTTTGTGTTTGGACTTACCGGACGAAGAAGACTTCGATGCCGACGACCGGTGTGGACTCCGCGATCGACCCCTGGACCTCTCACGCGACCGGGGCTTGCGCGGAGCCGAATGCCGGGCCTCGAGGAGCTTTCGAGACCGCTCTCGCAAAGCTTTCGGGTTGAGGGCCCGGCAGTCGGAACAAGACTCCGTGTCGTGGCCTCGGCCGAGGCAGAAGAGACACTCCCGATGCGGGTCTGTGATGGACATCATCCGAGCACAGGCGCCGCAACGTTTAAACCCGGGCATCCCTACGACACCTTGAAGTCGATTCGAAGAAAAACAGTGAAAAAATTCACCCAAAAGTTAGTCAAAAAATGACTAGGGCACTGCTCTTCCCGGATCTGCGCTTGCTGGCGCGGAAAAAGAAGAACAGACGTCAGTGCGCAGGGGCGGCGCCTAAGTACTGCCCGCGACGTCATCCCGGCGATCACGACGCCGACGACGGACGCGGAGCCGCACGACGCCGCCTACCGACGCGCAAGGGTACTGCTACGCAAAAACTTTCCGGATCCAGCCTGACGATATTCTAAGGTAAGGAATCTGTCACTAACGTGTCTCTTTCAGATACAGAAGACAACCCAGCGGGAGATGGTTCTCTTATGGACCGCCCGACCTTTCTTGATGCCAACGTAGCCAACAAAAAGCTGGTCGTCCACCCGGAACTGCTGTGTGCGGTTGAGATAAAAAGAGAGCGCACGTTTTGGGTCCAGACGGTGGAGCCTCTCTTCCTCTCTGGAAGGATGCGGAGGCGGAAAGAAGGTGGGTAAGGTAATAGTCTGCCCAATGTGAAAGGCCGTAACCACTTTTGGCAAAAAGGAAGGACGGGGCCTGAGCACAACCTTGTCCGGATGGACTGAAAGGAAAGGAGGCTTACAAGAAAGAGCCTGGAGCTCACTCACTCGCCTAGCAGAGGTGATGGCCATCAGGAAAGCAGTCTTCAAGGTCAAGAGACGAAGAGGGCAGTTATGAAGTGGCTCAAAGGGAGCACACATCAAGTATATAAGAACCAAATGCACAAGTTACTAACTAGTGTAACGATATATCTGTAAGAGACAGTAGTTAGTGACAGATTCCTTACCTTAGAATATCCCCAGGCGTCAGGCTGGATCCGGAAAGTTTTTGCGTAGCAGTACCCTTGCGCGTCGGTAGGCGGCGTCGTGCGGCTCCGCGTCCGTCGTCGGCGTCGTGATCGCCGGGATGACGTCGCGGGCAGTACTTAGACGCCGCCCCTGCGGCGCTGACGTCAGTTCTGTACACGACTTTCCGCGCCAGGAACGCAGAGCCATGCAAGAAGCTGACATAGGTGTCTGAAAAATATTAGGGCCCTGAAAGGGATGTCCTTAACCCTAGAAATCAGTTCGCAGAACGGGGAGGATGGGTGGGCGGTAAGGAATCTGTCACTAACTACTGTCTCTTACAGATATATCGTTACACAAGTTAGTAACTTGTGCATCTGAAAGAGACACGTTAGTGACAGATTCCTTACCTTAGAATAGATACCCCAGCAATACCAACCCCGGTGGTGGGTCTGCGAACAAAGATCAGACAAGGAAGTCCTGGAGGACAGAACGGCCAAAGAAGCCGTCCCTCCGGACCTGACTGTCAAGGCAGTAATGCTTTGTAAACGTGTGCAGCGAGGCCCACGTAGCTGCCTGACAAATAACCGGCAGCGGAACACCGCGGCCCAAAGCCGTGGTAGCAGCCGTTGCCCTGGTGGAATGGGCCCGCAGCCCAACAGGAGGCTCCTTGTTAGCCAAAGAATAGCAGGTCTTGATGCACAAGGTAACCCAGCGGGAGATGGTTGTCTTGTGCACCGCCCGACCTTTTTGGCGCCCACGTAGCCAACAAAGAGCTGGTCATCCACCCGGAAGTGTTTTGTGCGGTCAATATAGAAGGAGAGCGCACGTTTTGGGTCCAGACGGTGGAGCCTCTCTTCCTCTCTGGAAGGATGCGGAGGCGGAAAGAAGGTGGGCAAAGTGATGGTCTGCCCAATATGGAAAGCAGTAACCACCTTTGGCAAGAAGGACGGACGCGTCCGAAGAACAACCTTGTCCGGATGAACAGACAGAAAGGGAGGTTTGCAAGATAGAGCCTGGAGCTCACTCACCCGCCGAGCGGAGGTGATGGCCACCAGAAAGGCTGTCTTCAGAGTTAGAAGACGAAGAGGACAGTTATGTAGAGGCTCAAAGGGAGCGCACATTAAAAGGTAAGAACCAAGTTCAAGTCCCACTGAGGCATCACAAACGGAACAGGAGGGAAGAGGTGAGTAATGCCTTTTAAGAACCTGTGAACAACAGGGGACTTGAAAAGGGAGGGCTGATCAGGAAGCCTGATGAAGGCCGAGATAGCGCAAAGATAACCCTTGATGGTACCCAGGGCAGAACCCTGTTGGGCCAGAGAAAGAAGGAACAGAAGGACCTCAGAAAGAGGGGCAGAGAGGGGATTCACAGCCTTTGCTGTGCACCATGCCACAAATTTGTTCCACCTGCAGGCGTATACCACCTTAGTGGAGGGACGCCTGGCTGCCAGAATCACATCACAAACTTCGGGAGGCAAGTCGAAAGGAATCAACTGCCGCCGCTCAATCTCCACGCAAGCAGGTGTAGACTGGACAGGTTCGGGTGGAGGACCGTCCCCTGCTGCTGCGACAGAAGATCCTCCCGAAGAGGCAGACGGATTGGGGGATCTACGCTCATATTGAGTAGCTCGGGATACCAAACTCTTCGAGCCCAGTCCGGAGCCACAAGAATGACTTGGGCCCGGTCGTGCCGAATCTTCTTCAACACTCTGGGTAGAAGTGGTATAGGCGGAAAGGCGTACAATAGACCGCAACTCCACTCGTGACGAAAAGTGTCGCCGAGCGAGTGCCGCCTTGGAAATTCCAACGCGCAGAACTGATGACATTGCGCGTTCTCTTCGGTGGCGAATAGATCTAACCAAGGCTCTCCCCATTGTAGAAAGAGTCCTTGCGCCACTTCCGAGTGAAGACGCCATTCGTGATCCATCATGCACCTGCGGCTGAGTTCGTCCGCCCTGGCGTTCAGGAAACCTGCCAGGTGTTGAACCATCAGGAACATGCCCTGATGTTCCAGCCATGTCCAGAGGCGCAGAGCCTCCTGACAAAGGGTCCAAGACCCCACCCCGCCCTGTTTGTTGCAGTACCACATGGCGGTGGTGTTGTCTGTGAACACCTGCACTACCCTCCCTTTGACAGAGGGAAGGAATGCCTTGAGTGCAAGTCGGATCGCCCGGAGCTCCAGAATGTTGATATGGAGCCGGGACTCCGCCGGAGACCAGAGGCCTCTGATCTCCGCCTCTCCCATGTGACCGCCCCATCCCAGAAGGGACGCGTCCGTCACAACTGTGTGCTCTGGCTGGGGAAGGGAGAGGGATCTGCCCATGACCCATTGCCGGTTCGAGAGCCACCACTGCAACTGTCTTGCAGTCCCCTCCGAGATCTGGACGTGATCGGACAGGTTGCCCTGGTGCTGCGCCCACTGGAACTTCAGGTCCCACTGCAGAGCCCGCATATGCCATCTGGCATGATTGACCAGCAGGATGCAGGAGGCCATGAGGCCCAGCAGCCTCAGGGTCATCCGTACCGAAACCCAGGATAAAGGCTGAAAGATCGGAATCATAGCCTGAATATCCCGGACTCGCCGTTCGGGAGGATAGGCCCGAAACTGCGTCGTGTCCAGAACCGCTCCGATGAAAAGGAGCTGTGGAGAAGGAGGGGAGCACGGTGAACTGAAAATGCTCGGGGCCTACCGTGAACCGAAGGTAACGCCGGTGGGCCGGCAGGACGGGGATGTGGAAATATGCGTCCTGCAAGTCCAACGCTACCAACCAGTCTCCAGGGTCGAGGGCAGTCAAGACCTGAGCTAGGGTGAGCATCTTGAACTTCTCCTTCCGGAGGAAGCGATTGACGTTCCGGAGGTCCAAGATAGGACGCATGTCCTCCTTGTCCTTTTGGGCACCAGAAAGTAGTGGGAGTAGCAACCACGCCCTACTTCTGGGGTCGGAACACGCTCGATGGCCCTCTTGGTCAAGAGGGCCGTGACTTCCTTCTGTAGAAGCACCAAGTGATCCCCTGACATGCGGTGGAATTGAGGTGGCATGGCTGGGGGGGTGGTCTCGAAGGGGAGGGAGTAGCCCCTTCGGACAATGTCCAAGACCCACCTGTCCGAGGTGATGGTGCGCCAGTGGGGAAGGTGATGGCGGACCCTGCCCCCTACTTGCGTGCTGTGCACCTGAAAGGAGGGACTAGGAGGGCTTGGAGGCCGCGGATGGGTTGGAGGTGGTGGCCTGACCCGCACGCTGGTTGCCCGATCCGCCACGGCGGAATCCACGTCCTCGGCCACGCGAAGACGCCTGCTGCGCGGGCCGGTGGCTGGGCTGCTGACGTGAAGGGCGCCCCTACCGTGGCCACGATAGGGGCGAAAAGCAGAAGTCAGCGGAGGGCGTGTAGCAGAAAGGCCCAGGGACTTGGCAGTAGCCCGTGAGTCCTTAAAGCGCTCCAACGCATGGTCTGCTTTGGACCCAAAAAGACCGACTCCATCAAAGGGCATGGCCATGAGAGTATTCTGGACATCCCCTGAAAAACCAGTGGTTCTCAGCCAGGCGTGGCGTCGGAGCGCCACCGTCGTTGCAATAGACCTGCCCAGCGAGTCGGCGGTGTCAAGGCCACAACGTATAGTGTATTTAGCCGCATCCCTTCCTTCCGCAATGGCGCGGGAAAGCAGTGTCTGGACCTCCTCAGGACACTGGGGCAAAACATCCGCCACCGAATCCCACAGGGAGTGGGTATATCGGCCCAAAAGACAAGCGGTGTTAACGGACCGCAAGCCAGCACTGGAGGAAGAAAAACCTTTCTTCCCAAACTGATCCAGGCGTTTGGATTCCCTATCCGGAGGGGCGGTAGGGAAGGCGGTTTGGGAAGCGGAGGCTTGGACAACCAAGCTCTCAGGAGTGGGGTGGACAGAGAGAAACAGGGGGTCGCCCGGAGCTGGGCGATGGCGTCGTGACACGTTCCGATCCACAGGAGCCCCTGTGTTGGGCTTGGACCAGGCGCCCAAGAGAACGTCAGTGAGGGCGTCGTTAAACGGCAGCACAGTCTCCGCAGAGGAGGCTGCCGGCTGAAGCACCTCTGTCAAGATGTTAGGCTTGACCGTCAAAGTAGGGAGTTGGAGACGTAAGGCCCCAGCTGCCCATACGCAACACCGTACCAAAATTGGCTCCCTCCTCCGTAGCCACGGGAGGAGACAGCATGCCAATGTCAGGGGAAGTATCCAGACCACTGGCCTCCCCTAGACTCTCTGTCCAGTCCTCATCGTACTGACAGTGTCGTGTCAGAGGGTCATCAGACCCCTCCCAGTCCTCCTGGTCCTCCTCTGGTTCAAAATAAGGAGGAGAAGGGACAGTTGGGACCCAAGGTCCCATCGGCGCCGGAGCCGGCGTCGAGCGACGTCGGTCCGGAGCCATGTCCGGAGCCGGAAGGAACTGGGGACGACGCCGCCCGGAGCCCAGGGCGGCGTCGAGAACGGCACCGGAGACATCGGCGCCGGTGGAGGTGTCGTTAGGTCGACCGGCGTCGATGGGGGTTGAGGAGCCGGGATCGAGGCCGGGGCCGAAGCCGGAGCCGGGATCGAGGCTGGAGGCACGGGCGACGCCGGGGCCGGAGCCGTCGGCGACGCCGGAGCAACCCCATCAGGGCCCGCGGGGCCCGAAGGCGCACCGGAGGGTCCTGAAGGCCCGAAGAGGCGGGCCATGGCCGACAGGAATTCCTGCACTTTGGCCGGATCCGCCCCCGAACCCGGGAAGGGCGGGTATGGCGGGGGCGACTCCACAGGCATGTCCGGGGCCGCGGGGACGGTGCCGGGAGGGGCCTCAGCCGAGTCGCGAGACCGGCGAGGCGAAGTCCTAGAGCGATGATGCTTTTTGGACTTCTTGTGTTTCGACTTACCGGACGAAGAAGACTTCGACGCCGACGACCGGTGTGGACTCCGCGATCGACCCCTGGACCTCTCACGCAACCGGGGCTTCAGCGGAGCCGAGTGCCGGGCCTCGAGGAGCTTTCGAGACCGCTCTCGCAAAGCTTTCGGGTTAAGGGCCTGGCAGTCGGTACAAGACTCCGTGTCGTGGCCTCGGCCGAGGCAGAAGAGACACTCCCAATGCGGGTCGGTGACGGACATCATCCGCGCACAGGCGCCGCAACGTTTGAAACCGGGCATCCCTACGACACCTTGAGAGATGAAAAAACAGTGAAAAAATTCACCAAAAAGTATGGTAAAAAAATGACCAGGGCACTGCTCTTCCGGATCTGCGCTTGCTGGCGCGGAAAAAGAAGAACTGACGTCAGCGCGCAGGGGCGGCGTCTAAGTACTGCCCGCGACGTCATCCCGGCGATCACGACGCCGACGACGGACGCGGAGCCGCACGACGCCGCCTACCGACGCGCAAGGGTACTGCTACGCAAAAACTTTCCGGATCCAGCCTGACGCCTGGGGATATTCTAAGGTAAGGAATCTGTCACTAACGTGTCTCTTTCAGATTCAAGTCCCACTGAGGCATCACAAAAGGAATAGGAGGAAAAAGGTGTGTAATGCCTTTGAGAAATCTATTTACAACAGGGGACTTGAAAAGAGAGGGCTGATCAGGGAGCCTGAGAAAGGCCGAAATAGCAGAAAGGTAGCCCTCGATAGTTCCCAGAGCAGAGCCCTGCTGGGCTAAAGAAAGAAGGAACAGTAGTACTTCAGAAAGAGGGGCAGAAAGGGGATCCACAGCCTTTGCTGTGCACCATGCCACAAATTTGTTCCACCTGCAGGCGTATACCACTTTAGTAGAGGGACGCCTGGCTGCCAGAATAACGACACAAACTTCAGGAGGCAAGTCGAAAGGAATCAACTGCCGCCGCTCAATCTCCACGCAAAGAGGTGGAGGCTGGACAGGTTCGGGTGGAGGACCGTCCCCTGCTGCGACAGAAGATACTCCCGAAGAGGCAGTCTGATCGGAGGATCGATGCTCATACTGAGTAGCTGGGGATACCATACTCTTCGAGCCCAGTCCGGAGCCACAAGAATGACTTGGGCCCGGTCGCGCCCGATCTTCTTCAGCACTCTGGGCAGAAGTGGTATAGGCAGAAAGGTATACAACAGACAGCAACTCCACTCGTGATGAAAAGCGTCGCCGAGCGAGTGCCGCCTTGGAAATTCCAACGCGCAGAACTGATGACATTGCGCGTTCTCTTCGATGGCGAATAGATCTAACCAAGGCTCTCCCCACTGCTGAAAGAGACCTTGCACCACCTCCGAGTGAAGACGCCATTCGTGATCGGGCATGCACCTGCGGCTGAGTTCGTCCGCCCTGGCGTTCAGAGAACCTGCCAGGTGTTGAACCACCAGGGACATGCCCTGATGTTCCAGCCACGTCCAGAGACGCAGAGCCTCCTGACAGAGGGTCCACGACCCCACCCCGCCTAGTTTGTTGCAGTACCACATGGCGGTGGTGTTGTGTGTGAACACCTGCACTACTCTCCCCTTCACAGAGGGAAGGAATGCCTTTAGTGCAAGCCTGATCGCCCGCAGCTCCAAAAGGTTGATATGGAGCTGGGACTCCGCCAGAGACCAGAGGCCTCTGATCTCCGCCTCTCCCATGTGGCCGCCCCATCCCAGGAGGGACGCATCCGTCACCACTGTGTGCTCTGGCTGGGGAAGGGAGAGGGATCTGCCCATGAACCATTGCCGGTTCGAGAGCCACCACTGCAACAGTTTTGCAGTCCCCTCCGAGATCTGGACGTGATCGGACAGGTTCCCCTGATGCTGCGCCCACTGGAACTTCAGGTCCCACTGCAGAGCCCGCATATGCCATCTGGCATGATTGACCAGCAGGATGCAGGAGGCCATGAGGCCCAGCAGCCTCAGAGTCACTCTGACCGAAACCCGGGACAAGGGCTGAAAGATGGGAATCAGAGCCCGAATATCCCGGACTCGCTGTTCGGGAGGATAGACCCGAAATTGCGCCGTGTCCAGAACCGGTCCGATAAAGAGGAGCTTCTGAGAGGGGATCAGGTGCGACTTCGGCACGTTGATGGAGAACCCCAGCAAGTGCAGGAGGTCGGCCGTAGTCTGGAGGTGGTTGACGACTGTCTGGGGCGAGCCCGCCTTCAACAACCAGTCGTCGAGATAGGGGAAGACTGAAACCCCTGATCTGCGCAGATGAGCTGCGACAACCACCATCACCTTGGTGAACAGCCGAGGGGCGCTGGTAAGGCCAAAGGGGAGCATGGTGAACTGAAAGTGCTCGTGGCCTACTGTGAACCGTAGGTAACGCCGGTGGGCTCGCAGGACAGGAATGTGGAAATAGGTGTCCTGCAAGTCCAGCGCCAACATCCAGTCTTGTGGGTCGAGAGCAGACAAGACCTGAGCTAGAGTGAGCATCTTGAACTTCTCTTTGCGGAGGAAGCGATTGACGTTCCGGAGGTCTAAGATAGGACGCAGGCCTTTGTCCTTCTTGGGCACCACAAAGTAGTGGGAATAACAACCACGACCTACTTCTGGCGTCGGAAGGCGCTCGATGGCCCCCTTGGCCAAGAGGGCCGCAACTTCCTGCTGAAGAAGCACCAAGTGATCCCCCGACATGCGGTGGTATTGAGGTGGCATGGCTGTGGGGGTAGTCTCGAAGGGGAGGGAGTAGCCCCTCCGGACTTTCTCTAAAACCCACCTGTCCGAAGTGATGGTGCGCCAGTGGGGGAGGTGATGGCGAAGCCTGCCGCCCACTGGCGTTTGATGGGCCTGAAAGTTCGGACTAGGAAGGTTTGGAGGCAGTGGTAGCCGGGGTGGTGGTGGACTGACCCGCCCGCTGGCCCCTTTGCCGCCACAGCGGAACCCGCGGCCACGCTGGGATGATTGCTGCGCCGGCCTGTGGCTCTGTTGCGAACGCTGCGGGCGACCCTTCCTGTGCCACGGAAGGAGCGAAAAGCGGAGGAGGGCGGACTGCCGAGAGTCCCAAGGACTTGGCCGTAGCCCGCGAGTCCTTAAACCTCTCCAACGCGCTGTCCGCTTTGTCGCCGAAAAGGCGACGGCCATCAAAGGGCATGTCCATAAGTGTGTTTTGGACATCCCCGAAAATCTAGTGATCCTCAACCAGGCGTGACGGCGAACCGCCACCGTCGTTGCAATCGATCTGCCTAGTGAGTCGGCGGTGTCTAGGCCACACCGAATCATGAACTTTGCTGCGTCTCTCCCCTCTGCAACGGCCGGGCCTCCTCCGGACACTGGGGCAGCACTTTCACCACCGTATCCCACAGAGAGTGGGAATAACGGCCCAAGAGGCATGCAGTGTTCACGGACCGCAGCGCAGAGCTGGTGGAAGAAAAAATCTTCTTTGCAAACTGATCCAGCTTCTTGGATTCCCTATCCGGTGGTGCGGAAGGGAAGGCGGTAGGGGAGGCAGAGGCTTGGACAACCAAGCTCTCGGGGGTGGGGTGTTGGGAGAGGAAAATGGGGTCACCCGGAGCCGGGCGATGGCGTCGGGCCACGTTCCTATCCACAGGAGCCCCTGTGGTGGGCCTGGACCAAGTGCCCAAAAGAACTTCAGAGAGGGCTTCATTGAAAGGAAGCAGCGGCTCCGCAGAAGTAGCTGCTGGCTGAAGCACCTCTGTCAGGAGGTTAGTCCTGACGGCCGCCCTACGCAACACCACTGCATAACTAGCGCCCTCCTCCGTAGCCATGGTAGGAGGAGACAGCATGCCAAGGTCTGGTGAGGTATCCAGACCACTGGCGTCCCCCAATTCCTCAGCCCAGTCCTGTTCAGACTCGCAGGCTGCAGCGAGAGGGTCCTCAGACCCCTCCTAGTCCTCCCCTTGCTCCTCAGGCTGTTCAACAGGTCTAAAATAAGGAGCAGGGACATGGGGATAGAAATCCCCAAGCAGCGTCGAGAACGGCATTGATCGACGCCGGCTCGACGCCGCATTCACTTCGGGGCTGAAACTGAGGTCGACGTCGTCCCGAGGTGCGGGCGGCGTCAGAATCGGTGCCGGTGGAGACGTCGTCGGTGGAGGTGTAACAAGGTCAACCGGCGTCGACCGGGATCCAGGCCTCGATCCAAGGGTGTCCTGCGGCGCCGGGGCCGGAGCCGACAGCGACGCCGGAGCCGCCGGCGAGGAAACGCGAGGACACCCATGTGGGGACCGAAGGCGCACCGGCGGGACCCAACGGCCCAAAGAGGCGAACCATGGCCGACAGGAACACCTGTATCTGGGCCGGAGACGCCGACGACCCCGGAAAGGGCGGGTAGTCGGGCGGAGACTCCACAGGCTCCGCTGGAGCCGCGGGGGTGGCACCACCCATACCCTCAGCCGCGTCGCGCGACCGGCGAGGGGAAGTCTAAGAACGATGGCGTTTCTTCGACTTCTTGTGCTTCGTCTTACCTGACCCCGAGTGCGAAGACTTGGATCCCGAAGATCGATGATGATGACTCCGCGCACGGTCCCTCGACCTCCCTCCGGACCGGGACTTCGAACAGCGCGGAGCCGACTGCCGGGCTTCCAGCAACTTTCGGGACCGCTCCCGCAAAGTCTTCGGCGCCATGGCCCGGCAGTCGGAGCACGACTTGGGGTCGTGGTCACGCCCCAGGCAGAAAAGACACACGCGGTGCGGGTCCGTCACCGACATCATGCGGTGACAATCCCCGCAGGACTAGAAACCGGGCATCCTACTGCACCAGGAGTCGATGACTCGAAGAAAAAACAGAGACAAAAAGCCTCAAAAAGTTAGTCAAAAATTGACTGGGGGTTCCTGCTCTTCCCGGATCTGCGCTTGCTGGCGCGGAAAAAGAAAGAACTGACGTCAGCACGCGTGGGCGGCGTCTAAGTAGCGCCCGTGACGTCATCTCGGCGACCACGACGCCAACGACGGACGCGGAGCAGCACGACGCCACCTACCGACGCGCAGGGGTACTGCTGACGAAAACTTTCCGGATCCAGTCTGACGCCTGGGGATATTCTAAGGTAAGGAATCTATCACTATGTGTTTCTTTCAGATTGGTCGGTTAAAGGGTCTACGGACCCCTCCCAGCCCTCCTCACTGTCCTCTGGCTGCCAATCTGGTCTCAAAGAGCCAGGGTATAACAGGGGCACAAAAGTACCCGTCGGCGCTGGATCCGGCGTCGGTCGACGCCGGTCCGGCTCTGTGTCTACCTCGAGGTGGAGGCCGGGGTCGGCTGGGGACAAAGCCGACGCCGGTTGCGGACGTGGTGCCGGTAGAATTGGCGCCAGGGGAGGTGTAACAAGGTCGACCGGTGCCGAGCCGGATCCAGGCCTGGATCCAAGGGGCACTGCGGTGCCGAGGCCGGAGCTGCCGGCGTCGAAGGCCCAGGGCCCCCAGCCAAGTCCGCGGGGCCCTAAGGCACGCCGGCAGAGTCGGGCTTCCCAAATATGGTATGCATCGCTTTGTAAAATTGACGAAGCTGGGCAGGGGTCGCTCTGGGTCCCGGGAAGAGAGGGAAGCCCGGAGTCGGCCCTCCAGGATCCGCACGCGGAGCCGCAAGAGGGGCACCACCCGCATCTCTCGTCGCGTCGGCCGACGGACGGGGAGAAGTCGAAGAGAGACGATGCTTCTTTGACTTCTTCTTGTGCTTCGACTTACCTGACCCCGAGTGCGAAGACTTGGATGAAGAGTGATGATGGCTCCACGACCGGTCCCTCTACCTCCTACGTGACCGGGACCACAAACGGCGCGGAGCCGACTGCCGGGCCTCGAGAAGCTTTCGGGACCACTCCCGCAAAGACTTTGGATTCATGTTCCGGCAGTCGGAGCACGACTTGGGGTCGTGGCCGCGCTCCAGGCAGAAGAGGCACACGTGGTGCGGATCCGTCACCGACATCAGTCGGCTACAGGAACCGCAAGCCTTAAAGCCGGGCATCCCTCGTGCACCAGGAGTCGATGGACTCAAAAAACGATGTCGACAAAAGTCGAGAAAAAGTCAGTCAAAAAGTGACTGGAGGTACCGCTCTCTCCGGATCTGCGCTTGCTGGCGCGAAAAAAGAAAGAACTGATGTCAGCGCGCGAGGGCGGCGTCTATGTAGCTACCGCAACGTCATCCCGGCGACCACGACGCCAACGACGAACGCGGAGTCGACCGACGCCACCTACCGACGCGCAGGGGTACTGCTGACGAAAAACTTTCCGGATCCAATCTGACGCCTGGGGGTAATTCTAAGGTAAGAAATCTATAACTAACTGTTTTTTTCAGATGGGAAAATTAGCTAGTCAGGAGGTGTGTCACACTTACAGGCTGGGCACATCCCTAAGGTGGGCCATCTGAAGTGGACTGTTGAAGATGGGTTTCACCATCCTGTTTTTGGCGAAACTAGGAACTCTGGGTCAGGTTTATGCTCACTCTCCACAGGACGTGGTCATATAGGGGGTATAGTCACCCCAGGGGCAGGTAGCCCATTGGCTAATTCCTTACACTCTGCTTTACGCCCCATAATTCAGTATTTAGGTGGCCCCCTGGCACCAAGAACACAGATTGGTCTACTGGGAACAGAAGAAGGACAAAGAATAGCCGACCACGCAAGAACTGTGGACCAGCCCCGGAATTGGCACCAAACCCTGCCTGCTGCTGTACCGACAATCACAAAGACCCGACTCGTCCAACAACTTAGAGGGCAGCCAGCATTTCCCTGCAGTCACCAACCAAATCTGCCCAGTACACCGTTCTGCTGACCAACGGGTCCACCTAGGGAGCAGCACCCCAGGAGAAGGACTTTGAAGCTCCCAGAAGTCAGACTGGTCTCCCTAGCGAGTTTCGAGCCGCTAAACCTTCCAGGAGCCCCCTAGCACCAATGCCCGGGGTACCAGAGCCCTTGCAGCAGCGAAGGCTTGTTAAGTCAGGATACCAACCCTGCCAAGACCGACCAACCGATGAGGAACGTCAGCATCACTGAGACAATTCCCGGGAGTGGCCCTGTTGTCCAATTTTTCCCCGATCACCAAGTTGACCCCAAGAAGTGAGAGCCTCCAACGCAAGAGACCCGCTGGACAAAACACCTCTGCACCTGAGCCCTGCAGCCATAGTCCGAGCCAACCAACTGTTTTCCTTTGCCCCGGAGACCCTCAAGGGCTGTGCCCCCCCTTTGGGTTACGCCGGACATGTCCCCACGTCCTTACTTGCAGCCTTTTTCTTGTTACAGGTTTCTCCATTGACTTTACCGTGTAGTGCTCGAGGCTACCATCGCGACTAGCATCTCTGCACCCGGACAGGACAGGTAATACCAAACTGCTGGTGGTTCTATGGACCTTGGCCACTAAGCACCTTAAGTCCAAGAGTTCAATCCTAATAACCGTTCGCAATTATACTTATGCAGTGTATGTTTCTCCATTAGGATAACATTACCGCGTTCGAGGCTCATGCCTCAAATCTGACCGCTTATGCTATTTTACTGTGTTTCTGTAAAAACGAGAACTCCGAAAGTACTTACCTGATTCCGATGATCTTGGTGTCTAAATTTATATAAAAATCGAAGTTATTTTTCTAAATTGGTTTTGAATTTCTTCTAGAGTGTGTCTCTTTTATTGACTCTGTGTGCACAACAGATGCTCAACACTCACCTTTGATAAGCCTAAAGCTGCTCGACCACACTACCACAAATAGGGCACTTTGCAATTGTTAAAGCAAGCCCCTGTAAACCAATAAGGGTCGCCTGGACTTTCTGCACAGAGTACCTCATTTTGGTACACTACATAGAAAGCCAGCTTCCTACAACCCCATTTCCTCACATTCAGGAAGTAACTGAAAGCTACATTTATGTCCCTGGAGATGCTGCTTAACCTACAAGGCCAGGCAACAAAACTATCTGAGTTATCCAGCCAAAAATATACTCAAAATGTAATTAGCAACAAATGTTTCAGCAATTACTTTCCATTTGAGGTCACATAATCTGGAACTCCTTACCAGTAGCTGTACAAATAAACCCAGATCTCACACGCTCACAGAAAATTCAAAATGCAGCTTTTAAGCAAGTAATAACTACCACGTGCCAATCAGCACAGTTTCTAAATTGCAGCATATTAGTACTAAGTAGCTTACCTAACCAATAATTGTTGCAGTTAAATCAAAGTTTAAATGTTTAACACTCGGATACTCAAAATACAACATTGCTCCAAAATCCGAAATGGCTGTTAATGCTCAAGAGATGTATACATTATAAACATAAAACAGAGGATGATTTTCCAGGAATGTAATCTACTACAAGGATTCTAAAATACTAAAAACAGCCTCACAAGTCACTGTACATCATCAATTTGGCTGAATTGTTTTTCAGTATATTTTTTTTAGGGAGTTCATTTTATAAACCAAATGGACTTGCCTACACCATACTTTTACACAACATTTGTGGTGAAAATTAAAAAAATGAGTAAATAGTGTAGATAAAAGGTGAACACAGAAAGAGTCCCACTTACCAATGTCAGAGTCACCCCCACCACAGGAGTTCAACTTACGAAATATCTCCTGTTTCTTCGACTTCACCATTGGTGATGTGTTTTCCAACTTGGTGAAGAAGGAAGGAAGGTAGTTTACGTTACCTGGGGAACGAGAGTCATTTCTGCAAGGAACATAAACACACTGACTATTCAACAGATACACTACTCCAATAAAATCTAAAGAGATTATAAAAGCAATTGCATTGAACACAATCAGCAACAGCAAAATGAAGAAAAGCAACATGTCACAATATTTATTGAAAGTTATTTAGATGAACTAACAGTGACATAGCCTCAGTGCCTGAACACGTTCTTTGCACCATAGTGGCAATCCTCCGTAATATGAGCAATTAAGCTGAAACTTATATTTAAAAAGCAATGTTAAGTCAAATCTCAGCAACAAACCCTGAATTCGAACTGCAAAACGGCAGAAGCAAAGCCCCTTAGATGAAGAAGCTACATTGACCAATGCCTCCACACACCAAAAAACCCACTTAAACTACACCATGGGGTATGCAGGCTGGGTGGGAGCAAGAGCCAAGGAGGATTTACTCAGATAGCAAGGCTTATCTGAGGATCACAATCAGACTAAACTACGTTTTCATCCTATGTCTTAAAATGGAAGAACTGTGGGCTGATTTCATCCCAGTTTATGTTGAAAAAGTACTTAGATCATATTTTAAAAAGGACATAAGAGTCTAACTAATACATCAGTAAGCGGGTGGGGCAAACAAATAATAGGCACCAAATGAAAAAGGGCCAACAAATAAACACTGGGGGAGCTGTTAGTGGTGTCCAAGTGCTAGAACAAGGGGAGTTCAGACAAGGGGTGTCCAAGGACTAGACCAGAGAAATGGTTAAGGTCACGACTGGGATGAGTAAGCAGCGTTCTAGGAGCAAATTACATTTTGAATGAGATTGGCAGAGTATTTTAGGGGTGGGAGGAAGGGGAGTAATAATCTAGGTCTGCGAATGAGACAACAGAATGACTGGAGCAGGTAAAGACTCCAGGTCATTGGGAGGATTATACTAGATCACAATACCCATCTTGCTTACTGTCTCTTGCAATCCTAAACTGAAATCCACTGGCAGACCTGTATGAGATGACAACGCTCAGATAACACGGTATTCATGGAGGTCTTAATGAAGGCAGGCTGACAGAGCAGTTGTATTGGCATCCCTGAAAAGGATTTCAATACTGAAATTAAAAACTGTAGGATAGAAACAACCATTGGTATTGATGCACTGATAGGGTTGCGTAGATTTCCAATTCTGGACTTGCAGGTGTTGCTAATGGCTTGATTACAGTGGAATTTAAGTGCTGCATGAACTCAAGTGTCCTTTCAGAGCTGCACCAGATTCAAATACTAGAACGGTAGGAACTGCAGTATATTAGCAGAAGTGTGCTTGATTCCAATAGTGGACCAGCAGGTGTGACACGTGTCTTGACTGGGATAGATTTGCAAAGCATGAACCATGGTGCACAGATGGTTGTACAGGTTCCCAATATTGCACAGCATAAAGCAAAACGAAGCAAGTGACAGGTCTCAACAAACATCCATTAGAAAAGAGCTATATGGAGTGCCAGTACATGAATAGAAGAGAATGCTACAGGTCTGGATTGAAGTATGCCTGACAGAGTTTCCTTCATTCTTTGAACTACAAAGTCTGAGTCTTTAGGATTGAGAATCAGGCTACTCTGAACTGAAAGAAGCATAAAATTGCCTTAAATACTTTAAGCGGAAGTGCGCAATATGAGATGCAATCACAGTGTGGAAGCAGCATGGATTTACAGGGCACATCTGAGAGGTTTCCGTCGCTGGTACTGGAAAGGGTAGTGCAGTAGCAAGTTAGAGTGTATTGGAAATATAGCTGACAATCCTACCAGGAAAAACAGAGGTGACAGAGCATGCTTGAATGTGGTAATCTATTATGACAAACTAGCCCTCCACATCACCTCAACTTGCATAAGAAAATAACATGCACACACTACCAATAGAACAAGTTACTTACCTTCGGTAACAATATATCTGTAAGAAACATTAGTAGTGATAGATTCCTTACCTTAGAATTACCCCCAGGCGTCAGACTGGATCCGGAAAGTTTTCGTCAGCAGTACCCCTGCGCGTTGGAAGGTGGCGTCGTGCGGCTCCGCGTCAGTCGTTGGCGTCGTGGTTGCCGAGATGACGTCGCGGCAGCTACTTAGAAGCCGCCCTCGCGCGCTGACCTCAGTTCTGTACATGACTTTCAGCGCCAGGAACGCAGAGCCATGCAAGATACTGACCACTGGTGCCTTGAAACTAGGGCCCTGAAAGGGATGACCTTAACCCTAGAAATCAGTTCGCAGAACGGGGAGGATGGGTGGGGCGGTAAGGAATCTATCACTACTAATGTTTCTTACAGATATATCGTTACCGAAGGTAAGTAACTTGTTCATCTGAAAGAAACACGTAGTGATAGATTCCTTACCTTAGAATAGATACCCCAGCAATACCAACCCCGGTGGTGGGTCTGCGAACCAAGATCACACCAGAAAGTCTCGGAGAACAGAACGGCCAAAGAAGCCGTCTCTCCGGACTTGGCTGTCCAGGCAGTAATGCTTAGTAAAAGTGTGCAGCGAGGCCCACGTAGCTGCCTGACAGATATCTTGTAAGGGGACACCACGTCCCAACGCCGTAGTGGCCGCAGTCGCCCTGGTGGAATGGGCGCGCAGCCCCAACGGAGGCTCCTTTTTAGCCAGAGAATAGCATGCTTTTATACACAAGACGACCCATCGGGAGATAGTCCGCTTGTGTACGGCCTGACCTTTCTTGGTGCCAACGTAGCCAACAAAGAGTTGGTCATTAACCCGGAACTGTTGTGTGCGGTTCAGGTAAAATGAGAGCGCACGTTTTGGGTCCAGACGGTGGAGCCGCTCTTCCTCTCTGGAAGGATGCGGAGGCGGAAAGAAGGTGGGCAAAGTGATGGTTTGCCTGATGTGAAAAGCAGTGACAACTTTTGGCAGAAAGGATGGACGGGTTCTGAGTACATCTTCACAACTCTCATCGCCAACAGTCAACTAAATTCCTGTCACTGTTTTCCACATCAAAACCCTTCCTTAAAAACAGCATCCGAACGGTTAACATTCAAACAAAAGACATACACTCAATGGTCAACAATTAAGACAGCTGCCTGCGGATACAGCCAGAATAAAATTCCGCTAACATACAATTACTCTGATCAATAATTTCATCTTAGAACCATGTGGAAAGTTACTGCACTGCCAAAAGACCTACGAGGCCAGCACAACAGCAGAATGTGCACTATGAAATGGTGATAACATACAAATAATGACAGAAGCTGGTAGAGCCAGCATTACTGACCTGGCCTGGTGGCTCATTTTCTCTTTCAGTAATCAGGAGAAAGTGCTAGGGGCGTTATTGCAACAACAATATCTAATTGGTATCCCTTCCTCCAACATGCCAGTATTTGTTTATTTTTTCGTTGACATTTCCTACACATCTTACCAACCACCCGGTTGGGATGAAAGACCTTTGCACAGCTTTGTAACCCTGTATCACTGTGACTTTGGAACTTTTACCCCACTGAGCTTGGCAATCATGCAAGTCCGGTTTTACTAACTTGAAATATCAAAGCTGGGCCCTGTCGTTATTGGGACAACTTTGTTAAAGTGGCTACACCCCTCTCTCCCAATTCTAAAGAAACCGACAATGGTGGCAAGATATCATCTAGTCTGAGGCACATGTTTTTAAAATGTACCCATGTGAAGGGAGGACTTCTCCTGGTTCGCCCGTGTGTAGAGTTCTATTTAGGCTCTGATCACTGGGCTCCTCTTCCTTCATCATTTCAGAGATATGCATGAAAGATGCTTGTACCGACTATGGTGGTTATACTCTGTGTGAATTCCCAAGGGCAGTTTGGTAGACTTCTGCTAGATATGTTTCGCAGGTATCCACAGGCATACCTGAAGCACAAGTTACTAACTTGTGTAACGATATATCTGTAAGAGACAGTAGTTAGTGACAGATTCCTTACCTTAGAATATCCCCAGGCGTCAGACTGGATCCGGAAAGTTTTTCCGTAGCAGTACCCTTGCGCGTCGGTAGGCGGCGTCGTGCGGCTCCGCGTCCGTCGTTGGCGTCGCGGGCAGTACTTAGACGCCGCCCCTGCGCGCTGACGTCAGTTCTGTACACGACTTTCCGCGCCAGGAACGCAGAGCCATGCAAGAAGCTGACATAGGTGTCTGAAAAAATACTAGGGCCCTGAAAGGGATGTCCTTAACCCTAGAAATCAGTTCGCAGAACGGGGAGGATGGGTGGGGCGGTAAGGAATCTGTCACTAACTACTGTCTCTTACAGATATATCGTTACACAAGTTAGTAACTTGTGCATCTGAAAAAAACACGTTAGTGACAGATTCCTTACCTTAGAATAGATACCCCTGCAATACCAACCCCGGTGGTGGGTCTGCGAACAAAGATCAGACAAGGAAGTCCCGGAGGACAGAACGGCCAAAGAAGCAGTCCCTCCGGACCTGACTGTCAAGGCAGTAATGCTTTGTAAATGTGTGCAGCGAGGCCCACGTAGCTGCCTGACAGATAGCCTGCAGAGGAACACCGTGGCCTAAAGCCGTGGTAGCAGCCGTTGCCCTGGTGGAATGGGCACGCAGCCCAACAGGAGGCTCCTTCTTAGCCAAAGAATAGCAGGCTTTGATACACAAGGTTACCCAGCGGGAGATGGTTCTCTTGTGCACCGCCCGACCTTTTTTGGCGCCCACGTAGCCAACAAAGAGCTGGTCATCCACCCGGAAGTGTTGTGTGCGGTTGATATAAAAGGAAAGCGCACGTTTTGGGTCCAGACGGTGGAGTCTCTCTTCCTCTCTGGAAGGATGCGGAGGCGGAAAGAAGGTGGGCAAAGTGATGGTCTGCCCAATGTGGAAGGCAGTAACCACCTTTGGCAAGAAGGACGGACACGTCCTAAGAACAACCTTGTCTGGATGGACAGACAGAAAGGGAGGTTTGCATGATAGAGCCTGGAGCTCACTCACCCGCCGAGCGGAGGTGATGGCCACCAGAAAGGCTGTCTTCAGAGTCAGAAGAGGACAGTTATGTAGAGGCTCAAAGGGAGCGCACATTAAAAAGGTAAGAACCAAGTTCAAGTCCCACTGAGGCATCACAAACGGAACAGGAGGGAAGAGGTGTGTAATGCCTTTAAGAAACCTGTTAACAACAGGGGAATTGAAAAGGGAGGGCTGATCAGGAAGCCTAAGGAAGGCAGAGATTGCACAAAGATAGCCCTTGATGGTACCCAGGGCAGAACCCTGTTGGGCCAGAGAAAGAAGGAACAGAAGAACCTCAGAAAGAGGGGCAGAAAGGGGATTCACAGCCTTTGCTGTGCACCATGCCACAACCTTGTTCCACCTGCAGGCGTATACCACCTTAGTGGAGGGACGCCTGGCTGCCAGAATCACATCACAAACTTCGGGAGGCAAGTCGAAAGGAATCAACTGCCGCCGCTCAATCTCCACGCAAGGAGGAGGAGACTGGACAGGTTCGGGTGGAGGACCGTCCACTGCTGCTGCGACAGAAGATCCTCCCGAAGAGGTAGACGGATCGGGGGATCGACGCTCATACTGAGTAGCTCGGGATACCAAACTCTTCGAGCCCAGTCCGGAGCCACAAGAATGACTTGGGCCCGGTCGCGCCGAATCTTCTTCAACACTCTGGGTAGAAGTGGTATAGGCGGAAAGGCGTACAACAGACCGCAACTCCACTCGCGATGAAAAGCGGCGCCGAGCGAGTGCCGCCTTGGAAATTCCAACGCGCAGAACTGATGACATTGCGCGTTCTCTTCGGTAGCGAATAGATCTAACCAAGGCTCTCCCCACTGTAGAAAGAGTCCTTGCGCCACCTCCGAGTGAAGACGCCACTCGTGATCCATCATGCACCTGCGGCTGAGTTCGTCCGCCCTGGCGTTCAGGGAACCTGCCAGGTGTTGAACCATCAGGAAGACGCCCTGATGTTCCAGCCATGTCCAGAGGCGCAGAGCCTCCTGACTTAGGGTCCACGACCCACCCCGCCTTGTTTGTTGCAGTACCACATGGCGGTGGTGTTGTCTGTGAACACCTGCACTACCTTCCCTTTGACAGAGGAAGGAATGCCTTGAGTGCAAGTCGGATCGCCCGGAGCTCCAGAAGGTTGATATGGAGCCGGGACTCCGCCCGGAGACCAGAGGCCTCTGATCTCCGCCTCTCCCATGTGACCGCCCTATCCCAGAAGGGACGCGTCCGTCACAACTGTGTGTTCTGGCTGGGGAAGGAGAGGGATCTGCCCATGACCCATTGCCGGTTCGAGAGCCACCACTGCAACTGTCTTGCAGTCCCCTCCGAGATCTGGACGTAATCGGACAGGTTCCCCTGATGCTGCGCCGACTGGAACTTCAGGTCCCACTGCAGAGCCCGCATATGCCATCTGGCATGATCGACCAGCAGGATGCAGGAGGCCATGAGGCCCAGCAGCCTCAGGGTCATCCGTACCGAAACCCAGGATAGAGGCTGAAAGATCGGAATCATAGCCTGAATATCCCGGACTCGCCGTTCGGGAGGAAAGGCCCGAAACTGCGTTGTGTCCAGAACTGCTCCGATGAAAAGGAGCTGTGGAGAAGGAATCAGGTGCGACTTCGGCACGTTGATGGAGAACCCCAGCGAGTGCAGGAGTTCGGCCGTAGTCTGGAGGTGGGGAGACGACTGCCTGGGGCGAGCCCGCCTTCAGCAACCAGTCGTCGAGGTAGGGGAAGACTGGAACCCCTGCCCGGCGCAGATGAGCTGCGACCACCGCCATCACTTTCGTGAACACCCGAGGGCGCTGGTAAGGCCAAGGGGAGCACGGTGAACTGAAAATGCTCCAGGCCTACCGTGAACCGCAGGTAACGCCGGTGGGCCGGCAGGACGAGGATGTGAAAATATGCGTCCTGCAAGTCCAACGCTACCATCCAGTCTCCAGGGTCGAGGGCAGTCAAGACCTGAGCTAGGGTGAGCATCTTGAACTTCTCCTTCCGGAGGAAGCGATTGACGTTCCGGAGGTCCAAGATAGGACGCATGTCCTCCTTGTCCTTTTGGGCACCAGAAAGTAGTGGGAGTAACAACCACGTCCTACTTCTGGGGTCGGAACGCGCTCGATGGCCCCCTTGGCCAAGAGGGCCGCAACTTCCTTTTGAAGAAGCACCAAATGATCCCCCGACATGCGGTGGCATTGAGGTGGCATGGCTGGGGGGGGGTAGTCTCGAAGGGTAGGGAGTAGCCCCTTCGGACAATGTCCAAGACCCACCTGTCCGAGGTAATGGCACGCCAGTGGTGAAGGTGATGGCGGACCCTGCCCCCTACTGGCGTGCTGTGGACCTGAAAGGATGGACTAGGAGGGCTTGGAGGCCGCGGAGGTGGTGGCCTGACCCGCACGCTGGTTACCCGACCCGCCTCGGCGGGAGCCACGTCCAAGGCCGCGCAAAGACGCTTGCTGCGCGGGCCGGTGGCTGGGCAGCGGACGTGACTGGGCGCCCCTTCCGTGGCCACGAAAGGGGCGAAAAGCAGACTGTTGCGGAGGGCTCACAGTAGAAAGGCCCAGGGACTTGGCTATAGCCCGTGAGTCCTTAAAGCGCTCCAGCGCATGGTCTGCCTTGTTGCTGAAAAGGCCGACACCATCAAAGGGCATGTCCATAAGCGTGTTTTGGACATCGCCCGAGAAACCAGTGGTCCTCAGCCAGGCCTGACGGCGCAGCGCCACTGTCGTGCAAGCGATCTGCCTAGCGAGTCGGCGGTATCTAGGCCACACCGGATGGTATACTTCGCCGCATCTCTTCCTTCCGCAATGGCGCGGGAAAGCAGTGCCTGGGCCTCCTCAGGACACTGGGGCAGAACCTGCGTCACCGAATCCCACAAGGAGTGGGTATATCGGCCCAAAAGGCAAGTGGTGTTGACGGACCGCAAGCCAGCACTGGTGGAAGAAAAAACCTTCTTCCCAATTGGTCCAGTTTTTTGGATTCCCTATCCGGGAGAGCGGTAGGGAAGGCGCTTTGGGGGGCGGAGGCTTGGACAACCAAGCTCTCAGGGGTGGGGTGTTGGGAAAGGAACAGGGGGTCGCCTGGAGCAGGGCGATGGCGCCGGGCTACGTTCCTATCCACAGGAGCCCCTGTGGTGGGCTTGTACCAGGTGCCCAAAGAACGTCCGAAAGTGCCTCGTTGAACGGCAGCAGTGGCTCCGCAGAGGTAGCCGCCGGCGGAAGCACTTCCGTCAGGAGGTTAGTCCCGACAGCCACCGTAGGTAACTGGAGGTGCAGGACCTCAGCTGCCCTACTCAGCACCGTAGCAAAGTTTGCTCCCTCCTCCGTTGCCACGGAAGGAGGAGACAGCATGCCAATGTCTGGAGAGGTATCCAGACCACTGGCCTCCCCAAGTTCCTCAGCCCAGTCCTGATCGTACTGACATTGGGCAGTGAGAGTGTCCTCAGACCCCTCCCAGGTCTCGTCGTCCTCCAAATCAGGATCAATGTAAGGAGGAGGGACATGTGGGACCCAAGGTCCCAGCGGCGCTGGAGCCGGCGTCGACCGATGTCGGTCCGGCGCCAAGTTCGGATCCGGAGAGAACCTGGGGACGACGTCGCCCGGAGCCACGGGCGTCGTCGTGAACGGCACCGGTGAGATCGACGCCGGTGAAGGTGTCGTTAGGTCAACGGGCGTCGATCAGGGTTGCGGCAGCACCAGAGCCGGGGTCGAGGCCGGTGTCGCCGGGACCGGAGTCGCCAGCGGCGCCGTAGGAACACCACTAGGGCCCGCGGGGCCCGAAGGCGCACCGGGGGGACCTTGAGGCCCGAAGAGGCGGGCCATGGCCGACAGGAACTCCTGTATTTCGGCCGGAGTCGCCCCCGAACCCGGGAAGTGCGGGTAATGCGGCGGCGGCTCCACAGGCACTCCCGGCGCCGCGGAAGCAGGGACGGTGCAGACGGGACCCTCAGCTGAGTTGCGCGACCGGCGAGGAGAAGTCGTCGAGCGATGACGCTTCTTTGACTTCTTATGCTTCGACTTACCGGAGGAGTGCGAAGACTTTGACCCCGAAGAACGATGAGGACTCCGCGACCGGCCCCTCGACCTCTCTCTCGACCGGGGCTTGGCGCGGAGCCGACTGCCGGACCTCGAGGAGCTTTCGAGACCGCTCTCGCAAAGCCTTCGGATGCAAGGCCCGACAGTCAGGGCACGACTTGGAGTCGTGGTCGCGCCCGAGGCAGTAGAGACAATCCTGATGCGGGTCCGTGATCGACATCATTCGACCACAGGCGTCGCATGGCTTGAAGCCGGGCATCCCTACCGACACCGTAGGAGTCTTAAGACTCGAGAAAACAGTGACAAAAAGTCACAAAAATCAGTCAAAAATTGACTGGGGCACTGCTCTCTCCGGATCTGCGCTTACTGGCGCGGAAAAAGAAAGAACTGACGTCAGCGCGCAGGGCGGCGTCTAAGTACTTGCCGCGACGTCATCCCGGCGATCCCGACGCCGGACGCGGAGCCGCACGACGCCGCCTACGACGCGCAAGGGTACTGCTACGCAAAACTTTCCGGATCCAGCCTGACGCCTGGGGATATTCTAAGGTAAGGAATCTGTCACTAACGTGTCTCTTTCAGATACTCGTATCATTGGTTCCAATGGGGAACAGTGTTAACGGTTTACAAGTAAGTAAACGACCTGCAAGTATGGCTTTTGGGGGTTAGGACCAAGGGTTCCTAAGGTCCAGTTAGAAACTCAAATTGCATCATTAGCAGCACTGGGGCGGCCGGGAGCAGAGTGCAGGTGCCCAATGTTAGTCAATAGGGTTAGGGGTCACCTCGGTTGGAGGCTGCTCACGGGCAGGCGACTCGGTCTTGGGAGCCAAGCTCCTAGGGTTACGGACAGGGCAAAGGGGGTCCCAGGTCAGCATCAACTTCACACCACCAACAGCGCTGTGGCGGCTGGGTGCAGGGTGCTTAGGAGGTGTCGGAAGCCCAATGCAATGCTATGGAAGTTGCCGGTTTGGGATTTTGGCTGCAGGCTCAGTCCAGGAAGTCTTCTGGGAGGAACCAACAGCAGGGGAGATAAGCTGGAGGGTTCGGGGACGTAGGTGCACCTCAGGTCCTCTTCTACAGGGTGCAGGGGTGCCTTTTGAGGTTGGATTTCACATTACTGGGCCACTCGTGGTGGTGGTGGTGGTGGTGGGGGCTGTCTCAGTGCAGAGGCTGCAGGCGACGTCGGGGAGTCCTGGAGGGGTCAACTCACGGTGGACTCGGACTCTGAAGCACCTCGCTGGGACCGGTAGGCCACTTGGATACGGGCCATAGGCGTCGGGTGCAGTGGTGGTTCCAAGCGTCGAGTTTCATCATCCTCAGCAGGCTCAGAGTCTTTCTTTGGAGTTTCTTTTAAACAGAGCTGCTGTTCACAGGAGATCCGGTCTTTGTTGAAGGCAGTCAGTCCTCCCAGGGATTCTGGAGGTCACTGGCTGCGGAACAAGTCGACTTCGGAAAACTGCAGAAGGGCTGGGGCCTAGTCATTTCTTCTTTACAGCCTCCTGCTGTGTGACTTTTTCCATCCTTCTTTGTAGGTTAAAGGAATCTAGGGAGGCAAGGGTCAGGGTCCCCCTAAATACTACATTTAGGGGTGTTTTAGGGTGTGCAGGTCGGGAGCAATAGGTCCCTTCCTTGGGGCAAGTACACCCCCTGTTATGTTACCCTCCAGTGGGAGGGGAGCATGAGCCCCTCTCTAATTGGCTGGGTCCCCTCATCTTTAAGATGGACAGGACTGAGACGAGTGCTTCACTTCTTCTCTCCCACCTGAGGGGTAGGGTTGGCAGAGGTGGGCACACCTCTCCTCCCAACTTGGTTTTCCCGCCAATTCTCCCACCCAAAGGGGGGGTCAGAACCAGTGGGAGCCAGTTGCTGGGGGCAGCAAAAGGCAGGCATAGCTTACAAAGGTGGCAGGCCTTCGAAGCTTCCCCTTTGTGGACATAGCCCATCCTGGGGCAGGAGGCATGATACCTCTGCCCAGGCTGGGCTTTGTTTCTGGACCCAGAGAGCGGAGGCCCTCTACCCAGGGGTCCAGAAACCTGTCTGGTGGCGGCAAACGGCAGGCAGCCATTCAGGAACCACACCAGGGCTGGTAGTTTTTCAGGGGGCATCTCTAAGAAGCCCTCTGAGTGCATTTTACATTAAATCCCACACTGGCATCGGTGTGGGTTTTATGTGCTGAGAAGTTTGCGACCAAACTTTCCAGGTGAAACTGCGGCGTTTGTGATGACCAACCCCCCGACCAGATACCATTTATGGCTTTACTGCACTTACAATGTCCAAGAATGGACTTAGACACTGTACAGAGCTCATGCAACTGTACCCTCACATGGGGGCTAGTGCACCCTGCTAGAGGGGTGACTTACCTAGGCCCTAGGCAGTGGGTTGCAGGAATGGCACACAGGGATGTGTGCCATGTCGACTCTTCACTTTTCTCTGCACCAAAACACACAGTCTGCAATGGCAGTGTGTGGGTGTGAAGGTGCAGGGCCTCTAAGGATGGCACAATACGTGCTGCAGCCATTAGAGGCCTCCTCTGGTCACAGTGCCCTTGGTACCCATGGTACCTTTCACAAGGGGCTTACCTGTGGCCAGAGATGTGCCAATTGTGGGTACAAAGGTAAAGAACACAGGCCCTGGGAACCTGATGGGCAGGGACCCAGGGCACATCAAGTCAAAATGCATCACTTGTCAGGCAAAAGTGTGTGGGGGTGGGGTTACTGCAACAGAAACCCACTTTCCTACACCAGTCAGGCCTAGAAAAGCTCTGACCTGAGTCTGAGTAGTTGGAGCTACCCAATCCATAAGGGTTTGGATTTTGTTCTGTAGGGGTTGAACTTGGCCTCTACCTACGCAGTGGTCCGAGTAAACAACTTTGCTCTGCCCTATCTAGCACTTACTAGCCTGGATTGTGAGACCAGCCTTTTTCAAGGCCTCAAGTACACTCCTGAAGTGGATCAGGTGATCCTGCCAGGTGGAACTAAAGACAGCAATATCGTCTAGATATGCTGCACTGAAGTCTTCCATACCTGCCAGAACTTGATTCACCAACCTCTGGAATGTGGCAGGTGCATTTTTGCAACCCAAAGGGCACTGCAATGAACTGATAGTGCCCACCAAGAGTTAAAAATGCAGTCTTGGGTTTAGCATCATCTGTAAGTCTGATCTGCAAATAGCCTGCAGTCAGGTCAAAGGTGCTGAGGTACTTGGTGGCAGAAGCCAAAAAAAATCATATAGTATTCATTTTGTACGAGCTGTACCAAGGTCCACATTTTCTTGAAACCCACTAATGAGATAGACAATTTGAAGATCGTGATGTGGGGTAATATGGATTTCAGGAAAATGTCCAAGGGAGGTATTCGAGGCGTGAGGATTTTTGACAACCATGTTTAACATTGCAAAAAATTCAAGATGCTTTTCAGAGCCCTACTACTAAACAAGACAAATTATGCACAACATTGAATCATAAACTGATACAGCTAACAAAATGAAAAAAGGCAAAAGTATACAACAAGGAAAAATATAGCCGCAGAGGCAGCACTTATGGTTGGAAAACAGGCCCAAACATGGTGACATGGTGTCTGCTATTAATGGGGGACTTCAAGTAGCCATGACAATGCAACTCGTTAAAAATGTTGTAATATAAACAGTAGGAATGCAATTTCCATTTTAACATGCCTCCAATAGTTATCAAATGTGATGAGATTCAATGGGTTAAGATAACTATGCCTTAGCACTGTAAGCAAAATGTCTGAAAAACTCAATACTGCCTAAAAACCTATTTTGAATTAGAACAGATGAACAAGGTTATTACTTGTAGCTTCCATTTCTACACACCCTTTAAGGTATCCGATACCAAACTCAATTGTTTTCAAGATTTTTCAACTGTGTTTTAAAATAGTGTGCTGAAAATTCACTCTATTAAAGGATAACAAAAATCAATCTTCTCACCTCCCACGGGACTTCTCTGTGAGGTTTTCTGGGGATACTCTGGAGCTTGGCCGTGGATGGTGAACTGCCTGTGATTCAGGACTGTATCGGTTGGATGACTTGGGTCGAACAGGAGCCACCAAGGAGCCAGATGCCAAATTTTGGAATGTGGACATGGGGGACTGCTGAGAAGCCGGAGTTGCTTGATTTCGGGCAAAATCCTGCGTAATAATTTGCTGAAAGCAAAGGTGAAATAGCATGTTTAACTCCAATGTATAATACGCAACAGCTTGTAGAGCTATGAAGAGTTGAGAAACCTTCACAACGCATCACTTTCAGGAAATCAGCAATGATTGGCCCTCAAAGGATCTGATGGGATGCGGGCTAGAACAACAGACTACAGTGATTGATATGAAAAACTGCTAGCAAGTTCAAAGGCCGAGATATAAGCCCAAACGTTACTGCTGTATCAGAGTAGTGCTATGTGCAACAGTTCAGATAATAGTGACTATGTTAAACTATCCAGATACAAGTTTGCAAAGAATTTTTGGAAGTACATAGGTGCTGGGTTTTAGCAGGGGGTTAAACCCTTGTGAAAGGGTCCACAGAATAGGCAAGGGATACTGCTGCAATAGTATTGGAGCCCGTTCTGGTCTTGGAACTACAATTTGTACACACTGTTACACATTGTTGGTTCAATGTTCTACTTAAAGAAGTCACCCCCAGAAACAGGATAGGTCCAAAACGAAACGTCAATCCACCCACAAAAACACACACATATATATATATATATATATCAAAAGAATACCCTTTCAGGCATAGAGTGACGAATAAATTATGCAAAAAAGAAGCAGAGAACTCTGGGTAGTTCTCAAGTTTAGGTGGAAAGCAGCTCCTGTATAGAGCACTCTCAACACCAGCGACACTCTAGATATGCTCACCTCAAATGTCTGCTTTTCTATCAAAGTCTTTAAGCATAAGATTAGCACAGTGCCATCCACGCCGAGATAGAAAGGGACAAAGTCTTTTGCCAGTGCTGTCCATGCCGAGCTGTAAAATGACAAAATGGCTTTTGTCATTTTACAGCTCGGCATGGACAGCACTGAGCTAGTCCTATGCTTTAAGACTTTGCTGTAGAAATGGCAAGAGACTTTGTCCCTTTCTATCTCGGCGTGGATGGCACTGTGCTAATCCTATGCTTAAAGACTTTGATAGAAAAGCAGACATTTGAGGTGAGCAGATCTGAGAGTGTCGCTGGTGTTGAGAGTGCTCTATACAGGAGCTGCTTCCACCTAAACCTGAGAACTACCCAGAGTTCTCTGCTTCTTTTGCATAATTTATTGATCACTCTATGCCTGAAAGGGTATTCTTTGACTTATACTGGGTGCTCCCTTGTGTCTGGACAAAGTTATACCTCTCTGAAGAGCTCTAATTAGAGCGAAACACTGTGTCAGGGGTTGCTTTTACTCATTTCATGTTGGCTTGTATGGTATTTTACCTATTCAAAGCTGTAATATTGTGCCTGGAGTGGTAAATGGCTTTTGTCATTTTACAGCTCGGCATGGACAGCACTGTGCTAGTCCTATGCTTAAAGACTTTGCTGTAGAAATGGCAAAAGACTTTGTCCCTTTCTATCTCGGCGTGGATGGCACTGCGCTAATGCACAAGTTACTAACTTGTGTAACGATATATCTGTAAGAGACAGTAGTTAGTGACAGATTCCTTACCTTAGAATATCCCCAGGCGTCAGGCTGGATCCGGAAAGTTTTTGCGTAGCAGTACCCTTGCGCGTCGGTAGGCGGCGTCGTGCGGCTCCGCGTCCGTCGTCGTGATGACGTCGCGGGCAGTACTTAGACGCCGCCCCTGCGCGCTGACGTCAGTTCTGTACACAACTTTCCGCGTCAGGAACGCAGAGCCATGCAAGAAGCTGATATAGGTGTCTGAAAAATACTAGGGCCCTGGAAGGGATGTCCTTAACCCTAGAAATCAGTTCGCAGAACGGGGAGGATGGGTGGGGGCGGTAGGAATCTATCACTAACTACTGTCGCTTACAGATATATCGTTACACAAGTTAGTAACTTGTGCATCTGAAAGAGACACGTTAGTGACAGATTCCTTACCTTAGAATAGATACCCCAGCAATACCAACCCCGGTGGTTGGTCTGCGAACAAAGATCAGACAAGGAAGTCCCGGAGGACAGAACGGCCAAAGAAGCCGTCCCTCCGGACCTGACTGTCAAGGCAGTAATGCTTGGTAAACGTGTGCAGCGAGGCCCACGTAGCTGCATGACAGATATCCTGCAGCGGAACACCGCGGCCTAAAGCCGTGGTAGCAGCCGTTGCCCTGGTGGAATGGGCACGCAGCCCAACAGGAGGCTCCTTCTTAGCCAAAGAATAGCAGGCTTTGATACACAAGGTTACCCAGCGGGAGATGGTTCTCTTGTGCACCGCCCGACCTTTTTGGCGCCCACGTAGCCAACAAAGAGCTGGTCATCCACCCGGAAGTGTTGTGTGCGGTTGATATAAAAGGAAAGCGCACGTTTTGGGTCCAGACGGTGGAGCCTCTCTTCCTCTCTGGAAGGATGCGGAGGCGGAAAGAAGGTGGGCAAAGTGATGGTCTGCCCAATGTGGAAGGCAGTAACCACCTTTGGCAAGAAGGACGGACGCGTCCTAAGAACAACCTTGTCTGGATGGACAGACAGAAAGGGAGGTTTGCATGAAGAAAGGCTGTCTTCAGAGTCAGAAGACGAAGGGGACAGTTATGTAGAGGCTCAAAGGGAGCGCACATGAGAAAGGTAAGAACCAAGTTCAAGTCCCACTGAGGCATCACAAACGGAACAGGAGGGAAGCGGTGTGTAATGCCTTTTAGAAACCTGTTAACAACAGGGGACTTGAAAAGGGAGGGCTGACCAGGAAGCCTGAGGAAGGCCAAAATGGCACAAAGATAGCCTTTGATGGTACCCAGGGCAGAACCCTGTTGGGCCAGAGAAAGAAGGAACAGAAGAACCTCAGAAAGAGGGGCAGAGAGGGGATTCACAGCCTTTGCTGTGCACCATGCCACAAACTTGTTCCACCTGCAGGCATATACCACCTTAGTGGAGGGACGCCTGGCTGCCAGAATCACATCACAAACTTCGGGAGGCAAGTCGAAAGGAATCAACTGCCGCCGCTCAATCTCCACGCAAGCAGGTGTAGACTGGACAGGTTCGGGTGGAGGACCGTCCCCTGCTGCTGCGACAGAAGATCCTCCCGAAGAGGCAGACGGATCGGGGATCGGCGCTCATACTGAGTAGCTCGGGATACCAAACTCTTTGAGCCCAGTCCGGAGCCACAAGGATGACTTGGGCCCGGTCGCGCCGAATCTTCTTCAACACTCTGGGTAGAAGTGGTATAGGCGGAAAGGCGTACAACAGACCGCAACTCCACTCGCGACGAAAAGTGTCGACGAGCGAGTGCCGCCTTGGAAATTCCAACGCGCAGAACTGCTGACATTGCGCGTTCTCTTCGGTGGCGAATAGATCTAACCAAGGCTCTCCCCACTGTAGAAAGAGTCCTTGCGCCACTTCCGAGTGCAGACGCCATTCGTGATCCATCATGCACCTGCGGCTGAGTTAGTCGGCCCTGGCGTTCAGGGAACCTGCCAGGTGTTGAACCATCAGGAATATGCCCTGATGTTCCAGCCATGTCCAGAGGCGCAGAGCCTCCTGACATAGGGTCCACGACCCCACCCCGCCCTGTTTGTTGCAGTACCACATGGCGGTGGTGTTGTCTGTGAACACCTGCACTACCTTCCCTTTGACAGAGGGAAGGAATGCCTTGAGTGCAAGTCGGATCGCCCGGAGCTCCAGAAGGTTGATATGGAGCCGGGACTCCGCCGGAGACCAGAGGCCTCTGATCTCCGCCTCTCCCATGTGACCGCCCCATCCCAGAAGGGACGCGTCCGTCACAACTGTATGCTCTGGCTGGGGAAGGGAGAGGGATCTGCCCATGACCCATTGCCGGCTCGAGAGCCACCACTGCAACTGTTTTGCAGTCCCCTCCGAGATCTGGATGTGATCGGACAGATTGCCGTGGTGCTGCGCCCACTGGAACTTCAGGTCCCACTGCAGAGCCCGCATATGCCATCTGGCATGATCGACCAGCAGGATGCAGGAGGCCATGAGGCCCAGCAGCCTCAGGGTCATCCGTACCGAAACCCAGGATAAAGGCTGAAAGATCGGAATCATAGTCCGAATATCCCGGACTCGCCGTTCGGGAGGATAGGCCCGAAACTGCGTCGTGTCCCAGAACTGCTCCGATGAAAAGGAGCTGTGGAGAAGGAATCAGATGCGACTCGGCACATTGATGGAGAACCCCAGCGAGTGCAGGAGTTCGGCCGTAGTCTGGAGGTGGGAGACGACTGCCTGGGACGAGCCCGCCTTCAGCAGCCAGTCGTCGAGGTAGGGGAAGACTGGAACCCCTGCCCGGCGCAGATGAGCTGCGACCACCGCCATCACTTTCGTGAACACCCGAGGGGCTCTGGTAAGGCCAAAGGGGAGCACGGTGAACTGAAAATGCTCGAGGCCTACCGTGAATCGCAGGTAGTGCCGGTGGGCCGCGGATGTGGAAATAAGCGTCCTGCAAGTCCAACGCTACCAACCAGTCTCCAGGGTCGAGGGCAGTCAAGACCTGAGCTAGGGTGAGCATCTTGAACTTCTCCTTCCGGAGGAAGCGATTGACGTTCCGGAAGTCTAAGATAGGACGCATGTCCTCCTTGTCCTTTTGGGCACCAGAAAGTAGTGGGAGTAGCAACCACGTCCTACTTCTGGGGTCGGAACATGCTCGATGGCCCTCTTGGCCAAGAGGGCCGTGACTTCCTTCTGCAGAAGCACCAAGTGATCCCCTGACATGCGGTAGAATTGAGGTGGCATGGCTGGGGGGTGGTCTCGAAGGGGGAGGGAGTAGCCCCTTCGGACAATGTCCAAGACCCACCTGTCCGAGGTGATGGCACACCAGTGGTGAAGGTGATGGCGGACCCTGCCCCCTACTGGTGTGCTGTGCACCTGAAAGGAAGGACTAGGAGGGCTTGGAGGCCGCGGACGGGGCGGAGTTGGTGGCCTGACCCGCACGCTGGTTGCCTGACCTGCCACGGCGGGAGCCACGTCCTCGGCCACGCGAAGACGCTTGCTGCGCCGGCCGGTGGCTGGGCAGCGGACGTGACTGGGCGCCCCTTCCATGGCCACGAAAGGGGCGAAAAGCAGAGGTTAGCGGAGGGTGCACAGCAGAAAGGCCCAGGGACTTGGCAGTAGCCCGTGAGTCCTTAAAACGCTCCAGCGCATGGTCTGCTTTGGAACCAAAAAGACCGACTCCATCAAAGGGCATGTCCATGAGTGTATTCTGGACATCACCGGAGAAACCAGTCGTTCTCAGCCAGGCGTGGCGACGCAGCGCCACCGTCGTTGCAAGCGATCTGCCCAGCGAGTCGGCGGTATCAAGGCCACAACATATGGTGTACTTTGCCGCATCCCTACCTTCCGCAATGGCGCGGGTAAGCAGTGTCTGGACCTCCTCAGAACACTGGGGCAAAACGGCCGCCACCGAATCCCACAGAGAGTGGGAATATGGGCCCAAAAGGCAAGCGGTGTTGACGGACCGCAAGCCAGCACTGGAGGAAGAAAAGGCCTACTTCCCAAATTGGTCCAGGCGTTTGGATTCCCTATTCGGAGGGGCGGTAGGGAAGGCGGTTTGGGAGGCAGAGGCTTGGACAACCAAGCTCTCGGGGGTGGGATGTTGAGAGAGAAACAAGGGGTCGCCCGGAGCAGGGCGATGGCGTCGGGCCACGTTCCTATCCACAGGAGCCCCTGTGGCGGGCTTGGACCAGGTGCCCAAAAGAACATCAGATAGAGCATCATTAAACTGCAGCAATGGCTCCGAGGAGGTAGCTGCCGGCTGAAGCACTTCCGTCAGGAGGTTAGTCCGGACAGCCATTGTAGGCAATTGGAGGTGTAAGGCTCCAGCTGCTCTACGCAACACCGTTGCGAAATTTGCTCCCTCCTCCGTAGCCATGGAAGGAGGAGACAGCATGCCAGTGTCAGGAGAAGTGTCCAGACCACTGGCATCCCCAAGTTCCTCTGCCCAGTCCTGATCATACTCACACTGCTGTGTGAGATGGTCTTCCGACCCCTCCCAGCTCTCCTGGTCCTCCTCTGGTTCAAAATATGGAGGAGGAGGGACATTTGGGACCCAAGGTCTCATCGGCGCCGGAGCCGGCGTCGAGCGACGTCGGTCCGGCTCCATGTCCGGACCCAGAGAGAACCGGGGAACGACGCCGCCCGGGGCTCCGGGGACGTCGGCGGAGGCATGGTTAGGTCAACCGGCGTCGATGGGGGTTGCGGTACCACCGGAGCCGGGATCGAGGCCGGGGCCGGGATCAAGGCTGGCGGGACGGGCGGGACCGGAGTCGTCGGCGACGCCGGAGCAACCCCATCAGGGCCCGCGGGGCCCGAAGGCGCACCGGAGGGACCTTGAGGCCCGAAGAGGCGGGCCATGGCCGACAGGAATTCCTGTATTTGGGCCGGAGTTGCCCCCGAACCCGGAAAGGACGGGTATTGCGGGGGCGGCTCCACAGGCACGTCCGGGGCCGCGGGGGCGGGGCCGACAGGGGCCTCAGCCGAGTCGCGAGACCGGCGAGGCGAAGTCTTAGAGCGATGATGCTTCTTAGACTTTTTGTGCTTTGACTTACCCGAGGAGTGCGAAGACTTGGACTCCGACGACCGGCTGCCGGACCTCGAGGAGCTTTCGAGACCGCTCTCGCAAAGCCTTCGGGTGTAAGGCCCGGCAGTCGGGGCACGACTTCGTGTCGTGGTCTCGGCCGAGACAGTAGAGACACTCTAAGTGCGGGTCTGTGATCAACATCATTCGACCACAGACGTCGCATGGCTTGAAGCCGGGCATCCCTATCGACACCTAGGAGTCGAGAAGACTCGAAAAGAAACAGTGAAAAATTCACCAAAATTTAGTCAAAAATTGACTAGGGCACTGCTCTTCCCGGATCTGCGCTTACTGGCGCGGAAAAATAAGAACTGACGTCAGCGCGC
Source organism: Calotriton arnoldi (assembly GCA_963921515.1). Classification (NCBI taxonomy): domain Eukaryota; kingdom Metazoa; phylum Chordata; class Amphibia; order Caudata; family Salamandridae; genus Calotriton; species Calotriton arnoldi. The sequence goes on along the minus strand of CAWUFW010000301.1, from coordinate 3,255,929 downwards.
AGGGGCGGCGTCTAAGTACTGCCCGCGACGTCATCCCGGCGAATACGACGCCGACGACGGACGCGGAGCCGCACGACGCCGCCTACCGACGCGCAAGGGTACTGCTACGCAAAAACTTTCCGGATCCAGCCTGACGCCTGGGGATATTCTAAGGTAAGGAATCTGTCACTAACGTGTCTCTTTCAGATCCTATGCTTAAAGACTTTGATAGAAAAGCAGACATTTGAGGTGAGCAGATCTAGAGTGTCGCTGGTGTTGAGAGTGCTCTATACAGGAGCTGCTTTCCACCTAAACTTGAGAACTACCCAGAGTTCTCTGCTTCTTTTTTGCATATATATATATATATATATATATATATATATATATATATATATATATATATATATATAACCTAAAATCTAACCATTCTAACAAGTAGGACCACACACAGGAAAAGCATTGGGTGGTCTTGGTAATGTTCTGGTGACCCAATGTATGGTCAATGGTGTCCAAGTAGGGACACAGACTACAAAATGCAATTCACTAGAGTTCAACAATCATTTAAGAAAACAACTGGTAGTCTTTTGTATTGTCCAAAAGGACTAATGCACAAGTTACTGGATCCGGAAAGTTTTTCGTCAGCAGTACCCCTGCGCGTCGGTAGGTGGCGTCGTGCGGTTTCGCGTTCGTCGCTGGCGTCGTAAGCGCCGAGATGACGTCACGGAGACTACTTAGGCGCCACCCATGCGCGCTGACGTCAGTTCTGTACACGACTTTACCGCGCCAGGAAAGCAGAGCCATGCAAGAAACTGACCACTGGTGCCATGAAACTAGGGCCCTAAAAGGGGTGACCTTAACCCTAGAAATCAGTTCGCAGAACGGGGAGGATGGGTGGGGCGGTAAGGAATCTATCACTAACTAATGTCTCTTACAGATATATCGTTACACAAGTAGTAACTTGTGCATCTGAAAGAGACACGTTAGTTATAGATTCCTTACCTTAGAATAGATACCCCAGCAATACCAACCCCGGTGGTGGGTCTGCGAATAGATTACACCAGGAAGTCACGGAGAACAGAACGGCCAAAGAAGCCGTCTCTCCGGACTTGACTGTCAAGGCAGTAATGCTTGGTAAATGTGTGCAGCGAGGCCCACGTAGCTGCCTGACAAATATCCTGCAAGGGAACGCCGCGTCCCAAGGCAGTAGTGGCTGCTGTGGCCCTGGTAGAATGGGCACGCAGCCCCACAGGAGGCTCCTTCTTAGCCAACGAGTAACACGCTTTGACGCACAAAACGACCCACCGAGAGATGGTACGTTTGTGCACGGCTCGACCTTTTTTGGCGCCCACGTAGCCAACAAGAGCTGGTCATCCACCCGGAACTGTAGTGTGCCCTTCAGATAGAACGAGAGCGCACGTTTTGGGTCCAGACGGTGGAGCCTCTCTTTTGCTTTTGAAGGATGCGGAGGCGGAAAGAAGGTGGGCAAAGTGATGGTCTGCCCGATGTGGAAGGGCGTGACAACCTTTGGCAAGAAAGAAGGACGGGTCCTTAAAACCACCTTGTCCGGATGAACAGAAAGGAAAGGAGGTTTAGAAGAAAGAGCCTGGAGCTCACTCACTCTTCTGGCAGAGGTGATAGCTACCAGGAAAGCCGTCTTGAGAGTAAGAAGACGTAAATGACAGTTATGAAGGGGCTCAAAAGGAGCGCACATCAGATAGGTCAAGACAAGATTTAAGTCCCATTGAGGCATTATGAAAGGCACGGGAGGAAACGTGTGTGTAATGCCTTTGAGGAAACGGTTAACAACCGGAGACTTAAAGAGAGAAGGCTGATCTGGAAGCCTGAGAAAAGCGGAGATGGCCGAAAGATAACCTTTGACAGTGCCCAGAGCAGAGCCCTGCTGGGCCAAGGATAGTAGGAACAGAAGGACCTCAGAAAGAGGGGCAGAAAGGGGATCCACAGACTTAGCTGTGCACCATGCCACAAATTTGTTCCACCTGCAGGCGTATACCGATTTAGTGAGGGGACGCCTGGCTGCCAGAATGACATCACAGACTTCAGGAGGCAAGTCAAATGGAATCAGCTGTCGCCGCTCAATCTCTACGCATGGAGGTGGAGGCTGGACAGGTTCGGGTGGAGGTCCGTCCCCTGTTGCTGCGACAAAAGATCCTCCCGAAGAGGCAGTCGGATCGGGGGATCAATCGCCATGTTGAGTAGCTCGGGATACCAGTATCTTCGTGCCCAATCCGGAGCCGCAAGGATGACTCGGGCCCGGTCGCGCCGAATCTTCTTCAGCACTCTGGGCAGAAGTGGTAAAGGCGTACAACAGACCGCAGCTCCATTCGCGACGAAAAGCGTCGCCGAGCGAGTGCCGCCTTGGAAATTCCAACGCGCAGAACTGATGACATTGCGCGTTCTCTTCGGTGGTGAATAGATCTAACCAAGGCTCTCCCCACTGCTGAAAGACACCGTGCGCCACGTCCAAGTGCAGACGCCATTCGTGATCCATCAACCACCGGCGGCTGAGTTCGTCTGCCCTGGCGTTCAGAGAACCTGCCAGGTGTTGAACCACCAAGGTAATACCTTGATGTTCCAGCCATGTCCAGAGGCGCAGAGCCTCCTGACATAGGGTCCACGACCCCACCCCGCCCTGTTTGTTGCAATACCACATGGCGGTAGTGTTGTCCGTGAACACCTGCACTACACTTCCCCGGACAGAGGGGAGGACACCCCTGACCTGCGCAGATGAGCGGCGACCACCGCCATCACTTTCGTGAACACCCGAGGGGCGCTTGTAAGGCCGAAGGGGAGCACGGTAAACTGAAAATGCTCCTGGCCTACCGTGAACCGCAGGAAACGCCGGTGGGCCGGCAGGACGGGAATGTGAAAATACGCGTCCTGCAAGTCCAACGCTACCATCCAGTCTCGAGGGCTGCCAAGACCTGAAGCCAGAGTCAACATCTTGAACTTCTCCTCCCGTAGGAAGCGATTGACGTTCCGGAGGGCCAAGATGGGGCGCAAGCCCCCCTTGTCCTTCTTGGGGACCAGAAAGTAGTGGGAATAACATCCATGTCCTACTTCTGGCCCAGGAACGCGCTCGATGGCCCCCTTGGCCAAGAGGGCCGTGACTTCCTGTTGGAGAAGTGCCAAGTGATCCCCCGACATGCGGTGGAACGGAGGTGGCCTGGCCGGGGGGGACAGACTGGAAAGGGAGGGAGTAACCCCTTCGGACGATTTGCAGCACCCACCTGTCCGAAATGACAGAGCGCCAGTGGGGGAGGTGATGTTGAATCCTGCTGCCCACCGGCGGGGGGTGCACCCGAAAGCTCGGACTAGGAAGGCTTTGAGGTGGATGCTGCGGGAGTGGAGGCGGACTGACCCGCAAGCTGACCCCCTGTGCCGCCACGGCAGCCACCATGCCTGCGTCTGCGCTGAGGCTTTGTTGTGCGCAGGCCTCTGGCTGAACGGCTTGGGAAAGTACAGCCCGAACCTTCTCCGGGCAGTGGGGCAGAGTTTGCGCCACCGTGTCCCACACAGCGTGAGAATAGCGGCCCAAGAGGCATGCAGTGTTTATTAACCGCAGCCTCAGGCCGGCAGAGGGAAACAACTTTTTGCCAAACTGCTCCAGCATTTTCGATTCCGTAGTTGGCGGAGCGGCAGGGAATGCAGTTTGGGCAGTGGAGGCCTGAATGACCAGGCTCTCCGATGTCGGATAAGTTGTCAAAAGGGCAGGGTCACCCGGGGCGGGCGGTGACGCCTGGCCACGTTTTTATCCACAGGAACCCCTGTGGCTGGCCTAGACCAGGTGCCCATCAAAACATCCGTAAAGGCCTCATTGAACGGAAGCAGAGGTGCTATATAACTTGCCGCCGGCTGAAGCAGTAAGGAGGCTAGTTTTGAGGGTAACAGTAGGCAAGTCAAGGTCAAGAGCCTCAGCTGCTCTACGGAGCACCAGTGTATGTGGCGCCGTCCTCCATGACAGTGGAAGGAGACACAAACCTAGGCGCAAAGGAGAGGTCAAGGCCACCTGCTCAGAGTCCTCCGCTCCAACGGCGCCAGGAACGGCGCCGATCCGGCTCCATGTCCCAATTAAGAGGTGGGACGATGGAACCCAGTGCGGCGCTGGGGCCGAAGCCGCCGGTGTAGGACCCTGCGGCGCCGGGGCCGGAGGACCTTACGACGCCGGGGCCGGAGCCGCGGCGGAGGACCTTGTGGCGCCGGGGCCGGAGCCGCCGGCGGAGGACCTTGCAGCGCCGGAGCAGCTGACGACGCCAGCGGCGGAGCCGGTGGCAAGCAAGAGCCCTCAATAGGGACCGCGGGGCCCGAAGGTGCACCGGCGGGAGCTCTAGGCCTAAAAAGGCAGCCCATGGCGGCAAGAAACTCTTGCACCGGGGCCGGAGCCTCCAACGGACCCGGGTAGGGCGGGTAGGCCAAGGGAAGGACCCTCCAACGGAGCCGCGGGGGAAGGACCCCTGGCCCCCTCGTCCGCGTCCGGAGACCGACGGGGGGAGGTTGGAGAGCGTACGCGCTCCTTCGACCGTTACTTGTGACGTCTCTTACCCGATTCCGAGGGTGAAGACGTGGACCCCGAGGAGCGATGATGATAGCTTCGCGGTCGGTCCCTCGAGCGACCCCTGGACCTGGAACGGCGCGGAGACGACTGTGGGCCCCCAGCAGCTTTCGGGACCGCTCCCGCAAAGTCTTCGGAGCCATTTCCAGACAGTCGGAACATGACCGCGCTCCAGACAGTAGAAATGGCACCAGGAGTCAAGATGTAGAAAAGTAGAGACAAAAGTCCCAAAAACAACTAGTCAAAAAGTGACTAAGGTACGTGCTCTAACCGGATCTGCGCTTGCTGGCGCGGAAAAAGAAAGAACTAACGTCAGCGCGCATGGGTGGCGCCTAAGTAGTCTCCGTGACGTCATCTCGGCGCTTACGACGCCAGCGACGAACGCGGAACCGCACAACGCCACCTACCGACGCGCAGGGGTACTGCTGACGAAAAACTTTCCGGATCCAGTCTGACGCCTGGGGATATTCTAAGGTAAGGAATCTATCACTAACGTGTCTCTTTCAGATGAACCAGTAAGTTTACTTGTTGTCTTTTAGGGACTTTACCTCAAAATTAACTGGTCTTGGTCAAGTTTATCCTGTGGTATGGGTACCCAAGTGGCAATCTGAAGGACATGGCTGAGCAGGGAATGCTACATGGGTGACTAAGACTGTTCTTAGTAGTCAAAGAAAAAAGGTTGCAAAAGTGAAGCCAAGTTGAAGATCTTCATAAACAAAATATAGCACTAATCTGAAGGCATTTAGGCAGAAACATAATAAAATGGGATTTGATGTAAAGGACAAAGCATGTTGTTTATTACCGTCTCTATCTGCCTTCATAAAAGATCAGCATTAGCAGTGTCTTCAATCTCAGAATACAAGTAGGCAGTCTGGAAAGTCCTAACAGTACTCATCTGTCATCGAAAACTATGCCACCATGCTCAAACAAACTGCTATAGATGTATGAAATGAAACAAGTGAACATTCTTAATGATTGTGGATTGGAAGCACAATAGTAGTAAGCAAAAGCCAATGCAAATGCTATGACAGAACAAGGCTACCTTGTAATCCAATGTGTAACCTGAATACATGTGACGTTACAAATCGTATATGGTTCAAATGGACCACTTCATCTGGGAAGGCAAAATAATCAGCTTCTGAAAGTTGCATCTAAGAGTTTCATTTAACAAACATTCTGTTGTTGTAGGACAGTGGGCACAGAAAACCCCACATTAGATGAGTTTGCAGCCTTCCACTAATACTAGAAAGACTGTATAGTATTAATCAGTTGTAACCGATGTTCAAACGGTCCATTTGAACCAATATCTATCACATATGGAGCATAAATTAAGACTTGTGGGGGTAGAAACACCTACACAGATGTGATCAGCTAGTGTGATCAGTCGGTGAGTTTTCGGCACATGTCCAACACCTTCAGCCTGGGAGGTTGGAGGAGGCTGAGGGGAAGGGGATTGTTGTGCACGAAAACGATTAATCTGGCCTTCATACTGTCGAGTGGGCTCCGGTGCTATACAGAGAGAAGACAAAAGACAACGGTTAGCTTACAGGTTGTTACGGAGAGTATGAATTACAATAAATATTCTATAAAACAATTTGAGAGAATGTTAAAAACTTGTAAAGTCTCAAACATGACAGAAAGCTACAATAGAGGAAGATATGTAGTCTCAACCCCCTCTCATGAAACATTACAAAATGTGGTCTGTCTTGTCTTCACCCTCGAAAAGAAAAAGATACATACCTTCGATAACTTGCCTCAAAGGGGCCATGTTCTACTTGTATCTTCAGCTTGGTAACTGATTTCCCGTCTCTGCTCCCCGTGCCAGCCTGTCTGCCTCAACAATGGGGTAGCCTTCCCCCCAGTGTGGCACATCGGCCCTACAAAGGCGGCTTCACTTTTGAAGCCTGCCTTTTGGGGCCAACACTCAAGTGGCTTCCTGCAAGAGGGAGGTGACACCTCCCTGGCATGCAATCCCTTATTGTTCTCCTTGCTGAGAGTCGTTAGCACGTTTCTTCAGGATGGCAGAAAACAGTCTTGTGGAGCAGGCTCCATATGTTGCCGGGAACAGGAGTTTTAACGGTAACGAAGTGGCAGCATCTCTAAAGCTGCACACTGCAATAAGTTACATTAGTTTCGGCTTGGGATTCAAGTCAGGCTTAATGTAATGAGTTGTTTGATACCTTGCAGTGCTCACTTTGGTCGCACCATTCTAAAGTTAGCACAGCTGAGGGGGTCAGCGTGTAATCCTGTACTCGCCAATTGAGCGATCAAGTCTTTCCAAAGTATAAACTGTAGTTTTGTGTATTTTACTGTAAGAAAATGCAAAGTTAATTTCCTGCCTGTGTCATATGTTGACCCTGCCTTTAGGGCTCGGTAGACCTGCCAGAGGGCTGACTTACACACACATGTCCAGGGAAAGTGGTGGCTTTGCCATTGGTTTTAATGGCAAAGTCGGGCTAGCAGTGCACGACTGCTCTACCAGTCTGCAGTGGCGGACTAGGGGACTTGTTTTACTTGGAGGACCTTCAGGGTGGCACAATCAGTACTGCAAGCTCTGGGGTACTGCCTGGGCACCAGGGTACCATATACTAGGGCCTTACTAGCCACTTCCAATTGGGTATAGCCAATTCTATAAACACTTTAGGGTCAGAGCACTGGCACGGAGGTCTGGTTAGTAGGCCTCAGTGGACTCTGAGTCGACAAATCAGCAGCTAAAGGGTGGGGATGACCATACAAAAGGAAAATGCTACTTACTCAGTATGCATCTGTTCTTGGCATGTAGAGCTGTAGAATCTCATGCTTTGCATAAGATCGCCATCTAGTGTTGGGTCCGGATGTTTGCACTTGGTTTTTCTGGAAGAAGTTTTCCCTAGTCATGAGGTAGGGGACTCCTCCCTTAGGTGATAGTGCGCATGGTCATCGGCTCCATCTTCAGATTGTTTTCCGCAGAGGGTAAGAGAATGGAGTAGTAGTAAAGAATAGAGATGTCCACGCGTAAGTATGTGTAGTAAGACAGAGAACTACAGCAGTTACAGGTACGTAGTAGCAGCGGCGTGAGGAGGAATCCCTCATCCGGCGATCCAGTATCAACTAAAAAAATCATTTATTTTGTGAACCGTTTTTTACAACGTGATGTCCTTTGTCTGTCACTGTTGGTGTGTTGTAATTATGGACTGTTTAGATGTTGTCTAACCTTCATTCAAATGATCATTCATCCCAAGCTCCCTCTCCTGAATGGGGAATATGTATATGTCCGTATCCTGATTAACAATACTGCGGCTCATTTGATAAAGGAAGCCGTCATTTGGAAGGAGAGATATTTCTTCCTTCAGCTGATTATCCATTGGATGAATATTGTGGGAGATAAGGAACAATAGTTTTTTTAGCCTGAAGGTGGTGAATATTATGATACCACCGAAACACGTCGCTTTGCTGAAGATTACACCCAAGTAACAACAACCCAGAAATTGGAGCAAAAGGAATCCTATGTGTTATCAAAATTAGGATCTTAACATCAGAAAATCCTATGCACTTGGAGTGTTTTTCTTAGATATTGGGTTTTTTAGAGTATGATAAAAATTCTCCCTTTTTATGCATATGTAATGTTTTTAATATATATGAATTGATAATATATGTGGTGTGTATAAACAACTTTTGATACGTGCAATTGGAAAAAATTTCTAATAAAAAGGAAAAAAATACATGATAGTCTTTATATTATGCTTTTGGTTTCTGATGGGTGCTGGTGAATGGATGGTGATTGTATGACATTAGGGATTATTGTATGCTTCAAAGATTAGTCCAAAGGGATTTTTACTTTTGACAGAAGTGTCTATTGGTGGTGTCCTGTCCCTTTGGTGTAGTATGACCCCTCTCTTCTATTTTGGGTAAGACAGAGCACTACAGAAGTTACAGGTACAGGAGGTGGGTGGGCGCATGAGATTCTACAGCTCTAAATGCCAAGAACAGATGCATACTGGGTAAGTAGCATTTTCCGTTCGAGGCATGTGAGCTGTAGATCACATGCTTTGCATACACTATACAGTAGTCTCTCCAAAGCGGTGGCTATCCCATAACTGTTGGAGTTGTCTGAAATAACGTTTTAAGTACTGCTTGGCCCACATTAGCTTGTTGTCTTGCTAACACATCTATACAATAGTGTTTTGTGAATGTGTGTGGTGTGGACCATGTTGCAGCTTTGCAGATATCATCAATAGGGATATTCCCTAAGAAAGCCATAGTAGCCCCTAACTTGCGAGTGGAATGCGCTCTAGGGGGTACTGCGAGAGTCCTTTTGGCTTTTTGGTAACAAATCTGAATACACTTGACAATCCACCTAGCAATTCCTCGTTTGGAGATAGGATTGCCTTTGTGAGGTGGTGCAAAAGCTGCAAAGAGTCGTTTGGTTTTACGAAATGATTTTGTTCTTTCAGTGTAATACAAAAGAGCTCTTCTGACATCTAAGGTATGTAAAGCTCGTTCTGCAACAGAGTCAGGTTGAGGGAAGAATACAGGTAATTCAACCGACTGATTGATGTGAAGCACAAGTTACTAACTTGTGTAACGATATATCTGTAAGAGACAGTAGTTAGTGACAGATTCCTTACCTTAGAATATCCCCAGGCGTCAGGCTGGATCCGGAAAGTTTTGCGTAGCAGTACCCTTGCGCGTCGGTAGGCGGCGTCGTGCGGCTCCGCGTCCGTCGTCGGCGTCGAGATCGCCGGGATGACGTCGCGGCCAGTACTGAGACGCCGCCCATGTCAGTTCTGTACACGACTTTCCGCGCCAGGAACGCAGAGCCATGCAATAAGCGGACATAGGTGTCTGAAAAAATACTAGGGCCCTGAAAGGGATGTCCTTACCCTAGAAATCAGTTCGCAGAACGGGGAGGATGGGTGGGGCGGTAAGGAATCTGTCACTAACGCACAAGTTACTAACTTGTGTAACGATATATCTGTAAGAGACAGTAGTTAGTGACAGATTCCTTACCTTAGAATATCCCCAGGCGTCAGGCTGGATCCGGAAAGTTTTTGCGTAGCAGTACCCTTGCGCGTCGGTAGGCGGCGTCGTGCGGCTCCGCGTCCGTCGTCGGCGTCGTGATCGCCGGGATGACGTCGCGGGCAGTACTTAGGCGCCGCCCCTGCGCGCTGACGTCAGTTCTGTACACGACTTTCCGCGCCAGGAACGCAGAGCCATGCAAGAAGCTGACATAGGTGTCTGAAAAATACTAGGGCCCTGAAAGGGATGTCCTTAACCCTAGAAATCAGTTCGCAGAACGGGAGGATGGGTGGGCGGTAAGGAATCTGTCACTAACTACTGTCTCTTACAGATATATCGTTACACAAGTTAGTAACTTGTGCATCTGAAAGAGACACGTTAGTGACAGATTCCTTACCTTAGAATAGATACCCCAGCAATACCAACCCCGGTGGTGGGTCTGCGAACAAAGATCAGACAAGGAAGTCCTGGAGGACAGAACGGCCAAAGAAGCCGTCCCTCCGGACCTGACTGTCAAGGCAGTAATGCTTTGTAAACGTGTGCAGCGAGGCCCACGTAGCTGCCTGACAGATAACCGGCAGCGGAACACCGCGGCCCAAGGCCGTGGTAGCAGCCGTTGCCCTGGTGGAATGGGCACGCAGCCCAACAGGAGGCTCCTTTTTAGCCAAAGAATAGCAGGTCTTGATGCACAAGGTAACCCAGCGGGAGATGGTCCTCTTGTGCACCGCCCGACCTTTTTTGGCGCCCACGTAGCCAATAAAGAGCTGGTCATCCACCCGGAAGTGTTTTGTGCGGTCAATATAGAAGGAGAGCGCACGTTTTGGGTCCAGACGGTGGAGCCTCTCTTCCTCTCTGGAAGGATGCGGAGGCGGAAAGAAGGTGGGCAAAGTGATGGTCTGCCCAATGTGGAAAGCAGTAACCACCTTTGGCAAGAAGGACGGACGCGTCCGAAGAACAACCTTGTCTGGATGAACAGACAGAAAGGGAGGTTTGCAAGATAGAGCCTGGAGCTCACTCACCCGCCGAGCGGAGGTGATGGCCACCAGAAAGGCTGTCTTCAGAGTCAGAAGACGAAGAGGACAGTTATGTAGAGGCTCAAAGGGAGCGCACATTAAAAGGTAAGAACCAAGTTTAAGTCCCACTGAGGCATCACAAACGGAACAGGAGGGAAGAGGTGAGTAATGCCTTTTAAGAACCTGTTAACAACAGGGGACTTGAAAAGGGAGGGCTGATCAGGGAGCCTGAGGAAGGCCGAGATAGCACAAAGATAACCCTTGATGGTACCCAGGGCAGAACCCTGTTGGGCCAGAGAGAGAAGGAACAGAAGGACCTCAGAAAGAGGGGCAGAAAGGGGATCCACAGCCTTTGCTGTGCACCATGCCACAAATTTGTTCCACCTGCAGGCGTATACCACCTTAGTGGAGGGACGCCTGGCTGCCAGAATCACATCACAAACTTCGGGAGGCAGAGTCGAAAGGAATCAACTGCCGCCGCTCAATCTCCACGCAAGCAGGTGTAGACTGGACAGGTTCGGGTGGAGGACCGTCCCCTGCTGCTGCGACAGAAGATCCTCCCGAAGAGGCAGACGGATCGGGGGATCTACGCTCATATTGAGTAGCTCGGGATACCAAACTCTTCGAGCCCAGTCCGGAGCCACAAGAATGACTTGGGCCCGGTCGTGCCGAATCTTCTTCAACACTCTGGGTAGAAGTGGTATAGGCGGAAAGGCGTACAATAGACCGCAACTCCACTCGTGACGAAAAGCGTCGCCGAGCGAGTGCCGCCTTGGAAATTCCAACGCGCAGAACTGATGACATTGCGCGTTCTCTTCGGTGGCGAATAGATCTAACCAAGGCTCTCCCCACTGTAGAAAGAGTCCTTGCGCCACTTCCGAGTGAAGACGCCATTCGTGATCCATCATGCACCTGCGGCTGAGTTCGTCCGCCCTGGCGTTCAGGGAACCTGCCAGGTGTTGAACCACCAGGAACATGCCCTGGTGTTCCAGCCATGTCCAGAGGCGCAGAGCCTCCTGACAAAGGGTCCACGACCCCACCCCGCCTTGTTTGTTGCAGTACCACATGGCAGTGGTGTTGTCTGTGAACACCTGCACTACCTTCCCTTTGACAGAGGGAAGGAATGCCTTGAGTGCAAGTCGGATCGCCCGGAGCTCCAGAAGGTTGATATGGAGCCGGGACTCCGCCGGAGACCAGAGGCCTCTGATCTCCGCCTCTCCCATGTGACCGCCCCATCCCAGAAGGGACGCGTCCGTCACAACTGTGTGCTCTGGCTGGGGAAGGGAGAGGGATCTGCCCATGACCCATTGCCGGTTCGAGAGCCACCACTGCAACTGTTTTGCAGTCCCCTCCGAGATCTGGACGTGATCGGACAGGTCGCCCTGGTGCTGCGCCCACTGGAACTTCAGGTCCCACTGCAGAGCCCGCATATGCCATCTGGCATGAGTGACCAGCAGGATGCAGGAGGCCATGAGGCCCAGCAGCCTCAGGGTCATCCGTACCGAAACCCAGGATAAGGGCTGAAAGATCGGAATCATAGCCTGAATATCCCGGACTCGCCGTTCGGGAGGATAGGCCCGAAACTGCGTCGTGTCCAGAACTGCTCCGATGAAAAGGAGCTGTGGAGAAGGAATCAGATGCGACTTTGGCACATTGATGGAGAACCCCAGCGAGTGCAGGAGTTCGGCCGTAGTCTGGAGGTGGGAGACAACTGCCTGGGACGAGCCCGCCTTCAGCAGCCAGTCGTCGAGGTAGGGGAAGACTGAAACCCCTGCCCGGCGCAGATGAGCTGCGACCACCGCCATCACTTTCGTGAACACCCGAGGGGCACTGGTAAGGCCAAAGGGGAGCACGGTGAACTGAAAATGCTCGAGGCCTACCGTGAACCGAAGGTAACGCCGGTGGGCCGGCAGGACGGGGATGTGGAAATAGGCGTCCTGCAAGTCCAACGCTACCAACCAGTCTCCGGGGTCGAGGGCAGTCAAGACCTGAGCTAGGGTGAGCATCTTGAACTTCTCCTTCCGGAGGAAGCGATTGACGTTCCGGAGGTCCAAGATAGGACGCATGTCCTCCTTGTCCTTTTGGGCACCAGAAAGTAGTGGGAGTAGCAACCACGCCCTACTTCTGGGGTCGGAACATGCTCGATGGCCCTCTTGGCCAAGAGGGCCGTGACTTCCTTCTGTAGAAGCACCAAGTGATCCCCTGACATGCAGTGGAATTGAGGTGGCATGGCTGGGGGGTGGTCTCGAAGGGGAGGGAGTAGCCCCTTCGGACAATGTCCAAGACCCACTTGTCCGAGGTGATGGGACGCCAGTGGTGAAGGTGATGGCGGACCCTGCCCCCGACTGGCGTGCTGTGCACCTGAAAGGAGGGACTAGGAGGGCTTGGAGGCCGCGGACGGGTTGGAGGTGGTGGCCTGACCCGCACGCTGGTTGCCCGAACCGCCACGGCGGTATCCACGTCCTCGGCCACGCGAAGGCGCTTGCTGCGCGGGCCGTTGGCCGGGCTGTGGACGTGACTGGGCGCCCCTTCCGTGGCCACGAAAGGGGCGAAAAGCAGACGTTTGCGGAGGGCGCACAACAGCAAGGCCCAGGGACTTAGCAGTAGCCCGTGAATCCTTGAAACGCTCCAGCGCATGGTCCGCCTTTGAACCAAAGAGACCGACTCCATCAAAGGGCATGTCCATGAGAGTATTCTGGACATCCCCTGAAAAACCAGTGGTTCTCAGCCAGGCGTGGCGACGCAGCGCCACCGTCGTTGCAAGCGATCTGCCCAGCGAGTCGGCGGTATCAAGGCCACAGCGGATGGTATACTTAGCCGCATCACGCCCTTCCGCAATAGCGCGGGTAAGCAGTGTCTGGACCTCCTCAGAACACTGCGGCAAAACATCAGCCACCGAATCCCACAGGGAGTGGGTGTATCGGCCCAAGAGGCAAGCGGTATTAACAGACCGCAAGCCAGCACTGGAGGAAGAGAAAGCCTTCTTCCCAAAGTGATCCAGGCGCTTGGATTCCCTATCCGGAGGGGCGGTAGGGAAGGCTGTTTGGGAGGCAGAGGCTTGGACAACCAAGCTCTCAGGGGTGGGGTGTTGGGAGAGAAACAGGGGGTCGCCCGGAGCCGGGCGATGGCGTCGGGCCACGTTCCTATCCACAGGAGCCCCTGTGGTGGGTTTGGACCAGGCACCCAAAAGAACGTCAGTGAGTGCATCGTTGAACGGCAGCACAGGCTCCGAAGAGGAGGCCGCCGGCTGAAGCACTTCAGTCAGGAGGTTAGTCCTGACGGCCACTGTAGGCAACTGGAGATTTAAGGCTCCAGCAGCTCTACGCAACACCGTTGCAAAATTAGCCCCCTCCTCCGTTGCCACGGGAGGAGACAGCATGCCAGAGTCGGGGGAGGTATCCAGCCCACTGGCATCCCCAAGTTCCTCAACCCAGTCCGGGTCAAACTCGCACTGTTGTGTGAGAGGGTCGTCAGACCCCTCCCAGCTCTCCTGGTCCTCCTCAGGTTGAAAAGATGGAGGAGGAGGGACATAAGGGACCCAAGGCCTCATCGGCGCCGGAACCGGCGTCGGGCGACGCCGGTCCGGCTCCATGTCCGGACCCGGGGAGAACCGAGGAACGACGCCGCCCGGAGCCCCGGACGGCGTCGGAAACGGCACCGGGGACATCGGCGTCGGCGGAGGCGTGGTTAGGTCAACCGGCGTCGATGGAGGTTGCGGCACCACCGGAACCGGGGTCGAGGCCGGGGCCGGAGCCGAGGCCGGGACGAAGGCTGGTGGGACAGGCGACGCCGGGACCGGAGTCGACGGCGACGCCGGAGCAACCCCATCTGGGCCCGCGGGGCCCGAAGGCGCACCGGAGGGACCTCGAGGCCCGAAGAGGCGGGCCATGGCCGACAGGAATTTCTGTACTTCGGCCGGAGTCGCCCCCGAACCCGGGAAGGACGGGTAATGCGGGGGCAACTCGACAGGCACGTCCGGGGCCGCGGGGGCGGGGACGGTGCCGACAGGGACCTCAGCCGAGTCGCGCGACCGGCGAGGCGAAGTCTTAGAGCGATGACGCCGCTTAGACTTCTTGTGCTTCGACTTACCGGAGGAGCGCGAAGACTTGGATTCCGACGAACGGCGGGGACTCCGCGTCCGGCCCCTCGACCTCTCCCGGGACCGGGGCTTGCTGCGGCGCGGAGCCGACTGCCGGACTTCAAGGAGCTTTCGAGACCGCTCTCGCAAAGCCTTCGGATGAAGTTTCCGGCAGTCAGGGCACGACTTCGTGTCGTGGCCTCGGCCGAGGCAGAAGAGACACTCGAGGTGGGGGTCCGTGATGGACATCATACGACCACATACCTCGCAGGGCTTAAAGCCGGGCATCCCTACGACACCTTAGGAGTCGTGAAGACTCGTTGAAGAGAACAGTGAAAAATTTCACAAAAAGATAGTCAAAAAGTGACTAGGGCACTGCTCTTCCCGGATCTGCGCTTACTGGCGCGGAAAAAGAAGAACTGACGTCAGCGCGCAGGGGCGGCGCCTAAGTACTGCCCGCGACGTCATCCCGGCGATCACGACGCCGACGACGGACGCGGAGCCGCACGACGCCGCCTACCGACGCGCAAGGGTACTGCTACGCAAAAAACTTTCCGGATCCAGCCTGACGCCTGGGGATATTCTAAGGTAAGGAATCTGTCACTAACGTGTCTCTTTCAGATTACTGTCTCTTACAGATATATCGTTACACAAGTTAGTAACTTGTGCATCTGAAAGAGACACGTTAGTGACAGATTCCCTACCTTAGAATAGATACCACAGCAATACCAACCCCGGTGGTGGGTCTGCGAACAAAGATCAGACAAGGAAGTCCTGGAGGACAGAACGGCCAAAGAAGCCGTCCCTCCGGACCTGACTGTCAAGGCAGTAATGCTTTGTAAACGTGTGCAACGAGGCCCACGTAGCTGCCTGACAAATGTCCTGCAAAGGGGCACGCAACCCAACAGGGGGCTCCTTTTTAGCCAAAGAATAACAGGCCTTGATACACAAGACGACCCAGCGGGAGATGGTCCGCTTGTGTACCGCCCGACCTTTTTTGGCGCCCACGTAGCCAACAAAGAGCTGGTCGTCCACCCGGAACTGTTGTGTGCGATTTAGATAAAAGGAAATCGCACGTTTTGGGTCCAGACGGTGGAGCCTCTCTTCCTCTCTAGAAGGATGCGGAGGCGGGAAGAAGGTGGGCAAAGTGATGGTCTGCCCAATGTGGAAAGCAGTAACCACCTTTGGCAAGAAGGACGGACGCGTCCTGAGAACAACCTTGTCTGGATGGACAGACAGAAAGGGAGGCTTGCAAGAAAGAGCCTGGAGCTCACTCACCCGCCGAGCGGAGGTGATAGCCACCAGAAAAGCTGTCTTCAGAGTCAGAAGACGAAGAGGACAGTTATGCAGAGGCTCAAAGGGAGCGCACATTAAAAAGGTAAGAACCAAGTTCAAGTCCCACTGAGGCATCACAAACGGAACAGGAGGGAAAAGGTGTTTAATGCCTTTAAGAAACCTGTTAACAACAGGGGACTTGAAAAGGGAGGGCTGATCAGGAAGCCTGAGAAAGGCCGAGATTGCACAAAGGTAGCCCTTGATGGTACCCAGGGCAGAACCCTGTTGGGCCCGAGAAAGAAGGAACAGAAGAACCTCAGAAAGAGGGGCAGAAAGGGGATTCACAGCCTTTGCTGTGCACCATGCCACAAACTTGTTCCACCTGCAGGCGTATACCACCTTAGTGGAGGGACGCCTGGCTGCCAGAATCACATCACAAACTTCGGGAGGCAAGTCGAAAGGAATCAACTGCCGCCGCTCAATCTCCACGCAAGGAGGAGGAGACTGGACAGGTTCGGGTGGAGGACCGTCCCCTGCTGCTGCGACAGAAGATCCTCCCGAAGAGGCAGACGAATCGGGGAATCGACGCTCATACTGAGTAGCTCGGGATACCAAACTCTTCGAGCCCAGTCCGGAGCCACAAGAATGACTTGGGCCCGGTCGCGCCGAATCTTCTTCAACACTCTGGGTAGAAGTGGTATAGGCGGAAAGGAGTACAACAGACCGCAACTCCACTCGCGACGAAAAGCGTCGCCGAGCGAGTGCCGCCTTGGAAATTCCAACGCGCACAACTGATGACATTGCGCGTTCTCTTCGGTGGCGAATAGATCTAACCAAGGCTCTCCCCACTGTAGAAAGAGTCCTTGCGCCACTTCCGAGTGCAGACGCCATTCGTGATCCATCATGCACCTGCGGCTGAGCTCGTCCGCCCTGGCATTCAGGGAACCTGCCAGGTGTTGAACCATCAGGAATATGCCCTGATGTTCCAGCCATGTCCAGAGGCGCAGAGCCTCCTGACATAGGGTCCACGACCCCACCCCGCCTTGTTTGTTGCAGTACCACATGGCGGTGGTGTTGTCTGTGAACACCTGCACTACCTTCCCTTTGACAGAGGGAAGGAATGCTTTGAGTGCAAGTCAGATCGCCCGGAGCTCCAGAAGGTTGATATGGAGCCGGGACTCTGCCGGAGACTAGAGGCCTCTGATCTCCGCCTCTCCCATGTGACCGTCCCATCCCAGAAGGGACGCGTCCGTCACAACTGTGTGCTCTGGCTGGGGAAGGGAGAGGGATCTGCCCAAGACCCATTGCCAGTTCGAGAGCAACCACTGCAACTGTTTTGCAGTCCCCTCCGAGATCTGGACGTGATCGGACAGGTTGCCCTGATGCTGCGCCCACTGGAACTTCAGGTCCCACTGCAGAGCCCGCATATGCCACCTGGCATGATCGACCAGCAGGATGCAGGAGGCCATGAGGCCATGAGGCCCAGCAGCCTCAGGGTCATCCGTACCGAAACCCAGGATAGAGGCCGAAAGATCGGAATCATAGCCTTAATATCCCGGACTCGCCGTTCGGGAGGATAGACCCGAAACTGCGTCGTGTCCAGAACTGCTCCGATGAAAAGGAGCTGTGGAGAAGGAATCAGGTGCGACTTCGGCACGTTGATGGAGAACCCCAGCGAGTGCAGGAGCTCGGCCGTAATCTGGAGGTGGGAGACGACTGCCTGGGACGAGCCCGCCTTCAGCAGCCAGTCGTCGAGGTAGGGGAAGACTGGAACCCCTGCCCGGCGCAGATGAGCTGCGACCACCGCCATCACTTTCGTGAACACCCGAGGGGCGCTTGTAAGGCCAAAGGGGAGCACGGAAAACTGAAAATGCTCGTGGCCTACCGTAAACCGCAGGTAACGCCGGCAAGACGGGAATGTGGAAATAAGCGTCCTGCAAGTCCAACGCTACCATCCAGTCTCCAGGGTCGAGGGCAGTCAAGACCTGAGCTAGGGTGAGCATCTTGAACTTCTCCTTCCGGAGGAAGCGATTGACGTTCCGGAGGTCCAAGATAGGACGCATGTCCTCCTTGTCCTTTTTGGGCACCAGAAAGTAGTGGGAGTAACAACCACGCCCTACTTCTGGGGTCGAAACGCGTTCGATGGCCCTCTTGGCCAAGAGGGCCGCAACTTCCTTCTGAAGAAGCACCAAGTGATCCCCTGACATGCGGTGGCATGGCTGTGGGAGTGGTCACGAAGGGGAGGGAGTAGCCCCTTCGGACAATGTCCAAGACCCACTTGTCCGAGGTGATGGCACGCCAGTGGAGAATGTGATGGCGGACCCTGCCCCCTACTGGCGTGCTGTGGACCTGAAAGGAAGGACTAGGAGGGCTTGGAGGCCGCGGACGGGGTGGGGGTGGTGGCCTGACCCGCACGCTGGTTACCCGACCCGCCTCGGCGGGAGCCACGTCCTCGGCCACGCGAAGACACCTGCTGCGCGGGCCGGTGGCTGGGCAGTGGACGTGACTGGGCGCCCCTTCCGTTTCCACGAAAGGGACGAAAATCAGACTGTTGCGGAGGGCGCACAGCAGAAAGGCCCAGGGACTTGGCTGTAGCCCGTGAGTCCTTAAAGCGCTCCAGCGCATGGTCTGCCTTGTTGCCGAAAAGGCCGACACCATCAAAGGGCATGTCCATAAGAGTGTTTTGGACATCACCCGAGAAACCAGTGGTTCTCAGCCAGGCGTGTCGGCGCAGCGCCACTGTCGTCGCAAGCGATCTGCCCAGCGAGTCGGCGGTATCCAGGCCACATCTGATGGTATACTTTGCCGCATCCCTTCCTTCCGCAATGGCACGGGAAAGCAGTGTCTGGACCGCCTCAGAACACTGGGGCAGAACCTGCGCCACCGAATCCCACAAACAGTGGGAATATCGGCCCAAGAGGCAAGTGGTGTTGACAGACCGCAAGCCAGCACTGGAGGAAGTAAAAACCTTCTTCCCAAATTGATCCAGTTTTTTGGATTCCCTATCCGGGGGAGCGGTAGGGAAGGCGCTCTGGGAAGCAGAGGCTTGGACAACCAAGCTCTCAGGGGTGGGGTGTTGGGAGAGAAACATGGGGTCGCCTGGAGCAGGGCGATGGCGTCGGGCTACGTTCCTATCCACAGGAGCCCCTGTGGTGGGCTTGGACCAGGTGCCCAAAAGAACGTCAGAAAGTGCCTCGTTGAAAGGCAGCAGTGGCTCCGAGGAGGTAGCCGCCGGCTGAAGCACTTCTGTCAGGATGTTAGTCCTGACAGCCACAGTAGGTAACTGGAGGTGTAAAGCCTCAGCTGCCCTACGCAACACCGTTGCAAAGTTTGCTCCCTCTTCCGTTGCCACGGAAGGAGGAGACAGCATGCCAGAGTCAGGAGAGGGGTCCAGCCCACTGGCATCCCCAAGTTCCTCAGCCCAGTCCTGTTCGAACTCACATTGGGCAGTGACAGGGTCCTCAGACCCCTCCCAGTCCTCTTCGTCCTCCAAAGCAGGTTCAAAGTAAGGAGGAGGGACATGCGGGACCCAAGGCCGCATCGGCGTCGACCGACGCCGTGTCCGGGTCCGGAGAGAACCGGGGTACGACGCCACCCGGAGCTCCGGGCGGCGCCGGGAACGGCACCGGTGACATCGGCGCCGGTGGAGGTGTCGTCAGGTCAACCGGAGTCGATGGGGGTTGCGGCAACGCCGGAGCCGGGGTCGGGGCCAGGGCCGGAGCCAGGGCCGGGACTGGCGGCGCCGGGACCGGAGTCGCCGGCAGCGACGTAGGCACCCCAGAAGGGCCCGCGGGGCCCGAAGGCGCACCGGGGGGACCTTGAGGCCCGAAGAGGCGGGCCATGGCCGACAGGAACTCCTGTATTTTGGCCGGAGTCACCGCCGAACCCGGATAAGGCGGGTAATGCGACGGCGGCTCCACAGGCACTCCCGGAGCCGCCGGGACGGTGCCGACAGGACCATCAGCCGAGTCGCGAGACCGGCGAGGGGAAGTCGTCGAGCGATGATGCTTCTTCGACTTCTTGTGCTTCGACTTACCGGAGGAGTGCGAAGACTTGGACCCCGACGACCGATGAGGACTTCGCGACCGGCCCCTCGACCTCTCACGTGACCGGGGCTTGGGTTGGCACGGAGCCGACTGCCCGACTTCGAGGAGCTTTCGAGACCGCTCTCGCAAAGCCTTCGGATGCAAGGCCCGGCAGTCGGGGCACGACTTGGAGTCGTGGTCGCGTCCGAGGCAGTAGAGACAGTCTCGATGCGGGTCCGTGATCGACATCATCCGACCACAGGCGTCGCATGGCTTGAAGCCGGGCATCCCTACTGACACCGTCGGAGTCGAAAGACTCGAGAAAAAACAGTGATAAAAATCACCCAAAAACTTAGTCAAAAAATGACTAGGGCACTGCTCTTCCTGGATCTGCGCTTACTGGCGCGGAAAAAGAAGAACTGACGTCAGCGCGCATGGGCGGCGTCTAAGTACTGGCCGCGACGTCATCCCGGCGATCTCGACGCCGACGACGGATGCGGAGCCGCACGACGCCGCCTACCGACTCGCAAGGGTACTGCTACGCAAAACTTTCCGGATCCAGCCTGACGCCTGGGGATATTCTAAGGTAAGGAATCTGTCACTAACGTGTCTCTTTCAGATATGCAGATACAACCTTAGGTAGGAATTTAGGGTTGGTACGAAGAACTACTTTATCTTTATGTAACTGGAAAAAGGGTTCTTCTATGGTTAGTGCCTGTAGTTCACCCACTCTCCTCAATGAAGTGATTGCAATGAGGAAAGCTGTTTTCCAAGTAAGGAACTGTAGTTCACATTTGTGCATGGGTTCAAATGGCGGACCCATTAGCCTTGTGAGGACTATGTTAAGATTCCATACTGGGGTAGGTGGAAGTCTTGGTGGTATTACCCTTTTTAGCCCTTCCATGAATGCTTTGATGACGGGCACTCTAAATAGCGATAAGTGTTGCCTATTTTGAAGGAAAGCTGCTATGGCAGCAAGATGCAGTCTGATGGATGCGGACTGCTGCAAATGTAATAGGTAGCACAGTATGTTCTGTATGGAAGCATCAAGAGGGTTGATATGATTGTTATTGCAATAAATAACAAAACGCTTCCATTTGGCTGCGTAGCAGGCCCTTGTGGTAGACTTTCTAGCCTCTTTAATAATGTTCATACAGTCTGGTGGAAGGTTGAGATAACCAAACTCTGACTTCAGGAGCCAGATCGCAAGGTTCAGCTGTTTGGGATCTGGGTGTTTGATTTCTCCATGGCTGTGTGTGAGGAGATTGGGAGTTAAATGTAATTTTTGGTGTGGTACCAGAGAGAGTTCCAACAGGGTTGTGAACCAGGGTTGACGTGCCCATGTTGGAGCTACTAGTATTAGCGTGAGTGATGTTTGCCTGAGCTTCCGAACCACTGATGGAATGAGTGGGAGAGGCGGAAAAGCGTAGGCAAATATTCCTGACCTGTTCATCCATAGAGCATTGCCTTTGGACATTGGGTGTGGATACCTGGAGGCGAAGCTTTGGCATTTTGCATTTTCGGGTGTTGCAAACAGGTCTATGTGAGGGACTCCCCAAGCTTGGAAGTATGGGTGGAGAACTTGAGGGTGAAGTTCCCACTCGTGTATTTGATGCACAAGTTACTAACTTGTGTAACGATATATCTGTAAGAGACAGTAGTTAGTGACAGATTCCTTACCTTAGAATATCCCCAGGCGTCAGGCTGGATCCGGAAAGTTTTTGCGTAGCAGTACCCTTGCGCGTCGGTAGGCGGCGTCGTGCGGCTCCGCGTCCGTCGTCGGCGTCGTGATCGCCGGGATGACGTCGCGGGCAGTACTCAGGCGCCGCCCTGCGCGCTGACGTCAGTTCTGTACACGACTTTCCGCGCCAGGAACGCAGAGCCATGCAAGAAGCTGACATAGGTGTCTGAAAAATACTAGGGCCCTGAAAGGGATGTCCTTAACCCTAGAAATCAGTTCGCAGAACGGGGAGGATGGGTGGGGCGGTAAGGAATCTGTCACTAACTACTGTCTCTTACAGATATATCGTTACACAAGTTAGTAACTTGTGCATCTGAAAGAGACACGTTAGTGACAGATTCCTTACCTTAGAATAGATACCCCAGCAATACCAACCCCGGTGGTGGGTCTGCGAACAAAGATCAGACAAGGAAGTCCTGGAGGACAGAACGGCCAAAGAAGCCGTCCCTCCGGACCTGACTGTCAAGGCAGTAATGCTTTGTAAACGTGTGCAGCGAGGCCCACGTAGCCGCCTGACAGATAACCGGCAGCGGAACACCGCGGCCCAAGGCCGTGGTAGCAGCCGTTGCCCTGGTGGAATGGGCACGCAGCCCAACAGGAGGCTCCTTCTTAGCCAAAGAATAGCAGGTCTTGATGCACAAGGTAACCCAGCGGGAGATGGTCCTCTTGTGCACCGCCCAACCTTTTTTGGCGCCCACGTAGCCAACAAAGAGCTGGTCATCCACCCGGAAGTGTTTTGTGCGGTCGATATAGAAGGAGAGCGCACGTTTTGGGTCCAGACAGTGGAGCCTCTCTTCCTCTCTGGAAGGATGCGGAGGCAGAAAGAAGGTGGGCAAAGTGATGGTCTGCCAAATGTGGAAAGCAGTAACCACCTTTGGCAAGAAGGACGGACGCGTCCGAAGAACAACCTTGTCTGGATGAACAGACAGAAAGGGAGGTTTGCAAGATAGAGCCTGGAGCTCACTCACCCGCCGAGCGGAGGTGATGGCCACCAGAAAGGCTGTCTTCAGAGTCAGAAGACGAAGAGGACAGTTATGTAGAGGCTCAAAGGGAGCGCACATTAAAAGGTAAGAACCAAGTTCAAGTCCCACTGAGGCATCACAAACGGAACAGGAGAGAAGAGGTGAGTAATGCCTTTTAAGAACCTGTTAACAACAGGGGACTTGAAAAGGGAGGGCTGATCAGGGAGCCTGAGGAAGGCCGAGATAGCACAAAGATAACCCTTGATGGTACCCAGGGCAGAACCCTGTTGGGCCAGAGAAAGAAGGAACAGAAGGACCTCAGAAAGAGGGGCAGAAAGGGGATTCACAGCCTTTGCTGTGCACCATGCCACAAATTTGTTCCACCTGCAGGCGTATACCACCTTAGTGGAGGGACGCCTGGCTGCCAGAATCACATCACAAACTTCGGGAGGCAAGTCGAAAGGAATCAACTGCCGCCGCTCAATCTCCACGCAAGCAGGTGTAGACTGGACAGGTTCGGGTGGAGGACCGTCCCCTGCTGCTGCGACAGAAGATCCTCCCGAAGAGGCAGACGGATCGGGGGATCTACGCTCATATTGAGTAGCTCGGGATACCAAACTCTTCGAGCCCAGTCCGGAGCCACAAGAATGACTTGGGCCCGGTCGTGCCCGAATCTTCTTCAACACTCTGGGTAGAAGTGGTATAGGCGGAAAGGCGTACAACAGACCGCAACTCCACGCGCGACGAAAAGCGTCGCCGAGCGAGTGCCGCCTTGGAAATTACAAAGCGCAGAACTGATGACATTGCGCGTTCTCTTCGGTGGCGAATAGATCTAACCAAGGCTCTCCCCACTGTAGAAAGAGTCCTTGCGCCACCTCCGAGTGAAGACGCCACTCGTGATCCATCATGCACCTGCGGCTGAGTTTGTCCGCCCTGGCGTTCAGGGAACCTGCCAGATGTTGAACCATCAGGAATATGCCCTGATGTTCCAGCCATGTCCAGAGACGCAGAGCCTCCTGACATAGGGTCCACGACCCCACCCCGCCTTGTTTGTTGCAGTACCACATGGCGGTGGTGTTGTCTGTGAACACCTGCACTACCGTCCCTTTGACAGAGGGAAGGAATGCCTTGAGTGCAAGTCGGATCGCCCGGAGCTCCAGAAGGTTGATATGGAGCCGGGACTCCGCCCGGAGACCAGAGGCCTCTGATCTCCGCCTCTCCCATGTGACCGCCCCATCCCAGAAGGGACGCGTCCGTCACAACTGTGTGCTCTGGTTGGGGAAGGGAGAGGGATCTGCCCATGACTCATTGCCGGTTCGAGAGCCACCACTGCAACTGCCGTGCAGTCCCCTCCGAGATCTGGACGTAATCGGACAGGTTCCCCTGATGCTGCGCCCACTGGAACTTCAGGTCCCACTGCAGAGCCCGCATATGCCATCTGGCATGATCGACCAGCAGGATGCAGGAGGCCATGAGGCCCAGCAGCCTCAGGGTCATCCGTACCGAAACCCAGGATAAAGGCTGAAAGATCGGAATAATAGCCTGAATATCCCGGACTCGCCGTTCGGGAGGATAGGCCCGAAACTGCGTCGTGTCCAGAACTGCTCCGATGAAAAGGAGCTGTGGAGAAGGAATTAGGTGCGACTTCGGCACGTTGATGGAGAACCCCAGCGATTGCAGGAGTTCAGCCGTAGTCCGGAGGCGACTGCCTGGGACGAGCCCACCTTCAGCAACCAGTCGTCGAGGTAGAGGAAGACTGGAACCCCTGCCCGGCGCAGATGAGCTGCGACCACCGCCATCACTTTCGTGAACAGCCGAGGGGCGCTGGTAAGGCCAAAGGGGAGCACGGTGAACTGAAAATGCTCCAGGCCTACCGTGAATCGCAGGTAACGCCGGTGGGCCGGCAGGACGGGGATGTGAAAATATGCGTCCTGCAAGTCCAACGCTACCATCCAGTCTCCAGGGTCGAGGGCAGTCAAGACCTGAGCTAGGGTGAGCATCTTGAACCTCTCCTTCCGGAGGAAGCGATTGACGTTCCGGAGGTCCAAGATAGGACGCATGTACTCCTTGTCCTTTTTGGGCACCAGAAAGTAGTGGGAGTAACAACCACGTCCTACTTCTGGGGTCGGAACGCGCTCGATGGCCCCCTTGGCCAAGAGGGCCGCAACTTCCTTTTGAAGAAGCACCAAATGATCCCCCGACATGCGGTGGCATTGAGGTGGCATGGCTGGGGGGGGTAGTCTCGAAGGGGAGGGAGTAGCCCCTTCGGACAATGTCCAAGACCCACCTGTCCGATGTAATGGCACGCCAGTGGTGAAGGTGATGGCGGACCCTGCCCCTTACTGGCGTGCTCAGGACCTGAAAGGATGGACTAGGAGGGCTTGGAGGCCGCGGACGGGGCGGTGGCCTGACCCGCACGCTGGTTACCCAACCTGCCTCGGCGGGAGCCACGACCACGGCCGCGCGAAGACGCTTGCTGCGCGGGCCGGTGGCTGGGCAGCGGACGTGACTGGGCGCCCCTTCCATGGCCACGAAAGGGGCGAAAAGCAGACTGTTGCGGAGGGCGCACAGTAGAAAGGCCCAGGGACTTGGCTGTAGCCCGTGAGTCCTTAAAGCGCTCCAGCGCATGGTGTGCCTTGTTGCCGAAAAGGCCGACACCATCAAAGGGCATGTCCATAAGCGTGTTTTGGACATCGCCCGAGAAACCAGTGGTCCTCAGCCAGGCGTGACGGCGCAGCACCACTGTCGCCGCAAGCGATCTGCCTAGCGAGTCGGCGGTATCTAGGCCACACCGGATAGTATACTTCGCCGCATCTCTTCCTTCCGCAATGGCGCGGGAAAGCAGTGCCTGGGCCTGCTCAGGACACTGGGGCAGAACCTGCGCCACCGAATCCCACAAGGAGTGGGTATATCGGCCCAAAAGGCAAGTGGTGTTGACGGACCGCAAGCCAGCACTGGTGGAAGAAAAAACCTTCTTCCCAAATTGGTCCAGTTTTTGAGATTCCCTATCCGGGGGAGCGGTAGGGAAGGCGCTTTGGGAGGCGGAGGCTTGGACAACCAAGCTCTCAGGGGTGGGGTGTTGGGAAAGGAACAGGGGGTCGCCCGGAGCAGGGCGATGGCGATGGCGCCGGGCTACGTTCCTATCCACAGGAGCCCCTGTGGTGGGCTTGGACCAGGTGCCCAAAAGAACGTCCGAAAGTGCCTCGTTGAACGGCAGCAGTGGCTCCGCAGAGGTAGCCGCCGGCTGAAGCACTTCCGTCAGGAGGTTAGTCCTGACAGCCACTGTAGGTAACTGGAGGTGCAGGACCTCAGCTGCCCTACGCAGCACCGTAGCAAAGTTTGCTCCCTCCTCCGTTGCCACGGAAGGAGGAGACAGCATGCCAATGTCTGGAGAGGTGTCCAGACCACTGGCCTCCCCAAGTTCCTCAGCCCTGATCGTACTCACATTGGGCAGTGAGAGGGTCCTCAGACCCCGCCCAGGTCTCTTCGTCCACCAAATCAGGATCAATGTAAGGAGGAGGGACATGTGGGACCCAAGGTCCCAGCGGTGCCGGAGCCGGCGTCGACCGACGTCGGTCCGGCGCCGAGTCCGGAGAGAACCTGAGGACGACGTCGCCCGGAGAGGCGTCGTGAACGGCACCGGTGAGATCGACGCCGGTGGAGGTGTCGTTAGGTCAACGGCCGTCGATCGGGGTTGCGGCAGCACCAGAGCCGGGACCGGGGCTGGTGTGGCTGGCGCCGCCGTAGGAACCCCACTAGGGCCCGCGGGGCCCGAAGGCGCACCGGGGGGACCTTGAGGCCCGAAGAGGCGGCCCATGGCAGACAGGAACTCCTGTATTTCGGCCGGAGTCGCCCCCGAACCCGGGAAGTGCGGGTAATGCGGCGGTGGCTCCACAGGCACTCCCGGCGCCGCGGGGACGGTGCCGACGGGACCCTCAGCCGAGTCGCGTGACCGGCGAGGGGAAGTCGTCGAGCGATGACGCTTCTTTGACTTCTTATGCTTCGACTTACCGGAGGAGTGCGAAGACTTTGACCCCCGAAGAACGATGAGGACTCCGCGACCGGCCCCTCGACCTCTCTCTCGACCGGGGCTTGGCTTGGCGCGGAGCCGACTGCCGGACCTCGAGGAGCTTTCGAGACCGCTCTTGCAAAGTCTTCGGATGCAAGGCCCGACAGTCAGGGCACGACTTGGAGTCGTGGTCGCGCCCGAGGCAGTAGAGACAATCCTGATGCGGGTCCGTGATCGACATCATTCGACCACAGGCGTCGCATGGCTTGATGCCGGGCATCCCTACCGACACCATAGGAGTCGTAAGACTCAAGAAAACATTGACAAAAAGTCACAAAAAAAATCAGTGAAAAATTGACTGGGGCACTGCTCTCTCCTGATCTGCGCTTACTGGCGCGGAAAAAGAAAGAACAGACGTCAGCGCGCAGGGGCGGCGTCTAAGCACTGGCCGTGACGTCATCCTGGCGATCCCGACGACGGACGCGGAGCCGCACGACGCCGCCTACCGACGCGCAAGGATACTGCTACGCAAAACTTTCCGGATCCAGCCTGACGCCTGGGGATATTCTAAGGTAAGGAATCTGTCACTAACGTGTCTCTTTCAGATACCGTATGTACCGCCAGAACCACACCATGGAAAGGAGAAGGCCCCATAAAGCGCCACGAGCAAAAGCTGAGACACGAGACGCACCAATAGGCGTATCGTGTGAAAGAGAGCCGGCAAAACTAACACACGTAGAAGACTTGCGCTCACGAAAGTGAGGAACAAGACCACAGCAACCGCAAGGAAGAGTACGCCTGCGGGAGGTCTGGGTGTGTGTAGTACGCCGGACAGGACTAAAGAAGACAGGGCCCAGCCCGGTGGATGAGTTGAGAAAGAAAAAACACCATAGTACCAACAGCTACGTAGCAGTGGTACCGGCCTAGAGCCAGACACAACAGCCACAGGCGGTAGGAAAGATCCACTGGCTACAGTGAGACAGACAGGGAGGCCAAGCAGTACTGGAAGGAAACAGTATGAAACGTTGCGGAGAAACAAGAGTGGATATACGCACAATACTCCACCAGAGAAAACACTGCTCGGAGGAGAACACTCCCGCTGAGAGCAGCAACCGCAGCTGGAAGGAAAAACAGGACAACACCTGCGCGGAATGCAGCAGGGAAATGCAAAGCCCTGGCAGGGGAAGTGGCCAAAAAAGCAAGGCACAAGACAATGACAGCATCAACGTCTGGGGCCAGAATCCCACCACGGAAAGCGAAGTCCAACCATGAAAGGACTACGCAGCACGGGTATAGGCACACAGCGACAGGGCCCTGTGATAGGCAGTCCACAGATGGAACGGCCGCAGCGAAAGAACCAAGGCGAGACGTCAGGGACCTGAAAGCCCTTCCGGCCTCAGGAAATGGAGTAGTGAGATGCAGGGGAGTGCCACAGACCAGCAGCAGCCACTATGAGAGAGCCCAACAAATGGACCGCAAGAAGGCCCCGGGAGGGCCTGCAGCAGCAGTAAAAGGGTACAGGCACAGCCGCAGGACAACCTAGTAAAAAGGGCCCCACAGAAGCGTACAAAGACTGCTGTGGGAAGAAGGCAGCTATACAATAGCTAACAAATACCCCACATAGGGTAAGCATCAACCCGAACAAGGGGCACCTCTTGAGCGTGAGCTCAGACAGAGGACGTAAAGTGGGAACACAGAAACCACAGTTTCCGAACACATAACCCTTGGGGTAAAGGCGTGCAATCTGAACCACTAGGCCATAGGGACTCAGAAAAATAAGCAGCTGACCTGCTGCATGAAAGAAAGCAAATACGGCGAGAAGCCGCTTGGGCCGTTCAGGTATTCCAGCATGAACCCAGGGCCAACATGAAGCAAGACGCACTACGGAAGGGTAGACAGAAGGCGGTGAACCGCAGAGTCCGCATGTGCGTCAAACAGGGACACACCATCAAATGGTAAGTCCCGGAGACTGTCACGGACATTGATGGGGAAACCCACGTCGCGCAGCCAAGCATGTCGGCGCAAAGCAACAGATCTCGCCATTGCCCGACCCACGGAATCGGTAGCGTCAACGGCGGACCGAACAGTAAAGCGCGCCATCTCTTGGCCTTCGTGAAGGAGACGAGCTACGTCAGTGCGAGTACACTCAGGGAGGGCAGTCAAAAGACACTCCACCGAGTCCCAAAGGGCAGAAGAAGCCCGGGCAAAGACGCAAGCCGTGTTCAGAGCACGTAAGGCTGAACTAGAGGACGCAAAAATGCTGCGTCCACATGCCTCCAACCAACGAGACTCCCTAGTAGGAGGCTGCAACAGAGGTGGAGAGGAAGACTGCGTGGCCAAAGACACCTGCACTACGAGGCCGTAAGACCCAGGTTGAAGGGACAAACAGGCTGGGCTCTCAGGGGCCGGACGGTGTCGATGCGCCACAGCCCTGTCGACAGCATCTCCTGAAGAGGGCCGTGCCCATGCCCCGAGAAGGGCGTTGAACAATAAGCCGCTAAAAGGCAGCAAGGGCTCAATATCTACCGCACCCTGGTGGAGGAGATCCAATAAAGGGTCGGAAGACAAGGACACAGAAGGAGGATGCAAATGTAAAACAGCTGCAGCCCTACGAACACCCCTCAAAAACAAAGCACCGGCTTCAGTGGGCGTGGTGGGGGGTGACAATAGCCCATCTGTAGGAGACAGTTGCAAGCTGACATGTCCCACAGGAGGAGGAACAAGGGCCCACTGCCCCCATGGCATGGGAGGCAACTGGCGAGGAGATAAGTCCGGGCCCACCCGGCCTGTGTCCTCCGGAAGCGGAGAACCAACAGGTGCTGGTGACCGCTCAGACGCCAAACGACGCCGCTCCGACGCCAAAAAGGCGCCGAACCCACCATGGAGAGGCGCGGAGACAGAGCCTGAGGACCAGGTGGCGACAGGCACGGCGCCGCTAATGCCGAGGTCGACGCAGGGAGCCGCCAGGGGCTATGCGGAGACAGGGCAGAATGGCTCGGCGGGGGGCTGTCTGAAGCCAGCACGACTCCGGAGCCGAGGCACTGGGCCGCCGGCGCCGATGACGCCGATGTCGACGCAGGGAGCCGCCAGGGGCTATGCGGAGACAAGGCAGAAGGGCACGGCGTGGGACTAAAACGCCCATCGGCGTTGGCACCTGACGCCGGCACGGCTCCGAAGCCGGAGCCGAGGCACTCGGTCGGCGCCGAGGGCGAACCCGCCGGCGGAGATCCAACCTGAATGCCTACCTCCACTGTGGGACCCGAAGGCGCACGAGGGAGAGGAGGTGACCCGAAGACTGTGCAGAGCCTTGTAGTAGGCTTCCATCTGGGGCCGAGTCGCGCCTGTACCCGGAAAGGGCGGGTAAAGGTAGGCTGACTCCAGGGCGCACGGCTCCGTGTGGGAACGGGAACCATGGCCCCCATCGTCACGTGGAGGCGAGGACCTCGACTTCCGTGACTTTTTCTTCAACTTACCTGTAGAGCGACGTTCGCGGGATCGACTCGGGGGGCGGACGCGGAGAGAAGACCCAACCGGAGAACGTCGGGGAGACGCCGTGCGGGTAATCCAGGCGGCTAAGAGCTTCATCCGACGCTCCCGTAGGGACTTCGGGCGCATCTGCCGGCAGGCGTCACACTCCACGGAGTCATGGTGCGACCCAAGACACCACATACAAATGGCGTGCGGGTCCGTCGCCGACATCTGACGCGAACAAGTTTCGCACAATTTAAAGCCCGAAGGCATCGCACACTGTTCCCCGACGCCAAAGGACGTCGAAAAAGGGTCTGAAGAAAAACAGGCCAGAGGAACAGCTGAATCCCGGATCCACTTTGGAACGCGGAAAAGAAGGAAACTGACGTCAGTGCGCCGGGGGGGTCCTATGTAGCTCCACTGACGTCATGTCCGGGAACGTCAGGGCGGAGCCAGGCGGCGCCCCCCGGCGCGCAGAGGTACTGCTGCGCAAAAAAAATTCCGGATGCAGTCTGACGCCTGGGGATATTCTAAGTTAAGGAATCAGCGGCTAGATGTCTCTATCAGATCTCCACAGCACCATGATGGCTACACTGAAGACTGGTAAGTTTGGTATCAAACTTCTCAGCACATTAAACCCACACTGATGCCAGTGTGGGATTTAATGTAAAATGCACCACAGAGGGCATCTTAGAGATGCCCCCTGAAACTCGACCAACTTCTAGTGACCTGACTGAGTGGCTGCTTAGGCTGCCACCACCAGACATGTTTCTGGACCCCTGGATCGAGAGTCTGCTGCTCTCGGGGGCCTGAAACAATGCACATCCTGGGATGAGGTGCCAAGCCTCCTCCCCCAGGATGGGCAGGGTTCACGAAGGAGAAGCTTCAAAGGCATGCCGCCTTTGTGAGCCTCTCCAGACCATTTGCTGCTTTCAGCAACTGGTCCCCACTGGTTCTACCCCCCACTTTGGGCGGGAGAACAGGCGGGAAAAACAAGTGAGGAAGGGAGGTGTGCCCACCTCTGCCAACTCCGCCCCTCAGGTGGGGGAGGCGAGGTGAAGCACAACCTCGAGTCCCCGCCATCTTGAAGATGGGTGGACCCAGCCAACCAGGGACAGGCTCCTGCCCCCCTCCCACTGGAGAGTGGCAGAATAGGGCGTGTACCCACCCCAGGGAAGGGACCCATTGGTCCCTGCCCTTTACCTACCTGTAACGCCCCTAAATCTAGTATTTAGGGGGCACCCTGAACCTTACTTCCTCAGATCCAGCAACAACAAGAAAAGAAGATAAGAATAAGGACCGAAGAGCCGTGCAGAGCTAACAAGAGGACGACGCCCACTGACTTGGCCCCAGCCCTACAGGCCTGTCTCCCCTTGAACCTGCTCCTGCGAAATCCCGGTGTGTCCTGCAGCCAGCAACCTCAAAAACCCTGGAGGACCTGCCTGCCTTCACTTCAAAGACTGAATCTCCCGTGAACACCGGACTTGTTCAAACTGCAGCTTCTGGCTCCGGCCGGACACCACGAATCCAGCCCACTCTGCACCCGCCGAACCCGGCCCGAGCGGATAAACACCACGAGGAGGTCACCCCGGCGATCCTGACCCAAGATCCGGCGACTCCTGACCTGCCTCAAGCCTCCAGACAATGCCTGCAGCCTCAATCCAGAGGATCCCCTCTACCGCGACCAGAGCGGGTAAGACTTTCCGACGTCCAAAGGCACCCCTGCACCCCTGTGCCCAAACCAACGGTGCCTAACCAACCCAAGACATCCCAACTTACCCCTCGAAGTGGTGGTCGCACCCAGAAGATCCTCGTCCCCGAGCCTGCAGTGTTTTTTCTATCGGGAGGCGCTCCATTGAAAATAACAGGGCACCCGACCTCAAAACGGCACCCTGCACCCGGCCGCCCTAGTGCCGCTGAGGGTGCACCTTTGGTGCTAATTTGGTTCCCAATTTGCCCTGACCTAAACCCTAGGAGCTTTGCTCCCACAACCCAGTGGCCTGCTTGCCAGCAGCCACCAACCGGAGACCCCCTATCCTCCATAGGATAACATTGGGCCTCAACACTCTGCACCCGGCCGCCCTAGTGCCGCTGAGGGTGCAACAGCAGTGCCATCACTGACCCTGGGGACCCCCGAGTCTAACCCCACAACCTTAACTCCCACAGTCGTTTACTTACCTGCAAACCGATAACCTGTTTTTCCTCCATAGGATAACATTGACAATTTTTCTTCCAAAAAACGACTAAGTGTGGAGTTTTGAAAACTAAAGATATTCTTTAAAAATCATACAAATAACCAAAACGTGTTTTCTCACCTGTTTGCAGGAAATGTCCCAGTGCTGAATCCAGGCATCCAGCACTGAGTTAGAAAAAGTAACGTAAAAGTAACTTCCTGCAATTTGCTGACAAAGCCTATTCATTCCAATGTACTGTATTTACTAAGTGTCGCATACTACTGCTCCCCTGTAAATCAAACAAAGTACAATTTCCATTGCATTTTCAAACTGTTCGACATTCAGTAACTTATTACTATAAAGTATTTTATGCTTACCTGTGCCAGGCTTGCTTGGTTCTAAAATAAAACAACAATATATTTTTATACAAATACAATTGGCCTAGAGTTCAGTTCTTGAGTGTGTGAATTCATTTGCTGACTGAGTGTGTACATCAAATGCTTAACACTGTCCTCTGATACTGCCTTACTGCTCGACCAAGCTACCACTATTAGAGAGTAAGGTTCTATCTAACTTTAACCTCTGCCTACCTCTGGAGTCACCTGGACCCTATACACACTATACCTCATTTTGGTGTAGTATATATAGAGCCAGTTTCTTACATTCCCCCCCTGTTTTTGTATGTAATACATAGCTGTCATGCTGTCATGTTGTCGGTTCGAACTAACACAGCTTTGCCAGACAGGTGATCTTGAAAGGCTTTGAGAGCTAGAAAGATTGCCATGAGCTCTAAGTGATTGATGTGGAGCATCTTTTGATGGCGACGCCACAGTCCTTGCACTGTGTGTTGTTGAAGATGAGCTCCCCAGCCAGTAAGGGATGCGTCCGCTGTTAACACTGTCCGTGGAATCGTGTCTATGAACGGCCGCCCTTTTGATAGGTTTTGTGAGTTCCACCACTGCAAAGAGCGATGAGTACGGCCGCTTACCAACACTAGATCGGTTAATAGACCTTGAGACTGGTTCCACTGACTGGCTAAACACTCTTGAAGTGGACGCATGTGTAGCCTGGCGTGGGAAACGTCATGATGCCATCATTCCCAGCAGTTGCATAAACACTCAAGCCGGAAGTGACTGAGTGGGTTGAAATTTGAGAATGAGCGCCTGAATATTTCGAATTCTGGCTGCATTGGGATACGCTAGAGCCTTGTGAGTATCTAGAGTGGCTCCTAGGTAATCCTGAACTTTGTTTGGCTGAAGATGTGATTTTAACACATTGACTGAGAACCCCAGCTGGTGAAGGAGCTGAATGGTTAGTGAAGTGTGCTTGCGACATTGCTGGTATGTGCTGGCTTTAATGAGCCAGTCGTCCAGATAGGGAAAGACATGTATGCTTTGTCTTCTGAGATGCGCAGCTACTACCACCAGACATTTTGTGAAGACTCTGGGGGCAGTGGTGACTCCGAATGGGAGCACTTTGAATTGGTAGTGTTGTCCTGCTACCACAAACCTGAGAAATTTGCGGTGAGCCGGATGGATTGGAATATGAAAGTAGGCGTCCTTTAAATCTAGAGTAGAAAGAAAATCGCCTTTTTGCAGAAGAGGCAGTATTTGCTGCAGTGTTACCATGTGGAAGTGGTCTGACTGTATGTAAAGGTTGAGTTCTCTGAGATCCAGTATGGGTCTGAGAGAGCCGTCCTTTTTTCGAATTAGAAAGTAAAAGGAGTACACACCCGACCCTTGGTGTTGAGGTGGTACAGGCTCTATGGCTTGTTTTAGTAGCAGGGATTGGACTGCTTGTTTGAGAAGGTCTAGGTGATCCGGTGGAAGTCTGTGCGACTTTGGTAGAATGTTTGGAGTGTTGATGAACTCCAGGCAGTAA
Source organism: Calotriton arnoldi (assembly GCA_963921515.1). NCBI lineage: Eukaryota > Metazoa > Chordata > Amphibia > Caudata > Salamandridae > Calotriton > Calotriton arnoldi. The sequence goes on along the minus strand of CAWUFW010000301.1, from coordinate 3,221,756 downwards.
CCAGAATGGATAATTTGGAGAACCCATTTGTCTGTTGTTATTGACTGCCAGTTTGGTAGAAATTGTGACAGTCCTCCCACTACAGGTGTTAAGTGGTCGGGGGGAATTATGGGCAAGTCGTTATGTATTGGATGGTGAGGTACGTGTGTTAGAACCTCTACCTCTGCCCTTGCCGTTGTTTCCTCTGTAATTGCCTCAGTAGAAACCCTTGGAACCTGAGGGCTGGTTATTGCCCTTATAGGTGGACGCGGTGTCTGAGGAAGTAGTTTTAGATCCGGCTTTATAAAAGGAGCGACAAAAGGAACCACGCCCTTGTGGCAACTGAAGTGCTCCGATGGATTTAGCCACATCAGTATCTTTCTTCATCTTATCCAATGAAGTGTCTACCACCGGTCCAAAAAGGTGTTCCTTGTCAAAGGGTGTGTTTAATATGGAATTTTGAACCTCCGGTTTAAACCCTGATATGCGCAGCCAGGCGTGTCTTCTTAAAAGAACACTAGTGTTTACAGCTCTGGCAGATGTATCAGCAGCATCTAGGTAGCATCTAATTTGGTTTTTAGAAATTAACTGCCCCTCACGAACCAGGTCTTGCGCTTTTGATTTGTGTTAAGGGAGAAACTGGATGAGTTGCTCCATTTCATCCCAGTGTGCGCGGTCATAGCGTGCTAGTAATGCTTGTGTATTGTAAATACGCCAGAAGTTAGCAGCCTGGGTAGCTATCCTTTTCCCTGAAGCGTGAAGGAGTTTAGACTCTTTATTTGGTGGTGGTGCGTCTCCAGAGAGTTTGCCCTTTTCCCTGCATTAGAAACTACTAGTGAATCTAATGGTAGTTATGTATGCTGGATCTGATGGGGCAGGCTTGTATTTTTTATCCACCCTCGGGGTAAGGATACGTGCCCTAACAGGATCCTTAAAGATGTCGTCTACATGTCTGGTCATGCCTTTCAACATGGGCAACGTGTGTAGATTTTTGTGTGTTTTGTAGAGTCTCAAAAAGAAAGTCCTCCTCAAGGGATTCTTTGTGTAGTGGGACTCCATGGTAAGTAGCAGCCCTACTTAATAACTCGACAAATCCTACACTGTCATCTGGTGGAGAGGGTTTGGTAGGATATATGTCCGGGTCGTTATCGGTGGGAGAATCAGTATTATAGTCATCCCACACGTCTCCAGGCTGATCGTCATTATTGTTATCCCCATCCCCATCACCCTGATTGTCAGGTGTGTGTGGTGGTGAGTGCTCAGGTGAAGTTGGCACAGGTTTAGTCTGGGGTAGAGAAGGTGAAGGAAGAGGAAGAGGAGGAGGGGAAGGATTTGACCTCAACAGTTCTCTTCTTCAAAGGTATGTGGTATTCCTCTTCTGTAGTAGCACCTCTTTTTAAAGTCACTTTAGTGGTGATATGTCCAGTCTTTGGGTGTATAACCAGGATTTTTTGTTTCAGATCCGGTTTGTCGATTGCACCAAAAACATGTTTCTTTGGTGACTTCGGCGTCTCCGTGTGTTTCGGCTCCGAATGTTTCGGTGCAGATGGTTTCTTTGCCGGGGTTTTCGGATCCGAAGTTTGTTTCGGCGCCGACGGAGGATGTTCGGTGCCAGACCTTTTCTTCGGCTCCGAAGTCTTTGGCTCGGTGCCCGATTTGGAATGGGGCTTTTCGGAGCCGGAAGGCCTTTTAATGTGCTTTGGTGCCGAGCCCGAAGGCGGGGCTTCGGAAGCTTGTTCTTGGCGCCCACCGGGGCCCGAGGGCGCAGGTTGGTGCGGAGCCTTTTTCTTGGATGGAAGTGGAAGGTGGAGCAAGGTAGGGGCTGTACTCGCAGTACTTTGTCCCAGCGGGATGTCTTCATCCTCATCGGAGCTATCTTCGGAAACAAAGATGTCTTCCTGCTCCTCATCGGCTCCGATGGGCTCGTCGCCTTCCTCCTCTTCCGATTGAGGTCCGAAGAGGTCCGGAATGGAACCTGCTTGTTGTCTCTGCATGTCGCGTCGTCGGGCCTGACGATCGCGAAGAGTCTTTTTGGAGCGGAAAGCTCGGCACACGTCGCAGTAGTCTTCTCTGTCTTCGGGTGACAGACACAAATTGCACACCTCGTGTGAGTCGGTGCGGGTATTTCGCGTGGCACCGACAGAACTTGAAAGGAGTTCGTTCCATCGACTGCGAGTCGAACCAGGGGCTAGGCCCGACGGCCTACCACAAGCTCTCTGATCGAAATTTTTGTTAGGAATAACGATCCGCGATGAAAGGGGAACACGAACGGAATCAATACCGTCGAGTGTGAATGTGATACGTGCCGAGAAGGATCGAAGAATCGACGTCGAACCGGAGCGCAGCGAGGTACATCCGAACCCGATGGCGGAAAAAACCAATCTGAAGATGGAGTCGATGACCATGCGCACTATCACCTAAGGGAGGAGTCCCCTACCTCGTGACTAGGGAAAACTTGTTCCAGAAAAACAAAGTGCAAACATCCGGACCCAACACTAGATGGCGATCTTATGCAGAGCATGTGATCTACAGCTCACATGCCTCGAACAGAGGTATTTCCTTACAGCTAGGCTCCCAGCAACGAAAATCTTTTTGGATCGGGCTTCGAAGCCTTTCATATTCTCCTTCGGCCAGTGCCAAAGGAAAGTTGCCTGCAGACAATTTTGAGGGTGAGAATACCAGACTTTAAGGCGAATGATGTTCTGAAAGAAACTGGGCATCACCCGGTGCTGGCCTATATTTCCTGGTTATGGTCCCCTTAGCAGCTGGAGTGGATAAGGGTTTGACCCAGATGGCAAGGACATGATCCAGTAGGGCTTCACTGAAAGGAAGCAGAGACTCTGCTGAATGAGGTGAAGGCTGCAGCACCTCTAATAAAATGTTGGCCACGGTTTCTCCAGTGAGCAGAGACAACTCTCCTAATGACAGCATGATAGACGGCCACCCTGTAGAGGGGAGCAGTGGGGGGGGGGGGGGGGGGGGGAGAAATGCCACAGGGGTCCAGGGAGTCCAGTTAGGGCGAAATGTTGAGTCCACAGGCCTCCACGAGTTCTCTGAACCCCCCGGGCCTAGTCTGGGTCTGAATCCAAGAGAGGTTGTATAAGAAGTAGCTTTTCTCTTTCTATTGCTTCTTCTCCAAGAGGCCCTTGGCCTCCCTTCTAGACCTCTAAATCACCCCTGAAGTCTGTAAAGTCGAGGGAATGGGTTCTGACCTTGGTATCGACCCTATAGTGTTGGTGCCTTGATTGCTTCGGAGAGAGCACAAGTGGAGTCGGTTTTGGCACCAAGACGCCGTAATTGGGATGAGGAGTTGTGGCATCGACTGAGGCATGAAACGTGTGAACGGCAGTGTGGGATGACTCACCAGCGGTAGTCTGCACGACAACCCGAGGGACCTATTGTGTTAGAAGGTATTTCAAAGAGGACCATAGCCCACTAGAACACTTGTAAAATGGCTTTCAGGTATGGCTCTGGATCCTTACCAGGAAGTCGGGATAGTGTTGTGTGGTTGCTGGAAGCTGTGGTGGCGCCGGGAACTCTTCTGACGCACTGCAACAAGAATTGATAGCCCACTCGATCTTTAGTGCTGTCAAAGCAGAACCTAAGGATGTGCTTAGGATCTAAATTGTGCAGTCTCTCCACCTCTTTAGAGGAATGTAGCGGAGAGAAGACCGCAGGGAGCAGGACAGACTACCCACATGAAAAGGCAACACCATCTTCAGAAGAATGGGCATTCGAGTCTGAACAACCTGCACCCTGCTTGGGGACTGATCAAGTAGTACCGAAAGTAGCATACTTTCCCTTTTGCACCACTATGCCAGTTCATTTGAACCTTTGGCAAGCAGCATCTGAACTTCTTTGGCTAAGATGGGAGCATGTTGTGCTGATGTCTGAGGACAAACTGGTGAAACATTCGGAGTGGCAAGCAAAAATGGAAGGGTGTAACCATGTTTAACTTGCAGGACCCATGGTTCAAAGTGAATGCACACCAGCTGGGCAACATATTCCTGCCCTCTATAGGTCCCCTATGACTTGTAGGAGGAGAACTAAAGTGGCTAATGCCACAAGTGAGGTAGAGGATGATGACTGTTGTATCTGCTGGTGACCCGCGCCTGCCACCACTCCTGCCAGCAGACCTACAAAAGGGCTGGGCAAGCTGTCAGGACTTCATCCTTTGACAGGCCAGGCCCCTACAGTACGGTTAGATGAGGGGGTGAAAGTAATAAGAGGGAGCAAACATATGGAAAGATGTGTTTCAAGATCCTGCGCAGAAGTTCATGTAAAAGAAATTGTCTGTTGCATACCAAAAACAGACTATAGAGACTATGCTGAACGAACAAGTTACTTACCTTCGGTAACAATATATCTGTAAGAGACATAGATAAGTTATAGATTCCTTACCTTTAGAATCACCCCCAGGCGTCAGACTGGATCCGGAGAATTTTTTCGTCAGCAGTACCCCTGCGTGTCGAAAGCTGGCGTTGGTCGGCTCCGCGTTAGTCGTTGGCGTCGTGGTCGCCGGGATGACGTTGCGGTAGTTACTTAGACGCCGCCCTCGCGCGCTGACGTCAGTTCTTTTACACGACATTCCACGCCAGAAGCGCAGAGCCATGCAAGACACTGACCACTGGTGCACAAAACTGGGGCCCTGAAAAGGGATTCCCTGACCCTAGAAGTCAGTTCGCAGAACGGGGAGGATGGGTGGGGTGGTAAGGAATCTATTACTAATCTATGTCTCCTACAGATATAACGTTACCGAAGGTAAGTAACTTGTTCATCTGAAAGAGACAATTAGTTATAGATTCCTTACCTTTAGAATAGATACCCCGGCAATACCAACCCCAGAGGTGGGTCTGCGAACCAAGTTCACACAAGGAAATCCTGGAGAATAGAACGGCCAAAGAAGCCGTCTCTCCGGACTTGGCTGTCCAGGCAGTAGTGTTTCGTGAACGTGTGCAGCGATGCCCACGTGGCTGCCTGACAAATATCATTAATGGAACTCCCCGTCCCAAAGCAGTGGTGGCTGCCGTCGCCCTGGTTTGAATGGGCGCGCAGTCCCACTGGAGGCTCCTTCTTTGCCAAAGAGTAGCAAGCTTTAATGCACAAAACGACCCACCTAGAGAAGGTCCGTTTGTGCACGGCCCGACCTTTTTTGGCGCCCACGTATCCGACAAAAAGCTAGTCATCCACCCAGAATTGCTTGGTGCGATCCAAATAAAATTAAAGTGCATGTTTTGGATCCAGACGGTGGAGCCTCTCTTCCTCCTTAGAAGGATGCGGAAAAAAGGTGGGCAAAGTGATGGTTTGACCAATGTGGAAAGAAGTAACCACCTTGGGAAGAAAAGAAGGTGATGGCAACCAGAAAGTCTGTCTTTAAAGTAAGAAGTCTGAGAGGACAGTTATGGAGCAGCTCAAAGGGAGCGCACATAAGGTAAGTAAGAACCAAGTTCAAGTCCCACTGAGGCATTACAAAGGGAACAGGGGGAAAAAGATGAGTAATGCCCTTAACGAAGCGATTTACAACAGGGAACTTGAAAAGAGAAGGCTGATCAGGAAGCCTAAGAAAGGCTGAAATGGCTGAGAGGTAGGCCTTACGAGTGCCCAGAGCAGAGCCCTGCTGGGCTAAAGAAAGAAGGAACAGTAGTGCTTCAGAAAGAGGGGCAGAAAGGGGATCCACAGCCTTTGCTGTGCACCATGCCACAAATTTGTTCCATCTGCAGGCGTATACCGTCTTAGTGGAGGGACGCCTGGCTGCCAAGATTACATAACAGACTTCGGGAGGAAGGTCGAAGGCTGTCAACTGTCGCCGCTCAAACTCCACGCAATGATGTGGAGACTGGACAGGTTCGGGTGGAGGACCGTCCCCCACTGCTGCGACAGAAGATCCTCCCGAAGAGGCAGTCGGATCGGAGGATCGATGGCCATGTGTAACAGCTCTGGATACCAGACTGTTCGTGCCCAATCCGGAGCCACAAGGATGACTTGGGCCCGGTTGCGCCTGATCTTCTTCAGCACGCTGGGCAGAAGTGGTATAGGCGTAAAGGCGTATAGAAGACCGCAACTCCACTCGCAACGAAAAGCGTCGCCTAGCGAGTGCCGCCTTGGAAATTCCAACGCGCAGAATTGCTAACATTGCGCGTTCTCTTCGGTGGTGAATAGATCTAACCAAGGCTTGCCCCCTTGCTGAAAGAGACCTTGCGCCCCCTCCGAGTGAAGACACCATTCGTGATCCATCATGCATTTGAGGCTGAGTTCGTCCGCCCTGGCGTTCAGTGAACCTGCCAGGTGTTGAACCACCAGGGATATGCCCTGATGTTCCAGCCATGTCCAGAGACGGAGAGCTTCTTGACATAGGGTCCACGACCCCAACCCGGCTTGTTTGTTGCCGTACCACATGGCGGTGGTGTTGTCCGTGAACACCTGCACTACTCTTCCCCGGACAGAGGGAAGGAATGCTTTCAGTGCAAGACGGATCGCCCGAAGCTCCAGAAGGTTGATGTGGAGCCCAGACTCCGCCGAAGACAAGAGACCTCTGATCTCCGCCTCTCCCATGTGGCCACCCCAGAAGTGATGCATCCGTCACCACTGTGTACTCCGGTTTGGGAAGGGAGACAGATCTGCCGTTGACCCAATCACGGTTCGTTAGCCACCACTGCAATTGACGTGCAGTGCCCTCCGAGATCTGAACGCTCACTGGAACTTCAGGTCCCACTGTTGAGCCCGCATATGCCACCTGGCATGATCTACCAGCAGGAAGGTGGAGGCCATGAGGACCAGCAGCCTCAGGGTCATTCTGACCAACACCCGGGATATAGGCTGAAAGATCGGAATCATAGCCCGAATATCCAGGACTCGCTGCTCGAGAGGATTAACCCGAAACTGCGTCGTGTCCAGAACCGCTCCGATGAAAAGGAGTCTGGAGGTGGGAGACGACTGCCTGGGGCGAGCCCGCCTTCAACAGCCAGTCGTCGAGATAGGGGAAGACTGGAACCCCTGCCCGGCGCAGATGAGCTGCGACCACCGCCATCCCTTTTGTGAACATCCGAGAGGCGCTGGTAAGGCCAAAGGGGAGCACGGTAAACTGAAAGTACTTGTGGCCTACCGTGAACCGCAGGTAACGCCGGTGGGCCGACAGGATGGGGATGTGAAAATAAGTGTCCTGCAAGTCCAACGCTACCATCCAGTCTCCAGGGTCAAGGGCAGACAGGACCTGAGCTAGCATCAACATTTTAAACTTCTCCGGTTGACGTTCCTGAGATCCAAGATAGGACGCAGGCCTTTGTCCTTCTTGGGCACCAGAAAGTAGTGGGAATAGCAACCACGACCTACTTCTAGGGTAGGAACTCGCTCGATGGCTCCCTTGGCCAAGAGAGCCGTAACGTCCTGCTGGAGAAGGGCCAGATGATCCTCCGACGTTCGATGGTACTGAGGTGGCATGGCCGATGGGGGGGAGGGGGGTAGTCTCTAAGGGGAGGGAGTAGCCCCTTCGGACAATCTGCAAAACCCACCTGTCCGACATGATGGTGCGCCAGTGGGGGAGGTGATGGCGAACCCTATCACCCACTGGCGATTGGTGGCCCTGAAAGGTCGGACTAGGAGGGTTTGGAGGCTGCTGCAGAGGGGGCGGTGGTGAACTGGCCCGCTCGCTGGCCCCCAGACCCACGGCGGTGGGTCCCACGGCCCCGGCCGCGCAGGGGCTGAACAGCTTGCGCCGGTCTGTGGCTATGGGTGGACCGTGGTGGGCCGTAGCCACGAAAGGGGCGAAAAGCAGACTGCGCAGGGCGGGTAGTGGAGAGGCCCAAGGACTTGGCCGTAGCCCGAGAGTCCTTGAAGCGCTCTAGCGCATTGTCTGCTTTGTCGCCGAAAAGGCGACGGCCATCAAAGGGCATGTCCATTAGGGTAGCCTGGACATCCCCGGAAAAACCAGTCGACCTCAGCCAGGCGTAGCGTCGAAGGGCTACCGACGTTGAAATCGTCCTGCCTAGCGAGTCGGAGGTGTCCAGTCCGCATCGTATGGTACACTTGGCTGCTTCTCTCCCCTCGGCAACTGCATGGGAGAGCACGACCTGGGCCTCCTCCGGGCACCTCGGCAGCACCTGCGCTACCAAATCCCACACAGATTGGGTGTAACGGCACAACAGACATGCAGTGTTTACTGACCGCAGTCCCAAGCTGGAGGAAGAAAACATCTTCCCAAGATGGTCCAGCTTTTTGTATTCCCTATCAGGTGGAGCGTTAGGGAATGCGCCTTTGAACATCGAGGCTTGGACCACCAAGCTCTCAGGGGTGGGGTGTTGGGAGACAAAAGTGGGGTCGCCCGGAGCCGGGCGGTGGCGTTGGGCAATCATCCTATCCACAGGAGCCCCTGTGTTGGGCTTGGACCAGGTGCCCAAAAGGATGTCAGTTCGGGCTTCATTAAACGGCAGCAGGGGCTCCGAAGAGCTCGCTGCCGGTTGAAGCACCTCTGTCAGGAGGTTAGTCCTGACCTCCACCGTAGGTAGCTCAAGGTTGAGAGCCTCAGCCGCCCTACGCAACTCCACTGCGTAAGAAGCTCCCTCCTCTGTAGCCACGGTAGGAGGAGACAACATGCCAAGGTCTGGGGAGGTATCCAGACCACTGGTATCCCCCAACTCCTCTCTCCAGTCCGGATCATACTCCAACTGGTCAGTTAAAGGGTCTCCAGACCCATCCCAGTCCTCCTCACCCTCCTCTGGTTGTCAATCTGGCCTGAAAGAACCAGGGTGGAACAGGGGTACAAAAGTACCCGTCGGCGCCGGATCCGGCATCGGTGGACGTCGGTCCGGCTCCGTGTCCACATCGGGGTGGAGGCCGGGGTCGACGCCGGCTGGGGACACAACCGGCGTCGGCTGCGGGCGTGGCGCCAGATCCAGGCTTGGATCCAAGGAGACCCTGCGGTGCCGAGGCCGAAGCCGCCGGCGTCGAAGGCCCAGGGCCTCCAGCAGAGTCCCCGGGGCCCAAAGGCGCCCCAGCGGAGTCGGGCTGCCCAAAGATGGCATGCATCCCTTCGTAAAAGCTTCGAAGCTGGGCAGGGGTCGCTCCAGGTCCCGGAAAGGGAGGGAAACTCGGAGCCGACCCTTCGGGCTCCGTACGCGGAGCTGCGAGAGGGGCACCACCCGCATTCCTCGTCGCATTGGCTGACAGACGGCAAGAAGTCGAAGAGCGACGATGCTTCTTCGACTTCTTCTTGTGCTTCGACCTACCTGAGGAGTGCGAAGACTTCGAAGACGAGTGGTAGTGGTGGCTCCGCGACCGGGACCTCCGGACAGCCAGGCCTCGAGAAGCTTTCGGGAGCGCTCCCGCAAAGACTTCGGATTCATGGTCCGGCAGTTGGAACACGACTTGGGATCGTGGTCGCGTTCCAGGCACCACAGGCACATGCGGTGCAGATCCGTCACCGACATCAGTTTTCGGCAGGAACCGCAAGTCTTGAAACCGGGCATCCCTAATGCGCACCAGGAGTCGAAGACTCAAAAACGTTGTCGACAAAAGTCGTCAAAAAAGTCAGTCAAAAAGTGACTGGAGGTACCGCTCTCTCCGGATCTGCGCTGGATGGCGCGGAAAAAGAAAGAACTAACGTCAGCGCGCGAGAGCGGCGTCTAAGTAGCTACTGCGACGTCATCCCGGCGACCACGATCCCAACGACGAACGCGGAGCCGACCGACGCCACCTTTTGAAGCGCAGGGGTACTGCTGATGAAAAAATTCTCCGGATCCAGTCTGACGCCTGTGGGTAATTCTAAAGGTAAGGAATCTATAACTAATTGTCTCTTTCAGATACATTTTTTTACATTTGTTTGACTTTCAGTGTTGGTACGAGAAGAGAGACAATGAGTATATTAAACAATTAAAGTACATGAAGTCATATTATACATTTACAGATGTCAAATGAGGTCTTTAGAAAAGCCATTAAAAGGTGGCTCCCCCAAGAGTAATTCATAATCCAATTTCTGCTCTGTGCGATGGCACATCATCATAGATAAGTAATTAAAGGCTAGTTTTTTATTTGTCCTTTCGTCTACTAAATGTTTTGAAGACATTACAGTGAAGAGTTTTGACCATAAAAATACAGACTCACTTTCTGACTGGCTCGGTTTATAGGCTTCTTGCTGGTGGTAAGATTCAGATTTCTCAGGAGCGGGCATGGGGGAACTTGCCGGGCTGATTACCTCAATTGGCTCACCGGGTGGCTCATATCGGTGCGAAGATGTCACTGCAGAGTTCAAAACATTAGTGTGAGAAAAAAGTGTTTTATACGGTAGAAGAATTCACAGAAAATAAGAAAGAGTTACTTACCTGTAAAAATAGTTCTCCATCAAGGATATCCTCAGCATATTTATATGGCTGTGAGGCTGGACATCAAAAAACACACCTCCATTTTTGTCTATATATATCTATTCGTAGCATGTAGTGTGTTTTAGATTCACATGCTTAGCATACTCATGCCATTTAGTGTTGGGGTCGGCTGTTTTCCATTTGTTTCTCTTCAAAGAAAGTTTTTGAGTCAGGAGATGCAGTGCGCCTACTCCTCTTGATGTAAACTGTGCATGGGCACCGACTCCATGTTAGATTTTTTCTGCACAATGGGTGTAGGGCTGCATGGAGTGTGAATTATTGGAATGTGCAGAGAGAACAAATGTACTTTAAAGATGTGAATCATTAGAGGCGCATTCAGGGAGGAGTGGGTGTATGTGAATCTCCAGCACGACGAGCTATGGACAGAAGCTTGCAGGGTAAGTAGTATTTTCTCTTCATACCATGTGTGGCTTTAGATACACATGCTTAGCAATGACTGCCTAGCAGTACCCTCCCAGTTGCGGTAGCTAGTTCATGGATGAAGCAAATGTCTGAAATAACATTCTTAGTACTGCCTGGCTCACTAAAGCTTGTTGGTGGGCTAATATGGCCACACAGTAATGCTTAATAAATGTGTGTGCTGTTGACCATGTAGCTGCCTTACATATGTTAGCAAGTGGGATGTTGCAGAGGAAGGAAACCGTAACCCCTCATTTTTTTATTTTTTTTAAAAAGTAGTTTGCCCTAGGGGGAGCGTGAAGTACCCATTTGGCCTTGATGCAACAAATCTGGATACATTTGACAATCATCTGGCTATGTTAGCTTTGGAAATGGCCTGTCCAACACTTAATTTGAGCCAGTGGAAGCCAGCGGCACTCATTTTTGAGGACCAGCACTTATTTTTCTGCATCACATTTTAAGCAAGCGAGGGAAAAACATACAAAGTGGAAAGACGTAAGAGAAAGGCAGAACCTGTAGGAGTGAGATAAAGGGGCAGGGAGTATCTGGTAATGAATTAAAGAGATATGAGGTGATTTAGGACTACGCAGCCTTGGTATTTGGCACGTCCATATTCATTTGCACCACACACAGGCCTCTGAGCAGAGCCCTGGACTCCGGCACTCATTTTACAAATAAAGCACTGGGCCTGTCCCTGGTGAGGTTTGGCAAACAAGACAAATAGTGGGTCTCATTTGTGGAATGTGTCGGTCCTATATATGAAATACATAAGTGTGAGAAAGTGCCATCTTTCTTGCATGGTATGCCCCCACTTTTTGCTGAAATGCTGATGTGCTTTGACTGAGTGTGCCCTGGGCTCCTGCCAACCAGGTACCCAGGGCCTGTGTTCCTTCCCTAAAACTGCATTGATACCTACACCCAATTGGCATCCCTGGCCACAGGTCAGCCCCTGGTAAATGGTACCATGGGTACCCAGGGCACTGTGACCAGGGAAGGCCCCTAAGGGCTGCAGCACTTGTTGTGCCACCCTTAGGGACCCTGTACCTTTACACACACACACTGCCTTTGCAGGCTGCGTGTCTTGGTGCAGAACAAAAGCGAAGAGTCGACATGGCACACATCCCTGTGTGCCATGCCTATAAGCCACTGCCCTGGCCTCAGGTCAGCCACCCTCTAGCTGGGTGCACTATGCCAGTGGTGAGGGCATAGAGGCATGAGCCCTGTGCCCCTATAGTGCCCTAGTCAATTCTTGGGCATTGTAAGTGCAGTGCTGCCATTAAGAGTATATGGTGCTGGGAGTCTGTCATTACGAACTCCACAGCACCATAATGGCCCCACTGAAAACTAAGAAGTTTGGTATCAAACTTCTTAGCCCATTAAACCCCCACTGATACCAGTGTGGGATTTAATGTAAAACGCACTCCAGAGGGCATCTTAGAGCTGCCCCCTGAAACCAACCCGACCTCCAGTGTCCGGACTGAGTGGCTGCCCAGGCTGCCACCACCAGACATGTTTCTGACCCCTGGGTCGAGAGCCTCTGCTCTCAGGGGCCTGAAAGAATGCACATCCTGGGGCGAGGTGCCAAAGCCTCCTCCCCCAGGATGGGCAGGGGAGCTTCAAAGGCCTGCCGCCTTTGAGCTTCCCCAGACCACTTGCTGCTTCCAGCAAACTGGTCCCCACTGGTTCTACCCCCACTTCTGGCGGGAGAACCGGCGGGAAAACCAGAGGCAGGAAATGGGTTGTGCCCACCTCTGCCAACTCCACCCCTAAGGTGGGGAGACGAGGTGAAGCCCAAACTCGAGTCCCCGCCATCTTGAGGATGGGGGGACCCAGCCAACCAGGGACAGGCTCCTGCCCCCTCCCACTGGAGAGGAGCAGAATAGGGGTGTACTCCACCCCAGGGAAGGGACCCATTGGCCCCTGCCCTTAGCCTACCTGTAACCACCCCTAAATTTAGTATTTAGGCTCCTGAACCTTCCTTCCTCAGTTCCCGAATCCGAAAACAAGAAGAGAAGGCGAAGCAAGAAGACCAGCCGTGCAGCTGCTAACAAGGAGGCGACGACAACTGACTTGGCCCCAGCCCTACCGGCCTGTCGACCTCTGAACCTGCTCCCTGCGGAACCCCGGCCTCAGCAACCTCAAAAACCCCAGAGGACCTGACTTCTGTGCCACAGCCTTCAACCCAGGGACTCCCACGAGCAGTGGTACTGCTCAAAAGAACAAACTACAAAAGACCCAGCCCTGGCACGGAACCGCGAAACCTGAAGCCTCTGCACCCGCCGAGCCCGGCCTGTGCCTGAGTGAACCAAGACTCTGAGGACGTCCCCCCGGCGATTCTGACCTGGAATCCAGTGCCCAAGGACCCTCCTCGACGACCCAGACGACGCCTGCAGCCTCAGGACAAGGGACACCTCCAACCGCGACCAGCAGGGGGTAAGATTTCCCGACCTCAAAAGACACCCCTGCACCCGGCGCCCCACGGCCCCCTGTGCCCAACTCCTGGGTGTCTACCTATCCTCCAAGACCCCAACTTACCTCCCAAAGTGTTGGTCGCCCCTGAAGAATCACCGTCCCCGAGCCTGCAGCCTTTTTTCACCGTCCAAGATCTCCATTGGTTAACATTGAGCGCCCGACGGCTCAAAAGCACTCCTGCACCCAGCCGCCCGAGTGCCCCTGGAAGTGCAACCTCTACCCTAACCTACTTCCCCATTTGCCCTGGGCAAGTGACCAGGAGCTTAACCACAGAACCTGGAAACGATCCAGGACAGGGAACTAGAGGCACGGGGTATTAGGAGTAGGCAGCCTCCACCTCAAACTGATTACCACAAAAAGCCTCTCCTAGTTATTGACCTAATTGCTATAATGTCTACCATATGAGTGTAGACATCTCACAAAAAGTGAAAGACTGGTCTCACACACCACCTGGTGTCATGCTTCATCATTGACCAGTCCTCGCCCTCTAAAAACTTGGTTTGATAGAGGGCGGGCATACACCTGAAGACAGGGATGCACTTCTAAAACTAAGTGGGGGCCCTTAACAAAAAAGTGAAGTTAAAAAGCCATTACGGATGTCAAACCTCTTTTTAATATGACTGACATCTGTATGGGGTTTAAAAGAAATGATTGGTGTGTTGGGGATATCGTGGTCCCCCACCGTATAACTAATGGTCAACATGTTTCTGCCTAGTGGCCCAAACGGGTCCGTGGCATTCATCAGGACCTATCATACACCAACGGGCTCCTACCTTACCATTCAGTGTAGGTGAGGTATCCACTACGTGGGGTGATCAGGGTCACCCTCCACAGTTTTGCGGCTGTATTATTCCAGCCCTATTCCCTAGGACCTACTTGCCCCATAGGTAGAGTGAGAAAGGAGGACCCCTTAGGTCACATGCCTGTTATTGAAGGGATCTCCCGCTGCTGCACCTATGTCTGCATGTCTCACCTCCTCGCCGATATTGTTCCCGACTTACTTTAACGCACAAGTTACTAACTTGTGTAACGATATATCTGTAAGAGACAGTAGTTAGTGACAGATTCCTTACCTTGGAATATCCCCAGGCGTCATGCTGGATCCGGAAAGTTTTTGCGTAGCAGTACCCTTGCGCGTCGGTAGGCGGCGTCGTGCGGCTCCGCGTCCGTCGTCGGCGTCGTGATCGCCGGGATGACGTCGCGGGCAGTACTTAGACGCCGCCCTGCGCGCTGACGTCAGTTCTGTACACGACTTTCCGCGCCAGGAACGCAGAGCCATGCAAGAAGCTGACATAGGTGTCTGAAAAATACTAGGGCACTGAAATGGATGTCCTTAACCCTATAAATCAGTTCGCAGAACGGGGAGGATGGGTGGGGCGGTAAGGAATCTGTCACTAACTACTGTCTCTTACAGATATATCGTTACACAAGTTAGTAACTTGTGCATCTGAAAGAGACACGTTAGTGACAGATTCCTTACCTTAGAATAGATACCCCAGCAATACCAACCCCGGTGGTGAGTCTGCGAACAAAGATCAGACAAGGAAGTCCCGGAGGGCAGAACGGCCAAAGAAGCCGTCCCTCCGGACCTGACTGTCAAGGCAGTAATGCTTTGTAAATGTGTGCAGCGAGGCCCACGTAGCTGCCTGACAGATATCCTGCAGCGGAACACCGCGGCCTAAAGCCGTGGTAGCAGCGGTTGCCCTGGTGGAATGGGCACGCAGCCCAACAGGAGGCTCCTTCTTAGCCAAAGAATAGCAGGCTTTGATACACAAGGTTACCCAGCGGGAGATGGTTCTCTTGTGCACCGCCCGACCTTTTTTGGCGCACACGTAGCCAACAAAGAGCTGGTCATCCACCCGGAAGTGTTCTGTGCGGTTGATATAAAAGGAAAGCGCACGTTTTGGGTCCAGACGGTGGAGCCTCTCTTCCTCTCTGGAAGGATGCGGAAGCGGAAAGAAGGTGGGCAAAGTGATGGTCTGCCCAATGTGGAAGGCAGTAACCACCTTTGGCAAGAAGGACGGACGCGTCCTGAGAACAACCTTGTCTGGATGGACAGACAGAAAGGGAGGTTTGCATTAAAGAGCCTGGAGCTCACTCACCCGCCGAGCGGAGGTGATGGCCACCAGAAAGGCTGCCTTCAGAGTTAGAAGACGAAGAGGACAGTTATGTAGAGGCTCAAAGGGAGCGCACATGAGAAAGGTAAGAACCAAGTTCAAGTCCCACTGAGGCATCACAAACGGAACAGGAGGAAAGAGGTGTGTAATGCCTTTAAGGAATCTGTTAACAGGGGACTTGAAAAGGGAGGGCTGATCAGGAAGCCTGAGGAAGGCCGAAATGGCACAAAGATAGCCCTTGATGGTACCCAGGGCAGAACCCTGTTGGGCCAGTGAAAGAAGGAACAGAAGAACCTCAGAAAGAGGGGCAGAGAGGGATTCACAGCCTTTGCTGTGCACCATGCCACAAAAGTGTTCCACCTGCAGGCGTATACCACATTAGTGGAGGGACGCCTGGCTGCCAGAATCACATCACAAACTTCGGGAGGCAAGTCGAAAGGAATCAACTGCCGCCGCTCAATCTCAACGCAAGCAGGTGGAGGCTGGACAGGTTCGGGTGGAGGACCGTCCCCTGCTGCTGCGACAGAAGATCCTCCCGAAGAGGCAGACGGATCGGGGGATCGACGCTCATACGGAGTAGCTCGGGATACCAAACTCTTCGAGCCCAGTCCGGAGCCACAAGGATGACTTGGGCCCGGTCGCGCCGAATCTTCTTCAACACTCTGGGTAGAAGTGGTATAGGCGGAAAGGCGTACAACAGACCGCAACTCCACTCGCGTCGAAAAGCGTCGCCGAGCGAGTGCCGCCTTGGAAATTCCAACGCGCAGAACTGATGACATTGCGCGTTCTCTTCGGTGGCGAATAGATCTAACCAAGGCTCTCCCCACTGCAGAAAGAGACCTTCCGCCACTTCCGAGTGAAGACGCCATTCGTGATCCATCATGCACCTGCGGCTGAGTTCGTCCGCCCTGGTGTTCAGGGATCCTGCCAGGTGTTGAACCATCAGGAACATGCCCTGATGTTCCAGCCATGTCCAGAGGCGCAGAGCCTCCTGACAGAGGGTCTACGACCCCACCCCGCCTTGTTTGTTGCAGTACCACATGGCGGTGGTGTTGTCTGTGAACACCTGCACTACCTTCCCTTTGACAGAGGGAAGGAATGCCTTGAGTGCAAGTCGGATCGCCCGGAGCTCCAGAAGGTTGATATGGAGCCGGGACTCCGCCGGAGACCAGAGGCCTCTGATCTCCGCCCTCCCCATGTGACCGCCCCATCCCAGAAGGGACGCGTCCGTCACAACTGTGTGTTCTGGCTGGGGAAGGGAGAGGGATCTACCCATGACCCATTGCCGGTTTGAGAGCCACCACTGCAACTGTTGTGCAGCCCCCTCCGAGATCTGGACGTGATCGGACAGGTTGCCCTGGTGCTGCGCCCACTGCAGAGCCCGCATATGCCATCTGGCATGATCGACCAGCAGGATGCAGGAGGCCATGAGGCCCAGCAGCCTCAGGGTCATCCGTACCGAAACCCAGGATAAAGGCTGAAAGATCGGAATGATAGCCTGAATATCCCGGACTCGCCGTTCGGGAGGATAGGCCCGAAACTGCGTCGTGTCCAGAACTGCTCCGATGAAAAGGAGCTGTGGAGAAGGAATCAGATGAGACTTCGGCACATTGATGGAGAACCCCAGCGAGTGCAGGAGTTCGGCCGTAGTCTGGAGGTGGGAGACGACTGCCTGGGACGAGCCCGCCTTCAGCTGCCAGTCGCCGAGGTAGGGGAAGACTGGAACCCCTGCCCGGCGCAGATGAGCTGCGACCACCGCCATCACTTTTGTGAACACCCGAGGGGCACTGGTGAGGCCAAAGGAGAGCACGGTGAACTGAAAATGCTCGAGCCCTACCGTGAACCGAAGGTAACGCCGGTGGGCCAGCAGGACGGGGATGTGAAAATAAGCGCCCTGCAAGTCCAACGCTACCAACCAGTCTCCAGGGTGGAGGGCAGTCAAGACCTGAGCTAGGGTGAGCATCTTGAACTTCTCCTTCCGGAGGAAGCGATTGACGTTCCGGAGGTCCAAGATAGGACGCATGTCCTCCTTGTCCTTTTTGGGCACCAGAAAGTAGTGGGAGTAGCAACCACGCCCTACTTCTGGGGTCGGAACATGCTCAATGGCCCTCTTGGCCAAGAGGGCCGTGACTTCCTTCTGCAGAAGCACCAAGTGATCCCCTGACATGCGGTGGAATTGAGGTGGCATGGCTGGGGGGGGTGGTCTCGAAGGGGAGGGAGTAGCCCCTTCGGACAATGTCCAAGACCCACCTGTCCGAGGTGATGGTACGCCAGTGGTGAAGGTGATGGCGGACCCTGCCCCCTACTGGCGTGCTGTGCACCGGAAAGGAGGGACTAGGAGGGCTTGGAGGCCGCGGACGGGTTGGAGGTGGTGGCCTGACCCGCACGCTGGTTGCCCGAACCGCCACGGCGGTATCCACGTCCTCGGCCACGCGAAGACGCTTGCTGCGCGGGCCGGTGGCTGGGCAGCTGGCGTGACTGGGCGCCCTTCCGTGGCCACGAAAGGGGCGAAAAGCAGAGGTTAGCGGAGGGCGCACAACAGAAAGGCCCAGGGACTTGGCAGTAGCCCGTGAGTCCTTAAAACGCTCCAGCGCATGGTCTGCTTTGGAACCAAAAGACCGACTCCATCAAAGGGCATGTCCATGAGTGTATTCTGGACATCACCCGAGAAACCAGTTGTTCTCAGCCAGGCGTGGCGACGCAGCGCCACCGTCGTTGCAAGCGATCTGCCCAGCGAGTCGGCGGTATCAAGGCCACAACGTATGGTGTACTTTGCCGCATCCCTACCTTCCGCAATGGTGCGGGTAAGCAGTGTCTGGACCTCCTCAGAACACTGGGGCAAAACAGTCGCCACCGAATCCCACAGGGAGTGGGTATATCGGCCCAAAAGGCATGCGGTGTTGACGGACCGCAAGCCAGCACTGGAGGAAGAAAAGCCTTCTTCCCAAATTGGTCCAGGCGTTTGGATTCCCTATCCGGAGGGGCGGTAGGGAAGGCGGTTTGGGAGGCAGAGGCTTGGACAACCAAGCTCTCGGGGGTGGGATGTTGAGAGAGAAACAAGGGGTCGCCCGGAGCAGGGCGATGGCGTCGGGCCACGTTCCTATCCACAGGAGCCCCTGGGCTTGGACCAGGCGCCCAAAAGAACGTCAGTCAGTGCATCATTAAACGGCAGCACAGTCTCCGTGGAGGAAGCTGCCGGCTGAAGCACTTCCGTCAGGAGATTAGTCCTGACAGCCACAGTAGGCAATTGGAGGTGCAAGGCTCCAGCTGCTCTACGCAACACCGTTGCGAAATTTGCTCCCTCCTACGTAGCCACGGGAGGAGACAGCATGCCAGTGTCAGAGGAAGTGTCTAGACCACTGGCATCCCCAAGTTCCTCAGCCCAGTCCTGATCATACTCACACTGTTGTGTGAGAGGGTCTTCCGACCCCTCCCAGCTCTCCTGGTCCTCCTCTGGTTCAAAATATGGAGGAGGAGGGACATTTGGGACCCAAGGTCTCATCGGCGCCGGCGTCGGGCGACGTCAGTCCGGCTCCATGTCCGGAGCCGGAGAGAACCGGGGAACGACGCCGCCCGGAGCCCCGGACGGCGTCAGGAACGGCACCGGGGACATCGGCGTTGGCGGAGGCGTGGTTAGGTCAACCGGCGTCGATGGGGGTTGCGGTCACCACCGGAGCCGGGATCGAGGCCGGGACCGGAGCCGAGGCCGGGATCAAGGCTGGCGGGACAGGCGACGCCGGGACCGGAGTCGTCGGCGACGCCGGAGCAACCCCATCAGGGCCCGCGGGGCCCGAAGGCGCACCGGAGGGACCTTGAGGCTCGAAGAGGCGGGCCATGGCCGACAGGAATTCCTGTCGGAGTCGCCCCCGAACCCGGAAAGGACGGGTAATGCGGGGGCGGCTCAACAGGCACGTCCGGGGCCGCGGGGACGGTGCCGACAGGGGCCTCAGCCGAGTCGCGAGACCGGCGAGGCGAAATCTTAGAGCGATGATGCTTCTTAGACTTTTTGTGCTTCGACTTAGCCGAGGAGCGCGAAGACTTGGACTCAGACGACCGGCGGGGGCTCCGCGACCGGCCCCATGACCTCTCACGGGACCTGTCTTGGTGCGGCGCGGAGCCGACTGCCGGACCTCGAGTAGCTTTCGAGACCGCTCTCGCAAAGCCTTCGGGTGAAGTTTCCGGCAGTCAGGGCACGACTTCGTGTCGTGGTCTCGGCCGAGACAGTAGAGACACTCTAAATGCGGGTCTGTGATCGACATCATTCGACCACAGACGTCGCATGGCTTGAAGCCGGGCATCCCTATCGACACCTAGGAGTCGAGAAGACTCGAAAAGAAACAGTGAAAAATTCACCAAAATTTAGTCAAAAATTGACTAGGGCACTGCTCTTCCCGGATCTGCGCTTACTGGCGCGGAAAGAAGAACTGACGTCAGCGCGCAGGGGCGGCGTCTCAAGTACTGCCCGCGACGTCATCCCGGCGATCACGACGCCGACGACGGACGCGGAGCCGCACGACGCCGCCACCGACGCGCAAGGGTACTGCTACGCAAAAACTTTCCGGATCCAGCCTGACGCCTGGGGATATTCTAAGGTAAGGAATCTGTCACTAACGTGTCTCTTTCAGATATGCTATGTAATCCGTACCTTCCCAGTAAAGGTTGCACATTATATAGGCAGTTACCTCAATTTCAAACTGTCAATAAATTCACAGGTGATAACGATGTATGTGTATGCTTTAATCAATTTAGGAAACTCCTACCTTACATCAACAACACCTGGTACATATCAGCAGTAACATGTGATCCAATCTAGACTTGTTTATACTAATGCCACTTACTTTGCTGCTCTTGATAAACTTTACCATTTGCTTCAACTTGTTCAAAATGCCGCCACCCATTTAAAATCTTACATTTCTCAATGTGCTAGGATTTCGCCTATTCTAAGATCCCTGCACTGGCTACTAATTAGTTGCAGAGTTGTCTGCAAAGCCCTCACCATTGCACATAATATCTTCTACCAACACAGTCGTCCTTTTTTTATGTCTAAGTTTTCCCTTTACATCCAAACAAGAATCTCTGCTCTGCCAATCAGTACGGAGAAGTTCTGGGGTATTTCCTCCTAGATGCTCTCCATGCAGAACCCAATCCAGCCATGTTTAGCAAAGCTAACAAAACCCAGATTTTTAACAAGTAATTTAACTTTCTCCCTCCTTTTAAATGCCGACTTGTTAATGTTACTTCTCTAGTGACATGAAGCTTAGTGTTCGTGCACTCTACAAATATGCAAAAGCTATTACTGGTGTGGAAGTTAGAATTAGTCCAAATTGAAGGTACTTTCAGCCTAGAGGGCAGAGGCCAGAGTTTTATAAGGAAGAATTCAGGGTAGAATTCTTTTTAGAGTCTGCTTGCATTTTCTTTATCTTCTGTTGAAAAAGTCAGGACGTGAATCTCTATTTTGTCACTTGCTTTAGAGCTTTCAGAGGAGCAGAGAACTAGCTAGCCATCCTCATCCTGTTCTTATTAAGCGTCTTTAAATGGAGATACGATTACTTGTAGTGATGAACCGTCAGGTACACCAGACACTGCAAAATGTACAACTTTTGAAAGAAAACCTTCCTTTGTTTTCTTTTCACATTGCTGCCACAAAACCTGAATGCAAAATAAGGCAAGAAAAGTTGTGGGTCAAGCCAAAATAAAGTATTCGCCCTCTACAAACAAAAAACTTTCAGTCAAGCAGAACCATATGCAACTGTGGGCAGCTGTAGAAATTGATTGCCTTCTGAGTCTATAAAGCAAAGATCAATACACTGGTACAGAACCAGAGTGTATTGCAAGATTCTGTACATGACAACAAAGCTGTTTGAACAAGGGATAAAGGCTAAAGTGAACACACAAAAAATGGGCAACATCACTTTTATAAGTACATCTTACACTAATGTTACGCATTGTTTTTTTATTTTTTTTATTAATACACGTTTTACTTGAACTTCAAGGACTTTTCCATGATTTTTGTTTCTACCTGAGACAGGTCTATAATGTATATATGGTTAAAATCTGGAGGTAAAAGAGATACTTCATTTTATCTTATTTTTGAGGCTTGATAGATATGCAATTTTAAATCTTTCAGTAGTGAGTTTAAAACATGTTTTAGAATTTGCATGGATTTTTGTATTGTTATCTATTATGTCTATTTTGTTGTTCTGCACAAAAGATTGGAGAACCCTAAAAAGTAAAAAAAAATATTTCATACTTTTAAGTTCCACCTCAAATTGAGAGGGGGAATTTGAGAGACTCGACAAAGCATACATGCTGTTTAAAGACTTGGGAAAGGACAAGAATGTAAGTGACAGTTTGCTAATGAGAAACAAGTTACTTACCTTCAGTAACGCCTTTGCTGGTAGAGGCTCAAACCGTAGAGTCCTCACTTTATGAATACCCCGAGGCACCAGACTGGATCTGTAATATTTTCAACAGCAATTCCCTTGAGGATTGGTAGGTGGTGTGGTGCTGCTTTGCCTCGACTCTGCCCCCCCCTGGATGTGATGTTGGCCACAATATCTGTGCCACCACTGCATGCTGACATCAGTTTCTTTCTGTTATCTCTCAGCGCCATTGGAAGTGGAGTCCATGGAAATTAGATATGCCAGAGCGCCAATCTCTAGATGAGATCTTATTAATAGATATTGTAAGTCCATTCTACAGAATGGGGAGGAGGCGTTACTGAAGGTAAGAAACTTTGTTTTCTGATAGAGACTTCTAGCTGCAGGTTCCTCATCTTCTGAGTAGATAAAGCAGTACCTCCCCAAGTCTGTGGAATAAGTCAGACTAGGAAATATTGCATGAAAGATCGGGCAACAAGCCCGTCCCACCAGAACAGGCTATCCATGCAGGACTGCTTGGAAGATTGTGAGGAGAGACGCCCATGTTACTGCCTAGCAGATATCGGAGACTGGCACACAGGGAGCCAGCACAGTGGTAGCAGTCTAGCGTGCAAGCCTTAGGTGGACTTTTCTTGGCTGGACCATAGAACATCATAATACATACAACAATCCGTCATGAGAGGTTCTCTTTTGTACAGTTTTTCCATTCTTTGCTACGGGGAAATCAACAAAAAGTTGATCATCCAGGCATGTTCTCTGGATTGATCGCTGTAGAAAGCAGTGGCCCTCTTAGGGTCCAGACTGTCGAGTTGTTGTTCCTCCTTGAAGGGATGAGGCAGAGCTTAGAACATTGGCAAAGTGGTGGATTGCCCTATGTGGAAGGGTATGACCACCTTCGGTCGGAATGACGCTTTTGTCCGGAGGACTAGTTGGTCTTGGAAGAAAGAGGTGTTTGGCTGTTGAACAAAGTCCTAAAGCTCACTTACTCATCGGGCAGAGATATTGGTAATTTTAGTGCTAAAAAGTTGCAGTTTTTTAGGGTGAGCAGACATAGAAAACAGCTGTACATTGGTTCAAAGGATGTGCACATCAAAAAGGCGAGAACCAAATTAAAGTCCCAGTGCGGCACGGCAAAAGGTGTAGGAGGGAACGTATGGAACAGTCCCTTTAAGTAAGCTGAAGCAGGATACCTTAGAATTCTTTGAGCTAAATAGGGATTCTGCCATCTTAAGAGTAATATGGGATGCTTACAAAGCCTTTATTCGAGGGAGGTTGATCAATTATATAGCGCACAGGAGGAGGGAAAACAATAACAAAGTGAGAGAGAGAGGAAAGCACAGGTTACTAACTTGTGTAACGATATATCTGTAAGAGACAGTAGTTAGTGACAGATTCCTTACCTTAGAATATCCCCAGGCGTCAGGCTGGATCCGGAAAGTTTTTGCGTAGCAGTACCCTTGCGCGTCGGTAGGCGGCGTCGTCCGGCTCCGCGTCCGTCGTCGGCGTCGTGATCGCCGGGATGACGTCGCGGGCAGCACTTAGGCGCCGCCCCTGCGCGCTGACGTCAGTTCTGTACACGACTTTCCGCGCCAGGAACGCAGAGCCATGCAAGAAGCTGACATAGGTGTCTGAAAAATACTAGGGCCCTGAAAGGGATGTCCTTAACCCTAGAAATCAGTTCGCAGAACGGGGAGGATGGGTGGGGCGGTAAGAATCTGTCACTAACTACTGTCTCTTACAGATATATCGTTACACAAGTTAGTAACTTGTGCATCTGAAAGAGACACGTTAGTGACAGATTCCTTACCTTAGAATAGATACCCCAGCAATACCAACCCCGGTGGTGGGTCTGCGAACAAAGATCAGACAAGGAAGTCCTGGAGGACAGAACGGCCAAAGAAGCCGTCCCTCCGGACCTGACTGTCAAGGCAGTAATGCTTTGTAAACGTGTGCAGCGAGGCCCACGTAGCTGCCTGACAAATAACCGGCAGCGGAACACCGCGGCCCAAGGCCGTGGTAGCAGCCGTTGCCCTGGTGGAATGGGCACGCAGCCCAACAGGAGGCTCCTTCTTAGCCAAAGAATAGCAGGTCTTGATGCACAAGGTAACCCAGCGGGAGATGGTTCGTTTGTGCACCGCCCGACCTTTTGGCGCCCACGTAGCCAACAAAGAGCTGGTCATCCACCCGGAAGTGTTTTGTGCGGTCGATATAGAAGGAGAGCGCACGTTTTGGGTCCAGACGGTGGAGCCTCTCTTCCTCTCTGGAAGGATGCGGAGGCGGAAAGAAGGTAGGCAAAGTGATGGTCTGCCCAATGTGAAAGGCAGTAACCACCTTTGGCAAGAAAGGACGGACGCGTCCGAAGAACAACCTTGTCTGGATGAACAGACAGAAAGGGAGGTTTGCAAGATAAAGCCTGGAGCTCACTCACCCGCCGAGCGGAGGTGATGGCCACCAGGAAGGCTGTCTTTAGAGTCAGAAGACGAAGAGGACAGTTATGCAGAGGCTCAAAGGGAGCGCACATTAAAAAGGTAAGAACCAAGTTCAAGTCCCACTGAGGCATCACAAATGGAACAGGAGGAAAAGAGGTGTGTAATGCCTTTTAAGAACCTGTTAACAACAGGGGACTTGAAAAGGGAGGGCTGATCAGGGAGCCTGAGGAAGGCCGAGATAGCACAGAGATAACCCTTGATGGTACCCAGGGCAGAACCCTGTTGGGCCAGAGAAAGAAGGAACAGAAGGACCTCAGAAAGAGGGGCAGAAAGGGGGTTCACAGCCTTTGCTGTGCACCATGCCACAAATTTGTTCCACCTGCAGGCGTATACCACCTTAGTGGAGGGACGCCTGGCTGCCAGAATCACATCACAAACTTCGGGAGGCAAGTCGAAAGGAATCAACTGCCGCCGCTCAATCTCCACGCAAGCAGGTGTAGACTGGACAGGTTCGGGTGGAGGACCGTCCCCTGCTGCTGCGACAGAAGATCCTCCCGTAGAGGCAGACGGATCGGGGGATCTACGCTCATACTGAGTAGCTCGGGATACCAAACTCTTCGAGCCCAGTCCGGAGCCACAGGAATGACTTGGGCCCGGTCGTGCCGAATCTTCTTCAACACTCTGGGTAGAAGTGGTATAGGCGGAAAGGCGTACAATAGACGCGCAACTCCACTCGTGACGAGAGCGTCGCCGAGCGAGTGCCGCCTTGGAAATTCCAACGCGCAGAACTGATGACATTGCGCGTTCTCTTCGGTGGCGAATAGATCTAACCAAGGCTCTCCCCACTGTAGAAAGAGTCCTTGCGCCACTTCCGAGTGAAGACGCCATTCGTGATCCATCACGCACCTGCGGCTGAGTTCGTCCGCCCTGGCGTTCAGGGAACCTGCCAGGTGTTGAACCATCAGGAACATGCCCTGATGTTCCAGCCATGTCCAGAGGCGCAGAGCCTCCTGACAAAGGGTCCACGACCCCACCCCGCCCTGTTTGTTGCAGTACCACATGGCGGTGGCGTTGTCGGTGAACACCTGCACTACCTTCCCTTTGACAGAGGGAAGGAATGCCTTGAGTGCAAGTCGGATCGCCCGGAGCTCCAGAAGGTTGATATGGAGCCGGGACTCCGCCGGAGACCAGAGGCCTCTGATCTCCGCCTCTCCCATGTGACCGCCCCATCCCAGAAGGGACGCGTCCGTCACAACTGTATGCTCTGGCTGGGGAAGGGAGAGGGATCTGCCCATGACCCATTGCCGGTTCGAGGCCACCACTGCAACTGTGTTGCAGTCCCTCCGAGATCTGGACGTGATCGGACAGGTTGCCCTGGTGCTGCGCCCACTGGAACTTCAGGTCCCACTGCAGAGCCCGCATATGCCATCTG
Source organism: Calotriton arnoldi (assembly GCA_963921515.1). Lineage (NCBI taxonomy): Eukaryota > Metazoa > Chordata > Amphibia > Caudata > Salamandridae > Calotriton > Calotriton arnoldi. The sequence goes on along the minus strand of CAWUFW010000301.1, from coordinate 3,196,175 downwards.
GCATGATTGACCAGCAGGATGCAGGAGGCCATGAGGCCCAGCAGCCTCAGGGTCATCCGTACCAAAACCCAGGATAAAGGCTGAAAGATCGGAATCATAGCCTGAATATCCCGGACTCGCCGTTCGGGAGGATAGGCCCGAAACTGCGTCGTGTCCAGAACTGCTCCGATGAAAAGGAGCTGTGGAGAAGGAATCAGATGCGACTTCGGCACATTGATGGAGAACCCCAGCGAGTGCAGGAGTTCGGCCGTAGTCTGGAGGTGGGAGACGACTGCCTGGGGCGAGCCCCGCCTTCAGCAGCCAGTCGTCGAGGTAGGGGAAGACTGAAACCCCTGCCCGGCGCAGATGAGCTGCGACCACCGCCAACACTTTCGTGAACACCCGAGGGGGCACTGGTAAGGCCAAAGGGGAGCACGGTGAACTGAAAATGCTCGAGGCCTACCGTGAACCGAAGGTAACGCCGGTGGGCCGGCAGGACGGGGATGTGGAAATAGGCGTCCTGCAAGTCCAACGCTACCAACCAGTCTCCGGGGTCGAGGGCAGTCAAGACCTGAGCTAGGGTGAGCATCTTGAACTTCTCCTTCCGGAGGAAGCGATTGACGTTCCGGAGGTCCAAGATAGGACGCATGTCCTCCTTGTCCTTTTTGGGCACCAGAAAGTAGTGGGAGTAGCAACCACGCCTCTACTTCTGGGGTCGGAACATGCTCGATGGCCCTCTTGGCCAAGAGGGCCGTGACTTCCTTCTGTAGAAGCACCAAGTGATCCCCTGACATGCGGTGGAATTGAGGTGGCATGGCTGGGGGGTGGTCTCGAAGGGGAGGGAGTAGCCCCTTCGGACAATGTCCAAGACCCACCTGTCCGAGGTGATGGGACGCCAGCGGTGAAGGTGATGGCGGACCCTGCCCCCGACTGGCGTACTGTGCACCTGAAAGGAGGGACTAGGAGGGCTTGGAGGCCGCGGACGGGTTGGAGGTGGTGGCCTGACCCGCACGCTGGTTGCCCGAACCGCCACGGCGGTATCCACGTCCTCGGCCACGCGAGGCGCTTGCTGCGCGGGCCGTTGGCCGGGCTGTGGACGTGACTGGGCGCCCCTTCCGTGGCCACGAAAGGGGCGAAAAGCAGACGTGAGCGGAGGGCGCACAACAGCAAGGCCCAGGGACTTCGCAGTAGCCCGTGGAGTCCTTGAAACGCTCCAGCGCATGGTCTGCCTTCGAACCAAAAGACCGACTCCATCAAAGGGCATGTCCATGAGTGTATTCTGGACATCCCTGAAAAACCAGTGCTTCTCAGCCAGGCGTGGCGACGCAGCGCCACCGTCGTTGCAAGCGATCTGCCCAGCGAGTCGGCGGTATCAAGGCCACAGCGGATGGTATATTTAGCCGCATCACGCCCTTCCGCAATGGCGCGGGTAAGCAGTGTCTGGACCTCCTCAGAACACTGCGGCAAAACAGTTGCCACCGAATCCCACAGGGAGTGGGTGTATCGGCCCAAGAGGCAAGCGGTATTAACAGACCGCAAGCCAGCACTGGAGGAAGAGAAGCCTTCTTCCCAAAGTGATCCAGGCGCTTGGATTCCCTATACGGAGGGGCGGTAGGGAAGGCGGTTTGGGAGGCAGAGGCTTGGACAACCAAGCTCTCAGGGGTAGGGTGTTGGGAGAGAAACAGGGGGTCGCCCGGAGCAGGGCGATGGCGTCGGGCCACGTTCCTATCCACAGGAGCCCCTGTGGTGGGTTTGGACCAGGCACCCAAAGAACGTCAGTCAGTGCCTCGTTGAACGGCAGCACAGTCTCCGCAGAGGAGGCCGCCGGCTGAAGCACTTCAGTCAGGATGTTAGACCTGACGACCACTGTAGGCAACTGGAGATTTAAGGCTCCAGCAGCTCTACGCAACACCGTTGCAAAATTAGCCCCTCCTCCGTTGCCACGGGAGGAGACAGCATGCCAGAGTCAGGGAGGTATCCAGACCACTGGCATCCCCAAGTTCCTCAACCCAGTCCGGGTCAAACTCGCACTGTTGTGTGAGAGGGTCCTCAGACCCCTCCCAGCTCTCCTGGTCCTCCTCAGGTTGAAAATATGGAGGAGGAGGGACATCAGGGACCCAAGGTCTCATCGGCGCCGGAAACGGCGTCAGGCGACGCCGGTCCGGCTCCATGTCCGGACCCGGAGAGAACCGGGGAACGACGCCGCCCGGAGCCCCGGACGGCGTCGGAAACGGCACCGGGGACATCGGCGTCGGCGGAGGCGTGGTTAGGTCAACCGGCGTCGATGGGGGTTGCGGTACCACCGGAGCCGGGGTCGAGGCCGGGGCCGGAGCCGAGGCCGGGACGAAGGCTGGTGGGACAGGCGACGCCGGGACCGGAGTCGACGGCGACGCCGGAGCAACCCCATCAGGGCCCGCGGGGCCCGAAGGCGCACCGGAGGGACCTTGAGGCCCGAAGAGGCGGGCCATGGCCCACAGGAATTCCTGTATATCGGCCGGAGTCGCCCCCGAGCCCGGGTAGGGCGGGTACTGCGGGGGTAACTCGACAGGCACGTCCGGGGCCGCGGGGCGGGGCGGTGCAGACAGGGACCTCAGCCGAGTCGCGAGACCGGCGAGGCGAAGTCTTAGAGCGATGACGCCGCTTAGACTTCTTGTGCTCCGACTTACCGGAGGAGCGCGAAGACTTTGAATCCGGCGAACGGCGGGGACTCCGCGTCCGGCCCCTCGACCTCTCCGGGACCGGGGCTTGGTGCGGCGCGGAGCCGAATGCCGGACTTCGAGGAGCTTTCGAGACCGCTCTCGCAAAGCCTTAGGATGAAGTTTCCGGCAGTCAGGACACGACTTCGTGTCGTGGTCTCGGCCGAGACAAAGAGACACTCGAGGTGCGGGTCCGTGATCGACATCATGCGACCACATTCCTCGCAGGGCTTAAAGCCGGGCATCCCTACGACACCTTAGGAGTCGTGAAGACTCGATTGAAGAAACAGTGAAAAAATTCACCAAAAAAGATAGTCAAAAAGTGACTAGGGCACTGCTCTTCCCGGATCTGCGCTTACTGGCGCGGAAAAGAAGAACTGACGTCAGCGCGCAGGGGCGGCGCGCCTAAGTGCTGCCCGCGACGTCATCCCGGCGATCACGACGCCGGCGACGGACGCGGAGCCGCACGGACGCCGCCTACCGACGCGCAAGGGTACTGCTACGCAAAAACTTTCCGGATCCAGCCTGACGCCTGGGGATATTCTAAGGTAAGGAATCTGTCACTAACGTGTCTCTTTCAGATGCTTTGTTTCGGTCGCGACTGGGGCCAGGAGGCGAAGTTTTGACCAGAGCCGCCTTTTTTTCAGGTGGGGTTGGGGTAGGGGCAGTTGTACTCACTCGTTGACCTGGAGTGATGTGGTCGTCTGAGTCGTAGTCGTCTGCCTCGGAAACGATTTCCAGGTCCTCCAAATCATCCTCCGGGACATCGGGGCCTTCGTTGAAGATGTCCTCCGGCACCGGAGCTGCTCGTTGCGCCATAACGTGTCGTCGGGCCCGGCGATCACGGATAGTCTTTTTTGATCTAAAGGAGGCGCAGGCCTGGCAATTATTCTCCTCGTGCTCGGGCGAGAGACAGAGGTTACAGACCTTGTGTTGGTCGCTATGTGGGAATTTAGCTCCACACTGGGGGCATTTTTTAAATGGAGTCCTTTCCATTAGCCATAGGCCCGAATGGCGTCGATAGGCCCAGCGGCCCGCGTCGACGACTGGAATCGAGGATTTGAGGAGCGCGTCGAAGGGCACTCGAACGAAGACAATACCATCGAGTTTTTTTATGTTTTGCGCGTCGAAAAGGTTTGAATAGTAGAGTATGGAACCGGAGCGCAGAAGTAACATCCGAACCCGATGGCGGAAAAAAACAATCTGAGAATGGAGTCGATGCCCATGCGCACTATCGTCCAAGGGAGGAGTCACCTATCTCGTGACTACAAAGACTTCTTCCAAGACAACAACAAGGTGCAAACATCCGAGCCCAACACCTGATGGCGATCTATGCACAAAGTGTGAATTCTGCAGCTCATATGCCTCGAACAGATAATTTTTAGCTGACGTCACAGCATGGCCTTGATGAGCTAAAAATAGAACAGCAGAATGTCAGATAATGCTAACAGTAACGACTGAATGTTACAGGAGTCACTGCAGACCACAAACTTCTCCCAATGTCCTGCATATATAGTTTTGGTAGGAGGATTCCTGGCTGCCAGGATGACACTCGCTAGTTTTGAAGGAATATCAAAGGCAAGTAACTGTCACCACACAGTCTCCAGGCATGGAGGTGTAGGCTGGGCAGGCTTGGGTGTAGGACCCTAGCCTGCTGCTGTGACAGGAGATCATCCTGAAGAGGCAGTCGAAGAAGAGTCATGCTCATAGCAAGAAGTTCAGGATACCACACTTTCCTCATCCAGTCTGGAGACACTAGAATGACTTTGGCCCGGTCTTTTCAGATCTTTTTCAGCACTCTGGGCAGGAAAGGCAGAGGCGGATAGGTGCACAGGAGTCCTAATTCAGGCTGAACGTGTTATAAAGAACAAAGTAGACTCTGGATTCTAGGGGGACCTGTGGTATCTAATAAATTATCAAACAGTGGGCCGTACAGTAACAATAATAAAGAAGTGCAAATTCTTTTCATAAAAATGCCTTTGTATTTCTCAATGTTTTGATCATAAACAGTAAGAAACAAATTGAAAAATGGTGATCAGTGAGGTGAAGAAGGTGCTCGGAGTAAGCCTATGGAGTTGGCGATATGCCACTGAGTAACAGATTGAGTTTCTATTTTTTTGCTCTCTGCGTCTATCGTTTTACTCTACCGGTCCAGAGGGATGCTTCCGAGCCGAATGTACCACCAAGTAGTCCGGAGGTAACTGGCCTCCTAGGTATGGCGGATCACCCTTTTTGAGTCAGAGGGTGGCCGAACTTGCCTCTTCGGATCAGTCGCTGAAGCGGCGGTCGGCACAGAGTGATGTTCGGGCGAGTCCAGCTTGGAATGACGGTGGCGACCATTGCCAAGAGGAAGGGGTGCACTGGAGACCTCAAAGATCGCATGGGAGCAAGAAGGTTATGCCTCCTTCTGGTGAGCAGAGGGAGTTACAGTATTCACTGGAACCTTTGGTGAACGTCAGGCCAGCGAAGGTTTCCTATCTTCCTCGGCTTCAAAACTTTGTGATGAAAAGGCTGCCTTCTCCTCAGCCTCTAGGGTGTCCGGCTGCTCGACATCTGACTCCTACTTCTCTTTGAAGAGGTCTGGAGTGTTGTCCTCTTGTCTTCTGTGTGCCATCGAAGCCGAGGCAATGCGGCATGCTCTTTGATTCTGAAGGATCTTCTTGTTCCTAAAGGCCAGGCACGCCGAACAGGAGTCTTAATGGTGCTCGGGAGACAAACACAGATTACAGATTTTGTGAAGATCTGACCTCAGATTCTTGGCGTTTGAAAGTGGTGTAGAATCGGAACGTAGTGCTTTTCACCACCTCGACATTCCCCACCACAGTGAAAGTATTCAAAAACATCGTCAACCGGAAGGTAACCTAAAGGGACACGATGCTGGAAAACGCCGCACTAGCGCGGCTGTTTGTTTTAAGCACCAGAAGGGGAAGGATCTGAAGGCCCAGCTAGAACACCACACAGCATCAAACCAGAGCTCACACAAACGTATCGGAACATGATGGTGGATAAAAAACAATCTAAAAATGGAGTCCAATCGCATTAGCACTGATAGGTGGAGTCACCATGTCCAGCGACTTGAAAATATTTCTTTATAAGAAAAACAAGTTGTACACATCCAAGAACAACACTAGATGGTGGAAGTATGCGCAGCATGTGATTTTACAGCTAGACATGCCACAAACAGAAAGGAACGGACGTCAGTGGGTGGAGGTGGTGCAGATATAGTGGCCCAATGTCACATCCGGGATGGGACTGATCTGACAGAGAACCACATGACACCAGCTGACGCAAATGGGAATTACTGTTAAAAATTCTCCAAATCCAATCTGGGGGTATTCATAAGGTGAGGGCTCTGCAATTAGACATCTCCATCAGAAAAGGGGATATTATGAAGAAAAGGAAATACAGACTGGTCAACAGAGAATGAGAAAATGATAGGAAGGACAGATATCCATTTGCAACAAAACACTCCAAACTAAGCATAAAAGCAATCTCAAATGACTGATGTGGTTTTCTTGCAACATTTAGCATCAATTAAGTATGCATTTCAAACATGTTGGTCGGGAAACCTTTGTAAATAAAATGAAGTTGTACATACAGCTGCTGGAGGAATCCGAACTCTGAGAGCCTCTTTCCCTTGCATCCTTGTCAGAGGCAATCTGTCGAGTGATTATCACGTCAATAAAGTTTGCAGCAGTGATTGTGGTCTTCCCTCGAGTTCTCAACTCCTCCTCGTACCTGGACTTTGGAGGAGCCACTTTGTCCTTGCCTGCTTCAGAATAAATAGCAGCCGATGGTTGAGTCTGTGACTTGCTACTGGAAAAACCAGACGACGTATATGGACACTGTACCAGTCTTCTGTCTGGCTCCAGCAATTTTTGCTCCATCTGCTGCTGCTGCAATTGCTGCTGCAAATGTTGCTGTTGTAACTGCTGGTGCAGTTGATGCTGCAGCTGCTGCTGTTGGTGTTGGTGTTGCTGCAGCTGCTGCTGTTGGTGTTGCAGCTGCTGCTGTTGGTGTTGCTGCTGCTCCACTGCTGACCGACGAGCCATGCTCTCCTCCATTCTGCTGGCCTCGTGCTTGCTTTCTTTACCTTTTGCTACTTCCATCTGTGGTGCAGAAGCAGCAGCATCCACAAGTGCAGCAAGAGCATCAGCAGCTGTGTTGTAACGGGCGGGCAAACCCTGCGTAATGGAAGGAGCACCAGGTGGGAGCTGCCTGCACACAAAAAATAGAAACATATCAAAAAGAGTACATTATGGCCTATAATTCTGAATATCATGCCCACTGCATTGTGGGAATCTTTTAGGCAGCCCTTCTACAATCCGCTTCACTAGGCTTAAATTGAGACAATGAGAGTCTTGCCTGCAGTGTAATGAGGATTACCTTATTGTTAAACCTAAAGCACAAGTTACTAACTTGTGTAACGATATATCTGTAAGAGACAGTAGTTAGTGATAGATTCCTTACCTTAGAATATCCCCAGGCATCAGGCTGGATCCGGAAAGTTTTGCGTAGCAGTACCCTTGCGCGTCGGTAGGCGGCGTCGTGCGGCTCCGCGTCCGTCGTCGGCGTCGTGATCGCCGGGATGACGTCGCGGGCAGTACTTAGACGCCGCCCCTGCGCGCTGACGTCAGTTCTGTACACGACTTTCCGCGCCAGGAACGCAGAGCCATGCAAGAAGCTGACACAGGTGTCTGAAAAATACTAGGGCCCTGAAAGGGATGTCCTTAACCCTAGAAATCAGTTCGCAGAACGGGGAGGATGGGTGGGGCGGTAAGGAATCTATCACTAACTACTGTCTCTTACAGATATATCGTTACACAAGTTAGTAACTTGTGCATCTGAAAGAGACACGTTAGTGATAGATTCCTTACCTTAGAATAGATACCCCAGCAATACCAACCCCGGTGGTGGGTCTGCGAACAAAGATCAGACAAGGAAGTCCTGGAGGACAGAACGGCCAAAGAAGCCGTCCCTCCGGACCTGACTGTCAAGGCAGTAATGCTTAGTAAACGTGTGCAGCGAGGCCCACGTAGCTGCCTGACAGATAACCGGCAGCGGAACACCGCGGCCCAAGGCCGTGGTAGCAGCCGTTGCCCTGGTGGAATGGGCACGCAGCCCAACAGGAGGCTCCTTCTTAGCCAAAGAATAGCAGGTCTTGATGCACAAGGTAACCCAGCGGGAGATGGTCCTCTTGTGCACCGCCCGACCTTTTTGGCGCCCACGTAGCCAACAAAGAGCTGGTCATCCACCCGGAAGTGTTTCGTGCGGTCGATATAGAAGGAGAGCGCACGTTTTGGGTCCAGACGGTGGAGCCTCTCTTCCTCTCTGGAAGGATGCGGAGGCGGAAAGAAGGTGGGCAAAGTGATGGTCTGCCCAATGTGGAAAGCAGTAACCACCTTTGGCAAGAAGGACGGACGCGTCCGAAGAACAACCTTGTCTGGATGAACAGACAGAAAGGGAGGTTTGCAAGAAAGAGCCTGGAGCTCACTCACCCGCCGAGCGGAGGTGATGGCCACCAGAAAGGCTGCCTTTAGAGTCAGAAGACGAAGAGGACAGTTATGCAGAGGCTCAAAGGGAGCGCACATTAAAAAGGTAAGAACCAAGTTCAAGTCCCACTGAGGCATTACAAACGGAACAGGAGGGAAGAGGTGAGTAATGCCTTTTAAGAACCTGTTAACAACAGGGGACTTGAAAAGGGAGGGCTGATCAGGGAGCCTGAGGAAGGCCGAGATAGCACAAAGATAACCCTTGATGGTACCCAGGGCAGAACCCTGTTGGGCCAGAGAGAGAAGGAACAGAAGGACCTCAGAAAGAGGGGCAGAAAGGGGATCCACAGCCTTTGCTGTGCACCATGCCACAAATTTGTTCCACCTGCAGGCGTATACCACCTTAGTGGAGGGACGCCTGGCTGCCAGAATCACATCACAAACTTCGGGAGGCAAGTCGAAGGAATCAACTGCCGCCGCTCAATCTCCACGCAAGCAGGTGTAGACTGGACAGGTTCGGGTGGAGGACCGTCCCTGGTGCTGCGACAGAAGATCCTCCCGAAGAGGCAGACGGATCGGGGGATCTATGCTCATATTGAGTAGCTCGGGATACCAAACTCTTCGAGCCCAGTCCGGAGCCACAAGAATGACTTGGGCCCGGTCGTGCCGAATCTTCTTCAACACTCTGGGTAGAAGTGGTATAGGCGGAAAGGCGTACAACAGACCGCAACTCCACTCGCGACGAAAAGCGTCGCCGAGCGAGTGCCGCCTTGGAAATTCCAACGCGCAGAACTGATGACATTGCGCGTTCTCTTCGGTGGCGAATAGATCTAACCAAGGCTCTCCCCACTGTAGAAAGAGTCCTGCGCCACTTCCGAGTGAAGACGCCATTCGTGATCCATCATGCACCTGCGGCTGGAGGTTCGTCCGCCCTGGCGTTCAGAGAACCTGCCAGGTGTTGAACCATCAGGAACATGCCCTGATGTTCCAGCCATGTCCAGAGGCGCAGAGCCTCCTGACAAAGGGTCCAAGACCCCACCCCGCCCTGTTTGTTGCAGTACCACATGGCGGTGGTGTTGTCTGTGAACACCTGCACTACCTTCCCTTTGACAGAGGGAAGGAATGCCTTGAGTGCAAGCCGGATCGCCCGGAGCTCCAGAAGGTTGATATGGAGCCGGGACTCCGCCGGGAGACCAGAGGCCTCTGATCTCCGCCTCTCCCATGTGACCGCCCCATCCCAGAAGGGACGCGTCCGTCACAACTGTATGCTCTGGCTGGGGAAGGGAGAGGGATCTGCCCATGACCCATTGCCGGTTTGAGAGCCACCACTGCAACTGTTTTGCAGTCCCCTCCGAGATCTGGACGTGATCGGACAGGTTGCCCTGGTGCTGCGCCCACTGGAACTTCAGGTCCCACTGCAAAGCCCGCATATGCCATCTGGCATGATTGACCAGCAGGATGCAGGAGGCCATGAGGCCCAGCAGCCTCAGGGTCATCCGTACCGAAACCCAGGATAAAGGCCGAAAGATCGGAATCATAGCCTGAATATCCCGGACTCGCCGTTCGGGAGGATAAGCCCGAAAATGCGTCGTGTCCAGAACTGCTCCGATGAAAAGGAGCTGTGGAGAAGGAATCAGATGCGACATCGGCACATTGATGGAGAACCCCAGCGAGTGCAGGAGTTCGGCCGTAGTCTGGAGGTGGGAGACGACTGCCTGGGACGAGCCCGCCTTCAGCAGCCAGTCGTCGAGGTAGGGGAAGACTGAAACCCCTGCCCGGCGCAGATGAGCTGCGACCACCGCCATCACTTTCGTGAACACCCGAGGGGCACTTGTAAGGCCAAGGGGAGCACGGTGAACTGAAAATGCTCGGGGCCTACCGTGAACCGAAGGTAACGCCGGTGGGCCGGCAGGACGGGGATGTGGAAATACGCGTCCTGCAAGTCCAACGCTACCAACCAGTCTCCTGGGTCGAGGGCAGTCAAGACCTGAGCTAGGGTGAGCATCTTGAACTTCTCCTTCCGGAGGAAGCGATTGACGTTCCGGAGGTCCAAGATAGGACGCATGTCCTCCTTGTCCTTTTGGGCACCAGAAAGTAGTGGGAGTAGCAACCACACCCTACTTCTGGGGTCGGAACATGCTCGATGGCCCTCTTGGTCAAGAGGGCCGTGACTTCCTTCTGTAGAAGCACCAAGTGATCCCCTGACATGCGGTGGAATTGAGGTGGCATGGCTGGGGGCGGTCTCGAAGGGGAGGGAGTAGCCCCTTCGGACAATGTCCAAGACCCACCTGTCCGAGGTGATGGTGCGCCAGTGGGGAAGGTGATGGCGGACCCTGCCCCCTACTGGCGTGCCGTGCACCTGAAAGGAGGGACTAGGAGGGCTTGGAGGCCGCGGACGGGTTGGAGGTGGTGGCCTGACCCGCACGCTGGTTGCCCGATCCGCCACGGCGGAATCCACGTCCTCGGCCACGCGAAGACGCCTGCTGCGCGGGCCGGTGGCTGGGCTGCTGACGTGAAGGGCGCCCCTACCGTGGCCACGATAGGGGCGAAAAGCAGAAGGCAGCGGAGGGCGTGTAGCAGAAAGGCCCAGGGACTTGGCAGTAGCCCGTGAGTCCTTAAAGCGCTCCAACGCATGGTCTGCTTTGGACCCAAAAGACCGACTCCATCAAAGGGCATGTCCATGAGAGTATTCTGGACATCCCCTGAAAAACCAGTGGTTCTCAGCCAGGCGTGGCGTCGGAGCGCCACCGTCGTTGCAATCGACCTGCCCAGCGAGTCGGCGGTGTCAAGGCCACAACGGATAGTGTATTTGGCCGCATCCCTTCCTTCCGCAATGGCGCGGGAAAGCAGTGCCTGGACCTCCTCAGGGCACTGGGGCAAAACATCCGCCACCGAATCCCACAGAGAGTGGGTATATCGGCCCAAAAGACAAGCGGTGTTAACGGACCGCAAGCCAGCACTGGAGGAAGAAAAACCTTTCTTCCCAAACTGATCCAGGCGTTTGGATTCCCTATCCGGAGGAGCGGTAGGGAAGGCGGTTTGGGAAGCGGAGGCTTGGACAACCAAGCTCTCAGGAGTGGGGTGGACAGAAAGAAACAGGGGGTCGCCCGGAGCGGGGCGATGGCGTCGTGACACGTTCCGATCCACAGGAGCCCCTGTGTTGGGCTTGGACCAGGCGCCCAAAGAACGTCCGTGAGGGCGTCGTTAAGCGGCAGCACAGTCTCCGCAGAGGAGGCTGCCGGCTGAAGCACCTCTGTCAAGATGTTAGTCTTGACCGTCAAAGTAGGGAGCTGGAGACGTAAGGCCCCAGCAGCCCTACGCAACACCGTACCAAGATTGGCCCCCTCCTCCGTAGCCACGGGAGGAGACAGCATGCCAGTGTCAGGAGAAGTATCCAGACCACTGGCCTCCCCTAGACTCTCTGTCCAGTCCTCATCATACTGACAGTTGCGTGTCAGAGGGTCATCAGACCCCTCCCAGTCCTCCTGGTCCTCCTCTGGTTCAAAATAAGGAGGAGGAGGGACATTTGGGACCCAAGGTCCCATCGGCGCCGGAGCCGGCGTCGAGCGACGTCGCTCCCGGGTCCATATCCGGAGCCGGAAGGAACTGGGGGACGACGCCGCCCGGAGCCCAGGGCGGCGTCGAGAACGGCACCGGAGACATCGGCGCCGGCGGAGGGTGTCGTGGGGTCGACCGGCGTCGATGGGAGTTGTGGAGCCGGGATCGAGGCCGGGGCCGGAGCCGGAGCCGGGATCGAGGCTGGAGGCTCGGGCGACGCCGGGGCCGGAGCCGCCGGCGGCGCCGGATCAACCCCATCAGGGCCCGCGGGGCCCGAAGGCGCACCGGAGGGGCCTGAAGGCCCGAAGAGGCGGGCCATGGCCGACAGGAACTCCTGTACCTTGGCCGGATCCGCCCCCGAACCCGGGAAGGGCGGGTATGACGGGGCGACTCCACAGGCAAGTCCGGGGCCGCGGGGACGGTGCCGGGGAGGGCCTCAGCCGAGTCGCGAGACCGGCGAGGCGAGGTCCGAGGCGACGATGCTTCTTGGACTTCTTGTGTCGAGACTTACCGGACGAAGAAGACTTCGACGCCGACGACCGGTGTGCACTCCGCGAGCGACCCCTGGACCTCTCACGCGACCGGGGCTTCCGCGGAGCCGAATGCCGGGCCTCGAGGAGCTTTCGAGACCGCTCTCGCAAAGCCTTCGGGTTGAGGGCCTGGCATTCGGGACAAGACTCGGTGTCGTGGCCTCGGCCGAGGCAGAAGAGACACTCCCAATGCGGGTCGGTGACGGACATCATCCGCGCACAGGCGCCGCATCGCTTGAAGCCGGGCATCCCTACGACACCTGAATGGTGGAAAAAGACAGTGAAAAAATCACCAAAAAGTATGGTCAAAAATTGACCAGGGCACTGCTCTTCCCGGATCTGCGCTTACTGGCGCGGAAAAAGAAGAACTGACGTCAGCGCGCAGGGCGGCGTCTAAGTCCTGCCCGCGACGTCATCCCGGCGATCACGACGCCGACGACGGACGCGGAGCCGCACGACGCCGCCTACCGACGCGCAAGGGTACTGCTACGCAAAACTTTCCGGATCCAGCCTGACGCCTGGGGATATTCTAAGGTAAGGAATCTATCACTAACGTGTCTCTTTCAGATACTGGTCATCAAAGTTACTTACCTTTGGTAACGCCTTATCTGGTAGAGACATGATCTAGCTGCAGATTCCTTACCTTCGAACTTCCAAGCGTAATGCTGAATCCAGAAGATTTTTACTTAGCAGCACCCTAGCGCGCCAGTAGGCGGCATCGGTCGACTCCGCGTGACGTCATCGGCATAGTGTTTGTCGTCACGTCCATGTCGTCAATATAACCGTCAGAACTTTTCACGACTTTCCACGCCAGAAGAGGAGCCATGAAGTGACTGACCATGGTGTGCTAAAAAAGACAGCTAGGGCCCTGAAGGTGAACAGCTTGACACTGACAACAATTCCGCAGGGCGGGGAGGATGGGTGGGTCGGTAAGGAATCTGCAGCTAGATCATGTCTCTACCAGATAAGGCGTTACCAAAGGTAAGTAACTTGTCCATCTGATAGAGACGTCTAGCCGCAGATTGCTTACCTTTGAACAGATACCCGAGCAATACCTCCCCCAGAAGTGGGACTGCGGAAAGATTTAGACCACTCTGCGAACCTGAGAATCCAGGCAATAGTGTCTGGCAAACGTGTGAAAAGATGCCCACGTGGAAGCTTGACAGATATCAGCAATTGGGACCCCCACGATGGAGGGCTGTGGTGGCTGTATTCGCACTTGTGGAATGGGCCCTATGACCTTCAGAGGTTGCTTCTTTGCCAAGGCGTAACAAATCTTTATACTGAGGATAACCCAACGGGAGATGGCCCTCTTCTGAAAAGCACAACCCTTTTTTGCTCCCACGTACCCTATAAAGAGTTGGTCATCCACCTGGAACTCTTTAGTGCGATCAAGGTCGAACAATAACGCTATTTTTGGGTCCAGAGGATGGAGACGCTCCTCTTCTTTGGAAGGGTGCAGAGGTGCATAAAAAGTGGGCAGAGTAACGGACTGTCCCAGATGGAAGGGAGTTACAACCTTCGGCAAAAAGAATGCCCTAGTCCTTACTACCACTTTGTCCAGAAAGACTGTCAGGTAAGGAGGCTGTGATGACAGTGCCTTGATAATCTCAATGGGGTAACCCAGTAACGTGCAGAACCTGGGGATAGGTACGTTATGTAAACAGTGGTTCTGCCACATTTCATTTTGTGTCTCCCATGGGTGGGATGATCCACGTACGAGTTACTTACCTTCGGTAACGATGTATCTGGTAGAGACGTTGTCTAGCCGCAGATTCCTTAACTTAGAATATCCCCAGGCGTCAGACTGGATCCGGAAATGTTTTTGCGCAGCAATACCTCTGCGCACCGGGGGGCGGCGCCGCCTGGCTCCGCCCTGACATCGTCCCCGGACATGACGTCAGTGGAGCTATATAGGACCCCCATGGCGCGCTGACGTCAGTTTTCTTCGGAGGAACTTTTCCGCGCCACAACGCGGAGCCCCCAGCAAAACTGTGAGAGTATGGGAACAGTGTGCGAATAAAAAAGAAAATGGGTGAGAAGGCACCATGAACAACAGTGAGAAGCAGTGTTGACTGAAAGGTGTTGAAAAGGAAAGAGCAGAGCAATACATGGAGAAGCTATTTTGCATAAGTGAAGTGAATGTTACCCCTAAGGGAAATAGATGTATAAAAAGAAGACCGAGGCAGACAACAGAAAGTCAGCACTCGATGAAGGGAATGAAAAGCAACCCCACAAAAGCGACAGAATGCTCTCTCCTGAGGCAAAAGAAGTAATGAATTGAGCCAACTGCGACAAACAAGAAAGCCCCAACCCATAGGGTTAAAGAAAGAAATAGGGAGACTGTGTCCCGTATGATAGAACCATTGGACCGAGGAACAGGCTAGAAAGACCTCAAAAGCAATGGGTTGTAGGAGTGGCAACGGAGAAGGGGGGTGGGAGGGTAGAGAACACCAGTAGGCTCCATACTGGAGGAAACTGATGTGAAATGCGCAGAAGGACACCTGAACCTATCGCCCAAGCATGAGATTGGGAGAAGCAGAACAAGCAATGCCAGAATAAGCCTAACGGGGAGGGTGGCGAAAGATACCGCCCCGCAGAAGGATAAACCGCTCCAAGGGAGTGAATGTAGAAAACCCCACCTGAACAGGTCCTCGCAGATCAGGGAGGATGGGTGGGCGTTAAAGAATCTGCGGCTAGACAACGTCTCTACCAGATAAATCGTTACCGAAGGTAAGTAACTCATACATCTGATGGAGACATCTAGCCGCAGATTCCTTAACTTAGAATAGATACCAAAGCCATACCCCATTGGAGGCGGGTCTGCGAGAGAACCCCACTAAGTTGTTAGGGGAACAGAAGTGTCAAGCAGCCGGCTAAACACAATGGGGGCAGAACTGCCAGAGTTGCCAACACCGGAGTACAATACTCCATAGGGAGTGGCCAACAATGAGAGGCAATGGCATTAAAGCTGCCGAGGGCGGCAGGAAATCCCTGTTGGTGAAACAGAGGAGAAGTGAGCACAGAACCAGAAGGGCAGTGCGGAATAAAAGTGGATACCTCCCGAAAAAGGAGAGGAACCAAGTGTATAATATGAGGGATCCACAGGATCCGATGGACTTGGAAAAGAGAAAGGTGTAGCTAGGGTACAAAAATGGACCGAGTCCGAGCAGGCAGGACGGACATGCAGAAGCACAGTGGAAGTGAGAACAGCAGCGGAAGGATGCTGATGACTCCCAGGATGAGACAGCGTTAAAGGAAACACAAGACCGGCTAATGCACTGTGGCCCATGCACCAGACATGTGAAAGGGCGGGCATGAGAAGAATGGCAACAACCAGCGCCACGAATGTGGGGAACAGAAGTACACAAGAGAAACTGTATGTACCGCCGGAACCACACCATGGAGAGGAGAAGGCCCCATAAGCGCCAGGAGCAACAGCTGAGACACGAGAGATGCACTAATGTACGAGTTACTTACCTTCGGTAACGATGTATCTGGTAGAGACGTTGTCTAGCCGCAGATTCCTTAACTTAGAATATCCCCAGGCGTCAGACTGGATCCGGAAAATTTTGCACAGCAGTACCTCTGCGCGCCGAGGGGCGGCGCCGCCTGGCTCCGCCCTGACGTCGTCCCCGGACATGACGTCAGTGGAGCCATATAGGACCCTCCCGGCGCACTGACGTCAGTTGTCTTCGGAGGAACTTTTCCGCGCTACAACGCGGAGCCCCCAGCAAAACTGTGAGAGTATGGGAACAGTGTGCGAATAAAAAAGAGAATTGGTGAGAAAGCACCATGAGCGACAGTGAGAAGCACTGTCGACTGAAAGGTGTCGAAAAGGAAAGAGCAGAGCAATACTCTGAGAAGCCAATTCGCAAGAGCGAAGTGAATTGCACCCCTGAGGGAAATCGACCTACAAAAAGAAGACCGAGGCAGACGACAGAAAGTCTGCACCGGATGAAAGGAAATGAAGAGGGCAGAACAGTAAACTGAGAAGCAACCCCGCAAAAGCGAGAGAGTGCCCACTCCTGAGGCAAGACGGCAATAATGAGCCGAGAGCGACAGGCAAAAAAAGCACCCACCCATAGGATTAAGAAAAGAAAGAAAGAAATAGGGAGACCGTGTCCCCTGTGAGAGAATTATCGGTCGTAGGAACAGGCCCAAAAGAGACCGGAAACTAATTGACTGCAGGAGCGTCAACAGAGAAGGCGGGTGGGAAGGTAGAGAACACCAGCAGGCACCATACTGGAAGAAACTGATGCGTAAAAACGCGGAAGGACATCTGAATCCACCGCCCCAGCATGAAAATGGGGGGGGGGAACGAGTAAACCAAAGGAAGAGGTCAACGGGGAGCAAGGCGAAAAAACGCCGCCCCGTAGAAGGACAAGCCACCCCCAAGGAGGCAAAAGCCGAAAACCCCACCTGAAAAGGTCCTCGCAGATCGGGGAGGATGGGTGGGCGTTAAGGAATCTGCGGCTAGACAACGTCTCTACCAGATACATCGTTACCGAAGGTAAGTAACTCGTACATCTGATAGAGACATCTAGCCGCAGATTCCTAACTTAGAATAGATACCAAAGCCATACCCCATTGGAGGCGGGTCTGCGACAGAACCCCACGAAGTTCCCAAGGGAACAGAAGTGTCAACCAGCTGGCTAAACACAGTGGGGACAGCGCTGCCAGAAAGGCCAACACCGGACCAGGAGACTCCGGAGGAAGTGGCCAACAATGAGAGGCAAAAGGCATCAAAGACTGCCGAGGGTGGCAGGAAATCCCTGTTCGTCAACAGCGGAGAAAATGAGCACAAACCCAAAAGGGGGATGTGGAATAAGAGTGGACACCTGCCGTAGCCGGAGAGGTACGAATGCAGGATGTGAGGGACCCACAGGATCCGATGGACCGTTGAAACAGGAAGGGTTAACTAGGGCACAAGGACGTTCAGAGTCCGAGGGCCATGCATGACAGTGAAGAAACACTGTGAGAGTGGGAACAGCAGCGGGAAGATGCTGACTACGCCCAAGATGTGTTAGTGTTACAAGAAACACAAGACCTGCCAATGCACCCGTTACGCAAAAGGGCGGACAGCCCAAGGCAGAAAAGAATGGTAACAACCAGTGCCACGCACGTGGGTAACAGAAGTACACCAAGAAACCTGGATGTACCGCCAGAACCACACCATGGAAGGAGAAGGCCCCATGAAGCGCCACGAGCAAAGCCGAGACACAAGAGGCGCATGACTAGGCGCAGTGTGTGAATGGCGCTCACGAAAAGTGAGGGACCAGACCTCGGCGACTACCCGGAGTAGTAAGCATGTGGGAGGCGTATGTGTGGGTAGCACACTGGTGAGAAAGAAAAAACACCAGAGCCCCAACAGCCACGCAGCAGCGGCACTGGGCAGAACAATGCCCAGAGCGAGAGCAACAGCCACCGACGGTGGAGCAGACCCATTGGCTATCGCGAGAGAGGCAAGGAGGCCAGGCCAGCCGTGATGTGTCCAGAATCACAGGATGTACAGTCAACCCCGAGACCGGAACCTCACGCTCCAGCCCGAAAATCGGCATCTAGCCGGGAGACCACATCAGCTCCCCTAACACGCCCCATGAGAGAACAATGCTCTGAGGAGACCGCCCCCGCTGAGAGCAGCAACCGCAGCCTGAAGGAAAGCACGCCAACCCTGCGCGGAACGCAACAGGGGCATGAGAAACAGTGGCAGAGGAAGTGCCAAAGGCAAGGCACAAGACAAGGAAGATCAACCACGTCTGGAGCCAGAACGCCACCATGGAGAGCGAAGTCCACCAGGAAAGGGCTACGCAGCATGGATATAGCAGAGTAGAACGAGGCAACAGAAGTCACCAGAGGAAAACGTACCAGCCGGAGACACTAGGGAGCAGGCATGGTACGCCGATAGAACACAGAGGGAGAGTGCCGAGCTACGTAGGAGTGCTCGGGGACAACGACAGGGCCTTCCGATAGGGCGGCCACAGATGGAACAGCCACAGCGAAGAACCATGAGGGGACGGGAAGGTGCAGAAAGCCCTTCCGTCCTGAAGAAAGGTATTGGGAAAATGCAGGCCAGCAGCCGACACCCCACCAATGGCACGCAAGAAGGCCCCTGAAGGGCCCGCAGCAGCAGCGTGCAAAACACACAGGCACAGCCGCAGGAGGACCGAGTGAAAAGGACCCCACAGAAGCGAACAAAGGCAACTGTCGAAGGAAGGCAGCTATACAATAGCAAACAAATACCCCACATAGGGTAAGTATCAACCCCAACCAGGGGCTCCTCTGGAGCGGAAGCTCAAGACAGAGGACGTAAAAGTGGAACTTGGAAACCACAGGCTCCGAACACATAACCCGGGGAGGAAGGGTGCAACCTGAACCACCAGGCTATAGGAACTGAGAAGGATAAGCAGCAAAACTGCTGCATAAATGAAAGAAAATACGGCGAGGAGCCGTCCAGGCAGTAGAGCATGAACCCGGCCCAACATGAGTCAAGACAACAGAGCAGGGGGAGGACAAGGACCTCAACCGGAACAAAAACTACGAAAGGTGAGACAGAAGGCGGCGAACCGCAGAGTCCGCATGTGCGTCAAACAGGGACACACCATCAAAAGGCAAATCCCGGAGACTGTCACGGACATTGTCGGGGAAATCCCCGTCGCGCAGCCAGGCATGGCGGCGCAAGGCAACGGACCGCGCCACCGAATCGGTAGAATCAACGGCAGACCGAACCGTAAACCGCGCCATCTCTCTGCCTTCGTGAATGAGACAAGCCATATCAGCTCGAGGACACTCAGGGAGGGCAGGCAAAAGACACTCCACAGAGTCCCAAAGGGCAGAAGAAGCCCTGGCAAAAACGCAAACTGTGTTGAGAGCACGTAATGCAGAACTAGCGGACGCAAAAATGCCGCGTCCACATGTCTCCAGCCAACGAGACTCCCTAGTAGGAGGCTGCAGTAGAGGCGGAGAAGAAGGCTGCATGGCGAAAGACACCTGCACCACGAGACCGTGAGCAGTAGGCTGAAGGGACAAACAGGATGGGCCCTCAGGGGCCGGACGATGCCGATGCGCAACGTCCATGTTGACAGCATCACCTGAAGAGGGACGCGCCCAAGCCCCGAGAAGGGCGTCGAACAACAAGCCGCTAAAAGGCAGCAAGGGCTCAAGATCCACTGCACCTTGGTGGAGGAGATCCAACAACGGATCAGAGGACAAGAGGACAGAAGGAGGGTGCAAGTGCAATACAGCTGCCGCCCTGCGAACACCCCGTAAAAATAAAGCACCAGCTTCAGTGGGCGTCCGGGGGGGGGGGGGACAAGAGCCCATCGGTAGGGGACGGTTGCAAACTAACACGTCCCCCAGTAGGAGGAAGAAGGGGCCACTGCCTCCATGGCGGTGGAGCCAACGGGCGTGGAGACAAGCCCAAGCACAGCGGTTCCGTGTCCTCTGGAAGCGGAGAGCCAAGAGGAACCCGCGACCCCTCCGGCGTCGACCGACGCCGATCCGGCGCCGAAGCAACGTCGAGCCCCATGAGGGGCGACTCGGTTGGACGAGTGGGCGGCGATGTCTCCACCACCGAGAGGTGCAGAGAAAGTGCCTGAGGTCCAGGAGACGACAGGCAGAGTGCCGCCGGTGCCGATGTCGACGCAGGGAGCCGCCAGGGGCTATGCGGGGACAAGGCAGAATGGCTCGGCGTGGGGCTGGAACGCCCATCGGTTGGAACCGACGCCGGCACGACTCCGGAGCCGGAGTCGAGGCATTCGGCCGGCACCAAGGGCGAACCCGCCGGCGGAGACCCGACCTGAATGCCTACCTCCACTGTGGGACCCGAAGGCGCACCAGGGAGTGGAGGTGACCCGAAGATGGAGTGCAGAGCCTGGTAATAGGCTTCCATCTGGGGCCGAGTCGCACCAGTACCCGGAAAGGGCAGGTAAAAGGAGGCCGACTCCGGGGGGCACGGCTCCGCGAAGGAGCGGGAACCATGGCCCCCACAGTCATGTGGAAGCGAGGACTTCGACTTCCGTGACTTGTGCTTACCTGCAGATCGATTCCGGGAGCGGGCGCGGAGAGACGAACCCACCGGAGAACGTCGGGGAGACGCCGGACGGGTCAACCGGGCGGCCAAGAGCTTCATCCGCCGCTCCCGTAGGGACTTCGGACGCATCTGCTGGCAGGCGTCACACTCCTCGGAGTCGTGGTGCGACCAAAGACACCACATGCAAATGGCGTGCGGGTCCGACGCCGACATCTGACGCGAACAAGTCCCGCACAATTTAAAGCCCGAAGGCATCGCACACTGTTCCCCGACGCCAACGACGTCGAAAAAAGGGGCCTGAATAAAAACAGGCCAAAGGAACAGTTGAATCCCGGATCCGCGTTGTAACGCGGAAAAGAAGGAAACTGACGTCAGCGCGCCGGGAGGGTCCTATATGGCTCCACTGACGTCATGTCCGGGGACGACGTAAGGGCGGAGCCAGGCGGCGCCGCCCCCCGGCGCGCAGAGGTACTGCTGCGCAAAATTTTCCGGATCCAGTCTGACGCCTGGGGATATTCTAAGTTAAGGAATCTGCGGCTAGATGTCTCTACCAGATAGGGGTATTGTGTGAAAGAGAGCTGGCAAAACCAACACACATTGAAGACATGCGCTCACGAAAGTGAGGAACAAGACCACAGCCACCGCAAGGAAGAGCACGCCTGCAGGAGGTCTGGGTGTGTGTAGTACGCCGGACAGGACTAAAGAAGACAGGGCCCAGCCCGGTGGATGAGTGGAGAAAGAAAAAACCATGATAGCACCGACAGCTACGTAGCAGTGGTACTGGCCCAGAGCCAGACACAACAGCCACAGGCGGTAGGAAAGACCCACTGGCTACCGTGAGACAGACAGGGAGGCCGAACAGCACTGGAAGGAACAAGAGTGGATATACGCTGAATACTGTACCAGAGAAAACACTGCTGGGAGGAGAACAGCCCCGCTGAAAGCAGCAACCGCAGCTGGAAGGAAAAACAGGACAACACCTGCGCGGAATGCAGCAGGGAAATAGAAAGCCCTGGTAGGGAAGTGGCCAAAAAAGCAAGGCACAAGACAAAGACAGCATCAAGGTCTGGGGCCAGAATGCCGCCACGGAGAGCGAAGTCCAAACATGAAAGGACTACGCAGCACAGTTATAGGAGAGTAGAACCGTAGAACGGAAAGGTGCCGGAAAACGCACCAGTCTGTGAGAGCATACTAGAGAGCAGTCACTGTACGTAACAGAACACAGCGAGAGAGTCCTGTGATAGGCAGTCCAGAGATGGAACGGCCGCAGCGAAAGAACCAAGATGAAACGGCAGGGACCTGAAAGCCCATCCGGCCACAAGAAATGGAGTAGTGAGATGCAGGGGAGTGCCGCAGACCAGCAGCAGCAACTATGAGAGAGCCCAACAAATGGACCGCAAGAAGGCCCCGGGAGGGCATTCAGCAGCAGTAAAGCGCACAGGCACAGCTGCCGAACAACGTAGTAAAAAGGGCCCCACAGAAGCGTAGAAAGACTGCCGTGGGAAGAAGGCAGCTATACAATAGCTAACAAATACCCCACATAGGGTAAGCATCAACCCGCAGAAGGGGCACCTCTTGAGCGTGAGCCCATAGACCGAGGACGTAAATTGGGAACACAGAAACCACAGGTTCCGAACATATAACCCTTGTAGTAGGGGCGTGTAACCTGAACCACTAGGCCACACAGAGGCAGAAAAAATAAGCAGCTGACCTGCTGCATGAAAGAAAGCAAATACGGCGAGAAGCCGCTTAGGCCGCTGAGGTATTACCAGGAACCCAGGGCCAACCTAAAGCAAAACACACTACGGAAGGGTAGACAGAAGGCGGTGAACCGCAGAGTCCGCATGTGTGTCAAACTGGGACACACCATCAAATGGTAAGTCCCGGAGACTGTCACAGTCATTTTCGGAGAAACCCCTCTCGCGTAGCCAAGCATGGCGGCGCAAAGCAACGGACCTCGCCATCGCCAGACCCACCGAATCGGTAGCGTCAACGGCGGACCGAACGGTAACCCGCGCCATTTCTCGGCCTTCGTGAAGAAGACGAGCTACGTCAGCGCGAGGACACTCAGGGAGGGCAGGCAAAAGACACTCCACCGAGTCCCACAGGGCAGAAGAAGCCCGGGCAAAGACGCAAGCCGTGTTTAGAGCACGTAAGGCTGAACTAGAGGACGCAAAAATGCCGCGTCCACACGCTTCCAACCAACGAGACTCCCTAGTAGGGGGCTGCAGAAGAGGTGGAGAGGAAGGTTGCGTGGCCAAAGACACCTGCACTACAAGGCCATAAGCCCCAGGCTGAAGGGACAAACAGGCTGGGTTCTCAGGAGCCGGACGGTGCCGGTGTGCTACAGCCCTGTCGACAGCATCTCCGGAAGAGGGCCGTGCCCATGTCCCGAGAAGGGCATTGAACAATAAGCCGCTAAAAGGTAGCAATGGCTCAATATCTACCGCACCCTGGTGGAGGAGATCCAGTAAAGGGTCGGAAGACAAGGACACAGAAGAAGGGTGCAAATGTAAAACAGCTGCAGCCCGACGAACACCCCTCAAAAACAAAGCACCAGCTTCAGTGGGCGTGGTGGGTGGTGACAATAGCCCATCTGTAGGAGACGGTTGCAAGCTGACACGGCCCACAGGAGGAGGAACAAGGGCCCACTGCCCCCATGGCATTGGAGGCAACTGGCGAGGAGCCAAGTCCGGGCCTACCCGGCCTCTGTCCTCCGGAAGCGGAGAACCGACAGGTGCTGGCGACCGCTCCGGCGTCGAATGACGCCGCTCCGACGCTGAACGACGCCGTAAAGGCGTCGAACCCACCAGGGAGAGGCGCGGAGACAGAGCCTGAGGACCAGGTGGCGACAGGCACGGCGCCGGTGGCGCCGCTAATGCCAAGGCCGACGCAGGGAGCCACCAGGGGCTATGCGGAGACAGGGCAGAATGGCTCGGCGGGGGGCTGTCTGAAGCCGGCACCACTCCGGAGCCGGAGTCGAGGCGCTTGGCCGCCGGCGCCGATGATGCCGATGTCGACGCAGGGAGCCGCCAGGGGCTATGCGGAGACAAGGCAGAATGGCACGCCGCGGGACTATTTCGCCCATCGGCGTTGGCACCCGACGCCGGCACGGCTCCGGAGCCGGGCACTCGGTCAGCGCCGAGAGCGAACCCGCCGGCGGAGATCCGACCTGAATGCCTACCTCCACTGTGGGACCCTAAGGCACGCCAGGGAGAGGAGGTGACCCGAAGATGGAGTGCAGAGCCTTGTAGTAGGCTTCCATCTGGGGCCGAGTCGCGTCAGTACCCGGAAAGGGCGGGTAAAGGGAGGCGGACTCCGGGGCGCATGGCTCCGTGTGGGAACGGGAACCATGGCCCCCATCGTCACGTGGAGGCGAGGACCTCGACTTCCGTGACTTTTTCTTTAACTCACCTGTCGAGCGACGTTCGAGGGATCGACTCCGGGAGCGGACGCGGAGAGAAGACCCAACTGGAGAACGTCGGGGAGACGCCGTGTGGGTAATCCGGGCGACTAAGCGCTTCATCCGACGCTCCCGTAGGGACTTCGGGTGCATCTGCCGGCAGGCGTCACACTCCACGGAGTCATGGTGCGACCCAAGACACCACATACAAATGGCGTGCGGGTCCGTCGCCGACATCTGACGCGAACAAGTTTCGCACAATTTAAAGCCCTAAGGCATCGCACACTGTTCCCTGACGCCAAAGGACATCAGCGCGCCAGGGGGGTCCTATATAGCTCCACTGACGTCATGTCCGGGGACGACGTCAGGGCGGAGCCAGGCGGCGCCGCCCCCTGGCGCGCAGAGTTATTGCTGCGCAAATTTTTTTCCGGATACAGTCTGATCAACAATGATATACAAACGCACAACACTGATATTTTAAGCAAAAAGACAATCAACTAAAAAAACTTAAGTGTATTTGAAAAAATCATATATTTTTAGATAATGACATAACGCCGCGTATCAAACCTACACAACAAACATAGGTGATTATCTACAATAGTGACATATAAAAGGGATAAAAAGTGACTGTACATATATCAAAAATACAAACAAAGAAACCACAGTACACGTAACATCAATTATTCTTTTGGTAAAGTTGCACAAACAATAACAGAAACCCTAGCCAGACCTCCTTTATTGTATGGGTCTGGTTGGGCACCAACGCTTAATAATGAACGTCGACGTTTCGACCCCTATAACCGTGTGGTTATCAATGACATCACTGTAGGGTCTTCATCAGGACAATAGGACAGTTGTGTAAGCCTTCTGAGACTAATCAGCCTCAACTCTGTTAATAGCTTGTAACCTGCACAGTCAATCGCAGGATTGTGTGTCATCCGGAGCCCGCCAGGCTAACTGTGACTTCAAAAGTATCAGAGGTGAAGAAATCTTCCTCCTGGAATGCCTAGTGTCTCAATAATTTGGTTGAATATTCAGTAAAATTGAAGTATCAGAAGCAAGGATGCTCCTAACAAATCTCTGGTGCAGTGCGCTCGGAGAACGTGATGGCATCTGGTGCCTATGAAGCTGTACTCATCAAATATCAATTAGACAAGGTCCTTGCCTTTGTCTGAAATATACCTTCCAGGCAAAATCCTTGGAAGCTCCGGCGTCTCGCGCTCAGAGTGTACTGAGAGAACCGCTCTGATGAAAGGGAGTGTCTGAGAGGGAATCAGGTGCGACATCAGCACATTGATACTGAAACCCAGCGAATGCAGGAGGTTCGCCGTAGTTTGGAATTGGGAGATGACTGCTTGGGACGAGCCCGCCTTCAACATCCAGTCGTCGAGATAGGGGAAGACTGGAACCCCTGATCTCTGCAGATGGGCTGCGACCACCGCCCTCACCTTTGTGAACACCAGAGGGGCAATGGTGAGGCCAAAATGGAGAACGGCAAACAATGTGCTCGTGGCCCACCGTAAACTGCAGGTAGCGATGTTGGGCAAGCAGGACGGGGATATGAAAATAGGCATCCTGTAAGTTCAGCGCTACCATCCAGTCTCCCAGGTCCAGGGCAGACAGGACCTGAGCTAGAGTGAGTATCTTGAACTTCTCCTTTTTGTGAAAGTAGTTGAGGGCTCAATGGTCGAGGATAGGACGAATGCTTCCGTCCTTCTTTGGGACCAGGAAATAGCGGGAGTAACAATCACAGCCTATTTCTGGCCCAGGAATCCTCTCTATAGCTCCCTTGGCCAAGAGAGTGTTGACTTCCTCGTGGAGTAAGGCAAGGTGATCCTCCGTCACCTGATCGTGCACTGGAGGCATGGATGGAGGGGTAGTCTTGAAGGGGAGGGAGTAGCCCCTTTAGACTATTTACAACACCCACCTGTCTGAGGTTATGTCTCGCCAGTGGTGGAGATGACGGTGTATTCTACCACAAACTGGCCGTGAATGTTCCTGGGGGATTGTACTAGGAGGGTTTTGCAGTGGAGGAGGGGTCGTAGCTTGGCTCGAATTCTGGCCTCCCGACCCTCAGGGTCGGAGTGAACCGCGTCCACAGCCCTGCAGAGGCTGCTGAAATTGACTGCCCTCTGGCCGGAATAGGGTTGGTGCGGTTGGTAGCCCCGTCCGTAGCCATGAAAGGAGCGAAAAGCAGACACAGGCCGGGATATTGTGGTGAGGCCTTAGGACTTGGCCGTAGCCCGCGAGTCCTTGAAACGCTCAAGTGCGGCATCTACTTTGTCTCCGAAGCGACGGGAGCCATCAAAGGGCATGTCCATAAGATTAGCCTGGTCATCCCCCAACAAACCGGACATACTCAGCCAGGTGTGGCGACGTACAGCCACCGTAGTGATAATCGCTCTGCCCAGCAAGTCTGTCGTGTCTAAGCCACACCGGATGGCGAACTTCGCTGCATCTCTCCCGTCTGAAATGGCTTGGGAGAGTAGAACACGGTACTCCTCCGAGACTCTGAGCAGCACCTGCGCAACTGTGTCCCGTATCGAATGTGAATAATGGCCCAAAAGGCATGCAGTGTTCACCGACCGCAAAGCTAAACTGGTGGAAGAGAAAATTTTCTTCCCAAAGCTTCCTAGTCTCTTGGATTCCCTGTCCGGGGGTGCAGAAAGGAACGCGCCACAGGGGTGGAAGCTTGAACCACCAAGCTTTGTGGGGTGGGCAGTGAGGAAAGCTGGGTCGCCCGGTGCAGGGCGGTGGGCAATGTTCTGTTCACAGAAGTCCCTGTGCTGGGCTTGGACCAGGTGCCCAGAAGAACATCCGTCAAGGCCTTACTGAAAGGCAGCAAGGGTTCTGAGCTGGAGACACCAGGCTGCAGGACCTCTGTCAAGTAGTTAGTCTTGACTGCCACCGTAGGGAACTGCAGGTCCAAGACCTCTGCAGCCCTACGTACCACCATAGCGAATGATGCCCCCTCCTCCATGGCCAGGTTAGGGGAGACTGCATGCCAGAATCTGGGGAGGTGTCCAGGCCACTGGGTTCACCCAGTTCCTCATACCAGTCCATGTCCTGGGGTGGTGGGATTTCCAAGGGGTCCTGCTCCCCTCCAAGTCCTCCTCATCCATACCCAACCCTTCAGAATAGGGTATTTTAAACGGCTTGGAGCCGTACGGCTCAGTCGGCGCTAGTCTCGGTGGACGCCCGACTGTCTCCATGTAATTGGGAATGAGGATCGGGGAGATGCAGAGGACCTTGGCTGCGGACGCGGAGCCGGGGAAGGTTACTGTTGAGGTGCAACTGGCGCTGGTCCAGACCTGGCAATGGGTCTAGTGGAGCCCAAAGCGCGGAACCCATGGGGGCTGCTTCATCCGAGCCTGCGGGGCCCGAAGGCACGTTGGCAGGGTCAGGCCGCCCAAATATAGAGCACATGGCGTCATAGAACTCCTTAAGTTGGGTGGGGGTTGCTCCCTGCAAGGGAATGGAGGGAAACGTGGAGCCGACCCAGGCAACCGCGCCGCAGAGCAGGGCCTCGAACGTCGAGGTTCCTCAGTCTCGTCACGGACTTCTTGTGCTTTTTGTGATGCCTCTTACCTGACGACTTGGAAGAAGAGGACTTCGATCCTCGGGAGCGGTGTTCGGACCTTCCTCTTGACCAAGACCGACGGGATGACTTCCGAGGCGCCGGTTGTCGTGCCGCGATGAGCTTTAGGGACCGCTCCCTCAAAGCTTTTAGCACCATGGCCCAGCAATCAGAGCACAACTTTGTGTTTTGGTCGCGTTCCAGGCAGCAGAGACTCACTAAGTGGGGGTCCGTGATCGACATGGCGCAGTGACAGGCGCCGCACGGCTTGAACCCAGGTCTTTATGCTAGACATCCCTAACACACCAAAAGAAGTCAACTAAAAGTTGAAAAAAGTCTGTCAAAAAACGACAGGGTTAAGCTCTCTTCGACGGATCTGCGCTAGCTGGCATGGAAAGAAAAGAACCGACGTCAGCGCGCCAGAGTGCCGGTTATATTGATGACGCAGATGTCACGACAACGACGAAGACGTCAAGCGAGTCGACCAACGCCACCTACTGGCGCGGAGGGGTAATGCTAAGAAAAATCTTCCGGATTCAGCCTGACACCTAGCAGTTCAAAGATAAGGAATCTGGGATTAGATGTCTCTATCTGTCTCTATAAGATACACCCCTTTAATACTTGGCCTCAGAGTAGTTAAGGCAAGTGGATCAACAGTTTTCAAGAAGGTGGTGTGGTTTTGACCAAGAACTCAATCAGCAAATAACAGTCAATAAATCACTGTCCAACAGGTGCTTTTAACTGAAAAGAAACCGCACTTTAATCGCAACACACAACTAACTACGACAAAATTTAGTAGGCACAATAATGCACAATTATACTTGGGAGTAATTACTACATTGTTGAACCAGTCAGTACTGACTTAGGTTGCGCCCAGGCTTCCATAAGTAAGGATATTTATTATACTGATCCAATCAATGCAAAATAGGAAAAAATGCCCCGGGGCGATTAGCAGGCTGTAATCTTTGGACTCGCCTCTGAGCTTGTCTTTAACCCCTAAAAGGGATATAAAATGGTTATCTAGAAACGTAATTGTTTGAGTATCTGTTCTGGAGATATAATCGGATCCCTCCACCATCTTCAATCTTTCATAGCGTGTTAAAGAAAATAGTCCTGCTTAGTGAAAAAAATAGATGCACTTGGTGTGACCCTCCAGAACAAAGCTCCATGTCTCAATTTCTTTCTTCATTGAGCATCTGACTGAAAATTCACAAAAATAACCACAGACTCATTATGGGGAACTCAGGGCAGGAGCTCATGCTCTCCTGGTCCTTGCAGGGGACATTCCCATTCCAACACACACATTACATACGTGTATTTGTAAAGCAAAAGTATACTTAAGGGGTATCTTGCCAAATGTTTATGGTTCCTGAATTAATGGTACTTGTAGGAAAGTAGGATCTGCTATCATGCTCACCCCCACTTTTTGCTTGTGTCATTATGCTTTCTGACTGGTCTGGCTGGGATACTGCTAATCAGGACCCCAGTCTCTGTGCTTCTTCCCTAAATTGGACATGGTGAGTACTTGGGTACCCCCCAGATTGGCTACTGGTGTACCCCTGTAAGTCCCTAGTATATGGTATTAAGGTACCCAGGACATAGGTACGACAGGGGTCTCGCATGGGCTGCAGCATGTATTATGCCACCCATGAGAGACCACTCAAATTGTGAATTGAAGGCCGGGTGCTGGATCCTAAGTGTGAGGGTGCACCTGCATGAGCAGGGCACCCCTACAAGCTTCGGAGTCCATTCTCCCGGGTTGTAAGTGCATCAGCCATTACGACATATAGAGTGGCCATGCGTCATTGCGCAATGACCATCTCTAAACTGGCTGTAACGAACCCTGTCATGTTTGGTATCAAACCTGTTGGAATCATACCCCCCCACTGTCAAGCTCCTCTGGGAGGCCCTCAGTGGCCCCAGTACCAGTCCTCCAGAACCTGACAGCAAGCTAGGGCTGATGCCGGCCAGAGACACGTTTCTGCCCTACTGCTGCTGAGCCAAGGTCGAGCAGGGGAAGGCAGAACAATAGGTATCCTGTCGCAGGTAGGTGTGACCACCTCCCAGACAGTATTTAGTGTATTAGGACAGCATGGGGGCGCTTGCCAGGGCCACTGAGACTGCTTGAGGGGGACATTTGGTGCCCTCCTTGCATACCCCAGTTCAAACTAGCTCAGGGTGCCGCTGGCTCCCGCTCTGGCGCGAAACTGGACAAAGGACATGGGAGTATCCTCCCCACTGTCCAGCCCCTCCTCTGGGAGGGACCCCTGAATCAATTCTAACCCTTTCCTAATCGTACTTAAGGGCTTACCTGAGGGTGGGTCCCTAGATTTGTGGTATTCGATTCTGATTCAACTCCGCGTCATCTTCAACCATCTGGACACTGACCACGCCGGACTGATCGCCTTGAACTGCGCTTTTGGGAACCAAGACTGCATCCGGGAAGACTCGGACTGCTCCAGGTCTCATTGTGCTGCAAGTCCACTGCACAGTCAGTGTCCGTGCTCCATACAGGTTCCTCACAGGGCCTGTGGACATCCAAGACACCAAAACGAATCTCCCTTGGAGTGAAGGAGTCACTCCCCTGCATTTGCAGGCACCACAACGTAGCTGACCGGTTTGCTGCTCCTACGGACTTCGACAGGCTCAGTAACACAGGTGGCGGCTCTAGAACTCCCTCAAGGCCTACACTGTCTTCAGACCCAGTCTGAGGCCAATATCCCTCGTCGGCACCCCTGGAACCGAGCTCCTGTGCACTGCGTCGGCTGGCCGTTGCTAAGGATGGGCGACTCACGTTTCCAGAGATCTTCGGGTCCTTTCAAGGGACTTCTTTGATTCCAGTGGGCTCCCCTGCTTGTTTGGGGTCTGCTCTGACTTACCTAGTCGTGGTGAGTCACTTGGACCTTGATGGTCCTGACACTGCACCTTCTTCGATTTCTACGCCTGTTGCCACAGTGTGTTGGTGCCTCTGCCGGACACTGACCCCCTTGGCTCTTGACATCTGACATGGTTGCAGGTCTTCCACAGCGTTGCCTGGACCACACAGCTGCAACTTCAAGGGCACCGTCAACTCACCTGCATCTCTGACATCGGTGGACATTCGTCTCCTGTGCCTCCTGGTCACTCCTGAGTGGCATAGACTCTGTCCCCTCTGCTTGCAGGTACCTCTCAACTTGAATCCCCCTTTGAGTTCCACCGGACTCCTTCGTCTTCTTCTCCAGCTGCATCTTTCCTGAAGTCCTCCATTGAGCCTACGGCGAATTCCGACATCACTTGACACCCATGCACCCGGCTTTCTGGTGCAGGTATCCTGGTTCCTGGGGTATCCATGGGTGGGGTGACTCTCCAACCTTCCATCTTCCACTGGGTTTCTTCAGGGTCCGCTGGGAAGGCTCCTTTTACTTTAAAATTGCAACTGCGACTTACCCATTGACTGGTGTTGGTCACACGGTCGTGTTCACACTCTGCACACAGCCGCCGTGGGGTTCCTGGGTACTTACCTTGGTTGGTTTCTTGGATCCCCGACACTTCTACGTCTTCTGGGTCCAGTCTCGACTTCAGACGGGGTTCGCATTCCACTATTTTAGTATA
This sequence comes from Calotriton arnoldi, assembly GCA_963921515.1. Taxonomy (NCBI): domain Eukaryota; kingdom Metazoa; phylum Chordata; class Amphibia; order Caudata; family Salamandridae; genus Calotriton; species Calotriton arnoldi. The sequence continues at coordinate 3,165,317 of CAWUFW010000301.1, read as the reverse complement.
TGGTTTGGTCTCCCCCTGGAGACCACTGTGTATTTGTGCTACTTACGTGCTCTATTTCCTAGATATTGTGTTTCTATCTCTGGGTAGGAGATAGAACAATTGTGTTAGTGAGTGTTTGTAATAAAATACCTATTTTTATAACTACACTGTGTGATTCTTTTTCACTTAACCTATTCCATAAGATTACGTACTGGTGAAACAAGCTGCTTTACACTCCTGCTCTCCACAGCTACCACTTAGAGAGCTTTCTAAGGTTGTCTAAGACCACTAAAATCACCATAAGGGTTGTCTGGATTAGTGCAGGGTGCTACACTTACATAAGTGAGCACCATATACTAAGCCAGACTCTCACAAGGGTAGGAAGGTTTTTAACGTCAGGTGGATTGCTCGGAGCTCTAACAGATGTGGGTCCCTTGCTTACTGTGCACTGGATTCAAGCTAGCCTGGCTAATGGAGGGTGACATACCCCGAAACCGGTCCCAGGATGCTTGTTTCCGGTCCAGGGAGGACCTGGCTTGGCAGTTCGGTCTGGACTGTTCCCATGAGGCACAGGGTCAAGACTGATTTGCATATGGCCGGGTCCAAACTGGGGTGGCGTAGTGGGCAAAAGAACGATGGATTTAACCCAGATCTCTTGACTGGGGGAGAATGTTTGAATCATTCAGCATTCCGTTCATCATTTGTTGCAGTTACACACTTTTTTTTTTATTGTTGTATTTATTAGGTCATACATTACAATAAAAACACTTTTTGATTTCAAAGGGCGGTACATAGCAATTAAGACCATTGCAAGAGGTAGCAACTTGAAGCATGAATTCGTAGGCATACTGTATAAAAAAGTAATGCAAACCATTTTCTAACTAAGTGGAGTCACAGAGAGGTCTTTCAGTGAACAAAGCGATCTCAAAGCAATATCACCAAGAGTACATTTATAACATAAGGTAGGTCATGCAGGTTCATTACAGACGTCAGTTTTACGTTCATCAATTAACATTAACATTTACCCCAGGGTGTCCCCAACATTGGGTATATTGTTTGTATCCGGGAGGTGCTTCCCAGCAATTTATGTTTGATATAATCCCCAGAAGTTCTTAGGGCGGCTGGGGGGGGGGAGTAACTCACTGTATAGTTCCGTCTGTGTGTTACAATACAGCATATCCCGTGACCACTCCTGTATTGTGGGCGGTGGGCCACGCGACCAACGCATTGCTAACCTGCGTTTAGCTATTAAAACCCCCATTTCAATCAAGCGTCTAATTCCTTTTTTTATCATCTTCGTATAGCCTAACAAGGCAACTAGTGGATCTGGGAGCATAGGGACCTCTGTGATATCGCTTCGTGTTTGAAATACCTTTTCCCAGAATTTAGCAATTGTCGGGCATTGCCAAGCTATGTGTATGAAATCCGCCGGGCTCTTCTTGCATCTATCACACTCAGCAGTCTCCTTCAGCCCGTAGCGAAATAACCGTTCCGGGGTATAGTAAACTCTCGCCTCGCAACTAAATCTCCAAACATCGTCGTCTATAACGATCCCCAAGTCCCTTTGCCACTCTAGCCTCGATTTTGTGTAATAATTTGTGCGCTATGCCTGAACAATCCTATAGAAACTGGACACTAGTTTAACAGGGGTTTTCGCTTTCAGAATAGCTGTGAGAGGGGTCACCTCCGGGGGCTCCGCCATGTCGTTCCCAAGTGTCTCGCGCAGCGCGTCTTACCCTATAATATTGAAATTGAACCAGTGGAGTGACCACTATGTCTTCCGGGACCGCATTCCCCCACGTGCACACTTTCCCTTCCAGGAAGAGGTCTCCCGCCTTAGTTATATTCAAAGCCCTCAATGCAGTAAGCGCCGCGCGCCCCCACTTACAGGGAGCCAGGCGCACCATTCCAATGGGACAAGTGGATAGAATAGCAAATTGCAGTCCTGTCTCTTGTCCTGCCATGCATGCACCGTGGCATTAATAGAATCTAGGATTCCTGTGCGACGATCTGGGGGTCGAAACAGACTAGAAGGGAGGTCCTGCGGGGCCACCGCAACCTTTTCGATATGCAGATGCGGCGGGTCTAAGGTCTGATGTATCCAATGGAAGGCATGCGTACTCTGCGCTACTCTATAATACAGGTCCAAGTCTCGAGCTCCCAGCCCCCCCAGATAGCAAGGTAAAGTAAGGACCTTCCACTGAACCCTCGGCTGCTTTCCTGCCCACGCCAATTTAGTCAAAATTGAGGTGATGTTTTTAAAAAAGTGTGCTGGTAAGACCATAGGAATGTTTAAAAACAAGAATAAGAACCTTGGTAATACCACCATTTTCATCACCGATATCCGCCCCAGCAGCGACATAGGAAGACGAATCCAGCGCTCAACGTCCTCCTCCAGCTTGGTGATCGCCCTCCCATAATTTTCTAAAAACAGTCTCCGGGTCGGTATGTATTTGTATCCCCAGGTATCGGACCGGCTCGGTAGTCCAGGTCAATGGGAAGTCGAGTTCGAAAGGTGCAGTGGAAGGGGTCAGAGGGAAGATCATGGATTTAGTCCAATTAATTCTTAAGCCCGATAGTACGCCAAAGCGAACAACCTCCCTCAGTACCGGTGACAGATTGACCTCCGGGTCCCTAACGTAAAGCAACGTGTCATCAGCGTATAATGACACGATTAAGTTATAGTTGGGGAAGCGAATCCCCCGGAATCCATGATATTCTCTCAGAGCGCACGCAAGAGGCTCTGCAACAATGGCATACAGGAGGGGCGACAGCGGGCAGCCCTGCATAGTGCCCCTAGAAATCCTTACCGGGGCTGTGACCGTATCTCCTATGCGTATTCTTGCAACAGGCGAGTTGTATAAAACAGCAACTAAGTTAAAAAAAACTCCGCCCACACCCATCCTTTCCAGTACTATTCGTAAGAATGGCCATTCCACTGAGTCAAACGCTTTTTCAGCGTCTAGGAATAGCGCGGTGGCCTTGACATTAGGGTTTACGTGCTGAAGAGCCCCGAAAAAGGTGCGCAGGTTGTAGATGAGATTGCGACCAGGGACGAACCCCGCCTGTTCTGTACTAGCCAGGCTCGGGACCAATGGAGCCAGACGATTCGCTAAGATTTTGGCAAAAAATGTTGTATCCACGTTTAGTAACGACATTGGTCAATAAGAGGAGCACTCCTCTGGTGACTTACCAGGCTTGAGAATGGCAACAATCATAGCCTCTCTCATTGTTGGAGGCAGTTCCCCAGACTCGTAAAGTTCCTCGAACAGCGGTACCAAGTGTGGAGTAAGTAGATCAACAAATTCTTTATAAAAGGACACCAGCAAGCCATCCTGTCCCGGTGCACTACCAGATCTCATATGTCGCAATGCCTCTTGTACTTTCCAGGCTTCAAGGGGCCGCATCAGATACTCTTGGTGCTTGTTGGTAAGCCAGGGTAGTTTTATATGTTCCAAGTAATCCCGAGTCGCACTTTCCTCTGCCAGGGGGCAGGAGCGATACAGGGAATCATAGTACTGCTTAAATTGATTGGCTATGCCTTCTGAATCGACCAGCATCTCTTCTTCATCAGAGCGAATAGCCGTTATAGATGCCGCCTCCCTTCTATTCCTAAGTAGTGCCGCAAGTGTAGTACCCGGTCGCTCCCCTTCACCGTAGCTTTTAGCCACCGCATATTTCCCCATGTGCTGGACTTAGTTATCTGCAGTCTCCTGATATTCCGCAAGCGTTTTTTGCAATTCATCATTTCCCTCTACTACTCCATCCCGACGCAGCGCAGCCTCTAACTCAGACAAGCGATTCTCTAATTGGTCTAGTCTGTTCCTAATCGCGCGAAGCACCCCAGAGTGTTTCGATATGACCACGCCTCTTATGTAGGCCTTAAATGTTTCCCAGACCGTGGAAAAGTGTGATACTGAGCCTATATTATTTGTGAAAAAGTCCTCAATTGCCTCTGCCATCTCTGCCCTGAACACCGTGTCTAGCAGTGAATATGGTGGGAACCTCCAAGTAAACGGAGCCGGTCTTCTCTGCGGACTACGCAGAACCAAAAGCACTGGAGAATGGTCCTATAAGGTGCAAGAGTGGATTTTACAGTCCCTGACTTCCGAGTATACTTTGCGCGACAAAAGCCAGTAATCAATTCTCGTATGCAGCCCGTGTGGTGCAGAGTAGTGTGTGTATCCTCCTTCCTCCAGGAAATCCGCCCTCCAAACGTCTACCATGTCTAATCGTACTGCTGACTCAGTGATAGTTTTTGCGGAGGCCGAAGTGCGACGCTCAGGACCCCCAGAACGCCTGGCTGCCAAGATTATGTCACAGACTTCGGGAGGCAGGTCAAACGACGTCAACTGCCGCCGCTCAATCTCCACGCAAGGAGGTGGAGGCTGGACAGGTTCGGGTGGAGGACCGTCCCCTGCTGCTGCGACAGAAGATCCTCCCGAAGAGGCAGTCTGATCGGAGGATCGATGGCCATGTTGAGCAGCTCGGGATACCAGACTCTTCGTGCCCAATCCGGAGCCACAAGAATGACTTGGGCCCGGTCGCGCCTGATCTTCTTCAGCACTCTGGGCAGAAGTGGTATAGGCAGAAAGGCGTACAACAGACCGCAACTCCACTCGCGACAAAAAGCGTCGCCGAGCAAGTGTCGCCTTGGAAATTCCAACGCGCAGAATTGCTGACATTGCGCGTTCTCTCCGGTGGCGAATAGATCTAACCAAGGCTCGCCCCACTGTTGAAAGACACCTTGCACCACCTCCGAGTGAAGACGCCATTCGTGAACCATCATGCACCGGCGGCTGAGTTCGTCCGCCCTGGCGTTGAGAGAACCCGCCAGGTGTTGAACCACCAGGGAAATGCCCTGATGTTCCAGCCATGTCCAGAGGCGGAGGGCCTCCTGACATAGGGTCCACGACCCCTCCCCGCCCTGTTTGTTGCAATACCACATGGTGGTGGTGTTGTTCATGAACACCTGCACTACTCTTCCCCGGACAGAGGGAAGGAATGCCTTCAGTGCAAGACGAATCGCCCGGAGCTCCAGAAGGTTGATGTGAAGCCCGGACTCCGCCGGAGACCAGAGGCCTCTGATCTCCGCCTCTCCCATGTGGCCGCCCATCTCAGAAGGGAGGCATCCGTCACCACAGTGTGGTCTGGTTGGGGAAGGGAGAGGGACCTGCCACTGACCCAATCCTGGTTCGTGAGCCACCACTGCAGTTGTTGAGCAGTGCCCTCCGAGATCTGGACGTAATCGGGCAGATTCCCCTGATGCTGCGCCCACTGGAACTTCAGGTCCCAATGCAGAGCCCGCATATGCCACCTGGCATGATTAATCAACAGGAGGCAGGAGGCCATGAGGCCCAGCAGCCTCAGGGTCACTCTGACCGAAACCCGGGACAAGGGCTGAAAGATCGGAATCATAGCCCGAATATCCTGGACTCGCTGTTCGGGAGGATAGACCCAAAACTGCATCGTGTCCAGAACCGCTCCGATGAAGAGGAGCTTCTGAGAGGGAATCAGGTGCGACTTCTTCACATTGATGGAGAACCCCAGCTGGTGCGGGAGGTCGGCCGTAGTCTGGAGGTGGGAGACGACTGCCTGGGACGAGCCCGCCTTCAACAACCAGTCGTCGAGATAGGGGAAGACTGAAAACCCCTGATCTGCGCAGATGAGCTGCGACCACCGCCATCACTTTCGTGAACACCCGAGGGGCACTGGTAAGGCCAAAGGGGAGCACGGTGAACTGAAAGTGCTCGTGGCCTACTGTGAACCGCAGGTAACGCCGGTGGGCCGGCATGACGGGGATGTGAAAGTAAGCGTCCTGCAAGTCCAACGCTAACATCCAGTCTTGCGGGTCGAGGGCAGACAAGACCTGAGCAAGCGTCAACATCTTGAACTTCTCCTTCCGGAGGAAGCGATTGACATCTCTGAGGTCCAAGATAGGACGCAGGCCCTTGACCTTCTTGGGAACCAGAAAGTAGTGGGAGTAACAACCACGACCTACTTCTGGGACAGGAACGCGCTCAATGGCTCCCTTGGCCAAGAGAGCCGTAACTTCCTGCTGGAGAAGGGCCAGATGATCCTCCGACATGCAGTGGTAACGAGGTGGCATGGCTGGAGGGGTAGTCTCGAAGGGAAGAGAGTAGCCCCTTCGGACTATCTGCAAAACCCACCTGTCCGAAGTGATGGTGCGCCAGTGGGGGAGATGATGGCGAATCCTGCCGCCCACTGGCGTTTGATGGGCCTGAAAGGTCGGACTAGGAGGGTTTGGAGGCTGCTGCAGAGGGGGGGGGGGTTGGTGGACTGGCCCGCCCGCTGGCCCCCTGAACCACGACGTTGGTTCCCACGGTCCCAGCCGCGCGACGGTTGGGTAACTTGCTGTGGCCTGTGGCCCTGGGTGGGATGTAGCGGGGCACCCCTTCCGTAGCCACGAAAGGGGGGAAAAGCAGACTGCGCCAGACAGGAGGAGAGGCCCAAGGACTTGGCCGTAGCCCGTGAGTCCTTGAAGCGATGTAGGGCGTTGTCTGCTTTGTTGCCAAAAAGGCGACGGCCATCAAAGGGCATGTCCATCAAGGTGTTCTGGACATCCCCTGAAAAGCCAGTGGACCTCATCCAGGTGTAGCGGCGGAGCGCTACCGACGTTGAAATGGTCCTGCCCAGAGAGTCGGCGGTGTCCAGCCCACAACGGATCGTAAACTTAGCTGCATCTCTCCCGGCGACGACAGCCTGGGAGAGCACTGCCCGGGCCTCCTCCGGACACTGAGGCAGCACTTGCGCCACCGCATCCCACACTGAGTGCGAATAACGGCCCAAGAGACATGCAGTGTTTACGGACCGCAGTCCTAAGCTGGCGGAAGAGAAAATCTTCTTCCCAAGATGGTCCAGCTTCTTGGATTCCCTTTCCGGTGGAGCGGTAGGGAAGGCGCTTTTGGAGGTAGAGGCTTGGACAACCAAGCTCTCCGGGGTGGAGTGTTGGGAGAGGAAAGTGGGGTCGCCCGGAGCCGGGTGGTGGCGTCGGGCGATCATTCTGTCCACGGGAGCCCCCGTGTTGGGCCTGGACCACGTGCCCAAAAGGACGTCGGTGAGAGCCTCATTAAACGGCAGCAGGGGCTCCGATGAGATCGCGGCCGGTTGAAGCACCTCAGTCAGGAGGTTAGTCCTGACCGCCACCGTAGGAAGCTCGGGGTTGAGAGCCTCGGCCGCCCTACGTAACACCACAGCGTATGACGCTCCCTCCTCCGTAGCCACGGTAGGAGGAGACAACATGCCAAGGTCGGGTGAAGTGGCAAGACCACTGGCATCCCCCAGTTCCTCTCTCCAGTCCTGCTCAGACTCTAGCTGGTCAGTTAAAGGGTCACCTGACCCCTCACAGTCCTCCTCATCGTCCTCTGGGTGCTACTGTTGTTGTAAAGGGACCCCAGGAGAGAACAGGGGCATGAAAACCCCACCCAGCACCGGATCTGGCATCGGATGACGCCGGTCCGGCTCCGTGTCCACGTCGGGAAGGAGGATGGGGTCGGCGCCGGCCGGGGAGCCGACCGGCGTTGAGCGCGGTAGTGGTGCTGTAGGAAGCGGCGCCGGTGGAGGTGTAACGAGGTCAACTGGCGCCGATCCGGATCCAAGGGGGGCCTGCGGCGCCGGGACCGGAGCTACCGGCAGCGAAGACCTAGGCCCCCCAACCGAGTCCGCGGGGCCCGGAGGCGCGCCGGTCCGCCCAAAGATGGTGTGCATCGCTTCGTAGAACGTACGAAGCTGGGCGGGGGTCGCTTCCCGTCCCGGAAAGGGAGGGAAGCTCGGAGTCGACCCTTCGGGCTCCGCGTGTTGAGCCGCGGGAGTCGTACCATCCGCGCGCCTCGTCGGATAGGCCGACCGACGAGGAGAAGTCAAAGAGCGACAATGCTTCTTTGACTTCTTCTTATGCTTCGACTTACCCGACCCCGAGTGCGAAGACTTCGAGCCGGAATGGCGATGGCTCCGCGACCGGTCCCTCGACCTCCCCCGCGACCGGGACCTCGAACGGTGCGCAGCCGACTGCCTGTGTTCAAGCAGCTTTCGGGACCGCTCCCGCAAAGCCTTTGGCGCCATCGACCGGCAGTCGGAGCACGACTTGGGGTCATGGTCGCGCTCCAGGCAGAAAAGACACGCGGTGCGGATCCGTCACCGACATCATGCGATGATAGCATCCGCAGGCCTTGAAAATGGGCATCCCTCGTGCACCTCTTCGGAGTCAAAGACTCGAGAAAAGAAGTCGACAAAAGTCGAGAAAAAGTTAGTCAAAAAATGACTGAGGTACCGCTCTTCCCGGATCTGCGCTGGCTGGCGCGGAAAAAGAAAGAACTGACGTCAGCGCACGAGGGCGGCGTCTAAGTAGCTGCCGTAAGGTCATCCCGGCGACCACGACGCCGACGACAGACGCGGAGCCGACCGACGCCACCTTCTGACGCACAGAGGTACTGCTGACGAACAAACTTTCCGGATCCAGTCTGACGCCTGGGGGTAATTCTAAGGTAAGGAATCTATAACTAACGTGTTTCTTTCAGATATACAGTTTTATGGCAAGTAATGTCTTTCAGGACTACCCTGTGCTTTCCTCCACTGGAATCATCTAAGCCGGTGGACAGTACTGCATTTCGTTTTTGGTGACATCATAGATGTGCTCTGGTGGGATACCCAAAGCATATCCCCTTAACTAGTGAGAGTGGCTATTCCTCTTTTAACCCAGGCTATGTAGTGAGTTGTAGCATGACCTGTTCCCATCTGAGCAAACTGCCAGAGAGCTCACCCCAGAAAAAAGTCAGTCTAGTCTATACAACTGAGGTTCCTTACTTCAACAATTTTGAGACCTGTATGAAGGATGACTGTAAGTCTGAGTTTTATGGATGTGAGGTTCACAGATGGCATGTTCCAAAAGATGGCAGATTCCTTTACTTAAGCTGGCTAAGTCCATCAGCCAGCACATATGTATTCTCTGTGATTCCCTTCCCAAAAACCTAATGCACTTGTTAAGTTGGGACAGAGGCAAGATTATATGTACTATGAATTCAATTCACCCAGATTCGTTTCCTTTGTTATGGCAATCTCATGAGGCAATGGCAACAGAAATGTATTGCCTGATTTAATCATACCTTCTAGTCTTTTGGCTTATTCCTGCCAGTGTCCTTAGTCTTTGACCGAGAGGGATGTGTCTTTTGTATTAACTCTTTTAATGTTTAGAGTTCATCTTTCATCTTGGATGATATTACAGGTAGCTAACTCCACAAAGTCAGTACCATTTGAGTGTTCACCCTAGTCATCTCCGGTCAGTGGGGAGAGTCTCTGGAGTCCAAGTTAAATACAAGTAGTGCGGAGAGAAAGTTCACTTTTTGGTGTCTGAAGTCAAAGGTCCCTCCCCAGGGATTTCTCTGTGGTTGGTGTTGCCCCCTGAGGGGTTTGGTGAGCAGGCTACGCACAGGGAAACTTTGCTCCAGTGAACTTTCCCTGTGCACTGTCTGTAGAGTCGAACGCACACGCATGGGAGGCCATTCCTTTGCATACCATAGTCCCAAGCTGTGGAATGCCTTACCAGAACCCTTGAGAAGTTGTACCTCGCTGACCACCTTTTGAAGACAGTTGAACACCTGGATGTGTTGAGTCAGTGGGGCTTGGATAGACCCGACCTGCCGCCAAAGCGCTGGGAAACCCTGTGTGGATAGCTGTGCGCTAAACATACAAGTTACTTACCTTCGGTAACAGAGACATGATCTAGCTGCAGATTCCTTACCTTTGAACTTCCAGGCATCAAGCTGGATCCGGAAGATTTTTCTAAGCAGTATCCCTGCGCACCGGTAGGTGGCGTCGGTCGACTCCACGTGATGTCGTCAGCGCCGTGTTCGTCGTGATGTCAGTGTGGTCAAGATAACCATCACTCCTTTTCACGACTTTCCACGCTAGAAGCACGGACCCATGAAGAGACTGACGATGGTGTGTTAAAAAAAGAACGTAGGGCCCTGAAGGGGAACAGCCCTGACACAAAGACAATTCCGCAGCGCGGGGAGGATGGGTGGGTCGGTAAAGAATCTGCGGCTAGATCATGTTTGTACCAGATAAGGCGTTACCGAAGGTAAGTAACTTGTCCATCTGATAGAGACATCTAGCCGCAGATTCCTTACCTTTGAACAGATACCCAAGCAATACCGACCCTGGAGATGGGACTGCAGAAAAGCTTTAAACAAGGAAATCCTTTAAGACAGAGCGGCCAAACATGCCCCCCTGCGAACCTGAGAATCCAGGCAATAGTGTCTGGCGAACGTGTGCAGAGAGGCCCACGTGACTGCTTGGCAGATATCAGAAATAGGAACACCACGCTAGAGGGCTGTGGTGGCTGCTTTCGCCGTGGTGGAATGGGCCCTAAGGCCTTCAGGAGGCTGCTTCTTTGTCAAGGCATAACATATTTTGATGCAGAGGATACTCCAGCGTGATATGATCCTCTTTTGGACAGCACGCCCCTTCTTTGCTCCCACACATCCTATAAAGGGTTGGCCATTCATCCGGAACTCTTTTGTGCTATCAAGGTAGAACAATAACGTTCTTTTTGGGTCCAGACGGTGGAGACGCTACTCTTCTTTGTTAGGGTGCAGAGATGCATAGAAATTGGGCAGAGTAACGGACTGTCCCAGGTGGAAGAGAGTTACAACCTTGGGCAAAAAGGATGACATGATTCTCAGTACTACTTTGTCCGGAAAGACTGTCAAGTAAGGAGGCTTTGATGACAGTGCCTGCAGTTCGCTCACCGTCCTGGCAGAGGTAATTGCCAACAAAAAAGCTGTTGTAATAGTGAGCAACCGAAGAGGGCAGTTGTGCAGCGGCTCAAACGGTGCGAATATCAAGCAAGTAAGGACCAAGTTACGTTCCCACTGTGGCATAAGAAAAGGAGAAGGGGGAACAAGTGGGTTCACCCCTTCAAAAACATCTGCACCAGAGGGGAATTAAAAAGCGAAGGCTGATCTGGCAGCCGAAGAAAAGCTGAGAGGGCCGAAAGGTAGCCCTTCAGAGCGCCCAGAGGAGAGCCCTGCTGGGCCAGGGAAAGAATAAACAAGAGAAAATTTGACAGAGAAGCAGATTAGGGGTCAATGGACCGTTCTGTACAATATTTACAAAATTTGTTCCATCGGCAGGCATATACTGATTTCGTGGGGGGATGCCTGGCTGCCAGAATAACTTCACAGACTTCAGGAGGAAGGTCAAAAGCTGTCAACTGTCGCCCCTCAATCTCCACGCAAGGAGGAGGAGAGTGGACAGGTTCGGGTGGAGGACCCTCCCCTGCTGCTGCAACAGAAGATCCTCCCAAAGGGGCAGCCTGAACGGAGGATTGATGCTCAAATCCAGAAGCTCAGGATACCAAAACTCTTCGGTCCCCATCCGGAGTCACAAGGATAACTTGTGCCTGGTCGCTCCTTATCTTCTTGAGCACTCTGGGCAGGAGTGGTATAGGCGGAAAAGCATACAGGAGGCCTGAGCTCCACTTGTGACGAAAACCGTAGACGAGCGAGAGCTGCCTTGGAAATTCCAACGAGCAGAACTGCAGACATTGCGCGTTCTCTTCGGAGGTGAACAGATCTAACCAAGGCTCTCCCCACCGCTGAAAGAGACCGTGTACCAACCTCCGGATGAACAAGTTACTTACCTTCAGTAACGCTTTTTCTGGTGGATACAGTATCTGCCTGTGGATTCCTCACCTTTTGAATTACCCCCATGTGCAGCATTCTACGGAAACTTCTCTCCTCAGCTCTCCCCCGTCAACTAGGACAGGGGGAGATCTGGAACGAATGACGTCATCGGGGCAATAAGACGACCTCGTCGGCGTGCTGACGTCAGTTCCACCCATTTTTTCCATGCATTCGAGGCGACCGACAAGCTACACAAGTGTACACAGTATACAAACATAGCCAAAACCGGACATTTCTCACCATAGACATTTCCTAGAGTCAAGCATCACATGATTTAAACAATAAATCACATAAATATACATTGATTATTTTTTTTCGGTATAAGTAGGCAGGCAACGGGGAGGCGGTGGGAAAAGTGAGAAATCCACAGGCAGATACTGTAGCCACCAAAAAAAGCATTACTGAAGGTAAAAAACTTGTTTTTCTGATGGATACATCTGCCTCTGGATTCCTCACCTTTTGAATTGAAGAACAAGTTACTTACCTTCGGTAACGATAGATCTGTAAGAAACATTAGTTAGTTATAGATTCCTTACCTTAGAATTACACCCAGGCGTCAGACTGGATCCGGAAAGTTTTTTGGTCAGCAGTACCTCTGCACGTCGGAAGATGGCGTCGGTCGGCTCCGCGTCAGTCGTTGGCGTCGTGGTCGCCAGGATGACGTCGCGGTAGCTACTTAGACGCCGCCCTCGCGCGCTGACGTCAGTTCTGTACACTACTTTCCGTGCCAGAAACGCAGAGCCATGCAAGACACTGACCACTGGTGCCCAAAACTAGGGCCCTGAAAGGATGTCCTTAACCCTAGAAATCAGTTCGCAGAATGGGGAGGATGGGTGGGGTGGTAAGGAATCTATAACTAACTAATGTTTCTTACAGATATATCGTTACCGAAGATAAGTAACTTGTTCATCTGAAAGAAACACGTTAGTTATAGATTCCTTACCTTAGAATAGATACCCCAGCAATACCAACACCGGTGGTGGGTCTGCGAACCAAGATCACACCAGAAAATCCTGGAGAACAGAACGGCCAAAGAAGCCGTCTCTCCGGACTTGGCTGTCCAGGCAGTAGTGTTTCGTAAACGTGTGCAGCGATGCCCACGTAGCTGCCTGACAGATGTCGTTCAGAGGGACTCCTCTTCTCAAGGCAGTAGTGGCTGCCGTCGCCCTGGTGGAATGGGCGCGTAGCCCCACTGGAGGCTCCTTTTTAGCCAGAGAATAGCATGCTTTTATACACAAGAAATGGTTTGCTTGTGTACAGCACGACCTTTCTTGGCACCCACGTAGCCAACAAAGAGTTGGTCATCCACCCGGAACTGTTTTGTGCGATCCAGATAGAAAGAAAGCGCACGTTTTGGGTCCAGACGGTGGAGCCTCTCTTTTGAAGTTGGCGGAGGCGGAAAGAAGGTGGGCAAAGTGATAGTCTGCCCGATGTGGAAGGCAGTGACAACCTTGGGCAGGAAGGATGGACGAGTCCTAAGGACAACTTTGTCCGGATGTACAGAGAGAAAAGGAGGCTTAGAAGTAAGCGCCTTGAGCTCACTTACTCGTCTGGCAGATGTGATGGCCGCCAGGAACGCAGTTTTGAGAGTCAAAAGCCGTAAAGGACAGTTGTGAAGCGGCTCAAAGGGAGCACACATTAAATAAGTTAAAACCAGGTTCAAGTCCCACTGAGGCATAACGAAGGGAATAGGAGGAAAAAGATGAGTTATGCCTTTCAAGAAGCGGCTTACAACCGGGGACTTGAAAAGGGAAGGCTGATCTGGAAGCCGAAGGAAGGCAGAGATGGCCAAAAGATAGCCCTTGATAGTGCCCAGAGCAGAGCCCTGCTGGGCTAGAGAAAGAAGAAACAAGAGAACCTCAGAAAGAGGGGCAGAAAGGGGATCCACAGCCTTTGCTGTGCACCATGCCACAAACTTGTTCCACCGGCAGGCGTATACCGTCTTAGTGGAGGGACGCCTGGCTGCCAAGATTACATCACAGACTTCAGGAGGCAGGTCGAAAGACGTCAACTGCCGCCGCTCAATCTCCACGCAAGGAGGTGGAGGCTGGACAGGTTCGGGTGGAGGACCGTCCCCTGTTGCTGCGACAGAAGATCCTCCCGAAGAGGCAGACCGGTCGGAGGATCAATGGCCATGTTGAGCAGCTCGGGATACCAGACTCTTCGTGCCCAATCCGGAGCCACAAGAATGACTTGGGCCCGGTCGCGCCTGATCTTCTTCAGCACTCTGGGCAGAAGTGGTATAGGCGGAAAGGCGTACAACAGACCGCAACGCCACTCGTGACGAAAAGTGTCGCCTAGCGAGTGCCGCCTTGGAAATTCCAACGCACAGAATTGCTGACATTGCACGTTCTCTTCGGTGGCGAATAGATCTAACCAAGGCTCTCCCCACTGTTGAAAGAGACCTTGCACCACCTGCGAGTGAAGACGACATTCGTGATCCATCATGCACCTGCGGCTGAGTTTGTCCGCCCTGGCGTTCAGGGAACCTGCCCGGTGTTGAACCACCAGGGATATGCCCTGATGCACAAGTTACTAACTTGTGTAACGATATATCTGTAAGAGACAGTAGTTAGTGATAGATTCCTTACCTTAGAATATCCCCAGGCGTCAGGCTGGATCCGGAAAGTTTTGCGTAGCAGTACCCTTGCGCGTCGGTAGGCGGCGTCGTGCGGCTCCGCGTCCGTCGTCGGCGTCGTGATCGCCGGGATGACGTCGCGGGCAGCACTTAGGCGCCGCCCCTGCGCGCTGACGTCAGTTCTGTACACGACTTTCCGCGCCAGGAACGCAGAGCCATGCAAGAAGCTGACACAGGTGTCTGAAAAATACTAGGGCCCTGAAAGGGATGTCCTTAACCCTAGAAATCAGTTCGCAGAACGGGAGGATGGGTGGGCGGTAGGAATCTATCACTAACTACTGTCTCTTACAGATATATCGTTACACAAGTTAGTAACTTGTGCATCTGAAAGAGACACGTTAGTGATAGATTCCTTACCTTAGAATAGATACCCCAGCAAACCCAACCCCGGTGGTGGGTCTGCGAACAAAGATCAGACAAGGAAGTCCTGGAGGACAGAACGGCCAAAGAAGCCGTCCCTCCGGACCTGACTGTCAAGGCAGTAATGCTTAGTAAACGTGTGCAGCGAGGCCCACGTAGCTGCCTGACAGATAACCGGCAGCGGAACACCGCGGCCCAAGGCCGTGGTAGCAGCCGTTGCCCTGGTGGAATGGGCACGCAGCCCAACAGGAGGCTCCTTCTTAGCCAAAGAATAGCAGGTCTTGATGCACAAGGTAACCCAGCGGGAGATGGTCCTCTTGTGCACCGCCCGACCTTTTTTGGCGCCCACGTAGCCAACAAAGAGCTGGTCATCCACCCGGAAGTGTTTTGTGCGGTCGATATAGAAGGAGAGCGCACGTTTTGGGTCCAGACGGTGGAGCCTCTCTTCCTCTCTGGAAGGATGCGGAGGCGGAAAGAAGGTGGGCAAAGTGATGGTCTGCCCAATGTGGAAAGCAGTAACCACCTTTGGCAAGAAGGACGGACGCGTCCGAAGAACAACCTTGTCTGGATGAACAGACAGAAAGGGAGGTTTGCAAGAAAGAGCCTGGAGCTCACTCACCCGCCGAGCGGAGGTGATGGCCACCAGAAAGGCTGCCTTTAGAGTCAGAAGACGAAGAGGACAGTTATGCAGAGGCTCAAAGGGAGCGCACATTAAAAAGGTAAGAACCAAGTTCAAGTCCCACTGAGGCATTACAAACGGAACAGGAGGGAAGAGGTGAGTAATGCCTTTTAAGAACCTGTTAACAACAGGGGACTTGAAAAGGGAGGGCTGATCAGGGAGCCTGAGGAAGGCCGAGATAGCACAAAGATAACCCTTGATGGTACCCAGGGCAGAACCCTGTTGGGCCAGAGAGAGAAGGAACAGAAGGACCTCAGAAAGAGGGGCAGAAAGGGGATCCACAGCCTTTGCTGTGCACCATGCCACAAATTTGTTCCACCTGCAGGCGTATACCACCTTAGTGGAGGGACGCCTGGCTGCCAGAATCACATCACAAACTTCGGGAGGCAAGTCGAAAGGAATCAACTGCCGCCGCTCAATCTCCACGCAAGCAGGTGTAGACTGGACAGGTTCGGGTGGAGGACCGTCCCCTGCTGCTGCGACAGAAGATCCTCCCGAAGAGGCAGACGGATCGGGGGATCTATGCTCATATTGAGTAGCTCGGGATACCAAACTCTTCGAGCCCAGTCCGGAGCCACAAGAATGACTTGGGCCCGGTCGTGCCGAATCTTCTTCAACACTCTGGGTAGAAGTGGTATAGGCGGAAAGGCGTACAACAGACCGCAACTCCACTCGCGACGAAAAGCGCCGCCGAGCGAGTGCCGCTTGGAAATTCCAACGCGCAGAACTGATGACATTGCGCGTTCTCTTCGGTGGCGAATAGATCTAACCAAGGCTCTCCCCACTGTAGAAAGAGTCCTTGCGCCACTTCCGAGTGAAGACGCCATTCGTGATCCATCATGCACCTGCGGCTGAGTTCGTCCGCCCTGGCGTTCAGAGAACCTGCCAGGTGTTGGAACCATCAGGAACATGCCCTGATGTTCCAGCCATGTCCAGAGGCGCAGAGCCTCCTGACAAAGGGTCCAAGACCCCACCCCGCCCTGTTTGTTGCAGTACCACATGGCGGTGGTGTTGTCTGTGAACACCTGCACTACCTTCCCTTTGACAGAGGGAAGGAATGCCTTGAGTGCAAGCCGGATCGCCCGGAGCTCCAGAAGGTTGATATGGAGCCGGGACTCCGCCGGAGACCAGAGGCCTCTGATCTCCGCCTCTCCCATGTGACCGCCCCATCCCAGAAGGGACGCGTCCGTCACAACTGTATGCTCTGGCTGGGGAAGGGAGAGGGATCTGCCCATGACCCATTGCCGGTTCGAGAGCCACCACTGCAACTGTTTTGCAGTCCCTCCGAGATCTGGACGTGATCGGACAGGTCGCCCTGGTGCTGCGCCCACTGGAACTTCAGGTCCCACTGCAGAGCCCGCATATGCCATCTGGCATGATTGACCAGCAGGATGCAGGAGGCCATGAGGCCCAGCAGCCTCAGGGTCATCCTTACCGAAACCCAGGATAAAGGCCGAAAGATCGGAATCATAGCCTGAATATCCCGGACTCGCCGTTCGGGAGGATAGGCCCGAAACTGCGTCGTGTCCAGAACTGCTCCGATGAAAAGGAGCTGTGGGGAAGGAATCAGATGCGACTTCGGCACATTGATGGAGAACCCCAGCGAGTGCAGGAGTTCGGCCGTAGTCTGGAGGTGGGAGACGACTGCCTGGGACGAGCCCGCCTTCAGCAGCCAGTCGTCGAGGTAGGGGAAGACTGAAACCCCTGCCCGGCACAGATGAGCTGCGACCACCGCCATCACTTTCGTGAACACCCGAGGGGCACTGGTAAGGCCAAAGGGGAGCACGGTGAACTGAAAATGCTCGGGGCCTACCGTGAACCGAAGGTAACGCCGGTGGGCCGGCAGGACGGGGATGTGGAAATACGCGTCCTGCAAGTCCAACGCTACCAACCAGTCTCCTGGGTCGAGGGCAGTCAAGACCTGAGCTAGGGTGAGCATCTTGAACTTCTCCTTCCGGAGGAAGCGATTGACGTTCCGGAGGTCCAAGATAGGACGCATGTCCTCCTTGTCCTTTTGGGCACCAGAAAGTAGTGGGAGTAGCAACCACGCCCTACTTCTGGGGTCGGAACATGCTCGATGGCCCTCTTGGTCAAGAGGGCCGTGACTTCCTTCTGTAGAAGCACCAAGTGATCCCCTGACATGCGGTGGAATTGAGGTGGCATGGCTGGGGGTGGTCTCGAAGGGGAGGGAGTAGCCCTTCGGACAATGTCCAAGACCCACCTGTCCGAGGTGATGGTGCGCCAGTGGGGAAGGTGATGGCGGACCCTGCCCTCTACTGGCGTGCCGTGCACCTGAAAGGAGGGACTAGGAGGGCTTGGAGGCCGCGGACGGGTTGGAGGTGGTGGCCTGACCCGCACGCTGGTTGCCCGATCCGCCACGGCGGAATCCACGTCCTCGGCCACGCGAAGACGCCTGCTGCGCGGGCCGGTGGCTGGGCTGCTGACGTGAAGGGCGCCCCTACCGTGGCCACGATAGGGGCGAAAAGCAGAAGGCAGCGGAGGGCGTGTAGCAGAAAGGCCCAGGGACTTGGCAGTAGCCCGTGAGTCCTTAAAGCGCTCCAACGCATGGTCTGCTTTGGACCCAAAAAGACCGACTCCATCAAAGGGCATGTCCATGAGAGTATTCTGGACATCCCCTGAAAAACCAGTGGTTCTCAGCCAGGCGTGGCGGCGGAGCGCCACCGTCGTTGCAATCGACCTGCCCAGCGAGTCGGCGGTGTCAAGGCCACAACGGATAGTGTATTTGGCCGCATCCCTTCCTTCCGCAATGGCGCGGAAAGCAGTGCCTGGACCTCCTCAGGGCACTGGGGCAAAACATCCGCCACCGAATCCCACAGAGAGTGGGTATATCGGCCCAAAAGACAAGCGGTGTTAACGGACCGCAAGCCAGCACTGGAGGAAGAAAACCTTTCTTCCCAAACTGATCCAGGCGTTTGGATTCCCTATCCGGAGGAGCGGTAGGGAAGGCGGTTTGGGAAGCGGAGGCTTGGACAACCAAGCTCTCAGGAGTGGGGTGGACAGAAAGAAACAGGGGTCGCCCGGAGCGGGGCGATGGCGTCGTGACACGTTCCGATCCACAGGAGCCCCTGTGTTGGGCTTGGACCAGGCGCCCAAAAGAACGTCTGTGAGGGCGTCGTTAAACGGCAGCACAGTCTCCGCAGAGGAGGCTGCCGGCTGAAGCACCTCTGTCAAGATGTTAGGCTTGACCGTCAAAGTAGGGAGCTGGAGACGTAAGGCCCCAGCAGCCCCACGCAACACCGTACCAAAATTGGCCCCCTCCTCCGTAGCCACGGGAGGAGACAGCATGCCAGTGTCAGGAGAAGTATCCAGACCACTGGCCTCCCTAGACTCTCTGTCCAGTCCTCATCATACTGACAGTTGCGAGTCAGAGGGTCATCAGACCCCTCCCAGTCCTCCTGGTCCTCCTCTGGTTCAAAATAAGGAGGAGGAGGGACATTTGGGACCCAAGGTCCCATCGGCGCCGGAGCCGGCGTCGAGCGACGCCGCTCCGGGTCCATGTCCGGAGCCGGAAGGAACTGGGGGACGACGCCGCCCGGAGCCCAGGGCGGCGTCGAGAACGGCACCGGAGACATCGGGCGCCGGCGGAGGTGTCGGTGAGGTCGACCGGGCGTCGATGGGGGTTGTGGAGCCGGGATCGAGGCCGGGGCCGAAGCCGGAGCCGGGATCGAGGCTGGAGGCCCGGGCGACGCCGGAGCCGGAGCCGCCGGCGACGCCGGAGCAACCCCATCAGGGCCCGCGGGGCCCGAAGGCGCACCGGAGGGGCCTGAAGGCCCGAAGAGGCGGGCCATGGCCGACAGGAACTCCTGTACCTTGGCCGGATCCGCCCCGAACCCGGGAAGGGCGGGTATGACGGGGCGACTCCACAGGCAAGTCCGGGGCCGCGGGGCGGGGACGGTGCCGGGAGGGGCCTCAGCCGAGTCGCGAGATCGGCGAGGCGAAGTCCGAGAGCGACGATGCTTCTTGGACTTCTTGTGCTTAGACTTACCGGACGAAGAAGACTTCGACGCCGACGACCGGTGTGCACTCCGCGAGCGACCCCTGGTCCTCTCACGCGACCGGGCCTCCGTGGAGCCGAATGCCGGGCCTCGAGGAGCTTTCGAGACCGCTCTCGCAAAGCTTTCGGGCTGAGGGCCTGGCATTCGGGACAAGACTCGGTGTCGTGGCCTCGGCCGAGGCAGAAGAGACACTCCCAATGCGGGTCGGTGACGGACATCATCCGCGCACAGGCGCCGCATCGCTTGAAGCCGGGCATCCCTACGACACCTTAAAGATGGAAAAAACAGTGAAAAAATCACCAAAAATAATGGTCAAAAATTGACCAGGGCACTGCTCTTCCCGGATCTGCGCTTGCTGGCGCGGAAAAAGAAGAACTGACGTCAGCGCGCAGGGGCGGCGCCTAAGTGCTGCCCGCGACGTCATCCCGGCGATCACGACGCCGACGACGGACGCGGAGCCGCACGACGCCGCCTACCGACGCGCAAGGGTACTGCTACGCAAAACTTTCCGGATCCAGCCTGACGCCTGGGGATATTCTAAGGTAAGGAATCTATCACTAACGTGTCTCTTTCAGATGTTCCAGCCATGTCCAGAGGCGGAGGGCCTCTTGACATAGGGTCCACGACCCCACCCAGCCCTGTTTGTTGCAGTACCACATGGAGGTGGTGTTGTCCGTTAACACCTGCACTACTCTTCCCCGGACAGAGGGAAGGAATGCTTTCAGTGCAAGACGAATCGCCCGGAGCTCCAGAAGGTTGATGTGGAGCCCGGACTCCGCCGGAGACCAGAGGCCTCTGATCTCCGCCTCTCCCATGTGGCCGTCCCATCCCAGAAGGGATGCGTCCGTCACCACAGTGTGGTCTGGTTGGGGAAGGGAGAGGGATCTGCCATTGACCCAATCCTGGTTCGTGAGCCACCACTGCAGTTGTCGTGCAGTGCCCTCCGAGACCTGGATGCAATCGGACAGATTCCCCTGATGCTGCGCCCACTGGAACTTCAGGTCCCACTGCAGAGCCCGCATATGCTACCTGGCATGATCGACCAGCAGGATGCAGGAGACCAAGCAGCCTCAGAGTCATTCTGACCGAAACCCGGGATAGAGGTTAAAAGATCGGAATCATAGCCTGAATATCCCACTGTTCGGGAGGATAGACCCGAAACCGCGTCGTGTCCAGAACCGCTCCGATGAAGAGGAGCTTCTGAGAGGGAATCAGGTGTGACTTCGGCACATTGATGGAGAACCCCAGCAAATGCAGGAGGTCGGCCGTAGTCTGGAGGTGGGAGACGACTGCCTGGGGTGAGCCCGCCTTCAACAGCCAGTCGTCGAGATAGGGGAAGACTGAAACCCCTGATCTGCGCAGATGAGCTGCGACCACCGCCATCACTTTTGTGAACACCCGAGGGGCGCTGGTAAGGCCAAAGGGGAGCACGGTAAATTGAAAATGCTCATGGCCTACCGTGAACCGTAGGTAACGCCGGTGGGCCGGCAGGACGGGGAAGTGAAAATAAGCGTCCTGCAAGTCCAACGCTACCATCCAGTCTTCCGAGTCGAGGGCAGACAAGACCTGAGCAAGCATCAACATCTTGAACTTCTCCTTCCGGAGGAAGCGGTTGACGTCCCTGAGTTCCAAGATAGGACGCAGGCCTTTGTCCTTCTTGGGGACCAGAAAGTAGTGGGAGTAGCAACCACGACCTACTTCTGGGACAGGAACGCGCTCGATGGCCCCCTTGGCCAGGAGAGCCGTAACTTCCTGTTGGAGAAGGGCCAGTTGATCCTCCGACATGCGGTGGTATCTCGGTGGCATGGCTGGAGGGGTAGTCTCGAAGGGGAGGGAGTAGCCCCTTCGGACTATTTGCAAAACCCACCTGTCCGACGTGATGGTGCGCCAGTGGGGGAGGTGATGGTGAATCCTGTTGCCCACTGGCGTTTGATGGACCTGAAAGGTCAGACTAGGAGGGTTTGGAGGCTCCTGCAGAGGGGGGGTTGGTGGACTGCTCCGCCCGCTGTCCCCCGGAACCACAACGGTTGTTCCAACGTTCCCGGCAGCGCGAAGCTTGGGTAACTTGCTGCGGCCTGTGGCTCTAGGCGGGACGTAGCGGGGAACCCCTTCCGTAGCCACGAAAGGGGCGAAAAGCAGACTGCGCAGGGCGGGTGGAGAGGCCCAAGGACCTGGCCGTAGCCCGTGAGTCCTTGAAACGCTCTAGAGCGTTGTCCGCTTTGTCGCCAAAAAGGCGACGCCCATCGAAGGGCATGTCCATCAAGGTGTTCTGGACATCGCCTGAAAAGCCAGTCGACCTCATCCAGGCGTAGCGACGAAGTGCTACTGACGTTGAAATGGTCCTGCCCAGAGAGTTGGCGGTGTCCAGTCCACAACGTATGGCAAACTTCGCTGCATCCCTCCCAGCGTCAACAGCCTGGGAGAGTACTGCCCAGGCCATCTCCGGACACTGAGGCAGCACCTGCGCCACCGTATCCCACATTGAGTGGCAATAACGGCCCAAGAGACATGCGGTGTTTACCGACCGCAGTCCTAAGCTGACGGAAGAAAAAATTTCTTTCCAAGATGGTCCAGCTTTTGGATTCCCTTTTCCGGTGGAGCGGTAAGGAATGCGCTTTTGGAAGTGGAGGCTTGGACTACCAAGCTCTCCGGGGGGTGGGGTGTTGGGAGAGGAAAGTGGGGTCGCCCGGAGCCGGGCAGTGGTGTCGGGCAATCATCCGGTCCACGGGACCCCCCGTGTTGGGCCTGGACCACGTGCCCAAAAGGACGTCGGTGAGGGCCACATTAAACGGTAGCAAGGGCTCCGAAGAGCTCGCAGCCGGTTGAAGCACCTCTGTCAGGAGGTTAGTCCTGACCGCCACCGTAGGAAGCTCGAGGTTGAGAGCCTCGGCCGCCCTACGCAACACCAATGCGTACGACGCTCCCTCCTCCGTAGCCACGGTAGGAGGAGACTACATGCCAAGGTCAGGGGAGGTGTCCAAACCACTGGCATCCCCCAGTTCCTCTCTCCAGTCCTGTTCAATGTCCAACTGGTCAGTCAGAGGGTCACCTGACCCCTCCCAGTCCTCCTCCTCATCCTCTGGGTGCCATTCTGGTTGAAAAGGGACCTCAGGAGGGAACAGGGGCAGTAAAACCCCTCTCGGCGCCGGATCCGGCGTCGGATGACACCGGTCCGGCTCCACGTCGGGATGGAGGCCGGGGTCGACGCCGGCTGGGGGGCCGACCGGCGTCGAATATGGTAGTGGTGCCGGAGGAAGCGGCGCCGGTGGAGGCGTAATCAGGTCAACCTGCGCCGATCCGGATCCAGGCCTGAATCCAAGGGGGGCATGCGGCGCCGGAGCCGTCGGCGATGAAGGCCTAGGCCCCCCAACCGAGTCCGCGGGGCCCGAAGGCGCGCCGGCGGGTTCGGTCCGCCCAAAGATGGCATGCATCGCCTCGTAGAATTTACGAAGCTGGGCGGGAGTCGCTCCGGGTCCCGGAAAGGAAAGGAAACGCGGAGTCGACTCGTCGGGCTCCGCGCGTGGAGCCGCGGGAGGGGTACCACCCGCGTTCCTCGTCGGATCGGCCGACCGACAAGGAGAAGTCGAAGAGCGACGATGCTTCTTCGACTTCTTCTTATGCTTCGACTTACCCGACCCCGAGTGCTAAGACTTTGAAGACTTGGACGAATGGTGGTGGCTCCGCGACCAGTCCCTCGACCTCCCTCGCGACCTCGAACGGCGCGGAGCCGACTGCCGGTGCTCAAGCAGCTTTCGGGACCGCTCCCGCAAAGCCTTCGGCGCCATCGACTGGCAGTCGGAGCACGACTTGGGGTCGTGGTCGCGCTCCAGGCAAGAGAGACACATGCGGTGCGGATCCGTCACCGACATCATCCGATGACAGGAACCGCATGGCTTGAAGCCGGGCATCCCTCGTGCACCTTAGGAGTCGAAGACTCGAAAAAGAAGTCGACAAAAGTCGAGAAAAAGTCAGTCAAAAAATGACTGGAGGTACGGCTCTTCCCGGATCTGCGCTAGCTGGTGCGGAAAAAGAAAGAACTGACAGCGCGTGAGGGCGGCGTCCAAGTAGCTACAGCGACGTCATCCCAGGGACCACGACGCCAACGACGGACACGAAGCCGACCGACGCCACCTTCCGACGTGCAGAGGTACTGCCTACGAAACAACTTTCCGGATCCAGTCTAACGCCTGGGGGTAATTCTAAGGTAAGGAATCTATAACTAACGTGTTTCTTTCAGATTCCCCAAGCAGTCCCGCTCCTGGCGGAGGGTTCCTTCCTACCTATAAAAAAAAATCCTGCAGCACAGAAAGTGCAAAGTGCCCGATTCTCCTCACCTCCGAATCTAAGCAATAGTGCTTCGCAAAAATGTGGAGGGAGACCCAAGTTGCAGCCTTGCAGATGTCTACCACAGGACACCTCTAGCTAAAGCAGAAGACGACGACTTAGCTCTGGTAGAATGAGCTCGAATACCTTCAGGAGGCTCATTGTTGGCCAAGGCGCAGCAGATCTTGATACAGAGGATGATCCACCTGGACAGTGATCTCCTGTGGACAGCCTTGCCCTTCATCTTTTGCCCACATATCCGATGAGGAGTTGGTCGTCCAACCTGAAGTCCTTGGTCCTGTCAAGGTAGAAGCTGACCGCCCTCTTAGGGTCCAGGTGCTGAAGTCTCTCTTCCTCCTTAGAAGGATGAGGGGGGGGGGGGGAGTAGAAATTGGTGATAGATTGCGCTAGGTGAGAAGGTGTGACCACCTTAGGCAGGAAAGCAGCTCTGGTCCTAAGAACCATCTTATCCGCATGGAATGATGTAAATGGAGGCTTGGAGCTAAGAGCTTCTAACTAACTTACCCTCTAGAGGAATTGATTGCAACCAAAATATTGTCTTAAAAGCTAGGAACCTTAAGGGACAACTATGTAAAGGTTCAAAGAGAGAACCCATCAAGAAAGTGAGAATCAAATTCAAATCCCACATAGGCATGATAAAATGAGTGGGACAAATCTTATTTGTGAGACCTTTAATGAATCTCATAACTAAGGGAGATTTAAAGAACGAGGGTTGATCAGGTAAACAGAGAAAAGCCAACAAGGCAGACAAGTATCCCTTAACAGTAGCTACTGCACAACCCTGGTGTGCTAGGGAAAGAGAGAAACTTAGAATATTAGACAAATGGGCCTGCTAAGGATTAATCAATCTCTCTCCACACCATTTAACAAATTTGGCCGACCTACCAGAATAGACAGATTTGGTGGAATGTCTCCTGGCCGACAAAATAACATACAGCACATCCGGAGGGAGAGAGAAAGAGCTCAGGTTGCCAATCTCCAGGCATGAAGCTGCAGGCTCTGGAGGTGGGGGTGTAGAACCTGCCCCTGAGAGAAGAGGTCTGCCCTGAGAGGGAAGCGGAGCGGAGGGTGCGATGAGAGGTAAAGGAGGTCTGTGTACCACACCCCTCGCGGCCAATCCGGGGCGAACAATATGACTTGGGCCCGGTCTTGGCGAATCTTCCTCCGAACTCGAGAAATCAAGGGTATGGGAGGAAACGCGTAAAGAAGCTGTGAGCCCCAATCTAACTGAAACACGTCCCCCAACGCTCCCAGTGTCGGATACGCATCAAGGATGGGCTCAGTCAAAGCCTCGTTGAAAGGAAGTAAAGGCTCTGAGATAGAAGGGGAATGTAGCACCTCTGTCAAAATATTAGATTTCAATTCTGCTGTGGGAAGAGGCAACTCCAGCAGATCCGCTGCCTTCCTGATCACATAGTGATAAGTCACCTCTTGCATTGGGAGACCTTTTGGAGATGAGATTTTCCATTCAGGAGACGTATCCAGGACACTAGCTTCCTGCAGACCTTCAAAATCCTGATCAGGGTCCACAATCTCCCCTTCCTCTGCCTCCTCATGTTGTTCCTTGTACTCCTCCTCTTCCATTAACCTCTGTGCCTCTCTTCTAGACCTCATCGTTGGAACCAGTGTCGGAGGCGCCAGACGCAGCACCGGTGACTTCGGGATCGGCGTAGATGAAAGGTCTACTGGGACAGTAGTCAACGTCGGTCGAGGTCGAGTCAGCACCGGTTCAAAACCAGACGGCAGCGGGGAAGTTCCACCCAGTGGCACTCGCCCCTCCAGATATTGTACCGGCGTCGAACATCTCGGCGTCTGGAGAGGCCAACTCCCTGGAGCCATCAGCATAAAAGGTGTCGGAGGGAAATGAGGTGGCAAACCTCCCAGGGACTGTGCCAGGGGAACCATGAGGCCAACAGTCGTACCAGGTGGGTTTACCGCTCTGGCGAACAAGCCTAACATGGCATTCAGAAAATGCGACGGATCCGTACCCAGAGTCAGGAAGGCAGGATACCCTGGATCCGGTACTGCAGGCTCTGAACCCGCTCGAGGAGACCGCACATTCGGCTCCGGTTGTTGCGCTGGAGACCTTGGAGCCAGAGGTGGAGTGGTCGGCAACAGTGGAGGTGTTGCTTCTCTTGGCGCCGGTGGAGTCACCGCTCTCTGGCCCGCAAGTCCTTAAAACGCTCCAGCGCACTGTCGGCCTTATCGCCAAACAGGCGAGTGCCATCAAAGGGCATGTCCATGAGTGAGTTTTGGACATCTGACGAGAACCCGGTAGGTCTGAGCCAGGCATGGCGACGAAGCGCCACAGTCGTAGAAATCGCTCTACCTAAGGAGTCCTCGGTGTCTAAACCACACCGAATGGCGAACTTAGCCACATCTTTACCTTCTGCAATGGCCTGGGACAATACAGCTTGGGTCTCCTCAGGACACTGAGGTAACACCTGCGCAACTGTGTCCCACACCGCGTGGGAATAGCGGCCCAATAGGCAGGCGGTATTCACTGACCGCAGCCCCAAGCTGGTCGAAGAGAACAAACATTTACCGAACTGTTCCAGCTTCTTAGAGTCCTTATCCGGCGGAGCCGTGGGAAAGGCACTCTGCGACGTCGAAACTTGGATGACCAGACTCTCAGGCGTAGGATGAGTGGTCAAAAAAGCAGGGTCACCCGGCGCCGGGCGATGACGCCTGGCGACATTCTTATCCACAGTGGATGGCCGCGACCAAGTGCCCAGCAAGACGTCGGTAAGGGCGTCGTTAAACGGGAGCAGGGGCTCCGACGAGGTGGTCGCCGTCTGGAGCACCTCAGTAAGGAGGTTAGTTTTGAGGGCCACCATAGGGAGATCAAGGTTGAGGACCTCAGCTGCCCAACGGAGCACCATCGTGTAGGAGGCGCCCTCCTCCATAGTAGGCGGGGAGAGGCAAACCCCGGGTCAGAAGAGACGTCGAGGTCGCCGGCGTCCTCCAAGTCGTCCGCCCAGTCATGCTCGGAGTCACACTGACGGGCGAGAGGGTCCTCGGACCCCTCCCAGTCATCCTCCACCTCCGCCGCCGGTGGTACCGACCGCAGCGGAAGGGCAGGAGCCGGAGAGGGAACATACGGCGTCGGGGACGGCGCCGAAACGGCGCCGCGTCCCAATGCGGAGCCCAGGTAGGAACAAAATGGTCCTGGAACCTGGGTAACGGCGGGACGAAAGGCACCCACTGCGGCGCCGGAGGCGGAGCCAAGGGCGGCGCTGGGGCCGGAGCCGGCAGCGTTGGACCTTGTGGCGCCGTGGCCGGAGCCAACGGCGCAGGATCCTGTGGCCCCGAAGCTGGATCCGCCGGCGGTCCAACAGGATCCAGACACGGGACCGCAGGGCCCGAAGGCGCACCGGTGGGAGCCCGAGGCCTAAAAAGGCGGTCCATGGTAGCAAGAAATTCTTGCACCAGTGCGGGAGTCGCCGACGGACCCCGGGTAAGGCGGGTAGGCAGCGGGACTCTCGAGCTCCAATGGAGCCGCAGGGGCAAGGCCCCTGTCCCCCTCAGCCGCATCCGAGGAGCGGCAGGGGGACGTCGGAGAGCGAACACGCTTCTTCGACTTCTTTTGTGTCGTCTCTTACCCGAATCCGAGGGTGAAGACCTGGAGCCCGAGGAGCGATGGCTGTGGCCCCGCGAGCTGCTTCCCTGGAACGGCCTCTGGACCGGGAACGACGCGGGGACGAGTGCCGGACCTCCAGCAGTTTCCGGTGCCGCTCCCGCAAGGCCTTCGGGGCCATGGCCCGACAATCCGGACAAGACCGAGAGTCGTGGTCGGTCTCCAGGCAGTAGAGGCAGACATCGTGGGGGTCCGCCACCGACATGTTGCGACGGCAGGCCCCACAAGACAAATCCAGGCATCCCTACGTGCACCAGGAAACCAACTGGAAAAAGGGAGACAAAAGTCTCAAAAGAGATAGTCAAAAAGTGACTAGGGTACGTGCTCTAACCGGATCTGCGCTTTCTGGCGCGGAAAAAGAAAGAACTGACGTCAGCGCGCATGGGTGGCGCCTAAGTAATCTCCGTGACGTCATCTCGGCGCTTACGACGCCACCTACTGGCGCGCAGGTGCTGCTAGCAAAACTTTCCGGATCCAGTCTGACGCCTGGGGATATTCTAAGGTAAGGAATCTATCACTAACGTGTCTCTTTCAGATCCCATCGGTTCCACACTCAACCCAATACTCAATTACTCCCTCACTCAACTAAGCAGATAACTTCAAACCTTACAGAACACAGCAGCCAGGCTCCTTATCTACCTCCCACCATGCACAGACCCTGCACCTCAAAGAGGTTCACTGGCTCCCCATCCACGGGTCTCTTGAAACTTCTGACACACACATTCAAAGCCTTACACAACACTGGCCCAGCATACCTCAAAACTGCCTGATATTTCAGAAACCTTCAAGACAGCTTTGTTCAGCCGGATACCTACCCGCAAACATTCCATGAATACGTAGCACCAAAGAACGCAGCACTGCCTTCTCCTACCTTTCTCTGAAAGCCTGGAAAGACATGCCCTTACCATCTGCACAGCTTTTAAAATTCTTGCATTCAGCAAGAAGCTGAAGACTTGGTGTGAGGAAACAGGGTGTATTATATGGTGGGGTTGTGTGACCTCACCATGTAATACACTTACCAACCCCTTTAGGTCCAGTAGGTTTTTTTCTGTAGAACCCTCCGCTCAACCCTCGACACCTATGACACAGAGCAGTAAGGTATACACAGAGGAACAAGTGTAAAGAATTTAAACAGCACCAAAACAATTGAAGAAGGAATCGACACGACACTCAAGAAATCCGACACTAATTTATAAAAATAGACTGTATTTGTATAAGAATGTATACACTAGAATGAAAAAGATCCACTGGAGGGTTCCGGAGATATAGATTTTACAAGCAATAATAAATCAAAGCAATTTCACTCAACCGTGCACAAGCCTTGGCAAGGTCAACAAATGGACAAGTTACTTATCTTCTGAAACTGCTTACCTGGTAGAGACAGGATCTAGCTGCAGATTCCTCATCTTAGAATCCTCCCAGGAGCCAGACTGGACCCGGAAATGTTCCCAGCAGTACCTCTGCACCTCGGCAGAAGGTGTCGAGCGACTCCGTAGCGACGTTGTCTCCCGAATGGGATAACAACGGAGTCCATATATGCTCTCTACCGAGGCGCTGACGTCAGTTTCTCTTGTGCCTATTTTCGCACCAACAGCGTGGAGCCACTTCGAGACACACTCTTTGGAAACAGTGTGCCAAAAAGGGGAACTACAGACTGAAAGAACTGTAGTAGTATGCAATGAGGGGATCTTGGAGACAACAGGACCCTAAGTTCGCAGAGCGGGGAGGATGGGTGGGTCGATAAGGAATCTGCGGCTAGATCCTATCTCTACCAGATAAGGCGTTACCAAAGGTAAGGAACTTGTCCATCTGATAGAGAAATCTAGCCGCAGATTCCTTATCTTAGAATCAGATACCGAAGCAATACCATCCTTGGAGAAGGGGTTGCAAACTGACCTCGCCAAAAATCCCCAAATAGGAGAAGCCGTTCCAAAAGATAGAAAGGGACTAGACTATGAGAAAATGATAGGTGAAGCAAGATGCTCACTGACAGGACTGATCTCCAAGAAGGACTATGGAAAGCCTGTAAGGAGTAGAAAGCCATAAGACCATGAGAAACACGGAATAGAACCAGTAAAAGAGGCAGCCCCAAAAGGGGATGCAATCTAAGATTGGGGAATGGAAAGGGACCAAGGATAACAGTCCATAGAGTCCAGGCTCAAAACCAAATGGAAGGAGCATATACAGCATGTTCAGCTGCAGCAACACAACGAATAAAGAGCACCAATCGATTGTCGAGGAAACTATCCTGAGAAACAGATTTCAAAAAAATAGGCCTCCAATGATAGAATAATGGAGAAAAGTTAAAGAGAACAATGAATGCTGAAGAGCATCGCTAGGAAAACAACAAGAACAGTAAAAGAAACTGCTCTTACACTGAGAACCTTGAAGATATACAAGGCATCCTCTGAAATAATGTAACAGAGATGCTCACTGAAGAGAAGGAAGGAAACAGACAAGAACAACCAAGAATGCTGAACCAGGCACCAAGAAGGGTGTAGGTAAAATGCAGCGACATACACCATATAGAAGGCCAGACGACCATATGTGCACAGCACACAAATATATATACCAGAAGTAAAAGACATCTACAAAAGTACCATTCAAGAGATAGGTATATACATGCAGAGACATATACATCCAAAGATAAATGTATATAAGGATAAATACGCGTAGAAAAAACATGAAATTCCTGTAGAGACACAAGTCATATAGGGGAGCGAAAGTATATGCGTTCCACCAAAGGTAACCTGCGTCCTCCGCCAGAGAGCGGGAGGACGAGAAGTGGAGGAACGAAGGGTACTCAAAGAACAGATGAAATAAAGGGAGAACAGAGATAATACATCATACCGTCGTATAGAAGAAGTTACAACAGTAACTGACGTGAAGAAAGAAAGACAAGGCTGGAAAACAGCAACACAATGACACCTAAGAGTAGGAAGTGGAGGGTATTGCCCACAAAGGAAAACAAGGGCAACCGTCCAAGAACCAACGCCACGACTGAGGAAGGGTGCCAGAAGACTGTAACAGGTGAAACGAAGAATTAACAGCAGGTAGGAGTCCACCATGAAGAAGACGACCGCCAGGGTGAAACAAAAGGGCTGGCGGAGACTAAGGGCAGCACATAGTTGATGTAGACAATAACACATTGTCCAATCCATGGAGCTTTGAGAAACAGGTGAAAAACCAGACCAATGCCCAATGGAAACTTGAGAAACAGGTAATAAACCAAACTAAAGCTCTAGACCAAAACAGAGTACAGAGTATAAGGGTAACAAACACCAGGAAGGGGAAGAAGCCCTCAACAATGGAGGACAGAGCGTAAGTAGCAGAAATACATAGTTGGACCGATGATAGGATATTCCCAAAGAAAAAGTAATGAAATAACCCCACCAAAAAAAGGAGGGTAACAGAACTTCTCCGAAAGGGAGGAGGGAAAAAGGAGAAAGTAGTCGGTCACATAGAAAAACGACAACATAAAAGGCAGGAGTGGCATACAGAGCTGTGAGGAAGAGAACAAACAGTATCTCCACCTATGAGGAGGAAGGAAGACCCGGGAAAGAAAGGGAACCTAGCCTCCTGTGAAAGAAGGATATCAAGACATGGATCCAACAACCAAAGGGACTGGTTCCCAGGGAAACAGAACTAAAAAGAATAGCAGATGCAACAGCTACCCCAGGGGTGCGATGGCAGATATGTATAAACCCCCCGCAGGAAGCAACAGTAGTGGGTGTGACACAATTAGGTAGGTAGGGACACGTAAAGGGTAAAAACAGACACAAAGAACAACAAACTGCTGACGAATAATAGCAGAAGGGGCATGATAAAGTAGAAAAAGGGCTTGCACAAGAAAATGGTACCCAGGCCAAGAGTCTGCCTGCCTGTGGTATGATTATCGCCCATAAGGAGAAGAGAGAAGATGAAGTCTCTATAAGGGATACTTAGTGTATAGGTAGCTCACAAGATGCCTATAAAGCATACAAAATAAGGCCCCTGCAAAACAGGGAACAAGGCTATAGTGCATCTGCACAATGTAACAGAAAACCCAAAATAGAGTAAGTACTTGGGTAGAAAAAAATCAAGCGGCAAAAGGAAGCTGCAAGAACAGGCCCCCACGAGGCCGCAAAGTAAGATTTGTTCCAGAGGGCTGGAAACTAAATCTGTCACTGACGGAATATTTAGAAGAAAGGTACCTGCAGCCAGCAGGAACACCACAACGGGTGTAACCCTAGAAGGGAGAGAAGCACTCAACCCTATGAAGGCTGATAAGAGCTGAAACGAGGGGAAACAATTTGTCCTGACAACCTAGTACAACAACAGAGTTAAGACTCTGCACCACTATGAATATCTCTGACCCAGCATAAAGCGGAGTCGTCATGCACAGCAGAAAGGGAGGAGCGACCAAAAGGCATGTCAATCAAAGTAGTTTTCACAGCTTACGAAAACCTGGAAGTAGGCAACCATGCATGCCGACGTAGGAATATGGAACAGGCCATAGCATAGCCAACAGAATCAGTGGTATCCATACCACAGAGTGGCAGCTTGTTGCCATCTTGAACCAATGGAACAAGAGCATTCTGGGCTTTTTCTGCAAGGGAGGGCAAGAGGCGTCCCACAAGGCGTGGGAGAAGCGGGCGAGGACACAAGAAGTGTTTAGAGAGGTCGCAGGGCAGAGGTAGAGAAAATACGCCTACCACAAGTGTCAAATTTTCTGGCCTCTCATTCAGGGACAGGAGGGATAAAAATCAATATTTCGGGTGGCTAAAACAGCCTGTATCACAAAGCTCTGATGAGATGGATGCCTAAGGAGACAGAACAGACCTTCCGGGGCGGGGCTATGCCAGTGAAAAATAGAACGCTCCACAGGGAGCACGGTTTCAGGTTTAGCCCAAGTACCCAACAGGATATTGAAAAACACAGTCTTATAAGTAAGGACAGGCTCTACGTTAGACTGGTCAGGATGTAGAACGCCAAGTAAAGGGTCTGTTGACAATTCCTTAGAAGGAAGTTGCATATCCAGTACAACCAAAACTCGATTGAGCATGTCTGCCAGAGTGGAAGTCGCCTCTGTAGCCAAACCAAGCAGAGACAGGAGGCTGGAGAAGATTCTATGCCACTTGTGTCACCCAAGTCAAGCAAGCAGTTAGACTGCATAGGGGGTGGAACCGTGTCCGAAATGGGATGGGGGGACACCACACCTTCCGTAGTACTTCCACAATCATGGTCCTCAGAACGAAAAACCGGAGGAAGGGAGTCTGAGACGGTCGGCTCCGTCGCCGCTGCAACCAAAGCCGGTCGACGCAGGGAAGGCGATGCCTCAACGTCAGAAAGAGCATCGATCGGCTCCAATGTTGGCAGACCAGAAGCAGGAGCCGAACGTGGTAGCCTCGACGAACTGTGCACCATCGTCACTAAGGTGTTAGAAACAGGAGGCCAAACTGAAGCCTAGGAAGAACCTGCTTGTGGGGACATAGGCACGACCACTTGCATCTCAGTGGGGCCCAAGGGCGCTCCAGAGGAAGGTGACGACCCAAAAATAGAATGAAGAGATTCGGAATATTTTCTCATCTGGGTCAAAGACACCCCGGCCGCAGGATCGGTGGGGAGACGCGGGCAGACTCATGCCCAGACACTTCAACAGAAGGGCGGGGACCAGCGGTAGGCGATGATGGCGGGAGGCGCTGCAACTTCGACCACCTATGCAGAGACTTACTTCCGGATGTTGAAGGAGAATGATGCCCACAAGAACGGCTCCTAGAGCAGACACGCTGTAGGTTCATGGAGCGCGTAGGGGACCGAGGACGATGAGAAGACTTTGATGATTGACATCCACGCCTTCAGTCGGAGCTGGCAGCAAGAGTCACATTCTTTGGAGTAATGGTGCTCATCCAGACACCACATGCAAAACGATTGAGGGTCCGTGGCGGACATTTGTTGTCCACAGGACTCAAGAGGCTTTAACCTCGACAACATTGAAAGGGTAGAAAAAGGGCACACTGCTCTGTTGACAAAAAAACTTAACGTAGGCTGAAAAACGGGCGGAGGAACTGCAGTGCGGATCCTCGTTGCTGGTGCGGAAAGGAGGAACTGACATCAGCGTGTTGAGGGAGGGCTTATATGGACTCCGTTGACATCACATTCGGGAGATGACGTCGCTACGGAGTCACTCAACGCCCTCTACCGACGCGCAGAGGTACTGGTGGGGAAATGTCTGGATCCAGTCTGGCGCCTGGGGAGGATACTTCGAATCTGCGGCTAGATGTCTCTATCAGATTGGACACTTAGAAACTTTTAAAAAGAAAACGTAGTTAAGTTTCAAGTTAATTGTCAATGCGATCGGATGGAAGTACTTGGGGCAACCAACTCCGACAGGGAGCTAATCAGAGGGATCAGCTAGGTCCTCAAGAACAGTTACCTTCACAGAAGAAGCAGCTCTTTAGCAGTTCCAGGCACTTTATTTGCGTTACAATGGATTCCTATACAGTGGTCCTGATGCAAGCTATGAAGGATGCTGAAGATGCTCCAAGGATGCTGTCCCTGATAAGGAATTATGTTTAAACACAGCTGAGGTAGTAGGGATAGAAAACACACTCACCACAACGCCTGAGGCCAGAGGCCAGCTCAGTCAATAAAACAGAACCCTGAGTGAGGTTGCATGATTCTCAAGGTCACTAGGGAAACACAAAGGTCAGGGCAGATAACATATAAGGGCAGGACGGCATAGCTTTACAAAACCAGGACGACCTTTGTCTCTACAATCCCTACTACACAGACCCAGGACAGAAACTTGGCTTGGAACTATATTTATGCCCTTTACAGTGAACCTCGTAACAGAAGACCAAGCAGGTCACTTTGGCTGGGAAATGGCAAAGACCCTTTGATGACCTTAAGTGAGCACCTAACCCGAACCAAGTCACATAGGATAATGCTGGCCAGAAGGCAAACAGAGCTATAATATTTTGGGCTATATCCTGGCCTTGAAAGGGGTTACGAACTTCAGGATTTTTATTTTGTGTAAATGTTCTTTTTACCGGCCTAATAAATAAAGATTTGTTGTTTTTCAAAGATAACTGGACACTGACAAAATAGAAAGAATCTCTTAAAAAAGCTGATATGTGAAGACAATCAACCAACCAGAAAAATACACAACTCCTACTACTCTATGGCAGGCATTTACCAGCAACTCATATCTCTCAGTCAAATTTGAGCACAGTTTACCTCCTTGAGAAATTCACATTTCAGGAAGAGAAGCATTACTTGAACAACTATAATTAAACACTGCTCTAGTCTATACATTTGCATGGTTGACATTAAATATGAAGCATTATCAGTCATTTACATAAACCAATAATTACAGAGGTATTCCAAATATAGGCAGATTATTGTTCTTCTATAGAAATCCACAAAACAAAAACACCAAAAGGATAAAGATCTGAGGATATCTGTGGTGCTGATATACAAAATATCCACTTTTTCACCAAAAAGTGCTAACAAT
Organism: Calotriton arnoldi; assembly: GCA_963921515.1. NCBI lineage: Eukaryota > Metazoa > Chordata > Amphibia > Caudata > Salamandridae > Calotriton > Calotriton arnoldi. Next base: position 3,130,467 of record CAWUFW010000301.1, on the reverse strand, counting down.
TAACATTATGCAACAAATGCCAAAGTTACTGTGAAATCTGTTAGCTTCAAGTCAAATCCAGTATTGATACTGTCTCATCTTTCATTATGTTCTCATCTTGTGTACCCCAGGGCATTCGGTAGAAATGTGTTAAGTGTATAATATGTACAAATTTCAATGCAAAAGTCAACACAGCCTCTGCAAGATTAAGAAGATAATCACTTACATGATGCGAAGCTGCGCTGCAGGGTCCAGTGGCGTGATCACACTCTTGCCGTTCATTCCCTGGAAAATGCTCGGCCTTTGTTGCATAGCATCCTGGGCTCTCACTGATGGAGAAGGTGACCGGGCAAAGCCAGGTGCCCCTTGTCTACCAGGCTGCTCTGCCCCTGCAAAATAAGATTTTTGATATAGCTAATAACAGTATGTGCATTAATGTGGAAAGCAAACACACAACTACTGGGAAGCTAAATAATAAAGGTCACTACATACCTATCACTTACAGCATCAAATATAGAAAATAATGAGTTACTTATCAACAGTAACAATCTTTCTGGTGGATATTCTATCTACCTTCAGATTCCTCACCTCTTGAATCTCCTCCAGGTTAGACTAGCTCTAGAAAAGGCGAAATAACTCTCCAACTGGGGTTCATCCTACTGGAGGAAGCCTGAACAACCTGACTTTTAGGTGTTCACTGATGAATTGGCAGAAGACTTGAAGGAAAGTTCCCCTTTTTGCATGGTTGCCTCCCACTTTTTGCCTGATGTTGATGCACAAGTTACTAACTTGTGTAACGATATATCTGTAAGAGACAGTAGTTAGTGATAGATTCCTTACCTTAGAATATCCCCAGGCGTCAGGCTGGATCCGGAAAGTTTTGCGTAGCAGTACCCTTGCGCGTCGGTAGGCGGCGTCGTGCGGCTCCGCGTCCGTCTTCGGCGTCGTGATCGCCGGGATGACGTCGCGGGCAGCACTTAGGCGCCGCCCTGCGCGCTGACGTCAGTTCTGTACACGACTTTCCGCGCCAGGAACGCAGAGCCATGCAAGAAGCTGACACAGGTGTCCGAAAAATACTAGGGCCCTGAAAGGGATGTCCTTAACCCTAGAAATCAGTTCGCAGAACGGGGAGGATGGGTAGGGCGGTAGGAATCTATCACTAACTACTGTCTCTTACAGATATATCGTTACACAAGTTAGTAACTTGTGCATCTGAAAGAGACACGTTAGTGATAGATTCCTTACCTTAGAATAGATACCCCAGCAATACCAACCCCGGTGGTGGGTCTGCGAACAAAGATCAGACAAGGAAGTCCTGGAGGACAGAACGGCCAAAGAAGCCGTCCCTCCGGACCTGACTGTCAAGGCAGTAATGCTTAGTAAACGTGTGCAGCGAGGCCCACGTAGCTGCCTGACAGATAACCGGCAGCGGAACACCGCGGCCCAAGGCCGTGGTAGCAGCCGTTGCCCTGGTGGAATGGGCACGCAGCCCAACAGGAGGCTCCTTCTTGGCCAAAGAATAGCAGGTCTTGATGCACAAGGTAACCCAGCGGGAGACGGTCCTCTTGTGCACCGCCCGACCTTTTTGGCGCCCACGTAGCCAACAAAGAGCTGGTTATCCACCCGGAAGTGTTTTGTGCGGTCGATATAGAAGGAGAGCGCACGTTTTGGGTCCAGACGGTGGAGCCTCTCTTCCTCTCTGGAAGGATGCGGAGGCGGAAAGAAGGTGGGCAAAGTGATGGTCTGCCCAATGTGGAAAGCAGTAACCACCTTTGGCAAGAAGGACGGACGCGTCCGAAGAACAACCTTGTCTGGATGAACAGACAGAAAGGGAGGTTTGCAAGATAGAGCCTGGAGCTCACTCACCCGCCGAGCGGAGGTGATGGCCACCAGAAAGGCAGTCTTCAGAGTCAGAAGACGAAGAGGACAGTTATGCAGAGGCTCAAAGGGAGCGCACATTAAAAAGGTAAGAACCAAGTTCAAGTCCCACTGAGGCATTACAAACGGAACAGGAGGGAAGAGGTGAGTAATGCCTTTAAGAACCTGTTGACAACAGGGGACTTGAAAAGGGAGGGCTGATCAGGGAGCCTGAGGAAGGCCGAGATAGCACAAAGATAACCCTTGATGGTACCCAGGGCAGAACCCTGTTGGGCCAGAGAGAGAAGGAACAGAAGGACCTCAGAAAGAGGGGCAGAAAGGGGATTCACAGCCTTTGCTGTGCACCACGCCACAAATTTGTTCCACCTGCAGGCGTATACCACCTTAGTGGAGGGACGCCTGGCTGCCAGAATCACATCACAAACTTCGGGAGGCAAGTCGAAAGGAATCAACTGCCGCCGCTCAATCTCCACGCAAGCAGGTGTAGACTGGACAGGTTCGGGTGGAGGACCGTCCCCTGCTGCTGCGACAGAAGATCCTCCCGAAGAGGCAGACGGATCGGGGATCTATGGTCATATTGAGTAGCTCGGGATACCAAACTCTTCGAGCCCAGTCCGGAACCACAAGAATGACTTGGGCCCGGTCGTGCCGAATCTTCTTCAACACTCTGGGTAGAAGTGGTATAGGCGGAAAGGCGTACAACAGACCGCAACTCCACTCGCGACGAAAAGCGTCGCCGAGCGAGTGCCGCCTTGGAAATTCCAACGCGCAGAACTGATGACATTGCGCGTTCTCTTCGGTGGCGAATAGATCTAACCAAGGCTCTCCCCACTGTAGAAAGAGTCCTTGCGCCACTTCCGAGTGAAGACGCCATTCGTGATCCATCATGCACCTGCGGCTGAGTTCGTCCGCCCTGGCGTTCAGAGAACCTGCCAGGTGTTGAACCATCAGGAACATGCCCTGATGTTCCAGCCATGTCCAGAGGCGCAGAGCCTCCTGACAAAGGGTCCAAGACCCCACCCCGCCCTGTTTGTTGCAGTACCACATGGCGGTGGTGTTGTCTGAGAACACCTGCACTACCTTCCCTTTGACAGAGGGAAGGAATGCCTTGAGTGCAAGCCGGATCGCCCGGAGCTCCAGAAGGTTGATATGGAGCCGGGACTCCGCCGGAGACCAGAGGCCTCTGATCTCCGCCTCTCCCATGTGACCGCCCCATCCCAGAAGGGACGCGTCCGTCACAACTGTATGCTCTGGCTGGGGAAGGGAGAGGGATCTGCCCATGACCCATTGCCGGTTCGAGAGCCACCACTGCAACTGTTTTGCAGTCCCCTCCGAGATCTGGACGTGATCGGACAGGTTGCCCTGGTGCTGCGCCCACTGGAACTTCAGGTCCCACTGCAGAGCCCGCATATGCCATCTGGCATGATTGACCAGCAGGATGCAGGAGGCCATGAGGCCCAGCAGCCTCAGGGTCATCCGTACCGAAACCCAGGATAAAGGCCGAAAGATTGGAATCATAGCCTGAATATCCCGGACTCGCCGTTTGGGAGGATAGGCCCGAAACTGCGTCGTGTCCAGAACTGCTCCGATGAAAAGGAGCTGTGGAGAAGGAATTAGATGCGACTTCGGCACATTGATGGAGAACCCCAGCGAGTGCAGGAGTTCGGCCGTAGTCTGGAGGTGGGAGACGACTGCCTGGGACGAGCCCGCCTTCAGCAGCCAGTCGTCGAGGTAGGGGAAGACTGAAACCCCTGCCCGGCGCAGATGAGCTGCGACCACCGCCATCACTTTCGTGAACACCCGAGGGGCACTTGTAAGGCCAAAGGGGAGCACGGTGAACTGAAAATGCTCGGGCCTACCGTGAACCGAAGGTAACGCCGGTGGGCCGGCAGGACGGGGATGTGGAAATACGCGTCCTGCAAGTCCAACGCTACCAACCAGTCTCCAGGGTCGAGGGCAGTCAAGACCTGAGCTAGGGTGAGCATCTTGAACTTCTCCTTCCGGAGGAAGCGATTGACGGTCCGGAGGTCCAAGATAGGACGCATGTCCTCCTTGTCCTTTTTGGGCACCAGAAAGTAGTGGGAGTAGCAACCACGCCCTACTTCTGGGGTCGGAACATGCTCGATGGCCCTCTTGGTCAAGAGGGCCGTGACTTCCTCCCGTAGAAGCACCAAGTGATCCCCTGACATGCGGTGGAATTGAGGTGGCATGGCTGGGGGTGGTCTCGAAGGGGAGGGAGTAGCCCCTTCGGACAATGTCCAAGACCCACCTGTCCGAGGTGATGGTGCGCCAGTGGGGAAGGTGATGGCGGACCCTGCCCTCTACTGGCGTGCCGTGCACCTGAAAGGAGGGACTAGGAGGGCTTGGAGGCCGCGGACGGGTTGGAGGTGGTGGCCTGACCCGCACGCTGGTTGCCCGATCCGCCACGGCGGAATCCACGTCCTCGGCCACGCGAAGACGCCTGCTGCGCGGGCCGGTGGCTGGGCTGCTGACGTGAAGGGGCGCCTACCGTGGCCACGATAGGGGCGAAAAGCAGAAGGTAGCGGAGGGCGTGTAGCAGAAAGGCCCAGGGACTTTGCAGTAGCCCGTGAGTCCTTAAAGCGCTCCAACGCATGGTCTGCTTTGGACCCAAAAAGACCGACTCCATCAAAGGGCATGTCCATGAGAGTATTCTGGACATCCCCTGAAAACCAGTGGTTCTCAGCCAGGCGTGGCGCCGGAGCGCCACCGTCGTTGCAATCGACCTGCCCAGCGAGTCGGCGGTGTCAAGGCCACAACGGATAGTGTATTTGGCCGCATCCCTTCCTTCCGCAATGGCGCGGGAAAGCAGTGCCTGGACCTCCTCAGGGCACTGGGGCAAAACATCCGCCACCGAATCCCACAGGGAGTGGGTATATCGGCCCAAAAGACAAGCGGTGTTAACGGACCGCAAGCCAGCACTGGAGGAAGAAAACCTTTCTTCCCAAACTGATCCAGGCGTTTGGATTCCCTATCCGGAGGAGCGGTAGGGAAGGCGGTTTGGGAAGCGGAGGCTTGGACAACCAAGCTCTCAGGAGTGGGGTGGACAGAAAGAAACAGGGGTCGCCCGGAGCGGGGCGATGGCGTCGTGACACGTTCCTATCCACAGGAGCCCCTGTGTTGGGCTTGGACCAGGCGCCCAAAAGAACGTCAGTGAGGGCGTCGTTAAACGGCAGCACAGTCTCCGCAGAGGAGGCTGCCGGCTGAAGCACCTCTGTCAAGATGTTAGTCTTGACCGTCAAAGTAGGGAGCTGGAGACGTAAGGCCCCAGCAGCCCTACACAACACCGTACCAAGTTGGCCCCCTCCTCCGTAGCCACGGGAGGAGACAGCATGCCAGTGTCAGGAGAAGTATCCAGACCACTGGCCTCCCTAGACTCTCTGTCCAGTCCTCATCATACTGACAGTTGCGTGTCAGAGGGTCATCAGACCCCTCCCAGTCCTCCTGGTCCTCCTCTGGGTCAAAATAAGGAGGAGGAGGGACATTTGGGACCCAAGGTCCCATCGGCGCCGGAGCCGGCGTCGAGCGACGTCGCTCCGGGTCCATGTCCGGAGCCGGAAGGAACTGGGGGACGACGCCGCCCGGAGCCCAGGGCGGCGTCGAGAACGGCACCGGAGACATCGGCGCCGGCGGAGGTGTCGTGAGGTCGACCGGCGTCGATGGGGGTTGTGGAGCCGGGATCGAGGCCGGGGCCGAAGCCGGAGCCGGGATCGAGGCTGGAGGCTCGGGCGACGCCGGGGCCGGAGCCGCCGGCGGCGCCGGAGCAACCCCATCAGGGCCCGCGGGGCCCGAAGGCGCACCGGAGGGGCCTGAAGGCCCGAAGAGGCGGGCCATGGCCGACAGGAACTCCTGTACCTTGGCCGGATCCGCCCCCGAACCCGGGAAGGGCGGGTATGACGGGGGCGACTCCACAGGCAAGTCCGGGGCCGCGGGGCGGGGACGGTGCCGGGAGGGGCCTCAGCCGAGTCGCGAGACCGGCGAGGCGAAGTCCGAGAGCGACGATGCTTCTTGGACTTCTTGTGCTTAGACTTACCGGACGAAGAAGTCGACGACCGGTGTGCACTCCGCGAGCGACCCCTGGACCTCTCACGCGACCGGGGCTTCCGCGGAGCCGAATGCCGGGCCTCGAGGAGCTTTCGAGACCGCTCTCGCAAAGCCTTCGGGTTGAGGGCCTGGCATTCGGGACAAGACTCGGTGTCGTGGCCTCGGCCGAGGCAGAAGAGACACTCCCAATGCGGGTCGGTGACGGACATCATCCGCGCACAGGCGCCGCATCGCTTGAAGCCGGGCATCCCTACGACACCTTAAAGTTGGAAAAAACCAGTGAAAAAATCACCAAAAAGTATGGTCAAAAATTGACCAGGGCACTGCTCTTCCCGGATCTGCGCTTGCTGGCGCGGAAAAAGAAGAACTGACGTCAGCGCGCAGGGGCGGCGCCTAAGTGCTGCCCGCGACGTCATCCCGGCGATCACGACGCCGACGACGGACGCGGAGCCGCACGACGCCGCCTACCGACGCGCAAGGGTACTGCTACGCAAAACTTTCCGGATCCAGCCTGACGCCTGGGGATATTCTAAGGTAAGGAATCTATCACTAACGTGTCTCTTTCAGATACTCTTTGACTAAGTGTGCCCTGGGTTCCTGGCAACCAGGCACCCAGGACCCATGTTCTTTCCCTAAAACTGTACTGTTGCAAACCCAATTGGCAACCCTCTGGCCACATGTAAGCCCCTTGTCAAAGTTACCATGGGTACCAAGGGCACTGTGACCAGGGAAATTCTCTAAGGACTGCAGCACAAATTGTGCCACCCTTTCAGGCCATGTACCTCAACACACACACTGCCATTGCAGGCTGTGTGGGTTTTGGTGCAGAGCAAAGTGAAGAGTCGACATGGCACACATTCCTGTGTGCCATGCCTACAATCCACTGCCTACGGCATAGGTAAGCCACCCCTCTAGCTGGGTGCACTATACCACTGGTGAGGGTACAGGTGCATGAGCCCTGTACCCCTACAGTGTCTACGTCCATTCTTAAGACATTGTAAGTGCAGTAAAGCCATAAAGAGTATATGGTCTGGGAGTTTGTCATTACGAACTCCACAGCACCATAATGGCTTTAATGAAATCTGGGAAGTTTGATATCAAACTTCTCAGGATATTAAACCCACACTGATGCCAGTGTGGGATTTAATTCCAAATGCACTCAGAGGGCACCTTAGAGATGCCCCCTGAAAAACGACCTAACTCTAGTGTCCTGGCTGACTGGCTACTCACCAGCTGCCACACCCAGACATGTTTCTGGACCCCTGAGTCGAGAGAGTCCCGCTCTTGGGGTCCTGAAACAAAGCACATCCTGGACAGAGGCGCCAAGTCTCCTCCCCCAGGATGGACAGGGTCCACGAAGGGGAAGCTTCAAAGGCTTGCTGCCTTTGTGAGCTGACCCAGCCATTTGTGGCTCCCAGCAACTGGCCCCCACCGGTTCTGTCCCCCACTTTGGTCAAGAGAATCGGCAGGAAAACCAAGATAGGAGGAGAGGTGTGCCCACCTTTGCCAACTCCACCCCCCAGGTGGGGGAGGCGAGGCACAACTCTCAGTCCCCGCCATCTTGAAGTTGGGGGGACCCAGCCAACCAAAGTGAGGGTTGTGCCCCCCTCCCACTGGAGGGTGGCATAATAGGGGGTGTACCCACCCCAAGGAAGGGACCCATTGGTCCCAACCTGTACTTACCTGAAACTCCCCTAAATTTAGTATTTAGGGGCAACCCCGAACCCTGCCTCCACAGACAAGAAAGAAGAAGAAGGACCGAAGAGCCTGCTGAAGGAAGAAGGAGGACGACACCAACTGACTTGGCCCCAACCCTAACGGCCTGTCCCAACCTCGACCTGTTCCAGCAGAATCCCGGTGTGTCCTGCAGCCAGCAGCACCCCAGAACCCAGAGGACCTGCCCTGCCTTCCCTAGCAAGATTCTGTCTCCCGTGAGCACCGGCTTTGCTCAACAACAAACTCTGGCTCCGGCCAAATCCACGAGTCTGCACCACTCTGCACCCGACGCCCACAGCCAGAGTTCGAGTGGCCCAACACCACGAGGAGGTCTCCCCAGCGATCCTGACCTCGGATCCGGCGATGCCCGACAACCCTTAAGTCTCCCGACGACGCCTGCAGCCCCTTTCTGGAGGATCCCCCTGACCGCAACCGGAGCCATTAAGGACAACCAGACGCCAAATGACACCCCTGCACTCGATGCCCCACGGCCTTGGGTGGCCCAACCAACGGTGTCCCAACATCTCAACTTACCTCTCCAACCGGTGGTCGACTCCAGAAGATCTTCGTGCCCGAGCCTGCAGTGTTTGTAGTGACCGGAGAATCCCCATTTAAACCAACAGGGCACCCGGCCGACAATTTAGCACCCTGCACCCGGCCGCCCCTGTGCCGCTGTGGGTGCCCATTGTGTGCTAACTCGGATCCCCCTTTGCCCTGTGCTAAACCCTAGGAGCTTTGCTCCCATATCCAAGTGGCGTGCCCATGAGCAGCCACCAACCGGAGGCCCCCTATTCCCCATTTGTTAACATTGGGCCTCAGCACTCTGCACCTGACGGTGCTCTTTGAGTGCATAATTGACCATGGGGGGAACCCTGGTTCTAACCCCATAAACAACTCCCAAGACTGATTACTCACCTTTTAACCGATAACCTGATTTTCTCCCATAGAACTGCATTGACTGTTTTTCTGTGGAAAAAGTTCTGTGTGGAGTTGAAAATTGTATGAAAACCTAAGAAACTGGGTTTTGGAAAAAACTGACTTACTTACCTTTTATCCAGGAAATGTCCCAGTGTGATATCTATGGATATCACACTGAGTAGAAAAAGTAATCCTGAAAAAGTAATCTTGAAAAGTAATCAAAAAGTAATTACAACTGTATTTGCACATTTTTACAAACCTGCAAGAAAAGTTATTATTAATCCAGCTTGCTTTTTAACAATCTGTCTTGAAAAGTACAACCATATTTACCTGTACCAAGTCCTGCTTGGTTCTATAAATAAAAATACAACAAAAATATTTTTGATACAAACAATTGGTCCGAGTTCAGTCTGAGTGTGTGACATCATTTCTTGCCGGAGTGTGTACAATAATTGCTTAACACTACCCTCTGATAAAGCCTTACTGCTCGCCCACACTACCACAAATAGAGAGTAAGGTATTATCTACTTTTACCTCTGTAAGCCATTCGGGATCCACTGGACTCTGTGCACACTATACCTTACTTTGGTATACTATATACAGAGCCAGCTTCCTAAAAAGGCTCACACCAGGTTCCATCAAGGGTGTCACTCAGGGCCTCAATAAATGGGAGTAAGGATTCAGATGAAGTTTGTCTAGGATGCAAAATCTCGGTCAGTATGTTAGTTTTGACTTCCATAGTTGGCAGTTGTAAATCCAATACCTCTGCTGTCCTTCTCACTAACACGGCAACCGTTAATAGTCCAGGGGAAGAACACAACCCATTGTCTGGGTAAGTGTCCAACCCACTTGCATCCTGCTAGACCAGACAAAAATTGTCACCACGATATTTGGAATAATCCTCCTTATGTCCAATATCTGATCAGAGTCTGTATTTTAAAGTTGAGTGCAGTGTTGCAGTTCCAAGGAAGGGCATGATTCTATTCAAATTGGATTGGACTGGACTGGGAAAAGGTGCAATGGGAAGGCGACAGGATGAGTCCTCGATCGGATCCAAGGATAATTAGGTTCAGAGTCAGGAAGGACTTTAAGAACAGGTTTTTTCACCTGGGCCGTTGGGGCCGTTGTCTGTCACGAAGACAAGCATGGATTCCAGTCTAGGATTTGAAAAGGGCTCAGGCAACAGGGTGGAACCAGGAATGGGTTCAGGGGGCAGAATGGCAGACCAGCCAGTGGTAACCAGATTGTTGTATGCCGCTTTAGGTGTCCGTATATAGGTTTTCCTGAAACATGTCCTTATATAGGCACAATTCGCATTGCCCTTATATAGGCATAAGATCCCATCCTTATTTAGGCATTAGCCATGCTATCCAAATACAGGCATGGTCACCTACATCCGTCCACCCCAACGTCACAATGAGTTCTTAGAAACCAGACCCTTAAGCTCTTGGGAGTTCCCCTAGCACAGAATTATTGATTTCTCCAAGAACTCATTTATTATGCATGAACCGCTATTCCTTAAGGGTTCATTCCTGACGTCTTCCTCTGCCCGACTTTACATCAATGCTAACATTCCAAGGCACCTACCGGGTATAAATATACCTTCCCTTTCCCAAGCAAGTAGGAGGAGACCTCGACTTTAGAGGAGCCCGTATCACGGCCTGACGCACTGACAAGAGACGCTGTCACCCCTGCTCGCAGAGAATCCAGCTTCCAGTGTTCTGACTCCCTTCGCGGGGTGTTAGAGTTCGAGACCCGGAAAGAGATTCCCACCTCTCTCATTCTCAAGGTATGGAGCTGACTAGAACCTAGAGGGACTCTTGGCATACCAGAGACTTGGCATACTATAGCATACCATACTATAGAATACATCACCTACTTCTTACCTTGCACTACACTTAGGTTAGGTACACTGGGGAGGAACTAGTTAGAGAAGCATCTTATGAGTAATCGCATTTTTAGCTTATGTTATTTATGTTATTTATGTATATGAATATATGTGTCATAGCTAAAAGATAATGCTTGCGCAGTATTATTTCTTTCTACTGCTTACGCTGTACATAATATATCTTGCATACTGTCTTGTGATCATAACAGCTCATATCTCTTACACGAGAAACAAGACTGTTCAATAAATCCTTTTATTGAAATGCCAGTCTATTCTTTCTGTGTAACTCTGAAGAAACTAAGCATGCACGATTAGCTGAGTGAAACTGTTATCTGTTGTTTCCACGATTCTGAGAGTGTTCCGATTCTAAAGGGAAACAAAGTTGTCATGTTTATGCGGTTGCCAGAAACTACTCCCTTCTTGTTTACAAGGAGTTTCTAGTGGCCTCTGAGTTAGCTGGCACCAAGTAATTAAGTTTAATGCACAAGTTACTAACTTGTGTAACGATATATCTGTAAGAGACAGTAGTTAGTGACAGATTCCTTACCTTAGAATATCCCCAGGCGTCAGGCTGGATCCGGAAAGTTTTTGCGTAGCAGTACCCTTGCGCGTCGGTAGGCGGCGTCGTGCGGCTCCGCGTCCGTCGTCGGCATCGCCGGGATGACGTCGCGGGCAGTACTTAGACGCCGCCCCTGCGCGCTGACGTCAGTTCTGTACACGACTTTCCGCGCCAGGAACGCAGAGCCATGCAAGAAGCTGACATAGGTGTCTGAAAAATACTAGGGCCCTGAAAGGGATGTCCTTAACCCTAGAAATCAGTTCGCAGAACGGGGAGGATGGGTGGGGCGGTAAGGAATCTGTCACTAACTACTGTCTCTTACAGATATATCGTTACACAAGTTAGTAACTTGTGCATCTGAAAGAGACACGTTAGTGACAGATTCCTTACCTTAGAATAGATACCCCAGCAATACCAACCCCGGTGGTGGGTCTGCGAACAAAGATCAGACAAGGAAGTCCTGGAGGACAGAACGGCCAAAGAAGCCGTCCCTCCGGACCTGACTGTGAAGGCAGTAATGCTTTGTAAACGTGTGCAGCGAGGCCCACGTAGCTGCCTGACAAATAACCGGCAGCGGAACACCGCGGCCCAAGGCCGTGGTAGCAGCCGTTGCCCTTGTGGAATGGGCACGCAGCCCAACAGGAGGCTCCTTCTTCGCCAAAGAATAGCAGGTCTTGATGCACAAGGTAACCCAGCGGGAGATGGTCCTCTTATGCACCGCCCGACCTTTTTTTGGCGCCCACGTAGCCAACAAAGAGCTGGTCATCCACCCGGAAGTGTTTTGTGCGGTCAATATAGAAGGAGAGCGCACGTTTTGGGTCCAGACGGTGGAGCCTCTCTTCCTCTCTGGAAGGATGCGGAGGCGGAAAGAAGGTGGGCAAAGTGATGGTCTGCCCAATATGGAAAGCAGTAACCACCTTTGGCAAGAAGGACGGACGCGTCCGAAGAACAACCTTGTCTGGATGAACAGACAGAAAGGGAGGTTTGCAAGATAGAGCCTGGAGCTCACTGACCCGCCGAGCGGAGGTGATGGCCACCAGAAAGGCTGTCTTCAGAGTCAGAAGACGAAGAGGACAGTTATGTAGAGGCTCAAAGGGAGCGCACATTAAAAGGTAAGAACCAAGTTCAAGTCCCACTGAGGCATCACAAACGGAACAGGAGGAAAGAGGTGAGTAATGCCTTTTAAGAACCTGTTAACAACAGGGGACTTGAAAAGGGAGGGCTGATCAGGGAGCCTGAGGAAGGCCGAGATAGCACAAAGATAACCCTTGATGGTACCCAGGGCAGAACCCTGTTGGGCCAGAGAGAGAAGGAACAGAAGGACCTCAGAAAGAGGGGCAGAAAGGGGATTCACAGCCTTTGCTGTGCACCATGCCACAAATTTGTTCCACCTGCAGGCGTATACCACCTTAGTGGAGGGACGCCTGGCTGCCAGAATCACATCACAAACTTCGGGAGGCAAGTCGAAAGGAATCAACTGCCGCCGCTCAATCTCCACGCAAGCAGGTGTAGACTGGACAGGTTCGGGTGGAGGACCGTCCCCTGCTGCTGCGACAGAAGATCCTCCCGAAGAGGCAGACGGATTGGGGGATCTACGCTCATATTGAGTAGCTCGGGATACCAAACTCTTCGAGCCCAGTCCGGAGCCACAAGAATGACTTGGGCCCGGTCGTGCCGAATCTTCTTCAACACTCTGGGTAGAAGTGGTATAGGCGGAAAGGCGTACAACAGACCGCAACTCCACTCGCGACGAAAAGCGTCGCCGAGCGAGTGCCGCCTTGGAAATTCCAACGCGCAGAACTGATGACATTGCGCGTTCTCTTCGGTGGCGAATAGATCTAACCAAGGCTCTCCCCACTGTAGAAAGAGTCCCTGCGCCACTTCCGAGTGAAGACGCCATTCGTGATCCATCATGCACCTGCGGCTGAGGTTCGTCCGCCCTGGCGTTCAGGGAACCTGCCAGGTGTTGAACCATCAGGAACATGCCCTGATGTTCCAGCCATGTCCAGAGGCGCAGAGCCTCCTGACAAAGGGTCCAAGACCCCACCCCGCCCTGTTTGTTGCAGTACCACATGGCGGTGGTGTTGTCTGTGAACACCTGCACTACCTTCCCTTTGACAGAGGGAAGGAATGCCTTGAGTGCAAGTCGGATCGCCCGGAGCTCCAGAATGTTGATATGGAGCCGGGACTCCGCCGGAGACCAGAGGCCTTTGATCTCCGCCTCTCCCATGTGACCGCCCCATCCCAGAAGGGACGGGTCCGTCACAACTGTGTGCTCTGGCTGGGGAAGGGAGAGGGATCTGCCCATGACCCATTGCCGGTTCGAGAGCCACCACTGCAACTGTCTTGCAGTCCCCTCCGAGATCTGGACGTGATCGGACAGGTTGCCCTGGTGCTGCGCCCACTGGAACTTCAGGTCCCACTGCAGAGCCCGCATATGCCACCTGGCATGATTGACCAGCAGGATGCAGGAGGCCATGAGGCCCAGCAGCCTCAGGGTCATCCGTACCGAAACCCAGGATAAAGGCTGAAAGATCGGAATCATAGCCTGAATATCCCGGACTCGCCGTTCGGGAGGATAGGCCCGAAACTGCGTCGTGGCCAGAACCGCTCCGATGAAAAGGAGCTGTGGAGAAGGAATCAGATGCGACTTCGGCACATTGATGGAAAACCCCAGCGAGTGCAGGAGTTCGGCCGTAGTCTGGAGGTGGGAGACGACTGCCTGGGACGAGCCCGCCTTCAGCAGCCAGTCGTCGAGGTAGGGGAAGACTGAAACCCCTGCCCGGCGCAGATGAGCTGCGACCACCGCCATCACTTTCGTGAACACCCGAGGGGCACTGGTAAGGCCAAAGGGGAGCACGGTGAACTGAAAATGCTCGGGGCCTACCGTGAACCGAAGGTAACGCCGGTGGGCCGGCAGGACGGGGATGTGGAAATATGCGTCCTGCAAGTCCAACGCTACCAACCAGTCTCCAGGGTCGAGGGCAGTCAAGACCTGAGCTAGGGTGAGCATCTTGAACTTCTCCTTCCGGAGGAAGCGATTGACGTTCCGGAGGTCCAAGATAGGACGCATGTCCTCCTTGTCCTTTTTGGGCACCAGAAAGTAGTGGGAGTAGCAACCACGCCCTACTTCTGGGGTCGGAACACGCTCGATGGCCCTCTTGGTCAAGAGGGCTGTGACTTCCTTCTGTAGAAGCACCAAGTGATCCCCTGACATGCGGTGGAATTGAGGTGGCATGGCTGGGGGGTGGTCTCGAAGGGGAGGGAGTAGCCCCTTCGGACAATGTCCAAGACCCACCTGTCCGAGGTGATGGTACGCCAGTGGGGAAGGTGATGGCGGACCCTGCCCCCTACTGGCGTGCTGTGCACCTGAAAGGAGGGACTAGGAGGGCTTGGAGGCCGCGGACGGGTTGGAGGTGGTGGCCTGACCCGCACGCTGGTTGCCCGATCCGCCACGGCGGAATCCACGTCCTCGGCCACGCGAAGACGCCTGCTGCGCGGGCCGGTGGCTGGGCTGCTGACGTGAAGGGGCGCCCCTACCGTGGCCACGATAGGGGCGAAAAGCAGAAGTCAGCGGAGGGCGTGTAGCAGAAAGGCCCAGGGACTTGGCAGTAGCCCGTGAGTCCTTAAAGCGCTCCAACGCATGGTCTGCTTTGGACCCAAAAAGACCGACTCCATCAAAGGGCATGTCCATGAGAGTATTCTGGACATCCCCTGAAAAACCAGTGGTTCTCAACCAGGCGTGGCGTCTGAGCGCCACCGTCGTTGCAATAGACCTGCCCAGCGAGTCGGCGGTGTCAAGGCCACAACGTATTGTGTATTTAGCCGCATCCCTTCCTTCCGCAATGGCGCGGGAAAGCAGTGTCTGGACCTCCTCAGGACACTGGGGCAAAACATCCGCCACCGAATCCCACAGGGAGTGGGTATATCGGCCCAAAAGACAAGCAGTGTTAACGGACCGCAAGCCAGCACTGGAGGAAGAAAAACCTTTCTTCCCAAACTGATCCAGGCGTTTGGATTCCCTATCCGGAGGAGCGGTAGGGAAGGCGGTTTGGGAAGCGGAGGCTTGGACAACCAAGCTCTCAGGAGTGGGGTGGACAGAGAGAAAAAGGGGGTCGCCCGGAGCTGGGCGATGGCGTCGTGACACGTTCCGATCCACAGGAGCCCCTGTGTTGGGCTTGGACCAGGCGCCCAAAAGAACGTCAGTGAGGGCGTCGTTAAACGGCAGCACAGTCTCCGCAGAGGAGGCTGCCAGCTGAAGCACCTCTGTCAAGATGTTAGGCTTGACCGTCAAAGTAGGAAGTTGGAGACGTAAGGTCCCAGCTGCCCTACGCAACACCGTACCAAAATTGGCTCCCTCCTCCGTAGCCACGGGAGGAGACAGCATGCCAGTGTCAGGGGAAGTATCCAGACCACTGGCCTCCCTAGACTCTCTGTCCAGTCCTGATCGTACCGACAGTGTCGTGTCAGAGGGTCATCAGACCCCTCCCAGTCCAACTGGTCCTCCTCTGGTTCAAAATAAGGAGGAGGAGGGACAGTTGGGACCCAAGGTCCCATCGGCGCCGGAGCCGGCGTCGAGCGACGTCGGTCCGGATCCATGTCCGGAGCCGGAAGGAACTGGGGGACGACGCCGCCCGGAGCCCAGGGCGGCGCCGAGAACGGCACCGGAGACATCGGCGCCGGCGGAGGTGTCGTTAGGTCGACCGGCGTCGATGGGTGTTGTGGAGCCGGGATCGAGTCCGGGGCCGAAGCCGGGATCGAGGCTGGAGGCACGGGCGACGCCGGAGCCGTCGACGACGCCGGAGCAACCCCATCAGGGCCCGCGGGGCCCGAAGGCGCACCGGAGGGGCCTGAAGGCCCGAAGAGGCGGGCCATGGCCGACAGGAATTCCTGCACTTTGGCCGGATCCGCCCCCGAACCCGGGCAGGGCGGGTATGGCGGGGGCGACTCCACAGGCATGTCCGGGGCCGCGGGGGCGGTGCCGGGAGGGGCCTCAGCCGAGTCGCGAAACCGGCGAGGCGAAGTCCTAGAGCGATGATGCTTTTTGGACTTTTTATGTTTCGACTTACCGGACGAAGAAGACTTCGACGCCGACGACCGGTGTGGACTCCGCGATCGACCCCTGGACCTCTCACGCGACCGGGGCTTCCGCGGAGCCGAATGCCGGGCCTCGAGGAGCTTTCGAGACCGCTCTCGCAAAGCTTTCGGGTGGAGGGCCTGCAGTCGGTACAAGACTCCGTGTCGTGGCCTCGGCCGAGGCAGAAGAGACACTCCCAATGCGGGTCGGTGACGGACATCATCCGCGCACAGGCGCCGCATCGCTTGAAGCCGGGCATCCCTACGACACCTTGAAAGATGAAAAAACAGTGAAAAAATTTACCAAAAAGTATGGTCAAAAAATGACCAGGGCACTGCTCTTCCCGGATCTGCGCTTGCTGGCGCGGAAAAGAAGAACTGACGTCAGCGCGCAGGGGCGGCGTCTAAGTACTGCCCGCGACGTCATCCCGGCGATCACGACGCCGGACGACGGAGCCGCACGACGCCGCCTACCGACGCGCAAGGGTACTGCTACGCAAAAACTTTCCGGATCCAGCCTGACGCCTGGGGATATTCTAAGGTAAGGAATCTGTCACTAACGTGTCTCTTTCAGATATACTCGATAGGGGCATACTGACCTCAGTCCTATGTCAAACCTATAGGGTATATTATTCCAATGCGCAGAGCCTATTAGGGAAATAGGAACTACACTACATGGCGCCCAACGTTTGGTAAGGCACTAATTTAACGCTAGATACTGAGTAACTCAGTCGTGCTTTTCTCAGAGACCCCTACTCACATACTCCATAAGACGTCTGGAGTGGGTAGGGTTAAGTATCCGCCAAAGCTAAATTGGACAAAAATCCTATATATTAGCTGTTTGGTTTGTTCAACGTTGAAGGATACAGTGTTCCAAAATATTGTGCACCTTATCTTTTGTTTTCTTGAAACTTCTACATTTTTCAAAAAACAATGTCCCTGAACGGGGATACTGCCACCGAGAACGGTGTAGCTGCGGCTGATCCAGTCGTAACAGCTTTTAACTTTACAGGTTTAAATGAAACCGAGGAGGGTGTTATAAACATCCCTCCAAACTTAAGGAGAGCCACTCTAAAACTTATAAAACATGGCCTATCACCAAGAGGTGGTAGAGCAGTTTTCGTGATAGAGGCACACAAATCCTTTCAGACAGAGGTATTCTATTCATGGATAGTATTCCCAGAATCAAATCCAGTAACAAAAGTGTTTCACTTCTTTAAAGAAGATGAACCACCAGAGGAATATATTCCTTTCGAGGATATTGAAATTCCATTCACATACCAGGAGCATCATCTCTGGTTTAAAGGCGCCCTAAAACATCACAGAAACATTACCAGGCTCGGTCCACTAGGTAGACCAGGAGCAACATGGCCGATTCTAGCCGGCTACACACCTCATCCTGACATTGAAGAGATGTCAGACGAGGAATTACTTACTCAACTACAAGAGTTAATAAAAATTTACAGACAATTAGTCCAATATGTCATGCGGACTTTCACAGTCCAACCACCAATGACCATTCCAAATCAAACCCCTCAACAGGAGAATACACTAAAAATTACTCCACAGTCTTTACACGCAGTCATGGGTAAAATGCCCACAAAACGTGAACAAATTCCATTCTGGATAGCTCAAAAAATGACTCAAATCGAAGCAGTATTTCCAAATACTAGCCCTTATGAGAAACACAGAATCCTAACAATCTGTTTACCAATGGGGATCACACCACAACTGGAAGACTGCACCACTTGGGGTGCAGTCTTTGCTGCCATCTATACTAAAACACATGGTGTTCCATCAACTGCAGTAATACCAGATGTCCTGAAACAAATTCAAAACGAATACGGGGCAGAACCTGCTCTGAATTTAGGTATGAAATTACTGAAAAACTTCGACCAGGTCTCAACAATAATATTAAAGGGGAGGCAGCATCAGTGGCGATCCGCCAACGCTTAAGGGAATTTGATGTAACAGAACATCAACATGAACTACCAGAATAATAGAAAAATCTTATGCAGAATTAGGCAGAGATAGTTTGGGTGGAAAACCATTGAAGCCAAAACTATCTGAAAGTCCTGAGAAGGACTCTATTAAACAAAATCCTACATCTTCTAAATAGAAGTGGGAAACTAATAAACAAAATTCAAACGAGACACGTTCTCAATCCCGAGGTAGGTATCCTCAAAAGGAGCCCTCTGAAAGGAGGTATAACTTCAGGAATAGGGATAATTTAAGAAAACCTGACAGGTATCAAGATACTGATACACGTTCCTCTCGTACCTTTCAGATATCGTCACAGACATCAGAAAGAAGAGAACGGTCAGAACACAGAGAAGAACGCGTAAAATCCAAAGACGATAAACACGTTCAGAAAAATAAATCAAAACCTCAATTCACAAAAAAGAAGGTAGCAGGTCTGAAGATCAGACATGCCGAGAATACTGAGAACACAGCTCAAGAACGGAGAATGGGCTCAGACAATGCTGGACAGTGCAGCAGAAGTAACAATAGCTCGCCAGAACCTGAAGGAACTTCTGGAGATAGTGGACTTGAATGAGTACATCACAGTAGAAACTGTAGACACCAGGGTTAGTACTCCTCAAACGTTATATGAAATAACACTCCGAATGGGGGGAAACATACCAAGAAAAGTGAAAACACTCTTTTGGGAGAAACTTTCAAGGGGTTATGATATACTTCTAGCAGAAAAAGACTGGCCACCGCACTTTGTCAGGGAGTGCCCACATGGCGAGGACATCATTATGCCAGCCTTCTCCAACCATATTCCAATTCACCTAAAATATACTTATGCCAGGAAATGGGCAGTTGCCCAGGCCCCAGCATTATATAAAAATCATGTAGGATGGGATGAGGACTCACCTCACCATAAAATACAGCTAAAAAATGAACCTACTGCACAAAGGCAGTACCCAATAAAGCAAGAAGCTAAAAAACAGGTCAGGGAGATCTTAGATCAACTTGAATACCAAGGGGTGATTGAAACATGCACCTCCTCAATGAACAATCCTTTGTTTCCTGTATCCAAACCAGACAATACATATCGTCTAGTTTTGGATTAGAGACACTTGAACACTTGTTCCAGAACATTTGCAGTGCAAAATGCACATAGTACAGTATTAATGAATAACATTGTGCGCAAAAAATATAAAACCACATTGGACATTTCAAATGGTTTCTTTTGTCAAAACATAGCACCTGAAAGCAGGTACTTAACAGCTTTCTCAATAATGGGGATCCAGCGTCAATTTTGTAGACTCCCACAAGGGTTCAAAAACAGCCCGGGGTTATTCTCAGCAAGGGTAACAGAGTTACTACAAATTTATGATAATGAGGCATTGTCATATGTCGATGACATCTATCTGACAGACGATGACCTAGATAGGCACTTGAATAGGGTGAATACCATTATATTGGGCTTCGCCTCTGAAGGCTATAAATTCAACTTTAAAAAATCCAGAATTGCCCATCTCAATGTCCTTTTCCTAGGATATGAGCTTTCAAGTGAAGGCAAGAGCCTGGCAGCTAACTTTTTAGAAAAGTGCGCGCTGCTCCAACCTCCAAAAACGCAGAAAAATTTACAATCCATCTTGGGTTTCCTAAATTTTGGAAGAACTTATATTCTAAATTACGGAGAAAGGGTTAATCCTCTCTACGAACTAATAAAACCTGAATTTTCAACAAAACATTGGACACAAGAACACACAGAAATCATGCGTTCACTCCAAGCTAACATGTTAGCAACAAATCACTTACAAACACGTGTAAATAAACGGAATTTAGTGATCCGAATAATTTCGGGACAATGCGGATTCACCTAATTAACATTTAATGAGGGTGAAAAAGTACCAATAGCATACAAATCACATTTGTATACACAAGCAGAAATGCGCTTCACTTCAACAGAAAAATACTGACAGCAGTTCAAACCGCTGTAGCAAAAGAAAGAGCTCTAGCTCAAGGGAAACGCATTATTGTCGTAACTCCAGTACCAGCCTTAGAGGCGGTTACAAAGCGAGCATTCCAAATGCAAAAGCTTTACATCCTAGATGGATACAATGGGTTAATTCTCTTGCTGCAACAGATGTTGAATATGTTTTTGATCCGGATTTAAAAATGCAAGCGTTCCTGCAATATGAACATGAATGTCCTCTGCCCACTGAAATTCTGCCTCTCGATCAGTACGAATTTATCATTTATACTGACGGATCAGCACAACCCGCTACAGGGAGTAAGCAAGCTTACAGTGCAGCGTGCGGAATCGTTAAAGGTCGCATGCAAGATGGTAACTTTAGACCAATGGTCACTAAAACTCAAATCTCTAGGAGATTGTACAGCTCAGCGAGCTGAGCTACAAGCATTCAAACTGGCACTTGAAAATACAGATCGCGAATTCCCCACACTTATAGTGTGGGATTCTTTTTACTGTGTTCAGTCGTATAATGAATATATACAGAATTGGCTTGAAAACGGGTTCAAAGATGCAAAAGGTGGCACAATAAAGCATAAAACCCTTCGGGAACAAGTAGTTCAGTTGAGAGACGAACTACCAAAAGCTCACGCGATACACACGCTGAGTCATCAACGTGATGGCGTTCACGTTGCAGTGTATTCATTGGCTGATGAAGCCTCAAAGGGGGCTGTTCAGACGGCTTCCGTAGCTGCGATCACTCGTTCAAAAACGAGAATAGACAGTGAGATATTGTTAGCTGTCAATGCTTCAAGCAAAGGTAGTGGTGCAGCGTTACCAAAGAAATTTCCACTCAAGTACTCTTATGTAATTGATGCGAACAACGTTCCTTTTGCTCGAATCCCTGGAGTGGGGGATAGGGTAATTCCAAACATGGAACGTAGATTAGGACTGATTCTAGCAGCACATGAAGGGATAGCCTCTGCCCATGCAGGTGTTTCTGCAACAGTATCTTTACTAAAACAAAGATATTGGTGGCCTGGCATTAGGAAACCGACCAAAAACTATGTTTTGGAATGTGAAATATGCCAACAGATGAAAGTCTCCACAGTGAAACGTCCTGCGCAGACACCCCTGTTGATTTCAGACAAACCATTAGCTTGTGTTTACCTGGACCACTGCGGTCCCTTGCAAAGGGACGGTAACTATAAATATATAATGGTCGCAGTGGATTCATGCTCAAGGTTTCTATGGATGTGGCCTCAGCGCTCGGCTGATGCTCGAACTGTTATAAAAGATTTGCGAGTCTTTATCGGCACATACGCAATTGGCACACTACATTCTGACCAGGGCCCTGCGTTTAGCTCTCGGGCTTACAAAGAAGCCATGGCCAGTTTGGGCGTAGCATTGCGGTACTCCTCTCTGTTTCATCCTGAGGGAAATTCTGTTGTGGAAAGGAAAAACCGGGACATAAAGCAGTCTATAACAGCTAGAGTATTAGGTTCGGGTGGGTCAAACATCTTTATGGGGTCCACACCGAGTAGGTGTACCACGGGGCAGGATCTTTGGAGGCTGTGTGACTACAAGGCCACCCCTTATTCGTGAGGCCCGACGCGAAACATAACTTCACCCAAGAAGGGATGGAGCAATCAACTCTACTTCACATTGATGAGTAGTGTAAGGAGCAGCTATCTGCCCTTATTATAATTAGGGTAGGGAAATTCTCACACCCTCGTTTTCTTTTCTTTCCCAGGGGGTGTCACACCTTTGCCCTGAAGAAAGTCCAGCACCCACAGGGGGCTGTTTATGGACTGAAACATGTTGGCACTAGGGTCCTAGGACCATAATATCCCAATGACCCTATTTTTACATTCTTTTAATATTTCAGTGAGATTTAAGAATAAAGGGACACCGGGATCTCTCTGAGATTTTTAAATCTTTATTCCCCCTGGCCAAAAACATATTTTTAAGAGCTCCCTGAAAGATTGGTTGAGCCCACCCTGACTTCTAGGCGTCAGGGTGACCCGATAATGAAGCATGATACCACTAGGGTGTGTGAGGGTATATAAAACGAGAAGGATTTGCTTCCTTGCCCACCACCCGGTGGTGTACTCTGTTGTCTTCATTTAGGGTCCATATCCATCTAAAATTATATATGCATAAGGCAATAGGGGAGTACTTTATGTGACTTAAGTGCCCAATTAGACACTACATTGGAATTCCCACTGACATGGGCGGATGATGCTGTCAAATATTTGGACATTTGGCTCAGCAGAGACGTCCATCACATCCGGCACCTGAACTTTGGACGATTATTTGACTGGTTTACAGACAAGGTCAAGTTCTGGACTGCACTGCCCTTGTCTTTGGCAGGCAGAATAGCCATATTGAAAATGATTGTTCTCCCCAAGTTGCTTTATTTATTCGTTAATGTCCCTATACCACTGACCCAGGCCTTTTTTAAATCTTTGCGCTCCACCGCGATCTCTATGATCTGGGCCAGTTGGGATTTGCTGATACGCCCGCTATCAAAAGGGGGTCTGGGCGCGCCAGATTTTGAACTCTATGCCCTGTGCGCGCAAGCGCAATTTCTACACTACTGGATACACCCTATTCCATTCCAGCCCCACGTAGCCACCGAAAGAGACATAGTAGATCCTATTCCACTGCACATGGCTGTCTACAGGCCCTATTGTAGGAATCCCGCTGAAATTAATACTGTCAAAACAGTCAGATGGGCCTGAGACGGTCTAAGAAGGCGGACTAATACACCACTACTTTACGCGCCCGCCACGGCGTTTGCGCTACATCCACATTTCCCCTTTTTACATGATAAGGGCGCCATAGATCGGGCACATAAAATGGGCTTGACGACGTTGGGAGATCTATACCCAACGGACAATTTCCTGGAACCGCCTGTGAGTGCGGCGTAGGAGAGAACACCAATCCTGGAATGGCTATTGTACCACCAACTTAAGGCCGCATGTAAAGCAACACACCCCACCTTTCCGGCCTCTCCGGATACCATGCACCCACTAGAACACATACTAGGTACACCGTCTCCCCAAAAATTGTTTACCAGGCCCCGAGGGCATTGGCTCAGTGGAGATCGGAGTTGCTGGATCAGATCACAGACGAGCAGTGGTCCTTCTGCTGTCTACAGATGAAACACTTGTCTCCGAATTATAAGTTGAGGCTCATACACTTCAAGTTCCTTCATCGCTACTATCGCACCCACTTACAGCTTTTCAAACTTAAGTTGCGAGCAGATTCTAATTGCTGGAAGTGCAAACGTGAAGGTGCAGCCTTCCTCCACATTGCATGGGAGTGCCCCGTTGGCTCTCGCTATTGGGGGGAGGTGTGCGATACCATTAAAGCCATCACTGGACAGACTCTTCTATGCTCCCCACTGGTGATGCTGCTGGGTTATGTGGAGCAGTCTCCACCAGATCTGCGCCGCCTGACTGCCAAGCTGCTGCTCCTCGCAAGAAGAAGATTAGCTATACACTGGGGTGCCCCTAGTGGTCCTCGTATTCAAGCGTGGCTCCAGGATGTCGCCTATTGCCAGGAGCAGTTGGGGAATTTTTGCGACCTCATGCCTATGGCATCCCGCCCAAGGGAAATCTGGGAACCTTTCACGGCTTGGCTTAGGGAGAGAGACACCTCCTTGGACAGGGATGCTGGGCCACGGCCTGTCGCTGACTTTCATGGTGCCACCAACTAGTAACCACGCTACTACCTCCCAATGCAGGGTCTTACACGCATAATCTGTGCGGAACCTGACTTATCTCTATACCCCACACCCCAACTGTAGGTTCATATACCCTCCGCACGATGTAACAATATACTGGACTGTGCAAATATTGTGAGCTGTGTAGAAATTGAGTATTACCTTATCGCTGCTGAGGTTACAACCGTATTCCAAACATGTGTTGCCATGTGCACGGACCCCGCAATACTCTGACACAATGTAAAGTGTAAACTGTAAAGGCATGTGGATTTTATATGAAAAAGTGTATTTACCTATTTGCTGTTATTTTGCTGTCTCTTCAAAATATTATAAATAAAAGTTTAAAAAAAAGACATTTGTTTGTGACAGTCCCTTCAAGGATTAAACCCTGTAGTTCTAGTAGGCAACATAGTGTCACACTGGAGAAAATAAATAAGTTACTTACCTTCGGTAATACCTTATCTGGTAGAGACTAGATTTAGCTACAGATTCCTTACCTTAAAATTATCCCCAGGAGCCAGACTAGATCCGGAAAGTTTTCTACAGCAATACCTCAGCGCATCGGCAGATGGCATTGAGCGACTAAGTAACGACGTTGTCCACCGGATGCAACATTGTTAAGTGTCCATATAAACCCTTCCCTGACATCAGTTTCTTCCAAGACTATTTTCTGGGCTAAAACGCAGAGCCACGTATAAAACCGCTATGGAAATAGTGTGCCCAAAAAGAATCCTTTTTTGAAAGACGCTTATATTAAGTATTATCGGTTGTTTGGTGTTATATATATATATATATATTTTTTTTACCTACGTAAGTGTTGCAGGGATTCTGTTCTGAAACAGAACTATACTTGGGACCATGGATCATCAGCATGTAGGGACTGAGTCATCCTACTACCCTCGGTATCCATGAGCCCAAGTCCGACTAGCTGTAGTGCCTCACTTGCCCTCCTAACCAAAACAGAGAAACAAGTGAGTTGGCACTCCCAGAACACAACACTCTCGACCCTCTCAGGGATCACAGTAACAGGACACACCCTTTCGATCTCCCACTCGTACTTGTCCACAATAAGATAAACAAGAAACACAAAGAAAGTTTAAAATATTTATTGAACTATCGTGCTCTGAAATGCAGTATACGTGCCACAATTAGAAAACAAATGCATAATAAAAATACTGTTAGCACGGTCAATAATCCATATACTAAGAAAAGTGCTGTCATTTTATAAGACAGAGTAACCTAACCCCCCTCCTCTGCTAATAAAGCTAAATGATTATATGAAAGAGCTCTGGGATTATCTGCAGACCCGGTACCTTAGCATACACAGATGAACGCTATACATCTCAGCAGACGCAATGTTCTTGTCTCAGAATTCTCGTTCCATGTGTCTGTTTGCAGCTCATGTACTCATCTATATGCTAGGACATGTATGCACATAAACAACAGCTGCATTCTTATGTTATGTCTAGGTGCTAGTGCCTGGCCGGAAAGAATAACATTGCTGTTTAATCTTGTCGGTGGTAGTCAGACTAAATCCCAGGAAAAGAACAGAACACAAAACATAGCAAGTTCCATGTGAAAGTACAATGTAGCACAAAAGCAAGCGTGTTCATATAGTAACGTGTGCAAAGGAAAATGAGGCCTACAACGTGAACCGCCAGGCCAACACAGGGAAACTACAATGGGCCATGCAGAAAACACGACAAAAGCACAAAGGTGCATAGAAGGGATCTGAAAGAAAAGTAGAATCAGTTCGTAGAGTGGGGAGGATGGGTGGCTTGGTAAGGAATCTGCGGCAGATACCAGATAAGGCGTTACCGAAGGTAAGTAACTTATTCATCTGATTGAGACATCTAGCCGTCGATTCCTTACCTTAGAATAAATACCCCAGCAATACCATCCCAGAGGAGGATCTGCAAACTGATTCCAAGAAATAGCCCTGATAAGGCCATCTGATCTGCATAAGAAAAAGAGACCGCTTGCCAGGATGCGAGTGCTGAAAGAAAACATCCCACCTGAAAACTCGGGAAGAACCCCATATGGAACCGAATCTGCAGCCGTACAAAGACATGGGAGAAAATGAATGGCAGAAGAACAAGACAAGTGAGAAGTCCACTCCATATAAACATAGCACTACAACGCCCCTGGAAGGGCAACCGGTCCAAGAGACCGAGGTGGAAGGCTAAGGACAACAGCTAAAACTACTGGGCCAAGCTCCCAGCCATAGAAGTAGACATGGCATAGGGCGCCAACAAATAGCTGATAAAGCGTTGCGTGCAATAGCAACAATCATGGCCATAGACCACGTTAGGCAGAGGAAACACTTTGAGAGAGAGAGAACGCTCTTTGGGACTATGCAGCGTAGAATCCCAAGAAAAGAAGGTATAAAATACATAATGAGAGAGGCGCACAAGTTACTAAGTTGTGTAACGATATATCTGTAAGAGACAGTAGTTAGTGACAGATTCCTTACCTTAGAATATCCCCAGGCGTCAGGCTGGATCCGGAAAGTTTTTGCGTAGCAGTACCCTTGCGCGTCGGTAGGCGGCGTCGTGCGGCTCCGCGCCCGTCGTCTGGACCGCCGGGATGACGTCGCGGGCAGTACTTAGAGCGCCGCCCCTGCGCGCTGAGCGTCAGTTCTGTACACGACTTTCCAGCGCAGGAACATGAGAGCCATGCAAGAAGCTGACATAGGTGTCTGAAAAATACTAGGGCCCTAAAAGGGATGTCCTTAACCCTAGAAATCAGTTCGCAGAACGGGGAGGATGGGTGGGGCGGTAGAATCTGTCACTAACTACTGTCTCTTACAGATATATCGTTACACAAGTTAGTAACTTGTGCATCTGAGAACACGTTAGTGACAGATTCCTTACCTTAGAATAGATACCCCAGCAATACCAACGCCGGTGGTGGGTCTGCGAACAGATTCAGACAAGGAAGTCCCGGAGGACAGAACGACCAAAGAAGCCGTCCCCTCCGGACCCGGACTGTCAAGGCAGTAATGTTTGGTAAACGTGTGCAGCGAGGCCCACGTAGCTGCCTGACATCATATCCTGTAACGGAACACCGCGGCCTAAAGCCGTGGTAGCAGCCATAGCCCTGGTGGAATGGGCACGCAGCCCAACAGGAGGCTCCTTCTTAGCCAAAGAATAGCAGGCTTTGATACACAAGGTGACCCAACGGGAGATGGTCCTTTTGTGTACCGCCCGACCTTTTTTGGCGCCCACGTAGCCAACAAAGAGCTGGTCATCCACCCAGAACTGTTGTGTGCGGTTGATGTAAAAGGAAAGCGCACGTTTTGGGTCCAGACGGTGGAGCCTCTCTTCCTCTCTGGAAGGATGCGGAGGCGGAAAGAAGGTGGGCAAAGTGATGGTCTGCCCAATATGGAAGGCAGTAACCACCTTTGGCAAGAAGGACGGACGCGTCCTAAGAACAACCTTGTCTGGATGAACAGACAGAAAGGGAGGTTTGCATGAAAGAGCCTGGGAGCTCACTCACCCGCCGAGCGGAGGTGATGGCCACCAGAAATGCTGTCTTCAGAGTAAGAAGACGAAGAGGACAGTTATGTAGAGGCTCAAAGGGAGCGCACATTAAGAAGGTAAGAACCAAGTTCAAGTCCCACTGAGGCATTACAAACGGAACAGGAGGAAAGAGGTGTGTAATGCCTTTAAGAAACCTAGTTAACCACAGGGGACTTGAAAAGGGAGGGCTGATCAGGAAGCCTGAGGAAGGCCGATGTCGCTACAATGATAGCCCTTGATGGTACCCAGGGCAGAACCCTGTCGGGCCAGAGAAAGAAGGAACAGAAGAACCTCCGAAAGAGGGGCAGAAAGGGGATTCACAGCCTTTGCTGTGCACCATGTCATAAACTTGTTCCACCTGCAGACGTATACCACCTTAGTGGAGGGACGCCTGGCTGCCAGAATCACATCACAAACTTCGGGAGGCAAGTCGAAAGGAATCAACTGAGCGCCGCTCAATCTCCACGCAAGCAGGTGTAGACTGGACAGGTTCGGGTGGAGGACCGTCCCCTGCTGCTGCGACAGAAGATCCTCCCGAAGAGGCAGACGGATCGGGGATCGACGCTCATACTGAGTAGCTCGGGATACCAAACTCTTCGAGCCCAGTCCAAAGCCACAAGAATGACTTGGGCCCGGTCGCGCCGAATCTTCTTCAACACTCTGGGTAGAAGTGGTATTGGCGGATAGGCGTACAACAGACCGCAACTCCACTTGCGACGAAAAGCGTCGCCGAACGAGTGCCGCCTTGGAAATTCCAACGCGCAGAACTGCTGACATTGCGCGTTCTCTTCGGTGGCGAACAGATCTAACCAAGGCTCTCCCCACTGCTGAAAGAGACTTTGCGCCACCTCCGAGTGAAGACGCCATTCGTGATCCATCATGCACCTGCGGCTGAGTTCGTCCGCCCGCCCTGGCGTTCAGGGAACCTGCCAGGTGTTGAACCATCAGGAATATGCCCTGATGTTCCAGCCATGTCCAGAGGCGCAGAGACTCCTGACATAGGGTCCACGACCCCACCCCGCCTCTGTTTGTTGCAATACCACATGGCGGTGGTGTTGTCTGAACACCTGCACTACCTTCCCTTTGACAGAGGGAAGGAATGCCTTGAGTGCAAGTCGGATCGCCCAGAGCTCCAGCAGGTTGATATGGAGCCGGGACTCCGCCGGAGACCAGAGGCCTCTGATCTCCGCCTCTCCCATGTGACCGCCCATCCCAGAAGGGATGCGTCCGTCACAACTGTGATGCTCTGGCTGGGGAAGGGAGAGGGATCTGCCCATGACCCATTGCCGGTTCGAGAGCCACCACTGCAACTGTTTTGCAGTCCCCTCCGAGATCTGGACGTGATCGGACAGGTTGCCCTGGTGCTGCGCCCACTGGAACTTCAGGTCCCACTGCAGAGCCTGCATATGACATCTGGCATGGTCGACCAGCAGGATGCAGGAGGCCATGAGGCCCAGCAGCCTCAGGGTCATCCGTACCGAAACCCAGGATAAAGGCCGAAAGATCGGAATCATAGCCTGAATATCCCGGACTCGCCGTTCGGGAGGATAAACCCGAAACTGCGTCGTGTCCAGAACTGCTCCGATGAAAGGAGCTGTGGAGAAGGAATCAGGTGCGACTTCGGCACGTTGATGGAGAACCCCAGCGAGTGCAGGAGTTCGGCCGTTGTCTGGAGGTGGGAGATGACTGCCTGGGACGAGCCCGCCTTCAGCAGCCAGTCGTCGAGGTAGGGGAAGACTGGAACCCTGCCCGGCGCAGATGGGCTGCGACCACCGCCATCACTTTCGTGAACAGCCCGCGGGGCGCTGGTAAGGCCAAAAGGAGCACGGTGAACTGAAAATGCTCGAGGCCAACCGTGAACCGCAGGTAACGCCGGTGGGCCGGCAGGACGAGGATGTGGAAATATGCGTCCCTGCAAGTCCAACGCTACCATCCAGTCTCCAGGGTCGAGAGCAGTCAAGACCTGAGCTAGTGTGAGCATCTTGAACTTCTCCTTCCCGGAGGAAGCGATTGACGTTCCGGAGGTCCAAGATAGGACGCATGTCCTCCTTGTCCTTTTTGGGCACCAGAAAGTAGTGGGAGTAGCAACCACGTCCTGCTTCTGGGGTCGGAACACGCTCGATGGCCCTCTTGGCGAAGAGGGCCGCAACTTCCTTTGAAGAAGCACCAAGTGATCCCCTGACATGCGGTGGAATTGAGGTGGCATGGCTGGGGGATGGTCACGAAGGGGAGGGAGTAGCCCTTCGGACAATGTCCAAGACCCACCTGTCCGAGGTGATGTGCACGCCAGTGGTGAAGGTGATGGCGGACCCTGCCCCCTACTGGCGTGCTGTGCACCTGAAAGGAAGGACTAGGAGGGCTTGGAGGCCGCGGACTGGGCGGGGTTGGTGGCCTGACCCGCACGCTGAGTTGCCCTGGCCCGCCACGGCGGGAGCCACGTCCTCGGCCACGTGAAGACGCTTGCTGCGCGGGCCGGTGGCTGGGCAGCGGACGTGACTGGGCGCCCCTTCCGTGGCCACGAAAGGGGCGAAAAGCAGACTGTTGCTGAGGCGCACAGCAAAGGCCCAGGGACTTGGCTGTAGCCCGCGAGTCCTCAAAGCGCTCCAGCGCATGGTCTGCCTTTGTCCCAAAAAGACCGACTCCATCAAAGGGCATGTCCATAAGAGAGTTTTGGACATCACCCGAGAAACCAGTGGTCCTCAGCCAGGCGTGACGGCGCAGCGCCACTGTCGTCGCAAGCGATCTGCCTAGCGAGTCGGCGGTATCAAGGCCACATCTGATGGTGTACTTTGCCGCATCTCTTCCCTCCCGCAATGGTGCGGGGAAGCAGTGTCTGGACCTCCTCAGGACACTGGGGGCAGAACTTGCGCCACAGAGTCCCACAAGGAGTGGGAATATCGGCCCAAGAGGCAAGTGGTGTTGACTGACCGCAATCCAGCACTGGCGGAAGAAAAGACCTTCTTCCCAAATTGATCCAGGCGTTTGGATTCCCTATCCGGGGGAGCGGTAGGGAAGGCGCTTTGTTAAGCAGAGGCTTGGACCACCAAGCTCTCAGGGGTGGGGTGTAGAGAGAGGAACGGGGGGTCGCCCGGAGCAGGGCGATGGCGCCGGCCACGTTCCTATCCACAGGAGCCCCTATGGTGGGCTTGGACCAGGTGCCCAAAAGAACGTCTGAAAGCGCCTCGTTGAACGGCAGCAGTGGCTCCGAGGAGGTAGCCGCCGGCTGAAGCACTTCCGTCAGGATGTTAGTCCTGACAGCCACTGTAGGCAACTGGAGGTTTAAGGCCCCAGCTGCTCTACACAACACCGTTGCAAAGTTTGCTCCTCCTCCGTTGCCACGGATGGAGGAGACAGCATGCCAGAGTCAGGGGAGGTGTCCAGCCCACTGGCATCCCCAAGTTCCTCAGTCCAGTCCTGATCAAACTCACACTGCTGTGTGAGAGGGTCATCAGACCCCTCCCAGTTATCTCCGTCCTCCAATTCAGGTTCAAAATAAGGAGGAGCAGGGACATGTGGGACCCAAAGTCCCAGCGGCATCGGAGCCGGCGTCGAGCGACGCCGGTCCAGCGCCATGTCCGGATCCGGAGAGAACCGGGGAACAACGCCGCCTGGAGCCCCGGGCGGCGTTGGGAACGGGACCGGAGACATCGGCGCCGGCGGAGGTGTAGTTAGGTCAACCGGCGTCGATGGGGGTTGTGGCAGCACCGGAGCCGGGATCGAGGCCGGGGCCGGGACCAAGGCTGGTGTTACAGGTGGCGCCGGGACCGGAGTCGCCGGTGGCGCCGGGGAAACCCCATCAGGGCCCGAAGGCGCACCGGGGGGACCTTGAGGCCCGAAGAGGCGGGCAATGGCCGACACGAATTCCTGTATCTCGGCCGGAGTCGCCCCAAACCCGGGAAGGACGGGTAATGCGGGGCGGCTCCACAGGCACTCCCGGAGCCGCGGGGACGGTGCCGATAGGAGCCTCAGCCGAGTCGCGAGACCGGCGAGGCGGCTCGTCGAGCGATGGCGCTTCTTAGACTTTTTATGCTTCGACTTACCAGAGGAGTGCGAAGACTTGGACCCCGACGACCGATGGGGACTCCGCGACCCGGCCCCTCGACCTCTCACGTGACCGGGGCTTGGTGTGCGCGGAGCCGACTGCCGGACCTCGAGGAGCTTTCAAGGCCGCTCCGCAAAGCCTTCGGGTGCAAGGCCCGGCAGTCGGGCACGACTTTGTGTCGTGGTCGCATCCGAGGCAGTAGAGACACTCTAAGTGTGGGTCTGTGATCGACATCATGCCTGACCACAGACGCCGCAGGGCTTGGAGCCGGGCATCCCTACCGACACCTTCGGAGTCGAGAGACTCGAAGTAGAAAACAGTGAAAATCACCAAAGTTCAGTCAAAGGACTAGGGCACTGCTCTTCCGGATCTGCGCTTACTGGCGCGGAAAAGAAAGAACTGACGTCAGCGCGCAGGGCGGCGTCTAAGTACTGCCCGCGATGTCATCCCGGCGGTCCCGACGCCGGCACGACGGACGCGGAGCCGCACGACGCCGCCTACCGACGCGCAAGAGGTACTGCTACGCAAAAACTTTCCCGGATCAGCCTGACGCCTGGGGATATTCTAAGGTAAGGAATCTGTCACTAACGTGTCTCTTTCAGATATGAAAATATATATATGATATGTATGAACATAAACATATACAGAATTCACACTGTACTATAATAGGTGCCCAACAAGGGTACATACAATGACCACAACAGCGGCCATGGGCCAAAGGTGAGACAACGGTAAACTGGAAACCAGTCACATGGCCCCGCCTAAAGGGAGAGGGTGGGGCGGAAGTACACACCCCAGAAAACCAAGGGATTAGACAGAAACAGCACTACCGACAGAACAGCACGATTAGACAGTCGAGAGACAACTGAAAAGAAAACCGCAGGGTAGAAACAACCCCGCTAGAATAGAGAAATAAAGACCACAATGGAGGGCTGGAAAAAGGGACCAAGGTGGACGGGACCAACACCTGGGAGGCCTATGCAGACAACCAGGCCACAGCGTAATAGAAGTTAGCATTGGAAGACCAATGCCAGAAATTAAAGGGCCAGTGTAAAGAAGAGAAGTCATAGATAGCAAGGCGGTGCCCACAGTCTAGAAAACAGGAAGCCTAGAAGCAAAAGAAGTCCTTGTATGCACAGGACAACACGTGCCCGGCCAACAAGCCAGGGAACAACGTGAGTGAGGATCTTGATGTCACCCAAGGTAGTACTCGGTATGCTAAATAGTACAAGGGTGACGAACCCCCCCAAAGGGGTTAGAACTGCAAATGCGCTTGCAATAAGTGGAGGAAATACACCGGAAAAGAATCCTAAGGGATCACAAACCTCTGTACAATCCAACTCGGAGTGGACGGGCAAGGAACCCATGTACGAGAACAGAAGAGGAACATTCGCCAAATACCCCCCAAAAGGGTAGAAGGCACACCTGAAGTACAGCCAGGCCAGTAATGAGACGTTGGGGTTGGTATTGGAGGCGTCATGGAAACCGCTCCAATCAAAAAGTGAAAGAAACCGCAGCTGCACGCAAAGCAGAAGCACAGGAAAAACAGGCCGTGCAGAGACCAGAAGAGGTAGGGCAGTCAAGTTAGCCACCCATGCCCAGATACGGACAAGGGATGGCCACAAGGAACCTAAGAGAGAGAAAGAGCGGGGAGGGGCCCATCTTGCCCGTGTATAGCGAGAACTAGCACAAGAAGTGCTATCATCTGAATAGAGAAAGAAGGAAAAACACTCCAGGCAGAACCAGACAAGGAACTGTAGGCAAAAAACCATGCTCCTTCCATGCATCTGCTAGGTAAGAAGGGCACCAGACAGAGTGGAAGGAAAGAACACTCTGGCCAGTGCGGAGAACACCCACAATACAGGGGGTGGGGGAGGCGAGGTGTGGGCAAGAAGAACCCCTTTGCACCATCTTCCGACTTGCACTGGTGCACCAATCACTGCATGTGGAGTCCCCTATAAGGGGTACTATGGTGTCAGAAACATATTGAAGAATACCTGTAGGGCATACAGACGAAGTACCCGGTCGGACAGGGAACAAGGCAACAGTGCATCCACACAATACCATGAAAACACCCCAATCAGAACTTGGGTAGAAAGCAAAGAACACCGTGCAGCCACCGGCGTAGACACCAAACAGGGTCAGAAATTAAGATGCGTCCCAGAAAGAAACCAGGGGCCACAACCTGTCATTGACAGGGTAAGAATGCAAGAAAAGAAAATACCTGCCGGGCTAGGGCATCACACAGGACGGCACACGGAGGGACGAGTGAAAAGAATAAGCCAACTGGCACCGCCCTATAATGGCTCACACAGAAAGAAATGAAGGAGACCATCTCCAGCCAGACTGAGTACGGGGGAAGAGAGGACGGTAGCAATCCGGCATTAAGCTTTCGCTCCACTCCGACTATCCCGAAAACAGCGTAAAGTGAAGCTAGCTTGAGAGCCAAACGTATATTGGCCCTTAACAGGCATGTCCACCAAGGTGGACTGAACAGCCTTAGAGAAGCCGGAGGTACGTAGCCAGGCACGCAGGCTAAGGGCTACCGAAAGGGCCATGGCCTGACCAACAGAATCTATGGTATCAATGCCACCACGAATCAGCAATATAGCCGCCTGACGACCATTCTAGATCACCTGAACAGAGTGTCACCAGAGTCATCGGGGACAGAGGGGAGAAGACACGAGACCGAATTCCACAATACATGAGAAAAACGCCCAAAACACAAGTCATTAAGGGACCGCAAAGCAGAGCTGGTAACAGAAAAGATATATCGTCCCAAAGCGTCCAACTCTTTAGACTCGCTGTCCGGAGTGAAGTCAGGCACAGTGCCGATGTCGGGGGAGGCTGTAGCACCCTGAACCCGAAAGCTTTGGGGAGAAGGTTGACGGAAAAGGCAGAGCGGGTCTCCAGGTCTAGGATGGTGCCTATGAGCAACACACAGGTCCACTCAGGCCCTTGAAACGGCCTTAGCCCAAGTGCCCAACAAAATATCAAGGAGGGTATCACTGAAGCGAAGCGAAGGCTCTGTTCTCAGCAGGCTCTGCTAACCCCAAGTAGGGCATCTATGGTCACTTCATGGAAGGAAGCTACAGCCCTAGAACTACATCAACTCTCCACAAAAGCTGAGCAAAAGCCGAGCTAGCTCTGAAGCAAGGCGAGGAGGAGAAAACAGGCCTGAAAATGGGGAAGAGTCAAGGCCAGTAGCATCACCAAGGTTAGAAACCCAATGAAACTCCAGAGGAGACTCATCCATGTGAGCATGCACATCATTGAAATACCCTTGTGCCACGGAGAAAAAAAACGAGGAGGCTTCCCCGAAGCGGAGGAAGCTTGTCCGTAGGGGACAGGTCCACCGGCACTGTTACCGACATTGAGAAGATGACACCTCGGCGTCGGGTAGAAGTAGTATAGGCGACTGGTGGCACCGACTGATCCAATATAGGTGTCACAGTTGGGAACCCCAAAAAGTTGTGCACCGGAGCCAAAAGGGAGTTGAGCACGGATTCAGAGGGCCCCACTGACACAGAGGGAGGTCCCGTCGAGGCCTCACTGACCTCCAGGCGACAGCGCGGACAAAGGACTTCAGGAGTTGGTTCTCGACCAGTCCTCGGAGGAAGAAGATGACAGTGACAGACGAGGGGCCATCGACCACCATGCGACTACCAGTGTCATGCGGTGCTCCTGCAGCGCCGACCACGGAAGCTGAAGACACAAGCTGCACCGCTCGGAGTCAGGGTGGGTGCCTAGACACCACATGCAAATAGGATGAAGGCTCGACATTGTAGACCCTACGACGTCGAAGATATCCAGAAAAAAGTACACTGTCATTGACCGACATCGAGAGAAGCCAAAAATGGGCAGAGGTACCACACTCCAGATCAGCGATACGGGGAAGGCTTATATGGACTCTATCATCATCATATCCGGTGGATGACGTCGTTACGGAGTTGCTTGATGCCCTCTACCGACACGCAGAGGTACTGCTGTAGAAACATTTCCGGATCCAATCTGGCGCCTCGGAATATTTTGAAGGTAAGGAATCTGTTGCTAGAAGTCTCTATCAGATAGTAATTTTCTGCTGGGGAAAAAGTTAGAGCGAGCTCCGGATTTGCGTACAAATGTGTGAAGAGTAAGGAACTTAAGTCAACACACAAGGGTGGTGCTCATATGCAGCTTCTTTGTAAGTTCCGGTGCAGAATGGATTCAATGCAAAGTCGCAAGGCACCGTCTACCAGCGTGCAGCAGCAATGGTATTAAAGTCAACCGGTTCTAGTCTGGCGCATCAGGATATTTTAAAGGTGTGGAATCTGGTGCTAAGAGTATCCATCAGAATGTAAAAGGCAAATGTGTGGCCTGAATCCCACATTGAAGCCATGTCTGCACCAGGAACGCTCCTGGACAGTGGCAAAAAACACTCTTTCTCTTGGTACAATGGGCCGACATCCACAAGAAGAAAATGAGTTACTTACCTGTAACTACGGTTCTCCAGTATTGGTATCTTTCATAGATTCACATGCTTGAATCATCCCCGTCGTCGCAGTGGGAGTCCAGGGTATACATATAAAAGCAGTAGATAGAATTACCATAGGCTACCATGCAATGAAAAGTCAGTGCAATAGCTCTATCCACCTTCTTTTTGTAAAAAGAACCAAATCCAACCAACAGCCAATCAGGCGACAGCATCCTCTAGAACAATCCCAAGAGAGGCTAGGTTCCTCAGATTTTCCAGCACAAGTGTACAAGTATAAACCTTAGAGAATAAAGGAAGCCTCTCCAGGGAGGAGGATGGGTCTCGCATGTGAATCTATGAAAGATACCAAGACTGGAGAACCGTAGTTACAGGTAAGTAACTCATTTTCTTCTCCAGTATTAGATCTTTCATAGATTCACATGCTTGAATCAGAGTAACTAGCAGTCTCATAAACATGCATGTTTAGTAGTACCGTAATAAAAACCTTTGTACCTTAGAGGATGGTGGGTTATAACTAGGCCTGGGCGGTAAATTCCGTTCCGCTCACGGAATTTGCGAAATTTGGGTAATTTCGCGTTCCGCAGAGAACGCGAAATTGCCATAAATTCCGCGATTCGCGGCTTCGCGGAATTTTTTGCTTGTTCGCGCTTTAAAAATGCGTGTTCGCAAGATATTTCTCCCCGAGCACGCAAACAGGGTTCGCGAACAGGAAAAAAGCATCGCGAACGGGCGAAACAAGCAATTCCGCGTGTTCGCGGAACTTTTGCGTGCTCGCGGAGATTTTTTACCGTTTCGCGGAGCTTTGCGTAGCGCGACTACGCAAATTCCGCCCACCCCTAGTTATAACATACATGCCAATATAAAAACATTTATTTATTTATTTTATTTATTTATGAAATTTGTTAAGCGCACAAATACCCTTAGGTGTCTCGGCGCTGATGAGATAGTACTTAACATATCAATCATATAAACACATATATAAATGTATATATCAGATAAGAAAGAATACCTCTAAAAATAGAGGCCTACCTTATTGAAATAGATGACGCAGGACTGCCTGTCCCACTGCTGCCTCGCTATAAGTTGCCATGTCCAGGCAATAGTGCTGCGTGAAAGTATGAGCATTCTTCCAGGTAGCGGCACAGCAAATCTTGTCTAGCGGGACACCAGCAAAAAGAGCAGCAGTAGAGGACACTGCCCTTGTGGAGTGCGCCTTGGTTTTGGTTGTAAGCGGTTTACCTGCCTTTGAATGACACAATTGAATGGTGGCAGCAATCCATCGTGCCACAGTCCTTTTTGTAACAGCAGATCCTAGTTTAACAGGATACTAGGAGTTGATCCGTTCTGCGTAGATGCTTTGTCCTTTGCAAATAAAACTTAAGGCATCTTTTTACATCTAAAGAGTGAAGAGATTTCTCCGCTGGAGATGAAGGATGCGGAAAAAAGTGCGCAGAATTACAGGTTCATTAAGGTGAAACTGGGATGGCACCTTTGGAATAAATTGTCCGTAACATCACATAATCCTCTGTGAAACGTAAGTAGGGTTCTTTAATGGTGAAGGCCTGAACTTCACTTACTCTTCTGGCCGATGTAAGTGCGAGAAGCAAAGCTACTTTCCATGAGAGAAATTTGAGCTCTATCTTGTGGATAGGCTCAAAAGGTGGTTTCATTAACTGCGAGAGGACCACATTAAGACGCCATTCTGGTGGAGGAGGCCTAATAGGAGGAAAAGTTCTGAAAAGGCCTTTCATGAACTGTTTGATGATGCGAGCAGAATAAAGAGAAGAGGCGTCAGACATCCTTCTATATCGAGAGATGGCTGCGAGGTGTACCCTTATTGAAGCATACGCCAGACCTGACCTTGCCAGAGATAAGAGATAAGGCAGGATTTTTTCTGGAGAAGAGTGAAGAGGGTGAGTATCATTGCGATGGCACCAAGAACAAAAACGTTTCCATTTCAGTCTATATGTTTTAGTAGTAGACTCAGCTCTTGCCCTGGACAAAATATCTTTACAATCCTGAGGGATAACTAAATCCTTGTACTCATTGTACTCAGGTTCCAGGCATGCAATTGAAGAGAAGCTGGGTGCGGATGCAGGATCTGTTCCTTGTTAGCAGGGTGGTTGACGAAGGAAGGCGATAAGGATTGGATTGAGACAGCAGGAGCAGCTCCGTGAACCAGTGCTGACGAGGCCAACGTGGAGCAATGAGGTTGAGTTGGCACGGTTCCCGTTTCATTTTCATCAACACCTTGGAGATCAGAGGATATGGGGGAAAAGCGTACGCAAAGATTCCTGACCATCTTATCGAAAACGCATTCCTCCATGACCCTGTCTGAGGTTCCCTGCTGGCAAAGAACCAGCATTTCTGGTTCCCCTGAGACGCAAATAGGTCCGAGTTGGGTGTTCCCCATTTTTGAAAGATGTGGTTGAGAACCAATTGATTGAGTTCCCACTCGTGATTTGATTGACTCAACCTGCTCAAGGTGTCTGCTAGCTTGTTTTTTATTCCTGGGAGATGCTCCGCTTTGATAGTTATATGATGTTGTAAAGTCCATTCCCATATCTTTTGAGCTTCCCAAGATAGGATTGGAGATCTTGTTCCTCCCTGCTTGTTCAGATAATGCATGCAGGTGGTATTGTCCGTGCGTATGAGGACTGAGGATGCTCTTATCCTTGGGAGGAATGACTGGAGGGCTAGAAAACTTGCCCATAGTTCCAAAAAATTGATATGTATTTTGGAGAGAGAGAGACTCCATTTGCCGCTTATTTGGAGATCTTGCAGATGTGCTCCCCAACCTTCCAAAGATGCATCTGTTGTCAGGACAAACTCTGGAAGAGGAGAAAGGAATGACAGTCCCAGAGAGAGATTGCAAGGAGATTGACACCAAAGAAGTGCATCCTTCATGAGCGGAGTTATTCGAACCATGTCGTCGAATGACCCTGATATTTGAAGCCATTGGGTGTCCAACTGCTCTTGAAGTGGTCTCATCCTTAGTCGAGCATGAGGTACCATGAGAATGGCAGAAGACATCAACCCAAGAAAGGATTTGAGGAGACGTACAGAAGCGCACTTTCTTCTGTAAAGGTCGTGAGCCAGAGATAAGATAGTGATCATTCTTTCTGTTGACAAGTATACCTTGTCTTGTAGAGTGTCTATTAGTGCTCCTAGAAACGTTAGCCGATGAGAAGGGGCCAGAATGGATTTTCGGAGATTGACTGCCAGCCCTAGAGAGCGGAATAGTTGCAGGCAGAAAGAGATGTCTTCTGAAGCCTGACGAAGAGAAGGGGCTTTCACCAGCCAATCGTCGAGGTATGGGAAGATCAGTAGGCCTTTCAGCCGTAGGAATGCTGCCACAGGAGCAAGGCACTTGGTGAAAACCCGTAGAGCTGAGCGAAGGCCGAAGGGAAGGACCTTGAACTGATAATGCGCGCCTGCCACAGAGAAACGTAGAAACTTTCAATGTTTGGGGTGGATTGGGATATGGAAGTATGCGTCTTCCAAATCCAAGCTTGCTAAAAAAATCCGAATGGTTCAGAAGTTGTAAAATCTCCTGAAGAGTAACCATGCAAAAAGATTTCTTCAGCAGGTATTTGTTGAGTTTCCTGAGGTCTAAAATGGGATGCCATTCCCCCAACAACTTCTTTTTTATCAGGAAAAAGCGAGAGTAGAAACCTTTTCCTTTCTGAAAGCGTGGAACACGTTCTATTGCTCCTTATTGAAGCACTACCAAAGCCTCATTCTTTAACAATTGAGGATGGGGTGGTGTTGATCTTTGAGGCGGGTGATGAGGTGGCGTTGTGGTAAACTGTAAGGTATGGCCATACCTTATTATATCTAGGACCCATTTGTCTGATGTTATTTCTTGCCATTGATGCAGAAAATGTGAGAGAGGGGTTTTCTTCAGAGAAGACAGAGGAGCGGCAGGCGCCGAAGCGTCGTCACGGTTTACGGCCCGAATCTCTGGGCTGAGTCTGTTGCTTTCGTCTAGGCTGTCTGGAGTAGGCCGCCTGTGGTGGTGCACGGTATTGCTGTTGCTGCTGGTAGGACGGCCGGTAAGAGGTGTAGGTTTGAGGCTGGTACCTTTGATAACCTCCTCGAAAAGAATAATTCCCTCTGCCCAGCGCTCCACGAAAGGGTGTCTTTCTATATTGGAGCGTTCCTAGAGCCTTAGCCGTGTCCGTATCTGTTTTGATGGTTTGCAAAGCGTCGTCAATATGCTTGCCAAAGAGTGTTTCACCATCAAATGGCATATCCAATATTTTGCTCTGAACCTCAGGGCGAAACATTGTTGCTTTCAGCCAACCCTGGCGTCTCAGGACAGCGGCTCCAGTAAGCTGACGGAAAGCTAAAGAAGCAATATCCATGGAAGCATCAATAATTTCGGATGCGGACCTTTCTCCTTCAAGCAGGATTTTTCTTGCTTCCATCCTCTTGTCTTCTGGAAGGAGATCTAAGAATTGGGCAATGTCCGACCACATCTGTCGATCATACCTGGCTAAAATCGCAAGAGCGTTGGCAGCTCGAACAGTTGCTCCTGATGTGGTTGTGAACCTTTTCCCAATATTATCCAAGCGCCTCCCTTCTCTGTCAGGTGGAGCAGTAATGGGCGCCAGAGGGTTCCTTGATCTCCGTTGTGTGGCCTGTGAAATAACGCTTAGTCAGGCTTAGGATGACTTATGAGACACGCTGGAGCATCGTCCGGAGCCTTGTATTTCTTGTCAATTCTGGGCAAGACGGGGATAACTGTGGCTGGTGTCCTCATAATTTTTAACCCTTCTCCCATATGTGGTCAACAATAGGTATAGACCTAACAGATTTTCTAGAAAGGTCTTAAAAATCATAGAGGAAGCAGTCTGATTGCTTTACTGTTAGGGATAGTTGGAAACGTGATGCTGCTCTCTCAATTAAAGCATAAAAACCGCCGATGTCTTCTGGCGGAGACTATCATTTGTGGAGATGGAGACGCTGGTGTTGATATGACAGTCATTCCATTCATCTCCTGTTTGACCTTCCTTCTGAGTTTGATTATCCTCAATTTCTCCCTCATCAGAGGTATCTGGATGTTGTTGCGGCCCACGAGTATCTCCCACCGGGGAGGATGCAGACACAGGTACAGAGGTACGAGGTGGAGAAACCACAGGTGGTGGTGGCTGCGGGGGTGGAGGAACAGGTGCTAAAGGAAAATGTGTACGATAGTCTCGTAATAAATCTTGAAGGTCTTGTACCATTGCGACAGGAAGGTGGACCATAGGTTCAGAAACTGGCTCCATATATTGCATTTTTGCATGAGGAGGGTGATATTCTTGTTGATAGTATCCTCTATAATCTTCGTCATCGTCCTCCTGATATTTAACATGCAATTGGGAAGGACTATCAGCAGGTCCAAACAGCCCATCATCATCAGATTCTTCCAAGAATATTGAAGGAGGCAAAGGAGAAACTATAGCAGGATTTTGCAAAATTTGCCTCGTCGACGGTGTCATCGTCGAGAAAATCGTCGCCAGATACATTGGCGTAAGCTGCAAGGAAGATGGACGCTTACGACCAGGCGTGGGATACAGCGTCGTCAGCTTAGTCGATGGTAACGGCGTCTGTCTCGTCGACGAGGACATGATAGAATAAGATGAAGCCGTCGTCGGTATCGTCGACGAGATTGTCGTCGACGCGGTCCTAGTCGTCGACGGAACCACCGCCGTCGAGGATGCCGACGAAAAAGTTGTAGTCGTCGTCAGTGTTAACGTAGACGATGAGGTTAACGGCGGTGCAGCAATTGTCGTCACCGGAAGCGTTGTCGGCGGGACCGTCGTCTAATCCGTCGTCGGTGATGGAGATTTTTTGGGAGGATGAGGAAGGAGAAACTTGTTTAGAGGATGTTTTTTTCGTCGATGGTGATCCTAAAGATGACGCCGTTGGTGGTACAAGCTTCTTAGAGACGGATATCTTCATGGATTGGATAGAAGAATATTTATCTTTCTTATGGCTTTTCTCCTCAGTAGGAAATGGAAGCTTTCCTTTTTGTGAAGTACCTTCCTCTTCATGACGAGACCTTTTTGATGTCTTTTTCTTGGAAACTTCAGGAGATTCAAGAGATCTCTCTCATTTTAGGTGTTTCCTTTGAAGCCAGTGAGGTAGAGCTCTCCTCATCCTCAGAGAGAACATCAGATTTTGACTTAAGTTTTTGTAGCCAAATCAATAATC
Source organism: Calotriton arnoldi (assembly GCA_963921515.1). Classification (NCBI taxonomy): domain Eukaryota; kingdom Metazoa; phylum Chordata; class Amphibia; order Caudata; family Salamandridae; genus Calotriton; species Calotriton arnoldi. The sequence continues at coordinate 3,088,495 of CAWUFW010000301.1, read as the reverse complement.
TACCATCCCTATCCTTGAGGGTTTTTGTAGAGAAGGTTCTACAGATTTTGCAGTCGTTTACCTTGTGTTGAGGGTAAAGGCAGTAGATGCAGCTCTTATGTGGATCCTCAGCATGCAGCCTCTTTTTCCCAAATGATCCACACGACCTGAAGAGACCTTTCTTTGAAGATTCAGACATATTTGAAGAGAATACTGCTAGAAAACTGGAAAACCAGAGAAAAACTGAGAAGAGCTCAGGGAGACTCCCTTTCACATGACGTGCGGTAGAAAATCTGAGGAACCTAGCCTCTCTTGGGATTGTTCTAGAGGGTGCCGTCGCCTGATTGGCTGTTGGTTGGATTTGGTTCCTTTAACAAAAGAAGGTGGATATTCTATTGCACTGACTTTTCATTGCATGGTAGCCTATGTTAATTCTATCTACTGCTTTTACATGTATACCGTGGGACTCCCACTGCGACGACGGGGATGATTCAAGCATATGAATCTATGAAAGATCCAATACTGGAGAAACACTGTCTCTTTGAAAATGATGTAGCATGATAGCAGTACGTTTCAGGGGCCACCTTCCTCTACTTGGTGCAAGTATACTCAACAAGGATTAGCCAGCCAGGATACGGTCAAGGTTAAAAAAAAAAAATAGAACTCAAATCCTCAAAGAAATGTGAGCGGTGCAGCCCCTTTTTCTCTTTGGGTTGATGCCGAAAGAGCCATGGAAAAGAAAAGACATCCACATTAGGAGCACTAACATGTCACACAGAATGAAGCAAATGGTTGATGCCCAGAGTAAACCACTAACTCTGAAACACGTCAAACAGACATGAAGACCAGAAAATATAGTCATAAAGGAAACTTGGCCTGGTTTCAAATCAAGAACCCATTAAAAATAAAGAAATGAGGACTGATAAACAGTGAAAAACAGAATATGTGAGCAAGTCGTACCAAAAAACACAAGGATGCTTGATCATGCAACCCCCGCAATATGCCACGTCTGGAAGCATATCAAAAACTGGTAGCATTGCCAAACAAGCGCCGCCTCTTCAGACACCAAATGCGTCCCACTGTTGTCACATGCTGTGCTGAACAGATGAACAGTGTGCATTAAACAGGACTTTCATCACCTATGGGGTAAAGCAGATAGGCCAGATTTTCTCAAACTAGTAACTTATGAAAGAGACACGTCTGAAGAGCCATAAGATCCTATTGTGGCACCTTGCTCTGGCACATGCAGGAGTGAATATTCCCTGTGTTCTATTATGCTGCATTTCACTTTTACATTCTTGATTCCATGACAGAAGGCTTTGTTTCAATAGTAGTTACTCTGGTCTTCAATCTGTGATGACATTCAACTGTGAAGCACTGACTGAACCTCTTCTGGAAGATACCACTATAAGACAGCAAGACAACGCAAATGAAAATTGTCTGCCCTTGCAATCAGTGAGCTGGTGAGATTTTGGCTAACACAACCTGGAAATCCCAGTGCCAATCAAGGTCTAAAACTCTGGAAACATGATTTATCCTGCAAACATGCGGCTGTCTTCCAAAACAATATAAACAAGACCTAAAAACACCATGCCCTCCTAGGAAGGTGGAAGATCTTCAAGGCAGCCGTATATAGCCCAGACACTAATTAAGAGGGGCAGTGCACAGGCTTAAAGTGAGCACATGAAGCACATTTTAGTAAAATTAGTTCTGCTCATTTAATCCCCCTGAATTTTCCGCTTTTGGATCACCTGGTTTTGGACTTTTTCCTGTGGGTGAGCCCCACAACTGGTGTCTCACCCATGGTAATCACCCTGCATGAGAAAATGGGCTGTATTACATGGTGCGGTTATGTGACCTCAATGTGTTATACACTACCAACCCGTTTAAATCCATTCAGGTTTTGCTGGGTAAGCGTGGCTCTGAGCACTCAGGTTTACACAAACAAACAAGTGTAGAGCATTTAAACAGCACCAAAACAATTGAAGAAATACACAAGACACTCAAGAAATTCGATACCAATTTATTTAAATACTTAACGGAGAACAAGCATTTGCAATTTCAACGAATTTCACACTTCAAAACTTTTCCAGGAAAAACTTTGATAAGTGTCAATGCAGTTACTTTAGGCAACCAACTCCGGCAGGGAGCCAGTCAGGGGGACCAGACAGTTTGACAGAACAGTTACCTCTCCAGGAAAAGCAGTCTTCAGTTCAGTTCCAGCGTCAGTGACTCCTTGTCACTGATTTCTATGGACTTGTACTGGTACAAGGGATACAGGATGCTCAAGGATGCTGAAGATACTATGCAGGCGCCACCTCGATCACAGGCTTGGGGAGGTGAGCAGAGGAGATGTGACCAGTGATTCCTGGATGGCACCATCTTGACTTTTGCTAGCATGCTGTGCAGGAGGGTTGGGACAGGGGTGGAGAGGTGATGTGGTACCCTAGGATTGGCCACGGCGCCTGGCTTCTAGAACTTTCCACTCTCACTTAAAAACTCTGCACAAAGGGGAGAGAGTGCGTTTTGTTGGAGCTGGACACCAGGACTGAACGGCGGCAACCATGGACAACTGGAAGCCCTGATGCCCTCTTAGACTAGAGACACTGCCTACAGTTGACCCCAGGACCAGTGGGTCTCTCTCCAGGATCAGGGAAGCTGGTCTCCTCACGCCCCTTAATGACCAGTTGGGGGAAGAACTGGACTTTTGCGACTACAGAAGAGGGGAGAAGCTCCAAAACACAAGCGAAAGGAGAAAGGCTGGCGCAGGGAGCCAGCGGGACCAGCTTAATGCAGAGTGTGCCACCTTAGAGGCCAGGAAGCTTGAGAAAAAGGCTCCATGTAGCTAGAGCTCGCCAACAAGTGAGAGTCAGCAAAGCACCCCGGATGGGCCACGACCCAAGTGTCGGCTAAAGGGACATTACTTATTAATGAACCTTGGGATGGATGTGCGTGGGACCCCCGTCCCCAGAGTTCTGGAGGCCTGTGGATCAAACCCCCCATGCTGGTTCATGTCCTGGAAGCCCGGGACCCCATCTCTGGGCTCCGTCATGCCCCCTCCACTCCCCCAAGGAAGAAGCAAAGGAGCCTGGGACCCAATTTCTAGGCCCCACCATGCAAGAGAAATGGGAAAGCACCGCCGTGCCCACCTCAAGAAAGAAAAAAAGAGCATCTCCGGGCCCTGCCAACAGGAAGAGGAGGGGAGCGCTGCTGCGCCCCTGCCCCCACAAACAAAGAGAAAAGAGGTCCGGGACCACATCCCCGAGCACCCAGAGCTGGGGGGAGCACGGTGGCGCTCCCCGTGCCTGGGTGAGAGTGGATGAAGCACGGGGAGCGCCACCGTGCTCCCCCATCTGTGTTGGGCCGCTCCACCACTCCCCGTGCCTGGGGGGAGCAGGGCGGCCTCCACAAAGAAACACCCTACCCATATGGAGCAGGCAGGGGAGAAGCATGCTGCTGGCTCACAAGCCTGCAGAGTGGGCTCCTTGAGCTGCCCTCAATGGAGGAAGCCACGCAGGGTACCCGGATAGGGCAGGGTAGGGTACCCGGATAGGACTGGGCAAGAAAAAAGAAAGCACAAAGGAAGCCACAGAGCAGCGTCAAAGAAAAAAACTGCAGCCAGAGCCGCTGATTATCTGGCCACGCTCCTGCGAGGAAGCACCCCATAATGCCCTGCAAGGCTGTTTCAGACCCAACTTTGCCTTGGTGGTGTGGCCCCTGGACGGCAGAGGCACCACCAACGAGCAGAGGAGTGTATGTGGAGGGAGTGGGGGCTGCATGAATGCAGCAGCTCACCCCAAAGGAAGTTTTGAAACAGCACTGACCATGTTACTAACCTCTCGCAAACGAACGCTGACACCTCTCCGGACCGGCTGAGAAGGAGAGCGTGGAACTGGGAAAAATGCGCCAGAGTCTATCAGGCGCTGCAGGCAGGGTGGCCGGATGGAAAACACTGCCGTATTTCCCGATACATAAGAAGGAAACTGCAGTTCCCAGAAGCCTGTGCTGCGCGTCGCGCGCACAGGAAATGACGTCGCTCCGTGACCCAGAAGGCTATGAAAGCCAGCACACACGTAGGAAACGCCGCAGATTATCCTGTTTGATGGTAACTCCGAGGACGAAGGAGTTGGTGTTCTGGAGTGTCCGGTGCGGTAAGGGTGTCACTGACACCGCCATCCCAGTTCCTTTCCTGTTTGGCCAGTAGATGGGGCAAGCCGCATTTCGTATAGTTGCAAGCCTTTTAGGCTACAATGATATCCAGGAGCTAGTACTTTGATTTAAAGGCTCGTGTATATTCTAAAAGATTATTTCCTGGAAATCGTTCTGCCAAAAGAATTGCTAAGGCTTCGTTTATACCAGGTGGTATAGTATCTGCTTTCAAAAGACTATACCAATTACGCTTTTTACTTATTCAAATGCTTTTAACAAATTGATGGTGTGTTATGTTGCCAATAGTTCCACCTGGAACATTACCCAGAGTGATCAACCATATGCCATATGGATGTGTTAAATGTTGTGTGTTTTTTGTTCGTGTTCTAGCAGGGGGTCAGTGAGAGGTTGATGCCAAGCCTTATCCTTCCTCCCTTGTGATGTTAGGCATTGCACAAACATTGTACTCTTTGAATGAAATCTGGGTTGATACAAATAATGTTCTATAGAAGACGCTTTAGCCAACTGAAAGTTCTCGATGAATTCAAATTGTCCTTCTTAAGGCTACTGCAGGATCTTGTTATTTTTTCTTTCCACAAATCTCCCTCCCCGCTGTTCCCTTCCTTTCCTTCCCCCAATTGACCACCTTAATCTTCCGTGCTATAATGGCAAGTCGGAATTGAGGGTGTCAATAGGTGGACCCATTTGAGCAACGAACAGATCCTGAGAGGCCACCGAGGTTCACGTGACAGAATAATCTGCCTAAAAAATAATATACCTCTCCCGGTCGGTTCATTGTGACTATGGCCACCCTAGAGGATGTGTTAGCCACTTTAGTTATATTACAACAGGATATCACTGCCTCTAGGGCAGAGACAGCGGCCTTACAAGATACGGTAGACAGAATTCAGAGAAACCCCTTTGATGCCCAGACTGGACGAAACACAGGAGGGGGCCCATGGCAGTTTGGGAGTCCCTCTTTTCACCCACCACTTACCGTGGAGGTACCCACACCCATACCCTTGGCTGCGCCTGAACGTTTCCATGGAGACGCCTCCAAAGTAGAGGTCTTTATGACCCAGATAATGTTGCATTTTTCCTGTGCATTTTTCCTGAAGACCCAAGGCCGTTCCCACTAATCAGGCTAGGGTAGCCTTTATGATTTCGTATCTAACCGGGGACGCAGCTCAGTGGGCAGTACCTTTTGTACGCCGAGATGACCCCCTATTATATGACTGGGACGAGTTCAGGAAAGAATTCAAAACAGTGTTCGATCGCAGAGCAGCTTCTTTCTCGGCTGATAGGGAATTGCTAGAACTAAAGCAAGGCAACAAGGATCTTGTAGTGTACATCAATACCTTCCAACGTTTAGTGGCAGAAACACAGTGGCCAGAAGAAAAAAGGGCCGCCTCGTTTTATCAAGGTCTAAAAGACGAGATGAAGGATGTATTAGCCCAAATTGATCCTCAGCCATCTACCTGCAATGACCTTATCAATCTTGCATTACGGTTGGACTACCGTATGGGGGAACGTAGAGGGGATAGGAAGAGGGTTGAACGACCGCCTACCCGGTTCGACAAGAACAGAACCGTAGGGGGGTCATCCGGGTCCCCCGCTGAACCTACCCCCGATGACCCTATGGAAATAGGTGCGGTGCGTGCACCACTAACCCAAGCAGAAAGAGAAATAAGGAGAAAAAACGGTCTCTGTATGTATTGTGTCAAAAAAGGCCATTTTGGTAAAGAGTGTTTAACTAAACCACGAACCAATACAGGGTTCAAGAAACCGCAAGTGGCTATCGCAGAGACAACGCAGGAAAACTAACAAACTCAAGGATACCAGAAGGGAGATCTTTGGGTGGTGTGAACATCCCTTCTATTAAACAAAAGGCAGGTCTTTCCTCAGACCATTTCTTCATACCAGTCCATTTAAAGACTAAAAAAGGATGGCAGAGAGTAGACGCTATGATCGATTCCGGAGCCACAGGGCTTTTTATGGACAGCCTTGTAGCTAAAAGACTGTTTCTTAGTTTAACTGCCAAAGACAATCCTGAAGAAGTATTAACAGTTGATGGGACAGAATTGAGTACAGGTCCTATAAAATTCCATACAGATAGTTTAGAAATGTGTTGTGAGGAAGGACATACAGAACGCTTGAGATTTAACATCATTCAGGCTCCACAGTATGGTGTCATTCTGGGTCTTCCTTGGCTGGTACTGCATAACCCCACTGTCAATTGGGAAGACAAAAAGGTGGACTTTAGTAGTTCATGGTGTAAGGAACATTGTTATTCCAAGGTGTTGACTCCAGTAACAAGTTTAGTTACAATACATAGCATTGCCACAGCTGCTGAAACAGACGTTACCCTGCCCTCATGTTACACAGAATACCAGGATGTATTCTGTGAGAAGCAAGCAGACCCATTACCCCCTCATAGGCATTACGACTGCCAGATTGACCTAATACCAGGAGCAGTAATTCCCTGTGGGAGACTGTATGCTTTAACTGAACCGGAAAATACCCATCTAAGAGAATACATCGACAAATATCTTGAAAACGGGTTTATACGCCCTTCTAGGTCATCTGAAGCCTCTCCTCTTTTCTTTATACCGAAAGCGAATGGCGAGAAAAGAGCCTGTATTGACTTTAGAGCCCTCAACAATGTTACAATAAAGAATAGATATCCTTTACCCCTGATACCTGTTTTACTTGAGCAAGTTAAAGCAGCCACCATCTACACACGATTAGATTTAAAAGGGGCATATCACTTGGTACGCGTAAGGGAGGGCGATGAGTAGAAGACCGCCTTCCGTACCAGGTACGGGTTGTACGAGTACACAGAAATGCCCTTCAGCCTTTGCAATGCCCCCGCAGCATTTCAATATTTTGTCAACGAGGTGCTGCAGGAGTTTCTGGATAGGTTTGTAGTGACATATATTGACAATATTTTAATATACTCTTCCACCGTCGAAGACCATTATATACATGTTTGCCAAGTGTTCAAGGCACTTCGAATAAATGGACTTTACTGTAAGCTCAGTAAATGTGAGTTTCACGTATGTAAAGTAAAGTTCCTGGGAGTTATGTTGTCACCCACAGGACAGGAAATGTCAGAGCGTAAAATACTGGCCGTTAAAGAATGGCCAAGACCTACCAATGTTGGAGACATACGTTTCCTTGGATTTGCGAACTTTTATCGCAGATTTATTAGCCATTTTTCTAACACAGTAGCCCCTATCACTAAACTGCTCAGAAAAAATGTATCCTTTCTCTGGACAAAGGAAGTCGAAAATTTGTTTGAGCTTGAAACAAGCCTTTGTTACGGCTCCCATTTTGGCTCACCCCGACCCAGAAAGTCCCTATGTAGTGGAAGCTGACGCTTCAGATGTAGCCATCGGAGCCATTCTCTCCCAAAGGCACAAATCCACTGGCCATTTACATCCCGTAGCCTACATGTCACGTAAATTGAACGACGCAGAGCTAAGGTACACCATAGCTGAAAAGGAACTGTTGGCAATAAAGGATGCCTTCAGTGATTGGAGACATCTCTTGATGGGAGCTAAACATGTGGTGACCGTATATACTGATCACCATAACCTGCAATTTATGCGGTCCACCAGAATGCTATCTCCCAGACAACTAAGGTGGATGCTCTTCTTTTCTGAATTTCATTTCTTCGTTACTTATAGACCAGGAGCGGAAAACAAAAAAGCTGATGCTCTTTCCAGGCAGGAAACGATTCAAGAAAGTAGGATTGAACAACAACATTCTATTTTGAATCCACAACAAGTAGTGGGGCTACTCCAAACAGATTCTTTTCTGCAAAAAGTAGCACAGGGTGTGCAAAACCGTTATTGGAAGGAACGGCTAAAGAAACATACCCAATGGACCCTGATCAAAGGACTTCCTATGAAAGGTAAACAACTGTTAGTGCCGAACACTGCCTTTCGCAAAGGTGTTTCAGTGGTGCCACAATACTCATAGTGCAGGACACAATGGTATCGATAAAACACTCAACAGAATATATCGACAATTCTGGTGGCCTTCGGTTGTAAAGGATACAAAAAACATGATACACAGGTGCGAGACGTGTATAAGCCAAAGTAGACCATGGAAAACCCCAAGGACTGCTACAACCACTACCAACCCCTATGGTCCCCTGGGGGAAGATTTCCTTGGACTTTATAGTTGGATTGCCAAAAGACAAAGGCTGTACCGCCATTCTAGTTGTGGTAGACAGTCTCACTAAGATAGGCCATTTTATTGCATGCGCACAGGAACCCACCTCCGGACAACTGGCTAAGATGCTCCTGCAACATGTGATCCGGTTACATGGTCTTCCAACTAATATTATTTCAGACAGGGACCCACAGTTCACAGCTCGGTTTTGGAAGGCCTGGTGTGCTGCTTTACATATGAAGTCCTCTAAGTCAACCAGCTTCCACCCGCAATCAGACAGACAGACCGAGAGACTCAATCAGACCCTGAAACAGTATTTAAGGTGCTACGTCGAAGAGAATTCTGATGCGTGGGTTGAGTTGTTGTGCCTGGCGGAGGTAGCATACAACAGTGCCAGACATCAGTCAACCAAAATAGCTCCCTTCTACAGCACTTACGGATTTCATCCTCGGTTCATACCTTTCATCCACCCAGTGATCAATCAAAAGGTGCCTGAGGTACAAAACAGAATAACCCACATACAGCAAACCTTGAAACATACCTACCGTAACCTAAAAGATGCCAAAGTGCAATATAAAGAAAAAGCTGACAAACACCGGAAACCAAATCCTATATACCAGGTGGGTGATGTGGTATGGTTATCTACCAAAAACATTCGTTTTCGCAAATACAGCATCTTCAACCCGAAGTTTATCGGTCCTTATCGAATCACGAAAATCATTTCTCCAGTTGCGGTGCTTCTAGCCCTTCCGAGGTCCATGAAAATACACCCTGTATTCCATGTTTCGCTTCTGAAACCCTCTTATACGCCAGTCAGAAAACGGCCTTCTCCGATATGGGTGAACAATGAGCCAGAGTATGAAGTACATAAAATACTCGATTCCAAGATGAGAGGCTCGCGACTGTGGTACCTAGTATCCTGGAAGGGATATGGCGTGCAGGAGAACTCGTGGGAACCTGCTGCAGGAATGCATGCTCCAAAGTGCATCAAGTCTTTTCACGCTAAATATCCAAGCAAACCTGGTTCGTATCAGCGTTCTTCGGGAGAGGGATGTGCTGTTACTAACCTCTCGCATACGAACGCTGACACCTCTCCGCACCGGCTGAGAAGGAGGGCGTGGAACTGGGAAAAATGCGCCACAGTCTATCGGGCACTGCAGGTAGGGTGGCCGGATGGAAAACACGGCCGTATTCCCGATACGTAAGAAGGAAACTGCAGTTCCCAGAAGCCTGTGCGGCGCGTCGCACACACAGGAAATGACGTTGCTCCGTGACCCAGAAGGCTATGAAAGCCAGCACACACTGAGGAAATGCCGCAGATTATCCTGTTTGATGGTAACTCCAGGGACGAAGGAGTTGGTGTTCTGGAGTGTCCGGTGCGGTGAGGGTGTCACTGACACCGCCTTCCCAGTTCCTTTCCTGTTTGGCCAGTAGATGGGGCAAGCTGCATTTTGTATCGTTGCCAGCCTTTTAGGCTACACTGATATCCAGGAGCTAGTACTTTGATTTAAAGGCTCGTGTATATTCTAAAAGATTATTTCCTGGATTTCGTTCTGCCAAAAGAATTGCTAAGACTTCGTTTATACCAGGTGGTATAGTATCTGCTTTCAAAAGACTATACCAATTACGTTTCTACTTATTCAAATGCTTTTAACAAATTGATGGTGTGATATGTTGCCAATAGTTCCACCTGGAACATTACCCAGAGTGATCAACCATATGCCATATGGATGTATTAAATGTTGTGTGTTTTTTGTTCGTGTTCTAGCAGGGGGTCAGTGAGAGGTTGATGCCAAGCCTTATCCTTCCTCCCTTGTGATGTTAGGCATTGCACAAACATTGTACTCTTTGAATGAAATCTGGGTCGATACAAATAATGTTCTATAGAAGACGCTTTAGCCAACTGGAAGTTCTCGATGAATTCAAATCGTCCTTCTTAAGGCTACTGCAGGATCTTGTTATTTTTTCTTTCCACAGATCTCCCTCCCCGCTGTTCCCTTCCTTTCCTTCCCCCGATTGACCACCTTAATCTTCCGTGCTATAATGGCAAGTCGGAATTGAGGGTGTCAATAGGTGGACCCATTTGAGCAACTAACTGATCCTGAGAGGCCACCGAGGTTCACGTGACAGACCAAGTCTGCTGGGTCAGAGCAAAGACGACCTTCTGGCTTTCTGCTTCTAAATCAAGCACTCCCAATGTTGCACCTTTTGCTGTAGACCCCTGTTGGTTGGTCTTATGGCTACAGGTTTGTGGCCTAAGGTTGTTTAAGAAAGACACAGAAGCACAAGTTACTAACTTGTGTAACGATATATCTGTAAGAGACAGTAGTTAGTGACAGATTCCTTACCTTAGAATATCCCCAGGCGTCAGGCTGGATCCGGAAAGTTTTTGCGTAGCAGTACCCTTGCGCGTCGGTAGGCGGCGTCGTGCGGCTCCGCGTCCGTCGTCGGCGTCGTGATCGCCGGGATGACGTCGCGGGCAGTACTTAGGCGCCGCCCCTGCGCACTGACGTCAGTTCTGTACACGACTTTCCGCGCCAGGAACGCAGAGCCATGCAAGAAGCTGACATAGGTGTCTGAAAAATACTAGGGCCCTGAAAGGGATGTCCTTAACCCTAGAAATCAGTTCGCAGAACGGGGAGGATGGGTAGGGCGGTAAGGAATCTGTCACTAACTACTGTCTCTTACAGATATATCGTTACACAAGTTAGTAACTTGTGCATCTGAAAGAGACACGTTAGTGACAGATTCCTTACCTTAGAATAGATACCCCAGCAATACCAACCCCGGTGGTGGGTCTGCGAACAAAGATCAGACAAGGAAGTCCCGGAGGACAGAACGGCCAAAGAAGCCGTCCCTCCGGACCTGACTGTCAAGGCAGTAATGCTTTGTAAACGTGTGCAGCGAGGCCCACGTAGCTGCCTGACAGATATCCTGCAGCGGAACACCGCAGCCCAAAGCCGTGGTAGCAGCCGTTGCCCTGGTGGAATGGGCACGCAGCCCAACAGGAGGCTACTTTAGCCAAAGAATAGCAGGCTTTGATACACAAGGTTACCCAGCGGGAGATGGTTCTCTTGTGCACCGCCCGACCTTTTTAGCGCCCACGTAGCCAACAAAGAGCTGGTCATCCACCCGGAAGTGTTGTGTGCGGTTGAGGTAAAAGGAAAGCGCACGTTTTGGGTCCAGACGGTGGAGCCTCTCTTCCTCTCTGGAAGGATGCGGAGGCGGAAAGAAGGTGGGCAAAGTGATGGTCTGCCCAATGTGGAAGGCAGTAACCACCTTTGGCAAGAAGGACGGACGCGTCCGAAGAACAACCTTGTCTGGATGGACAGACAGAAAGGGAGGTTTGCATGATAGAGCCTGGAGCTCACTCACCCGCCAAGCGGAGGTGATGGCCACCAGAAAGGCAGTCTTCAGAGTCAGAAGACGAAGAGGACAGTTATGTAGAGGCTCAAAGGGAGCGCACATGAGAAAGGTAAGAACAAAGTTCAAGTCCCACTGAGGCATCACAAACGGAACAGGAGGGAAGAGGTGTGTGATGCCTTTTAGGAATCTATTAACAACAGGGGACTTGAAAAGGGAGGGCTGATCAGGAAGCCTGAGGAAGGCTGAAATGGCACAAAGATAGCCCTTGATGGTACCCAGGGCAGAACCCTGTTGGGCCAGAGAAAGAAGGAACAGAAGAACCTCAGAAAGAGGGGCAGAAAGGGGATTCACAGCCTTTGCTGTGCACCATGCCACAAACTTGGTCCACCTGCAGGCGTATACCACCTTAGTGGAGGGACGCCTGGCTGCCAGAATCACATCACAAACTTCGGGAGGCAAGTCGAAAGGAATCAACTGCCGCCGCTCAATCTCCACGCAAGCAGGTGGAGGCTGGACAGGTTCGGGTGGAGGACCGTCCCCTGCTGCTGCGACAGAAGATCCTCCCGAAGAGGCAGACGGATCGGGGGATCGACGCTCATACTGAGTAGCTCGGGATACCAAACTCTTCGAGCCCAGTCCAGAGCCACAAGGATGACTTGGGCCCGGTCGCGCCGAATCTTCTTCAACACTCTGGGTAGAAGTGGTATAGGCGGAAAGGCGTACAACAGACTGCAACTCCACTCGCGACGAAAAGCGGCGCCGAGCGAGTGCCGCCTTGGAAATTCCAACGCGCAGAACTGATGACATTGCGCGTTCTCTTCGGTGGCGAATAGATCTAACCAAGGCTCTCCCCACTGTAGAAAGAGTCCTTGCGCCACTTCCGAGTGAAGACGCCATTCATGATCCATCATGCACCTGCGGCTGAGTTCGTCCGCCCTGGCATTCAGGGAACCTGCCAGGTGTTGAACCATCAGAAATATGCCCTGATGTTCCAGCCATGTCCAGAGGCGCAGAGCCTCCTGACATAGGGTCCACGACCCCACCCTGCCCTGTTTGTTGCAGTACCACATGGCGGTGGTGTTGTCTGTGAACACCTGCACTACCTTCCCTTTGACAGAGGGAAGGAATGCCTTGAGTGCAAGTCGGATTGCCCGGAGTTCCAGAAGGTTGATATGGAGCCGGGACTCCGCAGGAGACCAGAGGCCTCTGATCTCCGCCTCTCCCATGTGACCGCCCCATCCCAGAAGGGATGCGTCCGTCACAACTGTGTGCTCTGGCTGGGGATCTGCCCAGGACCCATTGCCGGTTCGAGAGCCACCACTGCAACTGTTTTGCAGTCCCCTCCGAGATCTGGACGTGATCGGACAGGTTGCCCTGATGCTGCGCCCACTGGAACTTCAGGTCCCACTGCAGAGCCCGCATATGCCATCTGGCATGATCGACCAGCAGGATGCAGGAGGCCATGAGGCCCAGCAGCCTCAGGGTCATCCGTACCGAAACCCAGGATAAAGGCTGAAAGATGGGAATCATAGCCTGAATATCCCGGACTCGCAGTTCGGGAGGATAGGCCCGAAACTGCGTCGTGTCCAGAACTGCTCCGATGAAAAGGAGCTGTGGAGAAGGAATCAGATGCGACTTCGGCACATTGATGGAGAACCCCAGCGAGTGCAGGAGTTCGGCCGTAGTCTGGAGGTGGGAGACGACTGCCTGGGACGAGCCCGCCTTCAGCAGCCAGTCGTCGAGGTAGGGGAAGACTGGAACCCCTGCCCGGCGCAGATGAGCTGCGACCACCGCCATCACTTTCGTGAACACCCGAGGGGCACTGGTGAGGCCAAAGGGGAGCACGGTGAACTGAAAATGCTCGAGGCCTCACCGTGAACCGTAGGTAACGCCGGTGGGCCGGCAGGACGGGGATGTGGAAATAAGCGTCCTGCAAGTCCAACGCTACCAACCAGTCTCCAGGGTCGAGGGCAGTCAAGACCTGAGCTAGGGTGAGCATCTTGAACTTCTCCTTCCGGAGGAAGCGATTGACGCTCCGGAGGTCCAAGATAGGACGCATGTCCTCCTTGTCCTTTTTGGGCACCAGAAAGTAGTGGGAATAACAACCACGCCCTACTTCTGGGGTCGGAACGCGCTCGATGGCCCCCTTGGCCAAGAGGGCCGCAACTTCCTGTCTTAGAAGTGCCAAATGGTCCCCCAACATGTGGTGGTGCTGAGGTGGCATGGCTGGAGGGGCAGTCTCGAAGGGGAGGGAGTAGCCCCTTCGGACAATGTCCAAAACCCACCTGTCCGATGTGATGGTGCGCCAGTGGGGAAGGTGATGGCGAACCCTGCACCCCACTGGCGTGCTGTGGACTGGAAAGGACGGACTAGGAGGGTTTGGAGGCCGCGGACGGGGCGGAGGTGGTGGCCTGACCCGCTCGCTGGTTACCCGACCCGCCTCGGTGGGAGCCACGTCCTCGGCCGCGCGAGGGGGCGTTTGCTGCGCGGGCCGGTGGCTGGGCAGTGGACGTGACTGGGCGCCCCTTCCGTGGCCACGAAAGGGGCGAAAAGCAGACTGCTGCGGAGGGCGCAGGCGGAGAGGCCCAAGGACTTGGCCGTAGCCCGCGAGTCCCAAAGCGCTCCAGCGCGCTGTCTGCCTTGCTGCCAAAAAGGCGGATACCATCAAAGGGCATGTCCATAAGGGTGTTTTTGGACATCGCCCGAGAAACCAGTGGTCCTCAGCCAGGCGTGACGGCGCAGCACCACTGTCGTAGCAAGCGATCTGCCTAGCGAGTCAGCGGTGTCTAGGCCACATCTGATAGTGAATCTCGCTGCGTCTCTCCCTTCTGCAATAGCACGGGAGAGAAGTGCCTGGACCTCCTCAGGACACTGGGGCAGCACTTGCGCCACCGAATCCCACAGAGAGTGGGAGTAACGGCCCAAAAGGCAAGCGGTGTTCACGGACTGCAAGCCAGCACTGGAGGAAGAAAAAACCTTCTTCCCAAATTGGTCCAGTTTTTTGGATTCCCTATCCGGCGGAGCCGTAGGGAAGGCGCTCTGAGAGGCAGAGGCTTGGACAACCAAGCTCTCGGGGGTGGGGTGTTGGGAACAGAGGGTCGCCCGGGGCCGGGCGATGGCATCGGGCTACGTTCCTGTCCACAGGAGCCCCTGTGGTGGGCCTGGACCAGGTGCCCAAAAGAACGTCCGAAAGTGCGTTGTTGAACGGCAGCAATGGCTCCGAAGAGGTAGCCGCCGGCTGAAGCACTTCCGTCAGGAGGTTAGTCCTGACAGCCACCGTAGGAAGCTCGAGGCGCAAGGCCGCAGCCGCCCTACGCAACACCGTTGCATAATTTGCTTCCTCCTCCGTAGCCACGGAAGGAGGAGACAGCATGCCAAGGTCAGGAGAGGTGTCCAGACCACTGGCATCCCCCAGTTCCTCAGCCCAGTCCTGATAAGGCTCACATTGAGCTGTGAAAGGGTCTTCCGACCCCTCCCAGTCCTCCTCGTCCTCCAAAACAGGTGAAAAGTAAGGAGGCGGGACATGAGGGAAAAAGGGTCCCGTCGGAATCGGCGTCGAGCGACGTCGATCCGGCTCCGTGTCCGGTGCCGGGGAGAACCTGGGGACGGCGCCGTCCGGGGCCTCGGACGGCGCCGTGAACGGTACCGGTGAGGTCGGCGCCGGTGGAGGCGTGGTTAGGTCAACCGGAGTCGACCGGGATCCAGGCCTGGATCCGAGGGGGTCCTGCGGCGCCGGAGACACCGGGGCCGGAGCCGCCGAGGGAGGACTCCCATGGGGCCCGCGGGGCCCGAAGGCGCACCGGGGGAACCCTTAGGCCCGAAGAGGCGGGCCATGGCCGACAGGAACTCCTGTATCTCGGCCGGAGTCGACGTCGGACCCGGAGGAGGCGGGTAGGCCGGCGTCGGCTGCGCGGGAACCCCCAGAGCAGAGGGGGCAGCACCGTCTGGACCCTCGGCCGGGTCGCGAGACCGGCGAGGGGAGGTCTTAGAGCGACGCTTCTTAGACGTCTTGTGCTTCGCCTTACCTGAGGACGAAGACTTTGACCCCGACGAATGATGACGGCTCCGCGACCGCCCCCTCGACCTCTCACGGGACCGGGACCTCGAGCGGCGCGGAGCCGAGTGCCGGGCCTCGAGGAGCTTTCGAGACCGCTCTCGCAAAGCTTTTGGGGCAAGGGACCGACACTGGGGGCACGACTGGGGGTCGTGGCCGCGCCCCAGGCAGAAGAGACACTCACGGTGCGGATCCGTAATCGACATCATGCGACTACAGACTCCGCATGGCTTGAAGCCGGGCATCCCTACTGACAACTTTGGAGTCGAAACGACTCGAAAAACTTGGACAAAAAGTCACAAAAATACTCAGTCAAAAATGACTGGGGCACTGCTCAATCCGGATCTGCGCTTACTGGCGCGGAAAAAGAAAGAACTGACGCCAGCGCGCATGGGCGGCGTCTAAGTACTGGCCGCGAAGTCATCCTGGCGATCACGAGCCGACGACGGACGGGGAGCCGCACGACGCCGCCTACTGACGCGCAGTGGTACTGCTACGCAAAACTTTCCGGATCCAGCCTGACGCCTGGGGATATTCTAAGGTAAGGAATCTGTCACTAACGTGCCTCTTTCAGATATACCCATCTCTATGGAATGGGATCAGATGCTAGAAGCTTTGAAAACTATAGATCCATTGACTACTCCAACATCTCAGGCCGCAAGTACACCTCCCACATTCATATTAGCTAACTCGACCGAGCCCGTGTAATGCCATATATCTCACACTGTCTTATTAACTAGGAGCGTGAAAATGTATATTATTAGTAACACTGTTTTTGCAAGAGAATATAACCTTCCGTTACAACCACAATTATATAGGAAGCCAGAGAACCGGGGGAGGGGGGTAATCTTAGTTTAAGTTATAGTAGTTTATAGTTGACTGCGTAGATACGAGTTTTAAAACATGAAGCTGTCTATTTACAATTGCAATTCTCATTCCATATACCTGCTACGCTGATGTAAAGTAAAATGGTAATGTGTATATTTGCTCATGTATACGATTACAGTTTGGTTGTATTGCTGTCTCACAAGACCACCTGTTCAAATTATATTCTTTTTGCTGACCAGCTGTGAATCTCATATGCAATAAGAAATGAAAAAACTCAATAAAATTGTGTTTAAAAAAAAAAGAGTGACCCGAGATCTAGGATGGGCCTTAAGGTTTTGTCCTTTTTGGGGATGAGAAAATAAAGGGAGTATAACTCCATGCCCCTGATGTTGTTTTAACCTTCACCGACTGATGTTCTAGGCGGTTGGGAGAGGTGTAGGTGGTCACTCTCTGGGAGAGGTGGGAGTTTTGGTACTGGTTGCACGGCCTCTACCTCTATTTCTATAATTTGTTTTAAAGTAAAGAGCCCCTGGCAAAATTGACTCTGATAGGAGCCTTGTTTATAGCCAGTGCCGGAGCCAATGGAGGTACCCCCTCTGGGGGCACCCCTGTTTTGACCCGTACGAAAGGAACCATGATGTTTGTAGGATCACCATTGCTTTAGCAGTTTGAGTCTTTTTGAACTTTTGTAGCATTTCATCAACCTATGGCCCAAATAGATTTTGCCCATCAAATTGTAAACTGAGCAGGTGTTATTGTACATCCGGTTTGAAGCCGGAGACCCTGAGCCATACGTGGCGTCTGCCAAGGACACTTGTGTCAACCTTGCGGGCGCTCGTGTCTGCGGAGTCTACGGCACATTGTATAGTGGCATTAGATAATGCCCCGCCTTCTTCCACCAATTGTGTACCATGTTGTTGGTATTGATCAGGGAGGTGTTGCAGTAGTTCCTGCATTTGATCCCATGTGGCATGATTGTATCTGGAGAGTAGTTCCACAGAATTTCCAATATGCATGTGGTTGGCTGCTTGTACTGCAAAGCGTTTAGCTGCGGCATCATATTTCCTACTCTATCTGTAGGAGGTGCACCTCCTGTGCCTTGTGAATTTGCTCTTTTCCTGGCTGTGTGTACCACTAATGAATCTGGTGTGATTTGGCCCTTAATATAGTCAGGGTCCAATGGTCATGCTTTATATATTTTTTCAATTCGAGGGATGACTACCCTAGATTTAATTGACTGCTTGAATATGTTGTGTGTGGAAGACAAAATACCTTTAAGCATAAGGATCGATTGAGCTGTTTTTGTGATCTATTAAGCATTTCAACCAGGAAATCATCCTCTAGTAGGATAGTGTGTAGGGTTACTTTGTGGTATGCAGCAGCTCTACTGATAATATCATGGTAAGATGTTGTATTTTCTGGCAGCGAGGGCTTGGATGGGTAGATGTTAGAATCTGTATCATCCAGTGGATCAGTGGTATAAATATCCCATGGGTCAGGGGCAGTATTGGGATCTCCCTGTGGGTCTGTGAAAGAAGGGGTATTATATTCCTGAGGTTGATCACCACCAGTAGGTGACTGATCTGATGAAAAAAGTGGCTGCTCTGAAGGCAAGTGTTCCGAAGAGGGTGTCTGCACTGGCCTTGATGGTGGTGAAGGTAGAGTAGGTGGAGGTGAAGGAATAGGAGGAGGAGGAAAACAAATAGGGCTTGTGCCTCTGTCCTCCTCCTTCCTTGGTTGATGGGTTGGTTCGGGCCCAGCAATGTCTTCCTCAAATGTGTTCTTTTTGGGAAGAGTCAGGGAAACAGGTGGTGGAGGTTTGGTGCCTAGTTTCCCAGTGTCCGGGTGCACAAAAAATAAGTCTTTTGCCCCTTCTCTAGTTTGTCTTGCAAGCGCTCAAGAATGGGCTGCAGTTGTTTTTGCCGTGGCTCTGTGCTACTTTTGGTGTTTTTCGGCAAAGATGTGCAAGACACTGACGAGCCTTTTGTGCTGTTTGCAGTCTTTTGGGTATGTGTTTTCAATGCCGACGGCTTAGGTGCCAGTTTCGGTGCAGAAGACTCTGAGGATGAACCATCTTTCAGTCCTGAGGTTTTTTTCGGATCAGATGTGCCCTGTTTTGGCTCCGAGTCTTTGCCTGAATTTGGTTGTGTTGATGTGGTCTACTTCAATTCCGGAACAAACTTGAATGCCTTATATTTTTCGACGCTAGTCGAAGCCTTTTCAGGCGGAGTGGATTTGTGTTTGTGCGCCTGTTGGTGGAGACCTCCATGGCCCGAGGGCAGTGGGGCTCTGTAAGCCGGTTGGGTGGCTTTCTCCGAGGTACTCACGTGACCCTGTGTGGAATCCGAGTCAGAGTCTGAGCTGTCCCCACTGCTAGCCAGCAGTATCTGCACATCTGGTAGCACCTTCTGTGCCTCTGTGTCTTCTGTTTCTTGTTCGGAGTCTGACGACTGCTTACCAAATATGTCCTGTGCATCTTCTGTGTGCTGCTGCATGGTGGTGTGGGCCCAATGACGGTCTTTTTGCTGCCAAAGTGTTTTCTTCAACTAGAAAGCCAAGCACACCTCAAAGGAAGTCACCTCGTGTTCCGGTGACAGTGATCGCACACTTTGTGTTGGTCTTGCCGGGAGTACTTTGCGTGGCAATTTGGGCAAAAGCTGAAGGGCATGTTTTCCATCCCTAGTGGAAGTTGTCCTGTAAAATGGAGGCAAAGACGTTTTGGAAGGGCATGTGCTGTGAAATGACCAATAACACCAGCTGCAGTTGTACAGATGGGAAATCTGTTAAATCGGAGAGAAAAAACGAGCACCTCAAAGGCCACCACGGTGAGGAATTAAGCTTTGGTCTCGGAGCTGCGATGTCGACATCCGAACCCGATGGCGGAAATAAATAATCTAACAACGGAGCCAAGCAACATGCGCAATGCACACAGGCGGAGGAATACCTCGTGACTCGAAGACTTCGACGAAAAACAACATGTAATCGTCCGAGTCCAACACTAGATGAAAGGATAATGCTAAGCATATGCATCTACGGCCAACAAACGCCACAAACAAAACTGACACGGACAATGCCACCTAGAGCCAAACGACACCACCTACTATAAAGCAGGGCTACTGCTCATTAAAAAGTTCCAGTTCCAGTCTGACGCCTGGGGATAATCCAGAAGTAAGGAATCTGCATCTAGAAGTCTATCAAATGCATTGATTTAAAAAAGATCACTGCCCTGAGGAGCCACAATATCACTTTCTGGAGTGATGACATCAGATAACGCCACACCAGAGATAACAAGCTTCAGATCTGGTGAATTGTTGTACCCTCTCACAAGGTAGGACAAAACAAATGCTGACCTACCTGTGCGGAGGTAGAGATCACTAGAGGCTGCAGAAGCAGATGTCAGTCTGTCTCTTTCCCTGTCTCTCTCACGTTCTCGTTCCCTTTCCCGGTCTCTTTCCCGGTCCCTTTCACGTTCTCTCTCTCTTTCGCGTTCTTTCTCACGTTCCCTTTCGCGCTCTCTCTCACGCTCCCTTTCGGCATTGACTGCGGCTGTGGCAGCAAGATGGGCTTGATGTCCTAAAAACAAAACGTGAAAGCAAAAAGTTTAATGGTGAAGGAACTGTCTATATGAAAAAAATATACAATGGAGGCAAGGAAATAGATACATCACTAAATAGGGGCACACTGAATAAATATTAAGACTATGTCAGCCAAACCCCCAGTATCCATACCAGAGTCCTATCCTACTTACACTGTTCATCTGTCCTATGTAATTGTTGCTCTCTACAAAACGTTGCAACAACAAAAACGAAACTAGTTACTTACCTGTAAGAATAGTTTTGCAGCCTGGACTCTTCTATATTCACATACTGTGCATATTCCGCCATCTAGTGGTTAGAGTCGGAAAGTGCTTCGTTTTCAATTTTTTTCTCTTTTTGGAGGTTGTGAAACTGATCCCCTTGGTCAGGCTACAATCCCCTTTGTGTGTGTGCAAGCGCTCAGATTATTTTTCCGCGTTTTTTTGCTTTGTGAATGTGTCTGTTAGTTGAAATAGTATAATATTGATTGTTTATAGAGCTGAGAGTGCAGGGACACTTGTTGACTTTCAAAAGGTGATTTATTAATATATACCTAAATATATATATATATATATATATATATATATATATATATACACACACACACACACAAACATCTTTTTTTTAAGCTATACTTGTTTGTTTTAAAAAACGTTGCTGTATATAACTGAGTATGAAAGGCATAGTAACTTATGTGTTATGCTTTTTTTACAATCTTGTTGTTTGTTTATGAGCTATGTAGGTAGCTCGCTGTTACCTTTTCCAAAAAGGTCACATGCAGTTATAATAGGACAGATGTAGCATATTTGCTATGGTTTCGTCCTTATATATTACGTATGTAGTATTGAAAGAGGAGATGTATAGCTTTTTGCTATTTATTAGCCCTTATAAGTACTTATGTACTATGTTTATTTAGGGACTATGTCTTGAGTCTCCTTTTAAAAAAAAAAAAAAATTATAATCATTTTATCCATTATTAATTTTTACTCCTTCACAGAGGAGGAGGGAGGGTTCGTATGTGAATCTAGAAGAGTCTAGGCTGCAAAACTATTCTTACAGGTAAGTAACTAGTTTCGTTTTGCAGCATTGAGGATGAAGGGTGTGCTCCTTCTGTATGCATGAGACATCATTGGCCCCTGGCCTTTGAATTTGGGTTACGGCCCTTAATGTGTACTGTGCACAGTGGGCCTTTGGCTGATTATTTGCGAACGGGCTCCCATCTTTTATTAGGCTAATGCCTGCTGTTATCGGTATTGAGCCTTCCTGTGATAAAGTGCAAGGGAGAGATACATTAACATTTGAGTGTGCTGTGTGGAGACTTTGTGCCCTGTTTATAACTTAGTAAGGAAGCCTGAAAAAACGGCACCTTGTTTTGTTTTTATTCTGACTTTATTCAGGTTAATAGCGGTCGTAAAAAAAAAAACAACCTTGTAAGGGGCTGTGTTCTTTTTGCATTGTTCAGGAATACCTTCTGTCGAGTAGGAGGCCCTATCTTGTGGACCAGATGTGAAGTATGGGCCTTATCCTTGTCCCAGTTAACCAGTCTTGCTATATAGTGTGTATATGCATGTTTTAAGGTGCTGATTATTTTCATTTTACTGTGTATAGGTGTTTTATGTGGTGGATGGGTGTGAACCCCCCACTTTATTTTGCAAATTTAATGGTCGCCGTCAACCCCAGTTGCCGGCCATATGGGATACCTTTGGAAGTCGCGGTCAACTCCTATCCAGAAAGGTCGCGGTCAACCCCAGTTGCCGGCCTTATGTGCTAGATTTCGAAGTTGCAGTTAACTCCCCTCGAAGAGTTGCCGGCTCCCTTATGGTGTCAAGATCAGTCTCCGTTGTAGGAGCCGATTCTCACCTTTTGGGTTTGCCACGCCCATAATGTGTGAGAGATTAGTCTTTTTGGTGAAGCTGTCTCAAAGAATTTTTTTTTTTGTGTGTGTAATATTATCGGTTGGTTGTGCTGTGCTCAACTATATGGTGGTGATCAGTCCCTTGTGACTTAAGTTGACTCGCCTTTGTCGTTGGGCAAACATAATGTTGTGTTGCAAGTACATGCTGTGTTGGTGAAAAAAGATGCTGTGTAGCATCTGAAGATATATACTTGTATCTTGGGGTTTGTAAGTCTTTGTGTGTGAAGCACAAGTTACTTACCTTCGGTAACGATATATCTGTAAGAAACATTAGTTAGTTATAGATTCCTTACCTTAGAATTACCTTTGAATTACCCCCAGGCGTTTCTTTTTCCGGATCCAGTCTGACGCCTCGGGGTAATTCTAAGGTAAGGAATCTATAACTAACGTGTTTCTTTCAGATACTTAATTCCTTACTAGCAGTATCCCGGGTGTGAGTTAAATTGCATATAATGTTTTATGTGCAGCCCCCCTTTGTTTTTGAAAAAGGAAGGGGTGCGAAGAATTGTACCCGGTGCTCACAGGGTTGTGAAGCATATTGGTGAGCTGGGGGAGAAATTTGGTATGTGTTCCAATGTTGTGTGATTTGCTTCATAAAGAGACAATCTATGTCCTTTTTAAGATTAAACGGTGATTGGCTCCTGCATTTACAACATGGGTAATGCGATGTGTGTCACTGGTAAAGGACGTGTACATATATATATGTAAAAAATCTATACATCTATATACACATCTACATACCTACTTAATGAGGTTTTTTCCCCTTACATACATGTATACATATATGCATATAACTACCAATTTATAATATGCGTATATATGCATTTCAATATGTATAACTATTCCGTGATCTTTTGTTTTATTATGCGTTTATATTTGGGGATATATCCCAATATTTGACTTGTAATAGCTCCATATTTGCTTGTCGGGTGTAGAATAGATATAAACCCATATGTAGTATTACCCTGCCTATTGAGGGGTAATTTTGAAAGAGATATGCACATGGCCCTAAGTACTTGTGTACAGATAAGCCTAGCCCATGTCTTTATGGGTGTGCGATAATCCACATTTATCTTTGACATAGTGTGTCTTGGAATGAGAGGATTAATCTACAAATGTAAACCTACCATTGCAACCTTATAGTTTGTAGTGGCTCAGTAGGTAACGCTGCACTAGTGCGCTTATTAGTACTTCTAGTCTGATGTTCTGTTATGCTACTGCATGTTGCAAATGGTATGCAGTAAAAGATAGTTTTTTAGCATAATTTGTTTATAAATTTGCTGTGGCTCGTTGAACCAGTCGCCTGTGTGCATGTATCATTAGTTTTATGAAAACCCTGTTTATTTATTGCATATGCAAAATGAATGTCAGGCGATCATGCTACCCAGTGACTGTGCTAACTGCTGCACTTGCACATGTTAGTGCGATTTTTAGGCACATGCACTGTTGCTCTTTAAAAGCTAAATGCCCCAGCATTAAAGCACAAGTTACTAACTTGTGTAACGATATATCTGTAAGAGACAGTAGTTAGTGACAGATTCCTTACCTTAGAATATCCCCAGGCGTCAGGCTGGATCCGGAAAGTTTTTGCGTAACAGTACCCTTGCGCGTCGGTAGGCGGCGTCGTGCGGCTCCGCGTCCGTCGTCGGCGTCGTGATCGCCGGGATGACGTCGCGGGCAGTAGTTAGACGCCGCCCTGCGCGCTGACGTCAGTTCTGTACACGACTTTCCGCGCCAGGAACGCAGAGCCATGCAAGAAGCTGACATAGGTGTCTGAAAAATACTAGGGCCCTGAAAGGGATGTCCTTAACCCTAGAAATCAGTTCGCAGAACGGGGAGGATGGGTGGGCGGTAAGGAATCTGTCACTAACTACTGTCTCTTACAGATATATCGTTACACAAGTTAGTAACTTGTGCATCTGAAAGAGACATGTTAGTGACAGATTCCTTACGTTAGAATAGATACCCCAGCAATACCAACCCCGGTGGTGGGTCTGCGAACAAAGATCAGACAAGGAAGTCCCGGAGGACAGAACGGCCAAAGAAGCCGTCCCTCCGGACCTGACTGTCAAGGCAGTAATGCTTTGTAAACGTGTGCAGCGAGGCCCACGTAGCTGCCTGACAGATATCCTGCAGCGGAACACCGCGGCCTAAAGCCGTGGTAGCAGCTGTTGCCCTGGTGGAATGGGCACGCAGCCCAACAGGAGGCTCCTTCTTAGCCAAAGAATAGCAGGCTTTGATACACAAGGTTACCCAGCGGGAGATGGTTCTCTTGTGCACCGCCCGACCTTTTTGGCGCCCACGTAGCCAACAAAGAGCTGGTCATCCACCCGGAAGTGTTGTGTGCGGTTGATATAAAAGAAAGCGCACGTTTTGGGTCCAGACGGTGGAGCCTCTCTTCCTCTCTGGAAGGAGGCGGAAAGAAGGTGGGCAAAGTGATGGTCTGCCCAATGTGGAAGGCAGTAACCACCTTTGGCAAGAAGGACGGACGCGTCCTAAGAACAACCTTGTCTGGATGGACAGACAGAAAGGGAGGTTTGCATGATAGAGCCTGGAGCTCACTCACCCGCCGAGCGGAGGTGATGGCCACCAGAAAGGCAGTCTTCAGAGTCAGAAGACGAAGAGGACAGTTATGTAGAGGCTCAAAGGGAGCGCACATGAGAAAGGTAAGAACCAAGTTCAAGTCCCAATGAGGCTTCACAAACGGAACAGGAAGGAAGAGGTGTGTGATGCCTTTTAGGAATCTGTTAACAACAGGGGACTTGAAAAGGGAGGGCTGATCAGGAAGCCCGAGGAAGGCCGAGATTGCACAAAGATAGCCCTTGATGGTACCCAGGGCAGAACCCTGTTGGGCCAGAGAAAGAAGGAACAGAAGAACCTCCGAAAGAGGGGCAGAAAGGGGATTCACAGCCTTTGCTGTGCACCATGCCACAAACTTGTTCCACCTGCAGGCGTATACCACCTTAGTGGAGGGGCGCCTGGCTGCCAGAATCACATCACAAACTTCGGGAGGCAAGTCGAAAGGAATCAACTGCAGCCACTCAATCTCCACGCAAGCAGGTGGAGGCTGGACAGGTTCGGGTGGAGGACCGTCCCCTGCTGCTGCGACAGAAGATCCTCCCGAAGAGGCAGACGGATCGGGGGATCGACGCTCATACTGAGTAGCTCGGGATACCAAACTCTTCGAGCCCAGTCCGGAGCCACAAGGATGACTTGGGCCCGGTCGCGCCGAATCTTCTTCAACACTCTGGGTAGAAGTGGTATAGGCGGAAAGGCGAACAACAGACCGCAACTCCACTCGCGACGAAAAGCGTCGCCGAGCGAGTGCCGCCTTGGAAATTCCAACGCGCAGAACTGATGACATTGCGCGTTCTCTTCGGTGGCGAATAGATCTAACCAAGGCTCTCCCCACTGTAGAAAGAGCCTTGCGCCACTTCCGAGTGAAGACGCCATTCGTGATCCATCATGCACCTGCGGCTGAGTTCGTCCGCCCTGGCGTTCAGGGAACCTGCCAGGTGTTGAACCATCAGGAACATGCCCTGATGTTCCAGCCATGTCCAGAGGCGCAGAGCCTCCTGACAGAGGGTCCACGACCCCACCCCGCCTTGTTTGTTGCAGTACCACATGGCGGTGGTGTTGTCTGTGAACACCTGAACTACCTTCCCTTTGACAGAGGGAAGGAATGCCTTGAGTGCAAGTCGGATCGCCCGGAGCTCCAGAAGGTTGATATGGAGCCGGGACTCCGCCGGAGACCAGAGGCCTCTGATCTCCGCCTCTCCCATGTGACCGCCCCATCCCAGAAGG
This sequence comes from Calotriton arnoldi, assembly GCA_963921515.1. Classification (NCBI taxonomy): domain Eukaryota; kingdom Metazoa; phylum Chordata; class Amphibia; order Caudata; family Salamandridae; genus Calotriton; species Calotriton arnoldi. The sequence continues at coordinate 3,062,646 of CAWUFW010000301.1, read as the reverse complement.
GACGTGTCCGTCACAACTGTGTGCTCTGGCTGGGGAAGGGAGAGGGATCTGCCCATGACCCATTGCCGGTTCGAGAGCCACCACTGCAACGGTCTTGCAGTCCCCTCCGAGATCTGGACGTGATCGGACAGGTTGCCCTGGTGCTGCGCCCACTGGAACTTCAGGTCCCACTGCAGAGCCCGCATATGCCATCTGGCATGATCGACCAGCAGGAGGCCATGAGGCCCAGCAGCCTCAGGGTCATCCGTACCGAAACCCAGGATAAAGGCTGAAAGATCGGAATCATAGCCTGAATATCCCGGACTCGCCGTTCGGGAGGATAGGCCCGAAACTGCGTCGTGTCCAGAACTGCTCCGATGAAAAGGAGCTGTGGAGAAGGAATCAGATGCGACTTCGGCACATTGATGGAGAACCCCAGCGAGTGCAGGAGTTCGGCCGTAGTCTGGAGGTGGGAGACGACTGCCTGGGACGAGCCCGCCTTCAGCAGCCAGTCGTCGAGGTAGGGGAAGACTGAAACCCCTGCCCGGCGCAGATGAGCTGCGACCACCGCCATCACTTTCGTGAACACCCGAGGGGCACTGGTAAGGCCAAAGGGGAGCACGGTGAACTGAAAATGCTCGAGGCCTACCGTGAACCGCAGGTAACGCCGGTGGGCCGGCAGGACGGGGATGTGGAAATAAGCATCCTGCAAGTCCAACGCTACCAACCAGTCTCCAGGGTCGAGGGCAGTCAAGACCTGAGCTAGGGTGAGCATCTTGAACTTCTCCTTCCGGAGGAAGCGATTGACGTTCCGGAGGTCCAAGATAGGACGCATGTCCTCCTTGTCCTTTTTGGGCACCAGAAAGTAGTGGGAGTAGCAACCACGTCCTACTTCTGGGGTCGGAACACGCTCGATGGCCCTTTTGGCCAAGAGGGCCGTGACTTCCTTCTGCAGAAGCATCAAGTGATCCCCTGACATGCGGTGGAATTGAGGTGGCATGGCTGGGGGGGTGGTCTCGAAGGGGAGGGAGTAGCCCCTTCGGACAATGTCCAAGACCCACCTGTCCGAGGTGATGGGACGCCAGTGGTGAAGGTGATGGCGGACCCTGCCCCCTACTGGCGTGCTGTGCACCTGAAAGGAGGGACTAGGAGGGCTGGAGGCCGCGGACGGGTTGGAGGTGGTGGCCTGACCCGCACGCTGGTTGCCCGAACCGCCACGGCGGTATCCACGTCCTCGGCCACGCGAAGACGCTTGCTGCGCGGGCCAGTGGCTGAGCTGCTGACGTGACTGGGCGCTCCTTCCGTGGCCACGAAAGGGGCGAAAAGTAGAGGTTAGCGGAGGGCGCACAACAGAAAGGCCCAGGGACTTGGCAGTAGCCCGTGAGTCCTTAAAACGCTCCAGCGCATGGTCTGCTTTGGAACCAAAAAGACCGACTCCATCAAAGGGCATGGCCATGAGTGTATTCTGGACATCACCCGAGAAACCAGTTGTTCTCAGCCAGGCGTGGCGACGCAGCGCCACCGTCGTTGCAAGCGATCTGCCCAGCGAGTCGGCGGTATGAAGGCCACAAGGTATGGTGTACTTTGCCGCATCCCTACCTTCCGCAATGGCGCGGGTAAGCAGTGTCTGGACCTCCTCAGAACACTGGGGCAAAACAGTCGCCACCGAATCCCACAGGGAGTGAGTATATCGGCCCAAAAGGCAAGCGGTGTTCACCGACCGCAAGCCAGCACTGGAGGAAGAAAAGGCCTTCTTCCCAAATTGGTCCAGGTGTTTGGATTCCCTATCCGGAGGGGCGGTAGGGAAGGCGGTTTGGGAGGCAGAGGCTTGGACAACCAAGCTCTCGGGGGTGGGGTGCTGAGAGAGAAACCCGGGGTCGCCCGGAGCAGGGCGATGGCGTCGGGCCACGTTCCTATCCACAGGAGCCCCTGTGGTGGGCTTGGACCAGGCGCCCAAAAGAACGTCAGTCAGTGCATCATTAAACGGCAGCACAGTCTCCGCAGAGGAGGCTGCCGGCTGAAGCACTTCCGTCAAGAGATTAGTCTTGACAGCCAGAGTAGGCAATTGGAGGTGCAAGGCTCCAGCTGCTCTACGCAACACCGTTGCGAAATTTGCTCCCTCCTCCGTAGCCACGGGAGGAGACAGCATGCCAGTGTCAGGGGAAGTATCTAGACCACTGGCATCCCCAAGTTCCTCTGCCCAGTCCTGATCATACTCACACTGCTGTGTGAGAGGGTCTTCCGACCCCTCCCAGCTCTCCTGGTCCTCCTCTGGTGAAAAATATGGAGGAGGAGGGACATTTAGGACCCAAGGTCTCATCGGCGCCGGAGCCGGCGCTGAGCGACGCCGGTCCGGCTCCATGTCCGAACCCGGAATGAGCTGGGGAACGACGTCGTCCGGAGCCCCGGACGGCGTCAGGAACGGCACCGGGGACATCGGCGTCGGCGTGGTTAGGTCAACCGGCGTCGATGGGGGTTGCGGCACCACCGGGGCCGGGATCAAGGCTGGCGGGACAGGCGACGCCGGGACCGGAGTCGTCGGCGACGCCGGAGCAACCCCATCAGGGCCCGCGGGGCCCGAAGGCGCACTGGAGGGACCTTGAGGCCCGAAGAGGCGGGCCATGGCCGACAGGAATTCCTGCACTTGGGCCGGAGTCGCCCCCGAACCCGGAAAGGATGGGTAATGCGGGGGCGGCTCGACAGGCACGTCCGGGGCCGCGGGGACGGTGCCGACAGGGGCCTCAGCCGAGTCGTGAGACCGGCGAGGCGAAGTCTTAGAGCGATGATGCTTCTTAGACTTCTTGTGCTTCGACTTACCCGAGGAGCGTGAAGACTTGGACTCCGACGACCGGCGGGGACTCCGCGACCGGCCCCTCGACCTCTCCCGGGACCGGGGCTTGGTGTGGCGCGGAGCTGACTGCCTGACCTCGAGTAGCTTTCGAGACCGCTCTCGCAAAGCCTTCGGGTGAAGTTTCCGGCAGTCAGGGCACGACTTTGTGTCGTGGTCTCGGCCGAGACAGTAGAGACACTCTAAGTGCGGGTCTGTGATCGACATCATTCGACCACAGACGTCGCATGGCTTGAAGCCAGGCATCCCTAACAGCTTGGAGTCGAGACGACTCGAAAAGAAACAGTGAAAAATCACCAAAAAATGTAGACAAAAATTGACTAGGGCACTGCTCTTCCCGGATCTGCGCTTACTGGCGCGGAAAAAGAAGAACTGACGTCAGCGCGCAGGGGCGGCGTCTAATTACTGCCCGCGACGTCATCTCGGCGATCACAACGCCGACGACGGACGCGGAGCCGCACGACGCCGCCTACCGACGCGCAAGGGTACTGCTACCCAAAAACTTTCCGGATCCAGCCTGACGCCTGGGGATATTCTAAGGTAAGGAATCTGTCACTAACGTGTCTCTTTCAGATTTATTTTTTGGGGGGGGCTGTAGTAATTTTAAAATTATTGCAATTTTAATCCTTGTTATTGCGCTTTTAGGCACAAAGGTTGTGGATGCTATATGTTATATAGCATAGCCTTGGGAAGTGCCAATGAAACAACTTATGTGCTTACAGAAGATAAGCTCATTTTCTTTTCCTGGAGTTTGCAGAGCAAAGTTCTGTTCTCTTTTATGTTGCTGGAACCGTAAACCTGCCTTCCTGTGTCTGCTTAGAGGGCATCTAAGGAATTTGCTTGTTGGAGAGAAGCACCAGATGTTTGATCTGTAGGCCATTTTATGATCTTTACAGTTTCTTGTGTCCGTCCTGGAAGGGAGTGGGGCGCGAGGTAGGGGGTTTATGACCTTCCCATCCGCTTTGCAGAAACTTTGTAAATGTGAGCTGCATTTGGTGCTGCGTTAGAAGTGTTGTGCCCAGCTATTTAATGCCTGGGAAGGAAAGGGGGCTTTGTTTTGCAGCAAGCCATAACGTTATTTGATGGCTCAGTGAATGTATTTTCTGTTGCAATGCTAAAACTTTGTGAAGTAGAACCTCCTGTTGGTGTGTTTATTGTTTAAGAGATCCCTAGAATCTCCTTTTAAGTCAAAAACCCTTTTTGGTAACCCTTGTAAACATAGCGCGCTATCTGAGCCCTTAGCTATGTCAGGAACCAAGAGGAAGACGGGAATATTTTGTTTTCCAGAAATCCTGTGGTATATAGAAGAGGCACCTTATGTGCGTTGCCAACATAATAGTAAAAACTATGTAAGTACGTTTAAATACTTTAAACACCATATTAAAATTGTGTAAACAGCACATTGACACACTTGCTGTAAGCACAGCCTTGTAGACGTGTTTCTATTTTTCTACTTGGTAAAAAAACACAACGGCTGTGCTGCGCTTTTTAAAATTTTACGGTAGTACGTGGAGCAATTCACCCGTGCTCTTACTCCTATATTACGTGGAGCATTTCGCCAGTGCTCTTGCTCCTATATTAAATAATAAAGAGCAACTTCTTACCTTGTTTCAGAATGAAGCATCAGCTCCCTGCAGAAACTTCCCCCCAAATACCTGGAGACTGTATTCTGCCAGTGAACAATGTACTTGCCCTGGTGCATGAGGAAGAAAGCGAGCAGCGGTAAACAAACTGCTTTGCTCAAAGATTTCCCATTCATGCAGCCTTCCTTGGTACCACCTCGCTCGTCTGAGTTTCTGGTGGCCTTTCTCTGTTGCCTGCGTCTGCTGCTGTAGTTTCTCAGACGTCTTCACTGCACCTCCGATCTCCATGGCGGAAAAAATAATCTGAGAGCTTGCACACACACAAAGGGGGTTGTAGCCTGACCAAGGGGATCAGGTTTCACAACCTCCCAACAGAGAAAAACAAGCACTTGCATTGCAATCGGTCTCGCCTTTGGGACCTTATATGTATTTAGTTATGCAGCACATTAGCCTGGGTGCTGAAACATCTACTGTTCTTTAACATGGAGAGAAAGTAAGCACCAAACTCCGTGCCACGCTAGGTATGGGAACACATGGAGAGAAATATTGCCTTACAGCGGGAAATGGTATAGTCCAAAGCTCTGTTTTTAATATAAAATCAGGGCCTTTGAAAAAAATATTGTCTACGGGTGCTCGTGGAAGACAATTTCTATGGACTGGAATCTAGAGAATGCTAAAGTGATTCTGGTATTTTACTGACCTCTGCTGGTCGTTTTGTATCACGACAGTTAAATAGAGGCAGTTGAACAGAAAAAAAAGTCCCTAAGCGGAAGCAGACAAAGTAACATATAAGTATATACTAAAGTATATACAAGAGGTCTCGAATGCTCGATCTAAAAAGAAAGAAAACTAAGCACTTTCCGACTTAAACCACTAGATGGCGGAATATGCACAGTATGTGAATCTAGAAGACGTCTATGCTGCAAAACTATTTTTTTTTAAAACCTGCTAGCCAAGAGTTTGTAGCAGAGCAAGACAGACAGTTCAGAGATTATGTTTTATGGATGAAGTATCTCTGGAGCACTGTCTTCTTTTCTCATCAGCACCAGCATCCCAGCAAACCAATCTGCTTTATACAATACGGAACTCATCCAGAAATTGTAGTAATTCCTGATTTACATAGAATGCAAGTTACAGGTTGAATCAGATTACATTTAACTCAGTACAAAAACACTACCAATGTTTTCTCCCTTGAATATTTCACTAGCAAAACCTGGTGAAATGTGAAAGTGGGAAATGACTCAGAAATGACGAATTACAGCGATAACCAGTTGGGCAAATAGATTACGAGTTCATTTTTGTCAGAAGATTATTTGTAATCTGCTGCAATAGAACATCCTGTAATTAGATTAATCCCGTAAATGGAACATTGCCTCAGTATCAGCAGCTGCAGTTGAGCCACTGCATTAAGAATGAGGTCCTCTAATTAAATTCCAGACAATTCTTACACATAATAAACATAATTGTTCATTTGTTTATGTAATATGCAAATTTCTACTAGGCATCCAACTAGATGGGAAACATCCAGCTGCCAATCAGATGGTGCATGATACACTAGCTATGGGTTGCAAATGCTCAGTCATGACAAAAATGGCAATATGCAAGAATGCTGCCCCAATACTGTAGGGCAACAAGTGACCAGATGGGAAAAAAGAGATCATCCACTCCTCAGCCTGGGTTCATTGGAGTATACGTAGGATAAAGATAAAAGTCTCTGAATATCTGAACAACTGTTTCATACCCATTTCGTTGTTCCTCCTGAAAGTTCATTTCTTTTGAAGGTTCCTCTGCATGTGGGCACAGTTTGTGGGTCTCATGATTGCTTTCCCGATCCCTTTTGCATTCTTTCTCACATTCTTATTGCTGCCTTCACTGTCTTATTAGTTTTCCTTTGAATTTGTTATGCCATAATTAATTGAGTTGGCGTCCAAACGCACAAGTTACTAACTTGTGTAACGATATATCTGTAAGAGACAGTAGTTAGTGACAGATTCCTTACCTTAGAATATCCCCAGGCGTCAGACTGGATCCGGAAAGTTTTTGCGTAGCAGTACCCTTGCGCGTTGGTAGGCGGCGTCGTGCGGCTCCGCGTCCGTCGTCGGGAGCGCCGGGATGACGTCGCGGGCAGTAATTAGACGCCGCCTCTGCGCGCTGACATCAGTTCTGTACACGACTTTCCACGCCAGGAACGCAGAGCCATGCAAGAAGCTGACATAGGTGTCTGAAAAATACTAGGGCCCTGAAAGGGATGTCCTTAACCCTAGAAATCAGTTCGCAGAACGGGGAGGATGGGTGGGGCGGTAAGGAATCTGTCACTAACTACTGTCTCTTACAGATATATCGTTACACAAGTTAGTAACTTGTGCATCTGAAAGAGACACGTTAGTGACAGATTCCTTACCTTAGAATAGATACCCCAGCAATAACAACCCCGGTGGTGGGTCTGCGAACAAAGATCAGACAAGGAAGTCCCGGAGGACAGAACGGCCAAAGAAGCCGTCCCTCCGGACCTGAATGTCAAGGCAGTAATGCTTTGTAAATGTGTGCAGCGAGGCCCACGTAGCTGCCTGACAGATATCCTGCAGCGGAACACCGCGGCCTAAAGCCGTGGTAGCAGCTGTTGCCCTGGTGGAATGGGCACGCAGCCCAACAGGAGGCTCCTTCTTAGCCAAAGAATAGCAGGCTTTGATACACCAGGTTACCCAGCGGGAGATGGTTCTCTTGTGCACCGCCCGACCTTTTTTGGCGCCCACGTAGCCAACAAAGAGCTGGTCATCCACCCGGAAGTGTTGTGTGCGGTTGATATAAAAGGAAAGCGCACGTTTTGGGTCCAGACGGTGGAGCCTCTCTTCCTCTCTGGAAGGATGCGGAGGCAGAAAGAAGGTGGGCAAAGTGATGGTCTGCCCAATGTTGAAGGCAGTAACCACCTTTGGCAAGAAGGACGGACGCGTCCTAAGAACAACCTTGTCTGGATGGACAGACAGAAAGGGAGGTTTACATGATAGAGCCTGGAGCTCACTCACCCGCCGAGCGGAGGTGATGGCCACCAGAAAGGCTTTCTTCAGAGTCAGAAGACGAAGAGGACAGTTATGTAGAGGCTCAAAAGGAGCGCACATGAGAAAGGTAAGAACCAAGTTCAAGTCCCACTGAGGCATCACAAACGGAACAGGAGGGAAGAGGTGTGTAATGCCTTTTAGGAACCTGTTAACAACAGGGGACTTGAAAAGGGAGGGCTGATCAGGAAGCCTGAGGAAGGCCGAAATGGCACAAAGATAGCCCTTGATGGTACCCAGGGCAGAACCCTGTTGGGCCAGTGAAAGAAGGAACAGAAGAACCTCAGAAAGAGGGGCAGAGAGGGGATTCACAGCCTTTGCTGTGCACCATGCCACAAACTTGTTCCACCTGCAGGCGTATACCACCTTAGTGGAGGGACGCCTGGCTGCCAGAATCACATCACAAACTTCGGGAGGCAAGTCGAAAGGAATCAACTGCCGCCGCTCAATCTCCACGCAAGCAGGTGGAGGCTGGACAGGTTCGGGTGGAGGACCGTCCCCTGCTGCTGCGACAGAAGATCCTCCCGAAGAGGCAGACGGATCGGGGATCGACGCTCATACTGAGTAGCTCGGGATACCAAACTCTTCGAGCCCAGTCCGGAGCCACAAGGATGACTTGGGCCCGGTCGCGCCGAATCTTCTTCAACACTCTGGGTAGAAGTGGTATAGGCGGAAAGGCGTACAACAGACCGCAACTCCACTCGCGACGAAAGCGTCGCCGAGCGAGTGCCGCCTTGGAAATTCCAACGCGCAGAACTGATGACATTGCGCGTTCTCTTCGGTGGCGAATAGATCTAACCAAGGCTCTCCCCACTGTAGAAAGAGTCCTTGCGCCACTTCCGAGTGAAGACGCCATTCGTGATCCATCATGCACCTGCGGCTGAGTTCGTCCGCCCTGGCGTTCAGGGAACCTGCCAGGTGTTGAACCATCAGGAACATGCCCTGATGTTCCAGCCATGTCCAGAGGCGCAGAGCCTCCTGACAGAGGGTCGACGACCCCACCCCGCCTTGTTTGTTGCAGTACCACATGGCGGTGGTGTTGTCTGCGAACACCTGCACTACCTTCCCTTTGACAGAGGGAAGGAATGCCTTGAGTGCAAGTCGGATCGCCCGGAGCTCCAGAAGGTTGATATGGAGCCGGGACTCCGCCGGAGACCAGAGGCCTCTGATCTCCGCCTCTCCCATGTGACCGCCCCATCCCAGAAGGGACGCGTCCGTCACAACTGTGTGCTCTGGCTGGGGAAGGGAGAGGGATCTGCCCATGACCCATTGTCGGTTCGAGAGCCACCACTGCAACTGTTTTGCAGTCCCCTCCGAGATCTGGACGTGATCGGACAGGTTGCCCTGGTGCTGCGCCCACTGGAACTTCAGGTCCCACTGCAGAGCACGCATATGCCATTTGGCATGATCGACCAGCAGGATGCAGGAGGCCATGAGGCCCAGCAGCCTCAGGGTCATCCGTACCGAAACCCAGGATAAAGGCTAAAAGATCGGAATCATAGCCTGAATATCCCGGACTCGCCTTTCGGGAGGATAGGCCCGAAACTGCATCGTGTCCAGAACTTCTCCGATGAAAAGGAGCTGTGGAGAAGGAATCAGATGCGACTTCGGCACATTGATGGAGAACCCCAGCGAGTGCAGGAGTTCGGCCGTAGTCTGGAGGTGGGAGACGACTGCCTGGGACTAGCCCGCCTTCAGCAGCCAGTCGTCGAGGTAGGGGAAGACTGGAACCCCTGCCCGGCGCAGATGAGCTGCGACCACCGCCATCACTTTCGTGAACACCCGAGGGGCACTGGTGAGGCCAAAGGGGAGCACGGTGAACTGAAAGTGCTCGAGGCCTACCGTGAACCGCAGGTAACGCCGGTGGGCCGGCAGGACGGGGATGTGGAAATAAGCGTCCTGCAAGTCCAACGCTACCAACCAGTCTCCAGGGTCGAGGGCAGTCAAGACCTGAGCTAGGGTGAGCATCTTGAACTTCTCCTTCCGGAGGAAGCGATTGACGTTCCGGAGGTCTAAGATAGGACGCATGTCCTCCTTGTCCTTTTGGGCACCAGAAAGTAGTGGGAGTAGCAACCACGTCCTACTTCTGGGGTCGGAACATGCTCGATGGCCCTCTTGGCCAAGAGGGCCGTGACTTCCTTCTGCAGAAGCACCAAGTGATCCCCTGACATGCGGTGGAATTGAGGTGGCATGGCTGGGGGTGGTCTCGAAGGAGGGAGTAGCCCCTTCGGACAATGTCCAAGACCCACCTGTCCGAGGTGATGGCACGCCAGTGGGGAAGGTGATGGCGGACCCTTCCCCTACTGGCGTGCTGTGCACCTGAAAGGAAGGACTAGGAGGGCTTGGAGGCTGCGGACGGGGCGGGGTGGGTGGCCTGACCCGCACGCTGGTTGCCCGACCCGCCACGGCGGGAGCCACATCCTCGGCCACGCAGAGACGCTTGCTGCGCGGGCCGGTGGCTGGGCAGCGGACGTGACTGGGCGCCCCTTCCGTGGCCACGAAAGGGGCGAAAAGCAGAGGTTAGCGGAGGGCGCACAGCAGAAAGGCCCAGGGACTTGGCAGTAGCCAGTGAGTCCTTAAAACGCTCCAGCGCATGTTCTGCTTTGGTACCAAAAAGACCGACTCCATCAAAGGGCATGTCCATGAGCGTGTTCTGGACATCACCCGAGAAACCAGTTGTTCTCAGCCAGGCGTGGCGACGCAGCGCCACCGTCGTTGCAAGCGATCTGCCCAGCGAGTCGGCGGTATCAAGGCCACAATGGATGGTGTACTTTGCCGCATCCCTTCCTTCCGCAATGGTGCGGGAAAGCAGTGTCTGGACCTCCTCAGGACACTGGGGCAAGACTTGCGCCACCGAATCCCACAGAGAGTGGGAGTATCGGCCCAAAAGGCAAGCGGTGTTCACCGACCGCAAGCCAGCACTGGAGGAAGAAAAGGCCTTCTTCCCAAATTGGTCCAGGCGTTTGGATTCCCTATCCGGAGGGGCGGTAGGGAAGGCGGTTTGTGAGGCAGAGGCTTGGACAACCAAGCTCTCGGGGGTGGGATGTTGAGAGAGAAACAAGGGGTCGCCCGGAGCGGGGCGATGGCGTTGGGCCACGTTCCTATCCACAGGAGCCCCTGTGGCGGGCTTGGACCAGGAGCCCAAAAGAACGTCAGAAAGTGTGTCATTAAACGGCAGCAATGGCTCCGAGGAGGTAGCCGCCGGCTGAAGCACTTCCGTCAGGAGGTTAGTCCTGACAGCCACAGTAGGCAATTGGAGGTGTAAGGCTCCAGCTGCTCTACGCAATACCGTTGCGAAATTTGCTCCCTCCTCCGTTGCCACGGAAGGAGGAGACAGCATGCCAGTGTCAGGGGAGGTGTCTAGACCACTGGCATCCCCAAGTTCCTCTGCCCAGTCCTGGTCATAGTCACACTGCTGTGTGAGAGGGTCATCCGACCACTCCCAGCTCTCCTGGTCCTCCTCTGGTTCAAAATATGGAGGAGGAGGGACATTTGGGACCCAAGGTCTCATCGGCGCCGGGGCCGGAGTCGAGCGACGTCGGTCCGGCTCCATGTCCGGAACCGGAGAGAACCGGGGAACGACGCCGCCCGGAGCCCCGGGCGGCGTCAGGAACGGCACCGGGGACATCGGCGCCGGCGTGGTTAGGTCAACCGGCGTCGATGGGGGTTGCGGTACCACCGGAGCCGGGATCGGGGCCGGGATCAAGGCTGGCGGGACGGGCGACGCCGGGACCGGAGTCGTCGGCGACGCCGGAGCAACCCCGTCAGGGCCCGCGGGGCCCGAAGGCGCACCGGAGGGACCTTGAGGCCCGAAGAGGCGGGCCATGGCCGACAGGAATTCCTGTATTTGGGCCGGAGTCGCCCCCGAACCCGGAAAGGACGGGTATAGCGGGGGCGGCTCCACAGGCACATCCGGGGCCGCGGGGACGGTGCCGACAGGGGCCTCAGCCGAGTCGCGAGACCGGTGAGGCGAAGTCTTGGAGTGATGATGCTTCTTAGACTTTTTGTGCTTCGACTTACCCGAGGAGTGCGAAGACTTGGACTCCGACGACCGGCGGGGGCTCCGCGACCGGCCCCTCGACCTCTCCCGGGACCGGGGCTTGGTGTGGCGCGGAGCTGACTGCCGGACCTCGAGTAGCTTTCGAGACCGCTCTCGCAAAGCCTTCGGGTGAAGTTTCCGGCAGTCAGGGCACGACTTTGTGTCGTGGTCTCGGCCGAGACAGTAGAGACACTCTAAGTGCGGGTCTGTGATCGACATCATTCGACCACAGACGTCGCATGGCTTGAAGCCAGGCATCCCTAACAGCTTGGAGTCGAGACGACTCGAAAAGAAACAGTGAAAAATCACCAAAAAATGTAGTCAAAAATTGACTAGGGCACTGCTCTTCCCGGATCTGCGCTTACTGGCGCGGAAAAAGAAGAACTGACGTCAGCGCGCAGGGGCGGCGTCTAATTACTGCCCGCGACGTCATCTCGGCGATCACAACGCCGACGACGGACGCGGAGCCGCACGACGCCGCCTACCGACGCGCAAGGGTACTGCTACGCAAAAACTTTCCGGATCCAGTCTGACTCCTGGGGATATTCTAAGGTAAGGAATCTGTCACTAACGTGTCTCTTTCAGATATATTTGTTCTGTTTGGGTTAACAACTGTCAATAAGTAACTCCTACTGTGCTCACCCACTTTGTGGATATTCCCTGTACACGTGGCACCCAAAAGAGCAGATAAGGGTGCACCTAGTAACACCCTTGTTGTGTCCCAAGATTAGGTCGATCTTGAATTGGTCCACACAGTAGTGTCAAGGCGGTAGCCCCCATTGACCCCTCCGTCCATGTCTTGAATGGTGATAACAATGTATAGTTTTGGAGGTGGTGTAAATGCAACCTTTGGTGATCTCTACTGGCCTACCCTTATAAATGAAGTCCAGTGACCTGTGGCAAATGTGTTTCACTGAACATGAATGTTCACAAAATTAAATGGAGGCTAGCTGCTGCTGACAAAGAAACAAACAGATTATCTAAACCTGCATTTCATCATCTTGTTTGGGGTTTTTTTCTCTCTGGGGGCACACACCAAAGTTTCACTACCAATTTAAACCTGCCTGGTGTCATGATTCCTCACAGTACATTCTGGAAGGGTTTTCCCTTACCAGAAGCAGCTTTGAATAGGGTAGGTATATGTCAAACCGACTAACTGGTAACTCTAACTGTTTGGGATTTAAATTGGCAGTGAGCTGTTCTACAACTGCCAAGGACTGTCAATGTAAGCTGGAGCTCCACTCTAGGTTGAGGAAGATTTACAGTGACTTGAGACATGCCTTGAGTCTGCTCTCATACATCCTAAAGTGGAGCGCCTTGCTACCCATTTCCAAATGACTTGAGCTAAGACTAATGCCCTGCTGAAATTCTGCTACTGCTTACTGTGAATGAGCAGAACTACAAGCCAGCGAGGCGAAAAATGTACTTACCTTTGGATAGCAATCTTTCTGCTGGATGCTCTACCTACCTGCAGATTCTTCATCTTATGAAGTTCCCCCAAGATGCCACAATGGATTCTATTTTTTTTTTTTTTTAACATCTGTCCTACGTTGGTAGGTGGCGCCATGGCTCCAAGTCAACTCCAGCAATTCCCAGCTGGGACATCAAGAAGCTATATAGGGCACCCCCTGGCACTCCAATGCTACTTATCATCCTTCCCCAAAACCACCCTAAGAGGCAGACACGAGCCAGAACAACTTAAGGGAATGTAGCGCACAAAACAACTTCGTTTCCCCAAAGCAGCACAGTAACCACTTGAGAGTGGGGAGGCAGGCGGTAGGTGAGGAATCCGCAAGTACACAGGGAATCCACCAGAATTTTTTTTTCTAAAGGTAAGTAACTTTTTTCCTGGGGGATACTTCCACTAGCAGATCCCTGACCTCATGAATCTATACCAAGGCAGCATTGCATGAAGATGGATTTGAGGAGAAAGCAAGTAGGTTAACCAGCTCTAGGCACACCCTGGAAAACACACTAAACACATGACATATTGGCAGTGATCTAAATAGCAATTCACCAAGGAGAGTCGACGCCTAACCCAAGGGAGGTAACCCCTACACACCACAGGACAAAAGTAACCAACCGTAACAATGAAAGCAAAGGAACGAGAATAAGACATCTAGACAGAAAAGCCCAAAACTGGAGATCCATCGGTCCAGCAGACAATAACTGGTTAATGCCAGCAAACCAAAGGCGAAGCAACAGTCACACAAAGGAAGGAAGTAGAATATCCTAAGCCCTAATTCTATTGAATCATAAGGCGGCAAGGGTAAAATAAACAAAACATACAAACGCAATCACTACTTCGATGCATGATACAACACTCAGAGGATGGGCTGATGTGTGAACAAAAGTCAAACAACAATCCAATGAAAAAGGTAAACAAAAACACCCGCCTAACGAAGAACCAAATGCAATGCAGAAAGCATAATTTGTTATCCACGCTAGGACGCCGGATAGGGTGCAAGAAACTGAACCATCCAGCTAAGCGGCAGGTACAGGGGAGAGTACAGCATGTAGGCAGAGCCCGTCAAATCCCCACAGCGCCAGAACAAATAGGAGTCTAACCAAGATAACGACACTCAGAATGAACCCTGAAGGTTGCATAAACAGTTAAAAGAAAATGCACCACAACCAAAACGATGGTAAACCTCACAAAAACAGCAGAGAGAAAACTAGAGACTGCAAACTGCAAAACCATCAACAGATGCCAAGCAGTTCGATGGTAAGAACTAGGTGACATAGATGTACTACCAAGAACACGTATGGGCCACCATTCCCAAAAACAGAACACAGAAGCAATCAATCTGCAAAAATCTATTTGGCCAAATGGGTAAATATAGCCTCTTTAACCCTCAAATCTCAGAGTGAAGGGAAATACTGCCATCAGCTCTTTTGCTTAACTCAGGACAAGAAATGAAGGATCCAATACATCACCCTTCCACAATGTAAAGTGCATACACATAACAGATCGGTGGGATCTACCAAGAACGAGAGGCAGTGGAACCCAACAAAGGCTGGGCTTCAGCTAAAGCAGTTCGAGACTTGGAAGAAAGAATTGCACTTCTCTCACCACAGCACGTGACTGCAGGTGCACTACAACAGCAATGATAGAACAAATTCTAGTAGAAGGGCCTCCCAAGTCTGTTTAAGGAAACTCAAAGATCTGGCATTCCCCACCCACACTAGGGAATGCAGTATGACAACCCTTGGTGTGCTCACCCCACATGGGGGAGGGGGCACAATCCCTAACCCTGATTGGAGGGGGGTGCCTGCCATCTGCAAAATGGCGGGCACTGAAGAGTGGGCTTCACCTCGCCTCCCCCACCTGAGGAGGGGGGTTGGCTTGCAGCCCGAAAAGGGGGTGAGACAGGAAGGGGGCCTGCTCCTGATAGCAGGAGAGGCGGGTGGTCATCAGTCAGGAACCCACCATAGGATGGTTTGGTTCAGGGGTCCCCTCTATAAGTGACCCCTGAGTGCAGGGAATAATACATCTGACACTGGAATCAGTGCAGGTTTATTAAAAGCCAATATGGTGCTGGGAAACTCGTAATGACCAGTTTCCAGACCATATACTCAGTATGGCTTTAATTGGCTCTTATAATATCTAAGAATGGCCTTAGATATTATATGGGCCTGTCGGCTCATGCAGATAGGTCCTCACATGAGGGATAGTGCACCCTGCCTTAGGGGTGACTTACCTAGGTCTCATGCAGTGATCGACATGCATGACACACAGGGATGTGTGCCATGTCGACACTTCACTTTTAGCTGCACCAAAACACGCAGGCTGCATTGGCAGTGTTGCATGTTTGTGGTGAGAGGTCTCCGAGGGTGGCAAAAAAAATGCTGCAGCCCTCAGAGGCCATTTCCCTGGCTACCATGCCCTTGGCACCATAGGTACCCTTTACAAGGGGTTTACAGGTAGCCCAGAGTTGTGCCAATTAAGAAAGCAATGGTACAGATTAGGGAAAGAACACAGGCCCTGCGTACCCGATTGGCAGGGACCTAGGGAACACTCAGCCAAAGTGCATCAGAAATCTGACAAAAAGTGGGGGAGTTACTGAAACAGAAACCCGCTTTCCTACATCAGCCAAAGCCAAGAGACTAAAAGGGACAGTTGACTGGACTCCTGTTCGCAGCACAAGGACACAACAGCTGAAGAAACCTGCTGGGGAAGTTGGTAGCCTAAGGTCGTCAACCCACTGCGAACCGCCGCTGTGCAGCACAAAGAACCAGGACGCTAGGCACAAAGTTGCATCCGAGTTCACTGAGCCCGGGACTATTGTCAGAATGCAGTTGGGACCCCCAGGGGATGAGTTTTCAACCCAGAAAGGATTGACCTGTGACTGCGATACTGGGCAATTGGTAGTCCAGTGAGGACTGGACTACTGAGAGAACTTCAACCCTATGAGCAGGACCACCTCACCCCCTTCGCGGATCAGTGAGAAGTCAACGCAAGAGCCAGTAAACAGCATCACACCCATAGCATCCTTGAGCATCTTCAGCATCCATCATTCCTTGAAACAGGAATACTTCCATAGGAAAGTCCTGCAAAAGTGCCTGAAATGGAACGAATACTGCTTCATCTGCTGAGGTAACTGTTTTTGAGGACCTCGCTGGTCCCTCTGACTGGCTCCCCACTGGAGTTGGTCCCCCGAAGTGACTAAGTGACTGCAATACAACTTGCCCAAACTTTTTAGTGAAACTTTTTTTAAGTGTCAGATTTGTTGAATTTGCCAATGAGTGTTTGCGGTTGGGTGAAATGCTTTGATTTAATCTACCTTGTAAATTCTACCTCTCCAGAGCCCTCTGGTGGATCTTTTTCATTGTGGTGTCTAAAAATTAATCAAAATAGAGCCTATTTTTATAAACTGGAGTTGGATTTAAGTGTTTCCGTTATTTCTTCAATTGTTTTGGTGCCGTTGAACAAGTTACTTACCTTTGGTAACAATATATCTGTAAGAGGCATAGATTAGTTATGGATTCCTCACCTTAGAATTACCCCAGGCGTTAGACTGGATCCGGAGAATTTTTCTTCAGCAGTACCCCTGAACGTCGGTTGGTGGCGTCGGTCGACTCCACGGAATGACGTCACAGTATCTACTTAGACGCCACCCTCGCGCGCTGACGTCCGTTCTTTACACGATATTCCACGCCAGAAGCGCAGAGCCATGCAAGACACTGACCATTGGTGCACAAAACTAGGGCCCTGAAGGGAAGTCCATTACCCTAGAAGTCAGTTCGCAGAACGGGGAGGATGGGTGGGCGGTGAGGAATCCATAACTAATCTATGTCTCTTACAGATATATCATTACCAAAGGTAAGTAACTTGTTCATCTGAAAGAGACAATTAGTTATGGATTCCTCACCTTAGAATAGATACCCCAGCAATACCAACCCAGGAGGTGGGTCTGCGAACCAAGTTCACACCAGAAAGTCCTGAAGAACTGAACGGCCAAAGAAGCCGTCTCTCCGGACTTGGCTGTCCAGGCAGTAGTGTTTACTAAACGTGTACAAGGAAGCCCACGTAGCTGCCTGGCAGATGTCAATGAGGGGGACTCCACGTCCCAAAGAAGTAGTGGCTGCTGTCGCCCTGGTTGAATGGGCAGACAACCCCACTGGAGGTTCCTTTTTCGCTAAGGAATAGCAGATTTTGATACAAAGAACGACCCAAGAGATGGTCCGTTTCTGCACGGCCCATCTTTCTTGGTGTCCACATAGCCAACAAAGAGTTGGTCGTCCACCCGGAATTGTTTTGTGCAATCCAGATAAGATGAAAGCGCACATTTTATATCCAGACGGTGGAGCCTCTCTTCCTCTTTAGAAGGAAGCGGGGGCGGGAAGAAGGTGGGCAAAGTGATGGTCTGTCCTTTGTGGATAGAGATAACCACTTTGAGAAGGAAAGAAGGCCTAGTGCGAAGGACAACTTTGTACGGATGAACAGCCAGGAAAGGAGGTTTGGAAGAAAGAGCCTGAAGCTCACTCACCCTGCGAGCAGAGGTGATGGCAACCAAGAAGGCAGTTTTAAGTGTCAGAAGTCTGAGAGGACAGTTCTGCAGCGGCTCGAAGGGAGCGCACATAAGGTAGGTCAAAACTAGGTTCAAGTCCCACTGGGGCATTACGAAACGGATTGGAGGAAACAAGTGGGTAATGCCCTTAAGGAAGCGATTTACAATAGGGGACTTGAAAAGAGAAGGCTGATCAGGAAGCCGAAGAAAAGCTGAAATCGCCGAAAGATAGCCTTTCAGAGTGCCCAGACCAGAGCCCTGCTGGGCCAAAGAAAGAATGAAGAGGAGAACCTCTGAAAGGGGGGCAGAAAGGGGATCCACAGCCTTTGCAGCGCACCATACCACAAACTTGTTCCATCTACAGGCGTAAACCGTTTTGGTGGAGGGATGCCTGGCTGCCAAGATAACGTTACAGACTTCGGGAGGAAGGTTGAAAGCGGTCAACAAATCCGCTCAATCTCCACGCAAGGAGGTGGAGGCTGGACAGGTTCGGGTGGAGGACCGTCCCCTGTTGCTGCGACAGAAGATCCTCCCGAAGGGGCAGTCTGATCGGAGGATCGATGGCCATGTGCAAGAGCTGGGGATACCAGACTCTTCGTGCCCAATCCGGAGCCACAAGGATGACTTGGGCCCGGTCGCGCTTGATCTTCTTCAGCACTCTGGGCAGAAGTGGTATAGGCGGAAAGGAGTATAGAAGACCGCAACTCCACTCGCGACGAAAAGCGTCGCCTAGCGAGTGTCGCCTTGGAAATTCCAATGCGCAGAACTGCTGACAATGCGCGTTCTCTTCGGTGGCGAATAGATTTAACCAAGGCTCTCCCCACTGCTGAAAGAGACCTTGCACCACCTCCGAGTGAAGACGCCATTCGTGATCCATCATGCACCTGCGGCTGAGTTCGTCCGCCCTGGTGTTCAGAGAACCTGCCAGGTGTTGAACCACCAGGGATATGCCTGATGTTCCAGCCACGTCCAGAGACGGAGAGCCTCTTGACATAGGGTCCACGACCCCACCCCGCCCTGTTTGTTGCAGTACCACATGGCGGTGGTGTTGTCCTTGAACACCTGCACTACTCTTCCCCGGATAGAGGGAAGGAATGCTTTTAGTGCAAGACGGATCGCCTGAAGCTCCAGAAGGTTGATGTGGAGCTCAGACTCTGCCGGAGACCAGAGGCCTCTGATCTCCGCCTCTCTCATGTGGCCGTCCCACCCCAGAAGTGATGCGTCCATCACCACTGTGAACTCTGGTTGGGGAAGGGAGAGGGATCTGCTGCTGACACAATCCTGGTTCGTTAGCCGCTGCTGCAATTGACGTGCAGTGCCCTCCGAGATCTGAACGCAATCGGACAGATTCCCCTGATGCTGTGCCCACTGGAACTTCAGGTCCCACTGCAGAGCCCGCATATGCCACCTGGCATGATCTACCAGCAGGATGCCATGATGCCCAGCAGCGTCAGGGTCATACTGACCGAAACCTGGGATAGAGGCTGAAAGATCTGAATCATAGCCGGAATATCCCGGACTCGTTGCTCGGGAGGATAAACCTGAAACTGCACCATGTCCAGAACCGCTCCGATGAAAATGAGCTTCTGAGAGGGAGTCAGGTGTGACTTCAGCACGTTCATAGTGAACCCCAGCGAGTGCAGGAGGTCCGCCATAGGCTGGAGGTGGGAGATGACTGCCTGGGGCGAGTCCGCCTTCAACAGCCAGTCGTCGAGATAGGGGGAGACCGGAACCCCTGATCTGCGCCGATGAGCTGCAACCACCACCATCACCTTTGTGAACACCCGAGGGGCGCTGGTAAGGCCGAAGGGGAGCACGGTTAACTAAAAGTGCTCATGGCCCACCGTGAACCGCAGGTAACGCCGGTGGGCCGGCAGGACGGGGATGTAAAAGTAAGCGTCCTGCAAGTCCAACGCTACCATCCAGTCTCTAGGGTCGAGGGCAGACAGAACCTGAGCTAGCATCAACATTTTGAACTTCTCCTTCCGGAGGAAGCGGTTGACGTCCCTGAGATCCAATATAGGACGCAGGCCTTAGTCCTTCTTGGGCACCAGCAAGTAGTGGGAATAGCAACCACGACCTACTTCTGGGGTAGGAACTCGCTCGATGGCTCCCTTGGCCAAGAGAGCGGTAACTTCCTGTTGGAGAAGGGCCAGATGATCCTCCGACATTCAATGGTACTGAGGTGGTATGGCCGGATTGGGGGGGGGGGGTAGTCTCAAAGGGGAGGGAGTAGCCCCTTCAGACTATCTGCAAAACCCACCTGTCCGACGTGATGGTGCGCCAGTGGGAGAGGTGATGGCGAATCCTGCCGCCCACTGGCGATTGGTGGCCCTGAAAGGTCGGACTAGGAGGGCTTGGAGGCTGCTGCAGAGGGGGCGGTCGTGGACTGGCCCGCTCGCTGGCCCCCAGATCCACATTGGTGGGTCCCATGTCCTCGGCCGCGCAGGAGCTGAACAGCTTGCGCCGGCCTGTGGCTCTGCGTGGAACATGGCAGGGCACCCCTTCAGTAGTCACGAAAGGGGCGAAAAGCAGACTGCGCAGGGCAGGTGGTGGAGAGGCCCAAGGACTTGGCTGTAGCCCGAGAGTCCTAGAAGTGCTCTAGCACGTTATCTGCATTGTCGCCAAACAGGCGACGGCCATCACAGGGCATGTCCATGAGCGTAGCTTGGACATCCCCGGAAAAACCAGTCGACCTCAGCCAGGCGTAGCGTCGAAGGGCTACCGACATTGAAATCGTCCTGCCTAGCGAGTCGGCGGTGTCCAGTCCACATCGTATGGTAAACTTGGCTGTGTCTCTCCGCTCGGCAACTGCACGGGAGAGCACGGCCCAGGCCTCCTCCGGGCACTGGGTCAGCACCTGCCCTACCGTATCCCACACAGACTGGGTGTAACAGTCCAACAGACATGCGGTGCTTACCAACCGCAGTCCCAAGCTGGAGGAAGAAAAGATCTTCTTCCCAAGATGGTCCAGCTTTTTGGATTCCCTATCAGGTAAATCGTGTAGGAAGCTGGCTCTGTATATACTATACCAAAGTGAGGTATAGTGTGCACAGAGTCCAGTGGATCCCCAAAGGTAGGCAGAGGTAAAGTTAGATAGCACCTCACTCTCCATTTGTGGTAGTGTGGTCGAGCAGTAAGGCAGTATCAGAGGACAGTGTTAAGCATTTGTTGTACACACTCAGTCAGCAAATGAATTCACACACTCAAAGACTGAACTTCAGACCAATTGTTTTTGCACAAAAATATTCTTTTACTTATTTTATTTTCTAGAACCAAGCAAGCCTGGCACAGGTAAGTGATAAGTACTTTGAGGAAATATACAGTTGTAATACAGTTTGGACTTGTAATAGTATATGCACTTTGTTTTCACTTACAGTATGGTTTCAGAGAAATGCAATACTTTGTAAATACAGTACATAGACTTGAATGGGCTTTTCAGTAAAATTACAGGTAAGTTACTTTTGAGATTACTTTTCTTACTCAGAGTAGTATACCTGGATACTACTCTGGGACAGTTCCTGCAAAAAGGTAAATAAAATCGTTTTTGTTAGTGCAATTTTAAAGAATTGATTTAGGTTTTCAAACTCCACACTTAAAAACTTTTCCAAGAAAAACAGTCAATGTTATCCTATGGAGGAAAATAGTGTTATCGGTTTTAAGGTAAGTATTTGGTAGTGGGAGTTGAGGTTCTGGGGGTAGACTCAGGGGTCCCCCAGGGTTAAGGATGTACTCTAGTTAAACCCTCAGCGGCAGTAGGGCGGCCGGGTGCAGAGTGCGGAGGCCTAAATTTTATCCAATGGGGGATAGGGGGCCTCCAGTCGGTGGCTGCTAGCAAGCAGGCCACTTGGTTGTGGGAGCAAAGCTCCTGGACTTTAGCTCAGGGCATTTCGGGAAACAAAGTAGCACCAAAGGTGCACCCTCAGCGGCACTAGGGCGGCCGGGTGCAGGGTGCTGTTTCGACGTAGGGTGCCCTGTTGTTTTCAATGGGGAACCTCCGGTTTGCAAAGGCACTGCAGGCTTGGGGACGAAGGTCTTCTGGGTGCAACCACCACTTCGAGAGGCAAGTTGGGAAGTTAGGGGTTGGTTAGCCACCGTCGGTTTGGGCACCCGAGGCCGTGGGGCGTCGGGTGCAGGGGTGCCTTTTGGGGTCGGATCTTCTTACCAGCTCCTGGTCGCGGTTGGGGGGACCTTCTGGATTTAGGCTGCAGGCGTCGGCTGGAGGCAGGTCAGGGGTCGCCGGATCTCGGGTCAGGATCGCCGGGGGGACCTCTTCGTGGTGTTTGCCCACTCGAGCTCGGGCCGTGGACGGCAGGTGCAGAGTGGGGCGGATTTGCGGTGTCCGGCCGGAGCCAGAGGTTGCAGATGAACAAATTCGGTGTTCACGGGAGACAAAGTCTTTGGGGTTGAAGGCAGGCAGGTCCTACGGGGTTTTCGAGGTTGCTGGCTGCAGGACACCGGGATTTCACAGGAGCAGGTTCGAGGTGGAGACAGGCCGGTAGGGCTGGGGCCAAGTCAGTGGGCGTCTTCCTCTTGTTAGCTGCTGCAGGGCTGTTCGGTCCTTCTTCTTCTTGTAGTTTCTTCTTGTCTGGGGAAGCAAGGTTCAGGGGTGCCCCTAAATACTAGATTTAGGGGCGTTACAGGTAGGTAAAAGGCAGGGACCAATGGGTCCCTTTCCTGGGGTGGTACACCCCCTATTATGCCACCTTCCAGTGGGAGGGGGGCATAAGCCTGTCCCTGGGTGGCTGAGTCCCCCCATCTGCAAGATGGCGGGGACTGGGAGTTGTGCTTCACCTCGCCTCCCCCACCTGAGGGGTGGAGTTGGCAGATGTGGGCACACCCCTCTTCCTCACTTGTTTTTCCCGCCAGTTCTCCCGCCCAAAGTGGGGGTCAGAACCAGTGGGGACCAGTTGCTGAAAGCAGCAAGTGGCCTGGGAAGCTCACAAAGGCGGCAAGCCTTTGAAGCTTCCCCTTCGTGAACCCTACCCATCCTGGGGGAGGAGGCTTGGCACCTCGTCCCAGGATGTGCATTGTTTCAGGCCCCAGAGAGCAGCAGGCTCTCAACCCAGGGGTCCAGAAACATGTCTGGTGGTGGCAGCTGAAAGCAGCCACTCAGCCTGGACACTAGTGGTGGGTTAGTTTTCAGGGGGCATCTCTAAGATGCCCTCTGTGTGCATTTTTCATTAAATCCCACACTGGCATCAGTGTGGGTTTAATGTGCTGAGAAGTTTGATACCAAATTTCTCAGTTTTCAGTGTAGCCATTATGGTGCTGTGGAGTTCGTAATGACAAACTCCCAGCACCATATACTCTTAATGGCAGCACTGCACTTACAATGTCTAAGAATGGACTTAGACACTGTAGGGGTACAGGGCTCATGCACCTGTACCCTCACCACTGGTATAGTGCACCCAGCTAGAGGGGTGACTGATCTATGCCAGGGCAGTGGGTTGTAGGCATGGCACACAGAGATGTGTGCCATGTCGACTCTTCACTTTGTTCTGCACCAAAACACGCAGCCTGCAAAGGCTGTGTGTGTAAGGGTACAGGACCTCTAAGGGTGGCACAATAAGTGCTGCAGCCCTTAGAGGCCTTCTCTGGTCACAGTGCCCTGGGTACCTGTGGTACCATTTACCAAGGGCTGACCTGTGGACAGAGATGCCAATTGGGTTTAGGCTTCAATGCAATTTTAGGGAAAGAACATAGGCCCTGGGTACCGGATTAGCAGGAGCCCAGGGCACACTCAGTCAAAGCACATCAGCAATTCAGCAAAAAGTGGGGGCAACCATGCAGAAAGAGGGCACTTTCTCACAGAGCGTTAGGGAATGCGCCTTTGGAAGTCGAGGATGGGACCACCAAGCTCTCAGGGGTGGGGTATTGGGAGAGAAAAGTGGGGTCACCTGGAGCCGGGCGGTGGCGTCGGGCAATCATCCTATCCACAGGAGCCCCTGTGTTGGGCCTGGACCAGGTGCCCAAAAGGATGTCAATTAGGGCTTCTTTAAACGGCAGCAGGGGCTCCGAAGAGCTCGCTGCCGGTTGAAGCACCTCTGTCAGGAGGTTAGTCCTGACCGCCACCGTAGATAGCTCGAGGTTGAGAGCCTCGGCCGCCCTACGCAACACCACTGGGTAAGAAGCTCCCTCCTCCGTAGCCACGGTAGGAGGAGACAACATGCCAAGGTCCGGGGAAGTATCCAGACCACTGGCATCCCCCAACTCCCCTCTCCAGTCCGGATCATATTCCAACTGGTCAGATAAAGGGTCTCCAGACCCTTCCCTGTCCTCCTCAACCTCCTCTGGTTGCCAATCTGGCCTGAAAGAACCAGGATAGAACAGGGGTACAAAAGTACCCGTCGGCGCCGGATCCGGTGGACCTCGGTCCGGCTCCGTGTCTACGTCGAGGTGGAGCCCGGGGTCGACACCGGATGGGGACACAACCGGCGTCGGCTGCGGACGTGATGCGGGTAGAAATCGGCGCCGGTGGAGGTGTTATGAGGTCGACCGGTGCTGATCCGGATCCAAGCATGGATCCAAGGGGACCCTGCGGTGCCGAGGCCGAAGCCGCCGGCGTCGAAGGCCCAGGGCCCCCAGCCAAGTCCACGGGGCCCGAAGGCGCGCCAGCGGAGTCGGGCTGCCCAAAGATGGCATGCATCGCTTCATAAAAACTCCGAAGCTGGGCAGGGGTCGCTCCGGGTCCCGGAAAGGGAGGGAAACACGGAGCAGACCTTCGGGCTCCGTACGCGGAGCCGCGGGAGGGGCACCACCTGCATCCCTCATCGTGTCGGCCGACTGACGGGGAGAAGTCGAAGAGCGACGAAGCTTCTTCGGCTTCTTCTTGTGCTTCGACTTACCTGAGGAGTGCAAAGACTTCGAAGACGAGTGGTGGTGGTGGCTCCGCGACCGGTCCCTTGAATGGCGCAGAGCGGACTGCCGGGCCTCGAGAATTTTTCGGGAGCGCTCCCGCAAAGACTTCGGATTCATGGTCCGGCAGTCGGAACACGACTTGGGATCGTGGTCGTGTTCCAGGCACCACAGGCACACGCGGTGCGGATCCGTCACCGACATCAGTTTTCGGCAGGAACCGCAAGCCTTGAAACCGGGCATCCCTAACGTACACCAGGAGTCAAAGACTCAAAAACTGTGTCGGACAAAAAAGTCAGTCAAAAAAATGACTGGAGGTACCGCTCTCTCCGGATCTGTGCTGGCTGGCGTGGAAAAAGAAAGAACTGACGTCAGCGCGCGAGGGTGGCGTCGACGTCATCCCGGCGACCACGACGCCAACGACGAATGTGGAGCCGACCAACGCCACCTTTCGAAGCCCAGGGGTACTGCTGACGAAAAAGTTCTCCGGATCTAGTCTGACGCCTGGGGTAATTCTAAAGGTAAGGAATCTATAACTAATTGTCTCTTTCAGATGTATAACGTGGTGCCTCTGCTCTATGGGGATCATTGACCTCTGATCTCCAACTCGTTCAGATGGCCTCCCCCAGCCCAGAGATGATGCGTTCATCACCACTGTAAGCTCTGGTTGGGTGAAGGATAACAGCCTGCAGCAATTCAGGTTGGCATCCTTAAACCACTATTGAAGATTGTAGCTCACTTTGTTTGGAACACGGATGCTTTCCATATGGCAAACTCACCCCCAACATGCTCATACTGAGGCTACTGGATGTGGAGGTCCCACTGCAGGATCACATGTGCCAACAGGCATGATGAACTAGCAGGATGCACAAGTCTAGACCAAGAACCCACAAACATGTATGCCCCGGATGCCAGGTATGAGCCCAAGTCGGATCATATCAAGGACTCACAATGGTCGAGAGCCAATGTGTTCAGAGCAGCCCCTATAAAGAGAATCCTCTGCACTGGCCAAAAGTGGGATTTCACCTTGCTGATTAAGAACCCAAGGTAAGACAGCAGTGAGATTATCCTCTGCAGGGGGTCCTCGACTGACTTTTGCAATCCCGCTTTAAAAAGCCAATAGACAATTTTTGGACTACAAGAACTTCCAGCCTGCAGAGATGAGCTGTGACCAATGCTATCACCTTCATGAACACCCTTGTGGAGGATATGAGGCTTAAGAGCAGGAAGGGGAACTGGAAGTGTTCTAGCCCCACAACAAAGCAGAGGAAAATGCCTGTGGGAATGCAGGACGGGCACATCGAAGTAGGAGCCCTGCAAATTCAAGACACAGTTCAATCCCTAGTATCTAGATAAGAGGAACTGGGCCAGAGTCAGCACTTTGAATTAGTCCTTCTGAAGAACAAGTTACTTACCTCCGGTAAATCCTTTATTTGAGCCTCAGATTCCTTACCTTTGAATTTCCCCAGAGCGGCAGACTTCATCCGGACAATTTTTCGTGAGCAGTACCCCTGCAAGCCGATAGGTGGCGTAGATCAGCTGCGCGTCCATCGTCAGCATCGGAAGTGATGCATGGTACCTATATAGGCCCCACCCAGGCGAGCTGAAAGCAGTTTCTTTTCACGACTTTGCACACCAAAAGTCCGAAGAATAAAGAACACTGATCAGGGGTGTGTCAAACATAGGGCCCTGACATCGGTCAGCCCTGTCCCTACAAACCTGTCTGCAGTACGGGGAGGATGGATGGGTCAGTAAGGAATCAGCAGCTAGATCATGGCTTTACCAGATAAGGCGTTACTGATGATAAGTAACTTGTCCATCTGATAGAGACATCTAGCTGCAGATTCCTTACCTTAGAATAGATACCCAAGCAATACCATCCCCGGAGGAGGGACAAGTTTAAACCAGGACGTCGTGCAGGACAGAGCAGCCAAAAAGGCTGTCCCTGCGGACTTGACTGTCCAGGCAGTAGTGCTTAGTGAACGTGCCCACGTTCCTGCCTGACAAACGTCAGTGACTTGAACACCACGTTGCAACAATGTGATCGCAGCCTTAGGTCTGGTGGAATGGGCTCTTAAGCCTTCAGGAGACAGTTTTTTTGGCCAGAGCGAAGCAAATTTTGATACAGAGGACGACCAATCGAGAGAGAGCCTTCTGCACTGCACAACCTTTCTTTGATCCAACGTACCCCACGAACAGTTGGTCGTCCACCCGGAATGCTTTAGTGCTAGCAAGGTAGAACGATCGCTCTTTTTGGGCCTAGACGGTGGAGTTGCTCCTCCTCTTTAGAGGTGTGTGGAGGAGCATAGAAAGTGGGTATGGTGACTGAGTGCCCCACGTGGAATGGTGTTACTACTTTCGGTAATAAAGAGGCCTTAGTGCGAAGCACCAACTTATCAGGGAAAACGGTCCGGTAAAGAGGCCTGGATGATAGAGCCTGCAATTCGCTCACCCTCTTGGCAGAAGTTACTGCCACCAAAAAGGCTGTTTTGATGGTAAGCAGCCAGAGGGGGCAGTTGTGCAGAGGTTCGAATGGAGCACATATGAGGAAGGTGAGAACCAAATTAAGGTTTCACTGAGGCATGATGAATTGGGACAGGTGGGAACATATTTACAAGGCCCTTAAGAAATCTATTTACAACAGGGGATTTAAATAAAGAGGGTTGGTCTGGCAGCCTCGACAAGCAGACAGGGCCGAAAGATACCCTTTAAGAGTGCCCAGAGCAGAGCCTTCCTGCGCAAGGGTCAAAATAAGAGAAGGACTTGAGAGAGGGAAAAAGAAAGAGGATCAATAGATCTTTCTGTACGATCTCTGTGGGTACCACGCCCTCGTCCAAGCAGAGGCTGGGCAGTATGTGTGGCGTGGTGGCTGGGCAAGAATTGGCGTGGCTGGAAGCTCCTTCTGTAGTCACGAAAGGCGGTTTGGGATTGACCGGAGGATGCTGCCAGGCCCAAGGACCTGGCCGTAGCCTGCAAGTCCTTGAAGCACTTGAGCGCCGAATCAGCCTGGTCTCTGAAGAGACGGGTGCCATTGAAGGGGCATGTCCATAAGGGAAGCTTGGACATCCCCCGAAAAGCCAGTTGTTCTCAGCCAGGCGTGGCGCCTAAGGGCCACTGCTGTGGAAACTGCTCTGTCTAGCGAGTCGATAGTGTGAAGTCTGCATCGAATTGTGAACTTTGCTGCATCTCTCACATAGATGACAGCTTGGGAGAGTACGGCCTGGGCCTCCTCCACGACCTGTGGCAGCACTTGCAAACCGTAGTGAGAGAATAACGGCCCAAAATGTATGCAGTGCTCACGGACCGCAATGCCAGGCTGGCGGAAGAAAACATCTTCCCAAAAGAGTCCAGCCTCCTGGATTCCGTATCTGAGGGATGTAGGAAGCTGGACTTAGGTGCAGATGTCCCCCCACTTTTTGCCACCATTTGATCTACTAGATGCCTGTTTTTCGACTCTGACAGTGCACTGAAGCCTGCTAACCAGGCTCCAGTGGCTAGGACTTTAGCACCCTTGGAAGTCCCTGGTAAATTGTAACTCTGGTACCCAGGGCATGGGTAATAAAGACGGTCCCTAAGGGCTGCAACATGTATTATGCCACCCAAAGGGACCCGCACAAAAACTGCATGCAGACTGCCACTGCAGGATGCGTCAAAGGGCACAAGCCCTTCTGAAAACACAACATTGCCCACTCCCTGTGATCAATGCCAAAGTACACTACATATAATATTTGCAAGATCCCCCCTACAGCAGGCCTTAAGAACCCTAAGGCAGGGTGCATTATAAAACATGTGAGGGCATATCTGCAGGAGCACATATGCCCCTGTGATGCCTAGGGAATTGCAAGAGATCAGGCAGCCATGTTAAAGGTATGCCCTAGTCGTCGTCGTCTTCTTCAATACTTTATTTCAGCTTTGTTAACCATAAAAGTACACAACAGACAGACATTTTTCTATCTCATAAAATATAAGTTATAGCAGTACAAAATTTTAACATTAACATAGATCTTCCACTATACCGTCACAGTCAACTTGTTGATTCTAATTCTCCACACCCATAATAAGAATCTAGACACGCTAAACACAATTGACTCTTTTGTGTCGCAGGGATAATCCATTTCTTATGGGGTGAAGCATAGCTGGGACAGAATAACAGGAAGTGATGTTAAAGAGCTGTTTTTATCCCAGGAGGAAGTAAAGGCGTTTAACGATAGGGTGCTAATTCTGAACGTTATGTACAAGGTTTTAGCCTGAGCCAGACGCACTCTGTCCAGGAATGACTCAAAACACGGGCCACTTTAGTATTTCAAGAACTTCTCAGATATGCTACCTAATCTGTGGTCATTCCACATTTTTTCCAGTATACAATTCCAGTAAGCTTGTTTCAGTTAACGATAGCACCATTCGCCATTTCATCAGAAGTGAGCCAAATATCCTCCATCTTGACAAAATCACACAATGATTTTACCTTGCTTAACCAGGGTATGCGAACTTTCTTGTCCAGACTTAGAATCTTCCCCAGAGCTTTCTTACATATCTCAAGTTCTGGGGTGTTCCAAATTCGAACCCAATATATTAGAAGTTACAGCTGAATCACATGATCAATCCTTTTTTGTGCTATATCGAAGCGAAGTAGGGAAAGAGGGGCACTAGTTGGAAATTAAAAAAGAGACCTAATAAATTAATTTTCAGCTACACAAATTGTGGACACATCTGACCATCCCCAAATGTCTGCACCATAGACTGCCCCTGCCAAAGCCGTGGCCCTGTATACCTCCAGAGCTGGGGATACTGCTCCACTAAAGGTAGCCTTATATTTTTTCCCTATGGCTATTGCCTTTTGAAGTAGGAGTGTTTTACTTTTCCTTAGCTGTGGTTCCCAGGTCATATTATCAGACAGTATTACGCCCAAGTAATGAAACGACTTTACTTGCTCCAGGGGTGGCCCCTCTATCCTCATTTTACCCCTGAAGGAGCGGTGGAGATTCAGTGCCATAAGTTTTGACTTTGCTGAATTTATCGCAAGGCTCCTTACACGACAGAAGGATGAAAAGTGATCTAACAACTGCAATCCACATGGTGATCGAGATACTAAAATCGTGTCATCGGCAAACATTAAAATTGGTACAGTTGTGCCTGCGGATTTTGGTGTGTCATGGATGCAATTTGCTAGCCATTCTACCGCTTCATTTATATATAAGCTAAAGAGTGTAGGGGCCAGCACGCACCCTTGCCAAACGCCTCGTCTAATGTGTATCCTTGATGTAAGGTCCCCACCCACATTCCACCTAACCTGGGCGTAAGACAGAGAGTGCAGTTTTTTTTAGATTCCCAATGAGTTCCTCCGGGGAACCATACGCTTCAGAATGCATACTTCCAGCATATCGTCCTGAAGCGAAGTACCTGGTCCAAAGTACTAACCTTTGCTCTAAACCCTGCTTGGCAGTGTGCTAGGATATGTTGTTCTGATATCCAGGACTGGAGTCTCATTAGAATCTGCTAGCAAATATTTTTTGGCTGATGTCAATTAAGCTAATGGGTCTGCAGTTGGATGCAACATCCCTCCTCCCCTTCTTGTGAATGGGAACAATAACTGCTCCATGCCAGGAGGAGGGTATATCCTCACCTCTCAAGATAGCCTTACTAAGGGTGTTCAAAAAGAGTGCCCATATCTCGGGCTGAGACAGATAGAAGTCTCCCGGGATACCATCTGGACCTGGTGCCTTCTCTCTTTTCAAGCCATGCAATGTCTGTGTTGTTTCTCCCACCCCAAGTACTATTGGTACACTAACTGCTATCCAGGGCGTAAGCCCTGTTTGATGTACGTGGCCGCCTCTTGATAATTTGGATGTCATTATTTGACCACAGCTTGTATAATTCAGTAAAATGGGCTTCCCTCTCGACAGGCTGCACCGCTGGGTCCAGATGATTCCCTGTGAAATAATTCCCAGATGCTATAAGATCCAAAAACACCTTAGTGTTCTTATTGGAAAGGGATTCGGTGAGTTTTTCCCATTGCTCTTCCTCCGACCCTCTTTTTGCCTTCACGAGTTGAGCTTTATAGGCTTTTCTAGTGTTGGAGATCACCATATGGTCCCCTGATTGTACAGCTACAATGACTACCGTTTTGGGATGTCTACAAGCACTAGTATACCATCCAGGTGGGTGTGAACACCCATCACCTCTTCGCCTGTCCTTAATGAACAACAATTTTAATTGTCCCATGAATTTACAGTGAAGCTCAACGAAGTAAATTTTACTTAAGTCTACACTTTCAAGGGGGGTCATTTCCTCCGCAAAGAGATTATAAATTTGTGCCTGCACTCAGGCATCGCCCGCTAATTCTGCCCATTTAACATTATTTTTGTTTTAACATGTTTCTATTCTACTTATGGAAGTGGTGTTACCCAATTCTAGTAAATTTATGAACACTCAAGCACAACGGTGAACACCTAGAGCTTTATGGTCACTACCGTTCCTGGGTATTACCTTCATATCATTCAAGGAAGACCATAAGAATCTATCTAAAATTATATAATCTATGTTGCTAGTGTACAACCCCGCGTAAAAGTCAGGCAGGCTACACAGTCAGACTTGATATGGCCACTTACGATGTTCAAATCATAGGATGAGATCAAGTCCACAATATGGTCGACTACCCTGCAATGACTTCGCCTATATTCTTGTTACTAACTGGGGCTATCTTCGTCTGATAAAATTGTTCTACCTGATGATATGGTATGAGGCCCTTGGGAAGATTAGTATTGCAGTCGCCTGCAATAACTTTAAGATGTGTATGGTGGATGGGTTCGATCAGATGTGATAGTTGAGTTACCGTACCAGAATAGGAAATTGACTCAGCGGAGCGAATATAAACATTTATAATTGCAGTGTACCTAATCTCCAGTGCAGGGCCTGATGGAATAATAACACCCAGTAAGTCTCTACAGTTTGTTGGAAGTCTTTTTACAATGGGAAAAATTTTCCATCTTCATCCATATCAACAGGGCACCTGAAGGTCTTCCCGCGGGTGAGGGGACTGCGTTGGATGCAAAAGTAATATACCATATCTTAACACAAGTTCTAAGGCCCATGTTTCTTGAAACATGATTATGTGATATTGATCTCCAAATAAGCCCCACTCTGGGTCACCCAGCTTCGATCTTATCCCAGCGACATTCCAGGACAGTATTTTTATAGTTTCAAGCTGACTCGAGTTGGCCCCTACCCTTTGTACTGCCCTGTTTGTCCCCTCTCTTTTTGGAGTTTCCAAGTTACGAGCACTCGTGTCTGTTCCCTTTTGATTAATTGAGGGTACTACAATGGGGGGGGGGGTGCTGTGGTTGTTTCAAGGTACAGCTGGGACGATCTAATAGCTTCCAGCTTTTTTCCTTGTTGTCAGTCTATATCAGATAGGTTACCCCCATGGGCTTCACGAGAGGCAGGAAGGAGGCAGCTAGATTTAGTCTGCAGGAGCTGCCAGAGGATGAGGTAAGATATGGGGCGTTTATCTTAAGTGTATTGCACGACTCTATGAGGGGTCTGTACCTATGCTCCAAAACTATCATACCCTCCACTAAATCGTAGCTTTAGCCCAATGTAGTCTGTCGATCGCTGGCTATCACTAAACCTCATTGCTTTTGTTATGTCTTCTCTTATGACAGATCTACAACCCCTGACTTTTCTAATCCAATGAATAACTTTGTTGGTTAGCGAATCCTGTGTTTCTTTTGTAGCAGTCGAAATTTTTGGGACGTCTATCACGTATAAGTCAAGGTTTGCACTAGTCATTACGAGTTACCCAGCTACATAATGGCTGGACTGAAAATAACGGTGTTTGGTATCAAACACCTTGTCTCAATAAATCTATACTGATGCCAGTATCAGATTTATTGTGACATGCACCAAGAGGGCACCTTAGCGGTGCCCCCTGAAAACCTACTAGGCCTCTAGTGTACTGGCTGGTATCATCCAGCCTGATACCACAGACGTATTTTTGACCCCATGGAGGTGAAAGCCAGTGCTCTTAGAGGCCCGAAGCAATGCCTGCTCCGTAGGTATGTGCTCACACCTCCTCCAGCAGGATGGCTAGTGATTTAGCATATCAGTGCCAGAGGCTTCTAAGCCACTGCCACCTTTGGTACGTGAACCTGGCTTCCCCCGGTCTTGGAGAACACCACGCCCTGCCATGAGGCCATTTGGCACAAGAGCAGGCTGGAAAATTAGCCAGTCAGAAGGCGTGTCACACTTACAGGCTGGGCACACCCCTAAGGTGGGCCACCTTTTGTGGACAGTCGAGGAAAGGTTTCACCATCTTGTTTTTGGTTAAACTAGGAAGTCTGGGTCAGGAATATACCCACTCTCAACAGGAAGTGGTCATGTAGGGGGTGCAGTCACCCCAGGGGTTAGAAGCCCATTGGCTCTTACCCTACACTTCCCAAAATGCCCATAAATTCAGCATTTAGGGAGCCCCCTGACACCAGAAACTTAGATTTGTCTACCTGGGAACCGAAGGAAGACAGAAGAGAGACGTCATAGTGACAACTGAGGACTAACCCTGAACTTGGCCCCAAACCCTGCCTTGCTGCCAGTAGCTCCACAATTGCACCGACCAAGTTCGTCTCAAATCTGTGCATCCTCCCAAACCCATGGCGGACTGTCCAGCGCTTAAACAACCAAGCAGCATCTCCCTTGGGGTGAAGGAGCCATCCCCCTGCAGCTGCAGGCACCACTGCACTTGACTCGTACCTTGGCTTGCCGACTATCGGGTTCACTGAGGAAGCATCTCACAAGGAAGAAGTCATTGGTGCTCCAGGAGCTCAGATCAGACTCGCTGCTGAGTTGGGAGACGCCAGGCGCTCCATGGGTTGCACCGCACCACAACCCTGGGTGCCAGAGCATTTGCCACAACCAAAGCTTACTGTGTGTCCAGTTCAGGCACCACCGCCGGCAAAGCCGACCTGCCGACAAGGGATTTCAGGATCACCGAGGCCAGCACTGAGATTCCTGTTTTGTCTCCCTCTCCAGGTCACCAAAGCCAAGTGAGAGCCTCTAACTACAATAACCCAGTGGCCAAAACACCTCTGCACCTGAGCGCCCCCCCACACCCCCAGCTGGGGTTCATGAAAACCAACTGTGTCCCTGTGCTTCAGAGACCCTCAAGAGCCGAGCCCCCTGTTGGGTTCTGCTGGACTAGTCCCCAAGCCCCCACTTGCAGCCTCTCTTTTGCAGGTACCTTTGCCAATGACTTTACTGCACAGCACTCGAGGCCACAATGCGACCTGCACCCGGAGTCACCAGGGCAGGTAAACCCGAACTGCTGGAGGTTTCTTGGACCTTGTCCACTAGGCACCTTAAGTCCCTAAAGGTATCCCACAAAACCGTTTGCAAGTATATTCATGCAGTGTATGTTTCTCCCATAGGATAACATTACCCCATTCAAGGCTCATACCTCAAAAAAGTTATGCTATATTTTTGCTTTACTCAATCAGTGTTATTTTTCTAAATTGGTCACGGATTTCCTTCTTGAGTGTGTATCTCATTTATTTACACTGCGTGTACAACAAATGCTTAACACTACCCTCTGATAAGCCTAAGCTGCTCGACCACACTACCACAAATAGCACACTTGGGATTATTCATTTAAGCCCTGTAACTCTATAAGGGAAGTCTGTACTTTTTGCATGGTGTGCCCTTACATTGGCACCACCACATAAAAAGCCACCTTCCTACAGGGGAGCAGTAGGGAAAACACCTTGGGAGGTTGAGGCTTGGACAACCAAGCTCTCAGGGGTAGGGTGTTGCGTGAGGAAGTTTGGGTCTCCAGGTGCAGGGCGATTGGCAATCGTCCTATTAACATGAGCCCCTGTTCTGGCTTTGGACCATGTACCCAAAAGGACGC
Organism: Calotriton arnoldi; assembly: GCA_963921515.1. Classification (NCBI taxonomy): domain Eukaryota; kingdom Metazoa; phylum Chordata; class Amphibia; order Caudata; family Salamandridae; genus Calotriton; species Calotriton arnoldi. Next base: position 3,028,377 of record CAWUFW010000301.1, on the reverse strand, counting down.
CAGTAAGGGCGTCATTTAATGGAAGCAGGGGTTCGGACATGGAGACTTCCAGTTGTAGCAGCTCAATCAAGAGGCTAGTCTTGATGGCCACCGAGGGTAGCTGAAGGTCAAGGACCTCAGCCGCCCTCTGCACCACCATTAGGTAAGAAGCTCTGTCCTCAGTAGCCACAGTAAGGGGTGAAAGCAGACCAGCATCTAGAGTCAAATATAGGCCATTGGCCTCACCCAGTTCCTCACACCAGTCCATATTCTGTTCTTCCTCATAGGGCTGGTATTCTAAAGGGTCCAGTGCCCCTCTCCCAGTCTTCCCAGAGGCCTAGCCCGAGAGAATAGGGCTCAGGCTCTGATCTAGGAGGCAGGGCTCATGTCGGTGTCGGAGTTGGCGTTGGGCGACACCTCTCCGGCTCCGAGTCGGGGATGGCAATAGGGATGACGCGGCTAGCGGCATCTGGAGCACTGGGGCTGAGGAAGGTCAAGATGGTATGCCCGGCTTCGGTCCGGATTCAGGAACCAGATGGGCACTCTCTGGCCTCAAAGGCAAGCAGGAGGGGTGGGGCCGCCCAAATATGAGGCACATGGTCTCATAAAACTCGTTCAGTTGGGCATGTGTTGCTCCGGCTCCTGGATAGTCGGGAAGGTGTAGAGTCAGCACAGGTGCAGGTTCCGGGGAACGAGGCCTAGAATGCTGATGCTCCCTCGTTGCATCAGCTGATGGACCAGGATTGGTCGAAGAATGCTTCAACTTCTTTTTCTTATGCCTTGACTTACCTGAATGTCCAGAGGAGTTTGACTGGAATGATGTAGACTTCAGGGTCCACGACCGGTCCCAGGACCTTCCCTTTGACCGGGACATCGACTTGCGGAGTCACATGTCGGTCCACCAAGAGATTTAGGAACCGCTCCATCAAAGCCTTTGGTGTTCGTGCTCCAAACACCACAGACAAGTGAGGTACTGGTCAGTCACCGACATTGGCCGGTGACATGCTCCACAGGGCTTGAATTCCGTCTTACGTGATTACATCCTCGACACACCAGGAGGAAAAACCTCAAAAACCGTTGACAAAAAGTCAAAAAAAAGTTCAGTCAAAAACTGACTGGGGTTAGCTCTTCTCTCGGATCAGCGAAGGCTGACGTGGAAAAAAAGAGCCGACGTCGGCGCACCTGGGTGGAGCCTATATAGGTACTGCGACATCACTTCCAGCGTAGACTCCGACGACTTACGCGGAGCCAATCAATCAACACCACTACCGGCGTGCAGGGGTACTGTTCACGAAAAATCTTCTGCATCCAGTCTGACACCTGGGGGCTAATTCAAAGGTAAGGAATCCGCGGCTGGAAGTCTCTATCAGATGGATATTATCCAGAAATAGAAGATCTGGGATCAGTAGGAAATACTGGCAGTAGCATCCCTGCCCCTTTCCACCTTTTTTTTAAAAATCTGTTTTTATTTGGTTTTCACATTTCCATGAGATATACAGTCATTCGGACTTTTTGAATTTTTATGGTTGCATATTACACAGAGCATTTGACGAATGCGTCATCAGTATTCATACAGTTTCCAGGATTACAAATGACTGAGTTCTCAGCAGTAATACATGCAGTACATCAACCCTTGCAAATTACAGCATTGTTCAATAGCTACTGCAAGCGTTCAGTAATGTCTAGATGTGGGTTGTGTGTCAATAGTGTGGTTGTGTACTGCCTAATGCACAAGTTACTAACTTGTGTAACAATATATCTGTAAGAGACAGTAGTTAGTGACAGATTCCTTACCTTAGAATATCCCCAGGCGTCAGGCTGGATCCGGAAAGTTTTTGCGTAGCAGTACACTTGCTCGTCGGTAGGCGGCGTTGTGCGGCTCTGCGTCCGTCGTCGGCGTCGGGACCGCCGGGATGATGTCGCCCCTGCGCGCTGACATCAGTTCTGTACACGACTTTCCGCGCCAGGAACGCAGAGCCATGCAAGAAGCTGACATAGGTGTCTGAAAAATACTAGGGCCCTGAAAGGGAGGTCCTTAACCCTAGAAATCAGTTCGCAGAACGGGGAGGATGGGTGGGCGGTAGGAATCTGTCACTAACTACTGTCTCTTACAGATATATCGTTACACAAGTTAGTAACTTGTGCATCTGAAAGAGACACGTTAGTGACAGATTCCTTACCTTAGAATAGATACCCCAGCAATACCAACCCAGGTGGTGGGTCTGCGAACAAAGATCAGACAAGGAAGTCCCGGAGGACAGAACGGCCAAAGAAGCCGTCCCTCCGGACCTGACTGTCAAGGCAGTAATGCTTTGTAAATGTGTGCAGCGAGGCCCACGTAGCTGCCTGACAGATATCCTGCCGTGGTAGCAGCCGTTGCCCTGGTGGAATGGGCACGCAGCCCAACAGGAGGCTCCTTCTTAGCCAAAGAATAACAGGCTTTGATACACAAGGTTACCCAGCGGGAGATGGTTCTCTTGTGTACCGCCCGACCTTTTTTGGCGCCCACGTAGCCAACAAAGAGCTGGTCATCCACCCGGAAGTGTTGTGTGCTGTTGATATAAAAGGAAAGCGCACGTTTTGGGTCCAGACGGTGGAGCCTCTCTTCCTCTCTGGAAGGATGCGGAGGCGGAAAGAAGGTGGGCAAAGTGATGGTCTGCCCAATGTGGAAGGCAGTAACCACCTTTGGCAAGAAGGACGGACGCGTCCTAAGAACAACCTTGTCTGGATGGACAGACAGAAAGGGAGGTTTGCATGATAGAGCCTGGAGCTCACTCACCCGCCGAGCGGAGGTGATGGCCACCAGAAAGGCTGTCTTCAGAGTCAGAAGACGAAGAGGACAGTTATGTAGAGGCTCAAAGGGAGCGCACATGAGAAAGGTAAGAACCAAGTTCAAGTCCCACTGAGGCATCACAAACGGAACAGGAGGGAAGAGGTGTGTGATGCCTTTTAGGAACCTGTTAACAACAGGGGACTTGAAAAGGGAGGGCTGATCAGGAAGCCTGAGGAAGGCCGAGATGGCACAAAGATAGCCCTTGATGGTACCCAGGGCAGAACCCTGTTGGGCCAGGGAAAGGAGGAACAGAAGAACCTCAGAAAGAGGGGCAGAGAGGGGATTCACAGCCTTTGCTGTGCACCATGCCACAAACTTGTTCCACCTGCAGGCGTATACCACCTTAGTGGAGGGACGCCTGGCTGCCAGAATCACATCACAAACTTCGGGAGGCAAGTCGAAAGGAATCAACTGCCGCCGCTCAATCTCCACGCAAGCAGGTGGAGGCTGGACAGGTTCGGGTGGAGGACCGTCCCCTGCTGCTGCGACAGAAGATCCTCCCGAAGAGGCAGACGGATCGGGGGATCGACGCTCATACAGAGTAGCTCGGGATACCAAACTCTTCGAGCCCAGTCCGGAGCCACAAGGATGACTTGGGCCCGGTCGTGCCGAATCTTCTTCAACACTCTGGGTAGAAGTGATATAGGCGGAAAGGCGTACAACAGACCGCAACTCCACTCGCAACGAAAAGCGTCGCCGAGCGAGTGCCGCCTTGGAAATTCCAACGCACAGAACTGATGACATTGCGCATTCTCTTTGGTGGCGAATAGATCTAACCAAGGCCCTCCCCACTGCAGAAAGAGTCCTTGCGCCACTTCCGAGTGAAGACGCCATTCGTGATCCATCATGCACCTGCGGCTGAGTTCGTCCGCCCTGGCGTTCAGGGAACCTGCCAGGTGTTGAACCATCAGGAACATGCCCTGATGTTCCAGCCATGTCCGAGGAGCAGAGCCTCCTGACAGAGGGTCCACGACCCCACCCCGCCCTGTTTGTTGCAGTACCACATGGCGGTGGTGTTGTCTGTGAACACCTGCACTACCTTCCCTTTGACAGAGGGAAGGAATGCCTTGAGTGCAAGTCGGATCGCCCGGAGCTCCAGAAGGTTGATATGGAGCAGGGACTCCGCCGGAGACCAGAGGCCTCTGATCTCCGCCTCTCCCATGTGACCGCCCCATCCCAGAAGGGACGCGTCCGTCACAACTGTGTGCTCTGGCTGGGGAAGGGAGAGGGATCTGCCCATGACCCATTGTCGGTTCGAGAGCCACCACTGCAACTGTTTTGCAGTCCCCTCCGAGATCTGGACGTGATCGGACAGGTTGCCCTGGTGCTGCGCCCACTGGAACTTCAGGTCCCACTGCAGAGCCCGCATATGCCATCTGGCATGATCGACCAGCAGGATGCAGGAGGCCATGAGGCCCAGCAGCCTCAGGGTCATCCGTACCGAAACCCAGGATAAAGGCTGAAAGATCGGAATCATAGCCTGAATATCCCGGACTCGCCGTTCGGGAGGATAGGCCCGAAACTGCGTCGTGTCCAGAACTGCTCCGATGAAAAGGAGCTGTGGAGAAGGAATCAGATGCGACTTCGGCACATTGATGGAGAACCCCAGCGAGTGCAGGAGTTCGGCCGTAGTCTGGAGGTGGGAGACGACTGCCTGGGACAAGCCCGCCTTCAGCAGCCAGTCATCGAGGTAGGGGAAGACTGGAACCCCTGCCCGGCGCAGATGAGCTGCGACCACCGCCATCACTTTCGTGAACACCCGAGGGGCACTGGTAAGGCCAAAGGGGAGCACGGTGAACTGAAAATGCTCGAGGCCTACCGTGAACCGCAGGTAACGCCGGCGGGCCGGCAGGACGGGGATGTGGAAATAAGCGTCCTGCAAGTCCAACGCTACCAACCAGTCTCCAGGGTCGAGGGCAGTCAAGACCTGAGCTAGGGTGAGCATCTTGAACTTCTCCTTCCGGAGGAAGCGATTGACGTTCCGGAGGTCTAAGATAGGACGCATGTCCTCCTTGCCCTTTTTGGGCACCAGAAAGTAGTGGGAGTAGCAACCACGTCCTACTTCTGGGGTCGGAACATGCTCGATGGCCCTCTTGGCCAAGAGGGCCGTGACTTCCTTCTGCAGAAGCACCAAGTGATCCCCTGACATGCGGTGGAATGGAGGTGGCATGGCTTGGGGGGTGGTCTCGAAGGGGAGGGAGTAGCCCCTTTGGACAATGTCCAAGACCCACCTGTCCGAGGTGATGGCACACCAGTGGTGAAGGTGATGGCGGACCCTGCCCCCTACTGGCGTGCTGTGCACCTGAAAGGAAGGACTAGGAGGGCTTGGAGGCCGCGAACGGGGCGGAGTTGGTGGCCTGACCCGCACGCTGGTTGCCTGACCCGCCACGGCGGGAGCCACGTCCTCGGCCACGCGAAGACGCTTGCTGCGCGGGCCGGTGGCTGGGCAGCGGACGTGACTGGGCGCCCCTTCCGTGGCCACGAAAGGGGCGAAAAGCAGAGGTTAGCGGAGGGCGCACAGCAGAAAGGCCCAGGGACTTGGCAGTAGCCCGTGAGTCCTTAAAACGCTCCAGCGCATGGTCTGCTTTGGAACCAAAAAGACCGACTCCATCAAAGGGCATGTCCATGAGTGTATTCTGGACATCACCCGAGAAACCAGTTGTTCTCAGCCAGGCGTGGCGACGCAGCGCCACCGTCGTTGCAAGCGATCTGCCCAGCAAGTCGGCGGTATCAAGGCCACAACGTATGGTGTACTTTGCCGCATCCCTACCTTCTGCAATGGTGCGGGTAAGCAGTGTCTGGACCTCCTCAGAACACTGGGGCAAAACGGCCGCCACCGAATCCCACAGAGAGTGGGAATATCGGTCCAAAAGGCAAGCGGTGTTGACGGACCGCAAGCCAGCACTGGAGGAAGAAAAGGCCTTCTTCCCAAATTGGTCCAGGCGTTTGGATTCCCTATCCGGAGGGGCGGTAGGGAAGGCGGTTTGGGAGGCAGAGGCTTGGACAACCAAGCTCTCGGGGGTGGGATGTTGAGCGAGAAACAAGGGGTCGCCCGGAGCAGGGCGATGGCGTCGGGCCACGTTCCTATCCACAGGAGCCCCTGTGGCGGGCTTGGACCAGGTGCCCAAAAGAACGTCAGACAGTGCATCATTAAACGGCAGCAATGGCTCCGAGGAGGTAGCTGCCGGCTGAAGCACTTCCGTCAGGAGGTTAGTCCTGACAGCCACCATAGACAGTTGGAGGTGCAAGGCTCCAGCTGCTCTACGCAACACCGTTGCGAAATTTGCTCCCTCCTCCGTAGCCACGGAAGGAGGAGACAGCATGCCAGTGTCAGGAGAAGTGTCCAGACCACTGGCATCCCCAAGTTCCTCTGCCCAGTCCTGATCATACTCACACTGCTGTGTGAGAGGGTCTTCCGACCCCTCCCAGCTCTCCTGGTCCTCCTCCGATTGAAAATAAGGAGGAGGGGGGACGTCAGGGACCCAAGGTCTCTGTGGCGACGGAGCCGGCGTTGGTCCCACGCTGCGTCCGGATCCGGAGAGAGCCGGGGAACGACGCCGCCCGGAGCCCGGGACGGCGTCAGGAACGGCACCGGGGACATCGGCGTCGGCGTGGTTAGGTCAACCGGCGTCGATGGGGGTTGCGGTATCACCGGAGCCGAGGCCGGGGCTGAAGCCGGGGCCGGGAGCGAGGCTGGTGATACAGGCGGCGCCGGAGTCGCCGGCGGCGCCGGGGCAACCCCATCAGGGCCCGCGGGGCCCGAAGGCGCACCGGAGGGACCTTGAGGCCCGAAGAGGCGGGCCATGGCCGACAGGAATTTCTGTATCTCGGACGGAGTCGCCCCCGAATCCGGGAAGGACGGGTAATGCGGGGATGGCTCCATAGGCACCTCCGGAGCAGCGAGGACGGTGCCGACAGGGGCCTCAGCCGAGTCGCGAGACCGGCGAGGTGAAGTCTTAGAGCGATGGTGCTTCTTAGACTTTTTGTGCTTCGACTTACCCGAGTGCGAAGACTTGGACTCCGACGACCGGCGAGGACGCCGCGACCGGCCCCTCGACCTCTCACGGGACCGGGGCTTGGTGCGGCGCGGAGCCGACTGCCAGACCTCGAGTAGCTTTCGAGACAACTCTCACAAAGCCTTCGGGTGTAAGGCCCGGCAGTCGGAACACGACTTCGTGTCGTGGTCGCGGCCGAGACAGTAGAGACACTCTAAGTGCGGGTCTGTGGTCGACATCATTCGACCACAGGCGTCGCATGGCTTGAAGCCGGGCATCCCTACCGACACCTCGGAGTCTAGATGACTCGAAGAAAAACAGTGAAAAAATCACCAAAAGTTAGTCAAAAAATGACTAGAATACTGCTCTTCCCGGATCTGCGCTTACTGGCGCGGAAAAAAGAAGAACTGACGTCAGCGCGCAGGGGCGGCGTCTAAGTACTGCCCGCGACGTCATCCCAGCGGTCCCGACGCCGAAGCCGCACGACGCTGCCTACCGACGCGCAAGGGTACAGCTACGCAAAAACTTTCCGGATCCAGTCTGACGCCTGGGGATATTCTAAGGTAAGGAATCTGTCACTAACGTGTCTCTTTCAGATATTTCACAAACTGTGAAGGCGGTTTATAACGAAACGGGGACAAATTAAAACATAACATGTTGTGCATCATAACAACAGAGCTTGCTCCTTCCCCCAAATGGTGGATCTATTATGTTGGTGCAGTTGGCGAACATTTTGGTGTTAGTTCATGACATGATGTAGAGGGGGTTGTGGACTTACACGTTTTCTGTCTTTCCCTGTAGTGTGCATGTCTTTAGGGTGTAGTGTTGGCTGGGTTTAGGGGCGGCATGCTAATATTTTGAATGTGTGTTTGTTCAGCCAGTATCACGCCCTGCTGGTGGCGAGAGGAGTCTTGCGGATACCTAAGGTGTCTTCACGGTGGAGTGTGACACACACTGCTTTGGCCCATGTGAGCAGCGAGCGTCTCCATGCTATTATGTGAGGGGGGTCAGGGGCCTTCCACCCCTTGGTGATCAATATTTTCGCCACCGCCATCCCCAAATCTAAGAACCTGGAAGTTACTATGTTGTTTCGGTTTCTACAGTATAAATGCAGGATGTAAATGTATCATTCGGTGGGAGAACACGATCCGTACATTGAGTCAGTGTGTCCGCCACCTCCTTCCAATATGTAATCAGGACAGGGCATCCCCATAGCATGTGTAGCAGATCTGCGTCAATAAGTGAACATCTGGGACATGCGGTATCTCTGCGCTAAAAGTACTGGTTAATCTTTGTGGGTCTGAGGTACGCTCTGTGTGTGATATAAAATTGAATTTGATGTAGGCGTACACTCCTGGGGATTTGTACCGGGCTTGCTAAGACAGAGGACCATTCGGAGTTAGTAAATTGGCGGGCCATGTCCTCTTCCCAGTGATGTCGGAGCGGCATTAGGTTAATTGCTGTGTGGTGCCTTAACGAGGTGGCAAACCATTTTGTTAGGTGCCCCCTCCCGTCCCATAACATGCATATATTGTATGGTGAGGTGGGTCGCTGGTTCACTAGTTAAATCACCCCCATCTAGTGGATAGAGCAGCCAGTAGTGAGCGATAAAGAAGAAATCGGCCGAGGGCAACTCGTCTTCCTCTATTAATGTTGTGTATGAGATCAGCGCGCCCTCTTGGTACAGGTCCCCTATATCCTGCATTCCCACTTCCCGCCAGCTCTGTAGCTCGGCAGCTGTGGTTACTATGCTGCCTCTCGGCTGAGCAACAGCGAGTTCAGTGGTTTAGTTCTCGCACAGGAGTGAAATAATCCTGTCAGTTCTGATAGGGATAGGGGTGGTTGTGTGGTCGCAGTGTCTCCTCTATGGCGGCCAGCCAACCATCTAGCTACCCATTGTAGTTGTGCGGCCAAGTAATATTGCTCTAGATTTGGGGCTGCCAATCCGCCTTGATCTGTGGTTAGATAAAGCTTGTTTATCGCCACTCGGTGTCTGGAATTTCCCCATATAAAGTCTTTAATTAGTTTTTCCAGCGGGTGGAAGAAGGAAGGAGGAATATATAGCAGCAGGTTCATGAAGTAATATAATAACCAAGGCAAGATCACCATTTTTGTGAGGGTCACCCTGCCTGTTACCGACAGAGGGAGCATGCTCCAGAATAGCATCTGGGAGCAGACAGCAGCCGGGGCTCTACCGAGGTTGCCATCTAGCAGATCCGCTTGACTCCTACATACCCTAATTCCGAGGTAGCGGAATGTGTCTGCACTCCAACGCACACGCACTTCGTTGAGGACATATCTGGGGTTCCTGCATTTTTCACTGAAAGGCAGGACTTAGAGACGTTAACCTTCAGCCCCGATATGGAGGCACAATTCCCCAGTGTGTGTGCCAGCTGCTGGAGGATTTGGCTGATATCTCTTATGTACGATAGTAGATCGTCTGCATACAGAGATATTGTGTGCATGTGTAAAAAAGTGTCCTCTTTTTGCATGGTCGCCCCCACTTTTTGCTAAACTGCTGATGTACTTTGACTGAGTGTGCCCTGGGCTCCTGCCAAACAGGTACCCAGGGCCTATGTTCTTTCCCTAAAACTGCATTGAAAACAAAACCCAATTGGCACTCTCTGGCCACAGGTCAGCCCCTTTTAAATGGTACCACAGGTACCAAGGGCACTGTGACCAGGGAAGGCCTCTAAGAGCTGCAGCACTTATTGTGCCACCCTTAGAGGCTCTGTACCTTTACACACACACACTGCCTTTGCAGGCTGCGTGTTTTGGTGCAGAACAAAGTGAAGAGTCGACATGGCACACATCCCTGTGTTCCAGGTCTACAACCCACTGCCCTGGCATAGGTCAGCCACCTCTCTAGCTGGGTGCACTATACCATTGGTGAGGGTACAGGTGCATGAGCCCTGTACCCCTACAGTGTCTAAGCCACTTCTTAGACACTGTAAGTGCAGTAATACCATTAAGAGTATATGGTGCTGGGAGTTTGTCATTACGAACTCCGCAGTACCATAATGACTGCATTGAAAACTGGGAAGTTTGGTATCAAACTTCTCAGCACATTAAACCCACACTGATGCCAGTGTGGGATTTAATGAAAAATGCACACAGAGGGCATCTTAGAGATGCCCCCTGAAAAACGAGCTAACACTAGTGTCCAGGTTGAGTGACTGCTCACCAGCTGCCACCACCAGACATGTTTCTGGACCCCTGGGTCGAGAGCCTGCTGCTCTCGGGGGTCTGAAACAATGCACATCCTGGGACAAAGTGCCAAGCCTCCTCCCCCAGGATGGGCAGGGTCCATGTAGGGAAAGCTTTAAAGGCTTGCCGCCTTTGTGAGCTTCCCCAGGCCTTTTGCTGCTTTCAGCAACTGGCCCTCACCGGTTCTGACCCCCAATTTGGGCGGGAGAATCGGCGGAAAAACCAAGTAAGGAAGGGAGGTGTGCCCACCTTTGCCAACCCCACCCCTCAGGTGGGGGAGGCGAGGTGAAGCACAACTCTCAGTCCCAGTCAGATGGGGGGACCCAGCCAAATAGAGTGAAGCATATGCCCCCCTCCCACTGGAGGGTGACATAATAGGGGGTGTACCCACCCCAAGAAAGGGACCCATTGGTCCCAACCTCTACTTATCTGTGACACCCCTAAATCTAGTATCTACCGACGGTATCCCAGCATCCCAACTTACCTCTCCAACCGGTGGTCACTTCCAGAAGAACGAGTTACTTACCTTGGGTAACGATGTATCTGGTAGAGAGACAGTCTAGCCGCAGATTCCTTAACTTAGAATATCCCCAGGCGTCAGACTGGATCCGGAGAATCTTCAGCAGTACCTCTGCGCGACAGGGGACGGTGTTGCATGGGTCCGTCCTGATTTCATCTACGGATATGAGGTCAATGGACCCATATAAGTCCCTCCAGGTGCGCTGACGTCAGTTTTCTACTGTGAAGCTTTTCCGCACCACAACGCTGGAGCCACTACCAAAACCGTGAGAGTGTGGAACAGTGTGCTAAAAAAAAAATCAAAATTCTTTGAAACAACAATGCAAGAAATCATAGAATGATGAAAAACATCACCATGGATATCAATGAAAGAGTAGTTTGTACTGTAAGGGACTGAAGGGGGGAGAGCAGAGCACTCGCCCCTAGAAAACAGTGTCACAGAAAGTAACTAACGGCAACAGAACTGGAACAACATGACTCATGGTAAATGACCACATTTCTACAACAACAGAGAATGTACAATCATACACCCCATTAATTACCTATTGACTGTAGCACAGTCAAATAGACCCTAAAGTAACTGACCGCAACACAGTCAAGGAGACTCCAAGTAATGGTTAAAAAATAGAAGAGGGTGGAATGGAGGGTATAAGAACATGAGCAAGCCCCACACTGGAAGAACCAGGGTGGAGGAGCGTGGAAGGACATGGAGCCCACCACCCAAGGGCGAGAATGGGTGGAGAAGCAACAGTTAAAACAGCATGAGACATCCTACCCTGGAGGGAGGTGAGCATACCATCACGCAGGAAGACAAAAGCCACCTGTAAGGAGGCAAGTGGGTAGAATCCATCCTGAAAAAAGCCCTCGTAGAGCAGAGAGGATAGGTGGGCAATAAAGAATCTGCGGCTAGACTGTCTCTACCAGATACATCGTTACCGAAGGTAAGTAACTCCTTCATCTGATAGAGACATCTAGCCGCAGATTCCTTAACTTAGAATAGATACCAAAGCTATACCCCATTGGAGGAGGGTCTGCGACTGAAAACCACCAAGTGCCAAAGAGAACTCATCCGTCAATAACATTGACCAAAACACGGTGGGAACAGCAATGCCAGCGTGGCCGACACCAGACCCATTAAGCTCTGTAAGGGAGCATTAACAAGGGGAAGCAAAGGGACCACAATCCGTCAAAAGACAGTACCAGACCTCTCTTGTCCAGACAGGGACGAAAGGGAAGCACATAACCAGAATGGACATATACAGAACCATGACTACCAGAAGATACATGTATGAGGATGACAGGGATACACATAAGCAGACAGTGTGGACCGTGAGAACTACACCACACACATGCAAAATCCCAATGAAATGTAGCATCAACAGCACATTTGCGTCGGCAGAAAGAGGCGGGCGTACCACCAGGTAGTCAACCAGCCAGCCGTACCCGGAGGTACAACGGTGAATGGATACTGGCCAGGTCGGTCACACACATAAGGCTCGCTCCCAGGAGGGAGGGAGAGAGAGAGAGAGAGAGAGGAAGAGAGAGAGAGAAAGAGAGAGAGAGAAAGAGGAAGAGAGAAAGAGAGAAAGAGAGAGAGAGAGAAACGGGATCTGGGACAAAAACTCCAGATACCACAGCAAGGAAAAACCTAGTATGCCTGCCTTCTCACGGTGTGGATATCCCATGACATATGTACATATAGACATATACATGAAAGGAAAATGCTACTTACCAGTATGCATCTGTTCTTGGCATGTAGAGCTGTAGAGTTGTATACTTTAGCATAGATCGCCATCTGGTGTTGGGCTCGGATGTTTGCACTTTGTTTTTGTTCGAAGAAGTCTTTGTAGTCACGAGATAGGTGACTCCTCCTTATGGTGATAGTGCGCTTGGGCATCGACTCCATCTTCAGATTGTTTTTCGCCATAAAGGGTGATGATGGAGTTAGTAAGAGAATAGAAAAGGATGTCCATGTAATGTATCTAAATAAGATAATACTGCAACAGATAAAGGTACCCGGGGAGGTGGGTGGGCGTATACAACTCTACATGCCAAGAACAGATGCATACTGGTAAGTAGCATTTTCCGTTCGAGGCATATGAGCTGTAGATTGTATACTTTAGCATAGACTATACAGCAGTCTTCCTCCCTAGCGGTGGCAACCTGTATCTGTTGCAGTGGTTCGAAAAAGTGTTCTTAGTACAACCTGGCCCACAGTAGCTTGTTGTTTTGCTTGCACATCTACACAATGGTGTTTAGTGAAAGTATGTGGTGTAGACCAAGTTGCTGCTTTGCAGATGTCATCTAGGGGAATGTTCCCTAAGAATGCCATAGAAGCCCCCAGTTTGCGTGTGGAATGAGCTCTAGGGGGAATAGTTAATGTGCGTTTAGCTTTAAGATAGCATATTTGGATGCATTTAACAATCTACCTTGCAATTCCTGTCTTTGAAATGGGATTGCCTTTGTGAGGTGGGGAGAAAGCTACAAAAAGTTGTTTTGTGTTTCTAAAGGTCTTAGTTCTTTCGATGTAGTAGAGTATCGCTCTTTTAACGTCTAGCGTGTGGAGAGCGCGTTCTGCCACTGAGTCTGGTTGAGGGAAAAATACTGGAAGTTCAACCGACTGATTAAGGTGGAAGGCAGATACTACTTTAGGCAGAAATTTTGGATTAGGCCTAAGAACCACTTTACTATGGTGTATTTGTAAAAATGGTTCTTGTATGGTTAATGCCTGGAGTTCACTAACTCTCCTAAGGGATGTGATAGCTACCATGAAGGCTACTTTCTAAGTAAGGAACTGTAACTCGCATTTGTGCATAGGTTCAAATGGGGGACCCATGAGTCTGGTTAGGACTATATTGAGATTCCATACGGGAGAGGGTGGAACTCTAGGTGGAATTATTCTTTTAAGTCCTTCCATAAACGCTTTGATAGCGGGTACTCGAAACAAAGACAAATGTTGTCTGTTTTGGAGGTAAGCGGCGATTGCAGCAAGATGTAGTTGTATAGATGTGTATGCTAGGTTACGTTGTTGTAGATGCAAAAGATAACAGATAATGTTTTGGATAGAAGCATCTAGCGGATTGATTTTGTTATTTGTACAATAAATGACAAATCGCTTCCACTTTGCTGCATAGCATGCTCTAGTGGTAGGACGTCTAGCCTCTTTAATGATGTTCATACAGTCTGGCGGAAGATTGAGGTAGCCAAACTCTAGGACTTCAGGAGCCAGATCGCAAGATTGAGTTGATTGGGACCTGGGTGCCTTATTTCTCCATGGTTCTGAGTGAGGAACTTGGGGGAGAGGTGCAGCTTTTGATGAGGCACTAGTGAGAGTTGGCGTGCCCATGTTGGAGCAACTAGGATCATTGTGAGGGAGTGTTGCTTGAGCTTCCGAACCACTAACGGAATGAGCGGGAGAGGCGGAAAAGCGTATGCAAATTTTCCTGACCAGTTCATCCATAGCGCATTGCCTTTGGACAATGGGTGTGGATATCTGGAGGTGAAGCTTGGGCATTTTGCGTTTTGATGTGTGGCGAACAGATCTATGTCTGGATGACCCCACATGTGAAAGAATGGAAGAAGAACTTGAGGATGAATTTCCCATTCGTGGATCTGCTGTGTTTAACGACTGAGCAGATCCGCGATCTGATTGTGTACTCCCGGAAGATGTTCTGCGAGGAGGTAAATGTTTTGAGGAATAGCCCATCTCCATATGCTTTGCGCTAGTCATGAAAGCTGAAGAGAGTGTCCCCCCCCTGATTTTGTATGTAGTACATTGCTGTCATGTTGTCTGTACGGACTAAGACAGTTTTGTCTACTAGCAGGAGTTGAAAAGACTTTAGTGCTAGAAAGATTGCCAGTAACTCCAGGTGATTTATGTGGAGTTGTTTTTGTTGATGGGTCCATATGCCCTGAACGGTGTGGTTTTGGAGATGAGCTCCCCAGCCGGTGAGCGATGCGTCTGCTGTTAGCAGTATCTGTGGAACCGGGTCGAGGAACGGCCGCCCTTTGGATAGGTTTTGTGTGTTCCACCACTGCAGAGAGCGATGTGTGCGGCTGTCCCCCAACACCAGATCTGTCAACTGACCTTGAGCCTGGTTCCACTGATGTGCTAAACATTCCTGTAATGGCCGCATCTGGAGTCTTGCATAAGGAACGATGAGGATGCAAGAGGCCATCATTCCTATTAACTGCATAAAGACTCGAGCTGGCAATGAGTGTTGAGGCTGAAATTGGGATATTAGAACCTGCATGGTGTGGATCCTGACTGCATTGGGGTATGCTAGGGCTTTTGAAGTGTCTAGAGTGGCTCCTAGATACTGTTGTATGTTGGATGGTTGTAGGTGAGACTTGGTGAGGTTTACTGTGAACCCCAAGTCGTGAAGCAATTGGATCGTTTTGTGTGTGTGTTGTACACAACTGTTGTGAGATTTGGCTTTTATGAGCCAGTCGTCCAGATAAGGGAACACGTGGATGTGTTGCCTTCGTAAGTGAGCTGCCACCACTGCGAGGCATTTGGTGAAGACTCTGGGTGCAGTGGTCACCCCGAATGGGAGGACTTTGAACTGATAATGTTGACTGTCCACCATGAACCTGAGGTATTTTTTGTGAGAGGGATGAATAGGAATATGACAGTAGGCGTCCTTTAGATCCAGAGTGGAGAGAAAGTCGCCTTGTTGAAGAAGTCGGAGCACCTGTTGGAGAGTGACCATGTGGAAGTGGTCTGACTGAATGTAGAGGTTTCGGGGTCTAAGGTCCATTATTGGCCTGAGAGAACCGTCTTTCTTTGGGATTAGAAAATAGAGGGAGTAAACCCCTGTGCCCTGATGAGGTAAGGGGACTGGTTCTATTGCGTTTTTTTTAAGAGAGAGAAAACCTCTTGTTTTAGGAGAGACAAATGTTCCGTGGACATTGGACGGTGTTTGGGAGGGATGTGTGGGGGATTGGAGGCGAGTTCCAGGCAGTAACCATACTGGATAATTTGTCTTACCCACTTGTCTGTGGTGATGGAATTCCAGACTGGTAGGAACTGTGATAGACGTCCCCCGACAGGTGTGGAATGGTCGGGGGGAAGTGGAGGGAAGTCACTGCTTGGTGGTAGGGGAGGTGCGGGTGTTGTTACCGCGCCCTCTCCCTTTATTATTGTTACCCCTGTGTCCACCCCTAAAATATCCTTTGGAAAAGGAACCTTGGTTGGGGCTTTTGTAAGATGAAGAGGGTTGCTCTGATGTATTGGTTTTGGAGCCACCCCTATAAAAGGAGCGACGAAAGGAGCCTCTATGGGAAGGTAGTTGCAAGGCCCCCATAGATTTAGCAGTCTCTGTGTCTTTCTTCCTCTTTTCTAAAGATGTGTCGACTGTAGGGCCAAAGAGATGTTCTTGGTCAAAAGGCTAGTTAAGGATACTGGTTTGCACCTCTTGTTTGAAACCAGATATCCGGAGCCAAGCCTGCCTGCGTAACAAAACGCTGGTATTAACGGCACGAGATGCGGTATCAGCGGCATCAAGAGCACATTTAATAGATGTATTTGTGATTAATTTACCTTCTTGTATAAGGTCATTTGCCTTGTCCTTATATTGGTCAGGGAGTTGTTGGAGAAGCTTCTCAAGCTCATCGTAATGAGCCCTGTCATATCTTGCCAACAAACCTTGGGTTTTGGCAATCCTCCATGGATTAGCAGCTTGTGACGCAATGCGTTTGCCGGATGCGTCTAAAAGTTTTGACTCTTTATCAGGAGGTGGGGCATCTCCTGTGGTTTGTGAGTTGGCCCTTTTACGTGCATTAGACACCAGAAGGGAGTCTAAAGGGACCTGACCCTTAATGTATATCGGGTCGCTGGGAGCTGCTTTGTATTTCTTATCTACTCTGGGGTTAAGAACCCTAGCCCTGACAGGGTCTTTAAACACTTCTGGTGCATGTTTAAGTAAGCCCTTTAACATTGGTAGGGTATGTGTGGACTTTTGTGGCTGAGCGAAAGGCTCTAATAGGAAATCTTCTTCCAAGGGATCTGAATGTAATTGTACCCCGTGATATTGTGCAGCCCTGGTGATTAGTTGCGCAAATCCCACATTGTCATCTGGTGGGGATGGCCGAGAGGGGTATAGGTCCGTGTCATTTTGTAGATCCGGATCAGTATTATAATCCTGCCAGGGATATGGATCTTCTGGGGTGGTATGTGTGTCATCATCATCCCCTTGTGGATTTGTGTTCCCATCCCCATCCCCATAATCAGTATCATCATCTGGTGGTGGAGGTGAAGATGTGGGTTATGGGGAATGTACTGGAGAAATTGGTACATTGGGATCAGTAGGAGTAGAGGGTGGGGGAGGTGAAACGGGTGGAGAGGTATTAGTGCCAATTTCTCTTTTTTTCCGAGGAACTGGAGAATCTTGTAAATGGTCCGGTTTCCTCTTCGGTGTGGAAGTAATCTGACCAGTGGTTGGGTCAATATGTATAGTCTTTTGCTTCGGATCCGGAAGATCTGGTACCGAAGGGTGTTTTGATCCAGTGTCCTTTTTTGGAGTGGAAGATTTATATTCAGGATGTTCCTTTGCCTTATGAGGGGTTTTTGACTCTTTAGGCTTAGGTGACGGAGTTTTCGGCTCCGAGGCTTTTTTTGGCTCCGAAGACTTCGGTTTAGATTGTTTCGGCTCCGAAGGCTTGCCTGTTGGCTGTTTCGGCTCCGAAGGCTTCGGCGTCGAAGGTGTTTTCGGTGCCGGTGATGAAGGGTGTGGCACATTTATGGATTTGGGCTTCGGTGTCGGAGGTGTTTTTTTCGGTACCGGAGTGGGGTCGGCTCGAGCCCGAAGGCTTGTCTTGATTTCATAGCCGGGCCGGAGGGCGGGGCGTCTGAAATATTTGGTCGGTGTAGACCTGGGCCTGAGGGCGAAGGTGATACCGGAGCCTCGTGTGTGGGAGTGGGCAGGACAGGGGTCTCGATACTCACGGACCGCTGAGCTGGAGTGACTGCGTCGTCGACGTCCGAGTCATCGGCCTCGGAGACTGAGATCTGTTCTTCCTCGGCTCCTTGTTCTGTAAGGGTATCAGGACCTGATTCGAAGATGTCCAGAATCGAACTGCTTCCCCGGGACATTTTGTTTGCGTCGAGCCCGACGATCACGGATGGTTTTCTTGGACCTGAAAGATGAACAGGCCTCGCAGGTGTTCTCTTCATGCTCCGGAGAAAGGCAGAGATTACACACTTCGTGTAGGTCCGAGTGTGGGAACTTAGCACCACACTGGGGACATTTCTTGAAGGGAGGTCGTTCCATCGACTTCCGACGTGGTTGGCGCGGTTAGGCCCAACGGCCCGGGTCGAAGTCTAGGTCGAGTAGCTTGATTGTAGGAGAATGCGCGTCGAAAGGGAAAAGCGATCGAGACAATACCTTCGAGCGGTGAGTGATTGCGCGTCGAAGGGGGTTTCGATAACAACACCGACCCAGAGCGCAGCAAGTCACATCCAAACCCGATGGCGGAAAAAAACAATCTGAAGATGGAGTCGATGCCCATGCGCACTATCACCATAAGGAGGAGTCACCTATCTCGTGACTACAAAGACTTCTTCGAACAAAAACAAAGTGCAAACATCCGAGCCCAACACCAGATGGCAATCTATGCTAAAGTATACAATCTACAGCTCATATGCCTCGAACATATATTTATTGAAAGACAAGGGTAACTCAAAGAGCACGCCCTACATAATATAGGAGGCCGCACAATTGGCACCAACGGCACTGAAGCGAACCAGAACAGGATATAACACATGTCAAGACACTTAAAAGGCAACATCATCAGCCCCGTCGGGGGAGGAACCCTGGCCTCCTGCGTGACATGCGGAGACATGGACCACCACACTAACTACAAAAAGAGTCAGTAATACACATACATAGAAGTGAGAAAAAAAGTATATATAGATATATATATATACAGATACTGCAGAAATGCCAGTGAGTATCCTGAAGAGGAATACTCCCACTGAGAACATCAGCCGGGGCCAGGAACAGGAGTATCTG
Source organism: Calotriton arnoldi (assembly GCA_963921515.1). Taxonomy (NCBI): domain Eukaryota; kingdom Metazoa; phylum Chordata; class Amphibia; order Caudata; family Salamandridae; genus Calotriton; species Calotriton arnoldi. Next base: position 3,009,832 of record CAWUFW010000301.1, on the reverse strand, counting down.
AGCCCCCGCGCGGCAAGAAGAGGGACTAGAGCCCCTGCCTGGGAAGTGCATAGGGAAAAAAGGGCACAAGGCAACGTGCAGCAGTGACATGTCTGGCATGGACTCTACAGGGTCTGAGCCGTGAAAGAAGACCTAAGCATGTCCCAACACCAGAGAACGAAGAGCAGATAATCTCACAAGAAGAGAACGCAGCCAGACAGTGGCGCAAGGCGTACCGTAGGCACCCCGTGACTGTGAACATACCCAGTGCGTACTCACATATCGTGTCCGTATAGATCACGGAAAGAAACCGCTCCGGAGCGGAAGAGGACAACATACCCACAAGGGACACTTGCTTACGTCTAAGACAGCCAACGTAGGCAAAAAGAGCACAGCGAAAAGGTGATGAACACGCCGGGGTGAGCCAGGTGTGGCAGAAAAACAAAATTACTCTGGAGCAGTCTGCCTCCATAGAGGTAGAAAAGTGCTATGGAGCAACCGTAGACCACAACACATAAGCTCCAGGAGAGAGCCACGCCAATCTTGTAGGTCTCACCAGAGGGGACGTCCTACAACAGTAGGAAGGGCGACGAAGGGAGGAGCCTACAGTATGAACTATAGGACAATCCCCCAGAGGGACAGAAAACCATCCTAAGACGACTCAGCGGGAGCCTTTGAAGCGTCCTGAGCAAGGAAGAACGGCTATACAATAGCCAACGAATACCCCACATAGGGTATGTCTTATCCCCGTAAAAAGCCAGGAACACCTCTTGAGACTAGCCCGAAGACAGAGGACTCAAAAAGAAATGCAGAAACAGCTGGCTAGCTGTACCAAATAAGTACAAAAACAGCTGATTAGCCGTACAGTCCGTCCGGGCAATAACGTCTTGAACCCATAGACGGATACCAGAAAAAACAGTGATAACACTGCAACAAAAGTAAAAGTCTGCAACAAGGACTAAAAACCACAGGATATATGGAAACCCAGACATATGATGTTGGACCGCTGAGCCAGCATGACTGTCAATAAGGGAGACCCCATCAAAGGGTAAATCCCAAAGACACGCCTGAACATTTGCAGGAAAACTGCCATCGCGCAGCCAGGCATGGCGACGCAGAGCAACTGACCTGGCCATAGCCCGACCCATAGAGTCAGTGGTGTCCATGGCTGACCGAATGGAATACTGTGCCAGTTCCCGGCCATCATGAAGCAGCCGATCCAGGTCAGCCCGAGAGCCCTCCGGAAGAGATGGAAGGAGGCGCTCGACCGAGTCCCAAAGGGAAAAAGTAGCCCATGCAAACGCACACGACGTGTTCAAAGACCGAAGGGCCGAGCTGGTGGACGCAAAGACATGGCGGCCACACGCCTCCAACCAGCGAGACTCGCTAGTGAGAGGGAGTACCGGAGGAGGGGAGGAAGGTAGCAAGACATAGGCTGCCAGGACTACCAGCCCTTGAGCCCTAGGATGGAGGGACAAACAGACAGGGTCATCTGGAGCAGGGCGATGACTATGTGCAATAGCATGACCCAAAGGGTATCCCAATGAGGGTCTCGCTCAAGACCCAAGAAGAATGTCATATATTGACCCGCCAAAAGGGAGCAAGGGCTCCTCCTCCACGTCACCCTGGTAGAGTAGATCCAACAAGGGATCAGAAGGCAGAGAGACTGAGGGAGGCTGCATCTGTAAGATATCCGCAGCTTTGCGAACTGCTCTTGCAAATGCTGCACTAGCCTCTGTGGCCATTCTAGGTGGCGACAATAAGCAATCTGTAGGGGACGGTTGTAGGCTAACCCGTCCACCAAAAGGCAGAGGCTCTGCAGCCCGAGGACAACCAAAAGCCTGCCAGTGCCCAATGGGCACCTGCTCCGAAGAGCCTCGAAACAACCCTGGGGGTGGTGAATCCTCAGGGTCCTCATCCTCCTCCACCAGAGGAACAGCAGGGGACACATCGACGACCACCGAAGAGGACTCGTCCGCCCGGCGTCAACTCGACCTCTACTGAGATGGGAAACTGCGGTGAGGAACAGCGTCGACTTGGAGTCGAGCTCTGCGCTGCAGCCACATCCGGCACCAGCCCAGGAAGCCCCGCAGGGCTGTGTGGTGGCTCCACAGGAGGGCCAGACGTCTGACTGGGATGCCCCTCCGGGCTGTATCCCGACGTCGCAGCGACACCAGAACCGGAGTCAGGGTACTCGATCGGCGCCGAGGACGAACCCGCCGGCAAATCCCCAATCTGAGCCCCTACCCTCTCTGTGGGGCCCGAAGGTGACCCAAAGATGGCCTGTAAAGCCTGAGAATAGGCTTCATCTGGGATCTAGTTGCCCCAACACCAGGAAATGGTGGGTAGGTGGGGGTCGACTCCTGGGGGCCTGTGTCCGGGTGAAGACCGGGAGCAGCGGGCCCCGGCGTCACGTTTATGGGAGGTCGACGACCTCCGTGACTTCTTTCTGTGCTTACCTGCGTCAGGCGAGCGACGCCCGCGGGAACGACTCCGTGACCTGCCCCGAACCGAAGCCCCAGCTTGAGAGGGAGACTGGTGACGCAAGGACTCTGAACGGGACATCGGGCGGACAGCAACTTCATCCGACGTTCCTGCAGCCGGCAGTAGTCGCACTCCTCAGAGTCGTGGTGCTCTCCCAAGCACCACATGCAGATCTCATGTGGATCCGTTGCAGACATCTGCTGCGTACATGTCTCACACGACTTGAAGCCCTTAGGCATCGCACACTGTTCCCGGACGCTAAAAGGGGTCGATAAGGCCGAAAAACTAAAACAGGCCAGAGGAACCGCTTTTTCTGGATCCGCGTTGGACACGGAAAAGAAGGAAACTGACGTCAGCACGCCGGGAGCGACTTATATGGCTCCATTGACGTCATATCCGTGAACGACGTCAGGACGGAGCCATGCGACGGCGTCCCCCGGCGCGCAGAGGTACTGCTGAAGATTCTCCAGGTCCAGTCTGACGCCTGGGGATATTCTAAGTTAAGGAATCAGCGGCTAGATGTCTCTATCAGATGATCTTCGTCCCCGATGCCTACAGTCTTTGTCAAAACCAGAGAATCCCCATTGAAACCAACAGGGCACCCAATGCCAAAACAGCACCCTGCTCCTAGCCGCCCCTGCGGGTGTAATTTGGGTGCTAACTCGGATCCCACTTTGCCCGAGCCTAACAGGAGCTTTGCTCCCACAACCCTGTGGCCTGCTCGTGAGCAGACACCAACCGGAGGCCCCCTAAAATTGGGCCTCAGCACTCTGCACCCGGCCGCCCTAGTGCCGCTGAGGGTGCTTTGAGAGTGTATCCTTGACCCTGGAGGAACCCTTGTTATAACCCCAAAAACTCTACCCCAAAGACGGAGTACTTACCTGTTAACCGATAACTTCATTTCTCTCCATTGGAATACATTGACTGTTTTCCCTTGACAAATGTTCCAAGTGTGGAGTTGAATTGTATGAAAACCTGAAAAACTACAACGGTGCAAAACTGATTTTACTTACCTTTTCTCTAGGAAATATCCCAGTGTGATATCTAGGCATATCACACTGAGTAGAAAAAGTAATCTGAAAAGAATCTGGAAAGTATTTTCCACTTTTTAACTTACCTGTATTTCAACCAATTGCATTTGAACCTGCATTCAATTGTAAAACATTGCATTAGATTTTGCAAAGCATTTATTTCACTTACCTGTGCCAGGCTTGGCTTGGTTCTAGAAATAAAATAACTGAATATTTTTATACAAACAAAATTAGTCTGAGTTCAGTCTTTGAGTGTGACACATTTGCTGATTGAGTGTGTACAACAAATGCTTAACACTACCCTCTGATAAAGCCTTACTGCTCGCACACACTGCCACAAATAGAGAGTAAGGTGCTATCTACTTTTACCTCTGCCTACCTTTGGGGTTCCACTGGACTCTGTGCACACTATACCTCATCTTGGTATAGTATATACAGAGCCAGCTTCCTACAGCGTGCCATCCCCTACTGTGATGCCTCGCCCATCACGGTGCGGATTGCCTCTGCTAGTGGTTCTATAGCTAGTGAGAAGAGATGGGGAGATAATGGGCATCCCTGCCTGGTTCCACTCAATACCTTTGCCGTGTCGGCTATTTAGGGTCTTTTTTCACTCAAACCGTCAGCGCTGTGTATAGTTATTGTACCATGCATATGAACTCGTCTCCCAAGTTATATCTTGCCAATGCAGCGCATAAAAATCCCCACTCCAGAGAGTCAAAAGCTTTCTCAAGATCTAGTGTTAAGCAGCCTGAGTGCGGCCAGTAAAGTACTGAGTAAGCAGCAACTCTGAAGAAACGCCTCAGGTTTAGAGAGGTGCTCCGGGAGGGCACAAACCCATTTTGGTCTGTATGGACCAGGGTGGGAACCACCTGCGCGATCTTGCCAGCCAGGATCTTCGCCAATACCCTGTGGTCAACATTGAGAAGGGCTAGTGGTCTGTAAGATTCCCAGGTCTGTGGTTCCTTGTCAGGCTTGGGCAGTGACACCAGGTTCGCCTCTCGAATGGACAGGGAGAGCCTCTGCTCGCTCAGAGGCATAGCGTACAATGCGTGTAATTGGGGGATCAGCGATGTGGCGCACGCCTTATAGAATTCTGCTGGGAACCCTTCTGGGGCAGGTGTTTTCCCATTTGCTAGCACTATCATCGGATTTCCTCAGGTGTTATTGGTTCATTTAGCATCTCCCTCTGCTCCAGCGTTGTTTCTGGTAGACACACAGTGTCTAGGAACATGGGCTAGAGGTCCTTCCTCGTGGTGCCCCATGGATTGATAAAGTGTTGCATAGTGACGTGTCATTGCTGCGTGTATTTCATGTTGTGTGAATAAAACCTGTCGTGTGTCTGTTCTTAAGGCACCAATGGGTTGATGAGTTTGGTCTTGACGCGAGAGCCACACTAGTGTTCTGCCCGCTCGATCTGCAGTTGCATGTGTGCGTGCAGAGTGTGCTGCAAAGTTATGACAATGGAGCAGTTCTAGTAAATCCGCCTGCCCCTTTGGCGAGTCAATTCAGTACTTTTTGTGTAAGAATGGTGGCATCATCTACCAAAACCTGAGCAAAAACAGGAGGAAAAGGAGGTTGAGTAGACAAACAGAAGGACGTAATAATTCTGAACAGGCTTGAATACCTCCCATAGGAGGTAAATGCATGCCAGCCAGACAGACTAAAAGAAGCCCTGTCCCCCAAACCCCCCGGCTCCAGATGACCAATTGAAGAGGAACCAAAGTGGTTTGATGGGAATTGCAGTGGGCGACGAGGACTGCTGCCTTAGCTGACGGAAACAACTTCTACTGCCACCTCGTTTATCCCTAGAACTTCTGTTACTACTGCTGAAATTGGTGGGCTGGAGACAACATGCCCAAGGAGTGAGCAGTATCTCAGTTATTTTTGAAGAGCTCCAAGGCAGTGCCCACATTCTCACCAAAAACCCTTAAAAAAGGCTTATCCATCAGTGATGCCTGCATGTCACTAGAAAAACCTGTAGTGCACATCCAGGCATGGAGACGATCCATAGCACTGTCAACGCATTCATGGAATTCAGACTAGCCCACAAAATGTACTTGGCTGGATCCTGTTCATCCTGAATTGTCGTAGCAAATGAATTTTGGGACTTCTCTGGAAGGCGTCTAATATAGTGATAGCCATATTCCAGAGGCATGTGTGTACTGGTCCAAAAGGGAAAATGCATTAAGGGACCTCAAAAACCAAAGTGGTGGAGAAAAATACTCTTTTCCAGTATGACAATTCGTTTTTAACGTCCTGTCCAGCAAAGCCGTGGGGAAGGTGTTAGTGTTTACCTTAGTGGAAGGCGCTACTACAACTAGGCTTTCCAATGTCTGATGTTATGCAGGAAAGCCTAATCCCCAGGGAGGGCCTATGTTGACTAGCAATAGGTCGATTCATTGGTGGCAGTGAGCAAGGCTTCACCAGCCAGTTCCCCAAGTATAGAAAGACATGTATTCAGAACCTTCATAGCAAAGTAGCCACAATAATTAGCACCGTCGTAAAACGTGTGGATCTGTTGTCAGTCCAAATGGGAGGATCACAAACTGATAGTGTTGGGATTTCATCATTGTACTTCAAATAGTGCCTCTGGGCAGGTAGAATCTGAAGAAGACAATACCTGGCTCAGGAACAGCATCAGGTTCAGAATGCAAACTGGATGGGGCCCCTCCTTCTTGCACCAAGATGTAAAGGGAGTAAATGTACCAGCTGGCGCTGGTTTTGGTTCGGTGGGCATCATCATTTAAGTAGTTAAGATCGGGCTAAAGAGTCTTCAGGGACGGCACCCAAGCCAGTTTTGATTTATGCTTAGGCGGCAGAGCTCTTGGAGGCATGGCATCAGGATCAGAGCCAGAAAGCCTGCAGGATCAAATCTCTCCAAGCCTCCTCCCTTCCCGGTCCCAAGAGGTGAATGAAAAGCATTTGGATTTTTGCTCGGTCACTAAGAGATTGATGATTTGGATATCCCAATAGCTATATACAACTGCCTGATCCAGCTTTCAATCAACAAATTGGTTCCTGCTCTGCTGCAGTTGTCAGCAATGTCATACTTTACTCCTGGTAGATACTTTGCCATCAGTCTAATCATTAGTTTTGTAGGCCATGGCGAAATGCACTTCACTTACTTTGACAAAGGGTGTAAAGGGGTTCTGCCATTTTTCAGGACATAGAACATTGATGTCATGAGTTTTATCACCAGGAAAGTGGTTGTTTCTGAGGATTAAACTGTTTCACGCACATCTGACTGCATTGAGTTCAATAACACTGATTTACAACAGATGACTTGAACATAGAACTCAGGTTGATTGTGAATCTGAGCTTATCTGAGCCTCCCAGTGACATGTCAATGACCTCACTAATGCAGGAAGTCAGACGATGGAAACGCAGACTAGCTATCAAATAGTTTTTCCACCATCCCCGGGGTCTTTTTATGCAGTTCTTCACCTGGATGTCATTTTGCCAATCTACAGGCACTTTGGCAGGGTGTTCATCCTGAGTCAGCACATCAGAACCATGATGATGCAGGATGGTAAATTTCCGCAGAATTGCAACTCACAATTGTCAGTGTCATAACCTTGGTACAGAAAGTAAACAGCCTGTTAGAGAGCCTTCCGCTGAAAGGTATTTCTGGTTACAAAGAGTAAAGGCTTTGATTAGTCTTTTTTTTTTTTTTTTACGGTTTTCCATTGTTCCAGAGGTAGAATTAGTCTTTTCACTTCCCAGATACAAATCGCAAACCAGGAAAGTAGAGATTTTCAAATAAACAATGTCAGCAGAGATTTAGCCTGACTCCTGGGCAGTAACACATATGGTAAGAATATGAGGAAGGGGTTAATAGGGAGGCGTCACTGCAGGACAAAAGTGAGCTGAACTGACTTTAGGAGGAATTTCCAGCTTGCTATGGAGGAAAGTTTAAATGTCAGTTGATTCTATAAAAGACCCAATGCTGGAGAATAGGATATTTTGTGCTTAATATGGGTGCTCAGTGTCTTAAAGTCTTTGTATTTTGTTGCACGTTTCATTTGTGTGCTTTCATTGATTGATCACTGTTCTTACTCTTGATATAGTAATACTGAGTTATTTTTTAAGTGCAGTTCATAATATATTAAAAAAAAAAAACTTTGGCTGAAGATACTGATGCACAAGTTACTAACTTGTGTAACGATATATCTGTAAGAGACAGTAGTTAGTGACAGATTCCTTACCTTAGAATATCCCCAGGCGTCAGGCTGGATCCGGAAAGTTTTTGCGTAGCAGTACCCTTGCGCGTCGGTAGGCGGCGTCGTGCGGCTCCGCGTCCGTCGTCGTGATCGCCGGGATGACGTCGCGGGCAGCACTTAGGCGCCGCCCCTGCGCGCTGACGTCAGTTCTGTACACGACTTTCCGCGCCAGGAACGCAGAGCCATGCAAGAAGCTGACATAGGTGTCTGAAAAATACTAGGGCCCTGAAAGGGATGTCCTTAACCCTAGAAATCAGTTCGCAGAACGGGGAGGATGGGTGGGCGGTAGGAATCTGTCACTAACTACTGTCTCTTACAGATATATCGTTACACAAGTTAGTAACTTGTGCATCTGAAAGAGACACGTTAGTGACAGATTCCTTACCTTAGAATAGATACCCCAGCAATACCAACCCCGGTGGTGGGTCTGCGAACAAAGATCAGACAAGGAAGTCCTGGAGGACAGAACGGCCAAAGAAGCCGTCCCTCCGGACCTGACTGTCAAGGCAGTAATGCTTTGTAAACGTGTGCAGCGAGGCCCACGTAGCTGCCTGACAAATAACCGGCAGCGGAACACCGCGGCCCAAGGCCGTGGTAGCAGCCGTTGCCCTGGTGGAATGGGCACGCAGCCCAACAGGAGGCTCCTTCTTAGCCAAAGAATAGCAGGTCTTGATGCACAAGGTAACCCAGCGGGAGATGGTTCGTTTGTGCACCGCCCGACCTTTTTGGCGCCCACGTAGCCAACAAAGAGCTGGTCATCCACCCAGAAGTGTTTTGTGCGGTCGATATAGAAGGAGAGCGCACGTTTTGGGTCCAGACGGTGGAGCCTCTCTTCCTCTCTGGAAGGATGCGGAGGCGGAAAGAAGGTAGGCAAAGTGATGGTCTGCCCAATGTGAAAGGCAGTAACCACCTTTGGCAAGAAGGACGGACGCGTCCGAAGAACAACCTTGTCTGGATGAACAGACAGAAAGGGAGGTTTGCAAGATAAAGCCTGGAGCTCACTCACCCGCCGAGCGGAGGTGATGGCCACCAGGAAGGCTGTCTTTAGAGTCAGAAGACGAAGAGGACAGTTATGCAGAGGCTCAAAGGGAGCGCACATTAAAAAGGTAAGAACCAAGTTCAAGTCCCACTGAGGCATCACAAATGGAACAGGAGGAAAGAGGTGTGTAATGCCTTTTAAGAACCTGTTAACAACAGGGGACTTGAAAAGGGAGGCTGATCAGGGAGCCTGAGGAAGGCCGAGATAGCACAGAGATAACCCTTGATGGTACCCAGGGCAGAACCCTGTTGGGCCAGAGAAAGAAGGAACAGAAGGACCTCAGAAAGAGGGGCAGAAAGGGGATTCACAGCCTTTGCTGTGCACCATGCCACAAATTTGTTCCACCTGCAGGCGTATACCACCTTAGTGGAGGGACGCCTGGCTGCCAGAATCACATCACAAACTTCGGGAGGCAAGTCGAAAGGAATCAACTGCCGCCGCTCAATCTCCACGCAAGCAGGTGTAGACTGGACAGGTTCGGGTGGAGGACCGTCCCTGCTGCTGCGACAGAAGATCCTCCCGAAGAGGCAGACGGATCGGGGGATCTACGCTCATACTGAGTAGCTCGGGATACCAAACTCTTCGAGCCCAGTCCGGAGCCACAAGAATGACTTGGGCCCGGTCGTGCCGAATCTTCTTCAACACTCTGGGTAGAAGTGGTATAGGCGGAAAGGCGTACAATAGACCGCAACTCCACTCGTGACGAAAAGCGTCGCCGAGCGAGTGCCGCCTTGGAAATTCCAACGCGCAGAACTGATGACATTGCGCGTTCTCTTCGGTGGCGAATAGATCTAACCAAGGCTCTCCCCACTGTAGAAAGAGTCCTTGCGCCACTTCCGAGTGAAGACGCCATTCGTGATCCATCATGCACCTGCGGCTGAGTTCGTCCGCCCTGGCGTTCAGGGAACCTGCCAGGTGTTGAACCATCAGGAACATGCCCTGATGTTCCAGCCATGTCCAGAGGCGCAGAGCCTCCTGACAAAGGGTCCACGACCCCACCCCGCCCTGTTTGTTGCAGTACCACATGGCGGTGGTGTTGTCGGTGAACACCTGCACTACCTTCCCTTTGACAGAGGGAAGGAATGCCTTGAGTGCAAGTCGGATCGCCCGGAGCTCCAGAAGGTTGATATGGAGCCGGGACTCCGCCGGAGACCAGAGGCCTCTGATCTCCGCCTCTCCCATGTGACCGCCCCATCCCAGAAGGGACGCGTCCGTCACAACTGTATGCTCTGGCTGGGGAAGGGAGAGGGATCTGCCCATGACCCATTGCCGGTTCGAGAGCCACCACTGCAACTGTGTTGCAGTCCCCTCCGAGATCTGGACGTGATCGGACAGGTTGCCCTGGTGCTGCGCCCACTGGAACTTCAGGTCCCACTGCAGAGCCCGCATATGCCATCTGGCATGATTGACCAGCAGGATGCAGGAGGCCATGAGGCCCAGCAGCCTCAGGGTCATCCGTACCGAAACCCAGGATAAAGGCTGAAAGATCGGAATCATAGCCTGAATATCCCGGACTCGCCGTTCGGGAGGATAGGCCCGAAACTGCGTCGTGTCCAGAACTGCTCCGATGAAAAGGAGCTGTGGAGAAGGAATCAGATGCGACTTCGGCACATTGATGGAGAACCCCAGCGAGTGCAGGAGTTCGGCCGTAGTCTGGAGGTGGGAGACGACTGCCTGGGACGAGCCCGCCTTCAGCAGCCAGTCGTCGAGGTAGGGGAAGACTGAAACCCCTGCCCGGCGCAGATGAGCTGCGACCACCGCCATCACTTTCGTGAACACCCGAGGGGCACTGGTAAGGCCAAAGGGGAGCCCGGTGAACTGAAAATGCTCGAGGCCTACCGTGAACCGAAGGTAACGCCGGTGGGCCGGCAGGACGGGGATGTGGAAATAGGCGTCCTGCAAGTCCAACGCTACCAACCAGTCTCCGGGGTCGAGGGCAGTCAAGACCTGAGCTAGGGTGAGCATCTTGAACTTCTCCTTCCGGAGGAAGCGATTGACGTTCCGGAGGTCCAAGATAGGACGCATGTCCTCCTTGTCCTTTTTGGGCACCAGAAAGTAGTGGGAGTAGCAACCACGCCCTACTTCTGGGGTCGGAACATGCTCGATGGCCCTCTTGGCCAAGAGGGCCGTGACTTCCTTCTGTAGAAGCACCAAGTGATCCCCTGACATGCGGTGGAATTGAGGTGGCATGGCTGGGGGGGTGGTCTCGAAGGGGAGGGAGTAGCCCCTTCGGACAATGTCCAAGACCCACCTGTCCGAGGTGATGGGACGCCAGCGGTGAAGGTGATGGCGGACCCTGCCCCCGACTGGCGTACTGTGCACCTGAAAGGAGGGACTAGGAGGGCTTGGAGGCCGCGGACGGGTTGGAGGTGGTGGCCTGACCCGCACGCTGGTTGCCCGAACCGCCACGGCGGTATCCACGTCCTCGGCCACGCGAAGGCGCTTGCTGCGCGGGCCGGGCTGTGGACGTGACTGGGCGCCCCTTCCGTGGCCACGAAAGGGGCGAAAAGCAGACGTGAGCGGAGGGCGCATAACAGCAAGGCCCAGGGACTTAGCAGTAGCCCGTGAGTCCTTGAAACGCTCCAGCGCATGGTCTGCCTTCGAACCAAAAAGACCGACTCCATCAAAGGGCATGTCCATGAGTGTATTCTGGACATCCCCTGAAAAACCAGTGGTTCTCAGCCAGGCGTGGCGACGCAGCGCCACCGTCGTTGCAAGCGATCTGCCCAGCGAGTCGGCGGTATCAAGGCCACAGCGGATGGTATATTTAGCCGCATCACGCCCTTCCGCAATGGCGCGGGTAAGCAGTGTCTGGACCTCCTCAGAACACTGCGGCAAAACAGTTGCCACCGAAGCCCACAGGGAGTGGGTGTATCGGCCCAAGAGGCAAGCGGTATTAACAGACCGCAAGCCAGCACTGGAGGAAGAGAAAGCCTTCTTCCCAAAGTGATCCAGGCGCTTGGATTCCCTATCCGGAGGGGCGGTAGGGAAGGCGGTTTGGGAGGCAGAGGATTGGACAACCAAGCTCTCAGGGGTAGGGTGTTGGGAGAGAAACAGGGGGTCGCCCGGAGCAGGGCGATGGCGTCGGGCCACGTTCCTATCCACAGGAGCCCCTGTGGTGGGTTTGGACCAGGCACCCAAAAGAACGTCAGTCAGTGCCTCGTTGAACGGCAGCACAGTCTCCGCAGAGGAGGCCGCCGGCTGAAGCACTTCAGTCAGGATGTTAGACCTGACGACCACTGTAGGCAACTGGAGATTTAAGGCTCCAGCAGCTCTACGCAACACCGTTGCAAAATTAGCCCCCTCCTCCGTTGCCACGGGAGGAGACAGCATGCCAGAGTCAGGGGAGGTATCCAGACCACTGGCATCCCCAAGTTCCTCAACCCAGTCCGGGTCAAACTCGCACTGTTGTGTGAGAGGGTCCTCAGACCCCTCCCAGCTCTCCTGGTCCTCCTCAGGTTGAAAATATGGAGGAGGAGGGACATCAGGGACCCAAGGTCTCATCGGCGCCGGAAACGGCGTCGGGCGACGCCGGTCCGGCTCCATGTCCGGACCCGGAGAGAACCGGGGAACGACGCCGCCCGGAGCCCCGGACGGCGTCGGAAACGGCACCGGGGACATCGGCGTCGGCGGAGGCGTGGTTAGGTCAACCGGCGTCGATGGGGGTTGCGGTACCACCGGAGCCGGGGTCGAGGCCGGGGCCGGAGCCGAGGCCGGGACGAAGGCTGGTGGGACAGGCGACGCCGGGACCGGAGTCGACGGCGACGCCGGAGCAACCCCATCAGGGCCCGCGGGGCCCGAAGGCGCACCGGAGGGACCTTGAGGCCCGAAGAGGCGGGCCATGGCCGACAGGAATTCCTGTATATCGGCCGGAGTCGCCCCCGAGCCCGGGTAGGGCGGGTACTGCGGGGGTAACTTGACAGGCACGTCCGGGGCCGCGGGGACGGTGCCGACAGGGACCTCAGCCGAGTCGCGAGACCGGCGAGGCGAAGTCTTAGAGCGATGACGCCGCTTAGACTTCTTGTGCTTCGACTTACCGGAGGAGCGCGAAGACTTTGAATCCGACGAACGGCGGGGACTCCGCGTCCGGCCCCTCGACCTCTCCTGGGACCGGGGCTTGGTGCGGCGCGGAGCCGAATGCCGGACTTCGAGGAGCTTTCGAGACCGCTCTCGCAAAGCCTTAGGATGAAGTTTCCGGCAGTCAGGACACGACTTCGTGTCGTGGTCTCGGCCGAGACAAAAGAGACACTCGAGGTGCGGGTCCGTGATCGACATCATGCGACCACATTCCTCGCAGGGCTTAAAGCCGGGCATCCCTACGACACCTTAGGAGTCGCGAAGACTCGTTGAAGAAACAGTGAAAAAATTCACCAAAAAAGATAGTCAAAAAGTGACTAGGGCACTGCTCTTCCCGGATCTGCGCTTACTGGCGCGGAAAAAGAAGAACTGACGTCAGCGCGCAGGGGCGGCGCCTAAGTGCTGCCCGCGACGTCATCCCGGCGATCACGACACCGAACGCGGAGCCGCACGACGCCGCCTACTGACGCGCAAGGGTACTGCTACGCAAAAACTTTCCGGATCCAGCCTGACGCCTGGGGATATTCTAAGGTAAGGAATCTGTCACTAACGTGTCTCTTTCAGATATACACATTAAACCGTGCTGTACCTCAATTCAACCTTCAGACCACCTTCTTTGAACTAGTCTTGGACTGTTCGACCAAGTTACTCAAGGAGTAAACTTTCCAGTGCAGCTCTAGCACTTCGAATTCTACTCATTGGAAAAAATCTGCAATCTCACATTCCATCGCATTGAGCAGTCCTTACGACAGCAAGGGTGCAGGAAGATGAGAGGAAAGTAAATACATTGGTGCAAAAGAAAAGAGAAGTGCTGTAGTCCTTAGCCATTAGAATGTTTCTCTCAAACTCACTTTAGTCCCTGATCCCTGCACATGTTCATAAATTGTATGTACATCTACTGGTAGGTGATGCAACCACAGTAAGACGAATGACATTACAATCCATCAGAAGACACAAACCAAAAAATTATGCAGCAGTGTGCAAGCCTCCTTACCTGGAGACATAGATGCAGGGTTATAAGGCCTGGCAGGGAATGCAAGCTGAGTACCGGGGACATACGTGATTCTGTCCATGGGTGGAGTGCTTGTTCCTCCGGGATGAGGCACTAGAATAGTGGGAGGCATATTGGTCAGGTCAATAATCCCTGTTAGAAAACAGAACATTTTTATTTATTTTTTTCTTAAGCTCATATAAAGCATATCCACATTGAGATCACGAATAAAATAATCAAAGCATAAATTATTCAACAAATTCACTGGAGTTCTCCTTGCACCAGTGAATCAAAGGTGAATGTCTGTGCAAGAGATTCTACAGAAGATTTAAGTGCATGCCTGCTGAAAAAGCTGTGCCAATCCATCCAGTTTCATTTTAATGGGCTGTCCTATGCCTTTAGTGAGGAAATGGGATGCATTCTATGACGTGGTTGTGCGACCTAACCGTGTAATACACTTACCAACCCCTTTAGGTCCAGTAGCTTTTGTCTGTAAAACCCTTAGCTCAACCCTGGGTAGCTGCGGCCTGAGCAGCAAGGCTTACACAGAGGAACAAGTGTAAAACATTTTAACAGCACCAAAATAATTCAAGTAGAAATCCAACACTAATTTATAATAGACTGTATTTTTATAAGAATTTAGACGCTATAACGAAAAAAATCCACCGGAGGGTTCCGAGATACTGATTTTACAAGCAATAATAAATCAAACAAATTTCAATCAACCATGAAAAAGCCTTGGCAAAGTCAACGAACTGGACACTAAGAAACTGTTTCAAAGAAAACTTAGGAAAGTGCCCATGTGTTAGTTAGAAGAACTTGGGGTGAGCAACTATGGCAGAGAGCTAGCAACAGTCCTAAGTTGGTCAACATCTAAGGTCTGGGTGCCAGGAGTGCCCACTTTATGGTTGGAAAGTGCCCTCAGGGCAGGATGCGGTTAGTAGCCCATGGGCTACCAGGTTACCTCCCACCTGGTGACCACTTCCTCTGGAGTGTGGCATCTGGCTATCCCAGGATGAACCATTCTGCCCACCCCCAAGATGGCGAGACCCCTCTTTTGGTGTTCGACCTCCCTAGCCCACCTCCGGGTGTGGCTACTTCAGGGATACACGCCCATGGGGAAACCGGTTTGGCAACTGGTTTCTCCGCTCTGCCTCCCATGCTAGCCCGTCTACCTCAACAATGGGGCAGCCGTCCCCCTGGTGTTACACATCTGCCTTCAGAGGCAGCATCACCTTTGAAGCCTGTCTTTTGGGTGTAACACCCAAGTGGCTTCCTGCAGGATGGCGGTTACGCCTCCCTGGCCTGCAATCCCTCATTGTTCTCCTTCCTGGGAGTGACTGGCACGTGTCTCCAGGAGGGCAGAAAGCTGTCTCGTGGAGCAGGGTCCATGTGTGCACGGGAAGGCACAAGAGTTTTAAAGACAACTAAGTGCACACTGCAAGAAGTTACATTAATTTCGACTTGGGATACAAGTTGGGCTTAATGTAACAAGTTGATGGATACCTTGGAGTGCCCACTTTGTCCGCACCACTCAGGAATTAGTACAACTGAGGGGTGAGCGACCCTGTACTCGCCAATTGGGCCACCAAGAATTTCCATAGTAAATTGGCAGTTTCGCATGTTTTGATGTCAGGATATGCAAAATACATGTCCTGCCTGTGTTATATGTTGCGCCCTGCTTTTAGGGTTCGGTAGGCATGCCAGAAGGGTGACTTAAACACATGTTCATGGGAAGTGCTGGCTTTCCCATTGCTTCCAATGGCAAAGTTGGGCTAGCAGAGCACAACTGCTGAAACAGTCTGCAGTGGCGGATTGGGGTGGACTTGTTTTACTTGGGGGACCTCTAGGGTGGAATGGGTGTGGTACCCCCTCTAACTTCCATACCCTGGGTACCATTTACTAGGGATCTACAGCTAAGTTAGCGATTTCCAATTGGGTACAGCCAATTCGACATACACTTAGAGTCAGGGTACTGAGGACTGGTTAGAAGGCCTCAGTGCACTCTCAGAATTGAAAAACCAGCATTATCAGTCAAAAAACGAGTCGGTGACCATACAAAAAGAGGCGTTTTCTTACACATTTCCTCTAGTGAAAATGCCAATCTGCAAATCCACTGGAGGTACTTCATGGTTTTACTGTGCTGTTCATCAAGAGAGTTGGGCTCTGCTGGCAGGGCCAAATCCAAGAGGAACCCACAGCCCGAGTGGGGACAGCTACTGCCACCTAACACTAGGCCACAAGTTGATGGAAGCAGGTCCGCTAAGTACCACTTAACTATTATGCTCAGAATACCCTCATGCATGTACAAATTGTGCAACAAGGAAACAGGCACTGTACAAAGGGGATGGTGTCCAAGATGAGTATCAGGGGACAGAGGGTTAATATAGGCAATAATAAGAATGTGGTAAGGGAGTGATTATCAATCAATCAATCACAGAATTTGTAGAGCGCACTACTTTCCCGCGAGGGTCTCAAGGCGCTGGGGAGAAAAAAGGGGGGGGGGGATGCTGCTACTGGTCGAACAACCAGGTCTTGAGTAGCCTCCTGAAGGTCAGCAGGTCTTGGGTCTGTCGTAGGCTTAGTGGAAGGGTGTTCCAGGTCTTGGCGGCGAGGTGGGAGAAGGATCTGCCGCCGGTGGTAGTTCTTCGAATGCGAGGGACGGTGGCGAGGGAGAGGTCGGCGGAGCGGAGCTGGCGGTTGGGGACGTAGAAGAGGAGTCGTCTGTTGAGGTAGGCTGGGCCAGTCTTGTGGAGTGCCTTGTGTGCGTGGATGAGGAGTTTGAAGGAGATTCTCCTGTCGACGGGGAGCCAGTGCAGGTTCCTCAGGTGGGGGGTGATGTGGCTGTGGCGTGGTACATCGAGGATCAGGCGTGCGGAGGCGTTTTGTATGCGTTGCAGTCGCTTGATGAGCTTGGCCGGGGCTCCCGCGTAGAGGGCGTTCCCATAGTCAAGTCTGCTACTGACGAGGGCCTGGGTGACTGTTCTTCTTGTATCTGTCGGGATCCACCTGTAGATCTTGCGAAGCATGCGGAGGGTGTTGAAGAGGAGGAGGAGACTGCGTTGACTTGCTTGGCCATGGAGAGCGTTGAGTCGAGGATGACTCCCAGGTTGCGTGCGTGGTCGGTGGGTGTCGGGGCTGCTCCCAGCGTCGTTGGCCACCAGGAGTCGTCCCAGGCTGAGGGGTTGGAGCCGAGGATGAGGACCTCTGTTTTGTCCGTGTTCAGTTTTAGTCGGCTGATCTTCATCCAATCGGCGACGGCCTTCATGGAGGTTGGATTTGGCGGCGAGGGGGTCCTTGGTGAGGGAGAGGATCAGTTGAGTGTCGTCGGCGTAGGAGATTATGTTGAGGTCGTGCTGTCTGGCGATGCGTGCGAGCGGGGCCATGTAGATGTTGAACAGTGTTGGGCTGAGGGATGATCCCTGGGTACGCCGCAGATGATCTCGGAGGCTTCGGATCAGAATGGTGGGAGGCGGACTCTCTGGGTTCTGCCGGCGAGGAAGGAGGTTGCCCATTCCAGGGCCTTGTCTCGGATCCCTGCGTCGTGGAGGCGTGCGCGTAGAGTGCGGTGGCAGACAGTGTCGAAGGCGGCGGAGAGGTCCAGCAGGATGAGGGCTGCGGTCTCACCGTTGTCCAGCAGGATCCTGATGTCGTCGGTGGCGGCGATGAGGGCAGTCTCAGTGCTGTGGTTGCTGCGGAACCCCGATTGGGATGGGTCCAGGATGCTGTTTTCTTCGAGGTATCGGGTTAGCTGTTTGTTGACGATCTTCTCGATGACCTTGGCTGGGAACGGAAGCAGGGAGATGGGCCGGAAGTTCTTGAGGTCTCTCGGGTCCGCCTTGGGCTTTTTGAGTAGGGCGTTGATCTCTGCGTGTTTCCAGCTCTCTGGGAAGGTCGCGGTCTCGAAGGAGATATTGATGACGTTGCACAGGTGGGGTGCGATGGAGCTGCTGGCTTTGTTGAAGATGTGGTGCGGGAAAGGGTCTGACGGGGAGCCGGAGTGTATTGTGCTCATGGTCTTGATGGTGTCATCGATGTTCACGCTGGCCCAGGCTGGCAGGGGGTCGTGGTCGATGGTGTGCGGCGGGTCTGGTGCATCGATCTTAGTTGGGGCTGTCTGGGTGTTGAAGCTGTCGTGGATGTCGGCGATCTTGCGGTGGAAGAAGGTGGCGAGGGAATCGCACAGGGCTTGCGACGGCGGGATGTCGTTGGTGTTGGAGCTGGGGTTGGAGAGTTCCTTCACGATGTTGAAGAGCTCCTTGCTGTTGTGTGCGTTGTTGTCGAGGCGGTCTTTGAAGGAGATTCTCTTGGCGGACTTGAGGTGGTGGTGGTTACGGATAGCGTCTTTGTGGGCTGCGTGGCTGTCCGGTGTCTTATCACTGTGCCATTTCTTCTCTAGTTTCCGGCAGGTACGCTTGGAAGCTAGGAGTTCCGAGGTGAACCAGCTGGCTCTTTTGGTGGTGTCACTGTAGGTGAGTTTTTTCAGCGGGGCGAGGGTGTTGGCACAGTCGTCCATCCATCGTCTGAGGTTGCAGACAGCGTCGTCGGTGTTGGATGGGTCGGAGGGAGGGCTGAGAGCGAGGTTTGCCCGTAGTTGGTCTTCGGTGACTTTGCTCCAGCAGCGGCGTGGGATCTGTTGGGTGCGGTGGTGTGTGGTGTGTTTCTGGAAGGTGAAATGGATGCAGCGGTGGTCGGTCCAGAGGAGTTCCGTGGTGTGGCTGAAGGAGACGTGGGAGCTTGAGGAGAAGATGGGGTCAAGCGTGTGGCTGGCGGAATGGGTCGGTGTTGTGACGAGCTGGCTCAGACCGAGGTTGGCGAGGTTGTCGATCAGGGTGGTGGAGTTGCTGTCGTTGTTGTTCTCCAGGTGAAAGTTCAGGTCTCCGAGGAGGATGTAGTCGGTAGAGGTCAGGGCGTGCGTGCTGATGAAGTCGGCGATGGAGTCGCTGAACTGGGGTCGGGGCCCAGGGGGTCTGTAGACAAGGGTGCCTCTAAGGGTGGTGTTGGGGTCCGTGTGGATCTGGAAGTGCATGTGTTCGGCGGTGCTGAGAGTGTCGTCGGTGCTGGTCGAGACCCTGATGGTGTTCTTGTGGACGGTGGCGATTCCTCCTCCTACTGCGTTGATGCGGTCTCTACGGGTGATCTTATAGCCGTCTGGGATGGCTATGGCGATGTCGGGGGCAGAGGAGTCGTTCATCCAGGTCTCTGTCAGGAAGGCGACGTCTGGTGATGATGTGTCGAGCAGGTCCCAGAGCTCGACGGCGTGTTTGCGTGCGGAGCGGGTGTTCAGTAGGATGCATCGGAGGTGGTTGAGGTCCTTCTTGGCGGGCGCTTCGGTGGCTCTGAGGCTGGTGTAGCTGCAGTTCCGGCAAGTGAAGTGACCATGGGTGCGTTTCGGGGCGGCCTTGAAGCAGTTGTGCGTCCGTCCGGGGTTGAGAGCGTGGAGTGTGGTGGCATCGTATCGGCGTCGGTCCTCGAGGCTAGTGCGGGGGGCGCACGGCCCAGGGGTTCTGGCGCTGGGCGCGATCCAGGCGCGGACGGGCGCAGACGGGCTTGCCTTAGGCGCCATATATGGGGAGGTGGGAGGGAGGAGCAGCTGGGAGGCGGGAGGCAGGGGCAGCGAATGGGCAGTCAGGGGGGCGGGGCCGCAGGGGACGCAGCGGCGGGAGTGGAGAGAGGCAACGAGGGGTACAGAAGGCAAAATGGGCACAGGGAAATGGGGGCAACGAGGGGAAACAGAAGAAAAAATGGACACAGTCAAATGGGGTCAGCGAGGGGAACAGAAGGAAAAATGGACACAGTGAAATGGGGGCAGCGAGGGGAACAGAAGGAAAAATGGACACAGTCAAATGGGGGCAGCGAGGGGAACAGAAGGAAAAATGGACACAGTCAAATGGGGGCAGCGAGGGGAACAGAAGGAAAAATGGACACAGTGAAATGGGGGCAGCGAGGGGAACAGAAGGAAAAATGGACACAGTCAAATGGGGGCAGCGAGGGGAACAGAAGGAAAAATGGACACAGTCAAATGGGGGCAGCGAGGGGAACAGAAGGAAAAATGGATGCGTTAGCTGAAGAGTTTTCAGCATCTTGTGAAAGATGGTGGATGCTTGAATAATCTATAATGTGATGTGATTACATGCCCTCACCTGATTGTGCTGATAGTACGCCTGAGGTGGACATAGCCAGGTTACACAGAGCAAGCCATGATTTTCAGCAGCACACACAGGTGGTCCCTAAGGGACTCCAACCGTCACACGTGCACCCCTGGATCACTTTGCCCACACATGGCTGAGACATGATGATGACAGGGAACCAAAATATCAAAACTCTACTGACCTTTACTGGACAGAGCCCACTAGCAGGGAGAACACTGGGGTACAGTCAAAAAAGCTTGTGCGCCTGAACTAGAATCGCAATTCCACCAGTGTGTGAGAAAGTGCCCTCTTTCTGCATGGTTGCCCCCCCTTTTTGCTGAATTGCTGATGTGCTTTGACTGAGTGTGCCCTAGGCTCCTGCTAATCAGGTACCCAGGGCCTATGTTCTTGCCCGAAAAACTGCATTGAAGCCTAAACCCAATTGGCATCTCTGGCCAAAGAGCAGCCACTCAGCTTGGACACTAGTGGTAGGTTAGTTTTCAGGGGACATCTCTAAGATGCCCTCTGTGTGCATTTTTCATTAAATCCCACACTGGCATCAGTGTGGGTTTAATGTGCTGAGACGTTTGATGCCAAACTTCTCAGTTTTCATTGTAGCCATTGTGGTGCTATGGAGTTCGTAATGACAAACTCCCAGCACCATATACTCTTAATGGCAGCACTGCACTTACAATATCTATGGACTTAGACATTGTAGGGGTACAGGGCTCATGCACCTGTACCCTCACCACTGGTATAGTGCACCCAGCTAGAGGGGTCGCTAATCTATGCCAGGGCAGTGGGTTGTAGGCATGGCACACAGAGGTGTGTGCCATGTCGACTCTTCACTTTTGTTGCACCAAAACACGCAGCCAGCAAAGGCAGTGTGTGAGTGTAATGGTACAGGACCTCTAAGGGTGGCACAATAAGTGCTGCAGCCCTTAGGGGTCTTCTCTGGTCACAGTGCCCTGGGTACCTATGGTACCATTTACCAGGGGCTGACCTGTGGCCAGAGATGCCAATTGGGTACAGTTTTGGGGAAAGAACACAGGCCCTGGGAACCTGATTGGCAGGGACCCAGGGCACATCAAGTCAAAGTGCATCAGTCTGGCAAAAAGTGGGGAGTTACTGCAACAGAAACCCACTTCCTTACAGACATCCCTAGTCGACTGGTCAGTCTTCGAATTGTTGGAGTCTGGATTTGACTCTAAACAAGCTTTGCTCGTGGCAAGGGGTACGGTACTCCGGGTATTGGTGCAGGGAGGATCATAGGGGTCCTGGAGTCTCCAAATTTGGCAAGGAAACGGATCTGACCTCTTTGAGTAAGTTGTCCTCCTCCTGGGCAGCTATTGTGTCGGTGGGCCCGGTGGTCAGCAGCTTCTTGAAACCAGACTTTGTGGTCGGTGCCTGCAGAATGTAGGGAAGTCGCTCCACCACTCCAAGGGAGATGCTGGATTGTTTTTGAATTACTGGCAACCCTCCAAAGCTTTTGGAGGATGCACAGCTGAAGGACGAGTCGGGTCTTTGCAATTGTTGAGTCTGGAGCAGGAAGGCAGAGTTTGGTGCCTAAAGTCCATAGCAGTCTTCAGTTCTCGCGTTGATTGGCTCTTTAATGTCCTCTTCTTCTGTAGTCAGGTGAATCTAAAGTTCTGGTGTCAGGGAGCCACCTAAATACTCAATTTAGGGGTGTTAGGGGAGTGTAGATTATTAGCCAATGGGCTATTTAACTTTGGGGCCACTAACCCCCTATATGACCACTTCTTGTGGGAAGTGGGCATAACCCTGTCCCAGTGTTCCTAATGAACAGGTTACTTACCTTCGGTAATGATGTATCTGGTAGAGACACAGTCTAGCTGCAGATTCCTTAACTTAGAATATCCCCAGGCGACATACTGGATCCGGAAAACTTTTTCCCCAGCAGTACCTCTGCGTGCCGGGGGACGGCGTCGCCCGGCTCCGTCCTGACGTCGCCCTCGGAAGTGACGTCAATGGAGCCATATAAGTGCCCACCCCCGGCGCGCTGACGTCAGTTTTCTACTGTGAAACTTTTCCGCGCCACAACGCGGAGCCACTACAAAAACTGTGAGAGTATGGGAACAGTGTGCCAAAAAAGATAAAAAAATCCTGGACACAACAACGACAAGAAATCATAGAAGGATGAGAAACATCACCATAGTGATGAAATGAATGGCATGACAAACGAAGGACAGTTTGCAACCACAGGATGTAACTGTATGACAGACAGTTTGTAACCACAGGATGTAACTGTAAAGGACGACAAGACTGGAACAGCATGACTTATGGCAAGAACCACAAGTGTGCAACAGAGAATGTACACCACACCCTCCATAATGACCTATGGGCTGTAGCATAGTCAAATAAATCCCCAAGCCAATCGAATGCAGCACAGACAAGGAGATCCCAAAGTAATGGGGAGAACCAGACGAGGGCGGAGGGACGGTAGAATAACATGAGAATCCCCACGCCGGAAGAACCAGGGTGGAGGAGCATGGAAGAGCACATAACCTAACCACCCAAGAATGAGAATGGGTGGAGAGTCAACGTGCAGAACAGAACAGAATGATACATCCTGCCCCGGAGGGAGGTGAACTAGAGCACCCCTCAGGAAGACCAAGGCCACCTGTAAGGAGGCAAGTGGGTAGAACCCAACCTCTAAAGGTCCTTCGCAGAACGGGGAGGATGGGCGGGCGTTAAGGAATCTGCAGCTAGACTGTCTCTCTACCAGATACATCGTTACCGAAGGTAAGTAACTCGTTCATCTGCTAGAGACATCTAGCAGCAGATTCCTTAACTTAGAATAGATACCAAAGATATACCCCATTGGAGGAGAGTCTGCGACTGAAAGCCACCAAGTTCTCAAGGGAAGTAATCCGTCAATAGCATTGACTAGAACAAGGTGGGGACAGCAATGCCATTGTGGTTGACACCAGACCCATGAAGCTCAGCAATGCCAGTGTGGCTGACACCAGACCCATGAGCTCAGGGTGGAAGCATGAGCAAGGGAAGCAAGGTATCACAATCCGTCAGAGGACGGTACGAGCCCACTTTCACCCAGACAGGGAAGAAACGAAACCACAGAACCAGAATGGTCAGTGCATAACGGCAGAATGCCACAAACTTCTGCAAAAGGAAGTGAAACTGAGTATAGAATCCCAGGATCCGCAAGAGACAAAGTCCCAGAGAAGGGACTAAACAGTATGGCAGAGTCAGAACATACAAAGTGAGCGTGCACAACAGCGGATGCCCAAAATGGACATGTCAGGGGCAGATGTCATCATGCAAACTACGACTACCAGGAGATACATAGATGTGGATTATAAGTAGACATTGTGTACCGTGAGAACCACACCAATGCACAAGCTCAATGAGACGTAACAGCATGTGCGCGTCGGCAGAGAAAACCAGGCACAGCACCAGGTAGTCAATCAGCCAACCGTACCCACACAAAGCTATATATATATATATATATATATATATATATATATATATATATATATATATATATGAGAGAGAGCGACAGAGACACACAATCCCCAGCAGGGAAAAGCCTGCATGTTTGCCCTCTCGTGTGTGTACACCTCATGACAGATACAGCATATAGAAATATATGAAAAAGTCATTAAAGTGACAACCAAGGGTAAACTTGAAGAGCAGCCCTAGAGAATAGGAGGTCACCCAATGGGTACCAACGGCACCGATGTGAAACATAGCAGGACATACAATGTCCATCCAATAAAAAGGCCAAAACCGACCCCCCGATAGGGGAAGGAAGAACTGAGCTTCCGTGATACAGGCTGGGATACTGACCACCACATTAATGAAGAAGAAGTCAGTAATACCCAAACAAGAGTGTATGTATGTATGTATGTATATATATATATATATATATATATATATATATGTATATGTATATGTATATGTATATGTATGTATGTATATATGTATGTATGTATGTATGTATGTATGTATGTATGTATGTATGTATGTATATATATATATATATATATATATATATATATATATATATATATATATATATATATATCGAGAGAGACTGGCTGTTGCCAGAGATCATCCGGAGACAGAATACGTCCCCTGAAAATCGCAGCAGAGGCCAGGAGGAGAAACATCTGAGCCATGTGCGGCAACGAACAGAAGAACTAGAGCCCCAGCCGGGAAAGGGCAGATGGAAGCAAAGGGCACAAGTCAACACGCAGCAGAGACTTGTCAGGCGAAGACTCCACTGCCCATAGGCAAACCCCAGACCGGGTGTGAGCCAAGTGAAAAGCTCAAGCCCTTCCCAACACCAGGGAAGAAGACAAAACGACAGGAAGAGAACGCAGCCAAGACAGTGGCGCAGGGAATAATACTACGGGCCCCCTGTGACAGCGTACACATCCAGTGTGGATCCACATGTGGTGCCTGCCTAGAACGCAGAAAGAAACCGTTCCGGAGCGGAACGGAACAAGGCGCCCACATGGACGAGTGTAGGAAGCTGGCTCTGTATATACTATACCAAAGTGAGGTATAGTGTGCACAGAGTCCAGTGGAACCCAAAAAAGGTAGGCAGAGGTAAAGTTAGATAGCACCTCACTCTCTATTTGTGGTAGTGCGGTCGAGCAGTAAGGCAGTATCAGTGGACAGTGTTAAGCATTTGTTGTACACACTGTCAGCAAATGAATTCACACACTCAAAGACTGAACTTCAGACCAATTGTTTTTGTATGAAAATATTCTTTTAGTTATTTTATTTTCTGGAACCAAGCAAGCCTGGCACAGGTAAGCAATAAATACTTTACAGTAGTAATGCAGTTTGTAAACAGTTTGAATTGTAATTGTATATGCACTTTGTTTTGACTTACAGGATGGTTGCAGAGAAATGCAATACTTTGTAAATACAGTACATAGACTTGAATGGGCTTTTCAGTAAAATACCATGTAAGTTACTTTTTAGATTACTTTTCTTACTCAGAGTAGTATACCTGGATACTACTCTGGGACATTTCCTGTAAACAGGTAAGTAAAATCGTTTTGGTTAAATAGTACAATTTTAAAGAATTTCTTTAGGTTTTCAAACTCCCCACTTAGAAACTTTTCCAAGAAAAACAGTCAATGTTATCCTATTGAGGAAAATAGTGTTATCGGTTTTCGGGTAAATATTTGGTAGTGGGAGTTCAGGTTCTGGGGGTAGACTCAGGGGTCCCCCAGGGTCAAGGATGCACTCTTGTTACACCCTCTGCAGCACTAGGGCGGCCGGGTGCAGAGTGCTGAGGCCCAATGTTATCCAATAGGGGATAGGGGGCCTCCGGTTGGTGGCTGCTGACTAGCAGGCCACTTGGCTGTGGGAGCACAGCTCCTGGTGTTAGGCTCAGGGCAAAAGGGGATCCTGTTTAGGACAAAAAGTGCACCCGCAGCGGCGGCTGGGTGCAGGGTGCTGTTTTGGCGTCGGGTGCCCTGTTGTTTTCAATGGGGATTTTCGGCTTTGGTTTTTAGCTGCAGGCTCGGACCAGGAAGACTTCCGGGAGGAACCAACAGCTGGGCAGGTGAGTTGGAGGGCTAGGTGCACCTCAGGTTCTCTTCTCCAAGGTGCAGGGCGGCTGAATGCAGGGGTGTGTTTTGAGGTGGGATTTCACCTTACCGGGTCACTCGCGGTTGGGGGGGTCTCCGTGCAGAGGCTGCAGGCGACGTCAGGGAGTCCTGGAGGGGTCAACCCACAGTGGACTCGGACTCTGGAGCGCTGGGGGACCTTGCTGGGACCGGTGGGCCACACGAACTCGGGCCGTAGGCGACGGGTGCAGTGGTGGTTCCAGGATTCGGGTTTCTTTTTCCTCAGCAGGCTCGGAGTCTTTCTTTGGTGTTTCTTCTGAACAGAGCTGCTGTTCACAGGAGATCCGGTCTTTGTTGAAGGCAGTCAGTCCTCCCAGGGGTTCTGGAGGTCGCTGGCTGCAGGACAAGACAATTTTTGGCGCAGGATCTCTGGAAACTGCAGACGGGCCGGTAGATCTGAGGCTAAGTCAGTTGTTCTCTGAAGTCTCCTCTGCTGGGCGTCTTCTTTCGTCCTTTTTCTTCTTAGGTTGCGGGAATCTGCTTTCTTGGTTCAGAGCTGCCCCCTAAATACTGTATTTAGGGGCATTTTAGGGGTCTCGAGGTCAGTAGCCAATGGGCTACTGACCTTAGGGCGACTACACCCTTAGTGTGCTCACCCCACGTGGGGGAGTGAGCACAATCCCTAATCCTGATTGGGGAGTGCCTGCCATCTTCAAGATGGCGGGCACTGAAGAGTGGGCTTCACCTCACCTCCCCCACCTGAGGGGTGGAGTTGGCAGAGGTGGGCACACCTTCTCGGCTGGTTAGTTTTTCCCGCCTGTTTTCCCGCCGAAAAGGAGGGGAGACAGGAAGGGGACCTCTTCCTGATAGCAGGAGGGGCTGGGGTTTGCATTACAAAGGCTGCCAGGCCTTTGAAGCTCCCCTGCCACAGATGGCTCTTCCTGGCCTGGGGGAGGTGTGAACACCTCCGCCCAGGAAAGGCTTTGTTTCTGGGCTCAGGGAGCGAAGGCTCCCACCCTAAGGGCCCAGAAACATGTCTCGTGGTGGCAGGCTGGTGTGTACCAGTCAGGGAACCCACCAGAGGCTGGTTGTTTTTCACGGGGCATCTCTAAGATGCCCTCTGTGTGCATTTTTCATTAAATCCCACACTGGCATCAGTGTGGGTTTAATGTGCTGAGAAGTTTGATACCAAACTTCTCAGTTTTCAGTGTAGCCATTATGGTGCTGTGGAGTTCGTAATGACAAGCTCCCAGCACCATATACTCTTAATGGCAGCACTGCACTTACACTGTCTAAGAATGGACTTAGACACTGTAGGGGTACAGGGCTCATGCACCTGCACCATCACCACTGGCACAGGGCACCCAGTTCGAGGGGTGACTGATCTATGCCAGGGTAGTGGGCTGTAGGCATGGCACACAGGGATGTGTGCCATGTTGACTCTTCACTTTGTTCTGCACCAAAACACGCAGCCTGCAAAGGCAGTGTGAGTGTGTGTGTGTGTGTGTGTAAAGGTACAGGGCCTCTAAGGGTGGCACAATAAGTGCTGCAGCCCTTAGAGGTGTTCCCTGGTCACAGTGACCTGGGTACCTATAGTACCATTTACCAGGAGCTGACCTGTGGCCAGAGATGCCAATTGGGCTAGTTTTGGGGAAAGAACACAGGCCCTGGGAACCTGATTGGCAGGGACCCAGGGCACATCAAGTGAAAGTGCATCAGTAGTCTGGCAAAAAGTGGGGGGGGTTACTGCAACAGAAACCCACTTTCCTACAACGCGTACTCACGCCGAAGACAGCCAACGTTGCCAAGAACATAACGAAGGCTGAAAGAGTAGCCAAGGCAAGACAGGAGGACGTGAAACCCCCTGGGGCGAACCGGATATGGCAGAGCCCCAACAATACACCGGAGCAGGCTGCATCCACAGAAGCAGGAGAGTGCCACGGAACAACCGCAGGCTGCAACACAGAAGCTCCAGGAGAGGGACACGCCAGTCAATGGGTCTCCTCAGAGGAGGCGTCCTACCATGGCAGGAAGACGGAACGAAGTGAGAACTCTACAGTATAACCCATAGGGAAACAATCCCCAGAGGGACAGAAAATATACGAGGAGGACTCCATGGGAGCCTTCGAAACTTCCTGGGCAAGGAAAATCAGCTACATAATAGCTAAAGAATACCCCACATAGGGTACGTCACATCCCTATAAAAAGCAAGGGACACCTCTTGAGACAAGCTCATAGGCAGAGGTTTCAAAAAACTGTATAAACAGCTGGCACAGCTGTACCAAAGGAAGGGGAAAACACGGCTGATCAGCCATACAACCCGTCTGGGAAATAACGTCTCAAACCCAGAAACGGAACCCAGAAAAGCAGTGACAATACTGCATACAAAATCAAAAGTCCGCCATGCGGACTAAAAACCATGGGAGTCATGGGAACCCAGACATGAGGCGCTGGACCGCCGAGTCGGCATGTCCTTCAAACAGGTTGACCCCATCAAAGGGCAGATCCCGGAGTCGCTCCCGAACATTCTCCGGGAAACTGCCATCGCGTAGCAACGCATGGCGAAGCAGAGCAACTGACCTGGCCATAGCTCGACCCACGGAGTCAGTGGTGTCCATGGCCGACCGGATGGAAAACTGTGCCATGTTGCGCCCATCTCGAATAAGCCGGTCCAGGTCAGCACGAGGCCCCTCCGGCAAAGAGGGAAGGAGTTGCACGACTGAGTCTAAAAGGGAAAAAGTAGCCTGAGCAAACACGCAGAACGGGTTCAGGGACCGAAGACCCGAGCTGGTGGACGCAAAGGCATTGCGGCCACACGACTCCAACCACCTAGACTCCCGAGTGGGAGGAAGCAACGGGGGAGGAGGGGAAGGGAGCACTGCCTGGACCACAAGTCCTTGAGCCCTAGGATGGAGGGACAAACAGGCAGGGTCATCTGGAGCCGGGCGATGGCGATGTGCAATAGCACAACCCACGGGGTCCCCCGATGAGGGCCTGGCCCAAGTTCCCAGAAGGACATCATGTAATGACCCGCTAAAAGGTAACAAGGGCTCCACGTCCACTGTGCCCTGGTGGAAAAGATCCAACAAAGGATCCAAAGGCAGGGAGACAGAGGGCGGTTGCATCTGCAAGATATCCGAAGCCCTGCGAACCGCCCTCGCAAACGCTGCGCTAGCCTCCGTGGCCATCCAAGGCGGTGACAGCAAGTCATCGGTAGGGGACGGATGCAGGCTAATCTGTCCACCGAAGACAGAGGCTCCGCAGAATGACGAACCGGCCAGTGCCCCATGGGCACCTGCTCTGTGGAGCAGTGAAACAACCCTCGGGGTGGAGAACCCTCTGGGGTCACGCCCTCGGAACAGCCGGGGACGGAATAGGCGTCGACAGACGTTGAAACGGTGTCGGATCGGCGTCGACGACCCCCGAAGGGGGCTCGTCTGCCCGGCGTCGACTTGACCTCTACCGAGGTGGAAATCTGCGGGGAGGAACGACGTCGACTCAGAGTCGAGCTCCGCGCTGCAGCCGCATCCAGCGACGACGCAGGGAGCCCCACAGGGCTGTGCGAAGACGCAGCAGGAGGGCCAGATGTCAGAGTGGGATGCCCCTCCGGGCCGTGTCCCAACGTCACGACTCCGGAACCGGAGTCAAGGCACTCAGTTGGCGCAGAGGTCGAACCCGCCGGCGAACTCCTAACCCGAGTCCCTACCCCGACTGTGGCGCCCGAAAGCACGCCAGGGAGAGGGGGTGACCCAAAAATCGCCTGCAGGGCCCTGGAATAGGCCTCCATCTGGGTCCGAGTCGCTCCATCACCAGGAAAAGGTGGGTAGGCGGGGGTCGACTCCTGAGGGCCCGTGTCCGGTGAAGACCGGAAGCAGCGGGCCCGGACGGCACGCTTCCACAAGGTCGACAACCTCCGTGACGTCTTCCGGTGCTTACCTGAGGCAGGCGAGCGACGTCCGCGGGAACGACTCCGGGACCTGCCCCGAACAGGAACCTCAGCGTGGGATGAATAACTGCGCCGCTTGGACCCCTCCGCTGGAGACGGGGGCCGGCGCTGCGAGGATTTGGACCGGGACAACCGGGCGGAGATTAACTTCATCCGTCGTTCCCGCAGGGACTTCAGCTTCAGCTGCGGGCAGGCGTCGCACTCCGTGGAGTCGTGGTGCTCACCCAAGCACCACATACAGATCTCGTGTGGAACTGTCGCCGACATCAGCCACGTACAGGTCTCACACGACTTGAAGCCCGCAGGCATCGACACACTGTTCCGGACGCGAAAAGGTGTCGAGAAGGTCTGAAAAACACAACAGGCCAGAGGAACCGCTTCTCCCGGATCTGCGTTGGGACGCGAAAAAGAAGAAAACTGACGTCGGCGCGCCGGGGGGGTGGGGGGGACTTATATGGCTCCATTGACGTTACTTTAGAGGACGACGTCAGGACAGAGCCGGGCGACGCCGTGCCCCGGCACGCAGAGGTACTGCTTGGGATAAAGTTTTCCGGATCCAGTCTGACGCCTGGGGATATTCTAAGTTAAGGAATCCGCGGCTAGATGTCTCTATCAGATTCTGCCATGACCAAGATAGCAGAATGTTCCTAGAATGGAGCACATCAGGCAGCTCACCTTAGAGGTGTGTCTGACCTGGGTGTGCTGCATGCCTCCTCGCATAACTAGTTTCCTGCCTGTCCTCGTGCCAAATGGGCCTCAGGGCAGGAGTTGGCATCTCCCAGGTCTGGTGGATGGCGGGGTCACATATCAAAGCCAACAGAGGCTTTGAAGCCTCTGGCCTTCGTATGCTGATTTACTAGCCATCCTGCAGGAGAAGGTGTGAACATCTCCTGCCAGATCAGGCATTGTTCCTGACCTTTAAGAGCGGGGCTCTCACCTCCTAGGGGTCAGAAGTCGTCTGTGGTGGCAGGCTGGACTGTACCAGTCAGCCAGCACACTAGAGGACTAGTAGGGTTCAGGGGGTACCCTCTGGGTGCATGTATTAATAAATCCATCACTGGAATCAGTGTGGGTTTATTAAAGAGAGGTGTTGGATATCAAACACCTTTGGTTTCTGTGAAGCCATCATGTAGCTGGGGCACTCGTAATCACCAGTGCCCAGTACACTGCTGAGGCACTACCACTCTCCTAGTGGCACCAGGTTTGGGGTCTCTGGCCTCAGTATACAGGAGTCCCTCCCAATATGTTTTGAGGGAGCCACTGACACCTCCCTTTTCCTGGTCAGCAGCTTGCTGTCTCAGGCTCTGAAGATTGGGACAGTTTCTCTGTCCCTGGCAAAGGCCTTCCCTAGAAGGTACCCCTGGGCCTACAAACTCTGTTGTGTAAGGCCCAAGTTCCTGGGGCTCCATTCCATCTGGGGCTGACCAGTCTTCTCCCTGAGGAGAGGGGACCTGAGCTTGTGGCTGTTAAGAAGTTGGTTTCCCAGACTTCTTGCCTTTTTCCTTGCATAATTGGGTCATTATTCCAGGCTCCAATTCCTTTTTTTCACCCTGGGCTTTGCGCTCTGGTTTTTACTCACACCCATTCAGGAATTTCCAGCAAGGCTGCATGGCAATTGAGCTCTACATCAGACAATGCTGAGGACACCATAGCCATGGGATGAACCTTAGTTTGGTTATCAGCACTGATGACAGGATAGGTTTCTCCAGTCAAGTATTCCGCTGGGGATATCAGGTTCTCAGTCACTATAGTGACAGTTGCACCTGTATCCCTCAGTGTTTCCACTCTAACCCCATTAATATGTGGCTGTCTGTATTTTTCCAGATTACTGGGCGAGACAGCCAGAGCAGCTACATCTAGTCCACCCTCTGAGATCAAAGTGGCTTCAGTGTGCTATCTGACCTGATCAGGGCACACCAAGGATCCCATCTGGAGACTCACCACCCCAGTGGTACTTGGGAGTGCACTAAAGGTAGCCTTTTTGGGACAGGTAGAGTCCCCAGTTCGGTGTCCATTGGCTTGAAACACCAAGCCTTTTTGGGATCCCAGTACCCACCCTTGGACTGTGAAGTCCCTCTGAGCCCACCCTCCTGAATAGGTTTTTGGGGACCTTTAGAAGACTTTTTTTTTTGTCCTTAGATTGTCCTGTGAGAGGGGGGGTGGTATTATTAACTCCTTTCTTTTGGTCAGCCCCTCCAAGAGACTTTTTGCACACCCTAGTCTCGGACCCAATGGTCAGCCTTCTTTCCCAATTCTTGGGGAGAGACCAAACCTAGGTCCACCAAGTACTGATGCAATTTTCGAGAACACAATTACTTAACAGATTCTCTTTCATAATTAAATTATAAAGTCAATCGTAGTATTGCAACTGGCTCACTTTCAACCAGTCGCCTAGTGTTTTGACTGAGAAGGCTGCAAAATCTACCCAGGGCTGACTCCTGGATTTGTGAGTCTCCCTGAACTTAATCCTGTACTCCTCTGTGGTGAGTCCAAAGCCCTCAATCAGGGTATCCTTCTTGAGGTCATAGGACTCAGCGTATGTCTCATTCACTGCCCGAAGTCTATCCCTGCATTTACCTAAGAACAGCTCCCATAGTAAAGAGCCCAAAACATTTGGCTAAGCCTTCTCATTCTACAAGCCCTCTCAAAGGCTGTGAACCGCTTGGTGATATCATCACCCTCAACATATTTGGGAACTATCCCTTTTGGGAGTTCATGGTCAAACGTTTCCTCTCTACACTTATTTATTAGTCTGCTGCCACAATTGATGGGTTCTAACCCATCTCAGCCCTTTTCCTTTCTATAGCCAGGATTTTGGCTTCCAGGGCTGTTCTCCTGCCTAGTCTCTCGAGAATCAGATCATCCTCTGTGAGGTCTTCACTCAAACCTGAGTTGCCTGAACTATCCTCAGTAGACGAAGGCACTCTGGGCACAGTCTCAATGTTGATGTTCACAGGTACAACATCTTCTCTTTCTAGGGAAGGAGGATCAAGTTCACCCTCACTGCCACTGTCTCCATAAGTGTAATCTATTGTATGGGTCAACTCATACTCTGCCAAGAGCTTCTGAAGCTTTACTTTGGTAGGGTTTGAGGCAGTTTTTATTTTACGTATTTAACAGAGGAGCCTTAACTGCTGGGGTTTAGGCTGCAGGTAAGGGGTCAGGTCGAGCTCCTGAACCATATCCACTGTAGAGGTCATTGTTACTGAAGTTGGGACCGTTTTAGAAAAACAA
Source organism: Calotriton arnoldi (assembly GCA_963921515.1). Classification (NCBI taxonomy): domain Eukaryota; kingdom Metazoa; phylum Chordata; class Amphibia; order Caudata; family Salamandridae; genus Calotriton; species Calotriton arnoldi. Next base: position 2,977,133 of record CAWUFW010000301.1, on the reverse strand, counting down.
CAAGATATTCTAATGTAGACTTCTAGGTGTAACTAGCTTTTAAAATTCTAAATAGTTTGGACTGGGAGACTTAACACAAGGCCCTAAGTTAGTTTAAACAATTTAGAAAAATAATTGTCTTATCAGAGTGTTAGACATTTGTTGCATACAGAAAGTCAATAAATGATACTCAAGAAGGAGATCCACACCAACTTAGAGGAGAAAAAAAGAGCAAATTTTTATAGATATTTCAACACCAAGAACTTTGTAATTGGACATGTACTTTTCAAATTATCACTTTTACAGTTTTTAGCAATGTTAGGAAACAGTGCGTTTTTATGCTTTATAGCTATCCTAAGGAGAGAAGAACATTTACTGTATACTTCGAGGGTCCTCTTTAGGTCATGAGGTGTTAGGGGGCCAAGGTCCCATGTTCCACCAGCAGTTCGTCTTTACCTGCCCTGGTGTGTCAGGGTGCAGAGGTGCTGGATGCATTGGTAGCCTTGTGCACTACACCATAGGTAAAGAGGGGGGACCACCTAGAAATAGGCTGCAAAGAGGGACTTGGGGACAAGTCCGGGAGCTCTCAACAGGGGGCTCAGTTCGTGAGGGTCCTGGGAGCAAGGGGGAAAAGTCTGTGTTCGTGGACAAGTCCGGGAAGCTCGGGTGCTGAGGGTTTTGGCAACTGTGGGAAAATGTCAGTTTTTGACATGATCACTCCCACTTTTTGCCTGGTATCTGCTGCAATTTTGACAGAAGTGCACTGGGTTCCTGATATTCAGGTCTCCAGTGTCAGATCACTTTCTCTAAAACTGTACAATTGTTCCCCCAACTGGAAATACCTTTAGCACCCCATGTAAGTCCCTAGTAAATGGTACTCCTTGGGAGGTTTTTTTTTTTTAGCTGCACTATACAGAAGATAGCAGCATGAAGACTGCTACTGTTCAAGCAGCAGGCAGTGTGAAGGTTAATCGGGCCTCTGGTTCCATGACTAAACTCTGCTTTTCGCAAAGGAAAAACAAAAACAAAGGGGTAACCTTAAATAGGAACACAAAACGGAAAGCTAGATATAAAGTGCTGGAAATAAACATTCGTGAGCACTACCAGGTTTCATAATGTCCGACTTAGTTCCTGTATATTGAAAAGTCTAGAAAAAGACGCACACACGGTAAAAACTGGAAAAGGCCAGGGAAGCTCCGTGTCTGAATAGACTAAAGATAACTATTGCAGGTTCTATTTTCACCTTCACCTGAAATGAGAGGATCCTCAAAAAGTCCTGTAGCTGGGCTTCTGATGAGGTGCGACTGTTAAACAAAACCTGGCCTAAGGTACGTGTCAAAATTATCTAACTAACTGCGTCATTTCTTACCGAAACCACTTGTGTAGCAATGAAATACATGTGAAGTGTGCTGCGCTGCCAAGATGCTCTCCCGAGGCTCACTGGATTAGATGCTAAAGAAATGCTAAAACAGCCCAGGCGGAAATGGAAGACAACATGCTATTAAACCACTTAGTTTCATAGCGCCTCACTCTGCTTTATGTCAGCTCTCTGGTAACGCTACTACACCAAGAGGCGAGTGTAGGAAAGTGGGTTTCTGTTGCAGTAACCCCCCCACTTTTTGCCGGACTACTGATGCACTTTTGACTTGATGTGCCCTGGGCCCCTGCCAATCAGGTTCCCAGGGCCTGTGTTCTTTCCCCCAACCTAACCCAATTGGCATCTCTGGCCACAGGTCAGCCCCTGGTAAATGGTACCCGGGGCGCTGTGACCAGGGAAGACCTCTAAGGGCTGCAGCACTTATTGTGCCACCCTTCGAGGCCGTGTACCTTTATACGCACAAGTTACTAACTTGTGTAACGATATATCTGTAAGAGACAGTAGTTAGTGATAGATTCCTTACCTTAGAATATCCCCAGGCGTCAGGCTGGATCCGGAAAGTTTTGCGTAGCAGTAGCCTTTGCGCGTCGGTAGGCGGCGCCGTGCGGCTCCGCGTCCGTCGCCGGCGTCGTGATCGCCGGGATGACGCCGCGGGCAGTACTTAGGCGCCGCCTCTGCGCGCTGACGTCAGTTCTGTGCACGACTTTCCGCGCCAGGAACGCAGAGCCATGCAAGAAGCTGACACAGGTGTCTGAAAAATACTAGGGCCCTGAAAGGGATGTCTCTTAACCCTAGAAATCAGTTCGCAGAACGGGGAGGATGGGTGGGCGGTAGGAATCTATCACTAACTACTGTCTCTTACAGATATATCGTTATCACAAGTTAGTAACTTGTGCATCTGAAAGAGACACGTTAGTGATAGATTCCTTACCTTAGAATAGATACCCCAGCAATACCAACCCCGGTGGTGGGTCTGCGAACAAAGATCAGACAAGGAAGTCCTGGAGGACAGAACGGCCAAAGAAGCCGTCCCTCCGGACCTGACTGTCAAGGCAGTAATGCTTAGTAAACGTGTGCAGCGAGGCCCACGTAGCTGCCTGACAGATAACCGGCAGCGGAACACCGCGGCCCAAGGCCGTGTAGCAGCCGTCGTCCTGGTGGAATGGGCACGCAGCCCAACAGGAGGCTCCTTCTAGCCAAAGAATAGCAGGTCTTGATGCACAAGGTAACCCAGCGGGAGATGGTCCTCTTTGTGCACCGCTCCGACCTTTTTGGCGCCCACGTAGCCAACAAAGAGCTGGTCATCCACCCGGAAGTGTTTCGTGCGGTCGATATAGAAGGAGAGCGCACGTTTTGGGTCCAGACGGTGGAGCCCTCTTCCTCTCTGGAAGGATGCGGAGGCGGAAAGAAGGTGGGCAAAGTGATGGTCTGCCCAATGTGGAAAGCAGTAACCACCTTTGGCAAGAAGGACGGACGCGTCCGAAGAACAACCTTGTCTGGATGAACAGACAGAAAGGGAGGTTTGCAAGAAAGAGCCTGGAGCTCACTCACCCGCCGAGCGGAGGTGATGGCCACCAGAAAGGCTGCCTTTAGAGTCAGAAGACGAAGAGGACAGTTATGCAGAGGCTCAAAGGGAGCGCACATTAAAAAGGTAAGAACCAAGTTCAAGTCCCACTGAGGCATTACAAACGGAACAGGAGGGAAGAGGTGAGTAATGCCTTTTAAGAACCTGTTAACAACAGGGGACTTGAAAAGGGAGGGCTGATCAGGGAGCCTGAGGAAGGCCGAGATAGCACAAAGATAACCCTTGATGGTACCCAGGGCAGAACCCTGTTGGGCCAGAGAGAGAAGGAACAGAAGGACCTCAGAAAGAGGGGCAGAAAGGGGATCCACAGCCTTTGCTGTGCACCATGCCACAAATTTGATTCCACCTGCAGGCGTATACCACCTTAGTGGAGGGACGCCTGGCTGCCAGAATCACATCACAAACTTCGGGAGGCAAGTCGAAGGAATCAACTGCCGCCGCTCAATCTCCACGCAAGCAGGTGTAGACTGGACAGGTTCGGGTGGAGGACCGTCCCCTGCTGCTGCGACAGAAGATCCTCCCGAAGAGGCAGACGGATCGGGGGATCTATGCTCATATTGAGTAGCTCGGGATACCAAACTCTTCGAGCCCAGTCCGGAGCCACAAGAATGACTTGGGCCCGGTCGTGCCGAATCTTCTTCAACACTCTGGGTAGAAGTGGTATAGGCGGAAAGGCGTACAACAGACCGCAACTCCACTCGCGACGAAAAGCGTCGCCGAGCGAGTGCCGCCTTGGAAATTCCAACGCGCAGAACTGATGACATTGCGCGTTCTCTTCGGTGGCGAATAGATCTAACCAAGGCTCTCCCCACTGTAGAAAGAGTCCTTGCGCCACTTCCGAGTGAAGACGCCATTCGTGATCCATCATGCACCTGCGGCTGAGTTCGTCCGCCCTGGCGTTCAGAGAACCTGCCAGGTGTTGAACCATCAGGAACATGCCCTGATGTTCCAGCCATGTCCAGAGGCGCAGAGCCTCCTGACAAAGGGTCCAAGACCCCACCCCGCCCTGTTTGTTGCAGTACCACATGGCGGTGGTGTTGTCTGTGAACACCTGCACTACCTTCCCTTTGACAGAGGGAAGGAATGCCTTGAGTGCAAGCCGGATCGCCCGGAGCTCCAGAAGGTTGATATGGAGCCGGGACTCCGCCGGAGACCAGAGGCCTCTGATCTCCGCCTCTCCCATGTGACCGCCCCATCCCAGAAGGGACGCGTCCGTCACAACTGTATGCTCTGGCTGGGGAAGGGAGAGGGATCTGCCCATGACCCATTGCCGGTTCGAGAGCCACCACTGCAACTGTTTGCAGTCCCCTCCGAGATCTGGACGTGATCGGACAGGTTGCCCTGGTGCTGCGCCCACTGGAACTTCAGGTCCCACTGCAGAGCCCGCATATGCCATCTGGCATGATTGACCAGCAGGATGCAGGAGGCCATGAGGCCCAGCAGCCTCAGGGTCATCCTTACCGAAACCCAGGATAAAGGCCGAAAGATCGGAATCATAGCCTGAATATCCCGGACTCGCCGTTCGGGAGGATAGGCCCGAAACCGCGTCGTGTCCAGAACTGCTCCGATGAAAAGGAGCTGTGGAGAAGGAATCAGATGCGACTTCGGCACATTGATGGAGAACCCCAGCGAGTGCAGGAGTTCGGCCGTAGTCTGGAGGTGGGAGACGACTGCCTGGGACGAGCCCCGCCTTCAGCAGCCAGTCGTCGAGGTAGGGGAAGACTGAAACCCCTGCCCGGCGCAGATGAGCTGCGACCACCGCCATCACTTTCGTGAACACCCGAGGGGCACTGGTAAGGCCAAAGGGGAGCACGGTGAACTGAAAATGCTCGGGGCCTACCGTGAACCGAAGGTAACGCCGGTGGGCCGGCAGGACGGGGATGTGGAAATACGCGTCCTGCAAGTCCAACGCTACCAACCAGTCTCCAGGGTCGAGGGCAGTCAAGACCTGAGCTAGGGTGAGCATCTTGAACTTCTCCTTCCGGAGGAAGCGATTGACGTTCCGGAGGTCCAAGATAGGACGCATGTCCTCCTTGTCCTTTTTGGGCACCAGAAAGTAGTGGGAGTAGCAACCACGCCCTACTTCTGGGGTCGGAACATGCTCGATGGCCCTCTTGGTCAAGAGGGCCGTGACTTCCTTCTGTAGAAGCACCAAGTGATCCCCTGACATGCGGTGGAATTGAGGTGGCATGGCTGGGGGTGGTCTCGAAGGGGAGGGAGTAGCCCTTCGGACAATGTCCAAGACCCACCTGTCCGAGGTGATGGTGCGCCAGTGGGGAAGGTGATGGCGGACCCTGCCCCCTACTGGCGTGCCGTGCACCTGAAAGGAGGGACTAGGAGGGCTTGGAGGCCGCGGACGGGTTGGAGGTGGTGGCCTGACCCGCACGCTGGTTGCCCGATCCGCCACGGCGGAATCCACGTCCTCGGCCACGCGAAGACGCCTGCTGCGCGGGCCGGTGGCTGGGCTGCTGACGTGAAGGGCGCCCCTACCGTGGCCACGATAGGGGCGAAAAGCAGAAGGCAGCGGAGGGCGTGTAGCAGAAAGGCCCAGGGACTTGGCAGTAGCCCGTGAGTCCTTAAAGCGCTCCAACGCATGGTCTGCTTTGGACCCAAAAAGACCGACTCCATCAAAGGGCATGTCCATGAGAGTATTCTGGACATCCCCTGAAAAACCAGTGGTTCTCAGCCAGGCGTGGCGTCGGAGCGCCACCGTCGTTGCAATCGACCTGCCCAGCGAGTCGGCGGTGTCAAGGCCACAACGGATAGTGTATTTGGCCGCATCCCTTCCTTCCGCAATGGCGCGGGAAAGCAGTGCCTGGACCTCCTCAGGGCACTGGGGCAAAACATCCGCCACCGAATCCCACAGAGAGTGGGTATATCGGCCCAAAAGACAAGCGGTGTTAACGGACCGCAAGCCAGCACTGGAGGAAGAAAAACCTTTCTTCCCAAACTGATCCAGGCGTTTGGATTCCCTATCCGGAGGAGCGGTAGGGAAGGCGGTTTGGGAAGCGGAGGCTTGGACAACCAAGCTCTCAGGAGTGGGGTGGACAGAAAGAAACAGGGGGTCGCCCGGAGCGGGGCGATGGCGTCGTGACACGTTCCGATCCACAGGAGCCCCTGTGTTGGGCTTGGACCAGGCGCCCAAAAGAACGTCCGTGAGGGCGTCGTTAAACGGCAGCACAGTCTCCGCAGAGGAGGCTGCCGGCTGAAGCACCTCTGTCAAGATGTTAGGCTTGACCGTCAAAGTAGGGAGCTGGAGACGTAAGGCCCCAGCAGCCCTACGCAACACCGTACCAAAATTGGCCCCCTCCTCCGTAGCCACGGGAGGAGACAGCATGCCAGTGTCAGGAGAAGTATCCAGACCACTGGCCTCCCTAGACTCTCTGTCCAGTCCTCATCATACTGACAGTTGCGTGTCAGAGGGTCATCAGACCCCTCCCAGTCCTCCTGGTCCTCCTCTGGTTCAAAATAAGGAGGAGGAGGGACATTTGGGACCCAAGGTCCCATCGGCGCCGGAGCCGGCGTCGAGCGACGTCGCTCCGGGTCCAAGTCCGGAGCCGGAAGGAACTGGGGACGACGCCGCCCGGAGCCCAGGGCGGCGTCGAGAACGGCACCGGAGACATCGGCGCCGGCGGAGGTGTCGTGAGGTCGACCGGCGTCGATGGGGGTTGTGGAGCCGGGATCGAGGCCGGGGCCGGAGCCGGAGCCGGGATCGAGGCTGGAGGCTCGGGCGACGCCGGGGCCGGAGCCGCCGGCGACGCCGGATCAACCCCATCAGGGCCCGCGGGGCCCGAAGGCGCACCGGAGGGGCCTGAAGGCCCGAAGAGGCGGGCCATGGCCGACAGGAACTCCTGTGCCTTGGCCGGATCCGCCCCCGAACCCGGGAAGGGCGGGTATGACGGGGGCGACTCCACAGGCAAGTCCGGGGCCGCGGGGGCGGGGACGGTGCCGGGAGGGGCCTCAGCCGAGTCGCGAGACCGGGCGAGGCGAAGTCCGAGAGCGACGATGCTTCTTGGACTTCTTGTGTCGAGACTTACCGGACGAAGAAGACTTCGACGCCGACGACCGGTGTGCACTCCGCGAGCGACCCCTGGACCTCTCACGCGACCGGGGCTTCCGCGGAGCCGAATGCCGGGCCTCGAGGAGCTTTCGAGACCGCTCTCGCAAAGCCTTCGGGTTGAGGGCCTGGCATTCGGGACAAGACTCGGTGTCGTGGCCTCGGCCGAGGCAGAAGAGACACTCCCAATGCGGGTCGGTGACGGACATCATCCGCGCACAGGCGCCGCATCGCTTGAAGCCGGGCATCCCTACGACACCTGAAGGCTGGAAAAAAAACAGTGAAAAATCACCAAAAAGTATGGTCAAAAATTGACCAGGGCACTGCTCTTCCCGGATCTGCGCTTACTGGCGCGGAAAAAGAAGAACTGACGTCAGCGCGCAGGGCGGCGCCTAAGTACTGCCCGCGACGTCATCCCGGCGATCACGACGCCGACGACGGACGCGGAGCCGCACGACGCCGCCTACCGACGCGCAAGGGTACTGCTACGCAAAACTTTCCGGATCCAGCCTGACGCCTGGGGATATTCTAAGGTAAGGAATCTATCACTAACGTGTCTCTTTCAGATACACACACACACACACACACACACACACACACACACACACACACACACACACACACACACACACACACCCCCCACCCCCCCCCACCCCCTTTGCAGGCTGCGTGTTTTGGTGCAGAACAAAGTGAAGAGTCGACATGACACACATCCCTGTGTGACATGCCCCAACCCACTGCCCTGGCATAGATTAGTCACCCTTCTATCTGGGTGCCCTATGCCAGTGGTGAGGGTACAGGTGCATGAGCCCAGTACCCCTACAGTGTCTAAGTCCATTCTTAGACAGTGTAAGTGCAGTGCTGCCATTAAGAGTATATGGTGCTGGGAGCGTGTCATTACGAACTCCACAGCACCACAATGGCTACACTGAAAACTGAGAAGTTTGGTATCAAACTTCTCAGCACATTAAACCCACACTGATGCCAGTGTGGGATTTAATGAAAAATGCACACCGAGGGCATCTTAGAGATGCCCCCTGAAAAACGACCAGCCTCTGGTGGGTTCCCTGATTTGTACACACCAGCCTGCCACCACAAGACATGTTTCTGGACCCCTAGGGTGGGAGCCTCCGCTCCCTGAGCCCAGAAACAAAGCCTTTCCTGGGGGGAGGTGTTCACACCTCCCCCAGGCCAGGAAGAGCCATCTATGGCAGGGGAGCTTCAAAGGCGTGGCAGCCTTTGTAATGCAACCCCCAGCCTCTCCTGCTATCAGGAGCAGGCCCCCTTCCTGTCTCCCCTCCTTTACGGCGGGAAGACAGGCGGGAAAAACTAGCCAGCCCAGAAGGTGTGCCCACCTCTGCCAACTCCACCCCTCAGGTGGGGGAGGCGAGGTGAAGCCCACTCTTCAGTGCCCACCATCTTGCAGATGGCAGGCACTCCCCAATCAGGATTAGGGATTGTGCTCACTCCCCAACGTGGGGTGAGCACACCAAGGGTATAGTCACCTTAAGGATAGTAGCTCATTGGCTACTGACCTCGAGACCCCTAAAACGACCCCTAAATACAGTATTTAGGGGGCAGCCCTGAACCAAGAAGGCAGATTCCCGCAACCTAAGAAGAAAAAGGACGAAAGAAGACGCCCAGCAGAGGAGACTGCAGAGAACAACTGACTTGGACCCAGCCCTACCGGCCCGTCTGCAGTTTCTAGAGATCCTGCGCCAAAAATCGTCTTGTCCTGCAGCCAGCGACCTCCAGAACCCCTGGGAGGACTGACTGCCTTCAACAAAGACCGGATCTCCTGTGAACAGCAGTTCTGTTCAGAAGAAACCCCAAAGAAAGACTCCGAGCCTGCTGAGGAAAAAGAAACCCGACGCCTGAAACCACCACTGCACCCGTCGCCTACGGTTCGAGTGGCCCACCGGTCCCAGCGAGGTCCCCCAGCGCTCCAGAGTCCGAGTCCACCGTGGGTTGACCCCTCCAGGACTCCCCGATGTCGCCTGCAGCCTCTGCACGGAGACCCCCCCAACCGCGAGTGGCCCGGTAAGGTGAAATCTGACCTCAAAAGACACCCCTGCATCCAGCCGCCCTGCAGAACAGAACCTGAGGCGCCCCTACGTCCCCGAGCCCTCCAACTTACCTGCCCAGCTGTTGGTTCCTCCTGGAAGTCTTCCTGGACCGAGCCTGCAGCTGAAAACCAAAACCGAAAATCCCCATTGAAAACAACAGGGCACCCGACGCCAAACCAGCACCCTGCACCCGGACGCCCCTGCGCCGCTGTGGGTGCACTTTTTGTGCTAAACAGGATCCCCTTTTGCCCTGAGCCTAACCCCAGGAGCTTGGCTCCCACAACCTTGTGGCCTGCTCGCCAGCAGCCACCAACCGGAGGCCCCCTATCCCCCATTGGATAACATTGGGCCTCAGCACGCGGCCGCCCTAGTGCCGCCGAGGGTGTAACGAGAGTGCATCCTTGGCCCTGGGGGAACCCTTGTTCAAACCCCCGAAGCTCAACTCCAAAGACTGATTACTTACCTGGTAACCGTTAACTACATTTCTCTCCATAGGAACCTATTGACTGTTTTTCTCTGAAAAATGTGTGTGGAGTTGATTTGTATGGAAACCTGAAAAATAACAATTGTGCAAAACTGATTTTACTTACCTCTTCTCTAGGAAATGTCCCAGTGTGATATCTAGGCATATCACACTGAGTAGAAAAAGTAATCTCAAAAGTAACGTAAAAGTAACTTACCTGTAATTCTTATTGCAAAATCGATACGAAGTATATGTACAGCCTTTCACAGTATTGCATTACCAGTAATTCAAACTGTAACCATTTCAAAGTACATTTACAACTGCATTTCAATCTGAATATTTACTGCAAAGTATTTATCGACTTACCTGTGCCAGGCTTGCTTGGTTCTAGGAAATAAAATAACTAAAAGAATATTTTTATACAAAACCAATTGGTCTGAAGTTCAGTCTTTAAGTGTGTGAAATCATTTGCTGATTGAGTGGGTACAACAAATGCTTAACACTGTCCTCTGATACTGCCTTACTGCGCGACCACACTACCACAAATAGAGAGTGAGGTGCTATCTAACTTTACCTCTGCCTACCTTTGGGGATTCACTGGAGACTGTGCACACTATACCTCACTTTGGCATAGTATATACAGAGCCAGCTTCCTACAGCGAGCTTTATGAAAATTAATAAATGCTGCAGCAGCATGCTCTTCACAGTCCAGTCAGCCGTGCGGCAATACAAAAATAAATTAATATGTACATACATAAGAAAAGCTTCTAGAGCATGCTGCTGAGAGCTGTGCCTACCGTGGAGTCATGCTCTCTCCTCAGTGATCCCCGCAAATACTTTCCCACCCTTCCTGCCGGGTTGTAATTCCATCAGCAACCAATCACTGTGTATGTAGTGCTGATGTCACTCAATTAGCATAAGGTATTGTAGAGGAAACTCAGAACTACCAAATTGAATTACGAGCATGGGGAAGAGGTGGCAAAAAGAAACAGGAATCCAATCTGAGCGCTGCAGGCATTTGTTTCACAAGGTGTCGCATAAAGTACTGGTATTAACAATACTGCACGATTACAGAGCCCTTACACACACCAGTGTGCACACTGAGTAAAATAGTACGCCACTGGACAAAACTAGTGGAATAACAACCTTTTGTTAAAAGCCTCATATTGCGTGCATGTTGCTTTTTCTTTTAAGTGATTAAAGTGAGCTGCGGCCGCAACGGGGCGTGGGATGGGTCTGCTCCGGAAAGCCAGCAAACACAACATTCCAAACACACGAGCCGAGGCAATCCCCCCTTCCCCCCCAAAAGCACTGTAGAACGAGTTACTTACCTTCGGTAACGATGTATCTGGTAGAGACACAGTCTAGCCGCAGATTCCTTAACTTAGAATATCCCCAGGCGTCGGACTGGATCCGGAAAACTTTTTCCCCAGCAGTACCACTGCACGCCGGGGGGCGGCGTCGCCTGGCTCCATCCTGACATCGTCCACGGAAGTGACGTCAATGGAGCCATATAAGACCCCCTCGGCGTGCTGACGTCAGTTTTCTGCAGTGAAACTTTTCCGCACCACAACGCGGAGCCACTACAAAAACTGTGAGAGTATAGGAACAGTGTGCCAAAAAGGAAACAAAAAAAAAACGAAAACCTTTGAAACAACAATGATAAGAAACCATCCCTTGTTGAAAAGCACTAAACACTTGGAGGGACCGAAGGAAGTGAACAAGCACCCGCTCTAATAAAAAATCCCACCAAGCAAAGAACCGTGCCCACCTAAAGAGGCAACGGCAGTGGAAATGAATGACATGACAATCAAAGGACAGAACGCAGCCACTGGATGGAACTGTACGATAGAGTCTGTGAGCAAGGAAGTAAACAACCACATAGAAGTGGTACCACACCCCCACAATGACCGAAGCACTGAGCATAGTCCAATAGAAGCTCAACCCAAGCGTCTGCAGCAGAGACAAGGAGACCCCAAAAACAGGGGGGAGACAGACGAGGGAGGAGGGAGGGTTAGAAAACATGATAAACTCCATGTCGGAAGAATCCGGATGGAGTACACATAATTTAGACACCCAAAAGAGAAGGGTGGTAGGCTAACGTGGCTAAAGCAGAAAGGCACACCCTGCCCCAGAGGTGGGTGAACTAGAGCACCCCTTAGGAAGAGTATGGCCTCCTGAAAAGAGGCAAGTTGGTATAACCCCACCTGGAAAGGTCCTCGCAGAACGGGGAGGATGGGCGGGCGTTAAGGAATCTGCGGCTAGACTGTGTCTCTACCAGATACATCGTTACCGAAGGTAAGTAACTCGTTCATCTGATAGAGACATCTAGCCGCAGATTCCTTAACTTAGAATAGATACCATAGCTATATCCCATTGGAGGAGGGCCTGCGACTGAACCCCACCACGGTCCCGAAGGAAGTAGACCGTCAAAAACATTGACTGACAAGGTGGAGGCCACAATGCCAGCGTAGCTGATACCAGACCCATAAGGCTCAACATTACCAGCATAGCTGACACCAAACCCCGATGGTCAGGGCGGAGCATGAGCAAGGGAAGCAAGGTACCACAGTCTAGTAGAGGACAACACAAGGCCACTGTCGGCCAGACAGGAACTAAACGAAGTCATAGGACCAGAAAGCTAGTGCACCATGCCAGAATGCCACAGATTTCCACGAAAGAGGGAAACTGAGTATAGGACCCCAGGGTCCGAAGAGACAAAGGTCCAGCGAAGGGATGGCAACAGATAGCATGTCAGGGCAGAGGGCATCATCCCGGAACACACAACTATGACTACCAGGAGGTGCATAGATGTGAATGACAAGAACACACGAAAACAGGTAGGGTGTACCTTGAGAACCACTCCACACAATGGAGAGCTGAATGAAGCGTAACAACAACAACATGTGCGGGCCGACCGAGAAGACAGCACAGCACCAGGTAGCCAACCAGGCAACCGTACCCCTGGGAATAAAGACCAAGGGCGACCGGCAAGTTGAAGATGCCCAAGACTAGCTCCCCAGAGGGAGAGAGTGGAGAAAAGAGATAGAAACAAATGGGGGACCTGGAACAATCCCCAGGATCCACCGCAGGGAGACTCTGCACGCCTCCCCCCTCGCGTGCAAACACAGCACACCGAAATGCTGGAATAGTCAGGAATGACAACCAAGGGGGTAAACCAGAAGGACGCCCTTAGAGAATGGACAGGCGTCCGAACCACAAAGAGGGCGGCCCAAACCCCTCGATCCGGGAGTGAGACCAACCCCCGCGATAAAGGCGGTAATGCACAAGTTACTACTTGTGTAACGATATATCTGTAAGAGACATTAGTTAGTGATAGATTCCTTACCTTAGAATATCCCCAGGCGTCAGACTGCATCCGGAAAGTTTTGCTAGCAGTACCCCTGCGCGCCAGTAGGTGGGCGTCGTGCGGCTCTGCGTCCGCCGCTAGCGTCGTAAGCGCCGAGATGATGTCACGGAGACTACTTAGGCGCCACCCATGCGCGCTGACGTCAGTTCTGTACACGACTTTCCGCGCCAGGAACGCAGAGCCATGCAAGAAACTGACCACTGGTGCCATGAAACTAGGGCCCTAAAAGGGGTGACCTTAACCCTAGAAATCAGTTCGCAGAACGGGGAGGATGGGTGGGGCGGTAAGGAATCTATCACTAACTAATGTCTCTTACAGATATATCGTTACACAAGTAGTAACTTGTGCATCTGAAAGAGACACGTTAGTGATAGATTCCTTACCTTAGAATAGATACCCCAGCAATACCAACCCCGGTGGTGGGTCTGCGAATAGATTACACCAGAAAGTCACGGAGAACAGAACGGCCAAAGAAGCCGTCTCTCCGGACTTGACTGTTAAGGCAGTAATGCTTGGTAAATGTGTGCAGCGAGGCCCACGTGGCTGCCTGACCGATGTCTTGCAGGGGGACACCGCGTCCCAATGCAGTAGTGGCTGCTGTTGCCCTGCTAGAATGGGCACGCAGTCCCACAGGAGGCTCCTTTTTAGCCAAGGAGTAACACGCTTTGATGCACAAAACAACCCACCGAGAGATGGTGCGTTTGTGCACGGCCCGACCTTTTTTGGCGCCCACGTAGCCAACAAAGAGCTGGTCATCCACCCGGAACTGTTGTGTGCGCTTTAGATAGAACGAGAGCGCACGTTTTGGGTCCAGACGATGGAGCCTCTCTTCCTCTTTTGAAGGATGCGGAGGCGGAAAGAAAGTGGGCAAAGTGATGGTCTGCCCGATGTGGAAGGACGTGACAACCTTTGGCAAGAAAGAAGGACGGGTCCTTAAAACCACCTTGTCCGGATGAACAGAAAGGAAAGGAGGTTTAGAAGAAAGAGCCTGGAGCTCACTCACTCTTCTGGCAGAGGTGATAGCTACCAGGAAAGCCGTCTTGAGAGTAAGAAGACGTAAAGGACAGTTATGAAGGGGCTCAAAAGGAGCGCACATCAGATAGGTCAAGACAAGATTTAAGTCCCATTGAGGCATTATGAAAGGCACAGGAGGAAACGTGTGTGTAATGCCTTTCAGGAAACGATTAACAACTGAAGACTTAAAGAGAAAGGCGGAGATGGCAGAAAGATAACCTTTGACAGTGCCCAGAGCAGAGCCCTGCTGGGCCAAGGATAGTAGGAACAGAAGGACCTCAGAAAGAGGGGCAGAAAGGGGATCCACAGACTTAGCTGTGCACCATGCCACAAATCTGTTCCACCGGCAGGCGTATACCGATTTAGTGGAGAGACGCCTGGCGGCCAGAATGACATCACAGACTTCGGCAGGAAGATCGAAAGCTGTCAACTGCCACCGCTCAATCTCCACGCATGGAGGTGGAGGCTGGACAGGTTCGGGTGGAGGACCGTCCCCTGCTGCTGCGACAGAAGATCCTCCCGAAGAGTCAGTCGGATCGGGGGATCGATCGCCATGTTGAGTAGCTCGGGATACCAGTATCTTCGTGCCCAATCCGGAGCCACAAGGATGACTTGGGCCCTGTCGCGCCGAATCTTCTTCAGCACTCTGGGCAGAAGTGGTATAGGCGTACAACAGACCGCAACTCCACTCGCGACGAAAAGCGTCGCCGAGCGAGTGCCGCATTGGAAATTCCAACACGCAGAACTGATGACAATGCGCGTTCTCTTCGGTGGCGAATAGATCTAACCAAGGCTCTCCCCACTGCAGAAAGAGACCTTGCACCACGTCAGAGTTCAGACGCCATTCGTGATCCATCAATTGTCGTGCAGTGCCCTCCGAGATCTGGACATGATCGGACAGGGTGCCCTGATGCTGTGCCCACTGGAACTTCAGGTCCCACTGCAGAGCCTGCATGTGCCATCTGGCATGTTGCACCAGCAGGATGCAGGAGGCCATCAGGCCCAGGAGCCGGAGGGTCATCCTGACTGAAACCCGGAATAGAGGCTGAAAGATCGGAATCATAGCCTGAATATCCCGGACTCGCTGCTCGGGAGGATAAACCCGAAACAGCGTTGAATCCAGAACCGCTCCGATGAAGGGGAGCTGCTGAGAGGGACACAGGTGCGACTTCGGCACGTTGATGGAGAACCCCAGCAAATGCAGGAGGTCGGCCGTAGTCTGAAGATGGTGGACGACTGCCTGGGGCGAGCCCGCCTTCAACAACCAGTCGTCGAGGTAGGGGAAGACTGACACCCCTGACCTGCGCAGATGAGCTGCGACCACCGTCATCACCTTCGTGAACACCCGAGGGGCGCTGGTAAGGCCAAAGGGGAGCACGGCAAACTGAAAATGCTCCTGGCCTACCGTGAACCGCAGGTAACGCCGGTGGGCCGGCAGGACGGGGATGTGAAAATATGCGTCCTGCAAGTCCAACGCTACCATCCAGTCTCCAGGGTCGAGGGCAGCCAGGACCTGAGCTAGAGTCAACATCTTGAACTTCTCCTTCCGAAGGAAGCGATTGACGTTCCTGAGGTCCAGGATGGGGCGCAAGCCCCTCTTGTCCTTCTTGGGGACCAGAAAGTAGTGGGAATAACAACCACTCCCTACTTCTGGCCCAGGAACACGTTCGATGGCCCCCTTGGCCAAGAGGGCCATGACTTCCTGCCGGAGAAGTGCCAAGTGTTCCCCGACAGGCGGTGGAACTGAGGCGGCATGGCTGGAGGGGTGGACTGGAAGGGAAGGGCGTAACCCTTGCGGATGATCTGCAACACCCACTAGTCCGAAGTGATAGCGTGCCAGTGGGAGAGATGAAGGCGGACCCTGCCACCCACTGGCGTGGAATGCCCCACAAGGCTCGGAGTAGGAAGGTTTGGAGGCCGAAGCGGCGGAGGTGGACTGACCCCCACGCTGATTCCCAGATCCGCCCCTGCGGAAGCCGCGACCGCGGGCGCGCTGAGGATGGTTCTGCACAGGCTTGTTGAAAGAACGTGCCTGGGCGCCCCTCCTGTTGCCACGAAAGGAACGAAACCCAGGAGTGGCTGGGCTTTTCGTGGAAAGACCTAAGGACTTGGCCGTGGCCCGCGAGT
The DNA here is from genome assembly GCA_963921515.1 of Calotriton arnoldi. NCBI lineage: Eukaryota > Metazoa > Chordata > Amphibia > Caudata > Salamandridae > Calotriton > Calotriton arnoldi. The sequence continues at coordinate 2,961,094 of CAWUFW010000301.1, read as the reverse complement.
CCTTAAAACGCTACAGCGCACTGTCGGCCTTATCGCCAAACAGGCGAGTGCCATCAAAGGGCATGTCCAAGTGAGTTTTGGATATCTGGCGAGAACCCGGTAGATCTGAGCCAGGCGTGGCGACGAAGCGCCACAGTCGTAGAAATCGGTCTACCTAAGGAGTCCGCGGTGTCTAAACCACACCGAATGGCGAACTTAGCCGCATCTTTACCTTCTGCGATGGTTTGGGACAATACAGCTTGGGTCTCCTCAGGACACTGAGGTAACACCTGCGCAACTGTGTCCCACACCGCGTGGGAATAGCGGCCCAATAGGCAGGCGGTATTCACTGACCGCAGCCCCAAGCTGGCCGAAGAGAACAAACGGTTTCCGAACTGTACTAGCTTCTTAGAGTCCTTATCCGGCGGAGCCGTGGGAAAGGCACTCTGCGACGTCGAAGCTTGGATGACCAGACTCTCAGGCGTAGGATGAGTGGTCAAAAAGCGGGGTCACCAGGCGCCGGGCGATGACGCCTGGCGACATTCTTATCCACAGGGGCCCCAGTGGATGTCCGCGTCCAAGTGCCCAGCAAGACGTCGGTAAGGGCGTCGTTAAACGGGAGCAGGGGCTCCGACGAGGTGGTCGCCGTCTGGAGCACCTCAGTAAGGAGGTTAGTTTTGAGGGCCACCATAGGGAGATCAAGGTTGAGGACCTAAGCTGCCCGATGGAGCACCATCGTGTAGGAGGCGCCCTCCTCCATTAGGCGGGGGAGAGGCAAACCCCGGGTCAGAAGAGACGTCGAGGTCGCCGGCGTCCTCCAAGTCGTCCGCCCAGTCCTGCTCGGAGTCACACTGACGGGCGAGAGGGTCCTCGGACGACTCCCAGTCGTCCTCCACATCTGCCGCCGGTGGTACCGACCGCGGCGGCGGGGCAGGAGCCGGAGAGGGAACATACGGCGTCGGAAACGGCGCCGAGAACGGCGCCGTTCGGAGCCGAACCGGCGCCGCGTCCCAATGCGGAGCCCAGGTACGAACAAAATGGTCCTGGAACCTGGGTAATGGCGGGACGAAAGGCACCCACTGCGGCGCCGGAGACGGAGCTGGGGCCGGAGCCGGCAGCGTTGGACCTTGTGGTGCCGTGGCCGGAGCCAGCGGCGCAGGATCCTGTGGCGCCGAAGCTGGATCCGCCGGCGGTCCAACAGGATCCAGACACGGGACTGCGGGGCCCGACGGCGGGAGCCCGAGGCCTAAAAAGGCAGTCCATGGTAGCAAGAAATTCTTGCACCTGTGCGGGAGTCGCCGACGGACCCGGGTAAGGCGGGTAGGCCGCGGGACTCTCGAGCTCCAAAGGAGCCGCAGGGGCAAGGCACCTGTCCCCCTCAGCCGCATCCGAGGAGCGGCGGGGGGACGTCGGAGAGCGAACACGCTTCTTCGACTTCTTTTTGTGTCGTCTCTTACCCGAATCTGAGGGTGAAGACCTGGAGCCCGAGGAGCGATGGCTGTGGCCCCGCGAGCGTTCCCTGGAACGGCCTCTGGACCGGGAACGGCGTGGGGACAAGTGCCGGACTTCCAGCAGTTTCCAGCGCCGCTCCCGCAAGGCTTTCGGGGCCATGGCCCGACAATCCGGACAAGACCGAGAGTCGTGGTCGGTCTCCAGGCAGTAGAGGCAGACATCGTGGGGGTCCACCACAGACATGTTGCGACGGCAGGCCCCACAAGACTTAAATCCAGGCATCCCTACGTGCACCAGGAAACCAACTGGAAAAAGGGAGACAAAAGTCTCAAAAGTGATAGTCAAAAGTGACTAGGGTACGTGCTCTAACCGGATCTGCGCTTTCTGGCGCGGAAAAAGAAAGAACTGACATCAGCGCGTATGGGTGGCGCCTAAGTAGTCTCCGTGATGTCATCTCGGCTCTTACGACGCCAGCGACTGACGCGGAGCCGCACGACGCCACCTACTGGCGCGCAGGGGTACTGCTAGCAAAACTTTCCGGATCTAGTCTGACGCCTGGGGATATTCTAAGGTAAGGAATCTATCACTAACGTGTCTCTTTCAGGTACTGACTATCACACCAAGAAGAGGAAGAAGTCAGTAACATGCAAACATAGAAAGTCCGAAAAAGGAACAGATGTAGACAGGATGAATTCAGAGAACATCCGGAGAATCTGTCGAAACTCGTCGCAGCAGCCAGGAAAAGAATACCCGAGCCGTGTGCGACAATGCCAGGCCGGGGCTCCTCCAAGGGAGACCAGGAACACAACGCAAAACTGAACAGAGGTCCGGTCAGGTAAAAATGTACCACTCATTGGCCAAGCCTTTTCAACACCAGGGAAGAAGGCCACAGCAAAAAAGCACATGCAAGACAATGGTCCAAGGAACCCAACGGGCCCCTATGAGAATACAAACACATAGGGCGGGTCACAAGCGGTGACAGAAAGAACCGACCCGGAGCGGAACGGAGCGCCCACAGGGACACGTACCCACGCCCAAGACCGCCAACGGCGCTTAGGGTAGAAAGAAGGTAGAAGGAGAGCCAAAGCAAGGCAGGGGAGACGAGAAAACCCCTCTGGGGTGAGCCGGAAACGGCAGAGCCCCAACAAAACCCCAGAGCCCACTGCGTCCACAGACGCCCGAGAATGCCACGGAACAACCGTAGGCAGCGATAGAGAAGCACCAGGAGAGGGCCATGTCATTCTGTGGGACTCAAACAAGGGTACGTACTGGCAGGAAGACAATAGCAAGAGAGCTCCAAGGGAGTCTCCGAAACTTTCTGACAAGGAAAAGCTACACAATAGCAAACAAATACCCCACATAGGGTACGTCACATCCCCATAAAAGCAAGGGACAGCTCTTGAGACAAGCTCATAGGCAGAGGTCAAAAGAAATAGAAACAGCTGGCCTAGCTGCAGTAAAGTAAGGGAAAAAACCTCTGGCTGAACAGCCATACAATCGTCGTGGGACAACTTCTTGAACCCAAAGACAGAAACAGAAAAACAGTGACAACACCGTCACACGAAACCATAGATCCACCATAGTGGATTAAAGCCTAGGAAGTCAACGAAATCCTGCAAAGAGACGCTGTACTGCCGATTCGGCATGGTCGTCAAACAAATGGGCCCCATCAAAAGGCAGATCTCGGAGTCGCTCCCGAACATTGTCGGGGAAACTGCCGTCGCGTAGCCAAGCATGTCGACGCAGGGCAACTGAGCTGGCCATAGCACGACCCACTGAGTCAGTGGTATCCATGGCCGACCGGATGGTAAACTGCACCATGTCGTGGCCATCCCGAACCAGCTGGAGCAGGTCAGCCCGAAGGCCCTCCGGCAAGGAGGGAAGGAGTAGCTCAGCAGTGTCCCAAAGGGCAGAAGTAGCCCGAGCAAACACGCAGATCGTGTTGAGGGAACGAAGGCCGGAACTGGTGGACACAAAAACATTGCGGCCATACGACTTCAACCACCTAGACTCCCGAGTAGGAGGGAGCAACGGTGGAGGAGAGGAAGGATGCGCAGCCTGGACTACCAGTCCATGAGCCCTAGGATGAAGGGACAAACAGGCAGGGTCATCCGGAGCCGGTCGGTGGCGATGCGCCACGGCACGAGCCACGGGGTCACCAGACGAGGGTCTGGCCCAAGTCCCCAGAAGGACATCATATAATGACCTGCCAAAAGGCAAAAGAGGCTCCACATCCACCGAGCCCTGGTGTAGAAGATCCAACAAGGGATCCGAAGGCAAGGAGACAGAGGGCGGCTGCATGTGTAACACACGGGTAGCCCTACCAACTGCCCGCGCAAACTCAGCGCTGGCCTCCGTGGCCATCCGAGGTGGAGACAGCAAGTCATCCGTTGGGGATGGCTGCAGGCTAATCCGCCCGCCCAACGACAGCGGATCTGCAGAGAAATGAACCGGCCAGTGCCCCATGGGATTCTGCTCCGTGGCGCATGGGAACACCTGTGTGGGCGGGGAGCCCACTGGGGTCACGTCCTCCAACAGAGGGACAACCGGGGACCGAACCGGCGTCGACCGGCGTCGGAACCGCGTCGGCGCCGATGGCCTCCGAAGAAGGCTCGACCACCCGGTGTCGGACCGGCGTCGACTCGGCCTCCACCAAGGCCGGAGCCGGCATGGAGGAACGAAGACGACTCTGAGACAAACTCAGCGCTGCAGCCGTATCCAGCGACGACTAAGGGAGCCCCGCAGGACTGTGCGAAGACGCGTCAGGAGGGCTAGACGTCAGAGAGGAATGCCCATCCGGGCTGTGCCCCGACGTCGCAGCAACTCCAGAACTGGAGTCAAGGCACTCGGTCGGAGCCGAGGGCGAACCCGCCGGCGAGCCCCCGACCTGAGTCCCTACCCCCTGTGTGGGGCCCGAAGGCGCACCAGGGAGAGGGGGTGACCCAAAGATGGCCTGGAGAGCCCTAAAATAGGCCTCCATCTGGCTCCGAGTCGCCCCAACACCAGGAAACGGTGGATAGGCGGGGGTCGACTCCTGAGGACTCGCGCCCGGTGAAGACCGGGAACGGCGGCCCCCAGTGTCACACTTGTGCGAGGTCGACGACCTCCGTGACTTCCTCTGGTGCTTACCTGAGGCAGGCGAACTTCGTCCACGGGAACGACTCCGGGACCTGTCCCGAGGAGAGACCTCAGCGTGGGAAGAAGAGCTGCGCCTTTTTGAGCCCTCCACTGGAGACGGCAGCCGGCGCCGCGAGGACTCCGACCGGGACATCCGGGCAGACAACAGTTTCATCCGTCGTTCCCGCAGGGACTTCGGCTTCAGCTGCCGACAGGCGTCTCACTCGGCGGAGTCGTGGTGCTCGTCGAAGCACCACATACAGATCTCGTGTGGATCCGTCACCGACATCTGCCGCGAGCAGGAGGCACACGATTTGAAGCCCGCAGGCATCGGCACACTGTTCCAGACGCAAAAGGCGTCGCAAAGGCCTAAAAACAGGCCAGAGGAACCACTAAACTCCGGATCCGCGTTAGGACGCGGAAAAGAAGAAAACTGACGTCAGCATGCTGAGGGGGTCTTATATGGCTCCATTGACGTCACTTCCGCGGACGACGTCAGGACGGAGCCAGGCGACGCCGCCCCCCGGCGTGCAGAGGTACTGCTGGGGAAAAAGTTTTCCGGATCCAGTCTGACGCCTGGGGATATTCTAAGTTAAGTAATCTGCGGCTAGATGTCTCTATCAGATACTAACTTACACATGCATAACACGCTACCTGGGAATACCCTAGCAAACATGAAGCGCAGCGCACCGTGCCTACCGTCCACTTCCTGTCCCCAAAGGCGGGTACAGACTGGTGGGGGGAGAAGTGAGATGAAAGGGTGGGGGGAGCAGATGAAGCAGCGACAGAGAATGAGCTGTGTATGAGGAGAGCCTTCACAAGGAAACTGAAAAAGAAGTGCAAAAATGTAGCTAAATAGACAGAAGAGCAATTATACATGTAACAGGGCCAGTCGTCAGGGACAGGAACCATCCACCAAAACGAGAGACAAATGTGAAAATTTGCCACAGAAAGGAAGGGAATTTAGACAAGCACACATAGGAACTAATGGGAAGCGAGGGGCAGGATCAATGTCCATAGAGGAGATACAGCATGCCTCGCAGCGCTCGACCTAAAAAGGAAAGTAAAATGTGTGTCTTCAAGACTGCAAACTTTGAAGAATTTTGGGTGGATGGATTCATGTACCGTTAGCATTTATTTTGAAATACTGCACTAAATATTTATGAAGCATTGACACAATGTTGTGTGTGTAAGGATATGCTTTTGTTTAGCTAACATTTTCAGACTGGTCCCAGGATACGTAATGGTATCCGTGTTTACTTGAGGTGAAACGCTTTCCCAACTATACAATTTTGGTGCCATGCTGAGTGAATTAAGGCATCACCAGGTCTTGCTAACATTTTCAATTAATGACAAGCCAATTATAAGCATATGTAGACTGTACTGACAACATGCATTGTTGGGTGGTAGGTGCTGTTGCAAGCCTGATGACAGCTATGTATCAAACCTTTGTCGGGCATGTGATTAGGACTCTAGTATGTACTGCTATGCAACTGTGTCATTTCTTCATATTGGACGCTGGTATCATAGTGACATGGTAGCCAGCTATAAGGCACGTCTAAGCTAAGTTATATGCATGGGAGATTTTATATTAAACATGCTCTGCTAAGTGTTGGGCTGACTGGCAGGAAAATAGCAAACGATAACAATAAATACATGCTTTATGTCAGACACATAGAACTCAATGCAGTCATTTAGTTAAGATAAAACACTAAATAAGTAAAATAGTATATTAACACGCATCTCATCTGTGGTGTCCAAACTTGGATGTTATACATATTTTTGAAGTGTGCATGTACATGTATGTGCGTGTGTGTGATGTTTTGTTCAAATGTGATGTTGGATGCCTGTGTGGGTATTCAGGGCCACAAGTGCCATCTTGGACAGTTTGATGGCCAACTAATTGGCATATCGAGCCCTAAACATGGAGTTCTGAGGATGTTCCCAAATAGCATATATTAAACTAATACCCTGGCAACACATACATCAAAAGTATACTAGTACCATACAATGCAATGTACCTCGAGCCCCTGGATAGGGCAAAGCCAACGTCTGCTCTCGTGGAGAAAGTCCTCTAGCTAAATCAGGCCGCAAATTGACCTGCATCTGTTGTGACGTAATGTAGTCATTGAGGATGGTCTGCCGCGTGTTCTCCATGGCACACAGTTGGTATTGGCTGGTGTATGCGTGGGTTGGAGACATCTGTCTCTGGAAAAGGAATGCTGCTGTGGCTGTAAAGAGGAGAGAAAATAGAAAGATTATTCAATACAGTCACAAATCATGCATTATCAACTGCAGTGAGGAACCTTGAGCTGATAAACTCTTTCTAATATTTAAACATACATGCACAAAACAATTACATCCACTAACTGAAACTGTGATTATGTGACAGAATTAACAGAGACAAGAGTGCACATCAGCATGCCTGGTGAAGGTCACTTCTGCATGAAGACAATGTACAACCAATATGATTTTACCTGGGTCCAGAGCCCTATGAAACTGCATGGTTGGGTCCAAATGATGGGGGAACTGTCCTCTAAAGATCTCTGGTGGGGGTCCTCCTCTGTGGTGGGCATCAAATGGGCTGTGGGATCCTCCATGGTCTACTCCCGGTATAGGAGACTTGGCAGGTAAACTTTCACGCTGAGTTGGAGTCACAGCATTTTTTCGGTCATGGCTGGAGGACTTTGCAGAACTCATAATGCCTAAATGAGGGATGATAAGCTAAGTCACTGCAAAACACATGTAAAAGTCAAGTGTGGACTAGATTTTGTATGTTCATTCATATCTAACCAGTAGGTGGATTGCTGCAATTTGAATGCTGCTGGGGTATAAGCAGGTAAACTTTCACGCTGAGTTGGAGTCACAGCATTTTTTCGGTCATGGCTGGAGGACTTTGCAGAACTCATAATGCCTAAATGAGGGATGATAAGCTAAGTCACTGCAAAACACATGTAAAAGTCAAGTGTGGACTAGATTTTGTATGTTCATTCATATCTAACCAGTAGGTGGATTGCTGCAATTTGAATGCTGCTGGGGTATAAAATACTCTGCCACCCTATTGTTGACCGGGCATTCCCCATCCTCTTTGTGCTCAAATGGCAGTTTATGTTTTTGTTTTTTTTTAAACTTGGACAAAAACGAACTCACAACAGTATCTAATTTCACCTTAGCAATGCCAGTAAACACGAGCATTTACTTGGCAATGTGATGAGAAAGGTGACTTACTCTCATTAATGGAAATTAAAATGATCTATTCATCTTCAGGTAGACAACCTGCAATCTCTATGCACTCATACTCGTCACTGCTCCAAATTATATGTATCCCACTCAGGAGAAAGCACTTCTAGTCCAATATGGTACTGTTTTTTCAAAACCTTTACTAATTTTTGCCTCTTTGGCAGAGACTCCTGGCAAGCGTGGACAATGCTTGCTTATTGTGGAAATAGTATTAAGTTGTCTGATGCTTGCTGAGACCAGAACAGAGAACATGGGGAATTTTACAAGTGCACAAAAGCTGCCAGACTAAGGATGCTACCAATAGGCCCGGAATCAGCAATCTAGAGGTTGCAAACATAGGAAAAAAGCACTAACCAGATCAGCAAATTTTGCAAAATTGAATACAGGTGTAGCCTGTGAGATTAAACCTCTCATTACAACTCAGTTGTAATATTTAGCACTTTAATGCCATTATGTTTTTTTTTATGTGGGTGGCCAGTGGCAACGAAGCAGAACTGGAAATCAATACCAGAATTTTGGAAACATAGAACTTGCACAACAAATTAAAATACAGTTGAAAACATACAGCTGACCTGGTTCCTTCGAAAACATCAATTCCCTCAGATTCTAAACAAACAGATTCCTGAGACAACAAATGTACTGCATTTATCAAGTTTACACATACTTGTTAACATACTGACTACTTAAAGTTGGGTTAACCCTCTCCATTTTTTTACAACTGTATTCTGCTTGCGTTTTTGACTCTGGACACCAGGAGGCTGTTAAACACCTCTCAGTGCATATACTCTGACCCCCTAAGCATGGTGACAATTGGTTTATTTCATGTGGCATGTCTCACTTTTTAGAAAGACTACACTAATATGGTGCAAAAGCCATTGAGGCCCTGCACTTTTGAAGTCCACACCTTGGGAACGTTGAGACCTGGGTGCAGACTGTGCAAAGGGGAAGCATGCAAATCTGGAACTGGCATGTCTATGCAGTGCAAAAATTACAAAGTGCATTGTTAAAAGAACCTCTCCATTTTTATAAAAGACAGCTTTAAGATTAAGTTGACTTAGGACAGGACAACAGAAATCTCTTTCAGAGTACTGAAAAATTAATCAAAAAACCGATTTATTGGTGAACAAGTACCACAAAGATGACAATGAAAACCTGCACATCTTCGCCTGGAGCCTGGCCAGTCTTGAAACAAGTTCTGCCAGGGGTCTTTCACTCTGGTGACTCGTCAGGCTTTTCCCATCTCTACCTGGTCCGGGATTAATATAAACACCACCAATCATGGCTCAATGAAAGAACAAAGGGACCTTCATGTGGCTGACTTGCTGGATAACCCCTTGCAGGAAGACCGGGGCAGGTGAATATTAGAAATATCACTTTGACTTATCTGAGTAATGTTAGGGGAGGGAGAGCAATTGACATTAAATTGACATTAAATGTTCTTATCAGGCACCATCAGGAACTCTGGAAGAGTCCTTGGTTATATTAAAACAGTTTGGAGCATCAGGACCCTCCACCCACCACTCCTAAAGTACCACAATTGTTTGGGGTTGTGGAAATCAGACCATCATAGTTCCTTCAGTGAATAAGAGAAGAAAAGAGAGTCTGCATATTTGTTGCCTGAGAAAAGACAGAGGATGGATCAATTTTCCATTGCATTCAAACTCTGGAAATGTGCCTCAAAGAGAAGCTAGCCTGCAGCAGTCCACCAGCGAATCTGGGCCACAGTAGGCACTTTGGAAAAAACAAACCCAGTTGGACAAGAATCTCGCTGTAGCCATAAGAAAGCAAGAGGGAGAGAAATCTGTCTCTCCCTTGGAAGGCAGCAGCTTTGACGGAGGCATCAGATACAGGGACTGGACTTTGGCTGTGTCACTAAGGAAGATGGGTAAGGAAGCCTTTATTCCCTTGACTCTATGGCTATAGTGCTATTCACAAAGCACCAGGAAGGTAGGAAGTATCTGAGTGTACAAGTATGCAAGGAAATTGAGACTGTCCTTGCCCTCATGGTTTTGTGAGGCAGAACAGTTTTCTGTTAACTGCTTTCCACGTTTGGTGCAACAGAGATCTCCAGTGGTCATTATTGGTAGCGTGCAAAGACTAACATGGACATTTACACCTCCATTGTTCCTATGGGAGGGGTTTGACATCTTATTCAGAAATTCTCATCTCCAGATCCCCTTGAACAAATGTTTGTTTTATTTTTTATTTTTACACACTACATTAATATTCTTTTTGCTAAATTGGTATTGGAAATGTACTAATTGTTTTTTGACTAAGCATTTTTGTTATGGAGAAATACTTTCATTTCATATCTCCAATTAAAACACAGACACTCTTTGGCCACAGCTAAAAAGGGCAAGCCCAAGTTTTGTCACTGATACTGTATTTACCAAGTAAAGCGCTTAATTACTATATTTGTGGGAGTATATAGATTGCTATCGCTCCAGTTATAATCCATGATCTCAGAAATTATTATTAATTAATTCTTCAGTAATTAAAATCACAACAAAATTCTTTGCGGAGGACTGTGATCATGCTAAAACTTGAGCGCTAAAATGGCCAAACCACGTCAGCAGAAATGTGCATTAAAATGCCATTTAAAATTTAATTAAGTATTGCTTATCCTCAATAAATCTTAATTCTGAGGAAATGCTTTCTGACCAACAGCCTGGAGTGTTAGAAACAGATAAGCAAGACATAAATTAACCAGGTGTTAATGCAGTTACTGATGTTAGAGTGGACGTTTGAAAATTCATAAGAGTGCCTGTGCTCTAGTGATGGATTTCAATATGCTCGGGCATACTAGGCTGTGGATACAATTGACTTGTGAAAAAAAGCAAATATCAAGTAGAAAAAATAACCCACGAAAGACAACAAAGTGCTCAAGCAACGACACCGCTACGATGCAAGTATTTTATGTAGCAGCAGAGCAATGAATAGTAGATGTTCACGTACTGTTCCATGCAGTATGCGGTTTTTGGTAAATCCAAAGACTTTAGATTGTTGTCAGCACAGCCACAGATTTGAAAACCCAGTAGAATTCTCTTAGTGTGCGAAAGACAAGAGCAACTATCTAAAGATGAACTTAAAACTGAATGTTACTTGCATTGGTGTCCAAATGCTGCTCTCTTATTCAGGATAGGTGAATATGTGCTTTGCAAAAAATCTGGTGCTCTTCAAGTATTAATTCAAAACAAGTACCCACTTTCATTTACTTGCCCCAGTATGAATTATCAGAGGCAAAAAGTACTATCTACCTTTAAAACGTACATTTCCGAGTAGCAACGCATGATAATCATAAGTCATTTACAGAAAAGACAGTATGAGACGTGAATTGCCCTCTGAGTCAGCAGCACTGCTATTTAATAATAGTTGACAAAACACAATCAACTTTAGTACAGCAGTTTTGAAGTCTACTCAAAAAGTATCCTTGCACTGTATGTCAAAGCTTGCTCAGTGATCAGGGAAAGAGGTCCTAAAAGGGATGCTATGTTGAAAAGCTGTGAAGTACAGTTCATAACAAAATAGGATTAGCAAGGATTGCAGGCAAAAGAAACTAGGGATTGGAATGGCAAGCACTGCACAAATGTAAAGCTGATCTCTAACATTTAGGTCCCTGTCCTATGAGTTGAATAATATACTACAAGTTGCCGGCTCAGTGTGCTAAAGTAAGGTCAACAAGGAGCACCTACCTTCTCCTGCCCTTGCCATTGGTGAGCTCCTGGACATTGGGCTCGGGTAATTCACTGGTGTTCTCCTGGCGCTGGAATCCTCATAAACACCAGGGCTCAACTGTGACTTTGAGGCTTCATGCAAAGTTGACCTGAGCACAGAAGGGTTAGAACTGACCACTGAAGTATGGCGTGGGCGCATGGAGTCTGTCACTTTGGAATCCTCATATTTCCCCCGATCTCCCAATTTCAAGTTCTCTGGCAAAATTTCCATCTGAGACATTCCCCGGGGCAGCTTGCTGGGCCCTGTGATCAGAGATTTTACATTGTGCTTGATTGAAGACTGACTTGAATTGCTTTCATATTTTATGGGTGTACCCTGTGAGAATGATGAAAGAAAGCGCACAATGTGTTTAGAATTAGCTCAAAGGCAATGCAGCTTTACCTTTTTTGTAGGACTCTTTTTTTGCATGCACATTTATTTAAAAGTATAGGGAAACTTTCTACTTAACCAAAGACAAAAAATCAAAATGACGAGCTCATTATGCTAAAGAAACTGTAATTCATACTAATGCTGAACTTTATAGTGCTTTGGTTCAGAAATCATAGGCAGAAAAGATAACTTCTACTAAAAAAAAGAAAAAAAGTGTGCAGGACATACACAAAATGTAGAAAATTGTGACTGACCAAGATGGCTGACAAACAACAAAAAGAACAAGTTACTACTTACCTTCAGTAAGGCTTTTTCTGGTGGATACTGTATCTACCTGCAAATTCCTCACTTTTTGAATATTCCAGGTGTCAGTCAGGATCTGGGCACTTTTCAATAGCTCTCCCACACTGGCTCCACCTCGGTTCCACACATGGCCCCTTGTGACATCACTGGACACAAAGAGCCCAGTCAGCATGCTGATGTCAGTTTCCATCCATTTTTAGCGTGCCTTTGAGGCGAACAGATGAAACCAACATCTTATTCAGGTTATTGTCGTTTTTAGTAATACTAAGTATGTAACAACAGGGCTACTAGTCGGTGAGGAACCTGCAGGTAGATACAGCATGCATCAGAAAAAGCATTACTGAAGGTAACTTGTTCTTTTGATGGATACTTCTACCTGCAGATTGTTCACGTTTTAAATAAATTTCCCAAAGCACTTCCACACCCGGAGTTGGGCACATGGCTGGTTATACCAAAATGTCCTGCAGAACAGAACAAGTGAAGTGACTATTCCTCCTCACTTTGGAATCCAAACTGTAGTGTTTCGCATAAGTGTGAACACATTATCTAGTTGCCGCTTTGCAAATATCTGCCACTTGTACACCTCTTGCCACAGTTGATGCAGAGGACTTTGATCTGGTAGAATGAGCTGGTGGAGGATTCTTGTGAGCCATGGCACAGCAGATTTTGGTACACAGGATTATCCATCTTCAAGAGTTTGTTAGCAAACTGCCTTGTCTTTCATCTTTCCAACATATCCCACAAAGAGGGTAAAAGTGGGATCTGGCAATGACGCTCACCTGGTAGTCAACACAGTATTTTCAGTCACTAGTATCAGAAGTGGTGCTCACAAGGGAGGAATGTTTACCCTGCATTCATATTCAGACACCCTGTAAACAGGGTCCTAACAAAATCATACAAATCCCTCTGGCACACACTATATGTACGATTTATATTCAAGTATACACAACATTGTTTTATCAAAAATCAACTCATGAGTGTTAGCTACTCCACACGAAGAGTTTTGATGTTCCAAAACTTGGACTCCAAAGTTCATTTATTGTGGGTATTTTCAATGTTGAAACAGCAGATTCTTCCCAGTAGCCAACACGTATTTCGTCGAATGTTTCGACTTTATCAGGGCGTAGTATTTTGTTAGGCCTTAAGTTCCAGAAATCACGGTGGTCCAATAGGTGATCAGAAGAGAACGCTGAACGCCGAGATACACGGAACACATACACTGTGCATCACCGAATACTTTGCGGTGACACTTATCGAACTGGCTTACTTAAATATAGAACTGACTTACTCGCGTAACACTAGACAGACCAGTTCTCTTCTGATCACCTATTGGACCACTGAGATTTCTGGAACTTAAGGCCTAACAAAATTGATACACGGCTCCGAAAAGTAGATTAGGGTGGATACGTGCCTTCTCTATTCAGCACGGCTGTGCTGTTTACTGTTTTTACAGAGAAATACTAAGCCCTGATGAAGTCGAAACATTCGACGAAACGTGTGGGCTACTGGGAAGAATCTGCTGTTTCAACATTGAAAATACCCACAATAAATGAACTTTGGAGTCCAAGTTTTGGAACGTCAAAACTCTTTGTGTGGAGTTGCTAACACTCATGAGTTGATTTTTGATAACACAATATTGTGTATACTTGAATATAAATCGTACATATAGTGTGTGCCAGAGGGATTCGTATGATATCCCACAAAGAGTTGGTCATCAGTCTGAACTCACATTTTTTATCAAGGTAGAAGCACACAACTCTCTTGGGATCGAGACGATAAAGTCTTTCCTTCGCTTTAGTTAGACGTAAAGGAGGATGCAAGGTGAAAAGGGTAATGGATTGCTCTAAGTGGAAAGGGATAAATAACCATGTTTTGCAGGAAGGCAGCCCTCTTTATCAACACCAGGGAAAAAGGAGGTGTAATTCACTGACCCGCCCTAGTTGAGGTAATAGCAATTAGGAAAACAGCCTTAAACGTCAGTAAACATAAGGGACAGCTATGTAAAGGTTTAAACGGGGAACACACTAGGTAGGTAAAAACCAAACTGAGATCCCATTGTGGAATAATAACAGGAGTAGATAGGTATTGTTTGTGAGATCCTTGAGAAATCTTAAAACAAGAAATCTAAAGACAGCTGGTTGATCTGGAGGTCATAGGAAAACTGGTAAGGCTGACAAATCACCTTTAACAGTAGCAATTGCACACCCTGATGGGCTAGTGAGGGAGCAAAGTGGAGAAGATCAGACAGATTAGATGGAAAAGGATCTACAGATTAATCTGCAAACCATTTGAAAAATTTGGTCCATCTACCAAAATAGACAGTTTTAGTGACAGGTCTTCTAGAGTATAAAATAACATTCATCACTTAAGGAGGTAAGGTAAGTGAGCTCTTGTTGTCCCGCTCAATCTTCAGGCATTCAGGTGGAGGCTCTAGAGGCTGCGGCGTAGAATCTACATACGTGACTGCAGGAGGATGTCTACCCTGTGACGGAGATAGAGTGGAGGGCACAGGGAGAGGTGAATGAGATCTGCATACCACACCCTTCATTGCCAGTTCGGGGCGATTAGGATTACTAGAGCCCAGTCGAGGTGAATCTTTTTCAAGATACTAGGAATCAAGGGTATGAGAGGAAACATGTAGGGAAGCAGAAAGTTCCACTTTCAAACTAAACAAGTTCCACCAATGCTCCCTGTATCGGATACTGGAGGGCACAGAAGTTCAGGCAGTGAACATTCTCCAGAATGGCAAACAGGTGTATCTCAGGAGATTTCCAGTGATGAAAGATGTTCTGTACTACCTCTCTGGAGAAATTCGGAAGAAAATCCATGTCTTCCCGTCTGCGTCTTGCTGTACTACCTCGGCATTAAGACATTACTCATGGTCGGCAAGATGTTGGCTGAGGCTATCTGCTCTCATGATGACTACTCCAGCCAGGTGAATTGCAAATAAGCAAATCTGATAGTGATGATGCAAACCCACTCCTCCCTGCTTGTTGATGTCCCACATAGACATTATATTGTCTGTCAAGATCTGGACTGACTCACTCAGGAAGGGATGGGGGGAAAGGCCTTGCAAGCGAGCCGTATCACCAGCAATTCCAACAGATTTATGAGTAAAATGGGCTCTTCTGACTACCTGAAGCCTCTGATCTCCAGTTCCTCCAGATTAAATACCCACCCTAGAGTGGCAGCATCCGTGATCACTGTTGTCAGCCGAGAAGGGTGAATCTGCTTTCCTAGAGAAAGGTTGCTGTTCACATTTCATCATTGTAGATCCACTGCAGTGTCCCCATCACTCTTGTGAATACCCGAGCGGCACTGGTGAGTCCAAAGGGGAGCACAGTGAACTGAAAATACTCCAGTTGCATCACAAACCTTAAGTATCGTCAATGGGCTTGCAGGAGGGGCATATGGAAATAGGCATCCTGCAAGTCCAATGCAACCATCCGGCCTCCAGGGTAGAGGACAGATTAGACCTTGGCCAGTGTGAGTATGCTGAATCTTTCCTTCTGGAGGAAGCCATTGAGAGGACGAAGGTCTAATATAGGCTGAAGGCCTCCATCCTTCTTGGGCACCAGAAAGTAGTGGAAATAACAACCACATCCTACTTTTGGCACAGCCACCCTCTCAAAAGCCCCTTAGGCCAAAAGGGCCTGCACTTCCTGCCGCAAAATGGGCAGATGGTCCTCCATTAGTCACTTGGGGGACGTTGGAAGGTAATAAAAGGCAGAGCATATCCTTGCCAAACAATTTCCAGGACCCACGGGTCTGATGTTCTGGCCTGCCAACTTAGGAAGAATCATCAGATCCTGCCTCCATCCAGGTTTCTGAGCTCCAGTAATTGCATGCTAAAGGGACTCAGCAGGTGGGGCTGCAGGGAGGGGAGCGGAAGTTAGTTGACTGGGCAACCCGCCAGGGTGGTGGGCATCATGGCCTAGGCCGTGAAAGGCGTGGTAGGGCTGATGTGGCTGTTGAAGTGGGACAAATAAGCCCAGGAAGAGTGTCTGGCCCTGCTCTTGAACAGATTGAGAGCGAAGTCTGCCTTGTCCCCACACAGGTGAGACCTGATGAACCAAATGTCCATGAGGGGGCGACTGGACATCGTCTGAACAAATGGTGGACGGCAGCCAAGTGTGGCGGCACCTGGCGACACTGATGCCTGCTGCCCCCTGATGTCCAAGCCACAATTGTGAACTTGGCCGCATCAAGACTGTCCTGTATCGCCTAAGCTAAGACAGGCCGGCAATCCCAAAAGGCGTGAGACTAGGGCCCGGGAAGGCAGGCGGCATTTACATATTGAAGCACCAAGCTGGTGGATGAGAATACTCTTCTTCCAAACATCTCCACACATTTCAACTCCCTATCAGGGGGCAGCAGTACGGAATGTGTTGGAGTTAGTCATGCTTGCTGACGCCTGCACCAGCAAACTTTTAGGTAGTGGTGCTGGGATATAAAAAAAAAGAATCAGAGTCAGGCAGGGCGGTGGTGTCATGCAATCTCGTGCTGGACCAGGAGGTAAGAGCAAGATATCCGTAAGGGCCTTGTTAAAAGGTAATATGGGCTGAGTCGATGTTTGCCCCGACTGAAGGACTTCTGGGAGAACATTGGTCTTGAACTCCAAGGCCTCCCAAGCTGAGGTCAAAAACTTTGGCCGTCCTCATCACTACTGAGTAAGAAACACTCCCTCAGTGGCAGGGCCAGGGGTTGAAAGGAGTCCTCACTCAGGGGAGGTATCAGGCCTCTTGTAACTTGTCATACCAATTCTCTACGTGCTCTGGCTGACCAATCTCATCACCCTTGTCGTACTCTTATCCAAACCTGTGCCAAACAGGGAATGCAGCTTATGTGTTTTACCTTTTGCAGAAGGGGTAGAGCCTTGACAGCAGCCAGTTGCAGTCTTGGTCGAGGTGTAACCGGTGCCGACTGAGCCAGAGAGCACAATAGGTACCTCGACTTCCGGCGGCAATGGAATCGGCATCAGCATCGAAGATCCAGGAAGCAGCATGGACCAGGGCACTGGAGGTTGAGTCGGAACTGGAGCCAGACATCAACCTGTGGTGGGCATGGAGGGTCCAACCGACGCCGAGGGTGGACCAGGCAGCAGTACTGCAGTTGGAGGGCCTCTCCGCTCCAAGGGGCCCGAAGGCATGCCAGAGGGAGTTGTTAGAAACTGGAGTGTCTGAGCATGGCTCGCAAAACTCTTTGATCTGTATTGGAGTAGCGGATGGCACCGGAAACTTAGGTTGTACCGCAAGCAGTTGCGAGATAGTCTTCAGAAGCAAGACAGAGAAGATTGGCGCCAACCCCATGCTGTCTGGGGAGAGAGAGTGTCAGGAAGGGGACAAGTAATGATTAGGTTTCTTGTGTTTTTTTCTTCGACTTATCAGAAGACTTTGATCGACACGAAGACCGACCCCTGGATCGATTCCTGCGACTTCTGATCTGGACCGAGACCGAAGTTTTGACTTGGAGGGGTCCCGCTGTGGAGTCTACCAGTGCTTAAAGATGTAGAGTTTCGCCTTGTGGTCTTGTATTTCCTTCGGGTTTATTGACGCGCAGTTGCTGCAGGCCTTAAGAGTCATGACTCATTTCTAGACAGTCTCTTATAAGTTTACAACCTGTAGTTCTGGGAAGTGACATTTTCCTTGCACACTGTGTAAAATTTTGAGGATATAGTCTCGAAGAGGCAGCTCTGGATCCATATCTGGTGGAATAGAGAGAAAAGAACCGATGTCAGCGCAAAGCACTGGTGCCTACATAGGCTCTGCTTTCCAGAACAGCATCAGTGAGGAGCTGCGTGGCGCCACCTACAGGTGCATAGAGGTACTGCTGAAAAGTTTTGAGATCCAGTATGACACTTGGGCAATATTCAAAAGGTGAAGAATCACCAGCAAGAAGTCTATCCGCCTGTGGCGCCGTCAGCATCATGGTGCTGGGGAGAGGCAGCATCGACTTCAGCATCGGGTCTGGCGCCGGAGTTTGGTTCAGATTTCCCCAGGATACTTGTGGAAGTGGTAGAAGTGAAGATTGCGTCGACATTCCAACCAGTGAATATGGCATTGAACCCACGGGGCCAGCAGGCGCCCCAGAGGGGACGATGTGTCAGTTGAAAAAATTAAACAGTGCGTTAAAAAATGCAGATGGGTCACAGGTGTTGGGAATTCTGGCAATGGACGATGGGTGTGGAGGCCATAGATTCGGCGCTGCAGGCAGTACTGTGTCAGGATCCAACAAAGGGTCTGTTGGGAGCCGCAGGCATCAGGTCCTCCGAAAGTTAATCTATCAGATGATCTTGATCCTTTGTCGTTGGTTGAGATGATGTCAGTGGCCTCACTAATTTGCTTTGTGATGAGTGGCGTTGAGATGCCTGTATTTACTTCTTGGGTTTCCATTTGTGGAAGATTTTGAAAACCGTGGCAAAGGGGGCTTGGACCTTGGATGGGCTTTTCCCAGACTTAGATGGGCATCCCTCAATTCGCAGACCTCGATGTCGTGGTCGCATTCAAGGCAACAGAGATAGATGTCATCAGAGTTCGTGATGGAGATTTGGCCGTCACAGTAAAGCTGGAATTCCAAACATTTCAGCGGTGACAACCAGACGAAAAACTGCACCTAATTTGAACATGAAAGAAAATGTTGAATCTCAAAATTTTCCTTGAGAAGAGTTGAAGTGCTCCAGGACATGTCAATGGCATGGGAAAAAGGCAATGGACATCAAAAAGCCAACGGGGGCGCTTTTTGGCTCCAGTGATATCACAAGGGGCCGCATGAAGTGCCTAGGTGGAGCCAAAGCCCCCTACCGGCGTGAAAGAGTTGTTGCAAAGTTTCCAGATCCAAACTGCCTCCTGGGATATTCAAAAGGCGAGGAATCTGCAGGTAGAAGAATCCATCAGAACAAAAAGTTAATAACATTTGGTAATGCTCTTTCTGGTGGATTAACTATCTATCGGTAGATTTCTCCGCTTAAGAATATTCCCAGGTGCCAGGCTGGATCCTGGAATTTTCTCAGCAGTGTTTATGCGTGCCGCTACGTCGCATCATGTGGCACTGCACTGACTTCATTCAACCAAGGAAGTGACGGAGCAGAGCCGCATATGACAGCCATCCTTGCATATCAATATCATTTTCTTCCTGGACCTTTTTCATGCGCGTCAGACGCAGAGCACAAAATAACTGGAGGTACCAGTGTGCAGATCTCCATTTGCAACACTTTTAGATGGTAAAGAGAGGCGACGTAGGAAAGTACTCCTTTTGGAATGGTTACCCCTCACTTTTTGCTTGACTCTGATCTATCTTTGACTGAATGTGCACTTGGTTCCTAACTAGGTTCGCGGTGCCTGTGCTCTTTCAAAAAATCCGTACCGTTGTTTCCACAAATGGCACACTTTTGGTACACGTATAAGTCCCTTGTAAAAGGTACCAGTGGTATCAAGGGCCTTGTGACCAGGGAGGGTATCTAAGGGCTACAGAGAGACCCCTCACCAAACACATGCACACTGCCACTGCAGCCTGCGTGTTTTGGTGCAGATAAAAGTGAAGAGTCGACCTGGCAAACATCCCTGAGTGCCAGGCCTACCAGTACTACAAAAGGCATAGGTAGGTCACTCCTACAGCAGGCCTTACAGCCCTAAGGCAGGGTGCACTATACCTCATGTAAGGGGATAACTGCATTAGCAAATATGTCCCTAGAGTGTCTAAGTCCATTCTTAGACAATATGTGTACAGTGAATTCATACTGAGTACATGGGTTGGGAGTTTGTCACTACGGGTTCCTCAGCTCCATGATGGCTTCACCGAATTCTAAGATGTTTGGCACCAAACATCTCAGATTAATGAGCCCACACTGATGCCAGTGTTGGATTCATTAATAAATGCACTCAGGAGGAGGAGCCAAGCGTCGGACCAAGATGGCCGCTTGAGCTCTCGGCTCCGCCGCTACTGTCCCCCTAAACCCAACATCCTGACGATATCCTGTCCCTTATGGTTGGCGATTGAAGCAGCGAGTGAGCGGTGCCGATTGATGTAGTCCCGACTTTCTGACGCAGCCTGGAGCTGAAGATACCGGAGCCGATCATTTGGGCCTGCTCGCTGGTACCGGATTGGGGACTGCGGTGAAGAGGCGGCGGCTGGGGCGCGAAAGGGAATCGGATGCCCGGACTGGAAGTCGCCGGTCGGAGCGCGTCTTCCCCACCCAGCGGAATCTCGCCTTCTGGAGTGACACACGGGGCGCGGATGGGGCGGTGGTGAGAACCCTGCACCCCGCCCCCCCCTTTTTTGGCGGCCCGTCACCTCCTGGACCGAGCACGGAGGTAGCTGCACGGGCGACGCGATAAGCGGCGGCTTGGGGAGACCGGAACTTAGAAGACCGACCGGCGGGGTGAGAGCGACCTGCATTCCATCTCCCTCCCCCCCCCCCCCTCAGCGGCATTTGTTGAGGAGGTGCGGCTGGGGCCAAGATTGAACTGCTTCCTTGCCTGTGTTCTCGCGTCGGCCTGACTGCGGAAGGTGGCGCCGGCCTGACCGGGGTGTGGATTGGCAGCAGAGGTGGCGTTTGACTGGGAGCGGCCGTAGCCGGTCTACCTGTGTGTTTGAGGAGGCTGAAACTCCGCACGAACTACGTGCCTCCGGTGCCTCCCGCTCCTGACCGGGCGCCCGCGCTGGTCTGCGCCACACGCGGCGGACTAGCCATAGTATTGACCCCTCGGCTGCTCGCAGCAAGGGACCTGGTCCGGACACCAACTAAGTGACCTGAGACACAGAGGGCTAATGGCGAGTAAAGCAGACTCGGACAGGGGCCAAGCCAAGGGGTCCAGGGGGTCGAGGCAGATCCAATCGAACAAAGTGGACCGCTATACCCTGCCCAGAGGCTCGCCGACGGATCCGCATCACGCCCTTAGGGTGGGGGAGGTCTCTGCGAGCCCCACTCCGGAACTGACCCTGCAAGATGTAATGGCTGCCATAGAGGGGGTCAAATCATCCCTGGAACATAAAATGGACACCATCTCCATAGAAGTGAACCTCATCCGGGCCGACCTAACAAAGATGAATGAAAAAGTCAAATCCCTGGATATCAAGACGACCGGTCTTACGGACGACGTGTCGCAGCTCCAGCAAGAAGTACGCGATCTTAAGTCCTTCTGTAAGACGGCCGAACGTAAACTTGACGACTGCGAAGGAAGGTCTAGACGCAATAATATCCGCATTTTAGGGGTGCCCGAAAAATCAGAAGGGCCAGCCCCTGACCTGTTCGTTGAGGACCTTATCCTGAACCACCTTAAACCCAAGGGACTGGGGAATTTTTTCACCATAGAACGTGCCCACAGGATCCCGGGTGGCCGGCCCGGGGCGCCTCCGCGCCCTCTAATTGCACGGGTCCTCAACTTCAGAGACAGAGACGCTATCCTGCAATGCGCCCGAGCGGCACCCCCCCTAAGCTACGAAAATGCCGCCCTCTCATTCTTTCCGGACTTCACACAAATGGTGCAAAGGCAGCGTAGAACATTTCTAGCCGTCAAGAAGAAACTCAGAGACAAAGGACTTAGGTACGCCATGATGTTTCCGGCTCGTCTCCGTGTCGAGGACGGTGGAAGGGTGTGGTTCTTCGATAATCCTGAGCTGGCCTCGCATTGGCTGGACAGTCGACCCGCCGGTGACCCCGGGGAAGTAGTCGAGATGGAGATCAAGCGTCAGAGGCACGGGAGTGAATACTGGCTAACATACAGGCGGTCTGTACGAACATAACCAGGTACCGGGGTCCTAGGGCCCCACAGTCGGACAACAGCTTTTGTTGAACTGTAGCTATTCAGCAAGGATCTCCATGACCTTATGGGAACAATTTATCAGTGACGATTGGGTTGGGGATAGTGGGAAGGGGCGCCGACCTTTCTCCTCTTTACTACCTTTAGTTACTGTACAGTTTTAGTGTATTGGGTGACAGGCACTCTGCCAGTTTGTGATGGGCAGTTCCAAGTCCAGAGAGCAGGGACGCAGGGAGGGGGGTTGTTGGAAATGGGATTTGGGAGGGGTGGGTTGTTTTATTGTTATTTGCATTCATCGACACATGGTTTGTGTACAGATTGTTCTTTCGGCAAATTTTATAATCTGCATGACCAAGGCTCTGGGCGACACTTACACTTATGACGCATACGCAGTGGGATAAAAGTGCTAGGGTCCTGAGCTGGAATGTCAACGGGTTGGGAGACAAGGTTAAACGCAGTATAGTTCTCCAATATATTAGGAAGCAAGCCCCCGACATCGTCCTGCTTCAGGAGACGCACTTGATAGGTAGCTCATGTAAGGCATTGTGTAGATCTGGATATAAGTTAGTGGCGCACGCAGGGTTCACCAAAGGCTCCAGAGGCGTGGGTGTAATGTTGAAAAATACCTTCCCGCTCACTATAGACCGCATTTGGGCGGACGACAGGGGCCGCTACGTGGGTGTCACGGGGTCCTGGGAGGGACGCACTACCACACTGGTCTCCATTTACGTTCCCCCTGGCCTCCAAACCACCACATTCCAGGACCTGCGTACCACTCTCCTCTCACTACCTGAGGGGGTGTTGTTGCTGGGAGGAGACTTTAATTCTGTGGGGTCGGGGGAGCTTGACCGCCACCCACCGCGGAAACTGGGGCCCTCGCACAGCTGGTTGCCTGACTTTCTTGACACCATGGGACTAGTGGATGGCTGGCGCACATATAACCCTGACAGAATGCAATACACGTTTCACTCTGGAGCTCACGGCAGCTTATCCAGATTAGACTATATTCTGATCCCAGCCCCCCAAGTCTCGCACATCCATGAAATTAGGCACCTGGCTAGGGGCATTTCGGAACACTCACCACTTTGGGTCCATGTACTCCTTGATCAAGCCCGGGTGGGTAGGGTAGCCTCTATTAACCCCTGGCACCTTCGCAACCCTAAAATCCATCAAGAACTCACCAAGACAATTGATGCACAAGTTACTAACTTGTGTAACGATATATCTGTAAGAGACAGTAGTTAGTGACAGATTCCTTACCTTAGAATATCCCCAGGCGTCAGGCTGGATCCGGAAAGTTTTTTGCGTAGCAGTACCCTTGCGCGTCGGTAGGCGGCGTCGTGCGGCTCCGCGTCCGTCGTCAGCGTCGTGATCGCCGGGATGACGTCGCGGGCAGTACTTAGACGCCGCCCTGCGCGCTGACGTCAGTTCTGTACACGACTTTCCGCGCCAGGAACGCAGAGCCATGCAAGAAGCTGACATAGGTGTCTGAAAAATACTAGGGCCCTGAAAGGGATGTCCTTAACCCTAGAAATCAGTTCGCAGAACGGGGAGGATGGGTGGGCGGTAGGAATCTGTCACTAACTACTGTCTCTTACAGATATATCGTTACACAAGTTAGTAACTTGTGCATCTGAAAGAGACACGTTAGTGACAGATTCCTTACCTTAGAATAGATACCCCAGCAATACCAACCCCGGTGGTGGGTCTGCGAACAAAGATCAGACAAGGAAGTCCTGGAGGACAGAACGGCCAAAGAAGCCGTCCCTCCGGACCTGACTGTCAAGGCAGTAATGCTTTGTAAACGTGTGCAGCGAGGCCCACGTAGCTGCCTGACAGATAACCGGCAGCGGAACACCGCGGCCCAAGGCCGTGGTAGCAGCCGTTGCCCTGGTGGAATGGGCACGCAGCCCAACAGGAGGCTCCTTTTAGCCAAAGAATAGCAGGTCTTGATGCACAAGGTAACCCAGCGGGAGATGGTCCTCTTGTGCACCGCCCGACCTTTTTGGCGCCCACGTAGCCAATAAAGAGCTGGTCATCCACCCGGAAGTGTTTTGTGCGGTCAATATAGAAGGAGAGCGCACGTTTTGGGTCCAGACGGTGGAGCCTCTCTTCCTCTCTGGAAGGATGCGGAGGCGGAAAGAAGGTGGGCAAAGTGATGGTCTGCCCAATGTGGAAAGCAGTAACCACCTTTGGCAAGAAGGACGGACGCGTCCGAAGAACAACCTTGTCTGGATGAACAGACAGAAAGGGAGGTTTGCAAGATAGAGCCTGGAGCTCACTCACCCGCCGAGCGGAGGTGATGGCCACCAGAAAGGCTGTCTTCAGAGTCAGAAGACGAAGAGGACAGTTATGTAGAGGCTCAAAGGGAGCGCACATTAAAAAGGTAAGAACCAAGTTTAAGTCCCACTGAGGCATCACAAACGGAACAGGAGGGAAGAGGTGAGTAATGCCTTTTAAGAACCTGTTAACAACAGGGGACTTGAAAAGGGAGGGCTGATCAGGGAGCCTGAGGAAGGCCGAGATAGCACAAAGATAACCCTTGATGGTACCCAGGGCAGAACCCTGTTGGGCCAGAGAGAGAAGGAACAGAAGGACCTCAGAAAGAGGGGCAGAAAGGGGATCCACAGCCTTTGCTGTGCACCATGCCACAAATTTGTTCCACCTGCAGGCGTATACCACCTTAGTGGAGGGACGCCTGGCTGCCAGAATCAC
Source organism: Calotriton arnoldi (assembly GCA_963921515.1). Classification (NCBI taxonomy): domain Eukaryota; kingdom Metazoa; phylum Chordata; class Amphibia; order Caudata; family Salamandridae; genus Calotriton; species Calotriton arnoldi. The sequence continues at coordinate 2,936,426 of CAWUFW010000301.1, read as the reverse complement.
ATCACAAACTTCGGGAGGCAAGTCGAAAGGAATCAACTGCCGCCGCTCAATCTCCACGCAAGCAGGTGTAGACTGGACAGGTTCGGGTGGAGGACCGTCCCCTGCTGCTGCGACAGAAGATCCTCCCGAAGAGGCAGACGGATCGGGGATCTACGCTCATATTGAGTAGCTCGGGATACCAAACTCTTCGAGCCCAGTCCGGAGCCACAAGAATGACTTGGGCCCGGTCGTGCCGAATCTTCTTCAACACTCTGGGTAGAAGTGGTATAGGCGGAAAGGCGTACAATAGACCGCAACTCCACTCGTGACGAAAAGCGTCGCCGAGCGAGTGCCGCCTTGGAAATTCCAACGCGCAGAACTGATGACATTGCGCGTTCTCTTCGGTGGCGAATAGATCTAACCAAGGCTCTCCCCACTGTAGAAAGAGTCCTTGCGCCACTTCCGAGTGAAGACGCCATTCGTGATCCATCATGCACCTGCGGCTGAGTTCGTCCGCCCTGGCGTTCAGGGAACCTGCCAGGTGTTGAACCACCAGGAACATGCCCTGGTGTTCCAGCCATGTCCAGAGGCGCAGAGCCTCCTGACAAAGGGTCCACGACCCCACCCCGCCTTGTTTGTTGCAGTACCACATGGCAGTGGTGTTGTCTGTGAACACCTGCACTACCTTCCCTTTGACAGAGGGAAGGAATGCCTTGAGTGCAAGTCGGATCGCCCGGAGCTCCAGAAGGTTGATATGGAGCCGGGACTCCGCCGGAGACCAGAGGCCTCTGATCTCCGCCTCTCCCATGTGACCGCCCCATCCCAGAAGGGACGCGTCCGTCACAACTGTGTGCTCTGGCTGGGGAAGGGAGAGGGATCTGCCCATGACCCATTGCCGGTTCGAGAGCCACCACTGCAACTGTTTTGCAGTCCCCTCCGAGATCTGGACGTGATCGGACAGGTCGCCCTGGTGCTGCGCCCACTGGAACTTCAGGTCCCACTGCAGAGCCCGCATATGCCATCTGGCATGAGTGACCAGCAGGATGCAGGAGGCCATGAGGCCCAGCAGCCTCAGGGTCATCCGTACCGAAACCCAGGATAAGGGCTGAAAGATCGGAATCATAGCCTGAATATCCCGGACTCGCCGTTCGGGAGGATAGGCCCGAAACTGCGTCGTGTCCAGAACTGCTCCGATGAAAAGGAGCTGTGGAGAAGGAATCAGATGCGACTTTGGCACATTGATGGAGAACCCCAGCGAGTGCAGGAGTTCGGCCGTAGTCTGGAGGTGGGAGACAACTGCCTGGGACGAGCCCGCCTTCAGCAGCCAGTCGTCGAGGTAGGGGAAGACTGAAACCCCTGCCCGGCGCAGATGAGCTGCGACCACCGCCATCACTTTCGTGAACACCCGAGGGGCACTGGTAAGGCCAAAGGGGAGCACGGTGAACTGAAAATGCTCGAGGCCTACCGTGAACCGAAGGTAACGCCGGTGGGCCGGCAGGACGGGGATGTGGAAATAGGCGTCCTGCAAGTCCAACGCTACCAACCAGTCTCCGGGGTCGAGGGCAGTCAAGACCTGAGCTAGGGTGAGCATCTTGAACTTCTCCTTCCGGAGGAAGCGATTGACGTTCCGGAGGTCCAAGATAGGACGCATGTCCTCCTTGTCCTTTTTGGGCACCAGAAAGTAGTGGGAGTAGCAACCACGCCCTACTTCTGGGGTCGGAACATGCTCGATGGCCCTCTTGGCCAAGAGGGCCGTGACTTCCTTCTGTAGAAGCACCAAGTGATCCCCTGACATGCGGTGGAATTGAGGTGGCATGGCTGGGGGGTGGTCTCGAAGGGGAGGGAGTAGCCCCTTCGGACAATGTCCAAGACCCACTTGTCCGAGGTGATGGGACGCCAGTGGTGAAGGTGATGGCGGACCCTGCCCTCGACTGGCGTGCTGTGCACCTGAAAGGAGGGACTAGGAGGGCTTGGAGGCCGCGGACGGGTTGGAGGTGGTGGCCTGACCCGCACGCTGGTTGCCCGAACCGCCACGGCGGTATCCACGTCCTCGGCCACGCGAAGGCGCTTGCTGCGCGGGCCGTTGGCCGGGCTGTGGACGTGACTGGGCGCCCCTTCCGTGGCCACGAAAGGGGCGAAAAGCAGACGTTTGCGTAGGGCGCACAACAGCAAGGCCCAGGGACTTAGCAGTAGCCCGTGAATCCTTGAAACGCTCCAGCGCATGGTCCGCCTTTGAACCAAAGAGACCGACTCCATCAAAGGGCATGTCCATGAGAGTATTCTGGACATCCCCTGAAAACCAGTGGTTCTCAGCCAGGCGTGGCGACGCAGCGCCACCGTCGTTGCAAGCGATCTGCCCAGCGAGTCGGCGGTATCAAGGCCACAGCGGATGGTATACTTAGCCGCATCACGCCCTTCCGCAATAGCGCGGGTAAGCAGTGTCTGGACCTCCTCAGAACACTGCGGCAAAACATCAGCCACCGAATCCCACAGGGAGTGGGTGTATCGGCCCAAGAGGCAAGCGGTATTAACAGACCGCAAGCCAGCACTGGAGGAAGAGAAAGCCTTCTTCCCAAAGTGATCCAGGCGCTTGGATTCCCTATCCGGAGGGGCGGTAGGGAAGGCTGTTTGGGAGGCAGAGGCTTGGACAACCAAGCTCTCAGGGGTGGGGTGTTGGGAGAGAAACAGGGGGTCGCCCGGAGCCGGGCGATGGCGTCGGGCCACGTTCCTATCCACAGGAGCCCCTGTGGTGGGTTTGGACCAGGCACCCAAAAGAACGTCAGTGAGTGCATCGTTGAACGGCAGCACAGGCTCCGAAGAGGAGGCCGCCGGCTGAAGCACTTCAGTCAGGAGGTTAGTCCTGACGGCCACTGTAGGCAACTGGAGATTTAAGGCTCCAGCAGCTCTACGCAACACCGTTGCAAAATTAGCCCCCTCCTCCGTTGCCACGGGAGGAGACAGCATGCCAGAGTCGGGGGAGGTATCCAGCCCACTGGCATCCCCAAGTTCCTCAACCCAGTCCGGGTCAAACTCGCACTGTTGTGTGAGAGGGTCGTCAGACCCCTCCCAGCTCTCCTGGTCCTCCTCAGGTTGAAAAGATGGAGGAGGAGGGACATAAGGGACCCAAGGCCTCATCGGCGCCGGAACCGGCGGCCGGGCGACGCCGGTCCGGCTCCATGTCCGGACCCGGGAGAACCGGGAACGACGCCGCCCGGAGCCCCGGACGGCGCCGGAAACGGCACCGGGGACATCGGCGTCGGCGGAGGCGTGGTTAGGTCAACCGGCGTCGATGGAGGTTGCGGCACCACCGGAACCGGGGTCGAGGCCGGGGCCGGAGCCGAGGCCGGGACGAAGGCTGGTGGGACAGGCGACGCCGGGACCGGAGTCGACGGCGACGCCGGAGCAACCCTATCTGGCCCGCGGGGCCCGAAGGCGCACCGGAGGGACCTTGAGGCCCGAAGAGGCGGGCCATGGCCGACAGGAATTTCTGTACTCGGCCGGAGTCGCCCCGAACCCGGGAAGGACGGGTAATGCGGGGGCAACTCGACAGGCACGTCCGGGGCCGCGGGGGCGGGGACGGTGCCGACAGGGACCTCAGCCGAGTCGCGCGACCGGCGAGGCGAAGTCTTAGAGCGATGACGCCGCTTAGACTTCTTGTGCTTCGACTTACCGGAGGAGCGCGAAGACTTGGATTCCGACGAACGGCGGGGACTCCGCGTCCGGCCCCTCGACCTCTCCCGGGACCGGGGCTTGCTGCGGCGCGGAGCCGACTGCCGGACTTCAAGGAGCTTTCGAGACCGCTCTCGCAAAGCCTTCGGATGAAGTTTCCGGCAGTCAGGGCACGACTTCGTGTCGTGGCCTCGGCCGAGGCAGAAGAGACACTCGAGGTGGGGGTCCGTGATGGACATCATACGACCACATACCTCGCAGGGCTTAAAGCCGGGCATCCCTACGACACCTTAGGAGTCGTGAAGACTCGTTGAAGAGAACAGTGAAAAATTTCACAAAAAGATAGTCAAAAAGTGACTAGGGCACTGCTCTTCCCGGATCTGCGCTTACTGGCGCGGAAAAAGAAGAACTGACGTCAGCGCGCAGGGGCGGCGTCTGAGTACTGCCCGCGACGTCATCCCGGCGATCACGACGCTGACGACGGACGCGGAGCCGCACGACGCCGCCTACCGACGCGCAAGGGTACTGCTACGCAAAAAACTTTCCGGATCCAGCCTGACGCCTGGGGATATTCTAAGGTAAGGAATCTGTCACTAACGTGTCTCTTTCAGATACATACTTTGCCGAAAACCTGGGCACGGTGGACTCCTCCCAGGCGCTCTGGGAAGCATTTAAGACAGTGATTAGGGGAGAGGCCCTGTCCCTGATATCCGGACAAAAGAAAGAAAGGTATAGAGCAATTACAAGTGTAGAGGACGAGATCTATCACCTAGAGAGAGAGATGGAGATGACGGTCACACCTGACACAGCTCACTTATTGCGACTTAAACAGGATGAATACAAGGCACTATTGACTGAAAGAACGAAAATGCTGGGGAGAGAGACGCTCGGTAGACTCTATGATCTCGGGGATAAAGCCGGGAAACTAATAGCCTGGCTTGATAAACGCGAATGGGCAAATAGGTTAGTCCCAGTCCTCCACGATGCTAATGACACTGACGTAACGGATCCCCAGGACATAGCAGACTGCTTCGCCAGGCACTTTAACTTAATATACTCCGCAGTGGCGTCTTACACTGAAGACAAATCTTTCGAACTATTGCGCGACATCAAACTTCCCACTCTTTCTTTAGAAGATCAGCGTCTTTTAGATAGCCCCCTGACTGCAGATGAGATAGCGGAAGCAATCAGGTCACTGCGGTCAGGAAAAGCTCTTGACCCTAACGGCATCCCAATTGAATTGTATAAACTCAGCCCTGACAAATTGTCCATTCATCTCAAGAGCATGTTTGAGGAAAGTAGAGAATCAGGAGTGCTCCCAATTGACCAACGTATAGCCAACATAGTAACCATACACAAGGAAGGTAAGCCCAAAACGGACTGCGCCTCCTATAGGCCGATCTCCCTCCTCAATGCCGAACCCAAGATCCTTGCTAAAGTCCTCGCCACTCGTCTCATAAACGTAATTCCGGAATTGGTACACCCGGACCAGTCCGGCTTCATTCCGCATAGGAACACGGCGTTGAACCTACGCTGTGTTCACGGTGTTTTAGGCAGAGTGGACACGATTCTTGAGCCAGCTGTCCTCGTGTCTCTAGATGCCACTATGGCATTCGACACTATAGAATGGCCTTATCTTATTGCAGTCCTCCGAAAGTTAGGGTTCGGCCAGGAATTCATGCGATGGGTTCGTCTTCTATATTCGGAACCAATGGCGCAAGTCGTGGTGAATAACAAAAAGTCAGATTCCTTTGCCCTGAGCCGGGGCACCCGTCAGGGGTGTCCACTCTCTCCCCTTCTTTTTGCACTGGCACTGGAACCACTAGCCGCATGGATCCGCCAAAACCCAGTTATTCGGGGCATGCGGTGGTCACCTGACTGGGAGGATCGCATTTCGCTCTATGCGGACGATATACTACTTTATTTAACAGAGCCCAAAAAGTCTCTAATAGCAGTTCTTGAAATCTTAGCCACGTTCGGTAAATATTCCGGTTTCCGGATCAACTGGTCTAAATCCCATCTCTATGTTCTTCGGGGGGACCCCCCTGCATTACCCCGAAACTGTCCCATCCAAATTAGCACCACCGGGTTTAAATACCTGGGTATATTTCTCTCCCGGGATCCTATACTCCACTATGAAAATAATCTTCTCCCTCCATTGCTTCGCTTAAGGCGAGACATTGCCAGCTGGAAATCCCTTCCCCTTTCCCTACTGGGCAAAGCTGCTCTTTTTAAAATGATGTCCCTACCCCTTTTTCTTTATGTTTTGCAGAACACACTTGATCCAGTCCCTCCGAAATATTTCAAAGAAATTGAAGGCCCCATGAGAGACCTGCTATGGAACGGGCCTCCCCGTATAGCCCTGAATAAGCTCACGCTACAGTGGTACGATGGGGGCATCAGCCTACCTGACATTAAAAAATATTACTGGGCGGCACATCTAGCAGCCATTAACCACAGCACATACGGAGATCATGACAATCCGGGCTATCAGATGGACAGGTGGCTCCTCCCGGGCGGGAGCTATAACCGACCCCTCTACGCGAAATCAAACAGATCCAAGCTCACAGGGCCCACTGGACACTCTGTTAAGGTGTGGCACGCAGCAAATAAATCTCTGGGGTGGGAGGGTAAATTAACATTGGCTACCCCCTATGGGACTCTGCAAAACTTGGCAACCTGTGGTCCTCGAAAGGGTTTTCTAAATGGGACCTGATCGGAATATCACAAGTCAAGGATTTGTGGAAACAGGGTGGAGTAAAACCCTTTGCCGCCCTTCAAACTCAGTACGAACTTGCGGATGCCGAACTTTTCCGATATAATCAGATTAGCCACGAGCTATACTGTCTCATCCCTAGAGGCACATCCCTTCCCGACTCGTCCCCTTTAGAGGACAGAATATTAGATGGTCATGTTCCTGACAGGACCATTTCGTTAATTTACAACAAATTAATACACCACATGGACGATCCTCTCTTGGCTTTGAAGGGGAAGTGGGTAGCTGATGGGATGGAATTGGACGATGAGGACTGGCAGGAAGTGGTCTCCTCGCCCCGGGTGGTGGCCATTTCGGCCCGACTACGACTTGTCCAACTTAAAATCCTGCACAGAGTATATATGACCGGCCCTCGGCTGGTGATGATGGGGAGAGCCGAAACAGGGGACTGTCGCAGGAAATGTGGCCTCACGGGCACATTCATGCATATTATGTGGGAATGCACCCTAGTCCAAAGGTACTGGAAGGAGGTACATGAAACTATGAGCACAGTACTGACTGTCCTTATACGCCCAGAGGCACGTAGATGCCTACTAAACATATGGGAGCCGACTGATCTCAACACACACCAAACACAGTGGGCAACTTTGGGCTTCATGCTGGCAAAAAGAAATATAGCTCAGGCCTGGGGGCGACTGCCCCTCCTACTTTAACTACGTGGGAAAACAATATGGACTGGTGCATGTTCAGAGAAAAGACAGTGTTTACAGCCCGAGGCTGCCTCCGAAAATGGACCCACATCTGGTCACTGTGGAACGCTTATCGTGGTGATATTTGCACTCCCCCGCAAACTGTAGAGCTTGATGATTTACTTCCCCCTTGATTATCCCCACTGCATGTGAATTCGCTATTGTACTGCCTTGATTGTCATGCATATTTCTATACTGTACTGATTTCGATGCCGCTATGTTAATGATTGTTTAATAAAAAGTAAAAAAAAAAAAAAAATGCACTCAGAGGGCACCTCAGAGGTGCCCCTGCAAACCTACCAAACCACTAGTGTGTGCCTGACTGGTCTCCATCAGCCTGCCATCTCTAGACATGTTTCTGACCCCTGAGGTGGGATCCTTTTGCTCTCCTGGGTCAGAAACAAAGCCTGCTCTGGGTGGAGGTGCTTCACAACTACCCCCAAGCAGGAAAAGCATAGAACGACGGTGAGCCTCAAAGGCTTCCTGCCCTTTGTTATGCTGTTCGAGGCCTTTCCAGCTAGTGGAGATGCCTGCCACACTTTCGGCAGCAAGGTCAGCGGGAAAATTAGTAAACAAGAGAGGTGTGTCCCCTCTCAGCCAGGACCACCCCTAAGGTGCCCTGAGCTGAAGTGACCCCCCCCCTTTGAAAATCCTCCATATTGTTTTGGAGGTTCAAGTCAATAGGATTAGGGATATGCCCCCTTTTCCAGAGGGCGTGGACATACAAAGGGTGTAGTCACCCTAAAGGTAAATCTCCCATTGGCTAGTACCTTCTAACCACTGTAACGCCCCTAAATTAAGTATTTAGGGGCACCCCTGAACCTTAATCCTCAGATTACAGAGGACCTACGAAGAAGAGGACAAAGAACAGCTGCGCAGCAGCGAAGACTGAAGACACTAACTGACTTGGCCCCAGCCCTACCGGCCTGTCTGCAGCCCTCAAAGACTCTGCTACAGAAGAGAGACTCGTCCTGCAGCCCAGCGACTTCCAGAATCCTGGGAGGATTGTCTGTCTTCTAAATGTCCAGAAGAAAATCAAGTTTAAAGACCAAAACTCTGCCCATGGAAAGGCGAAGACGGCCACCTCTGCACCCGACGCTCACGGCCCGAGTCCAAGAGGCCCACCGGTCCAGAAAAGGTTCCTCAGTGATCCTGAGGGTAGACCCTCGTGAGTAGACCCTTGCCGGACTCCACGTTGACGCCTGCAGCCTCTGTATGAGCCCCCCCCAACCGCGATCGCACTGGTAAGCTGACTTCCGTTGCCAAAGGACAATCCTGCATCCAGAGCTCCTGGACCGATTTACCGATGGTGTCCCGACGCTCCAACACATCCCAACTTCCCTGTGCAGCTGTAGGTTTATTTCCTCCAGCCTCCTGGCCTGAACCTGCAGCATTTTTCCAAGTTCGAAACAGCCCACTAGTTTGCATTGGGCACCCAAATCTGTGTTGGCACTCGGCAACTGGCCGATGAGGGTGTAAGTTTGGTGCTGCATTGTGGCCCTCCCTATGCTCACCTCAACCCCCAGGAACTGGGTTACCAAAACGTTCTACTTACCTTTAAGCAGTACCACTTTGATTGCCCCCTTTCTCCATTGGATAATATTCGTACCCGATCTTGAGTTTGACCTTTGCACCCGGCCGCCCCACTGCCGCTGGTGGTGTAGTGAGGTCACTTACCTGAACCTTGCCTGAAACGGATTCTTCATCCAAAAGCTCAATATTGTACATAGCTTACTTATCTGCATATTGCAGATTGTTTTTCCTCCGACCAGGATTCCATTACACTGATTGTAAAATGCACTCTTTAGATTGAAAAACAGCGATATTGAAAAAACTTATTTTAATGCAACAAAGTATCTTTGGTTCTTTGAAATAAATATACAAAAAGTAATATTTTTACAAACCATTGGTCTCAGATTTAGTTAGTGAGTGTGTGCAATCATTTCTTGCCTGTGTGTACAACAAATGCTTAGCACTGCCCTCTGATAAGCCTAACTGCTCACCCACACTACCACAAAAGAGAGCATTAGTATTATCAACTTGAGCCTCTGTAAAGCCTCTGGGGATCCACTAGAATGAGTGCACACTGTACCTCATTTTTGTATAGTATATACAGAGCCAGTTTCCTACAGACCACTGCACAGGAAAGTGGAAGGGTGGTGAGGAATCTGCAGTTACACACAGAATCCACCAAAGTTACAGAATGTAAGAAACTTGTTCTTCTGATGAGTACTTCTAACTGCAGATTCCTCAGCTTTAGAATAGATACTAAAGCAGTACCTACAAAGGCGGAGGGTCTGTGGAGTGGGCTGAGTTGAAAAAGTCCAGCAAGACTGAACTGGAGAAGCACCATTCCTGTCTGACCTGCCTGTCAAGGTAGTAGTGTTTTGTGAACGTGCTCACTAATCCTCACGTTATGGCCTGACAGATGTCAAAAACAGGCACTATGTGTGCCAATGCAGTAGTAACAGCCTTGGCCATGGTTGAATGAGCCCTGAGTCCTTCCAGTGGCTGCTTCATGGCTAATGCACAGCAGATCTTAATGCAGGAGTCTATCCATTTTGACAAAGTTCTTTTCTGCACTGCCTTATCTTTGTTTGCCCCAGAGAACCCCACAAAAGACTGATCATCCATCCGATGGTTTTTGGTGCGATCGGTATGAAAGCCTAAAGCTCTTTTGAGGTGCAGCTGATGGAGTCTCTTTTGAAGAGTGAGCAAAGAACATTGGGAGGGTGATGGATTGACCAACGTGAAAAGAAGGCACGACTTAGGGCAAAAAGCCTTCCTTGGTCCTCAACATCAGTTTGTCTAAGTTAATATGTGGTGTAGGGCAGCCACCCCAAAAGCGTGGATTTCACCCAGGCAATGGGCTGAAGTGGTCGCAATGAGGAACACAGTCTCAAGAGTCAGAGGATACAACAAACAGCTGTGCATTGGCTCGAGAGGTTTGCATATGAGGAACTTCAGAATCAAGTTAAAGTTCCACCGTGGCATCATAAACAGTTTAGGAGGAAAAATGTGCATAAACCTTTATTAATAGGATAGTTAGTCTGCCTAACACAAACACGGGAGACAAATAACCTTTAATTGTGCCCACTGGAAGACCTTGCTGGGCCATCAAAACAAATAACTACACAACCAACAGTTGGGGGTGGTATACCGCCCTCCCTTCCCTCAGCAATGAGACGGCTATTGGAACACTGAGTAACAACCCTTAAAGACCTTGGATGGCACAAACGTTTAACTAAGGGGACAACGCTTTGGGTAGGTGATTTGCTCAGAGATGTTATGGCTCTTGAGGGTTTCTGGGGTTTGGATCTATTTGATAGCTCTATGTTGGGGAATGTGATGACGGGGACCCGCCTGGTCGCATTTGTCCAAGTGGTGCCCCATGAAATCCTACCAGCCTCTTAGTGTGCTGGCTGACCGGTATCGTCCAGCCTGCGACCACAGACATGTTTCTGACCTCCTTGCAGGTGAGAGCCCACGCTCTGAGGCCAGAAACAATGCCTGCTCCAGAGGAAGGTGTTTCTTTCCTCCTCCTGCAGGATGGCTAGTGAATTCACATACCAAATCTAGGGACTTCAAAGCCCCTGCCGCCTTTGATATGCGACTCCGACTTCCCCCAGACCTTGGAGATGCAACCCCATGCCTGGAAGTCTATTTGGTACCAGGACAGGCAGGAAATTAGCTATGCAAGGAGGCGTGGTGCACCCCTAAGGTGCGCTACCTGATGTGCTCCACGAAAGAAGGATTCCACCATCTTGATTTTTATGGAATTAGGAACTCTGGGATAGGGGGTGTAGTGTCTCCAAGGGTCCCCTTAACGCCCTTAAAGAACAAGTTACTTACCTTTGGTAACGATATATCTGTAAGAAACATTAGTAATGATCGATTCCTTACCTTAGAATATCCCCAGGCGTCAGACTGGATCCGGAAAGTTTTCGTCAGCAGTACCCCTGCGCGTCGGTAGGTGGCGTCGTGCCGCTCCGCATCCGTCGTTGGCGTCGTGGTCGCCGAGATGACGTCGCGGGCGCTACTTAGACGCCGCCCACGCGCGCTGACGTCAGTTCTGTACACGACTTTCCGCGCCAGGAACGCAGAGCCATGCAAGATACTGACCACTGGTGCATTGAAACTAGGGCCCTGAAAGGGATTACCTTAACCCTAGAAATCAGTTCGCAGAACGGGGAGGATGGGTGGGGCGGTAAGGAATCTATCACTACTAATGTTTCTTACAGATATATCGTTACCGAAGGGAAGTAACTTGTTCATCTGAAAGAAACACATAGTGATAGATTCCTTACCTTAGAATAGATACCCCAGCAATACCAACCCCGGTGGTAGGTCTGCGAACCAAGATCACACCAGAAAGTCACGGAGAACAGAACGGCCAAAGAAGCCGTCTCTCCGGACTTGGCTGTTTAGGCAATAATGTTTGGTAAACGTGTGCAGCGAGGCCCACGTGGCTGCCTGACAGATGTCTTGCAGGGGGACACCACGTCCCAATGCAGTAGTGGCTGCCATAGCTCTGGTGGAATGAGCACGCAGCCCCACCGGAGGTTCTTTTTTAGCCAAAGAGTAACAGGCTTTGATGCACAAGTTACTAACTTGTGTAACGATATATCTGTAAGAGACAGTAGTTAGTGACAGATTCCTTACCTTAGAATATCCCCAGGCGTCAGGCTGGATCCGGAAAGTTTTTGCGTAGCAGTACCCTTGCGCGTCGGTAGGCGGCGTCGTGCGGCTCCGCGTCCGTCGTCGGCGTCGTGATCGCCGGGATGACGTCGCGGGCAGTACTTAGGCGCCGCCCCTGCGCGCTGACGTCAGTTCTGTACACGACTTTACGCGCCAGGAACGCAGAGCCATGCAAGAAGCTGACATAGGTGTCTCAAAAATACTAGGGCCCTGAAAGGGATGTCCTTAACCCTAGAAATCAGTTCGCAGAACGGGAGGATGGGTGGGCGGTAGGAATCTGTCACTAACTACTGTCTCTTACAGATATATCGTTACACAAGTTAGTAACTTGTGCATCTGAAAGAGACACGTTAGTGACAGATTCCTTACCTTAGAATAGATACCCCAGCAATACCAACCCCGGTGGTGGGTCTGCGAACAAAGATCAGACAAGGAAGTCCTGGAGGACAGAACGGCCAAAGAAGCCGTCCCTCCGGACCTGACTGTCAAGGCAGTAATGCTTTGTAAACGTGTGCAGCGAGGCCCACGTAGCTGCCTGACAAATAACGGGCAGCGGAACACCGCGGCCCAAGGCCGTGGTAGCAGCCGTTGCCCTGGTGGAATGGGCACGCAGCCCAACAGGAGGCTCCTTCTTAGCCAAAGAATAGCAGGTCTTGATGCACAAGGTAACCCAGCGGGAGATGGTTCGTTTGTGCACCGCCCGACCTTTTTGGCGCCCACGTAGCCAACAAAGAGCTGGTCATCCACCCGGAAGTGTTTTGTGCGGTCGATATAGAAGGAGAGCGCACGTTTTGGGTCCAGACGGTGGAGCCTCTCTTCCTCTCTGGAAGGATGCGGAGGCGGAAAGAAGGTAGGCAAAGTGATGGTCTGCCCAATGTGAAAGGCAGTAACCACCTTTGGCAAGAAGGACGGACGCGTCCGAAGAACAACCTTGTCTGGATGAACAGACAGAAAGGGAGGTTTGCAAGATAAAGCCTGGAGCTCACTCACCCGCCGAGCGGAGGTGATGGCCACCAGAAAGGCTGTCTTTAGAGTCAGAAGACGAAGAGGACAGTTATGCAGAGGCTCAAAGGGAGCGCACATTAAAAAGGTAAGAACCAAGTTCAAGTCCCACTGAGGCATCACAAATGGAACAGGAGGAAAGAGGTGTGTAATGCCTTTTAAGAACCTGTTAACAACAGGGGACTTGAAAAGGGAGGGCTGATCAGGGAGCCTGAGGAAGGCCGAGATAGCACAAAGATAACCCTTGATGGTACCCAGGGCAGAACCCTGTTGGGCCAGAGAGAGAAGGAACAGAAGGACCTCAGAAAGAGGGGCAGAAAGGGGGTTCACAGCCTTTGCTGTGCACCATGCCACAAATTTGTTCCACCTGCAGGCGTATACCACCTTAGTGGAGGGACGCCTGGCTGCCAGAATCACATCACAAACTTCGGGAGGCAAGTCGAAAGGAATCAACTGCCGCCGCTCAATCTCCACGCAAGCAGGTGTAGACTGGACAGGTTCGGGTGGAGGACCGTCCCCTGCTGCTGCGACAGAAGATCCTCCCGAAGAGGCAGACGGATCGGGGGATCTACGCTCATACTGAGTAGCTCGGGATACCAAACTCTTCGAGCCCAGTCCGGAGCCACAAGAATGACTTGGGCCCGGTCGTGCCGAATCTTCTTCAACACTCTGGGTAGAAGTGGTATAGGCGGAAAGGCGTACAATAGACCGCAACTCCACCCGTGACGAAAAGCGTCGCCGAGCGAGTGCCGCCTTGGAAATTCCAACGCGCAAAACTGATGACATTGCGCGTTCTCTTCGGTGGCGAATAGATCTAACCAAGGCTCTCCCCACTGTAGAAAGAGTCCTTGCGCCACTTCCGAGTGAAGACGCCATTCGTGATCCATCATGCACCTGCGGCTGAGTTCGTCCGCCCTGGCGTTCAGGGAACCTGCCAGGTGTTGAACCATCAGGAACATGCCCTGATGTTCCAGCCATGTCCAGAGGCGCAGAGCCTCCTGACAAAGGGTCCACGACCCCACCCCGCCCTGTTTGTTGCAGTACCACATGGCGGTGGTGTTGTCGGTGAACAACTGCACTACCGTCCCTTTGACAGAGGGAAGGAATGCCTTGAGTGCAAGCCGGATCGCCCGGAGCTCCAGAAGGTTGATATGGAGCCGGGACTCCGCCTGGGACCAGAGGCCTCTGATCTCCGCCTCTCCCATGTGACCGCCCCATCCCAGAAGGGACGCGTCCGTCACAACTGTGTGCTCTGGCTGGGGAAGGGAGAGGGATCTGCCCATGACCCATTGCCGGTTCGAGAGCCACCACTGCAACTGTCTTGCAGTCCCCTCCGAGATCTGGACGTGATCGGACAGGTTGCCCTGGTGCTGCGCCCACTGGAACTTCAGGTCCCACTGCAGAGCCCGCATATGCCATCTGGCATGATTGACCAGCAGGATGCAGGAGGCCATGAGGCCCAGCAGCCTCAGGGTCATCCGTACCGAAACCCAGGATAAAGGCTGAAAGATTGGAATCATAGCCTGAATATCCCGGACTCGCCGTTCGGGAGGATAGGCCCGAAACTGTGTCGTGTCCAGAACTGCTCCGATGAAAAGGAGCTGTGGAGAAGGAATCAGATGCGACTTTGGCACATTAATGGAGAACCCCAGCGAGTGCAGGAGTTCGGCCGTAGTCTGGAGGTGGGAGACGACTGCCTGGGACGAGCCCGCCTTCAGCAGCCAGTCGTCGAGGTAGGGGAAGACTGAAACCCCTGCCCGGCGCAGATGAGCTGCGACCACCGCCATCACTTTCGTGAACACCCGAGGGGCACTTGTAAGGCCAAAGGGGAGCACGGTGAACTGAAAATGCTCGAGGCCTACCGTGAACCGAAGGTAACGCCGGTGGGCCGGCAGGACGGGGATGTGGAAATAGGCGTCCTGCAAGTCCAACGCCACCAACCAGTCTCCGGGGTCGAGGGCAGTCAAGACCTGAGCTAGGGTGAGCATCTTGAACTTCTCCTTCCGGAGGAAGCGATTGACGTTCCGGAGGTCCAAGATAGGACGCATGTCCTCCTTGTCCTTTTTGGGCACCAGAAAGTAGTGGGAGTAGCAACCACGCCCTACTTCTGGGGTCGGAACATGCTCGATGGCCCTCTTGGCCAAGAGGGCCGTGACTTCCTTCTGTAGAAGCACCAAGTGATCCCCTGACATGCGGTGGAATTGAGGTGGCATGGCTGGGGGTGGTCTCGAAGGGGAGGGAGTAGCCCCTTCGGACAATGTCCAAGACCCACCTGTCCGAGGTGATGGGACGCCAGTGGTGAAGGTGATGGCGGACCCTGCCTCCGACTGGCGTACTGTGCACCTGAAAGGAGGGACTAGGAGGGCTTGGAGGCCGCGGACGGGTTGGAGGTGGTGGCCTGACCCGCACGCTGGTTGCCCGAACCGCCACGGCGGTATCCACGTCCTCGGCCACGCAAAGGCGCTTGCTGCGCGGGCCGTTGGCCGGGCTGTGGACGTGACTGGGCGCCCCTTCCGTGGCCACGAAAGGGGCGAAAAGCAGACGTGAGCGGAGGGCGCACAACAGCAATGCCCAGGGACTTAGCAGTAGCCCGTGAGTCCTTGAAACGCTCCAGCGCATGGTCTGCCTTCAAACCAAAAAGACCGACTCCATCAAAGGGCATGTCCATGAGTGTATTCTGGACATCCCCTGAAAAACCAGTGGTTCTCAGCCAGGCGTGGCGACGCAGCGCCACCGTCGTTGCAAGCGATCTGCCCAGCGAGTCGGCGGTATCAAGGCCACAGCGGATGGTATATTTAGCCGCATCACGCCCTTCCGCAATGGCGCGGGTAAGCAGTGTCTGGACCTCCTCAGAACACTGCGGCAAAACAGTTGCCACCGAATCCCACAGGGAGTGGGTGTATCGGCCCAAGAGGCAAGCGGTATTAACAGACCGCAAGCCAGCACTGGAGGAAGAGAAAGCCTTCTTCCCAAAGTGATCCAGGCGCTTGGATTCCCTATCCGGAGGGGCAGTAGGGAAGGCGGTTTGGGAGGCAGAGGCTTGGACAACCAAGCTCTCAGGGGTGGGGTGTTGGGAGAGAAACAGGGGGTCGCCCGGAGCAGGGCGATGGCGTCGGGCCACGTTCCTATCCACAGGAGCCCCTGTGGTGGGTTTGGACCAGGCACCCAAAAGAACGTCAGTCAGTGCATCGTTGAACGGCAGCACAGTCTCCGAAGAGGAGGCCGCCGGCTGAAGCACTTCAGTCAGGATGTTAGACCTGACGACCACTGTAGGCAACTGGAGATTTAAGGCTCCAGCAGCTCTACGCAACACCGTTGCAAAATTAGCCCCTCCTCCGTTGCCACGGGAGGAGACAGCATGCCAGAGTCAGGGGAGGTATCCAGACCACTGGCATCCCCAAGTTCCTCAACCCAGTCCGGGTCAAACTCGCACTGTTGTGTGAGAGGGTCCTCAGACCCCTCCCAGCTCTCCTGGTCCTCCTCAGGTTGAAAATATGGAGGAGGAGGGACATCAGGGACCCAAGGTCTCATCGGCGCCAGAAACGGCGTCGGGCGACGCCGGTCCGGCTCCATGTCCGGACCCGGAGAGAACCGGGGAACGACGCCGCCCGGATCCCCGGACGGCGTCGGAAACGGCACCGGGGACATCGGCGTCGGCGGAGGCGTGGTTAGGTCAACCGGCGTCGATGGGGTTGCGGCACCACCGGAGCCGGGGTCGAGGCCGGGGCCGGAGCCGAGGCCGGGACGAAGGCTGGTGGGACAGGCGACGCCGGGACCGGAGTCGATGGCGACGCCGGAGCAACCCCATCAGGGCCCGCGGGGCCCGAAGGCGCACCGGAGGGACCTTGAGGCCCGAAGAGGCGGGCCATGGCCGACAGGAATTCCTGTATATCGGCCGGAGTAGCCCCCGAGCCCGGGTAGGGCGGGTACTGCGGGGGTAACTCGACAGGCACGTCCGGGGCCGCGGGGACGGTGCCGACAGGGACCTCAGCCGAGTCGCGAGACCGGCGAGGCGAAGTCTTAGAGCGATGACGCCGCTTAGACTTCTTGTGCTTCGACTTACCGGAGGAGCGCGAAGACTTTGAATCCGACGAACGGCGGGGACTCCGCGTCCGGCCCCTCGACCTCTCCCGGGACCGGGGCTTGGTGCGGCGCGGAGCCGAATGCCGGACTTCGAGGAGCTTTCGAGACCGCTCTCGCAAAGCCTTAGGATGAAGTTTCCGGCAGTCAGGACACGACTTCGTGTCGTGGTCTCGGCCGAGACAAAAGAGACACTCGAGGTGCGGGTCCGTGATCGACATCATGCAACCACATTCCTCGCAGGGCTTAAAGCCGGGCATCCCTACGACACCTTAGGAGTCGTGAAGACTCGTTGAAGAAACAGTGAAAAAATTCACCAAAAAGATAGTCAAAAAGTGACTAGGGCACTGCTCTTCCCGGATCTGCGCTTACTGGCGCGGAAAAAGAAGAACTGACGTCAGCGCGCAGGGGCGGCGCCTAAGTACTGCCCGCGACGTCATCCCGGCGATCACGACGCCGACGACGGACGCGGAGCCGCACGACGCCGCCTACCGACGCGCAAGGGTACTGCTACGCAAAAACTTTCCGGATCCAGCCTGACGCCTGGGGATATTCTAAGGTAAGGAATCTGTCACTAACGTGTCTCTTTCAGATACATAAAACAACCCAGCGGGAGATTGTTCTCTTATGGACCGCCCAACCTTTCTTGGTGCCAACGTAGCCAACAAAAAGCTGGTCGTCCACCCGGAACTGCTGTGTGCGTTTGAGATAAAAAGAGAGCGCACGTTTTGGGTCCAGACGGTGGAGCCGCTCTTCCTCTCTGGAAGGATGCGGAGGCGGAAAGAAGGTGGGCAAGGTAATAGTCTGCCCAATGTGAAAGGCCGTAACCACTTTTGGCAAAAAGGAAGGACGGGGCCTGAGCACAACCTTGTCCGGATGGACTGAAAGGAAAGGAGGCTTACAAGAAAGAGCCTGGAGCTCACTCACCCGCCTGGTGGAAGTGATGGCCACCAGGAAGGCAGTCTTTAACGTTAAAAGACGAAGAGGACAGTTGTGAAGGGGCTCAAAGGGAGCGCACATCAAGTATGTCAGAACCAGATTCAATTCCCACTGAGGCATCACAAAAGGAATAGGAGGAAAAAGGTGTGTAATGCCTTTGAGAAATCTATTTACAACAGGGGACTTGAAAAGTGAGGGCTGATCAGGGAGCCTGAGAAAGGACGAAATAGCAGAAAGGTAGCCCTTGATAGTGCCCAGAGCAGAGCCCTGCTGGGCCAAAGAAAGAAGGAACAGTAGTACTTCAGAAAGAGGGGCAGAAAGGGGATCCACAGCCTTTGCTGTGCACCATGCCACAAATGTGTTCCATTTGCAGGAGTATACCACTTTCGTAGAGGGACGCCTGGCTGCCAGAATAACGTCACAAACTTCAGGAGGCAAGTCGAAGGGAATCAACTGCCGCCGCTCAATCTCCACGCAAAGAGGTGGAGGCTGGACAGGTTCGGGTGGAGGACCGTCCCCTGCTGCTGCGACAGAAGATCCTCCCGAAGAGGCAGTCGGATCGGGGGATCGATGCTCATACTGAGTAGCTCGGGATACCATACTGTGAGAAAGTGCCATCTTTCTTACATGGTATGCCCCCACTTTTTGCTGAATGGCTGATGTACTTTGACTGAGTGTGCCCTGGGCTCCTGCCAACCAGGTACCCAGGGCCTGTGTTCCTTCCCTAAAATTGCATTGATACCTACACCCAATTGACATCCCTGGCCACAGGTCAGCCCCTGGTAAATGGTACCATGGGTACCCAGGGCACTGTGACCAGGGAAGGCCCCTAAGGGCTGCAGCACTTGTTGTGCCACCCTTAGGGACCCTGCACCTTACACACACACACTGCCTTTGCAGGCTGCGTGTCTTGGTGCAGAACAAAAGTGAAGAGTCGACATGGCTCACATCCCTGTGTGCCATGCCTACAAGCCACTGCCCTGGCCTAGGTCAGCCACCCCTCTAGCTGGGTGCACTATGCCAGTGGTGAGGGCATAGAGGCATGAGCCCTGTGCTCCCTACAGTGCCCAAGTCCATTCTTGGGCATTGTAAGTGCAGTGCTGCCATTAAGAGTATATGGTGCTGGGAGTCTGTCATTACGAACTCCACAGCACCATAATGGCCCCACTGAAGACTAAGAAGTTTGGTATCAAACTTCTCAGCACATTAAACCCCCACTGATGCCAGTGTGGGATTTAATGTAAAACGCACTCCAGAGGGCATCTTAGAGATGCCCCCTGAAACCAACCCGACCTCCAGTGTCCGGACTGAGTGGCTGCCCAGGCTGCCACCACCAGACATGTTTCTGGACCCCTGGGTCGAGAGCCTCTGCTCTCAGGGGCCTGAAACAATGCACATCCCGGGACGAGGTGCCAAAGCCTCCTCCCCAGGATGGGCAGGGGGAGCTTCAAAGGCCTGCCGCCTTTGGAGTTTCCCCAGACCATTTGCTGCTTCCAGCAAACTGGTCCCCACTGGTTCTACCCCCACTCCTGGCGGGAGAACCGGCGGGAAAACCAGAAGCAGGAAATGGGCTGTGCCCACCTCTGCCAACTCCACCCCTAAGGTGGGGGAGGCGAGGTGAAGCACAAACTCGAGTCCCCGCCATCTTGAGGATGGGGGACCTGGCCAACCAGGGACAGGCTCCTGCCCCCTCCCACTGGAGAGGAACAGAATAGGGGGTGTACTCCACCCCAGGGAAGGGACCCATTGGTCCCTGCCCTTACCTACCTGTAACCACCCCTAAATTTAGTATTTAGGGGCTCCCTGAACCTTCCTTCCGCAGTTCCCAAATCCGAAAACAAGAAGAGAAGACGAAGCAAGAAGACCAGCCGTGCAGCTGCTAAAAAGGAGGCGACAACAACTGACTTGGCCCCAGCCCTACCGGCCTGTCGACCTCTGAACCTGCTCCTGCGGAATCCCGGCCTCAGCAACCTCACAAACCCCGGAGGACCTGACTTCTGGGCTACAGCCTTCGACCCAGGGACTCCCACGAGCAGTGGTACTGCTCAAAAGAAAACCTACCAAAGACCCGGCCCTGGCACGGAGCCGCGAAACCTGCACACTCTGCACCCGCCGAGTCCAGCCTGTGCCTGAGTGACCAAAGACCTCGAGGACGACCCCCGGCGATTCTGACCTGGAATCCAGTGGCCAAGGACCCTCCTCGACGACCCAGACGACGCCTGCAGCCTCAGGACAAGGGACCCCTCCAACCGCGACCAGCAGGGGGTAAGATTTCCCGACCTCAAAAGACACCCCTGCACCCGGCGCCCCACGGCCCCCTGTGCCCAACTCCTGGGTGTCTACCTATCCTCCAAGACCCCAACTTACCTCCTGAAGTGTTGGTCGTCCCTGAAGAATCACCGTCCCCGAGCCTGCAGCCTTTCTTCACCTTTCACGACCTCTATTGTTTAACATTGAGCGCCCGAGGGCTCAAAGCACCCTGCACCCAGCCGCCCGAGTGCCCCTGGAAGTGCAACCTCTATCCTAACCTACTTCCCTACTTGCCCTGAGCAAGTGACCAGGAGCCCAGCTCCCACAGTCGCGTGGCCTGCTTGCCAGCAGCCACCAACCCGGGGCCCCCGCCTGCCATAGGATAACATTGGGCCTTCTCACTCTGCACCCGGCCGCCCCTGTGCCGCTGGGGGTGTAAAAACTGTACTTACCTGATCCTGGGGGACCCCTGAGTCTTACCCAGAACCTTAACCCTGCCAGTCAAGTACTTACCCGAAATCCGATAACTCACTTTTCTTCCATAGGGTTCCATTGACTGGTTTTCTGCGAAATTTCTTCTAAGTGTGGAGTTCTGAAACTTTAGAATATTCACCAAAAATCAACCGAGTCACGAAAACGAAAATACTCACCTAGTATTAGGAGGGGCCTCAGTGCTGGACCCGAGTGCCCAACACTGGCCCTAAAAAGTAATCGCAACGTTACTTACCGTTAACTCACTTTTCCTTCATAGGGATCCATTGACTGGTTTTCTGTGAAATTTCTTCTAAGTGTCGATTTCTGTATTTTACAAATATTCTTTAAAAATCGAACAAACTACAAAAACGTAATTACTTACCTGTTTTAAGTAAATGTCCCAGTGCTGAACCTAGGAGTCCAGCACTGGATTACAAAAGTAACGTAAACATACTTTGCTTGCACACTGTATTTCCTTTCATAGGATAACATTGGTAATTTTATCCAGAAAAGTTTCTAAGTGTCAGCTTTTGAAATATAGTAATATTCTTCAAAAATCACTACAATAACCAAAACGCTTTTTCTTACCTGTTTACAGGAAGTGTCCCAGGACTGAATCCAGGATCCAGTCCTGTGGTTAGAAAAGTGCTCTGCAAAGTAATCAATTGTAATTAAGCATAATTTTCCATTGAGCTCAATGTTGCATTGAATTTGACCCTGTGTTGCCTCTTGCACCAACTGTGATTACCACTATCTAAAAAGTCTATTGCCTATCTGTAAGGTGAATAACCAAAGCATCTCATACTGAGAAAGTATATTTTGACCCTATTGTCGGTTCTAAAATAAAACAAGCATATATTTTTTTTATATATACAAACCATTGGCCTAGAGTTCAGTTCTTGAGTGTGTGGCTTCATTTGCTGACTGAGTGTGTACAACAAATGCTTTACACTGTCCTCTGATACTGCCTTACTGCTCGACCAAGCTACCACTTTGGAGAGTAAGGTTATATCTAACTTTAGCCTCTGTCAACCCTCTGGGGGACTGTGGACTCTGTACACCCTGAACCTTACTTGGGTACAGTATATACACAGCCACTTTCCTACATTGGTGGATCAGCGGTGGGATACAAACTTGCATTTGTTGGACTACTTGGTTACCATCTGATCACACGACAGAACTCTTAAATTGCCTTTAGAATTCTGATTTTTTTAATTGGCATTTTTTTTTACCAAATTACTAAAAGTCTTGTTAGGGCCTTGCTTAAGTCCCTGTAGCATCTTAGAAAATAAAAAGTCACTATAGCCAAGGTTAGAGGGGTTAGATTTTTTTTTTTTTAAAAATGTCTCAAGACAAGAACCCAGCTACTAGTGAAGATAATAATGACATACAGGAACTGGTTGAGGAGCTCGACCTCACCCCTTATCTTCATTTGTCTTTCAAAGAGATAAGGTCCTTATGCAAACTTAAAGATATACCAATGGGCCAGCATCCAACCAAACAAGGGCTCCAGGAGCTCCTGGCTGAGTATGCTAAAGCCCACCCCTCTGAGCATGGTGATGACCCAACAGAGGAGGAAAGGAATGAGGAGGATGGGGATGGTAACCCACCTCCATCACTTCCTAGGGAAGATAGGGTCCCTGCACCCTTAACTCCAAGAATAGACCTCTGGGGACCTAGGGGCCACCTAGGTGGTCCTGGTCCCAGAGAGGACACTGAGGATACCCTCAGTGAGGAGGACAACTTGTTAGCCAGGTTGGCCAAACGACTGGACCTAGAGACCAGACTCCTGGCTCTAGAGAAGGAAAGACAGGAGATGGGTTTAGCACCCATCAATGGTGGCAGCAATACTAAAAATAAGGATAGGGAGGAAACTTCTGAACCTAAAATCCCCAAAGGGATTGTCCCTAAGTTTGAGGAAGGTGATGACATCACCAAATGGTTCACAGCCTTTGAGAGGGCTTGTGAAATAAGAAGAGTAAAGAAACCTCTGTGGGGGCACTCCTGTGGGAACTGTTCTCTGGTAACTGCAGAGACAGGCTTCTGACCCTCTCTGGGCCAGATGCAGGGTCCTATGACCTCATGAAGAGTACTCTGATTGAGGGATTTGGGCTCACTACTGAGGAGTATAGAATTAGATTCAGGGGGCTCACAAAACCCAGACCCAGTCCTGGATTGACTTCGTGGACTACTCAGTAAAGACACTGGATGGCTGGTTAGCTGGACATAATGTGCATGATTTTTCTGGACTTTACAATTTGTTTATGAAGGAACACATACTAAGTAATTGCACAAATGAAAAGTTGCATCAGCATTTGGTAGACCTAGGTCTAATTTCTCCCCAAGAATTGGGAAAGAAGGCAGACCACTGGGTCAAGACTAGGGTGACAAGGACAACCACTGGGGGTGACCAAAAGAAGGTGGTCACCAAACCCCCCAGGGGAAAGGTGGTGAGAATCCCCAAGATAAAAAGTCTGAGTCTTCCAAAGGGCCCCAAAAACCTGTTCAGGGGGTGGGTCCCAAACTACTCCCTATGTGCCTCAACCCTATAGGGGGAAGAACTTTGATCCCTTGAAGGCCTGGTGTAATAACTGTAAGAAGTCAGGACACCTCACTGTAGACAAAACTTGCCCCCACAACAAAGCCCCTAAGGCACCCAGTACAGCTACTCCTGGGGCAGCAAGTTTACAGATGGGATCAGAAGTGTACCCTGAGCAAATCTGGGAACCCACTGAGGCAAGTCTGGTCTCCCTAGGGGAAGTGGAATTTGCCACTGTAGCTGTGTGGCCACCCAACTTAAAGAAGTATTTGCAATACCCCTGGGTGAATGGAACTAGAGTAGAGGCTCTGAGGGATACAGGTGCCAGTGTCACTATGGTGAGGGACACACTGGTTTCCCCTGAGCAATACTTGATTGGGAAAACTTACCCAGTCACCAATGCTGACAGTGTCACCACTAGTCATCCCATGGCCATGGTGACATTAGGCTGGGGGGTTACTGGCCTGAAGCAGGTAGTGGTCTCTCCGAAGTTACCAGCTGCATGTCTGCTAGGAAATGATCTGGAAACCTCAGCCTGGGCAGAGGTGGAGCTAAAGGCCCATGCAGCCATGCTGGGCATCCCTGAATTGGTGTGTGTAAAAACAAGAGCACAGAGCAAAAGGCAGGGTGAAGAAATAGTGTTGGAGCCTGAAATGATGGCCCAGCCTACCAAGAGAAAAGGAAAGAAGACTGGCGGACCAGCTTCTACACAGTCACAAGAGCAGGACCCCTCTCCTCAGGGAGAGAACCTGGAAGCCCCAGAGGGAACTGAGCCCCTAGAGCTTGACCCTTACCAGGTTGAACTCTTGGGCCCAGGGGGCCCTCTAGGGAAGAGCTGTGCCAGGGACAGCAAGACTGTCCCACTCTTGAAAGCCTGAGGCAGCAAGCTGTTTCAGAAGCCAAGGGAGATGTCAGTGGTACCCACAGAGTCTATTGGGAAGAGGGATTACTGTACACTGAGGCAAAAGACCCCAACCCTGGAACCACCAGGAGAGTGGTAGTGCCCCAGAAGTACAGGGAGTTCCTCCTAACTTTGGCTCATGACATCCCCTAGCTGGACATCTGGGCCAAACCAAAACTTGGGAAAGGCTAGTTAGCCACTTTTACTGGCCCCAGATGCACCAAAAGGTGAAGGAGTTTGTCAGCTCCTGTGTTACCTGTCAAGCCAGTGGCAAGACAGGTGGCCATCCAAAGGCCCCCTGATACCACTACCTGTGGTGGGGGTTCCCTTTGAAAGGGTAGGTGTGGACATAGTGGGTCCACTGGAACCTCCCACAGCCTCAGGGAACAAATTCATACTGGTGGTAGTGGATCATGCCACTAGGTATCCTGAGGCTATTCCCCTTAGGACTACTACAGCTCCTGCAGTAGCCAAAGCCCTCATTGGTGTCTTCACCAGGGTAGGGTTTCCTAAGGAGGTGGTTTCAGACAGAGGTTCCAACTTCATGTCTGCTTACCTGACCCACATGTGGAAGGAGTGTGGGTGCAGTACAAGTTTACTACACCCTACCACCCACAAACCAATGGCCTTGTTGAGAGGTTCAACAAGACATTGAAAGGCATGATCATGGGGCTCCCTGAAAAACTCAAAAGGAGATGGGATGTCCTACTACCATGCCTGCTTTTCGCTTACAGAGAAGTGCCACAGAAGGGGGTAGGTTTCTCACCCTTTGAACTTCTGTTTGGCCATCCTGTGAGGGGACCACTCTGTCTTGTAAAGGAGGGCTGGGAGAGACCTCTCCAAGAACCCAAACAAGATATAGTGGACTATGTGCTTGGCCTAAGGTCCAGAATGGCTGAGTACATGGAAAAGGCATCCAAGAACCTTGAGGCCAGCCAGGAGCTTCAGAAGCACTGGTATGACCAAAAAGCTGCACTGGTTGAATTCCAACCTGGGCAACAGGTATGGGTTTTGGAGCCAGTGGCACCAAGGGCCCTCCAGGACAGATGGAGTGGCCCTTACCCTATCCTAGAGAAAAGAGTGAGGTCACCTACCTGGTTGACCTGGGCACCAGCAGGACACCCAAAAGGGTTATCCATGTGAACCGCCTAAAACTCTACAATGACAGGGCTGACATCACCATGCTGATGGTGACAGATGAGGAACAGGAAGCTGAGAGTGAACCTCTCCCTGATCTCCTCTCCCACAGCCCAAAAGATGGGTCAGTAGATGGAGTTGTCTTTTCAGACACCCTCACTGCCCAACAGCAGACTGACTGCAAGCAAGTCTTGCAGCAGTATGCTGGGCTCTTTTCCTTGACCCCTGGTCTGACAAACTGGTGTACCCATGATGTGGACACTGGTGACAGTGCACCTGTCAAAAACAAGATCTATCGTCAGTCAGACCAAGTTAAGGAAAGCATCAGAGCTGAAGTCAGCAAGATGCTGGAGCTAGGGGTTATTGAGCCCTCTGAGAGCCCCTGGGCTAGCCCAGTGGTTCTGGTCCCCAAACCTCATCAAAAGGGTGAAAAGAGAGAGATGAGGTTTTGTGTGGACTATAGGGGTCTCAACTCTGTCACCAAGACAGATGCACACCCTATCCCAAGAGCTGATGAACTGATAGACAGATTGGGTGCAGCCAAATACCTGAGTACCTTTGACTTAACTGCAGGGTACTGGCAGATTGGCATGGCCCCAGGAGCCAAACAGAAAACAGCATTCTCCACACCTGATGGGCATTTTCAGTTCACTGTTATGCCCTTTGGTTTAAAGAATGCCCCTGCCACCTTCCAGAGGTTGGTGAATCAAGTCCTTGCTGGGTTGGAGTCCTTTAGTGCAGCTTATCTTGATGATATTGCTGTCTTCAGTTCCACCTGGCAGGATCACCTGGTCCACCTTGGGAAGGTTTTAAAGGCCCTGCAAACTGCAGGCCTAACTATCAAGGCATCCAAATGCCAGATAGGGCAGGGCACTGTGGTGTACTTGGGCCACCTGGTTGGTGGAGGCCAGGTACAACCCTTACAGCCCAAGATCCAGGCTATCCTGGACTGGGTAGCTCCAACAACTCAGACCCAAGTCAGGGCATTCCTTGGCTTGACTGGGTACTACAGGAGGTTTGTGAAGGGATATGGGTCCATTGTGACTCCCTCACAGAACTCACCTCCAAGAAGATGCCAAAGAAAGTAAACTGGACAGTCTGTTGCCAAAAGGCTTTTGACACTCTGAAAGAAGCAATGTGCTCAGCACCAATTCTAAAAGCACCAGATTATGCCAAGCAGTTCATTGTGCAGACTGATGCCTCTGAGCTAGGGATAGGAGCGGTCCTATCCCAGACCAATGATGAAGGCCAAGACCAACCTGTTGCTTTTATAAGCAGAAGGCTTCTCCCCAGGGAGCAGCGTTGGAGTGCCATTGAGAGGGAGGCCTTTGCTGTGGTCTGGTCCCTGAAGAAGCTGAGGCCCTACCTGTTTGGAACTCACTTCCTAGTTCAAACTGACCACAGACCTCTCAGGTGGCTAATGCAAATGAAAGGAGAAAACCCAAAACTGTTGAGGTGGTCCATCTCCCTACAGGGAATGGACTTTGAAGTGGAACACAGACCTGGCACTGCCCATGCCAATGCAGATGGCCTTTCCAGGTTCTTCCACTTAGACAATGAAGACTCCATAGGGCAAGGTTAGTCTCATCATCTTTCGTTTGGGGGAGTTGTGTGAGAAAGTGCCATCTTTCTTACATGGTATGCCCCCACTTTTTGCTGAATGGCTGATGTACTTTGACTGAGTGTGCCCTGGGCTCCTGCCAACCAGGTACCCAGGGCCTGTGTTCCTTCCCTAAAATTGCATTGATACCTACACCCAATTGACATCCCTGGCCACAGGTCAGCCCCTGGTAAATGGTACCATGGGTACCCAGGGCACTGTGACCAGGGAAGGCCCCTAAGGGCTGCAGCACTTGTTGTGCCACCCTTAGGGACCCTGCACCTTTACACACACACACTGCCTTTGCAGGCTGCGTGTCTTGGTGCAGAACAAAAGTGAAGAGTCGACATGGCTCACATCCCTGTGTGCCATGCCTACAAGCCACTGCCCTGGCCTAGGTCAGCCACCCCTCTAGCTGGGTGCACTATGCCAGTGGTGAGGGCATAGAGGCATGAGCCCTGTGCCTCTACAGTGCCCAAGTCCATTCTTGGGCATTGTAAGTGCAGTGCTGCCATTAAGAGTATATGGTGCTGGGAGTCTGTCATTACGAACTCCACAGCACCATAATGGCCCCACTGAAGACTAAGAAGTTTGGTATCAAACTTCTCAGCACATTAAACCCCACTGATGCCAGTGTGGGATTTAATGTAAACGCACTCCAGAGGGCATCTTAGAGATGCCCCCTGAAACCAACCCGACCTCCAGTGTCCGGACTGAGTGGCTGCCCAGGCTGCCACCACCAGACATGTTTCTGGACCCCTGGGTCGAGAGCCTCTGCTCTCAGGGGCCTGAAACAATGCACATCCCGGGACGAGGTGCCAAAGCCTCCTCCCCAGGATGGGCAGGGGGAGCTTCAAAGGCCTGCCGCCTTTGGAGTTTCCCCAGACCATTTGCTGCTTCCAGCAAACTGGTCCCCACTGGTTCTACCCCCACTCCTGGCGGGAGAACCGGCGGGAAAACCAGAAGCAGGAAATGGGTTGTGCCCACCTCTGCCAACTCCACCCCTAAGGTGGGGGAGGCGAGGTGAAGCACAAACTCGAGTCCCCGCCATCTTGAGGATGGGGGACCTGGCCAACCAGGGACAGGCTCCTGCCCCCTCCCACTGGAGAGGAACAGAATAGGGGGTGTACTCCACCCCAGGGAAGGGACCCATTGGTCCCTGCCCTTACCTACCTGTAACCACCCCTAAATTTAGTATTTAGGGGCTCCCTGAACCTTCCTTCCGCAGTTCCCAAATCCGAAAACAAGAAGAGAAGACGAAGCAAGAAGACCAGCCGTGCAGCTGCTAAAAAGGAGGCGACAACAACTGACTTGGCCCCAGCCCTACCGGCCTGTCGACCTCTGAACCTGCTCCTGCGGAATCCCGGCCTCAGCAACCTCACAAACCCCGGAGGACCTGACTTCTGGGCTACAGCCTTCGACCCAGGGACTCCCACGAGCAGTGGTACTGCTCAAAAGAAAACCTACCAAAGACCCGGCCCTGGCACGGAGCCGCGAAACCTGCACACTCTGCACCCGCCGAGTCCAGCCTGTGCCTGAGTGACCAAAGACCTCGAGGACGACCCCCGGCGATTCTGACCTGGAATCCAGTGGCCAAGGACCCTCCTCGACGACCCAGACGACGCCTGCAGCCTCAGGACAAGGGACCCCTCCAACCGCGACCAGCAGGGGGTAAGATTTCCCGACCTCAAAAGACACCCCTGCACCCGGCGCCCACGGCCCCCTGTGCCCAACTCCTGGGTGTCTACCTATCCTCCAAGACCCCAACTTACCTCCTGAAGTGTTGGTCGTCCCTGAAGAATCACCGTCCCCGAGCCTGCAGCCTTTCTTCACCTTTCACGACCTCTATTGTTTAACATTGAGCGCCCGAGGGCTCAAAGCACCCTGCACCCAGCCGCCCGAGTGCCCCTGGAAGTGCAACCTCTATCCTAACCTACTTCCCTACTTGCCCTGAGCAAGTGACCAGGAGCCCAGCTCCCACAGTCGCGTGGCCTGCTTGCCAGCAGCCACCAACCCGGGGCCCCCGCCTGCCATAGGATAACATTGGGCCTTCTCACTCTGCACCCGGCCGCCCCTGTGCCGCTGAGGGTGTAAAACTGTACTTACCTGATCCTGGGGGACCCCTGAGTCTTACCCAGAACCTTAACCCTGCCAGTCAAGTACTTACCCGAAATCCGATAACTCACTTTTCTTCCATAGGGTTCCATTGACTGGTTTTCTGCGAAATTTCTTCTAAGTGTGGAGTTCTGAAACTTTAGAATATTCACCAAAAATCAACCGAGTCACGAAAACGAAAATACTCACCTAGTATTAGGAGGGGCCTCAGTGCTGGACCCGAGTGCCCAACACTGGCCCTAAAAAGTAATCGCAACGTTACTTACCGTTAACTCACTTTTCCTTCATAGGGATCCATTGACTGGTTTTCTGTGAAATTTCTTCTAAGTGTCGATTTCTGTATTTTACAAATATTCTTTAAAAATCGAACAAACTACAAAAACGTAATTACTTACCTGTTTTAAGTAAATGTCCCAGTGCTGAACCTAGGAGTCCAGCACTGGATTACAAAAGTAACGTAAACATACTTTGCTTGCACACTGTATTTCCTTTCATAGGATAACATTGGTAATTTTATCCAGAAAAGTTTCTAAGTGTCAGCTTTTGAAATATAGTAATATTCTTCAAAAATCACTACAATAACCAAAACGCTTTTTCTTACCTGTTTACAGGAAGTGTCCCAGGACTGAATCCAGGATCCAGTCCTGTGGTTAGAAAAGTGCTCTGCAAAGTAATCAATTGTAATTAAGCATAATTTTCCATTGAGCTCAATGTTGCATTGAATTTGACCCTGTGTTGCCTCTTGCACCAACTGTGATTACCACTATCTAAAAAGTCTATTGCCTATCTGTAAGGTGAATAACCAAAGCATCTCATACTGAGAAAGTATATTTTGACCCTATTGTCGGTTCTAAAATAAAACAAGCATATATTTTTTATATATACAAACCATTGGCCTAGAGTTCAGTTCTTGAGTGTGTGGCTTCATTTGCTGACTGAGTGTGTACAACAAATGCTTTACACTGTCCTCTGATACTGCCTTACTGCTCGACCAAGCTACCACTTTGGAGAGTAAGGTTATATCTAACTTTAGCCTCTGTCAACCCTCTGGGGGACTGTGGACTCTGTACACCCTGAACCTTACTTGGGTACAGTATATACACAGCCACTTTCCTACACATACTCTTCGAGCCCAGTCCGGAGCCACAATAATGACTTGGGCCCGGTCGCGCCTGATCTTCTTCAGCACTCTGGGCAGAAGTGGTATAGGCGGAAAGACGTACAACAGACCGCAACTCCACTCGCCACGAAAAGCGTCGCCGAGCGAGTGCCGCCTTGGAAATTCCAACGCGCAGAACTGATGACATTGCGCGTTCTCTTCGGTGGCAAATAGATCTAACCAAGGCTCTCCCCACTGCTGAAAGAGACCTTGCGCCACCTCCGAGTGAAGACGCCATTCGTGATCGAGCATGCACCTGCGGCTGAGTTTGTCCGCCCTGGCGTTCAGAGAACCTGCCAGGTGTTGAACCACCAGGGACATGCCCTGATGTTCCAGCCATGTCC
Organism: Calotriton arnoldi; assembly: GCA_963921515.1. Taxonomy (NCBI): domain Eukaryota; kingdom Metazoa; phylum Chordata; class Amphibia; order Caudata; family Salamandridae; genus Calotriton; species Calotriton arnoldi. The sequence continues at coordinate 2,906,075 of CAWUFW010000301.1, read as the reverse complement.
AGAGACGCAGAGCCTCCCGACAGAGGGTCCACGACCCCACCCCGCCTTGTTTGCTGCAGTACCACATGGCGGTGGTGTTGTCTGTGAACACCTGCACTACTCTCCCCTTGACAGAGGGAAGGAATGCCTTTAGTGCAAGCCTGATCGCCCGCAGCTCCAAAAGGTTGATATGGAGCCGGGACTCCGCCGGAGACCAGAGGCATCTGATCTCCGCCTCTCCCATGTGGCCGCCCCATCCCAGGAGGGAAGCATCCGTCACCACTGTGAACTCCAGTTGGGGAAGGGAGAAGGATCTGCCGTCGACCCAGTGCTGGTCCGTGAGCCACCACTGCAACTGTTGTGCAGTGCCCTCCGAGATCTGGACGTGATCGGACAGGTTTCCCTGATGTTGCGCCCACTGGAACTTCAGGTCCCACTGCAGAGCCCGCATATGCCACTTGCCATGATTGACCAGCAGGATGCAGGAGGCCATGAGGCCCAGCAGCCTCAGAGTTACTCTGACCGAAACCCGGGACAAGGGCTGAAAGATGGGAATCAAAGCCCGAATATCCCGGACTCGCTGTTCGGGAGGATAGACCCGAAACTGCGCCGTGTCCAGAACCGCTCCGATAAAGAGGAGCTTCTGGGAGGGAATCAGGTGCGACTTCGGCACATTGATGGAGAACCCCAGCAAGTGCAGGAGGTCGGCCGTAGTCTGGAGGTGGGAGACGACTGTCTGGGGTGAGCCCGCCTTCAACAACCAATCGTCGAGATAGGGGAAGACTGAGACCCCTGATCTGCGCAGATGAGCTGCGACCACCGCCATCACCTTGGTGAACACCCGAGGGGCGCTGGTAAGGCCAAAGGGGAGCACGGTAAACTGAAAGTGCTCGTGGCCTACCGTGAACCGTAGGTAACGCCTGTGGGCTGGCAGGACGGGGATGTGGAAATAGACGTCCTGCAAGTCCAGCGCCACCATCCAGTCTTGTGGGTCGAGAGCATACAAGACCTGAGCTAGAGTGAGTATCTTGAACTTCTCTTTGCGGAGGAAGCGATTGACGTTCCGGAGGTCTAAGATAGGACGCAGGCCTTTGTCCTTCTTGGGCACCACAAAGTTGTGGGAATAACAACCACCACCTACTTCGTGCGTTGGAACGCGCTCGATGGCCCCCTTGGCCAAGAGGGCCGCAACTTCCTGCTGAAGAAGCACCAAGTGATCCCCCGACATGCGGCGGTATTGAGGTGGCATGGCTGGGGGGGTAGTTTCGAAGGGGAGGGAGTAGCCATCCGGACTATCTCTAAAACCCACCTGTCCGAAGTGATGGTGCGCCAGTGGGGGAGGTGATGGCGGAGCCTGCCGCCCACTGGCGTTTGATGGGCCTGAAAGTTCGGACTAGGAAGGTTTGGAGGCAGTGGTGGCCGGGGTGGTGGTGGACTGACCCGCCCGCTGGCCCCTTGGGCCGCCACGGCGGAACCCGCGTCCGCGCTGGGATGATTGCTGCGCCGGCCTGTGGCTCTGTTGCGAATGCTGCGGGGCGCCCCTTCCTGTGCCACGAAAGGAGCGAAAAGCGGAAGAGGGCGGACTGCCGAGAGTCCCAAGGACTTGGCCATAGCCCGCGAGTCCTTAAACCTCTCCAACGCGCTATCCGCTTTGTCGCCGAAGAGGCGACGGCCATCAAAGGGCATGTCCATAAGGGTGTTTTGGACATCCCTCGAAAATCCAGTGGTCCTCAACCAGGCGTGACGACGAACCGCCACAGTCGTTGCAATGGATCTGCCCAGTGAGTCGGCGGTGTCTAGGCCACAACGGATCATGAACTTTGCTGCGTCTCTCCCCTCTGCAACAGCCTGGGCGAGAGCAGGCCGGGCCTCCTCCGGACACTGGGGCAGCACGTTCGCCACCGTATCCCACAGAGAGTGGGAATAACGGCCCAAGAGGCATGAGGTGTTCACGGACCGCAGCGGTGAGCTGGTGGAAGAAACAATTTTCTTCCCAAACTGATCCAGCTTCTTGGATTCCCTATCCGGTGGTGCAGAAGGGAAGGCGGTTGGGGAAGCAGAGGCTTGGACAACCAAGCTCTCGGGAGTGGGGTGTTGGGAGAGGAAAATGGGGTCACCCTGAGCCGGGCGATGGTGTTGGGCCACGTTCCTATCCACAGGAGCCCCTGTGGTGGGCCAGGACCAAGTGCCCAAAAGAACGTCAGAGAGGGCTTCATTGAAAGGAAGCAGCGGCTCCGCAGAAGTAGCTGCTGGCTGAAGCACCTCTGTCAGGAGGTTAGTCCTGACGGCCACAGTAGGGAGCTGGAGGTGTAGGGCCTCGGCCGCCCTACGCAACACCACTGCATAACTGGCGCCCTCCTCCGTAGCCACGGTAGGAGGAGACAGCATGCCAAGGTCTGGTGAGGTATCCAGACCACTGGCGTTACCCAATTCCTCAGCCCAGTCCTGTTCAGACTCGCAGGCGGCAGCGAGAGGGTCCTCAGACCCCTCCTAGTCCTCCCCTTGCTCCTCAGGCTGTTCAACAGGCCGAAAATAAGGAGCAGGGACATGGGGATAGAAATCCCCAAGCAGGGTCGAGAACGGCATCGATCGACGCCGGCTCGGCACCGTGTCCACCTCGGGGCTGAAACTGAGGTAGACATCGTCCCGAGGAGCGGGCGGCGTCAGGATCGGTGCCGGTGGGGTCGACGTCGGTGGAGGCGTAACTAGGTCAACCGGCGTTGACCGGGATCCAGGCCTGGATCCAAGGGTGTCCTGCGGCGCTGCGGCCAGAGCCGACAGCGACGCCGGGGCTGGAGCCGCCGGCGAGGAAACGCGAGGACACCCATGCGGGACCGCGGGGCCCGAAGGCGCACCGGCGGGACCCGACGGCCCAAAGAGGCGAGCCATGGGCGACAGGAACACCTGTATCTGGGCCGGAGACGCCGACGACCCCAGGAAGGGCGGGTAGTCGGGCGGCGACTCCATGGACTGCGCCGGAGCAGCGGGGGTGGCACCACCCATACCCTCAGCCGCTTCGCGCGACCGGCGAGGGGAAGTCGGAGAACGATGGTGTTTCTTCGACTTCTTGTGCTTCGCCTTACCTGACCCAGAGTGCGAAGACTTGGATCCCGAAGATCGATGGTGATGACTCCGCGCACGTTCCCTCGACCTCCCTCTGGACCGGGACTTTGAACGGCGTGGAGCCGACTGCCGGGCTTCCAGCAACTTTATGGACCGCTCCCGCAAAGTCTTCGGCGCCATGGCCCGGCAGTCGGAGCACGACTTGGGGTCGTGGTCGCGCCCCAGGCAGAAAAGACACACACGGTGCGGGTCCGTCACCGACATCATGCAGTGACAATCCCCGCAGGACTTGAAACCGGGCATCCTAAATGCACCGTAGGAGTCGAAGACTCGATGAAAAAATGAAGACAAAAGTCTCAAAAAGTCAGTCAAAAATTGACTGGGGGTTTCTGCTCTTCCCGGATCTGCGCTTGCTGGCGCGGAAAAAGAAATAACTGACGTCAGCGCGTGTGGGCGGCGTCTAAGTAGCGCCCGCGACGTCATCTCGGCGACCACGACGCCAACGACGGACGCGGAGCCGCACGACGCCACCTACCGAAGCACAGGGGTACTGCTGACGAAAACTTTCCGGATCCAGTCTGACGCCTGGGGATATTCTAAGGTAAGGAATCTATCACTATGTGTTTCTTTCAGATTGGCTTCAGAGCCTGCAACCTCTTTTTACAGTGCAAGTAGCCCATTGAAAGACATTGGGGTACCGACGTTGATTTGCACCCTGCACGCGGCAGTGATACTGAAAATACTTTGGGATGTCAATCAACAGTAGCAGTAACTTAGAAATGTGAAAGATAGACAGTGCAAATATCAAGAAATGCAATACAATCCTATGGGAGGAAAACAGTAATGTACATTTACAGGTAAGTACTCAACTTACACATCCAGTTTTCAGGAGTTTATACCAGCACTGGGCAAGGGTCAGATCAAGGTAGGTACTGCACCACCAGCGGCACTGGGGCAGCCGGGTGCAGCGGTCACTACGCCCAATGTTAGTCAAGGGAGACTGGGGGCACCCAATGAGTTGCAGGTTGGAAGGTAGGTACCCGCGGTTTCATGGCACAGGCCCGGGTGTTTGGGCAAGCACAGAGGGGGCCACAAGGCAGCACCAAAGCTACACCACCAGCGGCACAGGGGCGGCCGGGTGCAGGGTGTAAACACAGCGCCGGGGGTCCCATGCAATCCTATGAAGATTCTTCTTTTTGGAAACAGGCTGCAGGCGTCGAACCGGAGGATGCAGGCAGAAAACCATAGACAGCACAGGTAAGTTGGGGATCACAGGGGCACCGCTGGTCAAGCTCCCCAAAGCCCAGTTACTGCAGGGGTGACTTTAGACGTCTGATTTCTACTTACCTGGCCAGTCCCAGTTGGGGGACCCTATGGATTTACACTGTAGGCGAACAAATTACTTACCTTTGGTAACGATATATCTGTAAGAAACATAGGTTAGTTATAGATTCCTTACCTTAGAATTACCCAAAGGCGTCAGTCTGGATCCAGAAAGATTTTCGTCAGCAGTACCCCTGCGCGTCGAAAGGTGGCGTCGGTGATGCTCCGCGTTCGTCGTTGGCGTCGTGGTCGTCGGGATGACGTCGCGGTAGCTACTTAGACGCCACCCTTGCGCGCTGACGTAAGTTCTGTACACAACTTTCCACTCCAGAAGCGCAGAGCCATGCAAGACACTGACCACTGGTGCACAAACCTAGGGCCCTGAAAGGAAATCCTTAACCCTAGAAGTCAGTTCGCAGAACAGGGAGGATGGGTGCGGCGGTAAGGAATCTATAACTAACCTATGCTTCTTACAGATATATCGTTACCGAAGGTAAGTAACTTCTTCATCTGAAATAAACAGTTAGTTATAGATTCCTTACCTTAGAATAGATACCCCAGCAATACCAACCCCGGAGGTGGGTCTGCAAACCAAGTTCACACCAGCAAGTCCTGGAGAAAAGAACGGCCAAAGAAGCCGTCTCTCCGGACTTGGCTGTCCAGGCAGTAGTGTCTTGTGAACGTGTGCAGCGATGCCCACGTAGCTGCCTGACAGATGTCATTAAGGGGGACTCCACGTCCCAAAGCAGTGGTAGCTGCCGTCGCCCTGGTGGAATGGGCGCGCAACCCCACTGGCGGGTCCTTCTTTGCCAAGGAATAACGAGCTTTGATGCACAAAATGACCCATCTAGAAATAGTCCGTTTGTGCATGGCCTGACCTTTTTTGGCGCCCACGTAGCGAACAAAGAGCTGGTCATCCACCCGGAATTGTTTTGTGTGATCCAAGTAAAAGGAAAGCGCACACTTTGGATCCAGACAGTGGAGCCTCTCTTCCTCTTTGGAAGGATGCGGAGGCGGAAAGAAGGTGGGCAAAATGATGGTCTGTCCAATATGGAAAGGAGTAACCACTTTGGGAAGGAAGGAAGGACGAGTTCTAAGGACAACCTTGTCCGGGTGAACAGTCAAAAAGGAGGCTTAGAAGAAAGAGCTTGGAGCTCACTCACCCTGCACGCAGAGGTGATGGCCACCAGAAAGGCAGTTTTCAAAGTCAGAAGCCTGAGAGGACAGTTATGTAGCGGCTCAAAGGGAGCGCACATAAGATATGTAAGAACTAGATTCAAGTCCCACTGAGGCAATATGAAGGGAACAGGAGGAAAAAGATGAGTAATGCCCTTAAGGAAGCGATTTACAACAGGGGACTTGAAAAGAGAAGGTTGATCAGGAAGCCTAAGAAAGGCTGAAATGGCCGAGAGGTAGCCCATTAGAGTGCCCAGAGCAGAGCCCTGCTGGGCCAAAGAAAGGAGGAACAAGAGAACCTCAGAAAGAGGGGCGGGTAGGGGATCCACAGCCTTTTCTGTGCACCATGCCACAAATTTGTTCCATCTGCAGGCGTATACCGTCTTAGTGGAGGGACACCTGGCTGCCAAGATAACATCACAAACCTTCGGGAGGCAAGTCAAATGACGTCAACTGCCGCCGCTCAATCTCCACGCAAGGTGGTGGAGGCTGGACAGGAACGGGTGGAGGACCGTCCCCCTGCTGCTGTGACAGAAGATCCTCCCGAAGAGGCAGTCTGATCGGAGGATCGATGGCCATGTGTAGCAGCTCGGGATACCAGACTCTACGTACCCAATCCGGAGCCACAAGAATGACTTGGGCCCAGTTGCGCCTGATCATCTTCAGCACTCTGGGCAGAAGTGGAATAGGCAGAAAGGCGTATAGAAGATCGCAACTCCGCTCGTGACGAAAAGCGTCGCCTAACGAGTGCCGCCTTGGAAATTCCAACGCGCAGAATTGCTGACATTGCGCGTTCTCTTCGGTGGAGAATAGATCTAACCAAGGCTCTCCCCACTGTTGAAAGAGACCTTGCACCACCTCCGAGTGAAGACGCCATTCGTGATCCATCATGCACGTGCGACTGAGTTCGTCCGCCCTGGCGTTCAGGGAAGAGGTGTGGTGCAGCGGCCAGGGCGGCTGACTCCGGAACACAGGGGCTCACGGTTCGATCCCTGGCGCCGGCGGCAGGTTAGTCCAGCACCTTGTGACTCTGGGCAATAGCGCGCTTAATCTTCCCGATGGCCCCCAGTGCTGGGACACCTCTCTGGAGGTAGCTGTGCGCTTTACAAATGCTGGTAATTACTTATCTATTTAAACCACCAGGGATATGCCCTGATGTTCCCGCCATGTCCAGAGACCGAGGGCCTCTTGACATAGGGTCCACGACCCCACCCGCCCTGTTTGTTGCAGTACCACATGGCAGTGGTGTTGTCCGTGAACACCTGCACTACTCTTCCACAGACAGAGGGAAGGAATGCTTTGAGTGGAAGAGGAATCGCCCGAAGCTCCAGAAGGTTGATGTGGAGCCCGGTTACGCCGAAGACCAGAGGCCCCTGATCTCCGCCACCCCCATGTGGCCGTCCCATCCCAGAAGTGATGCATCGAACTCTGGTTGAGGAAGGGAGAGGGATCTGCCGTCGACCCAATCCTGGTTTGATAGCCACCACTGCAATTGGTGTGCAGTGCCCTCCGAAATCTGGACGCAATCGGACAGGTTCCCCTGATGTTGTGCCCACTGGAACTTCAGGTCCCACTGCAGAGCCCGCATATGCCATCTGGCATGGTCCACCAGCAGGATGCAGGAGGCCATCAGGCCCAGTAGCCGGAGGGTCATCCTGACTGAAACCCGGGATAGAGGCTGAAAGATCGGAATCATAGCCCGAATATCCGGGACTCGCTGTTCGGGAGGATAGACCCGAAACTGCGTTGTGTCCAGAACCGCTCCGATGAAGAGGAGCTTCTGAGAGGGAGTCAGATGTGACTTCGGCACGTTGATGGAGAACCCCAGCGAATGCAGGAGGTCGGCCATAGTCTGGAGGTGGGAGACAACAGTCTGGGGCGAGCCCGCCTTCAACAGCCAGTCGTCGAGATAGGGGAAGACTGGAACCCCTGATCTGCGCAGATGAGCTGCGACCACCGCCATCACTTTCGTGAACACCCAAGGGGCGCTGGTATGGCCAAAGGGGAGCACGGTAAATTGAAAGTGCTCTTGGCCTACCGTGAACTGTAGGTAACGCCGGTGGCCCGGCAGGACGGGGATGTGAAAGTAAGCGTCCTGCAAGTCCAACGGCACCATCCAATCTCCAGGGTCGAGGGCAGACAAGACCTGAGCCAGGGTCAACATTTTGAACTTCTCCTTCCGGAGGAAGCGGTCGACGTTCCTGCGATCCAAGATAGGACGCAGGCCTTTCTCCTTCTTGGGCAGCAGAAAGTAGTGGTAATAGCAACCACGACCTACTTCTGGGACAGGAACTCGCTCGATGGCCCCCTTGGCCAAGAGTGCCGAAACTTCCTGTTGGAGAAGGGCCAAGTGATCCTCCGACATGCAATGGTACTGAGGTGGCATGGATGGAGGGGTAGTCTCGAAGGGGAGGGAGTAGCCCCTTTGGACTATTTGCAAAACCCACCTGTCCGACGTGATGGTGCGCCAGTGGGGGAGGTGATGGCGAATCCTGCCGCCCACTGGCGATTGGTGGCCCTGAAAGGTCAGACTAGGAGGGTTTGGAGGCTGCGGCAGAGGGGGCTGTGGTGGACTGGCCCGCCCGTTGGCCCCCAGAACCACAGCGGAGGTTCCCACGTCCCCGGCCGCGCGGGGGCTGAACAGCTTGAGCTGGCCTGTGGCTCTGGGCGGGACATGGCGGGGCACCCCTTCCGTAGCCACGAAAGGGGAGAAAAGCAGACTGCGCAGGGCGGGTGGTGGAGAGGCCCAAGGACCTGGCCGTAGCCAGAGAGTCCTTAAAGCGCTCCAGCGCGTTGTCTGCCTTGTCGCCGAATAGGCGACGGCCATCAAAGGGCATGTCCATAAGAGTGGATTGGACATCCCCATAAAAACCAGTCGACCTCAACCAGGCGTAGCGTCAAAGGGCTACCGACGTGCAAATCGTCCTGCCTAGTGAGTCAGCGGTATCCAGCCCATAGCGGATGGTAAGCTTTCCTGCGTCTCTCCCTTCGCCAACTGCACAGGAGAGTACGGCCCAGGCCTCCTCCGGGCACTGGGGCAGCTCTTGCACCACCGTATCCCACACGGAGTGGGTGTAACGGCTCAACAGACATGCAGTGTTTACCGACCGCAGTGCCAAGCTGGAGGAAGAAAACATCTTCCCAAGATGGTCCAGCTTCTTGGATTCCCTATCAGGTGGTGCGTTAGGGAATGCGCCTTTGGAGGTGGAGGCTTGGACTACCAAGCTCTCAGGGGTGGGGTGTTGGGAGAGGAAAGAGGGGGTGCCCGGGGCCGGGCGGGGGCGTCGGGCAATCATCCTATCCACAGGAGCCCCTGTGTTGGGCCTGGACCAGGTGCCCAAAAGGATGTCAGTGAGGGCTTCAATAAACGGTAGCAGGGGCTCCGAAGAGCTTGTTGCCGGTTGAAGCACCTCTGTCAGGAAATTAGTCCTGACTGCCACCGTAGGTAGCTCGAGGTGGAGAGCCTCGGCCGCCCTACGCAACACCAGAGCGTAAGACGCTCCCTCCTCCGTAGCCGCGGTAGGAGGAGACAACATGCCAAGGTCTGGTGAGGTATCCAGACCACTGGCTTCCCCCAGTTCCTCTCTCCAGTCCGGTTCGTAGCCCAACTGGTCAGCTAGAGGGTCTCCAGACCCCTCCCAGTCCTCCTCACCCTCTTCTGGCTGTCAATCTGGTCTAAAAGAGCCAGGGTAGAACAGGGGCACAAAAGTACCCATCGGCACCGGATCTGGCGTCGGTCGACACTGGTCCGGCTCCGTGTCTACATCGAGGTGGAGGTCGGGGTCGACTGGGGACACAGCCGACTCCGGCTGAGGACGTGGTGCCGGTGGAATCGGCGCCGGGGAGGTGTAAACAGGTCGCCAATCCGGATCCAGGCTGGATCCAAGGGGACCCTGCAGCGCCGAGGCCGGAGCCGGAGCCGCCGGCATCGAAGGCACAGGGCCCACATCCTAATCCGCGGGGCCTGAAGGCGCGCCCGCAGAGTCGGCTGCCCAAAGATGGCATGCATCGCTTCGTAAAATTGGCGAAGCTGGGCAGGGGTCGCTCCAGGTCCCGGGAAGGGAGGGAAGCCCGGAGTCGAGCCTTAGGGCTCCGCACGCGGAGCCGCGGGAGGGGACCACCCGCATCCCTCGTCGCGTCGGCCAACGGACGGGGAGAAGTTGCAGAGCGACGATGCTTCTTCGACTTCTTCTTGTGCTTCGACTTACCTGGCCCCAAGTGCGAAGACTTGGAAGAGGAGTGATGATGATGACTCCGCGACCGGTCCCTCGCCTCCCACGCGACCGGGACCTCGAACGGTGCGGAGCCGACTCCCGGGCCTCGAGAAGCTTTCGGGACCACTCCCGCAAAGACTTCGGATTCATGGTCTGGCAGTCGGAGCACGACTTGGGGTCATGGTAGCGCTACAGGCAGAACAGGCACAAGCAGTGCGGATCCGTCACCGACATTAGTCGGCTACAGGAACCGCAAGCCTTGAAGCCGGGCATCCCTGACGTTCACCAGGAGTCGAAGACTTGAAAACGGTGTCGACAAAAGCCAGCAAAAAGTCAGTCAAAAAGTGACTGAAGGTACCGCTCTCTCCGGATCTGCGCTGGCTGGCGCGGAAAAATAAAGAACTGACGTCAGCGCGCGAGGGCAGCGTCTAAGTAGCTACCAAACGTCATCCCGGCGACCACAACGCCAACGACCAACGCGGAGTCGACCGATGCCACCTTTCGACACGCAGGGGTACTGCTGACGAAAAACTTTCCGGATCCTGTCTGACGCCTGGGGTTAATTCTAAGGGAAGGAATCTATAACTAACTTTCTTTCAGATGTGGAGGTCAGCCAACACTGGATTCAAGGTCAAGATCGCTGAGGAGACTTCATTTGACAGGTGAGCCACTCAGACTCGGGCAGTGGGTGTTGGGTGCAGAGTGGCCAGGACTTGCTGTTCTAGATGGCACAGGAGTCCTTGGAGTTGATGTCTGCGGGACAGATCCGCTGTCCATGGGAGGCTGGAGACTTATTTTGAAGGCAGCAGTTCTCCCACAATTTTTAGAGGTTGCCGTCTGCAAGAGAGGTCGCCTTTTTTTTGCAGGCTCTTCGAAGCTGTAGACAGGCCAGTAGGGCTGGGGCCAAGGCAGTTGCCTTCAGGCTTCTCTGCGGGGTCTGCTTCATGGATGTCTTCTTAGGTCGTCTGTAGGAAAGAAGGATCTGCTTTCATAGTTACCCCCACTTTTTGCTGGTGTCATTCTGTTTTCTGACTGGTCTGACTGGGATCCTGCTAATCAGAACCCCAGTCACTGTGCTCTCTCCCTAAATTGGACTATACTAAGTTCTTTGATACCTTGCTAATTGGCTACTGGTGTACCCTTCTAAGTCCCTAGTATATGGTACTGAGGTACCCAGGGCAAATGTACACCTGGGGTCTCCCATGGGCTGCAGCATATATTATGCCACCCATGAGAGACCTCAAACTGTGACTACAGGCCTGCCATTGCAGCCTGTGTGAGCTGGTGCTAGCACCACTCACAACAGATATAAGTTTCCTTATATCTGAGGTTACTGCACTTAAAACCTATAAGTCACCCCTAAGGTACGCCTTTCAATTACGAAGGCAGGGTGCTTGGTTACAAGTGTGAGGGTGCCCTGCATGAGCAGGACACACCCTACAAACCCAGGAGTAGATTCTACAGGCTTTGTAAGTGCGGTCAGCCATGTTATACATATAGTGGGCATCAAGTCAATTACAAGATGTCAAACTATATATTGGCTGCACCAAAACCGGCCATGTTTGGTATCAAACATGTTGGAATCCTACCCAAACACCGATTCCAGTGATGGATGTAGGATCCCATGTACTGGGGACTCCCTTAACGAGCCCTCCCTGTATTCCCAGTACCAGCCTTTCAGGGTCCAACAGCAAGCTAGTGTTGCTGCCGACCACAGACACGATTCTGCCCTCCTGCTGTTGATCCAGGCTCACAACAATAGGTTTCCTGTCACAGGGAGGTGTGACCACCTTCCAGACAGGACTTAGTATAGTGGGCTGGGGTGGGGGCGCTTGCCAGCGCCACCAGACTGCTTTGAAGGGCACATTTGATGCCCTCCTTGCATACTCCAGTTGAAACCAGTTCAGGGAGCCATTGGCTCCCGCTTTGGTGTGAAACTGGACAAAGGACATGGGAGTATCCTCCCCTCTGTCCAGCCGCTCCTCTGGGAGGGACCCCTAAATCGTCCCAACTCTTCCTTTTGGGTACTTAAAGGCTTACCTGTGGGTGGCTCTTCAGATTCGTCGTGGGACAAGATTCAGATCCAAAACCACTTCTACCGTCTGAGCACTTTGGTCTTCGCTGGACTTTGCTTTTGGAACCGAGACTGCATCTGGAAAGACTCCTGCTGCTCCTGGTCTCGTCGTCCTGCAAACTCTTCTGTGTCGTCTGTGCCTGTGCTTCATCCAGGTTCTTACCCAGGCCTGTGGGCATCAAAGACACTGAAGGAATCTCCCTTGGAGTGAAAGAGTCACTCCCCTGCATCTGCAGACACTGCCACTAAACTGACCGGTCTGCTGCTCCTGGCGACCTCCGGACTACGAAAGGCCTAGCAACACAAGTGGTGGTTCTGCAACTCCCTCTAGGCCTGACCTGTCTTCTCACCGACTTTGAGGCCAGTATCCCTCGTCGGAACCGCTGGAAAAGCACCCCTGTGCATCACGTCGACTTGCCATTGCCAAGGCTTATTGACTCTCTTCTCCAGAGATCTTCTGGCCCATGGAGCTCCAGCCTCTAGCATCTCTTCCTGCCAAGATCTTCGTCCTCACCGCATACTCTGCACCGTGGGCCTGCATTTTTGGTGAGCTACAAGAGGTCCTCTTGCGACTCCTGTACCTTTGGCCTGTGGCTCCTCTTGAGGGTCGTCTTTGTCTTCAGTGGGCTCCTCTGCTTGCTCTGGGCCTGCTCTGCCTCTCCTGCACTTGGTGAGTTCCTTGGACCTTACTGGTCCTTACACTGCACCTTCTTCGTTTTCCAAGTCTATTGCTGCTGCCAAGGCTTGTTAGTGCTCCCGCCGGACACCGACCCCCTGGTTCTCGACTTCCGACAGCTCGTGAACAGCTCCTGGTCTTCCACAGTGTTGCCTGCTCCTCACAGCGGCAGCGATAAGGTCACCGTCAACCCTCCTGCATCTTCCATCATAGGTGGTCTTTGGTCTTCCGTGCCTCATGGTCACTCCCGAGTGGTATAAACTTTGTCCCCTCTGCTTGCAGGTACTCCTCTTCAAGAATCCACCCTTGAATTCCACCGGACTGTTTCACCTTCTTCGCCAGCGGCATCTTCACTCCATTTTGGTCTAAGACAGTTTCCGACGTCACTTCGCACCTATGCACCTGGCTTCTCTGGTGTGGGTATCCTGGTTCCTGAGGTAATTATGGGTAGGGTGACTCTCCAACCTTTCATCTTCCACGTGGTTTCTTCAGGGTCCTCTGGGATGGATCCTCCTTCTGCAAAACTGCCACCGCGATTTCCCATTTGACTTGCATTGAGTACGCGGCTGTGTTTCCACTCTGCACACGGCCTCTGTGGGGGTTCCTGGTTACTTACCTTGGGTGGTTCCTTGGGTCCCCAGCTCTTCCAAGTCTTCTGGGTCAAGTCTCGACTTTGGTCACAGTTCGCATTCCACTTTATTAGTATATGGTTTGGTCTCCCCCTGGAGACCACTTTGTATTTGTGCTACTTACCTGTTCTCCTTTTGAAATATTGTGTGTATTGTGTTTATATCTCCGGGTAGGATATACCAGTGTTTTAGTGAGTGTGTATAACAAATATTACTATTTTTATGACTACACTGCGTGGTTCTTTTTGTTTAACCTACACTACATGATTAGTACTAGTAAAACAAGCTGCTTAACACTCTTTCTGGACTAACACTGAAGGCTGCTCTCCACAGCTACCACTGAGAGAGCTTTCTAAGGTTGTCTAAGACCACTAAAATCACCAAAAGGGTTATCTGGATTAGTGCAGGGTGCTTCACTTAGATAAGTGTGCACCATATACTAAGCCAGGCTCCTACATCGTCGCAGATCTGAATTCCTTGGTTCGGGGATGCTCCTAAAATACTAAACTTTAGGGGCATTACCAGGAGTTACAGGTAGTAGCCAATGGGCTACTTACCTTTAGGGGGACTGCATCCTCTATGTGTTTACTCCCTTTGGTTCCCCTAAAGGTAGTGGCTGCTCACAAGCAGGCCACAAGGTTGAGGGAGCAAAGCTCCTAGACTTAGGCTCGGGGCAAAGGGGGGGTTCAAGTTAGCACCCAAGGTACACCCACAGTGGCACTAGGGCGGCCGGATGCAGGGTGCTGTTTTGGCGTTAGGTGCCCTGTTACTTTCAATGTGGAGTCTCCGGTTTGAGCAAACACTGCAGGCTCGGGCACGAAGATCTGCTGGAGGTGACCACCGGTTGGAGAGGTAAGTTGGGATGTCGTGGGATGCCGGGGCACCGTTGGTTGGGCCACCCAAGGTCGTGGGGCTTCTGGTGCAGGGGTGTCTTTTGGCGTCTGATTCTTCTTACCGGTTCCGGTCGTGGTTGGGGCGATCCTCCAGAAAGGGGCTGCAGGCGTCGTCGGGAGACTCTAGGCAGGTCAGGGATTACCAGATCCCAGGTCAGGATCGCCGGGTGAGACCTCCTCCTGGTGAGCAGCCACTCAGCCAGGACAGTAGAGTTAGGTTGTGTTTCAGGGGGCATCTCTAAGATGCCCTCTGAGTGCATTTTTCATTAAATCCCACACTGGCATCAGTGTGGGTTTAATGTGCTGAGAAGTTAGATTTCAAACTTCCCAGTTTGCAGTAAAGCCATTATGGACCGGTGTAGTTCGTAATGACAAACTTCCAGAACATATACTCTTTATGGCATTACTGCACTTACAATGTCTAAGAATGGACTTAGACACTGTAGGGGGACAGGGCTCATGCACCTGTACCCTCTCCCGTGGCATAGTGCACCCAGCTAGAGGGGTGGCTGACCTATGCCATAGGCAGTGGGTTGTAGGCACGGCACACAGGGATGTGTGCCATGTCGACTCTTCACTTTGTTCTGCACCAAAACACTCAGCCTGCAATGGCAGTGTGTGTGTGTGTGTGTGTGTGTGTAATGGTACGGGGCCTCGAAGGGTGGCACAATAAGTCCTGCAGCCCTTAGAGGCCTTCCCTGGTCACATTGCCATTGGTACCCATGGTACCTTTTACAAGGGACTTACATGTGGCCAGAGAGTTGCCAATTTTGGAGTGCTACAGTACACATTTAGGGAAAGGACATAGGCCTTGGGTACCTGGTTGGCAGGAACCCAGGGCACACTTAGTCAAAGACCATCAACATCAGGCCCAAAGTGGGGGGCAACAATGCAAAAAGAGGCACTTTCCTACACCTATAAGCTTAAGTCCTAAAGGAGACCACCGAAATACGATTGCAAGTACCTGTATGCAGTATATGTTTCTTTCTCCATAGGAAAGCATTACCACATAACGCATGTATGTGACATTTTTACTCACCTGTAGAAATTGATAACTCGAAAAGTACTAACCCAATTACGAACTGCTTGGTGTTAAAATTTATATAAAAATACCTGTTTGTTTTCTAAATCGGTTTCGAACTTCTTCTTGAGTGTGTGAGTCTCATTTATTGACTATGTGTGTACAACAAATGCTTAACACTGCCCTATGATGAGCCTAAATTGCTCGCCTACACTACCATATAAGAGAGCATTTGGGATTATTAATTTAAGCCATGCAAGCCAATAAGGGTTGTCTGGACTTTCTACATAGTGAACCTCTCGTTTTGGTACGCTACATAAAAAGGCAGCTTCCTACAGGAGTCAAAATGGAGCGACGTCTGAAAAAGAGACAGTAGCTTTTCAAAAGTTATCACTCTCTCATGGGTTGGGCTAGCTTTCCTTTCGGCTAAGTTTAATACAGCCCTCAAGAACTCTTAAACTTGCTGTGATTCGAGGTGGTACTTTAAGACGTTCACTGAGAACCACAACCTGTGTAGTAGTGGCACTATGGCTTGAGTGTGTACTAGGTGCAGTTGTAGGCTGCCACTTCTTATCAGTCAATCATTCAGATATGGAAACACATGGATGGTATTGTGGCAAAGATGTGCTGCCATCACCGTTAGAAATTTTGAGAATGCTCTTGGTGCTGTTGTAACCCAGAATTGCAGCACCTTGAATTGATAGTGTTGGCTGTTTACCACAAATGTTAGGAGGGCAGAGATGTGCTGGACAAATGGAAATGTGAAACTAAGCAACTTTCAGGTAGAGGGTCCCTATGTGGTTGACTGCACTGAGCAGAGGGATCACATCCTGCAGGATAGTCCATCTGAAATGTTTTGACAAGATGTAGCGGTTGAAGGAGCGAAATCAAGGCTAGGCCACAGGGTACTGTCCTTTTTGAGGATGAGGAAATACAGCAAGAACACTCCCAGTCCCCGCTACTGTACGGGTTTGTTCCCGAGCAGCCGCCGGTAGACTAGGATGGTTGTGTGCCATTGTGGTATTATGACTGGTGGTGCAGTTTGGAACTCCAAGCAGTATCTCTGCCGCATACTGACAGGACCCACTTGTCTGAGATTATTTCCTCCATTGTAAAAGGAATTACCTAATTATTCCCCTTACAGGTGTTGTGTGAATTACTGGTAAGTCACTGCGTGGAGGTGCCACTGTGAGAAAGTGCCCTCTTTAAACATGGTTGCCCCCACTTTTTGCTGAATTGCTGATGTACTTTGACTGAGTGTGCCCTGGGCTCCTGCTAATCAGGTACCCAGGGCCTATGTTCTTTCCTAAAACTGCAGTGAAGCCTAAACCCAATTGGCATCTCTGGCCACAGGTCAGCCCCTGGTAAATGGTACCACAGGTACCCAGGGCACTGTGACCAGAGAAGGCCTCTAAGGGTTGCAGCACTTATTGTGCCACCCTTAGAGGTCCTGTACCATTACAGTCACACACTGCCTTTGCAGGCTGCATGTTTTGGTGCAGAACAAAGTGAAGAGTCGACATGGCACACATCCCTGTGTGCCATGCCCACAACCCACTGCCCTGGCATACATCAGTCACCCCTCTAGCTGGGTGCCCTATGCCAGTGGTGAAGGTACAGGTGCATGAGCCCTGTACCCCTACAGTGCCCAAGTCCATTCCTGGGCACTGTAAGTGCAGTGCTGCCATTAAGAGTATATGGTGCTGGGAGTTTGTCATTACGAACTCCACAGCACCATAATGGCTACACTGAAAACTGAGAAGTTTGGTATCAAACTTCTCAGCACATTAAACCCACACTGATGCCAGTGTGGGATTTAATGAAAAATGCACACAGAGGGCATCTTAGAGATGTCCCCTGAAAACTAACCTACCACTAGTGTCCTGTCTGAGTGGCTGCTTTCAGCTGCCACCAGCAGACATGTTTCTGGACCCCTGGGTCGAGAGCCTGCTGCTCTCTGGGGCCTGAAACAATGCACATCCTGGGACGAGGTGCCAAGCCTCCTCCCCCAGGATGGGCAGGGTTCATGAAGGGGAAGCTTCAAAGGCTTGCCGCCTCTGTGAGCTTTGGAAGCCGAAAAACTTACGAAAAAGTTGAAAGAGAAGGGCTACCCCAAAAAAGTGATCGAGCAGGCACGAAAAAGATCGCATAATACACCATGTGATGCTCGGTTGGAAACAAATACTAAAGCAGAAACCAAGACGCTTATATGCGTGACTACTCATAATTCATCTTCCAACAACATAAAGAAGATCATTAATAAGAACTGGCGAATTCTGACCTCTAATAAATTAACTTTTGAGAAACCCATGTTCTCATTCAGGCGTAACAAGAGCATAAGGAACACCCTTGTCCACACGGATAGTTGGGATCCCAAACGGGACACACAACTCACATTGTGGAATCAACCGCAGGTAAAGGGACATTTCCCATGTGGAACCTGTGTAGTATGTCCCTTTACCAAACACACTACAAGCATCAACCTAGGCCTGAGATACGATTGGGAACAAAGAGATCACACGAATTGCAATACTTCCAATGCAGTTTACATGATCACATGCCCATGTAAATCAAAGTACATCGGAATGACGACCCGAAAAGTCAAATTGCGGATTGGGGAACACAGAAGTACGATCAGACGAGCAATCACAGAAACAAAACTGACAGCCCACTTCGTTTAGAAAGGCCACACGGATAGCGACCTTGAATGGACCATTATTGAAAGAGTCAAAGATGGACCCAACATCTCAAAAAGGCTGTTGAAAAGGGAACAACGATTGGTCTATAAACTAAAAAGTGACCATCAGGGTTTGAATGACTGCATCCCATGGAACACACTCAGCAGAAGACAGGATGACATGAGCTTTCATAGCAACATGTCTACTCCCTTCGGTGCATCATGTTACCCCAGTGTGGTCCAGAAATTAAGAATACCCAGGCACACCAATGTGGTGACGAGACACGAGTATCATATACAAAATGAGGACTAAAGGTAAACTATCATCTTCAAAGCCAAACTACACAGGGAGCAGGAATGTGACCTACTATCTCCTATGTAGTTAAATTGGCGAGATGACAGCCCTGTAAAAATTCACGCAAATGACTTTTCAGCGTTGTGGTATAACAAAATGCCATTCTTTAGCCGGCTAACTATAAGCCACATGACCCGGTATGGTAGCATTGTCTCTTAATGCTATGATCGTAGACACTTTGCCAAATCCACAACAAGCATTGGCATAGCCAATAGGTCTCGCCTTTGGGACCTTATAAGTGTTTAGCCATGCAACAGTTAATGTTGTTGCAGTAAGGATATTGCGCTGCATAACTAAATACTTATAAGGTCCCAAAGGCGAGACCTATTGGCTATGCCAATGCTTGTTAGCTAGTAGCGGCTGGGCAGAGCACGCGCATGTGGTATAAATGGCCGATCGTTGCCATAGTAACCAACGCCGTCACACACATGGCTGCCGGAGACATGGCGCACCTAAACGGACTACAGAGTCAGACACCGAAGTAACCCCTACGAGGATAGTGGTATTCAAGCGGGTGCCCACTGGGTCTATGCCATAGGATGCAGACTCCGCATTTGATGTGCACTCGCAATGCCTTGTTAGCGACCTGACGCGCAGCTCATCAACAGGCCAGACTTACAAACAAACAAGCACATTCTAACCAAGCTTAAACACATTCTGTAATTAAACCGTTCCATCAAAAAATAAAAATCTATTCATAATGACAAAATAAGGAAACACGTCTCTCTGCACTCGCCAAGATATGTGAACTCTGAGGGCAACCAGCAACGTCCGATTAACCAGCAGTGGCAGCATGAACGTACAGTTGCCAGCAGGGGGCGGGAGAGAGAGAGAGAAAGGGAAAGAGTGGGAAAGAGTGAGAAAGAGAGAGAGGGGGAGAGAGAGAGCGAGAGAGGGGGAGAGAGAGAGAGCGAGAGAGCGAGAGAGAGAAAGAGAGCGGGAGAGACAGAGAAAGAGAAAGCGAGAGCGAGATGGGAGCGAGAGCGAGAGAGAGAGAGAGCGCCCCGGAGTGCTGCGTGCGTGCGCAGTCTGCTCATTTTCAAGCACTGCACTCGTGCTTGTGGCGCGCCCCTGCTCGCTCCCGCAAGGTGGATGCCGCCACAAGCACGAGTGTGTGCTTGAAAATGATCAGAGCGACGGCTAAAGGTCCTCCTATGCAGCACATGCGCGCTGCGTAGGCGAGACCTAAAAACAAAATAATGCACAGCGACAGCGCCGTAGACACGAAAAGAGACATACAATAAGCACGGTACTCTGGAAACAGATTTTTTTTATTGAAATTAACTGACAAATTTCGAGAAAGCTGATTATTGTAATGCAGCTTGTTGCACCGCGCACACAAGTTTGTTGATGGTCGTGTTTTTCTTAACCTCTTCCGTGCGCGGCCGATTTTCGCCCTGTGCGGGGCGTTTCATTGAGTGGGCGGGTTCATGACGAGCTGAGCTCGTCATGCGCACACGAGCACTGCGCAGCATGACGAGCTGAGCTCGTCATGAGCATAGAAAGGGTTAATTTCTGGAGACGTGTTCTTGGAGCACTCTGTTTTTTTTTTACTATTGGTGTAATATTTACTCGGATCAACCTAGAGGCTTTAAACCTCGAAAAAAGTCCAGTTAACCCGTTATAGTTTCTTCTAAATCCGGTCGCCACATGCAGGTTTCTGGATGTAGGAGTAATTTTGCCCAACAGACAAAAAAGGGAAACTCACCGTTTATAAAATGCACCAACTTAAACACAACTGGACATTTTCATCTAGGTTGTTTATTATGTATACCAAAATAGACCGCAAAACTGGTTAACTGGAATCTCATTGAAGAGTATAGCAATAATAAGAATAACCGTCTTTTCCCCCAAACCGACAGAAGGTATAAACCGTGTTCGTTTAGAACCCAAGAAGCGGTGTCCTTATTTCACTTGGTAAGAACTGTGCACACGGTGCTGTTTCTGACTCATCTTGTGACATTCATCATCATGTGCAGTCTTACCCTGCCATGAAGCCATCAGCAACGCCGTATACTGTCCACATTCAACAAACGTTCTTTGTTTAAATAAAGCAGATATTGTGATTTGATGTTTTAATGTTTAATTGGCCGGTCCTCTGAGCCCGTGTAACCCCGAAGAAAAGTGTCCATAACTTATTCAAGACAAAAATAACAAATGCTCGGGGATGGCTAATAAAAATCAGTTTAGTGCCGCACAAATTTTAAAACAGAAGGGAGGACTCATTTCTATGTGAGCTTTACATCATTTTCTCTTTTTATTATGTTACTTTTATATTCTGTGTTTCTTCCAGAAATTACGATTCCCATTGGTTTTACAATCACACTGTCCTTACAACATATTGTTTGCTGTGTTTCCTGTAACCCCCACCCCTGCTGTCTTTTGCATCAAACCCATCATGTCACCATGCCTTCCAACCTAAATAAATGCAAATATGTCACAGGACGAAGAGTGGCTGGACCAGGCTTTGGTACTTTCACACGTATAAACGAGGTATAGGATAATCGGCTTAAAAACATGAAAATAAAATAGAAAAAAACTTTTCAAAGAGTCTTCAATCGATGTAATCCAACGAGTAATATTTATGAAATACGACCTGTACAAACTGAAGTCCTGAAGCACAAGTTACTAACTTGTGTAACGATATATCTGTAAGAGACAGTAGTTAGTGACAGATTCCTTACCTTAGAATATCCCCAGGCGTCAGGCTGGATCCGGAAAGTTTTTGCGTAGCAGTACCCTTGCGCGTCGGTAGGCGGCGTCGTGCGGCTCCGCGTCCGTCGTCGGCGTCGTGATCGCCGGGATGACGTCGCGGGCAGTACTTAGGCGCCGCCCCTGCGCGCTGACGTCAGTTCTGTACACGACTTTCCGCGCCAGGAACGCAGAGCCATGCAAGAAGCTGACATAGGTGTCTGAAAAATACTAGGGCCCTGAAAGGGATGTCCTTAACCCTAGAAATCAGTTCGCAGAACGGGAGGATGGGTGGGCGGTAGGAATCTGTCACTAACTACTGTCTCTTACAGATATATCGTTACACAAGTTAGTAACTTGTACATCTGAAAGAGACACGTTAGTGACAGATTCCTTACCTTAGAATAGATACCCCAGCAATACCAACCCCGGTGGTGGGTCTGCGAACAAAGATCAGACAAGGCAGTCGTGGAGGACAGAACGGCCAAAGAAGCCGTCCCTCCGGACCTGACTGTCAAGGCAGTAATGCTTTGTAAACGTGTGCAGCGAGGCCCACGTAGCTGCCTGACAGATAACCGGCAGCGGAACACCGCGGCCCAAGGCCGTGGTAGCAGCCGTTGCCCTGGTGGAATGGGCACGCAGCCCAACAGGAGGCTCCTTCTTAGCCAAAGAATAGCAGGTCTTGATGCACAAGGTAACCCAGCGGGAGATGGTCCTCTTGTGCACCGCCCGACCTTTTTGGCGCCCAAGTAGCCAACAAAGAGCTGGTCATCCACCCGGGAAGTGTTTTGTGCGGTCAATATAGAAGGAGAGCGCACGTTTTGGGTCCAGACGGTGGAGCCTCTCTTCCTCTCTGGAAGGATGCGGAGGCGGAAAGAAGGTGGGCAAAGTGATGGTCTGCCCAATGTGGAAAGCAGTAACCACCTTTGGCAAGAAGGACGGACGCGTCCGAAGAACAACCTTGTCTGGATGAACAGACAGAAAGGGAGGTTTGCAAGATAGAGCCTGGAGCTCACTCACCCGCCGAGCGGAGGTGATGGCCACCAGAAAGGCTGTCTTCAGAGTCAGAAGACGAAGAGGACAGTTATGTAGAGGCTCAAAGGGAGCGCACATTAAAAGGTAAGAACCAAGTTCAAGTCCCACTGAGGCATCACAAACGGAACAGGAGGGAAGAGGTGAGTAATGCCTTTTAAGAACCTGTTAACAACAGGGGACTTGAAAAGGGAGGGCTGATCAGGGAGCCTGAGGAAGGCCGAGATAGCACAAAGATAACCCTTGATGGTACCCAGGGCAGAACCCTGTTGGGCCAGAGAGAGAAGGAACAGAAGGACCTCAGAAAGAGGGGCAGAAAGGGGATTCACAGCCTTTGCTGTGCACCATGCCACAAATTTGTTCCACCTGCAGGCGTATACCACCTTAGTGGAGGGACGCCTGGCTGCCAGAATCACATCACAAACTTCGGGAGGCAAGTCGAAAGGAATCAACTGCCGCCGCTCAATCTCCACGCAAGAAGGTGTAGACTGGACAGGTTCGGGTGGAGGACCGTCCCCTGCTGCTGCGACAGAAGATCCTCCCGAAGAGGCAGACGGATCGGGGGATCTACGCTCATATTGAGTAGCTCGGGATACCAAACTCTTCGAGCCCAGTCCGGAGCCACAAGAATGACTTGGGCCCGGTCGTGCCGAATCTTCTTCAACACTCTGGGTAGAAGTGGTATAGGCGGAAAGGCGTACAACAGACCGCAACTCCACTCGCAACGAAAAGCGCCGCCGAGCGAGTGCCGCCTTGGAAATTCCAACGCGCAGAACTGATGACATTGCGCGTTCTCTTCGGTGGCGAATAGATCTAACCAAGGCTCTCCCCACTGTAGAAAGAGTCCTTGCGCCACTTCCGAGTGAAGACGCCATTCGTGATCCATCATGCACCTGCGGCTGAGTTCGTCCGCCCTGGCGTTCAGGGAACCTGCCAGGTGTTGAACCATCAGGAACATGCCCTGATGTTCCAGCCATGTCCAGAGGCGCAGAGCCTCCTGACAAAGGGTCCAAGACCCCACCCCGCCCTGTTTGTTGCAGTACCACATGGCGGTGGTGTTGTCTGTGAACACCTGCACTACCTTCCCCTTGACAGAGGGAAGGAATGCCTTGAGTGCAAGTCGGATCGCCCGGAGCTCCAGAAGGTTGATATGGAGCCGGGATTCCGCCGGAGACCAGAGGCCTCTGATCTCCGCCTCTCCCATGTGACCGCCCCATCCCAGAAGGGACGCGTCCGTCACAACTGTATGCTCTGGCTGGGGAAGGGAGAGGGATCTGCCCATGACCCATTGCCGGTTCGAGAGCCACCACTGCAACTGATTTGCAGTCCCCTCCGAGATCTGGACGTGATCGGACAGGTTGCCCTGGTGCTGCGCCCACTGGAACTTCAGGTCCCACTGCAGAGCACGCATATGCCATCTGGCATGATTGACCAGCAGGATGCAGGAGGCCATGAGGCCCAGCAGCCTCAGGGTCATCCGTACCGAAACCCAGGATAAAGGCTGAAAGATCGGAATCATAGCCTGAATATCCCGGACTCGCCGTTCGGGAGGATAGGCCTGAAACTGCGTCGTGTCCAGAACTGCTCCGATGAAAAGGAGCTGTGGAGAAGGAATCAGATGCGACTTCGGCACATTGATGGAGAACCCCAGCGAGTGCAGGAGTTCGGCCGTAGTCTGGAGATGGGAGACGACTGCCTGGGACGAGCCCGCCTTCAGCAGCCAGTCGTCGAGGTAGGGGAAGACTGAAACCCCTGCCCGGCGCAGATGAGCTGCGACCACCGCCATCACTTTCGTGAACACCCGAGGGGCACTGGTAAGGCCAAAGGGGAGCACGGTGAACTGAAAATGCTCGGGGCCTACCGTGAACCGAAGGTAACGCCGGTGGGCCGGCAGGACGGGGATGTGAAAATATGCGTCCTGCAAGTCCAACGCTACCAACCAGTCTCCAGGGTCGAGGGCAGTCAAGACCTGAGCTAGGGTGAGCATCTTGAACTTCTCCCTTCCGGAGGAAGCGATTGACGTTCCGGAGGTCCAAGATAGGACGCATGTCCTCCTTGTCCTTTTTGGGCACCAGGAAGTAGTGGGAGTAGCAACCACGCCCTACTTCTGGGGTCGGAACATGCTCGATGGCCCTCTTGGCCAAGAGGGCCGTGACTTCCTTCTGCAGAAGTACCAAGTGATCCCCTGACATGCGGTGGAATTGAGGTGGCATGGCTGGGGGGTGGTCTCGAAGGGGAGGGAGTAGCCCCTTCGGACAATGTCCAAGACCCACCTGTCCGAGGTGATGGTACGCCAGTGGGGAAGGTGATGGCGGACCCTGCCCCTACTGGCGTGCTGTGCACCTGAAAGGAGGGACTAGGAGGGCTTGGAGGCCGCGGACGGGTTGGAGGTGGTGGCCTGACCCGCACGCTGGTTGCCCGATCCGCCACGGCGGAATCCACGTCCTCGGCCACGCGAAGACGCCTGCTGCGCGGGCCGGTGGCTGGGCTGCTGACGTGAAGGGGCGCCCTACCGTGGCCACGATAGGGGCGAAAAGCAGAAGTCAGCGGAGGGCGCGTAGCAGAAAGGCCCAGGGACTTGGCAGTAGCCCGTGAGTCCTTAAAGCGCTCCAACGCATGGTCTGCTTTGGACCCAAAAAGACCGACTCCATCAAAGGGCATGTCCATGAGAGTATTCTGGACATCCCCTGAAAAACCAGTGGTTCTCAGCCAGGCGTGGCGTCGCAGCGCCACCGTCGTTGCAATAGACCTGCCCAGCGAGTCGGCGGTATCAAGGCCACATCGTATCGTGTATTTGGCCGCATCCCTTCCTTCCGCAATGGCGCGGGAAAGCAGTGTCTGGACCTCCTCAGAACACTGGGGCAAAACAGTCGCCACCGAATCCCACAAGGAGTGGGTATATCGGCCCAAAAGACAAGCGGTGTTGATGGACCGCAAGCCAGCACTGGAGGAAGAAAACCCTTCTTCCCAAATTGATCCAGGCGTTTGGATTCCCTATCCGGGAGGGGCGGTAGGGAAGGCGGTTTGGGAAGCGGAGGCTTGGACAACCAAGCTCTCAGGAGTGGGGTGGACAGAGAGAAACAGGGGGTCGCCCGGAGCTGGGCGATGGCGTCGGGACACGTTCCTATCCACAGGAGCCCCTGTGTTGGGCTTGGACCAGGCGCCCAAAAGAACGTCAGTGAGGGCGTCGTTAAACGGCAGCACAGTCTCCGTAGAGGAGGCTGCCGGCTGAAGCACCTCTGTCAAGATATTAGTCTTGACCGCCACAGTAGGGAGTTGGAGACGTAAGGCCCCAGCCGCCCTACGCAACACCGTTGCAAAATTGGCTCCCTCCTCCGTAGCCACGGGAGGAGACAGCATGCCAGTGTCAGGGGAAGTATCTAGACCACTGGCATCCCCTAGACCCTCTGTCCAGTCCTCATCGTACTGACACTGTTGTGTCAGAGGGTCATCAGACCTCTCCCAGTCCTCCTGGTCCTCCTCTGGTTCAAAATAAGGAGGAGGAGGGACATTTGGGACCCAAGGTCCCATCGGCGCCTGAACCGGCGTCGAGCGACGTCGGTCCGGGTCCATGTCCGGAGCCGGAAGGAACTGGGGGACGACGCCGCCCGGAGCCCCAGGCGGCGTCGAGAACGGCACCGGAGACATCGGCGCCGGTGGAGCTGTCGTTAGGTCGACCGGCGCCGATGGGGGTTGTGGAGCCGGGATCGAGGCCGGGGCCGGAATCCAGGCTGGAGGCACGGGCGACGCCGGGGCCGTCGGCGACGCCGGAGCAACCCCATCAGGGCCCGCGGGGCCCGAAGGCGCACCGGAGGGACCTTGAGGCCCGAAGAGGCGGGCCATGGCCGACAGGAATTCCTGTACTTGGGCCGGATCCGCCCCCGAACCCGGGAAGGACGGGTATTGCGGGGGCGACTCCACAGGCATGTCCGGGGCCGCGGGGACGGTGCCGGGAGGGGCCTCAGCCGAGTCGCAAGACCGGCGAGGCGAAGTCCTAGAGCGACGATGCTTTTTGGACTTTTTGTGTTTGGACTTACCGGACGAAGAAGACTTCGATGCCGACGACCGGTGTGGACTCCGCGATCGACCCCTGGACCTCTCACGCGACCGGGGCTTGCGCGGAGCCGAATGCCGGGCCTCGAGGAGCTTTCGAGTCCGCTCTCGCAAAGCTTTCGGGTTGAGGGCCCGGCAGTCGGAACAAGACTCCGTGTCGTGGCCTTGGCCGAGGCAGAAGAGACACTCCCGATGCGGGTCTGTGATGGACATCATCCGAGCACAGGCGCCGCAACGTTTAAACCCGGGCATCCCTACGACACCTTGAAGTCGATTCGAAGAAAAACAGTGAAAAAATTCACCAAAGAAGTTAGTCAAAAAATGACTAGGGCACTGCTCTTCCCGGATCTGCGCTTGCTGGCGCGGAAAAATAAGAACTGACGTCAGCGCGCAGGGGCGGCGCCTAAGTACTGCCCGCGACGTCATCCCGGCGATCACGACGCCGACGACGGACGCGGAGCCGCACGACGCCGCCTACCGACGCGCAAGGGTACTGCTACGCAAAAACTTTCCGGATCCAGCCTGACGCCTGGGGATATTCTAAGGTAAGGAATCTGTCACTAACGTGTCTCTTTCAGATATTATAAACAAACGCAAACAGAGTTGCAGACTAGTCCTACTAAAGCTGAAAAAGCACTTCAAATAGAAAAGGTAAAAAGAACACGCTTAGAACAAAATGAAAATACACCCATCCCATTACACAGAGACCTGCCGTTGTTTCTGGGAACATCTCTCTTATGGCGGTTCGCCAAGGGGTCCTTGCACAAGACGTTTGCTGAGGAACATGCTTTATTTCACTGTCTACTGGTGAAGAGAAGGTGGCCTCACTAAGTGTGTGAGGAAAGGATGTCTCACGCGCCTGAGCCATTGAGAAGGAAGAGAAGCCACAACAAAGGGACTCTAATCTAAAACCATCTTCCAGTCACTGACTCCGGTTTGAGAAACATGTAAGTTATGTCATTTTAAGAACCATGTGCACCATTTAGGTAACCTACAGAACGTGAGCTAAATGGAACAACGATGCAAAGAAAATGGCAATAATTTAAGACTGATGTATAGAAAGTGACTGAAATTTAGGACTAATATATGGTAGGTCAGTCTAGTTTACCACCAAGGTATGATAAGTGCTTTTCATGTAAGAAGAAAGTACACTAAGTTACATGTACTGATAGTGGCTTTAAGGTAAGGAAAAGAAGGCAAGGTCACTCCTATTTAAAAAAACAACACGCAGAATGTGATTTGAAATAAGAAAAAGCTAGAGGAAATTAGCCCACACGTAGAACAATGTATACAGAACGTGGCTCTAATCGACATATTCCAAGTTAAGCATAATGTACTGCAAGTGATCTGAATTTAAGAACATGTCCAATAAGTGGCTTCCATATAACAACAATCTTAGAAAAGCAATTCCAATTTACATGAATGTATAGGAAATTGTTCACAGATAAGACCAAAATAAGAACAATATACAGACAGTAGACTTCTAGGAGATTGGACCCTAAGTCATGCCACTTTCGAAACAATGCACAGTAACGTACAGTTGCCAGCAGGGGGCGGGAGGGAGAGAGAGAGAGAGAGAGAGAGAGAGAGAGAGAGAGAGAGAGCGAGCGCGAGAGAAAGGGAAAGAGTGAGAAAGAGAGAGAGGGGGAGAGAGAGAGCGAGAGAGGGGGAGAGAGAGCGAGAGAGGGGGAGAGAGGGAAAGAGAGAGGGAGAGCCAGAGAGAAAGAGAGAGAGAAAGCGAGAGAGAGCCCGGGAGTGCAGCGTGCGTGCGCGCGCAGTCTGCTCATTTTCAAGCACTGCACTCGTGCTTGTGGCGCGCCCCTGCTCGCTCCCGTAAGGTGGATGCCGCCACAAGCACGAGTGTGTGCTTGAAAATGACCAGAGCGACGGCTAAAGGTACTCCTTATGCAGCGCCAGCGCATGCGCGCTGCGTAGGCGAGACCTAAAAACTACAAATCCCATGATCCGAGTGGGATTTGTAGTTCAAGCGAGGGACACGCGCAGAAAATGATGCCACATGCGGACGTCCGTGCTGAAACCGCACCCTCCTTGAGGACGCTCAGAGGATCCATTTAAATCGGCGTACTCGGCATGCAAAATGCCAGTGCCGGGAGACGCGGGAGCCGAATAGGTTGTAAGAGGGGCAGGACCTTTCGAGTAGTAAGTTCTGTTGGAGTGGGGATCTACAGAACCAAGGTAAAAATATCCATTCAATAACGGGGGCATGTAGTGTTAACCCTGAAGCATTTCACTTTTCAACAGCGTTTGACTACAAGGCTACCCCTTCCCGGTCTCCGTGAGAAATGTTTATTCCACCACAATCGGGTAAGGGCATATCCCGATATACCTTTGGCAGAAATGATGATGGGTAGTACATTAATAAATAGAGTGATTTCTGGTGTATATATACACATGGTTCCACTAAAGCACAAGTTACTAACTTGTGTAACGATATATCTGTAAGAGACAGTAGTTAGTGACAGATTCCTTACCTTAGAATATCCCCAGGCGTCAGGCTGGATCCGGAAAGTTTTTGCGTAGCAGTACCCTTGCGCGTCGGTAGGCGGCGTCGTGCGGCTCCGCGTCCGTCGTAGGCGTCGTGATCGCCGGGATGACGTCGCGGGCAGTACTTAGACGCCGCCCTGCGCGCTGACGTCAGTTCTGTACACGACTTTCCGCGCCAGGAACGCAGAGCCATGCAAGAAGCTGACATAGGTGTCTGAAAAATACTAGGGCCCTGAAAGGGATGTCCTTAACCCTAGAAATCAGTTCGCAGAACGGGGAGGATGGGTGGGCGGTAGGGAATCTGTCACTAACTACTGTCTCTTACAGATATATCGTTACACAAGTTAGTAACTTGTGCATCTGAAAGAGACACGTTAGTGACAGATTCCTTACCTTAGAATAGATACCCCAGCAATACCAACCCCGGTGGTGGGTCTGCGAACAAAGATCAGAGAAGGAAGTCCTGGAGGACAGAACGGCCAAAGAAGCCGTCCCTCCGGACCTGACTGTCAAGGCAGTAATGCTTTGTAAACGTGTGCAGCGAGGCCCACGTAGCTGCCTGACAAATAACCGGCAGCGGAACACCGCGGCCCAAAGCCGTGGTAGCAGCCGTTGCCCTGGTGGAATGGGCCCGCAGCCCAACAGGAGGCTCCTTCTTAGCCAAAGAATAGCAGGTCTTGATGCACAAGGTAACCCAGCGGGAGATGGTCCTCTTGTGCACCGCCCGACCTTTTTGGCGCCCACGTAGCCAACAAAGAGCTGGTCATCCACCCGGAAGTGTTTTGTGCGGTCAATATAGAAGGAGAGCGCACGTTTTGGGTCCAGACGGTGGAGCCTCTCTTCCTCTCTGGAAGGATGCGGAGGCGGAAAGAAGGTGGGCAAAGTGATGGTCTGCCCAATATGGAAAGCAGTAACCACCTTTGGCAAGAAGGACGGACGCGTCCGAAGAACAACCTTGTCCGGATGAACAGACAGAAAGGGAGGTTTGCAAGATAGAGCCTGGAGCTCACTCACCCGCCGAGCGGAGGTGATGGCCACCAGAAAGGCTGTCTTCAGAGTCAGAAGACGAAGAGGACAGTTATGTAGAGGCTCAAAGGGAGCGCACATTAAAAAGGTAAGAACCAAGTTCAAGTCCCACTGAGGCATCACAAACGGAACAGGAGGGAAGAGGTGAGTAATGCTCTTTAAGAACCTGTTAACAACAGGGGACTTGAAAAGGGAGGGCTGATCAGGAAGCCTGAGGAAGGCCGAGATAGCACAAAGATAACCCTTGATGGTACCCAGGGCAGAACCCTGTTGGGCCAGAGAAAGAAGGAACAGAAGGACCTCAGAAAGAGGGGCAGAGAGGGGATTCACAGCCTTTGCTGTGCACCATGCCACAAATTTGTTCCACCTGCAGGCGTACACCACCTTAGTGGAGGGACGCCTGGCTGCCAGAATCACATCACAAACTTCGGGAGGCAAGTCGAAAGGAATCAACTGCCGCCGCTCAATCTCCACGCAAGCAGGTGTAGACTGGACAGGTTCGGGTGGAGGACCGTCCCCTGCTGCTGCGACAGAAGATCCTCCCGAAGAGGCAGACGGATCGGGGGATCTACGCTCTTATTGAGTAGCTCGGGATACCAAACTCTTCGAGCCCAGTCCGGAGCCACAAGAATGACTTGGGCCCGGTCGTGCCGAATCTTCTTCAACACTCTGGGTAGAAGTGGTATAGGCGGAAAGGCGTACAATAGACCGCAACTCCACTCGTGACGAAAAGCGTCGCCGAGCGAGTGCCGCCTTGGAAATTCCAACGCGCAGAACTGATGACATTGCGCGTTCTCTTCGGTGGCGAATAGATCTAACCAAGGCTCTCCCCATTGTAGAAAGAGTCCTTGCGCCACTTCCGAGTGAAGACGCCATTCGTGATCCATCATGCACCTGCGGCTGAGTTCGTCCGCCCTGGCGTTCAGTGAACCTGCCAGGTGTTGAACCATCAGGAACATGTCCTGATGTTCCAGCCAAGTCCAGAGGCGCAGAGCCTCCTGACAGAGGGTCCACGACCCCACCCCGCCCTGTTTGTTGCAGTACCACATGGCGGTGGTGTTGTCTGTGAACACCTGCACTACCTTCCCTTTGACAGAGGGAAGGAATGCCTTGAGTGCAAGTCGGATCGCCCGGAGCTCCAGAAGGTTGATATGGAGCCGGGACTCCGCCGGAGACCAGAGGCCTCTGATCTCCGCCTCTCCCATGTGACCGCCCCATCCCAGAAGGGACGCGTCCGTCACAACTGTGTGCTCTGGCTGGGGAAGGGAGAGGGATCTGCCCATGACCCATTGCCGGTTCGAGAGCCACCACTGCAACTGTCTTGCAGTCACCTCCGAGATCTGGACGTGATAGGACAGGTTGTCCTGGTGCTGCGCCCACTGGAACTTCAGGTCCCACTGCAGAGCCCGCATATGCCATCTGGCATGATTGACCAGCAGGATGCAGGAGGCCATGAGGCCCAGCAGCCTCAGGGTCATCCGTACCGAAACCCAGGATAAAGGCTGAAAGATCGGAATCATAGCCTGAATATCCCGGACTCGCCGTTCGGGAGGATAGGCCCGAAACTGCGTCGTGTCCAGAACCGCTCCGATGAAAAGGAGCTGTGGAGAAGGAATCAGATGCGACTTCGGCACATTGATGGAGAACCCCAGCGAGTGCAGGAGTTCGGCCGTAGTCTGGAGGTGGGAGACGACTGCCTGGGACGAGCCCGCCTTCAGCAGCCAGTCGTCGAGGTAGGGGAAGACTGAAACCCCTGCCCGGCGCAGATGAGCTGCGACCACCGCCATCACTTTCGTGAACACCCGAGGGGCACTGGTAAGGCCAAAGGGGAGCACGGTGAACTGAAAAGGCTCGGGGCCTACCGTGAACCGAAGGTAACGCCGGTGGGCCGGCAGGACGGGGATGTGGAAATATGCGTCCTGCAAGTCCAACGCTACCAACCAGTCTCCAGGGTCGAGGGCAGTCAAGACCTGAGCTAGGGTGAGCATCTTGAACTTCTCCTTCCGGAGGAAGCGATTGACATTCCGGAGGTCCAAGATAGGACGCATGTCCTCCTTGTCCTTTTTGGGCACCAGAAAGTAGTGGGAGTAGCAACCACGCCCTACTTCTGGGGTCGGAACATGCTCGATGGCCCTCTTGGTCAAGAGGGCCGTGACTTCCTTCTGTAGAAGCACCAAGTGATCCCCTGACATGCGGTGGAATTGAGGTGGCATGGCTGGGGGTGGTCTCGAAGGGGAGGGAGTAGCCCCTTCGGACAATGTCCAAGACCCACCTGTCCGAGGTGATGGTGCGCCAGTGGGGAAGGTGATGGCGGACCCTGCCCCCTACTGGCGTGCCGTGCACCTGAAAGGAGGGACTAGGAGGGCTTGGAGGCCGCGGACGGGTTGGAGGTGGTGGCCTGACCCGCACGCTGGTTGCCCGATCCGCCACGGCGGAATCCACGTCCTCGGCCACGCGAAGACGCCTGCTGGGCGGGCCGGTGGCTGGGCTGCTGACGTGAAGGGGCGCCCCTACCGTGGCCACGATAGGGGCGAAAAGCAGAAGTCAGCGGAGGGCGTGTAGCAGAAAGGCCCAGGGACTTGGCAGTAGCCTGTGAGTCCTTAAAGCGCTCCAACGCATGGTCTGCTTTGGACCCAAAAAGACCGACTCCATCAAAGGGCATGTCCATGACAGTATTCTGGACATCCCCTGAAAAACCAGTGGTTCTCAGCCAGGCGTGGCGTCGGAGCGCCACCGTCGTTGCAATAGACCTGCCCAGCGAGTCGGCGGTGTCAAGGCCACAACGTATAGTGAATTTAGCCGCATCCCTTCCTTCCGCAATGGCGCGGGAAAGCAGTGTCTGGACCTCCTCAGGACACTGGGGCAAAACATCCGCCACCGAATCCCACAGGGAGTGGGTATATCGGCCCAAAAGATAAGCGGTGTTAACGGACCGCAAGCCTGCACTGGAGGAAGAAAAACCTTTCTTCCCAAACTGATCCAGGCGTTTGGATTCCCTATCCGGAGGGGCGGTAGGGAAGGCGGTTTGGGAAGCGGAGGCTTGGACAACCAAGCTCTCAGGAGACAGAGAGAAACAGGGGGTCGCCCGGAGCTGGGCGATGGCGTCGTGACACGTTCCGATCCACAGGAGCCCCTGTGTTGGGCTTGGACCAGGCGCCCAAGAGAACGTCAGTGAGGGCGTCGTTAAACGGCAGCACAGTCTCCGCAGAGGAGGCTGCCGGCTGAAGCACCTCTGTCAAGATGTTAGGCTTGACCGTCAAAGTAGGGAGTTGGAGACGTAAGGCCCCAGCTGCCCTACGCAACACCGTACCAAAGTTGGCTCCCTCCTCCGTAGCCACGGGAGGAGACAGCATGCCAATGTCAGGGGAAGTATCCAGACCACTGGCCTCCCCTAGACTCTCTGTCCAGTCCTCATCGTACTGACAGTGTCGTGTCAGAGGGTCATCAGACCCCTCCCAGTCCAACTGGTCCTCCTCTGGTTCAAAATAAAGAGGAGGAGGGACAGTTGGGACCCAAGGTCCCATCGGCGCCGGAGCCGGCGTCGAGCGACGTCGGTCCGGAGCCGGAAGGAACTGGGGGACGACGCCGCCCGGAGCCCAGGGCGGCGTCGAGAACGGCACCGGAGACGCCGGTGGAGGTGTCGTTAGGTCGACCGGCGTCGATGGGGGTTGTGGAGCCGGGATCGAGGCCGGGGCCGAAGCCGGGATCGAGGCTGGAGGCACGGGCGACGCCGGGGCCGGAGCTGCCGGCGACGCCTGAGCAACCCCATCACTGGCCCGCGGGGCCCGAAGGCGCACCGGAGGGGCCTGAAGGCCCGAAGAGGCGGGCCATGGCCGACAGGAATTCCTGCACTTTGGCCGGATCCGCCCCCGAACCCGGGAAGGGCGGGTATGGCGGGGGCGACTCCACAGGCATGTCCGGGGCCGCGAGGGCGGGGACGGTGCCGGGAGGGGCCTCAGCCGAGTCGCGAGATCGGGCGAGGCGAAGTCCTAGAGCGATGATGCTTTTGGACTTCTTGTGTTTCGACTTACCGGACGAAGAAGACTTCGACGCCGACGACCGGTGTGGACTCCGCGATCGACCCCTGGACCTCTCACGCGACCGGGGCTTCCGCGGAGCCGAGTGCCGGGCCTCGAGGAGCTTTCGAGACCGCTCTCGCAAAGCTTTCGGGTTAAGGGCCTGGCAGTCGGTACAAGACTCCGTGTCGTGGCCTCGGCCGAGGCAGAAGAGACCCTCCCAATGCGGGTCGGTGACGGACATCATCCGCGCACAGGCGCCGCAACGTTTGAAACCGGGCATCCCTACGACACCTTGAGAGATGAAAAAACAGTGAAAAAATTCACCAAAAAGTATAGTCAAAAAATGACCAGGGCACTGCTCTTCCCGGATCTGCGCTTGCTGGCGCGGAAAAGAAGAACTGACGTCAGCGCGCAGGGGCGGCGTCTAAGTACTGCCCGCGACGTCATCCCGGCGATCACGATGCCTACGACGGACGCGGAGCCGCACGACGCCGCCTACCGACGCGCAAGGGTACTGCTACGCAAAAAACTTTCCGGATCCAGCCTGACGCCTGGGGATATTCTAAGGTAAGGAATCTGTCACTAACGTGTCTCTTTCAGATACAATCATACAGTGGAGTTGGACTATTGGAGTTTGTGTATGTTTTAACTTGGGATAAGGTACTCACGGTTTATGAGTGATAGTTGAATGCTAGCATTGGACGCATACTGCCAGAGGCAGTTTGGTGTTAAGTAGACCCAAGATCAGCTCATTCATATGGTCACAGATCACAGAGTGAAAGGAATGAAAGCACACCGAGCACATTGGGAGTGCATAATTTTGATAGAAATGATGTAATGAAATGCAAAAATTGTTTGTTTTCTGTTTCCTTTCACATTTTTTCTTACAGGCGGAATTTTTGAGTTATTTCCGAATGGAGAGATAAGTATACCCTCCATATATTGTTCACGAGGGAACAGCTTTCTGTTCCGTCAAATATAAATATATAGGAAAATTCCTTAATCGATATCAGGGAGGGAATTTTGTTTTCCCCTGAAGAAAGCCCAAGACGGAATAGGCCCTCAAACAAGGGCTGAAACATGTTGGCATATCTTTAGGGTCATAGGACCATTACCTCCAAAAGACCCCTTTTTTATATATTTATTTTAATATCCGCCATGTCCCCGCGAATAAAGGGATACCTGGGGAATGCAGTAGGATTTTTATCTTTAGACCCCCTGGCCTACATCTTCCAAGTGCTCCCTGAAACACGGTCGAGCCCACCCAGACTTTTAGGAGTCAGTGTGAACCCGATGATGAATCATGACACCAATAGGGTGTGTGAGGGTTAATTAACAAAAAGGAGTTGCCTCCTTTCCCGCATCCAAGCGGAGCACGCCACGTAAGATTTATTTTGAGCTTGATGGTTCTGGATACTTTACGTTTATTGCCTGCAACAATGCACATCCTGGGACGAGGTGCCAAGCCTCCTCCCCCAGGATGGGCAGGGTTCACGAAGGGGAAGCTTCAAAGGATTGCCGCCTTTGTGAGCTTCCCCAGGCCACTTGCTGCTCTCAGCAACTGGTCCCCACTGGTTCTGTCCCCCACTTTGGGCGGGAGAACCGGCGGGAAAAACAAGTGAGGAAGAGAGGTGTGCCCACCTCTGCAGACTCCACCCCTCAGGTGGGGGAGCGCGAGGTGAAGCACAACTCTCAGTCCACGCCATCTTGAAAATGGGGGGACTCAGCCAACCAGAGACAGGCTCATGCCCCCCTCCCACTGGAGGGTGGCATAATAGGGGGTGAACCCACCCCAGGGAAGGGACCCATTGGTCCCTACCTTTTACCTACCTGTAACGCCCCTAAATCTAGTATTTAGGGGCACCCCTGAACCTTGCTTCTTCAGACAAGAAGAAACTACAAGAAGAAGAAGAAGGACCGAAAAGCAGTGCAGCAGCTAACAAGAGGAAGACGCCCACTGACTTGGCCCCAGCCCTACCGGCCTGTCTCCCCCTCGAACCTGCTCCTGCGAAATCCCGGTGTGCCTTGCAGCCAGCAACCTCGAAAACCCCGGAGGACCTGCCTGCCTTCAAGCACAAAGACTTTGTCTCCTGTGAACACCGAATTTGTTCATCTGCAACCTCTGGCCCCGGACGGAAACCGCGAATCCACACCACTCTGCACCCGCCGTCCACGACCCAAGCTCGAGTGGGCAAACACCACGAGGAGGTCCCCCCTGGCGATCCTGACCCAAGATCCGGCGACCCCTGACCTGCCTCAAGACTCCAGCCGACGCCTGCAGCCTAAATCCAGAAGGTCCCCCAAACCGCGACCAGGAGCTGGTACGAAGATCCGACCCCAAAAGGCACCCATGCACCAGAGGCCTTGTGTGCTCAAAGCGTCGGTGCCTAACCAACCCCAAACTTCCCAACTTATCTCTCGAAGTGGTGGTCGCACCCAGAAGACCTTCGTCCCCGAGCCTGCAGTGTCTTTGCAAACCGGAGGTTCCCCATTGAAACCAACAGGGCGCCCGACGTAGAAACAGCACCCTGCACATGGCCGCCCTAGTGCCGCTGAGGGTGCACCTCTGGTGCTACTTTGTTTCCCCATTTGCCCTGAGCTAAAGTACAGGAGCTTTGCTCCCACACCCAAGTGGCCTGCTCGCCAACAGCCAGCAACCGGTGGCCCCCTATCCCCCATTGGATAACATTGGGCCTCAGCACTCTGCACCCGGCCGCCCTAGTGCCGCTGAGGGTGTAACAAGAGTGCATCCTTGACCCTAGGGGACCCCTGAGTCTACCCCCAGAACCTCAACTCCCACTACCAAATACTTACCTTAAAACCGATGCACAAGTTACTAACTTGTGTAACGATATATCTGTAAGAGACAGTAGTTAGTGACAGATTCCTTACCTTAGAATATCCCCAGGCGTCAGGCTGGATCCGGAAAGTTTTTGCGTAGCAGTACCCTTTGCGCGTCGGTAGGCGGCGTCGTGCGGCTCCGCGTCCGTCGTCGGGCGTCGTGATCGCCGGGATGACGTCGCGGGCAGTACTTAGGCGCCGCCCTGCGCGCTGACGTCAGTTCTGTACACGACTTTCCGCGCCAGGAACGCAGAGCCATGCAAGAAGCTGACACAGGTGTCTGAAAAATACTAGGGCCCTGAAAGGGATGTCCTTAACCCTAGAAATCAGTTCGCAGAACGGGGAGGATGGGTGGGGCGGTAGGAATCTGTCACTAACTACTGTCTCTTACAGATATATCGTTACACAAGTTAGTAACTTGTGCATCTGAAAGAGACACGTTAGTGACAGATTCCTTACCTTAGAATAGATACCCCAGCAATACCAACCCCGGTGGTGGGTCTGCGAACAAAGATCAGACAAGGAAGTCCTGGAGGACAGAACGGCCAAAGAAGCCGTCCCTCCGGACAGGACTGTCAAGGCAGTAATGCTTTGTAAACGTGTGCAGCGAGGCCCACGTAGCTGCCTGACAGATAACCGGCAGCGGAACACCACGGCCCAAGGCCGTGGTAGCAGCCGTTGCCCTGGTGGAATGGGCACGCAGCCCAACAGGAGGCTCCTTCTTAGCCAAAGAATAGCAGGTCTTGATGCACAAGGTAACCCAGCGGGAGATGGTCCTCTTGTGCACCGCCCAACCTTTTTGGCGCCCACGTAGCCAACAAAGAGCTGGTCATCCACCCGGAAGTGTTTGGTGCGGTCAATATAGAAGGAGAGCGCACGTTTTGGGTCCAGACGGTGGAGCCTCTCTTCCTCTCTGGAAGGATGCGGAGGCGGAAAGAAGGTGGGCAAAGTGATGGTCTGCCCAATGTGGAAAGCAGTAACCACCTTTGGCAAGAAGGACGGACGCGTCCGAAGAACAACCTTGTCTGGATGAACAGACAGAAAGGGAGGTTTGCAAGATAGAGCCTGGAGCTCACTCACCCGCCGAGCGGAGGTGATGGCCACCAGAAAGGCTGTCTTCAGAGTCAGAAGACGAAGAGGACAGTTATGTAGAGGCTCAAAGGGAGCGCACATTAAAAGGTAAGAACCAAGTTCAAGTCCCACTGAGGCATCACAAACGGAACAGGAGGGAAGAGGTGTGTAATGCCTTTTAAGAACCTGTTAACAACAGGGGACTTGAAAAGGGAGGGCTGATCAGGGAGCCTGAGGAAGGCCGAGATAGCACAAAGATAACCCTTGATGGTACCCAGGGCAGAACCCTGTTGGGCCAGAGAGAGAAGGAACAGAAGGACCTCAGAAAGAGGGGCAGAAAGGGGATTCACAGCCTTTGCTGTGCACCATGCCACAAATTTGTTCCACCTGCAGGCGTATACCACCTTAGTGGAGGGACGCCTGGCTGCCAGAATCACATCACAAACTTCGGGAGGCAAGTCGAAAGGAATCAACTGCCGCCGCTCAATCTCCACGCAAGCAGGTGTAGACTGGACAGGTTCGGGTGGAGGACCGTCCCCTGCTGCTGCGACAGAAGATCCTCCCGAAGAGGCAGACGGATCGGGGGATCTACGCTCATATTGAGTAGCTCGGGATACCAAACTCTTCGAGCCCAGTCCGGAGCCACAAGAATGACTTGGGCCCGGTCGTGCCGAATCTTCTTCAACACTCTGGGTAGAAGTGGTATAGGCGGAAAGGCGTACAACAGACCGCAACTCCACTCGTGACGAAAAGCGTCGCCGAGCGAGTGCCGCCTTGGAAATTCCAACGCGCAGAACTGATGACATTGCGCGTTCTCTTCGGTGGCGAATAGATCTAACCAAGGCTCTCCCCACTGTAGAAAGAGTCCTTGCGCCACTTCCGAGTGAAGACGCCATTCGTGATCCATCATGCACCTGCGGCTGAGTTCGTCCGCCCTGGCGTTCAGCGAACCTGCCAGGTGTTGAACCATCAGGAACATGCCCTGATGTTCCAGCCATGTCCAGAGGCGCAGAGCCTCCTGACAAAGGGTCCACGACCCCACCCCGCCTTGTTTGTTGCAGTACCACATGGCGGTGGTGTTGTCTGTGAACACCTGCACTACCTTCCCTTTGACAGAGGGAAGGAATGCCTTGAGTGCAAGTCGGATCGCCCGGAGCTCCAGAATGTTGATATGGAGCCGGGACTCCGCCGGAGACCAGAGGCCTCTGATCTCCGCCTCTCCCATGTGACCGCCCCATCCCAGAAGGGACGCGTCCGTCACAACTGTGTGCTCTGGCTGGGGAAGGGAGAGGGATCTGCCCATGACCCATTGCCGGTTCGAGAGCCACCACTGCAACTGTTTTGCAGTCCCCTCCGAGATCTGGACGTGATCGGACAGGTTGCCCTGGTGCTGCGCCCACTGGAACTTCAGGTCCCACTGCAGAGCCCGCATATGCCATCTGGCATGATTGACCAGCAGGATGCAGGAGGCCATGAGGCCCAGCAGCCTCAGGGTCATCCGTACCGAAACCCAGGATAAAGGCTGAAAGATCGGAATCATAGCCTGAATATCCCGGACTCGCCGTTCGGGAGGATAGGCCCAAAACTGCGTCGTGTCCAGAACTGCTCCGATGAAAAGGAGCTGTGGAGAAGGAATCAGATGCGACTTCGGCACATTGATGGAGAACCCCAGCGAGTGCAGGAGTTCGGCCGTAGTCTGGAGGTGGGAGACGACTGCCTGGGACGAGCCCGCCTTCAGCAGCCAGTCGTCGAGGTAGGGGAAGACTGAAACCCCTGCCCGGCGCAGATGAGCTGCGACCACCGCCAACACTTTCGTGAACACCCGAGGGGCACTGGTAAGGCCAAAGGGGAGCACGGTGAACTGAAAATGCTCGGGGCCTACCGTGAACCGAAGGTAACGCCGGTGGGCCGGCAGGACGGGGATGTGGAAATATGCGTCCTGCAAGTCCAACGCTACCAACCAGTCTCCAGGGTCGAGGGCAGTCAAGACCTGAGCTAGGGTGAGCATCTTGAACTTCTCCTTCCGGAGGAAGCGATTGACGTTCCGGAGGTCCAAGATAGGACGCATGTCCTCCTTGTCCTTTTTGGGCACCAGGAAGTAGTGGGAGTAGCAACCACGCCCTACTTCTGGGGTCGGAACATGCTCGATGGCCCTCTTGGCCAAGAGGGCCGTGACTTCCTTCTGCAGAAGTACCAAGTGATCCCCTGACATGCGGTGGAATTGAGGTGGCATGGCTGGGGGGTGGACTCGAAGGGGAGGGAGTAGCCCCTTCGGACAATGTCCAAGACCCACCTGTCCGAGGTGATGGTACGCCAGTGGGGAAGGTGATGGCGGACCCTGCCCCCTACTGGCGTGCTGTGCACCTGAAAGGAGGGACTAGGAGGGTTTGGAGGCCGCGGACGGGTTGGAGGTGGTGGCCTGACCCGCACGCTGGTTGCCCGATCCGCCACGGCGGAATCCACGTCCTCGGCCACGCGAAGACGCCTGCTGCGCGGGCCGGTGGCTGGGCTGCTGACGTGAAGGGGCGCCCCTACCGTGGCCACGATAGGGGCGAAAAGCAGAAGTCAGCGGAGGGCGTGTAGCAGAAAGGCCCAGGGACTTTGCAGTAGCCCGTGAGTCCTTAAAGCGCTCCAACGCATGGTCTGCTTTGGACCCAAAAAGACCGACTCCATCAAAGGGCATGTCTATGAGAGTATTCTGGACATCCCCTGAAAAACCAGTGGTTCTCAGCCAGGCGTGGCGTCGTAGCGCCACCGTCGTTGCAATAGACCTGCCCAGCGAGTCGGCGGTATCAAGGCCACATCGAATTGTATATTTGGCCGCATCCCTTCCTTCCGCAATGGCGCGGGAAAGCAGTGTCTGGACCTCCTCAGAACACTGGGGCAAAACATCCGCCACCGAATCCCACAAGGAGTGGGTATATCGGCCCAAAAGGCAAGCAGTGTTGACGGACCGCAAGCCAGCACTGGAGGAAGAAAAACCCTTCTTCCCAAATTGATCCAGGCGTTTGGATTCCCTATCCGGAGGGGCGGTAGGGAAGGCGGTTTGGGAAGCGGAGGCTTGGACAACCAAGCTCTCAGGGGTGGGGTGGACAGAGAGAAACAGGGGGTCGCCCGGAGCTGGGCGATGGCGTCGGGACACGTTCCTATCCACAGGAGCCCCTGTGTTGGGCTTGGACCAGGCGCCCAAAAGAACGTCAGTGAGGGCGTCGTTAAACGGCAGCACAGTCTCCGAAGAGGAGGCTGCCGGCTGAAGCACCTCTGTCAAGAGATTAACCTTGACCGCCACAGCAGGGAGTTGGAGATGTAAGGCTCCAGCTGCCCTACGCAACACCGTTGCAAAATTGGCTCCCTCCTCCGTAGCCACGGGAGGAGACAGCATGCCAGTGTCAGGGGAAGTATCTAGACCACTAGCATCCCCTAGACCCTCTGTCCAGTCCTCATCGTACTGACACTGTTGTGTCAGAGGGTCATCAGACCCCTCCCAGTCCTCCTGGTCCTCCTCGGGTTCAAAATAAGGGGGAGGAGGGACATTTGGGACCCAAGGTCTCATCGGCGCCGGAACCGGCGTCGAGCGACGTCGGTCCGGGTCCATGTCCGGAGCCGGAAGGAACTGGGGAACGACGCCGCTCGGAGCCCCAGGCGGCGTCGAGAACGGCACCGGAGACATCGGCGCCGGCGTCATTAGGTCGACCGGCGTCGATGGGGGTTGTGGAGCCGGGATCGAGGCCGGGGCCGAAGCCGGGATCGAGGCTGGAGGCACGGGCGACGCCAGGGCCGGAGCCGTCGGCGACGCCGGAGCAACCCCATCAGGGCCCGCGGGGCCCGAAGGCGCACCGGAGGGGCCTGGAGGCCCGAAGAGGCGGGCCATGGCCGACAGGAATTCCTGCACTTTGGCCGGATCCGCCCCCGAACCCGGGAAGGGCGGGTATGGCGGGGGCGACTCCACAGGCATGTCCGGGGCCGCGGGGGCGGGGACGGTGCCGGGAGGTGCCTCAGCCGAGTCGCGAGACCGGCGAGGCGAAGTCCTAGAGCGATGATGCTTTTTGGACTTTTTATGTTTCGACTTACCGGACGAAGAAGACTTCGAAGCCGACGACCGGTGTGGACTCCGTGATCGACCCCTGGACCTCTCACGCGACCGGGGCTTCCGCGGAGCCGAATGCCGGGCCTCGAGGAGCTTTCGAGACCGCTCTCGCAAAGCTTTCGGGTTGAGGGCCTGGCAGTCGGTACAAGACTCCGTGTCGTGGCCTCGGCCGAGGCAGAAGAGACACTCCCAATGCGGGTCGGTGACGGACATCATCCGAGCACAGGCGCCGCAACGTTTGAAACCGGGCATCCCTACGACACCTTGATAGAAAAACAGTGAAAAATTCACCAAAAAGTATGGTCAAAAAATGACCAGGGCACTGCTCTTCCCGGATCTGCGCTTGCTGGCGCGGAAAAAGAAGAACTGACGTCAGCGCGCAAGGGCGGCGCCTAAGTACTGCCCGCGACGTCATCCCGGCGATCACGACGCCGACGACGGACGCGGAGCCGCACGACGCCGCCTACCGACGCGCAAGGGTACTGCTACGCAAAAAACTTTCCGGATCCAGCCTGACGCCTGGGGATATTCTAAGGTAAGGAATCTGTCACTAACGTGTCTCTTTCAGATAACACTATTTTCCTCCATAGGATAACATTGACTGTTTTTCTAAGTGTGGAGTTTGAAAACCTAAAGAAATTCTTTAAAATTGCACTAACTAAC
Source organism: Calotriton arnoldi (assembly GCA_963921515.1). NCBI lineage: Eukaryota > Metazoa > Chordata > Amphibia > Caudata > Salamandridae > Calotriton > Calotriton arnoldi. The sequence goes on along the minus strand of CAWUFW010000301.1, from coordinate 2,864,007 downwards.
AAAAACGATTTTACTTACCTGTTTGCAAGAAATGCCCCAGAGTAGTATCCAGGTATACTACTCTGAGTAAGAAAAGTAATCTCAAAAGTAACTTAACTGTAAAGTACATATACTATTACAAGTCCAAACTGCATTACAACTGTATATTTTCTGCAAAGTACTTATCACTTACCTGTGCCAGGCTTGCTTGGTTCTAGAAAATAAAATACCTAAAAGAATATTTTTATACAAATACAATTGGTCTGAAGTTCAGTCTGAGTGTGTACAACAAATGCTTAACCCTGTCCTCTGATACTGCCTTACTGCTCGACCACACTACCACAATTAGAGAGTGAGGTGCTATCTAACTTTACCTCTGCCTACCTTTGGGGATCCACTGGACTTGGTATAGGATATACAGAGCCAGCTTCCTACATTGGTGGCAGCGGTGGGATATACAACTTTGGATTTGTTGGACTACTTGGTTACCACCTGATCACACGACATTACTCTTAAATTGTCTTTAGAATTCTGTTTTTTTCAAATTGGCATTTTGCCAAATTACTAAAAGTCTTGCTAGGGCCTTGGTTAAGTCCCTGTAGAATTTTAGAAAAATAAAAAGTCACTGTAGCTAGGGTTAGAAGTTTTTTTAACTATGTCTCAAAACAAGAACCCAGCTGTTGATGAAAATAACCGCAATGACATAGGACTTGGTGGAGGAGTTCGACCTCACCCCTTACCTTCACTTGTCTTTCAAGGAGTTAAGGTCCCTATGTAAAATTAAAAACATAGCTATGGGGTCCCATCCCACCTAACAAAAGCTCCAGGAGCTGTTGGCTGGGTATGCTAAGGACCACTCATCTGAAAATGGTGAAGACCAGTCAGATGAGGAAGGAGAGGAAGGGGATGACCTGGTAGATCAACTCCCTCCACTTCCTAGGGAGAAAAGGGTCCTTGACTCCAAGAGTAAACCTCTCAGTACCTAGATCCCACACAGGTGGATCAGGTACCACTGAGGACATTGAGGACAGCCTCAATGAGGAGGACAGCCTATTAGCAAGGCTGACCAAAAGACTGGATCTAGAGACCAGGTTGCTGACTCGAGAGAGAGAGAGAGAGAGAGAGCAGAGATGGGCCTAGCACCCATTAATAGGGCACCAATTTACTTAATAAGGATAAAGAGCAATCTTATGATCCTAAAATCCCCAAAGGGATTGTCCCTAAATATGAGGAGAGTGATGATATCACAAAATGGTTCACAGCCTTTGAGAGGGCTTGTGAAATGAGAAAAGTGAAGAAATTACACTGGGGGGCCCTCCTTTGGGAACTGTTCTCTGGTAACTGCAGAGACAGACTCCTGACCCTTTCTGGGGCAGATGCTGGGTCGTATGACCTCATGAAGAGAACTCTGATTGAGGAATTTGGACTCACAACTGAGGAATACAGAATTAGATTCAGGGGGGCTCACAAAACCCAAAACCAATCCTGGATTGACTTTGTAGACTACTCAGTTAAAACACTAGATGGTTGGTTAACTGGACACAATGTGCATGATTTCAATGGACTTTACAATCTGTTTATGAAAGAACATATTTTAAGTAGTTGCACTAATGACAAGTTACATCAGCATTTGATAGACCTAGGTCTAATTTCTCCCCAAGAATTGGGAAAGAAGGCAGACCACTGGGTCAAGACAAGGGTGACAAAAACAACCACTGGGGGTGACCAAAAGAAAGGGGTTACAAAACCTCCCCAGGGGAAAGGTGGTGAGAATCTCCAAGATAAAAAGCCTGAGTCTTCAAAAGGGTCCCAAAAACCTGCACAGGGGGGTGGGACCCAAAACTCTTCCCAGTCCAATAATAGGTACAGGGGAAAGAACTTTGATCCTTTAAAGGCCTGGTGTAACAACTGTAAGAAGTTGGGACACTTAACTGGAGATGCTGCTTGCCCAAACAAGAAGGCCCCTAGCTCTACTACAGCTACTCCTGGTGTAGCAAGTCTCCAGATGGGATCAACAGTGTGCCAAGAGCAAATCGGGTTGCACACTGAAGAAATTCTAGTTTCAGAAGGGGAAGTTGAATTTGCCACTGTAGCTGTGTGGCCAACCAACTTAAAAAAGTACTTACAATACCCTTGGATTAATGGAACTAGGATAGAAGCTCTGAGGGAATACAGGTGCCAGTGTCACTATGGTGAGAGACACACTGGTTTCCCCTGAGCAATACTTGATGCACAAGTTACTAACTTGTGTAACGATATATCTGTAAGAGACAGTAGTTAGTGACAGATTCCTTACCTTAGAATATCCCCAGGCGTCAGGCTGGATCCGGAAAGTTTTTTGCGTAGCAGTACCCTTGCGCGTCGGTAGGCGGCGTCGTGCGGCTCCGCGTCCGTCGTCGGCGTCGTGATCGCCGGGATGACGTCGCGGGCAGTACTTAGGCGCCGCCCCTGCGCGCTGACGTCAGTTCTGTACACGACTTTCCGCGCCAGGAACGCAGAGCCATGCAAGAAGCTGACATAGGTGTCTGAAAAATACTAGGGCCCTGAAAGGGATGTCCTTAACCCTAGAAATCAGTTCGCAGAACGGGGAGGATGGGTGGGGCGGTAAGGAATCTGTCACTAACTACTGTCTCTTACAGATATATCGTTACACAAGTTAGTAACTTGTGCATCTGAAAGAGACACGTTAGTGACAGATTCCTTACCTTAGAATAGATACCCCAGCAATACCAACCCCGGTGGTGGGTCTGCGAACAAAGATCAGACAAGGAAGTCCTGGAGGACAGAACGGCCAAAGAAGCCGTCCCTCCGGACCTGACTGTCAAGGCAGTAATGCTTTGTAAACGTGTGCAGCGAGGCCCACGTAGCTGCCTGACAGATAACCGGCAGCGGAACACCGCGGCCCAAGGCCGTGGTAGCAGCCGTTGCCCTGGTGGAATGGGCACGCAGCCCAACAGGAGGCTCCTTTTAGCCAAAGAATAGCAGGTCTTGATGCACAAGGTAACCCAGCGGGAGATGGTCCTCTTGTGCACCGCCCGACCTTTTTGGCGCCCACGTAGCCAATAAAGAGCTGGTCATCCACCCGGAAGTGTTTTGTGCGGTCAATATAGAAGGAGAGCGCACGTTTTGGGTCCAGACGGTGGAGCCTCTCTTCCTCTCTGGAAGGATGCGGAGGCGGAAAGAAGGTGGGCAAAGTGATGGTCTGCCCAATGTGGAAAGCAGTAACCACCTTTGGCAAGAAGGACGGACGCGTCCGAAGAACAACCTTGTCTGGATGAACAGACAGAAAGGGAGGTTTGCAAGATAGAGCCTGGAGCTCACTCACCCGCCGAGCGGAGGTGATGGCCACCAGAAAGGCTGTCTTCAGAGTCAGAAGACGAAGAGGACAGTTATGTAGAGGCTCAAAGGGAGCGCACATTAAAAAGGTAAGAACCAAGTTTAAGTCCCACTGAGGCATCACAAACGGAACAGGAGGGAAGAGGTGAGTAATGCCTTTTAAGAACCTGTTAACAACAGGGGACTTGAAAAGGGAGGGCTGATCAGGGAGCCTGAGGAAGGCCGAGATAGCACAAAGATAACCCTTGATGGTACCCAGGGCAGAACCCTGTTGGGCCAGAGAGAGAAGGAACAGAAGGACCTCAGAAAGAGGGGCAGAAAGGGGATCCACAGCCTTTGCTGTGCACCATGCCACAAATTTGTTCCACCTGCAGGCGTATACCACCTTAGTGGAGGGACGCCTGGCTGCCAGAATCACATCACAAACTTCGGGAGGCAAGTCGAAAGGAATCAACTGCCGCCGCTCAATCTCCACGCAAGCAGGTGAGACTGGACAGGTTCGGGTGGAGGACCGTCCCCTGCTGCTGCGACAGAAGATCCTCCCGAAGAGGCAGACGGATCGGGGGATCTACGCTCATATTGAGTAGCTCGGGATACCAAACTCTTCGAGCCCAGTCCGGAGCCACAAGAATGACTTGGGCCCGGTCGTGCCGAATCTTCTTCAACACTCTGGGTAGAAGTGGTATAGGCGGAAAGGCGTACAATAGACCGCAACTCCACTCGTGACGAAAAGCGTCGCCGAGCGAGTGCCGCCTTGGAAATTCCAACGCGCAGAACTGATGACATTGCGCGTTCTCTTCGGTGGCGAATAGATCTAACCAAGGCTCTCCCCACTGTAGAAAGAGTCCTTGCGCCACTTCCGAGTGAAGACGCCATTCGTGATCCATCATGCACCTGCGGCTGCAGGTTCGTCCGCCCTGGCGTTCAGGGAACCTGCCAGGTGTTGAACCACCAGGAACATGCCCTGGTGTTCCAGCCATGTCCAGAGGCGCAGAGCCTCCTGACAAAGGGTCCACGACCCCACCCCGCCTTGTTTGTTGCAGTACCACATGGCAGTGGTGTTGTCTGTGAACACCTGCACTACCTTCCCTTTGACAGAGGGAAGGAATGCCTTGAGTGCAAGTCGGATCGCCCGGAGCTCCAGAAGGTTGATATGGAGCCGGGACTCCGCCGGAGACCAGAGGCCTCTGATCTCCGCCTCTCCCATGTGACCGCCCCATCCCAGAAGGGACGCGTCCGTCACAACTGTGTGCTCTGGCTGGGGAAGGGAGAGGGATCTGCCCATGACCCATTGCCGGTTCGAGAGCCACCACTGCAACTGTTTTGCAGTCCCCTCCGAGATCTGGACGTGATCGGACAGGTCGCCCTGGTGCTGCGCCCACTGGAACTTCAGGTCCCACTGCAGAGCCCGCATATGCCATCTGGCATGAGTGACCAGCAGGATGCAGGAGGCCATGAGGCCCAGCAGCCTCAGGGTCATCCGTACCGAAACCCAGGATAAGGGCTGAAAGATCGGAATCATAGCCTGAATATCCCGGACTCGCCGTTCGGGAGGATAGGCCCGAAACTGCGTCGTGTCCAGAACTGCTCCGATGAAAAGGAGCTGTGGAGAAGGAATCAGATGCGACTTTGGCACATTGATGGAGAACCCCAGCGAGTGCAGGAGTTCGGCCGTAGTCTGGAGGTGGGAGACAACTGCCTGGGACGAGCCCGCCTTCAGCAGCCAGTCGTCGAGGTAGGGGAAGACTGAAACCCCTGCCCGGCGCAGATGAGCTGCGACCACCGCCATCACTTTCGTGAACACCCGAGGGGCACTGGTAAGGCCAAGGGGAGCACGGTGAACTGAAAATGCTCGAGGCCTACCGTGAACCGAAGGTAACGCCGGTGGGCCGGCAGGACGGGGATGTGGAAATAGGCGTCCTGCAAGTCCAACGCTACCAACCAGTCTCCGGGGTCGAGGGCAGTCAAGACCTGAGCTAGGGTGAGCATCTTGAACTTCTCCTTCCGGAGGAAGCGATTGACGTTCCGGAGGTCCAAGATAGGACGCATGTCCTCCTTGTCCTTTTGGGCACCAGAAAGTAGTGGGAGTAGCAACCACGCCCTACTTCTGGGGTCGGAACATGCTCGATGGCCCTCTTGGCCAAGAGGGCCGTGACTTCCTTCTGTAGAAGCACCAAGTGATCCCCTGACATGCGGTGGAATTGAGGTGGCATGGCTGGGGGTGGTCTCGAAGGGGAGGGAGTAGCCCCTTCGGACAATGTCCAAGACCCACTTGTCCGAGGTGATGGGACGCCAGTGGTGAAGGTGATGGCGGACCCTGCCCCCGACTGGCGCCTGAAAGGAGGGACTAGGAGGGCTTGGAGGCCGCGGACGGGTTGGAGGTGGTGGCCTGACCCGCACGCTGGTTGCCCGAACCGCCACGGCGGTATCCACGTCCTCGGCCACGCGAAGGCGCTTGCTGCGCGGGCCGTTGGCCGGGCTGTGGACGTGACTGGGCGCCCCTTCCGTGGCCACGAAAGGGGCGAAAAGCAGACGTTTGCGGAGGGCGCACAACAGCAAGGCCCAGGGACTTAGCAGTAGCCCGTGAATCCTTGAAACGCTCCAGCGCATGGTCCGCCTTTGAACCAAAGAGACCGACTCCATCAAAGGGCATGTCCATGAGAGTATTCTGGACATCCCCTGAAAAACCAGTGGTTCTCAGCCAGGCGTGGCGACGCAGCGCCACCGTCGTTGCAAGCGATCTGCCCAGCGAGTCGGCGGTATCAAGGCCACAGCGGATGGTATACTTAGCCGCATCACGCCCTTCCGCAATAGCGCGGGTAAGCAGTGTCTGGACCTCCTCAGAACACTGCGGCAAAACATCAGCCACCGAATCCCACAGGGAGTGGGTGTATCGGCCCAAGAGGCAAGCGGTATTAACAGACCGCAAGCCAGCACTGGAGGAAGAGAAAGCCTTCTTCCCAAAGTGATCCAGGCGCTTGGATTCCCTATCCGGAGGGGCGGTAGGGAAGGCTGTTTGGGAGGCAGAGGCTTGGACAACCAAGCTCTCAGGGGTGGGGTGTTGGGAGAGAAACAGGGGGTCGCCCGGAGCCGGGCGATGGCGTCGGGCCACGTTCCTATCCACAGGAGCCCCTGTGGTGGGTTTGGACCAGGCACCCAAAAGAACGTCAGTGAGTGCATCGTTGAACGGCAGCACAGGCTCCGAAGAGGAGGCCGCCGGCTGAAGCACTTCAGTCAGGAGGTTAGTCCTGACGGCCACTGTAGGCAACTGGAGATTTAAGGCTCCAGCAGCTCTACGCAACACCGTTGCAAAATTAGCCCCCTCCTCCGTTGCCACGGGAGGAGACAGCATGCCAGAGTCGGGGGAGGTATCCAGCCCACTGGCATCCCCAAGTTCCTCAACCCAGTCCGGGTTAAACTCGCACTGTTGTGTGAGAGGGTCGTCAGACCCCTCCCAGCTCTCCTGGTCCTCCTCAGGTTGAAAAGATGGAGGAGGAGGGACATAAGGGACCCAAGGCCTCATCGGCGCCGGAACCGGCGTCGGGCGGCGCCGGTCCGGCTCCATGTCCGGACCCGGGGAGAACCGGGGAACGACGCCGCCCGGAGCCCCGGACGGCGTCGGAAACGGCACCGGGGACATCGGCGTCGGCGGAGGCGTGGTTAGGTCAACCGGCGTCGATGGAGGTTGCGGCACCACCGGAACCGGGGTCGAGGCCGGGGCCGGAGCCGAGGCCGGGACGAAGGCTGGTGGGACAGGCGACGCCGGGACCGGAGTCGACGGCGACGCCGGAGCAACCCCATCTGGGCCCGCGGGGCCCGAAGGCGCACCGGAGGGACCTTGAGGCCCGAAGAGGCGGGCCATGGCCGACAGGAATTTCTGTACTTCGGCCGGAGTCGCCCCCGAACCCGGGAAGGACGGGTAATGCGGGGGCAACTCGACAGGCACGTCCGGGGCCGCGGGGGCGGGGACGGTGCCGACAGGGACCTCAGCCGAGTCGCGCGACCGGCGAGGCGAAGTCTTAGAGCGATGACGCCGCTTAGACTTCTTGTGCTTCGACTTACCGGAGGAGCGCGAAGACTTGGATTCCGACGAACGGCGGGGACTCCGCGTCCGGCCCCTCGACCTCTCCCGGGACCGGGGCTTGCTGCGGCGCGGAGCCGACTGCCGGACTTCAAGGAGCTTTCGAGACCGCTCTCGCAAAGCCTTCGGATGAAGTTTCCGGCAGTCAGGGCACGACTTCGTGTCGTGGCCTCGGCCGAGGCAGAAGAGACACTCGAGGTGGGGGTCCGTGATGGACATCATACGACCACATACCTCGCAGGGCTTAAAGCCGGGCATCCCTACGACACCTTAGGAGTCGTGAAGACTCGTTGAAGAGAACAGTGAAAAATTTCACAAAAAGATAGTCAAAAAGTGACTAGGGCACTGCTCTTCCCGGATCTGCGCTTACTGGCGCGGAAAAAGAAGAACTGACGTCAGCGCGCAGGGGCGGCGCCTAAGTACTGCCCGCGACGTCATCCCGGCGATCACGACGCCGACGACGGACGCGGAGCCGCACGACGCCGCCTACCGACGCGCAAGGGTACTGCTACGCAAAAACTTTCCGGATCCAGCCTGACGCCTGGGGATATTCTAAGGTAAGGAATCTGTCACTAACGTGTCTCTTTCAGATTGGGAGAACTTATCCAGTCACCAATGCTGATAGTGTTACCACTAACCATGCAATGGCTATGGTGACATTAGACTGTGGGGGGGGGGGGGGGGCGGGGGTGTTACTGGACTGAAACAGGTAGTGGTCTCTCCAAAGCTACCAGCTGAATGTCTGCTTGGCAATGACCTGGAAACCTCGGCATGGGCTGAGGTTGAACTGAAAACCCATGCAGCAATGCTGGATATCCCTGAATTGGTGTGTGTAAAAACAAGAGTACAGAGCAAGAGACAGGGTGAAAAAGAAGTGTTGGAGCCTGAAAGTATGGCCCAACCTTCCAAGAGCAAAGGCAAGAAGACTGGGGAACCAGCTTCTGTACAGCAAAAGTATCAGGACCCCTCTCCTCAGGGAGAGGACTTGGACACCCCAGAGGGAACTGAGCCCATGGAGCTTGACCCTTACCAGGCTGAACTCTTAGGCCCAGAGGGGACCCTCCAGGGAAGAGCTGTGCCTTGGACAGCAGGACTATCCAACTCTTGAAAGCCTGAGGCTGCAAGCTGCTGCACAGGAAAAGGGAGATGTCAGTGGTACCCACAGAGTTTATTGGGAAGAGGGACTATTGTACACTGAGGCCAGAGACCCCAAACCTGGAGCCACTAGGAGAGTGGTAGTGCCTCAGAAGTACAGGGAGTTTCTCCTAACTTTAGCTCATGACATCCCCCTACCTGGACATCTGGGCCAAACCAAGACTTGGGAAAGGCTAGTTAGCTACTTTTACTGGCCCCAGATGCTCCAAAAAGTAAAGGAGTTTGTCAGCTCCTGTGTCACCCGTCAGGCCAGTGGCAAGACAGGTGGCCCCTTAAAGGCCCCCCTGATACCACTACCTGTGGTGGGGGTTCCCTTTGAAAGGGTAGGTGTGGACATAGTGAGTCCACTTGAACCTCCCACAGCATCAGGGAACAAATTAATTCTAGTGTTAGTAGATCATGCCACTAGGTACCCTGAGGCAATTCCCCTTAGGACTACTACAGCTCCTGCAGTAGCCAAGGCCCTCATTGGTGTCTTCACCAGGGTAGGGTTTCCTAAGGAGGTAGTTTCAGACAGAGGTTCCAACTTCATGTCTGCTTACCTAAAACACATGTGGAAAGAGTATGGAGTGCAGTACAAGTTTACTACACCCGATCACCTACAAACCAATGGCCTTGTTGAGAGATTCAACAATACATTGAAAGGCATGATTATGGGGCTCCCTGAAAAACTCAAAAGGGGATGGGATGTCCTCGTACCATGCCTGCTTTTCGCTTACAGAGAGGTGCCACAGAAGGGGGTAGGGTTTTACCCCTTTGAACTTCTGTTTGGCCATCCTGTGAGGGGACCACTCTGTCTTGTAAAAGAGGGTTGGGAGAAGCCTCTCCAAGAACATAAACAAGATATTGTGGACTATGTGCTTGGCCTAAGGTCCAGAATGGCTGAGTACATGGAAAAGGCATCCAAAAATCTTGAGGCCAGCCAGGAGCTTCAGAAGCACTGGTATGACCAAAAAGCTGCACTGGTTGAATTTCAACCTGGGCAAAAGGTGTGGGTTTTGGAGCCAATGGCACCAAGTGCTCTCCAGGACAGATGGAGTGGCCCTTACCCTATCCTAGAAAAAAAGAGTGAGGTCACCTACTTGGTTGACCTGGGCACAAGCAGGACACCCAAAAGGGTTATCGATGTGAACCGCCCGAAGCTCTACCATGACAGGGCTCACATCACTATGCTGATGGTGACTGATGAGGATCAGGAGACAGAGAGTGAACCTCTCCCTGACCTCCTCTCATAGAGCCCAAAAGATGGGTCACTGGATGGAGTTGTCTTTTCAGACACCCTCTCTGCCCAACAGCAGACTGATTGCAAGCAAGTCTTGCAGCAGTATGCTAAGCTCTTTTCCTTGACCCCTGGTCAGACAAACTGGTGTACCCATGATGTGGACACTGGTGACAGTTCACCTGTCAAAAACAAAATCTATCGACAGTCTGATCAAGTCAAGGAAAGCATCAGAGCTGAAGTCAGCAAAATGCTGGAGTTAGGGGTTATTGAACCCTCTGAGAGCCCCTTGCCCAGCCCAGTGGTTCTAGTCCCCAAACCTCATCCACAGGGTGGAAAGAGAGAAATGAGGTTCTGTGTGGACTATAGAGGGCTCAACTCTGTCACCAAGACAGATGCCCACCCTATCCCAAGAGCAGATGAGTTGATAGACAAATTGGGTGCAGCCAAAGTTCTAAGTACCTTTGACTTAACTGCAGGGTACTGGCAAATTGGCATGGCCCCAGGAGCAAAAGAAAAGACAGCATTCTCCACACCTGATGGGCATCATCAGTTTACTGTTATGCCCTTTGGTTTAAAGAATGCCCCTGCCACCTTCCAGAGGTTAGTGAACCAAGACTTTGCTGGATTGGAGTCCTTTAGTGCAGCTTATATAGATGATATTGCTGTCTTTAGCTCCACCTGGCAGGATCACCTGATCCACCTTGGGAAGATTTTAAATGCCCTGCAAACTGCAGGCCTAACTATCAAGGCATCCAAATTCCAGATAGGGAGCTGAGGTGTACTTGGGCCACCTTGTAGGTGGAGGCCAGGTACAACCCTTACAGCCCAAGATCCAGGCCATCCTGGACTGGGCAGCTTGTCATTACGAACTCCACAGCACCATAATGGCTACACTGAAAACTGAGAAGTTTGGTATCAAACTCCTCAGCACATTAAACCCACACTGATGCCAGTGTGGGATTTAATGAAAACTGCACACAGAGGGCATCTTAGAGATGCCCCCTGAAAACTAACCTACCACTAGTGTCCAGGCTGAGTGGCTGCTTTCAGCTGCCACCACCAGACATGTTTCTGGACCCCTGGGTCGAGAGCCTGCTGCTCTCTGGGGCCTGAAACAATGCACATCCTGGGACAAGGGTCAAGCCTCCTCCCCCAGGATGGGCAGGGTTCACGAAGGGGAAGCTTCAAAGGCTTGCCGCCTTTGTGAGCTTCCCCAGGCCACTTACTGCTTTCAGCAACTGGTCCCCACTGGTTCTGACCCCCACTTTGGGCGGGAGAACCGGTGGGAAAAACAAGTGAGGAATAAAGGTGTGCCCACCTCTGCCAACTCCACCCCTCAGCTGGGGGAGGCGAGGTGAAGCACAACTCTCAGTCCACGCCATCTTGAAGATGGGGGGACTCAGCCAACCAGGGACAGGCTCATGCCCCCATCCCACTGGAGGGTGGCACAATAGGGGGTGGACCCACCCCAGGGAAGGGACCCATTGGTCCCTACCTTTTACGTACATGTAACGCCCCTAAATCTAGTATTTAGGGGCACCCCTGAACCTTGCTTCCTCAGACAAGAAGAAACTACAAAAAGAAGAAGAAGAAGAAGAAGGACCCAACAGCCGTGCAGCAGCTAAGAAGAGGAAGACGCCCACTGATTTGGCCCCAGCCCTACCGGCCTGTCTCCCCCTCAAACCTGCTCCTGCGAAATCCCGGTGTGTCCTGCAGCCAGCAACCTCGAAAACCCCGGAGGACCTGCCTGCCCTCAACCTCAAAGACTTTGTCTCCCGTGAACACCGGATTTGTTCATCTGCAACCTCTGGCCCTGGCCGGAAACCGCACCACTCTGCACCCGCAGTCCACGGCCCGAGCTCGAGTGGGCAAACACTATGAGGAGGTACCCCCCGCGATCCTGACCCGAGATCCGGCGATCCCTGACCCGGCTCCAGCCAACGCCTGCAGCCTAAATCCAGAAGGTCCCCCCAACCAGGAGCTGGTAAGAAGATCCGACTCCAAAAGGCACCCCTGCACCTGACGCCCCACGGCCTTGTGTGCCCAAACCGACGGTGCTTAACCAACCCCCCAACTTCCCAACTTACCTCTCGAAGTGGTAGTCGCACCCAGAAGACCTTTGTCCTCAAGCCTGCAGTGCCTTTGCAAACCGAAGGCTCCCCATTGAAAACAACAGGGCGCCCGACGTCGAAACAGCACCCTGCACCCGGCCGCCCTAGTGCCGCTGAGGGTGCACCTTTGGCGCTACTATGTTTCCCCATTTGCCCTGTGCTAAAGTCCAGGAGCTTTGCTCCCACAGCCAAGTGGCCTGCTCGCCAGCAGCCACCAACCGGAGGCCCGCTATCCCCCATTGGATAACAATGGGCCTCAGCACTCTGCAACCGGCCGCCCTAGTGCCGCTGAGGGTGTAACAAGAGTGCATCCTTGACCCTGGGGGACCACTGAGTCTACCCCCAGAACCTCAACTCCCACTACCAAATACTTACCTTAAAACCGATAACACTATTTACCTCCATAGGATAACATTGACTGTTTTTCTTGGAAAAGTGTGGAGTTTGAAAACCTAAAGAAAGTCTTTAAAATTGCACTAACCAACAAAAACGATTTTACTTACCTGTTTGCAGGAAATGTTCCAGGTATACTACTCTGAGTAAGAAAAGTAATCTCAAAAGTAATCTCAAAAGTAATTTACCTGTAATTTTACTGAAAAGTCCATTCAAGTCTATATACTGTATTTACAAAGTATTGCATTTCTCTGAAACCATACTGTAAGTCAAAACAAAGTGCATATACTATTACAAGTCCAAACTGTATTACAACTGTATATTTACTGCAAAGTACTTATCACTTACCTGTGCCAGGCTTGCTTGGTTCTAGAAAATAAAACCACTAAAAGAAAATTTTAATACAAAAACAATTGGTCTGAAGTTCAGTCTTTGAGTGTGTGAATTCATTTGCTGACTGAGTGTGTACAACAAATGCTTAACACTGTCCTCCGATACTGCCTTACTGGTCGACCACACTACCACAAATAGAGATTGAGGTGCTATCTAACTTTACCTCTGCCTACCTTTGGGGATCCACTGGACTCTGTGCACACTATACCTCACTTTGGTATAGTATATACAGAGCCAGCTTCTTACAGCCACTACTGGAGCGGCATCTACCTTTGCCTAAGCAGTTGCCTCTGAATCATCCTGTTTTAAAGTACATCTGACCCAGAGTCTCCCAAAAGGACAGGTATGGCTAGTAACAAGAGTGCTGCTGTGATGTAGCAGTTTTTGCGTCTCCTTTTTGTTTGTAAACATTGAAACAGAGACTTAGCAGACTGGGCCTGGAGCGTGGCAACAGCTGTTGTAAGGTCTGCATCTTTTCTGATAGTCGCCAGCACGGAGTCAGACTTGGCAAACTGGGACTGGAAAGTGCCGACGGCCGTTGTATCTGTATCGGTTTTGATAGTCACCAGCATGGAGCCAACCTGAGGCCCAAATAAATGTCCTCACTGAAGGACATATTTATGAGATGTTGTTGCACCTCAGAGCAGAACCCAAATACCCTAGGCCATGCATGCCTGCATAGGATCACACTTGTACTGACCTCAATGTAGGCAATGTGTTGCGTCTAGGGCAAACTTGATGTTGAATATGGGAGGGTACTCCTGCAGCATTTCCCTACCAACCCTTCCTGTAGGTTTCCGGAAGACGCATTTCCAGTTGTTCCACCTCCTTCCAATGGTATCTTTCTACCCAGCGAGGATACCCAGCACGTAGGCGTTACACCACTGCGTTGCACAAGCAAATGCTGCACATTCCCCCGTCGTCACTGATTAGCTGGCGGCTGAGTTATCGCCCGTGTTCTGTGCAAAAACTCTCTTTCGAGCCATATGCATCACCAGAGTAAGAAGGCACATGACCCCTGATGAATATGGGGTTGTATTTTTTTCTATCCAATGAGCTACACCCCTGGACTTCACTGTTTCCTTGACGTTCTCTGCCACACATCTACTCATGCTTCGGAGCATAGACAGAAACTGGACACAGAGTTCCATCTTGAACAGAGACTCTACAATGCAAACCTCCTCTTCCTCTGCCATGCTGAGTTTGACTTGATCGTGTGCAGCTGCTCGCTGAATGACAGCATGATATGCAGCTCTGCCATTAGGGGGTGATGGTTGTAAGAAGCTGGCTCTGTATATACTATGCCAAAGTGAGGTATAGTGTGCACAGAGTCCAGTGGAACCCCCAAAGGTAGGCAGAGGTAAAAGTAGATAGCACCTTAATCTCTATTTGTGGTAGTGTGGGCGAGCAGTAAGGCTTTATCAGAGGGTAGTGTTAAGCATTTGTTGTACACACTCATGCAACAGAAGAACAAGTTACTTACCTTCAGTAACGATACATCTGTAAGAGACATATATTAGTTATAGATTCCTTACCTTAGAATTACCCCCAGGCGTCAGACTGGATTCGGACAGCAGTCTCCCTGCGCGTTGGTCGGTGGCGTCGGTCGACTGCGCGTTCGTCGTTGGCGTCATGATCGCCGGAATGACGTAGCGGAATCTACTTAGACGCCGCCCCTGCGCGCTGACGCCAGTTCTTTACACGACATTTCACACCAGAAGCGCAGAGCCATGCAAGACACTGACCACTCGTGCACAAAACAAGGGCCCTGAAAGGGAGTCCCCTACTGTAGAAGTCACTTCGCAGAACGGGGAGGATGGGTGGGGCGGTAAGGAATCTATAACTAATATATGTCTCTTACAGATATATCGTTACCGAAGGTAAGTAACTTGTTCATCTGAAAGAGACTATTAGCTATAGATTCCTTACCTTAGAATAGATACCCCAGCAATACCAACCCCGGAGGTGGGTCTGCGAACCAAGTTCACACTAGAAAGTTCTGGAGAACTGAACGGCCAAAGAAGCTGTCGTTCTGGACTTGACTATCCAGTTAGTAATGTTTAGTGATCGTGTGCAATGATACCCACATGGCTGCCTGGCAGGTGCCATTGAGGAGGACTCCACGTCCCAAAGCAGTAGTGGCTGCCGTCACTTGGAGGAATGGGCACGCAACCCTACTGGAGGTTCCTTTTTAGCCAGGGAATAACAAATTTTGATGCAAAGAACGACCCATCAAGAGATGGTTCTTTTTTGCACGAACCCGACCTTTCTTCGCGCCCACATAGCCAACAAAGTACTGGTCATCCACCCGGAATTGTTTTGTGCGATCCAGATAAAATGATAGCGCACGCTTTGGATCCAGACGGTGGAGCCTCTCCTCCTCTTCAGAAGGATGCCGGGGCGGGAAGAAGGTGGGCAAAGTGATGGTCTGTCGTATGTGGAAAGAGGTAACCACTTTGGGAAGAAAAGAAGGTCTAGTTCGAAGGACAACCTTGTCCGGATGAACAGCAAGGAAAAGAGGTTTAGAAGAAAGAGCCTGAAGCTCACTCACCCTGCGAGTAGAGGTGATGGCAACCAGAAAAGCAGTCTTTAAGGTCAAGAGTCTGAAAGGACAATTATGTAGCGGCTCGAAAGGAGCGCACATAAGGTAAGTCAGAACAAGGTTCAAGTCCCACTGGGGCATTACGAAAGGAATAGGAGGAAACAGGTGAGTAATGCCCTTAAGGAAACTATTTACAATAGGGGACTTGAAAAGAGAAGGCTGATCAGGAAGGCGAAGAAAGGCCGAAATGGCCGAAAGATAGCCCTTATGGGTGTCCACAGCAGAACCCTGCTGGGCAAAAGAAAGCAGGAAGAGGAGAACCTCAGAAAGGGGGGCAAAAAAGGGATCCACAGCCTTTGCTGCGCACCATGACTCAAATTTGTTCCATCTACAGGCGTATACTGTTTTAGTAGAGGGACGCCTGGCTGCCAAGATAACATTACAGACTTCAGGAGGAAGGTCGAAGGCTGTCAACTGTCGCCGCTTAATCTCCACGCAAGGAGGTGGAGGAAGGACAGGTTCGAGTGGAGGACCTTCCCCTGCTGCTGCGACAGAAGATCCTCCCGTAGGGGCACTCTGATCGGAGGATCAATGGCCATGTTCTAGAGCTCGGATACCAGACTCTTCGTGCCCAGTCCGGAGCCACAAGAATGACTTGGACCCGGTCGTGCTTGATCTTCTTCAGCACTCTGGGCAGAAGTGGTATAGGCGGAAAGGCGTATAGAAGACCGCAACTCCACTCATGACGAAAAGCGTTGCCTAGCGAGTGCCGCCTTGGAAATTCCAACGTGCAGAACTGCTGACATTGCACGTTCTCTTTGGTGGAGAATAGATCTAACCAAGGCTCTCCCCGAAGCTGAAAGAGACCTCGCACCACCTCTGAGTGAAGACGCCATTCATGATCCATCAAGCACCGGCGGCTGAGTTTGTCCGCACTGGCGTTCAGGGAACCTGCCAGGTGTTGAACCACCAGGGACATGCCCTGATGTTCCAGCCACTTACAGAGACGAAGGGCCTCCTCACAGAGGGTCCACGACCCCACTCCGCCCTGTTTGTTGCAATACCACATGGCGGAAGTGTTGTCTGTGAACACCTGCACTAATCTTCCTTTGATAGAAGGAAGGAATGCCATCAGTGCTAGACGAATCGCCCAGAGCTCCAGAAGGTTGATGTGGAGCCCGGACTCCGCTGGAGACCAGAGGCCTCTGATCTCCGCCTCTCCATGTGGCCGCCCCATCCCATGAGTGACGCATCTGTCACCACTGTGAACTCTGGTTGGGGAAGGGAGAGGGATCTGCCGTTGACCCAATCCTGGTTTGTGAGCCACCACTGTAATTGATGTGCAGTCCCGCTGAGATCTGGACGACATCGGACAGATTTCCCTGATGCTGCGCCCACTGGAACTTCAAGTCCCACTGCAGAGCCCGCACATGCCACCTGGCATGATCCACCAGCAGGATGCAGGATGCCATGAGGCCCAGCAGCCTCAGGGACATTCTCACCGAAATCCTGGATAGAGGCTGGAACATCGGTATCATACCCCAAATATCCCGGACTCGCTGCTCGGGAGGATAGGCCCGAAACTGCGCTATGTCCAGAACCGCTCCGATGAAAAGGAGCTTCTGAGAAGGGTTCAAGTACGACTTCGCCACGTTGACTGTGAATCCCAGCGAATGCAGGAGGTCTGCCGTAGTTCTGGAGGTGGGCGACGACAGCCTGGGGCGAGCTCGCCTTCAACAACCAGTCATCAAGATAGGGGGAAGACTGGAACCCCTCATCGGCGCAGATGAGCTGCAACCACCGCCATCACTTTCATGAACACCCGAGGGGCACTGGTAAGGCCAAAGGGGAGCACGGTAAATTGAAAATGTTCATGGCCTACCGTAAACCGTAGGTAACGTCGGTGGGCAGGTAAGACAGGGATGTGAAAATACGCATCCTGCAAGTACAACGCTACCATCCAGTCTCCAGGGTCGAGGGCAGACAGGACCTGAGCCAATGTCAACATTTTGAACTTCTCCTTCCGGAGGAAGCGGTTGACGTCCCCGAGGTATAAGATAGGATGCAGGCCTTTGTCCTTCTTGGGCACCAGAAAGTAGTGGGAGTAGCAACTACGACCTACTTCTGGCACAGGGACTCGCTTGATAGCTCCCTTAGCCAAGAGAGCCGCAACTTCCTGACGGAGAAGGGCCAAGTGACCCTCCGACATGCGATGGAGTGTCGGTGGCATGCAGGGAGGGAGGGGTAGTCTCGAAGGGGAGGGAGTAGCCCCTTCGGACTATCTGCAAAACCCACCTGTCCGACGTGATGTTGTGCCAGTGGGGGAGGTGATGGCGGATCCTGCCGCCCACTGGCAACTGGTGGCCCTGAAAGGTCAGACTAGGAAGGTTTGGAGGCTGTTGCAGAGGGGACACTTGTGGACTGGCCCACCCGCTGGCCCCCAGACCCATGGCGCTGCATCCCACATCCCCGGCCGCGCAGAGGCTGAGCAGCTTGCGCCGGCCTGTGGCCCTGGGTGGAACGTGGTGGGGCACCCCTTCCGTAGCCACGAAAGGGGCGAAAGGCAGACTGCACAGGGCGCGAGGTGGTAGCGAGGCCCAAGGATCTGGCCGTAGCCCTAGATTCCTTGAAGCCCTCGGGCGCGTTGTCTGCCTTGTCGCGAAACAGGGGACGGCCATCAAAAGGAATGTCCAAAAGGGTCGATTGGACATCCCCGGAGAAGCTAGTGGACCTCAGCCAGGAGTAGCGTCTCGGGGCTACTGACGTAGAAATCGTCCTGCCCAGCGAGTCGGCGGTGTCCAGCCAACAGCGGATGGCGAACTTGGCTGCGTCTCTACCCTCGACAAGCGCACGGGAGAGTACAGTCTGGGCCTCCTCCGGCACTGTGGCAGCACTTGCGCAACCGTGTCCCACACGGAGTGGGAATCAAGGCCCAAGAGACATGCGGTGTTCACCGACCGCAGTCCTAAGCTGGCGGAAGAAAACATCTTCTTCCCAAGATGGTCCAGCTTCTTGGATTCCCTATCTGGGGGAGCAGTAGGGAACGCGCCTTTTGAGGTCGAGGCTTGGACCACCAAGCTCTCAGGGGTAGGGCGTTGGGAGAGGAAAAGTGGGTCGCCCGGAGCCGGGCGGTGGCGTTGGGCAATCATCCTGTCCACAGGAGCCCCTGTGCTGGGATTGGACTTCTTGTCACACCGCTTACCGTGTGATGCCGATGGAGACTGGGAACGTTGCTGTTGACCACGGGGTGAAGAGTGGCGTTCCTGGGAACGACCTCTGGTCCTGGGAGGAAGATCGACGACGTGAGCCGAAAGGACGCAACAACGGCGCCGCCAGAAGCTTCATGCACTGCTCCCGCAGCGCCTTTGGCTTCAACCGCTGACAGGCGTCACACTCGTCGGCATCGTGGTGCTCGCCCAGGCACCACAGACAGATAGAATGTGGGTCCGTACCCAACATCTTACGAGCACAGGACTCACAAGACAAACCCAGAGGGCATAAAGCAAAATGTTTGACGAAAAAGGATCGTCACAGCAGGCCGAAAAACAGGCAGAGATATGCTTCTCCGGACCTGCGTTGTAGCACGGAAAAGAAGAAACTGACGTCCACGCGCCAGAGGGGAGTTATATGGCTCCACTGATGTCATGACCGGAGTCAACGTCATTGCGGAGCCGTACAACTCCGTCCCCCGACGCGCAGAGGTACTGCAGAAAAATTTCCAGATCCAGACTGGCACCTGGGGAGGATTCAAAAGTTAAGGAATCTGAGGCTAGATGTCTCCATCAGATATATATATTAAGAATCCAGGAAAACAAATTGAAGTGTGATCATCACTGAAAGTCATTTTCGATGGTCAGAGTGTAGATTTTCCTGGTGAATGCTGGTGGAGAGAAAACGGAGAAAAATTGACCAATAAAGCCTTTAAACTTGCAACACTTTGTCATAGAAAAAAGACTGACCATAAACAATGTAAAGCATGAGAAGGAAAAATAGACTAATAGGCTATAGCTGAGAAGCTTAAAAAGAGACTTGCACCTTTAAGGACCCCAGAGATACCCCATTGCGCACTGCAGTGGCACTTTGCCTGAGAGTACCAGTTCTCTTTCATGCAATGCACAGTATACAAATAAACCCCGACAGTCCAGGGTGAGGGCGTTTATGACTTCAATGAAGATTCCTACAATGCAGAACTATATCTACAGGTATGTAACTTTTCCTTCAGCATCGTATGATCTTGATTGCTAGTCATAAACCTTGAATAGAGTAGCAAGCTGAGAGAAAACTCCCACCATGTGGCTGTCGGGTAACCATACGCTGTAAATCCGTAACATGCATTATTTGAGAAATACTATAACAAATAACGAGTCCAGGCCAATTGTGACAAAATGACTATTTGATCAGATTTCTAAACGTTTCTTGTCCAAATTTCGACTCGTCCTGAGCATCAGTGTCTAGACAGTAATGTCTTGTAAACATGTGTAAAGACCTTCAAGTAGCTGCTTTACAAATGCCCCAAGACTGGAACCTGTTACAGCAAACAAATGATGGACGGAATGCTGACAATGCAAACATTCTCCCCCAGTCAAAAGATCTGGGTTAAATCCATCGTTCTTTTGCCCACTACTCCACCCCAATTTGGACCCAGCCATATGCAAATCAGTCTTGACCCTGTGCCCCATGGGAACAGTCCAGACCGAACTGCCAGGCCAGGTCCTCCCTGGACCGGAAACAAGCATCCTGGGACCGGTTTCAGGGTATGTCACCCTTCTTCAGCCAGGCTAGCTTGAATCCAGTGGCACAGTGAGCAAGGGACCCACGTCTGGGCATACCCATCCCACTTAGGGCGAAAAGTGTTACAGCAAACAAATGATGGACGGAATGCTGACAATGCAAACATTCTCCCCCCGTCAAAAGATCTGGGTTAAATCCATCGTTCTTTTGCCCACTACGCTACCCAAATTTGGACCCAGCCATACGCAAATCAGTCTTGACCCTGTGCCCCATGGGAACAGTCCAGACCGAACTGCCAGGCCAGGTCGTCCCTGGACCGGAAACAAGCATCCTGGGACCGGTTTCAGGGTATGTCACCCTTCTTCAGCCAGGCTAGCTTGAATCCAGTGGCACAGTGAGCAAGGGACCCACGTCTGGGCACAAAACTGGAACCTGTCTGATCCCAAGCTGTGGTTGCTTTCTTTCCTCTTGTAGAATGAGATTTAGGTTTGCGTGATAAATGCTTTTTGCAATTTGGTAGCAGAGAGAAATGCATGAAACTATCTAGCTATTGATTGTTTAGAGGTCACTAATCCCTGCCTTAAGGAACCTTAATGTATGAACAGGTGGGTTGATTTTATCTAAACAGAAATGCAGCACCCTTTTAACATCAAGAGAATGCAAAGTTCTCTCTGCAGCAGTTGTAGGGTTTGGAAAAAAGGTAGGCAGATTGATAGATGGGCTAATATGAAAATCTGATGCTACTTTAGGTAAAAAGGAAGGGTGTGTATTGAGGACTACCCTATTGTGATGGTAAACTGCGAAAGGTTCTACAGAAGACAAAGTCTGCAACTTACTAACTCTATGAGCAGAGGTAATGGCTATCAAAAAACTGTTTTCCATGACAAGTCTTGTAGCATTGACTTATGGATGGGTTTGAAAGGAGGTCCCATCAACTTTGACGATACCAAGTTTAATTCTCAAGGAGGGAAAGATTTCCTGACTGGAGGAAAGATTTTCTTCAGACCTTCCAAAAAATCTTTGACTACAGGACTCTTGAAGAAAGAGTGAAGTTGGTTATTTTCGGTATGCAGTAACAGCTGCTAAATGCACTTTAATGGATGATAATTGTAGGCCTGACTTGACCAAATGAAATAAGTATGGAAGGATGACATTTTGCAGTACTTTAATAGGATCATGATTATTAGTACAACACCACATGCAGAAATGATTCCACTTAAAGCCATAACATGCACTTGTGGACGGATGTTTAGCTTCCTTTAAAATGTTCAAACAATTATCTGGAAGATTTAAATGGCCATAATGGGTGATCTCAGGAGCCATGCTGCCAAATTCAACGATTGGATCGTTGGGTGTAGAATTTTGCCATGAAGTCTAGGAAGAAGATCAGGTCTGAGTGAAAGGCACTTGTGACAGACTATGGACAAGTTAAGGAGATCTGTGCACCACCACTGTCTTGGCCAATGCGGAGCAATCAGTATCATTGTGATGTGTGACTTAATCAATTTATGAATCACTCGTGGTATGAGTGGAATTGGTGGAAAAGCATACACAAATGGAGTCAAACAGTCTATCAAAAGGGCATTGCCAAGGGACTGCAGTTCTAGAGCTCTGGACGCGAAGTTTCGGCATTTTTTGTTTTGAGTGGTGGCAAACAAATCTAAAATTGGGGTGCCCCATTCTTCGAAGACTTCGTCCACCACTTTGTCATCGAGAACCCACTAGTGATTCTCCTCGTGAAAACAGCTGAGGAAATCTGCTTCTACATTGTGGACTCCTGGAATTTGAAAAGCTGTGATCGATAATCCTCTTGCTAGAGCCCAATTCTACATAATTTAAACTTGGAGCGACAGTTGTCTTGACCTTGTTCCACCTTGTTTGTTTATATAATACATTGTAGTGGTGTCTGTTGCCTGTTTGGATCATTTGGTCTTTTGAGGTGAGAGATGGAGAAAGGCCTTGAAAGCTAGATGTACAGCTTTCAGCTCTAATAATAATAATATATGATAAGATTTCTCCTTTTGAGACCAAAGACCTTGAGTGGTAAGGTGGTTCATATGAGTGCCCCATCCTGCCATTGAGGATCCTGTCATGATGGTTAGAGATGGTGTTTCTTTCTGAAAAGGCACCCGTCAGTAGATTCTGGGACTTGGTTCACCAGGCGAGAGTGTGACGTGCATTTTCCGTTAGGAAGGTTCGATCTTCACAGAGTCCTGTCCTTTGTAAACCATTGATACTCTAGGCACATTTGGAGAGGATTCGCATAGAGACGCGCAATTGGGACTATGAAAATACAGGATGTCATTGATCCCAGAAAAGATGCTTTCTGACGAACAATTGGATTGACCTGTTGTAGAAGCTGTGCACGCTTCATTTGGATTGATGATTCTCTCTCCTCCGAAGGAAACACTTTTTCCCTTTATGTGTCTATTGTTGCCCCTAGAAAAGTGAGGCACTGGATTAGTGTGGAGATCAACTTTTCTGCATTGATTTGCAGTCCCAGATTTGACAGGAGAGCTGTTGTGGTTGTGAATCCTCCTTTGCTTTGTCGAGAGAGTCTGCTCTTATCAACCAATGTCTAGGTATGAATACAGGAAAATGCCCCTTTTCCTTAGCTGTGTTGCTAGCACTGTCATGCATTTGGAAAAATTGAGGGGCTGATTTTAGACCTATAGGAAGTACAGCATTCTGACAATGGTCTGTTCTCACTACGAATCTTAGAAACTGTCTGTTGAGCTATTGGAATGTGAAAGTATGCGTCTTGGAGGTCTACCGCACAAAGCCAATGGTCCAATCTTATGTGTGGGAATACTAGATGAAGTTATAGCATTCTGAACTTTTCTTTTTTGATATATTTGTTGAGGAGTCTGAGATCCAGGATAGGCCGAAACTATTTTGAATGACTTTTCTTTTGAACAAGAAAGTATCTCGAGTAGATCCCCTTGTTGATCTGATTCAGTGGGACTTTTTCTATTGCTTTTTCTGCAAAAGGATGGAGCTCTCCTGCAATAGATTGTCTAGATGGGCTGTTGTGACTTGTGATTGAGGGGCTGACGGTGGGGTGTTTTTGAAGCGGATACCATATCTATTTTGAATGATATTCAAAACCAACCTGACCGATGCTATCTTTTCCCACTCTTCCAGGAAGAATTTCACCGCTCCCTCCCTCCCACAGGCGTGGGAAACAGTGAAGGGGGTGTTTTTTTCCTCATTGTTTGTTCTGAGAGGAGTTTTTGCCCTTGGTTTGCAAAGGCTTGTGTGGAGGAGATCTCCATCTCTGATATCTGCTTTGGTAAGGCCTTTGCGACTGTCGTTATTGCTGCGGGTATTGAGAAGGTCACCTAGGGGTTTGAATCCTATGATAAAATCTCCTGTCTCTGGGCTTGTATTGTTTAAATGCCTTCTTTTGTTCATCAAGGCCGACTGCTTTAAGTCTTTCTGCCTTGTTTTTCTTTCGCTGGCAGGCTAGAAAAAGAGATAAACTCAAATTCAACTTTTCGCTGAAGAGTATCCATATGTTCCGAGTCCTGAGTTCAGGGTTAGAAACGCATCGAGAAGGGCACAATCCAGACACCTGTTATGTGCCACTATTTGAATTTGTTTTTTCTGCTTCTGATATACTGTAGGAAGCTGGCTCTGTATATACTATAAATACACAAAAGTGGGCTGCCCCTTGAATCAATTCCTATGTTTATCTACAGAGTTCTATAGAGATGCACTACCAGTGGGGGCATCTCATAAAAAGTTATGGACTGGCCT
Organism: Calotriton arnoldi; assembly: GCA_963921515.1. Lineage (NCBI taxonomy): Eukaryota > Metazoa > Chordata > Amphibia > Caudata > Salamandridae > Calotriton > Calotriton arnoldi. The sequence goes on along the minus strand of CAWUFW010000301.1, from coordinate 2,840,305 downwards.
CACACACCGCCCGGTGTCATGCTTCATCATCGGCTGTCCTCGCCCTCTAAAAACTTGGTTTGATAGAGGGCGGGCATACACCTGGAGACCTTCTGGGATGCACTTCTAAATCTAAGTGATGGCCGTGGGGGAGTGATAAGTGATTTAAAAACCATTACATTAGTCCATCTGCTATGCTTTATTCAACTGGTAAATGTATGGTGGTTAAAAACTAAGTGAACGGTTGTATGGGATATTATTCTCCCTTCACCGTATGAAATGCGATCGACATGTTTCTGCTGAGGTGTCCCCGAAGGGTACGTAGCATTCTTCAGGACCTAAAAAAAGGGGGGAAGGGGGGTTATATACCCTATGTGTTCACTTCCTTTTAACTAGTGAAAAATGGAAGGAAAATCCTGTCGCTAGATCAGGGGAAGGGTTAAAAAACCACTATGTAGGTGAATACTTCCCTCTTGGTATAGTACCACTGAGAGTAACTCCTGTATTTCTACACTAAACGCTCCATGGGAGGGCTGAGGTGGAAGGACCTACTTAGACTTTTGTCTAGTTTCAGTGCTTCCAGCCGTTCTTCCCGGAGGCGTCCTCTCTGTCTCCCCGCTCTACCATTTGAATAAAGCATAGCACATGGACTAATGTAATGGTTTTTAAATCACTTATCACTGTGTGTGAGGCCAGTCCGTAACTTTTTATGAGATGCCCCCACTGGTAGTGCATCTCTATAGAACTCTGTAGATAAACATAGGAATTGATTCAAGGGGCAGCCCACTTTTGTGTATTCATGAGATAGTGGAGGCTGGCTCGCCCTTTGGCCCCGTGCCTCTGGTTCCCACCCTCAGCAACATTGCTGGGGTTAGTGTGTGTGGTCTGTATATACTATACCAAAGTAAGGTAATGGTGTGCAAAGACCCCAATGGAACCCCAAAGGAAGGCAGAGGTAAAAGTAGATAATACCTTACTCTCTATTTGTGGTAGTGTGGGAGAGCAGTAAGGCTTTATCAGAGGGTAGTGTTAAGCATTTATTGTACACACTCAGGCAAGAAATTATGTCACAAACACTAAAAGACTGAACTCAGACCAATTTGTTTGTATAAAAATATTATTTAGTTATTTTTTTTATTTTTCTAGAACCAAGCTAGGCCTGGTACAGGTAAGTATAATAATACTTTGCAGGTATAATGCAGATACTTTTGAGATTACTTTGTTCGTTACTTTTCAGATTATTTTTTAAGTTACTTTTTCTACTCAGTGTGATATGCCTAGATATCACACTGGGACATTGTAAGAAACTGGCTCTATATATACTGCACCAAAGTGAGGTACAGTGTGTATAGAGTCCAAGGGTCTCCAGAGGTTTGGCAGAGGTTAAAGTTAGATAGAACCTTACTCTCTAAAGTGGTAGCTTGGTCGAGCAGTAAGGCAGTATCAGAGGACAGTGTTAAGCATTTGATGTACACACTCAGTCAGCAAATGAATCCACACACTCAAGAACTGAACTCTAGGCCAATTGTTTTGTATAAAAAAATATACTGTTTTATTTTAGAACCACAGGTTTGCATAAAATACTTTCTCAAGATAAGATGCTGTTTGTTGAATACTTTCAATGAACAATAGACTTTAAATGCAATATAGTACAGGGGTTGCAGTAGGAAACACAATACTTGGTATACTATAACATTGAGCTCAATGGGATTTTCAAGTAAACTGTAATAGAATTACTTTACGAATGTTTTTCTTACTCAGGGCTGGATCATGGATTCAGCCCTGGTGCATTTCCTGTAAACAGTTGAAAGAAATCGTTTTCGTTACACAGGCGATTGTTAAGGAATATTTGTATGCTGCAAAAATTGACACTTAGAAGAATTTCTGGTAAAAACCAGGCAATGTTATCCTATGGAGGAAAATCAAGTTATCGGAAAATCACAGTTGTAATCACTTTTTCTAATCAGGGCTGGGCACCTAGATCCAGCACGGGGATCTCTCCTGAGAACAGGTGAGTAATTTCGTTTTTGATATTCAGACGATTTTTAGTGAATATTTTAAAGTTCCAAAACTCGACACTTAGAAGAATTTCCAAGTGAAAACCAGTCAATGTTACCCGATGGAGAAAATGCAAGTTATCGGCTTTCAGGCAAGTACTCGGCTGGCAGAGTTAAGGTTCTGGAGCAAGACTCAGGGGTCTCCCAGGTTCAGGTTTGTACTGTTGTTACACCCTCAGCGGCACAGGGGCGGCCGGGTGCAGAGAGAGTAGGCCCAATGTTAGCCTATGGCGGGCGGGGGGCCTTTGGTTGGTGGCTGCTGGCAGGCTGGTCACTCGGCTGTGGGAGCAAAGCTCCTGGTCACTTACTCAGGGCAAGTGGGGAAGTCGAACAGGGTAGTTGGTGCACCCTCAGCGGCACTGGGGTGGCCGGGTGCAGTGGGCTTTTGGGCCGTCGGGCGCCCAATGGATTTCAATTGGAAAGCTGCAAGACGAACAAAGGCTGCAAACTCGGGGACGGTTATTCTTCAGGTGTGACCACCACTTCGAGAGGTAAGTTGGGATGCTGTAGGAGGGGTAGACACCCAGGAGTTGGGCACAGGGGGCCGTGGGGTGCAGGGGTATCTTTAGGCGTCGGGAAATCTTACCCTCTGCTAGTCGCGGTTGGAGGGGTCCCTGGTGTTGAGGCTGCAGGAGTCGTCAGGATCGTCGAGGTGAGTCCTTGGGTGCTGGATTCTTGGTCACAGTCGCCGGGGGGACGTCCTCGTGGTCTTTGTCCACTTTGGCTTGGGCCGGGCTCGGCGGGTGCAGAGTGGGCAGGATCCGCGGTCTCAGGCCGGGGCCTGGGGTTGCAGATGTTTGAGCAGAACCACTGCTCGTGGGAGTCCCAGTCTTTTAGTTGAGCAAGGCAGTCAGGTCCTCCGGGGTTTTCGAGGTTGCTGACCACTGAAGAGGCCGGGGCTTAGCAGGAGCAGGTTCGACAGGCCGGTAGGGCTGGGGCCAAATCAGTTGGTGTCATCCTCTTGTTAGCAGCTGCACGGCTGGTCTTCTTTCTTCTTGTTGTTTCGGAATCTGAGGAAGGAAGGTTCAGGGTGCCCCTAAATACTGAATTTAGGGGCGTTACAGGTAGGTAAAGGGCAGGGACCAATGGGTCCCTTCCCTGGGGTGGGTACACCCCTACTCTGCCACTCTCCAGTGGGAGGGGGCAGGAGCCTGTCCTGGGTTGCCTGGGTCCCCCATCCTCAAGATGGCGGGGACTCGAGGTTGTGCTTCACCTCGCCTCCCCCACCTTAGGGGTGGAGTTGGCAGAGGTGGGCACACCTCTCTTCCTCACTCTGTTTTTCCCGCCGGGTCTCCCGCCCAAAGGGGGAGGGGGAGAAGAACCAGTGGGGACCAGTTGCTGAGTACAGCAAGTGGTCTGGAGAGGCTCACAAAGGCGGTATGCCTTTGAAGCTTCTTCGTGAACCCTGCCCATCCTGGGGGAGGAGGCTTGGCACCTCGTCCCAGGATGTGCATTGTTTCAGGCCCCCCGAGAGCAGCGAGCTCTCGACCCAGGGGTCCAGAAACATGTCTGGTGGTGGCAGCCTCGGCAGCCACTCAGTCAGGCCACTGGAAGTTGGTCGAGTTTCAGGGGGTATCTCCAAGATGCCCTCTGTTGTGCATTTTACATTAAATCCCACACTGGCATCAGTGTGAGTTTAATGTGCTGAGAAGTTTGATACCAAACTTCCCAGTCTTCAGTGTAGCCATTATGGTTCTGTGGAGTTCGTAATGACAAACTCCCAGCACCATATACTCTTAATGACAGCACTGCACTTACAGTACCCAGGAATGGACCTGGGTACTGTAGGGGTACAGGGCTCATGCACCTGTACCCTCACCACTGGCAAAGGGCACCCAGCTAGAGGGGTGACTGAGGTATGCCAGGGCAGTGGTTTGTGGGCATGGCACACAGGGATGTGTGCCATGTCGACTCTTCACTTTGTTTTGCACCAAGACACGCAGTCTGCAGAGGCAGAGTGTGAGTGTCAGGGTACAGGGCCTCTAAGGGTGGCACAATAAGTGCTGCAGCCCTTGGAGGCCTTCTCTGGTCAAAGTGCCCTGGGTACCTGTGGTACCACTTACCAGGGGCTTACCTGTGGCCAGAGATGCCAATTGGGTTTAGGCTTCAATGCAGTTAAGGGAAGGAACACAGGCCCTGGGTACCTGATTGGCAGGAGCCCAAGGCACACTCAGTCAAATCACATCAGCAATTCAGCAAAAAGTGGGGGCATAACATGCAAGAAAGAGGGCACTTTCTCACAGACATTTCCTACAGAAAAGGTAAGTAATTCAGTTTTTCTACATTTGCAGGTTCTTAGGGTTACATACAAACCAACTCCACACAAAAGATTTTTCACAGAAAAGCAGTCAATGCAGTCCTATGGTAGAAAACAGTGTTATCGGTCTATCAGAAAGTACTTAGGTTTTGGAGTCAGTATTTTGGGATTAGAACCAGGGTTCCCCCAGGGTCGAGGATGCACTCTCAAAGCACCCTCAGCGGCAATAGGGTGCTGGGTGCTGAGGCCCAATGTTATCCAATGGGGGAAAAGGAGCCTCTGGTTGGTGGCTGCTCACGAGCAGGCCTCAAGGTCGTGGGAGCAAAGCTCCTGAACTTAAGCTCAGGGCAAAGGGGGATCCGAGTTAGCACACAAGGTGCACCCACAGCGGCACAGGGGCGGCCGGGTGCAGGGTGCTGTTTTGGCATCAGGTGCCCTGTTGTTTTCAATGGGGATTGATGGTTTTGGTTTTTAGCTGCAAGCTCGGTCCAGGAAGTCTTCCAGGAGGAACCAACAGCTGGGCAGGTAATTTGGAGGGCTCAGGGACGTAGGCGCACCTCAGGTCCTCTTCTCCAGGGCACAAGGCGGCCGGATGCAGGGGTGGCTTTTGAGGTCGGATTTCACCTCAGCGGGCCACTCACAGTTGTGGGGGCGGTCTCCATGCAGAGGCTGCAGGCGACGTCGGGGAGTTCTGGAGGGGTCAACCCACTCTGGACTCGGACTCTGGAGTGCTAGGGGACCTAGCTGGGACCGGTGGGCCACTCGGACTCGGGCCGTAGGCGTCGGGTGCAGTGGTGGTTCCAGGCGTCGGTTTTCTTTGTCCTCAGCAGGCTCAAAGTCTGTCTTGGGAGATTCTTTTGAACAGAGCTGCTGTTCACAGGAGAGCCGGTCTTTGTTGAAGGCAGTCAGTCCTCCCAGGGGTTCTGGTGGTCACTGGCTGCAGGACACGGCGACTTTTGGCGCAGGATCTCTGGAAACTGCAGATGGGCCGGTAGGGCTGGGGCCAAGTCAGTTCTTCTCTTCAGTCTCCTCTGCTGGGCGTCTTCTTTCATCCTTCTTCTTCGTAGGTTGCGGGAATCTGTCTTCTTAGTTCAGGGCTGCCCCCTAAATACTGTATTTAGGGGGCGTTTTAGGGGTTTCGAGGTCAGGAGCCAATGGGCTACTGACCTTAAGGTGACTACACCCTTGGTGTGCTCACCCCACGTAGGGGAGTAGGCACAATCCCTAATCCTGATTGGAGAGTGCCTGCCATCTGCAAGATGGCAGGCACTGAAGAGTGGGCTTCACCTCGCACTCCCCACCAGAGAGGTGTGGTTGGCAGAGGTGGACACACCTTCTGGACTACTCTAAATTGTCCCGCCCGTCTTCCCACCGAAAAGGAGGGGAGACAGGAAGGGGGCCTGCGCCTGATAGCAGGTGAGGCTGGGGGTCACGTTACAAAGGCCTTTGAAGCTCCCCTGCCACAGATGGCTCTTCCTGACCTGGGGGAGGTGTGAACACCTCTGCCCAGGAAGGGCTTTGTTTCTGGGCTCAGGGAACAAAGGCTCCCACCCCAAGGGTCCAGAAACTTGCCTCGTGATGGCAGGCTGGCGTTTACCAGTCGGGTAACCCACCAGAGGCTGGTCGTTTTTCAGGGGGTATCTCTAAGATGCCCTCTGAGTGCATCGTATAATAAATCCCACACTGGCATCAGTGTGGTTATGCTGAGATGTTTGCTACCAAACTTCCCAGAATTCAGTAAAGCCATTATGGTGCTGTGGAGTTTGCAATGACAAACTCCCAGACCATATACTCTTTTATGGCTTTACTGCACTTACAATGTTTAAGAATGGACTTAGACACTGTAGAGGTACAGTGCTCATGCAACTGAACCGTCACCAGTGGTATAGTGCACCCAGCTAGAGGGGCGTCTTACCTATACCATAGGCAGTGGGTTGCAGGCATGGCACACAGGTATGGGTGCCATGTCGACTCTTCACTTTGTTCTGCACTAAAACACGCAGCCTGCAATGGCAGTGTGTGGGTGTTAAGGTACAGGACCTCTAAGGGTGGCACAATATGTGCTGCAGCCCTTAGAGGCCTTCCCTGGTCTCAGTGCCCTTGGTACTCATGGTACCTTTTACAAGGGACTTACATGAGGACAGAGAGGTGCCAATTGGGGGTACAAAGGTACAGTTTTGAGAAAGAACACAGGACCTGGGAACCTGATTGGCAGGAACCCAGGGCACATCAAGTCAAAGTGCATCAGAAATGTGGCAAAAAGTGGGGGGTTACCTCAACAGAAACCCAGCTTCCTACATATAGGCCCTCCAGGCATGAGCTACAAAATGGTTGGAATCAGCCCAGCTCTTTTCTGACAGATTAATTCAGAACCAGGATACAAACATTGGTATATGTTTACACATAGGTGAAATAGTATTGTATTTTGTTTTTTGTTACATGTGATGTACAGTGAAATGTTTTGTGGGTTTTAAGTTCCTGGTAAAGGATTGACAGATTTTTCTTTAACATGCGTTTGTCCACTGTGTATGATTTTGATGCATATAAATGACCTGCAATTTTTTTCTTGAATATTATAAAAAGTGAATGGTGGCCGCATTAATTGATTTGCACGCTCATGGAATTCAAAGCCTTTATGAGTGTTAATGACCGTCAGTATTTGCACTTTTTCATGTACACAATCGTTTTACATTCGAAGCATTTCCTCATGCTGGCCAAGAAGAGAGGAACCTGAAAACAGCATGTTTGCAATTTTCAACTGGGTGTCAGGCTTAAGAGAGGAGAGTCCTAGCCAAGAGGCTCGCCTACGGGAGATGCCGTGACAGAAGACAGTAGCAGAAAGTTCACCTGAGTCCACTGCAGCACTGACAGATTGGTTGGAGATCAAGGAACCTTCATTGACCATCTCAAGGTAGTCTTGCTGTCTGTGACTTGGCAAGTCAGAAATTAATGACTTCATGCTATCCCATATCTTGCGAAGGTATCTGCCCAATAATGCCGATGAGTTGGCATTTCGTAAATGTGTAGAGGCCGTACCACACATTTTCTTGCCACTGGCATCCATTCGCTTACTCTCTCTGTCTAGAGGTGCTGTGTATTCCAAAGCTGAAGAAGGATTTCACCGTACTGGTGTCTTGATAAATGAATCTGATTTCGGATCCGTTTTTAAGAAATCCAGATCTTGTTGTGGAAGCCTGAATTTCTTTAGCAGCCTAGGTGTTGCTGTTAACATTTTTTCCTCAACAATGTCTGTAAGACCTGCAAGAAGAGGGAGAAGAGGCCTGGGAGTAGACTGGTGAGAGGAAGATCTTGCCATTCTCTTCCTGTTCTGCCTCTCTTCCTCTGCTTTCATATTTTCCATCCAGCCATGCAGCCTGATGCCCTCTGTGTCCTTAAGACTTCTTTTAGACATTTTGCTGCAAATGTCAGTCTTTAGTGATGTGTGTAGGTGACAAATACACCACACAAACCTTGTAAGCAGCAGAGTTGTTCTGTCACAGTATGGACATTAGGTGAAGAGAGCATGAATTCTGACATGACAAAGGAAGTGACAAATTGTCAAGTAGTAAGCTTTTAAAAGTGTGAAAAGGTTTTGGAAAACGTTTTCACAGGTGAAAAAACAACTGAGGTGTTTGAAGATTCTGCATAAAAAAGAGCAGGAATAAAGAACCTACACTCTCAGGCTAACTGCCAGTGCAGTGTATTGTGGGATGAGGTACCTCTGGGGTCCTTCAAGGTGAATGTCCCTTTTTAAGCTACTCAGTTATAGCCTATCAGGCTGTTTTCTCCTTTTCATGCTGTGTATTGTTTATGGTTTATTTTTTCCATGATAAAGTGTTGCAAGTTTAAAGGCTTTATTGGTCAATATTTCTCATTTTTCTCTCCGCCAACATTCACCAAGAAAATACATCTCTGACAGTCTACACTGCGACTATATGGAAAATGACTTTCAGTGATGAATCCTCTTCAATGTCTTTTCCCTGGATTCTTAATATATATATTGAAAAAGGTGTTCCATGGTCTGCGCAAACAGCATGGAATTATTCAAGGTTTAGGACAATCACTGAAGATCCTACGATGCAGAAGGAGTAGTTTCTTACCTGTAACTCCCGTTCTCTTGTAGGGGTATTTCCGTTATAGTCATAACCATGTGAATAGTCCCGCCCATGTGCGTGGACCCCGGAGCACTTCATTATATATATATTCTTAAGTTGTCATCTTCTGCCTTTCTTCAGGAAGGCCTGTATAGACACTTAAGAAAGAAACAAACAATAATGCAGCCTAACCAACTAGGCTACCCTGGCCATTACTTCCTCTTGAAATGAAAAGAGATAGCCAGTTTAACTTAAAATTTAGGAATTTGTTGAGTTTTACACATATAAAACTCTCCTTCACAAAGCCCCTTCTTTCATGATAGAGAGGAAAAGGAATGGATAGAGAAGCCCCCATAGGCTGCCATTATGTGTGTGTAAATGGGTACCGTGCCTTTAAGAGTCTCCATAGACCCCCAGTATCCCATGAGGCACAGCCAGAAGCATTTACTTTCAGTTCTTTTTGAAGGCTTAAATAAGCAGAGCCTGCTGAATCTAGTGAATATCTATGTCTGCCACCGGGGAGGAGGGCGGGTTGTTTATGACTATAACGGAAATACCCCTACAAGAGAACTGGAGTTACAGGTAAGAAACTACTCCTTCTCTTGTAGGGGATTTCCGTGTATAGTCATAACCTTGTGAATAGACTAGCAAGCCCATCCCCAAAACATTACATCAGCGGTGGCAGGACAGATAATGACCATACTAGTGTGCAAATAGGTTTCTAAGCGAGGCTTGTCCAACCTGAGCATCTGCCCTAACATCCGTGTCTAGGCAGTAGTGCTTGGTAAAAGTATGGACTCACTTCCAAGTGGCAGCCTTACAAATTTCTGAGATAGGGACGTTACGAAGTAAAGCTACAGTAGCCGCTTTACCACTGGTACAGTGAGCCCTAGGCTTACCAACCAAAGTCTTGTTAGCTTTCAGATAACACAGCTGAATACAAGAAACAATCAATCTGGAAATAGATTGTTTTGAGGTATCTAGACCAGTACGGACCGAGCCATAGTTGATAAAAAGCTGGTCCGATCTACGAATCTCTTTAGTCTTGTCTAAATAGAATTTCAAGACTCTCCTAACATCAAGGGAATGAAGCGACCTCTCAGCAGGAGAAGAGGGATTCTGAAAAAATGTAGGCAGTGTAATAGTCTAATTTACATGAAAGTCCGAAATAACTTTAGGAAGGAACTTCGGGTGAGTTCTCATAACCACCTTAGAGGCATGAAAAACTGTGTAAGGTTCTTTACAACATAAAGCCTGGAGTTCGCTAACCCTGCGAGCAGATGTTATGGCTACAAGGAAAGGCGCCTTCCAGGACAGATGCTGCAGAGAGGCCTTATGAATCTGTTCAAACGGTTCCTTCATCAGCCTTGAAAGGACTACATTCAGTTCCCAGGGAGGCGAAGGACGCCTAATGGGAGGAAACACTTTCTTCAATCCTTCAAGAAAATCCTTAATAACTGGGATTTTAAAGAAGGAAGTTTGTGAAGGACACTTCCTATAGGCAGTTAAAGCTGCCAGATGGACTTTGATCGAATGGAATTGAAGGCCAGATTGAGCCAAGTGCAGTAAGTAAGGAAGGATGGCATCTTCCTGATAGGAGGTAGGATCCAAGTCCTTAGAAGCACACCAGATGCAAAATCTCTTCCATTTATACGCATAGGCCGTGCGTGTAGATGGTCGCTTGGCCTCCTTTAATATCTCCATACAGTCCTGAGGGAGATTCAAATGTCCATATTGTACTATCTCAGGAGCCATGCCGCCAAATTCAACGACGAGAGGTTGGGGTGCAACATCTGCCCGCCGAACTTCGTCAGAAGGTCCGGCCTGCACGGAAGACGGAGATGTGGCAGGAGAGACCAGTGGAGTAGGTCTGTGAACCACCACTGACGGGGCCACTCCGGAGCAATGACCAACTGATCCATATGCGGTAGCGAACAGATCGACCTCCGGCGTACCCCATCTTTCGAAGATGTCTTGCACCACTTCGTCGTTTAAGACCCATTCGTGATTTTCCTGTATGAGTCTGCTGAGCGCGTCTGCCTGAGCATTCTGAACACCGGGAAGGTGAGTTGCCGTGATTGACAGGTCCCTGGCTAACAGCCAATGCCAGATGGCCTGGGCTTCCTGAGATAGTGCCGAGACCTCGAGCCCCCCTGCTTGTTGATAAAACCTTGTGGTGGTATTGTCCATCTGGACAAGCAGGGAGTTGGTGTGAAACGACGGCTGGAAAGCTCTCAGCGCCAAGTGGACTGCTCGAAGTTCCAGGAAGTTGATATGATACCTGGCTTCCTTCGCGGACCCTGTGCCCTGCATCTGTAGAGGGCCGGAATGCGCACCCCAACCGTGGAGAGAAGCATCCGTCACTATCGTTTGTGTGGGTATGTCCTTGTGGAAAGGAATCCCCGGGAGGAGATTGCGTGGAGAACACCACCAGCGGATGGACTGGCGAGCCTGTTGCGACAGTTGAATCCTGTCCTCCCAATCCCCCCGTGTCTGGTCCCATTGATCCTCCAAACATTCCTGCAGGGGTCTCATCTGGAGGCGTGCATTTGGAGTGAGGAAGATGCAGGAAGCCATCGAGCCCAGGAGAGATGACACTTTCCTCACCGTTGGAGAAAGCATGACCATGAGTGTTTGAGCCTTCCGAAGGATCGATAAGCGTCTCTCCTCCGAAGGACACATGCTTGCTGTGCGTGTATCGATATTGGCTTCGAGGTACTAGAGACATTGTACAGGAGTCGAGACAGACTTCGTGAGATTGATATGGAGTCCCAGACGAAGTAGGAGACTGGAAGTCCGACTGAAATGCAGTTGCGCTTCCTGAAATGTAGCTGCCTTGATTAACCAGTCGCCCAGATACGGGTAGACAAACACCTTGTTCCTCCTCAGATGCGCAGCTACTACGGCCATGCATTTTGAGAATGTCCGAGGAGCTGACTTCAGGCAAAAGGTAGCGCTGAGTACTGATAATGATTGTTGCCCACTGTGAAGCGCAGGAACTTGCGATGTTTCCTCGCTATGGGTGCGTGGAAATATGCGTCCTGTAGATCTATGGCGCAAAACCAGTCCCCCTGATGTAGTTGAGGGTAGATCTGATGCAGGGACAACATTCGAAATTTTTCTTTTCGCACCCAACGGTTGGCTTGACGTAAGTCGAGAATGGGTCTGAACTCGTTCTCGTCTTTCTTGCGAACAAGAAAGAATCGTGAGTACAGTCCTGTTCCTTTTTGGTTCAGTGGAACCGGTTCTATCGCCCTCTTCTGCAAGAGGGTGTTGGCCTCCTTCTGCAACTCGCGAAGCATATATCTTGACCGAGTTGGAGGGATTGATGGAGGAGGGCTTATAAAACGTATTGTATATCCATTGCGAACAATATTCAGCACCCAATTGTCCCGAGTTATTTTCTGCCACTCTGCCAGATGTTCTTAGATACTTCCCCCCCACCGGAGTGGATAACAGACGAGGGGGAAGAAACCCTTCAGGGCTTAGGACCAGCAGGCGCCTTGTTCCCCTGACCAGACTGCTGGTTAGATCTCCCTCTCTGTTGGCGTCTCTGAAACTGCTGGAAAAGGCCTTTGGAACTGCTGTTGCTGTTGGGTGGCCTGGCGGCCCTGAGATCGCTGAAAGCGCTGAGAAGAATACCGCCGTTGGAAAGGACGGAATGTCTTACGTTGCTCCTTAGGCTTCTCCAAACCTACAGCCTTCAACGTTTCCATTTCAGTCTTCATGCGGGCCATCTCGTCGTCCGCATGGGAGCCAAAGAGAGTAGTGCCTGAAAACGGGAGATTGGAGATGCGTTCTTGCGCCTCAGGTTTCAAAGATGTTAGTTGAAGCCACGCATGCCGCCGTAGAGCAATACCATGGCAATACCCATGGGCTGCCAGGAGCGAGGTATCCGCTGCTGCGCTGATGACTTAATTTGATACCATCAGGCCCTCATTCACAATCTCCTGGAAGTCTTCTCTCTTGTCTCTGGGAAGAAGCTCCACAAACTGTTGAAGGGACTCCCAGAGGGACCTATCATAACGGCCCAGCAAGGCCGTAGAACTGGCCACCTTCATGGAAGTCGCAGCAGTGTTGCACGTCTTCCGTCCCACGGAATCCAGCTTGCGGCTTTCCTTGTCCGGTGGTACCGTGGACGTTGGAGCCGTAGCGTGCTGCTTCCGCGCCGCCACCACTATCACAGTGTCCGGAGCGGGGTCCAGCCGGAGAAAAGCAGGATCAGACTCCGGGGGGCGATACTTCTTCTGTAATCTGGATGGTGCCGATTGTATAGTAGAAGGTGTCAAAAACAGCTCCTTAGTCGGTTCCTCTAAACCCGGCACCAACGGAAGCAAAAGGCGTGATGTCTGCCTCTTCTGCAGAGTCTCGAATATCACTGATGTGGACTGCACAGGAGCGGACAGGGGTATATTGAGTTTTGATGCCCCTCTGATCAGAACCTCCTGGAAGGTTGAGATATCGTCCAACGGTGAAACCCTCTGCGGAGGAGAGTCCGTGAGCGTAGGGGAGTACCTTCCCGTACTCGTGGAGGTGTCCCTGGTATGCCGGGACTGAGACCTTTCATAACGGTGCCGACGGGATCTTGTGGAAGATCGGTTGCGTCTATGTGAACGACGTCTCGAACGAGACCTTGTTCTTTTTCGTCGTGGTTCCATAGGGCGCGTAGGCAGAGGCGCCGCTGGCCCAGGTTGAGGCTGTGGGGGCGGTGGTGGTGGAGGCGAAGGTGGAGGTGGCGGAGGTGGAGGCGTAGCCGGAGGAGGTGGCGGAGGCGGAGGAGGTATCCCTGAAGGGACCGCCGGTGGCAGAGGAGCAGGAGGCAACCTAGATGGTGAGTAGGTACGCGAATACTCCGAACTTGGCGAAGACATCACCCTCCTGCGCTTCCGAGCTGTCCGTGAGGAACGAGCCCTGTCAGAATGTCTCCTCGACGTCGATCCACTGCTCAACGTCGAGCTTCGACGTCGTCTGTAACTCGAAGTGCCTGTCGGTGACGATAGGCTCACAACGGAGCGTGGTCCAGACCGGGACCTCGACGTCGAAAGTCTACGCCTCAACGTTGACCTTCTCATCGATCCTCTTCTCGACGTCGACCGCCTTTTAGACGTCGATTTTCTCGACGCTGATCTTCGTGTCGATGTCGACGGTGACAGGAGGCGACGCTTCGGCGGCGACCGCCGCTTCTGAGATCGGTGTCGACGTTCCCTCGACGGCAATCCTCTCGGCGTCGACTTCGAACGCGGGGAAACCCGCGACGGCGATCTCGCCGCTCTTCTCCTCGACGTCGAAGGCGCTTCTGCCCAGAGCCCTGGGTCGACAGAGAGCATATCGTCATACCTGCTCTCGACGTAGTCGTCGCCGTCCTCGACGTCGACCGGGACCGGCGTCGTTTTTCAGCCGTTTTCCTGCTGGGGAGCCCCCCAGAGGTTGAAGCATGGGACTTGGTAGAGGACTTACCCTCACCTTTCCCAGAGGCTGAAGAAGCTGTCTTCCATCTTCTTTGCTCCAGGCCTTGGAGCCGAATCTTCTCCGTCACGCAGGGTGCGCCTGGAAAAAGTTTGACAGATAGAACATGTGTCAGGTACATGAGACACAGGCAAACACAGGATGCAAACTCTGTGAGAGTCAGATTTGGCCTTCTTCCTGCTGCAGTCAGGACACTTGTCGAATAGGGATGGCATATTGACAAGAAAACTGCAGAAATTCTGCAAAAAAAACTACAGCAGAAGGTGGACAAAGGCCAAAGACGTCGAGTGAAACAGTTCAAGTTCAAAAATTATCACCAAAACTGGAGAAATACCATAAAAAGGTAGAGCTCAATGCTCCAGGGTCCTGCTAGCAGGAGCCGGAAAAAAGAACTGAAAGTAAATGCCTCTGGCTGTGCCTCATGGGATACCGGGGGTCTATGGAGACTCTTAAAGGCACGGTACCCATTTACACACACATAATGGCAGCCTATGGGGGCTTCTCTATCCATTCCTTTTCCTCTCTATCATGAAAGAAGGGGCTTTGTGAAGGAGAGTTTTATATGTGTAAAACTCAACAAATTCCTAAATTTTAAGTTAAACTGGCTATCTCTTTTCATTTCAAGAGGAAGTAATGGCCAGTGTAGCCTAGTTGGTTAGGCTGCATTATTGTTTGTTTCTTTCTTAAGTAGTCTATACAGGCCTTCCTGAAGAAAGGCAGAAGATGACAACTTAAGAATATATATATAATGAAGTGCTACGGGGTCCACGCACATGGGCGGGACTATTCACATGGTTATGACTATACACGGAAATTCCCTACAAGAGAAATGTCCAATCTTGGGGACAATCCTATGTTTTACCTCCAGTGAGCTTAACAATCACTTGAGACCACAGGAGCTAATGTATTTAAAGTTTTACTGACATCAGCTGAGCTCTAATGTCAGGGTGTCACCAAAACTGCAGCACCATTCTGTGATAGAGTGGATATCAGGCTCTCAACCATGCCCATTTATTGCCTTGAGGCAGCTAAAGGTTAGCGCAGGGGATCAGACATTTCACCAGTACCACTGTGGGAAGCCTTTCCAGTAAAAAAACCTGTTGATTCGTATATGTATGTGGGATGGAAAAATAACTAACCTGTAATTTTAGTACTTTCAAAGGATTTTCATTAATAGTCATAGGCACCACTCTGCCATCAAACCTTGCAACTGGCAGCTAAGCCAAGTGAATTAGATAAGGGATTGATGTTCTTTTAGAAGCACCAGATGTAGAACCTCTTCCATTTAAATAGGTGAACAGCCATTACAACGTGGCTGTTTCACCGCAAGTCATTACATCGCATGCGTTACAACGCATGCGATGTAACAACGCGTACCGATTACTACGCATACCATTACATCGCATGCGCTTTTACAACGCATGCAATGAAATGGCTATCCACATCGTTGTGAGGAAACTGAGGCTCTTCCGTTTCCTCACAACGACGTGCACCGCCCCTTAGACGACGCTGGAACCAGAAGAGAGGAACAACGAGGAGAAAGAGGTAAGCGGGATTGGGGGTAGGGAGAGGGTTGTGCTGGGGGTAGTGTTTCAGTGGAGGGACCGGACTGGGGATGAAAGGAAGTGGGTTTCTGTTGCAGTAACCCCCCCACTTTTTGCCAGACCACTGATGCACTTTGACTTGATGTGCCCTGGGTCCCTGCCAATCAGGTTCCCAGGGCCTGTGTTCTTTCCCCAAAACTGTACCCAATTGGCATCTCTGGTCACAGGTCAGCCCCTGGTAAATGGTACCACAGGTACCCAGGGCACTGTGACCAGGGAAGACCTCTAAGGGCTGCAGCACTTATTGTGCCACCCTTAGAGGCCCTGTACCTTTATACACACACACACACACACACTGCCTTTGCAGGCTGCGTGTTTTGGTGCAGAACAAAGTGAAGAGTCGGCATGACACACACCTCTGTGTGCCATGTCTACAACCCACTGCCCTGGCATAGGTCAGCCACACCTCTAGCTGGGTGCACTATACCAGTGGTGAGGGTACAGGTGTATGAGCCCTGTACCCCTACAGTGTCTAAGTCCATTCTTAGACATTGTAAGTGCAGTGCTGCCATTAAGAGTACATGGTGCTGGGAGTTTGTCATTACGAACTCCACAGCACAATAATGGCTGCACTAAAAACTGGGAAGTTTGGTATCAAACTTCTCAGCACATTAAACCCACACTGATGCCAGTGTGGGATTTAATGAAAAATGCACACAGAGGGCATCTTAGAAGATGCCCCCTGAAACCTAACCCACCTCTAGTGTCCAGGCTGAGTGGCTGCTTCAGCTGCCACCACCAGACATGTTTCTGGACCCCTGGGTCGAGAGCCTGCTGCTCTTGGGGGCCTGAAACAATGCACATCCTGGGACGAGGTGCCAAGCCTCCTCCCCCAGGATGGGCAGGGTTCACAAAGGAGAAGCTTCAAAGGCATGCCGCCTTTGTGAGCCTCTCCAGACCATTTGCTGCTTTCAGCAACTGGTCCCCACTGGTTCTACCCCCCACTTTGGGCGGGAGAACCGGCGGGAAAAACAAGTGAGGAAGGGAGGTGTGCCCACCTCTGCCAACTCCACCCCTCAGGTGGGGGAGGCGAGGTGAAGCACAACCTCGAGTCCCTGCCATCTTGAGGATGGGGGACCCAGCCAACCAGGGACAGGCTCCTGCCCCCTCCCACTGGAGAGTGGCAGAATAGGGGTGTACCCACCCCAGGGAAGGGACCCATTGGTCACTGCCCTTTACCTACCTGTAACGCCCTAAATCTAGTATTTAGGGGCACCCTGAACCTTACTTCCTCAGATCCAGCTTACCTACAAGAAGAAAAGAAGGACGAAGAGCCATGCAGAGCTAACAAGAGGACGACGCCCACTGACTTGGCCCCAGCCCTACAGGCCTGTCTCCCCTCAAACCTGCTCCTGCGAAATCCCGGCGTGTCCAGCAACCAGCAACCTCACAAACCCTGGAGGACCTGCCTGTCTTCACTTCCAAGACTGTTTCTCCTGTGAACACCGGTCGTGTTTAAACTGCAGCTTCTGGCTCCGGCCGGACACCGCGAATCCAGCCCACTCTGCACCCGCCGAACCCGGCTCGACCTCGAGTGGAAAAACACCACAAGGAGGTCACCTCGGCGATCCTGACCCGAGATCCGGCGACTCCTGACCTGCCTAAAGCCTCCAGACGACGCCTGCAGCCTCAATCCAGAGGCTCCCCTCTACCGCGACCAGAGCGGGTAAGAAAATCCGACCCTAAAAGGCACCCCTGCACCAGACGCCCCACGGCCTTGTGTGCCCCAACCAACGGTGCCCAACCAACCCACGACATCCCAACTTACCCCTCGAAGTGGTGGTCGCACCCAGAAGGTCCTCGTCCCCGACCCTGCAGTGCTTCTTCAAACCGGAGGTTCTCTATAGAAAACAACAGGGCGTCCGACGTCGAAACAGCACTCTGCACCCGGCCGCCCCAGTGCCGCTGAGGGTGCACCTTTTGTGCCTACTTGTTTCCCCATTTGCCCTGACCTAAACCCTAGGAGCTTTGCTCCGACAACCCAGTAGCCTGCTTGCCAGCAGCCACCAACCGGAGACCCCCTATCCTCCATAGGATAACATTGGGCCTCAACACTCTGCACCCGGCCGCCCTAGTACCGCTGAGGGTGCAACAACAGTGCATCACTGACCATGGGGGAACCCTTGTTCTAACCCCAGAACCTTAACTCCCACAGTCGTCTACTTACCTGCAAACCGATAACCTGTTTTTCCTCCATAGGATAACATTGACAATTTTTCTTCGAAAAAACGACTGTGTGGAGTTTTGAAAACTAAAGATATTCTTTAAAAATCGTACAATTAACCAAAACGTGTTTTCTTACCTGTTTGCAGGACATGTCCCAGTGCTGAATCTAGGCATCCAGCACGGAGTTAGAAAAAGTAACGTAAAAGTAACTTAAGTGCAATTTGTTGAAACGGCCCATTCATTTCAATGTACTGCTCCAAAAAGTTTCTAAGTGTGGAGTTTTGAAATGTGAAAATATTCTTTAAAAATCGCACGAATAACAAAAACGCATTTACTCACCCGTTTCCAGGAAATGTCCCAGTGCTGAATCCAGGCATCCAGCCCTGAGTTAGAAAAAGTAACGTAAAAGTAACTTACCTCAATTTACTGAAAAAGCCTATTCATTCCAATGTACTGCATTTGCTAAGTGTTGCATACTACTGCTCCCGTGTAAATCAAACAAAGTACAATTTCCATTGCATTTTCAAACTGTTCGACATTCAGTAACTTATTACTACAAAGTATTTTATGCTTACCTGTGCCAGGCTTGCTTGGTTCCAAAATAAACAACAGTATATTTTTTATACAAAAACTGGAGTTCAGTTCTTGAGTGTGTGAATTCATTTGCTGACTGAGTGTGTACATCAAATGCTTAACACTGTCCTCTGATACTGCCTTACTGCTCGACCAAGCTACCACTATTAGAGAGTAAGGTTCTATCTAACTTTAACCTCTGCCTACCTCTGGAGTCACCTGGACCCTATACAGACTATACCTCATTTTGGTGTAGTATATATAGAGCCAGTTTCTTACAGGGGAGGGTCGTGCTGGGGGTAGTGTTTTAGGGTTTACGGTAGTGTTGTGGTGTTTGTGTAGGGTAGTGTTTTAGGGTTTAGGTTAGTGTTGGGGGGGTCGTGCAGGGTAGTGTTTCAGTGTAGGGACCGGACTGGGGGGCGGGGGAGGGTCGTGCTGGGGGTAGTGTTTTAGGGTAGTGTTGTGGTGTTCATGTAGGGTAGTGTTTTAGTGTTTAGGGTAGTGTCGGGGGGTCGTGCATGGTAGTGTTTCAGTGTAGGGACCGGACTGGTTGTCGGGGGAGGGTCGTGCTGGGGGTAGTGTTTTAGGGTTTAGGGTAGTGTTGTGGTGTTTGTGTAGTGTAGGGTAGTGTTTTAGGGTAGTGTAGGGGGTCGTGCAGGGTAGTGTTAGGACTGGGGGTCGGTGGAGTATTGTGCAGGGATACTAAATTAGGAATTAGGGTAGGGCAGTGTAGTGTCACTTACCTTTCATACTTTTACCATGAGTATACCTTTACCACGCATGCCTTTGTGTTGTAATGGCATGCGTGGTAAAGGAATATGCGTGGTAAAAGTATGCAATGTAATGGCACGTCGTTGTAATGACAACGCGTAGTAATACCCGCGTTGTAATGGCACGCGTTGTATTACTATGCGTTGTAATTAGTCATACTCATTTAAATATGCAGAAAAATCTGGTAGATGGACGTTTGGCACCTTTTAGATTGCCCATGCACTGTTGAAGGAGACTCAAGAGTCTATAGTGGTTGAATAAATGAACAAGTTACTTACCTTTGGCAACGATATATCTGTAAGAAACATAGGTTAGTTATAGATTCCTTACCTTAAAATTACCCCCAGGCAACAGACTGGATCCGGAGAATTTTTTCGTCAGCAGTACCCCTGCGCATCAAAAGGTGGCGTCGGTCGGCTCCGCGTTCGTCGTTGGCGTTGTGGTCGCCGGGATGACGTCGCAGTAGCTACCTAGACGCCGCCCTTGCGCGCTGACGTCTGTTCTTTTACACGACATTCCATGCCAGAAGCGCAGAGCCATGCAAGACACTGACCACTGGTGCACAAAACTAGGGCCCTGAAAGGGATTCCCTGACCCTAGAAGTCAGTTCGCAGAACGGGGAGGATGGGTGGGGCAGTTATGAATCTATAACTAACCTATGTTTCTTACAGATATATCGTTACCGAAGGTAAGTAACTTGTTCATCTGAAAGAAACAGTTAGTTATAGATTCCTTACCTTAGAATAGATACCCCAGCAATACCAACCCCGGAGGTGGGTCTGCGAACCAAGTTCACACCAAAGTCCTGGAGAACTTAACTGCCAAAAAAGCTGTCTCTCCGGACTTGGCTCTCCAGGCAGTAGTGTCTAGTGAACGTGTGCAGAGATGCCCACGTAGCTGCCTGACAGATGTCATTGAGGGGGACTCCCAGGCCCAAAGCAGTAGTAGCTGCCGTCGCCCTGGTGGAATGGGCGCAAAGCCCCACTGGAGACTCCTTCTTTGCCAAGGAATAGCAAGCCCTAATGCACAAAACGACCCACCTAGAGATGGTCCGTTTGTGCATGGCACGACCTTTCTTGGCGCCCACGTAGCCCACAAAGAGCTGGTTATCCACCCGGAATTGTTTGGTGCGATCCAAATAATAGGAAAACGCACATTTTGGATCCAGACGGTGGAGCCTCTCCTTCTTTTGAAGGATGAGGAAAGAAGGTGGGCAAAGTGATGGTTTGGCCAATGTGGAAAGAAGTACCACCTTGGGAAGAAAGGAAGGTCTCGTTCTTAGTATAACGTTGTCCGGATGAACAGCCAGGAAAGGAGGTTTTGAAGGAAGAGCCTGGAGCTCACTCACCCTGCGAGCAGAGGTGAAGGCAACCAGAAAAGCAGTCTTTAAGGTAAGAAGTCGGAGAGGACAGTTATGAAGTGGCTCAAAGGGAGCGCACATAAGGTAAGTCAGAACCCAGTTCAAGTCCAACTGAGGCATTACGAAGAGAATAGGAGGAAAAAGATGAGTAATGCCCTTGAGGAAGCGATTTACAACATGGGACTTGAAAAGAGAAGGCTGATCAGGAAGCCTAAGAAAGGCTGAAATGGCCGAGAGGTAGCCCTTAAGAGTGCCCAGAGCAGAACCCTGCTGCGCCAAAGAAAGAAGGAACAAGAGAACCTCAGAAAGAGGGGCAGAAAGGGGATCCACAGCCTTTGCTGCGCTCAATGCCACAAATTTGTTCCATCTACAGGCGTATACCGTCTTAGTGGAGGGACGCCTGGCTGCCAAGATAATATCACAGACTTCGGGAGGCAGGTCAAACGACGTCGACTACCACAGCTCAATCTCCACGCAAGGAGGTGGAGGCTGGACAGGTTCAGGTGAAGGACCGTCCCCTGCTGCTGCGACAGAAGATCCTCCCGAAGAGGCAGTCTGATCGGAGGATCGATGGCCATGTGTAGCAGCTCGGGATACCAGTCTCTTCGTGCCCAATCCGGAGCCACAAGAATGGCTTGGGCCCGGTCGCGCCTGATCTTCTTCAGCACTCTGGGCAGAAGTGGTATAGGCGGAAAGGCGTATTAAAGACCGCAAGTCCACTCACGACGAAAAGCGTTGCCTAGCGAGTGTCGCCTTGGAAATTCCAATGCACAGAATTGCTGACATTGCGCGTCCTCTTCGGTGGCGAATAGATCTAACCAAGGCTCTCCCCACTGCTGAAACCTCCGAGTAAAGACGCCATTCGTGATCCATCATGCACCTGCGGCTGAGTTCGTCTGCCCTGGCGTTCAGGGAACGCCAGGGCATTCAGGGCGTTCAGGGAACCTGCCAGGTGTTGAACCACCAGGGATATGCCCTGATGTTCCAGCCATGTCCAGAGACGGAGAGCCTCTTGACATAGGGTCCACGACCCCACCCCGCCCTGTTTGTTGCAGTACCACATGGCGGTGGTGTTGTCCGTGAACACCTGCACTACTCTTCCCCGGACAGAGGGAAGGAATGCCTTTAGTGCAAGACAGATCGCCTGAAGCTCCAGAAGGTTGATGTGGAGCTCGGACTCCGCCGGAGACCAGAGGCCTCTGATCTCCGCCTCCCCCATGTGACCGCCCCATCCCAGAAGTGATGCATCGGTCACCACTGTGAACTCTGGTTGGGGAAGGGAGAGGGACCTGCCGTCGACCCAATCCTGGTTCGTTAGCCACCACTGCAATTGGTGAGGAGTGCCCTCTGAGATCTGGACGCAATCGGAAATGTTCCCCTGATGTTGAGCCCACTGGAACTTCAGGTCCCACTGCAGAGCCCCCATTGGCCATCTGGCATGGTCCACCAGCAGGATGCAGGAGGCCATCAGGCCCAGGAGTCGGAGGGCCATCCTGACCGAAACCCGGGATAGAGGCTGAAAGATCAGAATCATAGCCCGAATATCCCGGACTCGCTGTTTGGGGGGATAGACCCGAAACTGCGTAGTGTCCAGAACCGCTCCGATGAAGAGGAGCTTCTGAGAGGGAGTCAGGTGCGACTTCGGCACGTTGATGGAGAACCCCAGCGAATGCAGGAGGTCAGCTGTAGTCTGGAGGTGGGAGACGACAGCCTGTGGCGAGCCCGCCTTCAACAGCCAGTCGTCGAGATAGGGGGAAGACTGGAACCCCTGATCTGCACAGATGAGCTGTAACCACCGCCATCACTTTCGTGAACACCCGAGGGGCGCTGGTAAGGCCAAAGGGGAGCACGGTAAACTAAAAGTGCTCGTGGCCTACTGTGAACCGCAGGTAACACGGTGGGCCGGCAGGACGGGGATGTGGAAGTAAGCGTCCTGCAAGTCCAATGCTACCATCCAGTCTCCAGGGCAGACAGGACCTGAGCTAGCGTCAACATTTTGAACTTCTCCTTCCGGAGGAAGCGGTTGACGTTCCTGAGATCCAAGATAGGACGCAGGCCCTTGTCATTCTTGGGCACCAGAAAGGAGTGAGAATAGCAACCACGACCTACTTCTGGGACAGGAACTCGCTCGATCGCCCCCTTGGCCAAGAGTGCCGAAACTTCCTGTTGGAGAAGGGCCAAGTGATCCTTTGACATGCGATGGTACTGAGGTGGCATGGATGGAGGGGTAGTCTCGAAGGGGAGGGAGTAGCCCCTTCGGACTATCTGCAAAACCCACCTGTCCGACGTGATGGTGCGCCAGTGGGGGAGGTGATGGCGAATCCTGCCGCCCACTAACGTGTGGTGGCCCTGAAATGTCAGACTAGGAGGCTGCTGCCGAGGGGACTGTGGTGGACTGGCCCGCCCGCTGGCCCCCAGAACCACGGCGGTGGTTCCCACATCCCCGGCTGCGCAGAGGCTTAACAGCTTGCGCTGGCCTGTGGCTCTGGGCGGGACGTGAAGGGGCACCCCTTCCGTAGCCACGAAAGGGGCGAAAAGCAGACTGCGCAGGGCGGGTGGTGGAGAGGCCCAAGGACCTGGCCGTAGCCCGAGAGTCCTTAAAGCGCTCCAGCGCGTTGTCTGCCTTGTCGCCGAATAGGCGACGGCCATCAAAAGGCATGTCCATAAGAGTGGATTGGACATCCCCTGAAAAACCAGTCGACCTCAAGCAGGCGTAGCGTCGAAGGGCTACCGATGTGGAAATCGTCCTGCCTAGTGAGTCGGAGGTACCCAGCCCACAGCAGATGGTAAACTTTTCTGCGTCCCTCCCTTCGGCAACTGCACAGGAGAGTACGGCCCGGGCGTGGGTGTAACGGCCTAACAGACATTCAGTGTTTACCGACCGCAGTCCCAAGCTGGAGGAAGAAAACATCTTCTTCCCAAGATGGTCCAGCTTTTTGGATTCCCTATCAGGTGGTGCGTTAGGGAATGCGCCTTTGGAGGTGGAAGCTTGGACCACCAAGCTCTCAGGGGTGGCGTGTTGGGAGAGGAAAGTGGGGTCGCCCGGGGCCGGGCGGTGGCATCGGGCTATCATCCTATCCTTAGGAGCCCCTGTGTTGGACCTGGACCAGGTGCCCAAAAGGATGTCAGAGACGGCTTTGTTAAACGGTAGCAGGGGCTCCCAATAGCTTGCTGCCGGTTGAAGCACCTCTGTCAGGAGGTTAGTCCTGACTGCCACCGTAGGTAGCTCGAGGTTGAGAGCCTCGGCCGCCCTACCCAACACCACGGCGTAAGACGCTCCCTCCTCCGTAGGCACGGCAGGAGGAGACAACATGCCAAGGTCTGGTGAGGTATCCAGACCACTTGCTTCCCCCAGTTCCCCTCTCCAGTCCGGTTCATAACTCAGCTGGTCAGTTAAAGGGTCTCCAGACCCCTCCCAGTCCTCCTCACCCTCCTTTGGCTGCCAATCTAGTCTAAAAGAGCCAGGGTAGAACAAGGGCACAAAATTAGCCGTCGGCGCCGGATCCGGCGTCGGTCGACACCGGTACGGCTCCGTGTCTACATCGAGGTGGAGGCCAGGGTCGACGCCGGCTGGGGACACAACCGGTGTCGGCTGCGGACGTGGTGCCAGTGGAACCAGCGCCGAGGGAGGTGTAATCAGGTTGACTGGCGCCGATCCGGATCCAGGCCTGGATCTAAGGGAACCCTGCGGTGCCGGGGCCGGAGCCGACAGCGTCGAAGGCCCAAGGCCCACAGCCGAGTCAACGGGGCCCGAAGGCGCGCCGGCGGAGCCGGGCTGCCCAAAGATGGCATGCAACGCTTCGTAAAATTGACAATGCTGGGCAGGGGTCGCTCTGGGTCCCGGGAAGGGAGGGGAAACTCTGAGTCGACCCTCCAGGCTCCACACGCGGAGCCGCTGGAAGGGCACCACCCGCATCCTTCGTCTCGTCGGCCGACCGACGGGGAGAAGTCGAAGAGCGACGATGCTTCTTCGGCTTCTTCTTGTGCTTTGACTTACCTGAGGAGTGCGAAGACTTGAAAGAAGACTGGTGGTGGTGGCTCCGCGACCGGTCCCTCGACCTCCCACGCGACCGGGACCTCGAACAGCGCAGCGCCGACTGCCGGGCCTCGAGAAGCTTTTGGGACCGCTCCCGCAAAGACTTCGGATTCATGGTCCGGCAGTCGGAGCACGACTTGGGGTCGGGGTCGCGCTCTAGGCAAAACAGGCACACGCGGTGTGCATCCGTCACCGACATCAGTCGGCTACAGGAGCCGCAAGCCTTGAAACCGGGCATCCTGATGCACCAGGAGTCGAAGGCTCAAATACGGTGTCGACAAAAGTCGCCAAAAAGTCAGTCAAAAAGTGACTGGAGGTACCGCTCTCTCCGGATCTGCGCTGGCTGGCGCGTAAAAAGAAAGAACTGACGTCAGTGTGCGAGGGCGGCGTCTAAGTAGCTACCGCAATGTCATCCCGGCGACCACGACGCCAACGACGAACGCGGAGCCGACCGACGCCACCTTTCGATGCACAGGAGTACTGCAGACGAAAAAATTCTCCGGATCCAGTCTGGCGCCTGGGGGTAATTCTAAGGTAAGGAATCTATAACTAACTGTTTCTTTCAGATGAGCTATACAGCTACATTGAATGCTAATTGAGTTAGACTTTAGTCTCCAAACATGTGAAGTAGATCCACTCTGGAAGGTAGCCTCTTGTGTTGTTGCTCTGAAAGACAATGATCAATAAACCACAAATGGCTTGGCCACACTGGGGCTATGAGTATCAATGTGGCCTCGGAGAAATGTCAGTTAGATTATGAACTAATGTATAAACATGTTATCATGGTTATCAGTGGAAAGAGGTATAGAAATATCACTTAACAGTCTATCAAATGGGCATTCTCCATCTTTCCTGGTGTGAGTCCGTTGTGGGGAAGCCTGGGCATTTGTTATATCCTGCATCTGTTCAGAGCTCTACTTGAGGCCTACTCAGGAAATCTGCTTCTGCATTCTCTCCTGGCATGTGAACCAATGTAATCTGCAGAGAAAACCAAAAGCCACAGACTGCACAGGCTTCGAGAAATAGTAGCATGGATTGGTGCCAATTGGCTGTGTAAGGGACACACTACTATCTTATTGTCAGCATGAACAAGTGTGTCTTGAAAGATGGGTTTCAAAACTTGAAAACCAGGTGTACGGCTCTGAGTGCCAGAAGACTGATGTCAAACGATATATCCTTCTGAGACCAAATGCCCTGAACTTTGAGATAGTACAGGTGAGCTCCCCATTCAATAAGAAAATAGTCTGTGACAATCGTGTGGTTGGAATGTCCTGGTGGAAAAAAAATTCCCTTTAAAAGACTGCTCTATATTGGCACCCACATGGCCATGGTTGCATTGATACTTGAAAGAGCATCAAGGCATCCTCTCATTTGCAAGAGAATTGACAGCACTTTCTAGTTGACAGTGCTGAAAAGATTTCATGACGAGCATTTGGAACCAGAAAAATGCATGACACCATGGTCCACAGAAGGGGTGATAGCGGATGTCCTCCAATGTTAGTGATAATTTATCTTCCTGAAACACCCTCAGAGAAAGTCCAGGCAATCGTAAGAAGTAAAACAGAAGGAGTCCCTTCCCCGTGCTCCTCAGATATACAAGAAAGCAGTTCCTTGTGCCACCAGTCTTCCTGATTGCTACACAGCCTGTTTTTTTCTGCCCTAGATAAGTTTTTTCTGGAGATGTGTACACAGCTTACCTACCTACATTGACCTATTATCCCGTTAACTATCACTAACAAATAGTTGGTGAAAGGGCTTTTGTCAATTTTTTATCAAGCTAGTGACCATTTTAAATAATAATTGCCTTTTTCAAAGAAAAAATAAATGAAATAGGGCCAATACAGTCTTTCTAATAGGCTGCAACAATTTGAATTAAAAACTTCCTTTTCTGAATAAAAGTGCCAAATGTAAACTCTTTAAACAGTGCTCTTGCAAAGGGCACGCAAGCTTATGATAGGCAATGGAGAATCACTGAAGGAGAACACAAGTTACTTGTTTATGTCTGCTGTGACATGAAACGGCAAGTGTTAACAATTTGGAATTAAATTAAATCAAAGTGTTACCAGGAACCTTCCAAAGGCTGTATGGTTAACATGGAGGAGAAATCAGAGGCAGCTCTCTGGTGTGAAGAGAAATAGAGATCTTAATGAATGTTACCTGGGATATTGAACCTTCTATTACTGGCCTTGACTGGACTATTTCTGGAGTTTTGCGACTGTCTTGCCCAAGCAAGTCTTGCCGTGGGATCTCATGGATGGAGCGCCCCATTTCTTTAATAGTAGTGACACCATCATATGGTTTGCCTTTAGTAATGGCACCATCAAAAGTTCGTATTGGAGGGGACTCGCGTTTGATTTGTTTAGGGTATTTCAGGCCTTCTTCAAAGCTCTCAGATGTTGCCCTGGGGGTACCTAAAAAAAAGGAGTTAAATTCGGAGATTATCAATTGTAAGAAATTATCCACCAAACAAAAACGTATTAAACAATAATTAATTGAAATACTCCTCATCACTGGTTTCGGATACAAGGACACATACAAACACACACACACACTTTTATGCCATTCCAGTGAAAATAAATGTGGCTCAATACATGTTATTTAAATTAACTGTAGTATTAAAAGCACATTCAAACATTCGTTACTACAGTGCAAAGGTAAAATTTGCATTTATTACTACAGTACAGAAAAACTGGCAAGAGAAAAATACTTTACTGTCTCACAAATTACAATTACTTTACTCATGTAAACAACTCTAATACTCACGAGTCCTTTCCAATGAGATTTTACCTTGCAGCACTAACTGACCCCTTCCACCCTGGCTTTGGTGAAATGTATTTTGTTAAAACAAATACACATAATAATGCAGTGGTATAAGCCATATATGCATATGTGTAAATTATGATATGCTATTTATTATCATTGTTGAAGAAGAGAAAGACGTTTGGCCTCTCGGGAGTCCTGGCCCCTCCTCACACTAAATAATAGTAATAAATAATATATTTCACTGCTCATCAGCATAGATACTATACATCTTTTAAATGGTTAGGTTCTTTTATTGTAGGAAATATGGTGCTATAAAAACCCACATTTCACAGAGAACCGTTAAATATAGCAGCTATTTTACAGTTCTGAGTGAAATATGGATTTTATCATCATAACCACCATGCCCAATTCAATCTGCAGTGCTACTTTTGTTTTGGGGGTGGGGGTGAATAGGATTACGCTGGACCAAATCATATCTGAAGGTCAGTTAAATTATACTGCAAAGAATACAAACTATACATTCTCTGACAGTATTATTTTGAGCCATGTCAGCTAGGAAAAACACTTATGTACCCGCAAATAAATCTATTATGTGGTAAAAGCTGTAGCGATCAAACGATCAAATCAATTACATCCGCTGGGGGTGTAAAACAGTTACCCTGTAACCATCTTTTGTAGCGCATAGTGCTGTAGGTTCATATGCTCTCTATACGCCTGCCATCTAATGCTGGGCCTGAACGTTTGAAACATGTTTTTCTTTGAAGAATTTTGAGTCACAAGACCTGCTGTGAGTCATGCCTTGTCCCACAATACATCAGCACAACGGCTCCACCTGAGATTGTTTTCCCGCTAAAGGGAGAGTAGTGTAAGTGGAACGTTTTGACTCAGAGAGAGTGTGCTGATGATATGACGTGCGCTCAGTTAAAAGTATGGCAAACGTGATCATCACTAGCTTCTGGTGTGGAGGGAGGTCACGTGAATCTACAGCACTACGCAATAAAGGTGGCTCAATAAGGATAATGTTACTTACCCAGTAAGCATCTGTTCTTGGCATGCAGAGCTGTAGATCCACATGCTTTGCATACTCCTGCCATCTAGTGTTGGGTCCGGATGTTTGCAAGTTGTTTTTCTTCAAAGAAGTCTTTCCTAGTCACGAGGAAAGGTGACTCCTCCTTTCGGTGATAATGCGCATGGTCATCGACTCCATTGTTAGATTGTTTTCCCACAAGAGAGTGAGAATGGAGTAAGTGTAGTATAGAGATGTCCATGCGTATGAATGTTTAATTAATAACTGCAACAACTACAGGTACCCGGGGAGGCGGGTGGGCGCATGTGAATCTACAGCTCTACATGCCAAGAACAGATGCTTACTGGGTAAGAAACATTACCCGTTCGAGGCATGTGTGTTGTAGTTACACATGCTTTGCATAGACTACAAAGCAATATTCTCCCAAAGCGGTGGCTGCCATGTAGATGCTGCAGTTGTTTGAAACAGTGTTTTAAGTACTGCTTGGCCTACATTAGCTTGTTGACGTGCTAACACATCTACACACTAGTGTTTGGTAAATGTGTTTTGTGTAGACCATGTAGCTGCCTTAGGAATGATAGAGGAATGTTACCTAAAAAGGCCACAGAAGTCCCTACTTTGAGAGTAGAATGCACTTTAGGGGGTATGGCTAAAGTCCTTTTAGCTTTAGCATAGCATGTTTGAATGCATTTAACAATCGATCTTGCAATGTCAGATTTAGCAATGGGATTGCCTTTGTGAGGCGGAGCAAATGCAACAAACAGTTGTTTTGCGAAAGTGTTTTGTCCTATCTATGTAGTACCATAAGGCCCTTTTAACGTCCAGTGTATGAAGAGCGCTTTCTGCTACAGAATCAGGTTGAGGAAAAACACAGCTAACTCAACTGATTGGTTTATATAAAAAGCAGAAACTACTTTGGGAAGGAATTTAAGGTTGGTACGGAGAACTACCCTTTCTTTGTGTAGCTGAAAGAAGGGTTCTTCAATGTTAATGCCTGTAGCTCACCAACTCTACTCAAAGAGGAAAGCAACTTTCCAGGAGATACACTGAAACGGGCATTTGTGCAATGGCTCAAAAGGTGGACCCATGAGCTTTGTAAGAACAATGTTGAGAATCCATACTGGAGCAGGAGGAATTCTTGGTGGTATTACCCTTTTCAAGCCTTCCATGAAGGCTTTGATCACTGGCACTCTGAATAGTGATAAATGTTGCCTGTTCTGCAAATACGCAGCTACTGCTGCGAGGTGTAAACAAATAGATGTATACACTAGTCAAGTTTGCTGTAAGTGTAACAGGTAACAAATAATGTTTTGTATAGAAGCATCTAGAGGGTTTATTTTGTTGTTATTGCAGTAGATAACAAATCTTTTCCACTTTGCTGCGTAGCAAGCTCTGGTTGTAGGCTTTCTTGCTTCTTTTAGAATATTCATACAGTCTGGTGGTAGATTTAAATAACCAAACTATGACTTCAGGAGCTAGATGGCTAGATTCAATTCCTTGGGATTTGGATGTCTGATGTCTCCATGGTTCTGTGTAAGAAGGCTGGATGTGAGGTGAAGCTTTTGATGTGGAACCAGAGATAGCTCCAACAGGGTGGTGTACCATGGTTGACGGGCCCATGTGGGAGCTACTAGAATCAAAGTGAGGAGTGTTTGTCAGAGCTTCCGAACCACATACGAATTAGTGGGAGAGGCGGAAAAGTGTAGGCAAATATCCCTGACCAGTTCATCCATAGGGCATTGCCCTTTGGGAGAGGGTGTGGGAACCTGGAGCCGAACCTTGGGCATTTTGCGTTGTCGGCTGTGGCGAACAAGTCTATTTGTGGGAACCCACACTGTTGGAAGTACGGAAGGAGAACTTGGGGATGAAGTTCCCATTCGTGAATTTGCTGTCTCCTGCTGAGGAGGTCAGCAATCTGGATGTTTACTCCTGGGAGGTGTTCTGCCAGAAGATAAATCTTGTGATGGACTGCCCAATTCCAAATGGCTTGGACAAGCCGTGACTGTTGGAGAAAGTGTGTCCCTCCCTGTTTTTGTACATAGTACCTTGCTGTCATGTTGTCTGTCCGGACAAGTACAGCTTTTGCTATTAGGTGAGTTTGAAAAGCTTTGAGCGCTAGAAAGATTGCTAGAAGCTCTAGATAGTTGATGTGTAGGCCTTTGTGTTTGTCGCTCCAGAGACCCTGTATTGTGTAACTCTGGAGATGGGCACCCCAACTTGTTAAAGATGAGTCTGCTGTGAGCACGATCTGTGGAATAAGGTCGATGAAAAGCCGTCCTTTTGATACATTTTGTGGGTTCCACCACTGCAGAGAGCAATAGGTGCGGCCGTCTACCAACACTAGACCGGTTAATTGACCATGTGACGGATTCCACTGGCGTCCTAAGCACTCTTGTAGGGGATGCATGTGAAGTGTTGCATGAGGTACGATTGCTATGCAAGATGCCATCATTCCCAGTAGTTGCATGAATACTCTGGCTGGTATTGTGTGATTGGATTGAAGCACAAGTTACTAACTTGTGTAACGATATATCTGTAAGAGACAGTAGTTAGTGACAGATTCCTTACCTTAGAATATCCCCAGGCGTCAGGCTGGATCCGGAAAGTTTTTTGCGTAGCAGTACCCTTGCGCGTCGGTAGGCGGCGTCGTGCGGCTCCGCGTCCGTCGTCGGCATCGTGATCGCCGGGATGACGTCGCGGGCAGTACTTAGACGCCGCCCCTGCGCGCTGACGTCAGTTCTGTACACGACTTTCCGCGCCAGGAACGCAGAGCCATGCAAGAAGCTGACATAGGTGTCTGAAAAATACTAGGGCCCTGAAAGGGATGTCCTTAACCCTAGAAATCAGTTCGCAGAACGGGGAGGATGGGTGGGGCGGTAAGGAATCTGTCACTAACTACTGTCTCTTACAGATATATCGTTACACAAGTTAGTAACTTGTGCATCTGAAAGAGACACGTTAGTGACAGATTCCTTACCTTAGAATAGATACCCCAGCAATACCAACCCCGGTGGTGGGTCTGCGAACAAAGATCAGACAAGGAAGTCCTGGAGGACAGAACGGCCAAAGAAGCCGTCCCTCCGGACCTGACTGTCAAGGCAGTAATGCTTTGTAAACGTGTGCAGCGAGGCCCACGTAGCTGCCTGACAGATAACCGGCAGCGGAACACCGCGGCCCAAGGCCGTGGTAGCAGCCGTTGCCCTGGTGGAATGGGCACGCAGCCCAACAGGAGGCTCCTTTTAGCCAAAGAATAGCAGGTATTGATGCACAAGGTAACCCAGCGGGAGATGGTCCTCTTGTGCACCGCCCGACCTTTTTGGCGCCCACGTAGCCAACAAAGAGCTGGTCATCCACCCGGAAGTGTTTTGTGCGGTCAATATAGAAAGAGAGCGCACGTTTTGGGTCCAGACGGTGGAGCCTCTCTTCCTCTCTGGAAGGATGCGGAGGCGGAAAGAAGGTGGGCAAAGTGATGGTCTGCCCAATGTGGAAAGCAGTAACCACCTTTGGCAAGAAGGACGGACGCGTCCGAAGAACAACCTTGTCTGGATGAACAGACAGAAAGGGAGGTTTGCAAGATAGAGCCTGGAGCTCACTCACCCGCCGAGCGGAGGTGATGGCCACCAGAAAGGCTGTCTTCAGAGTCAGAAGACGAAGAGGACAGTTATGTAGAGGCTCAAAGGGAGCGCACATTAAAAAGGGAAGAACCAAGTTCAAGTCCCACTGAGGCATCACAAACGGAACAGGAGGGAAGAGGTGAGTAATGCCTTTTAAGAACCTGTTAACAACAGGGGACTTGAAAAGGGAGGGCTGATCAGGGAGCCTGAGGAAGGCCGAGATAGCACAAAGATAACCCTTGATGGTACCCAGGGCAGAACCCTGTTGGGCCAGAGAGAGAAGGAACAGAAGGACCTCAGAAAGAGGGGCAGAAAGGGGATTCACAGCCTTTGCTGTGCACCATGCCACAAATTTGTTCCACCTGCAGGCGTATACCACCTTAGTGGAGGGACGCCTGGCTGCCAGAATCACATCACAAACTTCGGGAGGCAAGTCGAAAGGAATCAACTGCCGCCGCTCAATCTCCACGCAAGAAGGTGTAGACTGGACAGGTTCGGGTGGAGGACCGTCCCCTGCTGCTGCGACAGAAGATCCTCCCGAAGAGGCAGACGGATCGGGGGATCTATGCTCATATTGAGTAGCTCGGGATACCAAACTCTTCGAGCCCAGTCCGGAGCCACAAGAATGACTTGGGCCCGGTCGTGCCGAATCTTCTTCAACACTCTGGGTAGAAGTGGTATAGGCGGAAAGGCGTACAATAGACCGCAATTCCACTCGTGACGAAAAGCGTCGCCGAGCGAGTGCCGCCTTGGAAATTCCAACGCGCAGAACTGATGACATTGCGCGTTCTCTTCGGTGGCGAATAGATCTAACCAAGGCTCTCCCCACTGTAGAAAGAGTCCTTGCGCCACTTCCGAGTGAAGACGCCATTCGTGATCCATCATGCACCTGCGGCTGAGTTCGTCCGCCCTGGCGTTCAGGGAACCTGCCAGGTGTTGAACCACCAGGAACATGCCCTGATGTTCCAGCCATGTCCAGAGGCGCAGAGCCTCCTGACAAAGGGTCCACGACCCCACCCCGCCTTGTTTGTTGCAGTACCACATGGCGGTGGTGTTG
Source organism: Calotriton arnoldi (assembly GCA_963921515.1). NCBI lineage: Eukaryota > Metazoa > Chordata > Amphibia > Caudata > Salamandridae > Calotriton > Calotriton arnoldi. The sequence continues at coordinate 2,807,481 of CAWUFW010000301.1, read as the reverse complement.
TCTGTGAACACCTGCACTACCTTCCCTTTGACAGAGGGAAGGAATGCCTTGAGTGCAAGTCGGATCGCCCGGAGCTCCAGAAGGTTGATATGGAGCCGGGACTCCGCCGGAGACCAGAGGCCTCTGATCTCCGCCTCTCACATGTGACCGCCCCATCCCAGAAGGGACGCGTCCGTCACAACTGTGTGCTCTGGCTGGGGAAGGGAGAGGGATCTGCCCATGACCCATTGCCGGTTCGAGAGCCACCACTGCAACTGTTTTGCAGTCCCCTCCGAGATCTGGACGTGATCGGACAGGTCGCCCTGGTGCTGCGCCCACTGGAACTTCAGGTCCCACTGCAGAGCCCGCATATGCCATCTGGCATGAGTGACCAGCAGGATGCAGGAGGCCATGAGGCCCAGCAGCCTCAGGGTCATCCGTACCGAAACCCAGGATAAAGGCTGAAAGATCGGAATCATAGCCTGAATATCCCGGACTCGCCGTTCGGGAGGATAGGCCCGAAACTGCGTCGTGTCCAGAACTGCTCCGATGAAAAGGAGCTGTGGAGAAGGAATCAGATGCGACTTTGGCACATTGATGGAGAACCCCAGCGAGTGCAGGAGTTCGGCCGTAGTCTGGAGGTGGGAGACGACTGCCTGGGACGAGCCCGCCTTCAGCAGCCAGTCGTCGAGGTAGGGGAAGACTGAAACCCCTGCCCGGCGCAGATGAGCTGCGACCACCGCCATCACTTTCGTGAACACCCGAGGGGCACTGGTAAGGCCAAAGGGGAGCACGGTGAACTGAAAATGCTCGAGGCCTACCGTGAACCGAAGGTAACGCCGGTGGGCCGGCAGGACGGGGATGTGGAAATAGGCGTCCTGCAAGTCCAACGCTACCAACCAGTCTCCGAGGTCGAGGGCAGTCAAGACCTGAGCTAGGGTGAGCATCTTGAACTTCTCCTTCCGGAGGAAGCGATTGACGTTCCGGAGGTCCAAGATAGGACGCATGTCCTCCTTGTCCTTTTTGGGCACCAGAAAGTAGTGGGAGTAGCAACCACGCCCTACTTCTGGGGTCGGAACATGCTCGATGGCCCTCTTGGTCAAGAGGGCCGTGACTTCCTTCTGTAGAAGCACCAAGTGATCCCCTGACATGCGGTGGAATTGAGGTGGCATGGCTGGGGGGTGGTCTCGAAGGGGAGGGAGTAGCCCCTTCGGACAATGTCCAAGACCCACTTGTCCGAGGTGATGGGACGCCAGTGGTGAAGGTGATGGCGGACCCTGCCCCCGACTGGCGTGCTGTGCACCTGAAAGGAGGGACTAGGAGGGCTTGGAGGCCGCAGACGGGTTGGAGGTGGTGGCCTGACCCGCACGCTGGTTGCCCGAACCGCCACGGCGGTATCCACGTCCTCGGCCACGCGAAGGCGCTTGCTGCGCGGGCCGTTGGCCGGGCTGTGGACGTGACTGGGCGCCCCTTCCGTGGCCACGAAAGGGGCGAAAAGCAGACGTTAGCGGAGGGCGCACAACAGCAAGGCCCAGGGACTTAGCAGTAGCCCGTGAGTCCTTGAAACGCTCCAGCGCATGGTCTGCCTTCGAACCAAAAAGACCGACTCCATCAAAGGGCATGTCCATGAGAGTATTCTGGACATCCCCTGAAAAACCAGTGGTTCTCAGCCAGGCGTGGCGACGCAGCGCCACCGTCGTTGCAAGCGATCTGCCCAGCGAGTCGGCGGTATCAAGGCCACAGCGGATGGTATATTTAGCCGCATCACGCCCTTCCGCAATAGCGCGGGTAAGCAGTGTCTGGACCTCCTCAGAACACTGCGGCAAAACAGTCAGCCACCGAATCCCACAGGGAGTGGGTGTATCGGCCCAAGAGGCAAGCGGTATTAACAGATCGCAAGCCAGCACTGGAGGAAGAGAAAGCCTTCTTCCCAAAGTGATCCAGGCGCTTGGATTCCCTATCCGGAGGGGCGGTAGGGAAGGCTGTTTGGGAGGCAGAGGCTTGGACAACCAAGCTCTCAGGGGTGGGGTGTTGGGAGAGAAACAGGGGGTCGCCCGGAGCCGGGCGATGGCGTCGGAGCCACGTTCCTATCCACAGGAGCCCCTGTGGTGGGTTTGGACCAGGCACCCAAAAGAACGTCAGTGAGTGCATCGTTGAACGGCAGCACAGGCTCCGAAGAGGAGGCCGCCGGCTGAAGCACTTCAGTCAGGAGGTTAGTCCTGACGGCCACTGTAGGCAACTGGAGATTCAAGGCTCCAGCAGCTCTACGCAACACCGTTGCAAAATTAGCCCCCTCCTCCGTTGCCACGGGAGGAGACAGCATGCCAGAGTCGGGGGAGGTATCCAGCCCACTGGCATCCCCAAGTTCCTCAACCCAGTCCGGGTCAAACTCGCACTGTTGTGTGAGAGGGTCGTCAGACCCCTCCCAGCTCTCCTGGTCCTCCTCAGGTTGAAAATATGGAGGAGGAGGGACATAAGGGACCCAAGGTCTCATCGGCGCCGGAACCGGCGTCGGGCGACGCCGGTCCGGCTCCATGTCCGGACCCGGGGAGAACCGGGAACGACGCCGCCCGGAGCCCCGGACGGCGTCGGAAACGGCACCGGGGACATCGGCGTCGGCGGAGGCGTGGTTAGGTCAACCGGCGCCGATGGGGGTTGCGGCACCACCGGAACCGGGGTCGAGGCCGGGCCGGAGCCGAGGCCGGGACGAAGGCTGGTGGGACAGGCGACGCCGGGACCGGAGTCGACGGCGACGCTGGAGCAACCCAATCAGGGCCCGCGGGGCCCGAAGGCGCACCGGAGGGACCTTGAGGCACGAAGAGGCGGGCCATGGCCGACAGGAATTTCTGTATTTCGGCCGAAGTCGCCCCGAACCGGGTAGGGACGGGTACTGCGGGGGCAACTCGACAGGCACGTCCGGGGCCGCGGGGCGGGGACGGTGCCGACAGGGACCTCAGCCGAGTCGCGCGACCGGCGAGGCGAAGTCTTAGAGCGATGACGCCGCTTAGACTTCTTGTGCTTCGACTTACCGGAGGAGCGCGAAGACTTGGATTCCGACGAACGGCGGGGACTCCGCGTCCGGCCCCTCGACCTCTCCCGGGACCGGGGCTTGGTGCGGCGCGGAGCCGACTGTCGGACTTCAAGGAGCTTTCGAGACCGCTCTCGCAAAGCCTTCGGACTGAAGTTTCCGGCAGTCAGGGCACGACTTCGTGTCGTGGTCTCGGCCGAGACAGAAGAGACACTCGAGGTGGGGGTCCGTGATGGACATCATACGACCACATTCCTCGCAGGGCTTAAAGCCGGGCATCCCTACGACACCTTAGGAGTCGTGAAGACTCGATGAAGAAAACAGTGAAAAATTTCACAAAAAAGATAGTCAAAAAGTGACTAGGGCACTGCTCTTCCCGGATCTGCGCTTACTGGCGCGGAAAAAGAAGAACTGACGTCAGCGCGCAGGGGCGGCGTCTAAGTACTGCCCGCGACGTCATCCCGGCGATCACGACGCCGACGACGGACGCGGAGCCGCACGACGCCGCCTACCGACGCGCAAGGGTACTGCTACGCAAAAACTTTCCGGATCCAGCCTGAGGCCTGGGGATATTCTAAGGTAAGGAATCTGTCACTAACGTGTCTCTTTCAGATAACTCCAATAGAGTTGTGAACCAGGGTTGACGGGCCAATGTGGGAGCAACTAGGATTAGTGTCAAGGACTGCTGTCTGAGCTTCCGAACCACTAGTGGAATGAGTGGGAGAGGTGGAAAAGCGTAAGCAAATATCCCTGACCAATTCATCCATAGCGCATTGCCTTTGGACGACGGGTGTGGATACCTGGATGCGCAGTTTGGGCATTTTGCGTTTAGGTGGGTGGCGAACAGATCTATCTGTGGGAAGCCCCACATTTGGAAGAATGGGAGGATGACTTGAGAGTTAAGTTCCCATTCGTGGATCTGCTGTCGTTGATGACTGAGCAGATCTGCAATCTGGTTGTGAGAGCTGGAGAGTGTGTGTTCCCCCCTGTTTTTGTATGTAGTACATTGCTGTCATGTCTGTGCGAATCAGGACAACTTTGTCTAGCAGATGAAGTTGAAAGGCTTTCAATGCTAGAAAAATTGCTAGCAGTTCTAGATGGTTTATGTGGAGTTGCTTTTGCTGCAGAGTCCACATCCCCTGAATGGTATGTTTTTGAAGATGAGCTCCCCAACCAGTGAGCAATGCATCTGCTGTTAGTACTATCTGTGGAACCGGGTCGACGAATGGCCGCCCCTTGGAAAGGTTTTGTATGTTCCACCACTGCAGTGAGTGATGAGTGGGGCTATCCACCAACACTAAATCTGATAACTGACCTTGAGCCTGGTTCCACTGGCGTGCTAAGCATTCCTGTAAGGGACGCATTTGGAGTCTTGCATAAGGAACGATTAAAATGCAAGATGCCATCATTCCTAGCAATTGCATGAACACCCGAGCTGGTAATGAGTGTTGAGGCTGAAACTGCGCTATTAGAGTTTGCGTGTTGCGTATCCTGACTGGGTTGGGATATGCTAGAGCTTTTTGAGTGTTTATTGTGGCTCCCAGGTACACTTGTGTGTTGGACGGTTGGAGATGCGATTTGGAGAGGTTTACTGTGAACCCCAGGTTGGGAAGCAGTTGGACTGTTTTTCGAGTGTGTTTTATGCAGCTCTGTTGCGAGCTGGCATTTATTAGCCAGTCGTCTAGGTAGGGGAAGACGTGAATGTGCTGTTTCTTAGATGAGCCGCGACTACTGCTAGACACTTGGTGAAAGCCCTGGGTGCTGTAGTAGGTATTCCGAATGGGAGAACTTTGAATTGATAATGTTGTCCGCCCACCACAAACCTGAGGTATTTCCGGTGAGCAGGGTGAATGGGAATATGGAAATATGCGTCCTTTAAGTCCAAGGTGGACAAAAAGCTGTCTTGCTGAAGGAGTGGGGGCACTTGTTGGAGTGTGACCATGTGAAAGTGGTCCGACTGAATGTACAGATTTAGTACTTCATTCTTTAGGACCGCAGAGACCTTGTGTACATCTCTACAGATCGCTCTTTGCAGCTTTCACGGACATTTTTAACTATTCTTGCCTTGAAAAAGCCCTCGGCCTATTGGCCACCGGGCGAAACACGTGTCGGCTGTTTTTCTGTTCCTTTTTTCCTTCTCTCAATGTTACAAGGTGTAACAAAGAAAATAAAACCAAGAAACTAAACAATAAGGATCTTACCTTTTTCAATTATTTCAGAACCAAAGGGTACAAACCTCCACCCTCTACCTAAAACTTACTTTTTACAATGGCTTTTGGGTGTAGAAATTTGTGAGGCACGTACCAGCATCATATTGGGTCACTATAAGGATAGCGTGTATCCCAGACATACCAACACCCTTGCATTCCTACTTTTCTTTTTATGTAATCGGGACCTATTATTGGTACTCTCGATATTATACTACTAAGGGGTCCTAGGTGAGGTCAGAGGGCAGTTGTACATATTCTGGCTCAGCCATGTGAATTAAGATTGTGTGTTCAGTGCTGTTGCACACTGACTTTCAGCATGGTGTCTCTTGGCCTCACGGGATATGTGCCAACGCATTTTGACCTTCGTTGTTGGACCAGGGGCAGTGTTTCAGAAGAAGGTCTTCCTCAGGGCTGAGGGCTTGAGAAGGACACTTGGGGTTCCTGATCATATGTATCGGAACCACATTATGGGCTGAGCTGAGTCCAGGGATGGAATCAGGAGTCAGGAGTTGTAAGAAACTGGCTCTATATATACTACACCAAAATTAGGTATAGTGTGTATAGAGTCCAATTGACCCCAGAGGTAGGCTGAGGTTAAAGTTAGATGGAACCTTACTCTCTATTGGTGGTAGAGTGGTCGAGCAGTAAGGCAGTATCAGAGGACAGTGTTAAGCATTTGATGTACACACTCAGTCAGCAAATGAATTCACACACTCAAGAACTGAACTCTAGGCCAATTGTTTTTGTATAAAAATATACTGTTGTTTTATTTTAGAACCAAGAAAGCCTGGCACAGGTAAGCATAAAATACTTTGCAATATTAAGTTGCTGAATATAGAACAGTTTGAAAATGCAATAGAAATGGTACTTTTCTAACTCAGTGCTGGATACCTAGATTCAGCACTGGGACATTTCCAGCAAACGGGTGAGTAAATACGTTTTGGTTATTCGTGCGATTTTTAAAGAATATTTTCAGATTTCAAAACTCCACACTTAGAAACTTTTTGGAGAAAAATTGTCAATGTTATCCTATGGAGGAAAAACAGGTTATCGGTTTGTAGGTAAGTAATCGACTGTGGGAGTTAAGGTTCTGGGGTTAGACTCAGGGGTCCCCCAGGGTCAGTGATGCACTGTTGTTGCACCCTCAGCGACACTAGGGCGGCCGGGTGCAGAGTGTTGAGGCCCAATGTTATCCTATGGAGGAATAGGGGGTCTCCGGTTGGTGGCTGCTGGCAAGCAGGCCACTGGGTTGTGGAAGCAAAGCTCCTAGGGTTTATGGCAGGGCAAATTGGGAACCAAATTAGCACCAAAGGTGCACCCTCTGCGGCACTAGGGCGGCCGGGTGCAGGGTGCTGTTTTGAGGTCGGGTGCCCTGTTGGTTTCAATGGAGCGCCTCCGGTTAAAAGAAACACTGCAGGCTCGGGGACGAGGATCTTCTGGGTGCGACCACCACTTCGAGGGGTAAGTTGGGATGTCTTGGGTTGGTTAGGCACCGTTGGTTTGGGCACACAAGGCCGTGGGGCGTCGGGTGCAGGGGTGCCTTGGGACGTCGGAAAGTCTTACCCGCTCAGGTCGCGGTAGAGGGGATCCTCTGGATTGAGGCTGCAGGCGTCGTCTGGAGGCTTGAGGTAGGTCAGGAGTCGCCGGATCTCGGGTCAGGATCGCCGGGGTGACCTCCTCATGGTGTTTCTCCACTCGAGCTCGGGCCGGGTTCGGCGGGTGCAGAGTGGGCTGGATTCGCGGTATCCGGCCGGAGCCAGAAGCCGCAGTTTGAACAAGTCCGGTGTTCACGGGAGAAGCAGTCTTGGAAGTGAAGGCAGGCAGGTCCTCCGGGGTTTTTGAGGTTGCTGGCTGCAGGACACACCGGGATTTCGCAGGAGCAGGTTCGAGGGGAGACAGGCCTGTAGGGCTGGGGCCAAGTCAGTGGGCGTTGTCCTCTTGTTAGCTCTGCACGGCTCTTCGTCCTTCTTTTCTTCTTGTCAGGCTGGATCTGAGGAAGCAAGGTTCAGGGTGCCCCCTAAATACTAGATTTAGGGGCGTTACAGGTAGGTAAAGGGCAGGGACCAATGGGTCCCTTCCCTGGGGTGGGTACACCCCCTATCGTGCCACCCTCCAGTGGGAGGGGGGCATGATCCTGTCCCTGGTTGGCTGAGTCCCCCCATCTTCAAGATGGCGTGGACTGAGAGTGGTGCTTCACCTCGCCTCCCCCACCTGAGGGGTGGAGTTGGCAGAGGTGGGCACACCTCTTTTCCCTCACTTGTTTTTCCCGCCGGTTTTCCCGCCCAAAGTGGGGGGTAGAACCAGAGGGGACCAGTTGCACAAGTTACTTACCTTCGATAACGATAATTCTGTAAGAAAAATTAGTAGTGATAGATTCCTTACCTTAGAATATCCCCAGGCGACTGACTGGATCCGGAAAGTTTTCGTCAGCAATACCCCTGCGCGTCGGTAGGGGCGTCGTGCGGCTCCGCGTCCGTCGTTGGCGTCGCCGAGATGACGTCGCGGGCGCTACTTGGACGCCGCCCACGCGCGCTGACATCAGTTCTGTACACGACTTTCCGCGCCAGGAACGCAGAGCCATGCAAGATACTGACCACTGGTGCATTGAAACTAGGGCCCTGAAAGGGATGACCTTAACCCTAGAAATCAGTTCGCAGAACGGGGAGGATGGGTGGGGCGGTAAGGAATCTATCACTACTAATGTTTCTTACAGATATATCGTTACCGAAGGTAAGTAACTTGTGCATCTGAAAGAAACACATAGTGATAGATTCCTTACCTTAGAATAGATACCCCAGCAATACCAACCCCGGTGGTGGGTCTGCGAACAAAGATCACACCAGAAAGTCACGGAGAACAGAACGGCCAAAGAAGCGGTCTCTCCGGACTTGGCCTTCCAGGCAGTAATGTTTGGTAAACGTGTGCAGCGAGGCCCACGTGGCTGCCTGACATATGTCTTGCAGGGGGACACCACGTCCCAATGCAGTAGTGGCTGCAGTAGCTCTGGTGGAATGAGCACGCAGCCCCACCGGAGGTTCTTTTTTAGCCAAAGAGTAACAGGCTTTGATACACAAGACAACCCAGCGGGAGATGGTTCTCTTATGGACCGCCCGACCTTTCTTGGTGCCAACGTAGCCAACAAAAAGCTGGTCATCCACCCGGGAACTGCTGTGTGCGGTTAAGATAAAAAGAAAGCGCACGTTTTGGGTCCAGACGGTGGAGCCGCTCTTCCTCTCTGGAAGGATGCGGAGGCGGAAAAAAGGTGGGCAAGGTAATTGTCTGCCCAATGTGTAAGGCCGTAACCACTTTTGGCAAAAAGGAAGGACGGGGCCTGGGCACAACCTTGTCCGGATGGACTGAAAGGAAAGGAGGCTTACAGGAAAAAGCCTGGAGCTCACTCACACGCCTGGCGGAAGTGATGGCCACCAGGAAAGCAGTCTTTAACGTCAAAAGACGAAGAGGACAGTTGTGAAGTGGCTCAAAGGGAGTGCACATCAAGTACGTCAGAACCAGGTTCATGTCCCACTGAGGCATCACGAAAGGAATAGGAGGAAAAAGGTGAGTAATGCCTTTAAGAAACCTATTTACAACAGGGGACTTGAAAAGAGAGGGCTGATCAGGGAGCCTGAGAAAGGCCGAAATAGCAGAAAGGTAGCCCTTGATAGTGCCCAGAGCAGAGCCCTGCCGGGCCAAAGAAAGAAGGAACAGTAGAACCTCAGAAAGAGGGGCAGAAAGGGGATCCACAGCCTTTGCTGTGCACCATGCCACAAATTTGTTCCACCTGCAGGAGTATACCACTTTAGTAGAGGGACGCCTGGCTGCCAGAATAACGTCACAAACTTCAGGAGGCAAGTCGAAGGGAATCAACTGCCGCCGCTCAATCTCCACGCAAAGAGGTGGAGGCTGGACAGGTTCGGGTGGAGGACCGTCCCCTGCTGCTGCGACAGAAGATCCTCCCGAAGAGGCAGTCGGATCGGGGGATCGATGCTCATACGGAGTAGCTCGGGATACCATACTCTTCGAGCCCAGTCTGGAGCCACAAGAATGACTTGGGCCCGGTCGCGCCTGATCTTCTTCAGCACTCTGGGCAGAAGTGGTATAGGCGGAAAGGCGTACAACAGACCGCAACTCCACTCGCGACTAAAAGCGTCGCCGAGCTGAGTGCCGCCTTGGAAATTCCAACGCGCAGAACTGATGACATTGCGCGTTCTCTTCGGTGGCGAATAGATCTAACCAAGGCTCTCCCCACTGCTGAAAGAGACCTTGCGCCACCTCCGAGTGAAGACGCCATTCGTGATCGAGCATGCACCTGCGGCTGAGTTCGTCCGCCCTAGTGTTCAGAGAACCTGCCAGGTGTTGAACCACCAGAGACATGCCCTGATGTTCCAGCCATGTCGAGAGACGCAGAGCCTCTTGACAGAGGGTCCACGACCCCACCCCGCCCTGTTTGTTGCAGTACCACATGGCGGCGGTGTTGTCCGTGAACACCTGCACTACTCTCCCCTTGACAGAGGGAAGGAATGCTTTCAGTGCAAGCCTGATCGCCCGTAGCTCCAAAAGGTTGTTATGGAGCCGGGACTCCGCTGGAGACCAGAGGCCTCTGATCTCCGCCTCTCCCATGTGGCCGCCCCATCCCAGGAGGGACGCATCCGTCACCACTGTGAACTCCGGTTGGGGAAGGAAGAGGGATCTGCCGTCGACCCAATGCCGGTCCGTGAGCCACCACTGCAACTGTCGTGCAGTGCCCTCCGAGATCTGGACGTGATCGGACAGGTTTCCCTGATGCTGCGCCCACTGAAACTTCAGGTCCCACTGCAGAGCCCGCATACGTCACCTGGCATGATTGACCAGCAGGATGCAGGAGGCCATGAGGCCCAGCAGCCTCAGAGTCACTCTGACCGAAACCCAGGACAGGGGCTGAAAGATGGGAATCAGAGCACGAATGTCCCGGACCCGCTGTTCGGGAGGATAGACCCGAAACTGCGCAGTGTCCAGAACCGCTCCGATAAAGAGGAGCTTCTGGGAGGGAATCAGGTGCGACTTCGGCACATTGATGGAGAACCCCAGCAAGTGCAGGAGGTCGGCCGTAGTCTGGAGGTGGGAGACGACTGTCTGGGGCGAGCCCGCCTTCAACAATCAGTCGTCGAGATAGGGGAAGACTGAGACCCCTGATCTGCGCAGATGAGCTGCGACCACCGCCATCACCTTGGTGAACACCCGAGGGGCGCTGGAAAGGCCAAAGGGGAGCACGGTAAACTGAAAGTGCTCGTGGCCTACCATGAACCGTAGGTAACGCCTGTGGGCTGGCAGGACGGGGATGTGGAAATAGGCATCCTGCAAGTCCAGCGCCACCATCCAATCTTGTGGGTCGAGAGCAGACAAGACCTGAGCTAGAGTGAGCATCTTGAACTTCTCTTTGCGGAGGAAACGATTGACGTTCCGGAGGTCCAAGATAGGACGCAGGCCTTTGTCCTTCTTGGGCACCACAAAGTAGTGGGAATAGCAACCACGACCTACTTCGTGCGTCGGAACGCGCTCGATGGCCCCCTTGGCCAAGAGGGCTGCAACTTCCTGCTGAAGAAGCACCAAGTGATCCCCCGACATGCAGTGGTATTGAGGTGGCATGGCTGGGGGGGTAGTCTCGAAGGGGAGGGAGTAGCCCCTTCGGACTATCTCTAAAACCCACCTGTCCGAAGTGATGGTGCGCCAGTGGGGGAGGTGATGGCGGAGCCTGCCGCCCACTGGCCTGGACCTGAAAGTTCGGACTAGGAAGGTTTGGAGGCAGAGGTGGCGGGGGTGGTGGTGGTGGTCTGACCCGCCCGCTGGCCCCTTTGTCCGGCACGGCGGAACCCGCGGCCGCGCTGGGATGACTGTTGCGCCGGCCTGTGGCTCTGTTGCGAACGCTGCGGGACGCCCCTTCCTGTGCCACGAAAGGAGCGAAAAGCGGAAGGCGGAGGAGGGCGGACTGCCGAGAGTCCCAAGGACTTGGCCGTAGCCCGTAAGTCCTTAAACCGCTCCAACGCACTGTCCGCTTTGTCGCCGAAGAGGCGACGGCCATCAAAGGGCATGTCCATAAGGGTGTTTTGGACATCCCCTGAAAATCCAGTGGTTCTCAACCAGGCGTGGCGGCGAACCGCCACCGTCGTTGCAATGGATCTGCCCAGTGAGTCGGCGGTGTCTAGACCACAACGGATCATGAACTTGGCTGCGTCTCTCCCCTCTGCAACAGCCTGGGCGAGAGCAGGCCGGGCCTCCTCCGGACACTGAGACAGCACGTTCGCCACCGTATCCCACAGGCAGTGGGAATAACGGCCCAAGAGGCATGCGGTGTTCACGGACCGCAGCGCAGAGCAGGTGGAAGAGAAAATCTTCTTCCCAAACTGATCCAGCTTCTTGGATTCCCTATCCGGTGGGGCAGAAGGGAAGGCGGTTGGGGAAGCAGAGGCTTGGACAACCAAGCTCTCGGGGTGGGATGTTGGGAGAGGAAAATGGGGTCACCCGGAGCCGGGCGATGGCGTCGGGCCACGTTCCTGTCCACAGGAGCCCCTGTGGTGGGCCTGGACCAAGTGCCCAAAAGAACGTCCGAAAGGGCTTCATTAAAGGGGCAGCAGCGGCTCCGCAGAAGTAGCTGCTGGCTGAAGCACCTCTGTCAGGAGGTTAGTCCTGACGGCCACAGTAGGGAGCTGGAGGTGTAGGGCCTCCGCCGCCCTACGCAACACCACTGCGTAACTGGCTCCCTCCTCCGTAGCCACGGTAGGAGGAGACAGCATGCCAAGGTCTGGTGAGGTATCCAGACCACTGGCGTCCCCCAATTCCTCAGCCCAGTCCTGTTCAGACTCGCAGGCTGCAGCGAGAGGGTCATCCGACCCCTCCCAGTCCTCCCCTTGCTCCTCAGGCTGTTCAACAGGCCGAAAATGAGGAGCAGGGACAGGGGGATAGAAATCCCCAAACAGCGTCGAGAACGGCATCGACCGACGCCGGACCGCCGCCGCGTCCACTTCGGGGCTGAATCTGAGGCGTAACGAGGTCAACCGGCGTCGACCGGGATCCAGGCCTGGATCCAAGGGTGTCCTGCGGCGCCGGAGCCGACAGCGACGCCGGCGATGAAACGAGAGGACACCCATGCGGGACCGCGGGGCCCGAAGGCGCACCGGCGGGACCCGACGGCCCAAAGAGGCGAGCCATGGCCGACAGGAAGTCCTGTATCTGGGCCGGAGTCGCCGACGACCCCGGGAAAGGCGGGTAGTCGGGCGGCGACTCCATGGACTCCGCCGGAGCCGCGGGGGTGGCACCACCCGTACCCTCAGCCGCGTCGCGCGAGAGGAAGTCGGAGAACGATGACGTTTCTTTGACTTCTTGTGCTTCGCCTTACCTGACCCCGAGTGCGAAGACTTCGATCCCGACGATCGCCGATGGTGACTCCGCGCACGGTCCCTCGACCTCCCTCTGGACCGGGACCTGTCACGGCGCGGAGCCGACTGCCGGGTTTCAAGCAGCTTTCGGGACCGCTCCCGCAAAGACTTCGGAGCCATGGACCGGCAGTCGGGGCACGACTTGGGGTCGTGGTCGCGCCCCAGGCAGAAGTGACACACGCGGTGCGGGTCCGTCACCGACATCATCCGATGACAGTCCTCGTAGGATTTAAAACCGGGCATTCCTAACTGCACCAGGAGTCGATATCGACTCGAAAAAGGGTGAGAAAAAGATCTCAAAAACGTAGTCAATAAAGACTAGGGGTACCGTTCTCTCCGGATCTGCGCTTGCTGGCGCGGAAAAAGAAAGAACTGACGTCAGCGCGCGTGGGCGGCGTCCAAGTAGCGCCCGCAATGTCATCTCGGCGACCACGACGCCAACGACGGACGCGGAGCTGCACAACGCCCCTACCGACGCGCAGGGGTACTGCTGACGAAAACTTTCCGGATCCAGGCTGACGCCTGGGGATATTCTAAGGTAAGGAATCTATCACTATGTGTTTCTTTCAGATGCTGAAAGCAGCAATGGGTCTGGGGAGGCTCACAAAGGCGGCATGCCTTTGAAGCTTCCCCTTCGTGAACCCTGCCCATCCTGGGGGAGGAGGCTTGGCACCTCGTCCCAGGAAGTGCATTGTTTCAGGCCCCCGAGAGCAGCAGGCTCTCGACCCAGGGGTCCAGAAACATGTCTGTTGGTGGCAGCCTAAGCAGCCACTCAGTCAGGTCACTAGAAGTTGGTCGAGTTTCAGGGAGCATCTCTAAGATGCCCTCTGTTGTGCATTTTACATTAAATCCCACACTGGCATCAGTGTGGGTTTAATGTGCTGAGAAGTTTGATACCAAACTTCCCAGTCTTCAGTGTAGCCATTATGGTGTTGTGGAGTTCGTAATGACAAACTCCCAGCACCATATACTCTTAATGGCAGCACTGCACTTACAATACCCAGGAATGGACTTGGGCACTGTAGGGGTACAGGGCTCAGGCACCTGTACCCTCACCACTGACATAGGGCACCCAGCTAGAGGGGTGACTGATGTATGCCAGGGCAGTGGTTTGTGGGCATGGCACACAGGGATGTGTGCCATGTCGACTCTTCACTTTGTTCTGCACCAAGACACGCAGCCTGCAAAGGCAGTGCGTGTGTGAAAAGGTGCAGGGCCTCTAAGGGTGGCACAATACGTACTGCAGCCCTTAGGGGCCTTCCCTGGTCACAGTGCCCTGGGTACCTTTGGTACCATTTACCAGGGGCCTACCTGTGGCCAGGGATACCAATTGGGTTTAGGCTTCAACGCAGTTTTTAGGGAAGGAACATAGGCCCTGGGTACCTGATTAGCAGGAGCCCAGGGCACAGTCAAAGAACATCAGCAATTCAGCAAAAAGTGGGGGCATACCATGCAGAAAGAGGGCACTTCTCACAGGAGTCTTCCCTTATGTCGCCTCAAGTTGTCTTATGTTCCTTATTATTGAGGACAAAAAGGGATGTATCTTAGGTGCGTTTTTCCGAAGTTTCTTTTTTCTTCTACGTGTTCCGTCTTTGCTCCAAGAGGGACCGGCAATTCCTGTTGCTTTTTCGGCGGTTCGCACAGCTGAAATGATATTCTTAGCCAAGCATGTCTGCGTAATAGTATGCTGGTGTTGACTGCACGAGCTGCTGTGTCTGCTGCATCTAGGGCACACCTAATGGATGTATTGGTAATAAGTTTACCTTCCTGAATGAGGTCATTAGACTTAGATTTGTATTCATCAGGTAAATGTTGTATGAGTTATTCTAACTCATCGTAATGAGCCCTATCATAGCGAGCCAACAAAGCTTGAGCGTTGGCAATACACCAGTGATTTGCTGCCTGTGAAGCCACTCTTTTGCCCGAGGCATCGATTAGCTTAGACTCCTTATCAGGAGGAGGGGCCTCACCTGTGGTTTGCAAATTAGCTCTCTTGCGAGCGTTGGAGACTAAAAGAGAGTCTAAGGGCAGCTGGCCTCTAATGTAAACAGGGTCGGTAGGAGCGGGTTTGTATTTTTTGTCCACTCTAGGTGTAATTATCCTGGATCTTACAGGGTCTTTAAATACCTCATCCGTGTGCTTTAACATGCCTTTGAGCATTGGTAAGGTGTGAGTAGCTCTTTGGGAAGAAGTAAGTGTTTCAACAAGGAAATCCTCTTCTAAAGGCTCTTTATGGAGCTCCACCCCATGATATGGAGCGGCCCTATTAACCCCTTCCATGCTCATGACGAGCTCAGCTCGTCATGCTGCGCGGTAGCGCTGTGCGCATGACGAGCTGAGCTCGTCACGACCCCACCCGCGATCGGAATGTCCAGCATACGAGCGGAATTCCGATCGCGGTCAAGGGGTTAAGGAGCTCAATGTACCCGATGTTGTCAGGTGGGGAGGGTCTGGAGGGATACAAATCAGGGTCATTACATGTAATTGGGTCTGTCTGATAATCGTCCCAAGGGTCAGTGTCCTGTAACCTATCCTGATCCTCATCCCCATCTCCATCCCCTTCATCCTGTGGGTCAGGTGAAAGTGGTGGTGGTGAATTTGCTGCTGAAATGAGCAAGTTAGGATCAATGGGAGAAGGAAGTGGAATATAAGGTGGAGAAGGGTTAGTACCCACACTATTCCTTATGAGAGGAATGTGGTAGTCCTCTGATACGTCAATTTTCCGTTTCTTTGTAAGAATGGCATGAATATGCCCTGTTTGAGGGTTGATTACCAATTTGTTCTGCTTCGGATCCGAAGGCGGCGCATGGGACCGAAGTTCTTTAGTGGGAGAGTGTTTCTCTTTATGAGTCGGTTTCGGCGTCGAAGGTTTCGGCTCTGAGCCTTTGGGCGTCGAAGGTTTCGGCTCCGAGCCTTTCGGTGTTGATGACTTGGACTTGTGTTTCGGCGCCGAAGGTGTTGGTTCGGCACCGGCTCGAGCACAAGCCGGAAGGCTTGTCTTTCTGTTTCGGAGCCAGGCCCGAGGGCGGGGCGTCGGAAACTTTTTGTCAGTGCCGACCTTGGCCCGAGGGCAGAGGAGGGACCGGAGCCTTTGTCTTATTTTGAGGGGGCAAAGGGGTATCTTTACTCACGGTACGCTGACCCGGAGTAATCTGTTCCTCTTCTTCCATGTCAGAGTCGGCTTCAGACACGGAGATATGTTGTTCTTCTTCCTCGGCTCCTTGAGGTTGATGTTCAGTGTCGGAATCTTCGCCGAAGATGTCCGGTGCGGAGCCGCTCTGGTGTTGCATTTCGTGTCGTCGAGCCCGACGGTCACGAAGAGTCTTTTTCGATCAAAACGATCGACACGCGTCGCAGTCGTTCTCGTTGTGTTCCGGGGACAAGCAGAGGTTGCAGACTTCGTGCAAGTCGGTGCGTGGAAACTTAGCACGACACCCGGGACATAGCTTGAATGGAGTTCGTTCCATCGACTGCTAGTGCGGTCGGCGCGGGTAGGCCCGACGGACTGCCACGAGTTTCCTGATCGAAGGTTTTCCGAAGTACCATCGAGGGTAGTGGATTGCGCGTCAAAGGGGTCCGAAAACGGTACCGAACCGGAGCGCAGCAATACACATCCGAACCCGATGACAGAAAAAAAACAATCCAAGGATGGAGTCGATGCCCATGCGCACTATCACCGAAAGGAGGAGTCCCCCTACCTCGTGACTGGAAAGACTTCTTCGAACAAAAACAAAGTGCAAACATCCGGACCCAACACTAGATGGCGATCTATGCGTAGCATGTAATCTACAGCTCACATGCCTCGAACAGAAGGTTCTCCAGAAGGCGCTGAAGACTCAGTACACAGGAAGCCTGAGTACAACTCTCTTCTAGCCCAATCCTGGGCTATCAGTAGGAATTGGGATTGGATTTCTCTAAAAGTGGGGGCAGAAGAGGCAGAGGTGGGAAGGCATACAGGAGACAGGAGTCCTACTGCAGGGGGAATGGTCTCCCAGGGAGTATTAAGTTGAAAACTCCAGCACACAGTAAGTGTGATGCTTCATGTCCTTGGCAGTAGTGAAAAGATATACCCAAGGCACATGCCATAGGGTAAAGACGTCTTGGAACACCACCTCCAAGTGCAAGAGCCATTTGTGGCCTGACAGTAAGAGTGCTCGCTAGAGGACTGGCTTTTAAAGAGATTCCCAGAATGTGAAGCCACAGCAAGAGTTTTAGGGCCTCCTGATAATGCACCCGCTACCTACATTGCAGTCATGCTTTCTGTCAGGACTTGGGTAGGCTTCCCCTTGACAGACTGGAGAAAGGTCTTCAGGGTCTATCGAACAGCCAAAGTTTAAAAAAGACTTGTGAGGAAATGGGGTGTATTATATGGTGTGGTTGTGTGACCTCACTTTGTAATACACTACCAACCTCTCATATTGGTGCCTAGCGGTGGGTTAGCAGTACCATACAGTTGGTAGACTGAAATTTAAAATGAATCTGCCCAAGAAGACATGTACAAAATAATCCTTGTGCTTTCCAACTAGCAGTCTAGTCTAAAAATCCTCAGAGACACAGTTCTCAAGGAGTTGCTAACTTTTAAAACGTTTTAAAAGTTGTGACAGAGTTTTCCAATTGTTTACAAAGTTTGAAAACATTTTTAAAAAGTTCTGGAAAAGTGCTGGAAGTCACTTTAAGCAAGGACAACATGGAGCTCGACTTAACCAACCTGTCCACTCTCAAAAGAGATGTGTTGAGGTCATTGTGAAGGGGCACTGTTACAATGGGGGCTAAGACAAGGAAGAATGATCTCTTGGGCCCTCACATGCTTGGGAGGCCCACAGAGATCCACCGGTCTTGGAGAAGATAATACCCCAAAGCAGTCGGGAAGAAGATGATGAGGATGGTAGAACTGTTATCAAAGCAGCAAAGGAGGGGGCGGATAATGTCCTGGCCCCCAACATCAGGCCAAGGGTGGCCTCCAGAGCCTGCAGTGCGAGAAGCTCCTTCAGCAGCAGGTCAATGCAAGAGGTGATGGCAGCCCAGGGGCTGGAAGAAAAGGCCCTGCCCCTAGCAAAAAAAGATTGGTCCTTTAAGAAAGGAGGACCTGTAGGAAGCTGCCTCTGTATATACTATACCAAAGTGAGGTATAGTGTGCACAGAGTCCAGTGGATCCCCAAAGGTAGGCAGAGGTAAAGTTAGATAGCACCTCACTCTCTATTTGTGGTAGTGGCGGCGAGCAGTAAGGCAGTATCAGAGGACAGTGTAAAGCATTTGTTATACACACTCAGTCAGCAAATGAATTCACACACTGAAAGACTGAACTTCAGACTAATTGTTTTTGTATAAAAATATTCTTTTAGTTATTTTATTTTCTAGAACCAAGCAAGCCTGGCACAATTAAGTTGATAAATACTTTGCAGTAAATATACAGTTTGAAATGCAATTGTAAATGTACTTTGAAATGGTTACAGTTTGAATTACTGTTAACGCAATACTGTGAAATGCTGTACATATACTTTGTATCGACTTTGCAATGAAAATTACAGGTAAGTTACTTTTACGTTACTTTTGAGATTACTTTTTCTACTCAGTGTGATGCACAAGTTACTAACTTGTGTAACGATATATCTGTAAGAGACAGTAGTTAGTGACAGATTCCTTACCTTAGAATATCCCCAGGCGTCAGGCTGGATCCGTAAAGTTTTTGCGTAGCAGTACCCTTGCGCGTCGGTAGGCGGTGTCGTGCGGCTCCGCGTCCGTCGTCCGCGTCGGGACCGCCGGGATGACGTCGCGGGCAGTACTTAGACGCCGCCCCTGCGAGCTGACGTCAGTTCTGTACACGATTTTCCGCGCCAGGAACGCAGAGCCATGCAAGAAGCGGACATAGGTGTCTGAAAAATACTAGGGCCCTGAAAGGGATGTCCTTAACCCTAGAAATCAGTTCGCAGAACGGGGAGGATGGGTGGGGCGGTAAGGAATCTGTCACTAACTACAGATATATCGTTACACAAGTTAGTAACTTGTGCATCTGAAAGAGACACGTTAGTGACAGATTCCTTACCTTAGAATAGATACCCCAGCAATACCAACCCCGGTGGTGGGTCTGCGAACAAAGATCAGACGAGGAAGTCCCGGAGAACAGAACGGCCAAAGAAGCCGTCTCTCCGGACTTGGCTGTCAAGGCAGTAATGTTTGGTAAACGTGTGCAGCGAGGCCCACGTAGCTGCCTGACATATATCCTGTAACGGAACCCCGCGGCCTAAAGCCGTGGTAGCCGCCGTTGCCCTGGTGGAATGGGCACGCAGCCCAACAGGAGGCTCCTTCTTAGCCAAAGAATAGCAGGCTTTGATACACATAGTGACCCAGCGGGAGATGGTCCTTTTGTGTACCGCCCGACCTTTTTTGGCACCCACGTAGCCAAAGAAAGAGCTGGTCATCCACCCGGAACGGTTGTGTGCGGTTGATGTAAAAAGAAAGCGCACGTTTTGGGTCCAGACGGTGGAGCCTCTCTTCCTCTCTGGAAGGATGCGGAGGCGGAAAGAAGGTGGGCAAAGTGATGGTCTGCCCAATATGGAAGGCAGTAACCACCTCTGGCAAGAAGGACCGACGCGTCCGAAGAACAACCTTGTCTGGATGAACAGACAGAAAGGGAGGTTTGCATGAAAGAGCCTGGAGCTCACTCACCCGCCGAGCAGAGGTGATGGCCACCAGGAATGCTGTCTTCAGAGTAAGAAGACGAAGAGGACAATTATATAGAGGCTCAAAGGGAGCGCACATTAAGAAGGTAAGAACCAAGTTCAAGTCCCACTGAGGCATTACAAACGGAACAGGAGGAAAGAGGTGTGTAATGCCTTTAAGAAACCTGTTAACCACAGGGGACTTGAAAAGGGAGGGCTGATCAGGAAGCCTGAGGAAGGCTGATATCGCACAAAGATAGCCCTTGATGGTACCCAGGGCAGAACCCTGCCGGGCCAGAGAAAGAAGGAACAGAAGAACCTCAGAAAGAGGGGCAGAAAGGGGATTCACAGCCTTTGCTGTGCACCATGCCACAAACTTGTTCCACCTGCAGGCGTATACCACCTTAGTGGAGGGACGCCTGGCTGCCAGAATCACATCACAAACTTCGGGAGGCAAGTCGAAAGGAATCAACTGCCGCCGCTCAATCTCCACGCAAGCAGGTGTAGACTGGACAGGTTCGGGTGGAGGACCGTCCCCTGCTGCTGCGACAGAAGATCCTCCCTAAGAGGCAGACGGATCGGGGGATCGACGCTCATACTGAGTAGCTCGGGATACCAAACTCTTCGAGCCCAGTCCGGAGCCACAAGAATGACTTGGGCCCGGTCGCGCCGAATCTTCTTCAACACTCTGGGTAGAAGTGGTATAGGCTGAAAGGCGTACAACAGACCTCAACTCCACTCGCGACGAAAAGCGTCGCAGAGCGAGTGCCGCCTTGGAAATTCCAACGCGCAGAACTGCTGACATTGCGCGTTCTCTTCGGTGGCGAACAGATCTAACCAAGGCTCTCCCCACTGCTGAAAGAGACCTTGCGCCACCTCCGAGTGAAGACGCCATTCGTGATCCATCATGCACCTGCGGCTGAGCTCGTCCGCCCTGGCGTTCAGGGAACCTGCCTGGTGTTGAACCATCAGGAATATGCCCTCATGTTCCAGCCATGTCCAGAGGCGCAGAGCCTCCTGACATAGGGTCCACGACCCCACCCCGCCCTGTTTGTTGCAATACCACATGGCGGTGGTGTTGTCTGTGAACACCTGCACTACCGTCCCTTTGACAGAGGGAAGGAATGCCTTGAGTGCAAGTCGGATCGCCCGGAGCTCCAGAAGGTTGATATGGAGCCGGGACTCCGCCGGAGACCAGAGGCCTCTGATCTCCGCCTCTCCCATGTGACCGCCCCATCCCAGAAGGGACGCGTCCGTCACAACTGTGTGCTCTGGCTGGGGAAGGGAGAGGGATCTGCCCATGACCCATTGCCGGTTCGAGAGCCACCACTGCAACTGTTTTGCAGTCCCCTCCGAGATCTGGACGTGATCGGACAGGTTGCCCTGGTGCTGCGCCCACTGGAACTTCAGGTCCCACTGCAGAGCCCGCATATGCCATCTGGCATGATTGACCAGCAGGATGCAGGAGGCCATGAGGCCCAGCAGCCTCAGGGTCATCCGTACCGAAACCCAGGATAAAGGCTGAAAGATCGGAATCATAGCCTGAATATCCCGGACTCGCCGTTCGGGAGGAAAAACCCGAAACTGCGTCGTGTCCAGAACTGCTCTGATGAAAAGGAGCTGTGGAGAAGGAATCAGGTGCGACTTCGGCACGTTGATGGAGAACCCCAGCGAGTGCAGGAGTTCGGCCGTAGTCTGGAGGTGGGAGACGACTGCCTGGGACGAGCCCGCCTTCAGCAGCCAGTCGTCGAGGTAGGGGAAGACTGGAACCCCTGCCCGGCGCAGATGAGCTGCGACCACCGCCATCACTTTCGTGAACACCCGAGGGGCACTTGTAAGGCCAAAGGGGAGCACGGTGAACTGAAAATGCTCGAGGCCTACCGTGAACCGTAGGTAACGCCGGTGGGCCGGCAGGACGGGGATGTGGAAATAAGCGTCCTGCAAGTCCATCGCTACCAACCAGTCTCCAGGGTCGAGGGCAGTCAAGACCTGAGCTAGGGTGAGCATCTTGAACTTCTCCTTCCGGAGGAAGCGATTGACGTTCCGGAGGCCCAAGATAGGACGCATGTCCTCCTTGTCCTTTTGGGCACCAGAAAGTAGTGGGAGTAGCAACCACGTCCTACTTCTGGGGTCGGAACATGCTCGATGGCCCTCTTGGCCAAGAGGGCCGTGACTTCCTTCTGCAGAAGCACCAAGTGATCCCCTGACATGCGGTGGAATTGAGGTGGCATGGCTGGGGGGTGGTCTCGAAGGGAGGGAGTAGCCCCTTCGGACAATGTCCAAGACCCACCTGTCCGAGGTGATGGGACGCCAGTGGTGAAGGTGATGGCGGACCCTGCCCCCTACTGGCGTGCTGTGCACCAGAAAGGAGGGACTAGGAGGGCTTGGAGGCCGTGGACGGGTTGGAGGTGGTGGCCTGACCCGCAAGCTGCCGGCTGAAGCACTTCCGTCAGGAGATTAGTCCTGACAGCCACAGTAGGCAATTCGAGGTGCAAGGCTCCAGCTGCTCTACGCAACACCGTTGCAAAATTTGCTCCCTCCTCCGTAGCCACGGGAGGAGACAGCATGCCAGTGTCAGGGGAAGTGTCTAGACCACTGGCATCCCCAAGTTCCTCAGCCCAGTCCTGATCATACTCACACTGTTGTGTGAGAGGGTCTTCCGACCCCTCCCAGCTCTCCTGGTCCTCCTCTTGTTCAAAATATGGAGGAGGAGGGACATTTGGGACCCAAGGTCTCATCGGCGCCGGAGCCGAGCGACGTCGGTCCGGCTCCATGTCCGGAGCCTGAGACAACCGGGGAACGACGCCGTCCGGAGCCCCGGACGGCGTCAGGAACGGCACCGGGGACATCGGCGTTGGCGTGGTTAGGTCAACCGGCGTCGATGGGGGTTGCGGTACCACCGGAGCCGGGATCGAGGCCGGGGCCGGAGCCGAGGCCGGGATGAAGGCTGGCGGGACAGGCGACGCCGGGACCGGAGTCGGCGGCGATGCCGGAGCAACCCCATCAGGGCCCGCGGGGCCCGAAGGCGCACCGGAGGGACCTTGAGGCCCGAAGAGGCGGGCCATGGCCGACAGGAATTCCTGTATTTCGGCCAGAGTCGCCCCCGAACCCGGAAAGGACGGGTAATGCGAGGGCGGCTCCACAGGCATGTCCGCGGGGGCGGGGACGGTGCCGACAGGGGCCTCAGCCGAGTCGCGAGACCGGCGAGGCGAAGTCTTAGAGCGATGATGCTTCTTAGACTTTTTGTGCTTCGACTTACCCGAGGAGCGCGAAGACTTGGACTCCGACGACCGGCGGGGACTCCGCGACCGGCCCCTCGACCTCTCCCGGGACCGGGGCTTGGTGCGGCGCGGAGCCGACTGCCGGAGCCGACTGCTGGACCTCAAGTAGCTTTCGAGACCGCTCTTGCAAAGCCTTCGGGTGAAGTTTCCGGCAGTCAGGACACGACTTCGTGTCGTGGTCTCGGCCGAGACAATAGAGACACTCTAGATGCGGGTCTGTGATCGACATCATTCGACCACAGACGTCGCATGGCTTGAAGCCGGGCATCCCTACGACACCTAGGAGTCGATGAAGACTTGAAAGAAAGTGAAAAAATTCACAAAAAATGTAGTCAAAAATTGACTAGGGCACTGCTCTTCCCGGATCTGCGCTTACTGGCGCGGAAAAAGAAGAACTGACGTCAGCGCGCAGGGGCGGCATCTAAGAACTGCCCGCGACGTCATCCCGGCGATCACGACGCCGACAAAGGACACGGAGCTGCACGACGCCGCCTACCGACGCGCAAGGGAACTCCTACGCAAAAACTTTCCGGATCCAGCCTGACGCCTGGGGATATTCTAAGGTAAGGAATCTGTCACTAACGTGTCTCTTTCAGATATGTATCCACTATATAAGGCCTGTGACAAGGCAACCTGAATGCAATATCTCCAAACGTGAGACATAAGCATGTTTGTGATTTTTGTTACAGGCTCATGTGTAGTAGTTTTAGTTCACACGCTACTCTCCTGACAGGATTCGTATCACAGAAACTGCCTCGAGGGGCCATTTTTTGATCTGTGTTCACTTACGTCATTATGTTAGTGTTCCTTTTTCGCCAATTTATTTGGCATATGGCGTGGTGTTATTTAGGTCACAACAGAAAATCTTTTTTTTCTTAAACAAAAAACAGCACTTATCACTGCCAGTATGAAAGGAGCACATCTTTACAAAATATAATATGCCACTTAGCAACAACTCTGTAAATTGTCACAGATCATAACAGACTACTGTCCCCTCCCTGGGCAGTCAAGGTAACCTGGCCCCCGAGGTCCCGCTCCCCTAACCCATTTACACACACACTCAAATGCAGTATTTCCGTATTACAGCTCCAATCTACTCCCACCATACAAATATTGGCGCAGTAAAAATTGCCACAAAACAGAAATGGCGCCCCGCTCGGTCGCTTGTTAAGACCGTGATGGGGCTCAACTGACGCTTTCCTTGCGGTTGGTATGCATATTTCCATAAATGATGCAGCACCTGCAGCGCAGCGGAGAATTTCAAGGAAGCCCTCGTAAATTATTCATTAGAAATGGCTATAGCAATGTACATGGCTTACTGCAACCGAGTGCCTGTTATCAGTAGAAGGAATGCTGCCCAACACAGGTTTCCTGAGAACATAAAACAACAAGCATTTGAAGGCACGAGCGGGGAGGCGACGCGAGTGGTGCGCGCGCGCCACAGCGAGACATCTGGTTTTAATTATCGCGCCCATGTCAGGGCACGATAATTGAAACCACATGGCGCCCGTGCGGGTAACCGCAGGTAAAAGGCCATGACGCACAAGCGTCTGGTCAGCTTTTTCAAACTCCCTACATAAAGTCTTCACCAGAGCAGCGCTTGCGCGCTACTCGAGGCTCGACCTAAAAACAACAAAGCAAAACCAGTGGCGCGGACCACAGAAGAGCGGGGGGAGGGAGCGTGGCAGCGGCAGCGAGGCGAACGTGCGCTGCTGCGCGTGCTAGCCACCAGTGGGAATGGGAGGAGCAAAGGCGGGACATGCGCCCGCCTTTGCCCAATTGTGTGCCGTTTTTTAAAAAAAAACGCACGCTACAGCCAATACCAGCAGGCGAAAGCAAAACCACACGCACGAGCGTGTGGTTAGCTTTCTAAAGCCCTTTCTAGAGGTCTCGCGCTGCGCGAGCAGTGCTGGGCACTGCAACGCTAGGCGCGAGACCTAAAAATGATATATGAAAAACATATATATACGAGCCGAAACGCGTAATGGCGACAAAGGAGGAATAAAAGAATCTGATAGCACAAATTTGGGTCTGTGTCCGTACTTGGATGTATCCTGTTTGCGGCGGAGAAGCAACTAACAGCTCTATATATATATATACATATATCATTTTTTCTCATAGCAATGCAGCCCCCGTCTAGCCGCAGATTCCTTAACTTAGAATATCCCCAGGCGTCAGACTGGATCCGGAAAAAGTTTGCGTAGCAGTACCTCTGTGCGCCGGGGGGGTGGCGCCGCCTGGCTCCACCCTGACGTTGTCCCCGGACATGACGTCAGTGGAGCTATATAGGACCCCCCTGGCGCGCTGACGTCAGTTTTCTTCGGAGGAACTTTTCCACGCCACAACGCGGAGCCCCCAGCAAAACTGTGAGAGTTCGGGAACAGTGTGCGAATAAAAAAAGAAAATGGGTGAGAAGGCACCATGAACAACAGTGAGAAGCACTGTTGACTGAAAGGTGTTGAAAAGGAAAGAGCAGAGCAGCTATTGTGCGTAAGCGAAGTGAATGTTACCCCTAAGGGAAATAGATGTATAAAAAGAAGACCGAGGCAGACGACAGAAAGTCAGCACTCGATGAAGGGAATGAAAAGCAACCCCACAAAAGCGACAGAATGCTCTCTCCTGAGGCAAAAGGAGTAATGAATTGAGCCAACTGCGACAAACAAGAAAGCCCCAACCCATAGGGTTAAAGAAAGAAATAGGGAGACTGTGTCCCGTATGATAGAACTATTACCCTTACTCCCCTAAGTTGCAATATAACCAGTGAATCATGGGAAGCACACTTTATAAAGCCCCGCCCCAGACTGAGGACACATTAAATAGCCCTTTAGCCAGTAGGGTTTTTATATATGTGTTAGAAGTTGAGGATGCCATACACCAAAGCGTAGGCAACAAAGCCCCAGGGCCGGATGGGCTCTCTATCGATCTTATTAAACACGAACCGGACTTCTGGGCACCTCTTTTACTTAATGTTTTTAATAATCTAACAAGCACTTTTATCCCAAGCACCTGGTCTACTAGCATCATTGTGCCCATTTTTAAAAAGGAGACCGATCGAACCCCAGCTGCTACAGACCGATCTCCCTGATCGATAACACTCTAAAGATCCTCGGGAGGGTCGTGTTTAACAAAATAAGGACCTGGGCCGAAAGGGAACAAATTTTAAATCGGTGCCAGCTGGGTTTTAGAAGCAAACTGGGAACAGTAGAACAGTGCCTTAATTTAAATCCGATTGTTGGCAAGTATACAATAGCACAGAAGTCGCCTATTTATTTGGCCTTTATGGACCTCACTTCCGCTTTTGATTTTGTCAATAGGTCACGCTTGTGGTCGGTCCTTTTAAACTATGGGTTGGACGAGGCTTTAGTTTATTTTTTGGCATATTTGCACAGGGACCTGAAGGCACGGGTAAGGGTTAGTAATGACGGGGAAGTCTCAGGGGACATCATTATTGGTAGAGGGGTCAGACAGGGATGCGTATTGGCCCCTCTCCTATTCATTCTTTACATAAACAAATTACATAATGCTCTATCAGAACTTACTAATGATGTACCAAGAATCAACGGTAATGCACTCCCCGCCCTTTTATATGCGGATGATGCGGTCCTAATGGGCTGCACTCCGAATGCACTACGCACTTTAGTTGGGGGCTTTGTAGCCTTTATGGCAGACCTAGACCTCTGTACTAACTTTAAGAAATCCTTCATAATGACCTGTGGCCCAAGAAAACATTGTATCAATTCAATAACCTCAGATTCTGGATGTTTATTACGCACTCGCACTTTCCCATATTTGGGTTTAGTTTTCTCTGATACTGGGTCTTGGGCAGCTCATGCTGCCCGCAGTAGAAGTAAGTTCCTAAAAGCGACTAATTCGATCCTGAGCCTTCCTCAACCAAAACAAGCAGAGGTAGTCTTACCCATAATTAAGATCTATAAATTGCAGTGCATTCCCACCGCCACATATGGCGCTGAAGTTTGGGGTTTTATAAATTGTGGCGGGATCCAAAGAGAGGAGAATAGATTTTGTAGGAAACTCTTAGGGGCTCAAATCTCCTCCCCAAACTTTGTGTGTCATAAGGAACTAAACTTGTATTATATAGAAGATTTTATTAGGTCACGTCCAGCTATATTTTGGCTAAAAATTTGGCAAAACCCTGCAGCGACCCTGACAAGGGAGATTATTGTTGACTGCCTTAAATGCGATAAGGGAGTGCGGATACCCTGGCTTTCCGCCGTTAGAAAAAGTCTAATCAGTGTGAACTTAGAGCATATCTTTTTAAACCCATCGGATCTAGAGGGTATGAATAAAGGAATCCTCATGGCTGCATTGTACGAGTCTTATAACATCGCAAGACACGCTACAGAGCGCTCTAAACCATCAGTTGTTAGGTACATGTCACTATTGGAGTCAAATAGTCTCCAAACGCATATGCCACCCAAATATCTCTTGAAGAATATTGGACTGCTTTTTCGTCTTAGGGATGGCACTTTAAAATACTCACTCTGCTTCCCCTTGGGATTTAATACCAATCTTGAGCAAATGCCCTGCCCATGTGGCACCGGTAGCAACCAAACGATGGTACACTTTTTACTCTTTTGTAATTTTTATGAAAAATACACAAAACAATACCTGATTCCGTATTTTAAGGCATTTGCTAACATCGATTATAGAACAGCATACTTGGAGATCACTAGACTTGAGAGCGATGACTTGATTTCCACGCATTTCCATGAGCAACCTTTAATGCGTTGATTGCTTTTGAATATATAATATTGCTCTATTGTATGCACTTTCCTTTACCTTATAGTTGGAATACTAGTTAAAGTGCCACTTGTGGTCTGGAACATCTTATAAGTTTAAAATTTAATCGCACTTAGATTATGCTGCTAAAACTGTTTACAATTGATTGCACTTTATTTTTCTATGCTGCTATATGTTTGTCCAACCTTTTAATGTGCTAATATTTTAATGTTGCTATCTGCCCGTCCGTTGAAAATTCTAACTATGATATTGCTGTTTGTACATTATGTCCTTTTTAACTTTCGTACACAATTGTAGTCTTTTTATCTTGAAAGTTTTTTTTTTTTAATTATTGCTTTTTATATGGCGTTTTTAAACAAGAAACTGTACTGTTATTGAATTGTGCTTTTTTATGGATATTTGTATCCGAATAAAGATTATTGAATTGATAGAACTATTGGACTGAGGAACAGGCTAGAAAGACCTCAAAAGCAACGGAGAAGGTGGGTGGGAGGGTAGAAAACACCAGTAGGCTCCATACTGGAGGAAACTGATGTGAGAAACGCAGAAGGACACCTGAACCTATCGCCCAAGCATGAGATTGGGAGAAGCAGAACAAGCAATGCCAGAATAAGCCTAACGGGGAGGGTGGCGAAAGATACCGCCCCGTAGAAGGATAAACCACTCCAAGGGAGTGAATGTAGAAAACCCCACCTGAATAGGTCCTCGCAGATCGGGGAGGATGGGTGGGCGTTAAGGAATCTGCGGCTAGACAACGTCTCTACCAGATACATCGTTACCGAAGGTAAGTAACTCGCACATCTGATAGAGACATCTAGCCGCAGATTCCTCAACTTAGAATAGATACCAAAGCCATACCCCATAGGAGGCGGGTCTGCGAGAGAACCCCACTAAGTTGCTAGGGGAACAGAAGTGTCAAGCAGCCGGCTAAACACAGTGGGGGCAGAACTGCCAGAGTGGCCAACACCGGAGTACAATACTCCATAGGGAGTGGCCAACAATGAGAGGCAATGGCATTAAAGCTGCCGAGGGCGGCAGGAAATCCCTGTTGGTGAAACAGAGGAGAAGTGAGCACAGAACCAGAAGGGCAGTGCGGAATAAAAGTGGATACCTTCCGAAAAGGAGAGGAACCAAGTGTATAATATGAGGGATCCACAGGATCTGATGGACTTGGAAAGAGAAAGGTGTAGCTAGGGTACAAAAATGGACAGAGTCCGAGCAGGCAGGACGGACATGCAGAAGCACAGTGGAAGTGAGAACAGCAGCGGAAGGATGCTGATGACTCCCAGGATGAGGCAGTGTTAAAGGAAACACAAGACTGGCTAATGCACTGTGGCCCATGAACCGGACATGTGAAAGGGCGAGCATGAGAAGAATGGAAACAACCAGCGCCACGAATGTGGGGAACAGAAGTACACAAGAGATACCGTATGTACCGCCAGAACCACACCATGGAGAGGAGAAGGCCCCATAAAGCGCCACAAGCAACAGCTGAGACACGAGAGACACACTAATAGGGGTAATCGTGTGAAAGAGAGCCAGCAAAACTAACACACATCGAAGACATGCGCTCACGAAAGTGAGGAACCAGACCACAGCCACCGCAAGGAAGAGTACGCCTGCAGGAGGTCTGGGTGTGTGTAGTACGCCGGACAGGACTAAAGAAGACAGGGCCCAGCCCGGTGGATGAGTTGAGAAAGAAAAACCATGATAGCACCAACAGCTACGTAGCAGTGGTACTGGCCCAGAGC
This sequence comes from Calotriton arnoldi, assembly GCA_963921515.1. Taxonomy (NCBI): domain Eukaryota; kingdom Metazoa; phylum Chordata; class Amphibia; order Caudata; family Salamandridae; genus Calotriton; species Calotriton arnoldi. Next base: position 2,778,400 of record CAWUFW010000301.1, on the reverse strand, counting down.
CAGATACAACAGCCACAGGCGGTAGGAAAGACCCACTGGCTACTGTGAAACAGACAGGGAGGCCGAACAGCACTGGAAGGAACAAGAGTGGATATACGCTCAATACTGCACCAGAGAAAACACTGCTGGAAGGAGAACACCCCCGCTGAAAGCAGCAACCACAGCTGGAAGGAAAAACAGGACAACACCTGCGCGGAATGCAGCAGGAAATAGAAAGCCCTGGGGTCCGACGGCAAGATGGCCGCTGACCAGTCGTAGTGAGAGGTCGCATTTCACTCCCTCTCCCTGAAGAATGTGAAGAAAGGCGAGGATGCTGACGTCCCTCTCTGGCTAGAACGAACTTCGTGCTGGGTAAAGGAACGTTCGTGGTTTTGGCACTCATCACACAAAGGGGCCTCTTTATTAGCTGTTGTAGCTCGAAAGATTGGTGAGACACTGAGGTTACCTTATCGTTGGGTCACAGAGCACGCGATCATGGCGCCTAGACTGCTGAAGCATCAGAAGGAGAAGGACGCGGCGTTACCTCCCTCGGGGACCCAGTCGATAAGCGGCCAGCCTCACAGAGCAGGAGTAGCTGCGAAAAAACCAGAGGATGCCGAAGAGATGCTGGGTGGAACTAATGTGATCAGTGGCGGCGGTAGGCTCGCTAGCTCAAGTATCGCTAGTGATGTTAACAAGGATGTTAACAAAGATCCTGGAATGAAAGCAGCAAAGGTTGGGCAAGAAGGGAGCAGCAAAAGCAAAGAGCGCCCTACGGCAGCCTACCTTGATGGAGTCTTTCTCAGTAATCGGCCCAGGCTCTTCGAAGGCGCCGTTAAGTGAGGACGTGGCGAACGCTGTCAGGCTGCAGAATGCAATCCAGAAGGAGCCTGAGCTGACCTGTCAAGACGAGGATACAGACAGGCATGGGGAGCAGAGCAGCGGAAACAACGATGAGCCAGGTAGGCTACCAGCGCTTGTAGGAGACGCTGGTGAAACTGGATGCGCTAGTGCTAGTCCTGGCAGTACGGGCGCGCTCATTGAAGCTACGCAAAGTATGACTGCTCCTGTGAGCTGACTGTGGAAAGAAACATGGAAAGTAACAGAGAGGGGAAGCACGCTAGTAACGCAGGAAAACCGAAAGAGGTAGCACAAGCAATAACCCCTCATACAGAAGGGGCTCTGGAGGTAACAGGCACTAATTTGAAGCACAGGCAGGGAGCTCCTCAACATAAAGCGCTTAATGGATCATTGGAAGGAGATTGTTTCTTCTCCCTGAATGATGAGTCAGACTTCTCTCATGTCTGGTGGTACTACTGCAAGTGAGAGACTCGGCAGATGAGTTATCGGCATTAAGAGCGTCAGGTGTGTATAGGTCTGTGCAACATAAGCGCAGATCTAAATCAAGATCTAAATCAAATTTAAGCCCTCCTCGTGCGGAAGCTACAAAAAAGCTATTATGGGATTACCCTGCTACTTCACAACTTTATCAAGAAGAGACCTTAGCAGTTGGACCAGAGGGGGGTGCAACAACAGATAAAACGCCTCAGTCTCCTTCAATGGATTTGCTCTATATTACCCTTAAGCAGATGCAGGAAGAAGCCAGAACAGAAAGCCGCAGAGCAAAACAAGCTACTAAAAAAATACAAGGCTCACTCAGAAAGATGAATAAACTTTATGAGGACATGGCAGATAGAGTTACCCAGGTGGAAGAGAGGACTGGGAGATTGGAGGATGACGTCAATAAGTGGCAGGCATTTAAAGAAATGCATGAAAAAACGGCGGAGGATGTTCAATGGAAATTCGAGGATTACGAGAACCGACAGAGACGGAACAACATTAGACTCCTGGGAGTAGTTGAAGGGGTTGAAGGGCAGGATGTCAGGGCATTTGTTGTCTCTCTTTTACGGGTGGCTTTTCCCGAACTCAGCTCCTGGAAATGGGAAGAGGAAGTGCAGAGAGCACATCGATATCCTTTGACTTTGAAAAAGGGCTATCAGGTATCACAACCTAACAGACCTAGGGCGATCCTTGTTTAGGTTTGTAATTTTTTGCTTAGGCAGGAAATAATGGACAAGGCTAGGCCAGAGGCTAAACGATCATTTGAAGGTACAACATTTTTTGCGCGCCCGGACTTCTGCCATGCTACTGTGGAGAGGAGATGGAGGTTAAGGCAGATGATTTCACTTCTCCAGGGGGCAAGGTTGTGAGGCATTTTTACTGTACCCAGCTCGTCTGAAAGTAATTGTAAAGGGGCAAGTCAGAATGCTTTTTCAGAAATTAAGGCTCAATCATTCTTAAATGAATTAAAGGAACAGAAGGGTGGGTAATCGGGGGCTCGCCTGGGAGTTTTGTTTTTTTTTGGCTTTGAAGGGTAAAAGGGAGAGGGGGTTAGGCGACTTAACTACGGGTAAGCTGTCACACATAGGTCATGGATGACCTAATTGCCTGTAAAGGGGGGGGGGCTTCAGGGGAGGGTTCTGAGGGAGGGGGTCGGGGGGGTACACAGGGGAGTAGGGGACAGCACAGCATATTGAGTGTTTTTGGAGACGCAGGGAAGGCAGTATCCGGCTGGAAATAAAAGCAGAGGGAGTTTACCAGTTAGATTCAATGAATTTATTTATGAGCTTGCAACATTATTGGTGGGGAAATCTTATCTTAAAGTATTAATGAGTATAAGAATAGCAACAGTTAATGTATGCGGATTGAATGATCCGGCTAAAAGACAACGGCTTGCAATAACATTAAGGGCAATGAAATTAGATTTTGTGTGCCTACAAGAGACCCATCTAGAGGGGCCTAGGGGGTTTATAATGGAGCAGATGGGGTTTCATTTACTAGCATATACAAAACAAGGGGCAAGAACCAGGGGGGTCGCCATACTGGCCAAAAGAAACGACATTATTGTTATAAGGAAGATTGAAGATCAGTGGGGAAGATGGGTGTTGGTACAATGTATGATAAATAATGAAATGGTCACCCTATGTTCTGTATATGGATCCACGGAGGACGACCCCGATATATTTGAATACCTAGATCTAGAAATGACTTCATGGCCCACGCCTATAATTTTGTGCGGAGACCTTAATGCACAAGTTACTAACTTGTGTAACGATATATCTGTAAGAGACAGTAGTTAGTGACAGATTCCTTACCTTAGAATATCCCCAGGCGTCAGGCTGGATCCGGAAAGTTTTTGCGTAGCAGTACCCTTTGCGCGTCGGTAGGCGGCGTCGTGCGGCTCCGCGTCCGTCGTCGGCGTCGTGATCGCCGGGATGACGTCGCGGGCAGTACTAGGCGCCGCCCTGCGGCGCTGGCGTCAGTTCTGTACACGACTTTCCGCGCCAGGAACGCAGAGCAATGCAAGAAGCTGACATAGGTGTCTGAAAAATACTAGGGCCCTGAAAGGGATGTCCTTAACCCTAGAAATCAGTTCGCAGAACGGGGAGGATGGGTGGGCGGTAGGAATCTGTCACTAACTACTGTCTCTTACAGATATATCGTTACATAAGTTAGTAACTTGTGCATCTGAAAGAGACACGTTAGTGACAGATTCCTTACCTTAGAATAGATACCCCAGCAATACCAACCCGGTGGTGGGTCTGCGAACAAAGATCAGACAAGGAAGTCCTGGAGGACAGAACGGCCAAAGAAGCCGTCCCTCCGGACCTGACTGTCAAGGCAGTAATGCTTTGTAAACGTGTGCAGCGAGGCCCACGTAGCTGCCTGACAGATAACCGGCAGCGGAAAACCGCGGCCCAAGGCCGTGGTAGCAGCCGCTGCCCTGGTGGAATGGGCACGCAGCCCAACAGGAGGCTCCTTCTTAGCCAAAGAATAGCAGGTCTTGATGCACAAGGTAACCCAGCGGGAGATGGTCCTCTTGTGCACCGCCCGACCTTTTTTGGCGCCCACGTAGCCAACAAAGAGCTGGTCATCCACCCGGAAGTGTTTTGTGCGGTCAATATAGAAGGAGGCGCAAGTTTTGGGTCCAGACGGTGGAGCCTCTCTTCCTCTCTGGAAGGATGCGGAGGCGGAAAGAAGGTGGGCAAAGTGATGGTCTGCCCAATGTGGAAAGCAGTAACCACCTTTGGCAAGAAGGACGGACGCGTCCGAAGAACAACCTTGTCTGGATGAACAGACAGAAAGGGAGGTTTGCAAGATAGAGCCTGGAGCTCACTCACCCGCCGAGCGGAGGTGATGGCCACCAGAAAGGCTGTCTTCAGAGTCAGAAGACGAAGAGGACAGTTATGTAGAGGCTCAAAGGGAGCGCACATTAAAAGGTAAGAACCAAGTTCAAGTCCCACTGAGGCATCACAAACGGAACAGGAGGGAAGAGGTGAGTAATGCCTTTTAAGAACCTGTTAACAACAGGGGACTTGAAAAGGGAGGGCTGATCAGGAAGCCTGAGGAAGGCCGAGATAGCACAAAGATAACCCTTGATGGTACCCAGGGCAGAACCCTGTTGGGCCAGAGAGAGAAGGAACAGAAGGACCTCAGAAAGAGGGGCAGAAAGGGATTCACAGCCTTTGCTGTGCACCATGCCACAAATTTGTTCCACCTGCAGGCGTATACCACCTTAGTGGAGGGACGCCTGGCTGCCAGAATCACATCACAAACTTCGGGAGGCAAGTCGAAAGGAATCAACTGCCGCCGCTCAATCTCCACGCAAGCAGGTGTAGACTGGACAGGTTCGGGTGGAGGACCGTCCCCCTGCTGCTGCGACAGAAGATCCTCCCGAAGAGGCAGACGGATCGGGGGATCTACGCTCATATTGAGTAGCTCGGGATACCAAACTCTTCGAGCCCAGTCCGGAGCCACAAGAATGACTTGGGCCCGGTCGTGCCGAATCTTCTTCAACACTCTGGGTAGAAGTGGTATAGGCGGAAAGGCGTACAACAGACCGCAACTCCACTCGCGACGAAAAGCGTCGCCGAGCGAGTGCCGCCTTGGAAATTCCAACGCGCAGAACTGATGACATTGCGCGTTCTCTTCGGTGGCGAATAGATCTAACCAAGGCTCTCCCCACTGTAGAAAGAGTCCTTGTGCCACTTCCGAGTGAAAGACGCCATTCGTGATCCATCATGCACCTGCGGCTGAGGTTCGTCCGCCCTGGCGTTCAGGGAACCTGCCAGGTGTTGAACCATCAGGAACATGCCCTGATGTTCCAGCCATGTCCAGAGGCGCAGAGCCTCCTGGACAAAGGGTCCAAGACCCCACCCCGCCCTGTTTGTTGCAGTACCACATGGCGGTGGTGTTGTCTGTGAACACCTGCACTACCTTCCCCTTGACAGAGGGAAGGAATGCCTTGAGTGCAAGTCGGATCGCCCCGAAGCTCCAGAATGTTGATATGGAGCCGGGACTCCGCCGGAGACCAGAGGCCTCTGATCTCCGCCTCTCCCATGTGACCGCCCCATCCCAGAAGGGACGCGTCCGTCACAACTGTATGCTCTGGCTGGGGAAGGGAGAGGGATCTGCCCATGACCCATTGCCGGTTCGAGAGCCACCACTGCAACTGTTTTGCAGTCCCCTCCGAGATCTGGACGTGATCGGACAGGTTGCCCTGGTGCTGCGCCCACTGGAACTTCAGGTCCCACTGCAGAGCCCGCATATGCCATCTGGCATGATTGACCAGCAGGATGCAGGAGGCCATGAGGCCCAGCAGCCTCAGGGTCATCCGAAACCGAAACCCAGGATAAAGGCTGAAAGATCGGAATCATAGCCTGAATATCCCGGACTCGCCGTTCGGGAGGATAGGCCCAAAACTGCGTGCGTGTCCAGAACTGCTCCGATGAAAAGGAGCTGTGGAGAAGGGAATCAGATGCGACTCGGCACATTGATGGAGAACCCCAGCGAGTGCAGGAGTTCGGCCGTAGTCTGGAGGTGGGAGACGACTGCCTGGGACGAGCCCGCCTTCAGCAGCCAGTCGTCGAGGTAGGGGAAGACTGAAACCCCTGCCCGGGCGCAGATGAGCTGCGACCACCGCCATCACTTTCGTGAACACCCGAGGGGCACTGGTAAGGCCAAAGGGGAGCACGGTGAACTGAAAATGCTCGGGGCCTACCGTGAACCGAAGGTAACGCCGGTGGGCCGGCAGGACGGAGGATGTGGAAATATGCGTCCTGCAAGTCCAACGCTACCAACCAGTCTCCAGGGTCGAGGGCAGTCAAGACCTGAGCTAGGGTGAGCATCTTGAACTTCTCCTTCCGGAGGAAGCGATTGACGTTCTGGAGGTCCAAGATAGGACGCATGTCCTCCTTGTCCTTTTTGGGCACCAGGAAGTAGTGGGAGTAGCAACCACGCCCTACTTCTGGGGTCGGAACATGCTCGATGGCCCTCTTGGCCAAGAGGGCCGTGACTTCCTTCTGCAGAAGTACCAAGTGATCCCCTGACATGCGGTGGAATTGAGGTGGCATGGCTGGGGGGTGGTCTCGAAGGGGAGGGAGTAGCCCTTCGGACAATGTCCAAGACCCACCTGTCCGAGGTGATGGTACGCCAGTGGGGAAGGTGATGGCGGACCCTGCTCCCTACTGGCGTGCTGTGCACCTGAAAGGAGGGACTAGGAGGGCTTGGAGGCCGCGGACGGGTTGGAGGTGGTGGCCTGACCCGCACGCTGGTTGCCCGATCCGCCACGGCGGAATCCACGTCCTCGGCCACGCGAAGACGCCTGCTGCGCGGGCCGGTGGCTGGGCTGCTGACGTGAAGGGGCGCCCCTACCGTGGCCACGATAGGGGCGAAAAGCAGAAGTCAGCGGAGGGCGTGTAGCAGAAAGGCCCAGGGACTTGGCAGTAGCCCGTGAGTCCTTAAAGCGCTCCAACGCATGGTCTGCTTTGGACCCAAAAGACCGACTCCATCAAAGGGCATGTCCATGAGAGTATTCTGGACATCCCCTGAAAAACCAGTGGTTCTCAGCCAGGCGTGGCGTCGCAGCGCCACCGTCGTTGCAATAGACCTGCCCAGCGAGTCGGCGGTATCAAGGCCACATCGTATCGTGTATTTGGCCGCATCCCTTCCTTCCGCAATGGCGTGGGAAAGCAGTGTCTGGACCTCCTCAGAACACTGGGGCAAAACATTCGCCACCGAATCCCACAAGGAGTGGGTATATCGGCCCAAAAGACAAGCGGTGTTGATGGACCGCAAGCCAGCACTGGAGGAAGAAAAACCCTTCTTCCCAAATTGATCCAGGCTGTTTGGATTCCCTATCCGGAGGGGCGGTAGGGAAGGCGGTTTGGGAAGCGGAGGCTTGGACAACCAAGCTCTCAGGAGTGGGGTGGACAGAGAGAAACAGGGGTCGCCCGGAGCTGGGCGATGGCGTCGGGACACGTTCCTATCCACAGGAGCCCCTGTGTTGGGCTTGGACCAGGCGCCCAAAAGAACGTCAGTGAGGGCGTCGTTAAACGGCAGCACAGTCTCCGAAGAGGAGGCTGCCGGCTGAAGCACCTCTGTCAAGATATTAGTCTTGACCGCCACAGTAGGGAGTTGGAGACGTAAGGCCCCAGCCGCCCTACGCAACACCGTTGCAAAATTGTCTCCCTCCTCCGTAGCCACGGGAGGAGACAGCATGCCAGTGTCAGGGGAAGTATCCAAACCACTGGCATCCCCTAGACCCTCTGTCCAGTCCTCATCGTACTGACACTGTTGTGTCAGAGGGTCATCAGACCCCTCCCAGTCCTCCTGGTCCTCCTCTGGTTCAAAATAAGGAGGAGGAGGGACATTTGGGACCCAAGGTCCCATCGGCGCGGAGACCGGCGTCGAGCGACGTCGGTCCGGGTCCGGAGCCGGAAGGAACTGGGGGACGACGCCGCCCGGAGCCCCAGGGCGGCGTCGAGGACTGGCACCGGAGACATCGGCGCCGGCGGAGGTGTCGTTAGGGTCGACCGGCGTCGATGGGGGTTGTGGAGCCGGGATCGAGGCCGGGGCCGGAGCCGGGATCGAGGCTGGAGGCACGGGCGTCGCCGGGGCCGGAGCCGTCGGCGGCGCCGGAGCAACCCCATCAGGGCCCGCGGGGCCCGAAGGCGCACCGGAGGGGACCTTGAGGCCCGAAGAGGCGGGCCATGGCCGACAGGAATTTCTGTGCTTGGGCCGGATCCGCCCCCGAACCCGGGAAGGACGGGTATTGCGGGGGCGACTCCACAGGCATGTCCGGGGCCGCGGGGACGGTGCCGGGAGGGGCCTCAGCCGAGTCGCGAGACCGGCGAGGCGAAGTCCTAGAGCGACGATGCTTTTTGGACTTTTTGTGTTTGGACTTACCCGACGAAGAAGACTTCGATGCCGACTACCGGTGTGGACTCCGCGATCGACCCCTGGACCTCTCACGCGACCGGGGCTTGCGCGGAGCCGAATGCCGGGCCTCGAGGAGCTTTCGAGACCGCTCTCGCAAAGCTTTCGGGTTGAGGGCCCGGCAGTCGGAACAAGACTCCGTGTCGTGGCCTCGGCCGAGGCAGAGGCAGAAGAGACACTCCCGATGCGGGTCTGTGATGGACATCATCCGAGCACAGGCGCCGCAACGTTTAAACCCGGGCATCCCTACGACCCCTTGAAGTCGATTCGAAGAAAAACAGTGAAAAAATTCACCAAAAAAGTTAGTCAAAAAATGACTAGGGCACTGCTCTTCCCGGATCTGCGCTTGCTGGCGCGGAAAAAGAAGAACTGACGTCCGCGCGCAGGGGCGGCGCCTAAGTACTGCCCGCGACGTCATCCCGGCGATCACGACGCCGACGACGGACGCAGAGCCGCACGACGCCGCCTACCGACGCGCAAGGGTACCTCTACGCAAAAACTTTCCGGATCCAGCCTGACGCCTGGGGATATTCTAAGGTAAGGAATCTGTCACTAACGTGTCTCTTTCAGATATAAATGGTATGGGGGGTTTGTGGACCAAAACAGGGGCACAATATCAGGGTCGGAAAAAAAAAAAACATTCCGTGCACTTACCAATCTTGTTTTTAACAATGGACTAACCGATGTTTGGACACATTTAAAGCCACTTGATTCTGGCAGTACATATTATTCAGCCCTACATAGGTTTCGGTTAGGCTTGACTATTTCCTAGTAACACATGGCCTAGTGCCAAGATGTCAGATTGAGAAATTACCTCGGATTATCTCAGATCATAATCCTATAATCTTAACACTAGAAATGGCGGGCATTGCTAGGCGTCAACGTGAATGGACCTTTGAGAGAGGATTACTTAAAGATATAGAATATGTCCAACATATGAAGGTTTGGATAACAGACTTTTGGGATATTAATAGGGGCAGTACTTCCTCAGGTATGAGCTGGGATGCCTTTAAAGCAGGTGTCCGTGGGGAGACCCTGAGCTTCAGCCTCTATAGACAAAGACAGGAAGCTTTAAGATCGGAGAAAATGACTAAAGCAGTTTCGGAGGCAGAAGAGGAACTAAACAGTGCTATTGCTGGGAGGAATTCTGGATCAAGCCCTCCTTAAAGTTGCACTAGCAAAGGCAGATGCAGAGGAGGCTATCGCATCAAAGGCAGCAGTTACGTTTTTAGCAAAGAAGGAACAATGCTATGAGTTGAGTGAACGTGTAGGGCGAACTCTGGCGGCTCGTACAAGACGGAGAGAGGCCATAGGGGAAATGAAAGGGATCTCGGATGGCAAGGGTGGGATAGTTAGTGATTCAGAGGGGATTCGGGAGGTCTTTAGGCAGTTTTATGATTCCCTATATAACGAAGAACAAGTTAGAGATCCGCTAGAAACCCGAAGGTATTTGGGGGATATTCCTGTATCACCACTTAGTGAGGAAGAGCGAGAGGCTTTAGATGAGCCTTTGGCAGCGGAAGAAGTCGTAACTGCCATGAATAGCCTTCCATCAGGTAAAGCGGCTGGTCCGGACCAAATTCCAATTGAATTCTATAAAACCTTCGAGGAAGTAATAAAATTGGATTTGGTCGAAACAATCAAAACAGGCTCAGACGAGAGTGTCGGTCCCAGATTCTTGGGCAGCGGCTGACATAGTGGTTATTTTAAAAAAGGGGAAACCGTCTGCAGAGCCGGGATCATATAGACCAATTACCCTGATGAACTCGGATGCAAAGATATTCTCTAAAACTATGGCCCTTAGGCTCTGTAAGGTCATTGATAGAATAGTTAGTCCAGTCCAGCACGGCTTTATCCCAGGGAGAGGTACCACGCAGCATGTCCGAAGGGTAGTCACTCTGTTTGATCTTACTGAAGTCTCAGGAGATCCTATGGCGGTCATATTACTGGACGATGAGAAAGCGTTTGACCGGGTCTCCTGGGACTATCTTTGGCAGGCATTTGAAAGGTGCGGTATAGGGGGAGGGTTTTCTCACACAATACAGGCTTTATATCAGGCACCCACTGCCCATCTTAGAATTAATGGAGGATACACAGCACCCCTGAAAATTAGGCGAGGGACGCGTCAGGGATGTCCATGCTCCCCTTTGCTATTCGCAATATATATTGACCCGTTTATTCGCAGGCTGGAAATAAATGGCACGATCTCTCCGATAAGGGTTTACGGAGCAGAATATAAGACTCTGGCGTATGCAGATGACATCGCCCTAGTGACATCATCACCAGGAACTGCTATTCCTATAGTTGAACAAGAGGCTCTGGTTTTCGGGCAGGTGTCAGGGTATGTACTAAATAAGCTTAAAACGCAGATAATTAAGAATGAGGGAGCTGTTTGTAATGATATCCGGATGGTTGAAGCTGCAACTTACCTTGGGATTAATATCTCGCCAAACTTGGATAATATAGTGGAAAGTAATATTAATCCGATAATATCGAAAGTTAAGAAAGATCTCGACAGAATGCACAATCTTCACCTCTCTCTTGTAGGACGCTGTAACGTGATAAAGATGATAGTATTGCCAACAATTCTCTACCTTTTCCGGGCAATTCCACTGGAATTCGAGGCAAAATGGTTTACAATATTAGAACAATTGGTAAACAGATTTATATGGGCCCATGGGAAAACTAGGAGGGCTCTCCGTTTTATGGCTTTACCTAGGGCAAAGGGTGGCTGGGCGGTTCCTGATTTTAAATTATATTATTGGGCGGCAGTTTTTCAACACATACGTGGTCTCCTGGGAGGGATCCAATGGATCCACAGGTTCAAATAGGATCCATAGATATGTATTCTATGCTGATTGGAGGAGGCGGAGAACTGTTTTTTGAAATATACGGACTCTTCATACTACAAAAGAACTAGGTTTCAGACTCTGTCTGCGGCTTTTAAGGTTTGGGCATCTTTTCGAAAGAAAACTGGATTGGGTAGGCTGAATGCTTACACCCGACTGTCTAGAAACCCAACTCTCCCTACGGAAATATTTGCAGATTCTGTATTGACAGAGTGGGGATGTCGTGGAATTCGGAAAATAGGAGATTTGTTTGGAGCAAATGGCGTTAAGCAGTTTGTGGAAATGCAGTCTATTTTTGGCATTGATAAAAGGAATTTTTATAAGTATTTGCAAATTAGGAGTTTCTTAGGAAATAAGAAAGGGGGTCCAACAGGCTTTGATAAAAATAAACTACTGGATATTATAGAGGGTGGTGAAGATTGCACTATACGCAGATTTTATGCAGAGCTGTTAGTATTAAAAAGTGACGATCTTGAAAAGTATGGAGAGAAGTGGGCAGGTAAATTAGGGATTGATCAAGAGCGTTTCCACCTCTCTTTAGAATTAGGACAAACTACTTTGTGTTCTGCTGGACTCCAAGCCCAGCATTATAAAACAATTTACTCTCTGTATTATACCCCCGCAAGGATAGCGCAATGGGGGGCGATGCAGGTACAAGATGCCCACGTTGCGATAGTACAGAGGCTGAAATAATACATGTATTTGCATCTTGTCCCTGCCTACAGGGCCTCCGGAGGGCTATAGAATCCTTTTTAGATAGAACATTGGGGGTTAAGATCGTTTTGACACCATCAATAATATTATTAGGGATAGACAATAACGATAGGCAATCCCCCTTTCAGTTTTTCATATTTATGGCCATGTCAGTATTACGTATGTGTGTAGCATTGGCATGGCGGGACAAACTACCACCAACGTTCCAACAATGGCTGGCCAGGTTACTCTCTGCTTATAATCTGGAAAAAGGGATTTACGGGAGGAAGGGGAAAAGGGGGAGAAAACTTGGGGAACGGATCTGGGAACCCATTTCGAGAAAACTGGGTAGTAATGATGATTGAAATGTATGGTTAAGAAATGTATGGTTATGAAATGTTTATTTTTTTTTCTCTTTCTTTAGGTCGCCAAATGCTCTAGAATGATTCTTTATGATGGGTCACTTCCTGTTGGTGTATTAGTTTTGTTTTCTTTTTCTAAATGGTTATGTTTTTCTATAATTATCATGATCGTTGCTCTGCTGTGCTGTAAAAAAATCGGAAAAATCCTAAAAAAAAAAAAGAAAGAAAAAAAAAGGAAATAGAAAGCCCTGGTAGGGAAGTGGCCAAAAAAGCAAGGCACAAGACAAAGACATCATCAAGGTCTGGGGCCAAAATGCCGCCACGGAGAGCGAAGTCCAAACATGAAAGGACTACGCAGCACGGGCATAGGAGAGTTCAACTGTACAACGGAAAGGTGCCGGAAAACGCACCAGCCTGTGAGAGCGAGCACACTATGGAGCAGTCACTGTACATAATAGAACACAGCGACAGGGTCCTGTGATAGGCAGTCCAGAGATAGAACGGCCGCAGCAAAAGAACCAAGATGAGACGGCAGGGACCTGAAAGCCCTTCCGGCCTCAAGAAATGGAGTAGTGAGATGCAGGGGAGTGCCGCAGACCAGCAGCAGCAACTATGAGAGAGCCCAACAAATGGACCGCAAGAAGGCCCCGGGAGGGCATGCAGCAGCAGTAAAGCGCACTGGCACAGCTGCCGAACAACGTAGTAAAAAGGGCCCCACAGAAGCGTAGAAAGACTGCTGTGGGAAGAAGGCAGCTATACAATAGCTAACAAATACCCCACACATAGGGTAAGCATCAACCCGCAGAAGGGGCACCTCTTGAGCGTGAGCCCATAGACAGAGGACGTAAATTGGGAACACAGAAACCACAGGTTCCGAACATATAACCCTTGTAGTAGGGGCGTGCAAGGCAGAAAAAATAAGCAGCTGACCTGCTGCATGAAAGAAAGCAAATACGGCGAGAAGCCGCTTAGGCTGCTGAGGTATTACCAGGAACCCAGGGCCAACCTGAAGCAGGACACACTACGGAAGGGTAGACAGAAGGCGGTGAACCGCAGAGTCTGCATGTGCGTCAAACAGGGACACACCATCAAATGGTAAGTCCCGGAGACTGTCACGGACATTGTTGGGGAAACCCCCGTCGCGTAGCCAAGCATGGCGGCGCAAAGCAACGGACCTCGCCATCGCCCGACCCACCGAATCGGTAGCGTCAACGGCGGACCGAACGTTAAACCGCGCCATTTCTCGGCCTTCGTGAAGAAGACGAGCTACGTCAGCACGAGAACACTCAGGGAGGGCAGGCAAAAGACACTCCACCGAGTCCCATAGGGCAGAAGAAGCCCGGGCAAAGACGCAAGCTGTGTTTAGAGCACGTAAGGCTGAACTAGAGGACGCAAAAATGCAGCGTCAACACGCTTCCAACCAACGAGACTCCCTAGTAGGAGGCTGCTGAAGAGGTGGAGAGGAAGGTTGCGTGGCCAAAGACACCTGCACTACAAGGCCATAAGCCCCAGGCTGAAGGGACAAACAGGCTGGGCTCTCAGGAGCCGGACGGTGCCGGTGTGCTACAGCCCTGTCGACAGCATCTCCGGAAGAGGGCCGTGCCCATGTCCCGAGAAGGGCATTGAACAATAAGCTGCTAAAAGGTAGCAAGGGCTCAATATCTACTGCACCCTGGTGGAGGAGATCCAATAAAGGGTCGGAAGACAAGGACACAGAAGAAGGGTGCAAATGTAAAACAGCTGCAGCCCGATGAACACCCCTCAAATACAAAGCACCAGCTTCAGTGGGCGTGGTGGGGGGTGACAATAGCCCATCTGTAGGGGCGGCTGCAAGCGGACACGTCCCACAGGAGGAGGAACAAGGCCCCACTGCCCCCATGGCATTGGAGGCAACTGGCGAGGAGACAAGTCCGGGCCTAACCGGCCTGTGTCCTCCGGAAGCGGTGAACCGACAGGTGCTGGCGACCGCTCTGGCGTTGAACGACGCCGCTCCGACGCCGAACGACGCCGTAAAGGCGTCGAATCCACCATGGAGAGGCGCGGAGACAGAGCCTGAGGACCAGGTGGCGACAGGCACGGCGCGGGCGGCGCCGCTAATGCCAAGGTCGACGCAGGGAGCCGCCAGGGGCTATGCGGAGACAGGGCAGAACGGCTCGGCGGGGGGCTGTCTGAAGCAGGCACGACTGCGGAGCCGGAGTCGAGGCACTTGACCGCCGGCGCCGATGACGCCGATATCGACGCAGGGAGCCTCCAGGGGCTATGCGGAGACAAGGCAGAATGGCACGGCGCGGGATTAAACGCCCATCGGCGTTGGCACCCGACGCCGGCACGGCTCCGGAGCCGAGGCACTCGGTCGGCGCCGAGGGCGAACCCGCCGGCGGAGATCCGACCTGAATGCCTACCTCCACTGTGGGACCCGAAGGCGCGCCAGGGAGAGGAGGTGACCCGAAGATGGAGTGCAGAGCCTTGTAGTAGGCTTCCATCTGGGGCAGAGTCGCGCCAGTACCCGGAAAGGGCGGGTAAAGGGAGGCTGACTCCGGGGCACACGGCTCCGTGTGGGAACGGGAACCATGGCCCCCATCGTCACGTGGAGGCGAGGACCTCGACTTCCGTGACTTTTTCTTCAACTTACCTGTAGAGCGACGTTCGCGGGATCCACTCCGGGAGCGGACGCGGAGAGAAGACCCAACCGTAGAACGTCGGGGAGATGCCGTGCGGGTAATCCGGGCGGCTAAGAGCTTCATCCGACGCTCCCGTATGGACTTTGGGCGCATCTGCCGGCAGGCGTCACACTCCACGGAGTCATGGTGCGACCCAAGACACCACATACAAATGGCGTGCGGGTCCGTCGCCGACATCTGACGCAAACAAATTTCGCACAATTTAAAGCCCGAAGGCATCGCACACTGTTCCCCGACGGCAAAGGACGTGGAAAAAGGGCCTGAAGAAAAACAGGCCAGAGGAACAGCTGAATCCCGGATCCGCGATGGAACGCGGAAAAGAAGGAAACTGACGTCAGCGCGCCAGGGGGGTCCTATATAGCTCCACTGATGTCATGTCCGGGGACAACGTCAGGGCGGAGCCAGGCGGCGCCGCCCCCCCGGCACGCAGAGGTACTGCTACGCTAAATTTTTCCAGATCCAGTCTGACGCCTGGGGATATTCTAAGTTAAGGAATCTGCGGCTAGATGTCTCTATCAGATCAATGTAATAACGCATAAACTGCTTTTGCAAACACATAATATATGTATAAAAACACAGGAGGGCACGTAGCACTTGAACTCGGTTTTTAATGAGTACACCTCATGAAAAAAACTGCAAATAAAGCAGACATTGTTAGCCTACAGGCTGCATTGTAAACCAATAGCATAGAAAATGAAAGCATTTTCATACAAAACTGGCGCCGTGCTTTTAAGGCAGCCATGACCCCTAGCTTCCCATCATGCCTCAGGGGTGACAGTTAGGTCAGTTCTTTGCGTAACCCTGAAGATCAGGGCACAAAGATATCCTTTTTAACAATGAAGAAAAATCTCATTTGCCTGGGGAGGCGGGTGGGTTGCTTATGACTTTGATGAGGAGACCCCTGGAAGAGAACTAGGATTACAGGTAAGTAACTTATCCTTCTCTTCCAGTGGATCCTCATCAATAGTCATAAGCACTGAATAGAATAGCAAGCCCATCTTCCACCTGCAGGCAAATGAGTGAATGACCCAACATACAACAACAGCCGCAATCTGCTGCTGAACAGATTCCTCAAGGAGGCCTGGCCTACTTGGGTGTCTGCTCTGGTGTCCGAATCTAGACAATAGTGCCTCGTAAATGTATGGACGGACCTCCAAGTTGCCGCCTTACAGATTTCAGAGATCGGCACGTTATGAAGAAAAGCAGTCGTAGCCGTTTTTCCTCTCGTGAAATGCGCCCTGGGAGTAGGCCCAAGGGGCCTTTGCGCTAACTGATAAGCTAACTTGATGCACGAAACTATCCATCTGGAGATGGACCGTTTTGAAGCTGGAAAAGCGGTTCTGATCGACCCATAGTTAACAAATAGTTGATCAGATTTTCTCATGGACTTGGACCTATCCAGATAGAATTTTAAAACTCTTTTTCGGTCAAGCGAGTGTAAAGCCCTCTCAGCTGGAGTGGAGGGATTAGGGAAAAAGGTGGGCAGATAGATGGTCCGATTCACATGGAAATCTGACACCACCTTCGGAAGGAAGGAGGGATGAGTCCTCAATACGACCCTATTAAGATGGAAAACAGTATAAGGTTCCTTAAAGTAGAGGGCCTGGATTTCGCTCACTCTGCGAGCTGACGTGATCGCTACCAAGAAAACCGCCTTCCAAGTGAGGTGTTGCAAGGTTGCTTTGTGGATGGGTTCGGAAGGTGGACCCATCAACTTTGATAGCACCAGGTTCAGCTCCCAGGGTGGTGAAGGAGGCCGGACCGGAGGGTAGACCTTTTTCAGACCCTGTAAGAAGTCTTTCACAACCTGTAACTGAAAGAAAGAAGGCTGAGAAGGCGAGCGCCTATATGCAGTGATTATTATAAAACAGGGTATACCCAAAATCACTGGGACCTGGGTGCAAGACAGTATAAAGTACGGTGGTCCCAGTATTATGACATCAAAAAACGTGTCAAATGGAAAACATACAAGAATATTCAAAATAAAAAAATCAAGAAAAAATTAATGCTGCAATGTTATTTAATTACACTGAACACGACTTACAATTTGTAAGAACCACATTTAAGAGCAATAAACATTTGAACAATCATTGTTGAAGTGCCCAAATAAATAAGTGAAAAGGGAAGGAAAGTGATTCAAGTGAGGTAGTGTAATACGTGAAGTATAGTGATAAAAATCACAAACAAATTGTGAGGCATATCACAAACATATTAGCGGGCATATCTAATTCAATGCCACAAGACTTAAATCATGGTACATAACATCTAAATACAATGGATTCCAAAGCCATGTAACACAAGAATTCACAGTAAGAAGTACTGTTGAAGGAACTGGCATCAGTTAAAGTGTCGACGTTTCGAGCCCCTGTATGAGTGTAGGTTCTTCTAACCCTTACTGGCGGGGTCTTCCTCAGGACTGAAGTGAAAGTGGAAAGGGCAGGGCACCTACAATAAGAATAAAAAAATGGATCAGAATATCCATTTCTAAATAAAGTGGGACAGTGACATAAAAGAGTACTGGTCACTGTATTTACAGTGAATGAAAAAGAGAGGACCTCACAGAATTGAATGTTGTCAGGTCGTGCGGGGCTCCATGGCATGGCTTAAGGCAGCAGTTACGTTTTTAGCAAAGAAGGAACAATGCTATGAGTTGAGTGAACGTGTAGGGCGAACTCTGGCGGCTCGTACAAGACGGAGAGAGGCCATAGGGGAAATGAAAGGGATCTCGGATGGCAAGGGTGGGATAGTTAGTGATTCAGAGGGGATTCGGGAGGTCTTTAGGCAGTTTTATGATTCCCTATATAACGAAGAACAAGTTAGAGATCCGCTAGAAACCCGAAGGTATTTGGGGGATATTCCTGTATCACCACTTAGTGAGGAAGAGCGAGAGGCTTTAGATGAGCCTTTGGCAGCGGAAGAAGTCGTAACTGCCATGAATAGCCTTCCATCAGGTAAAGCGGCTGGGCAGCGGCTGACATAGTGGTTATTTTAAAAAGGGAAACCGTCTGCAGAGCCGGGATCATATAGACCAATTACCCTGATGAACTCGGATGCAAAGATATTCTCTAAAACTATGGCCCTTAGGCTCTGTAAGGTCATTGATAGAATAGTTAGTCCAGTCCAGCACGGCTTTATCCCAGGGAGAGGTACCACGCAGCATGTCCGAAGGGTAGTCACTCTGTTTGATCTTACTGAAGTCTCAGGAGATCCTATGGCGGTCATATTACTGGACGATGAGAAAGCGTTTGACCGGGTCTCCTGGGACTATCTTTGGCAGGCATTTGAAAGGTGCGGTATAGGGGGAGGGTTTTCTCACGCAATACAGGCTTTATATCAGGCACCCACTGCCCGTCTTAGAATTAATGGAGGATACACAGCACCCCTGAAAATTAGGCGAGGGACGCGTCAGGGATGTCCATGCTCCCCTTTGCTATTCGCAATATATATTGACCCGTTTATTCGCAGGCTGGAAATAAATGGCACGATCTCTCCGATAAGGGTTTACGGAGCAGAATATAAGACTCTGGCGTATGCAGATGACATCGCCTAGTGACATCATCACCAGGAACTGCTATTCCTATAGTTGAACAAGAGGCTCTGGTTTTCGGGCAGGTGTCAGGGTATGTACTAAATAAGCTTAAAACGCAGATAATTAAGAATGAGGGAGCTGTTTGTAATGATATCCGGATGGTTGAAGCTGCAACTTACCTTGGGATTAATATCTCGCCAAACTTGGATAATATAGTGGAAAGTAATATTAATCCGATAATATCGAAAGTTAAGAAAGATCTCGACAGAATGCACAATCTTCACCTCTCTCTTGTAGGACGCTGTAACGTGATAAAGATGATAGTATTGCCAAAAATTCTCTACCTTTTCCGGGCAATTCCACTGGAATTCGAGGCAAAATGGTTTACAATATTAGAACAATTGGTAAACAGATTCATATGGGCCCATGGGAAAACTAGGAGGGCTCTCCGTTTTATGGCTTTACCTAGGGCAAAGGGTGGCTGGGCGGTTCCTGATTTTAAATTATATTATTGGGCGGCAGTTTTTCAACACATACGTGGTCTCCTGGGAGGGATCCAATGGATCCACAGGTTCAAATAGGATCCATAGATATGTATTCTATGCTGATTGGAGGGGAGGCGGAGAACTGTTTTTTGAAATATACGGACTCTTCATACTACAAAAGAACTAGGTTTCAGACTCTGTCTGCGGCTTTTAAGGTTTGGGCATCTTTTCGAAAGAAAACTGGATTGGGTAGGCTGAATGCTTACACCCGACTGTCTAGAAACCCAACTCTCCCTACGGAAATATTTGCAGATTCTGTATTGACAGAGTGGGGATGTCGTGGAATTCGGAAAATAGGAGATTTGTTTGGAGCAAATGGCGTTAAGCAGTTTGTGGAAATGCAGTCTATTTTTGGCATTGATAAAAGGAATTTTTATAAGTATTTGCAAATTAGGAGTTTCTTAGGAAATAAGAAAGGGGGTCCAACAGGCTTTGATAAAAATAAACTACTGGATATTATAGAGGGTGGTGAAGATTGCACTATACGCAGATTTTATGCAGAGCTGTTAGTATTAAAAAGTGACGATCTTGAAAAGTATGGAGAGAAGTGGGCAGGTAAATTAGGGATTGATCAAGAGCGTTTCCACCTCTCTTTAGAATTAGGACAAACTACTTTGTGTTCTGCTGGACTCCAAGCCCAGCATTATAAAACAATTTACTCTCTGTATTATACCCCCGCAAGGATAGCGCAATGGGGGGGCGATGCAGGTACAAGATGCCCACGTTGCGATAGTACAGAGGCTGAAATAATACATGTATTTGCATCTTGTCCCTGCCTACAGGGCCTCCGGAGGGCTATAGAATCCTTTTTTAGATAGAACATTGGGGGTTAAGATCGTTTTGACACCATCAATAATATTATTAGGGATAGACAATAACGATAGGCAATCCCCCTTTCAGTTTTTCATATTTATGGCCATGTCAGTATTACGTATGTGTGTAGCATTGGCATGGCGGGACAAACTACCACCAACGTTCCAACAATGGCTGGCCAGGTTACTCTCTGCTTATAATCTGGAAAAAGGGATTTACGGGAGGAAGGGGAAAAGGGGGAGAAAACTTGGGGAACGGATCTGGGAACCCATTTCGAGAAAACTGGGTAGTAATGATGATTGAAATGTATGGTTAAGAAATGTATGGTTATGAAATGTTTATTTTTTTCTCTTTCTTTAGGTCGCCAAATGCTCTAGAATGATTCTTTATGATGGGTCACTTCCTGTTGGTGTATTAGTTTTCTTTTCTTTTTCTAAATGGTTATGTTTTTCTATAATTATCATGATCGTTGCTCTGCTGTGCTGTAAAAAAATCGGAAAAATCCTAAAAAAAAAAAAGAAAGAAAAAAAAAGGAAATAGAAAGCCCTGGTAGGGAAGTGGCCAAAAAAGCAAGGCACAAGACAAAGACATCATCAAGGTCTGGGGCCAAAATGCCGCCACGGAGAGCGAAGTCCAAACATGAAAGGACTACGCAGCACGGGCATAGGAGAGTTCAACTGTACAACGGAAAGGTGCCGGAAAACGCACCAGCCTGTGAGAGCGAGCACACTATGGAGCAGTCACTGTACATAATAGAACACAGCGACAGGGTCCTGTGATAGGCAGTCCAGAGATAGAACGGCCGCAGCAAAAGAACCAAGATGAGACGGCAGGGACCTGAAAGCCCTTCCGGCCTCAAGAAATGGAGTAGTGAGATGCAGGGGAGTGCCGCAGACCAGCAGCAGCAACTATGAGAGAGCCCAACAAATGGACCGCAAGAAGGCCCCGGGAGGGCATGCAGCAGCAGTAAAGCGCACTGGCACAGCTGCCGAACAACGTAGTAAAAGGGCCCCACAGAAGCGTAGAAAGACTGCTGTGGGAAGAAGGCAGCTATACAATAGCTAACAAATACCCCACACATAGGGTAAGCATCAACCCGCAGAAGGGGCACCTCTTGAGCGTGAGCCCATAGACAGAGGGACGTAAATTGGGAACACAGAAACCACAGGTTCCGAACATATAACCCTTGTAGTAGGGGCGTGCAAGGCAGAAAAAATAAGCAGCTGACCTGCTGCATGAAGAAAGCAAATACGGCGAGAAGCCGCTTAGGCCGCTGAGGTATTACCAGGAACCCAGGGCCAACCTGAAGCAGGACACACTACGGAAGGGTAGACAGAAGGCGGTGAACCGCAGAGTCTGCATGTGCGTCAAACAGGGACACACCATCAAATGGTAAGTCCCGGAGACTGTCACGGACATTGTTGGGGAAACCCCCGTCGCGTAGCCAAGCATGGCGGCGCAAAGCAACGGACCTCGCCATCGCCCGACCCACCGAATCGGTAGCGTCAACGGCGGACCGAACGTTAAACCGCGCCATTTCTCGGCCTTCGTGAAGAGAGGCGAGGCTACGTCAACACGAGAACACTCAGGGAGGGCAGGCAAAAGACACTCCACCGAGTCCCATAGGGCAGAAGAAGCCCGGGCAAAGACGCAAGCTGTGTTTAGAGCACGTAAGGCTGAACTAGAGGACGCAAAAATGCAGCGTCAACACGCTTCCAACCAACGAGACTCCCTAGTAGGAGGCTGCTGAAGAGGTGGAGAGGAAGGTTGCGTGGCCAAAGACACCTGCACTACAAGGCCATAAGCCCCAGGCTGAAGGGACAAACAGGCTGGGCTCTCAGGAGCCGGACGGTGCCGGTGTGCTACAGCCCTGTCGACAGCATCTCCGGAAGAGGGCCGTGCCCATGTCCCGAGAAGGGCATTGAACAATAAGCTGCTAAAAGGTAGCAAGGGCTCAATATCTACTGCACCCTGGTGGAGGAGATCCAATAAAGGAGTCGGAAGACAAGGACACAGAAGAAGGGTGCAAATGTAAAACAGCTGCAGCCCGATGAACACCCCTCAAATACAAAGCACCAGCTTCAGTGGGCGTGGTGGGGGGTGACAATAGCCCATCTGTAGGGGCGGCTGCAAGCGGACACGTCCCACAGGAGGAGGAACAAGGGCCCACTGCCCCCATGGCATTGGAGGCAACTGGCGAGGAGACAAGTCCGGGCCTAACCGGCCTGTGTCCTCCGGAAGCGGTGAACCGACAGGTGCTGGCGACCGCTCTGGCGTTGAACGACCGCCGCTCCGGCGCCGAGCGACGCCGTAAAGGCGTCGAATCCACCATGGAGAGGCGCGGAGACAGAGCCTGAGGACCAGGTGGCGACAGGCACGGCGCGGGCGGCGCCGCTAATGCCAAGGTCGACGCAGGGAGCCGCCAGGGGCTATGCGGAGACAGGGCAGAACGGCTCGGCGGGGGGCTGTCTGAAGCAGGCACGACTGCGGAGCCGGAGTCGAGGCACTTGACCGCCGGCGCCGATGACGCCGATATCGACGCAGGGAGCCGCCAGGGGCTATGCGGAGACAAGGCAGAATGGCACGGCGCGGGATTAAACGCCCATCGGCGTTGGCACCCCGGCCGCCGGCACGGCTCCGGAGCCGAGGCACTCGGTCGGCGCCGAGGGCGAACCCGCCGGCGGAGATCCGACCTGAATGCCTACCTCCACTGTGGGACCCGAAGGCGCGCCAGGGAGAGGAGGTGACCCGAAGATGGAGTGCAGAGCCTTGTAGTAGGCTTCCATCTGGGGCAGAGTCGCGCCAGTACCCGGAAAGGGCGGGTAAAGGGAGGCTGACTCCGGGGCACACGGCTCCGTGTGGGAGCGGGAACCATGGCCCCCATCGTCACGTGGAGGCGAGGACCTCGACTTCCGTGACTTTTCTTCAACTTACCTGTAGAGCGACGTTCGCGGGATCCACTCCCGGGAGCGGACGCGGAGAGAGACCAACCGTAGAACGTCGGGGAGATGCCGTGCGGGTAATCCGGGCGGCTAAGAGCTTCATCCGAATCTCCCGTATGGACTTTGGGCGCATCTGCCGGCAGGCGTCACACTCCACGGAGTCATGGTGCGACCCAAGACACCACATACAAATGGCGTGCGGGTCCGTCGCCGACATCTGACGCAAACAAATTTCGCACAATTTAAAGCCCGAAGGCATCGCACACTGTTCCCCGACGGCAAGGACGTGGAAAAAGGGCCTGAAGAAAAACAGGCCAGAGGAACAGCTGAATCCCGGATCCGCGATGGAACGCGGAAAAGAAGGAAACTGACGTCCAGCGCGCCAGAGGGTCCTATATAGCTCCACTGATGTCATGTCCGGGGACAACGTCAGGGCGGAGCCAGGCGGCGCCGCCCCCGGCACGCAGAGGTACTGCTACGCTAAATTTTCCGGATCCAGTCTGACGCCTGGGGATATTCTAAGTTAAGGAATCTGCGGCTAGATGTCTCTATCAGATCAATGTAATAACGCATAAACTGCTTTTGCAAACACATAATATATGTATAAAAACACAGGAGGGCACGTAGCACTTGAACTCGGTTTTTAATGAGTAAACCTGATGAAAAAAACTGCAAATAAAGCAGACATTGTTAGCCTACAGGCTGCATTGTAAACCAATAGCATAGAAAATGAAAGCATTTTCATACAAAACTGGCGCCGTGCTTTTAAGGCAGCCATGACCCCTAGCTTCCCATCATGCCTCAGGGGTGACAGTTAGGTCAGTTCTTTGCGTAACCCTGAAGATCAGGGCACAAAGATATCCTTTTTAACAATGAAGAAAAATCTCATTTGCCTGGGGAGGCGGGTGGGTTGCTTATGACTTTGATGAGGAGACCCCTGGAAGAGAACTAGGATTACAGGTAAGTAACTTATCCTTCTCTTCCAGTGGATCCTCATCAATAGTCATAAGCACTGAATAGAATAGCAAGCCCATCTTCCACCTGCAGGCAAATGAGTGAATGACCCAACATACAACAACAGCCGCAATCTGCTGCTGAACAGATTCCTCAAGGAGGCCTGGCCTACTTGGGTGTCTGCTCTGGTGTCCGAATCTAGACAATAGTGCCTCGTAAATGTATGGACGGACCTCCAAGTTGCCGCCTTACAGATTTCAGAGATCGGCACGTTATGAAGAAAAGCAGTCGTAGCCGTTTTTCCTCTCGTGAAATGCGCCCTGGGAGTAGGCCCAAGGGGCCTTTGCGCTAACTGATAAGCTAACTTGATGCACGAAACTATCCATCTGGAGATGGACCGTTTTGAAGCTGGAAAAGCGGTTCTGATCGACCCATAGTTAACAAATAGTTGATCAGATTTTCTCATGGACTTGGACCTATCCAGATAGAATTTTAAAACTCTTTTTCGGTCAAGCGAGTGTAAAGCCCTCTCAGCTGGAGTGGAGGGATTAGGGAAAAGGTGGGCAGATAGATGGTCCGATTCACATGGAAATCTGACACCACCTTCGGAAGGAAGGAGGGATGAGTCCTCAATACGACCCTATTAAGATGGAAAACAGTATAAGGTTCCTTAAAGTAGAGGGCCTGGATTTCGCTCACTCTGCGAGCTGACGTGATCGCTACCAAGAAAACCGCCTTCCAAGTGAGGTGTTGCAAGGTTGCTTTGTGGATGGGTTCGGAAGGTGGACCCATCAACTTTGATAGCACCAGGTTCAGCTCCCAGGGTGGTGAAGGAGGCCGGACCGGAGGGTAGACCTTTTTCAGACCCTGTAAGAAGTCTTTCACAACCTGTAACTGAAAGAAAGAAGGCTGAGAAGGCGAGCGCCTATATGCAGTGATTATTATAAAACAGGGTATACCCAAAATCACTGGGACCTGGGTGCAAGACAGTATAAAGTACGGTGGTCCCAGTATTATGACATCAAAAAACGTGTCAAATGGAAAACATACAAGAATATTCAAAATAAAAAAATCAAGAAAAAATTAATGCTGCAATGTTATTTAATTACACTGAACACGACTTACAATTTGTAAGAACCACATTTAAGAGCAATAAACATTTGAACAATCTTTGTTGAAGTGCCCAAATAAATAAGTGAAAAGGGAAGGAAAGTGATTCAAGTGAGGTAGTGTAATACGTGAAGTATAGTGATAAAAATCACAAACAAATTGTGAGGCATATCACAAACATATTAGCGGGCATATCTAATTCAATGCCACAAGACTTAAATCATGGTACATAACATCTAAATACAATGGATTCCAAAGCCATGTAACACAAGAATTCACAGTAAAAGAAGTACTGTTGAAGGAACTGGCATCAGTTAAAGTGTCGACGTTTCGACCCCTGTATGAGTGTAGGTTCTTCTAACCCTTACTGGCGGGGTCTTCCTCAGGACTGAAGTGAAAGTGGAAAGGGCAGGGCACCTACAATAAGAATAAAAAAATGGATCAGAATATCCATTTCTAAATAAAGTGGGACAGTGACATAAAAGAGTACTGGTCACTGTATTTACAGTGAATGAAAAAGAGAGGACCTCACAGAATTGAATGTTGTCAGGTCGTGCGGGGCTCCATGGCATGGCTTAAGGCAGCAGTTACGTTTTTAGCAAAGAAGGAACAATGCTATGAGTTGAGTGAACGTGTAGGGCGAACTCTGGCGGCTCGTACAAGACGGAGAGAGGCCATAGGGGAAATGAAAGGGATCTCGGATGGCAAGGGTGGGATAGTTAGTGATTCAGAGGGGA
The DNA here is from genome assembly GCA_963921515.1 of Calotriton arnoldi. Taxonomy (NCBI): domain Eukaryota; kingdom Metazoa; phylum Chordata; class Amphibia; order Caudata; family Salamandridae; genus Calotriton; species Calotriton arnoldi. Next base: position 2,752,929 of record CAWUFW010000301.1, on the reverse strand, counting down.
TTCGGGAGGTCTTTAGGCAGTTTTATGATTCCCTATATAACGAAGAACAAGTTAGAGATCCGCTAGAAACCCGAAGGTATTTGGGGGATATTCCTGTATCACCACTTAGTGAGGAAGAGCGAGAGGCTTTAGATGAGCCTTTGGCAGCGGAAGAAGTCGTAACTGCCATGAATAGCCTTCCATCAGGTAAAGCGGCTGGGCAGCGGCTGACATAGTGGTTATTTTAAAAAGGGAAACCGTCTGCAGAGCCGGGATCATATAGACCAATTACCCTGATGAACTCGGATGCAAAGATATTCTCTAAAACTATGGCCCTTAGGCTCTGTAAGGTCATTGATAGAATAGTTAGTCCAGTCCAGCACGGCTTTATCCCAGGGAGAGGTACCACGCAGCATGTCCGAAGGGTAGTCACTCTGTTTGATCTTACTGAAGTCTCAGGAGATCCTATGGCGGTCATATTACTGGACGATGAGAAAGCGTTTGACCGGGTCTCCTGGGACTATCTTTGGCAGGCATTTGAAAGGTGCGGTATAGGGGGAGGGTTTTCTCACGCAATACAGGCTTTATATCAGGCACCCACTGCCCGTCTTAGAATTAATGGAGGATACACAGCACCCCTGAAAATTAGGCGAGGGACGCGTCAGGGATGTCCATGCTCCCCTTTGCTATTCGCAATATATATTGACCCGTTTATTCGCAGGCTGGAAATAAATGGCACGATCTCTCCGATAAGGGTTTACGGAGCAGAATATAAGACTCTGGCGTATGCAGATGACATCGCCCTAGTGACATCATCACCAGGAACTGCTATTCCTATAGTTGAACAAGAGGCTCTGGTTTTCGGGCAGGTGTCAGGGTATGTACTAAATAAGCTTAAAACGCAGATAATTAAGAATGAGGGAGCTGTTTGTAATGATATCCGGATGGTTGAAGCTGCAACTTACCTTGGGATTAATATCTCGCCAAACTTGGATAATATAGTGGAAAGTAATATTAATCCGATAATATCGAAAGTTAAGAAAGATCTCGACAGAATGCACAATCTTCACCTCTCTCTTGTAGGACGCTGTAACGTGATAAAGATGATAGTATTGCCAACAATTCTCTACCTTTTCCGGGCAATTCCACTGGAATTCGAGGCAAAATGGTTTACAATATTAGAACAATTGGTAAACAGATTTATATGGGCCCATGGGAAAACTAGGAGGGCTCTCCGTTTTATGGCTTTACCTAGGGCAAAGGGTGGCTGGGCGGTTCCTGATTTTAAATTATATTATTGGGCGGCAGTTTTTCAACACATACGTGGTCTCCTGGGAGGGGATCCAATGGATCCACAGGTTCAAATAGGATCCATAGATATGTATTCTATGCTGATTGGAGGGGAGGCGGAGAACTGTTTTTTGAAATATACGGACTCTTCATACTACAAAAGAACTAGGTTTCAGACTCTGTCTGCGGCTTTTAAGGTTTGGGCATCTTTTCGAAAGAAAACTGGATTGGGTAGGCTGAATGCTTACACCCGACTGTCTAGAAACCCAACTCTCCCTACGGAAATATTTGCAGATTCTGTATTGACAGAGTGGGGATGTCGTGGAATTCGGAAAATAGGAGATTTGTTTGGAGCAAATGGCGTTAAGCAGTTTGTGGAAATGCAGTCTATTTTTGGCATTGATAAAAGGAATTTTTATAAGTATTTGCAAATTAGGAGTTTCTTAGGAAATAAGAAAGGGGTCCAACAGGCTTTGATAAAAATAAACTACTGGATATTATAGAGGGTGGTGAAGATTGCACTATACGCAGATTTTATGCAGAGCTGTTAGTATTAAAAAGTGACGATCTTGAAAAGTATGGAGAGAAGTGGGCAGGTAAATTAGGGATTGATCCAAGAGCGTTTCCACCTCTCTTTAGAATTAGGACAAACTACTTTGTGTTCTGCTGGACTCCAAGCCCAGCATTATAAAACAATTTACTCTCTGTATTATACCCCCGCAAGGATAGCGCAATGGGGGGCGATGCAGGTACAAGATGCCCACGTTGCGATAGTACAGAGGCTGAAATAATACATGTATTTGCATCTTGTCCCTGCCTACAGGGCCTCCGGAGGGCTATAGAATCCTTTTTTAGATAGAACATTGGGGGTTAAGATCGTTTTGACACCATCAATAATATTATTAGGGATAGACAATAACGATAGGCAATCCCCCTTTCAGTTTTTCATATTTATGGCCATGTCAGTATTACGTATGTGTGTAGCATTGGCATGGCGGGACAAACTACCACCAACGTTCCAACAATGGCTGGCCAGGTTACTCTCTGCTTATAATCTGGAAAAAGGGATTTACGGGAGGAAGGGGAAAAGGGGGAGAAAACTTGGGGAACGGATCTGGGAACCCATTTCGAGAAAACTGGGTAGTAATGATGATTGAAATGTATGGTTAAGAAATGTATGGTTATGAAATGTTTATTTTTTTCTCTTTCTTTAGGTCGCCAAATGCTCTAGAATGATTCTTTATGATGGGTCACTTCCTGTTGGTGTATTAGTTTTCTTTTCTTTTTCTAAATGGTTATGTTTTTCTATAATTATCATGATCGTTGCTCTGCTGTGCTGTAAAAAAATCGGAAAAATCCAAAAAAAAAAAAGGAAATAGAAAGCCCTGCAAAAGTTAAGGTGTTTCCCACTCTCTTCTTTGTATGTCCATTGTGGAGCCATGGAGCCCCGCACGACCTGACAACATTCAATTCTGTGAGGTCCTCTCTTTTTCATTCACGGTAAATACAGTGACCAGTGCTCTTTTATGTCACTGTCCCACTTTATTTAGAAATGGATATTCTGATCCATTTTTTTATTCTTATTGTAGGTGCCCTGCCCTTTCCACTTTCACTTCAGGCCTGAGGAAGACCCCGCCAGTAAGGGTTAGAAGAACCTACACTCATACAGGGGTCGAAACGTCGACACTTTAACTGATGCCAGTTCCTTCAACAGTACTTCTTTTACTGTGAATTCTTGTGTTACATGGCTTTGGAATCTATTGTATTTAGATGTTATGTACCATGATTTAAGTCTTGTGGCATTGAATTAGATATGCCCGCTAATATGTTTGTGATATGCCTCACAATTTGTTTGTGATTTTTATCACTATACTTCACGTATTTCACTACCTCACTTGAATCACTTTCCTTCCCTTTTCACTTATTTATTTGGGCACTTCAACAATGATTGTTCAAATGTTTATTGCTCTTAAATGTGGTTCTTACAAATTGTAAGTCGTGTTCAGTGTGATTAAATAACATTGCAGCATTAATTTTTTCTTGATTTTTTATTTTGAATATTCTTGTATGTTTTCCATTTGACACGTTTTTGATGTCATAATACTGGGACCACCGTACTTTATACTATATGCAGTGATAGCTGCTAAGTGCACCTTAATGGAAGGAAACTTCAAGCCCGCTTTAGACAGGTAAAGCAGGTATGGTAGAATAACCTCCTCCTGCCCTTTGGTTGGGTTACAATTGTTTTGAACGCACCACATATAAAAACGTTTCCACTTGCACGCATACGAGTGTCTAGTGTACGGCCTTCTTGCTTCTTTTAAGATGGACATGCAGTCTTGTGGTAGTCCTAAATGGCCATACTGGAGGACCTCAGGAGCCATGCTGCCAAGTTCAGTGAGGGAAGGTTGGGGTGATGAATCCTCCCGTTCATCTTGGACAGCAGGTCCGGTCTGTACGGCAGCCTCCTGTGAGGGCATTCTGACATGTGCAGAAGGTCCGGGTACCACCATTGTCTCGGACAGTCCGGGGCAATCAGGATCATTCTCGTGTGCGAATGAGACAGCTTGGTCACCACGTTCGGGATGAGAGGAAGGGGTGGAAAAGCGTACACAAATGCCCCTGACCAGTCTATCAAAAGGGCATTCCCCTTCGACCCTGGCCGGTAGAACCTTGAGGCGAAGTCTCGGCATTTTGTATTTTCGTCGTCCGCGAAAAGATCGATGCTGGGACGCCCCCAAGCCTGGAAGATGCCTTCGACGACCTCGTCGTTGAGAACCCAGTCTTGTTTGTCTTCGAAGTGTCGACTGAGAGCATCCGCTCTCGCGTTCTGTTGTCCCGGCAGGTGTACCGCTGTGATTGATAGGTTCCGTGCCAGGAGCCAATGCCAGAGAGCTTGAGCTTCCAGCGACAATGTGCGTGAGCGAGTTCCCCCCCGTTTGTTCAGGTAGTGCATGGTGGTGGTATTGTCCATCTGTACTAAGATTGAACTTGCCTGAATCGAAGGGAGGAAAGCCTTGAGGGCCAGGTGAACTGCTCTCAGTTCCAGCATGTTTATATGATATGACCGCTCTTTCAATGACCATTGACCTTTCGTCTGGAGAGACCCCATGTGGGCTCCCCAGCCCTGGAGGGAGGCGTCCGTGATCAGTGTTTGAGAGGGAGGTGCTTGATGAAAAGGTATCCCTACTTGCATATTCTCCTTCATCCACCATGGGATGGATGCTCTTGCTGCGTTTGAGAGACTTATTTTGTCGTCCCAGCGAGCTGTTTGCTGGTCCCACTTGTCCTCCAGATCCTACTGTAGAGGACACATTCGCAGCCTGGCATTGGGGACCAGGAAGATGCAGGATACCATCGACCCTAACAGGGAGGCAATCCGACGAACTGACAGCATTCTGTTGTCTAGAACAAGTTTGCATTTCTGTATGATGGAAAATTGTCTCTCCTCCGAAGGAAACACTTTTCCTACCTTGGAGTCTACCAGAGCTCCTAGATAATGTATTCTCTGTGTGGGTTGTTGCGTCGATTTGTCGAAGTTCACATGAAGGCCCAGCCGGTGACAAATCTCTAGGCATTGTAGGAAATGACTCCTCACGCTGTGGGGAGAGGGACCCTTCAGCAGCCAGTCGTCCAGGTACGGGTACACGAAGATGCCTCTGCGGCGTAGTGCGGCTGCCACCACTGCCATTCACTTCGTGAACACTCGGGGAGCTGACTTCAACCCGAAGGGTAGTACTTTGAACTGGTAGTGTGAAGATCCCACCAGGAATCTCAGAGTTTAGTTTCGCCGCTCCTCTGCCAAGCACGTCCTGAAAAGTGCCCACGTCATCCACCAGAGAGATCCTCGACGGTGGGCTGTCAGTAAGAGTAGGTGAATAGTCTCTGTGTGACGTGTGTGTGGAAGAGGAGGAAGGTGTTGGAGATCTGTGTCTTCTCCTCCTGCTTCTGGATCTAGATCTCCTTCTGTGAGAGTGTGCAGGAGTGCGACTGCGATCCCTGGCTCTTGATGGAGTACGCTCTCTATCCACCGCCTGTACCAGCCGAGCCAACGGAGATCTGTGAAGGGGGCTCGAGTAATGCTGTGCCCGTGGCTGGGGTTGTGGCCCAGTGATGCAAGGGCCTGTTCCATCTTGGTGATAGATGGATGGAAGGCGAACTTTGCCCTTCTCGCCCCTCAGGAGAATGTGGAGGAGGAGGAGAGCTCTCTCTTTCTTGTGTAGGCCTGGTCGGCGAATCTTGATGTCCCCTGGACACTGGACTGCTGGACGTCGAGATCATGACCTCCGGAGATCTTGACGATGAACCTCTGTGAGAGCTGGGAGAACCTGTTCTCGACGTCGGTGACGGCGATGTAGACAGGCTTACCGGACGAGAGGCCTCTTTGGACTGGTGCCTTGACGTCGATCTGGAACGTCTCTGGACCGACTGCCTTCTCGACGTCGACCGTCGTCTCGGCGACGGTGATGCCTGTCTTGACGCGACTTTCTCCTAGTCGACTGGTCTCTCGACGTCGAACGTCTACGGAGTACCGTGTTTCGACGTCAGCCGTGTTACCGTCGACGGAGACTTCTGCCTTGACGTCGGCGACGGAGTCTTGTGCCTCGACGTCGAAGATCTTTGCACTGACCTCGACGGAGATTTCTGCCTCGATGTCGGCGATGGAGTCTTGCGCCTCGACGTCGAAGATCTTTGGACTGACCTGCACGGAGACCTTTGCCTCGACGTCGATCGCCGTTGATGTGGCGACGACGGAGTGATTTGCCTCGACATCGATCGCCTAGCCAGCGTCGACGGAGATTTGCTCCTCGACGTTGATCGTCGCCTGGTTGACGACAACGGAGGGCCCTTTACCTTCGTCGACGTTGAGAACGTTGTCCTCGATTTCTTAGAAGAGTGATGCTCCGGCACCACCATAGTCTTCGACGACGCCGATTTCTTCGCCGTCGGCAGCCTCTACGCCGATCCCGACGCCGAAGGAGAACAGGTCGGGACCTTGCCTCTCGACGTTGACCGAGTTCTCTTTTTCTGCTGCCTCACTGGAGACCTACCTCTTTCAGAGAGGCCATAAAGTTGAATTCTCTCCTCTTTGATGGTCCTTCTCGACAACTTCTTGCAATGATGACAGGTGGCAGAAGAGTGAGAATCAGAGAGGCAGAGAATACACACAGGGTGTGTGTCTGATCTAGCCTTCTTCTTGCCACAGGCAGGGCAAGGGTCAAATAAGGAAGGCATTTCTGACAGAAATAAACCTTTTCTGGAGCACAAAAAAGGCTTCACTCTCACTCTAATGCTAAACGTCGAGTGAAAGCAAAAAATCTTTAAAAAAAAATCAGATAATTTTTGACAGAAAGTCAAAACAAGCATTTGCAATGCAATAGGTCTCGCATTTGCAAGAGTTTAAGCTATTGGCATTGTAAATGACAATGCCTTTTATTTATGTTTTTAAAATCAACACATAAATAAAAGGCAATGTCATTACAATGGCAATAGATCAAACTCTCGTAAATGCCAGACCTATTGCATTGCAAATGCTTGTTTAATATACCAACTGGTTATTTGTTTTATATAGAGCATGTAGTCAGCAGTTATAAGATGAAACAAACTACCAGAAAAAAATGTAACTCACCGTACTTTAATAAAGTGGAATTGCTAAATCATGTGCGACTCGTACAATTTAGAACAAGCAAGAAACATCATGCTATTCAACATCACTACCGTTTATTTTATTAATGAATTTATTTTTGTGCTTTAAAGAAACCTTCTTTTAGAAATTCAATTATTCACTGCTGCACAATAGGTTTATTGCGCGCTGTTATTCTCCCATTTTGCAACTGTGTTTAGTATTGTACAGTTTGCAACCAAAGTGCACTTTGCACAAATTGCTGAGCATTTTATTAAATATTCACTGAGCTACCAGAAATACTAATGAGCACAAGCACATTAAGCCAATTAGCTATCCTAAATTTTTAATTCAAAGCTTGAATCTTTTCACAAACAAATAATGTGATTTTGAAATTGGTATCTCTAATCTCTTCCAATTTTAAATCTGCGGGGGCTACAGTGTGATTGCCTGGGAAGTTGAGGTTGAATAAAGGGTGGTGGGGAGGGCAGAGGGGGCTGCACTGCGACTCCTTGAGATGAAACGTTCTGACAGCTGTAAGAGACAGGGGAGCAGTTTCCCTGAGGACCAGCCGGGTGCAGCGTCCAAAGTAGGAGCGTGAGGGGTGCGCACAGCATAGCAGAGTCACCAGTATCGGAAATTCAGCTTCCGATAGCAGCACAGCTGGGCACGAATTCAATAGAGCACATTACCGACTATAGCGAGGTCGGATTCAAAGCCCGGCTTCATTGCCTCACGACATTGTTTGATCCTGGACAAACAGCTTAGCGCACTATGCTGCAGGCCGGCCTGTGAATTTCCACCCAGGGCATGGCCTGTGGAAGCAACTCTGCACGGTGATCCTCAGCCAGTCTGGATGTGAATGGGCATTAAACCAGCTGCCCAAACTTCAGAAACAGCATTTCATTTACATGTAGGATAAAGCACGCACGCCGCTGTCCTGGCTGCAGGAATGCTGCTGAAGTCTGACCAAGCTGCTGCTGGCCCGCACTCGGAGAGGGTGGGGCGAGCCTTCAGCCTTTTATTGATTATGCGCGACTTTATAACATTAAGAAACCTCTATCAGTTAATGCGCTGCAGAGGTATGTGTCTGTGACCAGAGAAATAGCCAAACCTATTGGCTTTGTTGACAGAAAACCAGGCTCCGTACTGGAATATAAAGCACAGCGCCCCTGCATATTGCTATGTATTCCTGGATGACGCTCCTAACTGCTGGCACCCAAAAGGAACAATTAACAAGGGAAAGTAAAAGAGCGCCATGCGCGCGTTGTAGGCACGCCGTGAGCGTGCACATCGGCGTGGCCTGCGGCTCGTGCCCAGTAGCGAGCGCCTGCGTACTTCGCCGCCGTAGTTGAAGAAGTGCTGCGGGGACCGGCTGAAGACGGAGACCAGCCGAGGAGCAGCGCAGAGTCCCCACAACAGCAGGTAGAGTGGAGTGAGGCATGCTGTGCATGTAAAGCGCGCCGCGCTTGGAGCTTGCGTGCGCATTAAAAAAAGAAAGTAATATTGCATGAGGCTTGCTAGGACGGAAGGGGGACAGGAGATGTGCACATCGCGTGTTCACGGGCGCGTTCACATTTCAAGTCCGTCCTGCGCGTGCACAGCTCCTGTCTCCCTTCCGAAGCAAGTCAGCAACAATAAGTCTTGCTAGCGACAGCGCTTCGCGCTGCGTCGCTAGGTCGAGACCTAAAAAGGGAAGAGCTGTGAATCCAGGGTCCTGACTGAAGGAGCCGGAAAGAACAACTGACCTAACTGTCACCCCTGAGGCATGATGGGAAGCTAGGGGTCATGGCTGCCTTAAAGGCACGGTGCCAGTTTTGTATGAAAATGCTTTCATTTTCTATGCTATTGGTTTACAATGCAGCCTGTAGGCTAACAATGTCTGCTTTATTTGCAGTTTTTTTCATGAGGTTTACTCATTAAAAACCGAGTTCAAGTGCTACGTGCCCTCCTGTGTTTTTATACATATATTATGTGTTTGCAAAAGCAGTTTATGCGTTATTACATTGTTTAGCCTCCTAGATAGGGGCTGCATTGCTATGAGAAAAATGATATATGTATATGTATATATATATATATATATATATATATATATATATATATATATATATATATATATATATAGCTGTATATATATGTTTTTCATATATAATTTTTATTATTTCCGGGGTCCCCGCACATGGGCGGGAATATTCAGTGCTTATGACTATTTATGAGGATCCCCTGGAAGAGAAGTGTGGAGAACCACGGTCGACGAGCCCATGTGGGAGCCACAAGAATTTCTGTGAGTGATGTCTGTCTGAGTTTCCGAACCAGAAATAGAAGGAGAGGGAGAGGCGGAAAAGCGAAAGCAAATATCCCTGACCAATTCCATCCATAGGGCATTGACTTTGAATAGATGGTGTGGGAATCTGGAAGCGAAGTCTGGGCATTTTGAGTTTTCTGCTGTGGCAAAGATGAATCTGTGTGGAAATTCCCATTTTTGGAAGTATGGAATGAAAACTTGGGGATGAAGTTCCCATTCGTGGACTTGTTGCCGCATCCTGCTGAGGAGGTCGGTGAACTGGTTGTGCATGCCTGGAAGGTGTTCTGCCAGGATATGAATTTTGTGATATATTGCCCAACGCCAAATGGTCTGAGAGAGGCGTCACAGTTGTAGAGAATGTGTCCCCCTCTGTTTTTGTACATAGTACATGGCTGTCATATTGTCCGTGCGGACTAAGACAACTTTCTCTATGAGGTGAGGCTGAAAGGCTTTTAGTGTTAGATAAACAGCTAGAAGCTCCAAGTAATTGATGTGGAGACTCTTTTGCTTGGTGTCCCATAAACCGTGAATTGTGAGATGGTGGAGCTGGGTACCCCACCATGTGAGAGATGTATCTGCTGTTAGCATGACTTGTGGAATGAGGTCTATGAAGGGCCGCCCTTTTTATAGGTTGTGTGTGTTCCACCATTGCAGAGATTGAGGAGTGCGGCTGTCTACCATCACTAGATCTGTTAATTGACCCTGTGATTGATTCCACTGACGTGCTAAGCATTCCTGTAAGGACGCATGTGTAATCTTGTGTGAGGTACTATTGCAATGCATGACGCCATAATTCCTAAAAGTTGTATGAAAGTTTTGACTGTTAGGTATTGGTTGTTTTGAAACTGTAGTAATAAAGTTTGAAATTTTTGAATTCTGACTGCATTGGGAGAGGCTATAGCTGTGTGAGTGTTTAGCGTTGCCCCCAGATATGTTTTCAGTTGTGAGGGTTGAAGATGGGACTTTTGTGAATTGACTGTAAATCCCAGTTGATGAAGGTTTATGGTATTTTGAGTGTGTTGTAAGCACTTTTGTTGTGTGTTGGCTTTGATGAGCCAATCTTCCAGATATGGGAAGACATTAATTTGTTGTCCTCTTAATTGAGCTGCTACTACTGCTAGACATTTTGGGAATACTCTGGGTGCAGTAGTCACTCCGAATAGGAGTACTTTGAATTGATAGTGATTTCCTGCCATCACAAATCTGAGGTATTTGCGATGTGCTGGGTGGATAGGAATATGGAAGTATACGTCCTTTAAGTCGATTGTGGACATAAAGTCGCCTTGTTGTACAAGAAGAAGCACTTGTAGAAGTGGAAGCACTTGGTGAAGGGTAACTATATGGAAATGTTCTGACAGTATGTATAGGTTTAACGTTCTGAGATCGAAGATTGGTATTAGGGACCCGTCTTTCTTGGGGATTAGGAAGTAAAGGGAGTAAACTCCTGAACCTTGTTGTTGCAAAGGAACTGGTTCTATAGCTCCTTTAGTTAAAAGAGCTTGTTCTTCTTGCTTGAGGAGCTGTTGGTGGTGTAGCGAGATTCTGTGAGTACGAGGTGGAATATTGGGTGGATTGGTGGTAAGTTTCAGGCAGTAACCATGTTGGATAATGTCTAAACCCATTTGCCCGATATTACAGATTGCCAAATGGGAAAGAATTGTTGTAATCTTCCCCCGACAGGTGTAAAATGGTCGGGGGAAATTGTGAGCAAGTCACTGTTTGTTGGGAGATGGAGAGGCACGCGTTGGTGTACCTTTTCCTCTGCCCTTGAAATTGTTTCCTCCATAAGCACCTTTATAAAATGCTCTTGATGGCGAGGGTTGTGTCATTGACCTGTATGATGACATTTGGATCACAGGAATTACCTTTGGATCCTCCTCTGTAAAATGAGCGGAGGAAGGAGCCTCTATTGGATGGTGACTGAAGGGCTCCCATTGATTTTGCCATTTCTGTGTCTTTTTTCATTTTCTCAAGTGACACATCTACATGAGGTCCAAAAAGATTCTGTTTATCAAAGGGGGTATTAAGAATGGTTTGTTGAACCTCTGGAAACCAGAGATTCTAAGCCATGCATGCCTTCTAAGAAGAATGCTGGTATTAATACCTCTGCTGTAGTATCAGCAGCATCTAGTGTACATCTGATAGATGAATTAGATTTCAGTTTTCCCTCCTACACTAATTCTTGCCCTTTTTTCTTGTGTTCATCTGGGAGATATTGAAGTAACTTCTCCATTTCATCCCAGTGGGCCCTGTCATATCTAGCTAATAGGCCTTGTTTATTAGCTATACACCAATGGTTGGTGGATTGTGCAGCTACCCGTTTCCCTGATGCATCTATTAGTTTAGACTCCTTGTCTGGAGGTGGTGCATCTGCTGTAGTTTGGGAACTTGCCTTTTTCAGTGCATTTGACACAACTAGGGAATTCAAGGGCAACTGTCCTCTAATAAAAATCAGATCAGTTGGGGGAGGTTTGTATTTCTTGTCAACCCAAGGTGTTAGAATACAAGCCTGTACAGAGTCTTTAAAAATCTCATCAGCATAGTGCATCATGCCCGTTAACATAGGTAAAGATTGTGTTGTCCTATGTGATGTTCCTAAGGTCTCAAATAGAAACTCCTCCTCTAAGGATTCCTTATGCAGTGTGACCTCATGGTATAATGCTGCTCTGGAAATTAACTCTTGATATGCTGTGTTGTCATCAGGAGGTGATGGCTTTGTATGATACAAGTCGGGATCATTATCCATTGGAGGATCAGTGTTATAACAATTCCATGGATCTATAGGTGGTGGACTATCATCACCTGTGTAATCAATATCAGGCTGTGTATGCGGTGAACCCTGTGGTGTGATATCTAAACGGTTTGAGCCTCGTGGTGGTGAAGATAGTGGAGGGGTCTGATGAACAGTGTGAATAGGGCTTGTAGTTGTGTCCTTCTTTAGAGGGATTTTGTAACTTAAATCCTCTGAAGTAATGTTCCTTTAAGAAGGTGTAACATGTTTAGCTAATATGTGTCCAGTGTCTGGATTAATGTAGATCTTTTTCTGCTTAGGCTCCAGCTTTTCTTGCATAACCTCTAGGATCAGTTCCGGAGGCTTATGATGTGCATCTTTTGCTTTTCGGAGCCGAGCTAGATGTGTCCTTTTTCTCCTTTAGAGCAGAAGATCTCTGTGCCGAAGGGAGTTTTTCTCGGCTCGAAAGGCCTGACTTTCTGTTTCGGTGCTGAGCCAGAGGACAGGGCGTTGGAAGCAGTGTCTCGGTGCCGACCATGGCCAGAAGGCAGTGGTGGCCCAGAAGCCTTATGTTTAGTGGAAGAAATCTTGAGGGGCAAAGGGGCTTTGTTACTCATGGCACCCTGTCCCACTGGAACGTCTTCGGACTCTAGCTCGATTTCTAGTTCGGAATCTGATTCTTGGATAGAGAAGCCCTCCTCCTCTTCGGACGCCTCCATTTCCTCATGCTCGGTATATTCACTGAAGATTTCCGGGGTGTGTTCGATGTTCTGCCTCTGCATGTCCCTTCGTCGAGCCCGACGGTCCAGCAAAGTCTTTTTAAACCGGAACGATTTACAAGCGTCACAATCCTCTTCCTTGTGCTCCGGTGAGAGGCACAAGTTCCAGACTTTAAGCAGATCGGTGTGCGGGTACTTGGAGTGGCACCGAGAACAAAATTGAAACTGAGTCCGTTCCATCGACAGAAGACTGGATACTACGAAACAGAGTGAAAGTCAATCGACACGGCTAGTCCCGAAGGCCGCCAACTATGTCTTCTATACCGAAGATAGTGTTTTCCTATTTTTTCGACACACGGAGAATGGTGAAACACATACTAAACAATACCGACGAGGGCACAGTGTGTTGCGCACCGAGAGGATCCCGAAGAACGGTGTCGAACCGGAGCACAGCAATACACGTCCAAACCCGATGGCGGAAAGAAAACAATCTAACAATGGAGTCGAAGCCAATGTGCACTATCACCGAAAGTCACCTTACCTCGGGACTGGAAAAGATCTCTTTGAAGGAAAACAACTTGCAAACATCCAGACCCAACACTAGGTGGCAGGAGTATGCAAAGCATGTGTATCTACAGCACACATGCCTTGACACAGACTCCAGCAGTACCAGTTTGAGGATCAAAAACTACAATGTTCTCCCTTTGTACTTTTCCTTTCTCTCTTCTTCTTGTGCATCTTGCAGTATGCAGATTGAGGAACAGCTACAGACTAGCACTAAAACTTGCACCAGCGTTTTTAAGCCACACAAAAACTAAGCAAAACATGTAGTGAATAACTAAAAGCATTGAGGGAGTGAGGTTCAACCTAAAAAGTACATGACGTCACCTGTGGCCCCAAGACCTTCCAACGGTATTCATATCAGGCAGCTAGATCAACCAGAAAGTGCTCAGAGTCTGTTCTTTGGTATTCTGCAGCAGAAAGACTATAACAAACAAGTCTGCCTTGTATATGTTTTATAGCACAGTGCTAATGTAAGTCTTGTGATTGGGTGCTTTCCCATCAAAACGAAAACACAAATGCATCTGACTGCAGGGCTTACCACCTGAACAGCTGATTGAGAGCCCTTAAATGTGAAATCAATCCTCCCAGGAGCCCAGGAAAAAGGCTTAAATGGGTTCACCTTCTGGCCACAAATCCTGCTTACCAAGAATCAAGGAATACTTGGGGCACTTTGCTGTCCCAAAGCAGATTTTCTACTTCAGCGGAGCATCTACCTTTGATATTAACAAAAGTCTTGTTCTTGGTGACCTCGTATTGACTCCCATACAGAAAGCACCAGAACCCTCCAAGTTAAAAGACATGGGGATATACACTGGAGACCTAGCCCACCTCCATCCACTAAGGAATTGTCTGAGAGATGATCTTTACTACAATAATAAGCTGTAAACATATGTGGCCATGTTCTTAAGAAGTTCAGACCAAAACATACCTGGAAACCTCTGCACTTTTTTCTGCCACGTCCTGATGCTAATCCAGCTTCACCCACTCCAAAAAGAATCGTGTACCATGAAAGACACATCAATCCTAACAAGACCATGGAACAGGCACTGCTTTATGTATTATGATGCAAGTACAGGAGAATCATTCTAGGCCACATTATATGTTAAGCTCCTTCCATTTTATGAAGGTCATTGCTACAGACCTTGATGAGACAGCATGTTTTACCTGATGTACAATGTGAAGAAACATGTAATGCTTTCATTACAATAGATAGCATAGACAGGGTCGAACAAACCAGTAGATAGGAACAAATGTGGCAGAGGCTGGTTTGAACGTCTGATGCTATATACTGGTTTGTTAGACACTATCTATACTATGTAAAGTTATGAAAACCTAGTAAATAAATAAACAAGGGATAGGAACTCACTGGATGAAAGTGGGCCAAATACAACGGGTAAGCCTTGTGATAATCAACGCCAGAGAAAAAGATACCACACTGGATGTGTTGCTTGATGCACATTTTCAATAAGAGTAAAAATTTTTATTTTTTTATTTTTTTAAAAGGCATATAGCCCAACCCTCCCCAAAAAAATTAAAAAAAGAAGGAAATATGCATGCATAAATGCATCAGTGTTCATACAAGATAATCTTTTACACAGAATCATTGTTTACCTTTTCACAGATTTGCATCACTTTAATATTCCCTGACCGAAGATGTCAAAAGATATTAAAAGCATACGACCATGAAAAACCCAATGTTCAAGAGTTCCATTTCAGGCGCCGAATCATAGAGTAGAATAAAATTCAGGTCTTTCAAGCACAGGCTACTTTGTCACCTCATATTACTAGTAAGGGAATCTATCACTTTAACTAGAGATTGTTTAACTGATTTTTGCCTGGCCCTTCCACATACTACAACACTGGGTATCTTACTAGTGCTGTCCATTTTCAAGTTTTAAATAAAGGAAAATTCTTCTGCGAACTAGCTCGTGCAAATGTGTCTCCATGGTGAAGGATTGAAACCTGAGAAAAACATTAGCACACAAAAGTAACATAAATCCAAAATAACCTTTTGTAAAGTGCAAATAGCAGTTATTAAAATCAACCTTTCCTTACAAGAGGCAAGAAGAATAGCTAGTCTTACTGGGAATTTTTTTTTTTCCAGCAGGAAATAGCTCATTTGATTGTAATTTAATTGCATTTCTGCATCTATCCCTCTCAACATACTCCTACAGATTCAAACTTTAAAGCGCTAAACACTATTGCTCTTATCTCTGACCAATCGAAAGGACTAATAGTCCTGATTCCCCTTCCATCACCTCTTACCAGATTGATGAGAGTGTCCATGTTGCAAAGCAGAGCCAGAGCTGGCTGTCACCACACCAGCACGCAGAAATATTCCCTGCTCCTCCAAAAGTTTCTTGATTCCTCGAACATGAGAATCCAAGGTGTGGAGGTCTCGTAGCTGACGGTACTTCTCTTTTGAGCCACAGATAAAGAGCAGGAGTTTGCGAACTTGCCGGCGAACAAAAGGGGTCTGCTGGATCATCAAGTACTAGAAATATCAAAGCAGATGTGATTGGTTACCATCTCTAATGAGGATGACAGCCACCAACGAGAGATTAGAAACTGAACAACATCACTAGTAGGGTAGGAGTCACAGAACCCTCAAATGAAAGATGCAAGATATAGTGAGGTCACTGGCAACACTTTCACCACAATACAATACATATATATTTTGCATTCCACAATCATGCTCACCAATTAATTTACATGGCAGTAACAACATCTACCTCAGAGAGAAAGTAGAACCAAGAGTGGTCAAAGACAGGCGGTGGAATACGGGAGTTGGTATCTGCAATCTTTTTGATCTGGTAAGGTAAGCGCAGCACCATCTCCGTCAGCAGCTGTGTGTAGGCTTCAAAGACATCAGCAGCATGACCCTGAGGAGAACAGTAAGCTGGATTCATTACACATCCACTAACTAAGAATAAAGATGCAATACTGCTACATAACCCCAAGTAAAAACCTTGTTTACATCTTTCTACAGACTTACACGATCTTGAACTTAACAGCTAATGAAGTTGGTAGGGCCCCATATAAAGGGTTTAATATACCGAAATTGACTCTTCTAGACAAAGGCATAAAAGGCTAGAAATATAAAACAAGTTTCGAGGTTATATATCTGCTGCAGTAAAATTAACCAACTAAATGCATGAAGAGGAGTCAGCCGCAGTTAACCTTGATGGAGATGCCTGGGCTCACCTTAACATACTGCCGCAGGAAGAAGGGACTCATGTCTGGAGGGGATGCTGTAGTGTGGGGTTTCAGTAGCTGACTGGCTGGCACTGGCTCCTCATCACCCTGTTGGCTCTTCCAGTAATCCAGCAACGATTTCAGGACATGCAAGCAGTAATCTACAGCGCCAGAGTTCAACAAGGCAGCTGCAGTGGCACTGGATATTAGTGAGGAAGACTGCAATGAAAATCAAAGAGCTGAGAGTAATAAAACTGTTGGCTTGCAAGGCAAGGAAACTATTCACACAGTTGCTTTGAGCATTTGTTTTGGTATTCGACTTAAAGAAAGTAACATTTGTCTTTGCTATGATAATGTGCATTACCTGCAGCTGCACATCTAATTGAGCATATAGTAAAGGTTAATTATGTGGTAAAATGATTCTCTAGCCTAAATTTACAGTCATAATCTGGAGAATTAACAACTGGAATGAGGAACAGAGAACCTCGCTAACAGATCAGTATACTTTTGGATCTAAAAATCACATTTAAGCTGTAAAATATACAAAGGCACTTTATGCACCACAAGATTGTTTCTGAGCTAAGCCTGCCAATATATGAATAGCAAGATGTGTTCCTCATGATAGTACTCCTCCCAAATTAGGACTAGAATAGACACCTACATACATCTTGTAAGACTTGCAAAGCACGGTTAAGAATTCAATATGCCTCTATAAGGAGCTTGTTAACCATTATGGGGGAAGCAATATGCCCACTTAAGAAAAGGGAAAATTGTGTATGTAAACAGAAATAAATCCAAGCAAACTGGATGCCCATGTCAAATCACACAGAAGATGCAAAGTGCCATACTATACCTCACAGATGGAAGACTTGGATCCTGACTTCGTTCTAGACATAAAAACGCTGAGAAGTCTCATAACCACCAGATGCACCTCATTCAGAGCGGTTCGCTCATTCTTTTTTGAGACATCCTGTTAAGACAAATAGGTACAAAAAAGGACATCAAAAAGGCTGCGAGATGAGACAGGATAAAACATAAGAACTGAAACATGGGCCTATCTGAAACCATGACCTACGCAACAAAGGATAACACACTGGTTAGGTAGCTGGATCCCGCTCTCTTTAAATAATGACAATGCAATCAATATGCCTACCATTAAAGAGCCAGATATGCAAAACAGTTTACATTATAACATGTCATTAGACCCTCCTTCTTAGTGAGGGCATATTCAAAGAAGTTGAAAATGCAATCTAGCCCGGTATCCAGCACACACAATTTATTTTAAAAACTTTACCCCACAGCTTCAGCAAAACATGCCACATTATCTAGAGCACACCACTACTAGCAATCCCATTACTGTTCACCTTCTTGTCCATAGATAGCTCTGCAATGAGCTGAGAAAGGAGATTGTCAAGGGCTCCTTTATCCTTCTCATCCTCCCCATCCAGGTCCGTCGTCAGCATTAGAACAACCTAAGAAGAAATAATTGGCTTGAAAAGGTGCGAGTCACAGTTGAAGAACACTGTCGGACATGAAACTGACTGATGAGTAGCACTGCACTGGCAGCCGAGCAGCACTACATAAGAAATTAGTAGAAGCTCCAATAAGGATAAGTTACTTACCTGTAATCCTCGTTCTCTTCCAGGGGTATCCTCAAAGTCATAAGCACTGAATATTCCCGCCCATGAGTGGGGACCCCGGAAAATATAAAAAATTATATATGAAAACATATATATATAAAGCTATATATATATAAAGCTATATATATATATAAAGCTATATATATATATATATATATATATATATATATACACATTTTTTCACACATCAATGCAGCCTCCTATAAGACAAAAAGGCTAATCGATGCACTGACAAAAACTGTTTTTGCAACCATATACTATAGAATATAGACAACAGGAGGAAAGGTATCACTTGAACTCTAATGAGTGAATTAGAAATTCAATCTGCAAAACAGCTGGCATTATTAGCCTATAGGCTGCATTGAAAAACACTAGAAAACATGTTCTTCCCTAGTGCGTCCAACCTCTTGGATGCCCAATCCGGTGGAGCGGACGGGAATGCACTATGGGACGTTGAAGCCTGAACCACCAAGCTGTCAGGGGTGGTGTGTTGGCTGAGGAACCTAGGATTGTCCAGTGCAGGGTGATGGCGGCGTGCAATTGCCCTGTTCACAGGAGCCCCTGTGCTAGGCTTGGACCACGAGCCTAGAAGGACATCTGTTAGTGCTTCATTAAAGGGTAAAAGGGGTTCGGACGTGGAAGCCCCAGGCTGAAGCACCTCGGTCAACAGATTAGTCCTGACCTACACCAAGGGCAGCTCCAGGCTAAGGACTTCTGCTGCCCTCCTCACCATCATGGCATAAGATGCCCCCTCCTCCGTAGCCACACTAGGTGGAGCGAGCATACCAGTATCTGGAGATGTGTCCAGTCCACTGGCTTCTCCAAGATCCTAATACCAGACCAATTGTTCCACAGGATCATCTAGCTGTTGTTCTAGAGGGTCCATGGACCCTTCCAAATCCTCACCCATGCCTGAAACTTCCTCGAAATGCACAGGCAACAACGTAGACCCTCTGGGCTCCGTCGGCGCCGGAGTCAACGTCGAGCGATGTGGATTAGACCCTAAATTGACAGGTATCAGGATAAGGCAGGCACCGTCGGTGGGTGCCAGAGGCATCGACTTCGGGGTAGGTTGCGTTGGCACGACTGGCGTCGACCCGGATCCGGAATCTGATCCATGAGACCCACCGGTGCCGTGGCCGGAGCCGACAGCGTAGAACCTGGTAGGGCCTCCTCTGACCACGCTGAGCCAGAAGGCTCCCCGGAGGGGGTTGGCCTGCTCAAATATGCAGCACATGTCCTCGTAAAAATCCTTATTAGAGCAGGGTCACTCAGGCTCCCGGAAATAGGGAGAGGCTCCACAGAACCTTGCCTAGAGCGTTGATGCTCCTTACCCGTCTAGTCGACTGACAACCGAAGAGGTGAAGTGGAAGTTCATTAGGACTTATTTTTGTGCCTCTTCCCAAAGTGTCTAAAGGACCTCGAGTGAGAACAGGACTTGGAGCTCCTGGAGGGGCGTGCAGCCTTCTATTCCTCGAATGGGACTGGAATCTCCAAGGAGTCGCTTTCGACGGTGTCGGCTGCTGGGCAACAAGGAGCTTCAAAGATCGATCTGTCAAGTCCTTCGTGTCGTGGCCACGCTTGAGGCACCACAAGCAGACGAGGTGGGCGTCGGTTACCGACATGCCGTAGTGACAGGTGTAACAAGGCTGGATTCCTGGATGTCTAGATGATATCCTCGACACACAAGAAAACTGTCTGTTTGCCATATGACGATGAGAGAAATGCTGTAGTGCTTTGGGCACACGGACCCAATTCTCTGTTACTATACAGAAGGACTTGACAAGATATAATATTTACACTGATTGAATGAGTTACGAGCAAAATACACCCGATGTATATACTGGTGTCCTGAAGTAGTCCGTGAAAGGACGAAAAGCATTGGCTACGACATTGTTTACTCAAAGGCGTTTCTTTTAAAGATGAAGTGAATGAATAAAGACATCTGAACTGAAACACTGCTGCTGGATGTTATGATTAAATGTCGGGCATTATTGCTGTTCAATATGCTCACAGTACAAACTATTGTTGAATCTATGTCAAACTCCCAGTAATTTGGATACACTGCTTATAATTTTGTGTGTACTGGACCACTAGAGGTTTATGTTAATTTGAAAACTCGTTTTCAATTTGGTGTAGAGAGGGGTTGATATCCAGGTTCGTTGCACAGCATATAGTTTCATAATTTGCCCAACCGATTTGGATGTTAGGTGCGGCAGTGCTTTACCTTGACCCCTCTATCTTGCTTCCTTCAAGAAAAATGTCTGTTGCCAAAATGTCGAAAAAAGCTTGTCAAAACGAGACAGAGGGGTAGCTCTTCTCCAGATCAGCGCTTAACTGGCACTGAAAGAAAAGAACTGATGTCCGCATCCTTGGTTGGCGCCTATATAGGTGACCGTGATGTCATAACTGATGCTAATGATGCCGAACTGAGCCACCCAATGGCGCGCAGGGCCTGCTCATGCAAACGTTTCCAGATCCAGCCTGACGCCTGGGAAATTCAAAGGTAAGGAATCTGCAGCTAGAAGTCTTTATCAGATTGATTGTTTAGAATGAAAAAGACATAGGTGGAGGAGAGCAAGTTACTTACCTTCCATAACGCATTTTCTGGTAGTGAATCGATCTAACCGCAAATTCCTTGCCTTGTGAATTTCCTGAGGTGCCAGAGTGGAACAGAAATTTTCATAGCAATTCACGTGCACATTGACAGGTGGTGCTCTGCGGCTCCACAGCAAGTCCATCCTGCATTGGACAGGACGTCGCATCCTGTACATCTATGCCACCTTCGTGAGCGGACGACTTTTTCTGTCTGATCTCCACTGGCACCAATGGAGGCGGAGCCATTGAAATCAGAAAATGGCAGTGTGCAGACTTTCAGGTTGGAATTTTTTTAACTGAATGTAGGAGGCTAGCTTAGTATATGGTGTACACTCTAAGGAGTGATGCACCTTGCACTAATCCAGGCAACCCATATCGTGATTTTAGTTGTCTTTGATAACCATAGAAAGCTCTCAAAGTGGCAGCTGTGGAGAGCAACCTTCAGGCTTATCTTGAAGGAGTGTAAAGCAGCTTGTTTTACCACATTTAATCGATAGTGTGGATTAGATGAAAAAGAACCACACAGTGTTTACAAAAATAATTCTATTTCACAACACAATCACTAACACACTGATATAAATCCTAGCCAGAGATATCAACAATACACATGAAAATACTTCAAAGAAATCAGGTAAGTAACACAAATATACACTGCTCTCTAGAGGAAAACTAAATCGTATACGAAGAAAATGGAATGCGAACTGCAAGGAAGAACGGGACTTGGACCAGAAGACTCAGAGCAGCTGGGAGAACAAGGAATTACCAAGAACCCCATGGAGGCTGTGGGCAGAATGGAAACACAGCTGTGTGCCCAATGGAAGTCTATGGAGAAGTTGCGGTGGCAGTTTTAAGAAAAAGGACCCCCTCCCATAGGGCCCTGAAGAAACTCTTTGGAGGACGGAAGGTTGGAGAGCCACCCCACTCGTGGATGCCCCAGGAGCCAGGTTACCTGCACCAGAGGAGCAGGGGTGCATAGGGGTGAGGTGACATCGGAAACTGCCGTAGACGACAATGGAAGACTTTGGAGAAAAGGCCTCTGGAGAAGTTTGTGAAGATGTCCAGTGGATTCCAAGGGTAGATTCTTAAAGAGGAGAAGCTGCAAGCAGAGGGGACAGAGTCTATGCCACTCGGAGGTGACCAGGAGGCATGGACATACAATGCCCAACCTTGGCAGGGAGCTCAGGAGAGCTGACGAGGACCTTGTCGCTCCAGCTGTGGGGACCAGGCAACACTGAGGAAGACCAGGAGTCGTCCACAAGCTGTCCCACGTCAGATGTTGGTGTCTGGGTGGTCTGTGTCTGGCGGGAGCAGCAGCGAGCCTTGGTAGTCGCAACTGGCGTGGGAGATGAAAAGTTGCAATCAATCAGACCAACAAGGTCCAATGGACTCACCAAGTGCAGGTGAGTCAGAGCAGGCCCGAGCAAGCAGAGGAGCCCACCAAAGCAGAAGACGACCCTCGAGAGGACCCACAGGCCGATGGCATAGGAGTCGCAAGGGGATCTCAGGCAGCTCACCAAAGATGGAGGCCCACCGTGCAAGAGATGCAGGGAGGACGCTGATCTTCGAGGGATGAGGGGCTGGAGCTTCTTGTAGCCCGAAGATCTCTGGAGTGCAGAGCCAACAAGCCTTGGCAACGGCAAGTCGACGCTGTGCACAGAGGTGTGGTCCCAGGGGCTTCGACAAGGGATACTGTCCTCAAATTTTTTGAGAAGACAGGTCAGGCCTCTAGGGAGCTGCAAAACCACCACATTTGTTGCTGGGCCTTGGGAAGTCCGTAGGATGATAGGAGCAGCAGACCGGTCAGCTTTGTTGTGGTGCCTGCAGATGCAGGGGACGGACTCCTTCACTCTGAGGGAGATTTCTTTGGACATCCTTAATGCCCACAGGTCTTCTGGAGAACGTGAGCGAAGCACAGACGAGGCTGAAGACTTGAAGAACAGTGAGACCAGGAGCAGCAGGAGTCTTCCTTGATGCAGTCTCCATTCCAGCCGAAGTCCAATGAAGTCCAAGTGTCTAGACGGTCGAAGAGTGTATTGGTTTCAGAGGTGAGTCTTGTTCCACAATGAATCTGAAGACCCACCCACGGGGGAGCCCTTAAATACACAAGAACGACTCAGGGGGGATGGGTCCCTCCCAGAGAAGGGGCTGAACAGTAGGGAGGATGCTCCCCTATCCGTTGTCCAGTTTCGCGCCAAAGCGGGAACCAAGGGTTCTTGAACTGACTCAAACCCGAGTATGCAAGGAGGGCACCAAATGAGATCCTCAAAGCAGTCTTGGGCCTCTAGAAAGCGCCACCACCCCAGCCCAATACACTAAGTCCTGTCTGGGAGGTGGTCACACCTCCCTGTAATAGGAAACCTATTCTTCTACCTTCCCCTGCTCGATCTCAGCTCAGCAGCAGAAGGGCAGAATCATGTCTCAGGTCGGCAGCAGCACTTGCTTGCTGGCAGACCCTGAAAGGCTGGTACTGGGAGTACATGGGGCTCCTCTAAGTGGCCCTTCTATACATGGGATCATACCTCCAACACTGGAATTGGTGTTAGGGTATGATTCCAACATGTTTGATACCAAACATGCCCTGGTTCGGGGCAGCCATTTATATAGTTAGACATCTCGTAATGACTGATGTCCACAATATATCTTAAAACGGCTGACCACAAAGCCTGGAGAATCGACTCTGGGGTTTGTAGGGGTGTTCTGGTCATGCAGGGGCACCCTCACACTAGAAACCAAGCACCCTGCGTTCAGGACTGAAGGGCCTACCATAGGGGTGACTTATAGGTTTTAACTGTAGTGACCTCAGATATAAGGAAACATATCTGTCGTGAGAGGTGCAAGCACCAACTCGCACAGGCTGCAATGGCAGGCCTGTAGTCAGCGTTGAAGTGGGCTCTCCTGGATGGCACAATACATGCTGCAGCCCATGGGAGACCCATGGAATACCCATGCCCTGGGTACCTTAGTATTTCAGGAGAGGGAGCACAGGTACTGGGGTCCTGATTAGCAAGATCCCAGCAAACTACAGTCAAAACACACTGACACCAGGCAAAAAAAGGGGGGTGTGGGGGATAACCATTCAAGCAGATCCTACTTTTCTACACTGACTATGTCAGTCCCTTCCACAGAATGGGGAGGAAGTTGGGTAGCTGAGGAATTTGCGGTTAGATAAAGTCTCTACCATAAAAGTTGATGCCGAAAGTAAGTAATTTGTTCTTCAGATAGAGGCTTCTAACTGCAGATTCCTCACCTTGTGAATATATACCAAAGCAGTGCATCCCTAGGAAATCCTGCAAAACAAATCATGCAAAATGACCATCCTGCCAGACCTGACTATACAGGCAGTAGTACTTCATGAACGTGTGAAGGGACACCCACGTCACCTCCTGACAGATGTCAAATACTGGCGCTTCGCTTGGTAGCAGCCTTCGTACTGGCTGAATGCACGCACAAGTCTTCTTTGGGCTGTTTTCTGGCTCAACTACAGCAGCAAGAACCAATTTATCCGGGAAGAAGGACGTATATGGTGGGACTACTAACAATGCCTGAAGCTCACTAACTCGCCTGTTCGATGTTTTGGCAATGAGGACTGCTTCTTTTATGATAAGTGTAGGAAAGTAGGATCTGCTTTCATGGTCATCCCCACTTTTTGCTGGTGTCATGTTTTACTGACTAGTCTGACTGTTATCCTGCTAATCTGGACCCCAGTCTCTGTGCTTCCTCCCTAAATTGGACATGGTGAGTACGAAGGTACAACCCAGATTGGCTACTGGTATACCCTTGTAAGTCCCTAGTATATGGCACTAAGGTACCCAGGGGTCCCCCATGGGCCGAAGGAACAAGTTAGTTACCTTCGGTAACGATATATCTGTAAGAGACATATATTAGTTATGGATTCCTTACCATAGAATTACCCCCAGGCATCAGACTGGATCCTGAGAATTTTTCTTCAGCTGTACCCCTGCGCGTCGGTATGTGGCGTCGGTCGGCTATGCGTTCATCGTTGGCGTAGTGATCGACGGAATAACGTTGCGGTATCTACTTAGACGCCGCCCCTGCGCGCTGTCAGTTCTTTACACGACATTCCACGCCAGAAGCGCAGAGCCACGCAAGACACTGACCACTGGTGCACAAAACTAGGGCCCTGAAAGGGAGTCCCATACTCTAGAAGTCAGTTCGCAGAACGGGGAGGATGGGTGGGGCGGTAAGGTATCTATAACTAATATATGTCTCTTACAGATATATCATTACTGAAGGTAAGTACCTTGTTCATCTGAAAGACACTATTAGTTATAGATTCCTTACCTTCGAATAGATACCCCAGCAATACCAACCCCGGAGGTGGGTCTGCGAACTAAGTTCACACCAGAAAGTCCCCGAGAACCGAACGGCCAAAGAAGCCGTCTCTCCGGACTTCACTATCCAGGCAGTAATGCTTAGTGAACGTGTGCAGAGATGCCCACGTGGCTGCCTGGCAGATGTCACCGAGGGGGACTCCACGTCCCAAAGCAGTAGTGGCTGCCGTCGCCCTGGTGGAATGGGCGCGCAGTCCTACCGGAGGCTCCTTTTTCGCTAAGGAGTAACAGATCTTGATACAAAGGACGACTCATCGAGAGATGGTCTGTTTTTGCACGGCCCGACCTTTCTTGGCGCCCACATAGCCAACAAAGATTTGATCATCCACCCGGAATTGTTTTGTGCGATCCAGATAAAATGATAGCGCATGTTTTGGATCCAGACGGTGGAGTCTCTCCTCCTCTTTAGAAGGATGAGGGGCGGGAAGAAGGTGGGCAAAGTGATGGTCTGTCCTATGTGGAAAGAGGTAACAACTTTGGGAAGAAAAGAAGGTTGAGTTCGATGGACAACCTTGTCCGGATGAACAGCAAGGAAAGGAGGTTTTGAAGAAAGAGCCTGAAGCTCACTCACCCTGCGAGTAGAGGTGATGGCCACCAGAAAAGCAGTCTTTAAGGTCAAGAATCTGAGAGGACAATTAGGTTGTGGCTCGAAAGGAGCACAAATAAGGTAAGTTAAGACCAGATTCAAGTCCCACTGGGGCATTACGAAAGGAATAGGAGGAAAGAGGTGAGTAATGCCCTTAAGAAATCTATTTACAATAGGGGACTTGAAAAGAGAAGGCTGATCAGGAAGGCGAAGAAAGGCCGAAATGGCAGAAAGATAGCCTTTAAGGGTGCCCAGAGCAGAGCCCTGCTGGGCGAAAAAAAGAATGAAGAGAAGAACCTCAAAGAGGAGCAGAAAGGGGATCCACAGCCTTTGCTGTGCCACATGCCACAAATTTGTTCCACCTACAGGCGTATACCATTTTAGTGGAGGGACGCCTGGCTGCCAACATGAAATTACAAACTTCGGGAGGAAGGTCAAAAGCGGTCAACTGTCGCCGCTCAATCTCCACGCAAGGAGGTGGAGGCTGGACAGGTTCGGGTGGTGGCCCGTCCCCTGTTGCTGTGATAGAAGATCCTCCCGAAGAGGCAGTCTGATCGGAGGATCGATGGCCATGTTCAAGAGCTCGGGATACCAGACTCTTCGTGCCCAGTCCGGAGCCACAAGAATGACTTGGGCCCGGTCACGCTTGATCTTCTTCAGCACTCTGGGCAGAAGTGGTATAGGCGGAAAGGCGTATAGAAGACCGCAATTCCACTCGCGACGAAAAGCGTCACCGAGCGAGTGCGCCTTGGAAATTCCAATGCGCAAAACTGCTGACATTGCGCGTTCTCTTCGGTGGCGAACAGATCTAACCAAGGCTCTCCCCACTGCCGAAAGAGACCTTGCACCACCTCGGAGTGAAGACGCCATTCTAGATCCATCATGCACCGGCAGCGGAGTTTGTCCGCCCTGACGTTAAGGGAACTGTTGAACCACCAGGGACATGCCCTGATGTTCCAGCCACGTCCAGAGGCAGAGAGCCTCTTGACTTTGGGTCCACAACCCCACCCCAACCTGTTTGTTGCAGTACCATATAGCGGTGGTGTTGTCTGTGAACATCTGCACTACTCTTCCTTTGACAGAAGGAAGGAATGCTTTCAAGTGCAAGACGAATCGCCCGGAGCTCCAACAGGTTGATGTGGAGCCCGGACTCCACCGGAGACCAGAGGCCTATGATTTCTGCCTCTCCCAGGTGACGCATCTGTCACCACTGTGAAGTCTGGTTGGGGAAGGGAGAGGGATCTGCCGTTGACCCAATCCTGGTTCGTTAGCCACCACTGTAATTGGTGTGCAGTGCCCTCCGAGATCTGGACAACATCGGAAAGATTCCCCTGATGCTGCGCCCACTGGATCTTCAGGTCCTACTGCAGAACCCGCATATGCCACCTGGCATGATCCACCAGCAGAGTGCAGAAGGCCATGAGGCCAAGCAGCCTCAAGGTCAATCTCACCAAAACCCGGGATAGAGGCTGAAACATCGGTATCATAGCCCGAATATCCTGGACTCGTCGGGAGGATAAGCCTGAAACTGCGCTGTATACAGAACTGCTCAGATGAAAATGAGCTTCTGAGAGGGAATCAGGTGCGACTTCGGCTCGTTGATAGTGAACCCCAGCGAACGCAGGAGGTCCGCCGTAGTCTGGAGGTAAGAGACGACAGCCTGGGGCGAACCCCTTTAACAGCCAGTCGTCAAGCTAGGGGAAGACTGGAACCCCTGATCTGCGACCACCGCCATCACTTTCGTGAACACCCGAGGGGTGCTGGTAAGGCCGAAGGGGAGCACGGTGAACTGAAAATGCTCATGGCCTACCGTGAACCGTAGGTAACGCCTGTGGGCTGGCAGGACGGGAATGTGGAAGTAAGCGTCCTGCAAGTCCAACGCTACCATCCAGTCTCCATGTTCAACATTTTCAACTTCTCCTACCTGAGGAAGCAGTTGACGTCATGAGATCCAAGATAGGACGCAGGCCTTTGTCCTTATTGGGCACCAGGAAGTAGTGGGAGTAACAACCACAACCTACATCTGGGACAGGGACTTGCTCGATAGCTTCCTTGGCCAAGAGAGCCGTAACTTCCTGATGGAGAAGGGCCAAGTGATCCTCCGACATGCGATGGAGTGTAGGTGGCATGGAGTGAGGGGTAGTCTCGAAGGGGAGGGAGTAGCCCCCTCAGACCATCTGCAAAACCCACCTGTCCGACGTGATGTTGTGCCAGTGGGGGAGGTGATGGCGGATCCTGCCGCCCACTGGCAACTGGTGGCCCTGAAAGGTCGGACAAGGAAGGTTTAGAGGCTGCTGCAGAGGGGGCAGTGGTGGACAGGCCCGCCCGCTGGCCCCCAGACCCACGGCGTTGGGTCCCACGTCCGGAACCGCGCAGAGGCTGGGTAGCTTGCACCGGCCTGTGGCCCAGGGTAGAACGTGGTGGGGCACCCCTTCCGTAGCTGCGAAAAGCAGATTGCACAGGACAAGAGGTGGCAGTGAGGCCCAAGGATCAAGCCGTAGCTCTAGAATCCTTAAAGCGCTTGAGCGCACTGACAGACTAGTCGCCAAACAGGCGACAGCCATCAAAAGGCATGTCCAAAAGAGTTGATTGGACATCCCCAGAAAAGCCAGTGGATCTCAGCCAGGCGTAGCGCCTTACATCGGATGGCGAACTTTGCTGCGTCTCTCCCCTCTGCGACCGCTCAGGAGTGTGTGTCCTGGGCCTCCTCCGGGCACCGTGGCAGCACCTGCGCAACCGTGTCCCACAAAGAGTGTGTGTAACGTCCCAAAAGACATGCGGTGTTCACCAACTGCAGTCCTAGGCTGGTGGAAGAAAACATCTTCCCAAGATGGTCCAGCTTCTTGGATTCCCTATCTGGGGGGGAGCAGAAGGGAACGCGCCTTTGGACGTTGAGGCTTGGACCACCAAGCTCTCGGGGGAAGGGTGTTGGGGGAGGAAAATTGGGTCGCACGGGGCCGGGCGGTGGCTTTGGGCTATCATCCTATCCACAGTAGTCCCTCTGCTGGGCCTGGACCAAGTGCCCAAAATGGCAGCAGGGGCTCCGAAGAGGCCGCTGCCGGCTGAAGCACCTCAGTCAGGAGGTTAGTCCTGACCGCCACCGTAGGAAGCTCAAGGCCGAAGGCCTCAGCCGCCCTACGCAACACCACAGCGTAGGAGGCTCTCTCCTTCGTGGCCACGGTAGAGGGAGAAAGCATGCCAAGGTCTGGGGAGGTATCCAGACCACTGGCCTCACCCAACTCCTCTCTCCAGTTCAGCTCCTCAAGCTGGTCTGCCAAAGAGTAAACAGACCCCTCCCAGTCCTCCTCGCCCTCCTCTGGCTGCCACTCAGGGTGATAGGGAACGCCAGGGTAGAACAGTGGTACAAAAGTACAGGTCGGCACCGGCCTCGGTCGGCGCCGGTCTGGCTCGTGTCCAGGCTAAGGTGGAGGCCGGGGTCGACGCCGGTCGGGGACACAACCGGCGTCTGAGGTGGCGGAGGCGTCGTCAGAGGTATCTGTGCCTGAGGAGGCGTTGTGAGGTCGACCGGCATCGATCCGTATCCAGGCCTGGATCCCTGGGGGCCCTGCGGCGCCGAGGCCGGAGCCGCCAGCATTGAAGGCCTAGAGCCCCCAGCCGAGTCTGCGGGGCCCGTAGGCGCGTCGGCGGAGTCGAGCTGCCCAAAGATGGAGTGGAGAGCTTCGTAAAGTGCACGAAGCTGGGCAGGGGACGCTCTGGCTCCCGGAAAGGGAGGGAAGCTCAGAGCCGTCCTAGCAGGCTCCGTAGGCGGAGCTGAAGGACGACTACCTTCCGCGTCCCACCGGCCGACTGACGGGGAGAAGGCGAAGAGCGACGGCGCTTCTTCGCCTACTTCTTGTGCTTCGACTTACCCGAAGATGAAGACTTCGATGAGGAGTGATGGTGGTAACTCCGCGACCGATCCCGCGACCTCCCTCTCGACCCGGACCTTGAGCGGCGCGGAGCTGACTGCCGGGCCTCCAGAAGCTTTCGGGACCGCTCTCGCAAAGATTTCGGGTTTATGGCCCAACAGTCGGAGCACGACTTCGGGTTGTGGTCGCGCTCCAGGCACCAGAGGCACACGAGGTGTGGGTCCGTGACCGACATCAACTTGTGACGGAGTCACAGGGTTCGAAGCCGGTCTGACGGTGGGACATCCCTACGTGCACCAGGAGTCGAACGACTCGAAAAACATGTCGACAAAAGTCGAAAAGTGCTAGTCAAAAAGTGACTAAGGGTACCGCTCTCCCCGGATCTGCGCTGGCTGGCGCAAAAAAAGAAAGAACTGACAGCGCGCAGGGGCGGTGTCAAAGTAGATACCGCAACGCCATTCCAGCGATTACGACGCCAACGATGCACGCGGAGTCGACCGATGTCACCTACTGCTGAAGAAAAATTCTCCGGATCCAGTCTGACGCCTGGGGGTAATTCCAAGTTAAGGAATCTAGAACTAATAGTCTCTTTCAAATCATTTATTATGCCACCTTTGGGAGACCACTCAAATTGTGACTACAGGCCTGCCATTGCAGCCAGTGTAAGCTGGTGCTAGCACCACTTACGACACATACAAGTTTCCTTATATCTGAGGTCACTGCACATAAAACCTATAAGTCACCCCTAAGGCAGGCCTTTCAATCCTGAAGGCAGGGTGCTCGGTTATAAGTGTGAGGGTGCCCCTGCATTAGCAGGACACCCCTACAACCCACAGAGTCCTTTATCTCAGGTTGTAAGTGCATCAGCCATAACAATACATAGAGTGGCCATGCGTCATTACGCAATGGCTAACTCTAAACTGGCTGTAACGAACCCTGTCGTGTTTGGTATCAAACGTTGTAGGAGGTATGATTCCATGTCATACCCCAACACCATGAACTGTGTTGGAGGTATGATTCCATGCACTGTAAAGCTCTTCTGGGAGGCCCTTAGTGCTCCCGGTACCAGTCTTCTGGACCCGGACAGCAAACTATGGCTGCTGCCGACCAGAGACACGATTCTGCCCTCCTGCTGCTGAGCCAAGCTCGAGCAGGGGAAGGCAGGACAATAGGTTTCCTGTCACAGGGAGGTGTGACCACCTCCCAGAAACGGTCTTAGTGTATTGGGACAGGGTGGGGGCACTTGCCAGCGCCACTAGACTGCTATGAAGGGCACATGTGCTGCCCTCCTTGCATACTCCATTTGGAACCAGTTCAGGGAGCTGTTGGCTCCCGCTCTGCCGCGAAACTGGACAAAGGACATGGGAGTATCCTCCCACTGTCCAGCCCCTCCTGTGGGAGGGACCCCTGAATCGTCCCAACTCTTTCCTTAGGGTACTTAAGGGCTTACCTGTGGGTGGTTCCTCAGATTCGTCGTGGGACAAGATTCAGATCCGAAACCACTTCATCTTCAACCGTTTGGGCACTTTGGACTTCACTGGATTTTGCTTTGGGAACCGAGAATTCAACTGGGAAGACTCCTGCTTGTTGACTCTCTTCACCAGAGATCTTCGGGTTCCAAGAAGCTCCAGCCTCAAGCATAGCCTGCAACCAAGATCTTCGCCTGTATAGCATCCTCTACACGTGGGCCTTCATCCTTTGGTGAGCTGCTCGTGGGCCCTCTTGCGACACCTGTGCCTCTGGCTCGTGGGTCCTCTTGAGGGGCTTCTTTGGCTCCAGTAGGCTCCTTGCTTGCTTGGGGCCTGCTCTGATTTACCTGCGCGTGATGAGTCACTTGGACCTTGTTGGTCCCGACACTGCACCTTTTTCGACTACGTTTGTTGCCACTGCCAAGGCTTGCTGGTGCCCCTGCCGGACACTGATCCCCTGGCTCTCGACATCCGATGTTGGACGGCTCGTGAACGGCTCCTGGTCTTTCAGAGCGTCGCCTGGTCCACAAACCTGCAACTTCAAGGGCACCGTCAACTCTCCTACATCTCCAACATCAGTGGGCATTCGTCTTCTGTGCCTCCTGGTCACTCCTGAGTGGCAGAGACTCTCATCTTGAATCCACCTTTGGGTTCCACCGGACTCTTTCGCCTTCTTTGCCAGCGGCATCTTCACTGAAGTCCTCCATTTTGGTCTACGACGGTTTCCGACGTCACTTCGCACCCGGCTTCCCTGGTGTAGGTATCCTGGTTCCTGGGGTATCCACGGGTGGGGTGACTCTCCAACCTTCCATCTTCCACGGGGTTTCTTCAAGGTCCTTTGGGAAGGGTCCTTCTTAAAAACTGCAACCGCGACTTAGCCATTGACTTTTATTGAGCATGCAGTCATGTTCCCACTTTGCACACGGCCTCCGTGGAGTTCCTGGGTACTTTTCTTGGGTGGTTCCTTAGGTCCCCGGCTCTTCCACGTCTTCTGGGTCCAGTCTCGACTTAGGTCGTTGGTCGCATTCCACAATTTTAGTATATGGTTTGGTCTCCCCCGGGAGACCACTGTGTATTTGTGCTACTAACGTGTTCTAT
Source organism: Calotriton arnoldi (assembly GCA_963921515.1). Taxonomy (NCBI): domain Eukaryota; kingdom Metazoa; phylum Chordata; class Amphibia; order Caudata; family Salamandridae; genus Calotriton; species Calotriton arnoldi. Next base: position 2,720,911 of record CAWUFW010000301.1, on the reverse strand, counting down.
TATCAAAGTATTGTGTGTATTGTGGTTATATCTCCGGGCAGGAGAAATTGGAATGCGTTAGTGAGTGTTTATAATAAATGCATCTTTTTATAACTACACTGTGTGGTTCTTTTTCACTTAACCTACACTATAAGATTAAGTACTGGTAAAACAAGCTGCTTTACACTCCTTCTGGACTAAGCCTGAAGGCTGCTCTCCACAGTTACCACTTAGAGAGCTTTCTAAGGTTGTCTAAGACCACTAAAATCACCATAAGGGTTGTCTCGATTAGTGCAGGGTGCTACACTTACATAAGTGAGCACCATATACTAACCAGCCTCCTACAATAAGTAGGTAGAAAGGACAGCTGTGCATTGGTTCTAAGGGAGTGCACATCAGGAAGGGAGCACCAAATTATGGTCCCAAATATGGCATCACAAATAGCGTAGGCTGGAACATTTGGATCAGGCCCTTCAAAAAACACAGCACAACAGGTCACTTGAAGAGGGAGGACTGATAACGTAAGAATGCAAACAGGTAACTGACAACTGATGCCACAGCAAGGCCTTGCTGGGATAGAAATTGTGCAAACTGTGCAGTCAGAGGTTGTATGTGCTGTGAGGAACATACAAAAGGTGATGGGAGCACTGCTTACAATTAGCCTAACCACTGGCATGCCTAGAAATGCCTCCCATGCCCACTGCGCCACTGGAACCAAGCTGTACCTGGCTGATGGGCCATAAACAGGGCAAAACAGGTCCTGGGGTGCTTGTGTTCTGGTTCAGGGGGGACCTGGCCCGGCAGTTCTTACTGGGCTGTTCCCATTGGAGAAGGGTCACTACTGGTTTGCATATGGCTGGGTCCAAACGGAGGTTGCAAGGTGGGTGTCGAAAGATGGATTGGGATGCAGCCTGAACGACTGCCAGTGAGTGAAATTAATTCAAGCATTCCACCCATTACCTTGTTTGTGATGCCCTGTATCGAGAGGAACACCAGACAACAAACTTCTTCCAGCGTCCTGATTTGGTGGATGGACGCCTGGCTGACAAGATAACACCAACTACTTCAGGAGGAAGGTCAAAAGTTGTCAACTGTCGCCACTCCGTCTCCACACATGGACATTGTGCAGGCTTGGGTACAAGACTCGGCCCTGCTGCTGCGATAGAAGGCCCCCCTGATGAAGCAACTGAATCAGTGGACCTGTGCTCATGGCTAGACTTTCGGGTACCACACTCTCCTCGTCCAGTCCAAAGCCATCACGATGACTTGAGCACAGTCTTTCCTGATCTTTATCAGCATCCTGGGCAGGAGGAGGAGGGGTGGAAAGATGTACACAAGTTCTGATCACCAGTCCCCAATGCTGGCAGAAGGAGTCTCTGAGTGAGGAGTGCCTTGTGAACTCCAGGACGTAAAAATCATGACGCTGCACGCTCTCTGCAGTTGCAAATAGATCGATACTGGATATTCCTGTGCCACCTCAGTGTGTAATAGCCATTCGTGATCCGCTATGCAATGCGGCTGAGTTTGTTGGTCCTGGCGTTTAAAGATTCCGCCAGGTGTTGTACGGCCAAGGAGATGCTCTAAGTGTTCAGTCACTTCCAGAGACAAAGAGCTTCCTAGCACAAGGCCCACAATCCATTCCGACTGCTATTGGAATATAACATGGCAGTCATGTTGTCATGAGGATCTGTACCCTTTCCTCTTTGATGGACAGGAGGACCGCCTTAGAGTGCCAAAGGAATAGTTTGCTCTCCGGCGAGACTCACCCCCACAAGTTGCAGAGTCCTCTGATCTCTACCTCTCCCAGATGACCTACCAAACCCAGTAACAATGAATCCGTCACAACTGTTAGTTCTGGGTGGTTTACGGTGAGGGGCCTGCTGCCGGTTCAATTGCAGTTGAGCAGCCACCACTGCAAGCCTTTCGCAGCCTTCTCCGACACCTGAATAGAATCTGATGGATTTTCTTGGTGCTGAGCCCACTCAGGCTTCAGATCCCACTGTAAGTCTACTTGTTCCACCTGTCGTGGGCCAGAAGCTGGATGCCCAAAGGCCCAAAAGCCTTAGTCGCTTTCAATGAGACCCAGGCTTTATGCTGTAACATTGGCATCATAGCCCGAATGTCCTGGACTTGTTGAGGTGGAATGATAGCTCAAAAGAGCCCCATATACAGGATGGCTCTGATAAAGGGGAGCCGCTGTGAAGGAGTCATGTGTGTGATTTTAGCACATTGATGCTGAAATCCAATGATGGCAACAGGTCAACTGTTGCCTGGAGATGGTTTGTGAATGTTTGAGGCCAGCCCCCTTTCAATAGCGTACCATCCATCGAGGTATGGGAAGACTGGTATTACCAACCTCCGAAGATGGACAACGACAACCACAGTCATTTTTGTAAACACCCAAGGTGCACTAAAAACTGAAAAAGCTCATGGCCTACCTAAAACCAAAGGTAGCACCTGTGGGACTGCAAGATCTGGATGTGGAAGTGAGCGTCCTGCAGATCCAACACCATTATCCAGTCCTCTGGATCCTAGGCAGACAGAACTCAGGCCAGGGTGAGCATTTTGAACTTGTCCTTCCTGAGGAAGACGTTCAGAGGGCAAATGACTATAATGGGACAGTGGCCTCTGTTGTCCTTCAGCGCCAGAAAGAAACAGGAGTAACAACTTGACCTCTGATGTCTGCATCCTCTATATGGCTCCCTTGTCCAAGAGTACCTGAACCTCGCCTCCCAGACATGACTAATTGTCTTCCAGGAGTTGTTATGGTGTAGGAGGTATGTTCGGAGAGGTGTAGAGGAAGGGAAGGTGGATGCATTTAGAACAATTTGAATTACCCATCGGTCTGATGTGATACTCTGCCACCTATGGAGGTAATAGGTGATACGAACTACTACTAGGCGATCAGGTGGTGCTGAGTGCGGTTTTTCGGTAGCTGCAGAAGGAGGCAGGGCATCAGGTAGTTTGTTGCCCTAGCGGATGGATCCTCTGCCACGAAAGGCCTGCGAGATCTGCTGTTGCGTCGAAAAGTTTGTCGTGGTCTTTGCTGAAACCTACTTCTGAAGCATCAAAACTGGTGAAATTGGTGGGGGAAATACCACAGAGGTGGTGCCAGTCTGAGGGTGTGCACTTTTGACTTAAAACACTTCAGGGCTAAGTCCGCCTTATCTCTGAAGAGATGGGTGCCATTGATTGGCCTGTCCATTAGGAATTGTTGGACAACACTGGATAACCCAGTAAAGCCAATCCAAGCATGCTATCGAAGCACCACACTGGTACAGAATTGCCTCTCTAAGCAGTCAGTAGTGTCCAGTGTCACTGACATTTGTTGTTGGCAATACTTACAAAGTTTAAACTCTATTGTTTCAGGAGACGACGTCCCTTACACACCAGAAAAATGTTTGAAAAATATTGAAATCATTTGCCTGCCAGGCCTGCCAGAAATTGAGGGGGTGAGCGCCAGATCTGCATCGGATGGCACAGAAAGAAATGACCTGAAAACAGCATGCAGAGATAGCACAGACTCCATGATTATGTATGGAGCAATAAACATGGATATTTACAATTTTTTTAAACATTGCAAAACACTGAAAACCACCACTTGGATCCACAACAAATAGATTTTTTTTAAATTTTAAAATATTTTTAGGGTATGTTCATGGAACACTGCAACCAATGGAGATTATTCTAAATGTTATCATTATAAGTGGCTTGGATTTCATGATTCTACTGTTGATAAACTTGCTTTTATAGCACAGTATAAATTCCTCAGACGTCATTAGCTAAAACTGTGTCTCCAGTGCAAGGCGAAACCTGCCTGTATGGCGCAGCAAGAATTCCACTCATGCCTCAAATTGGATGTGTCAGCAATGCTTTGTGTTACTTGCATATACAGTATAGCAGGTACTGATTCCATGCCTGTGCTCAGTGTGTTAGCAGTATCCATTGAACACCCTTAACTGTGAGATCTACAGCATATGGTAATACCTGCATGTATGGTATAGCGCGAACTCCTCCCACGCCACGCAGTTGAGGTAAGGTCTGCAGCATCCTCTCCAGGAGCATCAGGCGCACAGAGTGAAGTCTGTAAATGGAAGAGGAATCAGCTAAAACTACATCATACTCAGAAGACAAAAGAAACTTGCACAGAAAATAAAATTGCAAATACAAGCAATCTACAATTTGGACTCCACAAAAAAGTGCAGAGACAATGGAAGGAGAATGATGACACCAGTCAGCACAGGGAAATGATCATGGGGCTGTTCTGGTGTCTGGTGCATTCATACACAATGAATGAGTTTATACAATGCAGCGGACTAGAGTGAGTGAGAAGAGGGAGATATGGACCTCTGCTGCAAGGTCTAAAGCACAATGCAGAGGAAGGATGATGATTGCCTGATAGCAGCTTGAAAGTTATAGATCACTGTCAACTTTGATAGTGATTATATCCTAACTCACGGCACTAAAATTGGAAAAAAGTCCTGGGACAAGCAGGATTGTTTTTATTACAGAAAGAAGTTCTCTTTGACGGGAAAAGCTGGAGAGGGTTCCAAGAATCAACTGCTGCTCAAGTAATGAGTAGAAGTGCTTCATATGTCTGCCTATTAACAACAATATGAACTGATAAGAAGAAGGCATTTCCCCAGACTCAACCAGACCACTAGTAGGGCGGAAGACTTACCAAGGCCAGACTGGTGCTGGTGTTCATTATCAAGGGAGTCGAGGGTGAAGTTTCCCATGATCACTAAGTTATTAATGGTGTGGGTGGATATACTTGTCCCAGCTGATATCTATTATTTACAAGTAATTCCATGGCCACCTCATGCCAGTGTTAAAAAAGGAGGGCCTTAATTAGCCAGCTTGCTGTTGGTGTTAATTTGGAGCAGAAATCTCCAAGACACACTGAACAGTGAAGGCATTCCACAAACCTGAGCTATGCAGGATGAGAGTGAAGGCTTGAATTTGGTAGTAGAAAATGAGGGGAAAAAGTCCTTGATCTAGTACCGGTTACTGCCAAGACATGCAAAGCACAGACCTCGGAGACAGTTAAAAGGTGGCAGCAATGAAGAAGACAAGTATTGCATTTGGCAGATGTGGAGGGCAAGGTCTAAAGAGCAGAAAACCACTAGGCTAAGGGTAGTGGAGACACGTCTCCAGCTTGGAAGATGTTATTAGCACCATTATTGCCACAACTGTTGACAGACTTTCGTAGACACAGTAAAAACAGGGACTGAATACTAGTGGTTCTTCCCTCGATGGGAGAGAGTTTGATGGCACGTGGCTTAGTAAGTGCCTCCTCTAGGAAAAAAATGTCACCCCCCCCCATTTCTTCTTAATTTACGCTATCGAGATGCAACAGCTTCCTAACATGAGGAAGCTGAATATTAATTTCATCAGCATGGCTAGATGTACATTTTGCAGTCAGCCCTCGCTCGCATGCCTTTGTGAATGTTCGCTAAGTTCATTATAAGAGAGTGACATGATAGGCAAAACTGCAGCTTGTTTACTATTAATGCATGAAGGGAACATGTACGTTTTTGCCAACAATACTGCACCAATGTGTTGATTATATTGTTGGAATCGTACCTCCATTTAAATGCTGATGAACACATTATCCAGAAAATGCTTAATAAACAAGTTTAAAATAAAAGGAAGAATAGATTTCTAGTGACAATTTTGTACTGACTTTCTTGCTTTAAAAGATTTTCCAAAGCTCACCTATTGCTTGTGTGAACATCTCCTTCAGTTTCGGTTTCCCCCTCTGGCTCAGAGCCATCCCCTTCATGCTGCCCAGCTACATTGCTGATGGCTCCAATGCTGGAGCTGACACTGCCAGGTCCAGCAGGATGACCCTCCACAGTGGTATCTCCATAAGCACTGCTCCGTCCAGACACTGCGAACAGAGAAAGACAACTGCTTTATTGGTACTACTAGATTAATTTTCAGTAAAACTATTGATGGAGCACGTACAAGCTATTTCATACGGTCCTATACACCATTTTCTGTACAATACAGCAAGACTCTGCATTACTTGACATTTTTTGTTTCTCAACAAATTTTATAGGGTTTTTGCAATCAATATGACCCATCAGGGTTGCATACATACACAGTATACAGCAGAATAAATTGTGTACACCCAGAAAATGGAACCAAATAAAACATGAAAAAGATGAGCAAATGCACATTAAGCCCCAGCCACCCCTCCGACACATAGCCTAAAATGTTATGCAATTGTGGTCCTAGAGACCTTTGTAGCAGCACATACATCTCGGACATATTTTCTAATTTCTACATTTTTTTTTTTTTCAGCAGTGCGTATAGGCTCTAGAATCAATCCCCGATATTCCACCCACCTTTGCCAGATCTTGGGATGCTTTTGAGGACATCCCCTAGCCTGGAAAACCGCAACCTCAAGCCCCATGCAAATGTCCATCCCACGCTTCCAAACCCCCAGAAGAGGTGGTTCATCCGCCTCCCATTTCCGTACAATGTCTCGCTTTGCAAGTGTGAGGCGGAGAATAATAGGTGGCGCTTATAACAGTTACCGCCTATGCTATCAGTGATATGGAGAATGAGCAGCTTCGGGGCAAAGGGAACGTCCCATGCCAGCACCTGTGTCATACAAGACACAACCCCCCTTCAGAACTGATTCAGCCTACTGCATTGCCACACTGTATGGAGGAACATGCCCTCCGTGGCCCCACACCACAGACACATAGGATAATTTATGAGGCCCATACGCTATGGGCAGCCTCTCATGAAGTATGCCCTGTGAAGATATTTGAATTGAATCAACCTTAATCGGGAAGATATCGCAACACTACAAGGAGACTCGAGAGCTTCCGCCCAATCATCGCTATCTATATAACCTAAATCGGTCTGCCACGGCGTCAGGAGAGCAGATAGTGTATTGGAGCTATGTGACTAGGGTCTGATAAATCTGGGCGGTCTTGTGGTTGTTTAAGTGTCCCATTAGGAGCTTACCCTCCAGTGGGTTAAAGTCCGGAAGGTCAGTGAGGGTGCGGATGTACAGGGACACTGCATGACGCAATCGTAGGGATTTATAAAATTGACTATTATGCATCATATATTCAGACCGGAGTGCCTGGAATGATTTGAATATAGTGCCCTGCATGATGTCACCCAAGGTGAAGATCCCTATATACCACTCCTGAAAGTCCCGCAGCCCGGCCACCTGCGGGAGGAAGTTACTCCTCCAAAGCGGCGGTTCTTTCATCAAGCGCTGCCAACCAAACCATTTTCCCAAAGGGTCTGTCGCAACACCAGTACCACAGTTCTAGTCGCAAGGGGAAGAGCACTAACTTTTGATTTGCTATATAGTTAGTCAGGTATAGACGTTCCTCCCATCACCCATCGCTCCACAGAATAGGCAGGGTCGTTACGAGAACTGTACCACCAGTCATTAAGTTCCTGAAGTTGAGATGCGGCATAGTAGGATTGAACGTCAGCGGCAGAGATGCCACCACAGTAGGTCGACTGAAAGCAGGTTAGGAGGTCCACCCGGGAGGCCCCTCCACCCCCACAGGAACAGACCCAGTAAGGTATTGATCTTTCTGAACCAGGCAGGAGGCACAGGGTATGGAATATTCTGTAACTGACAAGAGACGGGGGAGCGAGGCCATCTTAAAGACTGCTGATCTGCCAAATAGGGACAGAGGCAACTGCGACCAGGACTTGACCTTCATCTTAACCCGCTTGAGCACTGGGGTCATATTGCGATTCCAGGAGACATCTGGGGCAGGTGCCAAGAACACCTGAGGTATTTAAACCCATCAACAGTGATGGATAACCCCGTCTCCCACGCGACAGGCGATCCTCCAAGAGGCAGCAGTGTGGACTTGCCCATGTTTATGTACAGCCCAGAGGTCTTGCCAAATATTTGCATTATGCGTAACATATGGGTCATAAAAGAAACAGAACATCGTCCGCTTATAGAGCTGTTCTATTAGACAAGCCGAGGGACCACTCAAAGCCCCGTACCTGAATGTCCACCCGAATCCATGCAGCCAACGACTCGGCTCCACTGCCAAGGCGAACAACAGGAGCAAAAAAACGATGGATTTAGGCCCAGATCTTTGTACTGGGGTGAATGTATGACATTGTTCTGCATTCTGTCCATCAATTGTTGTTTTTGCATTTGTCACCCCGAGTGGGACGGGTATGCCCAGACTTGGGTCCCGTGCTCTCCATGCCACTGGAGTCAAGCTATCCTGGCTGATGAGGGCTGAAAGCCCGAAACCGGTCCTAGGATGCTTGTTTCCAGTCCAGGGAGGACCTGACCTGGCAGTTCGGGCTGGACTGTTCCCATTAGGCGCAGGGTCAAGACTGATTTGCATATGGCTGGGTCCAAACTGGAATGGCATGGTGAGCAAAAAAACGATGGATTTAGGCCCAGATCTTTGTACTGGGGTGAATGTATGACATTGTTCTGCATTCTGTCCATCAATTGTTGTTTTTGCAACAGGGGGGGACAGCGGACAGCCCTGTCTGGTGCCATGCCTAATCGGAAACGGGGCAGAAACTGCCCCTGCCACATGGACCGAAGCTGTCAGGTCTGTATATAGCAAACAGACAAGACAGAAATCGGAGCCCCATGTTGAGGCATCGGAGAAGGGTTAACAGTTATTTCAAGCTTACACAGTTAATGCCTTATTCATGTCTGCTAAAAAAAAGTGCCGCCGGTAGGCCTAAACTACCGGAGAGGGCCATGGCATTGTATGTGCGCCGTATGTTATAACGGGTAGCACAGGGAGGCATAAAACCTGCCTCGTCTGGGTGTACCAGATCCGGCATATGTACTATCGCACAAGTTACTACTTGTGTAACGATATATCTGTAAGAGACATTAGTTAGTGATAGATTCCTTACCTTAGAATATCCCCAGGCGTCAGACTGGATCCGGAAAGTTTTTCGTCAGCAGTACCCCTGAGCGTCGGTAGGTGGCGTCGTGCGGCTCAGCGTTCGTCGCTGGCGTCGTAAGCGCCGAGATGACGTCACGGAGACTACTTAGGCGCCACCCATGCGCGCTGACGTCAGTTCTGTACACGACTTTCCGCGCCAGGAACGCAGAGCCATGCAAGAAACTGACCACTGGTGCCATGAAACTAGGGCCCTGAAAGGGATGACCTTAACCCTAGAATCAGTTCGCAGAACGGGGAGGATGGGTGGGCGGTAAGGAATCTATCACTAACTAATGTCTCTTACAGATATATCGTTACACAAGTAGTAACTTGTGCATCTGAAAGAGACACGTTAGTGATAGATTCCTTACCTTAGAATAGATACCCCAGCAATACCAACCCCGGTGGTGGGTCTGCGAATAGATTACACCAGAAAGTCACGGAGAACAGAACGGCCAAAGAAGCCGTCTCTCCGGACTTGACTGTCAAGGCAGTAATGCTTGGTAAATGTGTGCAGCGAGGCCCACGTGGCTGCCTGACAAATATCCTGCAAGGGAACGCCGCGTCCCAAGGCAGTAGTGGCTGCCGTCGCCCTGGTAGAATGGGCATGCAGCCCCACAGGAGGCTCCTTTTTAGCCAACAAGTAACACGCTTTGATGCACAAAACGACCCACCGAGAGATGGTTCGTTTGTGCACGGCCCGACCTTTTTTGGCGCCCACGTAGCCAACAAAGAGCTGGTCATCCACCCGGAACTGTTGTGTGCGCTTCAGATAGAACGAGAGCGCACGTTTCGGGTCCAGACGGTGGAGCCTCTCTTCCTCTTTTGAAGGATGCGGAGGCGGAAAGAAGGTGGGCAAAGTGATGGTCTGCCCGATGTGGAAGGACGTGACAACCTTTGGCAAGAAAGGACGGGTCCTTGTCCGAATGAACAGAAAGGAAATGAGGTTTAGAAGAAAGAGCCTGGAGCTCACTCACTCTTCTGGCAGAGGTGATAGCTACCAGGAAAGCCATCTTTAGAGTAAGAAGACGTAAAGGACAGTTATGAAGGGGCTCAAAAAGAGCGCACATTAGATAGGTCAAGAAAAGATTTAAGTCCCATTGAGGCATTATGAAAGGCACGGGAGGAAACGTGTGTGCAATGCCTTTCAGGAAACGGTTAACAACCGGGGACTTAAAGAGAGAAGGCTAATCTGGAAGCCGGAGAAAGGCGGAGATGGCCGAAAGATAACCTTTGATAGTGCCCAGAGCAGAGCCCTGCTGGGCCAAGGATAGTAGGAACAGAAGGACCTCAGAAAGAGGGGCTGAAAGGGGATCCACAGACTTCGCTGTGCACCATGCCACAAACTTGTTCCACCTGCAGGCGTGTACCGTCTTAGTGGAGGGACGCCTGGCTGCCAGAATGACATCACAGACTTCGGGAGGAAGATCGAAAGCTGTCAACTGTCGCAACTCAATCTCCACGCATGGAGGTGGAGGCTGGACAGGTTCGGGTGGAGGACCGTCCCCTGCTGCTGCGACAGAAGATCCTCCCGAAGAGGCAGTCGGATCGGGGGATCGATCGCCATGTTGAGTAGCTCGGGATACCAGTATTTTCGTGCCCAATCCGGAGCCACAAGGATGACTTGGGCCAGGTCGCGCCGAATCTTCTTCAGCACTCTGGGCAGAAGTGATATAGGCGGAAAGGCGTACAACAGACCGCAGCTCCACTCGCGATGAAATGCGTCGCCGAGCGAGTGCCGCCTTGGAAATTCCAACGCGCAGAACTGATGACATTGCGCGTTCTCTTCGGTGGCGAATAGATCTAACCAAGGCTCTCCCCACTGCAGAAAGAGACCTTGCGCCACGTCCGAGTTCAGACGCCATTCGTGATCCATCAAGCACCGGCGGCTGAGTTCGTCCGCCCTGGCGTTTAGAGAACCTGCCAGGTGTTGAACCAGCAAGGTAATGCCTTGATGTTCCAGCGATGTCCAGAGGCGCAGAGCCTCCTGACATAGGGTCCACGACCCCACCCTGCCCTGTTTGTTGCAATACCACATGGCGGTGGTGTTGTCCGTGAACACCTGCACTACACTTCCCCGGACAGAGGGAAGGAATGCCTTCAGTGCAAGTCGGATCGCCTGAAGCTCCAAAAGATTGATATGGAGCCGGGACTCCGCCGGAGACCAGAGGCCTCTGATCTCCGCCTCTCCCAAGTGGCCACCCCATCCCTGGAGGGACGCATCCGTCACCACTGTGTGCTCCGGTTGGGGGAGGGAGAGGGATCTGCCATTGACCCAAGGATAGAGGCTGAAAGATCGGAATCATAGCCTGAATATCCCGGACTCGCTGCTCGGGAGGATAAACCCGAAACCGCGTCAAATCCAGAACCGCTCCGATGAAGGGGAGCTTCTGAGAGGGACTCAGGTGCGACTTCGGCACGTTGATGGAGAACCCCAGCAAGTGCAGGAGGTCGGCCGTAGTCTGAAGGTGGGTGACGGCCTGGGGCGAGCCCGCCTTCAACAACCAGTCGTCGAGGTAGGGGAAGACTGACACCCCTGACCTGCGCAGATGAGCTGCGACCACCGCCATCACTTTTGTGAACACCCGAGGGGCGCTTGTAAGGCCGAAGGGGAGCACGGTAAACTGAAAATGCTCCTGGCCTACCATGAACCGCAGGTAACGCCGGTGGGCCGGCAGGACGGGAATGTGAAAATATGCGTCCTGCAAGTCCAACGCTACCATCCAGTCTCCAGGGTCGAGGGCAGCCAAGACCTGAGCCAGAGTCAACATCTTGAACTTCTCCTTCCGGAGGAACTGATTGACGTTCCGGAGGTCCAAGATGGGGTGCAAGCCCCCTTTCTCCTTCTTGGGGACCAGAAAGTAGTGGGAATAACAACCATGTCCTACTTCTGGCCCAGGAACGCGCTCAATGGCCCCCTTGGCCAAGAGGGCCATGACTTCTTGTCGGAGAAGCGCTAAGTGATCCCCTGACATGCGGTGGAACTGAGATGGCATGGCCGGTGGGGCAGACTCGAAGGGGAGGGAGTAGCCCCTTCGGACGATTTGCAGCACCCACCTGTCCGAAGTGACAGAGCGCCAGTGGGGGAGGTGATGTTGAATCCTGACGCCCACCGGCGTGGGGTGCACCCCAAAGCGCAGACTAGGAAGGCTTTGAGGCGGATGCTGCGGGAACGGAGGTGGACTGACCCGCACGCTGGCCCCCTGTGCCGCCACGGCGGCCACCACGCCCGCGGCTGCGGTTGGTTCTGCGCAGGCCTTTGGCTGAACGGACGTGTAGGGGCGCCCCTTCCGCGGCCACGAAAGGAACGAAAGGTAGACGTGGCGGGGCGTGTGGGGGAGAGACCCAAGGACTTGGCTGTAGCCCGAGAGTCCTTAAAACGCTCCAGCGCACTGTCTGCCTTATCGCCAAACAGGCGAGTACCATCAAAAGGCATGTCCATGAGGGAACTCTGGACATCCCCCGAAAACCCCGTGGACCGCAGCCAGGCGTGTCGCCGCAAGGCCACCGTTGTGGAGATGGCTCTCCCCAAAGAGTCTGCGGTGTCCAACCCACACCGAATGGCGAACTTCGTGGCATCCTTCCCCTCTGCAACAGCTTGGGAAAGCACAGCCCGAACCTCTTCCGGGCACTGGGGCAGAGTTTGCGCCACCGTGTCCCACACAGCGTGAGAATAGCGACCCAAGAGGCATGCGGTGTTGACTGACCGCAGCCCCAGGCTGGCAGAGGAAAACAACTTTTTGCCAAGCTGCTCCAGCTTTTTTGATTCCTTATCCGGCGGAGCGGTAGGGAATGCAGTTTGGGAAGTGGAAGCCTGAATGACCAGGCTCTCCGGTGTCGGATGAGTTGTCAAAAAGGCAGGGTCACCCGGTGCCGGGCGGTGACGCCTGGCCACATTTTTATCCACCGGAACCCCTGTGGCTGGCCTAGACCAGGTACCCATCAAAACATCCGTCAAGGCCTCATTGAACGGAAGCAGAGGTTCCATAGAACTTGCCGCCGGCTGAAGCACTTCAGTAAGGAGGTTAGTCCGGAGGGTAACAGTAGGCAATTCAAGGTCAAGAGCCTCAGCTGCTCTACGGAGCACCACAGTGTATGTTGCGCCTTCCTCCATGACAGTGGGAGGAGACATAAACCCAGGCTCAGAGGAGAGGTCAAGGCCACCTGCATCCTCTGAGTCTTCTGCCCACTCCTGTTCGGACTCACACTGCCGTGCAAGAGGGTCCTCCGACCCCTCCCAGTCCTCCCCCTCCACAACAGCCCGAGGCACAGGCTGCAGCGACGGGGGAGGCACAGGGGAAAACAAATGCTCCACCGGCGCCGAGAACGGCGCCACTCCGGCTCCAAGCCCCAATCAGGGTCCCAAGCCGGAGCAAAATTGCCCGGAAACTCGGGCAAGGGCGGAGGTGCGACGAACAGAACCCAGGGCGGCGCCGGGAAGGGAGCCGCAGGGGGGCGCCGTGGCAGGAGCCGGTGGCAACCAAGGGCCCTCAAGAGGGACCGCGGGGCCCGAAGGCGCGCCAGCGGGAGCCCTAGGCCTGAAAAGGCGGTCCATGGCGGCAAGAAACTCTTGCACCTGGGCTGGAGTCGCCGACGGACCCGGGTAGGCCGCGGGACTGACAGGCTCCCTCGTCCGCGCCCGAAGACCGACGGGGGAAGGTCGGGGAGCGTTCGCGCTTCTTCGACTTCTTCTTGTGACGTCGCTTACCCGATTCCGAGGGTGAAGACTTGGAGCCCGAGGAGTGATGATGATGACTCCGCGGCCGGTCCCTCGAGCGACCCCTGGACCTGGAACGGCGCGGAGACAACTGTCAGGCCTCCAGCAGCTTTCGGGACCGCTCCCGCAAAGCCTTCGGAGCCATGGCCAGACAGTCGGAACATGACCGGGAGTCATGGTTGCGCTCCAGACAGTAGAGACAGACGCCATGGGGGTTGGCCACCGACATCGTACGGCGGCAGGCCCCGCAGGATTTAAACCCAGGCATCCCTACGTGGCACCAGGAGTCAAGATTTAAAGAAGTAGAGACAAAAGTCCCAAAAATAAATAGTCAAAAAGTGACTAAGGTACGTGCTCTAACCGGATCTGCGCTTGCTGGCGCGGAAAAAGAAAGAACTGACGTCAGCGCGCATGGGTGGCGCATAAGTAGTCTCCGTGACGTCATCTCGGCGCTTACGACGCCACCGACGAACGCGGAGCCGCACGACGCCACCTACCGACGCGCAGGTGTACTGCTGACGAAAAACTTTCCGGATCCAGTCTGACGCCTGGGGATATTCTAAGGTAAGGAATCTATCACCAACGTGTCTCTTTCAGATAGTCTGTTTGCTATGGCCTTCGCGAGAAGCTTGAACTCTATGTTTATAAGAGAAATTGGGCGCTAAGAAGAAACACGACAATCTCCGCGGGTCACTAGTCAGGAGGCATACGCATCTCTGTGACCGCAGCCTGAATCGCCTCCAGCAAGTGTGATCCAAATGGTCTTAAAAATTTGCAGGAGAGCACACTGGGTACAGGGGCCTTCCCGGGGCTTAACTCCACCAGGGACGCAGGTAATTCTTTGACTGAGAGCAGCCTATCCTGCTGTTCCCTGGCCTACGCAGAAAGGGATTTAGGGGGCAAGGCAGTTATAAAGTCATCGATTTGGGCTACTGTGACAACCTCATTTTCAGCCTAAAGGGTTTCATAGTACTCTGCGTAGCTGTGAGCTACCGCTGTGAGGCCAGATAATAGATAACCGCATATGTCGCGAATAACTGGAACCAGAGGAATCGCCAGTGATGTCTGGCAGAGCCTGTGCAACATTTAACTAGACTTGTCGCCCCATTGATATATACGTCTTTGATACACCTGACATGCACATTTAGCTTCCTCCAGGCGAACCCGTTGATCATTTTGCTGAGCAAAACCCAGCTGTCTACGTGCTACTGCCCCTCCCGCACCACGACTATGCTCTCCAGATGAAACAGCTGTGCCTCCAGTTCGGACAGCTCCTGGGTTCTACGCCTACGACCAGCTGTGCAGAAGCTGATATCAGCACCTCTGAGGGTAGGTTTCATCATTTCTCATAACGCGATACTGGTGGAGGTAGACTCAAGATTGAAAGAAAGGTACTCTACCACAGCAGGGTGCATATGTGCCTTATATAGCGGGTTTCTCAGGTGCCAGGGTGACAATCTGAACCTGGGACGCCGCGGGCCCATATGAAGCCACGTCGTCACTGGTGAATGATCAGACAGCCCTTTCGGTAATATCTCTATCCCTGATACTCTATGTATGGAACCAGCCGGCACTAACAGGTGATCTAATCGAGAAAAGGAGCCATAAGCCACAGAGTAATAGGTGTATCCGGCCTCTCCAGGATGATATGTCCACCATGTGTCCGTCCATCCCACCGCCCCCACCAATGATAATTACTTGAAATTTTACCTATAAGCTTAGATGGCCAAGCGTATTTTTAGTTGCAATTCTTTATTCAGCTGGATATACACACACTTGATTTAATGATAAAAACTATCTATTTACTACTACCCTCCTCACAGAGAACAAGTTTCTTGTGGCTACATCTTCCAATGGATTTCTCAACTTTAAACTTTCTCCAAGCTTTAGGAGGAAAGCAAGCCTCAGTACACAAAACCAGCTTGTCTGAAAAAAAAGTATCCATCAGTACCCCTCAGTGCTGAGCCAACTGAAAATGGAGGCTACACTCAAGTGCTTGCATGTTCCACACAGCCAGCACAATGCAAGAAGAAAGCAGGCTCAAAACGTGCAGGGACTGCCTGGGCTGACTACCTCTCAAAATAGCTGGATAATAGCATGAATCTCCCAAACTCATTGGGGGAGGCCTTGAAGCAGACCGCAATAAAGAGGAGTTACTGAGTGGATTGGAGGACAGACTTCGGTAGGCTGATGGACATCCTAGGTTGAAGAGCAGAGAGGTTGTGGTCTGAAGGTTGCTCCACACTTACTGTAATGAGCCAGCCTTCGACAATCAATCATCGAGATACTGGAATACAGAATTTTTCGACCTGTGAAGATGTGCAGCAACCCCCTCCATAACCTATTGATGGACCGTAAATTGATAGTGGATGGAGGCATCTACAAAATGCACGGAGAACCTGTGCAACTGCAGGAATGGTATATGAAAATATGCATGCTGCAAGTGGATGGATATCATCTAGTCTTCCAACTCCAGAGCCAAAAGGAAACTTTATTAATTCCTCCTTGCGAAGGAAAGAGTTCCGAATTAGAAGATCTAAAATGGGACCATCTTTAGTGAGAGCAAGAACATAACCAGAGTGAACCCCCTCTCTTTCTCCAGAACCAATTATATGGCCCTCTACAGAGCAAGAACCTCCTGCTGCAAAATGCAGGCATGGTTGCCAAGATGACAGATGGGACCAGAGAAATGGGCGGAGGCAAATTATGGAAAGAAAGGGTATCGCCTCATTCAACAATCTGGTGGATATAAGGTCTGAGGTGATCGGCTGCAAATTTGCCAAACATAAGGATATTTGTCTCCCCCCTACAGACCACATAGGCACCCTCCCGGGCAAATTAAAGCCGTTTGGAGAGAAATGGTGGCTTGTTACATGCAACCATGATAGGATCCATCGAAGACTCGTTAAAGGAGAGCAAAGCTTCAACGGCTCTAGAATTTCAGTAAGTAAGGTAACCTTGTTTTCCTCTATAGGTAAAGCTTTGTTAAGCACAGCCCAAAAGAACAGGTTACTTACCTTCCATAACACATTATCTGGTAGAGATAACATCTAGCTGCAGATTCCTTACCTTTGAATTTACCAGGTGCCAGACTGGATTTGGAAACATTTGGGTGAGCAGTACCCTTGTACGCCGTTGGGTGGCTCCATGTGATGACGCGGTCACCTATATAGGCGCCACCCAGGCGAGCGGACGTCAGTTACTTTTCACTTTTTCCAAGCCAGAAGCACAGAGCCATGAAGTGAACGGACTAGTACGTGTCAGAACAAAGGCCCTGTAAAAGGCATCAACCCTAGCCCTACAATTAAGTCCGCAGAGCAGGGAGGCATGCGTGGGTCTGTAAGGAATCTGCAGATAATGCGTTACTGAAGGTAAGTAACTTGTTCATCTGATAGACTTCTAGCTACAGATTCCTTACATTTGAATAGATACCCAAGCCATACTTCCTGGCGGTGGGATGCAGACAGATGTACTAAACTATAAAGTCCTGCAGGACCGAATGGGCGAAATGCCCGTGCCTGTGGACCTCACTGTCCAGGCAGTAGTATTTGCAAACGTGTGCAGTAAAGCCCACGTTGCAGCCTGGCAGATGTTGTCCAGGGCTGGCACCCTACATTCGCAGCCTTTCCACTGGTGGAATGGGCTTGTAAGCCTTCAGGAGGCTGCTTTCTAGCCAGGGCGTAGCAGATCTTAATACAGATAATGACCCCGCGCGAAATGGTTCGTTTCTGCGCTGCCTGACCTTTTTTTTTTTTTTTAGCTCCCACGTAACTCACAAAGAGTTGGTCGGCCACCCAGAACTCTTTTCTGCGGTCAAGGTAGAACAACGCTCTATTTGGGTCTAGACGATGGAGAAGCTCCTCTTCCTTAGAGGGATGCAGGAGAGTGAAAAATGTAGGCAGTGTGACCGACTGACCCGGATAGAATGGGATCACACTTTAGGAAAATTTGAGGCTCGGGTGCGAAGCACCACTTTATCCAGGAATGTCATAAGATAGGGAGGTGTGGATGACAAAGCCTGCAGCTCACTCACCCTCCAGGCAGATGTTATTTCCACTAGAAAGGCTGTCTTAATGGTAAGCAGCCGGACAGGACAATTGTGTAATGGCTCAAAGGGAGCACACATGAGATATGCGAGAACTAAACTGAGATCCCACTGTGGCATGATAAAGAGCGTAGGGGGAAACATATGTACAAGCCCTTTCACAAACCTATTGACAATAGGGGATTTGAATAGAGAGGGTTGGTCAGGCAGCGGCAAAAAGCGGACAGAGCTGAAAGGTAAACATTGAGAGTGCCCAAGGCAGAGCCCTGCTGGGCAAAGGTAAGAATAAAAAGAATATTAGATAGAGGAGCAGAAAGAGGGTCAATTGAGCTTTCTGTACAAACTTTTACAAACGTTTTCCATCAGCAGGTGTATACCGTCTTGGTGGAGGGCCGCCTGGCTGCAAAGATAACACTACATAGTTTGGACGGAAGGTCAAAAGCTATCAACTGCTGCTGCTCAATCTCCACGCAAGTAGGCATAGAGTTGACAGGTTCGGGTGGAGGACCCTCCCCTGCTGCTGTGGCAGAAGATCCTCCCGAAGGGGCAGTCTGATCGGAGGATCGATGCTCATTCGAAAAAGCTCTGAAAACCAAACTCTCTGTGCCCAGTCCAGAGCCACAAGACTGACTTGGTGTAGGAAGCTGAGGCGGAAAAAAGGTGGGCAAGGTAATAGTTTGCCCAATGTGAAAGGCCGTAACCACTTTTGGCAAAAAGGAAGGACGGGGCCTGAGCACAACCTTGTCCGGATGGACTGAAAGGAAAGGAGGCTTACAGGAAAGAGCCTGGAGCTCACTCACTCGCCTGGCTGAAGTGATGGCCACCAGGAAGGCAGTTTTTAACGTCAAAAGACGAAGAGGACAGTTGTGAAGGGGCTCAAAAGGAGCGCACATCAAGTACGTCAGAACCAGATTCAAGTCCCACTGAGGCATCACGAAAGGAATAGGAGGATAAAGGTGTGTAATGCCTTTAAGAAGCCTATTTACAACAGGGGACTTGAAAAGAGACGGCTGATCAGGGAGCCTGAGAAAGGCCGAAATAGCAGAAAGGTAGTCCTTGATAGTGCCCAGAGCAGAGCCCTGCTGGGCCAAAGAAAGAAGGAACAGTAGAACCTCAGAAAGAGGGGCAGAAAGGGGATCCACAGCCTTTGCTGTGCACCATGCCACAAATTTGTGCCACCGGCAGGCGTATACCACTTTAGTAGAGGAACGCCTGGCTGCCAGAATGACATCACAAACTTCAGGAGGCAAGTCGAAGGGAATCAACTGCCGCCGCTCAATCTCCACGCAAAGAGGTGGAGGCTGGACAGGTTCGGGTGGAGGACCGTCCCCTGCTGCTGCGACAGAAGATCCTCCCGTAGAGGAAGTCTGATCGGGGGATCCATGCTCATACTGAGTAGCTCAGGATACCATACTCTTCGAGCCCAGTCCGGAGCCACAAGAATGACTTGGGCCCGGTCGCGCCTGATCTTCTTCAGCACTCTGGGCAGAAGTGGTATAGGCGGAAAGGCGTACAACAGACCGCAACTCCACTCGCGACGAAAAGCGTTGCCGAGCGAGTGCCGCCTTGGAAATTCCAACGCGCAGAACTGATGAATTGCGCGTTTTCTTCGGTGGCGAATAGATCTAACCAAGGCTCTCCCCACTGCTGAAAGATACCTTGCGCCACCTCCGAGTGAAGACGCCATTCGTGATCGAAGCATGCACCTGCGGCTGAGTTCGTCCGCCCTGGCGTTCAGAGAACCTGCCAGGTGTTGAACCACCAGGGACATGCCCTGATGTTCCAGCCATGTCCAGAGACGCAGAGCCTCCTGACAGAGGGTCCACGACCCCACCCCGCCTTGTTTTTGCAGTACCACATGGCGGTGGTATTGTCTGTGAACACCTGCACTACTCTCCCCTTGACAGAGGGAAGGAATGCCTTTAGTGCAAGCCTGATCGCCCGCAGCTCCAAAAGGTTGATATGGAGCCGGGACTCCGCCGGAGACCAGAGGCCTCTGATCTCCGCCTCTCCCATGTGGCCGCCCCATCCCAGGAGGGACGCATCCGTCACCACTGTGAACTCCGGTTGGGGAAGGGAGAGGGATCTGCCGTCGACCCAATGCCGGTCCGTGAGCCACCACTGCAATTGTTGTGCAGTGCCCTCCGAGATCTGGACGTGATCGGACAGGTTTCCCTGATGCTGCGCCCACTGGAACTTCAGGTCCCACTGCAGAGCCCGCATATGCCACCTGGCATGATTGACCAGCAGGATGCAGGAGGCCATGAGGCCCAGCAGCCTCAGTCACTCTGACCGAAACCCAGGACAAGGGCTGAAAGATGGGAATCAGAGCCCGAATGTCCCGGACTCGCTGTTCGGGAGGATAGACCCGAAACTGCGCCGTATCCAGAACCGCTCCGATAAAGAGGAGCTTCTGGGAGGGAATCAGGTGCGACTTCGGCACATTGATGGAGAACCCCAGCAAGTGCAGGAGGTCAGCCGTAGTCTGGAGGTGGGAGACGAATGTCTGGGGCGAGCCCGCCTTCAACAACCAGTCGTCGAGATAGGGGAAGACTGAGACCCCTGATCTGCGCAGATGAGCTGCGACCACCGCCATCACCTTGGTGAACACCCGAGGGGCGCTGGTAAGGCCAAAGGGGAGCACGGCAAACTGAAAGTGCTCGTGGCCTACCATGAACCGCAGGTAACACCTGTGGGCTGGCAGGACGGGGATGTGGAAATATGCGTCCTGCAAGTCCAGCGCCACCATCCA
This sequence comes from Calotriton arnoldi, assembly GCA_963921515.1. Taxonomy (NCBI): domain Eukaryota; kingdom Metazoa; phylum Chordata; class Amphibia; order Caudata; family Salamandridae; genus Calotriton; species Calotriton arnoldi. The sequence continues at coordinate 2,700,497 of CAWUFW010000301.1, read as the reverse complement.
GTCTTGTGGGTCGAGAGCAGACAAGACCTGAGCTAGACTGAGCATCTTGAACTTCTCCTTGTGGAGGAAGCGATTGACGTTCCGGAGGTCCAAGATAGGACGCAGGCCTTTGTCCTTCTTGGGCACCACAAAGTAGTGGGAATAACAACCACGACCTACTTCGTGCGTCGGAACTCGCTCGATGGCCCCCTTGGCCAAGAGGGCCGCAACTTCCTGCTGAAGAAGCACCAAGTGATCCCCTGACATGCGGTGGTATTGAGGCGGCATGGCTGGGGGGGGTAGTCTCGAAGGGGAGGGAGTAGCCCCTTCGGACTATCTCTAAAACCCACCTGTCCGAAGTGATGGTGCGCCAGTGGGGGAGGTGATGGCGGAGCCTGCCGCCCACTGGCGTTTGATGGGCCTGAAAGTTTGGACTAGGAAGGTTTTGAGGCAGAGGTGGCGGGGGTGGTGGTCTAACCCGCCCGCTGGTCCCTTTGTCCGCCGCGGCGGAAACCGCGGCCGCGCTGGGATGACTGTTGCGCTGGACGGTGGCTCTGTTGCGAACGCTGCGGGGCGCCCCTTCCTGTGCCACGAAAGGAGCGAAAAGCGGAAGGCGGAGGAGGGCGGACTGCCGAGAGTCCTAAGGACTTGGCCGTAGCCCGTGAGTCCTTAAACCGCTCCAACGCGCTGTCCGCCTTGTCGCCGAAGAGGCGATGGCCATCAAAGGGCATGTCCATAAGGGTGTTTTGGACATCCCCTGAAAATCCAGTAGTCCTCAACCAGGCGTGACGGCGAACCGCCACCGTCGTTGCAATGGGTCTGCCCAGTGAGTCGGCGGTGTCTAGACCACAACGGATCATGAACTTGGCTGCGTCTCTCCCCTCTGCAACAGCCTGGGCGAGAGTAGGCCGGGTCTCCTCCGGACACTGAGACAGCACGTTCGCCACCGTATCCCACAGACAGTGGGAATAACGGCCCAAGAGGCATGCGGTGTTCACGGACCGCAGCGCTGAGCTGGTGGAAGAAAAAGGTAAATGCTACTTACCAGTATGCATCTGTTCTTGGCATGTAGAGCTGCAGAGTCGTACACTGTGCATGAGATCGCCATCTGGTGTTGGGCTCGGATGCTTGCACTTTGTTGTTGTCTTGGAAGAGTCTTTTGTAGTCACGAGATAGGTGACTCCTCCTTTGGACGATAGTGCGCATGGGCATCGACTCCATGGTTAGATTGTTTTTCGCCATGATGGGAAAAGATGGAGTCAGTAAGAAGAAAAAGATGTCCATGTGAATATATCTAATTAAGATTATACTGGAACGGATACAGGTTCCGGGGAGGTGGGTGGGCGTGTACGACTCTGCAGCTCTACATGCCAAGAACAGATGCATACTGGTAAGTAGCATTTACCGTTCGAGGCATATGAGCTGCAGATCGTACACTGTGCATAGACTGTATAGCAGTGTCTCCCCTAGCGGTGGTCACCTGTATCAGTTGCAGTAGTCTGAAAAAGTGTTTTAAGAACAGCTTGGCCCACAGCAGCTTGCTGCTTTGCGTGTACATCAACACAGTAGTGTTTGGTAAAGGTATGTGGCGTAGACCATGTTGCTGCCTTACATATGTCATTTAGGGGGATGTTCCCTAAAAATGCCATAGAAGCCCCTAGTTTACGTGTGGAATGTGCCCTAGGGGGAATTATTAAGGTGCGTTTAGCCTTTTGGTAGCAAATTTGAATGCATTTGACTATCCATCTAGCAATGCCAGCCTTTGAGATGGGATTACCTTTATGTGGTGGGGAGAAAGCTACAAATAATTGTTTTGTCTTTCTGAAAGGTTTGGTCCTGTCAATGTAGTAAAGTAGGGCTCTTCTGACATCTAGTGTGTGTAGAGCTCTTTCTGCTACAGAGTCTGGGTCTTGGAAAAAGACGGGTAACTCTATTGATTGGTTAAGGTGAAAAGCAGAAATTACTTTAGGTAGGAATTTGGGGTTTGGTCTGAGAACTACTTTATTACGATGGATTTGTAAAAAGGTTCTTGTATGGTTAAAGCCTGAATCTCACTCACTCTTCTGAGAGAGGTTATTGCAATTAGGAAGGCTACTTTCCATGTAAGAAATTGTAACTCACATTTGTGCAGAGGTTCAAATGGGGGACCCATGAGCCTGGTGAGGACAATATTTAGATTCCATGCTGGAGAGGGTGGCAATCTAGGGGGAATGATTCTTTTAAGGCCTTCCATAAAGGCTTTAATTGCAGGTACTCGAAACAGTGACAAATGCTGTCTGTTTTGTAAGTATGCGGCTAGAGCGGCAAGATGTAATCTTATGGATGAGTATGCTAGGTTACATGTTTGCAGATGCAGCAAGTAACAGATAATGTTTTGTATGGAGGCATCTAGTGGGTTGATATTGTTGTTATTGCAATAAATAGCAAACCTTTTCCATTTTGCTGCATAACAAGCCCTGGTAGTGGGACGTCTGGCTTCTTTAATGACCTGCATACACTCAGGTGGAAGGTTAAGGTAACCGAACTCTAGGACTTCAGGAGCCATATTGCCAGATTCAGTTGACCTGGATCGGGGTGTCTGATCTCTCCATGGTTCTGAGTTAAGAGGTGTGGAGAGAGGTGCAGTTTGTGGTGTGGAACTACTGAGAGTTCGAGAAGTGTTGTGAACCATGGTTGTCTTGCCCATGTGGGAGCAACTAGGATCATTGTTAGAGACTGTTGTCTGAGTTTGCGTACTACTAGGGGAATGAGTGGGAGAGGCGGAAAAGCGTATGCAAATCTGCCTGACCAGTTCATCCATATTGCATTGCCCTTGGACGACGGGTGTGGGAACCTGGCGGCGAAGGTTGGGCATTTTGTGTTTTCTTGTGTGGCGAACAGGTCTATTTGTGGATGGCCCCACATTTGGAAAAAAGGTTGTAGAACTTGCGGATGCAGTTCCCATTCGTGAATCTGTTGTGTCTGTCGACTTAACAGATCCGCAATGTGATTGTGAACTCCTGGAAGGTGTTCTGCAAGGAGGTAAATGTTTTGAGGAATGGCCCATCTCCATATGGCTTGCGCCAGGCGAGACAGCTGTAGAGAGTGTGTCCCCCCTGTTTTTGTACATAGTACATTGCTGTCATGTTGTCTGTTTTGACTAAGACAGTCTTGTGAGTAAGATGCGGTTGGAATGACTTTAGCGCTAGAAATATTGCTAATAATTCTAGGTGGTTGATGTGGAGCAGTTTTTGTGACTTGGTCCAGCTGCCCTGCGTTGTGTGGGTAAGGAGGTGAGCTCCCCACCCGGTGAGAGATGCGTCTGTTGTGAGCACTATTTGTGGAACTGGCTCTAGGAACGGCCGCCCTTTGGAAATGTTTTGTATGTTCCACCATTGCAGAGAGCGATGAGTGCGGCTGTCTACCAACACCAGATCTGTAAGCTGGCCCTGAGCTTGGTTCCACTGACGTGCTAAGCATTCTTGCAGGGGCCGCATTTGAAGTCGTGCGTGAGGGACAATAAAGATGCACGAGGCCATCATTCCTACGAGTTGCATAAACACTCGAGCTGGAAGGTAGTGTTGAGGTAGGAATTTGTTGATGAGGGCTTGCATACTTGTTATCCTGGAAGGATTGGGGTATGCAAGGGCCCTGGAGGTATCGATTGTGGCTCCTAGGTACTGATGTATGTAGGAGGGATGGAGATGCGATTTGGTATGGTTTATTGTGAACCCCAAATTGTGTAGTAGCCGAACTGTTTGGAGTGTGTGCTGTACACATTGGTTGTGTGACTTGGCTTTTATTAGCCAGTCGTCTAGATACGGAAACACGTGAATGTGTTGTCTTCGTAAGTGCGCAGCTACTACTGCTAGGCACTTGGTGAAAACCCTTGGTGCTGTTGCCACCCCGAATGGGAGGACTTTGAACTGATAATGTTGTCCGTCCACTATGAACCTTAGGTATTTCCTGTGCGCAGGGTGAATGGGAATATGGAAATAGGCGTCCTTGAGATCTAGTGTGGCAAGGAAGTCGCCTTGTTGGAGTAGTGGAAGTATTTGTTGAAGAGTGATCATGTGAAAATGATCTGAGTGAATGTAATAGTTGAGGGGTCTGAGGTCCAGTATGGGCCTGAGGGAACCGTCCTTTTTGGGGATTAGAAAGTATAGTGAGTAAACCCCTGTGCCCTGATGTTGTAGAGGGACTGGTTCTATTGCGTGCTTTTGGAGCATAGAGAGAACCTCTTGATTGAGGAGCGTTAGATGTTCCGTGGACATGGGACGCTGTCTGGGTGGTATGTTGGGGGGAGTAGAAGTGAGTTCGAGGCAGTAACCATACTGGATAATTTGTATTACCCACCTGTCGGTGGTGATGGAATTCCACGCAGGTAGGAACTTTGACAGTCTTCCCCCGACGGGAGTGGAATGATCGGGGGGAAACGGAGGGAAGTCACTGTTTGGTGGTAGGGGAGGTGCGTGTGTTAAACCCGCGTCCTCTACCCCTGTTGTTATTACCTCTGTAATTACCTCTGGAGTAACCTCTATTAGAGGAGGTTTGAGTGGTGTTTTTGTAGTTAGCAGAGGTGGTGTCTGTGGCTGTAGTTTTGGAGCCGCCTCTATATAAGGAGCGACGAAAGGAACCTCTGCTAGGTGTGGCTTGTAGAGCTCCCATAGCTTTGGCTGTGTCTGTGTCCTTCTTCATTTTTTCTAGAGAAGTGTCCACATTAGGCCCAAACAGGTGTTCCTGGTCTAAGGGTTGATTGAGGATGGTAGATTGTACCTCCTGCTTGAAGCCAGATATTCGTAGCCATGCGTGTCTGCGCAGCAAAACGCTTGAGTTTATTGTGCGTGCTGCTGTATCTGCTGCGTCAAGGGCGCACTTTATTGAGGTGTTTGTGACAATCTTGCCTTCTTGTATTAGATCATTGGCCTTGGTCTTATACTGATCTGGAAGGTGCTCAATGAGCTTTTCAAGCTCGTCGTAATGGGCTCTGTCATATCTCGCCAGTAAGGCTTGGGAATTGGCGATGCGCCACATGTTTGCTGCTTGAGACGCAACTCTTTTTCCCGATGCGTCGAGTAATTTGGACTCCTTGTCTGGTGGTGGTGTCTCACCAGTAGTCTGGGAGTTTGCCCTTTTCCGTGCATTAGCAACTACTAATGAGTCTAGAGGGAGTTGGCCTTTAATATAAGCTGGGTCAGAAGGGGCAGGTTTATATTTTTTCTCGATCCTTGGGTTAAGAACCTAGCCCTAACTGGGTCTCTGAAGACCTCAGGGGCATGTTTAATAATGCCTTTAAGCATAGGTAGAGTATGGGTAGACTTTTGAGGCTGGCTAAAAGTTTCTAGTAAAAAGTCTTCTTCCAGGGGGTCTGAGTGTAACTTGACACCATGGTATTGTGCTGCCCTGTTTATCACCTGTGAAAACCCTATAGCATCATCTGGAGGTGAGGCTTTTGATGGGTATGGTTCAGGGACAGGTATATCTGGGAGGTCATAACTGTCCCAGGGGTCTTGTGGTGGGATACTGTGAAGGTCGTCATCAGTGTAGGTGTTGTGAGGTGACTGCATGTCATCATCATGATCCTCCCTGTCTGTATCCCCTTGTGGTGAAAAACAAGGTGGAGGAGAGTGAGGCGGGGAGTGTAGAGGGCTGAGGTGTTGTGGAGGTGGAGAGAAAGACCTTATAGGTGATGTGGAAGAGTCTTTCTTCTTATGAGGTGGCTCAGGTGTGGTTGGTTCCTGTATCTTCCTCTTGTGAGGTATTACTGATTGTACCTGTCCGGTAATAGGGTCAATGTGCAGAGTTTTCTGCTTTGGGTCGATGGGAACCAAGAGTTCTTCTGAGCTGGCGTGTTTGGTCGGCATCGAAGATTTCGGCTCCGAGTGTTGTTTGGGCTTGCGAGGTTGTTTGGTGTCCTTTGGTGAAGTTTTCGACACCGAGGGTTTTTTGTCGACTCCGAAGGTTTGGTATGCTTCGGTGTCGAGGTGTCTGGGACCTTGGACTTTGGCGCCGAAGGGTCTGTTGGTGCCGAGACCTTAGTCTTGTGTTTCGGTGCCGATGAGTGTTTTTCGGCTCCGGGACGTGGCTGGCTCGGTCCCGAGCTGCCAGAAGGCTTTAGGTGCCTGGGAGTCGAGCCGGAAGGCGGGGCTCCTGAAGCTTTGTGATGGTGCAGACCTAGGCCCGAAGGCGAAGGTGTGACCGAAGCCTTTTGTTTCTTGGGGGCAGGGGCATCGACGTCAGTACTCACAGTACGTTGGTGTGGTGTGATGAGTTGGTCGTCGGACCCTGAGTCTTCGGCTCCGGAGGTGTCGATTTGTAAATCTCCGGTGTCCGGGTTGTCGGAGCCTGTGTCAAAGATGTCGTCCGGTGCGGGAGCGGCTGACCTGGACATTTCGTGTCGTCGGGCCCGGCGATCACGGATGGTCTTTTTGGACCGAAAGGAGTCACAGGCTTGGCAGTGTTGGCTCTCGTGTTCTGGAGAGAGGCAAAGATTACAGATCTCGTGGAGATCTGTGTGTGGAGGTAGCCCCACACCTGCATTTTTTAAATGGAGTCCTTTCCATATGCTGGATGATGGCGCCGACACGCCCAACGGACCAACGTCGGCGACCGGACTCGAAACAGTGTTGGAGTGGAGACGCGATGAGGGGATCGCGATCGAAAACAATACCGTCGAACGGTAGGAGGTTCTTCTGCGCGTCGAGAGGGGAACCGATCGATGTGGATCCGGAGCGCAGCAAGGTACATCCGAACCCGATGGCGGAAAAAAACAATCTAACCATGGAGTCGATGCCCATGCGCACTATCGTCCAAAGGAGGAGTCACCTATCTCGTGACTACAAAAGACTCTTCCAAGACAACAACAAAGTGCAAGCATCCGAGCCCAACACCAGATGGCGATCTCATGCACAGTGTACGATCTGCAGCTCATATGCCTCGAACATCTTCTTCCCAAACTGATCCAGCTTCTTGGATTCCCTATCCGGTGGTGCGGAAGAGAAGGCGGTTGGGGAAGCAGAGGCTTGGACAATCAAGCTCTCGGGGTGGGATGTTGGGAGAGGAAAATGGGATCACCCGGAGACGGGCGATGGCGTCTGGCTACGTTCCTATCCACAGGAGCCCCTGTGGTGGGCCTGGACCAAGTGCCCAAAAGAACGTCCGAAAGGGCTTCGTTAAAGGGCAGCAGCGGCTCCGCAGAAGTAGCTGCTGGCTGAAGCACCTCTGTCAGGAGGTTAGTCCTGACGGCCACAGTAGGGAGCTGGAGGTGTAGGGCCTCCGCCGCCCTTCGCAACACCACTGCATAACTGGCTCCCTCCTCCGTAGCCACGGTAGGAGGAGACAGCATGCCAAGGTCTGGTGAGGTATCCACACCACTGGCGTCCCCCAATTCCTCAGCCCAGTCCTGTTCAGACTCGCAGGCTGCAGCGAGAGGGTCGTCCGACCCCTCCCAGTCCTCCCCTTGCTCCTCAGGCTGTTCAACAGGCCGAAAACAAGGAGCAGAGACATGGGGATAGAAATCCCCAAACGGCGTTGAGAACGCCATCGACCGACGCCGGACCGACGCCGCGTCCACTTCGGGGCTGAATCTGAGGTCGACGTCGTCCCGAGGAGCGGGCGGCGTCAGGATCGGTGCCGGTGGGGTCGACGTCGGTGGAGGCATAACGAGGTCAACCGGCGTCGACCGGGATCCAGGCCTGGATCCAAGGGTGTCCTGCGGCGCCGGGGGCGGAGCCGACAGCGACGCCGGAGCCGCCGGCGAGGAAATGCAAGGACAGCCATGCGGGACCGCGGGGTCCGAAGGTGCACCGGCGGGACCAGACGGCCCAAAGAGGCGAGCCATGGCCGACAGGAAGTCCTGTATCTGGGCCGGAGTCGCCGACGACCCCGGGAAGGGCGGGTAGTCGGGCGGCGACTCCATGGACTCCGCCGGAGCCGCGGGGGTGGCACCACCCGTACCCTCAGCCGCGTCGCGCGACCGGCGAGGGGAAGTCGGAGAACGATGACGTTTCTTCGACTTCTTGTGCTTCGCCTTATCTGACCCAGAGTGCGAAGACTTCGATCCCGACGATCGTCGATGACTCCGCGCACGGTTCCTCGACCTCCCTCTGGACCGGGACCTCTCACGGCGCGGAGCGGACTGCCGGGCTTCAAGCAGCTTTCGGGACCGCTCCCGCAAAGACTTCGGCGCCATGGACTGGCAGTCGGGGCATGACTTGGGGTCGTGGTCGCGCCCCAGGCAGAAGAGACACACGCGGTGCGGGTCCGTCACCGACATCATCCGATGACAGTCCTCGCAGGACTTAAAACCGGGCATCCCTAACTGCACCAGGAGTCGAATTGACTCGAAAAAGATCTCAAAAAACGTAGTCAAAAAAGACGAGGGGTTCCGCTCTCTCCGGATCTGCGCTTGCTGGCGCGGAAAAATAAAGAACTGACATCAGCGCGCGTGGGCGGCGTCCAAGTAGCTCCCGCGACGTCATCTCGGCGACCACGACGCCAACGACGGACGCGGAGCCGCACGACGCCCCTACCGACGCGCAGGGGTACTGCTGACGAAAACTTTCCGGATCCAGTCTGACGCCTGGGGATATTCTAAGGTAAGGAATCTATCACTATGTGTTTCTTTCAGATAAAGCGTTACCGAAGTTAAGTAAATTGTCCATCTGATAAACACATCTAGCCACAGATTCCTTACCTGTGAACAGATACCCAAGCAGTACCATCCCCGGAGGAGGGGCTGCAGAACAGTTTTAAACCAAAAGGTCCTGTAGGACAGATCGGCCAAAAAGGCCCTCCCTGCGGACCGGATTGTCTAAGCAATGATGCTTGGCGAACGTGTGCAGGGATGCCCACGTCACAGCCTGGCAGATATGAAGAACCGGAACATCTCGCTGAAGAGCCGTGGTGGCTGTCTTAGCCCTAGTTGAATGAGCTCTGAGGCCATCAGGAGGCCGTTTCTTTGCTTTATGCATAGGATGAACCCAATGTGAAATGGTAGTCTTCTGTACAGCACGTCCCTTCTTTGCTCCAACGTACCCTACAAACAATTGGTCATCCACCCGGAACTCTTTAGTGCAATCAAGGTAGAAAAATAACACTCTTTTTGGGTTCACACGATGGAGACGCTCTTCTTCCTTTGAAGGATGCGGAGGAGCATAGAAGGTGGGCAAGGTGATAGATTGCCCTAGGTGGAAAGGTGTCACCACCTTAGGCAAAAAAGAAGTCCTAGTGCGGAGCACTAATTTGTCCGGAAAGACGGTCAGGTAAGGAAGCTGAGATAAGAGTCTGCAATTCGCTCACCCTACTGGCAGAAGTTATTGCCACTAAGATGCCTGTCTCGATAGTAAGCAGCCGGAGGATGAAATTGTGCAGTGGTTCAAAAAGTGCACACATCAAGAAGGTGAGAACCAAGTTAAGGTCCCATAGGGAGATAATAAAGGGTGAAGGGGGAAACAAATGCCCCTTCAGGAATCTCTGCACAAGAGGTGATTTCAAAAGTGACAGTTGATCTGGCAGAAAGCAGAAAGGGCCGAAAGGTAATCCTTCGGAGTGCCCAGAGCAGGGCCCTGCTGGGCCAAGGAGAAAATAAAAAGAAGAATGTCAGAAAGGGAGCCAGACGGGGGGCCAACAGACCGTTCTGTACACTATTTACAAAATCTTTGTCATCAGCAGGTGTATACCGACTTTGTGGAGGGACGTCTGGCTGCCAGAATAACTTCACAGACTTTGGGAGGAAGGTCAAAAGCTGTCAACTGTCACCACTCAATCTCCATGCAAGGAGGCGGAGGGTGGACAGGTTCGGGTAGAGGACCTTCCCCTGCTGCTGTGACAGAAGATCCTCCCAAAGAGGCAGCCTGATCGGAGAATCAATGCTCATCTGCAAAAGCTCAGGATACCAAACTCTCCGTGCCCAGTTCGGAGCCACAAGAATGACTTGTGCCTGGTTGCTCCTGATCTTCTTGAACACTCTGGACAGGAGTGGTATGGGCGGAAAGGCGTATATGAGGCCTGTGCTCCACTCATGATGAAAAGCGTTGCCGAGCAAGAGCCGCTTTGGAAACTCCAACGCGCGAAACTGCTCACATTGCACGTTCTCTTTGGAGGCGAACAGATCTAACCAAGGTTCTCCCCACTGTTGAAAGAGACCTTGCGCCACGTCTCCCAGATGGCCGCCCCATCCTAGAAGCGATGCCCCCGTCACCACGGAGATCTGGGTGGGGCAGAGAGAGGGGTCTGCCTATCACCCAATCACAGTTTATCAGCCACCACTGCAGGTTATTCAAAGTGCCCTCCAATATATGAACGAGGTCGGTGAGATTCCCCTGATGCTGCGCCCATTGGAACTTCAGGTCCCACTGCATAGCCAGCATGTGACATCTGGCACTAGCAGGATGCAGGATGCAGGAGGCCATGAGGCCCAGCAGGCTCAGCCTCATTCTCCCCGAAATCCAAGATAGAGGCTGAAACATTGGTATCATAGTATGAATATCCTGGACTCGCCACTCGGGAGGATAAGACCCAAACTGCACCGTGTCCAGAACTGCTCCGATGATAAGGAGCATCTGAGAGGGAGTCGGGTGTTACTTCGGCAAGTTGATAGTGAACACCAGCGAATGCAGGAGATTCACCCTCGTCTGGAGGCGGGAGACTAATGCTTGAGACAAGCCCGCCATAAACAACCAATTGTCGAGATAGGGGAAGACTGGAACCCTTGATCTCTGCAGAGGGGCTGCGACCACCGCCATCACCTTGGTGAACACCCGAGGGGGCACCGATGAGGCCAAAGAGAAGCACGGTAAACTGAAAGTGCTTATGGACCACCGTAAACCGCAGGCAGCGGCGATGGGCAGGCAGGACGGGAATGTGTAAATAGGCGTCCTGCTAGTCCAACGCTATCAGGTCTCCCGGGTCCAGGGCAGGCAGGACTGAGCAAGAGTGAGCATCTTGAACTTTTCCTTTTTCCTGAAGCAGTTGAGGGCTTCAAGGTCGAGGATAGGTCGAAGGCCTCCGTCCTTCTTTGGAATCAGAAAATAGCAGGAATAGCAACCACAGCCTATTTCTGGACTGAGAACCCCCTCTATAGCTCCCTTGGCCAAGAAAGTTGACTTCCTAGCAAAGTAAGGCAAGGTGATCCTCAGTGAGCCGATAATAAGTTGGAGGCATGGAGGAAGGGGTAGTCTCGAAGGGGAGTGAGTAGCCCCTTCGGACTATTTGCAACACCCACCTGTCCGAGGTGATATCCAGCCAGTGGTGGAGGTGATGGCGGATCCTGCCACCAACTGGATGCCCATAATCTGGAATGATTGGACTAGGAAGGTTTGGAAGCGGAGGGGGAAAGGGTTGTTGCCTGACCTGACTTCTGGCCTCCCGACCAGCGGGGCCAGGGTGAACGACATCCACGGCCACGCAGAGGTTGTGAAACTTGCGCAGTCCTCTGGCTGGGGTAGGGTTTGTAGGAGAGTAGGATCTGCTTCTTATAGTTACCCCCACTTTTTGCTGATGTTTCACTGTTTTTCGACTTAGCCAGACTGAGGCCCTGCTAATCAGGACCCCAGTCTAACTGCTTTCTACTCTAAATTGACTGTATGTACTTTAGGTACACTGCAGATTGGATTCTGGGGTACACTTGTGAGTCCCTAGTATATGGTATACTATGTACCCAGGGCATAGGTACCCCAGAGGCCTACCAGGGGCTGCAGCATGTATTGTGCCACCCCTGGGAAGCCTTTTAAAATGACACAACAGGTCTGCTACAGCAGCCTCTGTAAGGTGGTGTATCCACCCCTTACTGAGATATAGGTTCCCTATATCTCTCCATATCACTGCACATGTAAACCTATCAGTCACCCCTATGGCATGCCTTAACAATCCTGAAGGCAGGGTGCTGGGTTTCATGTGAGAGGGTGCCTATGCATGAGCAGAGCCCCTCTGCAGCTTTCGGAATCTTTATTCTGGGGTTGTTTGTGATGCAGCCAGACCATATACTCTTAAGTGCATTATAACCCCGCGGTAAATGTTAACTTGAGAATGGCTGCATGGAAACATGTCGTGTTTGGTGTCAAACACCTTGGAATCATACCTTCACCCCAGTACTAGGGTGGGAGGTATGATTCCTCCCTTCTAGAGGGAGCCACATGGCATCACCGGTACACCCGGTACCAGCTTAACAGAACCCTGGCATCACAAAATGGATGCTGCAGCCACAGACACGAGTCTGCCCTCCTGCTGCTGGACGAAACTCCGGCAGGGAGGCCTGGACAATAGGTTTCCTGTCACAGGGAGGTGTGACCACCTCCCAGACAGGCTTTAGTGTATTGGGGCTGGGTGGGTGCACTCTCAGAGTGCTTTGAAGTCTGCACTGGGGGCACATTTGGTGTCCCTGTGCATAGTCCAGCTCAAACCGGTTGCAGGGGCACACAGCCCTTGCTCTGGCGCGAAACTGGACAAAGGAAATGGGTGTAGCCACCCCTCTTTCCTGACCCTCCCATAGGTGGGTCCCCAGAGTTTGTCCAACCCCTTCCTTGGGTATAAAGTAGGAAACCCTGACTACAGGACTTTAGATTACACCTGGACTAAACTCTGTTACCAGAAACCAAGTACTTCGACGATCTGCACGACGCTGGACGACTGAAGAATCTCCCCTGGAGTAAAGGAGTTACTCCCCTGCAAGGCAGGCACCTTTAATGCAACTGACCGGTTGGCATCTCCGAAGCGCCTGCGGACTCCGAAGAATATTGCCACACAGGAGGTGGGTTCCCGAGGTCTCTGAGGTCGATCTGTGCCCACAGCAAGTCTGAGGCCCGTATCCCTCATGGAGACCGTGCAACCCGAACCCCTGGACACCGCGACCATTTGCAGAAGCATCAGCTTTCCGGCGACCCCTGAGGCTGAGCTTTGGGTTACTTGTAGCCCTGACCCCGAGCAGTAATTGCACCGAAGATTGCAGGCCTACACTCAACGAGTGTTCCGTGGGCCGCCATTTCGTGATTCCTCTCGAGGTCCCTTCGCGATCCCTGGTCCGTTGACCTGTGGGTCCCCAAGGCGGCAACTCTAACTTTTATTGGGCTTACCTTGTTGCTCCAGACGTGCCCTGACTCTCCATCGCTTGCGGAGTCCCCAGGACCTTGCTGGTCCGCACAGAAGCATCTTTTCTCTTCCTGCGTGGGTTGCTGTTGCCAAGGCTTGTTGTGGTCAATCCGATCACCGACACCCCAGCACTCGACATCCTTCGTCGGACAGCTCGAATCCGGCTACTGGTCGTGGTCGACGTCTCCAGGACCCCGTGGCTGCAGAGTCAAGCTTCACCTCTTCACACCTGAAGCACCCGACATCGGTGGGCATTCGATTGCTCCGCTCCTGGTCACTGGCTAGTGACCCAGACTCTGTCCCCTCTGCTTTCAGGTTCTTCACATCCTCGATCCAGGCTTGGATCCACCCGGGCACTTTTCTTCTTCACGGCAGCAGCACTTTGCAGCAGATCGCCATTGAAAACGAGGACGATTCCCGACACCCTTTGACACCTATGCACCCGGCTTCCCTGGGTGAGGTAACTCGAGTACTCCGGTGCTCACGTGGGTGTTGGCCCTAGAACCCCTTAAGTCTAAAGGGGTTTGCTGAAAGTCCTCTCCTAAGTGTCCTTTATCTTTAAAATTCCAACCGCGACTTTCCGCATTGAATCCTACGACGCTCGCGGCTGTGGTCTCACAAGGGGAGACCAAACCATATACTAAGAAAGTGGTATAAGAACCACGACTTGACTAGACACAGTAGCACGTAGAATCGCTGGGACCCCAAGGAACCACCCAAGGTAGTGACACAGGGGACCCATGGGGGACGTGTGCAGGAGCCCACTGTGTATTGTGCTATTTACTGTCGTTTTAATACTGTGATACTGTGTATCTTGAACTCTAATCTCATAAAGAGATTAGTAGTTAGTGTTTAGAAATAAATACATATATTTTATATATATCTTGTGTGGTTCTCCTTTCATTTAGTCATTCAAGAGGTTATAATCTGGTAAACCAAGCTGTTTTACACCCCTTCAAGACTTAGCCTGAAGGCTGCTCTCCATAGCTACCACTAGGATAGCTTTCAATAAAGGTTGTCTTTAAAGCTATCATCAATAAGGGTCGTTTGGACTGGTGCAAGGTGCCCACTATAACTAGTGGACAGCATATGCCAGGCCAACTTCTCACAGGGTTGGCATGGTTGGAAGCCCCTTCCATAGACGCGAAAGGAGGATGCAGACCGGGATGACATTGAGAGGCCAAAGGACTTGGCCGTAGCCAGCGACTCCTTAAAATGCTCTAGAGCCGCGTCCGCCCTGTCTCAGATGAGACGAGATCCATCAAAGGGCATGTCCATAAGGTTGGCTTGGACATCCCCTGAGCAACCAGATGTTCTCAGCCAGGCATGGTGCTTAACGGCCACTGTCGAGGAAATCGCTCTGCCTTGCGAGTCTGTTGTGTCTAAGCCACAGCATATGGCAAACTTTGCTGCATCTCTCGCATCACCGACAGCCTGGAAAAGGGTTGCCCCTAAATGCTAAATTTAGGGGCGTTAAAGGAGTGTGCAGGTCGGGACCAATGGGTCCTTTCCTTGGGGTGGGTACACCCCCTATTATGCCACCCTCCAATGAGAGGGGGGCATGGGCATCTCCCCAATTGGCTGGGTCCCCTCATCTTCAAGATGGAGGGGACAGAGTTGTGCTTTGCCTCGCCTCCCCCACCTGAGAGGTGGGATTGGCAAAGGTGGGCACACCTCTCCTCCTAACTTGGTTTTCCAGCCGATTCTCCCGCCCAACGTGGGGGTCAGAAATGGTGGGAGCCAATTGCTGGGGGAAGCAAAAGGCAGGGACAGCTTACAAAGGCAGCAGGCCTTTGAAGCTTCCCCTTTGTGGACCCAGCCCATCCTGGGGAGGAGGCATGACACCTCTGCCCGGAATGGGTGTTGTTTCTGGACCCAGAGAGCGGAGGCCCTCTACTCTGGGGTCCAGAAACCTGACTGGTGGTGGCTAATGGCGGGCAGCCATTCAGGACCCACATCAGGGCTGGTCACTTTTCGGCGGGCATCTCTAAGATGCCCTCTGAGTGCATTTTACATTAAATCCCACACTGGCATCAGTGTGGGTTTAATGTGTGGAGAAGTTTGCTACCAAACTTCCCAGATTTTAGTAAATCCATTATGGAGCTGTGTAGTTCGTAATGAGCAACTCCCAGACCATATACTCTTTATGGCTTTACTGCACTTACAATGTCCAAGAATGGACTTAGACACTGTAGGGGTTCAGGGCTCATGCCACTGTACCCTCACCTCTGGGCTAGTGCACCCTGCTAGAGGGATGACTTATCTAGGCCCCAGGCAGTGGGTTGTACGCATGGCACAAAGGCAAAGATTTGAAAAAAATGGTGTGCACTGTATCACGTTTTTGTGAATGCAATTTGACTACTCTACCTACATGCTGCACCCACAGGATTAGTAGTAAAACAGATGAAATGGACATAAGCGCACACTTAAGATGTTACATCCCGGTAATGGACATCAAGGAACTTTGTTGGATATATTTTGGATTACGGACATACAAACATCTAGCGATATAAAATCTTTCATTCATTTTATTTTGTAATATTGCATTACATACGCAGAATATTTTTATGCGTGCCAATAAGAATAGTAACAATCAGGCATCAGCATTGTATATAACAGCACTGGGCAGGGCGGGGCATTGTGATATAGTTGCTTGGGTAGAGTCCTCGATTTAAGTTTAGGTCAACGTAATCACCGATATAAGATACAACAGCGGGATCGCACTGATATGATGGCTCTAGCAGTGTATTATGGGAAGGGTAGTTATTCAGGACGGGTATTGAAATAGTTGGGTTGTGGTTATTGGTTCAGCGAGAGGGGTGGAGTCACGTTATACCAATTAAAAGAGGGGGGATGTTCGAGCAATGGTTTGAACGCTCTTTTACCTGTGAAGATCATGACCCCAGGAGTGAACAGGGGCACAAAAACCCCACTCGGCGCCGGATCCTGCCTCGGGCGATGCCGGTCCGGCTCCGTGTCCACATCAGGATGGAGGCCGGGGTCGACGCCGGCCGGGGGGCCGACCTGCGTCGAATGCGGACGCGGTGCCATAGGAAGCAGCGCCGGTGGAGGCGTAATAAGGTCCGGATCCGGGCCTGGATCCAAGGGGGGCCTGCGGCGCCGGAGCCGCCGGCGGAGAAGGCCTAGGCCCCCCAACCAAGTCCGCGGGGCCCGAATGCGCGCCGGCGGGTTCGGGCTGTCCAAAGATGGCGTGCATCGCCTCGTAGAAGTTACGAAGCTGGGCAGGAGTCGCTCCGGGTCCCGGGAAGGGAGGGAAACTCTGAGTCGGCTCTTCAGGCTCCACACGCGGAGCTGCGGGAGGGGCACCGCCCGCATCCATCGTCGCGTTAACCGGCCGACGGGGAGAAGTTGAAGAGCGACGATGCTTCTTCGACTTCTTCTTGTGCTTCGACTTACCTGACCCCGAGTGCGAAGACTTAGAAGAGTGGTGATGGCTCCGCGACCGGGACCTCGAACGGCGCGGAGTAGACTGCCGGCGCTCAAGAAGCTTTCGGGACCGCTCCCGCAAAGCCTTCGGAGCCATGGACCGGCAGTCGGAGCACGACTTGGGGTTGTGGTCGCGCTCCAGGCAAAAGAGGCACACGCGGTGCAGATCTATCACCGACATCAGTCGGTTACAGGAACTGCAAGCCTTGAAGCTGGGCATCCCTACGTGCACCAGGAGTCGTGAGGACTCAAAATAGATGTCGACAAAAGTCGTCAAAAAGTCAGTCATAAAGTGACTGGAGGTACCGCTCTCTCCGGATCTGCGCTGGCTGGCGCGGAAATAGAAAGAACTGACGACAGCACGCGAGGGCGGCGTCTAAGTAGCTGCCGCGACGTCATCCCGGCGACCACGACGCCAACGACGAACGCGGAGCCGACTGACGCCACCTTTCGACGCGCAGAGGTACTGCTGACGAAAAACTTTCCGGATCCAGTCTGACGCCTGGGGGTAATTCTATGGTAAGGAATCTATAACTAACTGTTTCTTTCAGATGCACAGCTCCTTTCCTTTCTGCAAGAGTGCTACCACTTGTTGCTGAAGGATGGCATGATGGTCTGGAATGGGGTGAAGGATGTGGGGTTTGGGCAGTGGAGGGTAGGATAGGCGGTGGAGCATGAAGGAAGAGAAGGATGTAACCACTTTCCATTATCTGAAGGATTCACTTGTCTGAAGTAAAAAGCAGAAAGGAGGCCAGGCTCACTCAGACAGGCTGTGTATGGGTCTGGGAAAGGGAACTGACTGCTTTCCTAGGGAAGCAAGAGCGGAGGATGAGGAGGAGCAGGCTTGCTGGATGGATCCACAGCCTTTCCTCCCTCTGACTCTACCCTCGTACTGGTAGATCAGCAGATTCTGAAGTTGTTGCAACTGTGGTTGGAAAGATGGTTGCTGCCAAAAGTAGTTCCCTTGGAGAATCCTTTAAAGTGACAAAACTGTTGAGTCTGCTGGAGGTCGTGGGATCCGGACTTTGCCTTGCTGGCTTTAAAGCATTCAAAGGCTGCATCAGCCTTTTCTCCAAATAACTGAGCACAGTCGAATGGTAGATTCATTAGATTGGTATCCACATTGCTGGGCAATCCGGCTGTCTTGAGCCAAGCATGGCGGCGAATGGAGATCGAAGTGCCCATTGATCTAATCACAGTCGGTTGTGTTGAGTGCTGTCTTAATGATGTATCTTGAAGCATTCTGCCCATCCCTTATAACCTGACAGTGCACCTGCATTTCTTCCAAGACTTATGTTGTAATAGGCTGGGCCATGTCCCATACAGCATGCACGTAATGAGGCAGCAGCCAGTTAGCATTTAAAGATTTCAGCACCATACTGACTGTGAAGAAGATTGTAGTCCCACATGCTTACTATCTTTTAGATTCCCTGTCCTGGTTAGAAATGTGCCTTGCAACTGGCCTGAAGAACAGGATGTCTGCATCACTATGCTCTCAGGTGAAGAGAGAGCCAAGAGACATGAGGTGTCTCGTAGAGCGGGGTGGTACCGCCTTGAAACTAGTCTATTAACTGCTGGTGCAGTTGAAGGTTTTTCCAGGACTGCCAGGACTGGCTCCACTAAGGTCTAATTGAAGGGAAACAGAGGTTCCAATGTTAGAACTAAGGAGAGCAGCACCTCTGTGAGGACATTAGTTTTGACGTCCAATGATAGCAATTGTAGTTGCTGCACCTCTGTTGCCTTTCTAATCACTGAGGGAAACGAGTCAACCTCCGGAGTGGAGGTCCTGTAGGAAACTCCATTTCTGGAGAAGTATCCAGGCCACTACCGGATGACAATCCTGTAACTTCATAGGGATTTTTGCTCCCTCGTCATCTTAAGCTTAAAGGTTTAAGGGATCAGAGTCCAAATCAAACATGTTGTGGATCAACTGCCTATATCCTTCTTCTCACAGAACCCTTTGAGCCTCCCTTCTGGACCTTTTAAGTAGGAGAGGTTCCACAGGAGGAGGCAGTGCCAACAACCCCAGCTCGAGTGAAGATGTCGGAGGCGGCGTTGATCACGGCGCCAAAGGCGGAACTGAGTAATTGTACACTGAGTTGAAGACGGAAACCGGTGTCTTAGAGCTTGACCCAGCAACAAATGGTGCTATTAGCATAAACATGGGAAGGCTAAATGGGGCTCCATGTCCCCATGGTAGTCCAGATAAGTTTGAAGCCCTATCAAAGATACCAAACATCACATTGAGGAACACTCCAGGGTCAGTACTCAGCGTCAGAAACTCTGGGAAGAAAGGCTGCAGTGCCAGACAGACCAGGCTCTAACTGCATTGGTGGGTGGCTTGAGGGTCAGATCCGGCTATGGAACAGTTTTGGAGCTGGCTGGAGCACGTTTAGAAGGCTCCATTTCAACTAACTCTGGCTCAGAGGACAAAGATCCTGTTGGGAATCCAGGGCCGCCTGCCGAATTACCCTATCCATGCTTCTGGTGCTGCCATCTTCTTTGCTCCGGAAGAATGAGAGGGTGGAGATCGGGGACCTTGGCCTCTCCGGACAATGGCTTCAATTTTCCTCAAAGGCCCGAGCCAGGAGGCGTGCCCAACCGCTCAAGATGGCGGACGCATGATACCGGAGCTCCTGGACCCAGGCCCAAAATAATCTCGAATCCGGCAATAATGGAAGCCATCCGCAACTCCCTGTAGTGCACAGGGATCCCTTAACACCCACTGACTGCCTCTGTGGTCGGAGTAGGGATGAGACAGAGCATCAGCGTGGGAACCCTGCCGGAGAGTGAAAGCGATGCCGGGATCGCATGTACGTGGCCCAGCCCTGGGGGGGGGGATCGTGGACCCCTGTTCCACGGTGCCAGCTGTGGCCGATGCTGCGACCATGTTAATCCAGCTGCCGGCACTGCTGTGTCCCCAGGGCCGTCGCTGCCTGTTCCGGTGTGCCCACTCAGCCAGGTGCCACATCCAATGACGCCTTCCACAACCTAAAGCAGAAAGAGGTGCCGGCCTAAGACACTGCCTGGCACTTTGATACCCCTCCACCCCCCCTCCCAGCGACCCAACTGATAGCCCAGACTATGTGCAGACCTAAAGCACTGGCTGGGGGTTGAGGGCCTGGACACCTGATGCTGCTGTCGGCACAGCCTACCACTTACCGGCCCAATGCAGCCTGCATGCACCGAACTCCTGAGCACCAGGCCCCCGCGTCCACTGAGCCTGCTGGTGACGCTACGATGAGCTTTGTGGGGTAGGTGCATGACTTGCTTTGACATCGCGTCCGGCTCTGGATCGTGGGGGGGCTTGCCTGCAGAAGCCTCCCTTGCCCTGTTGCTACTTGATGGCCAGCATGTGCATGCTTCACACATTAATCAACCACTAACAACTGGGTGAAGGCCTGCGGGGCCGAGTGGTGAACGGCGTCAGCGGGAGTACGGCCGTAGAAGGATCCCTACAAGGTACCCAAACTCTTGAAGCCAGAGTCTACACCCCTAAACCTGCTACCCGCCCTGTGCAGCTACATCTCCGTCCCCCTGGGGGGCCTTTCCTCTGCATTCCAGCCCTGGTCCCTTAATTTCAATGCCTACGACATCTGGGGCACATCACCTGATTGCAAGTGAAGTTCACTACAGGCCTCTCCACTATCCACCAGTTCTTGAAGTGTAGCTTCAGTGGGCTGATTATATGAGACTTTCGGGCCCCCGGACTCATCCGGGACACGATTAAAGGGCACTGCATTTCTAGTGGTGTGCGGCACGGCTGCAGAGATTTAGGACAGGGAGCACCAAGACCAAACCCCTGAGCAGGACAAGAGCTTTCGCTCTCGATCCCTTCCCTCTGACAGCTCAGCCACCCTGATGCCTGCAGATTGTATAACCCCCACAATTGCAGCACCCCCTGTAGACAAACTGGACACTATCCTACAGGAGGGGGTTATTACCATGGATATTAGCCTCCTTAAGGATGAGCATCGCAAACTGGCGGACAGAACTTAATCCAATGAGAGGGTGCTATCTATGTTGGAGCCGTGCCAGGCGGACCAAGCCTCTATTATGTCGCATTTGCGCAGAAAAGTGGAGTAGCTCCAGGATCGCACTGAGGATGTGAAAGGGAGGGTGCCTAGAAACAATGTCCGCATAGCGGGGATGCCTGGGGGCACTGAAGGCCCGCATGCTACACAATTCGTAGAGACTTGGCTTCGAACAGCGGTGTCCCCGACATGTCTGTCGGAGATTTTCACCGTTGAAAGGGCACACCGTGTACCAACGAAGAGACCTATACCAGGCGCACCCCGAGGCCCATTGTAGCAAGGGTCCTTAACTTTAGCGACCAGGACGAATTACCAGAAGACGCAGTACTTACTGTTGAGGGTATGAGAATCTCACTGTTCCCTGACTACATCCTTGCTGTTTAACGACATTGGTCCTCATTTATGGAGGTGAAGTGCCGTCTGCGCACAAATGGTCTCACTTTCGCCTTAATTTTCCCGGCTAAACTCAAGGTTCTACATAAACAACATTAATTTCTTCGACACCCCTGAGGCAACTAGAGAATGGCTGGTCTGCAGCTTCTCAATTCCCAAAGACAGGACCCACAGCGATTCTCGCCTCCAAAGCCCCAACGTCCGTCTGGACGACGGCGCCGTGGCATGGCTGCCAGGACCGCACGGGGTCGTGCCGTCCCAACAGCAGGCCCGGGAAGGCCAAAGGGCGGCTATAAGATTGGCGTCCGCTCTGCGCACAACACTGCCTGGCGTTCCAGTTCTAGCTCCTCGGGAGGCAGTGCCTCGGACACGGATGGCAGCATGGCACCATTTCCCACGATTACCCCACAGGTGGCTAATGACTTCCTAGGCTAACAGGATGAGAGTATATTCTGACACTGAGGCTTATCTGCCTTGGAGTGCATGTGTGCACCGGTGGGGGTCCCGGAGGCCCCTCACAGGTATTAATCTAACCCTACTGTATACTTCCCCTGGGGAGAGACTGTTCATTAGTCACTATTTGCATGGTCTCATCCTGTCATTTTTGTATGTCATAATTGGAGATCCGAATGCATGGTACTCCTATTTCCAAGGGTCACATTGCTGTCCTAATAGCTGGCGGGACCCGGCTCACGGCCGGTTACAGTAAAGTTTGCCTATCTGATATTCACCTCTTTCGGAGTTTGGACAATGAACCCCACAAGCGTGGGTCTCTGGATTCCTCTGGTTCTCATGTTCTGTTCTTTATGGTAGTTTGGTCGAATGAAGTTTTATTGCTGGACCAACTATTGGGGAAGCTTGTCTGTATGCTTGAATCGGTCACCAAGGATTATCATGTGGGGCATGGTTTATCACCAGGAGGGGACTGCGTCTAATTGGTTGTACCCACAATACAATAGCCAATACACCCAATTCTTATAACATACTCACCTGAAACGTTCAGGGACTAGGCTCCTTGCATAAGCGGCATAGGGTACTAGCACACTTGCAGAGGCGTAGGGTGCACATAACTTACCTCCAGGAGACACACCTCACCATAGTGGAAGCCCAGAAATTACGCAAAAAACGGAGGGGGCAGCTCTTCCACACCTCATACTCTGCCTTTGCCCATGAAGCTAGGGAAATGGCCTTAACAACGCGGGCTCAGCCATGCATGCCATTTCCCCGCAAGCCGAACAACGCTTGCTTTAAAAACGTATATGCGCGGTTAAGGCAATAGGCGGTCTAGATGCAGAGCGGATGGGCGGGCACAGGATGACAGGAAGAGGAAGATCAGGAGAGGATGCGGTGAGGTAAGTGTGGTTGGGGGGACGGGTGGTAGTTTTCAGGTTGGGAGTAGTTTTCGGGTTGGGTAGTTTTTGGGTTAGTGGGTCATTTTTAAGGCTCGGGCGGGTGTTTTCAGGGCTGAGAGCAGTTCTAGGCCTCAGGGCAGGGAGGGCTGGGGTCGGTGTCGTTTTTAGGGCGTGGGGACAGTTTTTAGGGCTTGGGCGGGGGAAAGGGACAGTTTTAAGGACTGGGGGGGCTGGGTTGGGGTACTTTACGGATGTAAGAGAGTTTTTAGGGCCCAGGGAGGGGGGCTTTGGTCATGGCAGTTTTTAGAGTGTGGGATTATTTTTTAGGGCTCGGGTGGGGGAAAAAGGGACAGTTTTCAGGGCCGGGGTATGATCTTTTGCATGCGTCCCTTTACCAATCCGGTTAAGACCGCGTGGTTCAGGCATGCGTTGTTCCATCATACAACTATGGAGATGTGATTTGGGTGCAGGCGGGGTCCCCTACTTGGTCCAGGAGTCCATAATTGACACACATGGTAGCTACGTGCTGCTACGAGGCAGCCTAGATGAGGCATTTACGCACCGAACCATGAGCAAGATGTGTTTTTATCCCACTTATGTAGGATGCTGGCAGATTGGAGGCATCTCCCCTGGTGCTGGGAGGGGATTTTAATGCTGTTTTGGACGTTCATTTGGACCGGACCCCTCTAAACCCCCTCCCCTATCCCCCGCCGAGCACGGGCTCAGCCCACAAGCCGAAGCACTACAGCAATGGGCGACAGGCTGGGATCTAGCTGACGTTTGGTGTGGCCGTAATATGGGTTTGAGGGAATTTTCTCCACCACATACACTTCACTCCTGCCTCGAGAGGTTTTTCTGTGCTTCCCATCTACAACCTCGGTTACCCACGCTACATGCTGTAGGAGGCTGGCTCAGTATATAGTGTCCACCTATGATGAGGCACTGTGCACGGACTCCAGGCAACCCTTACTGATGGTGTTTAGGTGCCTGATAATCAAAGCTCTCAAGGGGTAGCTGTGGAGAGCAGCTAAAGCTTATTCAGGAGGGTGTAAAGCGGGTGCATTTACCACATAGTTAGTCAGCAACCTTTCACACAAGAGGTTATAAAAATACTGTAGTATTTATTACACAACACGAGGAACTAAATTGGTATTATCAAATACACATAAGAAATAATTAAATAAAAGGCAAATAGCATAGAAAAACACATAGGGCATCATATGGAAGTCAATCCATATACTTAAAGTGATATAGGAGGTAAGTACCAAAACAAAATTAATACCCAAGGATGGAGGAGCCCAGAGAAAGCATAGAACCACCAAAGGTGAGTAGCTAGGGACCCCAAGGCGTCCGGGTGCAGAGTATTTACACCGGGTCCAACATCCATAGGATAACACAGGGTAAGTCGCAGTTGGTATTTTCTTGTTTCAGGACCCTTCCCAAAGGACCCCGAAGAGACCAATTGGATCAAGGAAGGTTGGAAAGCCACACCACCCGTGGATACCCAGGGATACCCCGGGAGCCCTGATGCATAGGTGCAAAGTGGTCTCAGAACTACCCGAAGAAACCAATGGAGGATCTTGGAAGGGCGGAGACAGCTGCAACTCGTGAACCAGGACTGTGGAACCCAAATGTGAATTCTGGATGAGAAGTACCTGAAAGCAGAGGGGACAGAGTCCAAACCACACGGTGGTGTCCAGGAGGCGCAGGGGTACAATGCCACCCCTTATCAGAGCTACTCGCTGTAGCAATACAGTTTTGATGAAGCAGCTGTGGGGCCCAAGCGACTATGCAGGAGCCGTCCACGAGCTGTTCCACAACAAATGAAGAATGAAGGCAAGTAAGTGGCCGGCAGGACCACCAACAAGCCTTAGCAACTGCAACAGTCGGGGCAAAGGAAAAGATGCTTGGTTTGCAGACCAGCAAGGCCTGTAGGACTAACCCAGCAAGGTTAAGTCAGGGTCGGCCCTTGGCACCCAAGAGAGCTGGCAGAAATCATTGGAGCCCCCTCGAGGACCCTCTGGCAGCAGGCACAGGGAGTCACAGGGAAGCCTCAGCAGCACACAGAAGATGGAGGCCCACGGTGCACAGGATGCATGCACGACGTCATTCTGGGAGCTGTGCGATGCTGGGGCTTCTTGGAGCTTGAAGATCTTCAATGAGGAGAGTTAAAAAGCCTTGGCAACAACAAGATGCAGTGCACAGGGATGTGGCTCAAGTCGGCTGGAGAAGGATTGCAGTCTTCCAAGTTGCTAGGAAGACTGCTCAGGCCTCTGGAGAGCCAACAAACCACCCCCTGTGTTGCAGAGCCGGGAGATGTCCTTGGGACAGCAGGATCAGCAAACCACTCGTTAAGGTGCCTGTGGATGCATGGAGTTGAGTTCTTCACTCCAAGAGAGATTCCTTCTTGCTTGGATACATGCAGTCTCCTTGCTGACTCGGAGGATGCACAGCTACTGAGTTGCAGAAACTTGGAAGAGAACGAAGGAGTTGCAGCAGGAATCTTCCAACCACAGCAGTCTTGTCTGATTCTAGCTCAATCCAGCAGAAAAGTACCAGTGTTCAACAGTCTTTAATCGATCTTCAGAAGACAGACAGGTGTTTCTTGAAGATGGAGTCCAAACGAATCCTAGGACCTACCCTCAGGGGGAGCCCTTAAGTAACTCTAAAAGGGGGAAGGACGTCTTCTGTGGTCACCCACCTATCAGGGGAGGTCAGTACGCTATTCAGCTGGCCAAGCCAGTCAGATGCTCCTAGGGACCAAGATTCAAGATGGCAGAATCAAGGGGCCACCTAGAGGAGCTCTGGGCACCTCCCTACGGAGGAGCAGGACAGAGGGGTGGACACTACCCTGTTCTTTGTGTAGTTTCGCGCCAGACCCGGAGCAAAGGGCTCGTGAACTGGGCTAAACTGGTTTATGCGAGAACGGTACCGAAAGTGCCCTTCAATGCAGTCTGGTGGCGCTCAGAAGCACCCCCACCCTACCCAATTCTAAAGTAGAGGTGGTCACACTGCTCCTTCGCAGCAAATCTTTTGTTGAGCGTCCCATGCCTTAGTCAGTCTCATCAGCAGGGGGGGGGGCAGAATAGTGTACGAGGCCGGCAGCAGCGCGGGCTGGCAGGCAGACCCTCTAAGGCTACACAGGTGGGTATTGGGGGGGTCCTCTAAGGAGCCCCGCAGTACGTGGTATCAAGAAACTTACACTGGAATTGGTGTAGTTGCATGATTTCAACTTGTTTGATACCAAACATGACCAGGTTCGGGGTAGGTATTATGTAGCTGACATCTCGACTAACCAGTGTCCACTACATACCTTAAAATGACTGCCCCGCACTTACAAAGCCCAGAGAATGGAGTCTGGGGTTTGTAGGGGTACCTCTCCTTGTGGAGGGGTACCTCCACACTTAGAACCGTGCACCCTGCCCTTGGACTAAAGGCCCTACCTTAAGGGTGACATAGGTTTAAAGTGCAGTGACCGGGATATAAGAGAACCCGTATATCTAAAGTGAAAGGTGCATCCACCATTTCACGTAGACTGCAATAGCAGCTCTGCAGACACAGTTTGGATGGACTCCCATGGGTGGCACAATACATGCTGCAGCCCATGGGAGACCCCAGGTGTACCAATGCCCTGGGTACCTCAGTAGCATATAGTAGGGACTTACAGTGGTACCCCAGTATGCCAATTGTGGGGTGTACAAAGTACTTACCATCACATTTAGAGGCGAGAGCACTGCCACTGGGGTCCTGGTTAGCAGGATCCCAGTGAAGTACAGTAAAAAAAAACTGAGACCAGGCAAATAGTGGGGGCATCTATGGCAGAAAGATCTTACTTTCCTACACAAACCTTTGTAAGACATTGGCAGATCATAACCTGATGGAGATCATGCTGGCATGGGGCTGGGGTCCGTCTCCGATCCCCACCTGGTGCCTCCAATCATTACTACTTGAGAATGCGGTGTTCTCAGAGACACTAGCCACAACCATCGACGAACAAGTTACTTACCTTCGGTAACGATGTATCTGTAAGAGATATACATTAGTTATAGATTCCTTACCTTAGAATTACCCCCAAGCGTCAGACTGGATAAGGAGAAATTTTTTCGTAGCAGTATCCCTGCGCGTCGGTAGGTGGCATCGGACGACTCCGCGGTTGTTGTCGACCTCGTGGTCGCCGGGATGACGTCGCGGTGTCTACTTAGACGCCGCCCCTGCGCACTGACGTCAGTTCTGACACGACTTACCACGGCAGAAGCGCAGAGCCATGCAAGACACTGATAACTGGTGCACAAAACTAGGGCCCTGTAAGGGAGTCTCTATCCCTAGAAGTCAGTTCGCAGAACGGGGAGGATGGGTGGGGCGGTACGGAATCTATAACTAATGTATGTCTCTTACAGATACATCGTTACCGAAGGTAAGTAACTTGTTCATTTGAAAGAGACCATTAGTTATAGATTCCTTACCTTAGAAGAGATACCCCAGCAATACCAACCCTGGAGGTGGGTCTGCGAACTAAGTTCACACCAGGAAGTCCTGGAGAACAGAACAACCGAAAAAGAAGTCTCTCTGGACTTGGCTGTCCAGGCAGTAATGCTTAGTAAATGTGTGCAGGGAAGCCCACGTGGCTGCCTGGCAGATGTCAACCAGCGGAACTCCACGTCCCAAAGCAGTAGTAGCTGCCGTCGCCCTGGTAGAGTGGGTGCGCAGTCCTACTGGAGGTTCCTTTTTAGCCAAAGAATAACAGATCTTAATGCATAGGACGACCCATCAAGAGATGGTACGTTTGTGCTCTGCCCGACCTTTCTTGGCTCCCACATAACCCACGAAGAGTTGATCGTCCACCCGGAAGTCTTTAGTGCGGTCAAGGTAGAAAGACAGCGCACGTTTCGAGTCCAGACTGTGGAGTCTCTCCTCCTCTTTGGAAGGGTGCGGAGGCAGGAAGAAGGTGGGCAATGTGATGGTCTGACTTATGTGGAAAGAGGTAACCACTTTGGGCAGAAAAGAGGGCCTAGTACGGAGGACTACTTTGTCCGGATGGACAGCAAGAAAGGGAGGCCTGGAAGATAAGGCTTGAAGCTCACTCATCCTGAGAGCAGAGGTGATGGCAAGCAAGAAAGCAGTCTTCAAATTAAGGAGACGAAGAGGACAATTATGTAGTGGCTCAAAGGGAGCACACATAAGATAAGTGAGGACAAGATTCAAGTCCCACTGGGGCATTACGAAAGGAGAAGGGGGAAAGAGATGAGTAATGCCCTTCAGAAATCTATAAACAATAGGGGACTTGAAAAGAGAAGGCTGATCAGGAAGGCGAAGAAAGGCCGAAATGGCAGAAAGATAGCCTTTCAGAGTGCCCAGAGGAGAGCCCTGCTGGGCCAAAGAAAGAATGAAGAGGAGAACCTCTGAAAGAGGGGCAGAAAGGGGATCCACAGCCTTTGCTGTGCACCATGCCAAAAATGTGTCCCATCTACTGGCGTATACCATTTTAGTGGAGGGACGCCTGGCTGCCAAGATGACATTACAGACTTCGGGAGGAAGGTCGAAAGCTGTCAACTGTCGCCACTCCATCTCCACGCAACGAGGTGGAGACTGGACAGGTTCTGGTGGAGGACCGTCCCCTGCTGCTGAGGCAGAAGATCCTCCCGAAGAGGCAGTCTGATCGGAGGATCGATGGCCATGCTCAAGAGCTCGGGTACCAGACTCTTCGTGCCAAGTCCGGAGCCACAAGAATTACTTGGGCCCGGTCGCGCTTGATCTTCTTCAGCACTCTGGGTAGAAGTGGTACAGGCGGAAAGGCGTACAGGAGGACTCAACTCCACTTGCGACGAAAGGCGTCGACGAGCGAGTGCCGCCTTGGAAACTCCAACACGCAGAACTGCTGACATTGCGCATTCTCTTCGGTGGCGAATAGATCTAACCAAGGCTCTCCCCACTGCTGAAAGAGACCTTGCACCACCTCTGAAGGAAGACGCCATTCGTGATCCATCATGCCCCGGCGGCTGAGTTCGTCCGCCCTGGCGTTCAGGGAACCTGCCAGGTGTTGAACCACCAGGGATATGCCCTGATGTTCCAGCCATGTCCAAAGGCGAAGAGTCCGCCCTGTTTGTTGCAGTACCACATGGCGGTGGTGTTGTATGTGAACACCTGCACTACTCTTCCTTTGACAGAGGGAAGGAATGCCTTCAGTGCAAGAGGAATGGCCCGGAGCTCCAGAGGTTGATGTGGAGCCCAGAGTCCGCCGGAGACCAGAGGCCTCTGATCTCCACCTCCCCATGTGGCTGCCCCATCCCAGAAGTGACGCATTTGTTACTACTGTGAACTCTGGTTGGAGAAGGGAGAGGGATCTGCTGCTGACCCAATCCTGGTTTGTGAGCCACCACTGCAACTGACTTTCAGCCCCCCCACCACCCCCTGAGATATGGGTGACATCGGAAAGATCCCCCTGATGCTGCGCCCACTGGATCTTCAGGTCCCACTGCAGAGCCCGCATATGCCTTCTGGCATGGTCCACAAGCAGGAGGCCTTGAGGCCCAGCAGCCTCAGGGTCATTCTCACCGAAATCCGGGAAAGAGGCTGAAACATCGGTATCATAGCTCGAATATCCCGGACTCGCTGCTCGGGAGGATAGACCCGAAACTGCGCTGTGTCCAGAACCGCTTCGATGAAAAGGAGCTTCTGAGAGGGAATCAGGTGCGACTTCGGCACGTTGATAGTGAACCCCAGCGAATGCAGGACGTCTGCCGTAGTCTTGAGGTTGAAGACGACAGCCTGGGGCAAGCCCGCCTTCAACAGCCAGTCTTCGAGATAGGGGAAGACTGGAACCCCTGATCTGCGCAGATGAGCTGCGACCACCGCTATCACTTTTGTGAACACCCGAGGGGCGCTGGTAAGGCCAAAGGGGAGCAAGGTGAACTGAAAATGCTTGTGGCCTACCGTGAACCGTAGGTAACGCTGGTGGGCAGGCAAGACGGGGATGTGAAAGTAAGCGTCCTGCAAGTCCAACGCTACCATCCAGTCTCCAGGGTCGAGGGCAGACAAGACCTGAGCCACATCTTGAACTTCTCCTTCCGGAGGAAGCGGTTGATGTCCTTGAGGTCTAAGTTAGGACGCCGGCCTTTGTCCTTCTTGGGTACCAGGAAGTAGTGGGAGTAGCAACCACGACCTACTTCTGGCACAGGGACACTTTTGATAGCTCCCTTGGCCAGGAGAGCCATAACTTCCTGGCAGAGAAGGCCCAAATGATCGTACGACATGTGATGGAGTGTTGGTGGCATGGAGGGAGGGGTAGTCTCGAAGGGGAGGGAGTAGCCCCTTCGGACTATCTGCAAAACCCACCTGTCCGACGTGATGTTGTGTCAGTGGGGGAGGTGATGGCGGATCCTGTTGCCCACTGGCAACTGGTGGCCCTGAAAAGTCAGACTAGGAAGGCTTGGAGGCTGCTGCAGGAGGGGGTCATTGGTGGACTGGCCCGCCCGCTGGCCCCTAGACCCACGACGTTGAGTCCCACGTACCCGGCCGCGCAGAGGCTGGGTAGCTTGCGCAGACCTGTGGCTCTGGGTGGAGCGTGGTGAGGCACCCCTTCCGTAGCCACGAAAGAGGCGAAAGGCACACTGCATGAGACGAGAGGTGGCAGCAAGGCCCAAGGATCTGGCCGTAGCCCTAGAGTCCTTGAAACGCTCGAGCATGTTGCCGCCTTGTCGCCAAACAGGCGACAGCCATCAGAGGGCATGTCCCAAAGGGTCGATTGAACATCCCCAGAGAAGCCAGTGGACCTCAGCCAGGCGTAGCGCCTCAGGGCTACTGATGTTGAAATTGTTCTACCCAGCGAGTCGGCGGTATCCAGCCCACACTGGATGGCGAAGTTTGCTGCGTCTCTACCCTCTGCGACAGCGCGGGTGAGCATGGCCCGGGCTTCCTCCAGGCACTGTGGCAGCACGTGCGCAACCGTGTCCCATACAGAGTTTGTGTAACGGCCCAAGAGACATGCGGTGTTCACCGACCGCAGTCCTAAGCTGGCGGAAGAGAACATCTTCCCAAGATGGTCCAGCTTCTTGGATTCCCTATCTGGGGGAGCAGTAGGGAATGCGCCTTTGGATGTTTAGGCTTGGACCACCAAGCTCTCGGGGTAGGGTGTTGGGAGAGGAAAAGTGGGTCGCCCGGGGTCGGGCGGTGGCGTCGGTCAATCATCCTATCCACAGGAGCCCCTGTGCTGGGCTTAGACCAAGTGCCCAGAAGGATGTCAGTGAGGGCCTCATTAAAAGGCAGCAGGGCTACGAAGAGGCCGCTGCCGGCTGAAGCACCTCAGGAGGTTAGTCCTGACTGCCACCGTAGGAAGCTAAAGGCCAAAGGCCTCAGCAGCCCTACGCAACACCACAGCGTAGGAGGCTCCCTCCTCTGTAGCCACAGTAGGGGGAGAAGGAATACCAAGGTCTGGAGAGGTATCCAGACCACTGGCATCAACCAACTCCTCTCGCCAGTCCGGCTCAAGTTGGTCTGCTAGAGGGTCACCAGATTCCTCCCAGTCCTCCTCACCCTCCTCTGGCTGCCACGGAGGGCGGTAGGGAACGCCAGGGATGAACAGCGGTACAAAAGTACCCTCTGGCACCGGTACAGATGTCGGTACAGCGCCGTCTCCAGGTCGGGGGTGAGGCTGGGGTCGATGCCGGCTGGGGGGCGTCGCCACTGGACTCGGTGCCGGGGAAGGTAAAGTGATGTCGAACGGTGCCGAACCGGATCCAGGCTTGGATCCATGGTGGCCCTACGGTGCCGAGGCCGGAGCCACCGGCATCGAAGGCCTAGGGCCCCCAGCCGAG
Organism: Calotriton arnoldi; assembly: GCA_963921515.1. Taxonomy (NCBI): domain Eukaryota; kingdom Metazoa; phylum Chordata; class Amphibia; order Caudata; family Salamandridae; genus Calotriton; species Calotriton arnoldi. The sequence goes on along the minus strand of CAWUFW010000301.1, from coordinate 2,669,417 downwards.
TCAACGGGGCCCAAAGGCGCGCCAGCGGAGTCGGGCTGCCCAAAGATGGAGTGGAGGGCTTCGTAAAAGACAAGAAGCTGGGCAGGGGAGGCTCCAGCTCCCTGAAAGGGAGGGAAGCGTGGAGCCATCCGAGCGGGCTCCGAAGACGGAGCCGGGGTGCGGCGACGCTGCGGGTCCCGCGTCGGCCCAAGGACGGGGAGAAGGCGAAGAACAACTATGCTTCTTCGCCTTCTTCTTGTGCTTCGACTTACCAGATGAGTGCGAAGACTTCAACGATGAGTGGTGGTGACCCCGCGACCGGTCCCTCGACCTTCCCCTCAACCGGGACCTCGAATGACACGGAGCAGACTGCCGGGCCTCCAAAAGCTTTTGGGACCACTCCTGCAAAGACATCGGATTCAGGGCTCAACAGTTGGAGCAGGACTTCGGGTCGTGGTCACGCTCCAGGCACCAAAGGCACACGAGGTGCGGATCGGTTACCGACATCAACTTGTGACAGGAGTCACAAGGCTTGAAACCGGGCCGACTGCTGGACATCCCTCGTGTACCAGGAGTCGGTAGACTCAAAAAAGTCTAGGGGCACGCTCTCTCCGGATCTGCACTGGCTGGCGCGGAAAAGGAAGAAGTGACGTCAGCACGCAGGGGCGGCGTCTAAGTAGACACCGCAACGTCATCCCGGCGACCACGACACGGACGACGAACGCAGAGTCAACCAACGCCACCTACCGACGCGCAGGGGTACTGCTATGAAAAAAAAAATCCGGATCCAGTCTGACGCCTGGGGGTAATTCTAAGGTAAGGAATCTATAACTAATGGTCTCTTTCAGATACATACTTTTCAGAAAACACTGGAACAGCCTACTCTGCATTGATCGAGTGGGAGGTTTTCAGGGTGGTGGTGCGGGGAACATCCATTAACGCATTGGTGGGTGCCCGCGGGGTGGTCTTGAGAGAACTCACACAGGTAGAGAATAGTCTGGGCCCCCTGAAGCAGGCAGTGTCACAGAACACTGACACAGCTTCCCATCTACAGGAAGCTCGAGTGACCTATGCCGAACTTCTGGAGAGCCTCTGGATAATAGAACCTACACTCAGAGGACGCACAGAGGCAGACAAATCAGGTATGCACCTCGCCAGGATGATTAAACCTGAACAAGCGCCTACCCCTATTCTCTCAATACATACACCGCACCATAGCTTAGTTACAACGCAATTAAAAATCAACACAGCGTCGCAATTAGAAATCAACACAGAGTTTTGGGACAACTATATTTATTTATATACCGCTCCGCCTCCTCCTGACCTGGTTGAAATAACCTCCTTCTTAAGTCAGATAACACTGCCGTAGGTGTCGGCGGTAGGCAGGGAGGCCCTTAAATCTCCCATAACAGCGAATGAAATACGAGGGGCCATCAAGGGGCTTGCTCATAATAAAACACCAGGCTCAGACGGGCTACCAGTGAACTTTTACTCCACGTATGCTACGCAACTGATTACCCGACTCGTAAAATTGCGTAATGTCTCCCCGAATGAGGGGACACTTCCTCCTTCGACCGGGGAGGCACTGGTGAATTCCCTTCTCAAGCCCGGCAAAGCACCCGACATGTCCTCTTATAGGCCCCTCTCGCTGCTGAACACAGAGTACAAGATCCTCAGCAAGGTTCTGGCGCGCCAACTGCTCCCCCACTTACTACAAATGGATCAATGCAAATTTGTCACCCGTCGAAGTACCTCATTGAACATACAGAGTTTATTCCACATAATGGATGCGGTGAAGGAGTGCTACCTATTTGCTGGATGCCTCTTCCTCAATATCGGACAAGCATTTGATTCCAACAGTTGGGACTTTATGCTGACGGCGCTTACTACCTATGGGATAACACCAGCATATGTTCGTTGGGTGCAGCTGCTGTATTCAGCCCCATGGCGGGAGCCAAAATAGGATCTTATATCTCGGCGCCGTACCGGGTATCACATGGGACAAGACAGGGCTGTCCACTGTCCCTGCTATTGTTTGTTTTAGCAGTGGAACATTTAGCACAGCGTATCCGCAAGGAGGCCGTGGGGTGGGTGATCTCTATAGAGCGTACGATTCACTTAATATCGCTCTATGCAGATCATATGATCCTGGACTTTAATGACATGCCGGGATGACCTGGGGGGGGTGGCCCGGCTGCTGGCTGAATTCGGTGACCCATCGGGTCTCCGGATTAATGCGGATACAGCTTATGCGTTTTCCTTTAATGACACCTACCGGGAACCTTCGGTCCCATTCGAGCCTCCGAATATTGAAGTGGCATCATGATTGTTTCACTATCTCAGCATCAAGTGTACAGTGAACTAAAGGGCGTACTGGGTGGTAACATCCTTTGTACGATCGGTGCGCTCAGATCACAAGTGGGCTTTTGGATCAATTTGCCCCTGTCGGTGCCTGGTCAGTAGGCTTTGGCCAAAATGGTTATGCTCCGTCACCTATTAAACTATTTTTTGAATTTACCGATCCTAGTGCCATCCCAGGTGTTCCGCAAGCTGAATTCCTTGCTTACAGATCTGATCTGGGGCAGCGGTCGTCGCAGACTTAGTCTGGCTAAGCTGCAATTACCAACGGATGGGGCCTATTGTATAGCAGGACAGCTACAGTGGCTGGCATATTGGCTGGCTGGTTACAACCTGGAGGAAATCTGGTACACCACCAGCATGCTCCGGAGAGAACAGCTGCATAAGCTACTTTGCCCTGGCTCGCCTCTGCCCACCATGGGATCCATTTTACAACGCATGGCTCTCTCTTACTGGAAACTTGACATGAGATGCACATCGTCCCCGGTGTCCTACACCCCTAATGTTCCCTTATGCGGCCTCCCAAACCTCTTGGGCACCTTGACAGCTGGGATGTTACATCCCTGGGAGCAGGGACGTGTGATGTATGTAGGCTCACTCTTTGGAGATGGTTTATTAATGCCACACCCTTATTTTGTGCAGGCTCATGGGTTGCCGGAGACGCTGTTTTTAACGCATGCTAGTATTCTTGGCTATGTCCGCCGGTATTGGGCGCCTGATGGGAAGGAACCGGGAACGCCTGAGCTGCTACAAGCACTGCATACTATGGGCCACGGAAGACACCTGATCCGAAGGCTGTATCAGGGGCTCTGTGCTCATCATATGCTACCATTGGATACTCTCAAGTACAGATAGGAGGCAGATGTTAACAGGGAGCTAATGGACAGGGAATGAACCTCTCTTGCAGTACCCCAAAAAGGTCTCCTGTAAGCCGCATTTTTAAATTTATACAATTTTCTATATACCACAAGGGCTATCTTACACCCCACAAAATGAATGTGATGTTCCCCACAGTAGGAAAGTAAGATCTGCTTCTTATGGTTACCCCTACTTTTTGCTTGATGTCTCGCTGTTTTTGACTAGTCTGACTGGGATCCTGCTAATCAGGACCCCAGTCTATCTGCTTTCTCCCTTAAATTGACACACATGTACTTTGGTACACTCCAGATTGGATACTGGGGTACCCTTATAAGTCCCTAGGATATGGTACCCATGTACCCAGGGCATAGGTACCCCAGAGGCCTCCCATGGGCTGAAGCATGTATTATGCCACCCATGAGAGGCCATGCAAAATGGAACTCTAGGTCTGCTACTGCAGCCTGGGTAAGCTGGTGCCAGCACCACTTACTATAGATATAGGTTCACTATATCTATTGGTCACTACACTTAAAACTTATAAGTCACCCCTATAGCAGGCCTTAACCATCCTGAAGGCAGGGTGCTGGGTTTTATGTGAGAGGGTGCCCCTGCATGAGCAGAGCCTCTCTGCAGCCTTCGGAGACCATTCTCCCGGGCTGTCTGTGACTCAGCCGGACATATAGGTAGAGGTGCATTATAACCTCGCGGTAAATGCCATCTCGAAAACTGCTGCATAGAAACATATTGTGTTTGGTATCAAACACCTTGGAATCATACCTCCCACACCAGTAACTGGTGTGGGAGGTATGATTCCACCCTTCTGAAGCGAGCTTCGTGGGGTCACTGGTCTAACCGGTGCCAGCCTTCTCGACCCGGACAGCACAAAATGGATGCTGCAGACCAGAGACACATTTCTGCCCTCCTGCTGCTGAGCCAAGCCCGAGCAGAGGAAGGCAGCACAATAGGCATCCTGTCACAGGGAGGTGTGACCACCTTCCAGACAGGATTTAGTGTATTGGGGCTGGGTGGGTGCACTCTGAGAGTGCCTGAAAGTCTGCACTTGGGGCACATTTGGTGTCCCTGTGCATAGTCCAGCTCAAACCAGTTCTGGGAGCCATTGGCTCCTGCTCTGGCGCAAAACTGGACAAAGGACATGGGTGTAACCACCCCTCTGTCCTGCTGCTCCCCTAGGAGGGTCCCCTGAATCTGTCCAACCCTCTCCTGTGGGTATAAAAGGGCTTACCTGGCTGTAAGACTTTAGATTTTACGTGGACAAGATTCTACAAGAAGAAACCACTGACCTTCGACCGTCTGGACACTCTGGACTTCGCTGGACCTCGACTGGGCTCGACTTCGTCCCCCTTTCCGTCCGAAGCTTAGTTTGTGCCTTTGCTCCATACAGGCTCTGTGCAGGACCTGTGGTGCACTTAAGACAACTGAAGAATCTCCCTTGGAGTGAAAGAGTCACTCCCCTGCAATCGCAGGCACCTAACCACAACTGACCGGTCTGCTGCTCCTGAGCTCCTGTGGACTCCGAAGATTTCAGCAACACAGGAGGTGGGTTTCTGGGGGTCCCTGAGGTCGATCTGCCCTCTTACCTAGTTTGAGGCCAGTATCCCTCGTGGGGACTGCATAACCCGAACCCCTGTGCACCGCGTCCATTTGCAAGTGCATATGCTTGTTGGCGATTCCCGAGCTTGTGCATTGGACTCCGTCTAGTCCTGACTCTGAGCAGTATTTGCACCAAAGAACTCCGGCCTCCTCGCACCGAGTGCTCCGTGGGCTGGTACTTTGCAATCTTGCTCGAGGTCCCCTCGCGACTCCTGGTCATCCGGCCTGTGGGTCCTCCTGAGGGTAATCTTGATTTCTTGTGGGCTTTCCCTGGTTGCTCCAGAGGTGCCCTGACTCCCCATTGCTTGGTGAGTCCCCTGGACCTTGCTGGTCCACATCGTAACCTGTTTGACCATCCTGCGTGGGTTGCTTTTGCTAAACCTTGTTGGTGCTCCAGCCGGACACCGACCCCTCAGCACTCGACATCCTTCGTGGGACAGCTCGCATCCGGCTCCTGGTCGTCCTCGACGTCTCCTGGTCCTCGTGGCTGCAGAGTCAAGCATCCCTTCTTTGCACCTGAAGCACCCGACATCGGTGGGCATTCGTCTACCGAGCCCCTGGTCACTCTGAAGTGACACAGATTCTGTCCCCTCTGCTTTCAGGTTCCTTCCTTCTAAAATCCAGGCTTGGATTCCACCGGACCCTTTTCACCTTCACGGCAGCAGTACTTCTTTGCAGCTCTCCATTGAGAACGACTGCAGTTTCCGACGCCACTTCAGACCTATGCACCCGGCTCCTCTGGGATAGGTAACTCGGGTACTTTGGTATCCACGGGTGGGGTGGCTCTTCAAACTCTTAAGTTCCAAGGGGTTAGCTCAAAGTCCTCCTAGAAGGGTCCTTAAACTTTAAAAGTGTAACCGCGACTTCACCATAGAATTGTACGGAGCCCGCGGTCGTGTTCCCACACTGCACCCGGCCTCCGTGGGGTCCCTGTCTACTCACCTTGGGTGGTTCCTTGGGATCCCAGCGATTCTACGTGCTCCAGACCTTGTCTTGATCTCAGTCGTGACTGTTATACCACTATTTTAGTATATGGTTTGGTCTCCCCCTGGAGCCCACTGTGTATTGTGCTACTTACAACTGTTCTATTGATCTGGGATTGTGTGCTTTGTGTTCTATCCTCGTGTAGAGGATAGTAGAGAGTGTTATATTAATAAATACATATTTTTATATAACTACTGTGTGGTTCTCCTTCATTTAGTCATTCAGGAGGTGATATTCTACTAAAACAAGCTGCTTTACATTCCTTCAAGATTAAGCCTGAAGGCTGCTCTCCACAGCTACCACTAGGATAGCTTTCCAAAGGTTATCTTTGACCTCATACATCATAAGGGTCGTTTGGACTGGTACAAGGTGCCCACTTTAATTAGTGGACAGCATATACCAGGCCAACTTCTCACACCCACGGCCTCCTCTGGTTGTCCCTGATGCCGTACACTGGATGCAGATCTCATACATATGTTATGGGCCAGGCAATTGGACGGATGTTGAGACGATACTATCGGATCTGGCAGGTGCAGACCACTGGCATACACTAAAACAGTATATACTAAGCCTATATCCCAGACCCAAGGGCACCAAGGTGACTTCAAGGTTTGTAGACTTAACTTTGCTGTTAGAGAAACAGCTGATGACGGGACACTAACTCCCAGTCGTTCGGTGACAGGAGGAGGTTGCATACTGGGGACTGGTAGAGAGTGGCACAGTTCAAAGCAAGGAATATAGAGGGTTAAGTAAGAGGCCAATCTCACTAGAATGTGATGCCCAATTTGAAGTATTCCAGGTGCAGGACAGGGAAGACTAGTGCCACACAGTGACCACAAACCTGAAGAGAGTGACTGCAGGACGGGGTCCCTGTCCCCCCAGCAGTGTGCCCTATTTCCTCCGCTAAGGACACTTGCGCTTACCCACATTCCAGGTGAGATTAGTTGTTAGCCCTGATGAACAAGTTACTTACCTTCGGTAACGATATATCTGTAAGAGACATAGATTAGTTATAGATTCCTTACCTTAGAATTACCAACAGGCGTGAGACTGGATCCGGAGAATTTTTCGTCAGCAGTACCCCTGCGCGTCGAAAGGTGGCGTCGGTCGGCTCCGAGTTCGTTGTTGGCGTCGTGGTCGCCAGGATGACGTCGCGGTAGCTACTTAGACGCCGCCCTCGCGCGCTGACGTCAGTTCTTTTACACAACATTCCATGCCAGAAGCGCAGAGCCATGCAAGACACTGACCACTGGTGCACAAAACTAGGGCCCTGAAGCACAAGTTACTTACCTTCGGTAACGATATATCCGTAAGAAACATTAGTAGTGATAGATTCCTTACCTTAGAATATCCCCAGACTTCAGACTGGATCCGGAAAGTTTTCGTCAGCAGTACCCCTGCGCGTCGGTAGGGGCGTCGTGCGGCTCCGCGTCCGTCGTTGGCGTCGTGGTCGCCGAGATGACGTCGCGGGCGCTACTTGGACGCAGCCCACGCGCGCTGACGTCAGTTCTGTACACGACTTTCCGCGCCAGGAACGCAGTGCCATGCAAGATACTGACCACTGGTGCATTGAAACTAGGGCCCTGAAAGGGATGACCTTAACCCTAGAAATCAGTTCGCAGAACGGGGAGGATGGGTGGGGCGGTAAGGAATCTATCACTACTAATGTTTCTTACAGATATATTGTTACCGAAGGGAAGTAACTTGTGCATCTGAAAGAAACACAATGATAGATTCCTTACCTTAGAATAGATACCCCAGCAATACCAACCCCGGTGATGGGTCTGCAAACAAAGATCACACCAGAAAGTCACAGAGAACAGAACGGCCAAAGAAGCCATCTCTCCGGACTTGGCTGTCCAGGCAGTAACGTTTGGTAAACGTGTGCAGCGAGGCCCACGTGGCTGCCTGACATATGTCTTGCAGGGGACACCATGTCCCAATGCAGTAGTGGCTGCAGTAGCTCTGGTGGAATGAGCACGCAGCCCCACCGGAGGTTCTTTTTTAGCCAAAGAGTAACAGGCTTTGATACACAAGACAACCCAGCGGGAGATGGTTCTCTTACGGACCGCCCGACCTTTCTTGGTGCCAACGTAGCCAACAAAAAGCTGGTCATCCACCCGGAACTGCTGTGTGCGGTTGAGATAAAAAGAAAGCGCACGTTTTGGGTCCAGACGGTGGAGCCGCTCTTCCTCTCTGGAAGGATGCGGAGGCGGAAAAAAGGTGGGCAAGGTAATAGTCTGCCCAATGTGAAAGGCCGTAACCACTTTTGGCAAAAAGGAAGGACGGGGCCTGAACACAACCTTGTCCGGATGGACTGAAAGGAAAGGAGGCTTACAGGAAAGAGCCTGGAGCTCACTCACCCGCCTGGCGGAAGTAATGGCCACCAGGAAGGCAGTCTTTAACGTCAAAAGACGAAGAGGACAGTTGTGAAGTGGCTCAAAGGGAGCGCACATCAAGTACGTCAGAACCAGATTCAAGTCCCACTGAGGCATCACGAAAGGAATAGGAGGAAAAAGGTGAGTAATGCCTTTAAGAAACCTATTTACAACAGGGGACTTGAAAAGAGAGGGCTGATCAGGGAGCATCAGAAAGGCCGAAATAGCAGAAAGGTAGCCCTTGATAGTGCCCAGAGCAGAGCCCTGCTGGGCCAAAGAAAGAAGGAACAGTAGAATCGCAGAAAGGGGATCCACAGCCTTTGCTGTGCACCATGCCACAAATTTGTTCCACCTGCAGGCGTATACCACTTTAGTAGAGGGACGCCTGGCTGCCAGAATAACGTCACAAACTTCAGGAGGCAAGTCGAAGGGAATCAACTGCCGTCCCTCAATCTCCACGCAAAGAGGTGGAGGCTGGACAGGTTCGGGTGGAGGACCGTCCCATGCTGCTGCGACAGAAGATCCTCCCGAAGAGGCAGTCTGATCGGGGGATCCATGCTCATACTGAGTAGCTCGGGATACCATACTCTTCGAGCCCAGTCCGGAGCCACAAGAATGACTTGGGCCCGGTCGCGCCTGATCTTCTTCAGCACTCTGGGCAGAAGTGGTATAGGCGGAAAGGCGTACAACAGACCGCAACTCCACTCGCGACGAAAAGCGTCGCCGAGCGAGTGCCGCCTTGGAAATTCCAACGCGCAGAACTGATGACGTTGCGCGTTCTCTTCGGTGGCGAATAGATCTAACCAAGGCTCTCCCCACTGCTGAAAGAGACCTTGCGCCACCTCCGAGTGAAGACGCCATTCGTGATCGAGCATGCGCCAGCGGCTGAGTTCATCCGCCCTGGCGTTCAGAGAACCTGCCAGGTGTTGAACCACCAGGGACATGCCCTGATGTTCCATCCATGTCCAGAAACGCACAGCCTCCTGACAGAGGGTCCACGACCCCACCCCGCCTTGTTTGTTGCAGTACCACATGGCGGTGGTGTTGTCTGTGAACACCTGCACTACTCTCCCCTTGACAGAGGGAAGGAATGCCTTCAGTGCAATCCTGATCGACCGCAGCTCCAAAAGGTTGATATGGAGCCGGGACTCCGCCGGAGACCAGAGGCCTCTGATCTCCGCCTCTCCCATGTGGCCGCCCCATCCCAGGAGGGACGCATCCGTCACCACTGTGAACTCCGGTTGGGGAAGGGAGAGGGATCTGCCGTCGATCCAATGCGGGTTCGTGAGCCACCACTGCAATTGTCGTGCAGTGCCCTCCGAGATCTGGACGTGATCGGGCGGGTTTCCCTGATGCTGCGCCCACTGGAACTTCAGGTCCCACTGGAGTGCCAGCATACGCCACCTGGCATGATTGACCAGCAGGATGCAGGAGGCCATGAGGCCCAGCAGCCTCAGAGTCACCCTGACGAAACCCGGGACAAGGGCTGAAAGATGGGAATCAAAGCCCGAATGTCCCGGACTCGCTGTTCGGGAGGATAGACCCGAAACTGCACCGTGTCCAGAACCGCTCCGATAAAGAGGAGCTTCTGGGAGGGAATCAGGTGCGACTTCGGCACATTGATGGAGAACCCCAGCAAGTGCAGGAGGTCGGCCGTAGTCTGGAGGTGGGAGACGACTGTCTGGGGCGAGCCCGCCTTCAACAACCAGTCGTCGAGATAGGGAAAGACTGAGACCCCTGATCTGCGCAGATGAGCTGCGACCACCGCCATCACCTTGGTGAACACCCGAGGGGCGCTGGTAAGGCCAAAGGGGAGCACGGCAAACTGAAAGTGCTCGTGGCCTACCATGAACCGCAGGTAACGCCTGTGGGCTGGCAGGACGGGGATGTGGAAATAGGCGTCCTGCAAGTCCAGCGCCACCATCCAGTCTTGTGGGTCGAGAGCAGACAAGACCTGAGCTAGAGTGAGCATCTTGAACTTCTCTTTGCGGAGGAAGCGATTGACGCTCCGGAGGTCCAAGATAGGACGCAGGCCTTTGTCCTTCTTGGGCACCACAAAGTAGTGGGAATAACAACCACAACCTACTTCGTGCGTCGGAACGCGCTCGATGGCCCCCTTGGCCAAGAGGGCCGCAACTTCCTGCTTAAGAAGCACCAAGTGATCCCCCGACATGCTGTGGTATTGAGGTGGCATGGCTGGGGGGGGTAGTCTCGAAGGGGAGGGAGTAGCCCCTTCGGACTATCTCTAAAACCCACCTGTCCGAAGTGATGGTGCGCCAGTGGGGGAGGTGATGGCGGAGCCTGCCGCTCACTGGCGTTTGATGGGCCTGAAAGTTCGGACTAGGAAGGTTTGGAGGCAGAGGTGGCGGGGTGGTGGTGGTCTGACCCGCCCACTGGCCCCTTTGTCCGCCACGGCGGAAACCGCATCCGCGCTGGGATGATTGCTGCGCCGGCCTGTGGCTCTGTTGCGAACGCTGCGGGGCGCCCCTTCCTCTGCCACAAAAGGAGCGAAAAGCGGAAGGCGGAGGAGGGCGGACTGCCGAGAGTCCCAAGGACTTGGCCGTAGCCCGTGAGTCCTTAAACCGCTCCAATGTGCTGTCCGCTTTGTCGCCGAAGAGGCGACGGCCATCAAAGTGCATGTCCATAAGTGTGTTTTGGACCTCCCCTGAAAATCCAGTGGTTCTCAACCAGGCGTGACGGCGAATCGCCACCGTCGTTGCAATGGATCTGCCCAGTGAGTCGGCGGTGTCTAGACCACAACGGATCATGAACTTGGCTGCGTCTCTCCCCTCTGCAACAGCCTGGGCGAGAGCAGGCCGGGCCTCCTCCGGACACTGAGACAGCACGTTCGCCACCGTATCCCACAGACAGTGGGAATAACGGCCCAAGAGGCATGCGGTGTTCACGGACCGCAGCGCAGAGCTGGTGGAAGAGAAAATCTTCTTCCCAAACTGATCCAGCTTCTTGGATTCCCTATCCGGTGGTGCGGAAGGGAAGCAGAGGCTTGGACAACCAAGCTCTCGGGAGTGGGGTGTTGGGAGAGGAAAATGGGGTCACCCGGAGCGGGGCGATGGTGTCGGGCCACGTTCCTATCCACAGGAGCCCCTGTGGTGGGCCTGGACCAAGTGCCCAAAAGAACGTCCGAAAGGGCTTCATTAAAGGGCAGCAGCGGCTCCGCAGAAGTAGCTGCTGGCTGAAGCACCTCTGTCAGGAGGTTAGTCCTGACGGCCACAGTAGGGAGCTGGAGGTGTAGGGCCTCCGCCGCCCTACGCAACACCACTGCATAACTGGCTCCCTCCTCCATAGCCACGGTAGGAGGAGACAGCATGCCAAGGTCTGGTGAGGTATCCACACCACTGGCGTCCCCCAATTCCTCAGCCCAGTCCTGTTCAGACTCGCAGGCTGCAGCGACAGGGTCGTCCGACCCCTCCCAGTACTCCCCTTGCTCCTCAGGCTGTTCAACAGGCCTAAAATAAGGAGTAGGGACATGGGGATAGAAATCCCCAAACGGCGTCGAGAACGGCATCGACCGACGCCGCGTCCACTTCGGGGCTGAATCTGAGGTCGACGTCGTCCCGAGGAGCGGGCGGTGTCAGGATCGGTGCCGGTGGAGTCGACGTCAGTGGAGGCGTAACAAGGTCAACCGGCGTCGACCGGGATCCAGGCCTGGATCCAAGGGTGTCCTGCGGCGCCGGGGCCAGAGCCGACAGCGACGCCGGGGCTGCCGGCGAGGAAACGCGAGGACACCCAGGCGGGACCGCGGGGCCCGAAGGCGCACCGGCAGGATCCGACGGCCCAAAGAGGCGAGCCATGGACGACAGCAAGTCCTGTATCTGGGCCGGAGTCGCCGACGACCCCGGGAAGGGCAGGTAGTCGGGCGGCGACTCCATGGACTCCGCCGGAGCCGCGGCACCACCCGTACCCTCAGCCGCGTCGCGCGACCTGCGAGGGGAAGTCGGAGAACGATGACGCTTCTTCGACTTCTTGTGCTTCGCCTTACCTGACCCCGAGTGCGAAGACTTCGATCCCGACGATCGCCAATGGTGACTCCGCGCACGGTCACTCGATCTCCCTCTGGATCGGGACCTCTCACGGCACGGAGCTGACTGCCGGGCTTCACGCAGCTTTCGGGACCGCTCCCGCAAAGACTTCGGCGCCATGGACCGGCAGTCGGGGCACGACTTGGGGTCGTGGTCGCGCCCCAGGCAGAAGAGACACACGCGGTGCGGGTCCGTCACCGACATCATCCGATGACAGTCCTCGCAGGACTTAAACCCGGGCATCCCTAACTGCACCAGGAGTCTAATCGACTCGAAAAAGGTGAGAAAAAGATCTCAAAAAACATAGTAAAAAAAGACTAGGGGTACCGCTCTCTGCGGATCTGCGCTTGCTGGCGCGGAAAAAGAAAGAACTGACGTTAGCGCGCGTGATGGCTTCTTTGGCCGTTCTGTTCTCCGTGACTTTCTGGTGTGATCTTTGTTCGCAGACCCGCCACCGGGGTTGGTATTGCTGGGGTATCTATTCTAAGGTAAGGAATCTATCACTATGTGTTTCTTTCAGATGCACAAGTTACTTACCTTCGGTAACGATATATCTGTAAGAAACATTAGTAGTGATAGATACCTTACCACCCCACCCATCCTCCCCAGTCTGCGAACTGATTTCTAGGGTTAAGGTTATCCCTTTCAGGGCCCTAGTTTCAATGCACCAGTGGTCAGTATCTTGCATGGCTCTGCGTTCCTGGCGCGGAAAGTCGTGTACAGAACTGACGTCAGCGCGTGTGGGCAGCGTCCAAGTAACGCCTGCGACGTCATCTCGGCGACCACGACGCCAACGACGGACGCGGAGCCGCACGACACCCCTACCGACGCGCAGGGTTACTGCTGACGAAAACTTTCCGGATCCAGTCTGACGCCTGGGGATATTCTAAGGTAAGGAATCTATCACTATGTGTTTCTTTCAGATAGGAATTCCCTGACCCTAGAAGTCAGTTCGCAGAACGGGGAGGATGGGTGGGGCAGTAAGGAATCTATAACTAATCTATGTCTCTTACAGATATATCTTTGCCGAAGGTAAGTAACTTGTTCATCTGAAAGAGACAATTAGTTATAGATTCCTTACCTCAGAATAGATACCCCAGCAATACCACCCACGGAGGTGGGTCTGCAAACCAAGTTCACACCAGAAAGTCCTGGAAAACAGGACGGCCAAAGCCGACTCTCCGGACTTGGCTGCCCAGGCAGTAGTGTTTTGTGAACGTGTGCAGAGATGCCCACGTAGCTGCCTGACAGATGTCATTGAGGGGGACTGCCCGTCCCAAAGCAGTGGTAGCTGCCGTCGCCCTGGTGGAATGGGCGCGCAGTCCCACTGGAGGCTCCTCCTTTGCCAAAGAGTAGCAAGCTTTAGTGCACAAAACGACTCACCAAGAAATGGTCCGTTTGTGCACGGCCCGACCTTTTTTGGCGCCCACGTAGCCAACAAGGAGCTGGTCGTCCACCCGGAATTGCTTGGTGCGATCCAAATAAAATGAAAGCGCACGTTTTGGATCCAGACGGTGGAGCCTCTCTTCCTCCTTAGAAGGATGCGGAGGCGGAAAGAAGGTGGGCAAAGTGATGGATTGACTAATGTGGAAAGAAGTAACCACCTTGGGAAAAAAGGAAGGTCTGGTTCTGAGGACGACCTTGTCCGGATGAACAGCCAGAAAAGGAGGCTTTGAAGAAAGAGCTTGGAGCTCACTCACCCTGCGAGCAGAGTTGATAGCAACCAGAAAGGCAGTCTTTAAAGTAAGATGTCTGAAAGGACAGTTAAGAAGCGGCTCAAAGGGAGCGCACATGAGGTAAGTAAGGACCAAGTTCAAGTCCCACTGGGGCATTACGAAGGGGACAGGAGGAAAAAGATGAGTAATGCCCTTATGAAGCGATTTACAACAGGGGACTTGAAAAGAGAAGGCTGATCAGGAAGCCTAAAAATGGCTGAAATGGCCGAGAGGTAGCCCTTCTGAGTGCCCAGAGCAGAGCCCTGCTGAGCCAAAGACAGGAGGAACAAGAGAACCTCAGAAAGAGGAGCAGAAAGGGGATCCACAGCCTTTGCTGCGCACCATGCCATAAATATGTTCCATCTGCAGGCGAAATCCGTCCTAGTTGAGGGACGGCTGGCTGCCAAGATAACATCACAGACCTCAGGAGGAAGGTCAAAGGCCGTCAACTATCGCCGCTCAATCTCCACGCAAGGAGGTGGAGAGTGGACAGGTTCGGGTGGAGGACCGTCCCCTGCTGCTGCGACAGAAGATCCTCCCGAAGAGGCAGTCGGATCGGAGGATCGATGGCCATGTGTAACAGCTCAGGATACCAGACTCTTCGTGCCCAAACAGGAGCCACAAGAATGACTTGGGCCCGGTCGCGTTTGATCTTCTTCGGCACTCTGGGCAGAAGTGGTATAGGCGGAAAGGCGTATAGAAGACCGCAACTCCACTCGCGACGAAAAGCGTCGCCTAGCGAGTGCCACCTTAGAAATTCCAACGCGCAAAATTGCTGACATTGCGTGTTCTCTTCGGTGGCGAATAGATCTAACCAAGGCTCTCCCCACTGCTGAAAGAGACCTTGCACCACCACCGAGTGAAGACGCCATTCGTGATCCATCATGCACCTGCGGCTGAGTTCGTCCACCCTGGCGTTCAGTGAACCCGCCAGGTGTTGAACCACCAGGGATATGCCCTGATGTTCCAGCAATATCCAGAGACGGAGAGCCTCTTGACATAGGGTCCACGACCCCACCCCGCCCTGTTTGTTGCAGTACCACATGGTGGTGGTGGTGTTGTCTGTGAACAACTGCACCACTCTTCCCCGGACAGAGGGAAGGAATGCTTTTAGTGCAAGACGGATCGCACGAAGCTCCAGAAGGTTGATGTGGAGCCCAGAGGCCTCTGATCTATGCCTCTCCCATGTGGCGCCCCACCCTAGAAGTGATGCATCTGTCACCACTGCATACTCCGGTTGGGGAAGGGAGAGGGATCTGCCGTTGACCCAATCCTGGTTCGTTAGCCACCACTGCAATTGACGTGAAGTGCCCTCCGAGATCTGAATGCAATCGGACAGATTCCCCTGATGCTGTCCCACTGGAACTTCAGGTCCCACTGCAGAGCCTGCATATGCCACCTGGCATGATCCACTAGCAGGATGCAGGAGGCCATGAGGCCCAGCAGCCTCAGGGTCATTCTGACCGAAACCCTGGATAGAGGCTGAAAGTTCAGAATCATAGCCCGAATATCCTGGACTCGCTGCTTGGGAGGATAAGCCCGAAACTGCGTCGTGTCCAGAACCGCTCCGATAAAAAGAAGCTTCTGAGAGGGAATCAGGTGCGACTTCGGCACATTGATGGTGAACCCCAGCGAATGGAAGAGGTCGGCCGTAGTCTGGAGGTGGGAGACGACTGCCTGGGGCGAGCCCGCCTTTAACAGCCAGTCGTCGAGATAGGGGGAAGACTGGAACCCCTGATCTGTGCAGATGAGCTGCGACCACCGCCATCTCTTTCGTGAACACCCGAGGTGCGCTGGTAAGGTCAAAGGGGATCACGGTAAACTGAAAGTGCTCGTGGCCTACCGTGAACCGCAGGTAACGCCGGTGGGCTGGCAGGACGGGGATGTGAAAGTAAGCGTCCTGCAAGTTCAACGCCACCATCCAGTCTCCAGGGTCGAGGACAGACGGGACCCGACATTTCGAACTTCTCCTTCCGGAGGAAGCGGTTGACGTTCCTGAGATCCAAGATGGGACGCAGGCCTTTGTCCTTCTTGGGCACCAGAAAGTAGTGGGAATAGCAACCACGACCTACTTCTGGGGCAGGAACTTGCTCAATGGCTCCCTTGGCCAAGAGAGCCGAAACTTCCTGTTGGAGAAGGGCCAGATGATCCTCCGCCATGCGATGGTACTGAGGTGGCATGTGTGGGGGGTAATCTCGAAGGGGAGGGAGTAGCCCCTTATGACTATCTGCAAAACCCACCTGTCTTACGTGATGGTGCGCCAGAGGGGGAGGTGATGGTGAATCCTGCCACCCACTGGCAATTGGTGGCCCTGAAAGGTTAGACTAGGAGGGTTTGGAGGCTGCTGCAGAGGGGGCGGTGGTGGACTGGCCTGCTCGCTGGCCCCCAGACCCACGACAGTAGGTTCCATGTCCCCGGTCGCGCAGGGGCTGGACAGCTTGCGCTGGCTTGTGGCTCTGGGCGAACGTGGTGGGGCACCCCTTCCGTAGCCACGAAAGGGGCGAAAAGCAGACTGCGCAGGATGGGTGGTGGAGAGGCCCAAGGACTCCTTGAGAGCCCGAGAGTCCTTGAAGCGCTCTAGCCCATTGTCTGCTTTGTCGCCGAAGAGGCGACGACCATCAAAGGACATGTCCATCAGGGTAGCTTGGACATATTCGGAAAACCAGTCGACCTCAGCCAGGGGTAGCGTTGAAGGGCTACCGCCGTT
Source organism: Calotriton arnoldi (assembly GCA_963921515.1). Taxonomy (NCBI): domain Eukaryota; kingdom Metazoa; phylum Chordata; class Amphibia; order Caudata; family Salamandridae; genus Calotriton; species Calotriton arnoldi. The sequence goes on along the minus strand of CAWUFW010000301.1, from coordinate 2,652,787 downwards.
CAAATTGTCCTGCCCAGCGATTCGGCGGTGTCCAATACACAGCGTATAGTAAACTTAGCTGCATCTCTCCCCTCGGCGACTGCACGGGAGAGCACGGCCCGGGCCTCCTCCGGGCACTGGGGCAGCACCGGCGCCACCGTAACCCACACAAAGTGGGTGTAACGGCCCAACAGACATGCAGTGTTTACTGACCGCAGTCCCAAGCTGGAGGAAGAAAACATATTCTTCCCAAGATGGTCCAGCTTTTTGGATTCTCTATCAGGTGGTGCAGTAGGGAATGCGCCTTTGGACGTGGAGGCTTGGACCACCAAGCTCTCAGGGGTGGGATGCTGGGAAAGGAAAGTGGGGTCGCCCGGAGCCAGGCAGTGGCGTCGGGCAATCATCCTATCCACAGGAGCCCCTTTGATGGGCCTGGACCAGGTGGCCAGAAGGATGTCCATTAGGGCTTCATTGAACGGCAGCAGGGACTCCGAAGAGCTCGCTGCCGGTTGAAGCACCTCTGTCAGGAGGTTAGTCCTGAATGTCACCGTAGGTAGCTTGCGAGCCTCTGCCGCCCTAAGCAATACCACTGCGTAAGAAGCTCCCTCCTCCGTAGCCACGGTAGGAGGGGACAACATGCCAAGGTCTGGGGAGGTATCCAGACCACTGGCTTCCCCAAACTCCTCTCTCCAGTCCGGGTCGTACTGTAACTGTTCAGTTAAAGGGTCACCAGACCCCTCCCCACTCCTCTTCAACCTCCTCTGGTAGCTAATGTGGGCTAAATCCACCAGGGTTGCACAGGGGTACCCGTCGGCGCCGGTCCGGCTCCGTATCCACGTCAGGCTGGAGGCCGGGGTTGACGCCGGCTGGGGACACAGTCGGCGTCGGCCGCGGAGCAGTTGGCTTCTGCGCCGGGGGAGGTGTTATGAGGTCGACCGGCGCCGATGTGGATCCAAGAGGACCCTGCGGTGAGGCCGGAGCCGCCGGCGTCAAAGGGCCAGGGCCCCCAAGCCGAGTCCGCGGGCCCGAATGCGCGCCAGCAGAGTCGGTCTGCCCAAAGCTGGCATGCGTTGCTTCGTAAAAAGCTCGAAGCTGGGCAGGGGTCACTCTGGGTTGGGAGTGAAACTCTGAGCCGACCTTCGGGCTTCGCAAGCGGGGCACACGCCGCATCCATCGTGGCGTCAGCCGAGGAGGAGAGCGGCGCTGCTTCTTCGAGGAGGAGAGCGGCGCTGCTTCTTCGAGGAGGAGAGCGGCGCTGCTTCTTCGAGGAGGAGAGCGGCGCTGCTTCTTCGAGGAGGAGAGCGGCGCTGCTTCTTCGAGGAGGAGAGCGGCGCTACCAGTCCCTCGACCTCCCGCGCGACCGGGACCTCGAACGGCTTGGAGCCGACTGCCGGGCCTCGAGAAGCTTTCAGGACCGCTCCCGCAAAGACTTCGGATTCATGGTCCGGCAGTCGGAACACGACTTGGGGTCATGGTCGTGGCCGCGTTCCAGGCACAGGCGGTGCGGATCCATCACCGACATCAGCTTTCGGCAGGAACCGCAAGCCTTGAAATCGGGCATCCCTCGTGCACCAGGAGTCGATAGACTCAAAAAATGATGTCGTCAAAAGTCGACAAAAAGTCAGTCAAAAAGTGACTGGAGGTACCGCTCTCTCCCGATCTGCGCTAGTTGGCGCAGAAAAAGAAAGAACGGACGTCAGTGCGCGAGGGCGGCGTCTAAGTAGCTACCGCAATGTCATCCCGGTGACCACGATGAACGTGGAGCCGACCGACGCCACCTTTCAATGCGCAGGGGTACTGCTGACGAAAAATTCTCCGGATCCAGTCTGATGCCTGGGGGCAATTCTAAGGTAAGGAATCTATAACTAATTGTCTCTTTCAGATCACCTTTTTAGATCGCTTAAGGTGAAGGAAGCCATCTCATGGACTAATATGCTGAGCTCAGCGATGCCTTCCTTGGGCACCTGGCTAGGGTGACCACAGGCCTACAGGGTAGTCTTAGTACACTGAGGTTGCACTACTCCGGTCCTTTCCGCATTTGCACTTTGGTGGTCACCTTGCTCCGGCAAAGGCTCTGTAGGGCTTTCTTCAGGTAAGTTGTCCCTCTCTTCAGTTTCCAGCAACACGGCTCCATAGACATTTCTTGGTATCAATGCTGCAGCAGAACTACTCCTTGCTCTTCAGTCGTCTTCTCACCCATACAGGTGTTGATGTCCTCACTGGATGCAGAGTCGAAACGATGAACGATGTCCTCGTCTAAATTAATCTTGCCCTCAGGTGCCACTCAGGTGGTCTGTATATTTTAATTCTGCAAAGGCTCATTCTTACCTGGTAGGCATTACTTCAGTATGATTAACAAATGACCAGAGCATGCAGACATACGGCAGACATGCTGACACTCTGGATATGCAACAGACATGCTGACTTCCCAGTGATCAGTTTATACTGGCTCAGATGAAGTGGAATGGCTCCAGACAGGAAGTCATCTCCCAAAGAAAGGCAACTTACAAAAAAGGAAGGGGAAAGTGGTTACTCTGGCAGGGAACTGAATGGCAGCTGCATCGAAGGATCTGATGGACTACCTTTTCCACTATGCAGAAACAAATGGCTGTGGTGAGGGAGAGAGGAGAGTTCCCAGTATCTGAGATGGACATTAGAAGTCCAGCACAAAGGAGACCACACAAGTGGAATCCAATGGACATGGTTGTGATAGGTCTCCAGAAATGCCTCCATCTGAGACTTACGGCAAGGTATGGGCATGTGAGGGCAAACCAAAGTGGCTCGTCAACCACCGTAGCAGAGTAGGTAGAGTTGAAGGATTGCTGTCCCACTTGGTGTGAACAGATTTAGTTGTTGACACACCGTTGGTCTTGAAAGGGCTTCATTGGTTGCTGCAGTGAAAGATGGGTAGGCTGATGTCGTCTGTAAGCTAAACCCACAGAGTAGCTCATATACTTCTTGTATAGATGTGGAAACTGCTTAGCTGACGGTAACCGCCTCAAGGCTGCATCTGAGGCATGCCTATCTTAAAATAGTTACAACACCGAATCAGCCTTTTAATCTGGAACCAACAAAGGGACTGCCCATTAAGGATACTTGCACGTGTCCTGACAACCCAGACAACCTCATCCAGGCTTGGTGCCTGAGCAGGAGACTTGTGCCAAAAGCTCTCTTTATGCAATCATTAGCGTTCAGTTAAGCTCCGAGCACATACTTCGCAATATCCTGACCACCATGTATTGTTTGGGCAAAAGAGGCCCTCAAGTCCTCAGGAACGACCGGCAAGATGTCCCTGGCCAAATCCCTCAATGCATAATTGTACCTTCCAAGAAGACAAACTGTATTTATAAATCTAAGGGCTAAACTAGCCAAAGAAAATATAAGCTTTCCAAATGCATCAATTCTTTTAGGCTTACTGTCCAGAGGTGAGGTTCAGAAAGGAACCCAGATTGATCTTATTTGTCGACATTTGAAAAAGAAAAAAAAAAGTCATTAAAAAAAAAAAAAAAAAATCAGGCTTTCTAGTTCAGGTTGTTTGATTACAAGGTCTGGGTCACTAGGAATTGGTCTGTGTCGCCTAGCCACAGGCCGATTAACCAGAAGACAGGAGCATGGCTTGGAATAACATGATATAAAGGCATCAGTAAGGTCTTCATTGAAAGGCAGCAGTGGGTAAGATGAAGCAGGCCCTGGCTGAAGAATCTTAGTCAACACATTATCTCAATAGTGGGCAAGGCTAGATCTTCAACTGCCCTCCGAACCACCAATGCAGATGAGGCACTTCCTTCAACTGGTAGCAGCTCTGATCCTGGTGTTGAGGACGTGACCAGAGTCAGAGCTGATCAGAGTCCAGATCCTGAAGATGCAGTTGGCATCAGGGATGTATAAGTCTGCAAAGGCTTAAATGGATCCCTTGCATCACTATGGGGCCCAAAGGCACAACAGAGAGAAATGGGATAGCGCTGAAGATATGCAGCATGACCTTGTTGAAGGCTGCTATCTGCTGTGGGTTCGTTTACCGGAGGCATGCAATCCATATTTGAATGTTGTTCCATCTTTTCTCTGGCAGGGATGGGGATTGAAACCAGTTATCTTTCTTGCGCTTATGTCTGGACTTCGACTTACCATAAGACTTTGACCATGAAGTGGACTACCGGGATTTTAACGGGGGCCGTAACTTGAAGCAGGAGTGGCATCTGTGCTTTGAGTGTGACCTCTTCGGGCCAATTAAAAGATAAAGTACTGTGGGTCCACAACTGGATTCTGAATGGTAGTAGCCAAGGCTGTGTGCCTGACTAAACACAGGATCACCAAAGGCATAACAGAAGCATCCTAATTTTTCTTTTGATAAGGCACCTAGCAATATGGGTGATTGTTTGGGCTAAGGATTTTTGGATATTAAGTATTACTCTTTTAAACACGGAACTTGGGACTATTTTAAGGATTGATATGTTATGCGTGAGCAGCCTTGGGTACCACAGGTTACTAAATCAAAATAAAGCCTGGGTACTGGTATCGCTGCCTATAATCTATTTATCAACCAACCCTTCATTCTTCTAGGGATCCTGAACACCTATAAGACCAAGTCGGCCTGAAGCATGCCCCAAGGTTGCACTCACCATAGGGCTCAACGTTAACCAGAATTGGAATGGCTACAGAGGTTGAGCTATAGATACCCCTGAGGCTTTAGCTTGGGCCAAGTAATGGAAGATTCTTCTGCTTTTCTTTATGTATGATACTTAAGCAATCAATTTTATTTACTTATTAGTAAAGTCCTTTTAAATTTAAACCACTGACTGGACACAGAATTTATTAAGTGATATCTATTTTCTTATACCGATGGGGAGTCTTTAACTGGTTCCATGTCAAGTAATCGTTCACAACTCGTCCTTGCTATCTCGGGAGAGTAAAGTGCATAAAGGGTGTGTTATGCCTATCCCATCTGGAGTCACAAGTCCAGGACTGCTCTCCTTTCCTTGGAATTAGGAAGTATCTTGAGTAGCATTCTAAATCCCTTACCTGCAAAGTGTACTCCTATATATTCATTTCAAGAAAATAATTGTCACTCAGTAATCCAGGAGTCTGTGTGGGGAGGAATTAGGAAGAAGGGAAGATGAACGTGGGTTAATTTGTGGAGAAGGGAGATTTTTTAGCTGAATTAGCTAAAACATCCACTGGTCCAAAGTAGTCTTAAATGTTTCCAAACAGATTGGGAACCTGCCATCCCTTATAGGCACCTGTGCCCACTTGCATAGTTTGGAACTTAACTAGAGATTTTGGAGCTGCTGGGGTGAAAAAGTATGATTATGTTTTGTCTGGCTGCCTCTTAAACCACTACTGCCTCTGGACTGGATGAAATATTGATGGGGTGGGGTCAGCTCTGGAGGTAGTTGCTTCAGGATTACATATTGTCTAGTGCAACATCAAAACATGCAGCAATGCTGATGAAAATGTAGGGCAATAGAGGCCAAATCTACAGACTATTAAAGTGCTCTACTGTCATCAATTTTCTCCTAGGAGGGATCAGTCCTCTCTCCAAAAACGTTTGCATCCACTTCACTTGAAAACCTGCCATTAGATGACCACTGCCATATTCAGTAACACGGCCACTGAGCATGTGATGCTTTGCGGCATTTTCAGTGTGCTTGCCTTTGTCTCATCAACCCCTTCTAAGTTGTGCAAAAGGTAGTATAATACAATCTTGCAAACTACTGAGAAGCAGCACCAACAAATCCCAAAGTGCATGATTAGTTCCTGCTAAAAATATAAAGCTTTGTTTTTTTATTAAAAAAAACTTTTCCCCCCCAAAGCAGTACAAGAGTGCATAACTTAATGACAACAGTGCTTCAGTCATCGAGACTGTAGCTTCCAACATCTTTGTAAGAAACATCTGCCTAATTTTCATATATGGACAGGGATAGTCAAGAGGACCATTTTCCAGACTGTGTACCAGATTGCCAAAAAACAATGAATCCTCTTTTTCATTGTGAGCAAAACCTTCAGAGGTTCATGGGACTACCCCTGTATATTTAATTAAATTAAGCAGAATCTTCTTACAGAGATATTGCAGGCTAGAGGCTTGATGACCGAACCACTGTTTCCTTGAATGACCCGCTTCTTCCATTCCCAGTGGTAACCGATGCGGTCAGACCTGCTGCAGTGCCACGTAGCACAGACTAGGGGATATTTCTATAATAATCAAATAAACATTACTCTAGATCGAGTCTGATATCTGGGAAAAATTAAAAGATGTGAAATCTGCAGGAAGAAGTATCCATTATAAAAGGCCCTTTGGTGGCACAATGGCATAGGATTGGTAGACAGATGGGACAGAGTCCTGTATATGCAAACACTAGTACCTTAAAAACAAATTACCTCATGCAGGAATTACCTGTATGCCAAGAAAGAATTATTGAGCAAAGCACTAGGGAATGGTTTACTTTGGTTTAAAGGAAGTTGTAAAAACAAATTAACAGTTGCAAATGTTGTCAAGGTAACAACAAAAAATAAAGGAAAAAACAGGCAGTCTCGAACCTGAACAGTTCCATATCTGATAGTGTCAAGCATGCTAATAGAATCTAGTTCTAAATCAAAGAAAGTTCAGTTTTTCCTGCTCTATTAAAGCATAACAGTTTGTTAAATGGAAACGAGAATCTTACCGCTGTGCTCTCCGGCCACTGAATCCACAGCACTGCCTCCGCTCTCCGAGCCAACACTTCCACCGTGATCCGCAGGAGATGTTCGGAGAGTGGACCCATCAGTTGCTGCTGTGCTGCCCTCATCATCAGAAGCTGGAGCTAGGAGCATAAGTAGAGCTGTTACAAGTAAAAACACCGTCTTTATCCATTTCTAACAAGATATCAAAAGTCAAAATACAGCTATAGTTATTTCAATACATTTTTGATATCTCAGAACTGGTTACTAACAGGACACTTTATAGTCACAACTGGAACATTCACCATTAGTTACTTCTGAATTTGTGAGACATAGCAATGAACACCTACTGTTAACGAACTTGAATACCCAAAGGGCCGTATGTATCGAGCCTTTTTCCCGTTCGCAAACGGGCCGATTCTCAGAATCAGGTCCTAGGATGCTTGTTTCCGGTCCAGGGAAGACCTGGCTTGGCAGTTCGGGCTGGACTGTTCCCATGAGGCACAGGGTCAGACTGATTTGCATATGGCCATGTCTGAACTGGGGTGGTGGAGTGAGCTAAAGAATGATGATGGATTAAACCCAGATCAGTTGACTGGGGGTGAGTGTTTGATTGGCTCAAACGTTCCGTCCATCATCCCCTTTTGTATCGTCTTGTATGGTTAATGCCTGGAGTTCACTGACTCTTCTGAGAGAGGTGATCGCAACCAGGAAAGCTACTTTCCAGGTGAGAAATTGTAATTCGCATTTGTGCATAGGTTCAAATGGAGGACCCATGAGTCTGGCAAGTACCACATTTAGGTTCCATACTGGAGAGGGTGGAACTCTAGGTAGAATTATTCTTTTAAGTCCTTCCATAAATGCTTTGATAGCTGGTACCCTAAACAAAGACAAGTGTTGTCTGTTTTGGAGGTGGCTGCTATTGCTGCGAGATGTAGTCTAATAGATGTATACGCTAGGTTACATTGTTGTAGATGCAAAAGGTAACAGATGATGTGTTGAATAGAAGCATCTAGTGGGTTGATTTTGTTATTTGTAGGGTAAATTACAAATCTTTTCCACTTTGCGGCATAGCAAGCTCTAGTGGTAGGACGTCTAGCCTCTTTAATGATATTCATACAGTCTGGCGGAAGGTTGAGATAACCAGACTCTAAGACTTCAGGAGCCAGATCGCTAGGTTCAGTTGAGCTGGATCTGGATCTGGATGCCTTATTTCGCCATGGTTCTGTGTGAGGAGCTTTGGAGAAAGGTGCAACTTTTGATGTGGAACTACTGAGAGTTCCAGCAGGGTTGTGAACCATGGTTGTCGGGCCCATGTTGGAGCAACTAGGATCATTGTGAGAGACTGTTGTTTGAGCTTGCGCACCAGTAATGGAATGAGCGGGAGAGGCGGAAAAGCGTACGCAACTTTGCCTGACCAGTTCATCCATATTGCATTGCCTTTGGACAATGGGTGTGGATACCTGGAGGCGAAGCTTGGGCATTTTGCGTTTAAATGTGTGGTGAACAGATCTATGTCTGGGTGGCCCCACATCTGAAAAAACGGATGAATAACTTGCGGATGAAGTTCCCATTCGTGGATCTGCTGTCTCTGACGACTGAGCAGATCCGCAATTTGATTGTGTACCCCTGGGAGATGTTCTGCTAAGAGGTATATTTTACGAGGAATGGCCCATCTCCATATGCTTTGCGCTAGGCGTGAAAGCTGCAGAGTGTGTCCCCCCCCTGTTTTTGTATATAGTACATTGCGGTCATATTGTCCGTACGAACTAGGACAGCTTTGCCTATGAGATGTATTTGGAATGATTTTAATGCGAGAAAAATCGCCAGTAATTCCAGGTGATTGATGTGGAGCAGTTTTTGTTGAGGGGTCCACATGCCCTGAATGGTATGGTTTAAGAGATGAGCTCCCCAGCCGGTGAGCGATGCGTCTGTTGTTAGCACTATCTGTGGAACCGGGTCTAGGAACAGCCACCCTTTGGAAAGGTTTTGTATGTTCCACCATTGCAGAGAGCGATGTGTGCGGCTGTCCACCAACACCAGATCTGTAAGCTGACCTTGAGCCTGGTTCCACTGATGTGCCAAACATTCCTGTAATGGATGCATTTGGAGTCTTGCGTAAGGCACGATGAAAATGCAAGACGCCATCATCCCTATTAGCTGCATGAACACTCGAGCTGGTAGTGAGTGTTGAGGTTGAAATTTTGTTATGAGAGCTTGCATGCTGGCTATCCTGACTGGATTGGGGTATGCAAGGGCTTTTGAAGTATCTATTGTGGCACCTAGATACTGTTGTGTGTGGGACGGTTGAAGATGTGACTTGGTGAGGTTTATTGTGAATCCTAAGTCGTGTAGCAGCTGGATTGTTTTGTGTGTGTGGTGCACACAATTGCTGCTTGGCTTGGCTTTTATGAGCCAGTCGTCTAGGTAAGGAAACACATGAATGTGTTGTCTTCGCAATTGAGCTGTTACTACTGCGAGAGATTTTGTGAAGACTCTGGGTGCTGTAGTCACTCCGAATGGGAGGACTTTGAATTGGTAGTGCTGACCGTCCAGTACAAATCGTAGATATTTCCTGTGAGCAGGGTGAATTGGAATGTGAAAGTAGGCGTCCTTGAGATCTAGAGTGGCAAGGAAATCGCCTTGTTGGAGCAGTGGGAGGACCTGTTGGAGAGGGACCATGTGAAAGTGGACGGATTGTATGTACAGGTTTAACGGTCTGAGGTCTAATATTGGCCTGAGAGTACCGTCCTTTTTTGGGATGAGGAAGTAAAGGGAGTAAACCCCTGTACCTTGATGGTGTAGGGGAACGGGTTCTATTGCGTGCTTTTGCAAGAGAGAGAGAGACTCTTGTTTTAGAAGTGTGAGATGTTCTGTGGACATTGGACGTTGTTTGGGAGGTATGTGCGGGGGGAGTTGCAGTAAGTTCCAGGCAGTAACCATACTGGATAATTTGTCTGACCCACCTGTCTGTGGTGATGGAATTCCAGGCAGGTAGGAACTGCGATAGTCTTCCCCCAACCGGAGTGGAATGGTCTGGGGGGAGTGGAGGGAAGTCACTGTTTTGTGGTAGGTGGAGGTGCAGGTGTTATTACCGAGGCCTCTTCCTTTGTTGTTAGTTCCTCTGTAACCCCCTCTAAAATATCCTCTGTTAGAGGAAGTTTGAGTGGGGTTTTTGTAGGAAGAAGTGTTGTCTGTCCCAATGGTTTTGGAGGCGCCCCTATAAAAGGAGCTACGAAAGGAACCTCTAGTTGTTGGTGACTGTAAGGCCCCCATGGACTTAGCTGTTTCAGTGTCTTTTTTCATCTTCTCTAAAGATGTGTCTACAGTAGGTCCAAATAAGTGTTCTTGATCAAAAGGTTGATTAAGAATTTGAGACTGCACCTCCTGTTTAAAACCAGATATGCGTAGCCATGTGTGCCTGCGCAGTAAAACGCTTGTGTTAACGGCACGAGATGCTGTGTCCGCTGCATCAAGAGCACATTTGATAGAGGTGTTTGTAATTAGCTTTCCCTCTTGTATGAGGTCGTTAGCTTTAGACCTATATTGGTCTGGAAGATGTTGCATGAGTGTCTCAAGCTCATCATAATGCGCCCTGTCATACCTAGCCAGCAAAGCTTGGGCGTTGGCAATGCGCCAGTAATTTGCCGCCTGTGACGCAACCCGTTTACCAGATGCGTCCAATAATTTAGATTCTTTATCCGGAGGAGGGGCATCACCTGTTTGGGAATTTGCCCGTTTACGGGCATGTGACACTACTAGAGAATCTAGAGGGAGCTGCCCCTTGATATATATAAGCTGGATCATTTGGAGCTGGTTTATATTTCTTATCGACCCTGGGGTTGAGAACTCTATCCCTTACAGGGTCTTTAAACACATCAGGGGCATGTTTAATCATACCTTTTAGCATAGGTAAAGTATTTGTTGACTTTTATGATTGTGTAAAAGTCTCTAATAAAAAATCTTCCTCCAAAGGGTCTGAGTGTAATTCTACCCCATGATATTTGGCTGCTCTATTTAGGAGTTGCGCAAAACGTATGTTGTCGTCTGGAGGGGATGGTTTAGATGGGTATGAGTCTGGCTCAGGTATATCTGGGACATCATAATCCTCCCAAGGGTCAGGTGGTGGGATACTGTGGATATCATCATTATCATCCCCTTGTGGGTCTCCCTCCCCATCCCCATCCCCACCCCCAAAGTCATCTTCATCATCTTGTGGTGCAGGTGAAGAAGGAAGCAGTGGAGAGTGTGCTGGAGAAACTGGTATAGATGAAAGATTTGGAGGGGGAGAGGAGGGTCTGAAAGGTGAAGTTGCTATGTCTTTTTTCTTTAAGGGCACCTCAGGTGCTTTTGAGGTGTCCAATTTCCTCTTTTTAGGTGGTATTGTTGTTACATTACCTGTAACCGGGTCAATGTGTAGGGTTTTTTGTTTCGGATCCGATGGATCTGGTTGAAACTGTTCTTTGGAGCCATTGTCTTTTTTCGGCACCGACGATTTTGGTTCCGAGTGGTGCTTTGATTTAGTCTCTGTAGCTTTAGGAGAGGTCTTGGTCTCCTTATGCTTTGGTGGAGTTTGAGTCAGAACTCTTTTTCGGCTCCGAGGATTTATGGGGTTTTTTCAGGTCAGAGGGCTTGTCCTCGGTGTGTTTTGGTGCCGAAACGCTCGGCATCGAAGCCGTCTTCGGTGCCGATGTAACAGGGCGTGGCACTGTGTTTGTTTTCGGCTTTTGTTTCGGTGCCGGGGATTGTTTTTCGGTACTGGTACGCGGCTGACTCGATCCGAGCCGCCTGAAGGCTTTTCTTTGGGCTTCGGAGCCAGGCCCGAGGGCGGGGCACCTGAAGTGTTATGTCGGTGTCGACCTGAGCCCGAAGGCGAAGGTGTTATCGGAGCCTTATCTTTTGTTTTAGATGGGGCAAGGGTGTCAAGCTCGGTACTCACGATCCGTTGACCTGGAGTAACCGTCTGATCCTCGGCATCTGACTCGTCTGCCTCGGAGACGCTGATGTCTTCATCAATCAATCAATCAAAACATTTGTATAGCGCACTAATCATCCGTGAGGGTCTCAAGGCGCTGAGGGGATGCAGCTACTGCTCGAACAGCCAGGTCTTGAGACGTCTCCTGAAGGTCAGCAGGTCCTGGGTCTGTCGCAGGTGGGTGGGGAGGGTGTTCCATGTCTTGGCGGCGAGGTAGGAGAATGATCTGCCGCTGGTGGTCGTCCTGTGGATGCGTGGGACGTTGGCGAGGTCAGCGGAGGGAAGCTGGCGGTTCGGGGTGTAGAAGGTGAGTCGTTTGTTGAGGTATACTGGTCCGGTGTTGTGGAGTGCTTTGTGAGCGTGGGTGAGGAGTTTGAAGGTGATCCTCTTGTTGACTGTGAGCCAGCGCAGGTCTCTCAGGTGAGCTGTGAAGTGGGTGCGGCGGGGGATGTCGAGGATGAGGCGTGCGGAGGCGGTCTGTATGCGTTGCAGTCTTTACTGGAGTTTGGCCGTCGTTCCTGCGTAGAGGGCGTTGCCGTAGTCCAGTCTGCTGCTGCATCCTCTGGTTCTAGTTGATCTGGAACATCGGGGCCTGCATCAGAGATGTCGTCCGGCGCTGAGGTAGTTGATCGAGACATTATGTGACATCGAGCCCGGCGATCACGTGTGGTCTTCTTTGATCTGAAGGAAGCACAGGCCTCGCAGTCTTTGTCCTCGTGTTCTGGAGAGAGGCAAAGATTACAGACCTCGTGGAGATCAGTGTGAGGGAATTTAGCACGACACAGGGGGCATTTTTTAAATGGAGTTCTTTCCATTGACTGCAAGGCCTGATGGCGCAGATAGGCCCAACAGCCCGCGTCGACGACCGGAATCAAAGGTCTTGGTGAATATTTGGATACGCGTTGAAGGGGAACGCGATCGAAACAATACCATCGAGCGGTGAGGGATTGCGCGTCGAAGGGGGATCGAGTACGACACCGACCCGGAGCGCAGCAATTTTCATCCGAACCCGATGGCGGAAAAAAACAATCTGGAGATGGAGTCGATGCCCATGCGCACTATCGTCCTAAGGAGGAGTCACCTACCCCGTGACTACAAAAGACTTCTTCCAAGACAAAAACAAAGTGCAAACATCCGAGCCCAACACCAGATGGCGATCTATGCACAAGTATACAATCTACAGCTCATATGCCTCGAACATTAATCTCTCATGCAGCAGTAGCCGCACTAAATAGGACGCATCTGATCATTGCATTAGAAATTTGTTTGCCCTCAGTAACTAGTTCTTCCCCTCATTTTATATATTGGTCTTGGAGGTGTTGCAACAGCTTCTCCATGTCATCCCAGGTGGCCCTGTTATAAAGCGAAAACAAGCCTACTGAATTGGCTATGTGCCAATAATTAGTGTCTCCAACTGCCACGTGTTTACCTGCCGTATCTATCCGCTTGTCTTTCTTATCTGGAGGAGGAGTGTCACCTGTACTCTGGGAAGCTGCCCTCTAACTAGCTGTTGCAACCACTAGGGAATACACCGTGAGATGTCCTCTAATATAGAGTGGATCAGTGAGGGGGGGGAGGCTTATATTTGCGCTCAATTTGAGGTGTTAGGACCTTTGTTTTGACAGGTTCTTTGAACATCTCAGTAGAGACTTTCAACATTGACACGATCATGGGCAAATATTGAACCAAGTGCTCTGATTTACAGAGCGTCTCACCCAAGAAATCGCTTTCCTCTTCTGTGGTGTACATATGAACCATATGATATTCAGCTGCTCGCTGAAGGACACTACAATAGGAAGAAGTGTCATCTGGTGGTTATGCTTTGACTGGAACTGACATTTCAATGTCAGGGTTTGGAGGAACAGCATCATATGGATCCCAAGGATTCGGACTATCTGGGGGCACTCCCTAAAAGTCATTGTCGTAAGAGTAGTGTGTGGGAGTCCCTGTGTCTACAACGTCAGTGTGTGAAAGACTGACATGGAGTGTGGAGGTGGTGTGGTGTCAAGTGGCACAGGGATAGAAACCTTATGCGCCAAAGTCTTTTCTTTGTAGGAGGCTGAAGTTGAGCAATATCCTCTCTCTTCTTTTTATCTTTTCAAGCGTTTGTTCCACCTCCAAATGTTGTTTCTTCTATATAAGCCCTTAGAGTTTATCAAAAACCTTTCCCTCCACATCCAGATTGATTGTGGTATAGGCTTTTTTGGGTACCATGTCTTAGACAGTTTTTTTCTGTAAGACACTCCTGTGGAGCGGCGACCGCCGATGTCGTTGGCCTCGACACTGATGGATTTTTTAGTGCGTGTCAGTGCTGTATGTCTGCTCGGCTCCACCAGCTTTTGCCAGCACTGAGTGGGCGTGTGGCACCGATGGTTTCATCTGCAGCAAGTGCTGTTGCAGCTGCAAGGGTTGTGCTTTCCCTCCATATTTGCCCTTGTGGCCTTGAGCCTGATTAGGATCGGATAATATAGCGGCCTGTCTCAGCTCCGAGGCGCGCTCCCAGTGTAGACCAGAACCTGGAGGCTAGGAAAGCAATTGTTTTCTGAATGTGAGGACCTGGAGACCCTAGGTACTCATGACCCCTGGAGTGGTCGTTGGGTCCCGATCCAGTGTTCATGGATTGCTCAAGGAGTTAAGATTCATCCAGGCACTACTCCTCGTATTGATCAGTCATCGGATGCGAAGTAGTGTGGACTGTACTGTGTAGGAAGCTGGCTCTGTATATACTATACCAAAGTAAGGTATAGTGTGCACAGGGAGTCCCCAGAGGTATAGCAGGGGCTAAAGGAACAAGTTACTTACCTTCGGTAACGCTATATCTGTAAGAAACATTAGTTAGTTATAGATTCCTTACCTTAGAATTACCCTCAAGCGTCATACTGGATCCGGAAAGTTTTTTCGTCCGCAGTACCTCTGCGCGTCGGAAGGTGGCGTCGGTCGGCTCCGCGTCCGTCGTTGGCCTCGTGATAACGTTGTGGCAGCTACTTAAGACGCCGCCCTCGCGCGCTGACGTCAGTTCTGTACACGACTTTCCGCGCCAGAAACGCAGAGCCATGCAAGACACTGACCACTGGTGCACAAAACTAGGGCCCTGAAAGGATGTCCTTAACCCTAGAAATCAGTTCGCAGAACGGGGAGGATGGGTGGGCGGTAGGAATCTATAACTAACTAATGTTTCTTACAGATATCGTTACCGAAGGTAAGTAACTTGTTCATCTGAAAGAAACACGTTAGTTATAGATTTCTTACCTTAGAATAGATAACCCAGCAATACCAACCCCAGTGGTGGGTCTGCGAACCAAGATCACACCAGAAAATCCTGGAGAACAGAACGGCCAAAGAATCCGTCTCTCCGGACTTGGCTGTCCAGGCAGTAGTGTTTGGTGAACGTGTGCAATGATGCCCACGTAGCTGCCTGACAGATGTCATTCAGAGGAACTCCTCTCCCCAAGGCAGTAGTGGCTGACGTCGCCCTGGTGGAATGGGCGCGTAGCCCCACTGGAGTCTCCTTTTTAG
This sequence comes from Calotriton arnoldi, assembly GCA_963921515.1. Taxonomy (NCBI): domain Eukaryota; kingdom Metazoa; phylum Chordata; class Amphibia; order Caudata; family Salamandridae; genus Calotriton; species Calotriton arnoldi. The sequence continues at coordinate 2,637,663 of CAWUFW010000301.1, read as the reverse complement.
CCAGAGAATAGCATGCTTTTATACACAAAACGACCCATCGAGAAATGGTTCGCTTGTGTACGGCCCGACTTTTTTTGGCACCCAAGTAGCCAACAAAGAGTTGGTCATCCACCCGGAACTGTTTGGTGCGATCCAGATAGAAAGAAAGCGCACGTTTTGGGCCCAGACGGTGGAGCGCCTCTTCCTCTTTCGAAGGATGCGGAAAGAAGGTGGGCAAAGTGATAGTCTGCCCGATGTGGAAGGCAGTGACAACCTTGGGCAGGAAGGATGGACGAGTTCTAAGGACAACTTTGTCCGGATGTACAGAGAGAAAAAGAGGTTTAGAAGAAAGCGCCTGGAGCTCACTTACTCGCCTGGCAGAAGGGATAGCCACCAGGAAGGCAGTTTTGAGAGTTAAGAGCCGCAAAGGACAGTTATGAAGTGGCTCAAAGGGAGCACACATTAAATTAGTTAAAACCAGGTTTAAATCCCACTGAGGCATAACGAAGGGAATAGGAGGAAAAAGAGGAGTTATGCCTTTCAAGAAGCGGCTTACAACTGGGGACTTGAAAAGGGAAGGCTGATCTGGAAGCCGAAGGAAGGCAGAGATGGCCGAAAGATAGCCCTTGATAGTGCCCAGAACAGAGCCCTGCTGAGCTAGAGAAAGAAGAAACAAGAGGATCTCAGAAAGAGGGGCAGAAAGGGGATCCACAGCCTTTGCTGTGCACCATGCCACAAACTTGTTCCACCGGCAGGCGTATACCGTCTTAGTGGAGGGACGCCTGGTTACCAAGATTACATCACAGACTTCAGGAGGCAGGTCGAAAGACGTCAACTGCCGCCGCTCCATCTCCACGCAAGGAGGTGGAGGCTGGACAGGTTCGGGTGGAGGACCGCCCCCTGCTGCTGCGACAGAAGATCCTCCCGAAGAGGCAGTCTGATCGGAGGTTCGATGGCCATGTTGAGCAGCTCGGGATACCAGACTCTTCGTGCCCAAACCGGAGCCACAAGAATGACTTGGGCCCGGTCGCGCCTGATCTTCTTCAGCACTCTGGGCAGAAGTGGTATAGGTGGAAAGGCGTACAACAGACCGCAACTCCACCCGTGACGAAAAGCGTCGCCCAGCGAGTGCCGCCTTGGAAATTCCAACGCGCAGAATTGCTGACATTGCGGGTTCTCTTCGGTGGCGAATAGATCTAACCAAGGCTCTCCCCACTGTTGAAAGAGACCTTGCACCACCTCCAAGTGGAGACGCCATTCGTGATCCATCATGCACCTGCGGCTGAGTTCGTCCGCCCTGGCATTCAGGGAACCTGCCAGGTGTTGAACCACCAGGTATATGCCCTGATGTTCCAGCCATGTCCAGAGACGGAGGGCCTCTTGACATAGGGTCCACAACCCCACCCCGCCCTGTTTGTTGCAGTACCACATGGCGGTGGTGTTGTCCGTGAACACCTGCACTACTCTTCCCCAGACAGAGGGAAGGAATGCCTTCAGTGCAAGACGAATCGCCCGGAGCTCCAGAATGTTGATGTGGAGCCCGGACTCCGCCGGAGACCAGAGGCCTCTGATCTCCGTCTCTCCCATGTGGCCGCCCCATCCCAGAAGGGATGCGTCCGTCACCACAGTGTGGTCTGGTTGAGGAAGGGAGAGGGATCTGCCATTGACCCAATCCTGGTTCGTGAGCCACCACTGCTGTTGTCGTGCAGTGCACTCCGAGATCTAGACGCAATCGGACAGATTGCCGATGCTGCGCCCACTGGAACTTCAGGTCCCACTGCAAAGCCCGCATAATCCATCTGGCAAGATCGACCAGCAGGATGCAGGAGGCCATGAGGCCCAGCAGCCTCAGAGTCATTCTGACCAAAACCCGGGATAGAGGCTGAAAGATCGGAATCATAGCCTGCATATCCCGTAATCGCTGTTCGGGAGGATAGACACGAAACAGCGTCATGTCCAGAACCGCTCCGCTGAAGAGGAGCTTCTGAGAGGGAATCAGGTGTGACTTCGGCACATTGATGGGGAACCCCAGCGAAAGCAGGAGGTCGGCCGTAGTCTGGAGATGGGAGACGACTACCTGGGGCGAGCCGCCTTCAACAGCCAGTCGTCGAGATATGGGAAGACTGAAACCCCTGATCTGCGCAGATGAGCTGCGACCACCGCCATCACTTTCGTGAACACCCGAGGGGCGCTGGTAAGGCCAAAGGGGAGCACGGTAAATTAAAAATGCTCGTGGCCTACCGTGAACCGTAGGTAACGCCGGTGGGCCGGCAGGACGGGGATGTGAAAATAAGCGTCCTGCAAGTCCAACGCTACCATCCAGTCTTCCGGGTCGAGGGCAGACAAGACCTGAGCAAGCGACAACATCTTGAACTTCTCCTTCCGGAGGAAGCGGTTGACGTCCCCGAGATCCAAGATAGGACGCAGGTCCTTGTCCTCCTTGGGGACCAGAAAGTAGAGCCCAGGAACGCGCTTGATGGCTCCCTTGGCCAAGAGAGCCGCAACTTCCTGCTGGAGAAGGGCCAAATGATCCTCCGACATGCGGTGGTATCGCTTCAGACTATTTGCAAAACCCACCTGTCCGACGTGATGGTGCGCCAGTGGGGGAGGTGATGGCGAATCCTGCCGCCCACTGACGTTTGATGGGCCTGAAAGGTCGGACTAGGAGGGTTTGGAGGCTGCTGCAGAGGGGGGTTGGTGGACTGGCCTGCCCGCTGGCCCCCGGAACCACGACGGTTGTTCCCACGTCCCAGGCCGCGCGAAGGTTGGGTAACTTGCGCCGGCCTGTGGCTCTGAGCGGGACGTAGCGGGGCACCCCTTCCGTAGCCAGGAAAGGGGCGAAAAGCAGACTGCGCAGGGCGGGTGGATAGGCCCAAGGACTTGGCCGTAGCTTGTGAGTCCTTGAAACGCTCTAGAGCGTTGTCTGCTTTGTCGCCAAAAAGGCGACGGCCATCAAAAGGCACGTCCATCAAGGTGTTCTGGACATCCCCTGAAAAGCCATTGGACCTCATCCAGGCGTAGTGACGAAGTGCTACGGACGATGAAACGGTCCTGCCCAGAGAGTCGGCGGTGTCCAGCCCACAACGGATGGCAAACTTTGCCGCATCCCTCCAGGCGGCGACAGCCTGGGAGAGCACTGCCCGGGCCTCCTCCGGACACTGAGGCAGCACTTGCGCAACCGTATCCCACACCGAGTGGGAATAATGGCCCAAGAGACATGCGGTGTTTACCGACCGCAGTCCTAAGCTGGCGGAAGAAAAAAATGTCTTTCCAAGATGGTCCAGCTTCTTGGATTCCCTTTCCGGTGGAGCGATAGGGAATGCGCTTTTGGAAGTGGAGGTTTGGACTAACAAGCTCTCCAGGGTGGGGTGTTGGTAGAGGAAAGTGGGGTCACCCGGGGCCGGCCGGTGGCGTCGGGCAATCATCCTGTCCACGGGAGCCCCCGTGTTGGGCCTGGACCACGTGCCCAAAAGGACGTCGGTGAGGGCCTCATTGAACGGCAGCAAGGGCTCCGAAGCGCTCGTAGCCGGCTGAAGCACCTCTGTCAGGAGGTTAGTCCTGACCGCCACCGTAGGAAGCTCGAGGTTGAGAGCCTCGGCTGCGCTACGCAACACCACTGCGTATGACGCTCCCTCCTCAGTAGCCACGGTAGGAGGAGACAACATGCCAAGGTCAGGGGAGGTGTCCAAACCACTGGCATCCCCCAGTTCCTCTCTCCAGTCCTGTTCACTGTCCAGCTAGTCATTCAGAGGGTCACCCGACTCCTCCTCATCCTCTGGGGCCATTCTGGTTGAAAAGGGACCCCAGGAGTAAACAGGGGCACAAAAACCCCTCTCGGCGCCGGATCCGGCGTCGGGCGGCGCCAGTCCGGGTCCACATCGGGATGGAGGCTGGGACCGACGCCGGCCGGATGGCCGACCTGAGTCGAACGCTGTAGTGGTGCCGGAGGAAGCGGCGCCGGTGGAGGTGTAATCAGGTCAACTGGCGCCGATCCGGATCCAGGCCTGGATCCAAGGTGGGCCTGCGGCGCCGGGGCCGACGGCGGAGAAGGCCTAGGCCCCCCCAACCGAGTCCGCGGGGCCCGAAGGCACGCCGGCGGGTTCGGTCCGCCCAAAGATGGCATGCATCGCCTCGTAGAACGTACGAAGCTGGGCGGGAGTCGCTCCGGGTCCCGGAAAGGGAGGGAAACGCGGAGTCGACTCGTCGGGCTCCGCGCGCAGAGCCGCGGGAGGGGCAAGACCCGCGTCCCTCGTCGGAGCGGCCGACCGACGAGGAGAAGTCGAAGGGCGACGGTGCTTTTTCTACTTCTTCTTATGCTTCGACTTTCCCGACCCCAAGTGCGAAGATTTCGAAGACTTGGACGAATGGTGGTGGCTCCGCGACCGGTCCCTTGACCTCCGTCGCGACCGGGACCTCGAACGGCGCTGAGCCGACTGCCGGTGCTCAAGCTGCTTTCGGGACCGCTCCCGCAAAGCCTTCGGCGCCATCGACCGGCAGTCGGAGCACGACTTGGGGTCGTGGTCGCGCTCCAGGCAAAAGAGACACCTTAGGAGTCGAAGACTCGAAAAAGTCGACAAAAGTCATGAAAAAGTCAGTCAAAAAATGACTGGAGGTACTGCTCTTCCTGGATCTGCGCTGGCTGGCGCGGAAAAAGAAAGAACTGACGTCAGCGCGCGAGGGCGGCGTCTAAGTAGCTGCCGCGACGTCATCCCGGCGACCACGACGCCAACGACGTACGCGGAGCCGACCGACGCCACCTTCCAACGCGCAGAGGTACTGCTGACGAAAAAACTTTCCGGATCCAGTCTGACGCCTGGGGGTAATTCTAAGGTAAGGAATCTATAACTAACGTGTTTTTTTCAGATTAGGTAAGTACTAACAGCTCTCTTTGTGGTAGTGTCGGCGAGAAATTTGGCTTATCCAGAGGGTGTGTTAAGCATTTATTGTACTCACTCAAGGACTGATTACACACACACACACTCCGAGACAGAATTCAGACCAATTGGGTAAGTATAAAAAAGGTATACTTATATTTTATTTCTAGAACCAAGCAGGACTTGGTACAGGTAGGTAAAATATACTTTCAATTGTAAACCTTTACACAGAAATGTAATTGGGAATGGATTTGCAACTGTTACAGGTTGGTATGGTTTCAAAAAGCAGTTTAAATTACATTTAGACACTTTTTGATTACTTTCAGATTACATCGACTACTTGGGGTGGTATGCCTAGATACCACACGAGGGATCTCACAATACATGGTAAGTAAGACTTTTCTTGGTTTAAGGTATAGTTACTTTTTTCTCCATAAAAAACAGCAGTTCAACAGAACATTTTAGGCACCAAAACCCATAACATGGATTCCCATGGGAGAAAAATGGTTATCGGTTTTACAGGTAAGTACTGGACTTACGAGTGGGAGTTTTGCGTATTAGGACCAGGATTCCCCAAGGTCTAGGTAGGCACCCAAATTGCACCACCAGAGGCATTGGGGCGGACGGGTGCAGAGTGCAGGAGCCCAATGTTAGCAAATGGGGCTAAGGGGGCTCCGGTAAGGGGCTGATTGCGAGCAGGCCACTTGTGTGTGTAACAAAGCTCCTGGGTTTAAGGTCAGCACTGCAGGAGGCAACTATCAGCACAGGAGCTGCAGCGGCACAGGGGCGGCCGTCGGCAGGGTGCCAAGAAGATGTCGGTGACCCTGTGGTTTCCAATGGAGACCTATGGTTTGGAAAAGTTGCTGCAGGCTCGGGCAGGGAGACTTCCTGAAGGCGACCACTGGCTGGAGAGATAAGTTGGGTTCTTGGGGGATGCATGGACAACATCGGTTGGGCCACCCATGGCCATGGGACGTTGGGTGCAGGGATGTCTTTTGGCGTCGGGTTTCTTCACCAGCTCCGGTCACGGTCGGGGGGACCCTTCAGGTTGAGGCTGCAGGTGTCGTCTAGAAGCTTGAGGGAGGTCGGGGATCACCAGATCCCAGGTCAGGATCGCTGGGGAGACCTCCTCAAACTCTGGCTGTGGGCGTCGGGTGCAGAGTGGTGCAGAATCGCGGAGGCGTCTGGATCCGGATTCTGTAGGTGAGTCTTGGCTTGAACAAATCCGTTGCTCACAGAAGGCAGAGTCGGTTAGATGAGCGCAGGTAGGTCCTCCGGGCTCTGGGGGTTGCTGGCTGCTGGACTCGCCGGGGTTCTCGCTGTAGGCAGGTTGTAGATGGGGCACGCCGGTAGGGCTGGGGCCAAAGCAGTTGGTGACCTCTTCTTCATGGCTAGGCACGGTTCTGTGGTCCTTTTTTCTTCCTCGAATCTGAGGAGGCAAGGTTCAGGTTGGTCCCTAAATGAACAAGTTACTTATCTTCGGTAACGATATATCTGTAAGAAACATAGGTTAGTTATAGATTCCTTACCTTAGAATTACCCCCAGGCGTCAGACTGGATCCGGAAAGTTTTTCGTCAGCAGTACCCCTGCGCGTCGGAAGGTGGCGTCGGTCGACTCCACATTAGTCGTCGTGGTGGTCGCCGGGATGACGTCGCAGTAGCTACATAGATGCTGCGGGCACGCACCGACGTCAGTTCTGTACACGACTTTCCACGCCAGAAGCGCAGAGCCATGCAAGACACTGACCACTGGTGCACAAAACTAGGGCCCTGGAAGGGAGTCCTTAACCCTAGAAGTCAGTTCGCAGAACGGGGAGGATGGGTGGGACGGTAAGGAATCTATAACTAACCTATGTTTCTTACAGATATATCGTTACCGAAGGTAAGCAACTTCTTCATCTGAAAGAAACAGTTAGTTATAGATTCCTTACCTTAGAATAGATACCCCAGCAATACCAACCCCGGAGGTGGGTCTGCAAACTAAGTTCACACCAGAAAGTCCTGGAGAACAGAATGGCCAAAGAAGCCGTCTCTCCGGACTTGGCTGTCCAGGCAGTAGTGTTTGGTGAATGTGTGCAGCGATGCCCACGTAGCTGCCTGACAGATGTCATTAAGGGGGACTCCCCGTCCCAAAGCAGTGGTGGCTGCCGTCGCCCTGGTGGAATGGGCGCGCAGTCCCACTGGAGGCTCCTTCTTTGCCAAACAATAGCAAGCTTTGATGCACAGAACGACCCACCTGGAGATGGTCCGTTTGTGCCCGGCCCGACCTTTCTTAGCGCCCACGTAACCAACAAAGAGCTGGTCGTCAACCCGGAATTGTTTGGTGAGATCCAAGTAGAAGGAAAGCGCACGCTTTGGATCCAGACGGTGGAGCCTCTCTTCCTCTTTTGAAGGATGCGGAGGCGGAAAGAAGGTGGGCAAAGTGATGGTTTGGGCAAAGTGATGGTTTGGCCAATGTGGAAAGAAGAAACCACCTTGGGAAGAAAGGAAGGCCTAATTCTCAGGACGACCTTGTCCGGATGGACAGCCAGAAAGGGAGGCTTGGAAGAAAGAGCTTGTAGTTCACTCACCCTGCGTGCAGAGGTGATGGCCACCAAAAAGGCAGTTTTCAAAGTGAGAAGTCTGAGAGGACAGTTATGTAGAGGCTCAAAGGGAGCGCACATAAGATATGAAAGAACCAAGTTCAAGTACCACTGGGGCATTATGAAGAGAACAGGAGGAAAAAGATGAGTATTGCCCTTAAGGAATCTATATACAACCGGGGAATTGAAAAGAGAAGGCTGATTTGGAAGCCTAAGGAAGGCTGAAATGGCCGAGAGGTAGCCATTTAGAGTGCCCAGAGCAGAGCCCTGCCGGGCCAAAGAAATGAGTAACAAGAGAACCTCAGAAAGAGGGGCGGAAAGGGGATCCACAGCCTTTGCTGTGCACCATGCCACAAATTTGTTCCATCTGCAGGCGTATACTGTCTTAGTGGAGGGACGCCTGGCTGCCAAGATAACATCGCAGACTTCGGGAGGCAGGTCAAACAACGTCAACTGCCGCCGCTCAATCCCCACGCAAGGAGGTGGAGGCTGGACAGGTTCGGGTGGAGGACCGCCCCCTGCTGCTGCGACAGAAGATCCTCCCGAAGAGGCAGTCGGATCGGAGGATCGATGGCCAAGTTGAGCAGCTCGGGATACCAGACTCTTCGTGGCCAATCCGGAGTCACAAGAATGACTTGGGCCCGGTCGCGCCTGATCTTCTTCAGCACTCTGGGCAGAAGTGGTATAGGCGGAAAGGCATACAACAGACCGCAACTCCACTCGCGACGAAAAGCGTCGCCTAGCGAGTGCCGCCTTGGAAATTCCAACGCACAGAACTGCTGACATTGCGCGTTCTCTTCGGTGGCGAACAGATCTAACCAAGGCTCTCCCCACTGCTGAAAGAGACCTTGCACCACCTCCGAGTGAAGATGCCATTCGTGATCCATCATGCACCTGCGGCTGAGTTCATCCGCCATGGCGTTCAGGGAACCTGCCAGGTGTTGAACCACCAGGGATATGCCCTGATGTTCCAGCCATGTCCAGAGGCGGAGGGCCTCCCGACATAGGGTCCACGACCCCACCCCGCCCTGTTTGTTGCAGTACCACATGGCGGTGGTGTTGTCCGTGAACACCTGCACTACTCTTCCCGGACAGAGGGAAGGAATGCTTTGAGTGCAAGACTAATCGTCCGAAGCTCCAGAAGGTTGATATGGAGCCCGGACTCCGCCGGAGACCAGAGGCCTCTGATCTCCGCCTCCCCCATGTGGCCGCCCCATCCCAGAAGTGATGCATCGGTCACCACTGTGAACTCTGGTTGAGGAAGGGAGAGGGATCTGCTGTCGACCCAATCCTGGTTCGTTAGCCACCACTGCAATTGGTGTGCAGTGCCCTCCGAGATCTGGACGCAATCGGACAGGTTCCCCTGATGTTGTGCCCACTGAAACTTCAGGTCCCACTGCAGAGCCCCCATATGCCATCTGGCATGGTCCACCAGCAGGATGCAGGAGGCCATCAGACCCAGTAGCCTGAGGGTCATCCTGACCGAAACCCGGGATAGAGGCTGAAAGATCGGAATCATAGCCCGAATATCCCGGACTCGCTGTTCGGGAGGATAGACCCGAAACTGTGTCGTGTCCAGAACCACTCCGATGAAGAGGAGCTTTTGAGAGGGAGTCAGGTGTGACTTCGGCACGTTGATTGAGAACCCCAGCGAATGCAGGAAGTCTGCCGTAGTCTGGAGGTGTGAGACGACAGCCCGGGGCGAGCCCGCCTTCAACAGCCAGTCGTTGAGATAGGGGAAGACTGGAACCCCTGATCTGCGCAGATGAGCTGCGACCACAGCCATCACTTTCATGAACACCCGAGGGGCGCTGGTAAGACCAAAGGGGAGCACGGTAAACTGAAAATGCTCGTGGCCTACCGTGAACCGAAGGTAACGCCGGTGGGCCGGCAGGACGGGGATGTGAAAATAAGCGTCCTGCAAGTCCAACGCTACCATCCAGTCTCCAGGGTCGAGGGCAGACAGGACCTGAGCGAGCGTCAATATTTTGAACTTCTCCTTCCGGAGGAAGCGGTTGACGTTCCTGAGATCCAAGATAGGACGCAGGCCTTTGTCCTTTTTGGGCACCACAAAGTAGTGGGAATAGCAACCACAACCTACTTCTGGGACAGGAACGAGCTCTATGGCTCCCTTGGCCAAGAGTGCCGAAACTTCCTGTTGGAGAAGGGCCAGATGATCCTCCGACATGCAATGGTACTGAGGTGGCATGGATGAAGGGGTAGTCTCGAAGGGAAGGGAGTAGCTCCTTCGGACTATTTGCAAAACCCAGTGATGGTGCGCCAGTGGGGGAGGTGATGGCGAATCCTGCCTCCCACTGGCGTTTGGTGGACCTGAAAGGTCCGACTAGGAGGGTTTGGAGGCTGCTGCAGAGGGGGCTGTGGTGGACTGGCCCGCCCGCTGGCCCCCAGAACCACGGCACTGGTTCCCACGTCCCCGGCCGCACTGAGGCTGAACAGCTTGCGCCGGCCTGTGGCTTTGGGCGGGACGTGGCGGGGCACCCCTTGCGTAGCCACGAAAGGGGCGAATGGTAGACTGCGCAGGGCGGGTGTTGGAGGGGCCCAAGGACCTGGCCGTAGCTCGAGAGTCCTTAAAGCGCTCCAGCGCGTTGTCTGCCTTGTCGCCGAAAAGGTGACAGCCATCAAAGGGCATGTCCATAAGAGTGGATTGGACATCCCCTGAAAAACCAGTTGACCTCAACCAGGCATAGCGTTGAAGGGATACCGACGTGGAAATCGTCCTGCCTTGTGAGTCGGCGGTATCCAGCCCACAGCAGATGGTAAACTTCGCTGCGTCTCTCCCTTCGGCAACTGCTCGAGAGAGCACGGCCCGGGCCTCCTCCGGGCACTGAGGCGGCACTAGCGCAACCGTATCACACACACAGAGTGGGTGTAACGGCCCAATAGACATGCGGTGTTTACCGACCGCAGTCCCAAGCTGGAGGAAGAAAACATCTTCTTCCCAAGATGACCCAGCTTTTTTGGATTCCCTGTCCGGGGGAGCAGTAGGAAATTCGCCCTTGGACGTGGAGGCTTGGACTGCCAAGCTCTCAGGGGTGGGGTGTTGGGAGAGGAAAGTGGGGTCGCCCGGGGCCGGGCGGTGGCGTCGGGCAATCATCCTGTCCACAGGAGCCCCTGTGTTGGGCCTGGACCACGTGCCCAAAAGGATGTCTGTCAGGGCTTCATTAAACGGCAGCAGGGGCTCCGAAGAGCTCGCTGCCGGTTGAAGCACCTCTGTCAGGAGGTTAGTCCTGACTGCCACCGTAGGTAGCTCGAGGTGGAGAGCCTCGGCCGCCCTACGCAACACCACTACGTATGACGCTCCCTCCTCCGTAGCCACGGTAGGAGAAGACAACATGCCAAGGTCTGGGGAGGTAGCCAGACCACTGGCTTCCCCCAGTTCCTCTCTCCAGTCCGATTCATAACCTAACTGGTCGGTTAAAGGGTCCCCAAACCCCTCCCAGTCCTCCTCACCCTCTTCTGGCTGCCAATGTGGTCTCAAAGAGCCAGGGTAGAACAGGGGCACAAAAGTAACCGTCGACGCCGGTCCGGCTCCGTGTCTACCTCGAGGTGGAGGCCGGGGTCGACGCCGGCTGCGGACGTGGTGCCGGTGGAATCGGCGCCGGGGGAGGCGTAACAAGGTCGACCGGTGCCGATCCGGATCCAGGCCTGGATCCAAGGGGACCCTGCGGCGCCGAGGCGGAAGCCGCCGGCGTCGAAGGCCCAGGGCCAGCAGCCGAGTCGCGGAGCCCGAAGGTGGGCCGGCAGAGTCAGGCTGCCCAAAGATGGCATGCATCGCTTTGTAAAACTGACAAAGCTGGGCAGGGATTGCTCCCGGTCCTGGGAAGGGGGGGAAACCCGGAGCCGACCCTTCGGGCTCCGCACGCGGAGCCGAGGGAGGGGCACCACCCGCATCCCTCGCCGCGTCGGCCGACGGACGGGGAGAAGTCGAAGAGCAACGATACTTCTTCGACCTCTTCTTGTGCTTCGACTTACCTGACCCCGAGTGCGAAGACTTGGACGAAGAATGGTGGTGGCTCCGCGACCGGTCCCTCGACCTCCTACACGACTGGGACCTTGAGCGGCGCAGAGCCGACTGCCGAGCCTTGAGTAGCTTTTGGGACCGCTCCCGGAAAGACTTCGGGTTCATGAGCCGGCAGTCGGAGCACGACTTGGGGTCGTGGTCGCGCTCCAGGCAGAAGATGCACACGGGGTGAGGATCCGTCACCGACATCAGTCGGTTACAGGAACCGCAAGCCTTGAAGCCAAGCATCCCTCGTGCACCAGGAGTCGACAGACTCAAAAAACGATGTCAACAAAAGTAAAAAAAAGTCAGTCAAAAAGTGGCTGGGGGTACCACTCTCTCCGGATCTGCGCTTGCTGGCGCGGAAAAAAAAAAAGAACTGACGTCAGCGCGCGTGGGCGGCATCTATGTAGCTACCGCAACATCATCCCGGCGACCACGACGCCGAAGGCGGAGTTGACCGACGCCACCTTCCGACGCGCAGGGGTACTGCTGACGAAAAACTTTCCGGATCCAGTCTGACGCCTGGGGGTAATTCTAAGGTAAGGAATCTATAACTAACTGTTTCTTTCAGATAGTATGATTTAGGCACGTTTAAAATGGGTGTGCAGGTTGGGACCAATAGGTCCCTTCCTTGGGGTGGTTACACCCCTTATTATGCCACTCTCAAGTGGGAGGGAGCATGAGCCTCTCCCTAATTGGCTGAGTCCCCTCATATTCAAGATGGAGGGGACTGAGATGTGTGCTTTGCCTTGCCTCCCCCACCTGAGGGGTGGGGTTGTCAAAGGAGGGCACACCTCTCTTCCTAGCTTGGTTTTCCAGACGATTCTCCCGCCCAAAGTGGGGGGCAGAACCGGTGGGAGCCAGTTGCTGGGGGCAGGAAAAGGCAGGGACAGCTTCCAAAGGCGGCAGAGGCCTTTGAAGCTTCCCCTTTGTGGACCCAGCCCACCCTGGGAGAGGAGGCATTACACCTTTTCCCAATATGGGCTTTAGTTTCTGGACCCAGAGAGCAGGGGCTCTCTACCAAGGGGTCCAGAAACCGGTCTGTTGGTGGCAAATGGTGGGCAGCCATTCAGGAACCACACCAGGGCTGGTCGTTTTTAGGGGGTATCTCTAAGATGCCCTCTGAGTGCTTTTTACATTAAGTCCCACACTGGCATCAGTGTGGGTTTAATGTGCTGGGAGGTTTGCTACCAAACTTCCTGGGTTTCAGTAAAGCCATTATGGAGTTGTGGAGTTCGTAATGACCACTCCCAGACCATATACTCTTTATGGCTTTACTAAACTTAAAATGTCTAAGAATGGACTTTAGACACTGTAGGGGTATAGGGCTCATGCCACTGTACCCCTACCTGGGCGCTAGTGCACCCTGCTAGAGGGGTGACCTACCTAGGCCTCAGGCAGTGGATGGTAGGCATGGCACACAGGGATGTGTGCCATGTCGACTCTTCACTTTTCTCTGCACCAGAACACCAGACTGCAATGGCAGTTTGTGGGTGTCTGGGCCTCTAAGGGTGGCACAATAGGTGCTGCAGCCCTAAGAGGCCTTCCCTGGTCACAGTGCCCTTGGTACCGATGGTACCTTTTACAAGGGGCTTACCTGTGGCCAGAGATGTGCCAATTGTGGGTTCAAAGGTAGAGTTTTGGGAAAGAACACAGGCTCTGGGAACCTGATTGGCAGGGACCCAGGGCACATCAAGTCAGGTTGCATCAGATGCCAGGCAAAAAGTGGGGGGTAACCATGCAAAAAAGAGTCACTTTCCTACAATCAGGATGAAACCACCTTCGGCACTGTCTACCTCACCGCTGGTGTCGACCTGATCTTCTGCAGAGAATTCTGCTTCTGCCGCCATTTCCATGTTTTGAGCTAGGCGTCAGGAGCGAAGGGTTTTCTTGTTCTTGAACAGGTTGCAGGCTGTGCAATCCTCCGGGGTGTGCTCCGATGACAAGCAAAAGTTGCAGACGTCGTGTTGACCCGAGGACGCATACTTTGCCCCGCGTCTGTAGGCACTTTCGGAAAGGTATCTCTTATCTTCGATCACACAGAGCCCAGTACTCTCGACGGCACGGGGGAAGGGTTATGCACAAGGCAGGTGTCTCAGTAGACATTACAGTTAAGGTCGCCAGATACAATTAGACTGTCAAAGAATAGGAATGAGGTATTGTAGTGGCGAAATTGCTCTGAGTCCGTATTACGTTGAAAAGTTGAAAAAGTTGTACGGAGATACAGCACTATCCATCCAAAACTAATGGCGAAAAAAAATCAATCAAGCAATGGAGCCTTTGAACATGCACATTCACTCTAAGAGGAGGAGCCTCAACATCACATCCACAACAGGAGACCTCTTTGAGAAAAACAAGTTGTAGAGTCCAAGCACAACAATAAATAGCAGGAGAGTGCACAGCAGGTGTATCAGCAGTCAACACATGCTCCGAATATTATTTTTCTCTCTGCCACCAAATCCTGACCCCAGTTTTTATACTGATTCGGAAGATGCTGGATCAGATCTTCCAACTCATCCCACTGGGAATGGTCGTACCAAGAGAGCAGGCACACTGAATTAGTAATCCGCCAACGCCTGGCAGACTGAACAGCAACATGTTTGCATGCCCCATAATTAATTTTACTCTCTCGAACAGGAGGGCGAATTAGCACGTTTCCGTTCTGTGTGTACGGCCAGTGAAGGGGGTGGTAGAGAGGGATGCTTTATATTTTTTATCCACCCTTGGCATGATAACTCGCACCTTAGCTGGTTCCTTGAGAATTTAATTAGAAGGTTTTAAGAGTGCTCTTAAGCATAACGAGATATTGCATCGACCTATGTGTGGAGGAGAGGGTCTCCATAAGGAAGTTCTCCTCTTCAGGCTGCTTGTGCATCTCCACCTTGTGGAAGGTGGCTGCATGATGAAGAACCTCATGGTGTGAGGTGGTGTCATCTGGAGGTAAAGGCTTGGCCGAATAGAGGGCCAGATCAGTGTCTGCTGGGGGCTCCACGTCAGTCATCCCAGGAATCCTGTTGTGGATGTGTGTCTTATGGCAGGACGTAAGGGTCATTGGGAGATTTTGAACACATCCCCAAGCCCCTCAGAAGGAAGAGAACCCTGAGGTGAGTGAAGTGTAGCATAAGGTTCATAGGCAGTAATGGAGAGGTGGGCCTAGTGGGGAGTGGTGCAGGAGGTGGAGGAGGCAGACGTGGACACCAGCCATTTCGGAGCCAAAGCTTTCCAATGCCCCCGAGGCATGGAGCTGGCTTTCGGATCTGAGGCCTTAGGCTCAGAGGCATTTCTCGAGGATACCTGGGAGGCCAAAGCCGATGCAGCGGTCAAGGTTGATGGACGAGGCTTGGAGGAGGTCTTCGGCACCTTCGAGTGAGAGTGGGCGTCGGGTACGATCCCTCTACTAGGTGCCGACCATGGCAATGCGGCAGTGACGGACCAAAGGCCTCATGAAAGGCCTGTGAGCTTAACGCTCTAACCTCTCTGGAGTGCAAATGATGTTGTGGAGCAGTCTGTGGGTAGGCAAAACTCACTGCGACCGTCTTTGTCAGCGTTGCGCCGGTAGGGGCTCTTCCTCCTCGGCATCAAGAACAAGAGCAACAATGGAGGTGAAGGTAAGTGAGGCAGATGTGGACACACAACTTTCTGCTGGCGACAGCTCCTGGATCTCTGCACTAGAAGCTTTCGGCTGCTGATCGCTGTCGGTCTCTCGAACCCCAAAGAGATTGGGGGCATCATCTTGAGGACAGTGCACCATGGAAGAGGCGACACATCGGGCTCAACGGTTTCTGAGGGTCTTTTTTTTGCGGAAGGCAAGGCATGCAATCCAGGAGCCTTCCTGAAGGTCGGGGGACAAACAGAGGTTACAAACGTGATGAGATCAGACCTCGGATATTTCGAGTGACACTTGGGGCAGAAACATAATGGAGTCCTTTCCATCACTAGGACATTCTCATGCGTTGAGGATGGCGATGAAGGTGTCAAAAATGTACAAACCACAAAATCAAGTTGAAGGCAGTAAGCAATACATGAAACCGGGCGTACAATTGCTATCCCTCCCAACGAGGAACAGATCCGAGCGAGCCTGGCAAGAACACTGCACGGCGTTGACCTGAAGCTCTAAGGGACACATCTGAACCAGATGGTGGAGAGAAAAAAAAATCTAATGTTGAGATCGATAAATACAATAACAATGTACATCCTGATGTATGTTTGCATAGCAGCAGCACCAATAAATGCAAAATCGATGTATGCTGTAATCTATGCACGCACAATGTCAATACCAGTAAATGCAAAACCGATGTACGCTGTACCTGTACGCAGAGTGATGTCAATACCAGTAAATCCAAGGTCAATGTACACTGTAACTTATGCACGCATGACATCAATGTAAGTGAAAGCAATGTTGATGTACGATGTAACAACTGTATGTACAATAATGATAATATCGGTAAATATGATATTAATGACCGCCATGTTACATGTGTGTGCACTCACAAACTCGTATCATTGATGTCGGATTCATCTGAGATGACCTCCCCATCAGCTCAAAGTCAGAGATACATGGTCAGACAGGCCCTGCGACCCAAACCCAAGCCTACCGCTTGACAGGTCACAGGTGGGATTACACTTATCCCAAAGACAAACACGCATCCAGGGAAAACCCTGATCGGTCCCAAAGTATAGGTAGTCACACCACAAACAGGACCCCAATAAAATGCGTTTGGCCAAAGGCGCACTTTCCCACAATCCCACAAAGTTATATGCCACGTGTAGTTTGGAACACTCAACCAATCAGGACATGACATGTACACTGCACAGGGTGATCACGTGCTCACCACACTGAACATCTGGACACGCACACACTGGCCCACACTAGCTCTCCCCGAGGTCGAGAGCCATCTGTGTTCCCCTTATCCATCTGTATTGCCCTTATCAGATGGTTGTACCTGTTGTTTATGACAATGATGCTTTTCAAAGAATGTTGAAGTGCTTTATTGTACCCACAAAATGTATATATGTGCGTCTAAAACTTCTGTACTCCGAGACCGTCTCCAGACAAGCCTCTGTCGATACTCTCCCAGCTGCTGCGTTTAATTAAACCAACTTGTTCCTGTTTTGCCAAACGCCTCTTGTCTTTTTATTTAAGGTAAATTCATATTCGAGCAACACTAACAATGGAGCCGATGCGCATGCGCATTACCAGCAATAGGTGAAGTCACATTACTTGTGACTCAAAAGGACTTCTCAGAAGAAAAACAACTTGCACACGTCCAAGCCCAACACTTGATGGCATGAGTATGCACAGCATGTGCATCTACAGCTACACATGCGGCAAACAACCTTTTCTATCGCACAACAGCATACTCCTGTGTGGGAATTATTTTTCCCCCTGGTGCCTATTCACAGCCCTGGGAAAAATCACAGAAAATATCTCCACCAACTGTCTGCACCCTTTCATAAAATGCTCCACCTCATAACAAAGTTGCATCTCTTCATTGTCACTGTCTCCGGAATCTCCCTTTCCAGTTCCTTCCCTGGAGCTAATTTTCTGTTCCTCTCCCCACTGGGCATGCATCCAATTCAGGAGACCATCATCATCTTCCACTCATCCCTCCTCATTTGCCCTTCAATCACAGTCTGGAGGGGTCTGTAGCCAATGTTCCACATGCTGAACACCTGTATGCCGCCTAAGTTGCTTGCGCTCCACCACTCGCTCATTCCCAGACGGATTCTGGAATATCTAAGAAAAAGGTCTGAGTTATGCATCACCTTTAACATTGCTAGGAAAAGTAACATGTAGTCTTACAGTATCAGTCGTCTTTCCTTTATTGACTTCGTCAATCAATTTTTGCTGTTTTTGTGCAAGTTTGGTTTTACTTGGGAAAAACATCACGTGAGGCCTCAAACACTGCTCATTCACTTGTGTGCCATGGTGAGGGCTCATCTTTATCCCTGTAACTGAGGCATTTAGCATCCATTGGTCGTGGTAGGGCTCATGGAGGGGATGCAGAGTCTGCGCTCAATGGGCTCACTTTAATAAGAAGCATGTGGTAATTTCCTCAGCAATCAGCAGCATGCACAGCCAGCCCTCAAAGAATTTTTCAGGATATTTCCCTTTCAGCGCTTTCAGGAATTCAGACATGTACACTGTTGTGGCATACCCAGCTTTCTGCATCTCCTATGCGCTCCTCCACGTTCTTAGCTGTGGTTTAAAGTTACTTGACATTGTTTTGAACATTATCTGCAAGATCAGACTCATGACCATCCACCTCAATGACTAAACTACACTGCTAAAAATCTTGTCTCAACAACACTACGTCCATATCGCCTCCAACGTTGCTCTTGTGTCTCAATTTCCTGTAAGTTAACTTCAGTGGAAGAAGTTGCATCGGTTGTTATAGGGCTACACAGCCTTGTGAACTGCAGCCTATGACTGCTTAGCATATTAATCAAATTTTCTGGTTAAGAGGCAGATTCCCCTTGTCCTTTGCCAAATTTAAAGGACAGGAGATTATTCAACAAAGAGAAACCATACCTCACCCAATGTGGCAGCCTCTATACAGTCCCATGAACCCCCTGACACTGCCTATGCTAGGCCCCTCATTCATTCTCCAAGGTCTCCGAGCCATCTGATCCATCATAGTATGGGCTGAACATCGAGCTCACCAGAAGCAGTATGAGTCTCCAGGACCTGGGACAGATTGTCACCAATCCAATGTCTGATACTATCCACGGTTTATGCTGTGAAGTCGTCCACTCCTGTTAGCAGTGCCACTATGCTGGCCAGCAGGGCATTGACCGTGGCTAGCTGAAATGTACCTCTCTGCCCATCAACGCTGGAGCCACCTGGATCTTTCGGACAGGCAACATACACCAATACAGGATGTTGGTTTCAGGGGCAAGCGCAGCGGGAGAAGGCTTTGGTATTTTCTTTTTCTGCTGATGTAACAAAGTCCTCAAATCTCCAGACCACGCTCCGAAGAGGGTATTTCATTCGTTGAGGCCTTCAAGGGCTTATGGGGAAGGGAGTAAAGACTTTGTTGGGGTGGGGTTTGGATGTGGAGAGAACTCCACATCACCATCTCTACCCCAGTTTTGTAACTTAATTCACCATCCGAAGGCCCTGTGTGCCACGCCTCATGAGTCGCATTCATTGCTGGACTGGTGGATGGGTGTTCATGGTGCATTAGTGATTCTGCGGCCTCCTCAGAATCACCTACTTCAGCCACCTGTTAGAGTCATGCAATGTTGCTGGGTCACCTTCTCTGCCCCACCAAACTAGTGTCAAAAGGATACAGGTCCAGCATGGCAGGTGCTTACTGCTCACCAGGCCCAGAGCTTTGTTACACCACTGCCTGCGGCCCCCCAGTCTGCTCCTACCTCCTCTTCTGCCAATTGCCTACAGGTCTCCCAAAATTTCTAACAGAGGGCATCTGCTTTCTTCCTCCTTCAGGTTGCAGACAGATTGGAGTACAGGGTACCCTGCAACTCCAGATGTGTCCTGTTGGCCTCCAATAAATTGGGATTGTGCAATGCATCACACTTCCGCCAATTCACAGCAGGGTCCAGACCACTCATAAAACCTGGGTCTGTGCAGGAAGTCGACAGGTTATTACAGATAAATCTTGGTGCCTCAATCAGGCATTGCTAACCACCTTTCACCATCAAGCCATGACATGACCATTCAATTTTGGCAGGATTGTAGGAAACTAATCATTAAACTGTCCTTCCATTGGTTAGGAAGCTGATTTTTTAATACTTCAATGATGATTTCCTATGATGGAGAACTCACTGTTAAAAGAAAGCTACCAAACATCTTTTCAGGAAGTCAAACGCTCAAACCATGAAAGGAAAAGCTCGGTGAAGAAATGTTCCAGTTAACGACACCTGCAAAGCAGCTTTCTAGCATTCTATTCTTACTTTTACAAGACACCATTGCTTTGATTCGGTCAATTCTCTTTACTTAACTTCTTTGGAAGTTGTACCGCATACTTATAATTTGGAGCCATAACTCTTACATCCACTGCTTCTCCAAGAGATGAGTTTGCTATTCTATTCTGAAATTATGTGGTTGAGTGTAGTGCCAGACCCATATCTATTACAAAGGCCATGGCAAACACTGTATCTACAGTGACTACTTACCAAGTCATTGTACCAATGGCAATCTGAGATCCTTTTTCCAAGCATCATGGCACAAATCAGAGTGTAAACAATCATCAGGTCAATACACACTATGGGATGAAAGTGACTACCTTTGTGGTAGTATATGTTGTGTGACAAGTCGCACAGCACAAAGTGTACTCGCAGTAAGTCCATCTTAAAGGTCATACCGTGCAGTGCACTAAGAGTGTCCTATTACCTTGGAATCCATATTTTCATCTGTTAAACAGATAGGTCTAATCAATGGTTAGGTCAAGAAAGTGTAGGTATGTTGAACAAAGATATGAAATAAGATATTTAGAACATAGAAGAAAAAAAAAAAAAAAGAAAGGGAAAAAAAACTATCTTTTGACCACACCCAGTTACCTGATGCAGTGGTATCAGATAGTGTTCCTGCATCCAGAGAAGAAGAGCTGGGGGCTTGACCAGATAAACCAAGGCTCTGAAGTCCAAGGGCACTGCTGCTACTCCCTGTTAGAATAAAGGGAAAAAAATCACTGCAAGAGAATTCAGCACCACCACTAAAGCGGCTACTAACACCACCTACAACTTATCCTAGGAAGTAAGGATTTACCAACTCTACAAAGTGCAACGGATCATAGCATTCAATGGATTAGGATGTGGTTTGCAAACACTCCTGGAGAGTTACAAATTTTTGTGAATTGTAAAGGTTTTCCAGTCATATCTACAAATCTGCAACAAACAGAGGCTGCCAGGCACTCTCTTAGAAAACTGCACAATTACACATGGGGAAAAGCTGTTGCATTTGAGCAACTGCACCTTTTTTCACATGGAAAAACCTTTTATCGCACAAGTTACTAACTTGTGTAACGATATATCTGTAAGAGACAGTAGTTAGTGACAGATTCCTTACCTTAGAATATCCCCAGGCGTCAGGCTGGATCCGCAAAGTTTTTTGCGTAGCAGTACCCTTGCGCGTCGGTAGGCGGCGTCGTGCGGCTCCGCGTCCGTCGTCGGCGTCGTGGTCGCCGGGATGACGTCGCAGGCAGCACTTAGACGCCGCCCCTGCGCGCTGACGTCAGTTCTGTACACGACTTTCCGCGCCAGGAACGCAGAGCCATGCAAGAAGCTGACATAGGTGTCTGAAAAATACTAGGGCCCTGAAAGGGATGTCCTTAACCCTAGAAATCAGTTCGCAGAACGGGGAGGATGGGTGGGCGGTAAGGAATCTGTCACTAACTACTGTCTCTTACAGATATATCGTTACACAAGTTAGTAACTTGTGCATCTGAAAGAGACACGTTAGTGACAGATTCCTTACCTTAGAATAGATACCCCAGCAATACCAAACCCGGTGGTGGGTCTGCGAACAAAGATCAGACAAGGAAGTCCCGGAGGACAGAACGGCCAAAGAAGCCGTCCCTCCGGACCAGACTGTCAAGGCAGTAATGCTTTGTAAGCGTGTGCAGCGAGGCCCACGTAGCTGCCTGACAGATATCCAGCAGCGGAACACCGCGGCCCAAAGCCGTGGTAGCAGCCGTTGCCCTGGTGGAATGGGCAGGCAGCCCAACAGGAGGCTCCTTCTTAGCCAAAGAATAGCAGGCTTTGATACACAAGGTTACCCAGCGGGAGATGGTTCTCTTGTGCACCGCCCGACCTTTTTTGGCGCCCACGTAGCCAACAAAGAGCTGGTCATCCACCCGGAAATGGCGTGTGCGGTCGATGTAAAAGGAAAGCGCACGTTTTGGGTCCAGACGGTGGAGCCTCACTTCCTCTCTGGAAGGATGCGGAGGCGGAAAGAAGGTGGGCAAAGTGATGGTCTGCCCAATGTGGAAGGCAGTAACCACCTTTGGCAAGAAGGACGGACGCGTCCTAAGAACAACCTTGTCTGGATGGACAGACAGAAAGGGAGGTTTACATGATAGAGCCTGGAGCTCACTCACCCGCCGAGCGGAGGTGATGGCCACCAGAAAGGCAGTCTTCATAGTCAGAAGACGAAGAGGACAGTTATGTAAAGGCTCAAAGGGAGCGCACATAAGAAAGGTAAGAACCAAGTTCAAGTCCCACTGAGGCATCACAAACGGAACAGGAGGGAAGAGGTGTGTAATGCCTTTTAGAAACCTGTTAACAGGGGACTTGAAAAGGGAAGGCTGATCAGGAAGCCTGAGGAAGGCCGAGAGGGCACAAAGATAGCCCTTGATGGTACCCAGGGCAGAACCCTGTTGGGCCAGGGAAAGAAGGAACAGGAGAACCTCAGAGAGAGGGGCAGAAAGGGGATTCACAGCCTTTGCTGTGCACCATGACACAAACTTGTTCCACCTGCAGGCGTATACCACCTTAGTGGAGGGACGCCTGGCTGCCAGAATCACATCACAAACTTCGGGAGGCAAGTCGAAAGGAATCAACTGCCGCCGCTCAATCTCCACGCAAGCAGGTGGAGGCTGGACAGGTTCGGGTGGAGGACCGTCCCCTGCTGCTGCGACAGAAGATCCTCCCGAAGAGGCAGACGGATCGGGGATCGACGCTCATACTGAGTAGCTCGGGATACCAAACTCTTCGAGCCCAGTCCGGAGCCACAAGAATGACTTGGGCCCGGTCGTGCCGAATCTTCTTCAACACTCGGGTAGAAGTGGTATAGGCGGAAAGGCGTACAACAGACCGCAACTCCACTCGCGACGAAAAGCGTCGCCGAGCGAGTGCCGCCTTGGAAGTTCCAACGCGCAGAACTGATGACATTGCGCGTTCTCTTCGGTGGCGAATAGATCTAACCAAGGCTCTCCCCACTGTAGAAAGAGTCCTAGCGCCACTCCCGAGTGAAGACGCCATTCGTGATCTATCATGCACCTGCGGCTGAGTTCGTCCGCCCTGGCGTTCAGGGAACCTGCCAGGTGTTGAACCATCAGGAACATGCCCTGATGTTCCAGCCATGTCCAGAGGCGCAGAGCCTCCTGACAAAGGGTCCACGACCCCACCCCGCCTTGTTTGTTGCAATACCACATGGCGGTGGTGTTGTCTGTGAACACCTGCACTACCTTCCCTTTGACAGAGGGAAGGAATGCCTTGAGTGCAAGTCGGATCGCCCGGAGCTCCGGAAGGTTGATATGGAGCCGGGACTCCGCCGGAGACCAGAGGCCTCTGATCTCCGCCTCTCCCATGTGACCGCCCCATCCCAGAAGGGACGCGTCCGTCACAACTGTGTGCTCTGGCTGGGAGAGGGATCTGCCCATGACCCATTGCCGGTTCGAGAGCCACCACTGCAACTGTAGTGCAGTCCCCTCCGAGATCTGGACGTGATCGGACAGGTTGCCCTGGTGCTGCGCCCACTGGAACTTCAGGTCCCACTGCAGAGCCCACATATGCCATCTGGCATGATTGACCAGCAGGACGCAGGAGGCCATGAGGCCCAGCAGCCTCAGGGTCATCCGTACCGAAACCCAGGATAAAGGCTGAAAGATCGGAATCATAGCCCGAATATCCCGGACTCGCCGTTCGGGAGGATAGGCCCGAAACTGCGTCGTGTCCAGAACTGCTCTGATGAAAAGGAGCTGTGGAGAAGGAATCAGATGCGACTTCGGCACATTGATGGAGAACCCCAGCGAGTGCAGGAGTTCGGCCGTGGTCTGGAGGTGGGAGACGACTGCCTGGGACGAGCCCGCCTTCAGCAACCAGTCGTCGAGGTAGGGGAAGACTGGAACCCCTGCCCGGCGCAGATGAGCTGCGACCACCGCCATCACTTTCGTGAACACCCGAGGGGCACTTGTAAGGCCAAAGGGGAGCACGGTGAACTGAAAATGCTCGAGGCCTACCGTGAACCGCAGGTAACGCCGGTGGGCCGGCAGGACGGGGATGTGAAAATAAGCGTCCTGCAAGTCCAACGCTACCAACCAGTCTCCAGGGTCGAGGGCAGTCAAGACCTGAGCTAGGGTGAGCATCTTGAACTTCTCCTTCCGGAGGAAGCGATTGACGTTCCGGAGGTCCAAGATAGGACGCATGTCCTCCTTGTCCTTTTTGGGCACCAGGAAGTAGTGGGAGTAGCAACCACGCCCTACTTCTGGGGTCGGAACATGCTCGATGGCCCTCTTGGCCAAGAGGGCCGTGACTTCCTTCTGCAGAAGTACCAAGTGATCCCCTGACATGCGGTGGAATTGAGGTGGCATGGCTGGGGGGTGGTCTCGAAGGGGAGGGAGTAGCCCCTTCGGACAATGTCCAAGACCCACCTGTCCGAGGTGATGGGACGCCAGTGGTGAAGGTGATGGCGGACCCTGCCCCCTACTGGCGTGCTGTGCACCGGAAAGGAGGGACTAGGAGGGCTTGGAGGCCGCGGACGGGTTGGAGGTGGTGGCCTGACCCGCACGCTGGTTGCCCGAACCGCCACAGCGGTATCCACGTCCTCGGCCACGCGTAGACGCTTGCTGCGCGGGCCGGTGGCTGGGCAGCTGACGTGACTGGGCGCCCCTTCCGTGGCCACGAAAGGGGCGAAAAGCAGAGGTGAGCGGAGGGCGTACAACAGAAAGGCCCAGGGACTTGGCCGTAGCCTGTGAGTCCTTAAACCGCTCAGGCGCATGGTCTGCCTTTGAACCAAAAAGACCGACTCCATCAAAGGGCATGTCCATGAGTGTATTCTGGACATCACCCGAGAAACCAGTTGTTCTCAGCCAGGAGTGGCGACGTAGCGCCACCGTCGTCGCAAGCGATCTGCCCAGCGAGTCGGCGGTATCAAGGCCACAACGGATGGTGTATTTAGCCGCATCTCGCCCTTCCGCAATGGCGCGGGTAAGCAGAGTCTGGACCTCCTCAGAACACTGCGGCAAAACAGCCGCCACCGAATCCCACAGGGAGTGGGTATATCGGCCCAAAAGGCAAGCGGTGTTGACGGACCGCAAGCCAGCACTGGAGGAAGAAAAAGCCTTCTTCCCAAATTGGTCCAGGCGTTTGGATTCCCTATCCGGAGGGGCGGTAGGGAAGGCGGTTTGGGAGGCAGAGGCTTGGACAACCAAGCTCTCAGGGGTGGGATGTTGGGAGAGAAACAAGGGGTCGCCCGGAGCAGGGCGATGGCGTCGGGCCACGTTCCTATCCACAGGAGCCCCTGTGGTGGGTTTGGACCAGGCACCCAAAAGAACGTCAGTGAGTGCATCATTAAACGGCAGCACAGTCTCAGAAGAGGAAGCCGCCGGCTGAAGCACTTCTGTCAGGAGGTTAGTCCTGACGGCCACAGTAGGCAACTGGAGATGTAAGGCTCCAGCTGCTCTACACAACACCGTTGCAAAATTAGCCCCCTACACCGTAGCCACGGGAGGAGACCGCATGCCAGTGTCAGGGGAGGTGTCTAGACCACTGGCATCCCCAAGTTCCTCAGCCCAGTCCGGGTCAAACTCACACTGTTGTGTGAGAGGGTCCTCAGACCCCTCCCAGCTCTCCTGGTCCTCCTCTTGTTCAAAATATGGAGGAGGAGGGACATTTGGGACCCAAGGTCTCATCGGCGCCGGCGTCGAGCGACGTCGGTCCGGCTCCATGTCCGGAGCCGGAGAGAGCCGGGGACCGACGCCGTCCGGAGCTCCGGACGGTGTCAGGAACGGCACCGGGGACATCGGCGTGGTTAAGTCAACCGGCGTCGATGGGGGTTGCGGTACCACCGGAGCCGGGATCGAGGGCGGGGCCGGAGCCGAGGCCGGGATGAAGGCTGGTGGGACAGGCGGCGCCGGGACCGGAGTCGACGGCGGCGCCGGGGCAACCCCATCAGGGCCCGCGGGGCCCGAAGGCGCACCGGAGGGACCTGAAGGCCCGAAGAGGCGGGCCATGGCCGACAGGAATTCCTGTATTTCGGCCGGAGTCGCCCCCGACCCCGGAAAGAACGGGTAATTCGGGGGCGGCTCTACAGGCATGTCCGGGGCCGCGGGGCCGGTGCCAACTGGGGCCTCAGCCGAGTCGCGAGACCGGCGAGGCGAAGTCTTAGAGCGATGACGCCTCTTAGACTTCTTGTGCTTCGACTTACCGGAGGAGCGCGAAGACTTGGATTCCGACGAACGGTGGGGACTCCGCGTCCGGCCCCTCGACCTCTCCCGGGACCGGGGCTTGGTGCGGCGCGGAGCCGACTGCCGGACCTCGAGTAGCTTTCGAGACCGCTCTCGCAAAGCCTTCGGATGAAGTTTCCGGCAGTCAGGGCACGACTTCGTGTCGTGGTCTCGGCCGAGACAGAAGAGACACTCGAGATGCGGGTCCGTGATCGACATCAAGCGACCACAGGCCTCGCAGGGCTTAAAGCCGGGCATCCCTACGACACCTTAGGAGTCGTGAAGACTCGATGAAGAAACAGTGAAAAATTCACCAAAAAGGATAGTCAAAAAGTGACTAGGGCACTGCTCTTCCCGGATCTGCGCTTACTGGCGCGGAAAAGAAGAACTGACGTCAGCGCGCAGGGGCGGCGTCTAAGTGCTGCCCGCGACGTCATCCCGGCGACCACGACGCCGACGACGAACGCGGAGCCGCACGACGCCGCCTACCGACGCGCAAGGGTACTGCTACGCAAAAAACTTTCCGGATCCAGCCTGATGCCTGGGGATATTCTAAGGTAAGGAATCTGTCACTAACGTGTCTCTTTCAGATCTACATATTAACAGTTTTGAGGGTTTTCTCTTCCCATATCCACTCTGGAAAGCGATTTACTCCTGCCCTTGAAAAAATTTAATTTGCAGCCATTTTCAAGATGGTATGGGTCAAAGAAATGTCTAAGGCGTGAGTTTGTATAATTTTTCAAGGGCATTTCGGCCTTACAACAACCACTCATCCCCACACTTCAATTTAAGCACGTACAATATTATGCCAATGTGAGGTTATACTGAACATCCGTAAAAGGATTGCCATTGGGGCATCTTAATGTATCTGTATTTATACAAACACCATTTGCAAAAAACAGTTTTAAAAAGTATTGTTCACAATTATTTGATGCGCAAAGTACAGTCTTTGAGCTGACCGACTATAAAGCGCTAAAAGATTGGGATGTCTTTATGACACACAAGCAGTGCACTGGAGACACTCCTCTGGCTTGCAGGTGTGCTTTTGAGTATTGTTGGTGGAAACAAAGAAGAACCCACACTAAAGTAGGAGGCTTTGGACCTTATTTGATTATGCCCCAAAAGAACTAGTTACTTACTTTCAGTTACATTGTTTCTGGTAGATAACCGCAGATTCCTCACCTTTTGAATATTTCCTACACATTGGACTGGAAATATTCAAGCAGTACCTGTATGCACAAGTAGGTGGTGTCGTGCGCAACCACACCAATGTCATTCCATGCCAAAAGTGACATGCAGAGCTACATATAAGAGCTACCCATGCATGCTGGTGTCAGTTGCTTTCTAGGTTGTCTGCGCCCCAACGCGCAGAGCCAAACAGCTAACTGGTCCCGACCAATGTGCAGATCAACAGACTTGGGACCTTTCTAGATGGAAAAGTCCAGATCACAGAACAGGGAGGCATGAGCGTAGATGAGGAATGTGTGGTTAGAGTAGTCACCAGAAAGAGAGTTACCGAAGGCAAGTAACTTGTTTTTCTGATGGATACGTCTAACACAGACTCTTCACCTTTTGAATAGGTACCAAAGCAGTGCCTCCCAGGTGATAAGCAACACTTAAGATAGTTTGGCTTGAAGTGAGTCAATCTGCAGAGGTCCGCAGCAAACAACAAACTTGTCCCAATGGTAGGCTTATATTGATTTAGAGGAGGGGAGCCTTGCTGCCAGAATGACATCAATAACTTCGAGAGGGATATCGAATACTGTCAACTGTCACCACTCGATCTCCAAGCATAGAGATGAGGACTGAGTAGGCTCAGTTGCAGAAACTAGCCCTGCTGCTGCGATCGAAGATCCTCCCAAAGCAACAGTCTGATCTGAGGACAAATGCTCATGCCCAGGAGTTCCGGGTATCACCATCTCCTTGCTCAATCTGGTGCCACTAGGATGACTTGGGCCCAGTCGCTTCTAATCTTCAGAAGTCATGGCATTCGAGGTAAAGGCAGGAAGGTGTAAAATAGAGCTCCACTCTAGGCCGAATGCACCTCAGAGAAAGGGGAATTTTGGTAACTCACTCGCGAAGATACCCAGTGCCACCTCTGGGTATAGATGCCATTTGTGATCCGCTAGGAGCCGGCAGCTAAGTTTGTCCACCCTGGAGTTTAAAGATCCCACCAGATAGTGCGCCACCAGGAAAATCTCATGGTGATCCAGCCACTTTGAGGCGTAGTGCTTCCTGGCACAGGACCCACAACTCCACCATGCTCTGCTTGTTACTGTACCACATGGTGGTGGCATTGCCAGTGAGCACCGGTACCATTCTCCATTTAGTGGAAGGGAGGATAACTTTCAACGGCAAGCAGATGGCCCGCAGCTCCACCAGACCTGATGTGAAGTCGGGCCTCTGCCTGAGACTAGATGCCTCAGATCTCCACTTCTACCAGGTGGCCTCTGTAGCCCAGAAGCAATGCATTTGTCACTACTGTTAAATATGTGTGGAGTAGGGAAAGAGGTGTGCACTGACCTGATCGCGGTCCGGCAGCCACCACTGCAGGTCTTTCAGTCCCCTCCGAAATCTGGCCATGATTGACAGATCCTCTTGATGATCCGCCAACGGGACTTCAGCTTCCATATATGCCATCTGGTAAGCTTCGCCAGCAGGATACAGGAGGCCACTAGCTCTGGCAGCCACCTCAGAGTCATCCTCACTGTGACCCAGGGCAGAGACTAAAAGTTCAGGATCAAAGCCCAAATGTCCTAGACTCTCTCCTCCGGTGGAAGGCATGAAACTGCACTGTGTCCAGAATGGCTCCAATGAACAAAAGCCTCTACTATGGAGTCAGATGGGACTTTAGCTCATTGATAGTGAACCCCAATGATGTTAGGTGGTTTGCCATAGTCTGGAGGTGGATGACTACTGCCTGGTGTGAGCCCACATTCAGCAGCCAGTTGTTGAGGCAGGGGAAGACTGGGACCCCTGACCTCCAAAGATGCACTGCAACTATCACCATCACTTTCGTAAACATGAGAGGGGCACTTGGAAAATTAAAGGGAGCACAGAACTGAAAACGCTCTTGCCCCACTGTGAACTTCAGATAGCACCTGTAGTCCTACAGAATGGGGATGTGGAAATAAGCGTTCTGCAGGACCAATTCTATCATTTAGTCTCCAGGTTCACGGGCAGACAAAATCTGGGCCAGTATGAGCATCTTGAATTTGTCGTTCTGCAGAAAGACATTGCCAGGGCGAAGGTCTAGAATATGCTGAAGACCTCCATCCTTCTTCGGCAACAGAAAGTAGTGGGACTAGCAGCCACTACCCACTTCCAATGCAGATATATTCTCTATGGCTCCTTTGGCCAGAAGAGCCTGCACTTACTTCTGCACGACGAACAGACTGTCCTCAGTCAGACATGCTGAGGATGGTGGAAGGAGTGGTATGGTGGAGATAAAAGAGAGGGTGTAGCTGCAATGGACAATTTGCAGGACCCACTTGTTCCAAGTGATTGCTTGCCACTCAGAAAGAAAATTGCCAGATCTTGCCTCCGACAGGGTGGCTGTGTGTCTTGAAGGACACACTAAAGCACAAGTTACTTACCTTCGGTAACGATATATCTGTAAGAAACATTAGTAGTGATAGATTCCTTACCGTAGAATATCCCCAGGCGTCAGACTGGATCCGGAAAGTTTTCGTCAGCAGTACCCCTGCGCGTCAGTAGGGGCGTCGTGCGGCTCCGCGTCCGTCGTTGGCATCGTGGTCGCCGAGATGACGTCGCGGGCGCTACTTGGACGCCGCCCACGCACGCTGACGTCAGTTCTGTACACTACTTTCCGCGCCAGGAACGCAGAGCCATGCAAGATATTGACCACTGGTGCATTGAAACTAGGGCCCTGAAAGGGATGACCTTAACCCTAGAAATCAGTTTGCAGAACGGGGAGGATGGGTGGGGCGGTAAGGTATCTATCACTACTAATGTTTCTTACAGATATATTGTTACCGAAGGTAAGTAACTTGTGCATCTGAAAGAAACACATAGTGATAGATTCCTTACCTTAGAATAGATACCCCAGCAATACCAACCCCGGTGGTGGGTCTGCGAACTAAGATCACACCAGAAAGTCACGGAGAACAGAACGGCCAAAGAAGCCGTCTCTCCGGACTTGGCTGCCAGGCAGTAATGCTTGGTAAACGTGTGCAGCGAGGCCCACGTGGCAGCCTGACATATGTCTTGCAGGGGGACACCACGTCCCAATGCAGTAGTGGCTGCAGTAGCTCTGGTGGAATGAGCACGCAGCCCCACCGGAGGTTCTTTTTTAGCCAAAGATTAACAGGCTTTGAAACACAAGACAACCCAGCAGGAGATGGTTCTCTTATGGACCGCCCGACCTTTCTTGGTGCCAACGTAGCTAACAAAAAGCTGGTCATCCACCCGGAACTGCTGTGTGCGGTTGAGATAAAAAGAAAGCGCACGTTTTGGGTCCAGACAGTGGAGCCTCTCTTCCTCTCTGGAAGGATGCGGAGGCGGAAAAAGGTGGGCAAGGTAATAGTCTGCCCAATGTGAAAGGCCGTAACCACTTTTGGCAAAAGGAAGGACGGGGCCTGAGCACAACCTTCTCCGGATGGACTGAAAGGAAAGGAGGCTTACAGGAAAGAGCCTGGAGCTCACTCACTCGCCTGGCGGAAGTGATGGCCACCAGGAAGGCAGTCTTTAACGTCAAAAGACGAAGAGGACAGTTGTGAAGGGGCTCAAAGGGAGCGCACATCAAGTACGTCAGAACCAGATTCAAGTCCCACTGAGGCATCACGAAAGGAATAGGAGGAAAAAGGTGAGTAATGCCTTTAAGAAACCTATTTACAACAGGGGACTTGAAAAGAGAGGGCTGATCAGGGAGCCTGAGAAAGGCCGAAATAGCAGAAAGGTAGCCCTTGATAGTGCCCAGAGCAGAGCCCTGCTGGGCCAAAGAAAGAAGGAACAGTAGAACCTCAGAAAGAGGGGCAGAAAGGGGATCCACAGCCTTTGCTGTGCACCATGCCACAAATTTGTTCCACCTGCAGGCGTATACCACTTTAGTAGAGGGACGCCTGGCTGCCAGAATAACGTTACAAACTTCGGGAGGGAAGTCGAAGGGAATCAACTGCCGCCGCTCAATCTCCACGCAAAGAGGTGGAGGCTGGACAGGTTCGGGTGGAGTACCGTCCCCTGCTGCTGCGACAGAAGATCCTCCCGAAGAGGCAGTCGGATCAGGGGATCGATGCACATACTGAGTAGCTCGGGATACCATACTCTTCGAGCCCAGTCCGGAGCCACAAGAATGACTTGGGCCCGGTCGCACCTGATCATCTTCAGCACTCTGGGCAGAAGTGGTATAGGCGGAAAGGCGTACAACAGACCGCAACTCCACTCGCGACGAAAAGAGTCGCCGAGCGAGTGCCACCTTGGAAAATCCAGCGCGCAGAACTGATGACATTGCGCGTTCTCTTCGGTGGCGAATAGATCTAACCAAGGCTCTCCCCACTGCTGAAAGAGACCTTGCGCCACCTCCGAGTGAAGACGCCATTCGTGATCGAGCATGCACCTGCGGCTGAGTTCGTCCGCCCTGGCGTTCAGAGAACCTGCCAGGTGTTGAACCACCAGGGACATGCCCTGATGGTCCAGCCATGTCCAGAGGCGCAGAGCCTCCTGACAGAGGGTCCACGACCCCACCCCGCCTTGTTTGTTGCAGTACCACATGGCGGTAGTGTTGTCTGTGAACACCTGCACTACTCTCCCCTTGACAGAGGGAAGGAATGCCTTTAGTGCCAGCCTGATCGCCCGCAACTCCAAAAGGTTGATATGGAGCAGAGATTCCGCCGGAGACCAGAGGCCTCTGATCTCCGCATCTCCCATGTGGCCGCTCCATCCCAGGAGGGACGCATCCGTCACTACTGTGAACTCCATCTGATCCTTATGTAAAGCGCTCTGATACCTCCGGGTCTAGCCAGCGCTATATAAAACTTTATAAATAAAAAAAAAACTCCGGTTGGGGAAGGGAGAGGGATCTGCCGTCGACCCAATGCCGGTTTGTGAGCCACCACTGCAATTGTCGTGCAGTGCCCTCCGAGATCTGGACGTGATCGGACAGGTTTCCCTGATGCTGCGCCCACTGGAACTTCAGGTCCCACTGCAGAGCCCGCATATGCCACCTGGCATGATTGACCAGCAGGATGCAGGAGGCCATGAGGCCCAGCAGCCTCAGAGTCACTCTGACCGAAACCCGGGACAAGGGCTGAAAGATGGGAATCAGAGCCCGAATATCCCGGACTCGCTGTTCGGGAGGATAGACCCGAAACTGCGCCGTGTCCAGAACCGCTCCGATAAAGAGGAGCTTCTGGGAGGGAATCAGGTGCGACTTCGGCACATTGATGGAGAACCCCAGCAAGTGCAGGAGGTCGGCCGTAGTCTGGAGGTGGGAGACGACTGTCTGGGGCGAGCCCGCCTTCAACAACCAGTCGTCGAGATAGGGAAAGACTGAGACCCCTGATCTGCGCAGATGAGCTGCGACCACCGCCATCACCTTGGTGAACACCCGAGGGGCGCTGGTAAGGCCAAAGGGGAGCACAGTGAACTGAAAGTGCTCGTGGCCTACCGTGAACCGTAGGTAACGCCGGTGGGCTGGCAGGACGGGGATGTGGAAATAGGCGTCCTGCAAGTCCAGCGCCACCATCCAGTCTTGTGGGTCGAGAGCAGACAAGACCTGAGCTAGAGTGAGCATCTTGAACTTCTCCTTGCGGAGGAAGCGATTGACGTTCCGGAGGTCTAAGATAGGATGCAGGCCTTTGTCCTTCTTGGGCACCACAAAGTAGTGGGAATAACAACCACGACCTACTTCGTGCGTTGGAACGCGCCAAGAGGGCCGCAACTTCCTGCTGAAGAAGCACTAAGTGATCCCCCGACATGCGGTGGTATTGAGGTGGCATGGCTGGGGGGGTAGTCTCGAAGGGGAGGGAGTAGCCCCTCCGGACTATCTCTAAAACCCACCTGTCCGAAGTGATGGTGCGCCAGTGGGGGAGGTGATGGCGGAGCTTGCCGCCCACTGGCGTTTCATGGGCCTGAAAGTTCGGACTAGGAAGGTTTGGAGGCAGTGGTGGCCGGGGTGGTGGTGGACTGACCCGCCCGCTGGCCCCTTTGTCCGCCACGGCGGAACCCGCGTCCGCGCTGGGATGATTGCTGCGCCGGCCTGTGGCTCTGTTGCGAACGCTGCGGGGCGCCCCTTCTTGTGCCACGAAAGGAGCGAAAAGTGGAAGGCGGAGGAGGGCGGACTGCCGAGAGTCCCAAGGACTTGGCCGTAGCCCGTGAGTCCTTAAACCTCTCCAACGCGCTTTCCGCTTTGTCGCCGAAGAGGCGACGGCCATCAAAGGGCATGTCCATAAGGGTGTTTTGGACATCCCCTGAAAATCCAGTGGTTCTCACCAGGCGTGACGGCGAACCGCCACCGTCGTTGCAATGGATCTGCCCAGTGAGTCTGCGGTGTCTAGACCACAACGGATCATGAACTTTGCTGCGTCTCTCCCCTCTGCAACAGCCTGGGCGAGAGCAGGCCGGGCCTCCTCCGGACACTGGGGCAGCACGTTCGCCACCGTATCCCACAGACAGTGGGAATAACGGCCCAAGAGGTATGCAGTGTTCACGGACCGCAGCGCAGAGCTGGTGGAAGAGAAAATCTTCTTCCCAAACTGATCCAGCTTCTTGGATTCCCTATCCGGTGGGGCGGAAGGGAAGGCGGTTGGGGAAGCAGAGGCTTGGACAACCAAGCTCTCGGGGGTGGGATGTTGGGAAAGGAAAATGGGGTCACCCGGATTAGGGCGATGGCGTCGGGCCACGTTGCACAAGTTACTAACTTGTGTAACGATATATCTGTAAGAGACAGTAGTTAGTGACAGATTCCTTACCTTAGAATATCCCCAGGCGTCAGGCTGGATCTGGAAGGTTTTTGCGTAGCAGTACCCTTGCGCGTCGGTAGGCGGCATCGTGCGGCTCCGCGTCCGTCGTCGGCGTAGTGATCGCCGGGATGACGTCGCGGGCAGTACTTAGACGCCGCCCCTGCGCGCTGACGTCAGTTCTGTACACGACTTTCCGCGCCAGGAACGCAGAGCCATGCAAGAACCTGACATAGGTGTCTGAAAAATACTAGGGCCCTGAAAGGGATGTCCTTAACCCTAGAAATCAGTTCGCAGAACGGGGAGGATGGAGTGGGGCGGTAAGGAATCTGTCACTAACTACTGTCTCTTACAGATATATCGTTACACAAGTTAGTAACTTGTGCATCTGAAAGAGACACGTTAGTGACAGATTCCTTACCTTAGAATAGATACCCCAGCAATACCAACCCCGGTGGTGGGTCTGCGAACAAAGATCAGACAAGGAAGTCCTGGAGGACAGAACGGCCAAAGAAGCCGTCCCTCCGGACTTGACTGTCAAGGCAGTAATGCTTTGTAAACGTGTGCAGCGAGGCCCACGTAGCTGCCTGACAGATAACCGGCAGCGGAACACCGCGGCCCAAGGCCGTGGTAGCAGCCGTTGCCCTGGTGGAATGGGCACGCAGCCCAACAGGAGGCTCCTTCTTAGCCAAAGAATAGCAGGTCTTGATGCACAAGGTAACCCAGCGGGAGATGGTTCTCTTGTGCACCGCCCGACCTTTTTTGGCGCCCACGTAGCCAACAAAGAGCTGGTCATCCACCCGGAAGTGTTTTGTGCGGTCGATCTAGAAGGAGAGCGCACGTTTTGGGTCCAGACGGTGGAGCCTCATTCCTCTCTGGAAGGATGCTGAGGCGGAAAAAAGGTAGGCAAAGTGATGGTCTGCCCAATGTGGAAGGCAGTAACCACCTTTGGCAAGAAGGACGGACGCGTCCGAAGAACAACCTTGTCTGGATGAACAGACAGAAAGGGAGGTTTGCAAGATAGAGCCTGGAGCTCACTCACCCGCCGAGCGGAGGTGATGGCCACCAGAAAGGCTGTCTTCAGAGTCAGAAGACGAAGAGGACAGTTATGTAGAGGCTCAAAGGGAGCGCACATTAAAAAGGTAAGAACCAAGTTCAAGTCCCACTGAGGCATCACAAACGGAACAGGAGGGAAGAGGTGTGTAATGCCTTTTAAGAACCTGTTAACAACAGGGGTCTTGAAAAGGGAGGGCTGATCAGGGAGCCTGAGGAAGGCCAGGATAGCACAAAGATAACCCTTGATGGTACCCAGGGCAGAACCCTGTTGGGCCAGAGAAAGAAGGAACAGAAGGACCTCAGAAAGAGGGGCAGAAAGGGGATTCACAGCCTTTGCTGTGCACCATGCCACAAATTTGTTCCACCTGCAGGCGTATACCACCTTAGTGGAGGGACGCCTGGCTGCCAGAATCACATCACAAACTTCGGGAGGCAAGTCGAAAGGAATCAACTGCCGCCGCTCAATCTCCACGCAAGCAGGTGTAGACTGGACAGGTTCGGGTGGAGGACCGTCCCCCTGCTGCTGCGACAGAAGATCCTCCCGAAGAGGCAGACGGATCGGGGGATCTACGCTCATACTGAGTAGCTCGGGATACCAAACTCTTCGAGCCCAGTCCGGAGCCACAAGAATGACTTGGGCCCGGTCGTGCCGAATCTTCTTCAACACTCTGGGTAGAAGTGGTATAGGCGGAAAGGCGTACAATAGACCGCAACTCCACTCGTGACGAAAGCGTCGCCGAGCGAGTGCCGCCTTGGAAATTCCAACGCGCAGAACTGATGACATTGCGCGTTCTCTTCGGTGGCGAATAGATCTAACCAAGGCTCTCCCCACTGTAGAAAGAGTCCTTGCGCCACTTCCGAGTGAAGACGCCATTCGTGATCCATCATGCACCTGCGGCTGAGTTCGTCCGCCCTGGCGTTCAGGGAACCTGCCAGGTGTTGAACCATCAGGAACATGCCCTGATGTTCCAGCCATGTCCAGAGGCGCAGAGCCTCCTGACAAAGGGTCCAAGACCCCACCCCGCCTTGTTTGTTGCAGTACCACATGGCGGTGGTGTTGTCTGTGAACACCTGCACTACCTTCCCTTTGACAGAGGGAAGGAATGCCTTGAGTGCAAGTCGGATCGCCCGGAGCTCCAGAAGGTTGATATGGAGCCGGGGACTCCGCCGGAGACCAGAGGCCTCTAATCTCCGCCTCTCCCATGTGACCGCCCCATCCCAGAAGGGACGCGTCCGTCACAACTGTGTGCTCTGGCTGGGGAAGGGAGAGGGATCTGCCCATGACCCATTGCCGGTTCGAGAGCCACCACTGCAACTGTTTTGCAGTCCCCTCCGAGATCTGGACGTGATCGGACAGGTTGCCCTGGTGCTGCGCCCACTGGAACTTCAGGTCCCACTGCAGAGCCCGCATATGCCATCTGGCATGATTGACCAGCAGGATGCAGGAGGCCATGAGGCCCAGCAGCCTCAGGGTCATGCGTACCGAAACCCAGGATAAAGGCTGAAAGATCGGAATCATAGCCTGAATATCCCCGGACTCGCCGTTCGGGAGGATAGGCCCGAAACTGCGTCGTGTCCAGAACTGCTCCGATGAAAAGGAGCTGTGGAGAAGGAATCAGATGCGACTTCGGCACATTGATGGAGAACCCCAGCGAGTGCAGGAGTTCGGCCGTAGTCTGGAGGTGGGAGACGACTGCCTGGGACGAGCCCGCCTTCAGCAGCCAGTCGTCGAGGTTGGGGAAGACTGAAACCCCTGCCCGGCGCAGATGAGCTGCGACCACCGCCATCACTTTCGTGAACACCCGAGGGGCACTGGTAAGGCCAAAGGGAGCACGGTGAACTGAAAATGCTTGAGGCCTACCGTGAACCGTAGGTAATGCCGGTGGGCCGGCAGGACGGGGATGTGGAAATAAGCGTCCTGCAAGTCCAACGCTACCAACCAGTCTCAGGGTCGAGGGCAGTCAAGACCTGAGCTAGGGTGAGCATCTTGAACTTCTCCTTCCGGAGGAAGCGATTGACGTTCCGGAGGTCCAAGATAGGACGCATGTCCTCCTTGTCCTTTTGGGCACCAGGAAGTAGTGGGAGTAGCAACCACATCCTACTTCTGGGGTCGGAACATGCTCGATGGCCCTCTTGGCCAAGAGGGCCGTGACTTCCTTCTGCAGAAGTACCAAGTGATCCCCTGACATGTGGTGGAATTGAGGTGGCATGGCTGGGGGGGTGGTCTCGAAGGGGAAGGAGTAGCCCCTTCGGACAATGTCCAAGACCCACCTGTCCGAGGTGATGGGACGCCAGTGGTGAAGGTGATGGCGGACCCTGCCCCCTACTGGCGTGCTGTGAACCTGAAAGGAGGGACTAGGAGGGCTTGGAGGCCGCGGACGGGTTGGAGGTGGTGGCCTGACCCGCACGCTGGTTGCCCGAACCGCCACGGCGGTATCCACGTCCTCGGCCACGCGAAGACGCCTGCTGCGCGGGCCGGTGGCTGGGCTGCTGACGTGACTGGGCGCCCCTTCCGTGGCCACGATAGGGGCGAAAAGCAGAAGTTAGCGGAGGGCGTGTAGCAGAAAGGCCCAGGGACTTGGCAGTAGCCCGTGAGTCCTTAAAGACCCAAAAAGACCGACTCCATCAAAGGGCATGTCCATGAGAGTATTCTGGACAACCCCTGAAAAACCAGTGGTTCTCAGCCAGGCGTGGCGACGCAGCGCCACCGTCGTTGCAATAGACCTGCCCAGCGAGTCGGCGGTATCAAGGCCACATCGTATTGTGTATTTGGCCGCATCCCTTCCTTCCGCAATGGCGCGGGAAAGCAGTGTCTGGACCTCCTCAGAACACTGGGGCAAAACAGTCGCCACCGAATCCCACAAGGAGTGGGTATATCGGCCCAAAAGACAAGCGGTGTTGATGGACCGCAAGCCAGCACTGGAGGAAGAAAAACCCTTCTTCCCAAATTGATCCAGGCATTTGGATTCCCTATCCGGAGGGCGGTAGGGAAGGCGGTTTGGGAAGCGGAGGCTTGGACAACCAAGCTCTCAGGAGTGGGGTGGACAGAGAGAAATAGGGGGTCGCCCGGAGCTGGGCGATGGCGTCGGGACACGTTCCTATCCACAGGAGCCCCTGTGTTGGGCTTGGACCAGGCGTCCAAAAGAACGTCAGTGAGGGCATCGTTAAACGGCAGCACAGTCTCCGTAGAGGAGGCTGCCGGCTGAAGCACCTCTGTCATGAGATTAGTCTTGACCGCCACAGTAGGGAGTTGGAGATGTAAGGCTCCAGCCGCCCTACGCAACACCGTTGCAAAATTGGCTCCCTC
The DNA here is from genome assembly GCA_963921515.1 of Calotriton arnoldi. Classification (NCBI taxonomy): domain Eukaryota; kingdom Metazoa; phylum Chordata; class Amphibia; order Caudata; family Salamandridae; genus Calotriton; species Calotriton arnoldi. Next base: position 2,599,796 of record CAWUFW010000301.1, on the reverse strand, counting down.
CTCCGTAGCCACGGGAGGAGACAGCATGCCAGTGTCAGGGAAGTATCTAGACCACTGGCATCCCCTAGACCCTCTGTCCAGTCCTCATCATACTGACACTGTTGTGCCAGAGGGTCATCAGACCCCTCCCAGTCCTCCTGGTCCTCCTCTGGTTCAAAATAAGGAGGAGGAGGGACATTTGGGACCCAAGGTCTCATCGGCGCCGGAACCGGCGTCGAGCGGCGCTCGGTCCGGGTCCATGTCCGGAGCCGGAAGGAACTGGGGGACGACGCCGCCCGGAGCCCCAGGCGGCGTCGAGAACGGCACCGGAGACATCGGCGTCGGTGGAGGCGTGGTCAGGTCGACCGGCGTCGATGGGGGTTGCGGAGCCGGGATCGAGGCCGGGGCCGGAGCCGGGATCGAGGCTGGAGGCACGGGCGACGCCGGGGCCGGAGCCGTCGGCGACGCCAGGGCAACCCCATCAGGGCCGGCGGGGCCCGAAGGCGCACCGGAGGGACCTTGAGGCCCGAAGAGGCGGGCCATGGCCGACAGGAATTCCTGTATTTGGGCCGGATCCGCCCCCGAACCCGGGAAGGACGGGTATTGCGGGGGCGACTCCACAGGCATGTCCGGGGCCGAGGGGGCGGGGACGGTGCCGGGAGGGGCCTCAGCCGAGTCGCGAGACCGGCGAGGCGAAGTCCTAGAGCGACGATGCTTTTTGGACTTTTTGTGCTTAGACTTACCGGACGACGAAGTCTTTGATCCCGACGACCGGTGAGGACTCCGCGACCGACCCCTCGACCTCTCACGCGACCGGGGCTTGGTGTGGCGCGGAGCCGAATGCCGGGCCTCGAGTAGCTTTCGAGACCGCTCTCGCAAAGCTTTCGGGTTGAGGGCCCGGCAGTCGGAACACGACTCCGTGTCGTGGCCTCGGCCGAGGCAGAAGAGACACTCCCGATGCGGGTCTGTGATGGACATCATCCGAGCACAGGCGCCGCAACGTTTAAAGCCGGGCATCCCTACGACACCTTGGAGTCGATTCGAAGAAACAGTGAAAAAATTCACCCAAAAAGTTAGTCAAAAAATGACTAGGGCACTGCTCTTCCCGGATCTGCGCTTGCTGGCGCGGAAAAGAAGAACTGACGTCAGCGCGCAGGGGCGGCGTCTAAGTACTGCCCGCGACGTCATCCCGGCGATCACGACGACGGACGCGGAGCCGCACGCCGCCTACCGACGCGCAAGGGTAATGCTACACAAAAAACTTTCCGGATCCAGCCTGACGCCTGGGGATATTCTAAGGTAAGGAATCTGTCACTAACGTGTCTCTTTCAGATCCTATCCACAGGAGCCCCTGTGGTGGGCCTGGACCAAGTGCCCAAAAGAACGTCCGAAAGGACTTCATTAAAGGGCAGCAGCGGCTCCACAGAAGTAGCTGCTGGCTGAAGCACCTCTGTCAGGAGGTTAGTCCTGACGGCCACAGTAGGGAGCTGGAGGTGTAGGGCCTCCGCCGCCCTACGCAACACCACTGCATAACTGGCTCCCTCCTCCGTAGCCACGGTAGGAGGAGACAGCATGCCAAGATCTGGTGAGGTATCCAGACCACTGGCGTCCCCCAATTCCTCAGCCCAGTCCTGTTCAGACTCGCAGGCTGCAGCGAGAGGGTCGACCGACCCCTCCCAGTCCTCCCCTTGCTCCTCAGGCTGTTCAACAGGCCTAAAATAAGGAGTAGGGACATGGGGATAGAAATCCCAAACGGCGTCGAGAACGGCATCGATCGACGCCGGACCGACGCCGCGTCCACTTCGGGGCTGAATCGGAGGTCGACGTCGTCCCTAGGAGCGGGCGGCGTCAGCAACGGTGCCGGTGGAGACGACGTCGGTGGAGGCGTAACAAGGTCAACCGGCGTCGACTGGGATCCAGGCCTGGATCTAAGGGTGTCCTGCGGCGCTGGGGCCGGAGCCGACAGCGACGCCGGGGCCGGAGCCGCCGGCAAGGAAACGCGAGGACACCCATGCGGGACTGCGGGGCCCGAAGGCGCACCGGCGGGACCAGACGGCCCAAAGAGGCGAGCCATGGCCGACAGGAAGTCCTGTATGTGGGCCGGAGTCGCCGACGACTCCGGGAAGGGCGGGTAGTCGGGCGGCGACTCCATGGACTCCGCCGGAGCCGCGGGGTGGCACCACCCGTACCCTCAGCCGCGTCGCGCGACCGGCGAGGGGAAGTTGGAGAACGATGACGTTTCTTCGACTTCTTGTGCTTCGCCTTACCTGACCCCGAGTGCGAAGACTTCGATCCCGACGATCGCCGATGATGACTCCGCGCACGGTCCCTCGACCTCCCTCTGGACCGGGACCTATCACGGCGCGGAGCCGACTGCCGGGCTTCAAGCAGCTTTCGGGACCGCTCCCGCAAAGACTTCGGCGCCATGGACCGGCAGTCGGGGCACGACTTGGGGTCGTGGTTGCGCCCCAGGCAGAAGAGACACACGCGGTGCGGGTCTGTCACCGACATCATCCGATGACAGTCCTCGCAGGACTTAAACCATCCCTAACTGCACCAGGAGTCGAAGCGACTCGAAAAGGGTGAGAAAAAGATCTAAAAAAAAATTAGTCAAAAAAGACTAGGGGTACCGCTCTCTCCGGATCTGCGCTTGCTGGCGCGGAAAAAGAAAGAACTGACGTCAGCGCGCGTGGGCGGCATCCAAGTAGCGCCCGCGACGTCAACTCGGTGACGCCAACGACGGACGCGGAGCCGCACGACGCCCCTACCGACGCGCAGGGGTACTGCTGACGAAAACTTTCCGGATCCAGTCTGACGCCTGGGGATATTCTAAGGTAAGGAATCTATCACTATGTGTTTCTTTCAGATGCAGTTTTGCGACTGTGGCAGCTGAAGGCTCAAGGGATTGGGCCGTCGGCTTTCCTGACTGTCCATGTTGTCCGTGGGATCCAATACCTAGACCACAAAATGGCTGGGAAGCCTGTTGGACCGGTTTCTTGACTGATGCTGACTGCATTGATAACCTCAACTGCAACACGGAAGGGACAAAACTGCTGGTGAACTGTCTCACTGGGGCAGACCGATCCAATGAGCATGCTGTGGACCTCCTATCTTTGAACCACTCAAGGGCTGAGTTTGATTTATCGCTGAATAGGCGAGAGCCGTCAATAGGCTTGTCCACTAGGGAGGACTTGACGTCTCCAGAGAAGCCCACAGACCTCATCCAGGCGTTTCTTTGGAATGCCACACTGGTGCCTACTGCTCTACCTAGGCAGTCAATAGTGTCAAGTCCGCATCTTATTGCAAATGTGTCCGCTTCACAACTGACTTGAATGGTGTGTGTAAAAAGGTGGCCTGAATTCTTCAGAAACAGCAAGTAAGGCCTGAGCCACAGAGTCGCAAAGAGCACTGGAATAGAGACCAAGCAGGGAGCTTGCATCAACCAAGCGCAGGGCAAGTAGGCTGATGAAAACATGCTTGTCAAAGGTCTCAATGTGCGTGTATTCCCGATCCAGCGAAGTAGTTGGAATGCGTTTGAGGTGATCCGAAGGGTGGAAGTTTGCACCTCTAAACTTTTGGGTATCAGATCCTGGGTTAAAGAGACCAGGTCACCTGGAGCAGGGCTATTTGCTGACATAAGGTCCAGGGTATGGTTTTGGTCATGCTCCCTGTAGGGTACAGTGAGAGCCTAGTTTAAAAGGAGCAAAGGCTCCATGTGCGCCTGGCCTGGCGGAAGGACCTCAGACAAAACATTTGTTTTCATCTTTGTAGTTGGTGGTCAAGCACCTCCGCCACCCTCCTCATCAAAGTAAAGTAGGGACTTCCTTCAGTGGCACGGCCAGGATGAGAGACGAGTCTAGTGTCTGGAGAAGTGCCAAGAACACTGGCATCTTGTAAGTCCTCATAACAATTGTCATCTGTGTACTGAGGCACCAGGTCCATTATCATAATGGTTGAGTCTGTGCCAAAAAGGTTGTGAAGAATCTGTGTCCAGCCACGAGATGGAGGCAATGTTTCAGAATACGATTGAATACACCAAGGCTGGTGTCCGGGGGGATGGTGGCACTGGCTTAAGGTCGAGATGAGTTTGGCTTAGAGTCTGAAAGTACTGTTGGGTGTATGTTGTCCTTCAGCGTCGATTCTCAAGGGTTTGGCACAGGTCTTGGCACTGGGTCAAAAGTCAGCACAGGAGTCGGCGCAAAACCTCAGAGGGTTAAACGGACACATAGGGAGGGCCCACCAGAAGGTCCCAAGTTGAAGGTCCTTACGGTTTCTGGGGGCCCAAACATGTGCCAGAGGAAGCTGATAGAGTGCCAAAAATATACAGCATGGTTTCACAGAATTCTTCTACGTGATTCGCAGTCCTGAGGGCCTGTAAATTTGGGTTGTATTGGGACAAGGCTCGCAATCTGCTCCAAAAGAGACTGTGTTCAGGAGCAAGACTGAGGAGCACATTTACGCATTCACACCATCTCTGGAGTTTGACAGTGGTAGGAGGGTGCTAAAGTCCCGCTTAGAGTTTTTATTTCATTTTAGACCTACCTGAAGACTTTCAACCTTGACCGGTCACACTGTGGAGTCTTTCAGTGCTTGGTGCTGTAAAGCTTCATCTTGTGGTTCCTTAAGGACTTAGGACTCATCTGGGCGCACCCACTGCAGACCATGGAGTTGTGCTCTGACTCCACACACCTAAGACATACCTGATGGGGTTCCGTCACAGACATGTGTTTACAACAGTCCCTGCAAGGTTTAAACCCTTCAGCTTTTTAGGGGTGACATTTCCCTTGTACACTAGTTACGAAAAGCTAGTCATTTCAGTAGATAACAGTCTCTTTAGACACGAGGGGTGGCTCAACACACAAAACTTATTTATACCCCTGCATTAAATCTTGAACTAGAGAGACCAGTGTTCTCATGTGTTCTGGCAAGTGTGAAGCACCAAAATCATCAGTTTCTCATAGCACACAAGAAAGAGTGGCTAAAGGGAAAGAGGCATTGCAGTTGCCAGGTTCAAAACATTTGTTAGCATGGCATCAAAGTGCACAAATTCCCTGTAAGGACAGACAGAGGGAAATTCACTGAAGCTAGAACTGCATAAGGAGGATTGCACCACTAAGCTCTCCAGGGTGTAATGCTTAATGAAAAACTCAGGAGCCTGTGAGGGGCAGCTTATATTTACGTGCCACCTCATGGAAAGACAAGTGTTATGACTTGAAAGCTGACTAACGCACAAGTTACTAACTTGTGTAACGATATATCTGTAAGAGACAGTAGTTAGTGACAGATTCCTTACCTTAGAATATCCCCAGGCGTCAGGCTGGATCCGGAAAGTTTTTGCGTAGCAGTACCCTTGCGCGTCGGTAGGCGGCGTCGTGCGGCTCCGAGTCCGTCGTCAGGGTCGTGATCGCCGGGATGACGTCGCGGGCAGTACTCAGAGCGCCGCCCCTGCGCGCTGACGTCAGTTCTGTACACGACTTTCCGCGCCAGGAACGCAGAGCCATGCAAGAAGCTGACATAGGTGTCTGAAAAATACTAGGGCCCTGAAAGGGATGTCCTTAACCCTAGAAATCAGTTCGCAGAACGGGGAGGATGGGTGGGCGTGGTAGAATCTGTCACTAACTACTGTCTCTTACAGATATATCGTTACACGAGTTAGTAACTTGTGCATCTGAAAGAGACACGTTAGTGACAGATTCCTTACCTTAGAATAGATACCCCAGCAATACCAAACCCGGTGGTGGGTCTGCGAACAAAGATCAGACAAGGAAGTCTCGGAGAACAGAACAGCCCAAGAAGCCGTCCCTCCGGACTTGGCTGTCAAGGCAGTAATGCTTGGTAAACGTGTGCAGCGAGGCCCACGTAGCTGCCTGACAGATATCCTGCAGCGGAACACCGCGGCCTAAAGCCGTGGTAGCAGCCGTTGCCCTGGTGGAATGGGCACGCAGCCCAACAGGAGGCTCCTTCTTAGCCAAAGAATAGCAGGCTTTGATACACAAGGTTACCCAGCGGGAGATGGTTCTCTTGTGCACCGCCCAACCTTTTTTGGCGCCCACGTAGCCAACAAAGAGCTGGTCATCCACCCGGAAGTGTTGTGTGCGGTTGATATAAAAGGAAAGCGTTTTGGGTCCAGACGGTGGAGCCTCTCTTCCTCTCTGGAAGGATGCGGAGGCGGAAAGAAGGTGGGCAAAGTGATGGTCTGCCCAATGTGGAAGGCAGTAACCACCTTTGGCAAGAAGGACGGACGCGTCCTAAGAACAACCTTGTCTGGATGGGCAGACAGAAAGGGAGGTTTGCATGATAGAGCCTGGAGCTCACTCACCCGCCGAGCGGAGGTGATGGCCACCAGAAAGGCTGTCTTCAGAGTCAGAAGACGAAGAGGACAGTTAGGTAGAGGCTCAAAGGGAGCGCACATGAGAAAGGTAAGAACCAAGTTCAAGTCCCATTGAGGCATCACAAACGGAACAGGAGGGAAGAGGTGTGTAATGCCTTTTAGGAACCTGTTAACAGGGGACTTGAAAAGGGAGGGCTGATCAGGAAGCCTGAGGAAGGCCGAGATGGCACAAAGATAGCCCTTGATGGTACCCAGGGCAGAACTCTGTTGGGCCAGAGAAAGAAGGAACAGAAGAACCTCAGAGAGAGGGGCAGAAAGGGGATTCACAGCCTTTGCTGTGCACCATGCCACAAACTTGTTCCACCTGCAGGCGTATACCACCTTAGTGGAGGGACGCCTGGCTGCCAGAATCACATCACAAACTTCGGGAGGCAAGTCGAAAGGAATCAACTGCCGCCGCTCAATCTCCACGCAAGCAGGTGGAGGCTGGACAGGTTCGGGTGGAGGACCGTCCCCTGCTGCTGCGACAGAAGATCCTCCCGAAGAGGCAGACGGATCGGGGATCGACGCTCATACTGAGTAGCTCGGGATACCAAACTCTTCGAGCCCAGTCCGGAGCCACAAGGATGACTTGGGCCCGGTCGCGCCGAATCTTCTTCAACACTCTGGGTAGAAGTGGTATAGGCGGAAAGGCGTACAACAGACCGCAACTCCACTCGCGACGAAAAGCGTCGCCGAGCGAGATGCCGCCTTGGAAATTCCAACGCGCAGAACTGATGACATTGCGCGTTCTCTTCGGTGGCGAATAGATCTAACCAAGGCTCTCCCCACTGCAGAAAGAGTCCTTGCGCCACTTGCGAGTGAAGACGTCATTCGTGATCCATCATGCACCTGCGGCTGCAGGTTCGTCCGCCCTGGCGTTCAGGGAACCTGCCAGGTGTTGAACCATCAGGAACATGCCCTGAAGTTCCAGCCATTTCCAGAGGCGCAGAGCCTCCTGACAGAGGGTCCACGACCCCACCCCGCCTTGTTTGTTGCAGTACCACATGGCGGTGGTGTTGTCTGTGAACACCTGCACTACCTTCCCTTTGACAGAGGAAGGAATGCCTTGAGTGCAAGTCGGATCGCCCGGAGCTCCAGAAGGTTGATATGGAGCCGGGACTCCGCCCGGAGACCAGAGGCCTCTGATCTCCGCCTCTCCCATGTGACCGCCCCATCCCAGAAGGGACGCGTCCGTCACAACTGTGTGCTCTGGCTGGGGAAGGGAGAGGGATCTGCCCATGACCCATTGCCGGTTCGAGAGCCACCACTGCAACTGTTTTGCAGTCCCCTCCGAGATCTGGACGTGATCGGACAGGTTGCCCTGGTGCTGCGCCCACTGGAACTTCAGGTCCCACTGCAGAGCCCGCATATGCTATCTGGCATGATCGACCAGCAGGATGCAGGAGGCCATGAGGCCCAGCAGCCTCAGGGTCATCCGTACCGAAACCCAGGATAAAGGCTGAAAGATCGGAATCATAGCCTGAATATCCCGGACTCGCCGTTCGGGAGGATAGGCCCGAAACTGCGTCGTGTCCAGAACTGCCCGATGAAAAGGAGCTGTGGAGAAGGAATCAGATGCGACTTCGGCACATTGATGGAGAACCCCAGTGTTAGACCTGTCAGCCCTAGGGTGGTCTTGCCCTGTTTTTTTCCCTTTTTGCGCCTCATTTTTGCCACCATATTTTTACTGGACCTAGGTCTCCGGGCGCCTTGCCACTGCTGGTCAGTGCAGGTGCTCTCTCACTAAAGATGGCTGCCACAGGCCCCTGCTACTGCAGAAGGGCCTTCCACACATACACGCTAGTAGCCAGAGTCAGGCTGGGACATAGGGATACAGTATCCATCCCGTCCCCGCCTCTGGGCCCCATAGCTAGGTAGGTGGAAGGTTCCAGAACCTTCCGGGCTGTGGGAGGAGTTACGTTTTGCCGCCTTTAGGAGGGTCACCTGACCTAGGGGTATAAGAGGCTTGGAGGGAAAACCTTTTAGTCAGTTAGGTTGAGGCACCGCTGAACCTGGGAGAACCTGCGCCGGAGTATAGACTTTAGGGCCTAGGGGGAGACCTACACTACTGCTGCTGACAGGGTCAAGGCCCTGCTGCCGTAAGATAGCTGAGGAACGCCCACCACCCACTGATCTTGCCCAGTGTGAGGGGACCCAGGGAACCATCTCCAGCGTGCTGGGAGGAACATCAAGCACTCCCAGAATCACCAACTCACAACCCCCCCCCTGTTCATAAGAAGAACTTTTAAACCAAGAGTAACAGGAACTTAAGTTATACCGTCTAATGGGGATCACGAGGCGAAGCGCGGTGTCCTAAGCGCTAGACCTTCACCCCCTATCTATCCACACCGACAGCTGGACTGTCCCCCAAGAACCCTTCCCACACAGCCCGGTGACTAAGGCTGACAGCGCGCCCCGCGCTGCAACTCCACGTGGGAGAACCTGGCCCCCCCAGTCACTGACCTTGTGACCGGATCGCCGCCGCGGCCGTCGCCGCGTGAAAAGGGGTGCTGAGGTGAGGAGACCTCTCCCACGTGCATGACTGTGGTGAGGTGCGCCGTCCGCGCCCTCACCGAAGCCCACCGAAATCACCGCCGGGCCCGAGACCCCTGCCGCTGCAAGCGCGGCCAAGAAGAACACCGCCGCCGCCCAGGAGGGCCGCGTGAGTAGAGCGGAGGCCCACCGCGGCCTCCAGGCCTGTGGACGCCGTTGCCGTGGGGCCGGGGACGCTGACCGCGTCATAGGTCGCGCCCCCGAAAAGGCCGCGACGGGATTGGCCCAGCCGGAGCCAGCAGCCGAGGAGAAGGAGGCGGGAGGCGTCGCCCAGCAACCGGAGAAGGCAGCGACGCGATTGGCCCCGCCGGAGCCAAGCAGGAAGACGTCGAAGGGCTCCACTGCCAACGGGAGCCCCCGGAAGAATCCAGGCCGCGCTGGGATTGGGCGGCATCGAGAGCCCGCCCCCCAGCACGTACGGAGGAGGAAGAACTCCGTGAGCTCAGTCGGGAAGCGGGGAGCCGTCTGAAAGGACTGCCGGCTCCCGCTCCCGTCACCCTTCACCCTTCTTCCTCCCTCTCACTGCTGACTCCACGGGGGCCGGAGGAGTGGCATACCGGCCCCCAACGAAAGGATAACAAAGCGAGAGGCTCCATAGCCTCGGGGAAACTTAGCAGCGACCGGCCGGAGGGCCGTGGGACTCGCTCCGGGCCCCGCCCCGTCCAACGGAGGGCTGGCCCGAGAGGGAGGTCGCCGAGCAGCCCCACGATCAGCTACAGCACCGCAGGTGAGCCCAGGAGGCCCCTAGGGCTCTAGGTTAAGCCCCTGGGGGCCGGGGGCCACGATTAACAGGGGATTAAGGGGGAGGAGCCTTCCATGACGTTTTGTACCAGGCGAGGCACCTGGTGAGAAGGGGGCCAAGCTTAATTTAACCCTCACCTCTCCTGGGAGACATAGGAGTCCCCCTCATAGGGAAGCCCCAGTTGCTGGACATGTTGAGGGGTTCCCTCTAGGATTCCCTCCTGCCTATTGTACCTCAGGCTGTACTGATTATCCAGGCCTGAGGGATGTGCCCAGATTGCAAGAGATTTTAATATGCCTAAAGTGTTGTGCATGTTCTAGGCCCCTAATTTATTAGTGCACCCGAATCATTATTGGTGCTGTATTGTTAGGAGCTGATTCCTGCGGCCTTTTAGTGGCCAAAACTGTTGAGGGTCTTTGAGAGGAATGTGCACCAGTTAAGGAAATGTAATGTATAATCTGCATAATCCAACGCCATCTCGATTGATATAAAGGAACTTGATTTTTAATTACACAAGCCTGGTGTGGTGTCCGGTTATTGCTCCGCATATCTGAGTTGAAGTAAGAGTGTGCTGCACAACTGCCTTACACATTGCCTTCGCGTGCCTTCCCCGCTTTGCGCCATGCTACCGTAACGGACTCGGTAACTCCGTTTCCAACACCCAGCGAGTGCAGGAGTTCGGCCGTAGTCTGGAGGTAGGAGACGACTGCCTGGGACGAGCCCGCCTTCAGCAGCCAGTCGTCGAGGTAGGGGAAGACTGGAACCCCTGCCCGGCGCAGATGAGCTGCGACCACCGCCATCACTTTCGTGAACACCCGAGGGGCACTTGTAAGGCCAAAGGGAAGCACGGTGAACAGAAAATGCTCGAGGCCTACCGTGAACCGCTGGTAACGCCGGTGGGCCGGCAGGACGGGGATGTGAAAATAAGCGTCCTGCAAGTCCAACGCTACCAACCAGACTCCAGGGTCGAGGGCAGTCAAGACCTGAGCTAGGGTGAGCATCTTGAACTTCTCCTTCCGGAGGAAGCGATTGACGTTCCGGAGGTCTAAGATAGGACGCATGTCCTCCTTGTCCTTTTTGGGCACCAGAAAGTAGTGGGAGTAGCAACCACGTCCTACTTCTGGGGTCGGAACATGCTCGATGGCCTTCTTGGCCAAGAGGGCCGTGACTTCCTTCTGCAGAAGCACCAAGTGATCCCCTGACATGCGGTGGAATTGAGGTGGCATAGCTGGGGGGGTGGTCTCGAAGGGGAGGGAGTAGCCCCTTCGGACAATGTCCAAGACCCACCTGTCCGAGGTGATGGCACGCCAGTGGTGAAGGTGATGGCGGACCCTGCCCCCTACTGGCGTGCTGTGCACCTGAAAGGAAGGACTAGGAGGGCTTGGAGGCCGCGGACGGGGCGGAGTTGGTGGCCTGACCCGCACGCTGGTTGCCAGACCCGCCACGTCGGGAGCCACGTCCTCGGCCACGCGAAGACGCTTGCTGCGCGGGCCGGTGGCTGGGCAGTGGACGTGACTGGGCGCCCCTTCCGTGGCCACGAAAGGGGCGAAAAGCAGAGGTTAGCGGAGGGCGCACAGCAGAAAGGCCCAGGGACTTGGCAGTAGCCCGTGAGTCCTTAAAACGCTCCAGCGCATGGTCTGCTTTGGAACCAAAAAGACCGACTCCATCAAAGGGCATGTCCATGAGTGTATTCTGGACATCACCCGAGAAACCAGTTGTTCTCAGCCAGGCGTGGCGACGCAGCGCCACCGTCGTTGCAAGCGATCTGCCCAGCGAGTCGGCGGTATCAAGGCCACAACGTATGGTGTACTTTGCCGCATCCCTACCTTCCGCAATGGTGCGGGTAAGCAGTGTCTGGACCTCCTCAGAACACTGGGGCAAAACGGCCGCCACCGAATCCCACAGAGAGTGGGAATATCGGCCCAAAAGGCAAGCGGTGTTGATGGACCGCAAGCCAGCACTGGAGGAAGAAAAGGCTTTCTTCCCAAATTGGTCCAGGCGTTTGGATTCCCTATCCGGAGGAGCGGTAGGGAAGGCGGTTTGGGAGGCAGAGGCTTGGCCAACCAAGCTCTCGGGGGTGGGATGTTGAGAGAGAAACAAGGGGTCGCCCGGAGCAGGGCGATGGCGTCGGGCCACGTTCCTATCCACAGGAGCCCCTGTGGTGGGCTTGGACCAGGTGCCCAAAAGAACGTCAGACAGTGCATCATTAAACGGCAGCAATAGCTCCGAGGAGGTAGCTGCCGGCTGAAGCACTTCCGTCAGGAGGTTAGTCCTGACAGCCACAGTAGGCAATTGGAGGTGCAAGGCTCCAGCTGCTCTACGCAACACCGTTGCGAAATTTGCTCCCTCCTCCATGGCCACGGAAGGAGGAGACAGCATGCCAGTGTCAGGGGAGGTGTCTAGACCACTGGCATCCCCAAGTTCCTCTGTCCAGTCCTGGTCATAGTCACACTGCTGTGTGAGAGGGTCATCCGACCCCTCCCAGCTCTCCTGGTCCTCCTCAGGTTCAAAATATGGAGGAGGAGGGACATCTGGGACACAAGGTCTCATCGGCGCCGGGGCCGGCGTCGAGTGACGTCGCTCCGGCTCCATGTCCGGAACCGGAGAGAACCCGGGAACGACACCGGGGACATCGGCGCCGGCGGAGGCGTGGTTAGGTCAACCGGCGTCGATCGGGGTTGCGGTACCACCGGAGCCGAGATCAAGGCTGGCGGGACGGGCGACGCCGGGACCGGAGTCGTCGGCGACGCCGGAGCAACCCCATCAGGGCCCGCGGAGCCCGAAGGCACACCGGAGGGACCTTGAGGCCCGAAGAGGCGGGCCATGGCCGACAGGAATTCCTGTATTTGGGCCGGAGTCGCCCCCGAACCCGGAAAGGACGGGTAATACGGGGCGGCTCCACAGGCACGTCCCGGGGCCGCGGGGCGGGGAGCGGTGCCGACAGGGGCCTCAGCCGAGTCGCGAGACCGGCGAGGCGAAGTCTTAGAGCGATTATGCTTTTTAGACTTTTTGTGCTTCGACTTACCCGAGGAGTGCGAAGACTTGGACTCCGACGACGGGCGGGGGCTCCGCGATCGGCCCCTCGACCTCTCACGGGACCGGGGCTTGGAGCCGACTGCCGGACCTCGAGGAGCTTTCGAGACCGCTCTCGCAAAGCCTTCGGGTGTAAGGCCCGGCAGTCAGGGCACGACTTTGTGTCGTGGTCTCGGCCGAGACAGTAGAGACACTCTAAGTGCGGGTCTGTGATCGACATCATTCGACCACAGACGTCGCATGGCTTGAAGCCGGGCATCCCTACCGACACCTAGGAGTCGAGATGACTCGAAAAGAAACAGTGAAAAAATCACCCAAAATTTAGTCAAAAATTGGGTAGGGCACTGCTCTTCCCGGATCAGCGCTTACTGGCGCGGAAAAAAGAAGAACTGACGTCAGCGCGCAGGGGCGGCGTCTAAGTACTGCCCGCTACGTCATCCCGGCGATCACGACGCCGACGACGGACGCGGAGCCGCACGACGCTGCCTACTGACGCGCAAGGGTACTGCTACGCAAAAACTTTCCGGATCCAGCCTGACGCCTGGGGATATTCTAAGGTAAGGAATCTGTCACTAACGTGTCTCTTTCAGATATTTACTTTTGCTGGGTTGCGAGCTTCTGCTGGACCACTGAAATCTAGTAGAGTAGATAACCCACTGCAATGTGAATTTCCCACAACCGCTCTTCTTCTGCTTTCTCTAATCACAAATGAAACATTCTTACTGCAATTTTGGGGCCAGCAGCTAAACTTCTGAGCCAATGCTCAACTTTAACAAGGATTTGGCTCATTCCATTATAGCAGCTTGAGGGAAAAAAACTCACTCTTACTGGCGTTTTGAACTTTGATTATGCCGACATGTGTGTCATGTCTTCAATTGGAGACTGGGGGTCCGGAACAATAACCCTGGTGGGCACCGGAGTAGATAGCAGTGACGGAGATGGCTCCCCGGGAGTAGTTACATCCGCAACCTCCGGCTCAGAGGACGACTCTGCAAAAGACAAAGTGTTGAGGTAACCTACCTCTAGATTCGATGTCAGGACCGGAGGCGAGGACTAGGCTCATCTTTCCTTGCTTTATTCTCAACAGCAGCCATTCAAAGTATAGGCAGCATTAAACTACATTTCCCATCAGTACTTTGGAAAAAAAACAAGCAAATCCTCCAATCAGAGCCACGACCATCCTTCAACAGATCCTGTCGACACGGTCTTCCTCCTTCTTTGCTGCTCCAGCAGCCTTCAGATAAGTGTCAACTTCTCCTGTATTTAATCGTTTAATTTGGATGTTGTCTGGTCTTTTTACCTAGTAACTTGTGTATTTACGCTAATCTATGTTGTACCCGCATGCGGGGGGGGACCTCTCTGAAGCATAATGCACTGCCCAGCTTTCACAAACACGGCTGCAGGAACGTTTCTCACTCCTTCGCGGCCACTCTGATCTGGCTCTTCGCGGATTGTGGTCTTCAGACCGCTAGGGGGCCTGCACTTAGTTTCACTTGTGCTCAGCGCATCTCACCTCCCGAGCGGCCGGAGCGTCATTTCACTCGATCTTTCGGTGAAGTGTGACCGGCTGCACCAATATTGGGGGCACGTAACGAATAAAGTCTGGGCATTTCTATTAAGAGCCATCTGCCTGGAGCTTGACACCTGCTTCGCAGGTAAGATCTAATTAAACTATAGTTTTACTGGGACTCGTCCATAAGGCCAAATACAGTTCCCACGAGAAAGTGAGCGAGTGCTGGTCCCACGACCTTTCCAGGTCTGTCTCCTTCCCTGGAGACTACCTACTAGGTTTACCCCATTCTGCATTACCCCTCTGCAGCTTTTCAACCAGAGTGGCTTCATATACTGCTGCAGCTAAGTTGCTTGCAATGGAAGATTATGGTGATTACTATGAGGAGGAGGAGGATGTCACTTACCTTCCCATTGATGACAGCTTCTGTTAAATATTGGACTTGTAAAATTTTTAGGTCTCACCTGGCGTTGCAGCGCGCATGCGTTGCTCGCTCTGCGAGGGCTTCTTGGAATCAATACGGTTTCAAAAGTTGTCTCTGCTCCGCCTGTAATTTTCATTGGCGTGCGTCGTTTGTCGTCAGTCATTATGCTGAACATAGTTTGTTGATTGTACCGGAGGGTTTTTAGTCCCTCCTGGTTGCCACTCTGTCCTCTTTTGGCCCGCCCACCCGGACTGGATGTTTTACTGGCGGCATGACACGGTGGGTTTTATATTTACTTTCAGCACTTATTTTTTTTACTATTGCATGCATCTTGCGTGTGGGATGCATTTACTACTACAAATACAGCGCGCGCCGTGCTTTTGCTTGTTGATTCTATTTTCATGTACGATTTTAATATGGTGGCTCTGCGCCAGTCACTGCTTCCGCCCTCCCACACAAATACAGGGCGCACCGTGCTTTTGCTTGCTAATTCTATTTTCGTGTACGGCCAAGCTTCACGGGCGATGTTCCCCGATCACAGTGTACACTGCCCGCATTCCGCGCTCTCCACAAAGCAAAATTATTCTGTGAGCTCTGCAAAAACTTGTGAGGTGAGATGTTGTGAGCTGCGTGGATTTATCTTTACATAAGCAGCGGGTGGCTGGACTACGGGGGGTGGGTCTGGTAACCATTTTAAAATGGTGGCTCTGCGCCCATCACTGCTTCCGCCCTCCCACACAAATACAGGGCGCGCCTTGCTTTTGCTTGTTGATTCTATTTTCGTGTACGGCCGTGCTTCACGGGCAATGTTCCCCGATCACAGTGTACACTGCCCACATTCTGCGCTCTCCAGAAAACAAAATTATCGGCTTATGTGAGCTCTGCAGATACTTGTGAGAGGTGAGATGATGTGAGCTGCGTGGATTTATCTTTACATGAGCAGCGGGTGGCTGGACTATGGGGGCTGGGTCTGGTAACTTTATTTTAAAATAGTGGCTCTGCGCCCGTCACTGCTTCCACCCTCCCACACAAATACAGGGCGCGCCATGCTTTTGTTTGCTAATTCTATTTTCGTGTACGGCCAAGCTTCACGGGCGATGTTCCCCGATCACAGTGTACACTGCCCGCATTCCGCGCTCTCCACAAAGCAAAATTATCAGCTTCTGGGAGCTCTGCAGAAACTTGTGAGGTGAGATGTTGTGAGCTGCGTGGATTTATCTTTAAATGAGCTAGCGGGTGGCTGGACTACGGAGGGTGGGTCTGGTAACTTTATTTTTAAATGGTGGCTCTGCGCCAGTCACTGCTTCCGCCCTACCACACAAATACAGGGCGCGCCGTGCTTTTGCTTGCTAATTCTATTTACGTGTACGGCCAAGCTTCACAGGCGATATTCCCCGATCACAGTATACACTGCCCACATTCCACGCTCACCAGAAAGCAAAATTATCAGATTCTGTGAGCTCTGCAAAAACTTGTGAGATGTTGTGAGCTGCGTGGATTTATCTTTACATAAGCAGCGGGTGGCTGGACTACAGGGGGTGGGGTCTGGTAACTTTATTTTAAAATGGTGGCTCTGCGCCCGTCACTGCTTCCGCCCTCCCACACAAATAAAGGGCGCACCTTGCTTTTGCTTGTTGATTCTATTTTTGTGTACGGCCGTGCTTCACAGGCAATGTTCCCCGATCACAGTGTACACTGCCCACATTCCGCGCTCTCCAGAAAACAAAATTATCGGCTTACGTGAGCTCTGCAGAAACTTGTAAGAGGTGAGATATTGTGAGCTGCATGAATTTATCTTTGCATGAGCAGCGGGTGGCTGGACTACGGGGGGTGGGTCTGGTAACTTTATTTTAAAATGGTGGCTCTACGCCAGTCACTGCTTCCGCCCTCCCACACAAATACAGGGTTTCCCTTAAACAGAAGCTGCGCCCGTCGCTGCTTCTGCCCACCCTTCAACACAAATACAGCAACTGAAAATATCAAAGTACGCCCGGATTTAGCAAAGGCATACTGCATATCCCATCTGCTTTAGCCTTTCATTCACTCTCTGTTCTATTTTTATAAATTATTTCTAATTAAATTTGCGTGCATGTGCGGCCACAATACTTCAGTGTTATTAGCGGCACACACTTCACAAACCCGCAATGTTCACATAACACAGTGTCGTACATGTGCTTGCATCTTTTAAAAACATCACCTGAGGTCTACTTTCATTTAAAATAAACTTGCGTCCTGTCTCTCCGCCTTAGCAGTCTTTGGTTTACTTCAACACAAAGATTCCAACACTTGCACTATAGCTAAACTTGCATAGAAGCATGAACACTTCAAGCTAGCCATTTGTATGAACTAACAAAGATTTTTTTGTTTTTGTTTCGCTCTGCTGTTATGGCAGCTATATATTTATGTTAGATTGCATTGTTGATGTGAAAATACCTCAAACCATTTGGTGGAAAAAGGACACACTATTTATGATGGCTCTTTTATTATACTTCCCATTGCAATTTACGTGAATAATACACTTTAGAGTGCAACATTTGCACAGCGTTTTGTACTTTTTAAAATACATAATCTGAACACTAAAGCAAGTAACTTATTCATTTTTAAATTCCATAGTTTGTCTTGCATCGCTGCACACGTTCTCCTTGCGAATGATTTTTCGGGAATCCAGGGGCTTTCAGTGCACCATTAAAGTATTTCTTCCCCTTTAGGTTCTATTTCACACAAGCATGGATCTTAAGGTAGCACGCATCTACAGGATGCCACCACTTGCATGGACGTGTCCAAGGAGCGGCAGGAATATATGGCCTTTGTCAACTAGGCAATGCGCTACCCTACGCTTATGGATACAAGCATCACTGTGAAGGTGCTGCATACGGGACTGGTGATTTAGGGCTGGCGTACTTTAATCTGAGGCTTCCAGCAGTGCAGGCCACGGTGCTCAGATCCAGTGGTGTTGTGCCCTGCTCTACACGTGCCCTACCTCCATCAGTCCCTTCATCCTGCATATTCGTTATATTGAAAATGCAATAGGTCTCGCCTTTGATTAAGTTAAAGCCATACTTTGCTAATGGTATTGTATTGCATTATTTAGTGTATATTTGTGATATGTTGTAGTTGTATGTAGTTAGGATTGTTTTGTTAGCTGTGTAGTAGTTTAAAGCATAGCGTTAGTAGGAAAAGAGCAGTGTTTCAGATTTGGGAGGTGAATGAATAGAAGAATAGTATGTGTGTTAATTTCGTATAGTGAGGATTACAATAGCATGAGGCAGACGAAAGGGGCGAGGAGAGAGCAAATATATGCACATATCGAAAATATACACTAAATAATGCAAAGCTAGAATACAATACCATTAGCAAAGCAAATGGCTTTAACTTAATCAAAGGCGAGACCTATTGCATTTTCAATGCTTGTTAGAGCTGTATCCCATGTGGTGGCACCCTTGGAGAAGGGTATTGAAGCGCTGCAGGTGCAATGCCAACGACCACTCAAAGGGAGGGAAGACTTTTCTGGGCCTCAGACCCCCAGGGGTCCCCACTCCAGCACCCCAAGGGGTTAAGCGCAAGCACGGGGAGGCTACTGGCGTCAATATGGAGGGGAGACGTGCGACCAGTTGCGCAGGTTACCAAGCCCCCTCCAGAGGTGGCGACCACCACCGAGGTCATTGGCAGGACCCAGCCAAGTTTGGCAATTTCTATGCCACCAGGATGTACTCCCGAAAACGAGGCGCAAAGGTGGGGGGCACCTATGGTTCCACACAGAGTCTACAGGATCCCACGCAAATCCGTCTTGGGGGCAGGGTGAGCAGGGCTCCAAAAATCCCAAAAATTGCACTAGACCTGCAGGTCTAGTAACGTGAAACATCTACTCGACCTACCTGAAATGCAATTGACCTCTGACTCTGAAAGCTGAGCAAATGTGACAAGTTGACAAGATTTAAAAGCATTTTTATTGCTCATTCACTTTGCGAGCAATAAAGATGCCGTTAAATCTTGCTATCTTGTCACATTTGCTCTGCTTTCAGAGGCAGAGGTCAAGTGTCAGTTTGTCTTCCTAATCGCCAGAAAGGGCAAGTAGGACCTAAAAATAGCTCGCACTAATTGAATCTGACTCGCAAATGCGAGCGGGCGAGTGGATTGTTCGAGCCCTGGTGAGGGACTTTGCCCACAAGTGGTTGGCTATCACCACGGATGCATGGGATCTCCAAACCATCAACGGTATCCGGATAGAACTTTCTGGCTCCCCAATGCAATCGGTACATCCAATTCCCCTGTTTTTTTGTCCTGCGCATTCGCTTCTCATGGAGGCCGAAATTCAACAACTGCTAATGAAAGGGGCGATTGCCAAAACCCTGCTCCATCCACACGATTTCCTAAGCAACCTCTAGTGAAGGGGGGGTGCGAGGGGTCACCGTCCCGGGACCAATCTGAGGGAATTCAACGAGTGGCTGGTTTATCACCATTTCAAGATGGAAGGCATCCATCTTCTCAGGGATTGGATGGTCCTACTGGACCTCAAGGATGCCTCTCTTACAGTTCTGATTTTTTTCCCCCGCACAGACGGTTCCTTCAGTTCCAATTAAATTCTCAAGTGTACGATTCACTTCTCTTCCTTTCGGTCTGTCCTCTGCTCCTTGGTGCTTCTCCAAGGTCATGAAGCCAGTCATCGAGCATCAACGAGCTCGGGGTGTCAGATTGATAGTGTATCTCGACGATATTATGTTTATGGACCAGTGTCCCATATGGCTCTTGCACCACATCCAACTGGCGATCGGATTGTTAGAATCCCTGTGTTTTGTCATCAACGTGGAGAAATCCTCCTGGACTACTTCCCAGTCTACCCAGTTTTTGAGATTCGAGGTGGACTCGGTCGCAGCCACCCTCATTCTTCCTTCATGCAAACTGTCCAAGATCAAACACGAACTAAGGAGGACATTGGCAAAATCTACGATCTCCCTCCGGCACCTGGCACTGATTGTGGGCCTTCTGTCCTCATCAATTCAGGCGATATTCCCAGGGCCCTCACACTACAGGAAACTAAAACGACAAAAAATATACCATCTTCGTCAGAGCCTCAATTACTCTCAGTCTGTTCCTCTAACGGAGGAAGCACAGGAGGAACTGCGATGGTGGATTGCCCATATTTAAGAGTGGAATAGCCGCGCCATCTTCGGCTCCCAACCTGATTTGGTGATAGAATGGTTGGGGAGCTCGTTGTGGGGTGTTCTCCACAGGCGGAAAATGGTCTGCCGAAGAACAAGGTCAAGGACATCAACTGCCTGGAATTAATGGCAGGGTCCTTCGCGGTGAAGGGTTCGTCCAAGAACAGACCCCAGTGTTGTGTTCTCCTGAAGATGGACAATGTGGCGGCAGTCAGATAAGTCAATCACTTAGGAGGCACCAGGTCAAAAGCTCTGTCCAATCTGGCTCAGTCTTTTTTTACATACTGTCTAGACAACCAGACAGCGCTCTCAGCTGAACATTTGCCTGGAGTATCCAACCAGTTAGCAGATTGGCACTCTCGTCATTGACACAATGCCAGCCGTTGGAACCTGCATCCAGGAGTGTTTCAGGCCCTCCAAGATCGATGGGGCCCCTTTTCAAGCGACCTTTTTGCCTCTCGACTGGATCATCAATTGGAGAGAGATTGCAGCTGGATGCCAGACCCGAATGCGTTGGCAACCAATGTTTTTCTCCAGGATTGGAGCAAGGAACAAGCATATGCGCTTACCCCGTTTGCTATGATCATGAGGCTGTCCACTCAAGTTCGACGACATTCCGCAGACCTCGTATGGATTACCCCAACATGGGAATCTCAAGTCTGGTTTCCAGTTCTGATGAAACTTTGAGAGTTTCCAATTCCTCTACCCCAGTTTCAGGATCTGCTCTGGGATCCCCCAGGGAACCAGCATCACCTGGAGCTCACACAGTCACTCTGCCTCATAGCATGGTGGATTACAGGGAACGTTGGAAAGTCCCAGGCATTTCAGCAAACGCTGCAGCGTTGCTCGCCCGAGCCTGGGCAGACAACACCAATAAGAGATACCCGGTCTGCTTGGTCAAGCTGGCTGGGTTGTATTCACCAAGGGCAGTTGGATCCCGTGGAGGCGGACGTTGTCTGTATCTTTAATTTTCTGACAGATTTGGCCTCTTCAGGCTTGGCGTACAGATCCATCAATACATTCAGATGAGCGATTTCAGCTGGCCATCTGCCAGTGGATGGTCGCCCGCTCGGGGAGCATCCATTAGTTTGCAAGCTCCTTCGGGGAGTTAGGTTATCTGTGCCTCCAGAACCCAGATATTCCCGTCTGTGGGTCGTGAATAGAGTCCTCAATCTCTTTAAATCTTGGCCGTCTAATAAATACCTGCCCCAGAAACAGTTGTCAGCAAAATTGGCTACTCTGCTATGTTTGATTTCTTGTCGCAGTGTCTCTGATGTCAGAGTGCTGGATTTGACAGGTAGAGTATTTAACCCGGCAAACTAAATGTAATTCTAGGTCGGTGTCTTATCCTGCCTTTCAACAGGTTCCTAAATTGTGTGGTTCGCGCATTGAAGACATATGAGACTTTGACAGAGGAGATTTGTCCTCAGGATAAGAATCAGTTACTTATTGCTCTTAATAAACCACATAAGCTGTGTCATACCCTACCATTGCCAGATGGGTCCGTTGGACCATGCAGGAAGCGGGGATTGATGTTTCCCAATTTGGAGCATATTCTGTAAGGGGAACTATGGCCTCTAAGGCTTTCTCCCTGGGTGCTCAGTTGGAGGATATACTTAATTAATGATGCGGATTAGTCCTCATACTCCACTTTCAAAAAGTTCTATTTCAAACCGGTTACGCATCTGGCATCTCTGGTGGTGGACAAGCTTTTAACTAGCCTAATCCTCGCGTCCGGTCCTGACACAGAATGAAAAATGTCCTAGCTATTGTAACGGAAAGTTTTGATTCTAATAAGGTCTCTGAGGCGAGGATTAGCCCACCCAGTTTACTTGTGTTTAATGTTCCCACCCTGATTATTGTAGGAAGTTTATACTGATTTTATGGTTTGAGGATGTATTGTTCATGATTTAATGATGTCTCACATTTTTCTAAATTATTATTAAAAATATGATTCCTATCCATGCTTACGCTGTTGTAGTAGATTGTTCTCATAATTTGTATTTACACTACTTCATTCTATGCTCTGACATGAATGTTTCATTTAATCTAGGATCGGACGTGAATAAGCAGGAATGAATCAAAAAGGACTAAGGTGTTCACAGAAAAAAAGAGGAAGACAGTGTCGACAGGAACTGTCGAAAGATGGGCGTCACTGATTGGAGGATCTGCTTGTTTTGTTTTCCCAAGGACTGAGGGGAAATGTAGTTTAATGCTGCCTATACTTTGAATGGCTGCTGTTGAGAATAAAGCAAGAATAGATAAGCCTAATCCTCACGTCAGAGTTGAAACATTCCGTTACAATAGCTAGGAATGTTTTCATTCTCATAAACATCCAAGGGAGTCCTCTGCCCTCCTTCTCCTCTTTTCATGCTTCCTCTTTTCTTTAGACAAAGGAGGGGAACGTTACTGAAGGAGACCGGCATCAAGTCTTGATGGCCTGAGAGTGCATGAGCAGCATTTATCACACAGCTTCAAGTTGACCTGCGGCCTCAAGCACCAAAAAAAAGAAGAACTTGTGAGATTCGGAAATGGACATCTGTCCACTGCAGGAGTGAGAGGGTGTGAAGTCTTATGATTTTTTTTTTTTTTCAACGGTGAAATCACTACACACTGCATTGAAAGATTAGAACAAGCATTTGCAATGCAATAGGTCTCGCATTTACGAGAGTTTAAGCTATTGGCATTGTAAATGACAATGCCTTTTATTTATGTGTTGTTTTAAAACAGATGAATAAAAGGCATTGTCATTACAATGCCAATAACTTAAACTCTCACAAATAAGCTCAACGCTCCGTCCTATAAATTGTTTTTAAAAAGCGATAGGAGAGAGTGTGTCCTGCCCCCAAATTAATATTTTAGCTGGCATTGTTTCTGGGGTAGGTAGTTTTCTGACATTGGGTATGCTGGGTGATAAAGAGGGGACACGTAGACCCCTTCAGATTAGATGTGCCTTTCTAAGAAAAACATGTGTCCTCTGAAAGTGTGGAGGAGGGAAAGGTGAGCCCCAGGGGCCAAACTGAGTTACAAAGTTTGCCTGACTCTGGTGGTTAAGGAGTGTGTGACCTCGGAAAGACGGGACCTCTGTGAGGTATTAAAGGCCACTTTCATGCAGTCGGGAATACCGGTTACTTGTGAGGCAATGGCGCAGACCCGCCCCTCTGCGCAGATGGTGTTTTTCTGTTGAATTCCCCGGAGATGAAAGCAGGTAATCTGTGCAGAGCAGGGAGAGCATTTATTTGTTGAAACGACTTCCCGCCACTAGAATTCATATAGATCACATCGTGATAGTTACTGCAGAAGCCCATCCTTGCTCCTGCTGCACGGACATAAAAATATTTTTTGAAAATATAAAGGTACTCTGCCATGTGACGCATTTAGGTGCGAGGCTAATGATTTCTTCGCGTGCAATGTCTCTAAAAAATATCAAACAATTAGATAGGCGGTCTACTGCCTTAAACTGGAGTTTTTGTGAAGAAGCGGATTACATAATTTACAGATGTCCACTATTTTTTTTTTGCAGTTGTATATAGCGCGAAATCGACCCGAAGGTGTTCGGGGCGCTTTACATGAACACCAGTCACGTTACTCATTTTTTTTGTTTTTACCTCAAGTGATTTGCCCATAATCACAGGATGTTGATCCGACTCTGATACGGGACAGGGCGGGGTAGTTTAGGTGGTTGCCGTTTATGCTTCTTATCTTTCCGTTTTGTTATATATAACAAGTCACTGACAGAGCGCGAGGACGGGTGGTCCAAAGGAGAGCAGGAGGGGCTGGGGGAGATATGATGAGGCACTGCAGAGGTATGCAGTCTCTCAGTGCAAGCTGAATACTAAAAATAAACAAGCAAAGCCAGACGATGAAAGCCTGCCTCGTTCTGCGGCGCACAGTGCACACGAAGGGCCGTGGTGGAAGTGGGCGTGCTGGTTTGAGTTGAGGATCGTTGGTTTCTAGCAGCCGAATAGCTTAAGGGGAGCTCTCACACACTCCCATCCTCACTCTGGCAAATTTCAAAGGCTGATCTAGCACCACACTGGTGTCAGGATGTGCGATCCAGCTATGTGGGGAATGACACTTCACTATAAACTGAAACTAGTATTGGTTCGAATCCACATCTGTACACTGACGCAATGCTACTGCTTTTGTGCTCAGTTTCCTGCCTGTCTGTGCATGCGGATTCACGTCTGCTGGCCGCCATTGCCAAAGACGAATAAACAACAAAATAGTACTTACGGACTAATAAAGGAGACAGTCTAACGCCGCAAGCAAACGATCCAGTCCGGGTGGGCGGGGCCAAAAGGAGACAGGGCGGTAACAAGGAGTGACTAAAAAGCCTCACTTACAATGGAAAGCCAGCGTTTAGCATTCTTGATGACGCAAGCCAATGGAAAGAAGGGGCAGAGCCTACACTCCACTTCTGAAATCTGCTAGATTACAAGAAGCCTCGCAGAGCGAGCAGCGCATGCGCGCTGCAACGCAGGTCTGCGAGACCTAAAAAGGATCAAGTAGCACATACTGAATATGTAGATAAGATGGATAGCAGCTCCAGATCTGTGTCGCAGGACATGGGAAACCAAGGATATGGAAAAAAGGGACCCGATATCAGTGCAACACAGTGGGGACTCTACATGGCTCCAGTGAAGTCCCCCAGGCGTCACTTCTGGCACCACTACTGGCATAGGAGAGCAAAGAAACATTTTCAGATAACAGTCTGGCACCTGGGGATATTCAACAGGCGAGGAATCTCCAGGTAGAAGTATCCATCAGCAGCATCCAAATTAGAAATATTGGAAAAAGATGGAGAGCTTACTACCGGTTGAGGCTGAAACTTCTCAAAAACACAACAAATTCAGAAGGGTAATAGAGCATTTCCAGTGGAGTTTGTGAGGGGTACCAGTGACTACATTTCTTAGAGCAAGAACTCAACTAGAGGTGTACGAAGTATAATATTGACACGTAATCTTTCCACTAATTTTTTTTGAATGATGTAAATATTTCTTGTTTTTCTGACAGCAGTGAATTAGCTTCACCGGGGGGCCCATGACGAGGGCCATGAAAAGGTCATTCTCTCTCTCACAAATCACTTTTGGGACAATTTCTCTACACATTCACAGCCATCAGAATCATGTTCTTAGATTGGGAACCCTTCCGAGTAAAGTCCTGGGGGCAAAACAGACTGTGTTAGCAGTTCTTAAAGGAGGCAAATAAACTGACTGTCGAAACTGCCCACTGGTTGCTGGAATTCACCAATAAGAAAATAGTACTTCCACTATCTCCTAGTTCAACCCAAAGTCATTGGGTGCCACATTTATCCTGTTCATTCCACCCCTTAGCATATCAGTCACTTCTGGCTTTAGGGGCAGACTGAGCAAAAAGAGTCAAAACTCACAACCAAAGGACTCATACCCAGAACCAAAGGTGCCAGTGCAACCAAGGAGTGGGAGATCACAGTAGAAGCTCCCAAAGCATGGCAGAGATGAGATCCTTGACTTGGTCTACAAGTCCCAGAAATATCTGTAGTATGACATTTTTAAAGACATTTACTTTCTCCAAGGAGGCAGTGGTAAGGAAAATTCAACTGCTTTGATTGGAGCTGTTCTGGTGGTATTACCAGGTCATATGACAAATCTGACTTTCCATGTGTTTCTGAATGGCAAATATGGGTACATAATTTAGAGGTCTTGGGACCCAGGATGGAAGTGGGAAGAGGATAACCATTTGTTGCTCTTTTTGTATTTGCATTTCTCTATATTATAAAAACAATAGCCTTTGAGAGGAGAATGACCCAGGATCGACTTAGCAGATTCCGGTAATAATACCTAGATTCTGACTTTTTCATAGTAATGGAGGGCCATAAATAACTTGTTTTTGTCCTTCAAATAGCTATGGGATGCATATGGAACAAAAGGAATCGTGGGACCGTGCATCCTGGTCCAGGTCCATTTCCCACATACTCTAAGCATGCAGATTTGAGACCAGTATTTGCCGCCTATATTTAAACGATGACAAAGCCATAAGATTTAGGAGGCAATATGATGAAAGGAAGGATAAAAGTTAAAGAATCTTCACACCTGCATGAATAGATTTTGAGATAACATCCTGGGGAGCTCTGGATTCAGGAAACTGTGGTGTGCAAAAAAAATGAACAAATATTACTATCATAAGCCAGTGACATAGCAGAACTGGAGCTACTAAGTCACTTTTGTGAGTGAGGACCTTGTGGATATGTCACTCCAGATAAATTGTATGTGCAATTTACCGAATCTAGTCCTATGGCTGGAAGGCACCTATTAAATCTGCAGGAACACATATCCTCTAAAATCAGATACCGGCTTGTTGCTGCAAATGCAGCTGAAACCCTGATGATTTCTGAGACACCATGCTGTGTCTCGGGTATGACGAAAAGGGGCTGGCATCAGCGCAGCCACTGTGGTTTTTGGAACCTGCAGATAATTTCCGACAGTTAAGCACGTGTGCTTCCACAGCTTCACCCTGGCTAGCACAGTAAGGATGAATTACTGCAAAACTTTCCAGATCCAATACGATAGCAGGGTGGTACTATTTGATGAGGAATTTATGCAAAGTGGCAACCATTGCAAAAAGATCAAAAAGCCAAAATTGACATGCAGTAGTATGAAGTTTGTTAACCAAGATTAAAGCTAGAGATTAAGGAGGATCTACTGGAATTGCATTTTGATGGGGCAACTTCAGTGGGGTGAGTATCTGACCAAAGATGTGCAGATCAAAGGTTCAAATCCCAGCTGGTGTGACTCAACTGATCATCAATGACCAACAAAATGGCAAAACACTAAGTTAGGTTTTAATATTTGAATCTGGTGAGACTATTCGGATTATAGCATAAGCAATAAAAATACTCATGAATAATATTATTAATATAGTAGTGCACATATTGATGGTTTCTGCTGCTGCAGGCTAGTGGGCTACAGTATCACCACCTGCAAGCGAAGTGTTGACTGCGTTTCCTTACCTTGCTGGTCCTGCTGCAGGCTGAGAGCAATAGCCAGTTCAACCATGGTTTCGTCATCTGCATCTGGAGGAATGTCCAGCATTGGAGGAAATCCTTCAGCTCCAGCCAGCAATGCTTCAAGAGGGGAAGGATTCCCATTATTAACGCTCTCGGATGTATCCAGAACCATGGACTCGGACTGAAGGAAAAAAAGAAAAGAAATCCAATCATACCAAGCCATGTATTAACTACATCATGAGCCAACCCAGCCCCTAAACTAACCAAACTGCATCACTCGCCAATGCTTCCTCTGCTCTAGACAGTAAGCCACTAATCCATGCCAACATCATTCAGCACAATGACCTTTCTGTCCCTGACAATCTATCCAAACACAACCTCAAACCAATCATTCAATAAAAACAACCACAGCCATATCATCCAAGAACTTATACAACAATCCCAAACTACTCCATCTTCAACCTATCCAAACAATGGCCTACCAACCCTTTCACTTAGTTATCAAACACAAGACATACGCTAACTGATGCCCAAGTCCATTAAACCACAAATGCATACCAATCATGTCTCCCAAGCAACTCAAACACATAGGCATGCTGATACACTCCTCAAGATAAGCAATCTTACCATTTCAGGCAAACTCCAAATATATTCCACTACATCACACGCCAATCCATCCTTCAAGCAAAACCAACGGGCCATCTATTCAAACAGAAGGAAAAGGTAATTTTGGAGCTCGACAGTAGGATCGCCCAAAAGCATTTTAGCACAATTCTTCAACCCAGCATGCCAAAATACAAACACACCGTAATCACCAGCCTTCTGTGACAATCTCCATGCTACAAATCTCAAAAATTGAAAAAATTGAAAATGACCTTAAGGAAAACTCAGTTAACTCTCTCCCTACTACATATGACAGTCCCCATAAAGAGGGACAACATCAATGCTCCGATACTTAATACTTTCAATACTTTCTCAGAAAAATAATTACACGCTGTCATCACAAGCAGACCAAAAGATCACCTTCAGACCCAACACCTCCAAAAATCTTTAAAGTTATGCTTCACACAACTTGCATAGGGGAGCTAGCTACAAGCATACTCAAGAAGTACCTGGAACTAGAATCTTTCCCAACCTAGTTGAAAACCACCTTCATTAGACCACTCCCCAAGAAGAAGAATCTCAACCCATCCAAACAAACGACAGACCAATATCGAATGGTCCCTTCTTAGGAAAAATATTTTAAAGATCAGTTTTTATTCAGTTTTCCAAATTTATTGACAAAAATGACAGTCAACCCAATCTGGAATCAGACCAAGTAAAGGTGCAGAGTCAGCCCTTGTATTCATATGGAATTACTTAAAACTCACAATGGACAAAAACAGAGTGACTGGACTATAGCTTCTATACCTATTAGTGACATTTGACACTGTCCACACCAGCATACGCTCACACACAGACTCCATTATCTTGGAGTACATGAAATGCTCTGAAATGGATTGGCTCATACCTCAAAGATGCACAAAGCTTAGTCTACCTAACACCATTCACCTCAGCCCCTCACATCCAATATTGTGGCATCCCTCAGGGGTTTATCAGATCTCCCTTACTAAACATCTACTTAACATGTGCATTTGTAAAGCGCACGTTCACCCAGAAGGGTATCTTGGTACTGAATAACAGATGTTTATTGTTACCCAACTCAATGGTACTCATTTTATCGACATCAGAAGGATGAAAGGCTGAGTGGACCCGCTGGGATTTGAAACTGTGACCATGAGGTCAAACACAGGCCCCTACAGTGGATGCCATAGTCTACTAAGCCACTTAACCTCTAACAGGAATCAGATCTTTCAAAGTCACTTGTTACAACTATGCATATGATACAAATAGATCTAAAAATAAATGACTTAAAAGACCTCTACAAGGTAAAGACATGACAACTGCCTTCGTGCCATAAAAGCATGGATGATGAGTATTCACATAAAGCTCAACATAGAGATCAATGTTAGGTGAAATGTAGCCAGACATATCCTTGATACCACGATGTAAACAAGGTCACAAAGAGCACCTTCTACATAATGAAAACACTGATGCGTCTTCCCATACCTTGGATATCAACTTAAGCTACAATCCATACACTCATAATTTCCAAGCTTGACTATGCCAGAAGCCTATACTTCTGCGCTCCCAGTTTCATCATACACAACAAGTGAGCAATATTCAAGGCACTTTTGTAGGAAGCTGGCTCTGTATATACTATACCAAAGTAAGGTATAGTGTGCACAGAGTCCAGTGGAACCCCAAAGGTAGGCAGAGGTAAAAGTAGATTGTATTGTATTGTAATTGCATTTGTATAGCGCTTACTACCCCTGACAAGGCGTCGAAGCGCTTTTTGGCGAGTAGCACGCTACTCCGGGACCCATAGAGGATTAGTGTTGAATTAGTATAGTGAAACATGCAAGTACATTTTAAGTGGTGGATATGTTAGTCAGTTATTTGGATTCGGAAGGATAGCAGAAGGATAGAAGAGGAAAAAAGGTTTGTATTTATATAGCGCTTCTTACCCCTGATGGGGTTTAAAGCGCTTTTTTGGGGGGTGAGTAGCATGCTACTCCGGAAACCTATAAAGGATTAGTGGTGAATTAGTATGGTGAAATATGAAAGTAATTTGAGTGGTGGATATTAGTCAGTTATTTGGAGTGAGAAGGATAGCGGAGGGATAGAAGGGAAAGAAAGGTTTGTATTCATATAGCGCCTGTTACCCCTGATGGGGTGTTGAAGCGCTTTTCTGGCGAGTAGCAGGCTACTCCGGAACCCATAAAGGATTAGTGTTGAAAATTAGTATAGTGAAATATGAAGTCATTTGAGTGGTGGATATGTTAGTCAGTTATTTGGATTGAGAAGGGTTGGGGAGGGGTAAAAAGGGAAAAAGGTTTGCATTTATATAGCGTTTGTAACCCTGATGAGGTGTTGAAACGCTTTGTTGGCGAGTAGCACGCTACTCTGGAACCCATAAAGGATTAGTGGTGAATTAGTATAGTGGAATATGGAATTAGAGAAGTGAACATGTTAGTCTGTTATTTTTATTGAAAGGGATAGTGGAGGGATAGAAGAGTGAAGGATTTCTTTTTTAGGTCATAGCAATAGGAGGAGGCTTTTGGATGAGTAAAAAGGGTTTTTGGAGGGGAAGAGTCAGAGGGAAGAGTTTAGAAAGGTTTGTTTTGGGGGATCGGTATAGTAAAAGAGGTGTCAGATGATGCAAGGAGGGGTAGAGTAGGAGAGAGTCAAGAAAGGGTTATTTTGGGGAACATAGTAGTGGTATGGGGTTTGGGATAAAAGAGAGTGGGTGTAGAGGATATAATGACAGATGTATAGGGTGAGAGATAGGGTAGTGCATTGGAAAGAGTAGTAGAAAGAAGTTTGAGATGAGTCAGAAAGTTGGGCTAGAAGATATATTGAGAGAAGTTAAGGCTGAGAAATAGGGTAGTGCATTGGAAATGCTAAATTAGAAGAAAGTGATAAATATATAGATCCATAAGTACACTGAAAGTATAGAGATGCATAAAGGAGGTAAGTATACGCAGATTAAAGATATTGATAGAGGTACAGGATGAGAAATAGGGTAGTGCATTGGATATGCTTTTTCAGGAGAAAGGTAACAGGCACACAGATCCAAGTACATGGAGGTACATAGATGCACAATGGAAGCAAGTACATGTAGACCAAAGATGTTTTTATTTTTTTAATAACATAACTATTCTACATGTTTATACAAAGCAATATACAAAGATAGGTACATACCTATAGTGAAAATAAATGCTTATATATATAGAGCGACACATACATAGGGTGGGTATTAATGAATGGGAAAATGGGCAGCATTTCTGGCCCAGGTCCCGACCAGTCTCGAACAGGCACTCACCCTTGTCCTCTCCGCCCTTAGCCGCGACGCCTGGGCTGAGACGCCCTAAGCCTCGGACGTTTATAGCCCTAGTAGTCAGGTGACCCCTTCAGCCAATGGGAACCCTAGGCCTAACCCTATCCAATCAACACTAGCCCTAAAATCTAGAAACAATAGGAGACGAGGACCTTACAGCCAATCTCAGCCCTAGTCCAAGCACCCAATAACTTAAAAAAAAACCTGAACTCTACGTCCAATAGAGGCCCTAGCCCTACCAGTAGTCCCAACCCAAGTCCAAGCAACCAGTGGCACAGGAAGCCCTAGTCCCTACTTCCAATAGAAAGCCTAACCCTACTCTTCGTACCACACCTAGTCCAGCAACCAATCACACCAAAAGCCCTAATCGCAACTTCCAATTAAAGGCCTAACCCTAGCCATAATCCCACCCCAGTCCCAAAAACCAATAACACAGGAAGTCCTAGTCCCTACTTCCAATAGAAATCCTAACCCTAGCCCTAGTCCCAACCCTACATTAATTGAATCACAGACCCAGAAACCAATCAGAACCCTCAAATACCCAACAAATGAGGACACTAACCCATATCCAATAGAAACATCAGATACAACCTCCAATCAGTGTATACATGTACCTACCACTAGCAGACTATATAAGGTCCCAGCAACCTCAGACAAGGTTTGCTGGCCAGGGAGTTGGGAGCTGCTTCTCTTGTTCAGAATCTCCTAGGAGACAGACAGGCTCAAACCACACTTTGGACTTCTGCAGGTAAAGGGCTAACTTGTCCTCTGAAGCACAAGTTACTAACTTGTGTAACGATATATCTATAAGAGACAGTAGTTAGTGACAGATTCCTTACCTTAGAATATCCCCAGGCGTCAGGCTGGATCCGGAAAGTTTTTTGCGTAGCAGTACCCTTGCGCGTCGGTAGGCGGCGTCGTGCGGCTCCGCGTCCGTCGTCGGCGTCGTGATCGCCGGGATGACGTCGCGGTCAGTACTTAGACGCCGCCCCTGCGTGCTGACGTTAGTTCTGTACACGACTTTCCGCGCCAGGAACGCAGAGCCATGCAAGAAGCTGACCTAGGTGTCTGAAAAATACTAGGGCCCTGAAAGGGATGTCCTTAACCCTAGAAATCAGTTCGCAGAACGGGGAGGATGGGTGGGGCGGTAAGGAATCTGTCACTAACTACAGTCTCTTACAGATATATCGTTACACAAGTTAGTAACTGAAAGAGACACGTGACAGATTCCTTACCTTAGAATAGATACCCCAGCAATACCAACCCCGGTGGTGGGTCTGCGAACAAAGATCAGACAAGGAAGTCCTGGAGGACAGAACGGCCAAAGAAGCCGTCCCTCCGGACCTGACTGTCAAGGCAGTAATGCTTTGTAAACGTGTGCAGCGAGGCCCACGTAGCTGCCTGACAGATAACCGGCAGCGGAACACCGCGGCCCAAGACCGTGGTAGCAGCCGTTGCCCTGGTGGAATGGGCACGCAGCCCAACAGGAGGCTCCTTCTTAGCCAAAGAATAGCAGGTCTTGATGCACAAGGTAACCCAGCGGGAGATGGTTCGTTTGTGCACCGCCCGACCTTTTGGCGCCCACGTAGCCAACAAAGAGCTGGTCATCCACCCGGAAGTGTTTTGTGCGGTCGATATAGAAGGAGAGCGCACGTTTTGGGTCCAGACGGTGGAGCCTCTCTTCCTCTCTCGAAGGATGCGGAGGCGGAAAGAAGGTAGGCAAAGTGATGGTCTGCCCAATGTGGAAGGCAGTAACCACCTTTGGCAAGAAGGACGGA
Organism: Calotriton arnoldi; assembly: GCA_963921515.1. NCBI lineage: Eukaryota > Metazoa > Chordata > Amphibia > Caudata > Salamandridae > Calotriton > Calotriton arnoldi. Next base: position 2,567,317 of record CAWUFW010000301.1, on the reverse strand, counting down.
CGCGTCCGAAGAACAACCTTGTCTGGATGAACAGACAGAAAGGGAGGTTTGCAAGATAGAGCCTGGAGCTCACTCACCCGCCGAGCGGAGGTGATGGCCACCAGAAAGGCTGTCTTCAGAGTCAGAAGACGAAGAGGACAGTTATGTAGAGAGCTCAAAGGGAGCGCACATTAAAAAGGTAAGAACCAAGTTCAAGTCCCACTGAGGCATTACAAACGGAACAGGAGGGAAGAGGTGTGTAACGCCTTTTAAGAACCTGTTAACAACAGGGGACTTGAAAAGGGAGGGCTGATCAGGGAGCCTGAGGAAGGCCGAGATAGCACAAAGATAACCCTTGATGGTACCCAGGGCAGAACCCTGTTGGGCCAAGAAAGCAGGAACAGAAGGACCTCAGAAAGAGGGGCAGAAAGGGGATTCACAGCCTTTGCTGTGCACCATGCCACAAATTTGTTCCACCTGCAGGCGTATACCACCTTAGTGGAGGGGACGCCTGGCTGCCAGAATCACATCACAAACTTCGGGAGGCAGAGTCGAAAGGAATCAACTGCCGCCGCTCAATCTCCACGCAAGCAGGTGTAGACTGGACAGGTTCGGGTGGAGGACCGTCCCCTGCTGCTGCGACAGAAGATCCTCCCGAAGAGGCAGACGGATCGGGGGATCTACGCTCATACTGAGTAGCTCGGGATACCAAACTCTTCGAGCCCAGTCCGGAGCCACAAGGATGACTTGGGCCCGGTCGTGCCGAATCTTCTTCAACACTCTGGGTAGAAGTGGTATAGGCGGAAAGGCGTACAACAGACCGCAACTCCACTCGCGACGAAAAGCGTCGCCGGCGAGTGCCGCCTTGGAAATTCCAACGCGCAGAACTGGTGACATTGCGCGTTCTCTTCGATGGCGAATAGATCTAACCAAGGCTCTCCCCATTGTTGAAAGAGTCCTTGCGCCACTTCCGAGTGAAGACGCCATTCGTGATCCATCATGCACCTGCGGCTGCAGTTCGTCCGCCCTGGCATTCAGGGAACCTGCCAGGTGTTGAACCATCAGGAACATGTCCTGATGTTCCAGCCAAGTCCAGAGGCGCAGAGCCTCCTGACAGAGGGTCCACGACCCCACCCCGCCCTGTTTGTTGCAGTACCACATGGCGGTGGTGTTGTCTGTGAACACCTGCACTACCTTCCCTTTGACAGAGGGAAGGAATGCCTTGAGTGCAAGTCGGATCGCCCGGAGCTCCAGAAGGTTGATATGGAGCCGGGACTCCGCCGGAGACCAGAGGCCTCTGATCTCCGCCTCTCCCATGTGACCGCCCCATCCCAGAAGGGACGCGTCCGTCACAACTGTGTGCTCTGGCTGGGGAAGGGAGAGGGATCTGCCCATGACCCATTGCCGGTTCAAGAGCCACCACTGCAACTGTTTTGCAGTCCCCACCGAGATCTGGACGTGATCGGACAGGTTGCCCTGGTGCTGCGCCCACTGGAACTTCAGGTCCCACTGCAGAGCCCGCATATGCCATCTGGCATGATCGACCAGCAGGATGCAGGAGGCCAGGAGGCCCAGCAGCCTCAGGGTCATCCGTGCCGAAACCCAGGATAAAGGCTGAAAGATCGGAATCATAGCCTGAATATCCCGGACTCGCCGTTCGGGAGGATAGGCCCGAAACTGCGTCGTGTCCAGAACTGCTCCGATGAAAAGGAGCTGTGGAGAAGGAACCAGATGCGACTTCGGCACATTGATGGAGAACCCCAGCGAGTGCAGGAGTTCGGCCGTAGTCTGGAGGTGGGAGACGACTGCCTGGGACGAGCCCGCCTTCAGCAGCCAGTTGTCGAGGTAGGGGAAGACTGCAAACCCTGCCCGGCGCAGATGAGCTGCGACCACCGCCATCACTTTCGTGAACACCCGAGGGGCACTGGTAAGGCCAAAGGGGAGCACGGTGAACTGAAAGTGCTCGAGGCCTACCGTGAACCGAAGGTAACGCCGGTGGGCCGGCAGGACGGGGATGTGAAATAAGCGTCCTGCAAGTCCAACGCTACCAGCCAGTCTCCAGGGTCGAGGGCAGTCAAGACCTGAGCTAGGGTGAGCATCTTGAACTTCTCCTTCCGGAGGAAGCGATTGACGTTCCGGAGGTCCAAGATAGGACGCATGTCCTCCTTGTCCTTTTTGGGCACCAGGAAGTAGTGGGAGTAGCAACCACGTCCTACTTCTGGGGTCGGAACATGCTCGATGGCCCTCTTGGCCAAGAGGGCCGTGACTTCCTTCTGTAGAAGCACCAAGTGATCCCCTGACATGCGGTGGAATTGAGGTGGCATGGCTGGGGGTGGTCTCGAAGGGGAGGGAGTAGCCCCTTCGGACAATGTCCAAGACCCACCTGTCCGAGGTGATGGGACGCCAGTGGTGAAGGTGATGGCGGACCCTGCCCCCGACTGGCGTGCTGTGCACCTGAAAGGAGGGACTAGGAGGGCTTGGAGGCCGCGGACGGGTTGGAGGTGGTGGCCTGACCCGCACGCTGGTTGCCCAAACCGCCACGGCGGTATCCACGTCCTCGGCCACGCGAAGGCGCTTGCTGCGCGGGCCGTTGGCCGGGCTGTTGACGTGACTGGGCGCCCCTTCCGTGGCCACGAAAGGGTCGAAAAGCAGACGTGAGCGGAGGGCGCACAACAGCAAGGCCCAGGGACATAGCAGTAGCCCGCGAGTCCTTGAAACGCTCCAGCGCATGGTCTGCCTTCGAACCAAAAAGACCGACTCCATCAAAGGGCATGTCCATGAGTGTATTCTGGACATCCCCTGAAAAACCAGTGGTTCTCAGCCAGGCGTGGCGACGCAGCGCCACCGTCGTTGCAAGCGATCTGCCCAGCGAGTCGGCGGTATCAAGGCCACAGCGGATGGTGTATTTAGCCGCATCACGCCCTTCCGCAATGGCGCGGGTAAGCAGTGTCTGGACCTCCTCAGAACACTGCGGCAAAACAGTCGCCACCGAATCCCACAGGGAGTGGGTGTATCGGCCCAAGAGGCAAGCGGTGTTAACGGACCGCAAGCCAGCACTGGAGGAAGAGAAAGCCTTCTTCCCAAAGTGATCCAGGCGCTTGGATTCCCTATCCGGAGGGCGGTAGGGAAGGCGGTTTGGGAGGCAGAGGCTTGGACAACCAAGCTCTCAGGGGTGGGGTGTTGGGAGAGAAACAGGGGTCGCCCGGAGCAGGGCGATGGCGTCGGAGCCACGTTCTTATCCACAGGAGCCCCTGTGGTGGGTTTGGACCAGGCACCCAAAGAACGTCAGTGAGTGCATCGTTGAACGGCAGCACAGTCTCCGAAGAGGAGGCCGCCGGCTGAAGCACTTCAGTCAGGAGGTTAGTCCTGACGGCCACTGTAGGCAACTGGAGATTCAAGGCTCCAGCAGCTCTACGCAACACCGTTGCAAAATTAGCCCCCTCCTCCGTAGCCACGGGAGGAGACAGCATGCCAGAGTCAGGGGAGGTGTCCAGACCACTGGCATCCCCAAGTTCCTCAGCCCAGTCCGGATCATACTCACACTGTTGTGTGAGAGGGTCCTCAGACCCCTCCCAGCTCTCCTGGTCCTCCTCAGGGTCATAATATGGAGGAGGAGGGACATTAGGGACCCAAGGTCTCATCGGCGCCGGAACCGGCGTCTGGCGACGCCGGTCCGGCTCCATGTCCGGAGCCGGAGAGAACCGGGGAACAACGCCGTCCGGAGCCCCGGACGGCGTCAGGAACGGCACCGGGGACATCGGCGGAGGCGTGGTTAGGTCAACCGGCGTCGATGGGGGTTGCGGCACCACCGGAGCCGGGATCGAGGCCGGGGCCGGAGCCGGGATGAAGGCCGGTGGGACAGGCGACGCCGGGACCGGAGTCGACGCCGACGCCGGAGCAACCCCATCAGGGCCCGCGGGGCCCGAAGGCGCACCGGAGGGACCTTGAGGCCCGAAGAGGCGGGCCATGGCCGACAGGAACTCCTGTATTTGGGCCTGAGTCGCCCCCGAACCCGGGAAGGACGGGTAATGCGGGGGTAACTCGACAGGCACGTCCGGGGCCGCGGGGGCGGTGCCGACAGGGACCTCAGCCAAGTCGCGAGACCGGCGAGGCGAAGTCTTAGAGCGATGATGCCGCTTAGACTTCTTGTGCTTCGACTTACCGGAGGAGCGCGAAGACTTGGATTCCGACGAACGGCGGGGACTCCGCGTCCGGCCCCTCGACCTCTCCCGGGACCGGGGCTTGGTGCGGCGCGGAGCCGACTGCCGGACTTCGAGGAGCTTTCGAGCCCGCTCTCGCAAAGCCTTCGGATTAAGTTTCCGGCAGTCAGGGCACGACTTCGTGTCGTGGTCTCGGCCGAGACAGAAGAGACACTCGAGATGCGGGTCCGTGATCGACATCATGCGACCACATTCCTCGCAGGGCTTAAAGCCGGGCATCCCTACGACACCTTAGGAGTCGTGAAGACTCGTTGAAGAAACAGTGAAAAAATTCACAAAAAAGATAGTCAAAAAGTGACTAGGGCACTGCTCTTCCCGGATCTGCGCTTACTGGCGCGGAAAAAGAAGAACTGACGTCAGCGCGCAGGGGCGGCGTCTAAGTACTGCCCGCGACGTCATCCCGGCGATCACGACGCCGACGACGGACGCGGAGCCGCACGACGCCGCCTACCGACGCGCAAGGGTACTGCTACGCAAAAAACTTTCCGGATCCAGCCTGACGCTTGGGGATATTCTAAGGTAAGGAATCTGTCACTAACGTGTCTCTTTCAGATAATAGTGTTTATATAAAACTTTACTCCCTCTCCTGGACAAAAAACGAAGTGCACAGTCCCTATTAAACACAGTTTAAACAGCACACAGAAGATCACTGCTTCCTCAGAGCACACTCTGATGTAGATAATACCTTACTCTCCATTTGTGGTAGTGTGGGCGAGCAGTAAGGCTTTATCAGAGGGTAGTGTTAAGCATTTATTGTACACACTCAGGCAAGAAATGATGCGTCACACTCAAAGACTGAAATCAGACCAATTTGTTTGTATAAAAATATTATTTCGTTATTTTATTTCTAGAACCAAGCCAGGCCTGGTGCAGGTAAGTGAAATAATACTTTGCAGGTATATTACAATTGAAATGCAATTGAAATTAAGTTGGATGCAATTGGTTTGTTTATAGGTAAGTCAACAGTCAAAATTACTTTACAGTTACTTTTGAGATGACTTTGTACGTTACTTTTCAGATTACTTTTTAAGTTACTTTTTCTACTCAGTGTGATATGCCTAGATATCACACTAGGACATTTCCTAGAGAAAAGGTTAGAAATTCAGTTTTTGTACATTTTAAGTTTCTAAGGGTTTCATACAAACCAACTCCACACAAGATTTTTCACAGAAAAGCAGTAAATGCAGTCCTATGGGAGAAAACAGTGTTAGCTGTTTATCTGTAAGTACTTAGGTTTTGGAGTTGGTATCCTGGGGTTAGAACCAGGGTTCCCCCAGGGTCGAGAATGCACTCTCAAAGCACCCTCAGTGGCACTAGGGCGGCCGGGTGCAGAGTGCTGAGGCCCAATGTTATCCAATGGGGGACAGGGGGCCTCCGGTTGGTGGCTGCTCATGAGCAGGCCACAAGGTTGTGGGAGCAAAGCTACTAGGGTTTAGCTCAGGGCAGAGGGGGTCAGAGTTAGCACCCACAGCGGCACAGGGGCGGCCGGGTGCAGTGTGCTGATTTGGCGTCAGGTGCCTAGTTGTTTTTAATGGGAGTTGCCGATTTTAGCTGCAGGCTCGATCCAGGAAGACTTCCGGGAGGAACCAACAGCTGGGCAGTAAGTTAGAGGGCTCGGGGAAGTAGGTTCACCTCAGGTTCTCTTCTGCAGGGCGCGGGGCGGCTGGATGCAGGGGTGTCTTTTGAGGTTGGAGTTCACCTTACGGGCCGACCTGCGGTTGGGGGGGGGTCTGTGCAGAAGCTGCAGGCGACGTCGGGGAGTCCTGGAGGGGTCAACCCACAGTGGACTCTGACTCTGGAGGACCTCGCTGGGACCGGTGGCCCACTCGGATTCGGGCCGTAGGCATCGGGTGCATTGGTGGTTCCAGGCGTCGGTTTTCTTTGTCCTCAGCAGGCTCAGAGTCTATCTTGGGAGTTTCTTTTTAACAGAGCTGTTGTTCACAGGAGATTCGGTCTCCGTTGAAGGCGGTCAGTCCTCCCAGGGGTTCTGGAGGTCGCTGGCTGCAGGACAAGGTGACGTTTGGCGCAGGATCTCTGGAAAGTGGGCCGGTACGGCTGGGGCCAAGTCAGTTCTTCTCTGCAGTCTCCTCTGCTGGGCTTCTTATTTTGTCCTTCTTCTTCGTAGGTTGCAGGAATCTGTTTTCTTGGTTCAGGGTTGCTCCCTAAATCTTGTATTTAGGGGGTGTTTTAGGGGTCTCGAGGTCAGTAGCCAATGAGCTACTAACCTTAGGGTGACTACACCCTTGGTGTGCTCACCCCATGTGGGTGAGTGGGCACAATCCCTAATCCTGAGTGGAGTGTGCCTGCCATCTGCAAGATGGCGGGCACTGAAGAGTGGGCTTCACTTCGCTTCCCCCACCTGAAGGGGGGGGCAGAGGTGGGCACACCTTTTGGGCTGTTGTAATTTTTCCAGCTTGTCTTCCTGCGGCAAAGGAGGGGAGACTGGAAGGGAGCCTGCTCCTGATATCAGGAGAGACTGGGGGTCGCCTTACAAAGGCGGCAAGGCCTTTGAAGCTCCACTGCCACAGATGGCTCTTCCTGACGTGGGGGCGGTGTGAACACCTCCGCCCAGGAAAGGCTTTGTTTCTGGGCTCAGGGAGCGAAGGCTCCCACTCCAGGTGTCCAGAAACATGTCTTGTGGTGGCAGGCTGGTGTTTACCAGTCATGGAACCCACCAGAGGCTGGTCGTTTTTTTCAGGGGGCATCTTTAAGATGCCCTCTGAGTGCATTGTATAATAAATCCCACACTGGCATCAGTGTGGGTTTATTATGCTGAGAAGTTAGCTACCAAACTTCCCAGAATTCAGTAAAGCCATTATGGTGCTGTGGAGTTCGTAATGACAAACTCTCAGACCATATACTCTTTATGGCTTTACTGCACTTACAATGTCTAAGAATAGACTTATAATCAATGAGGAGGGAAAGAGAAGCTGTGATCCATTCGGCTTCCAATGGTTAGTACAAAAAATCAAAATGGGGGGAGAGAATGGACCACTTGTCCTGTATAACCAGGGTCTTGGTCATATTGGAACCGTCATTAAAAAACCCTCATATACGTACACAGGCAATAGGCGGTATATCTTGATTCTCCGCCTGAGTGTACTGTTACAGCATCATCATAGGGTCTTTGATAGTATATATGCTGTCCTCCACCTGGAGGAAGACCAACTGGTTTGTCAGTAGCGTCCAGAAATGAAAAAAGAGGGCGTGTGTGTGCTCAAGTGTGGTGAGGTTAAAATTCCCTACATCACTTTGTCACGAATATTTATTAGAGAAATCGTGATGTGAGAAATTAAAAAGTGAAGTGGTGCGTATGTAGACCCAGTTACTGATCTACCGCACTATTATTGGTCAACATGTTTCAGCCTCCTGGTGTATTCTAGAGGCTTTCGTCAGGACCGGGTTATGCTTAAGAGCGCCTTGTGGCTCCTAATTTTAGTGGTTAACTTACCACTCTTGTTTTATGAAGTCAGATCTGTGGTATCTGTAACTGAAGAAAAAAGAAATATGTAGTAGTAACGCACAAGTTACTAACTTGTGTAACGATATATCTGTAAGAGACAGTAGTTAGTGACAGATTCCTTACCTTAGAATATCCCCAGGCGTCAGGCTGGATCCGGAAAGTTTTTGCGTAGCAGTACCCTTGCGCGTCGGTAGGCGGCGTCGTGCGGCTCCGCGTCCGTCGTCGGCGTCGTGATCGCCGGGATGACGTCGCGGGCAGTACTTAGGCGCCGCCCCTGCGCGCTGACGTCAGTTCTGTACACGACTTTCCGCGCCAGGAACGCAGAGCCATGCAAGAAGCTGACATAGGTGTCTGAAAAATACTAGGGCCCTGAAAGGGATGTCCTTAACCCTAGAAATCAGTTCGCAGAACGGGGAGGATGGGTGGGGCGGTAGGAATCTGTCACTAACTACTGTCTCTTACAGATATATCGTTACACAAGTTAGTAACTTGTGCATCTGAAAGAGACACGTTAGTGACAGATTCCTTACCTTAGAATAGATACCCCAGCAATACCAACCCCGGTGGTGGGTCTGCGAACAAAGATCAGACAAGGAAGTCCTGGAGGACAGAACGGCCAAAGAAGCCGTCCCTCCGGACCTGACTGTCAAGGCAGTAATGCTTTGTAAACGTGTGCAGCGAGGCCCACGTAGCTGCCTGACAGATAACCGGCAGCGGAACACCGCGGCCCAAGGCCGTGGTAGCAGCCGTTGCCCTGGTGGAATGGGCACGCAGCCCAACAGGAGGTTCCTTTTAGCGAAAGAATAGCAGGTCTTGATGCACAAGGTAACCCAGCGGGAGATGGTCCTCTTGTGCACCGCCCGACCTTTTTGGCGCCCACGTAGCCAACAAAGAGCTGGTCATCCACCCGGAAGTGTTTTGTGCGGTCAATATAGAAAGAGAGCGCACGTTTTGGGTCCAGACGGTGGAGCCTCTCTTCCTCTCTGGAAGGATGCGGAGGCGGAAAGAAGGTGGGCAAAGTGATGGTCTGCCCAATGTGGAAAGCAGTAACCACCTTTGGCAAGAAGGGACGCCAGTGGTGAAGGTGATGGCGGACCCTGCCCCCGACTGGCGTGCTGTGCACCTGAAAGGAGGGACTAGGAGGGCTTGGAGGCCGCGGACGGGTTGGAGGTGGTGGCCTGACCCGCACGCTGGTTGCCCAAACCGCCGCGGCGGTATCCACGTCCTCGGCCACGCGAAGGCGCTTGCTGCGCGGGCCGTTGGCCGGGCTGTTGACGTGACTGGGCGCCCCTTCCGTGGCCACGAAAGGGTCGAAAAGCAGACGTGAGCGGAGGGCGCACAACAGCAAGGCCCAGGGACATAGCAGTAGCCCGCGAGTCCTTGAAACGCTCCAGCGCATGGTCTGCCTTCGAACCAAAAAGACCGACTCCATCAAAGGGCATGTCCATGAGTGTACCGGAACCGGGGTCGAGGCCGGGGCCGGAGCCGAGGCCGGGACGAAGGCTGGTGGGACAGGCGACGCCGGGACCGGAGTCGACGGCGACGCCGGAGCAACCCCATCTGGGCCCGCGGGGCCCGAAGGCGCACCGGAGGGACCTTGAGGCCCGAAGAGGCGGGCCATGGCCGACAGGAATTTCTGTACTTCGGCCGGAGTCGCCCCCGAACCCGGGAAGGACGGGTAATGCGGGGGCAACTCGACAGGCACGTCCGGGGCCGCGGGGCGGGGACGGTGCCGACAGGGACCTCAGCCGAGTCGCGCGACCGGCGAGGCGAAGTCTTAGAGCGATGACGCCGCTTAGACTTCTTGTGCTTCGACTTACCGGAGGAGCGCGAAGACTTGGATTCCGACGAACGGCGGGGACTCCGCGTCCGGCCCCTCGACCTCTCCCGGGACCGGGGCTTGCTGCGGCGCGGAGCCGACTGCCGGACTTCAAGGAGCTTTCGAGACCGCTCTCGCAAAGCCTTCGGATGAAGTTTCCGGCAGTCAGGGCACGACTTCGTGTCGTGGCCTCGGCCGAGGCAGAAGAGACACTCGAGGTGGGGGTCCGTGATGGACATCATACGACCACATTCCTCGCAGGGCTTAAAGCCGGGCATCCCTACGACACCTTAGGAGTCGTGAAGACTCGTTGAAGAGAACAGTGAAAAATTTCACAAAAAGATAGTCAAAAAGTGACTAGGGCACTGCTCTTCCCGGATCTGCGCTTACTGGCGCGGAAAAGAAGAACTGACGTCAGCGCGCAGGGGCGGCGCCTAAGTACTGCCCGCGACGTCATCCCGGCGATCACGACGCCGACGACGGACGCGGAGCCGCACGACGCCGCCTACCGACGCGCAAGGGTACTGCTACGCAAAAACTTTCCGGATCCAGCCTGACGCCTGGGGATATTCTAAGGTAAGGAATCTGTCACTAACGTGTCTCTTTCAGATTTGTCTTTATCAATCTCCCTGCGACTATGGCCAAATGACCATTGTTTGCTATAGTATAGTATAGCATAGGGATTACTGTAACAGTTACATTTACTAATGTTATGTTATGTTATATAGGTTTGTAAAGCGCACTGTTACCCAAGGGTGTCCTGGCGCTGAGCACTGTATACCTGGCAATATAACCTGGCAACCTCCACCCCTGAGCCCAACTGAGACTAAGCTGAAAACAACCAGGTTTTCAGACCTTTCCTGAACGCAAGGAATTCCGTACCGGTCCTAAGATATAACGGAAGATCATTCCAGGCATTGGTGGCTCTAAGGACAAAGCTCTTCCCACCCCAGTTAGCCTTTTTGGCTCTAGGAACGACCACCCGCTTTGCTTCCATTGAGCGCAATGTTCTCCCAGGGACATACCATTGGATACACTTTTGTAGATCTTCAGGGCCAGTTCCCATCAGGGACTTGAAGACCGTACAGAGAGCCTTGAATTGAACTCGTTGTTTGATTGGGAGCCAGTGAAGGTAACGTAGGCCATTTCTGACCGACATAAACCTCGGAGTGCCTGTAAGCAACCTAGCTGCCGCATTCTGCACCATCTGTAGTCTGTTGAGATGTTTCTTATTATTAGTCAAGTACAGACTATTACAGTAATCCAGACGGGACAGAATGAGGGCTGAGACGACTGTTCTAAAACTTTCCTCCGTAAGGAAAGGTTTTATTTTCCTCAGTGTCCTCAGAATAAGAAAGCTTGTTGACACCACCCCGCTGACCTGGTCCCCAAATGTGAGGGTGTTATCCATGATCACCCCCAAGTTCTTAACTTTCCGTGAAGGGGGTGGGGGAAGGCCCATATCACTGGGCCACCATGCTGGAGTCCAGAGGTTGGGGTTGTTCCCAAAGATAATCACCTCTGTTTTGCCTGCGTTTAACTTCAGGCAATTAGCAGCCATCCAGCCAGTCTGAATTCTCTATGACCATATTGAGTCAGAGTTGCATTTATTTCGTCTACGGAAGCTTGGCTTGTTCAGGTGAAAGCGACGGGTATTCCCTGGAGGAGTATAACAAAGGGTCAAGTTATTAATTAGCGGGGTTCTTAGTGGGCCTATCAAAGTGAGGACACTATGAACTGTGAGCGTTTGCAATTCGACATCTTAATCAGGGCCTTGTTGGTATAGGCGCGCGCACTATTTTGCTGTGTTACAAGGTTAATTGTAAAACTAAATATTAAAAAGCCATCAGTGCCTCGTTTCTTTAAACAAACGGAGTGACTCATGCCGTGCAAATAGCAATAGTATTGGTGACAGATCGGTAAATTTTGATAATAATGTTACCTCTTTTTGGCTGTATTCGGCTTCCTCGGGGTACCGAAGAGCAATGTGGAAACCTAATTCTGTAAAGACAAACAGGATTAGTAACGTGTACCTTGTGCCGTGTACCTTGTGCGGTTCTTCCTTGCCTCGTGGTCTACGGACGGCAGCTTACCGGTTCCTACAGATCACTGACTTGTTCTAGCTCTGTGCGCGGTGCCCAGGGTGACGCGGGCCCGTGCAGAGCTCCTATTTACATATGTTCAGACGGAAAAATAGTTGAGGGACTAATCAGTCGGTGGTTGGTTGGCATAAGTGGTTGGCACTTTATTTGGGCAACATGGTAAAAAGACTGTTCTTGCTAGGAGTGCATCATGAGCATCGTGGTCTATCTCGCTAGTACTTGTCAATAATAGATGTTTTTAAGAGATTGCGGTCAAAATAGTGCACATAAATAAATGACTTCCATGTTTCAGAGTTTGGAATGTGCAGGGTAATACTGACCTACTTCTAGTGTTTCCTTGATCTTGAGGTGCATGCCAGGCCATGCGTGTTCTGTAAATCGGTGGGTCAGTACCATGTCTTGAAATACACACGTGTTCTGTATTCAGTTCAGTATGGATAGTACCAGGTGTCACCGTGTCTTAAAGTGTATCAGGATAGATGATATCATGACTAATGGCGTGTGTGGCCTTGCGCTGGTGCGTGGGGTCTCACGTTAGTGTATGCCACGGAATATTGTCGTTCAATCCTATTATATCAGTTTTCAGACGATGGATCCAACGCTGTTCTTTCTCAAAGAGAACTCGTTCGGCATCGTTGGACTTTACGTGTAATGTCTCCAGAACCACCCATTTGAGTTCATCTACACTGTGGTTGCTTTCGATGTAGTGTTTACTCATCTTGGTAGTTGCTCTCTTGCAATTCACGTTGCTCTTATGCTCACATATGCGCTGTTTTATTCTGCGGCACGTCATCCCTATGTATTTTAGTTCACAGGGGCATATGATCATGTAAACCACGTGTGGTATTACAGTTTGTGTGTTGGCGTAGCGTCCAGGTGAAATTGGGTAGGAGTTGCAGGTTCTTAGTGGCTTTTGTCAGTTTGCACACCGTGCACGATCCACAAGGATAGTGTCCTACAACGGGGCTCAGGTTCCATGCTGCAGTGAGAGTTTCTCTTTTGGTGATTGGTGCTGGTCTTGTGTGCACTAGGTAGTCCTTTATGTTTCGTGTTCTTCTGTTGGCAAATCTAGGTTTAGGCCATTGTAGGGTGTTTGATGTCAGGATCCTCCAGTTTCTATTTATGATTTTCTTCACAGTATTTGTCGATGTACTGTATGTGGTTACGCAAGTCAGTAAATCCTCTGTTATTTCTCGTGGGGTCGTCTCTAGTAGACTTTCTCTTGGTTGGTTGCGGGCTCTTTTTTGACATTTTCTTATAGTCTTCACAGGGTAGTCTCTCATCTCTAGTTTATGTCCCAATTCCTTTGCTTGTACTTTGTAGTCCTTTAGACTGCTACAGTTGCGTTTTAGGCGTAAAAATTGACTGTATGGCAGGTTGTCTCTTAGCGGGCGGGGATGAAAGCTGTTGTAGGAGAGTATGCTGTTTTTTGCTGTGAGTTTGTAAAATGTCTTTGTTTGGAGAGTGTTATTCTCGATGTAGATCGTGATGTCCAGAAAGTCTAATCGTTTCTTGTCCGACGAGCATGTAAACTTCAGACATTCGTCTCTGGTGTTTATCCATTCTAGGAATTCCTGTAGTGCTTCCTGGGAGACCTCCCATATCATGACGTCGTCTATATAGCGCCGCCAAAATCTCATTCGTGTGAGAAATGGGTTGTCTTGGTTTTGTATCTGTTGTCGTTCAAAACTACTCACATATAGTCCCGCCACACTTGGGGCAAATGTGCTGCCCATGGAAGTCCCGTGGCATTGTTCGAACAGTGTGCCTTCATATTCGAAATAATTCTCAGTGAGAGCTAACCTGCAGCACTCAAGGACAAAATGCCTCGGTGTCCTATAGTTCCAATCTTCAGAAAATAGAATGTTTTCCAGAGTCTCCAGAGTTTTCTGTTGTGGGAGACTCGTGTAGAGACTCTCTACATCAAGTCCTACTAGGTACATGGTCCTTTCATCGTAATCTTGACCTTCAAGCTGGTTCAGGAGGTCCCGTGTGTCCTTCAGGTACGTGGGTGTCTTCTGTACCAGAGGTCTGAGGAACTGGTCTGCGAATTGAGACAAGGGCTCTAAAACGGATCCAATCCCTGAAACGATCGGGCGTCCAGGTGGTGGTGTTCTGTTTTTGTGGGTCTTGGGTAGAGAATAAAAGTAAGGTACTCTTGGCGATTTTGTTCTAAGAAAGTCTGCCTCATGTTTTGAGATCCATTGGTTCACCTCTGCCTCTTCTACCATCAAGTCAACGGTTCTTTGCAGTCTCTTAGTTGGATCAATTGTGATCTTCTTGTAAAACTTTTGGTCCGAAAGAAGATCAAGGCATTGTTTGTCATATCCTTGTTTGCTTAGGACGACAATAGCTCCCCCTTTGTCTGCCGGTTTGATAACCAAATTCTCATTTCTGCGCAAATCATCCATCGCTCTCTGTTCTTGTTTTGTAATGTTGACATAAGGTTTCTTTGCAATGGGTTTAATGTTCTCCACCTCTTTCATGATTGCCTGTTCGAATGCCTGTATTTCTACAGGAACCATGTGACTGGGTGGGCAAAAGGTTGACTTTGGTCTTAGGTTGGTATCACTCTCAGGGATCTGGTTCTCTTTATGCATGAAGAAGGCTTTCAATTTAATCTTCCTGCAAAATTCTGCCATTTCGCATCGTAATTTGAAGATGTCCAATGGGGGTGTAGGGACAAACCCAAGTCCTTTATTCAATACTTTTTCTTGATCCACTGTGAGGGTTGTATCAGTCAGATTGATTACCAGTGATTCATTGTGCTGGGTCCGGGTTGTTCTTTGGGCATGCTGCGAGTGTGTACCTGTCTCTCCTGTTCGCTCCAGGTTACTCCTTTTCTTCTCCCCCTCTGGGTGTTTGGGCCTCTCCCTAAAAAAGGAGGTGGTTGCATATTCATCATTGGTCCCATAGTTTGGGGTCCTTGAAAATATGGATTAATCCATCCATTGAAGTTTGGCATGTAGGGTTGGAAGTTGGGCAGTGGTTGGTCGAAGTATCTTGGCATCTGCCAGTTATTTCCTCGTCAACGTTGGTTACGTCTATATTGGCCCCTTCCTCGTCTTGGATTGGTTCCTTCATCGCTGCTCCAGTCGGAGTTGTTGCTGGAGGTTTCTCCTGTTGAGTCTTCATCGCCGTGATCAAGTACGACGATCTTCTTTCGCGTAGGGGTGCATTTTCTCCATTGAGAATCGTTTTAAATGTTTGCTCAGTTTCTGAATTTTATTCTGGGTAATGTAATCTTTGGTTTCATTCATTTCCCGATTTATCTCTTCTAATCTTTTTTTATAAACAGAGATTTGAACTGTCGTCTTTAGTTTGGCTTCACTGACTTGTATCTTTATCGTCAATGCCTCTACTAGCCTCGTGGCTGTTTTTATGATGAGCACCAGATAGTCTCTGGTGCACTTCCATGAGATTGAGGACCAGTCTTTGCGGAAGGCGACATCTTTGAGAAAGATTTGTTGGGCATTTTGTACCCACAGGCGCTTAGGGGCAGCATTCGCACGTAGATATTCCTTCATAATGATGCCATGGATGGCAGTCCTTACTTGGTCTTTTTTTGTCTCGGTTAGTTCATCCCATTCATTAGTTTGTGTTAAAGTCTGTGCTAGGTCTTTATCTTGCAGTAGCGATGATTCTGCCAAGATAGCATTTACTTCTTCCTCTGTATAGCTCAAGCCTGGGTTCTCCGCCATTTCTTCTGAGTTAGCTCAAGTCGTATTCTTTCCTTGTGTGCAATAGGAAAAATACCACCACTTGTGGTTAACGTTCTACAGTGATTTGACAAGACTCTGGCAATCACTGTAATTGGGATTCCCACAGCTGTGCGCTGCTTTAGTACGTTATAATCAATGAGGAGGGAAAGAGAAGCTGTGATCCATTCGGCTTCCAATGGTTAGTACAAAAAAACAAAATGGGGGGAGAGAATGGACCACTTGTCCTGTATAACCAGGGTCTTGGTCATATTGGAACCGTCATTAAAAAACCCTCATATACGTACACAGGCAATAGGCGGTATATCTTGATTCTCCGCCTGAGTGTACTGTTACAGCATCATCATAGGGTCTTTGATAGTATATATGCTGTCCTCCAACTGGAGGAAGACCAACTGGTTTGTCAGTAGCGTCCAGAAATGAAAAAAGAGGGCGTGTGTGTGCTCAAGTGTGGTGAGGTTAAAATTCCCTACATCACTTTGTCACGAATATTTATTAGAGAAATCGTGATGTGAGAAATTAAAAAGTGAAGTGGTGCGTATGTAGACCCAGTTACTGATCTACCGCACTATTATTGGTCAACATGTTTCAGCCTCCTGGTGTATTCCAGAGGCTTTCGTCAGGACCGGTCCTGACGAAAGCCTCTAGAATACATCACGATTTCTCTAATAAATATTCGTGACAAAGTGATGTAGGGAATTTTAACCTCACCACACTTGAGCACACACACGCCCTCTTTTTTCATTTCTGGACGCTACTGACAAACCAGTTGGTCTTCCTCCAGGTGGAGGACAGCATATATACTATCAAAGACCCTATGATGATGCTGTAACAGTACACTCAGGCGGAGAATCAAGATATACCGCCTATCGCCTGTGTACGTATATGAGGGTTTTTTAATGACGGTTCCAATATGACCAAGACCCTGGCTATACAGCACAAGTGGTCCATTCTCTCCCCCCATTTTGATTTTTTGTAAGAATAGACCTAGACACTGTAGGGGTACAGTGCTCATGCAACTGTACCCTCACCAGTGGTATAGTGCACCCAACTAGTGGGGTGTCTTACCCATACCTTAGGCAGTGGGTTGCAGGCATGGCACACAGGAATGTGTGCCATGTCGACTCTTCACTTTTCTCTGCACCAAAAGACACAGCCTGCAATGGCAGTGTGTTAAGGTACAGGACCTCTAAAGGTGGCACAATATGTGCTGCAGCCCTTAGAGGCCTTCCCTGGTCACAGTGCCCTTGGTACCCATGGTCCCTTTTACAAGGGACTTACATGTGGCCAGAGAGATGCCAATTGGGGCTAGAAAGGTACAGGTTTGGGAAAAAACACAGGCCCTGGGAACCTGATTAGCAGGGACCCAGGCCACATCAAGTCAAAGTGCATCAGAAATCTGGCAAAAAGTGGGGGGGGGTTTCTGCAACAGAAACCCGGCTTCCTACAACTTTATACTGCCTCCCAAGGAAAAGGAACAATATACCTATAAATTAATTCAAGCCATAGAAACAAAATAGGGCACTGCTTTCCAGACTAGATCCATGGATCATCATACAGCCTTACTAAAAGACATTCTCAGTACAATCCACTACCAGCCAAGAATTTTAGCATCTAGGAGAACTTACAGCTCAGAAAAGAGGTTAAACCACGGTTGCTTCCAAGGTAACTATGCCATCCCAGATTGTGAGACAGAACAAGAAACTATCACTCCTTCAAGTACTATCTACAGACCACAGATATGCAATAGCTCGACCAGCGCACTCTTGTCATGATGGAAAACACTTTTGTTTTTAACCAGGTGGTTCTTTATTTTTTTCATCTTTTACAGAATTGAAATACATAGAAATCTTAATTATTCATCGCAGTACTTTTACTTGTGATACATAAATGTTTGCATATGTGTGTCCTTGTTCATTGATATCTTTGCTCTAAGGTACCTGGTAGTCACATGTCTTTTGGAGTGCATATCAGCGCTATCTATGTCATGCCGGCTACACCCACATGACAGGTTTAAAGCTCTCATAATTGTAACCATCTTAAGATCGTGAAGTCTAATTAGTGCGGTGGTAGTTTGATTTTATACTTGGTGGTTTTGTGTGTCTGATCATCCCCAGGTCACCCCGCTTGGTCCACAGTGGGAGGGGGTACTCCATCCGGGCTGTGTCTGTTCGTCTGTTTCGTATGTTGCCGGTTGTTATGACACCCCCCCACCCAACCCAGGTGGTTAGGGGCACAGGCGGGCACCCAGTAAGGAGAGGTGAGATGGACAGCACCATTCCCGGAGCTTTGCTCCCTCTCCCACTCCTGACATTGCACTCAGTCTGGTTAAAGGTCGATTCACTTTTCTGTCCTATCCGGGGCTCCCAATATATATCCATCAGCGAACACACCGTAGTATGTCTGCACTGATGGGTTCATGGCAGACTCTCGGTATGTTTTGGCTTTCAATGCCTCCATATATTTATCCCATGCCGCTCTGAGGAGGCCCTTTTCCCCTCTGGCTGCCAGAGATGACCACAGGACAATACGTGGTATGGGGAACCTCTCTATGCATGCCTGGAGGGCATATCTATCTGACAAGAATTTTCACGCCAGAAGCGCAGAGCCCTGCAAGACACTGACCACTGGTGCGCCACAACTAGGGCCCTGTAAGGGAGTCCCTATCCCTAGAAATCAGTTTGCGCGAGCGGGGAGGATGGGTGGGGCGGTAAGGAATCTATAACTAACATATGTCTCTCACAGATACATCGTTACCGAAGGTAACTTGTTCATCTGAAAGAGCCTGTTAGTTATAGATTCCTTACCTTAGATAAAGATACCCCAGCAACACCATCCCCGGGGGAGGGACTGCAAACCAAGTTCACACCAGAAAGTCCTGGAGGACCGAACGGGCAAAGTAGCCGTACCTCCAGACTTGGCTGTCCAGGCAGCAATGTCTGGTAAATGTGTGCACAGATGCCCATGTTGCCACCTGGCAGATATCAAGGAGCGGGACTCCGCGTGCCAATGCAGTGGATGCTGCCATAGCCCTAGTGGAGTGAGCCCGCAGCCCCACTGGATGATCTTTTTTAGCTAGAGCAGATTTTTATGCAAAGGACAACCCATCGCGAGATGGTACGTTTCCAAACAGCCCTGCCTTTCTTAGCACCCACATATCCACATTAAGGGTCTAGACGGTGGAGTCTCTCCTACTCCTTGGAAGGGTGCGGAGGTGGGAAGAAAGTAGGCAAGGTTATGGATTGACCTATATGAAATGGGGAAACCACTTTTGGCAGAAAGGAAGGCCTAGCCCGAAGCACTACTCTGTCCGGATGCGCAGAGATGAAAGGGGGCTTTGAAGACAGAGCTTGAAGCTCACTCACTCTGCGAGCAGAGGTGATGGCAACAAGGAAGGCAGTCTTTAGAGTAAGAAGTCGGAGAGGACAGTTATGAAGAGGCTCAAAGGAAGCGCACACAAGAAATGTAAGAACCAGATTCAAGTCCTACTGGGGTATTACGAAAGGAGTTAGAGGAAATAAATGAGTAATGCCCTTGAAGAATCTATTAACTATAGGGGACATGAATAAGGATGGCTGATCTGGCAACCAAAGGAAGGCAGAGATTGCTGCAAGATAACCTTTCAAAGTGCCCAGGGCAGAGCCCTGCTGGGCTAACAAAAGTATGTACAGAAGAACCTCAGAAAGAGTAGCAGAAAGGGGATCCACAGCCTTTGCTGTGCACCATACCACAAACTTGTTCCATCTACAGGTATATACCAATTTCGTGGAGGGACGCCTGGCTCCAAGATTACATTACAGACTTCAGGCGGAGGGTCAAAAGGAGTCAACTGTCACCGCTCTATCTCCACGGAAGGAGGTGGAGGCTGGACAGGTTCGGGTGAAGAACAGCCCCCTGCTGCTGCAACAGAAGAGCCTCCCGAAGGGGCAGTCTGATCGGAGGATCGATGGCCATGCTCAGAAGCTCGGGGTACCAGACTCGCCGTGCCCAGTCCGGAGCCACAAGGATAACTTGGGCCCGGTCGCGCTTGATCTTCTTCAGCACTCGGGGCAGAAGCAGCACAGGTGTAAAGGCGTACAGGAGGCCTGAGCTCCACTCGCGATGAAAAGCAAAGCTGAGTGAGTGCCGCCTTGGAAACTCCAGTGCGCAATAATGCTGACATAGCACGTTCTTTTCGGTGGCAAACAGATCTAACTAAAGCTCTCCCCACTGCTGAAAGAGACCTTGCGCCACCTCCGGATGGAGACACCATTCGTGATCGACCTAGTTTGTCCGCTCTGGCGTTCAGAGAACCCGCCAGATATTGAACCATCAGGCTTATGCCCTGGTGTTCCAGCCACGTCCAGAGATGAAGAGCCTCCTGACAAAGGGTCCACGACCCCACCCCGCCTTGTTTGTTGCAGTACCATATGGCGGTGGTGTTGTCCGTCAACACTTGCACCACCTTCCCTTTGAGAGGGAAGGAATACCTTCAGTGTCAGTCGGATCGCCCAGAGCTCCAGTAGGTTGATATGGATCCCAGACTCCGCCGGAGACCAAATGTCTCTGATCTCCGCCTCAGCCCAGAAGTGACGCATCTGTCACTACTGTCCGATCTGGTTGGGGAAGGGAGAGGGATCTGCCTCTGACCCAATCTTGGTTGGTTAACCACCACTGCAGCAGTGTTGCAGTCCCCTTTGAAATCTGGACATAGTCGGAAAGATTCCCTTGATGCTGCACCCACTGGAACTTCAGGTCCCACTGCAGAGCCCGCAGATGCCACCTGGCATGATCTACCAGCAGGATGCAGGAGGCCATGAGGCACAGCAGCCTCAGAGTCATTCTCACTGAAATCCGGGATAGAGCCTGAAACATCGGTATCATAGCCCGAATATTCCGGACTCGCTGTTCGGATGGAAAAGCCTGAAACTGCATTGTGTCCAGAATAGCTCTGATGAAAGGGAGCGTCTGAGAGGGAGTCAGGTGTGACTTCGGCACGTTGATAGTGAACCCCAGTGAATGCCAGAGGTCCGCCGTAGTCTGGAGCTGGGAGACGACTGCCTGGGGCGAGCCTGACTTCAACTGCCAGTCGTCAAGATAGGGGGAAGACTGGAACCCCTCATCTGCGCAGATGAGCTGCGACCACCACCATCACCTTTGTGAACACCCGAGGGGCACTGGTCAGACCAAAGGGGAGAATGGTGAACTGAAAGTGCTCGTGACCCACCATGAACCGTAGATAGCGCCAGTGAGCTGGCAGGATGGGGATATGAAAATAAGCGTACTGCAAGTCCAACGCTACCATCCAGTCTCCGGGGTCTAGGGCAGTCAAGACCTGAGCCAACGTGAGCATTTTGAACTTCTTCAGAAGGAAGCAGTTGAGTGCACGGAGGTCTAAGAACGCAGGCCTTTGTCCTTCTTGGGCACCAGAAAGTAGCGGGAGTAGCAACAACGACCTACTTCTGGCGTCGCCAACCTCTCTATTGCTCCTCTGGTCAAAAGATCAGAGACTTTCTGGCAGAGAAGCGCCAAATGATCCTCCGACATGCGATCTAAAGATGTTGGCATGAAGGGAGGGACAGTCTCAAAGGGGAGGGAGTAGCCCCTTCGGACGATTTGCAAAATCCACCTGTCCGATGTGATGAATTGCCAGTGGGGGAGGTGATGGTGGATCCTGCCCCCCACTGGCTGATGGTGGCCCTAGAACGTTGGACTAGGAAGCCTTGGAGGCAGTGGCAGGGGGGGTACATGGACTGGCCCGCCCGCTGGCTCCCAGACCCACGAGGACCCTGGGTCCCACGTCCGCGGCCATGCAGAGGCTGGGCAGCTTAAGTGTACCTGTGGCCAGGCTGGGCCGGACGCGGTGGGGCACCCCATCAATAGCCACAAAAGGGGCAAAAAGCAGACTGAGGTGGGCGAGACGACGCAGTGAGGCCCAAAGACCTGGCCGTAGCCCTAGAATCTTTGAAGCGCTCAAGCACCGAGTCTGCTTTGTCGCCAAAAGTACGACAGCCATCAAAGGGCATGTCCATCAATGTTGACTGGACATGCCCCGAAAAGCCAGATGTCCTCAACCAGGAATAGCGTCTCAGGGCTACCGATGTGGCAATTGTTCTGCCTAGTGAGTCGGTGGTATCCAGTCTACATCTTACGGTGAATTTGGCTGCGTCTCTCCCCTCCGCAACTGCCTGGGAGAGAACGGACCGGGCCTCCTCCAGGCACTGTGGCAGCACTTGCACAACCGTATCCCAGATGGAGTGGGAATAACGGCCCAAGAGGCACGCGGTATTCACCGACCGCAGTGCTAAGCTGCAGGAAGAGAACATGCGGTTCCCAAGGTGTTCCCGCTTCCTGGATTCCCTATCTGGGGGTGCAGAAGGGAATGCGCCCTTAGAAGAAGAGGCTTGGACCACCAAGCTCTCAGGGGAAGGGTGTTGGGTCAAGAACACAGGGTTGCTCGGAGCCGGGCAATGGCGGCGGGCAGTTGTCCTATCCACCGGAGCCCCTGTGCTGGGCTTGGACCAAGAGACCAGAAGGATGTCAGTAAAGGCTTCATTGAAGGGAAATAGGGGTTCAGAAGAGGAAGCCGCAGGGTGAAGCATCTCCGTCAGGAGGGTAGTCCTGACTGTCATCGAAGGGAGCTCGAGGTCCAAGGCCTTGGCCGCTCTTCTCACCACCACAGCATAGGAAGCTCCCTCCTCCGTAGCCACGGTAGGGGGAGAAAGCAAACCAGTGTCAGGAGAAGTGTCCAGACCACTGGCGTCACCCAGGTCCTCCCACCAGTCCGGTTCTTCCAGCTGGTCAACTAAAGGGTCCAGCGACCCATCCCAATCCTCATCACCCTCTGGTCGATAGGGAATACCAGGGATGAACAGGGGATCAAAAGTATCCTCCGGTGTTGGATCCGACGTTGGTCTGCCTCTGTGTCCAAGTCGGGGATGAGGCTGGGGTCGACGTCAGCTAGGGGCACAGCTGGCGCCATGGGCGTCGTCGTGATCGGCGCCGGGGAAGGCCGAGTAAGATTGACCTGCGTCGATCCGGATCCAGGCCTGGATCTGCGGGGGCCCTCGGCGCCAGAGCCGCCGGCATCCAAGGCCCACGGCCCCCGACCGGCTCCACGGGGCCCTAAGGCGTGCTGGCAGAGTCGGGCTGCCCAAAAATGAGGTGAAAGGCCTCATGGAAGGTCTTGAGTTGGGAATGAGATGCTCCGGCTCCCGGAAAAGGTGGGAGGCACGGAGCAGTCTCAGGAACAGGCTCCGGAGACGGTGTCTTAGAGTGACGACGCTCCAAGTCTCGCGTTGCGTCGGCTGACCGATGAGGAGCAGACAAAGAGCGCCAGTGCTTCTTCGCCTTCTTTTTGTGTTTGGACTTACCCAAACACCTCAACGACTTGGAGTGCGACGATGAGTGGGGGCTCTGTACTTAGCTTGCATATGGAAAAAGGGGAAGGCTCAATAACTGGGTAAGCGAAGTTCTGCCTCTGTCTGTGTTGAACGTTGTCTCTCGAATCAGCCAGGAACGCTGCTTCTGAATTACGAGGACTCACGTGTTGGAGATGCTACTTCCCTGTCATATCAAGATGGCCGCCGAGTAGGAGCTCATCCCTAGAGCTCCCGGGTTGGGGATTACCATATCGGTAGTTATCCCCTTGATAACCCGGCCATCCGACATCCACATCCATACTTCTAATACATACTACACACCACTATATGCTGGAACTTCGATTTTGGCGCCGCTTACCTGCAGAATCTATCTCCCTGGGTCCGTTGAGCCTCACCGCCTCTGCTACACCGCTCTCGACAGGATTGATCTCCCCAGGACCGGCGAGCCTCGGCTCCTATGCTACACCGCTCACTACAGGACGGATTCCCCCGCGACGGGTGTGCTTCGCCTCCTCAACTCTCGCCTTCTATGTAGTGTTGGCGACCTTGACACGGTGTAGTTCGGGCTTCCCATTATATCGCCCACCGGAACGTCACTGCGAGCTGGCATGGGACGTGAGGAGGTGCAGAGCCTCGGATCGTGCTGCTACTGGGATCTAGTGAAAGGGCCGGCAGCTCTCTATGGCGATACGACTCTCGTCCAGTGAGCGGGGCTGTGTGCCCTGCTTCCACTCATCCCAAAGCCTCTGCTGTGAGGCAGCCCACTAGCCGGGACTTCCAGCCTCAAGCCGGGCCCTGTTGTGCGTTGAGGTGGCCTTCTAGCCTGGCTCCGTTGTTGCTTGCCTGACTCTGCTGTTCGTGAGCCCCCTGCCAGCTGCCTCGATCTGTCTGCTGAGGATGAGTACCGCGGCCCACGTCCTCCTGCGACGCATCGGACATCCTGCCGGCGGCTTGGCAACGTTTCCTCAGGGCCGCTCGGCTATACCGATGATAGGGTAAGTGTCCTTCTACTGCACCACCCTGACCTCCAACGCTGGGGCTGTCGCTAGCTCCTTCTGGCACGGACGCTGGTGTGCTACTGTCTTTTTGTATAGCCCAGCCAACGGACGCGATCCTCTTGCGAAAGACGACGGAGATTCCGATTCCCGCGGAGCTCCAGACAGCCTGGCTTGGGGGCGGGTCATGGCTCTTCGCTTCACTCGGCCTGCTGAGCACACTCACGGCTTGGCTGGGTGTCTAACTTTGCATGACGGAGCAGTGGTGGCGCGCATTTGTTTTTGCTCCTCTGCATTCCCCTGATTGCCGATCTAGCGCCCAAACTGCCCCCCATTTCGTGACTATTTTAATCGGCCTTTACTCAAAATGGCCGCTCCTGATAATCCTTGTTCCCTGACTGAATTATCAAACAGGGAAAGAGGCCCGCACTCTGTCTTACCTGGCCTGTCCCCTGCTTATAACGCCTCGCCTATCTCTGCTCCCCCTTATACCTACACTGCAGGGGCAGAGCCCTGCTCCTTCACTTTTGCTATGAAAGAGCACCTTTACCAGCCTGATTAGGAAGGTTAATGTTGCTCTTTGGTATTTCTACAGCCTTCTTTAAATTCCACTCTCAGTACCTACCTATACTAATGAGGCGGCCATCTTGGAACGTTATGGTCCTTTGCTGATCCCTCCCCGACTCTCAAGACCCCATCCTCGGTGGGGCGGGTGTTTGCGGCTGCCCTTCAGAATCCACACTTTTTGGAGCAATACTGAGCTGGGTTCTCTTTGTTCAACTTCCTTGGGCTCTTCACTGACCCCCTCCTCATTAGGGTTTCATCCTGGGCTACACACTCAGCACCTCGCTACCCCAATGTGACGGCCTGCTGGGAACGGCTAGTATCTTCTCTAACAACTCCAGATACCTGACGGGGACTCCCTGCACTCAAATCAGGACTGTTAACACCGTCTACTACAGCAACAACTTTGCGACGTCCATCTTGGAATAGTTAGTGACACTTTGTTATCCAATCAAGCTTCTCCACTGAAAACTGCCCCCACTGCAAATCTTTAACATTGAGGTCCCTTTCACAGCTCTTCATTTTCCCAACTTGACGACCATCTTGGAACGGTCAGAGACTCTTGGCTATCCACGCGAGCCACCACGAATAAAAGTAAATGCCACCCTCCATGCAAATCTTCACCACTGTGGTCCCTCCGCCTTCTCTCTAAATCATGCCCTCCCGCTTAGAGCAGACTGGACTCCAGACTAGAGAAGCTAGGTATGAATAGCTGCATAATTAATTATCCGCCCAACTTGTCCAAAAACGCAGTTAAATCTCTCAAACAGACTGCTTAAAGCTAATCCAGAAACCCTTATCTCTGACCCTTATTTTTGCCTAAAAAAAGGTGCTATTACTAGTGATCTGATCTTTTATACTAAAAGAAGAGCACAGTGGAGAAAGGCGTTCCATTCTTTACTCAGGATCGCCTCGGCTAAGAAATTTCCACATGGCCTAAGGCTCTCAGCTGTGCCGTCACCCACATTCAGAGCAAATGCCACCATATCCATTTACAACAATGGGACTATCCTCATTCAAGCCTCTGATCGGAATCTGGATATCTTCGATAACTTTCTCCTTCATTAAAAAAATCTTTTGACCAAAGTGACACTCTTAATTGCTCTAGGGACGCTAGTCCCCTAACTATTCCTCAGGACCTCCAAGAACTCTCTTTAATGAGCCACAATCACCTGATGACTTCCCCGCCTACCTTGAACAACACTCATATGGCCATAGCTCCTCCACATCTTGACTGCACAGACTCACCCACCATCTCCCGACCACCCAGACTTGACCTCCTCCACTCTCGGAAGGCTGGATCAAATGATAGCCTTAGCTCTGATTACCTCTCCAACACTTCCTTCATTCCCCTTCCTCCTGGCACTCTCCTAGATAATTCCATTTCTCCGCAGCAGGCTCTCCCACTCTGAAGTAAGTTCTCCCTAACCAGATTAACAGCAAGAGACCTTACTCCTTTTCGAATCCCCAACTCTTGAACCTTTCTCCCCTTCCACCCAAGCTCCTTCTCCACTCCAATTCTGGCTTCCCCTTGCTGTTCGCTTCTGACAATCAGCGCCAGAAATCCTCCTCAGGGGGCGGCCCCCCTCTTCATCGTCCCCTTTCTTGGTACACGCCCACCCCCACCCTAGTGACGACCCTCCTCCTCCCCTCTCCAAGAGCTATGATCATCAATCCGGTCCCGCCTCTAGGTTTAAGGAAATAAACCGGGAGCTTCTAAAACTCAAAACTGACATACAAAAACTCATAAACATCACCTCGGAGCTGGCCCTTGACCTATCGTCCAACATGGCCTCGCAGGAGATCCTGCAAATGAACAACCAATTCCCTAAACTACCAACTCCTTCCACTAGATTATCGAGTGACCCTTGGCAGAAAGAACCCGTCCAGACCTGGAGTACCACTCCTTATCCTAACGCCCCATCTAGACCCGCCAGATCCAAGAATCACCAATCTGAACCGGACATTCTCTCCCTCCTCCGAGCCTACAACTCCTCCCTATCTGTCAACCCAGTCTCTACTAGAACCTCGCAAACTTCCCCACTAAACCCTCCTGGAGCTTCTAATAGCAAGCAAGGCATATCAGAGACTATACAAACTATTCCATCTAACCCGCATAGAGCTCCCAGACACAACGCTAATGCCTTAAACACTGCCAACCTTATGCAAGTCCCCATTACACAGCCTTCTCTCACTGACCACAAATCACACCTGAAATGCATGTTGCTTAACTGTAGATCAGCTGTGAAACATGCCACGGACCTTGCTGATCTCATCCTAGATCAGGAACTAGACCTCCTAATCCTCACTGAAACTTGGCTTAACGACTCCTCAGATCCTATCCTTGACATCCTAGTCCCTCCGAGCCACAACATTATCAGAATCAATCAAGTTACGAGAACGGGAGGAGGCATAGCCTGTATTTACCACAACAGTCTCTCAGCAAAGCAGTCCCACTCTGCAGCTCTCTCATCCTGTCAATATCTGTGCATAGACATCATCAGCAAACATAGACCTTATGCAACCTGCACATCTTTTACCATCCTCCTGGAGACAACCTCCCTCTGATGGAACAAACTATGGAAACCATCTCGTCCAACCTGGGTCTCCACTGCCCCCAGATCTTCCTTGGTGACTTCAATCTTCACTGGAATGACCCGAATGATCAGGCGGTGAACAGTCTCAAAAACTTGCTAGCTGACCTCAACCTGACTCAATTCTGTGACAGCCCAATGCACAACTTAGGCTCGAACCTCGATCTAATCATCTCCAATCCCAACTCCATTCAGCTTGAATCTATTGACCCTTGTGACTGGTCGGATCATCACTATATCACCTTCCGAATCCTAAAAAGATAGAACTCCAAAAGATTCCAACCATTAAAACAAAAACATTGAAAAAGAACGCTGCAAAACACAAACGTAAATGTGCTCATATCTCGTTGCAATCTGTCCCTACCGTTGCCTGCTTGCATGTCCGACGTTCACGAACTCACTGAACACTACAAAAACTCCATGTTGTCAGCCCTGAATGCAATTGCCCCACCACAACTAAAAAGAAAGTCCAACAAAGACTCCACACCATTGTTCAATGACAGCTTAAACGCAGACAGACGCAACCTGAGACTAGCAGAGCGCTCTTGAAGATCTATTGATCATCTATTGATCTTCTTAAGATTTTAAGACTGAGAAGGAGTAGTTACAACAAACAAATCAGATCGGCGAAAGCAACCTTCTTCAAATCCCAACTGGACAAAGCTAAAAATCGCCCCAAAAGGTTGTTTGAGCTGATTAAGCTACAATGCAATAACACTTCCATCCAATCACCTCTTGTCTCCTGCCCGCAGTCAAACTGCGATGACTTTGCCGACTTCTTCCTTAAAAAGGCAAGCAAGATTGAATCTGATCTAAGGTCTGCCCTGATCGATCTATCACTCTCTCAGGACTCCTCCTTACCATCGCTGCCTCTTATTGTGCCCTGTCTCTCCCCTAAAAACAATACCTCTTGGAGTCTATTCACACCCCTCAACAACACATCCGTCTTCAACATTCTTTCGACCCTGAAACCTTCAAATCACATCAATCATGCCCTCCCCCCCCCAATTTCTTTAAAGAAATGATAAGATCACTAGTCCCGCTCTGGACCAAGATTATCAATGCTTCTCTTCTTCAAGGTGAGATCCCTGACTGCCTTAAGTCGGGGCTGGTTCTCCCTATCCTCAAAAAACCGACGGCTGACCCAGAAGATCTGAATAATTTTCGACCAATCACAAACATCCCTACTCTGGCAAAACTCCTTGAGAAATGTGTTCATGAACAAGTGTGCAACCACATTGAGAAATTCCAACTTCTTGATCAATTCCAATTGGGCTTCAGTCACAGCCACAGCACCGAAACAGCCATCACTCATATAGATGACGACGCTCTCACAATGCTTGACCAGAACGAATCTTGCTTACTAATCCTACTCGACCTTTCATCTGCTTTTGATACTGTCAAACATGACAATCTACTGAGCCTTCTGGAACGTAGGATGGGGCTATCATGCACTGTACTAAAATGGTTTGCCTCTTTTCTCAAAAACAGAACGCAGAGAGTCAAATCCAATCAAACTCTATCCAATTCCAGTCCCTGCACTCTGGGGGTGCCCCAAGGGTCCTCTCTCTTCCCCACAATTTTCAACCTATTCATTGAACCTCTTACTGTAATCCTCAAAGCATCTAAGATCCAATATCACATGTATGAGGATGACACCCAATTGTACATGAAAATCTCTTCCCCTGAAGATATCAAGATACTCAATGGAACCCTGCACAAAACCCAAAATGGCTAACCTCCAACCACCTCAAACTAAATGCCCTCAAAACGGAATTCCTACTTATCTCACTGACCAAGCAAATCCTCATTGTGGAGTAATATTTGAAAAACCTCTCTGCTCTTAACTGCACACCTCACATCATAGGCTCTACTAAATCGCTGGGAATAGTGCTGGATAAGAACTTAAACATGCAGGATCACATTAGCGCATCTACCAAAGGAGCGAACTTCCAACTGAGCATCCTAAGGAAACTTAAACCCTACCTTCCCCAGGATGATTTCAAATCTGCGGTGCAAGTGTTAGTCATCTCACGGCTGGAATACGGCAGTGCTACACTTTGCGCTACAGTCTGTGGGCTACCGAGATACAGATTAGCCCCCCTCAGAGCATCTCTGAATGCGGCCGCTAGGCTCATCACTGGCTCCAAGAAAACCAACCACATATCTCCGGACCTGAAATCTCTTACCCGTTTGAGGCAAGGCTTCAATTAAAACTTGCATGTATGACTCATAAAGCACTGCATTTCAACACTCCTCTGTACTTGGCAAATAAGCTCGAACAGTCGGGTGGCTCCCGTTCCTCAAGGAGCTCCAGTACCTTGCTGCTCAAGCCGAAGAAATTTTAAAGAATGAAAACCTACAATCGTACATTCTCGGGTATTGCCCGAGAATCTGGAACTCCCTTCCTGCGGAAACTAGATTGATTCCTTCAACACTTGCCTTCAAAATGGAAGTGAAAGCTTTACTGATGAGAATGGCGCTGAGCTAGAAGCTTCTGTCTTTTTGTCTGATATCTTGTACCGCTGATTAATTTGCTACTTGCCAATTGTATGGCCACAATGCCTGCCTCTATTATGTCATTTTGTACTTGCTGTTATTTCTATATATCATTGCTTTTCGCCCACAATTATCTACCTATGTGTTCCGCAACTCATATGTAAAGCGCTCTGATACCCACCAGGGTCATGTTCGCGCTATATAAAACTTTTTAAATAAATAAATATCGGAATACTTAGAGAGGAACACTGCTCACTTGTAGTCTGCGATGGTGGACTTACAAACTTTAGGGCGCAGACTCCGAGCACAGATACTTCCCTAAAAACAGGAAAGAGCTTGCGCGGAAAGAAAACTTCTCCCGTATGCTACTTTCTCTCCAGAGAATTCACGAGATGAAGCCCGACGGGCAACAAAACGGCACTCTAACTTCACCGACGAGAAAAACTAGGACTTGACGCATGCAACGACAACTACCTCTCTAAGTCACGAGGAGAACAGGTCAGAGCGATGCGTACTTCAGTGAAGTGCATAGTCTCAGAGAGGCGAGCGCTTCACATAGCATCTTGAGACTTGGGTTGGAAGAACAACTAGAGCGGTTCTTCTTACGCAGTAAGGACGCCATCTTGGAGTTCCTTTTCCTCCATGCTTCTCTCCACAGATTCCCATTGTACCTTCTCTCTTGTTCTGGATGACCTCTAAGGCCTAATAAACATAGGGAACAACCATTGGTTTTGTGAGTCCTGACAGCGCAGACTGATATGGAATAATGTAATAGACCAAGTTTTTTGTAACACCCCAGCATCTTCCTTCTGTGGAAAGGTAGCTAGCATCTATGATACGTTTGCTTCGCGACCTTCAAAGGACACTAGCACACAGTCTTTACAATCTGATACAGAGAGAGCAGAATCAAAAGACTCCAACATTCTTCGAGTTCCCGATTTTCCTCAACTTTTAGACTTTCCACCTGTAGCTTACGAGCAGGTCGCTAAACTTCTCTCGGCCACTAAAACTGGATCGCCACTGGATCCGTGTCCTCCTAAGATAGTGCACACAGTGGCTGAGACAGTTGCACGTCAACTCACAGATATATTTAATCTGGTCCTCAAAACCGGAACATTCCCAAAAATCTGGAAAAAGACTTCCATTTTACCACTGTTAAAAAATTCCAACTTAGATAAAACAGATCCAGGTAACTATCGTCCAATATCCCGTCTGCCCTTACCAGCAAAACTTCTTGAAAAATACATGAACCTAGAATTAACTACTTTCATTAACAATAACCACATCCTGGACTCAACATCGTACGGCTTCCGGAGTGAACAGTACAAAGCTTGCACTGATCACTGCGACAGAAGAAATTAGGCACTCAGTAGATAATGGAAGCATGGCTGCCCTGATTCTACGGGATCTTTCGGCGGCGTTTGATACGTTAGATCACAGCCTCCTGATAAAGCGCCTCCAAGAAATAGGCATAGCAGGCGCAGCCCTCTCACTTTTCAAATCTTTTCTGACAAATCGCAAATAATTTGTGGAAGTGGACGGCTGTAGGTCCCATAGCTTTAAGCTCCCATGCGGGGTCCCACAGGGCTCGTCTTTGAGCCCAACCCTTTTTAATGTGTACGTTACCCCGCTAGCCAGATTGATTAAATCCTACGGTTTTGCTATGGTATCTTATGCGGACGATACTCAGATTATTGTTTCCATTTCAAACAATGTTCTGACACAGCCCACAACTTTCAAGCCTGTATGCAACATGTGAGCAGATGGATGTCAGAGAACTGCTTCAAGTTAAACTCTAATAAGACCGAAGTTTTACTTTTTGGCAGAGATCAGTCCTTCTGGTCCACCGATTGGTGGCCTTTGGAATTGGGTTCCCTTCCCATTCCAACCACAAAGGCAAAAAACTTGGGAGTCGTCTTTGACACAACCCTGTCTTTTTCCCACCACATGAAGGCGCTCACATCATCTACTTTTTCCACATTGAAAATTGAGAAAAATGTTTCCTTTCATACCTCCAGAACTACAAAAAAACAGTGGCCTCAGCACTTATTTTATCCAAGTTGGACTACTGTAACGCCCTTCTGGTCGGTATAAACAAGGGACTCCTTGTTAAACTGCAGGTTCTTCAAAACTCTGCGGCTCGGCTGCTCTTTGGCATTCCTAAATACTCTTCAGCCAAGCACGCCCTTAATGCCCTACACTGGCTAGCCGTGGAAAAACTGATCTATTTCAAGGCCCTATGCATTGCCTTTAAGGCCCTGCATAAACATGGCTCTGATTATTTGATTAACCGTTTCCACTGGTACACCCCGTCCAGAAACCTTCGGTCCTCATCACACAAGCTTGTTGAGGTGGTCAAACCCCGACTCTCGAACTGGGGTGGCAAAAGCTTTGTAAACATCACGACCAGACTGTGGAATCGTCAGCCTATTAAGCTTAAAAACTCTCCAGACCTGCTTTCTTTTAGGAAAGGTCTAAAGACCTGGTTATTTACATTATAGTTTTTTATATTCAGATCTCCAGCCTCTCAACTAAATCTCAGTGATATCATGTGGTTGGATGCCAAGCGCCTAGACGCCTTAGGGTATTAGTTGCGCTATACAAATAAAGAAAGAAAGAAAGAAAAGAACTGATGTCAGCGCATTGGGGTGGCGCCTATATAGACTCTGCACACGTCACTGCCAGTGCAGAAGACTACGCCACGTGGAGCCGAACGACGCCACATACAGGAGTGCAAGGGCATTTCTCACAAAAAATTTCCAGATCTAATCTGACGTCTAGGGATAATTTTAAGGAAAGGAATCTGAGACTAGAAGTCTCTATCAGATAAAGGGGTGTTAAGTAATGCAGAACAAAGGGGTGGTAAATAATGCATCACATTCTGTGGCATTCGTATCTACTTATTTTCACACTGCAGCAACAAAGGGGTGCAAGTGCTGAAAAAAGCACGGGTGTCGAACAACTCTTGAAATTCAACTGTTTCAATGCAAAATTTTATTCACCAACAAGTAGTAATATGACAGCAAAGAACCACCATTTTATTAACACTGCCATTTCTGTCCTCGAAGATATAGACTGGGGGAAACATATGCAATGCTGCACTTAACATTAAAGAAGCCCATATGTACAGACTTCTTGTAATATTAAGTGAACAATGGGAGGTAGATGGGAAACACTCTGGAAATAGATGCCACTGCACCCTTCAAAGTCAAACCACCCCACAACTCTGCAGAGACTCACCACCATCTCAAAGTCTCCGTGATCCACCTCATTGTGCTCTTGACTTTCTGTGCGCCCATGACCGCCATTTGAGATTCCAGAAGTTTGCACCTTGTCATCAGCATCCTCGTCGTCTTCATCGTCCTTGTCTCCTGGGTCAAAACACATCAGGTCACGCATATTGACAGCAATGAAAATAATAACAAGTGTGAATCCTAACTTCTACCCAGAATGGGGTTAGATCCATTTAAAAAGTAGTTTACAAGAAAGGAATCTTGGAGCTGGTCACCCAAACCAGTTATTTATGGACTCACCTAATCATAACCCTGTACTCAACTATGTCCCGAAAAGACTTGCATTGTATATAATAAGTTCCCATGTCGCTTTCCCAGTATCACAATTGAGTACAGGAAAGTTATATTGTTTGCATAAAACAAAACATTGTTGTTGACAATTTCAAATCAGGGGGGCACTCGAAGGAAAGCACATATACAGGCAGGGCAAAAATGGCTCAATTCATAAATGTTTGTTGGATTCTTTTTAAACAAGCATTTGCAATGCAATAGGTCTCGCATTTATGCGAGTTTAAGCGATTGGCATTGTAAATGGCAATGCTTTTTATTTATGTTTTAATAACGAAAACAAAAATAAAAGGCATTGTTATTTGCAATGTCAATATCTCAAACTCGCATAAATGCGAGACCTATTGCATTGCAAATGCTTGTTGTTTATTCCCGTCGTGTTTATTTATTTATTTTTTTGTTGTTTAATATAGCGGAACTCGCCCAGAAGGTGTCGGGGACTTTACGTGAGCACCGGTTACATTATAGAAGGATACATTCATTTTTAGGCACTAGGAGGTCCAGGTGTTAGGCGTCTAGAGTGCGTAGGGTCTACGCCCTGTGCGTGACGTGTCTGCATAGTCTCAGCTGGGAGTATTCACGGAGACAAGGGCATGTTTCTGGGGAGTGCATAGGATGGGGGGGAAGAGGGGCTGTTAAATGCACATAGTGATGTCTACAAGGTGTGCTTAGCGTGCCCATGAGTGCCCCCGGTGCACTCGCTCGTGTGTATAATTTATAAGATGTACAGATGGTGCCCATAAATGTGTGCACTGAGGAGCTATGAATCACCCATATGGTGCACATAAGGTGCTCTGCCGTATTTTTGGAAGACACATATGGCACCTAGAGACTGCAGGTCATGTATGTATCCACTGTATAGCTGCATCTATGTAATATATACAGAGTAAGGGAACTGTGGCCCTGAGTCCATGGCCGGAGTCATGGGGTGTGGGAACGGGTCAAACACGTGGCTAAAAAATAATACACTGCAGGTATTGTGTTATCTTTCAGGTGCATGCCTAGAACGGATAAACGCTCCTTCAAAGAAATGGAAAAAATAAATGCATGTCAAACCAATCAAAGGGAAATGCACTGTTTTATGATCTGAAGCTTCAGTGAGTGAATGCAACACCTGCAGATGTCTGCGTGCGACCACAGTCACATCCGTGAATCCTTCCCCGCACCGGGGAAGAGTGACCTGTGCACTTATAGTGCTACGAGGTCGTACCCTGGTAGGAGTGTGACCCCTGCGGATGTCTGTGTGCGACCAGAGAGTCACAGCTGTGAATCCTGCCGTGTACTTGGGAAGAGTGACCTGTGCACTTATAGTGCTGCAAGGTCGCACCCTGGGACATAACGCACTCTGTAAACGTAAAATAGTATTAGACGCAGTATTAGGCTGTGCAAAGTGTGTTAAAATATTTCATGTTTGAGATCACAGAAGTCGTCTCAAATATATATATTATTAATACACAATCAGACTGTACCTGGTGCAAACATTTGTGTAAATGTCCCTTAAAAGCACGCACTCCAGAGCTCC
Source organism: Calotriton arnoldi (assembly GCA_963921515.1). NCBI lineage: Eukaryota > Metazoa > Chordata > Amphibia > Caudata > Salamandridae > Calotriton > Calotriton arnoldi. Next base: position 2,532,899 of record CAWUFW010000301.1, on the reverse strand, counting down.
CTGGTAACAGCTTTGGGTTCTTCTAAAAATGACACATTTTAGGCACCAAGACGCCTCAAGGGACTTCATCAATCAAAGCCTAAACCGGCCCGAAGCAGCCTTTACATTTGCTGAGTAGCCTATTCCTTAAAATACCTTTCTCACAGGCACTCGGTGGAGAAGGCTGCTTTCTGTTTAGCCCTCTGTACCTCCCTCGCCCCCCCACCCCCCTTTACTTTCAGCAGGGGCTCCCCCAGTGTCGCATTAATCACCCACGGACCACTGATTTTCACAAACAAATAAGGGGACTGGTTTGTAAAAATTAAAAAAGAAAGGACCCGCCGCTCCCTATCAATGCAGCCCACCACGACTAGTTCCCACAATATTAATAATCCAATGTATATAGCGCTTTATACCATGCGTTAGTAGTTTGTACGCGCTGTGAACAACATTCTTGTATTACCAAATGTAATGGGAGTCAATGTACCGACCTGAGTGCGGCTGTCAGGGTTCGAAGAAATGACTTCAGGGCACCGCAAGTGTCAGCAGCGAGCGCTGAACTGACGAAGTCATCGAGGACGCACCACGTACGCCTGAGGGCGTGTACAGCGCTTCTAATAATGGTCATGGCTGCCTGCACATATAAAGCGCCGACTGGGTGCCTGAAGGGGTTCTAGGCAGTGTGTATGTGCGTGCCACTGGGACCCCATGCGGAGTCACCGGGTCTCTGGCGCACGTGAAGGGCGTGTTTATAGGGTCCGTGATTGTTTGTATAGCGAGGGGTCTATAAGGGGTCACCAGGGCATAGGGAGGGGTGTGTTATATTTAACCTTTGCAACACAAGTGTGATGAAATGCTCCCTGGGGTGGGGAGAGAGGGGACACCCCTGCCGTCTGGGTCCGCACCCCTAGAAGTGAAGGTTCGCACACCATCACCCCCACCCCGCTGAGATGCCACCCTCCCTCACACACCCCTTCCACCGTGAGGTGCGTGTCCCCACTCTTTCACGGCCCTACCCGCCCGTCCACCGCCGCTCTCTCTCACACCTGACTGCGTCCTCAGGCCTCACCTGCAAAGAGGGGGTTCGTTTTCTGTAAAGCGCCTGGTTTTCCGGGCGGAGAGGTGGGCGCCATAGAAATATCAGAAATAAACAGAAAACGCTTCATTTGAATTGGACAAATTGTATACTGGATGACTTTTGCGTAATACTTTTTGAAACACTGTGCATGCTTTGTTTTGACAATGTCAAAAATCAAGTGGTATGTCCTAACGAAAATATGTTTTTTTTCATTGTACTGCAGCGAAAATCGGGTCCGCCTTATTTTTATTTCCAGATCACTGCACGAACTCAAACTTTACTTTATATTTCGCGGATCAAAAATGCACATGTTTAAAATAGCAGGATAAAAGCCAATCATACCCACTCAAATCTTCCCCATGGCCTAGCCTTATGGGAAATCCACTAAGCGGCACTAAGACCAGCAACGCACGTATATTTTAGTGGTTGCTGGTAGAAAGCGTTACATCGTTGCAACACTGCCAGTGCCGAGAAGACACTAACCATGCATAACTCCAGTACAAAACACCTTTGAACAAACATGATGTAATTGTAATTTTGTCATAAAATAAAAGCGTTTCTAGCTTTGCAACGGAAATTCTGTATTTAATTAAATGGGGTTGTGAGACCATTATTCCGCTTCCTGCTGTAATATCTTTATTTCTTGTGAGGGATTGTTAATTAAAGACCCTTGCCACCACCAGTTGAGTAGTAGAGGTTCAAACAGACTGGCAAGGGTGGTAGTGTTCTATTTCCTCAGATGTTGGGTCAGGGAGGTGATTGCCAACCACAGACCAATCAGATTAACCACCGTGGCAGGAAACTCAGTAGCAAGGTAACTAATGCAAAGCAAATTTAATATGAAAGTTTATGATATACAAGGCAATATGGAGCCTTAAGCAGAAGGAAACATGAAACAAGTATACTTAATTTATTTGGCTGCACGAACAGGGAAATTGATCAGGAGGGCAATGGATATAATTTGCTTAGTTTTCATCAGGGGTTTAGTCAAGATTTTTTACCGAAAAACCAAAGCTTAATTTGTGTCAGTGGTTCCAGCCGGTCTCCACCACACTAATTTCTGGGGACCGAGACATATTTTTTATCAACAAATTTTGCCCCCGAGCAAGAGAGAGAAACTAATAATAGAAGGAAAGAAAAAACAGATAAAAAAGCAGTGATAACGGGAGAAAGCAGGGATGAAAAAATAAATCATACAATACATAAGGTTTCAAACGCTGAGGGGCAGGGTGCTGGGAACAGGCGCCCTTGGAATGCCTGTGCGCCATGGCTCTCTGCTTCACAGCCCTTGTGAAGACTTTTCTTATCTGCTTGTTAAATAAACAAGCAGATAAGAAAAGTCTTCACAACAGCCGTGAAGCACTAAAAGAAAAAAAAAACGCTCGCCATCTGTTTTCATTCAGCCGCTTGTCTTTGCGTCTGGGCTGAGTGAAAACAGATGTGCTTGTCACGATGGGCGGCATCACAAAACTGCAAGGGCGTCAACAAAAGTGACAGCCAGCAAACCAAAAGCACATAAACATTAATCACGACCAAAGCCAATTGGAAACGGTCGAGACACAGGGGCGTGGATTAAAGTTCCCCATCTTGTACTGTTTACTATAGCTCTCGAAGGCGAGGAGCGCATGCGCGCTCCAACGCCAGGCCGAGACCTAAAAAGCGCTACAGCCACAGCCAGTGGGTTTCGTTCTAACAAACTTCTTCAGGGCATACAGGTTTGTGTAGTACAAGTTAATTTGGCCTAACAGTGGGCCCAAAATTGGAAGGGCATAAACTCCCCAGACACCTTACAAGAATTATCATTTGATTTGATAAATGTTGGCCGTCAGACAGATGTGGACACCTTGAAGGCATCCATATCAGTGTCTTTGTATATTGTGAATCACTGACCTCACTTCTCTCATCATCCTCTATTTCTTTGTACTAATTCTCTTTCTGCTCTGTTCCTTGTAATATGGTTGTTGAAGTTTCAAGAGGCGTCCCCTTGTTAATATTATAAGGAACACAGAAGAGGACTGGCATGGGGAGATAGATGAAGATGAGAAAAGTGATGCAGTGGCACTAGAAACTTGTGATTTTTTTTTTTTTTAATAAGATGAATTCTTGATTGCATGCTATATCTACGAACAGATATGCTTTTAATCTTATATATATATTTTTTTAGTTGTCATTTCTTCAGCCTACTTTAACCACAGAATATTATCTAGAAAGGATAAGTTACTTACCTGTAATCCTAGTTCTCTTCCAGGGGTATCCTCATCAAAGTCATAAGCACTGAATATTCCCGCCCATGTGCAGGGACCCCGGAAATAATAAAAAATATATATATGAACTCTCCCTTTGGGGCTACTCATATTTTTGGATGGATATATATATATATATATATATATATATATATATATATATATATATATATATATATATATATATATATATATATCCCACAACGCCGTTCCTTCTCACTTCCCTTCCTCTGGGAAAAACGGACTGCGAGACCTCAATTTCGTGCATGAATTAATTTATTTTGCCACCATTTTCGCCATGACGCGTTTCGGCCTCACTCGGCCTTGATCACATGACGCGCTATGGAGTTGCCACGATATTTTTAAAGTGCAAGTTATGCCCACACGTGACACTTAAACTACATGGACATAAACAACATACTTTTCCTGTTCAGTAAATTCTGTGCAATCTACAATTCAATGTGCAAAATGCTGCCATAAATAAGATTTCTTCACTTATTTAAAACCAGGTTTAAATACTAAAATTAATTCATAGAATAATTTAGGTAAAATACCAACGTCATTGTTCTAAAAACGTTTCTATGTATAAAAACAATGTTTGTTAAAACACACAACGTCACATTAAATCCTATTTGAGTCCACATTGTTTCAATAAGAAAAGAAAAGAAAGTTTGTAAAATCATATATTATGCATATTACAGGTTTACTTTACATTATATTTTCTTGCAAACTGTACATAATTCATGTTTAATCTGCTGGTAGTAATACTACCTGGACTTTCAATTTATCTACGTTGTTGTGTCTCTGGTTTTGCAAACATTATTTATGATTTCCTATGCACATTTATATAAACTACTACATTTAAAAACTGATTACATTTTCTGTATGATCTAAATTCCAATTTAAAGTGTAAGAATAAATAAAGTGCTACCATTAAAACTAGTTAATACATAAAAGACGTGTGTTGTTAAAATATCTGTGTTAATTTCATTATGACAATGTCGTTGCGGCGATGTGTTTAAAGAACCTTTCGTATTTTTCCATCCTTATTTTGTTCATAAGCATGTATGGAAGTCTTCACTGGAGTTATGACCATTCGGAGTCTTAGTGTCTAGTTCTAAAATATATTTTGTCTCAAGGAGACGAAGTTTGGCCTCACGATTGCCTCCTCTTCTAGACACGGGAATGGAATCAATTAAAAAATATGTTAACATATCCAAATTATTGTCGTGTTTCTCTTTAAAATGTCTTGCCATCGGATATGTGGGGTCACTGTTGGTAATTGCCCTCATGTGCTGCAGTATACGTTTGTGGGCCTGTAGTTTAGTACTGCCCACATACTGCAGCCCACAAGGGCAACCCAACACGTACACCACATACTCCGTCCGGCATGTTAGAAACTTGGATATCTTAATTGGATACTGTGAAAAGGGGTGTTATACATGATTTTGTTGATCCCACATTTGCACGCTCGGCAATTGTTGCATTTCACAAATCCTCTGCGAGCAGTTAACCAATTGGATGATGGTTTAATTTCAGGGCTGCTGCTTACTATTGAATCTTTCATGGATTGTGATTTCCTATAGGTAATACTAGGATATTTTGACATCATTTTACCAATTACCGGATCGCTGCGCACTATCGACCAATTTTTTGTACACAATTTTGCGCAGTGAGTTGTGTTGTTGGCTGTATGTTACTATTAGTCTGGTTTCATTGCTAGTAGTCTCATTCTGATCCTTTGTTACTTTTGCTTTTTTTGTTAATAATGCTTGTCTGTCTAGTCGATTTGCTTTCTCCCTCGCTATATCAATGATATTAGTTTTATAGCCTCTCTCAATGAATCGTTCTTTACTAAGCTGTTGAGCCTCCCTTAGGTCCTTTTCTGTACTACATGCTCTTCTTATCCTCAGCATTTCTCCATATGGTATGCTATGGATCAAATGCTGAGGATGATGACTAGTAGCATGTAGGAGACTATTGCCAGCTGTTGGCTTACGATAGAGGCGGGTTTCAATCTTCTGATTTTTTATGTATACTTCCAAATCAAGGAAGTATACTGAGCAGTCGCTTATAGTAGCAGTAAATTTTAGATTCAGCTCATTTTGATTGATGTTCTTGACAAACTCATCTGCTGTTTTTCTTGTTCCCCGCCATATGACAAATAAATCATCTATATAGCGTAGCCATAATCTTATATGGCTATCCACAACTTGTTTGTGTTGTTTATTTTTTCTCATATCAATGCAGCCCCCATCTAGGAGGCTAAAGAATGCAATAATAAATAACTGCTTTTGCAAACACAATGTATGTATAAACCACAGGAGGGCAAGTACCACTTGAACTCTGCTTTAATGAGTAAAACTCATGAAAAAACTGCAAAAGAGCAGACATTGTTAGCCTACAGGCTGCATTGTAAACCAATAGCATAGAAAATGAAAGCATTTGCACACAAAAACTGGCACCTTGCCTTTAAGGCAGCCATGACCCCCAGCTTCCCATCATGCCTCAGGGGTGACAGTTAGGTCAGTTGTTCTTTGCGTAGACCCGAAGGCCAGGGCACACAGATATCGTTTAACAATGAAACAATCTCATTTGCCTGGGGAGGCGGGTGGGTTGCTTATGACTTTGATGAGGATACCCCTGGAAGAGAACTAGGTTTACAGGTAAGTAACTTATCCTTCTCTCCCAGGGGATCCTCATCAATAGTCATAAGCACTGAATAGAACAGCAAGCCCATCTTCCGCCGGGGGGCAAATGAGAGTGAACGACCCAACTTACAACAACAGCAGTAATCAGCTGTTGAACAGATTCCTCAAGGAGGAATCTAGACAATAGTGCTTTGTAAATGTATGGACAGACCTCCAAGTTGCCGCCTTACAGATCTCAGAGATCGGCACGTTATTAAGGAAAGCAGTCGTAGCCGCCTTTCCCCTCGTGGAATGCACCTTAGGAGCAAGCCCAAGGGGCTTTTGTGCTAATTGATAAGCTAACTTGATACATGAAACTATCCACCTGGAGACGGACCGTTTTGAGGCTGGAAAACCTGCTCTGATCGACCCATAGTTAACGAATAGTTGATCAGACTTTCTAATCGACTTGGACCTATCCAGATAGAACTTTAAAACTTTAAAACTTACCGTTATATAGCGCTTAGGGGGCCTCAACAAAGCCAGCATGCGAAGGACAGCAAGAAGCCTTACAGATCACCCTAGTAATATGGTATGCCGATGGTACAGGTTCTGACAGTGCCCATCCATCTGTGACGATAATAGCGACCTCTACGGCCAATAGCCAAGAGGAGACACTAGGCTCCAAAAACCAAGAGAAGTACAGAGAAAATATGAAATCCTAGAGGAGAGAACAGAAAAAGAATCGGAGGGAGAGAATAGAGAAGAGGGAAGAGAGAAGAGAGAAGGGGGGAAGAGAGCATGCTAAGTCAGCCTCTTGGGGCAGGGGGTATCCTAGCCGCAGGGACCCGTATCTGCACAGTACTAGACAGGTTGCTAAGTGCTACACCCCCTCCCTATCTCAGTTCGTCTTCGTAAGTTTCGCCTCTTGGAAGTATAGGGTCAGCAAAAAGCTGAAGGGCTCTCAGACGAGGGGGAACGGATCGAGCGTGCTCCAGCCAGGAGAGATGTGTGACCAAGGGCTGCCAAATGCGTTCGAATTTAGCATCAGTACATGCCAGCCTATGAGAGAGAAGCTCCATTGCCATAACATGCCAAAGTCGCGTAAGCCAGACCAAGGACGAGGGGGAGCCAGTTTTCCTCCAATGGAGGGCAATAACCTGTTTAGCCGCGGTAAGCATATGCGAGACCAGGCGCCAATCTGTGTGCGTCATTGCTTTAAGAGATGTTGGACGAAGTCCCAGAATGACCACTCCCGGCTCGCTTGGCAGCGGGAAACCCAGCACTTCCTTAACGTGGCTCAAAACCTCTCTCCAAAAAGTGAGAATGAGCGGTCACGTCCACCATATGTGCAGGAAGGAGCCCTGGGCCGCCTGACAGCGCCAACAAAGGGGGGCGAAGTCCGGGAACATCCTCTGGAGCCTCAAGGGAGTATAATACCAACGGGTCATGATTTTATATGCCGACTCTTGCTGGGTTATGCTTCTAAAGATGCGCGGAATATCCCGCCATAGCTGCTCCCAGCGCTCTGGGAGGATATCCTCCTCAATGTCTGCCTGCCACTGACGTTGGTAGGTGTGTGGGGATACCGCATGTGAGTGTTGAAGGACTTTATACGTCCGAGAAATCAACCCTCGGGACACATCAAAAGCGCGAACCAGGGATTCGAACGGTGTAAGTTGCCTCGTGGCGCCTTCTGTGTAAGAGGGGGCACGAAGCCAATGACGAACCTGGAAGTACTCCAGGCGTGCAGTTTTAGGGAGATTGAAATCCTGCCTACATTGGTCAAATGATTTAAAAAGTCCTTCCTCAAATAGTTGTTCTATTACCCGGCACTCACCGGCCGACCACGCCGAAAAGGATGCTGGGGCCAAAGCCGGTGGGAAATCCGGGTTAAGCGCTAATGATGTGTTGGGGGAGGGAAATATAGTGAGACCGCGGGAGACAGCGATCCTATCCCAAATTTCCAGAACAGTCTTCGTTGGGATGGCAATATATGCACTACGGTGTCTAGCGCCACTCCGTATCCAAGCCAGATCCCACAACGGGCGACAAGCCACCGCCCTATCCATGTGGAACCAGTGTTTTTCGCTTTCGCGAACCGTCCACTCCGATATGTAACGCAAATGCGAGGCCCAATAATATACTAGCAGGTCAGGACAGGCCAGACCACCTCGGTCGCGAGGTAACAGGACCCTCGTGGAGAAGCGCGGCCGTTCTCCTCCCCAAATAAAGGCGGTCAGGTCCCGCTGGAGATTTAGAATGTCCCTTTGGGGAATCGGCGTGGGGAGCACCTGGAAAAGGTATAGAGCTTTTGGTAGAATAGCCATTTTAACTGCATTAAGGCGGCCCAGCCACGAAATGGGGAGCGCCTTCCATCGATTAAGTTCAGCGCGGATGGCTGCCCTGCAGGCGGGCCAGTTCGCATCTGTCCAAGTATCCAGGGTAGCCGTGACGTTGATCCCAAGGTAACGGACGGAATGTGGGGCCCATTGAAGGGGATTAACGCTTCCCAGGTCATCCAACTGCTGGCGAGGGAGATTAAGATTGAGTGCTTGCGACTTGGAAAGATTAATCTTAAGACCTGACACCAATTCAAATTGGGAGAGCATATCCAATAGCGCAGGCAGGGAGCTCGCAGGGTCCGTAAGTGTCAAGAGAAGATCATCGGCAAATAGGGCTAGTTTATGTTCAACCCCCCCTACGCGAAGGCCCCGGATATTTGTCGACCCCCGGATAGCAATTGCCAGGGGTTCCACCACAAGAGCAAAAAGCAGAGGCGAGAGCGGGCACCCCTGGCATGTGCCCCTGCCGATGGAGAAGGAGGGGGTGAGGAGGCCATTGACCCGAATGCGCGGCAAAGGCGCCGCGTATGGAGCCATAATTCGCGCAATCATGGTCGGCCCGAAGCCCACGCGATGTAGGACCGCCCGAAGAAAGGTCCAATCCACCCGATCGAATGCCTTCTCGGCGTCGAGGGAGAGGAGGAAGGCCGGTATCTTATGGTGCTGGGCCTTTTGCACTAGATGGGCCACGCGGCGAACATTGTCCGCTCCCTGGCGTTCCCGTACGAAGCCCACCTGGTCCGGGTCAAGGAGGCCTGGAAGGTGCGGGGCTAGTCGTAGGGCGAGAATTTTTGTGTACAGCTTGACGTCTACGTTTAACAACGAAATAGGCCAAAAGGAGGAACACACAGAAGGGTCCTTCCCCGGTTTGGGGATGAGAACGATTTCCGCCTCAGCCATCGTCGGGGTTACAGTCCCGGACTCCGCAAAGGAGTTGAAGAGGCGCAGCAGAGGGGCCTGGAGCTCCGGGAGGAATAAGCGGTAGAAGGCCAGCGTTAGGCCATCAGGCACTGGCGATTTGCCCACCGCCATACAGTTTAGCGCTTTTCGAAGTTCTGCTGCGGTAATGGGCCCTTCTAACTGCTCCCTAAAAAAGGGGGAGAGTGGCGCCCAGGGGCACTCTGCTAAAAAGGCGTCTATCTGATCCACACAGGATGCTCCTGGGCTATAAAGATTGGTAAAAAATGTGCTAAATTCTCGTTGCTTAGCTTGTTCAGAGGTGGCCCAGCCCCCCGTCGGTAAAGCAATTTTAGCAATATGGCCCCGGGAGATTTGATGGCGGAGACGACGCGCCAGCATGGGGCCCACCCTATTGCCTCCCCCGTAAAATTTTTGCTTGAGAGCCAGGAGAGAGTGTTCCGCCTTGTTCACTCGGAGAGCCTTAAGCTGGCCGTGAAGTGAGGCGAGCCTCTTGCGTGTTGCGAGAGAAGGTGCACTGCGAGTTTGTTGCTCTAAGGCTTTAATGCACAAGTTACTAACTTGTGTAACGATATATCTGTAAGAGACAGTAGTTAGTGATAGATTCCTTACCTTAGAATATCCCCAGGCGTCAGGCTGGATCCGGAAAGTTTTGCGTAGCAGTACCCTTGCGCGTCGGTAGGCGGCGTCGTGCGGCTCCGCGTCCGTCGTCGGCGTCGTGATCGCCGGGATGACGTCGCGGGCAGTACTTAGGCGCCGCCCCTGCGCGCTGACGTCAGTTCTGTACACGACTTTCCGCGCCAGGAACGCAGAGCCATGCAAGAAGCTGACACAGGTGTCTGAAAAATACTAGGGCCCTGAAAGGGATGTCCTTAACCCTAGAAATCAGTTCGCAGAACGGGGAGGATGGGTGGGCGGTAAGGAATCTATCACTAACTACTGTCTCTTACAGATATATCGTTACACAAGTTAGTAACTTGTGCATCTGAAAGAGACACGTTAGTGATAGATTCCTTACCTTAGAATAGATACCCCAGCAATACCAACCCCGGTGGTGGGTCTGCGAACAAAGATCAGACAAGGAAGTCCTGGAGGACAGAACGGCCAAAGAAGCCGTCCCTCCGGACCTGACTGTCAAGGCAGTAATGCTTAGTAAACGTGTGCAGCGAGGCCCACGTAGCTGCCTGACAGATAACCGGCAGCGGAACACCGCGGCCCAAGGCCGTGGTAGCAGCCGTTGCCCTGGTGGAATGGGCACGCAGCCCAACAGGAGGCTCCTTCTTAGCCAAAGAATAGCAGGTCTTGATGCACAAGGTAACCCAGCGGGAGATGGTCCTCTTGTGCACCGCCCGACCTTGTTTGGCGCCCACGTAGCCAACAAAGAGCTGGTCATCCACCCGGAAGTGTTTCGTGCGGTCGATATAGAAGGAGAGCGCACGTTTTGGGTCCAGACGGTGGAGCCTCTCTTCCTCTCTGGAAGGATGCGGAGGCGGAAAGAAGGTGGGCAAAGTGATGGTCTGCCCAATGTGGAAAGCAGTAACCACCTTTGGCAAGAAGGACGGACGCGTCCGAAGAACAACTTTGTCTGGATGAACAGACAGAAAGGGAGGTTTGCAAGAAAGAGCCTGGAGCTCACTCACCCGCCGAGCGGAGGTGATGGCCACCAGAAAGGCTGCCTTTAGAGTCAGAAGACGAAGAGGACAGTTATGCAGAGGCTCAAAGGGAGCGCACATTAAAAAGGTAAGAACCAAGGTCAAGTCCCACTGAGGCATTACAAACGGAACAGGAGGGAAGAGGTGAGTAATGCCTTTTAAGAACCTGTTAACAACAGGGGACTTGAAAAGGAGGGCTGATCAGGGAGCCTGAGGAAGGCCGAGATAGCACAAAGATAACCCTTGATGGTACCCAGGGCAGAACCCTGTTGGGCCAGAGAGAGAAGGAACAGAAGGACCTCAGAAAGAGGGGCAGAAAGGGGATCCACAGCCTTTGCTGTGCACCATGCCACAAATTTGTTCCACCTGCAGGCGTATACCACCTTAGTGGAGGGACGCCTGGCTGCCAGAATCACATCACAAACTTCGGGAGGCAAGTCGAAAGGAATCAACTGCCGCCGCTCAATCTCCACGCAAGCAGGTGTAGACTGGACAGGTTCGGGTGGAGGACCGTCCCCTGCTGCTGCGACAGAAGATCCTCCCGAAGAGGCAGACGGATCGGGGGATCTATGCTCATATTGAGTAGCTCGGGATACCAAACTCTTCGAGCCCAGTCCGGAGCCACAAGAATGACTTGGGCCCGGTCGTGCCGAATCTTCTTCAACACTCTGGGTAGAAGTGGTATAGGCGGAAAGGCGTACAACAGACCGCAACTCCACTCGCGACGAAAAGCGTCGCCGAGCGAGTGCCGCCTTGGAAATTCCAACGCGCAGAACTGATGACATTGCGCGTTCTCTTCGGTGGCGAATAGATCTAACCAAGGCTCTCCCCACTGTAGAAAGAGTCCTTGCGCCACTTCCGAGTGAAGACGCCATTCGTGATCCATTATGCACCTGCGGCTGAGTTCGTCCGCCCTGGCGTTCAGAGAACCTGCCAGGTGTTGAACCATCAGGAACATGCCCTGATGTTCCAGCCATGTCCAGAGGCGCAGAGCCTCCTGACAAAGGGTCCAAGACCCCACCCCGCCCTGTTTGTTGCAGTACCACATGGCGGTGGTGTTGTCTGTGAACACCTGCACTACCTTCCCTTTGACAGAGGGAAGGAATGCCTTGAGTGCAAGCCGGATCGCCCGGAGCTCCAGAAGGTTGATATGGAGCCGGGACTCCGCCGGAGACCAGAGGCCTCTGATCTCCGCCTCTCCCATGTGACCGCCCCATCCCAGAAGGGACGCGTCCGTCACAACTGTATGCTCTGGCTGGGGAAGGGAGAGGGATCTGCCCATGACCCATTGCCGGTTCGAGAGCCACCACTGCAACTGTTTTGCAGTCCCCTCCGAGATCTGGACGTGATCGGACAGGTTGCCCTGGTGCTGCGCCCACTGGAACTTCAGGTCCCACTGCAGAGCCCGCATATGCCATCTGGCATGATTGACCAGCAGGATGCAGGAGGCCATGAGGCCCAGCAGCCTCAGGGTCATCCGTACCGAAACCCAGGATAAAGGCCGAAAGATCGGAATCATAGCCTGAATATCCCGGACTCGCCGTTCGGGAGGATAGGCCCGAAACTGCGTCGTGTCCAGAACTGCTCCGATGAAAAGGAGCTGTGGAGAAGGAATTAGATGCGACTTCGGCACATTGATGGAGAACCCCAGCGAGTGCAGGAGTTCGGCCGTAGTCTGGAGGTGGGAGACGACTGCCTGGGACGAGCCCGCCTTCAGCAGCCAGTCGCCGAGGTAGGGGAAGACTGAAACCCCTGCCCGGCGCAGATGAGCTGCGACCACCGCCATCACTTTCGTGAACACCCGAGGGGCACTGGTAAGGCCAAAGGGGAGCACGGTGAACTGAAAATGCTCGGGGCCTACCGTGAACCGAAGGTAACGCCGGTGGGCCGGCAGGACGGGGATGTGGAAATACGCGTCCTGCAAGTCCAACGCTACCAACCAGTCTCCAGGGTCGAGGGCAGTCAAGACCTGAGCTAGGGTGAGCATCTTGAACTTCTCCTTCCGGAGGAAGCGATTGACGTTCCGGAGGTCCAAGATAGGACGCATGTCCTCCTTGTCCTTTTGGGCACCAGAAAGTAGTGGGAGTAGCAACCACGCCCTACTTCTGGGGTCGGAACATGCTCGATGGCCCTCTTGGTCAAGAGGGCCGTGACTTCCTTCTGTAGAAGCACCAAGTGATCCCCTGACATGCGGTGGAATTGAGGTGGCATGGCTGGGGGGTGGTCTCGAAGGGGAGGGAGTAGCCCCTTCGGACAATGTCCAAGACCCACCTGTCCGAGGTGATGGTGCGCCAGTGGGGAAGGTGATGGCGGACCCTGCCCCTACTGGCGTGCCGTGCACCTGAAAGGAGGGACTAGGAGGGCTTGGAGGCCGCGGACGGGTTGGAGGTGGTGGCCTGACCCGCACGCTGGTTGCCCGATCCGCCACGGCGGAATCCACGTCCTCGGCCACGCGAAGACGCCTGCTGCGCGGGCCGGTGGCTGGGCTGCTGACGTGAAGGGGCGCCCCTACCGTGGCCACGATAGGGGCGAAAAGCAGAAGGCAGCGGAGGGCGTGTAACAGAAAGGCCCAGGGACTTGGCAGTAGCCCGTGAGTCCTTAAAGCGCTCCAACGCATGGTCTGCTTTGGACCCAAAAGACCGACTCCATCAAAGGGCATGTCCATGAGAGTATTCTGGACATCCCCTGAAAACCAGTGGTTCTTAGCCAGGCGTGGCGTCGGAGCGCCACCGTCGTTGCAATCGACCTGCCCAGCGAGTCGGCGGTGTCAAGGCCACAACGGATAGTGTATTTGGCCGCATCCCTTCCTTCCGCAATGGCGCGGGAAAGCAGTGCCTGGACCTCCTCAGGGCACTGGGGCAAAACATCCGCCACCGAATCCCACAGAGAGTGGGTATATCGGCCCAAAAGACAAGCGGTGTTAACGGACCGCAAGCCAGCACTGGAGGAAGAAAAACCTTTCTTCCCAAACTGATCCAGGCGTTTGGATTCCCTATCCGGAGGAGCGGTAGGGAAGGCGGTTTGGGAAGCGGAGGCTTGGACAACCAAGCTCTCAGGAGTGGGGTGGACAGAAAGAAACAGGGGGTCGCCCGGAGCGGGGCGATGGCGTCGTGACACGTTCCGATCCACAGGAGCCCCTGTGTTGGGCTTGGACCAGGCGCCCAAAAGAACGTCCGTGAGGGCGTCGTTAAACGGCAGCACAGTCTCCGCAGAGGAGGCTGCCGGCTGAAGCACCTCTGTCAAGATGTTAGGCTTGACCGTCAAAGTAGGGAGCTGGAGACGTAAGGCCCCAGCAGCCCTACGCAACACCGTACCAAAATTGGCCCCCTCCTCCGTAGCCACGGGAGGAGACAGCATGCCAGTGTCAGGAGAAGTATCCAGACCACTGGCCTCCCTAGACTCTCTGTCCAGTCCTCATCATACTGACAGTTGCGTGTCAGAGGGTCATCAGACCCCTCCCAGTCTCTCCTGGTCCTCCTCCGGTTCAAAATAAGGAGGAGGAGGGACATTTGGGACCCAAGGTCCCATCGGCGCCGGAGCCGGCGTCGAGCGACGTCGCTCCGGGTCCAAGTCCGGAGCCGGAAGGAACTGGGGACGACGCCGCCCGGAGCCCAGGGCGGCGTCGAGAACGGCACCGGAGACATCGGCGCCGGCGGAGGTGTCGTGAGGTCGACCGGCGTCGATGGGGGTTGTGGAGCCGGGATCGAGGCCGGGGCCGGAGCCGGAGCCGGGATCGAGGCTGGAGGCTCGGGCGACGCCGGGGCCGGAGCCGCCGGCGTCGCCGGATCAACCCCATCAGGGCCCGCGGGGCCTGAAGGCGCACCGGAGGGGCCTGAAGGCCCGAAGAGGCGGGCCATGGCCGACAGGAACTCCTGTACCTTGGCCGGATCCGCCCCCGAACCCGGGAAGGGCGGGTATGACGGGGGCGACTCCACAGGCAAGTCCGGGGCCGCGGGGGCGGGGACGGTGCCGGGAGGGGCCTCAGCCGAGTCGCGAGACCGGCGAGGCGAAGTCCGAGAGCGACGATGCTTCTTGGACTTCTTGTGTCGAGACTTACCGGACGAAGAAGACTTCGACGCCGACGACCGGTGTGCACTCCGCGAGCGACCCCTGGACCTCTCACGCGACCGGGGCTTCCGCGGAGCCGAATGCCGGGCCTCGAGGAGCTTTCGAGACCGCTCTCGCAAAGCCTTCGGGTTGAGGGCCTGGCATTCGGGACAAGACTCGGTGTCGTGGCCTCGGCCGAGGCAGAAGAGACACTCCCAATGCGGGTCGGTGACGGACATCATCCGCGCACAGGCGCCGCATCGCTTGAAGCCGGGCATCCCTACGACACCTGAAGGCTGGAAAAACACAGTGAAAAATCACCAAAAGTATGGTCAAAAATTGACCAGGGCACTGCTCTTCCCGGATCTGCGCTTACTGGCGCGGAAAAGAAGAACTGACGTCAGCGCGCAGGGGCGGCGCCTAAGTACTGCCCGCGACGTCATCCCGGCGATCACGACGCCGACGACGGACGCGGAGCCGCACGACGCCGCCTACCGACGCGCAAGGGTACTGCTACGCAAAACTTTCCGGATCCAGCCTGACGCCTGGGGATATTCTAAGGTAAGGAATCTATCACTAACGTGTCTCTTTCAGATATCGCGGGTAAGGGTGTCTTCCACTAAACGGGATTCTCGCCTGCGGGCTATAGAAATAGAGGTGATGGTGCCCTGAATCGTGGCCTTACAGGCATCCCACAGCATGTGCACAGGAGTCTCAGGCAAATCATTGGCCTGAAAATATGATTGTATGGCCTGCCGGAGTTCGGCCACGTCTACCTGGTCACGAAGAACATGCGGGGGCAAGCGCCACCGCGGGACAGAGTTCGGGCTACGCCCCATACCGGACAGGGTTATTTCCAGGTGGGCATGGTTTGAGATGGATATGTCCGAAATTCTCACTGTATCTAGGGAGCAAATTAGTGCGTGGGATAAAAAAAAATAATCGATCCGGGAATGCGAGTGATGCACATGAGAATAAAAGGTGTAATCCTGTGTATCCGGCTCCTTGTACCGCCACGCATCGACGAGACCCAGATCGTCTAGATCACGTTTGAGAGCAGCAGACATAGCCCCAGTCCCTTGAAATGTGGAGGAGGTGCGATCCATATTGGGGTCCCACACTAAGTTAAAGTCCCCCCCAAGGATAATAGGGTTAGTCTCCCGAGAGATCATAGTCCTAAGTATGTTGCGAAGAAAGGCATCCTGTGCTTGATTAGGTGCATATACATTAAGCAAGGTAAGTGGCTTACCCCGCAGTTCTAACGCAAGCTTGAGATACCTACCCTCCTTATCCCGCACGGTACTCGTGATTTGCACAGGAAGACCTGCTTTAAAAAGGATAGCCACCCCTGCTGTCTTAGTTGGCGCAGAGGCCCATGATTGCAAGGGATATTTAGGATGAAACATGCGGGGAACGTCAGCACGTAGAAGATGAGTTTCTTGGAGAAGGATAATATCGGGGTCTTGGAGTTGGAGATACCGCCAAATTTGCCGTCTCTTATTCGGGGCATTTAGGCCTTTGACATTAAGGGACAGACATTTAAGTTGTGTCATTGATCGGTACTCTTAGTGGCATGCATTGGCTGGAATGTATAGCATCACATCTCTCTCCGGCCGGGTTGCAGGTCCGTGTCAAAGGCATTGGCTGCAGCGAGGAGTACAAGAGGTGTGAGAGCCCACCCAGGTGAAGAGTTCGAAAGATGTTTTAAGTGGAGCCCAAAAATGTCAGGCAAAGATGTGGGCCGGCTTGTTGAAGGCTTACTCTCTCTCCCCGGGTCCAGATAGTTAATGGAAGAGAAAGAAAGGTTAGAGCAAAGATATAGGCAGAAACCAGAGAGAATAGCAAACAACTAGAAGGCCAACAGGGCCAAGAGGTACCATTCCAGTCCAGGAGCGGCCCAGCGGTGGACACCAGGGCGGCTCTGAGGAAGTCACTCCTCTTAGGGACTAAGGAAACGGCGGGGTGGGCCATGGAAGTTCCAGGGGACGAACGTCGTGCGCCCCCCTGCGGCCGGTCCGGCGCAGGAGCACCGGAAGGGAACAGGGGCCCACTCTAGATTAGTCTCAAAGGTCTGCGGCGAGACCAGGCGTCGAGCCCCAGGGGCAGCAGGGCGGCCGGGAGTAAAAGGGTCGCGCAGGGAGGGGCAAGGGAGAGGCTGCAGGGCACAGACTACACATGGGACTTATGGCGCCTAGAATGTACATGCTGACCACAACTATGCAAATAAGCATCACAGAGGCACAGTACATTTAAAAAAAAAAGAAGAAGAACAGATGTCCCTAAGCTAATTTACGGAGTTGTACAAGCAGGACCTAGAGGGAGGCAAAGCGATCAGAGACTATTTTTTAAAGCTATTATCTAGACCACCAGCAATATAATGATTTAACATTAGGCACTAGACTCAACATCTGTGGGGGGAATCAAGAGCAAATGCACTAAACGAGGAAATATGTTCCCTCACGCCAGGAAGAATCGTTCTAGCCGGGAATCAGTCTCCAGTGCCTGAGCCCGGGGGAGAGCCTGACCCCAGACCCCTCCCCGTCGACGACTGTGACCCCTCCATCGCCTTGAAATGACGGATTATGTCTTGCTTAGCTTGACGGGTCGTCGAGCTGGCCGTGGAAGGTCGCGAGCTGTGATGCCCCACCTTTGACCATTCAGGGCGAAGAGAGAACTGGGAGGCCGAGTCCGCAGGAGTGGGGGACGTAGGCAGAGATCCTGGTGAAATGTGGAGCAGCCGGAGGGCCTCCCGAAGAGACCTCAGAGACCGTCGCTGTCCCTCCCATTGAAAAATCAAGGCAAAGGGGTGGCCCCATTGATACTTAATGTTGGATGCCTTCAACTTAGCAGTCACAGGCTGAAAGTCTCTTCGGCGGCGTAGAGTAAGTGGGGAGAGGTCTTGAAAGATCTGGATACAATGTCCCTCATATTCCAACTTCTCAGTTGCTCTTGAAGCCCGGAGTATTGCCTCTTTCTCGGTGTAGAAATTAACTCTGGTCAGGATGTCAGGGACCAGGTTGGGGTTGCCACGCGGGGGAGCAACCTGATGTGCGCGGTCTAACGTTGGGGGAGAGGAATCGTCATCTCCCCGGACAGCATGGAGGAGATCCGCAACATACGCCATTATATCCTGTCCTTCTGCGCCCCGTGGCACACCCCTAATGCGGAGATTGTTCCGGCGGCTCCGATTTTCCAGGTCCTCCCGCTTGATTTGGAGCTCCACATTTTGTTCTTCAAGTGCCAAAACCCTACGTCTAAGATCTTCCTGGTCCTCCGTGCGCGAGTCTAGGGTGCGTTCCAAATCATCCACTCTAGTACCGATTTCTGTGCCATCTCGGCGAATGTCCGTTAGATAGGTTTTGACCTCCATCTTGAGAGAGGATATCTCCGACTTTATTTCCTGGAGAAAGCTAGTCATGAACTCTTGCGTGATGGCGCCCGTCTCAGGGGTCTCCAGCTTAGAGGCCATCGCAGGGTTCTCCTGCAGGGGTGTCGGGCGTGTTTATTCCACAGATCTTTCACCGATGCGTCCTTAGGTGCTGATTGCGCCGCTGCCTTCCCCGTTCTAAGTTTGGTCATACTGCTGATGTGGGGGAAAAGTGCGGTCCCTGCGAGTGCCCACCTGCGTCCAGTCAAGGGCTCACACTCCTTCAGTTGGTCAGCCCACCGAAGAGGAAGCGAAGGAGAGCAGGTCCAGCCGCCGACGACAGTAGCCCTCGTCCGGCAGGCCCGGACGGCAGCGCAGCAGTGGCTCCCAAATGCGGCCCAAATCCTCGTCTCCTCAGGACCTCGTGAGAGCGCAGGCAAGACAGTCTTGTCCCTGGGGCTCCAAATCCTCTCCCGAGCCAGGAAGCCCAGTTTACACTCCCATCAGTGACCCCTTACCGCAAGGAGGCCCCGCGGGGAGTAGCAGTAATGCGCAGGGGAAGTCGCTTGTCGTGGCTATTTCTGTGCCTCCGGGCCTCCTGCCAGACAAGGCCGCACCGCAGAGCCTCCGCCTCCCGGGCAGGGAACCCCCAAAGGCTCAGGGCAGAGGCGATGGAAGAAGGGCCCCCGGTGCCACCACGCGACCAGGGATCCGCCAAACAACGCTGGGGCAGCCTCTCCTCGCCGGGAAGCAGACAGGCGCGGCGCGAGGAATCACAGGTCCCAGGCCCGGGTAGGCCTCAGTCTCTGCAATGTCCCAGTCCATGGGCTAGCTGCCTTCCCCCGCACTATCCCAGACGTCTAGAGAGGGGGGGAGGGGCCGCCGAACGGAGCAGAATGTGGGGTCCCGGGGGGCGACCAGCCCTGAGATCACTGCCCAGGGTGATGTCTCTAGCTTCCAGGGCTGCTCCGCCACCAGCGCCGCCCACACCTCACCTCCGTCGTGTCTCCCGAGGCGGCGAACAATGTAGAGCACCCCGCGGGGCCGCCGCCCAACTCCAGGCCCCCCCGGAGCACCCCACGCGACCCGCCGTCCCAGGCAAGTGCGGGGGGGCAGCGGTCGCTGCTTCAGGTCACTCACGCAGCACGGCGCAGCCCCCGGGCCTTCTCACAGCCGAGAGCCGCCTCGCGGCGTCTTGCAAAATGGCGGACGGGACCGCCGCAGCCTCCTCCCACCAGCTCCCGGGGCTCGCAAACACCGTCAGGGCCCCCGCATGGAGTCCGGAGCGCGCTGTACTCTGCCAGCAGTCGAGGGGGGGACACAGACTGTGCCCCCGTGCCCAAAAGCGCTCCGGAGAGGTCTCTGGCCGACCCCGGAGGACGGAGCACGAACAGCGTGCGTCCTACTCCATCAGGGTCCAGGCCACGCCCCCCTCCTAGCTTCTTTTAAGATGGTCATGCAGTCTTGTGGCAGTCCTAAATGACCATACTGGAGGACCTCAGCAGCCATGCTGCCAAGTTCAGTGAGGGAGGGTTGGAGTGATGAATCTTCCCGTTCATCTTGGACAGCAGGTCCGGCCTGCACGGCAGCCTCCTGTGTGGGCATTCTGACAGGTGCAGAAGGTCCGGGTACCACCATTGCCTCGGCCAGTCCGGAGCAATCAGGATCATCCTCGTGTGCGAGAGTGAGAGTTTGTTCACCACCTTCGGGATGAGTGGAAGGGGTGAAAGGCGTACAGAAATGCCCCTGACCAGTCTATCAAAAGGGCATTCCCCTTTGACCCTGGCCGGTAGAACCTTGAGGCGAAGTCTCAGCATTTTGTGTTTTTGTCGTCCGCGAAGAGGTCGATGCTGGGACGACCCCACTCCTGGAAAATGCCTTCGACGACCTCTTCGTTGAGCACCCAGTCTTGCTGGTCCTCGAAGTGTCGACTGAGAGCATCCGCTTGTGAGTTCTGCTCCCCCGGCAGGTGCACCGCTGTGATCGATAGGTTCCTTGCTAGGAGCCAATGCCCGAGAGCTTGAGCCTCCAGCGACAAGGTCCGCGAGCGAGTTCCTCCCTGTTTGTTCAGGTAGTACATGGGGGTGGTATTGTCCGTCTGTACTAGAATGGAGTTTGCCTGAATCAAAGGGACGAAAGCCCTGAGTGCCAGATGAACGGCTCTCAGTTCCAACATGTTTATGTGATATGACCGCTCTTTTGATGACCATTGCCCTTGTGTCTCGAGAGACCCCATGTGAGCTCCCCAGCTGCGGAGGGAGGCGTCCGTGATCAGCGTCTGAGAGGGAGGTGCCTGATGAAAAGGAATCCCTACTTGCAGATTCTCCTTCTTCATCCACCATGGGATGGACGCTCTGGCTGCGTTTGAGAGATTTATCTTGTCGTCCCAACGAGCTGTTTGCTGATCCCATTTGTCCTCCAGATCCTGCTGCAAAGGACGCATTCTCAGCCTGGCATTGGGGACCAGGAAAATGCAGGATGCCATCGACCCTAGCAGGGAGGCAATCTGACGAACTGACGGCATTTTGCTGCCCAAAATTTGTCTGCCTTTCTGTGTGATGGATAACTGTCTCTCCTTCGAAGGAAACACTTTTCCTACCTCGGAGTCTACCAGCGCACCCAGATAATGAATTCTCTGCGTGGGTTGCAGAGTTGATTTTTCGAAATTCACGTGAAGGCCCAGCCGTTGACAAAGTTCTAGGCATTGCAGGAAATGATTCCTCACGCTCTGGGGGGAGGGACCCTTCAACAGCCAGTCGTCCAGGTAAGGGTACACAAAGATGCCTCTGCGACGAAGTGCGGCTGCCACCACAGCCATGCACTTCGTGAACACTCGGGGAGCTGACTTCAACCCGAAAGGTAGCACCTTGAATTGGTAGTGGGACGATCCACCAGAAATCTCAGATATTGCCTGTGATGTTGACTGACCGGAACATGAAAGTAGGCATCTTGCAGATCCAGCGAACACATCCAATCTCCCTGTCGGAGATGTGGATATATTTGATGGAGAGCCAACATGCAAAACTTCTCCTTTTTGATGGACTTGAGTGTTCGCAGATCCAGAATGGGTCTGTATTCTGATTTTCGACCCTTCTTCTTCACCAAGAAGTATCTTGAGTAGACCCCTCGACCTCGTTGTGATTTGGGCACCTTCTCGATGGCTGACTTTCGCAGAAGGGTAGCCTCTTCGCTTTGCAGTGCCTTCATCTGTTGGCACGATGATGGAACCGGAGGGATTGAGGGAGGATGGCGTCGAAAACGTAGAGTACCCATTCTGCAGCGTAGCTAACACCCACTGGTCTTTCGTGATCGCTCGCCACTCTTTCAGATGATCTGCAATACTTCCCCCCACTGGAGTGGTAAACGGCGATGGGGGAAGTGGGCACTCATTGCTTGGTTGGAGTCTTCGCGGAAGTAGTGGACTGACGCTGGTTTCCTTTACCACTGGAGGAGCGACGGCCTTGGTACTGAGACCTTTGCTCACCTTGTTGGTTCTGATGTTTCTGCCAATGAGGGGTTTGAACCCTCTGTTGGAAGGATCGATCGTACGCAGGCTGTCCGGTTTTAGGTTTAAACCTATAATAACTGATAAAACCCCACCGAAAGGGAAATAGCCCTCACCAGTTTATACATATAAACACTGAAAAAACACCTGCACAACCACAAACTAAATGCCATACAAATAATGAAAAGGAGAGTGAAAGAGCCATTTTTTTCTTCCTGAAGGGGCCAATACAATGTAACTTCAAACTGTAACTGTAAAGCAGCAAGAAAGACTGGGCTAACATTATTCTGCTTGAGTTTTGCTGTTTAGGGATGTCACTAAAATATTGTTTCTTCTTCCTTTTGCTTTTTTCAGTTTTGTGGTCTTTGGTCTAAAGATGCAGGGTTTAGAAGCATGTTTTAGGTCTTGTTTAATTATTTTATAAACTGTAGAGAATCAGGAAATGTCAAAATCATATTTGATATTTTGGCTGCGTTTGATTCTTCCACCGATAAGTAAAATGGCTGGTTTCATAAGAACCTTTCCCAATATGCGCCATCACAATTTCCCACAGCAAGTGGGTAAAAACCCTTGATACATCAGCCCCCATTTTCTAGTGAGTCAGTATTGATAGTAGGTGAATTGCCAAAACCTCAGGCTTTAAACATTCAAAGCAAGGTATATGTGAAAAAAGTGCTATCACCAAGCATCAGGATAGTGGTGAAAACATGACACCAGACTTTTGGAAAACATGGAATGCAGTGTCACTTGGAATGCTGCTGCAAAAAGGTTCTTTCCAAGTTCAACAAAGATTGGAGTGATTTTGTTTGTATTTGCAGTGATTCAGCTACGTATATGAAAAAGTTGTGTGATGACCTGTCAAAATCAATACCTGAGCTGAAGTCCTTTCCTGTAAGAGATCCTTGCCACTTATTAGATGGTATGCTGAAAGCATCTTTACAATCTTCAGAGTTAATGAAGAATGCTATTGACTTTTTAGTCCATTCTGGTGCACTGTTTTGTTATGCGCTGGAACTAAAACGCAAATTCTCATTTTGTGCTTTATGTGGCATCAAAGAAAGAGTCATCCCAACTGACTCGCTTAGCTGATGTTCTCAGTCCAAGGGACTGTGAATGCTACATTATCCATGTGGCAACCGTTTACAGAACGTTTGCTGAGTGATAATGCCAAAGGCAAGAAATGTGAGGATCTTTGGTCACATACTGATAGCGATGTGAAAAAAGTACACTACTGCATTCTTAGATTTTTACAGGAAAACATAACTGCTGTAGTGGACATAATAAAAAAACTAGAGACTGAAAACACTTGGCTGCCAAGTGTTCGGCATAATTAGTGTAGATGCTAAACATCTACACAAGAGTAGGCTGGGCGACACCTTTAGTGACTTTGGAACGGCAACATGTTTCATGTTAGAGGGCTTGCCACTTGGTAAGCAAAGCAATGTTGAAGAGCAATTCAGGAACTTTTATTTTACAATGTATGAGAAATGGCTTGCAATGATGCATAGAAATGTCCCTTCACTAACCATTACATTGAAGTCAATGAAACCTCACTGTGGTGCTCTGTACAAGTTCTAGAACCCTTCCGTAAAGGGGAATTTACTCTGTAGTTTCAAACGTGCTGTTTCTTTTTTGACCGCTTCAAACACTCTGCGGGCATAAGCGCCCAGTTCAAAGCAAATGTTGCAGAACCTGCCCAGAGAATCGCATTCTTCAAGTGCACCAGTATTGGCATGGAAAGCTAGGTCAGTGGCCAGAGTTAGCAAATTGTGAACTGGCTGTTTTGGCATTGCCCGTCTCAACTGTCAATTTTGGGAGAGCCTTTTCACAGATAAAAGTTTACATGGGAAGGAAAGAGCGAGGGCACATGACCAAAGACTCACTGAAGAAGTATTGTATGGTGTACTTCAATAAGTTTGATTTGCAAAAATGTATTTGGACCTCATATACAGTGTACCTACACTGTCTATATACCATGCACTATCAGTGCAGAAAGCAAGCAATAATAAAAGCAAAACTTTTCATAAACACCGGAAAAACACTGTTTCTGTTGTTTTTAATGGCACGAAAATGTGTAACCACTGATAACCACTGTTTTTTTAAGGTATTGAAATCACTTGAAAACACTGAAAAAGCCCCACCAGAATTTACCAAAAATAGAAACTGAAAACAGGAAAGCCTAATCGTACGGTTTGAAACGTCGTCGGAACTCTTTTTTGTTTTCTAGACCCACGGCCTTTAGTGTGTCTAGCTCCGTCTTCATCTGGGACATTGCCTCATCTGTGTGAGCGCCGAATAAAGATGAGCCGGAGAAGGGGAGATTGAGGATCCGAGACTGCGCTTCTGGTTTAAGCGCCGTGAGGCGAAGCCAGGAAGATCTCCTAGTGCATATCCCATGGGCATAGGCGTGAGCTGAAAGAGTAGCTCCATCGGCTGCGGCACTGATCACTTGGTTCGCCACCAAGCTGCCTTCTTGCAAGACTTCTTCAAAGTCCTTACGATCTTCCTTGGGCAGTTTTTCCAAAAATCTTTGAAGAGAGTCCCACAAAGACCTGTCATAGCGTCCCAAAAGAGCAGACGCACTTGAGACCTTGAGCATAGAGGCTGATGTGCCGCAGACCTTCCTCCCCCACGAATCTTGCGCTTTGCTCTCCTTATCTGGTGGAACTGTAGAAGAGGAGGCTACTGAGTGTGTCTTTTTAGCCGCAGCGATTATAACAGAATCTGGTGGGGGGTCAGATCTGAGAAATAACGGGTCCTCCTCCGGTGGACGGTATTTCTTTAGAATCCTCGCCGGCGCGGTCTTGAGGGTCGCCGGCGTGAGGAAAATGTCCATGACCGGTCGGAGTAGCCCCGGCACCAATGGTAACAGTGGTCTAGATGCAGCTCTCTGGTGCAAAGTCTCGAAGATTACTGACGACGAGCTCTGCCGAGTAGGCATAGGGATGTTCAGCTTACTTGCCCCTCTGGAAAGAACATCCTGGAAAGTACCAACATCATCCACCGGAGAGACCCTCGACGGCGGGCTGTCGGTAAGAGTCGGTGAGTAGTCTCTCTTTGACGTATGTGTGGAAGAGGAAGAAGGCGTTGGATATCTGTGCCTTCTCTCGCTTCTGGATCTGGACCTCCTTCTGGAAGAGTGTGCAGGAGTTCGACTGCGATCTCCGCCTCTCGATGGAGTACGATCCATGTCCACAGCTTGCACCAGTCAAGCCAACGGAGACCTGTGGAGGGGGCTTGAGTAGTGTTGAGCCCCTGTTGCTCGAGTGGGAGCCCAGTGATGCAGAGGCCGGTTCCATCTAGGTGAGAGATGGATAGAAGGTGACCTTTGCCTCTCTCGTCTCTCAGGAGAGCGTGCAGGAGGAGATTTTCTTCCCTCTGTTTGTGCAGGCCTGTCCGCTGAATCAGGATGCCCAGTGGACGCTGGACTGCTAGACGTAGAGATCACTACTTCCGGAGATCTAGACGATGATAATCTGTGAGGGGAGCAGCGAGAACCTGTTCTCGACGTCGGTGATGGCGACGGAGAAAGGCTTACTGGACGTGAGTCCCCTCTAGACTGCAGTCTCGACGCCGATCTCGAACGTTCCCTCGGGATAGACTGTCGCCTTGACGTCGAGCGTCGCCTCGGCGACGATGATGCTTGCCTCGACGTCGACCGTCTCTTCTTCGAAGGAGGACTCAGTCTCTAAGTCAATTGTGCTGCACCCGATGGAGACCTGTGCCTCGACGTCGAACGTCTGGCGCCGACGGAGGTCCTTGCTTCGACATCAGTTGCCTCTGCTTCGACAACCGGTGTCTCGACGTCAACCGCCGGTGTGCTGATGTTGACGGAAACTTCTGTTTTGACGTCGGTGACGGAGTCTTGTGTCTCGACGTCGAAGATCTCTGACCCGATCTCGACGGAGACTTGTGCCTCGACGTCGATCGCCGTCTAGATGGCGACGACAGAGTGATCTGTCTCGACGTCGAACGTATAGCCAACGTTGACGGAGATTTGCTCCTCGACGTTGAGCGTCGCCTGGTTGACGACAACGGAGGGCCTTTTACGTTGCTCGACGTTGAGAGCGCCGTCTTCGACTTCGTCGCTTGCACCACCGCAGTCTTCGACGAATGCTGCTTCGCCGCCGGTAACTTTGACGCCAATCCAGACGCCGAAGGAGAACAGGTTGGGACCTTTCCTCTCGACGTCGACTGTGTTCTCTTTTTCCTCACTGGAGACCTACCTCTTTCAGAGAGGCCATACAGTCGAATTCTCTCCCTCTCCTTGATGGTTCTTCTCGACAACTTCTTGCAGTGATGACAGGTGGCAGAAGAGTGAAAATCAGGGAGGCAGAGTATACACACAGAGTGTGTGTCTGATCTAGCCTTCTTTTTGCCACAGGCAGGGCAAGGGTCAAATAAGGAAGGCATTTTTGACAGAAAAAAACCTTTTCTGGAACTCCAAAAAGGTTTACCCTTCTCTCTAAAGTCAAAAGACGTCTAGTGAAAGCAAAAAATCCACAAAATACTAAAACATTTTTGACAGAAAAGTCAAAAAAAGGAAGAGCTGTGAATCCAGGGTCCTGTCTGAAGAAGCCGGAAAGAACAACTGACCTGTCACCCCTGAGGCATGATGGGAAGCTGGGGGTCATGGCTGCCTTAAAGGCACGGTGCCAGTTTTTGTGTGCAAATGCTTTCATTTTCTATGCTATTGGTTAACAATGCAGCCTGTAGGCTAAAAATGTCTGCTCTTTTGCAGTTTTTTCATGAGTTTTACTCATTAAAGCAGAGTTCAAGTGGTACTTGCCCGCCTGTGGTTTATACATACATTATGTGTTCGCAAAAGCAGTTATTATTGCATTGTTTAGCCTCCTAGATGGGGGCTGCATTGATACGAGAAAAAAAAAAAAAAAATATATATATATATATATATATCAGCACCAAAGTCCCGTAGTGTCGGCACCCAACAAGGAACACACGGGCACAGACCACAGCAGCAGATGTCATCAAAAGTTTATTTCATGCCGAAGATGGTCCACATGTATATATATGTTTTTCATATATATTTTTTTTAAATTATTTCCGGGGTCCCCGCACATGGGCGGGAATATTCAGTGCTTATGACTATTGATGAGGATCCCCTGGAAGAGAACTAATTTTCACAATATGAGAACCACACTATGGACTGACACTATATAATACAGATCTATCCACAGACAAAGTATGGAGTATTTTTTAAGTTGTTTTTTTTTTTTTTTTAAACTGGTACTGAGGAATGCCACAGATCCTTCGGGACCACTAAAGACAAAAAACATATAATCCTTTCTGGAGTCTAGGGTCAATTATCTCCAGCAAGTCCTTATGCGTTTAAGCTTACCATAAAATCTGGCAGCTAATTATTATTATTTTTTAAATTTCTTTATTGATATTCAAAAATAAAGCAAAATAAGGCGACGGAAATACACTGCTTGCAGACACAATTCCAGGGAGTCATCAATCATGTAATGCACAAAAAGATATAATCAAGATAACTAAAGGCATCAAAGATATAAATAGAGACAAGTGTGGAACACCCAGATCAGTGAGCAGAATTTGGAAAAACAGAAGTATGAAAAACAAGGGAAGGGCAATGTTTCAAGGAGAGGCAATAGCAGGGCCTTGGGGTGGGGAGTCTGGATCTAATGTGCGGAGCTAATCACGCAGTGGCCCCCAGATATCTTTAGGATGGGTAGAGGGAGGTTACAAGTCCGCGTAATCTTGGCTTACAATCACAGAATGACATGCTTTTGAGCCAGGTGTGAGGAGAGGGAACCACAGTGCCGCCCTAGTAGAGCGCTATCTCTCGTTTAGCCAAGAGGAACCACACAGAAACAAAGTGGCGCAGGAAGCGTGGTATGTCTTTGGTGCATCTTACAAGTGCAAGAAGAGGGTCCAGGGATAGCTCCATGTCAGCAATTACAGAGACGTGCACAAAAACAGAAGTCCAGTACGTGTGCATCACAGGGCAGGTCCAAGCTAGATGCGCAAAGTCACCGCCGGGGACATGGCAGTTGACACATGTATCGCATCTAGTAGGGTCAAATTTGGCAATATCCGAGGGCGAAAGATAAATGCTATAGATCAATTTAAAATGCAATAATTTGTGTCTGTGATTGGACGAGATACTCTTGATTTGTGAACAGCAATATGCCCATATTTTATCCGTGAGGGGGATGCCCAGCTCCTCAGCCCACACCTCTTGAACCCTGGCAGTGGTATCAGGTTTGAGTGAGATATAAGTGTGATATAGTCGTGAGACTAAGCGAGCACCAGCCCCATTAGCTACGACAAGTGTCAAGGGCGGAAATCTTCGAGAAGGTGGGGAGCAGAGAATGTAATGTATTATGGAGTCTCCATATAATGAAACGGTCCAGGAAGGGTAAATCGTGTAGGGGAGGATCCACAGTCGGCTGTACAACTTGACCGCCCGGGAATAAATCCCCCAGGGTAAAGAGGTTATGATGGCCGAACACTCGTACAAGCTTTTCTCTGGCCATAGGAGCAAGGGATTATCAGCAAGGGGGAGAGCAGGGGAATAGAAAGGGCCCCCACCTAGTAGTTGCCGCAATCTATGCCACGCCCAACAAGTGGTGGACACTGGATATCCGTGGCATCTAGTGAGATGCCCTTCGGCAGGAATAAGGTGTGCGGGAGATCGCCCAACTGGGACCACTCTGGTCTCAAGTAGGGTATGCGATCATCCGGATACCATCGATAGGAGTACTGGCATTGAGCGACTAGATAGTACAAGTAGAGGTCAGGGATCCCGCGCCTGCCGTGCTCGTAAGGGAGAGTGAGAGTGCCCCAGAGGACGCGTGGGCGACCACCAGCCAACATGAGGCGAAGGAGGAAACGATGCAGTGAGAGGAAAAAAGTCTGAGGTAGTGGGATAGGCATGTTAAAAAATAAATATAAAAAAAGAGGGAGTATGACCATTTTTATGATGGATACACGACCAGCAATGGATAGAGGCGGCTTGATCCAGCGGTCAACCTGGGATGCAAGTTTGGCCATTGCCGGTAAGTCTGTCAGCTAATAAATCAATTTCATCAAGTGT
Organism: Calotriton arnoldi; assembly: GCA_963921515.1. NCBI lineage: Eukaryota > Metazoa > Chordata > Amphibia > Caudata > Salamandridae > Calotriton > Calotriton arnoldi. The sequence continues at coordinate 2,504,057 of CAWUFW010000301.1, read as the reverse complement.
GGGAAGAGCCCTCTCTGCCATGGATTCTGGATATGTGAAGAACACTTGGAGTTCGATAGTTTGATTGAGGTGGGAAGAAGAGACTACCTTGAGGAGAGATTTGGGGCATGTCCAAAGGACAAAGCCTATTTGCATAAACCTGGAATATGGGTTCTTGAAGGGTTAGAGCCTGACGTTCACTCATACGCCTGAGGGAGAAGAATGGCTTCTAGGAAGGGTACCTTCCAGAAAAGGTATTGCAAAGGACAAGAGCAAAGTGGTTTGAAAGGAGGGCCTATAAGTCTGGTGAGAACCATGTTGAGATTTCACAATGGGGCAGGTGGCACCCTGGGTAGAATTACTCTTTTGAGTCCCTCCATGAAGGCCTTAATGACTGGGACTCTGAAAGTGTGTTCCCTGTTCTGAAGGTAGGTAGCAACGACGGCCAAGTGAAGTCTAATGGAACAATAAGCAAGGTCCGACTTTTGCAGGTGAAGCAGATAACAGGCAATATCATTGACTGCTGCCTTGAAAGGGATTGCAGTAGTGCACAAACCATTTCAATTTAGCTGCACAGCAGGCTCTTGTTGTAGGCCTGTGTGTTTCCTTGAAGATGATCATACACTCAGAGGGTAAGTTGAGGCAGCCAAATTCTAAGACTTCAGGAGCCAAATTGCAAGATTTAGCTGCTAGGGATTTGAGTATCTGAGCGTGCCCTGGCTCTGCATGAGAAGGTCTGGAAGGTTGGGCAGTTTCTTGCGAGGCACCAGGGAAAGGTTGAGGAGAGCAGTAAACCAGGTCTGTCTGGCCCAGGTGCATGTATCCCACTAGGAGGAGAGCGAGGGATGTTTGCCAAAGCCTCCAAACCATGAACGGAAGAAATGGAAGAGGCGGAAAAGCGTAGGAAAAGATCCCTGACCAAGTAATGCATTGTCTATGTTGATTTTTAAGGACAGATCGGATAACAGGTTGATGGTAAATTGGATGTGTGCCAGACACTGCTGATGGGTTGCGCTCTTGATCAGCTAGTCATCCAAGTATGGGGAGCAGAGGATGCCATTTCTCCGGAGGTGAGTGGTGACCACAGCAAGACACTTTGTGAACACCCTGGGGTTGATTCCTACCACGAATGGCAGACCTTTGAACTGGTAATGGTGACCACGTACCACAAAGCAGAGGAACCAGCGATGTGCAGGGTGGATCAGGATGTGGAAGTAGGCATCCTTCAGGTCGAGGGTGGACATGAATTTGCCTAGCTGCAGTAGAGGGATGACATCTTGGAATGTCACCATGTGGAAGTGCTCTGGCAGGATGTATTCGTTGATGGGTCTGAGGTCGAGTATGGGTCTGAGGGACCCATACTTTTTGAGTATGAGAAAGTACAAGGAGTACAGTCAGTTTCCACAGTGGTGAAGTGGAACTGGTTCTATGGCCCCTTTGAGAATGAGTGCCTCCATTTCCTTCGTTGGTGTCCCTGGGAGAGGGTGTGCCTGGGAGAGGGTCGTTTGGTGGGGTTGAGGAGCATTCTAAGCAGCATCCCTGCTTGATGATGGAAAGAACCCAGTTGTATGAGGTGATCCCCGGCCAACGGCCGTGAAACCCCTGCAGTCTTCCCCTGACAAGTGTAGTGTGATCGGAGTGGAGGGAGTCACTGCTTATTGGTGGCGGCTGACTTATCTAGGGCACCTCTACCGCTGCCTCTAGAGTTACTGTCCTTATAACTTCACATGCAGGAGTTTGCAATTCTCCATTGGTTTGCAGATTGAGCAGCGACGCATTTGTGAGCAGCATCAATCTTTCTACTTTCTTTATGTGGCGCAGGCACATCACCAGTACCCTGTGCATTAGGGCACTTTTGTGCTGTATATACCACCAGGGAATCCGGTGTAAGTTGGCCCCTAACCGAAAGTGGGTTGGAGGGTGATGCCTTGTTTTTCTTATTGACCCTTGGGGTTACTATCCTAGCTTTACAGGCTCCTTAAAGGTTTCAGGAACAATTCTTAGCATGCCTTTAAGCATTGGGAGATACTTGACTGACCTTTGGGTAGAGGACAGTACATCCAAGAGGAAGTCCTCCTGATCCTTATGCAGCTTTATCTTGTAAAAGGTTGCAGTCCTACTTATGATCTCGCGATATGAGATGGTATCAGGAGGAGATGGCTTTGCGGGATAGAGCTCTGGGTCCTTGTCTACAGGTGGGTCAATGGTTTAAACATTCCATGGGTCATCTCCCGTCCCCTGGTCAAACGTGCCTCATATGGATCAACTGGTTACAAGACGCTTCCTCCCAGCTCCCTCAAGAGGAGTGCGGTGATCCCTCTGGTGAGTGAATTTTGAGGAAGGAGTGGTGGTGGAGGAGGAAGTGGAGGAGGAGGAGGAGGATGTGACGTAGGATGCCGAGGTGGCACTGGACTAATGCCCCTGTCACGATGCTCCCTTAACTTAGGTGGAAGATGGTGTTCTTGAGCAAGCTCTTCGAAAGTCACCTTTCGTTTACAGGAATGAAAGTCTTGCTCCTTTGGAAGTAGTATGGTTAAAATCCTTCCTGTTTGAGGGCAGATGGTGAGGTGCAGTTGTCTGGCATCGTGAACTCCTGGAGCCGAAGCAGGATGAGCTGCTCTTGGTCCTCAGACCCTACCACTAAAGAGACTTTGGGCACCAAACGCTTCAACAGTAATGCCGGTTTTTGCACATGTGCGCTGAATGGCTTTTCGGAGTCGAAGGAATCTTAGGAGCTGGGGGAGGATTCTGTTTCTGTTTCGAGGGAGCTGGCACCCATGGCAGGGTTCTGGAGCAGCTGTATCGGTGCCGGTGGTTGGCTTGAACTCAGCTCTTAGGCATTTGTTTGGTACCAGCCATTGCCTTCAGGCAGTGTTGGACCGGGAAGTCTGAGCGTGGACTTTGGGGCTCAATGCCCAACCCTCTATAGGGAGGTGCTCGGCCTGTCCGTGCAGGGGTGGAAGGAGGGGTGTCGAACTCATACTCTACTTCTTCTGTTGGACAAGATGCATTTCCTCAGAGTTGGAGTGAGAGCCTGGTTGAGAGCTGAAGCATAGGGCCTGGTGGCCTGAAGTCTCTGTCTGTGGCTGCACCTCGATGTCTTGGTCCCCTGAAGAGATCAGGGGTGTAGTCATCTTGACGGTGCACCATGATACTCCGAGCTAGGTGCCGATCTTTACGGTACTGGAGTGTCTTTTTTGGTTGGAAGGCGAGGCAGACGGCGCAGGATGCCTCGTCGTGCTCCAGTGAAAGACATGAGTTACAGATCCTATGGTAATCTTTCCAGGGGTATCCCGAGTGGCACTATGAGTCTGCATTCTGGGTGGCAGAAGCGAACGCCCCGGGAAGGGGCAACCTCCCCAAGGGGGACAATGGAGGGAACCCAGTTGTCGAAGTTAACGGGTGTGTCTGTGGTCGAAGCAGAAGAGGATTGTTTATGTGGATCGGGGTGGAAAAACTGGGAGGACATCAACAAAGAGCTTGCAGGATGCACTACAAAACCAGACTGCGAAAAGAAACAATCTTACAATGGAGCTGATGTCCATGAGCATTACCAGTAATAGGTGGAGTCACCATACCTCGTGACTCAAAAAAGACTTTGTTGAAGAAAAACAAGTTGCACAGGTCTGAGCCCAACACTGGAAAGCAGGAGTATGCACAGCGTGTGTATCTATAGCTACATATGTCACAAACCTATTGTTACAATGTTTCCTTTCAGTTGCCGATTTGAGCTTTGGAATTACAAACATGCATTTACTTGCCTTTTATCAATCAGCGTACCTGTCCTCTTAGCACTAGGCGCGACAATTAAAAAAATCAAACTCTCCTCCTTTGACAGTCCAACCTGCAACCTAACAATACAAAACCTTCTCTTTCTCATCTATTAATCCAACCAACAATCTGCATGAACTCACATACTTTTCACCACCTAATGGCCATACCTTATTCCTATTAATTTGAACCACCACAAAGAAACTGGAGTAAACGCGTAGAATGCTTTTCTTGAAAGCACAAGACTGATTCCGATAATCAGTGGATTAACCATTAATCTTAGATTTCAAAGCAGTGTGCTGCCCAGCGTAATGTACTTCAATGCCTCATCAGGGGTGGTAAGCACTTTATAAATGCAATTACAATATAATATGTAACCTTCATGGCCCACAATGTTACCATAACACTCAGCAGTCCGGCACTCGATTGTAGTTCATACAGGCAGCCTATTAATTCCTTTTTACTGCTTTACACTTTTACACCCACATAAGACAAAATTGTACTGGTCATGTTCATCATCAAGTACTGTTCCAAACCACAGCAATAAACGACCCATCACCAACTCAACAGGCATGGAATAACTGAAGAGATCTGTCACATGCCACTGGCATTAATTTAGTCCAGTACTTCAGGTTCCAACAAGCTATATACTAAAACAGCTTCCCGACAACTCACAATGATAAGCAGATATAGGGTGATACTAACAAAGTCCATCCCAGCAGATCTCTCCACCTTCTCTCCTTCCAACCGATGCCTGCTCTGGACCAACTGGTTTCTCTCAAATGCACACTTCCAATGTATTTGTTTTATGTATTAGACTTTTTGGTCTTAATTCCCTTGGATGTTCCAAGGTTATACCAGAACACTGATGTGCCCCATGTGGAAGCAAATTTAGGAACCGAGCATCACCATGCACTACATCCCCTCAAGGTGTATGTTGTATTGGGATATTTGATCAGCCGCAATTAGCCTGTGATCTGGACCAGGTGGCCTTTAATTATGCAAAATGGATTGGCAAAGCTGTAGATCAGTTTGCCCCAATGAAAATCCGAAAGAGTTGCAGAAGTAAACCCTCAGCTCTATGGTATTCGGATAAATTAAGATCACAGAAACAACTCTACCGTAGGCAGGAGCAAATATGGGGGAAAAAACTATGATCCATGTGAGAGAAGTAAATATAAGCAATGTATTAGGGAATATAAAGCCATGATTATGGCTGAAAACTCTACCTACTTTGCGGCAAAAATCAAATTGGCTAAAATTTCAGCCAAAGAACTTTTTCTAACAGTTAACATGCTTGCTAACTTCAACAATAGGAATACTACAGCCTGAAAAAACCTTGTCTAATAGCCTTGCACATTTATTAAAATTAAAATGTAAAGAGGGATATAATGAGTTTTAATTAAATACTCGGGTTGATAATTTGTCATCTTCTAACCTTGAAATTTCTACTAAGGGCAGTGTGACATTAAGTAAATTTACTCCTCTTACAGTAGAGAAGATGTTAATGGACTCAGACCTCTAGAATTTTACAATTAGCACCAGAGATTGTAGCTTTGCATCTAACTGAGGCACTGCTCTTCGTATAATTTCCACGGTCTGATCCGCAGCTCACTAGCAAGGTACCGCGCCGGGACACTCTTGAGTAGCCGTGCGCGATATAAATGCTTATAACATAACATAAATAGTACGTTTAGTTCTGGATATTTTCCTAGACCTTAGAAAAAGGCCTCTGTGTTGCCATTAATAAAAAAAAGCCATTGCTCAATCCACATGAAGTTAGCAGTTACCATCCGATTTTCCGACTGCCGCTACCAGCCAAAATATTGGAGAAACCTATGAATACTTAACTTTCTGCTTTCATAGGCAAGAACCAACTGCTTGACTTTCCTCAGTTTGGCTTTAGAGTTGGACATAGTACTGAGTCTGCTCTAGTTGTTGCAACAGAAGAAATCAGATCTATAGAAGGCGGAGGGGTAAGATGGCACTCATCTTGTTGGATCTGTCGGCAGCATTCAACACTGTCTACCACACGGTTTCGATGGTCTGCCTTGAGAGCATAGGGATCAGGGACTCTGCACTGGCTCTATTTATCTTGTTTCTCTCCGAGAGAGAACAGTCTGTTACGAATAGTTTCTTACCGGTCGGTGTAGTTTTGCAGCTCGAAGACTTTCTGGATTCACTATGCTGTGCATTATTCTGCGGTCTAGTGGTTGGGTCCGGTATGGTAGTCTCTTTTTTTTTTGGTGTAGCCCAGGTGGGCGTCGACGCCCCACCATTTGGTGTCCTCCCGTGACGGTGCGCTTCCTCCGGAAGCTCCCACCCTTGGGCGCCATCTTCGGATTCTTTTTTTCTTGTCTTGTGTTTGTCTTGTGTATCCTTTTACCTTTGAAGGTGTTTTGAAGTTTGTTAGTCCCATCTTCCTCCTGTCTCATCTTTCTGGCGGAGGCGGGTGGGTTCGCTAGAGAATCCAGAAAGTCTTCAAGCTGCAAAACTACACCGACAGGTAAGAAACTATTCGTTTTGCAGCGTGAATCTTTCTGTATTCACTATGCTGTGCATAGACTTTGTAGCGGTTTGCTATGTTTGTGGCGGCTGGGTGGAAGATGAGCGTTGGTTGTTGAATACATGTTGAAGCACCTTTTGACCTACTTGTGCTTCTTTGTTCATCTGTATATCCACGCAGTAGTGCTTAGTGAATGTGTGCACTGAAGCCCATGTTGCCGCCAGGCAAATGTCTTGGATAGGTGTGTTTGCCAGGAAGGCGATTGTTGCTCCCTTTTTCCTGGTTGAGTGAGCCTGAGCTGCTCCCTGTAGCTCTTGGCCTGCTTGTTTGTGGCAATATTGAATTGTCTGTGCGATCCATCGTGCAATGGTATTCTTTGTTACTGGCCTGCCCAGGAAACTGCTTGCGAAGGACACAAAGAATTGCTTTGTCTTTCTACAATCCTTAGTCCTTTCAATGTAGTGCATTACTGCTCTTCTGGTGTCTAGAGTGTGCAGCGCCCTTTCTGCGCTGGTGGATGGTTTTTGGAAGAAACTGGGAATTTGTATTGTTTGGCTTATATGGAACTTGGACACCACCTTTGGCATGAAGTGTGGGTCCGTCCTCATTACCACCCTGTCATTGTGAATCTGGATGTAGGGTTCTTGCAGTGTCAGTGCCTGCAACTCGCTCACCCTTCGTAGCGAGGTAATCGCTACCAGGAAGGCTGTTTTTATGGTGAGCATATGAAGCGAGGCCTTGTGAATGGGTTCGAACAGTGCTTTCATAAGTTGAGTTAAAACCACGTTGAGGTTCCATGCCGGCGGCGGCATCCTCTTTGGCGGGGCTATTCTCTTGGCTCCCTCTAGGAATCTTTTCACCACTTGAGATGTAAAGAAGCTTTTCCCTGTTTCTCCTCTTGTATAGGCTACTATCGCTGCCAGGTGCACCCTTAGTGATGTGCAGCTCAGGTTACTTTTTAGTAAGTGTGTTAAGTATTTTAGCACTGTAGATTCTCTGGTGATTCTACTGTGGAGCCTTTCCTTGATGCACCATGCAGTGAATCTCTTCCATTTTGCTGCATAGCATTTCCGTGTGGCGGGCCTCCTCGCTTCTCGCAGTACCGCCAGCGTGCTCTGCGGGAGCTTGAGGTGGGCGAACTCTAGGTCTTCAGGAGCCATGCTGCTAGGCTGAGGCTCTCTGGTTCTGGATGGAGTACTCTTCCGTTTTGCATCGAGAGCAGGTCTCTTCTTTTTGGGAACTTGTGTGGCGCTTCCTGTGCCATTTCCACGATCTGTGAGAACCAGGACTGCCTGGCCCACTGTGGTGCCACCAGAATTAGCGTCATGTTGCTTGTTCTGCACTTGCTGAGCACTTTGTGTATCAGCGGTATCGGTGGAAAAGCGTAGGCAAATGTCTTTGACCAGCTCATCCATAGGGCATTTCCCTGGGATTGATGTCCTGGTTGTCTGGATGCGAAGTATTGGCATTTTGCATTCTGGTGTGTTGCAAACAGGTCTAGTTGTGTGGTCCCCCACTTCTTGAATAGTGTTTGTGTCTCCTGCGTGTTGAGCTCCCACTCGTGTGAGGTTGACGTTTGTCTGCTCAGTCTGTCTGCTTCCACATTGTCCTTCCCTGGCAGATGTATTGCCAGTAGGTCTATTTGTAATGGAATGGCCCATTTCCATATTTGTTGCGCTAGATCTGACAGCGCTACTGACTGTGTTCCTCCCTGCTTGTTGATGTAGAACATCGTTGTGGTGTTGTCTGTTTGTACTAACACCCTTTGGCCGTACAGCTGTTTCTGGAATGCTTTTAGGGCAAGGAACACGGTCTTGAGTCCTAGGTAGTTGATGTGTTTGACGGCATCTGTTTGTGTCCATAACCCCCTCACTTTGAGCAGTTTCATGTGCGCTCCCCACCCCATTTGGGATGCGTCTGTTGTGATGGTCACTGTTGGAGTTGGCAGTGTGAATGGGTTTCCCCTTGTTATGTTGTCCCTGTTCCACCATGCTATCTCTTCCTGCACTGCGTGCGTTACAACCACTAGATCTTCCCAACTCCCAGTTGCCTGTGACCACTGCTGTTGCAGCCATTCCTGGAATGGTCTCATGTGTAGCCGAATATTGGGGACTAAATGTATGCAGGATGCCATCATGCCCATGAGCTTGCTCACTGTCCTCACTGTCAGACGTTGCCCCTTCAGGTAGCGGCGAGTCTCCTTCAGTAGTGCGAGGGTCCTTTTCTCGCTGGGGAACACTCTTCCCTGAATGGTGTCGATTTTCGCACCCAGGAAGATCTTCACTTGTTGTGGTTCCAGCGATGACTTCTCTTTGTGTATGGAGAAGCCTAGTTTTGTCAGCGTTTGTGTGACCTGCTGAGCATGTAGTTTGCACTGGTTGTAGGAATTCGCCTTTACCATCCAGTCGTCTAGGTAGGGGTATACGTGTATCCCCTGTCTTCGCAGATGTGCTGCTACGGCAGCTAGGCATTTGGTGAATACTCTTGGCGCTGATTTTAGGCCGAAGGCTAGGGCCGTGAACTGGTAGTGCATCTTGCTGATGGTAAATCTGAGCAGATGCTTGTGTGTCTGGTTCATGGGGATGTGTAGGTAGGCATCCTTGAGGTCTATTGTGGACATAAAATCCCTGTGCCTTATTTGAGGTATGACCTCTTGTAAGAACGTCATCTTGAACTTTTGAGTTTTTATGTGTTTGTTTAGGAACCGTAGGTCCAGTATGGGCCTTAACGTTTCGTCTACCTTTGGTACGAGGAAGTAGTTGGAGTACACTCCTGTGCCCTTTTCTCTGTATGGCACCCTTTCTATAGCCTGTTTGTGGAGGAGTTCTTGTGCTTCCTGCCACAATAGTGACAGCTCTTCTGTTGAACGTTTTTTGTTTGTTGGCCTCTTGTTTGGTGGCTTCTTTACCAGTTCTATGCAGTAGCCGAACTGTATGATGTTGAGTATCCACTTGTCGGTTATCTTCTCCCACTCCTGGGAGAAGTGTTTTAGTCTGCCTCCTACGGGCGTTGTAGGATGGTAAATTTGTAAATGTTGTCCGTGTCTTTTGTTGTGCCGCGCCACTAGTGATGTTGGGAGTGCGGGTACGTTTTGTAGTGTGGAGTCACTTGGGGGCGGGTTGCTGACCGCCTCTTCTTGTTTGGCCTCGTCCGTTTGGTCGGCTTCGAAAGGGCTGGCCCCTCTGTTGGTTCTGCCAGCCTCGTTGCTGCTGACCCTGTTGCGCCTGGCTGCTTCCCTGAAATGTTTGCTGGAAGGCCTGGTGCGATGTTCCTGGCTAGTTCCCACCTCTGCCATTTGGTCTTCGTGAGGGGGTGCCCCTTCTCATTCCTCTGAACTGCAGTGCTCCCATGGACCTTGCAGTTTCGTTATCTTTTTTGAGCTAAGTCAGCGTCTCGTCCACGGGCGTGCCGAACAGCTTTTCCCCGTTGAAGGGCAACTTCAGGATGTTGTTTTGTACTTCCGGCTTGAACCCGGAGATCCTGAGCCAGGCATGTCTCCTCTCTGTCACCCCGATCATCATCAGCCTGCTTGATGTATCAGCTGCGTCTAAGGCCGACTTCAGGCAGGTGTTGGCCATATTCTTCCCCTCCTCCACCAGGTGTGCCGCTCTTTGCTGGTGTTCGGTGGGGAGCAGTTTGAGCAACTGCCCAACTTCTTCCCAGTGCTGGTAGGCGTGCCTATTTATAAGGGCATTGGAGTTGGCAATGCGCCAATGTATTGCCGCATTCCTTTCAATTTTCCTCCCTGTGAGGTCTATCCTCTTGCTCTCCTTGTCTGGAGGCGGTCCGGAGTTTGTGGGAACGTTGGCCCTCTTCCTGGCTGTTGCTGTTATGATTGAATCAGCCGGCACAGATCCCTGGATATATGGTGGATCCTTAGAAGAGTGTTTATATTTTTTCTCAGCTCTGGGGGTGACAGATCTGCAGGTAGATGGCTCCTTGAAAGCTTCCCTGCCTTGGTCTAGCACACTAGGGAGCATAGGAAGGAATTGGCTCCTAGTTTGTGTTGGCAGCAGTGTTTTCAGGAGAAAACAGGCTTTAGGCTTTTCCTCCTCCATTTCCACTCTATAGGTGGCTGCAGCGTTCCTGACGACCATGTTGTAAACTCCTATGTCGTCCGGCGGCCAAGGCCTCGACGGATACGTCTCCATGGCCTCCTCCGGGTTTTCGGCGTCGAGATCCTGCCATTCCAGGTCTTGAGCCTCCGAGGGTGTCGAGCTGAAGTGCGTTTGCTTGTCGTCATCACCCTCCGTATAATAGTACAGGCCCTCTTCGTCCTGTTGTTCCGATGGTTCGGGAGTTTTCGGCGGCTCGGTGGTGTCGAACTCCTCTTGTGTTTCCGCTTCGACGACCGTGTTATCGGTCTCTACGACCGTGCAGTCCTCTGGTCCCTCGGCGATGTTGTCCTCTTCCCCACTGGAGAGGCCCAGGTCCCGCAGCGACGGAGGTGGCCCTTGGCCCTGCATGCTGTAGTTTGCTCTCCTCTGTCTGTCCCTCACCCTGAGGGTCTTGGGGGCGAATGCCGATCAGGCGTTGCAGTCGGCGCTTTGATGGTCGATCGGTAGGCAGAGGTTGCAGACTGGATGCTGGTCCTTCTGTGGTGGCAGTTACGGCAGAATTTGAATGGTGTCTTGTCCATTCCCGCGCTCAGGGAGCCCCCTGTGTGCGCATTCTCCGTTGGACGTCGAAGTTTTCTCTACTTCTCACCCACTTCGTCGTCCCGGTAGTATGTTCTTTGTCTTGTGATGAAGATCTCCAATTTTTCTCTGTTCTTTCTGCTTTCTCTTACTTCTTCTCTCCTTTTCCAACTCTGGAGCTCCTCACGACGATCCAGACCCAACGGCGGAAAAAAGAATCTGAAGATGGCGCCCAAGGGTGGGAGCTTCCGGAGGAAGCGCGCCGACGTCACGGGAGGACACCAAATGGTGGGGCGTCGACGCCCACCTGGGCTACACCAAAAAAAAAAAAAAGAGACTACGATTCCGGACCCAACCACTAGACCGCGGAATAATGCACAGCATAGTGAATCCAGAAAGATTCACGCTGCAAAACTTATAATACCTTCGTCTCGAAGCCTTTTTCTCTTGTGGAGTTCCGCAGGGGTCATCGCTTATTCCCACATTGTTTAATGTGTACGTTACTCCTCTAGCCAGACTGATCCGTTTTTTTGGGTTTTCAATAGTATTCTATGGTGTTGATACCCAAATTGTTGTGCCCATTTCAAGTGACATTCAGGAGGTCGAAAATAGGTTTCATAATTGTATGATGGAAATAGGAAAAAGGATGAAAAATAATTGCCTTAAACTTAACGCTGGAAAAACTGAAGTTCTTCTGTTTGGCAACGATATTTCCTTCTGGTCCCCTTCTTGGTGGATTCATGATTTAGGCACTCTAACGTCCCTTTCTAGGGAGGCAAAAAAACTTAGGAGTGCTTTCTGATAATAAACAGGCTTTCTCAGATCAAGTCAATAAGGTCACTTTGTGTATTTATATTTTACGAATATTAAATAACAATCTTTACTTGTATTCATCTTGAGCTGCAGAAAACAGATGCTTTCGTACTATCAAGAATTGACTATTGTAATGCTCTTTATATCAATTTGCAACAGCAACTTATGAATAAACTCCAAACTCTTCAAAATGCAGCTGCTCGGCTCCTTCTTAGCATTCCTATGTTCTAGTCTGTATCCCAGGCATTTCCTAAGTTACACTGGCTTTCAGTAAAAAAAAAGAAAAAAAAAAAAGAAAAATCGATTGTGGTTCTGAATAATATTTGAAACTTAGATTTCAGTGGTATGTTCCCAATAGAAGAAAATGCTCCTCCTCTGAAAGAAATTTGTTGATACCCAAAGTGAGTCATAGGGGGCAGAAGTTTTACTTTCACCACTGGGAAATTGTGGAATAGTCTTCCTCTGTATATTAAATGTTAGACTAATCATATGCATTTCAGGAAAGCGCTGAAAACTTGGTTGCTCTCAAATTAATATTTTTAGTTAGGGGTTATAGTTCATCAAAGGTAGTTCTGGCGCCAAGGCACCTATGGGCATTAGTGCGCTTTATAAATATTTAATTCATTCATGAGTAGGCTTGTTGTAACTCCGCACATTGAAATGCTGAAGGATGTATGCTCTCTTTGGATATTTGACCTTGGCCGATTGGTCTTGTGGCAGCGTACCACCATGCACTGAGACACCTCTATATTTATGCACCATTAAGTTATAATTGTATGGAAGCACAACACTTGTCTTAACAACTTCTTTGAAACTGCTTACTGGTTTCATTTTCCCCAGTTGTACTCTGCTCTTTTATTCAGCTCCTGTTTTCCTCCTTCACCTACTCTTGAGGGGTTGTACTGGTGAGGGATCTATGCCCTTTTCTCTTCCCTCAATATAAAATTGATTTTTTTTCCTCTGCCAGAAGCCTGGGTTTTCTTGAAGAGAAAATCTTTCAGCTAAATATGGTATGTGGTTTACGTCCAGCAAGCACTTCATACTCTTTGCTTGTGTGAATCAGCATGGGCTGTCGAGAACAGCCTGAGAAGATACAAGTCACCTGTGAACTGTCCTGGCATTTTCAGACAAGGAAGATTTCCTAATTGGCCTTGTGTGTATGGCACCAGTTACCAGCACCTCGGTCTCCAGCTGAAGGTCCAAAACCAGCAGTTTCAATAAAGTGACCTTTACACCTTGCACCATTTGCGTCCTCAGGTACAGAAGCACTGGCCAGACTCCGGAGCTCTCTTCGATGTATAGAACCATTGGTCAGCCCCCTGAGCACTCTCTGATGAATGGGCCCACTGGTAAACCCCTGAGCTCTTTCTGAATTATGAGCCCACTGGTGAGACCCATAAGCTCTTGCTGATGTATAAGCTCACTAGCCAGAGCCCTGAGCTCTCTCCGATGTATAAGTCCACTGGTCAGAGCCCTGAGCACTCTCCGATGTATGGAACTACTGGTCAGAGCCCTGGGAACTCTCCAATGTAAGGGCCCACACTCAGACCCCTGCACACATTCCATTGTATGAGCACACTGGTGAGACCCATAAGCTCTCTCTCCAATGTATGAACCACCCTGAGTCAGAATGATGTATGGGGCCACTAGTCAGACCCTTGAGCTCTCACCAATGCGGGCGTGCACTGATCAGAACTCTGAGCCTGCTGCTCATACAACTGAGATGCCTCACAGGTATCTGCTTTGTAGTCTTACCTCCAAGACTCCTCCGCCCCACTGCCTTGCATGGAGTATTTCACCCTTTTACCTATGATGAAGCTGAAGCCAATTGAGACTGTGGCCTTTATACAATGGCCTATTCTGGCACATGAGGTTCCCTCATCTTGGAGTCTGTGAAGATGCTCTATAATGGATTGCTTCTTATCTCAGAGTAGTCTACCTTCCATCTTTCACATCACCCCTTCACACTCAACATGGTGACGTTCCTCAGGGGCCCATCAAATCCCCTCTATTATTCAACATCTACCCAACCCCCTTACCAAACACGATTAAATCATTCAACCTCACATCTTACAACTATGCAGATTACGCCCCAAAGACCACTATCATCTAAAGCTCAATGCTGCAAACACAGAAATTATGGCCTGAGGACAATGGTAAGAGAACCAGCCTACAACCAAATGGCCTAAGGAACTTGAAGCCCCTCCAACAACATCAAGATAAGTTAGAAACCTAGGGATAACCATGGATTCAGTTCTATCCTCGATACCATGGTTAACTTCACATAGAGTGCTTTCTACACAATGAAAACATCATGTTGCTTCTTCCCATACCTTGCATGCAAACAAACTGCAAGCAATCCTTACCCTTGTAATCTCCAAGCTTTTTTTTTTTTTAAACAGTTTTTATTGAAGATAAGACTTGCAATAATCACATTTACAGAATAACATCACCATGAGTTAGTAGAGTCCATCACATGACAGTGAGTACAGAGGTTGGAAACATTTCTGATGTACATTTTAGGTTTATCAGCGAACAGATATTTGCTATTGATCATCATCGTCCAAAAATGGATCTATAGTCGGAGGAGTACAGATCCCTCCCCTAAATGTATATCATTTACCCCACATTCGTTCCCATTTTTTGGGGCATCCTCTGTGGACATATGTGGCCCTTTCGGCCACCATGGCCATATCCATATCCTTGCACCAATCTTGAAAGAGTGGTGGCACCCCAGCCCCCCCAATGTCTGGCAATATTCCGTTTTGCTATTGATATACCCAGGGTTGCCCATGCTTGGGCTGTGTGATTCAGGTCAGTCGGCTCCCAGATGTTTAAGAGACAACATTTAGGCTCAGGCGGTACCGAGCTTTCGCTAACCTGTGTGATTGTGTTCATCACTGCCGCCCAGTATGCTTGAATCACGGGGCATTCCCATAGTGTGTGGTAAAAAGTGCCTACGTCACCACATTGCCGCAGGCAGAGTTGATCGCTGGACTTTCCTATCTTACCCAATGTTACTCTGGTAAAGTATGTCCTGTGGAGCACTTTGAGTTGTATAAGACGCAACCTAGAGGATACTGCCACCACTCTCAGGGATTCTAGTGCTTCCTGCCAGTCGGTCTCGTCCAACTCGCCCACATCAGTTTGCCATTTTTCCCGCAGGGATTGAGGGGGATCTAACTGATTGATGATTTTTCGGTATGTGAGTGATATTGCCTTTTTAGGTCGAGCCTCGAGTAGCGCGCAAGCGCTGCTTAGAGGCGAAGACTTAATGTAAGCGAGTTTGAAAAGCAGTCCAACAAACGCTCGTGCGTCGTGGCTGGCCTTTTGAGATGGGTACGCGCGGCAAACATGTGTTTCCAATTATCGTGCCCAGACGCGGGCGCGATAAGTGGAAACACATGTCTGCCGCGCGTACTCATCCAAAGGCCAGCCACGACGCACGAGCGTTTCTTGGGACTGCTTTGCAGGCTGCCGCGCTCGCTCGCCCCCGCTCCTCCGTGCTTGTTAAGGCGCATGCCCGGCCCCCATCTCCATGCCATCTCCAAGGCCACCTCCTCACAGTGCGCGTGCCGTGATCACCAGACAGCCTTCACTTTTCACAAATATCACTGCTTCCTAAAATACTTGCCCATCGCAGCATGTGCCGCCTCCGCTCAGAATGCGACCCCCCACCCCCACCCCAGTGCATGCACGCTGCACACGATGCTTAAAGAGGGCATGCATCTTCACCACAGCCCATAACCAACCAGCACCAACCACGTGCCCTCGTCCCCAGACTGCGCCACTGCCGACCTTCCGAGACAGCATGCTGGCTCCAGCAAATATATGCATACACGGTCTCCACAGAACGCGTGCATCGTCCCAGAGTGCGTACACTCTCCAAGAAGAGTGTGCACTCGCTGCCGCACGTGCACCCTCCCAAAAAAGAGTGCACCCTCTCAAGTTCGCTTGAGCAGTCAGTCAGCTGAACATGGAAACCCTAAGATCAGCTAGTGTCACCAACTTTTCAAAATATGTAAGAGAACGCCTAGTATAAAAAAAAAGACTGCTCCCGATTTCACCTGTTTTTGAATGATGAAATCCTAAGTAGGCCCTACCGCAATCGGAACCTGTTTTCTTCCTTCAGACTGCCTACAGATCTTTGCAGCAGGCGATTAATACTGTTTGCGTGGTTATTTAAAAGGGCGTTAGCCTTGCAAGCAAGCACTTGAAAGAGTAAACATATAGAACCATTGAAACAAGATCAAGGCTGGGAGCTGCGGGTGAAAGGGCACCCCCTGCTGGTGATAGGGCACTATCGGCAGGAGTCCTCGGGCAAAGAAATAGCTTTCTGCACTATTTTAAACTGCACCTTCCTCAGATCCAGGCACAGAAGCCGTTTAGTGGTTTTTCTGACACCACTAGCAGAAGAACATGCTCCTCTTGTGAACGGCCTCCTGGCTGGTATTTTCTGTCATGGATCCGTAGGTAATAGAAAACTGCGCTTTCAGTTCTCCCTACCCACTGAAAACAGAGTTTACACGCACTGCAAGCTTGGTAGCTAGTATCGGGGACCCCGCTTGTGGGCTGCACTTGGCTCATGTTCGTTAAAAAAAGGACGCCTCCGACCTGCTACTGCGTTTGGAAGGGGAACTGTGGAACCCTTTTTCAGGAGAAAGCATCATACATTCTATTAGAAAAACAAACATATAATCAGTCAATCTAACTAACTTCCCCTATCGGTATCTCAGGCATAAGTTAGGCAATCTATTAGACACATGCAGCTTCTGGATTCGCTCCTGCATATGAGGTCAGTTAATTCATTTTAGTTTTAGGTATTTGAATTAGTACATACCTGCCTCAAGAGGCAGCAGAGAGCCTGTCAGAGAATAATCTTACTGCATGAACATCACAAACCCAACGTACGCTAAACGGAACAACATGGTGTTTGAAGATCTGGTGGTACTAGTTTCAGAAACTCGGATAAATCGTATTTCGCTGTTTTGGCACTCCCTTTCGCTTAGGAACGAGGCCATTTTTAAACCATTGGTTGCAATCAGGGACTCCGTTGTGCCCATCTGGCGTGGCACTGTGAAGCAGCTGTGTACAATGACCTTAGTGTAGCACCGCCTCTCGGCGTTAGGTGGTCTTTGGAGACTAGGGGCCAGATGTATGAAGCGTTTGCGAAAAGATAACCAGTCACAAACTCGGTACCAAACACAACAAGCATTGAAAATGCAATAGGTCTCGCCTTTGGGACCTTATAAGTGTTTAACCATGCAACAGTTAATGTTGTTGCACCAAGGTTATTGTGCTGCATAACTAAATACTTATAAGGTCCCAAAAGCGAGACCTATTGGCTATGCCAATGCTTGTTTTGTCTATGTAGTCCGTAAGGAGTCTGTCTTCCAGTGGGGAAGACTCTGGAAGGATTGTGTCTGGCGGGATAGCAGCTTCTAATGCATGCCTAACCTGTAGGTATCGAAACTGCTCAGTGGGTGCCATTTCGTATTGGGTTTATAATTGGGCGAAGGTGAGGATTTTTCCAGTTTTCCAGAGGTCACCCAATCGGGAGATCCCTATTGTGTCCCATTGTTTAAATCCTTTGCTCTTACCCAGGTTGCCTAGTTTGCCCGTTTCCCATAGCGGGGTGTGTTGTGTTAGTTTATCGTTCCAACCCAGGTGTCATGTCACCGTGTGCAAAGTGCGGACGGTATGTGCAGTTGGTCCTATAAGATCTGATTTCAGCTTTTTATTATACAGTGCTCGATTGATTCCTCCCACCACTAGCGTATGCCTATCTAGTTGGTATGCCGGGTCAGTTTGAGGCGAATGAAGCCATTGATTAATCACGGTTAGTTGAGAGGCCCAGTAATATGTCTGGACGTGTGGGAGTGCAATTCCGCCGTCATACCAGCTCCTAACCAGCTTTGCCGCTGCTATTCTGGCTGGCTTGCCGTCCCACAGGAGATTAGTCACTTCTGAATCTATTGCTTTAAAGTACGAGGAGGGAACACTGAAGGGAGTATTATGGAGGGCATAGAGAAATCTGGGGAGCGCCATCATCTTAAAAAGTGCTGCTCTGCCCAGTACAGTGAGGGGTAAAGATTGCCAGTGTTTGGCGTCCCGCCGTAGTCTCTGCAACGGTTCCTGAGTGTTCTTGGCTATAAAATCATCGGGATGGGGCGTGACATGAATACCCAGGAATTTGAAACTATCCGTTACTATCCTTACCGCACATCCCCTCTGTAATATTGGAGGGGGCCCGTGTAAAGTGTATAGTACTGATTTTCCCCAATTGATGGCATATCCTGACACCGTCCCGTATATTTCGCATATATTTAGGAGTCTATGTAGGGAGCGTCGTGGGGATGCCATGTATATGAGAATGTCATCCGCATACAGGGATATGCGGTCTTCCCATCCCTCCGCCCATCGGAGCCCACGGATGATTGGGTCTTTCCTTATCCAGGCTGCCAATGGCTCCAGCACCAGGGCAAAGAGGAGTGGGGACAGGGGCAACCCTGTCTTGTTCCACGACCCAGGGAAAATTCCGCGGAGATATGTCCATTGGCCACCACATGCGCCAATGGATTAGTATAGAGCAGTCGGACCCATGAACAGAATTTTGGTCCAAACCCTAGATGCTGCAGAACTGCAAAGAGGAATGGCCATTCAACTGAGTCGAAGGCCATCCTTGCGTCAAGAGATAGTATGGCGGCCTCTTCTCGTATAGTGTGTTTGCGGCTTAAAACACTATGCAGGCGTCTTGAGATTCAATGCTGTATTTCTCCCTGGCATGAATCCGGATTGGTCCGGATGGACCAGGTTTGGTAGGTGGGGAGTCAATCTGTTGGCCAGCGTTTTGGCCAATATTTTGGCCTCTGCATTAATCAAAGAGATGGGACGGTAGGAGGCACTTTCAGAGGGAGGCTTACCCGGTTTATGGATGGCTACTATTGTGGCTATGCGTTGGTCTTTGGGGAGTTCTCCCTTTTCCAGGCTGGCTTCATACATCTTTAACAGGTGGGGGGCAAGTGTAACAGCTGCCCGCTTGTAAAGTTCGATAGGTATGCCATTGGGAGCCGGGGCTTTTCCTGATTGTATTTTCCCCATAGCGAGCGTTAGTTCGTCTGTGGTTAGGTCTGCCTCTAGTGACTGGGCATCATCCTGTGTGAGTTTAGGTAAGCGTATATCTCGTAGGAATGCTAGCGCTTCTTGTGAGTCAATATTGGTCGTGGGAGTGTAGATGCGTTCATAGTGTGATGCTAAGGTGTCTATTTTCCTGTGGGTCTGACGTGAGTGTCCCGTCATCTAGTCGGAGCTCTGTCACCCATCTATCCGCTCGCGTTAGTTTGTCTAGCCAGGCCAGAAGCTTGCTTGCCTGCCTTGTCCCCGGCCTCATACACTCTGTGACGAACTGCTGCGAGTCTGGTTTTAGCGTCCTCCCACAAGTATTCCTTGTATTCGTGTTGCTTTGCACGCAGCCTATGTGTAATCTCCAAGCTTGACTATGTCAACAGCTTATACCTTAGTGCATCCGCTTTCATCATATGCAAAATGCAACTGATCCAAAATGCTGCCCCAAGGCTTTGTCTCTGCCTACACCAAAGAGAACACATGACTCAAGTCCTGCAATCGCTCCACTGGATGCAGAAGGGCAATGTTCGAGGCACTCTGCATTATCCACAGAAACTCACAAGGACTGGTATACCTACAAGTTACATTCAAGCAATACAAGCAAACAAAACACTGTGCTCCAAGCTTGCACAAGTTACCATAACACCTTACCATAACACATCCATAGGAGGCACTGCTTTCTCAGTACAAGTTTTCAAACTCTGGGGGGGCGGAGCTTGCTCGCGACCGTGATGGCCGCCTGAGCTACGAGCTCCGTGATACCATCACCCTATCCTACAATTATCCTGCAACCGCACGACTTGTAGTGCGCTGAACAACGTTTTCCGGCCACCGGAGGACGGCCGCCCTGACCTGGGCCGATCCTGACCCCCGTGCTGACAGCAACGGCTGGCTGCGAGCGACCGACGAGAGCAGCGGGACCAGGCCTCGATCCCCGGACGACAGTGGAGCCGGGAGGGGGAGCGAGCTCGGAGGCTCTGGTACGCGAGGGCCCCGTTGCACGCCCATAGCGCCCCGCGTCTGGTGTTGCGCTTCGGCTGGCCCGGCGGTCCTGCTCCGGCTGCCGACGTGCCCTGGGGGGGCCGCTTTTCACCCTGCAACCACGCTGTGCGATAGCTTTTGGAACCGGAAGGTTCCGATGCGGCCCCGACGGACTGCGGCGGATGCGAGCGGCGGCTTGCGGACCGGTGCCCCAGAGGACGGGCCATGTCTAGGGGCCCTGGAGTAGCTGTGAGTGCGGAGGGGTCCCAGCCTGTGGCAGCGCAATTAACGGTGACACGATAACGGATCCTGGGGTGCTCTGAGGAACCTCATCGCCGGGGCCGCCATTTTGGGCCTGCACTGCGCTACTGCTGATAGTCCCTGACTCTGAGGTGAGCGGTCGGCGTTGGTGTCGCTCACCACTTCATTTGGGACTAGACTGCTGGGGTCGCACAGATTGGAGGTGGTGCCAGAAATCCGGGGGGTGCGAGATCGGCGCTGGACCGCCCTGTACCGCCTGACGCGGCCTTTGGACATTCCTGCTCCCACACGGAATTCCTGCTCATGGAAACTTAGTGGGAGCTAATGAGTTTTTCTATCAGGCTGGCCCCACAGGAGACTCACTGTCCATCGTCACCTGCTGGGAACTACAGGCGCTAAACGCTAAAAACGCGATCGATGGAGTGATTGGTCCCGGCTTCTTCCGGCAGGCCTAGTGTGCGGGCCTGCTGCGGCGCTGGAGTCCTCAGTCGCTTGCGGAGGAGATTGGGGAGACGTCCGCCTGGGCGAAAGGATTAAGCGCCATTACCCTGACCTGCAGATCAGTGCACAGTGGTCAGGAGTTTAGGTCTCACTCCTGTGCTGGGTGGTGAGTGGACTGTGGAGGGAGGATCGCGGCTGCCACCGGACTGGCAAGGTACATATAGCGCAGCCGGGGGACATCACTGGCACGCTGCCAGCGGCACACTCAGTGCTGACACCCTCAGAGGGCTACGGTCCTCGGCACACTCGCTGGGAGTCTCTCACGGCAAAGATGGGTAGAGTGGACAGAGCTCAACCGAAACTGTCGTTTGAACACAAACGATCGAAGTCCAGCGACCCCTCCACTGAAGACGCCGCTGTCACGCACGAGCGGCCTGCGGAAGAAGCGCAACCTGATATCCGAGGAATGTTGGTGGCTATGGAAAAGAGCCTCCAGTCCGGTATAGCAGGCCTGGGCACTAAGATGGATGCACTTTCCTACAGGATGGATCGCATGGCCGAGAGACTTGATAAGCACGCTGAGAGGCTGGACATGTCAGAGCGTAGGCTGACTGAAGTGGAAGAAGCATACACCACCTTGGACACAGACCATAAACAACTCGGTAGAGTTCTGCGGGTCTTACAAGATAAAACCGAAGACCTTGAAGCGCGTTCCCGGCGCTGCAACCTTCGAATTACGGGCCTGCCAGAGACCACACCGACCGGAAACATGGAACTATTCGTTGAGAAATTACTGGTTAC
Organism: Calotriton arnoldi; assembly: GCA_963921515.1. Classification (NCBI taxonomy): domain Eukaryota; kingdom Metazoa; phylum Chordata; class Amphibia; order Caudata; family Salamandridae; genus Calotriton; species Calotriton arnoldi. The sequence goes on along the minus strand of CAWUFW010000301.1, from coordinate 2,482,742 downwards.
TTTACTCGGCAAAGAATCTTTCTCCGCTATGTTTGTGGTGGAACGGGTGCATCGCTCCCTGGGACCGAAACCACCACCCGGAGCGGCTCCAAGGCCGATCATCGCAAAATTACTTAACTATCGAGACAGAGATGTTGCGTTGAAACTGGCAAGGGAAAAACAGACTTTACACTACGAGGGATCCACGATCTCCCTGTTCCCAGACTTTACAATCCGAGTCCAGGAAGCGCGCCGTCAGTTTGCGCCAATGAAGAAGCAGCTCCGCGACCTCGGGGTTGACTCTGCCATGTTATATCCGGCGAGACTCCAGGTTAACAGACAAGGTCGCTCTCATATCTTTACTGATCCGAAGGCCCTCCAGAAGGCGCTGAAAGACTGGTCCAAAGAACAGCGGCACAGTCCGGAGCGGCACCTGCTCGATGAGGCGGCGGGTGGACGACTGGATGACCAAGACTAACGCTGTCCGGCTCCTGTGTGCGATAAGTACTGCCTGAGGGTTTGGTAATGAGCCTGGGCGTCAGCGGGTGGGACCCCCGGGTGCTGAACACTGTGGTGCAGACACGTTTTTGTTTTTTGGTTATTATCATTGGGGGGGGGCCCTGCATCAGTTATTGACATTACCACTACACGTTGCCGCTGGAGTTGGTGCCCGGGGTGCTGTCGAGGGGGGGCGGGACTTGCGCACAGGTCCGGGGTGAAGGTCGCAATTGGCGGGAACTGTCAGGGAATTATTGAGCCTTGCTCGTGACTCTGTCGGCTGTAACCCTAGTCAGATATGGTCCCAGTATGATAGACTTTAGTTACACATAACTAGGGAGAGGGGCATTAATGGGAAGTGTAGTTGCCCACTATAGTTAAGATGGTGCCCGGAGTACGGCCCTGCCTGGGCCTTACAGTAATATGTCTCGGACGAGCAACATCCGCCCACGAGTGAAGCACACTTGAGAGGGGACTTTGTTTTTGAGGGGGAGGAGGGGGGGGGGGGTTTGGGTATTCTATTGGGAAATATCGCGGCCAAGTTGGGGATGGTCCGACGTGGGTGGGGGGTAGGTGGGTCTTCAGAATTGTACTGTTTTTTGGGGTTACTGTTTCTTGTCAATATTCACATGGTGAACATTACAACTGCTTGCTGCACAGGCTAGGTCATAGAATATGCTCCGATATCTGCAATGGTAGGGCCCAGCTGCATCAAAGGTAACGAGAATGTAGATACCCTCCGAGCGCTTACATGGAATGTTAGGGGCCTTAACAATTATAGAAAGCTCTGTATAGTACTGAACTATTTGCAAAGACAGAATATAGACATTGCTTTATTGCAGGAGACACATCTTCCACTGCATAGTCCTTTGCTGCGCTGTAGGGGGTTGCAGGATAATATACATGCCTCTGGTTTTACCACACATGCTAGAGGTGTGTTCACTTGGGTTAACCCGAAATCTCCCTACTCCTTAGTCCCGCTAGACACGGACAGGGACGGCAGATACGTGATTTCCAGGTGCCATGGGAGGGGCATGGATTTAGTAGTGGTGAACATTTACGGCCCGAATTATGACTGCCCTGATTTTTTTGACGCCCTTATGACTGCTGCCAGCAAATATAGGGAGGGACTATTCCTTTGGGGAGGGGATCTCAACCTGGTCCGGAATCCTAACATTGACCGGTCGGGAGGCCCTGAGAGAAGCCTCTCTGCTGCTGCTAGAGTGCTGGAGAGCGCTATGGTCAGATTGGACCTTTGCGACGTCTGGCGCATGCGCTTTCCAGGCAAAGGGGGCTTCACACACTACTCTGCCTATCACAACTTGCACACCCGGATAGATTATTGGTTGGCGTCCTCGCCACTCCAGGATAATGTCAGAGAATGTAGGGTCCTGCCGCGTACCTTGTCTGATCATTCCCCCCTCCTTTTGGTGTTAGCCACTCCCAAGAAGTCGATACCACCATTCACATGGAGGTTTCCTCCCTACTCACTGCTCGACTCGGTCTTTAGGGAAGAGATGGCTGAAGCAATCGAGATTTTCTTTGACACTAATGTGGGTTCAGTTGATAGCTTCCAAGTGGTCTGGGAGACCTTCAAGGTCTACATTCGAGGTGTTGCGATAGCTAAGCACTCAGGAGTCCTCCGCTCAATTCAACAGCGACTTGTGGATCTGGAAAAGAAACTAGGGGCCTTAGAACAACGCCAAATAGCGCATGCGGACGAAGCGGTATCACGGGAACTCCGAGAACTGCTGGGAGAATACCAAGATGCAGCGGACGCCGAATTGAAACACTTAGGCAAATACGCCACTGCGCGAGTATATGGGGAAGGGGAAAGACCGGGTGCTGTGCTGGCCCAATTACTTAAGAAACAACGCAGTAAAACACAGGTTTCTGAACTTCACTCAGCGGCAGGCGAGGTGCTCACTGAGGAGGCGGAAATAGCGGATCGTTTCCGACACTACTACGCTGAGCTTTATTCTACTCGTTCTTCCGGTACGGAGGACGAGATACTAGACTATCTCTCATATATCAAACTCCCCTTCCTTACTGATACGCATCGCGAGTTCCTGATGAGGCCCATAGAAAAAGATGAAATTCTTCTAGCCCTTACGAGTATGAAGGCCGGTAGTGCACCGGGAGTGGACGGCCTTACTGTTGCCTTCTACAAGGCGTTCCTTGATCTTTTATTGCCGCACCTGGCACAGCTCTTTGACGACATGTGCATATCCGGCACGATGCCGCCTACAATGCGGGAGGCGGTTATAGTCACTATCCTTAAACCGGGTAAGCCGCCGGAAGAGTGTGGGTCTTACCGTCCGCTCTCTTTACTTAACGTTGATACCAAACTATTTGCTAAAATCCTTGCTAATCGGTTAGTTCCCCTCGCACAGACTCTAGTGGCCCCTGAACAGGCTGGTTTCATTCCGGACAGGAATCTCACCTATAACTTACGTACAGTCTTTGGGGCCTTATAACATATCCGGCAAGACGCTAAAGCAGTTGCGGTCTTCCTCAACATGAAGGCCTTTGACTCTGTTGAGTGGCCCTTCATGCGTTGCGTTTTGGCTAGGATGGGGCTAGGTCCGGTTTTCCTTCAATTGATTGAAGTTCTCTACAATTCCCCTTCAGCCAGAATCAGAATAGGCAATCTGGTGACGAAGCCCATCGCCATTACCAGAGGGACACGACAGGGATGTCCGCTGTCTCCCATATTGTACGCGTTAGTGGCTGAACCTCTTTGCCTGTGCGCTACGAGAGTATCACAGCCATAGGGGCATTAGATTCCCGAAATATGAGCTTATTTTGTCCACCTACGCAGACGACACTCTATTATACGTTTGTGACCCGGAAAAAAATCTCTCTTCTGTCTTACGAGAGGTGGTACATTTTGGCGCATTGTCGGGACTACGGGTCAACTGGACCAAATCGATAGTTTTTCCGCTCACACCAAGCACGGCTCCTTTTGAACCAGACTACCCACTTCAGTGGTCCACGGACGCGATACGTTACTTAGGCATACAAGTCCACTCCAGACTCGGAGACGGTTTTTAGGGAAAACTATGGGACGGCTGTCAGTAGATTGGAAGACGATGTTGAAAATTGGATCAGGTTACCCCTGTCCTTGCTCGGCAGGATTTCAATTATGAAAATGGTGGTGCTACCCCGGTTTCTGTTCCTGTTCACAAATATCCCGATGGTATTGCCTAGCTCCTTTTTCCACCGGGTCACTACGTTGATGATTAGGCTAGCCTGGGCGGGCAAACAGGCAAGGGTCAAATGGCAGACTCTCACCCTGCCATATCACATGGGGGGGCTCGGCACCCCGGACATAAATTTATATTATAGAGCTGCGCAGTGCGCACAAGCCTATTATTGGATTCACAGCCCGTCTGACATCCCGCATATACGTATAGAAACGATCATTGCTGACCCGTTGCCACTTCCGGCATTGTTGTTCGAAGCTACAGACCGCAGAACGGGGATACTAGATTCCATAAATGCGACTCGCCATGCCTGGCATTGGTTATTACAGTCTCAGGCAGGAGCGCTTCTATATTCACCGGCCATGCCACTAGAATGGACGCGCTGGCTGCCCCCATGTAGGGATAGGGGGGTTCTGCGTGCACTGGGCTCACTTAATATTCACACTGCTGGCGATCTCTTCCTTGATGGCGTAGCGAAGCAATGGGACGAGTTAGTACGACAAGAGACTGATTGTACACTACTACAGCGGTTCCAGTTTCACAGAACAAGACATGCACTGCTTGACATTTTAGGGGAGGACGTTCTAGAGCCTCCGGAACTTACGGAACTGACCTACACCATTAAAGCCAAGTCGCCCCGCAAGATCATTTCTAATATATATAAGTTATCAATGTCCCACAGAGCAAATCATTATTCCAAAGCCAGGCGGGACTTGCAGCGGACTATAGACTATTCCATGTGGACTTACTGTTGTAATAGCACACGACGTATATCACTAAACGGTAGACACAGGCTGGTCCATTTTAAATATTTAAACAGAGTTTATTATACGCCAGAGAGGCTTCACAGATACGGGTTGAGGGACAGTTCAGCATGTGAGAGATGCAATGAACAATTCGCAGACTTCCTCCATTTGGCCTGGTCCTGCCCGGGGGTACACAAATTCTGGGAATCTGTTTTTGGCGAACTGGGAAAAATAGCCGAATTATCACTTTCCCCTGACCCAGCTCTGGCCCTATTGGGCTTTTCTAAACAAATCCCCAGGGGTGTGCGGAGGTTGGTGGACATGGGACTTCTCCTTGCCAAGCGTAGGGTGGCGATCGGCTGGTTGCGCGGCCCCACCCCCACCATGTCGCAGTGGGCTCATGATATGCTTTATTGCAGTACGCAGACTGAAAACTTCAGTGACCTTCTTCCCCCCCGAAGTCGGCCCAAGAATTTTTGGGGGCTCTATACGACATATTTGACTATTGGAGTGACGGACACGGACGAGGCAGGCAGCACCACGCGGGAAAGCTCTTCCACTGCATTCACTAATTAGCTGTCCTTGCATCGCCCCTGCGCTGCAATACCCACTGGGATGCATTGGGCTCCCTGACCCTTGGTTTCCTATACAACACTCCTGCGAGGACAGGAGGGTCACCGTCATCAGCAAAGAGTAGGTTTGGGGACCTTGCTAAAGTGATATGCCTTTTTGCGGCTGATTTGTATGTAATTTGATTTTTGTTATGATTAATCACCATGTGCTCGATTATATTGTTATTATGTTGAAATACAGTGCAACTCAATTGTTATGTTGAAGCTCAATAAATAAATACATTTAAAAAAAAAAAGCTTTCAAACTCTGGAACTCACTAGCCAGCATTAGAAGTACTCAAGAGCACAAACACTTCCGAAGACAGTTAAAAACATGGCTATTTCCTAGATAACTGCACCACCCCACATCCCAGCAACAGAGCCCGAAAAACAGCTGCACCCTCGAGCGCAATTCTCAACTTACAACAGACAGGTTGGAAACAACCCAACCAGCAAACTGCTTTCGATATATAGGTAAGGTAGGAAGAGCTAAGCTATGATTCGCCAAGGCATTATGTACTTGCATATATAACAGTTATGTCCCACAATATTACTAAAGACCATAATATGCACCAGTCAGCAGAAAATGTTAACTTATACCTCTTACATTCACTTAAGTAATAACTGCTACGATGGTTGTCTGTCACCAGTACTGTACAGCCAAAAACACAGACATCACCAAAAGAATAGGCCTGGAGTAAAGGAAGAGAATGGTCAGACAATGCTGACAATTCGGGAGGAATTTAATATAGTTCACCACTGCAGCTCCCAAATACCTATACACTATGACCGCTTCTTTACAGCTCACAACACTCAGATATGGGATGAAAATAATAGTGCCCATCCCAACAGATCTCTCCACTTTTCTCTCCCTCCACCCTTGCCAGCTGTAGACCACAACTATACACAAAATCTCAGATTGGACAACCCAGTGCAGTAACTAGCTAAGCAAATTATAATCATAGAAATACCATAAAGGGACCTGTAGAGCTGTTCAAAGCTCCCAGCATAATGAAAACCATAAAACTGCACATCTCTCTCTCAAACTTCATCATTCAACACACTGTCATGTGCTGCGTCCCATAAGAGAACCACACCTCAGGGGTCATCATGCACAACATGGAAACCCTTTCCCACATAGGATCAAAATAAAAACGACATCCATTCAACCACACACCCCAACAGGTTTAGCGAGCTACCCATGTAGGCAAGTGCTTCAGCACCCCACAGAGGATTAAGAAAGCGCCATATAAACAGTGCAATACAAACTAAAAATACAACATCCTTTTGGATAGAGAACACCTTAGAAGAGGGAAGTTAAACAAGCCTTCTGGCTTTGAAAACTTAGGATAAAAGAGCTCTATAAAAAGCTCTGAAAAAATACCCATTGGGTATTGCAACCCCCACCCGATCAGCAGGACCGAATGAAGAAACATGCCACCTCACTGGTTGAGGGGCCCTGTATCTTATTAAGGGATGCCCCTATATCTAGGACCATCCCCTACACAGCATAACTGGTCAGTATTCCACGTACAAACCATGAAATAATCACACTCGGAGCGTCATACTTTCTTTGTATACTACCTTGTGTTAAAGCCTTTCCTGTTGGTTAGTTTAACTTTTAACTTCCACACTGGTCCCTCTTCCTGCCCATCTCAAATTCCCTATTAGATGTCGGATTGTAGTACAAAATGTATTTTCCCTGTAGGTGTAATGCTGCTCAAGGAGCATTAGGAAGTATCAGGACCCTGAAAAGCAAGGCATTACATACCTACAGGAGTGTTGCTGCGAGGAGAAGAGGGCAATGTTACATGACGCCTTGTATTCCTAGGTCGCAGTACTCTTATCAGAGCCTGCTTACAGGAGAAGCTCACAGCTGGATCCTGTAAGAAAAACAGAGTCACACTTACTATGATAAAATCTCATATTTATGTCAACTTTCATGACCTCTTCTTGACACACAACTTTTAGTAATCAATTGATAGTTGCAAAATACACAGTAACATCATCCTCATCAAGCTTCCCTCCTATTAAACACTATTTTTGCTGTAGCTCAGGTGAGCCAGTCCGAAAATCAAAGGAGGGGTACTATATAGATATTCATCACCTAAGCCCACCTTGAACAAAGCACTACCAAAAGCCTCCCTGCCCCGCAGTATAACCTCAGTGTGCAGACCCACCAACCCCAGCCCACATTACAAAACTGATTAATTCTTATATGTTCAGATGTCAAAGGGAACATCCAAGAAGGCTATCACATGCAAATTCATAACCTGCTAGTATTCACTCTTCACAACAGTAAAGCCAACCCTGTGTGCAGATTAAAATAACACCTACAGGGCAGAGTAACATCTGTGTATAGATCTTGGAGGCCATGTTGATGCAGTCCAGCTCACAAGTACAGTATGCATGGATGATATCAACTAGAGCATTGACGGTTGCTTCAATATGGGTCAGTCCTGGAAGCAAAAAGGCAATTGAGCAATCAAGAAAAAAAATGAGAGGTGAAACACTGTGACAAAGCATTAGTGCAAGCAGACATTTGATCACATATGAAAAATAAGAAAAGTACATAATTTCATTAACATTCGGTGTCCACTTCCTTCTTCTCTTTCCAGCATTCATGTTCTATCTATTCTGCCTAATACACTTTTTTCTTCCTACTCTGCCTCCTACCATTCTTTTCATAATGCTGATTTCTCACACTATTGTCCCAGAAAACCTTCCCGACTGTTACTGCATGATTTGGCCAGTGTTGGCTCCTCTGCTAAGGCGCGTCGCCTCATTGCTTTAAGAGCAGTGCAGCGGAAACATAAAATGATAATAACCTGGTTATTATCATTTTAATTTTTACTATCAGCTGGGTTAGGGTGGAGCAGGGCTGGGGTTACGGGGGAGGAGTGATTTGCCCACTCAAAGTGCGCATGACTGCTTGGCCGGCCCTCTTGGGCCGGCCAAACAGTCCTGTGCACTTTGCATCTTCCCCACTAGGCTTGCTTTACACAGCCTGGTGAGGAACATGCAAAGTCTCACAGTCCACGTCTGAGCGCCAAACCACGGCACAGACCCCTCCTCGGACCACAGGTTGGGAACCACTGGTGTACAGCATTTTGATACTGTGTACGGTGAACATAATTCCATTTTCGATCCCAACCCAAAAGGATGTTTCAAGGGTGGCATGTAAGTGATATCGGAGGTAGGTCCACAGGAAGGTCTTCTACAGTTGGAAGTGTGCATTGCAGGTGGTGGGGTATGCGAAAGGGATCATAGTGAAGACGTAATTGAGGTGAGGCATTATATTCATTTTGATGGTTTGCTCTTTCTTCCACAGGGAGAGGTTTAGTTGTCTCCATCATATTGCATCTTCTTCAATTTTAGTAATTAGTGGTGGGCCAATGTTATCTGGCATCATATTATGAAGGGCTCTATTGACTAGAATTCCCAGATATTTAAGGTTATGGTGGTACAATGTAAAGGCCATGTTCCTAAAGCACAAGTTACTAACTTGTGTAACGATATATCTGTAAGAGACAGTAGTTAGTGACAGATTCCTTACCTTAGAATATCCCCAGGCGTCAGGCTGGATCCGGAAAGTTTTTGCGTAGCAGTACCCTTGCGCGTCGGTAGGCGGCGTCGTGCGGCTCCGCGTCCGTCATCGGCGTTGTGATCGCCGGGATGACTTCGCGGGCAGTACTTAGATGCCGCCCCTGCGCGCTGTCAGTTCTGTACACGACTTTCCGCGCCAGGAACGCAGAGCCATGCAAGAAGCTGACATAGGTGTCTGAAAAATACTAGGGCCCTGAAAGGGATGTCCTTAACCCTAGTCGGGGCCAAAGCCACCAGCGTCAAAGGCCTAGGGCCCCCAACCGACTCTGCGGGGCCTGAAGGTGCACCAGCGGAGACGGGCTGCAAAAAAATGAGGTACAGGACCTCATAACATTTTTGGGATTTGGACAGGAGACGCTTCGGCTCCCGGAAAGGCAGGGAGGCGTGGAGTCATCTCAGAAGTCTGCGCCAGAGACGGAGCTTTTAAGTGACGACGCTTGGAGTCCCACGTCGTGTCGGCAGACGAACTGGGTGAAGTTGAAGAACGCCTGTGCTTCTTCAACGACTTTTTGTGTTACCCTGACTTTCCCGAAGATCTACCCGACAACTGAGTGTGACGAGAAGTTTAAGCTCCGCAACTGTCCGAGACCTTCCCCTCGAACAAGAACGGGAGCAACGCGCAGCCGAGCGCCGGTACTCCAATAGCTTTCGGGACTGCTCCCGCAAAGCCTTCGGGTTCATGGCCCTGCACTTGGAGCACAACTTCAGGTTGTGGTCGTGCTCCAGACGCACAAGAGACAGTAGTTAGTGACAGATTCCTTACCTTAGAATATCCCCAGGCGTCAGGCTGGATCCGGAAAGTTTTTGCGTAGCAGTACCCTTGCGCGTCGGTAGGCGGCGTCGTGCAGCTCCGCGTCCGTTGTCGGCGTCGTGATCGCCGGGATGACGTCGCGGGCAGTACTTAGACACCGCCCCTGCGCGCTGGTGTCAGTTCTGTACACGACTTTCCGCGCCAGGAACGCAGAGCCATGCAAGAAGCTGACATAGGTGTCTGAAAAATACTAGGGCCCTGAAAGGGATGTCCTTAGCCCTAGAAATCAGTTCGCAGAACGGGGAGGATGGGTGGGCGGTAAGGAGTCTGTCACTAACTACTGTCTCTTACAGATATATCGTTACACAAGTTAGTAACTTGTGCATCTGAAAGAGACACGTTAGTGACAGATTCCTTACCTTAGAATAGATACCCCAGCAATACCAACCCCGGTGGTGGGTCTGCGAACAAAGATCAGACAAGGAAGTCCCGGAGGACAGAACGGCCAAAGAAGCCGTCCCTCCGGACCTGGCTGTCAAGGCAGTAATGCTTGGTAAACGTGTGCAGCGAGGCCCACGTAGCTGCCTGACATATATCCTGTAGCGGAACACCGCGGCCTAAAGCCGTGGTAGCAGCCGTTGCCCTGGTGGAATGGGCACGCAGCCCAACAGGAGGCTCCTTCTTAGCCAAAGAACAGCAGGCTTTGATACACAAGGTTACCCAGCGGGAGATGGTTCTCTTGTGCACCGTCCGACCTTTTTTGGCGCTCACGTAGCCAACAAAGAGCTGGTCATCCACCCGGAAGTGTTGTGTGCGGTTGATATAAAAAGAAAGCGCACGTTTTGGGTCCAGACGGTGGAGCCTCTCTTCCTCTCTGGAAGGATGCGGAGGCGGAAAGAAGGTGGGCAAAGTGATGGTCTGCCCAATGTGGAAGGCAGTAACCACCTTTGGCAAGAAGGACGGACGCGTCCTAAGAACAACCTTGTCTGGATGGACAGACAGAAAGGGAGGTTTGCATGAAAGAGCCTGGAGCTCACTCACCCGCCGAGCGGAGGTGATGGCCACCAGAAAGGCTGTCTTCAGAGTCAGAAGACGAAGAGGACAGTTATGTAGAGGCTCAAAGGGAGCGCACATAAGAAAGGTAAGAACCAAGTTCAAGTCCCACTGAGGCATCACAAACGGAACAGGAGGGAAGAGGTGTGTAATGCCTTTTAGAAACCTGTTAACAACAGGGGACTTGAAAAGGGAGGGCTGATCAGGAAGCCTGAGGAAGGCCGAGATAGCACAAAGATAGCCCTTGATGGTACCCAGGGCAGAACCCTGTTGGGCCAGGGAAAGAAGAAACAGAAGAACCTCAGAAAGAGGGGCAGAAAGGGGATTCACAGCCTTTGCTGTGCACCATGCCACAAACTTGTTCCACCTGCAGGCGTATACCACCTTAGTGGAGGGACGCCTGGCTGCCAGAATTACATCACAAACTTCGGGAGGCAAGTCGAAAGGAATCAACTGCCGCCGCTCAATCTCCACGCAAGCAGGTGGAGGCTGGACAGGTTCGGGTGGAGGACCGTCCCCTGCTGCTGCGACAGAAGATCCTCCCGAAGAGGCAGACGGATCAGGGGATCTACGCTCATACGGAGTAGCTCGGGATACCAAACTCTTCGAGCCCAGTCCGGAGCCACAAGAATGACTTGGGCTCGGTCGTGCCGAATCTTCTTCAACACTCTGGGTAGAAGTGGTATAGGCGGAAAGGCGTACAACAGACCGCAACTCCACTCGCGACGAAAAGCGTCGCCGAGCGAGTGCCGCCTTGGAAATTCCAACGCGCAGAACTGATGACATTGCGCGTTCTCTTCGGTGGCAAATAGATCTAACGAAGGCTCTCCCCACTGTAGAAGGAGTCCTTGCGCCACTTCCGAGTGAAGACGCCATTCGTGATCCATCATGCACCTGCGGCTGAGTTTGTCCGCCCTGGCGTTCAGGGAACCTGCCAGGTGTTGAACCATCAGGAACATGCCCTGATGTTCCAGCCATGTCCAGAGGCGCAGAGCCTCCTGACAAAGGGTCCACGACCCCACCCCGCCTTGTTTGTTGCAATACCACATGGCGGTGGTGTTGTCTGTGAACACCTGCACTACCTTCCCTTTGACAGAGGGAAGGAATGCCTTGAGTGCAAGTCGGATCGCCCGGAGCTCCAGAAGGTTGATATGGAGCCGGGACTCCGCCGGAGACCAGAGGCCTCTGATCTCCGCCTCTCCCATGTGACCGCCCCATCCCAGAAGGGACGCGTCCGTCACAACTGTGTGCTCTGGCTGGGGAAGGGAGAGGGATCTGCCCATGACCCATTGCCGGTTCGAGAGCCACCACTGCAACTGTTTTGCAGTCCCCTCCGAGATCTGGACGTGATCGGACAGGTTGCCCTGGTGCTGCGCCCACTGGAACTTCAGGTCCCACTGCAGAGCCCGCATATGCCATCTGGCATGAGTGACCAGCAGGATGCCATGAGGCCCAGCAGCCTCAGGGTCATCCGTACCGAAACCCAGGATAAAGGCTGAAAGATCGGAATCATAGCCTGAATATCCCGGACTCGCCGTTCGGGAGGATAGGCCCGAAACTGCGTCGTGTCCAGAACTGCTCCGATGAAAAGGAGCTGTGGAGAAGGAATCAGATGCGACTTCGGCACGTTGATGGAGAACCCCAGCGAGTGCAGGAGTTCGGCCGTAGTCTGGAGGTGGGAGACGACTGCCTGGGACGAGCCCGCCTTCAGCAGCCAGTCGTCGAGGTAGGGGAACACTGGAACCCCTGCCCGGCGCAGATGAGCTGCGACCACCGCCATCACTTTGGTGAACACCCGAGGGGCACTTGTAAGGCCAAAGGGGAGCACAGTGAACTGAAAATGCTCGAGGCCTACCGTGAACCGCAGGTAACGCCGGTGGGCCGGCAGGACGGGGATGTGAAAATAAGCGTCCTGCAAGTCCAACGCTACCAACCAGTCTCCAGGGTCGAGGGCAGTCAAGACCTGAGCTAGGGTGAGCATCTTGAACTTCTCCTTCCGGAGGAAGCGATTGACGTTCCGGAGGTCCAAGATAGGACACGCATGTCCTCCTTGTCCTTTTTGGGCACCAGGAAGTAGTGGGAGTAGCAACCACGTCCTACTTCTGGGGTCGGAACATGCTCGATGGCCCTCTTGGCCAAGAGGGCCGTGACTTCCTTCTGCAGAAGTACCAAGTGATCCCCTGACATGCGGTGGAATTGAGGTGGCATGGCTGGGGGGGTGGTCTCGAAGGGGAGGGAGTAGCCCCTTTCGGACAATGTCCAAGACCCACCTGTCCGAGGTGATGGGACGCCAGTGGTGAAGGTGATGGCGGACCCTGCCCCCTACTGGCGTGCTGTGCACCAGAAAGGAGGGACTAGGAGGGCTTGGAGGCCGCGGACGGGTTGGAGGTGGTGGCCTGACCCGCACGCTGGTTGCCCGAACCGCCACGGCGGTATCCACGTCCTCGGCCACGCGAAGACGCTTGCTGCGCGGGCCGGTGGCTGGGCAGTTGACGTGACTGGGCGCCCCTTCCGTGGCCACGAAAGGGGCGAAAAGCAGAGGTGAGCGGAGGGCGTACAACAGAAAGGCCCAGGGACTTGGCAGTAGCCCGTGAGTCCTTAAACCGCTCCAGCGCATGGTCTGCTTTTGAACCAAAAGACCGACTCCATCAAAGGGCATGTCCATGAGTGTATTCTGGACATCACCCGAGAAACCAGTTGTTCTCAGCCAGGCGTGGTGACGTAGCGCCACCGTCGTCGCAAGCGATCTGCCCAGCGAGTCGGCGGTATCAAGGCCACAACGTATGGTGTATTTAGCCGCATCTCGCCCTTCCGCAATGGCGCGGGTAAGCAGTGTCTGGACCTCCTCAGAACACTGCGGCAAAACAGTCGCCACCGAATCCCACAGGGAGTGGGTATATCGGCCCAAAAGGCAAGCGGTGTTGACGGACCGCAAGCCAGCACTGGAGGAAGAAAAAGCCTTCTTCCCAAATTGGTCCAGGCGTTTGGATTCCCTATCCGGAGGGGCGGTAGGGAAGGCGGTTTGGGAGGCAGAGGCTTGGACAACCAAGCTCTCGGGGGTGGGATGTTGGGAGAGAAACAATGGGTCGCCCGGAGGAGGGCGATGGCGTCGGGCCACGTTCCTATCCACAGGAGCCCCTGTGGTGGGTTTGGACCAGGCAACCCAAAAGAACGTCAGTGAGTGCATCATTAAACGGCAGCACAGTCTCCGAGGAGGAAGCCGCCGGCTGAAGCACTTCTGTCAGGAGGTTAGTCCTGACGGCCACAGTAGGCAACTGGAGATGTAAGGCTCCAGCTGCTCTACGCAACACCGTTGCAGAATTAGCTCCCTCCTCCGTAGCCACGGGAGGAGACAGCATGCCAGTGTCAGGGGAGGTGTCTAGACCACTGGCATCCCCAAGTTCCTCAGCCCAGTCCGGATCATACTCACACTGTTGTGTGAGAGGGTCCTCAGACCCCTCCCAGCTCTCCTGGTCCTCCTCTTGTTCAAAATATGGAGGAGGAGGGACATTTGGGACCCAAGGTCTCATCGGCGCCGGCATCGAGCGACGTCGGTCCGGCTTCATGTCCGGAGCCGGAGAGAGCCGGGGACCGACGCCGTCCGGAGCCCCGGACGGCGTCAGAAAACGGCACCGGGGACATCGGCGGAGGCGTGGTTAGGTCAACCGGCGTCGATGGGGGTTGCGGCACCACCGGAGCCGGGATCGGGGCCGGAGCCGAGGCCGGGATGAAGGCTGGTGGGACAGGCGGCGCCGGGACCGGAGTCGACGGCGGCGCCGGGGCAACCCCATCAGGGCCCGCGGGGCCCGAAGGCGCACCGGAGGGGCCTGAAGGCCCGAAGAGGCGGGCCATGGCCGACAGGAATTCCTGTATTTCGGCCGGAGTCGCCCCCAAACCCGGAAAGGACGGGTAATGCGGGGGCGGCTCTACAGGCACGTCCGGGGCCGCGGGGGCGCTGGACGGTGCCGACTGGAGCCTCAGCCGAGTCGCGAGACCGGCGAGGCAAAGTCTTAGAGCGATGACGCTTCTTAGACTTCTTGTGCTTCGACTTACCCGAGGAGCGCGAAGACTTGGACTCCGACGACCGGCGGGGACTCCGCGACCGGCCCCTCGACCTCTCCCGGGACCGGGGCTTGGTGCGGCGCGGAGCCGACTGCCGGACCTCGAGTAGCTTTCGAGACCGCTCTCGCAAAGCCTTCGGATGAAGTTTCCGGCAGTCAGGGCACGACTTCGTGTCGTGGACTCGGCCGAGACAGAAGAGACACTCGAGATGCGGGTCCGTGATCGACATCATGCGACCACAGGCTCCGCATGGCTTGAAGCCGGGCATCCCTACGACACCTAGGAGTCGTGAAGACTCGATGAAGAAACAGTGAAAAAATTCACAAAAAAGGTTAGTCAAAAATTGAATAGGGCACTGCTCTTCCCGGATCTGCGCTTACTGGCGCGGAAAAAGAAGAACTGACGTCAGCGCGCAGGGGCGGCGTCTAAGTACTGCCCGCGACGTGATCACGACGCCGTCGACGGAGCCGCACGACGCCGCCTACCGACGCGCAAGGGTACTGCTACGCAAAAACTTTCCGGATCCAGCCTGACGCCTGGGGATATTCTAAGGTAAGGAATCTGTCACTAACGTGTCTCTTTCAGATGAGGCCACCACAGTGACTGGGGAAAAAGGGAGGGCGTCACATTTATTCCATTTAATGCAGTATCCTGAGAAGGTAGAACATTTTGAAATCAGGTCTATTAAAGCCACAACAGATTGATGTCAGCTGCCTAAAGAAAAGTATGGCACTCCCTTCCCTGTGTATGTATTCCTTTACTGAGAGTGTCAGCTCGAAATGCTGACAGAGGTTCCAGTGCTGGAATGAAGAGGAGGGAGTGGCCAGGCAGGAGTCACCCTTGTATGGCTCTTCTCTGTATTCTGATCTCTGGGGGAAAGGAAGCCATCAAAGGAGACCGAGGCAGTGTGATTGGAATATAACAATTTACCTTTAGTGAGGAATGTAACAGGGAGGCCTATTTTTCTCAAAGCCCGGAACATGTATCCCCATTTTACCCTATCAAAGGCTTTCTAGCATCCATTGAAGTGCCCACTTCTGGTCTTGATCAGTCCTTAATTGCCACAAGACATGCATCAGTGACCATAGGTGGGACTGCGGTGGAGTGGTGTGGAATTAATCCTACTTGGGGAGGGTGTATTAGAAGAGGTAGATATTGTGTCAATCAGAGAGGTAATTTTTTAGTGTAGATTTGCATGTCTATATTTATCAGGGAGATCATCGGTAACTTCCACAGTATAGTGGGTCCTCCCCAGGATTTAGTATTAGGGAGCTAGTGGCTGCACTAAGCTCTGACAAGAGGGGATATCGACTGCAGTATTTTTGGCGAGGTGTGTATGCGTGCAGTGGATGCATAAGGTAAAGGTGTATTGCTTGTCAGTAGGGTGGTGTCATAGATCAGTCAGTGATAAGTCATGAATTATGTCTTTTAAAAAGTGCTAGTCTTTTTGAGCTGGAGTGTATATGGTGTAGCAATTTATCATCATACAAGTCCTAGACCAGGTTCCAATGTCCCCCTATCAGGATTTTGCTATGCGCAAGGGAGAGGAGTCGTCTCGTAATGCTCTTGAAGACAGTGCGTTTGTCACCTACTGGGGCATATACTGTTGTAGCGATTATATTTAGTCTTCATTTAGTTTTCCCTTCTCACTTAGCATCTTTTTACTATGGTGGTATGATCATGCTTTTCACTAACACGAGAATGACATGCACGCATTTCATTATTGCAAACATTGTTGTTCTATAGTCTGCACTGTTAGTTCCAGGGACTCTGCCTTATGTGAGTCCTACCCTTGCCTGAGGTGCCCCTCCACGTTCTGGGCCTCAGAAGTTGATTCTGCAGCGGAGTTTCTGCCAAATCCGACGTGAAGCAACGCGAAGCCTCGTCAAGCCTTGCCACACAACTGAAAGCTCTCCGAACCGATGCCGGACGACTGAAGATTTGCCGCACAGCCTCTCAGAACCGATGCTGGATGGCACAAAACTTCGCCGCACACACTGCGCCCCAGGATCCAAGGTACTGTGTTCTGCGGGCCCAGGTGGGTCCTGTAGCCAGCCCGTGCTCCATCACGGTTGGATTGAACTTCAGAATTCCACCAGTCCCTCGCGAACTGAAGTAACAGTTTTACCTTTACCTGTTTCATTGCATTTATTTCTTCAACATCTCACCTTATACTTGATGGATTTTGATTGTTTTAGTCTTGTTTTACTGCCCAGGGCTCCTGATTTCTCCAAGGAGTTCATCATGCAGATGGACGCTTCAGAGCATGGCACAGGGGCAGTCTCAGCAAAGCTGAATGAGGAGGGCCCAGACCAACCAGTAGCCTTCCTTAGCAGGAGGCTACTTCCATGGGAACAGAGGTGGAGTGCATTTGAAAGAGAAGCTTTTGTTGTGGTCTAGGCCCTGAAGAAGTTGAGACCATACCTGTTTGGGACTTACTTCCTAGTTGAGACCGACCACAGGCCCCTCAGATGGCTCATGCAGATGAGTAGGGAGAATCCTAAACTCTCCAGGTGGTCCACCTCCTACAGGGAATGGACTTTAGGGTGGAGCATCGCCCAGGGGCAGACCACGCCAATGTTGACGGGTTCTTCCACCTTAGTGAAGAGTGCTCCCAAGGGGTTGGGTAGCTCTCCCCACTATCAGCTGGAGGACGACGACACATGCTAGACCTGACTGCATTGGGAGGGTCTTCCCCCACCTTTTTTTGCCTGCCTCCCTTTATTTTCTGTACTCATTTTTGCTGGCTCTAGGACTCTGCACAGTTTAGCGCTGCAAATCATTGCTAAAGTGCTTGTGCTTTCTCCCCCAAAGCATGTTACCATTGCATCATACCCAATTGGCATATTTAATTTACTTATAAGACCCTAGTAACGTGCACTATAGGTGCCCAGGAAATGTAAATTAAATGCTACTTGTGGGGCCACAGCACTGATAGTGTCGCCCACATAAGTTGCCCTATAACCACATCTCAGACCTGCCATGACAGGGCCTGCACATGCAGTTCGCTGTCACTGTGACTTGGCAGGTAAAACTACTTGTCAAGCCCTGAACTCCATTCTTTTATTACATAGAAGTCTCCCCTAACGATGGCCCTTGGCCACCCTGAGGGCAGGATGTTATGTAAGCAAAGGGACATGCGCCTGTATGCTTTACATGTCCTGGTAGTGAAAAGTAGATTATTTTGTTTTTCACTACGGTGAGCCCTACTCCCCTTATAGACTAGCATTAGGAATTCCTGATCCCAGGGGAGTAGCTTTATCATGTTTGGTATGGGTTGAGTAGTTGTGATAAATGCGCTTTGATGGTAAGGTTGAATTTAGCACTACTAGTGCAGAAATGGCACTTTCAAACGGTTGTCATTTTTGTGCTCTATGTGTTCTTGAGCCTTTCTCAAATACCCATCTGAACAGGGTGACAGTTCCCATTTGTGCATTCCTCCCAGCTAGCCATAAACCCAGGAAGGCCAGAGGTGGCTGAACACCTCTCTGCATAAATCTGCATTCAGATGGCCAACCTGGGCAGATGGGAGGAAAGGGGGTTCACACCGGGATATCAAGGAGTAATGACTTGTCCCCACACAAATGGCTGGGGAGCCCTATAGATAGCCTGGCAGGCAGGACTGGCTTGAAAGGGGTGCGTGTACACTTCTAAACTACTCTTTGAAGTTTCCCCCACATCAAAGGCACATTTGGGTATAAGTATTGGGTCTCTGACCCTCCCAAAGCAGACACTTATGGACCTACACAATCTCTGTCAGAAGAACAGCAGTGCTGCTCAAAGTCCTCAACTGGACTGCCTTTCTGGAAGGACTGCTTTTCTGCTTGATGCCCTGCTGCTCTGATTCTACTGTAAGGAGAGCTGGACTCTGCCTTCCCTCACAAGTGATCTCCGAAGGCTTGTTAGCTTGCCTCCTGTATCTGAAGGCTCAGGAACACAAAAGACTTCCTGCAGTTCTGCTGGTACTGCTGGACTCTGCTTACTGTGAGTCCTATCCTATCCTTGCCTAAGGTGCCCCCTCCAAGTTTTGGGCTCATAAGTGGGTTCTGCAGCAGAGTATCAGCCAAATATGACGTAAAGCAACGCAAAGCCTCCCAAAGCCTCGCCGGACAGCTGACATTTCTCCGAACTGTTGCCAGACGGCACGAAGCCTCGACGCGCAGACTGCGCCCAAGGATCCGAGGTACTGTGTTCAGTGGGCCCAAGTGGGTGCCTGTGGCCGGCCCGCGCTCCATCGCAGTCGGCCTGAACTTTGGATTTGCACCAGTACCTCGCGACCTGAAGTAACCCTTTTAGCGTTACCTGCTTCTCAGCGCTTCATTGCATTTATTTCTTCAACATCTCGATTTCTACAAGACATATTTTGAATGTTTCAGTCTTGTTTTATTCAGATAAATATCCTCTGTTTTTCTTAACTGTTGTGGAGTCTTTTGTGGTGCATTTACTGTGTCGTTATATGGATTATTGCACAAATACCTGACATATTGCCTTCTAGGTTAAGCTTGCCTGCTCTGTGCCAAGCTACCGGAGGGTGGGCATAGGATAATTTAGGTTTGTGTTGTGACTTAGCCTGACTAGAATTGTGGTCAATACTTGGTCAGCATGCATACCTCTGTCAACTAGAGACCCAATTTCTAACAGGGGTTGAAAAAGAACAGCATGGTAGCAGTTTAAAAAATAAATGCAAATAAAGCCAGTCAGACATTTCTTGTTCAAATATTGAGCATATATTACGTATTAAACATATATGTGAAGTACGCCAAGTTCAAACACATAAGGAGTGATATTCAGTGCTGGAACCCTCATAAAATTATAAAGCAGTTCTACGCACAGTTTAAAAAGCCAAGCATGGATCTTTCTGACAAAAAAGCACAAGTTACTTACCTTCGGTAACGATAGATCTGTAAGAAACATTAGTTAGTTATAGATTCCTTACCTTAGAATTACCCCCAGGCATCAGACTGGATCCAGAAAGTTTTTTCGTCAGCAGTACCTCTGCGCGTCGGAAGGTGGCGTCGGTCGGCTCCACGTCCGGCGTCGAGGTCGCCGGGATGACGTCACAGCAGCTACTTAGACGCCGCCCTTGCGCGCTGACGTCAGTTCTGTACACGACTTTCTGCGCCAGAAATGCAGAGCCATGCAAGATACTGACCATTGGTGCACAAACTAGGGCCCTGAAAGGATGTCCTTAACCCTAGAAATCAGTTCGCAGAACGGGGAGGATGGGTGGGGAGGTAAGGAATATATAACTAATGTTTCTTACAGATATATCGTTACCGAAGGTAAGTAACTTGTGCATCTGAAAGAAACACATTAGTTATAGATTCCTTACCTTAGAATAGATACCCCAGCAATACCAACCCCGGTGGGTAGGTCTGCGAACCAAGATCACACAAAAAAGTCCTGGAGAACAGAACGGCCAAAGAAGCCATCTCTCCGGACTTGGCTGTCCAGGCAGTAGTGTTTGGTGAACGTGTGCAGCGATGCCCACGTGGCCGCCTGACAGATGTCATTTAGAGGAACTCCTCTTCCCAAGGCAGTAGTGGCTGCTGTCGCCCTGGAGGAATGGGCGCGTAGCCAGACTGGAGGCTCCTTTTTAGCCAGAGAATAACAAGCCTTAATACACAACACGACCCATCGAGAAATGGTGCGTTTGTGCACTGCCCGACCCTTCTTTGCGCCCACGTAGCCAACAAAAAGTAGATCATCCACCCGGAACTGTATTGTGCGATCCAGATAGAAGGAGAGCGCACGTTTTGGGTCCAGACGGTGGAGCCTCTCTTCCTCCTTGGAAGGATGCGGAGGCGGAAAGAAGGTGGGCAAGGTAATGGTCTGCCCGATGTGGAAGGCAGTGACCACCTTAGGAAGGAAGGATGGACGGGTTCGGAGAACCACCTTGTCTGGATGGACAGACAGGCAAGGAGGCTTTGAAGAAAGAGCCTGGAGCTCACTCACCCTTCTAGCAGAAGTGATGGCTACCAGAAAAGCAGTCTTAAGAGTTAAGAGACGTAAGGGACAGTTATGAAGCGGCTCAAAGGGAGCGCACATTAAATAAGTTAGTACAAGATTCAAGTCCCACTGAGGCATAACGAAGGGGACTGGAGGAAAAATATGTGTTAAGCCTTTTAAGAAATGGTTAACTACCGGGGACTTGAAAAGAGAAGGCTGATCTGGCAGCCGAAGGAAGGCAAAGATGGCTGAAAGATAGCCCTTGATAGTGCCCAGAGCAGAGCCCTGCTGGGCTAAAGATCGAAGGAACAAGAGTACTTCAGAAAGAGGGGCAGAAAGGGGATCCACAGCCTTTGCTGTGCACCATGCCACAAATGTGTTCCACCTGCAGGTGTATACCGTCTTAGTGGAGGGACGCCTGGCTGCCAAGATTACGTCACAGACTTCGGGAGGCAGGTCGAAAGACGTCAACTGCCGCCGCTCAATCTCCATGCAAGGAGGTGGAGAGTGGACAGGTTCGGGTGGAGGACCGTCCCCTGCTGCTGCAACAGAAGATCCTCCCGAAGAGGCAGTCTGATCGGAGGATCGATGGCCTTGTTGAGCAGCTCGGGATACCAGACTCTTCGTGCCCAATCTAGAGCCACAAGAATGACTTGGGCCCGGTTGCGCCTGATCTTCTTCAGCACTCTGGGCAGAAGTGGTATAGGCAGAAAGGCGTACAACAGACCGCAGCTCCACTCGTGACGAAAAGCGTCGCCGAGCCAGTGCCGCATTGAAAACTCCAACGCGCAGAATTGCTGACATTGCGCGTTCTCTTCGGTGGCGAATAGATCTAACCAAGGCTCTCCCCACTGTAGAAAGAGTCCTTGCGCCACTTCCGAGTGAAGACGCCATTCGTGATCCATCATGCACCTGCGGCTGAGTTAGTCTGCCCTGGCGTTCAGGGAACCTGCCAGGTGTTGAACCACCAGGGATATGCCCTGATGTTCCAGCCATGTCCAGAGGCGGAGGGCCTCCTGACATAGGGTCCACGACCCCACCCCGCCCTGTTTGTTGCAGTACCACATGGCGGTGGTGTTGTCCGTGAACACCTGCACCACTCTTCCCCGGACAGAGGGAAGGAATGCTTTCAGTGCAAGACGAATCGCCCGGAGCTCCAGAAGGTTGATGTGAAGCCCGGACTCCGCCGGAGACCAGAGGCCTCTGATCTCCGCCTCTCCCATGTGGCCGCCCCATCCCAGAAGAGATGCATCCATCACCACAGTGTGGTCTGGTTGGGAAAGGGAGAGGGATCTGCCACTGCCCGAATCCTGGTTCGTGAGCCACCACTGCAGTTGTTGTGCAGTGCCCTCCGAGATCTGGACGCAATCGGACAGATTCCCCTGATGCTGCGCCCACTGGAACTTCAGGTCCCACTGCAGAGCCCGCATATGCCACCTGGCATGATCGACCAGCAGGATGCAGGAAGCCATGAGGCCCAGCAGCCTCAGAGTCATTCTGACCGAAACCCGGGATAGAGGCTGAAAGATCGGAATCATAGCCCGAATATCCCAGACTTGCTGTTCGGGAGGATAGACCCGAAACTGCGCCGTGTCCAGAACCGCTCCGATGAAGAGGAGCTTCTGAGAGGGAATCAGGTGCGACTTCGGCACGTTGATGGAGAACCCCAGCGAATGCAGGAGGTCGGCCGTAGTCTGGAGGTGGGAGACGACTGCCTGGGGCGATCCCGCCTTCAACAGCCAGTCGTCGAGATAGGGGAAGACTGAAACCCCTGATCTGTGAAGATGAGCTGCGACCACCGCCATCACTTTCGTGAACACCCGAGGGGCGCTAGTAAGGCCAAAGGGGAGCACGGTTAACTGAAAGTGCTCGTGGCCCACCGTGAACCGAAGGTAGCGCCGGTGTGCGGCAGGACGGGGATGTGAAAATAAGCATCCTGCAAGTCCAACGCTACCATCCAGTCTTGCGGGTCGAGGGCAGACAAGAACTGAGAGCAAGCGTCAACATTTTGGATTTCTCCTTCCGGAGGAAGCGATTGACATCCCTGAGGCCCAAGATAGGACGCATGCCCTTGTCCTTCTTGGGAACCAGAAAGTAGTGGTAGTAACAACCACGACCTACTTCTGGGACAGGAACGAGCTTGATGGCTCCCTTGGCCAAGAGAGCCGTAATTTCCTGCTGGAGAATGGCCAGATGATCCTCCGACATGCGGTGGTATCGCGGTGGCATGGCTGGAGGGGTAGTCTCGAAGGGGAGGGAGTAGCCCCTTCGGACTATTTGCAAAACTCACCTGTCCGACGTGATGGTGCGCCAGTGGGGGAGGTGATGGCGAATCCTGCCGCCCACTGGCGTTTGATGGGCCTGAAAGGTCGGACTAGGAGGGTTTGGAGGCAGCTGCAGAGGGGGGGTTGGTGGACTGGCCCGCCCGCTGGCCCCCGGAACCACGACGGTTGTTTCCACGTCCCCGGCCGCGCAAAGGTTGGGTAACTTGCTGCGGCCTATGGCCCTGGGTGGGACGGAGCGGGGCACCCCTTCCGTAGCCATGAAAGGGGCAAAAAGCAGTCTGCGCTGGACGGGTGGAGAGGCCCAAGGACTTGACCGTAGCCCCTGAGTCCTTGAAGCGCTCTAAAGCGTTGTCTGCTTTGTCGCCAAAAAGGCGACGGCCATCAAAGGGCATGTCCATCAAGGTGTTCTGGACATCCCCTGAAAAGCCAGTGGACCTCATCCAGGCGTAGCGACGAAGCTCTACCGACGTTGAAATGGTCCTGCCCAGAGAGTTGGCGGTGTCAAGCCCACAAAGTATCGTAAACTTTGCTGCATCCCTCCCGGCGGCAACAGCCTGAGAAAGCACTGCCCGGGCCTCCTCCGGACACTGAGGCAGCACTTGCGCCACCGTATCCCACACCGAGTGCGAATCACAGCCCAAGAGACATGCGGTGTTTACGGACCGCAGTCCTAAGCTGGCGGAAGAGAAAATTTTCTTGCCAAGGTGGTCCAGCTTCTTCGATTCCCTTTCCAGTGGAGCGGTAGGGAAGGCGGTTTTAGAGATGGAGGCTTGGACTACCAAGCTATCAGGGGTGGGATATTGGGAGAGGAAAGTGGGGTCGCCGGAGCCAGGCGGTGGCGTCGGGCAATCATCCTGTCCACGGGAGCCCCCGTGTTGGACCTGGACCACGTGCCCAAAAGGACATCTGTGAGGGCCTCATTGAACGGCAGCAGGGGCTCCGAAGAGCTCGCAGCCGGTTGAAGCACCTCAGTCAGGAGGTTAGTCCTGACCACCACCGTAGGAAGCTCGAGGTTGAGAGCCTCGGCCGCCCTACGCAACACCACTGCGTATGATGCTCCCTCCTCCGTAGCCACGGTAGGAGGAGACAACATGACAAGGTCAGGGGAGGTGTCCAGACCACTGGCATACCCCAGTTCCTCTCTCCAGTCCTGTTCACTGTACAACTGGTCAGTTAAAGGGTCACCTGAACCCTCCCAGTCGTCCTCATCATCCTCTGGTTGCCACTGTGGTTGAAAAGGGACCCCAGGAGTGAACAGGGGCATGAAAACCCCACCCTGCGCCAGATCCGGCTCCGTGTCCACGGGATGGAGGCCGGGGTCGACGCCGGCTGGGGGGCCGACCGGTGTCGGACGCGGTAGTGGTGCCGACCGGATCCAGGCCTTGATCTAAGGGGGGCCTGCGGTGCCGGGGCCGCTGGCAGCAAAGACCTAGGCCCCCCCAACCGAGTCCGCGTCGTCCGAAGGCGCGGTCGGTCCGCCCAAAGATGGCATGCATTGCCTCGCAGAACGTACGAAGCTGGGCGGGAGTCGCACCGGGTCCCGGAAAGGGAGGGAAACTCGGAGTCGACTCGTCGGGCTACGCGCGCGGAGCCGCGGGAGGGGCACCACCCGCGTGACTCGTCGGAACGGCCGACTGACGAGGAGAAGTCGAAGAGCGACGATGCTTCTTCGACTTCTTCTTGTGCTTCGACTTATCCGACTCCGAGTGCGAAGACTTCGATGATTTCGAACCGGAATGGTGGTGGCTCCGTGACCGGTCCCTCCACCTCCCTCTCGACTGGGACCTCGAAAGGCGCGGAGCCGACTGCCGATGTTTAAGCAGCTTTCGGGACAGCTCCCGCAAAGCCTTCGGCGCCATCGACCGGCAGTCGGAGCACGACTTGGGGTCGTGGTCGCGCTCCAGGCAAAAAAGACACACGCAGTGCGGATCCGTCACCGACATCATGCGATGACAGGAGCCGCAGGCCTTGAAACCGGGCATCCCTCGTGCACCTTTTCGGAGTCGGAGACTCGAAGAAAGAAGTCGACAAAAGTCGAGAAAAAGTTAGTCAAAAAATGACTGAGGTACCGCTCTTCCCGGATCTGCGCTGGCTGGCGCGGAAAAAGAAAGAACTGACGTCAGCGCGCGAGGGCGGCATCTAAGTAGCTGCCGCGACGTCATCCTGGCGACCACGACGCAGACGACGGACGCGACCGACGCCACCTTCCGACGCGCAGAGGTACTGCTGACGAAAAAACTTTCCGGATCCAGTCTGACGCCTGGGGGTAATTCTAAGGTAAGGAATCTATAACTAACGTGTTTCTTTCAGATAATAGTCTTCTGCAACTGTGTGATTAATTACTATCTAAGGGGCAGATGTAAGGACGTTTTTTAATGTCGCAAACGGGAATTCGGCCCATTTGCGACCGCAAAAAAAGTTAGCCCATTGTACAAACCATATTTTGCCATATATTAACCTATTAGCGACTAGCAAAATATGGTTTGCGACTCACTATTAGGAAGGGGCGTGCCAAGTGCAAATGCCATGTAAGATTGTTTTGGACCGCATTTGCGGTCACAAAACACTCATAGTTTACCACCCTTTTCAAAAGGGTGGTAAGTCACTCGCAAATGGGAAGGGGTCTCCAGGGGACCCCTTCCCCTTTGTGAATGGGTGCGTAAATATTTTTAAGAGCAGGCAGTGGTCCCAGGGACCACTGCCTGCCCTTAAAAAATGAAACTGAAAAGTTTCATTTTTCTTTAAATGCATCCAGTTTTCCTTCAAGGAAAATGAGCTGCATTTTAAAAAAATACTGCTTTGGTAAAAAAGCAGTCACAGACATGGTGGTCTGCTGACCCCAGCAGGCCACTATCCCTGTGAGTGCGAGCCATTCCTAATGGGGTCGCAAATTGCAATATCCTCATGAATATTAATGAAGCTTGCAATTTGCGACCCCATTGGGAATCGCAAACAGTGTCTGAGACACAGTTGTACATTCATTTTTGCGAGTCGCAATTTGACGCAATTTGAGACTCGCAAAAATTAATGGTCGTACGTCTGGCCCTAAATGTATTGTATAAGATAGGGCAATTGAGATCAACTGAAAATCATCTGAAGATGTTGACATTGAAATAAGTAGAGCAAACACAAGACTTCGAGAGAAGTAATTTATAGGCTTTGTCAGAATACTGGTAATTTCAGAAAGGATCTGTTAGATGGGAACACTTTTGGCAAGATGGCGAGTGAAGATCATAGGCCACTTATATTAATGTCACTGCAAAATGCAAAACAAAGAAGCTTGCAAGAAATGTTAGGCAGTCAATAAGAAATCACTGACAGTGGCAACAGACAAACTTGCTAATGTTCACCAATAAAAGGGACTTAAACTAGTGAAAAAAAGCCATTTTAAAATTAGAACAAAGTACTAAAGTATGTTGCATTGAAGGCAAAGCAGGCTTTGGCTTTAATGTTAAAATGTAACCTAATTACTTCTGTGGCAAATTTTCATTAAGGTGAAAAACACGTGAGACCTCTTTAATGAATCAGTCCTACTTAGTGCTCCATTGTGAATTACGTACCTGGCAAGCACGCCGGAGCAAGGAAGGCATTTTTGGGTTTGGATGCATGCAATTTCCAGAAATGTCCGACCAGCTGGGTTATGAAGCTACAGCCCTCTTCTTCACTGGTTTTCTGGATTTCCTTACCATCTTCAGCACTTTCTGAATAGAAAAGTAAAACGGTTCATTGAAGCTAGACAAACTCTAACCTTAACTTCCACAGCATTCGCAGCTTAGCTCACCTCATGACGAAATAGGATTCCAAAATAATGTTCTATAACCATGAACCGCTAGATGTCAACATTTCCACTGAGTAGTGTATCCTTCAGCTTTCAAACACTTAATACCACTCAATCACAATTCACAAGAGAAGAATATATGCAACTACATCTTTAGACCATTTGAACATGAAAAACCAGCCCACGCCACACAAAAACGAACAACCAACAAATTCACAAACTGCATAATCCACACCATTCAAATTTCTGCTTCAATTTCCTGCCCATAAGCTGATCCATGACATCAGTGTAACTGCAAACACCTAAGAATCACTTACACCAAACCATGTTAATCCCAATCAAACACAGGAACTTAAATGCCAACTGATAAAAACGTTTTCAATGATTAAGGAACATTGCATTGACAAAGAAATCTACCTACATTTTATTTCTCAGACAATCTCATCATCCGGGAGAAAAGATCAATCACTGAGTACAACCTCATTCGTTCAACTCCTGAGAGAACAACTTAGGACTTTCTCGAGCCTTAACAAACCCTGATCAAATTCTTGTGTGACTTTTCCAACAAACATCTTCTCCAATCACAAACTTAAACACACAATTGTTGCCCCGCAAATTCTGCACACCCAACTTACCAATGAAATTTTGAAATTGTTATAAACTTCATGACAGTGGGACATGAAGAACAAGTTACTTACCTTCGGTAACGCTTTTTCTGGTGGATACAGTATCTGCCTGTGGATTCCTCACCTTTTGAATACCCCCTGCACCAGCATTTCCGCGGAAATTCTTTTCCTAGCTCTCCCACGTCGACGAGGACGTCATAGCACGGTTCCGCTCGCGACTCCGTATGATGTCATCGGAGCCATAAGAAGACCTCGGCGTGCTGACGTCAGTTCCACCCATTTTTTCCATGCCCTCGAGGCAAATGGGCGGATCGACAACATTTTCACAAGTATACATTGTATACATAATATATATATATATATATATATATATATATATATATATATATATATATATAAATATAAATGCAAATATACGCAGTATATACAATAACATAATGAAAAATGCCAACCAAACAAAGCATTTTCCTGAAGAAAACTAAGCATAAAAAATATATATATTTTTTTTTAAACATCAAAGTCAAACAGTTAAAACATTTTTGGGTGAAACAGGACGACAACGGGGAGGCGGGTGGGTCAGTGAGGAATCCACAGGCAGATACTGTATCCACCAGAAAAAGCGTTACCGAAGGTAAGTAACTTGTTCTTCTGATGGATACATCTGCCTGTGGATTCCTCACCTTTGAATAGAATCCCCAAGCCGTACCTCTCCCGGAGGAGGGTGTCCACCTGACATCGGATCCAGCTGCCGCACTTACTCGATAAGATGCACGCTGGGAACTGTAGGCTCACATTTGACTGCAGGATCCTTTTGCAGCAGGGTCAGCTGATCTCCCACCAATGGGAGCGCCAGAGGAACTACAAAGGAGGGAGGAGGTGATGGTGTGGTAACAGCGGCGTCTGAAGAAGGCTGACACGCCGAAATGCATTATGCCAAGCTGTACCAGTGAATTAAAGAGTCTCCCGACATGTTCCCCGCTGTGTCCTTGTGACTTGCTTTCCAGTAAAGTGGTCTTTCCTTTGATGTTCGTCGCGCTTGCCAGCAACGTGAAATGAGGACCCGTCCTGCAAGCGTCCTGGGCAAGTCTGGCAAATGGACTGTTTGTGTGTATCAAGTGATTGATAGCCCCAGGACCGCCTCGAGAAAAATCACGCCAGTGGCTGCTGCCAATGGCAGCCTGTGACTGCATGGGGAGGTGAGCATGATTACAGTTCACCTCGCTGCCCGGTTTGTTTCTATTTTGAGGCTCGGGCGTAGGGGACTGGAGGAGTACTTTTAACACTAACAATATGTCCTCACCTGCTGCTACACGGCCCCTCCCTTGCAAGGCAAACTTCAGCAATTATTTTTAAAAACATCGGATCCAGCTGCCGCACTTACTCGATAAGATGCACGCTGGGAACTGTAGGCTCACATTTGACTGCAGGATCCTTTTGCAGCAGGGTCAGCTGATCTCCCACCAATGGGAGCGCCAGAGGAACTACAAAGGAGGAGGAGGTGATGGTGTGGTAACAGCGGCGTCTGAAGAAGGCTGACACGCCGAAATGCATTATGCCAAGCTGTACCAGTGAATTAAAGAGTCTCCCGACATGTTCCCCGCTGTGTCCTTGTGACTTGCTTTCCAGTAAAGTGGTCTTTCCTTTGATGTTCGTCGCGCTTGCCAGCAACGTGAAATGAGGACCCGTCCTGCAAGCGTCCTGGGCAAGTCTGGCAAATGGACTGTTTGTGTGTATCAAGTGATTGATAGCCCCAGGACCGCCTCGAGAAAAATCACGCCAGTGGCTGCTGCCAATGGCAGCCTGTGACTGCATGGGGAGGTGAGCATGATTACAGTTCACCTCGCTGCCCGGTTTGTTTCTATTTTGAGGCTCGGGCGTAGGGGACTGGAGGGAGTACTTTTAACACTAACAATATGTCCTCACCTGCTGCTACACGGCCCCTCCCTTGCAAGGCAAACTTCAGCAATTATTTTTAAAAACATCGGATCCAGCTGCCGCACTTACTCGATAAGATGCACGCTGGGAACTGTAGGCTCACATTTGACTGCAGGATCCTTTTGCAGCAGGGTCAGCTGATCTCCCACCAATGGGAGCGCCAGAGGAACTACAAAGGAGGGAGGAGGTGATGGTGTGGTAACAGCGGCGTCTGAAGAAGGCTGACACGCCGAAATGCATTATGCCAAGCTGTACCAGTGAATTAAAGAGTCTCCCGACATGTTCCCCGCTGTGTCCTTGTGACTTGCTTTCCAGTAAAGTGGTCTTTCCTTTGATGTTCGTCGCGCTTGCCAGCAACGTGAAATGAGGACCCGTCCTGCAAGCGTCCTGGGCAAGTCTGGCAAATGGACTGTTTGTGTGTATCAAGTGATTGATAGCCCCAGGACCGCCTCGAGAAAAATCACGCCAGTGGCTGCTGCCAATGGCAGCCTGTGACTGCATGGGGAGGTGAGCATGATTACAGTTCACCTCGCTGCCCGGTTTGTTTCTATTTTGAGGCTCGGGCGTAGGGGACTGGAGGGAGTACTTTTAACACTAACAATATGTCCTCACCTGCTGCTACACGGCCCCTCCCTTGCAAGGCAAACTTCAGCAATTATTTTTAAAAACATCGGATCCAGCTGCCGCACTTACTCGATAAGATGCACGCTGGGAACTGTAGGCTCACATTTGACTGCAGGATCCTTTTGCAGCAGGGTCAGCTGATCTCCCACCAATGGGAGCGCCAGAGGAACTACAAAGGAGGGAGGAGGTGATGGTGTGGTAACAGCGGCGTCTGAAGAAGGCTGACACGCCGAAATGCATTATGCCAAGCTGTACCAGTGAATTAAAGAGTCTCCCGACATGTTCCCCGCTGTGTCCTTGTGACTTGCTTTCCAGTAAAGTGGTCTTTCCTTTGATGTTCGTCGCGCTTGCCAGCAACGTGAAATGAGGACCCGTCCTGCAAGCGTCCTGGGCAAGTCTGGCAAATGGACTGTTTGTGTGTATCAAGTGATTGATAGCCCCAGGACCGCCTCGAGAAAAAATCACGCCAGTGGCTGCTGCCAATGGCAGCCTGTGACTGCATGGGGAGGTGAGCATGATTACAGTTCACCTCGCTGCCCGGTTTGTTTCTATTTTGAGGCTCGGGCGTAGGGGACTGGAGGGAGTACTTTTAACACTAACAATATGTCCTCACCTGCTGCTACACGGCCCCTCCCTTGCAAGGCAAACTTCAGCAATTATTTTTAAAAACATCGGATCCAGCTGCCGCACTTACTCGATAGGATGCACGCTGGGAACTGTAGGCTCACATTTGACTGCAGGATCCTTTTGCAGCAGGGTCAGCTGATCTCCCACCAATGGGAGCGCCAGAGGAACTACAAAGGAGGGAGGAGGTGATGGTGTGGTAACAGCGGCGTCTGAAGAAGGCTGACACGCCGAAATGCATTATGCCAAGCTGTACCAGTGAATTAAAGAGTCTCCCGACATGTTCCCCGCTGTGTCCTTGTGACTTGCTTTCCAGTAAAGTGGTCTTTCCTTTGATATATATATATATATATATATATATATATATAAATATAAATGCAAATATACGCAGTATATACAATAACATAATGAAAAATGCCAACCAAACAAAGCATTTTCCTGAAGAAAACTAAGCATAAAAAATATATATATTTTTTTTTAAACATCAAAGTCAAACAGTTAAAACATTTTTGGGTGAAACAGGACGACAACGGGGAGGCGGGTGGGTCAGTGAGGAATCCACAGGCAGATACTGTATCCACCAGAAAAAGCGTTACCGAAGGTAAGTAACTTGTTCTTCTGATGGATACATCTGCCTGTGGATTCCTCACCTTTGAATAGAATCCCCAAGCCGTACCTCTCCCGGAGGAGGGTGTCCACCTGACTATACCAAAAAATCTTGCAGGACAGAGCGTGCAAAATGGCCATCCCTCCTAACCTCGGAATCCAAGCAGTAATGCTTTGTAAAGGTGTGGAGGGAGGCCCAAGTTGCCGCCTTACAATTATCAACAACAGGAACACCTCTAGCCAAAGCAGAAGAAGATGACTTAGCTCTGGTAGAATGAGCTCGGATACCTTCAGGCGGCTCCTTCTTGGACAGGGCGTAGCAGATCTTGATACACAAGATGATCCACCTGGAGAGAGTTCTCTTGTGGACAGCCTTTCCTTTCATCCGACCAATGTAGCCCACGAAGAGCTGATCATCCAGCCTTAGATCCCTGGTCCTGTCCAGGTAAAAACTGACCACCCTCTTGGGGTCCAGACGATGAAGTCTCTCCTCCTCAGAAGGGTGAGGGGGAGGATAGAAGGTAGGTAAGATAATGGACTGTCCTAAATGAAAAGGAGTAACCACCTTGGGTAGAAAAGCAGCACTGGTCCTAAGAACCATCTTTTCTGCATGAATGGTCAAGAAAGGAGGTTTAGAGCTAAGAGCCTGCAGCTCACTTACCCTCCTGGCCGAGGTAATAGCGATCAGAAAGACCGTTTTGAAAGAAAGAAGCCTCAACGGACAACTATGAAGAGGCTCAAATGGAGAACCCATCAGAAAGGTAAGAACAAGATTTAAATCCCACTGAGGCATAATGAAAGGAGTGGGAGGAAACTTATTAAGGCCCTTAATGAACCTCATAACTACAGGAGATTTAAACAAAGACGGCTGATCCGGCAAACAAATGAAAGCCGACAAATAACCTTTAACTGTAGCCACAGCACAACCCTGCTGTGCCAAAGAGAGAGAGAAACTTAACACGTCAGATAAACGTGCCTTTAAAGGATCAATGGACCTCTCTCCACACCACTTCACAAATTTGGACCACCGGAAAGAGTAAACAGACTTGGTGGAGTGTCTCCTGGATGATAAAATAACATCCACCACATCCGGTGGGAGAGAGAAAGAACTCGGGTTGCCCCGTTCAATCTCCAGGCATGAAGGTGCAGGCTCTGGAGGTTGGGGTGTAGAACTTGCCCCTGCGACTGCGAGAGGAGATCTTCCCTGAGAGGGAGACGGAGCGGAGGGTGCGATGAGAGGTGAAGTAGATCTGTGTACCACACCCTTCTTGGCCAATCCGGCGTGATCAATATGACTTGGGCCCGGTCTTGGCGAACCTTCCTCAGAACTCAAGGAATCAAGGGTATGGGGGGAAACGCGTAAATGAGCTGCGAACTCCAATCCAACTGAAACGGGTCCCCCAACGCTCCCTGCATCAGAAACTAGAGACTGCAGAACAACGGGCAGTGCGCATTCTCGCGAGTTGCAAAGAGGTCCAACAGAGGAAACCCCCACATCTCGAAGACGAGACGGACCACCTCCGGATGAAGCCGCCACTCGTGATCGGCCGAGTAATGCCGACTGAGACTGTCCGCACGAACATTTTGCACAACGGCCAGATGATTTGCCACTACACAAATCTGATGGCCCTGAGCCCAGGACCAGAGACGCAGAGCCTCTCTGCAGAGATGATACGACCCTACACCTCCCTGTTTGTTGATGTACCACATCACGGTAGTGTTGTCCGTCAGGACCTGAACTGACTGACCACGAAGGGAAGGAAGGCCTTCAGTTCCAAACGAATCGCCCGCAATTCTAGAAGGTTGATATGAAGCAACCTTTCCTCTGGAGAACAAAGTCCTTCAACCTCCAGATCCCCCAGATGAGCCCCCCCCACCCTAGAGTGGAGGCATCCGTGATCACTGTGGCCACCGGTGGAGGAAGTTGAAAGGGCTTTCCTTGAGACAGGTTGCCTTGCATACTCCACCAAGACAGCTCCGCTGCAGTGTCTCTGGAGATCCTTATGTTCTCCCTGAGATCTCCGCTGTGCTGATACCACTGCCTTCGGAGTCACCACTGGAGTGCCCTCATGTGCCAGCGTGCATGACTGACCAACAGTATGCAGGAAGTGAACAAACCTAGCAGGCGTAGAACCTTCAGGATTGGAACAACCGCTCCATCGTGAAACAAAGGAATCATTTCCTGAATGTCGAGAATCCTCTGTGGAGGCGGGAAAGCTCGACACACAGTAGTGTCCAGTATTGCCCCTATGAACAGGCTGCGCTGAGAAGGCACCAGGTGAGATTTGGGTACATTTATTGAGAAACCCAAGTTGAACAACAATTGCGTCGTTGCCTGCAAGTGGCGCAACACCATCTCCGGAGACTTGGCTTTCAGCAACCAGTCGTCCAGGTAAGGGAAAACAGGAACCCCTGACCTTCTGAGTTGTACTGCCACCACCGCCATCACCTTTGTGAAGACTCGAGGTGCGGAAGTAAGGCCGAATGGAAGGACTGCAAACTGGTAGTGTTGCGACCCTACCATAAATTGGAGATACTTCCGATGTGACTTCAGGATGGGAAGATGAAAATACGCATCCTGTAAAGCAATCAACACTATCCAGTCTTCCTGTTGCAGTGCCAGAAGAACCTGAGCCAAGGTCAACATTTTGAACTTTTCCTGCCTGAAGTAAAAATTCAAAATCCTGAGGTCCGGAATCGGCCTCAACCGGCCGTCCTTTTTGGGAATCAAGAAATACCGGGAGTAGCAACCTTCACCCCTTTCCTGCTCCGGAACCACCTCTATCGCCCCTTTCTGCAACAAGACCAGAACCTCCTGTTGTAAGAGAAGCAAATGGTCCACGAACACCAATCCTGGCGAGGAGGGTAAGGAGGAGGAAACTCTTCAAAGGGAAGGGTGTACCGGTTTTCTACAAGATTCAAAACCCAACGATCTGTGGTAATCAGTTTCCAATCTTGTAGAAAAAGGGACAGCCGACCCCCCACAGGACCAACGTGCTCCAAGATGGGGGATCTAGGGCTGCTTCCCCGAGGTACCAGTGGGAGGGGCAGGAGAAGAGGAAGAGGAGGACTGCTGCCGGAGGGCTCCTCGAAGACGGCCTCCATTCTTTCCCCTGTACAACCTATACAGGGGGTTTTGCTGCTGTGGCTGTTGACGGCCACGAAAGGAAGCCGCCTTCCCAAAGCCTCGATATATTTTATAACCACACCCTCTAGGCTGAGACTGTAGACCCAATGACCTTGCAGTCGCTCTACTGTCCTTAAAACGCTGCAGAGCAGAGTCCGCCTTGGTGCCAAAAAGCCTCGATCCATCGAAAGGGAGATCTAAAAGAGTAGCCTGAACATCCGGAGAAAATCCAGAAGATCTGAGCCAGGCCTGCCTCCT
This sequence comes from Calotriton arnoldi, assembly GCA_963921515.1. Classification (NCBI taxonomy): domain Eukaryota; kingdom Metazoa; phylum Chordata; class Amphibia; order Caudata; family Salamandridae; genus Calotriton; species Calotriton arnoldi. Next base: position 2,448,418 of record CAWUFW010000301.1, on the reverse strand, counting down.
CGTAGCAGCAGAAGAACCCATAGTCCGGGCAACGAGTCTGCAGTGTCCAAACCCGACTGGATAACTTGCCGGGCAGCTGCCCGAGAGTCCGACAGAGCCTCAAGGAAATGAACCCGATCTTCATCAGGAAGTTTAGGGGCCAGCTGTTTAACAGAGTCCATAAGAGCATGAACGTAACTCCCCAGTAAACAAGTGGCATTCGTAGATTTCAACTCCATACTTGCTGATGAGAACACTTTCTTGGCCGACTGTTCCATCTTTTTAGAATCCCTATCCCCTGGAGTGGTAGGGAAGGACCCAGTCGATTGCTTGGAACAAGAAGCTTGAATCACCAAACGTACCGGAGATGGATGCGCAGAAAGAAAGGCTGGATCACCTGGAGCTGGTCTATATCTCCTTGCGATAGACCTGGAAACTGCAGGAGCTGATAAAGGCTTTTGCCACACCTCCATGATAGGCTCAGTCAATGCCTCATTGAAAGGCAGAAGAGGCTCACTAACAGAAGAAGAAGTATTAAGGACTTCCGTTAAAATGTTCGACTTAACTTCCGCTGAGGGTAGCTGAAGATCCAACAACTCAGCTGCCTTCCTTATTACTACATAAGGAGCAACATCCTGAGAGATGACAGCTTTAGGTGAAGAAATCTCCCATTCTGGGGAAGTATCTAGCCCACTGGCCTCTTGCAAGCCCTCAAATTCATCCACAGAATCGAGTATCTCCCCTTCCTCCTGCTCCTGTCGATATTCATCCTCCTCCAACAGCCTTTGTGCATCTCTTCTGGAACGGTGCTTCGGTATCGGCGGCGCCGGAGACAAAGGAACCGGCGTCGAAGGAGGACCTTCTGAAACAGGCAACGGCGCCGTACGAATCCGAGGCGGTGCCGAATCGACACCGGACGGAGACTGAGCATTCGGAGTAGAAAACCTCGGCGCTGGAAACTGCCAGGACGGAGCCGTCGGCATAAAGGGCACAAAGGGCGCCTGGGCGTACTGCTGGGGAACACCCACGTTAAAGGCAAGCGGACTCACGGGGCCAGAAGGCGCACCGGTAGGGTAGGATGCCCTGGCAAACATGCCATACATAGCATTTAAAAAATGCGTGGGATCCGTACCAGGTCCTGGAAAAAGAGGGTAAGGATCCATACCTCCCTGATTAGAATCAATACGAGGACGAACCAGAGGTTGGTTTTGCGGAGCCGGTGAGGACGGCGCCCGCTCAGGCGAAGCCACATGCACAAGAGAAGACTCCCTGGGTGCCGGCGAACCTATGGGCGCCGGAGACTTTCTTGGCGCCGGAGACCTTTTGGGCGTCGAAGAACCTGTCGACGCCAGCGAATCCCTCGGAGTCGGCGACGAAGAAACAAAGTCCTTTCCCCGGCGCCGCTGAACAGGAGAAGCCGACCTCGAAGCCACAACCTTGGAAGAGTGACATCGAGAACTGTGTCTCTTCTTCGACTTCTTATGCTTCTTGGATCTAGAAGTATGCGAAGTCGATGACTTCGAACACTTGCGACCTCTCTTTTCTTTCTTCGCCTTCGCCATAAAGAGTTTCGCCTCCCGCTCTTTCAACGCCTTAGGATTCATTTTTCTGCAACACGAACACCCATCGACGTCGTGATCAGAAGATAGGCACCAGAGACAGTCATCGTGAGGGTCTATAATCGACATATGACCACTGCACTCTCTGCAGGGCTTAAAACCAGACTTCTTTGAAGAAGCCATTTCCCCAGGAAATCGAAGGAAATACAGAGAAACAAAGTAATCTCGAAGAAAATAGAGAGTCCCAGAAAAAAACGTTACGCGTCGACGGCGCGGAAAAAAGGGAACGGACATCAGCACGCCGACGAGGTCTTCTTATGGCTTTGATGACGTCATATGGAGTCGCGAGCGGAGCCGTGCTATTATGACATCCTCGTCGACGTGGGAGAGCTAGGAAAAGAATTTCCGCGGAAATGCTGGTGCAGGGGGTATTCAAAAGGTGAGGAATCCACAGGCAGATGTATCCATCAGAAAGATACCATGCCTGTGGTCCATTGAAAGTATGTGGATGATCTACTGTGATATATTGTGTTCTACAAATAATTTTAAAAAATGGAATCCTGAACATTAAACCATCAATCTAATTGAATATCTGAATACCATAAATGGTAATCAAAATTAAAAATAAACAAATCAGTACATTAAAATCACCAACATCATTGCACACTTAAACGTAGGACCACACACACACAAATGCCTCCAACACACTACTCACCTTGATGCAATCACACATTCAACTAAACATGTGCAGTTCGAAGACACTACACATACTACATAAGGCATCGGCAAATGGATACAGATACTGTATCTATTGCAGCACAATGTCAGTAAAAGTCTGCTCTAGCCACAATGTGTGGTAATTGTACTGGGGTGAGATGGAGAATTCAGTTCTTCATTCATTCTGTGGCTATCTCATCAAAATATATGACTGGGGAGTGAAGAGGAATTTCATCATCCCAAGGGTCACCCAAGGAACATTATTGTTACTCTACTCGTGGGATAAATCGCAAGGAGAAAATTCAAACACATCATTTTGGAATGTGCTTTGTTACAAAAGAGCCCAAACCTGTGTCAGTAGATACAACCCTAGACTCTGTGAAGCTGACCAGATTACTAGGGCGCATGACGGCAATGGACCGAGCTGTGATAACTAGTCTCTGGAAAACCTCCGGATCTAGGTCCTTCCCTTCTTTGCTGCAGGAATTTAAGCACTGTACTGCATTACTCAGGAGAGCCTGGTCCTGTAGAAAGAGAGAATAGTGAACGCAAGCATTAAGAGCACTCTGCAATCAATCGTCTCAAAGTATTATTCATCAACTGCATGAAAAAAGAAGAATGGAGGTGAGAAATTAAAAAATGGGACAAAGCAATGGCCTCAGAGATGGGGCATGCCCACATAGGCAGAGCTAAATATAAAAATACAGCAAATATTCATTACAACTTTTCAATAGCAAATAATTCAGAAATATTTGAATGTTTCTTGTGTGAGGAAGATGTTATGGGCTCAGCTTACTCCTGAAATTATTTTAGCGTCACCTGCTAAAGGAAAAAAACATTATTTTGGCCGCCTGAGTAGTTAAAAAAATTAAGTCTCCAACATAGGTTTCTTTCTAGCTTGAATTATTTCGGTCATCCAGCTGGGCATCCCTGGTAACTTGAAATAGAAGTAAGCAGTGTTTAAAAAAGTGATATGCCAACATTAGTGTTTGATCAGGAGAACATCCACCTAATATGAAACAACCCTAACTTCAGACAATTAGGGTTAAGGGCTGAGCTCTTTATTCTCCCTAGAAGCCATCAAAGCGCAGATTTCATTGTACAAACTTAAAGGATATTCGTAATAGAAAGTGAGCCTTTGTCCCCGGAGGAGGAAGAGTTGTATGTGAATCTATGAAAGATACCAACACTGGAGAGGTACAGTGATGGGTAGGTAATTTATTCTTCAGCATTAAACGGGACCCAGGCTGACTTTAATGAAACAGGTTTCGTAGAACTGCTCGACACACTGAGTTAGATGCTGCATTAAAGTTCAAGAAGTAGCGCTTAGTGAAAATGTGCCTACTATTCCAGTTGGCAGCAAGCCAGATGTCTTGCAACAGCACTCAAGTGTAGAGCAGGACTGTCGTGGCCATGCTGATTGTGGAACGCTTTCTTGCTTTAGGGTGACCAAAAGAGATTCAAGCTGACAACCAATGAGCAATTCCTGTTTAAAGAACGGAAAACCACTGACTGGGTTTTGCAAGAAACAAATTACTGATCAGAAGTTCAGAGTCTTTAGTTTTGTCTATACAATACTGATGCATCAGCAAACATCCAGCAACTGCAAATATCTTTATGCTGAAAAGAATGGATTGGGGAAAATGGAAAGAAAAAAGATGCGTTCATTTAAGTGAATTCTGATGGAACTATGGGCAAGAATTTCAGGGTTGCACTGCAAAATCACTTTGTGCTTTGTAAAAATGGAAGTATGGCTCTTTCATGGTGAATGCGTAAGCCCTACAAACTTGCTGACTATAGATACAGCACCAGCATAGTCTTCCATGAGATTTAATTTATAAAACTCAATCAACTAGTTTGAGGGAAGGATGATCAATTGACTAAGTTTTTAGCTCCTACGGCACAGAGGGATGCCTCAAAGGAGGGAAAGCAGTAAAAAGTCCAGGCTGACCATGCCAGTGCAGGGTTCCTTGTTCTGTTAGATGACAAAAACATCAAGAGTTGGATGGCCTTATTTCCGGAAGATATACTGCAGTTGATCTTGGTGGAGATCCCAACTTATGGCAGTTTTAGAGTGTGCAACTGAGTACATCCGCTCAATCATTCTCTTCTCCAGGCAGCTGTTCCACAGCAATATCCACTTGTTCTCTATGGCCCAATCCCAAAGCAATGTTTCTCTTCCAACAGAAAACGAGACTCTGTGGATCACCATTTTGCAATTTAGGACACTGAGGTCCACTTGCCTGTCCTGATCAGAAAGGCATGACCTGTTAGAATTGCCAGTCTGATGACCCGCATCCTCCGAGTCATTCACTGAGATCCATGACAGAGTCTGAAACACGTGGATCATAGCCCAAATGATATGGCCTCTACAATACAGGGAAAAGGCACAAAATCTGATTGTTTCCAGAATAGTTCCAATGACGCTGTCCGCGGACGGGACGTCAGCGAGGTCACATAAGTCCCACCACGGCGCGCTGACATCAGTTTTCCTTGGAGAACTTTTCCGCGCCACAACGCGGAGCCATCACAAACAAAACTGGGAAAGCATGGGAACAGTGTGCGAAAAGCAGTGAAGCAGAAAGGGAAGAAGCGAATGGTGAAGGACAGCACCATGAGGGACAGTGCCAGGCACTGTGTCACTGAAAGGCATGGAGGGAAAGAGCAGAGTACCGCCTCAGAGAAGCAACCCTGCAAAGCCAAAGCGATATCCACCCCGGAGACAGAAAAAACAGGTGAAAAACGCCATAACAGACGAGGAACGACAAATGACCCCAAGACAACACCACCAAGGAGTGTCGCATCCCCTGTAAAGAGCCAAGGGCTGAGGCACAGCCAAGAGACCCTAACCCAGGACTGCAGAGGAGTCAGAAACCCCAAGCAATGAGAAAGGGAGAAGAGCATGAGTAGACCCCACACTGGATTAACCAGGGTGGAGGGACGCAGAAAGACATGTAAACCCACCGCCCAAGTACCAGAAAGGAAGGGGCGGAACAAGAAACAGAACGAAGCATCCCGCCAGGGAGGAAGTAGAAGAGGAGACTCGCAGAAGACAAGCCACCCTAAGGGAGGCGATTGCAGAAGACCAAACTGAAGGTCCTCGCAGAACGGGGAGGAAGGGCGGGCCGTGAAGGAATCTGCGGCTAGAATCGTCTCTACCAGCTACATCGTTACCGAAGGTAAGTAACTTGTACATCTGATAGAGACTACTAGCCGCAGATTCCTTAACGTAGAATAGATACCCTAGCCATACCCAGAGGGGAGGAGGGTCTGTGAGAGAATCACACCAGCTTGGAAGAACACAGGACCCCAACAGGGGATGTGTCATGGGGACAGGAAGGACGGCCCAGCCCCCACCAAGCAGCGGAAGAACAAGGAGAAGGGAAGGCCAGGATACCACAAGCCTACCCGAGGGGCCAAGGGTGTCCGCCAGAGAACCCGGAGGGACAGGTGGCACCAAGAGAGTATCAAAGAAGAAAAGAACCACCCGCAAATCCAAGGAGAAGAGGTGGAAACGGGGGCAGAGCCCGCCTCAGGAGCAGGAGCGGCCCCACAGCCGAGAAGCGCAGACGTGAGAAGGAAGACACAGTCACGCAAGCCCCAGCAGAGCGACGGACAGGAGCACACGGGTACACGCCAAGGTCCACAGGGGTGGACCATAACGTCCAGGCGTGTGCAGGCGGCAGCTGGTACAGACCATGAAGAAGTGCCCAGAACAAGCCGAGCGCAAGACCAGGACCGAGGCAACGGAGCCCCCCGCACAAGCCCCAAAGAAGGACCGTCCCAGTGGCACAACCCGGCCCACGAAGAGAAGTGGGAAACATGTAGCACAGACACAAAGCCGTCAACCAGAACACAGGAGAACACCAGGAATATCCTGGCCCCCCTGGAACACAAGGTAGAGGACCAGGCTGAACGACGGATAATAAGGTGGAAACACCAAGACACGACGCCGTAGACGGCATGACAAAAATCGGTCTGGCGATCCAGAGGCTGAGGAGGGAAGGCAAAACGCACAGAGGCAGACATCCCGCGGGAACAAGGGCAAACGTACGCCAGGCAAGCCCTGCAGAAGAAGGGTCGAAACACCAGCGGATACTGAGCAGGACGGAACCTGGAGCAGCGAAAGCCGCGCGAAGGCTGAGGAGAAGAGACTGCACCAAGCGGAATACAGTGACACCAGGAAACACGAGGAACCCAAGAAGGGATCCACGCCCGCCCAGCTTAGGACAGGGCTATACAATAGCCAACAAGTACCCCATCTAGGGTATGACACACCCAAAACAAACAGGGGAACACCTCTTAGGGAAAAAACCCGCAGCAGAGGTCAAGAACAGAAAGACCTGTGGGTATCACCACAGACTGCTTACCAATCAGCCAAAAAGGGGACACAGATGGTCCAACCTGAGGACCCATACGGCGTCACTAACCGCCCAAAAACACACACCGCAAAGCGAAAAGGCCGTACCCGCAGCCAAAAGGACAGAGGGGCAACTGAAGGACCCGAAAGGCAGTCCCAGCCCCACACAGCACACAGAGGGGCCAACCGAAACACTAGGCCCAAGGAGAAAGGCGGGACAAACGCCTCCCAAAAGACACCTGAGGACCGACACCCCGAAGGTTACGGAGGGGGAGGAGGACGGAGCCCCGCAAGGCGTCGCTGAATAGCAGAGTCCGCGTGGGTGTTAAATAACAGAATCCCATCAAAGGGCAGGTCAACAAGACGCTCCCGAATATTCTCAGGAAAGACGCCATCCCGCAACCAAGCATGGCGGCGGAGGGCCATGGAACTCGCCATAGCGCGGGCGAGGGAATCAGAGACATCCAGGGCCAAACGGAGAATAAAAGCAGCTAACTCCCGACCATCCAACACATGGTGCCGCAGATCAGCATGGACACCGTCGTGGGAGGCGCGAGACAGAAGGGACTCCGCGGAATCCCATAGGTCAGAAGTAGCCCTGGCCAACACACAAAGGGTGTTGAGCTCGCGCAGAGCAGCACTAGTGGAAGCGAAAATGTTACGCCCCCAGGAGTCCAACCACTGGGCCTCCCGTGACGGAGGGAGCAACACCGAAGGCAAGGAGGGAAAAGCGGTCTGCAGGACAGGGCCCTGGGCAGAGGGGTGGGAAAAAAGGCAGACCGGATCGTGCGGGGCAGGACGGTGGCGGTGGAGGAGCGGCTGAGGCACCGGATCCCCCGTAGCAGGACACCCCCAGGCCCCCAGAAGAGAGTTATGGAGCGAAGCTTCAAACGGAAGAAGAGGATCCCCTCCACCAGAGCCCTGGTGGAGAATCCCCAACAAGTGATCCGTAGGGAGCGGAGCAACCGGATTGCCCATCTGCAAAATGCCAGCGGCCGTGGAGATAGCCCGGACAAAGGCCACACTCTCCTCCGTAGGGCGACGTGGGGGAGAGAGCAACTCTTCCGTGGGCGAAGGCTGCAAACTAAGCCGCCCGTCCCCATGCCCTGCCGGAGGAAGAAACGGCCAGCCCCTGTAGGATGAAGGACCCACGGACGAGTGGGGAGCCTGAGGGGTCTCCGAAGAAGGCGGAGAAGCCTGCGGGGCCACCAACTGCAAGGTGCGGGAGAGCGGGTCCGGGGACTGGGGACGCGGACGGCATAGAGCCCGCCCCGGAAGCCGCCGGGGAAAAAGCAACGATGCGGCATCCAGTCTCCGGTGAAGAGGAGACAAGGAGATGACAACCCTCCGGAGAGAAGTCGTCGACGCTCCGACGCCGGGACGGCGCCGGAGAGTCCGCCAGCGGCACCGGTGTGTCCTCGCACGGCGCCGAAGTGCCCACCAGGGGCGCCGAGTCGACCACCACCACACGCAGTCTAGGAGAAAGGGGCGGGGTTGGAGCCGAAGCGGCCAATGAACGGCGCCGAAAAGGCGCCGGCTCGACCCCCGACGAGGCAGCCGCCGGTGCAGGGGTCCGAGAGGGACTAGGGGAGGCACCCCGGGCCCCGGCCTCCACCCGCGGCGCCGCCGGGGAGGAAAGCCGTCGGCGCCGGCTCGGCCTCCGGTAAGACAGCCGCCTGCCCAGAGGACCGAGGGGGACTCGGGGACAAGCCGCGAGTCCCGGCGACCACCCGCGACACCACAGGGAGCCCCGCGGGGCTTTGCGGCGAGGCAGGGACGCCGTGGGCCGAAGAGGGGAACCCCGGAGGGCCGCACCTCGGTTACACCACACCTCCAGAACCTGAAGCCGAACACGTCGGCGCCGGGGGCGAATTCGCCGGCGAGTCCGCGGAAGGCCCCGCGCATGGCAAGGGATCCGCAGACGACTCAGGAAGAAGAGGGGGGCCCAAAGAAGCCCGCAGAGCCGAAGCGTAGGCCTTCATTTGGGCCCTTGTCGCCCCAACGCCAGGAAACGGCGGAGAGGGTGGAGACGGGCGAGGGCGCACGTCCCGAGAGGAACCCGCGCCCTCATCAGAACGAGGACAGGGCCTCGGTGACAAACTGCAAGACTTAGCAGCGGGCGAGCGACGCCCGTGGGGCCTCGGCAAAGGACGATGCCGGAAGCGGCGGCTCCTGGACCCTTCCGAGGCAGGGGACGGACGCGGTGACGAGACCGATCTGGACAAGCGGGCCGAAAGCAACTTCATCCGGCGCTCCCGCCGGGACTTCGGCTTGAGATGCTGACAGGCGTTGCAGTCCGTAGAGTCATGGTGCAGGCCCAAACACCACATACAAATAGGGTGAGGGTCCGTCGTCTGACGCGCACAAGAAGCACACGTCTTGAAACCCGAAGGCATTGCACACTGTTCCCAATGCAAAGCGTTAAAAGAGGCCTGAAAACAGGCCAAGGGAACTCACTCCGGATCCGCGTTGCACGCGGAAAAGAAGAAAACTGATGTCAGCGCGCCGGGGTGGGACTTATGTGACCTCGCTGACGTCACGTTCGCGGACAGCGTCAGGGCGGAGTCGTGTGGTGCCACGCCCCCCGCCCCCTCCCCCGGCGCGCAGGGATGCCGTGGCAAAATTTTCCGGATCCAGTCTCACGCCTGGGGATAATTCTACGTTAAGGAATCTGCGGCTAGTAGTCTCTATCAGATGGTCAAATTACCAATTTTCTTCATGGTACGGTTGACCTATATCATCAACTGCTTCATAATTGTTGGCGGAATCTGAAACAAATAAGGAATGCAACATAGGTGTTCTTACTTGTGGTGGTGGTAAATCAAGTGGGGGAGATGAGACGTCGACGGAAAGCTGTTGCAACCTTGGTCAAGGTCGTAGAGGCGCTGACTCTGAGTCAGAGAGCACAATAGGCACCCCGTTTGCCACGCTGAGGCTTTGGGGACCGGCATGGAGCATGGGACCAGAGGCAGAGTCGGTGCAAAATCCTGAGGAGGAACAGTGGCAGATTCAGAGGATCCAACTGGCACCAAGGGTGAACCCGCTGGTGGTATCCCAGATGGGGGTGGCCTCTCGGCTCCTTGGAGCCCATAGGCAAGCCAGAGAGAGTCTGAGCATGGCACTGCGGAACTCTTCGCCCTGCCTCGGTATCGCAGACAGCTCATGAACCTTTGGTTGTTCCAGGTCAAGGTGTGCCATGGGCTTCAAGGTCAACCAACTTCAGAAGCAAGATTGAGAGGAGTGGCGAGGCTCTCGCATTTTCTCTGGAGATTGTGAGTTTTGGGAAGGGGCCAAGCCCGGCTCGGATTTTCTATGTTTTTCTCTCGAACTTACCCAAAGATGTGGAACACGACGCTGACAGACTATGGGAATGACTCTTGCAACTTCTGGACCTGAAACGGGGTCAGGACCAACCCTTCAAATTGGACCGGTCTCCTCATGGAGTGTTACGGTGCTTGCCAACAAAGTTCCACCTCGCTGTCTCGTATGGCATTCAGGTTCTTCGACGCGCAGTCACTGCAGACCTTGAGGGGCTTAGCTCTACCCCATGCACCACAGGAAACCTGTTGAGGATCTGTCACAGACATTTGTTTGTGACAGTCCTTACACGGCTTAAAAGCTGTCATTTTGGGAGGCAACATTTACATTGCACATGGAAACATTTTTTGAGGTAGCTTGTCTCAACAAACAAGATGAAGCTTCAATCCACGTGTAAAGAAAGGAACCAACATCAACGCATGGGAGTGGCTCCTATAGAAGTTCTGCATGTAATTTCCAGAGCAGACCGGCATTAGTGCAGAGCCGTACGTCGCCACCTACCAGTGTGCAGAGGTGCAGCTGAAAACAGTTTCCAGATTCAGTCTGACACCTAGGGAAACACAGGTGAGCGTGAATTCTCCTCTGGGACTCCCTCACACAACTTAGAAGAGGTGAAAATCTGAATTGTGGTTGTCATTGGGGTGGGGGGGGGGGTACAGAGCTCAGCACTTCCACCAGTTCGGGTTGTTTCAAATGAGGCAGATGTGCTAGTAAACAAACACTATTGTTAGGCCTATGGCTATTTTAACATTGTTTAATGACATTTAAAATTACTGGGGATTCCAAGACTGACGACAGTGAATGATTCAAGCATGCAAATCAATGAAAGATCCGATGCAGGAGATAGGTGAGCTTCAGGGACTTTTAAGAACCAATGAATGAGGTTCCTGTCTTGTAATATTGTGGAATCAAATTCCATAATTTGGAGCAATAACAAAACAAGCCCTCACACCTATTAGTGACTTGCTATATTTAGGACTGGTCATTATACACAAAACAGTGTAAGCTATGTTTATTACATCAGATGTATGTGCATAATCCTATGCTTATAGGAAGCCCCTTTGATGTAATGTCCTACCTACACCAGTAAAGCGGGTCAACCTTTTTTCTAGAAGGTATAGGGGATGAATCTTTGTAGTCATGCTGCTGCTGTCTGAATAATTGACATCTGACAGGGCATATTTTCTGAGACTCTGGATGCAGCACCAATAATCTTTTTCTACAGGTGTTTTGTTGTTGTTGTTTTAGTGGTGTTAGGGCAGGGAAAATAATATAGTAATGGAACGGTTAGTCAATCTATTTGTTACTTTAATGTTGAAAGTCAAAAACAAGAGGCTGTACATCTTGTAGGATCAGTGGAATCCTAGATAAGGAAAAGGCTGAGAAATAAGAAAGAACTGGAGTCTGGGCTACTTTCTTGTGTAACAAATGGGAATTTCACTATTTTAATTTTTTATTTGGAGGCCAGGAGTTTAAGTGCTAATTAAAGGTGATTGTGGAAGATTACATTATCTGCATAAGTGTGATCAAAAGAGTAGAACTACTTCAAATGTACCTTAAACATTAACAAAGTTTAAGGCCATAAGACATTGTGTTACTGGTGCTATTTTCAGGTGCTAAATACTTTGCAGACCTGGTCTTTTAAAAAAGACTTCACCTTTGCTCTTTGATACACTCCCACACATTGTTGGTAGATGAGGTTAGTAGAACTTAGCTTACTTTGACCCTTTCTTCAACAGAAAAAAAACCTGCCTTGTGATTATGATACGCAGAGCGACTGCTGTGCAAACTTGCTAGAAGGCTCTTGGTCTGTTGTTGGACACTGGATGGCGTTGGCATAGACAGCAGAACCGTAGCTAGCTCCAGAGCAGACGCCTTGCTCTTTTCCTATCATAGGAGAGAGAGGTTCATGAAAAAAAGCAAGAATTGGCAACAAGGTGGTTCATAGAAAGAAAATAGCTACTGCAGAAATATAAATTACGTATAAGAACGTAAAATATAAAGAGTGGACAAAATAAAAAAACTGATAACTTATAATGCGATAATTCAAATGCACCTACCTTGTGTTGTCCGTATTGCATTTAGAGTCGGAGTCATTGACACACAGTGCCACACATCAAAACTAAAGTTGCTACAATCTATCATTTTTGCCTGGCACTGATCTCATTACCATACACTGAGCATACTATTGTAAAGGACAGACCGGTCTAAGGTTCACCCTAATCAACCAAGAGATACAGCACTCGCTGGATATTTGAGCTAATGGAGGACTATTTCTTATGTCATGATGGGATTTTTTTTTCCAGAGATCTACACATCATACTCTGTCACTTCAAGGGGTAGCAACATGTCTAACGCATTTTTAGTGTTAAAGAAATCCTACATTTAAAAAAAACAAAACAATTATCATAACAGGGTAAGCCAATAGCTTCAAGTCAATACCTGGTGAAGCACTTTTTACACGAATTATAGCCTCTATCAATGTCACAAATACGTATTATGCATTGCTTGATCTTTCTTCTTTACAAACCTACTCAAGCCAGCAACTTTAGATTGGACTCCAATAGAGCAAACAGTAGCAGACCTCACAGAACAAATTTAGTCGGCAGTGTCCAGTTCCACCCCAAAGAAATGTTAGGTCTTTATTTAGCCTAGTAGATATAATTCCTGCAAATGTCTGTTGCATGTGGTCAGTGACAAGCAGGGACCCTTCCAAAGACAACTGCAACAAAATGTACATGCATCTGGGCAAGCAGGAATGTCAGGCACAGTGTAAGAGGAGCACCAACCTCCCAAAGCAGTTTACCTTGGATTTCTCACAATAAGGGGACTAGCCTCTAACTTCATGATATGGGAAAATGCTTAGCCATGTCATTTGTGTGCACTTCGAGAATGAATGCTGCAATAATTGTCATTTGAGGGTGGGCAATGTTTTTTCAGTGCTGCTTTCCTGGGACGCCGCCGTCTTCATAGCTCGCCACCCAAGGCCTTGCACCAGTTAGTTCATTCCTTCATACATTTTATGGCCAATCTTGATCTGTCCACAAATTCTGAAAAGTCCTATATCATGGGATGCAGCCCTAAGTGTACCAGACTCCCAAGCATTGTAGCCGGCCCCAACCTTCTATTATGCACTAGCAGTTTCTCTTATTTGGGGGTTACCTTTAGTTCCACTGGCTCTTATGACCCTAACATAGTACACCGTAGGGATAAGCTGTCTCAGCAGTAGGCTCACTTTTGAGCCTTCCATCTCCTACGGGTGGCAGGCCCCTTGCCCCCCCCCACCCTCCTCCTGAGATTGGGGTATCACAGACTGTTCGTCCCTGCAATTGGAAGAAAATAGTTTCTGCAGGAAAATTCTGTCCGCTCCCCTCCCCTATCCACTCCTCATTATATTGGCCACAAGGAGTTGGGTTTAACTCTCTCCAAAATGGCTGCCGGTCCATCGCAACATCGGCATCGGTGACCTAAGCAGGGAGTGAAGCGCTTGTCAAATAAGGCTCCCCAGAGAGCTCCGCTTCCCACCCGCGGTCCGCTGAACCTAACTTGGAAGGTATGTTGAAAGTCTGTGCTTTCCGTGGAGGCTCCTACTGCTTCGTCTATCGGCTTGCCTGACCTGAAAATGGCGGCCGTTTCCGAGTAAATCTGTACAGTTTCAAAGGGCTGGCACGAACTATACCTGCTTTTCTGTGTATATTGGGCAGCCCATCTGCTAATATATTTCCTACCTAAGGTAAGGAGTCTATCACTCCGAATGGTTTGAAGTGTCTGACGTCGTTGTACTAAATCCTCACAGGGCTCTGCATGACCCACTAATGATGTCCACACATGAGGCAACGTGATCTGGGCTCCTGTCCCATACAGATCTACTCATCCATGCTTGTTTGGCTTGCTGGATCCTGCCGGTTCTCTACCCGTTCCACCTGGTAGCCACAACAATCTAGCACAAATATCTACTTTCTACTGCTTTGTACTAGGTGCTGCGCAATAACTTTACTCTGGAACTTTGAACTTTTCCAATCTCAGCCCTACTCCAGACGGGCCATCAGACTTTAGGCGATGTGATTTATATTCCTAGCATTTACTCTCTCCAAAACTGGCATCTACTCAGCGCCGCCTTAGCAGCCTTCCTCCTGCAAAAACCATGGCAGACAAAGAGCCTAAACCAAACAACAAGCAGTCCAAACATGTTCCTTCCACCTCTTCTCTCACCACTATTGTCCTGGGGGCGAGCTGGAGAACGTTGAGGACGGCACTTCCCAGTAACACCAGGACCGGTGCCTTAAGATGGATCTTTGATGATGCCCCCTGGGCCGATACCATAACTGCTTTATACTTACTGCGGAGCCCGAGCAACCTTGGCCGATGCCCGGTGGAGCTGTCCTATGCAGCTATAGAGGAGTTTGGCTCTGGTTCACCCCCTCGGCCGTCACCTACCCAGCCGGACATCTGACATTGTTTTCCTCGTCGCCCCGTTGTGTTCCCTTTCCCTCCCCCGCATCTCATGTTTCTGTTTTCTCCTATGTCTTTACTTGAAGTCTATAATTGATGTAATTATGCTTCCCAGCCCCCTGTTTCCATACCCCTCCCCCATTCCTCTATTCCTCTATTGGGGACTTGTTCCTTGTGCTTGACTATGCAACTGTAACTAATGTAACCATGAAAAACTGTTTTTCTTGTTATCCCTGACCGCTGAGACCTGAGCAACATGGCTGATGCCCGGTGGAGCTGCTAGACAGCTATAGAGGAGATCGGCCCTGGTTTTCCCCCTTGACCGTCACCTACCCAGCCGGACATTGGGCACAGTTCTCCCAGTCTCCCTGCCGTGTCTCCTTCCTCCCCCTCCTTTCGACGAATTACTGTAACATTATTTTTTGCCTATGTTTTACTATGCTCTGGGAACTGATGTAATTTGTAACTTGTAACGCAACGATCCTCATGTAAAGCGCTCTGATACCTAAGGGTCTAGCCAGCGCTATATAAAACTCTTCAAATAAATAAATAAATAAACTTAACTGAGTGACTCCCGCCCTCCCCTACTGTGGTCATCTATATGTCGAAAAGAGGAGGCAACACTCACCAGGGACATAATTAGCGACTGCTTGGCTTGTGATACAGGCCTTTCCATTCCCTGGTTGGCTTATGTAAAAAAATTGTTTGCAGGGATTGGTTGTAGGAAGCTGGCTCTGTATATACTATACCAAAGTGAGGTATAGTGTGCACAGAGTCCAGTGGATCCCCAAAGGTAGGCAGAGGTAAAGTTAGATAGCACCTCACTCTCTATTTGTGGTAGTGTGGTCGAGCAGTAAGGCAGTAACAGAGGACAGTGTTAAGCATTTGTTGTACACACTCAGTCAGCAAATGAATTCACACACTCAAAGACTGAACTTCAGACCAATTGTTTTTGTATAAAAATATTCTTTTAGTTATTTTATTTCCTAGAACCAAGCAAGCCTGGCACAGGTAAGTTGATAAATACTTTGCAGTAAATATACAGTTTGAAATGCAGTTGTAAATGTACTTTGAAATGGTCACAGTTGGAATTACTGGTAATGCAATACTGTGGAATGCTGTACATATACTTTGTATCGATTTTGCAGTAAAAATTACAGGTAAGTTACTTTTACGTTACTTTTGTGATTACTTTTTAGATTACTTTTTCTACTCAGTGTGATATGCCTAGATATCACACTGGGACATTTCCTAGAGAAAAGGTAAGTAAAGTCAGTTTTGCACAATTGTTATTTTTCAGGTTTCCATACAAATCAACTCCACTTTTCAGAGAAAAACAGTCAATAGGTTCCTATGGAGAGAAATGAAGTTAACGGTTACCAGGTAAGTAATCGGTCTTTGGAGGTGAGCTTTCTGGGGTTAGAACCAGGGTCAAGGATGCACTCTCGTTACACCCTCAGCGGCACTAGGGCAGCCGGGTGCAGAGTGCTGAGGCCCAATGTTATCCAATGGGGGATAGGGGGCCTCCAGTTGGTGGCTGCTGGCAAGCAGGCCACTAGGTTGTGGGATCAAAGCTCCTGGACTTTAGCTCAGGGCAAATGGGGAAACAAAGTAGCACCGAAGGTGCACCCTCAGCGGCACTAGGGCGGACGGGTGCAGGGTGCTGTTTCGACGTCGGATGCCCTGTTGTTTCCAATGGAGAACCTCCGGTTTGCAAAAGCACTGCAGGCAGGGAGACTAAGGACTTCTGGGTGCGACCACCACTTCGAGAGGTAAGTTGGGAAGTTAGGGGTTGGTTAGACACCGTCGGTTTGGGCACACAAGGCCGTGGGGCGTCGGGTGCAGGGGTGCCTTTTGGGGTCGGATCTTCTTACCAGCTCCTGGTCGCGGTTGGGGGGGACCTTCTGGATTTAGGCTGCAGGCGTTGGCTGGAGGCTTGAGGCAGGTCAGGGGTCGCCAGATCTCGGGTCAGGATCGCCGGGGTGACCTCCTCGTGGTGTTTGCCCACTCGAGCTTGGGCCGTGGTCGGCAGGTGCAAAGTGGGGCGGATCCGCGGTGTCCGGCCAGAGCCAGAGGTTGCAGATGAACAAATCCGGTGTTCACGGGAGTCTTTGTAGTTGAAGGCACGCAGGTCCTCTGGGGTTTTCTAGGTTGCTGGCTGCAGGACACACCAGGATTTCGCAGGAGCAGGTTTGAGGGGGAGACAGGCCGGTAGGGCTGGGGCCAAGTCAGTGGGCGTCTTCCTCTTGTTAGCTGCTGCACGGCTGTTCAGTACTTCTTCTTCTTGCAGGTTCTTGTCTGAGGAAGCAAGGTTCAGGGGTGCCCCTAAATACTTGATTTAGGGGTGTTACAGGTAGGTAAAAGGCAGGGACCAATGGGTCCCTTCCCTGGGGTGGGTACACCCCCTATTATGCCACCCTCCTGTGGGAGGGGGGCATAAGCCTGTCCCTGGTTGGCTGAGTCCCCCCATCTTCAAGATGGCGTGGACTGAGAGTTGTGCTTCACCTCGCCTCCCCCACCTGAGGGGTGGAGTTGGCAGAGGTGGGCACACCTCTCTCCCTCACTTGTTTTTCCCGCTGGTTCTCCCGCCTAAAGTGGGGGTCAGAACCAGTGGGGACCAGTTGCTGAGAGCAGCAAGTGGCCTGGGGAAGCTCACAAAGGCGGCAAGCCTTTGAAGCTTCCCCTTCGTGAACCCTGCCCATCCTGGGGGAGGAGGCTTGGCACCTCATCCCAGGATGTGCATTGTTTCAGGCCCCAGAGAGCAGCAGGCTTTTGACCCAGGGGTCCAGAAATATGTCTGGTGGTGGCAGCTGAAAGCAGCCACTGAGCCTGGACACTAGTGGTAGTTTAGTTATCAGGGGGCATCTCTAAGATGCCCTCTGTGTGCATTTTCATTAAATCCCACACTGGCATCAGTGTGGGTTTAATGTGCTGAGAAGTTTGATACCAAACTTCTCAGTTTTCAGTGTAGCCATTATGGTGCTGTGGAGTTCGTAATGACAAACTCCCAGCACCATATACTCTTAACCCCTTGTGTGCGCGGCCGATTTTCGCCCTGTGCGGGGCGTTTCATTGAGTGGGCGGGTTCATGACGAGCTCAACTCGTCATGCGCACACGAGCACCGTGCAGCATGACGAGCTGAGCTCGTCATGAGCACCGAAGGGGTTAATGGCAGCACTGCACTTACAATGTCTAAGAATGGACTTAGACACTGTAGGGGTACAGGGGTCATGCACCTGTACCCTCACCACTGGTATACTGCACCCAGCTAGAGGGGTGACTGATCTATGCCAGGGCAGTGGGTTGTAGGCATGGCACACAGGGATGTGTGCCATGTCGACTCTTCACTTTGTTCTGCACCAAGACACGCAGCCTGCAAAGGCAGTGTGTGAGTGTCAGGGTACAGGACCTCTAAGGCTGGCACAATAAGTGCTGCAGCCCTTAGAGGCCTTCTCTGGTCACAGTGCCCTGGGTACCTGTGGTACCATTTACCAGGGGCTGACCTGTGGCCAGAGACGCCAATTGGGTTTAGGCTTCAATGCAGTTTTAGGGAAAGAACATAGGCCCTGGGTACCTGATTAGCAGGAGCCCAGGGCACACTCAAAGTACATCAGCAATTCAGCAAAAAGTGGCGGCAACCATGCAGAAAGAGGGCACTTTCTCACATTGGTTTAATGCAACTCTTTTCCAACACAGCTGATCATGCTCTCCCGGGTAGGAAGCAAGTCCAAGCTGTATTATTCGCCAAAGCAAACAGACTAAGTGCAGAAACTCATATTCCAACTGTTGAGGCCTATTTACACTTAAGCCCTGAGAATACCCCCACCATCATTTGTGGAACATCTGGGGGAGCTGGGAGTTAATGTTTGCCTTTAGGGCTGACACGATTAAATATCTGCTCTGCTTTCCATTTGGTTTTCAGCACAACCTCGAGTCCTGAGTGTGTCCTTGTGATGATGCCTCCTGCCAATTGATGTTGCACTTTACTTTCTTCTGTGGTTTTTATAAAAAAAAGTTACCAAAACGTTTTTAGTTCCTTTTATGAAATCAAGAAATTGTAAACACTGAACCCAAGCCTATCCTCTCCTTCAATTTGATAATGAGACCGGTCTTCATGCGAGTGCTTTTTTACATGCAGCAGTACGATCTCGGGGCAAAATGCATTTTTAATCTAATCTTGCTTCCTTACTCTTACATAATGTGAGGTGTAGGCTTATCTTTTTTTTTCATTTATTTTATTACAATGTGTTTCATTATATTACTGCCCTGGTTAGGACACGATCTTTGTGGTAACGTGGAAGAGGTGCCGAACATGCATGTCCGTCTTTTAGAGTTTTTTAAATGTTTTAAAATGTTCTTGTATACTTTTATGGCCGTTTCGAAGCTGAATAAAGCTCTGGAAATGGAATGAAGTGCAGCCTATCAAATAAGAGCTATCACCAGTCTTCTGAATTTCTTAATTGCAACCTCAAAATGTCTAAGTAAGAAGAATTTCAGGAGTCTTAGTATCCATTTTTACAACAGTAAAAATAGTTAAGCCTCAGTTTAAAAGGACTTCCTTGTGTAGGAGCATTCAGTGACCAAGGACCTATGAGTATTGGTGGTGCTTCAGTGGTAACCTGGGAGCCGAGGACACGCTTGCTGTCAGTTATCACATGGGTGATATAGATGTGATCTTCCTTGCTCCCGCAACTGGGCAGAAATTGGCAGATCCATGCAGTTTGTGAGAAATACTACAAGGGTACTCACAGGTAAAATTCTTCTTATTAAGCAGGCAGAAGAGATAATCCTCTTCCTGAAGGTATCTAGCCTCTTTGGTTCCCTATCCAGTGGAGTGGAGAGGAACATGCCAGGATTTACCTTGGAGGTTGATGCCTTCTTCACAAAGCTCTCAGGGGTGGGATGCTGGGTGAAAAAAGCTGGGTCCCCAGGAGCAGGGCAGTGACGACATCCAATCATCCTGTGCACAAGGGGGACCATACAGGGCATGACTTGGCTCAGAGCAGGAAATAAGAGAGGGCTTCATTGGAGGGCAGGATGGGTTCTGTGAAGTTGAAGTACCTCGGTCAGGACATTGGTCTGGATTACTACTGAGGGTAGAAGAAGGTCGAGGCCTCACCCGCCGATAACTCCAGAACCCGTGGAGCCACTTCAGAGGGATCTGGTCACCCAAACATAAGGTGCATGGCCTCTCATCACTCTGAGTTAAGGGGGGGGTCACGCCAGCTCCAGGAAATTTACAGCGGTGTGTGGAGCGACCAAGACTCAGGCTCCGAAGGGAAGGTGCAGGAGTAGGTCCTCAATTTGTGGCATAGTTCACACGCCACGTCCATTGACTTGGACAGGCACAGTGGAGTCAAAGAGCGCTTCAACTTCTTGTCTCGCTTGTGGGACTTACACGGCGAAGACTGACGGGAAATGAGAGTAGGTCCATAACCTTCCACGCAACCAAGGCCTGGAATAGTGCGGAGTCGCCAAATGTCAAGCATCAGGAGCTTCACAGCATGCTCTCAAATCGCTTTAGGATTCATAGCATGGCAGTCAGGACAGGCCCTGGAGTCATGGTCAGCTCTAGGCATCACAATCAAACGAGGTGGGGGTCTGTCACAGACATTTGTCTGAGGCAGTCTGCACAGGGCTTAAACCCGCATTTCTTTTTTTCAGGAGACATCACTAAACACATTACATGCTCAAAAATGTAGACAAAATGTAAAAGAAAAAATGGTCAAAAAGACAGGGGTCGCACATCCAGATCCACGCTGTTGGCGCAGAAAGAAAGGAAGTGATGTCAGCGCTGGGGTGGCACATTTATAGTCACCAAGCACATAACATCCGGCACGGACTACACACAGCTGCTCAATGCCACCTACGGTGCACAGAGGTACTGCTCGAGATTTTCCAGTTTCAGGTCGAATGCCAGGGGAATATACTAAAGTAAGGAATTTGTGGGTATATGTCTCTATATGTCTCGATCAGATAGGAATAGCTCTCGGACTTGATGGAACCAGTCCATTGCAAATAAAAGACACTATAATGTGATTTCCCTGTTGTAGGAGGCTGGAATAGTATATAGTGCACACTTATTTAAGTGAAGCACCTTGCACGATCCAGACAATGCTTATTGTGATTTTAGTGGTCTTAGACAACCATAGAAAGCTCTCTAAGTGGTAGCTGCAGAGAGCAGCCTTCAGGCTTAGCCCAGAAGTAGTGTTAAGCAGCTTGTTTTACCAGATCTAATCATGTAGGGTAGGTTAAACGAAAAATAACCACACAGTGTAGTTATAAAAATGTCCATTTATTACACAACACTTACTAACACATTAGTATATCTCCTACCTGGAGATATTAACGCAAATACACAATAATTCTTCAATTGCAAAAGGTAAGTGAGCACAATACACAGTGGTCTCCAGGGGGAGACCAAACCATATACTAAGAAAGTAGAATGCGAACTACGGCCGAAGTCGGGACTTGGACCAGGAGACTCAGAGGAGCTGGGCACACAAGGAACCACCCATGGTAAAAACCCAGGAACCACACAGAGACTGTGAGAAGAGTGGAAACACAGCCGCGTACTCAATACAAGTCAAAGGGAAAGTCGCGGTTGCAGTTTTGGAGTAAAAGGACCCCACACAGAGGACCCTGAAGAAGACGGAAGATGCAGGAGTGATGACAGTGACCCTGAGGAAGACCAGGAGCCGTGCACGAGCTGTCCCACATCGGAAGTCGAGAACCAGGGGGTCGGTGTCCAGCGAGGGCACTAACAAGCCTTGGCAGTAGCAACAGACGTGGTAAACGATGAAGGAGTAACGTTGGTACCAGCAATGTCCAAGGGACTTACCAAGTGCTTGAGAGTCAGAGCAGGTGCCCGAGCAAGCAGGGGAGCCCACTGAAGGAAGAGAAGACCCTCGAGAGGACCCACAGGCCGAAGGCACAGGAGTAGCAAGAGGACCTCAAGCAGCTCACCAAAGATGAAGGGCCACGGTGCAGAGGATGCGGTGATCTTGGGAGGAAGAGATGCTGGAGCTTCTTGTAGCCCGAAGATCTCTGGAGAGCAAAGCCAACAAGCCTTGGCAACGGCAAGTCGACGCAGTGCACATGGGTTCGGTCCCAGCGGTTCCGACGAGGGATACTGACCTCAAACTTGCTGAGGACAGGTCAGGCCTCGAGGGAGTTGTAGAACCACCTCCTGTGTTGCTGAGCCTTTTAAAGTCCATGGGATGTCAGGAGCAGCAGACCGGTCAGCTTCATTGCAGTGCCTGCAGATGCAGGGGAGTGACTCTTTCACTCCAAGGGAGATTACTTTGGGTGTCCTTGATGCCCACAGGACTGTTGAAGATCCTGGAAGAAGCATAGACACAGAAGGCTTGCAGAACAGCGAGACCAGGAGCAGCAGAAGGCTTCCTTGATGCAGTCTTGGTTCCAGGAAAGTCCAGCGAAGTCCAAGTGTCTAGACGGTCAAAGAGTGACGTGGTTTCAGGCTGGAGTCTTGTCTCACGACGAATCTGAGGACACACCCACAGGTAAGTAATTTTGTACCCTCAGAAAGAGGCTAGGACGACTTAGGGGTCCCTCCCAGAGAAGAGGCTGTCCTTTGTCCAGTTTCGCGCCAGAGCGGGAGCCAATTGCTCCCTGAACTGGCTCAAACTGGAGTATGCACGGACGGCACCAAATGTGCCCTTCAAAGCAGTCTGGTGGCGCTGGCAAGCACCCCTACCCTAGCCCAATACACAAAGTCCTGCTTGGGAGGTGGTCACACCTCCATGACAGGAAACCTATTGTTCTACCATCCCCTGCTCGAGCTCAGCTCAGCAACAGGAGGGAAGAATCGTGTCTGTGGTTGGCAGCAGCACTAGCTTGCTAGCAGGCCCTTAAAGACTGTTACTGGGAGTACTGGGGGCTTCCCGGGGGAGCCCCCAGTGCACGGAATCATACCTCCAGCACCGGGGAGGACTCCAACATGTTTGATACCAAACATGCCCAGGTTCGGCACAGCCACTCTATAGTTAGCCATCGCGTGATGACGCATGACCACTATATGTAACAAAATGGCTGACCACACTTACAAAGCCTGGAGAATCGACTCCGGGGTTTGTAGTGGTGTCCTGCTCATGCAGGGGCACCCTCACACTTATAACCCAGCACCCTGCCTTCAGGATTGAAAGGACCATCTTAGGGTTACTTATAGGTTTTCAGTGTAGTGACTTCAGATAAAAGGAAACATATCTGACGTAAGTGGTGCTAGCACCAGCTTACACAGGCTGCAATGGCAGGCCTGTAGTCACAGTTTGAGTGGTCTCTCATGGGTGGCACAATACATGCTGCAGCCCATGGGAGACCCCTGGTGTACCTATGCCCGGAGTACCTTAGTACCATATTCTAGGGACTTACAAGGGTACACCAGTAACCAATTGTGGAGGTACTTAAGTACTTACCATGGCACATTTAAGGAGGAAGCACAGTGACTGGGGTCCTGATTAGCAGGATGAATCAATCAATCAACACATTTATAGAGTGCGCTACTCACCCGTGAGGGTCTCAAGGCGCTAGGGGGGAGGAATGAAGCAGCTACTGATCGAACAGCCAGGTCTTAAGAAGTCTCCTGAAGGTCAGCAGGTCCTGGGTCTGTCGTAGGTGGATGGGGAGGGTGTTCCAAGTCTTGGCGGCGAGGGGGGAGAATGATCTGCCGCCGGTGGTCGTTCGGCGGATGCGTGGGATGGTGGCGAGGGCGAGGTCAGCGGAGCTGGCGGTTCGGGGTGTAGAAGGTGAGTCGTTCGTTGAGGTATGCTGGTCTGGCGTTGTGCAGTGCTTTGTGGGCGTGGGTGAGGAGCTTGAAGGTGATCCTCTTGTTGACCGGGAGCCAGTGCAGGTCTCTCAGGTGGGCGGTGATGTGACTGTAGCGAGGGGTTCAGAGGATGAGGCGTGCGGAGGCGTTTTGTATGCGTTGGAGTCGTTTCTGGAGTTTGGTCGTGGTTCCCGCGTAGAGGGCGTTGCCCTAGTCCAGCCTGCTGCTGATGAGGGCTTGGGTGACCGTCCTTCTGGTTTCGGTGGGGATCCATCTGTAGATCTTGCGGGGCATGCGGAGGGTGTTGAAGCAGGAGGAGGAGACAGCGTTGACTTGCTGGGTCATGGAGAGCGTTGAGTCCAGGATGAAACCCAGGTTGCGTGCGTGGTTGGTGGGTGTTGGAGGAGTTCCCAACGTGGCCGGCCACCAGGAGTTGTCCCATGCGGAGGGGGTGGAGCAGAGGATGAGGAACTCCGTCTTGTCAGAGTTCAGTTTCAGACGGCTGGTCTTCATCCACTCTGCGACGGCCTTCATTCCCTCATGGAGGTTGGATTTGGCGGTGGCCGGGTCCTTGGTGAGGGAGAGGATCAGCTGGGTGTCGTCGGCGTACGAGATGATGTTGAGGTGGTGCGCTCGGACGATGTTGGCGAGCGGTGAAATGTAGATGTTGAAAAGGGTCGGGCTGAGGGATGATCCTTGGGGTACGCCGCAGGTGATCGTGGTGGCTTCGGATCTGAATGGGGGGAGACGGACTCTCTGGGTTCTGCCGGTGAGGAAGGTGGTGATCCAGTTCAGGGTTTTGTTGCGGATCCCTGCGTCGTGGAGGCATGTGCGTAGGGTGTGGTGGCAGACGGTGTCGAAGGCGGCCGAGAGGTCCAGGAGGATGAGGGCCGCGGTTTCGCCGTTGTCCAGCAGGGTCCTGATGTCGTCGGTGGCAGCGATGAGGGCGGTTTCGGTGCTGTGATTGCTGCGGAAGCCGGATTGGGAGGAGTCCAGGATGTTGCTCTCCTCCAGGAAGTGGGTTGTCTGTTGGCGGTCTTCTCAATGACTTTTGCCGGGAACGGGAGCAGGGAGATGGGTCGAAAGTTCTTGAGGTCCTTTGGGTCCGCCTTAGGTTTCTTGAGAAGGGCGTTGATCTCGGCGTGTTTCCAGCTCTCCGGAAAGGTGGCTGTCTTCAAGGAGCTGTTGATGATCTTTCGGAGTTGAGGTGCGATGATGGAGCTTGCTTTGTTGAAGATGTGGTGGGGGCAGGGGTCGGAAGGAGAGCCGGAGTGGATGGTGTTCATGATTTTGATGGTGTCTTCGTCGTTGACGTGGTTCCAGGAGGTCGGTGTGTTTGGTGGGTGTTGAGTCAGGGGTGTCGGCGTCTGTCGTCGGTGTCTGGGCGTCGAAGCTGTCGTGGATGTCTGCGATCTTGCGGTGGAAGAAGGTTGCCAGGGAGTCGCAGAGTTCTTGCAACGGCGGGATGTCATTCGTGCTGAAGCTGGGGGATGCGAGTTCTTTCACGATGCTGAAGAGCTCTTTGCTGTTGTGTGCGTTGTTGTCGATGCGTTCCTTGAAGGAGGTCCTTTTGGCGGATCGGATCAGTTGGTGGTGCTTGCGTCTGGCTTTCTTGAGGGCTGCGTGGTTGTCTGGTGTCTGGTCTTGGCACCACTGCTTCTCGATTCTTCGGCAGGTTTGTTTGGAAGTCTGGAGGTCGGCGTTGAACCAGGTGGCTCTCGTGTTGGTGCGCCTGTTAGAGGGTCTCCTGATCGGGGCGAGGGTGTTGGCGCAGTCGTCGATCCATTGTCTGAAGTTGTGGGCCGCTGCGTTGGTGTCAGAGGGTTCGGGTGGAGGGTCACGGACGAGGGTGGTGAGGAGCTGGTCTTCGGTGACTTTGTTCCAGCTGCGGTGTGGAATTCGTTGCGGTTGGATGTGCGCGGTGTGTTTCTCGAAGGAGAAGTGGATGCAGTGGTGGTCGGTCCAGTGGAGTTCAGTGGTGTGGCTGAAGGTGACGTGGCTGCTGGCGGAGAAGATGGGGTCAAGCGTGTGTCCGGCGGAGTGGGTGGGTGTCGTGACAATCTGTTTGAGTCAGAGGTTGGCTAGGTTGTCGATCAGGGTTGTGGAGTTGCTGTTGTTGGAGTTCTCGAGGTGGAAGTTCAGGTCTCCGAGGAGGATGTAGTCTGTGGAGGCGAGGGCGTGCGTGCTGATGAGGTCGGCGATGGAGTCGCTGAACTGTGGTCGGGGTCCCGGGGGTCTGTAGACAAGGGTTCCTCTGAGGGTGGTGTTGTGGTCGACGTGGATCTGGAAGTGTAGGTGTTCGGCCATGCTGAGGGAGTCATCGATGTTGGTAGAAATTCTGATGGTGTTCCTGTGGACGATGGCGATTCCTCCTCCTGGTTTGTTGTTTCTGTCCCTGCGGGTGATCTTGTAGCCGTCCAGGATGGCTATGGCTATGTCGGGCGCCGAGGAGGCGTTCGTCTAGGTCTCCGTAAGGAAGGCGACGTCCGGGGAGGTTGAGTCGAGCAGGTCCCAGAGTTCGACGGCATGAGAGAGACTAGTCAAAAAACACACACTGACACCAGCAAAAAGTGGGGGTAACCATGAAAGCAGATCCTACTTTCCTACACCTGTGTTTTGTAAACTTAAAATACACATTGGTGCAGGTACAGAACCTAGAAGTGATATGGTAAAAACCTAGTGATCACAAGCAGCGGAGTTAAGTTGTTGTCATTCTCCTAGCACACATTTTTCAATTCTTGAAGCCAGATGTGTCTGGAGAAGACAATTGAGAATATATTTTAAAAGAATAAAATCTGCTATGAAATCTTACATAACACAATAGCACTGCATTATGCAAAAATAATGAACTAATGCCAAATGCACAAATGCCTCTGTAGAGACATTATTGCCTCTGACATAGTGACACCACATGCCTCCACTGGGAATGTATGGAAGTGTCCAGTGCTTGCTCTTAACACAAGCTTCAGGTACAGGCTTACATCTTATTTCACAGCATGACCGTCAAGAAGTTAATATAAAAAAAAAAAATGGTTAGAATAGATGTTTCAGGGAAGTAGGGGAGGGGAAAACACGAGTAAACTCACAATAGTGAAGAAAAAAAGAAAGAAGAAAATGGCCAAAACATAACCACCACAAGTGACCGGTTTTCTTTGTATACTCCTTAGGTAAGATGGCCACCAGCGAAAAGGGGGATTGTGAAAAAAATTACAAACACATGGCAACAAATGGAGAAGGTTTGGTACCGGTGATCACTACAGGTTCATCCTTGGCACAAATTATTATCCTATTCAATAGGGAGTACTCAAAATAACATACAAGAAAAGTACCCTAATGTAAGCCTGCTAGAGGATACATAATCAAAACAACCTGCCTTTTCCATGTGTAGTCCAAGAGCAAAGCAGCTTTCTAGAGCCTCCAAGGAACTTCCAACCAGTCTGCAAAGAGAAAAATGGCATGTGGTTAGAAACTCTTTATTGACAAAACTTAGCCCAAACAAACTACAACAGAACGAAAGAGTACACAGCAAACAAGCTGAAGAGATGAAGCACAACAGAATGCACAAACGAGGGTTAGACTAGTAGGGCCCTGGAAAAAGGGCACTGTTAGCACCTTGCTATTCCAACACAGATCAGTGACTCAAAATCATGGTTGGCTGGACCCCTAATATGTGCTCTCCATGCCTCACAATTCAGACAATGCACTTGAATAGAAACCGCAGAAGTGCTTGTACTCCAGCATTAAAATATCAACAGAGTTTGAATAATGCAGCTCAGTTCTTTACTGCAAGACCCTCTGGTAGACAACTGCCAGGTCTTCATATACATCTTTAAATGTACACCACTCAAACCTAGCAACATCATATGCTACTTTCACATAGGGCTAGCTGTATAAATTTACCAATGATCATGAATTTTAAACTGTAGAAAGAACAGTTACTCTAGTGCTGTCATTCATCAGCTCTTTCCAAATAGACCAAATTCTGGAACTGAAAAGGCTGCCACAATTGGATCCACACAAAGCTCCATGAAGGTCCTTCACTTTACATCAGATACACTCCGTGTGGTCCAGGAAGATGACTTCCATGCTGCTCTACCAAAGCATCACAGTCAACAGCAGAGTCTTCTCAATTCGGAACTGGACCCATCACTCAGCTCTGTAAATGCACTACAATTGGGTCATGCAGCTTTTTAGGTTTAATGCAGTCTCATGTGACCAGAAACCATGGGACAGGATTTAGTGGTTCTGACAAGATCAGAAGACATCACACTCTATTTAACATTCTGCTTACAAACAACTTTATCAATTATAGTGATGACTTCACATCAACAGAAATCAGCTCACCTGCATATAGATGAAGAAGTCTCCCTGTGACACCGTTTTTCAGGTATTCCCATTCTAGGAGAATCAATAATGACCTCTTCTCCTCTAGACCCACGTAGGTACACCACTACTGTTCTAGGCCTAGGGAATATCACAGACTCCTGACTTAGTGCATTTCAGTTGTTCAAGCAGCGTATGTGTAGGTGGATATCTTAAGAGTACAAAAAGCCATACAGCTTTTGGGGGTAATATGACAGAAACCTCTGCAGTGATAAGCAACCATAAGATGGAAAAGTCAGAAAGAAGGGATATAATAAAAGAAAGGAGACAGCATAGGTACTGACAAACAGCAGGTGAATAAGTAGCAGCAGGATGGAGAGCAGCAGAAAATCAGAACAGGGCAGAGTGGGAAATTAGTGGAATAAAAGGGTTTGTAAAAATGCAGTGTGAAAATGGAGAAAGCAGTTGATTTGCAAGTGGGTAATTCAAGGTGAGAGGAAGGAGCTAGAAAACCAAACTGAACTTAAAGAATTTACCTTTAGATATAATCTTAATCAAAAGTGGCAGGCCAGAGATGGGAGGGATGTGCGTTGGGGTGGAGTAGCAGGTAAGACGATAATTTAGGGAAAGTAGGATAGTGGGATGAGTTTAGGTTGAGTGGGAAGAAATAAGAGTTATGCGAAGTTGAGAGTATGTAAAATGTGAAAAAAATTACAGTAAACAGAGCGAAGAATACTCAAAAAGAATCTTATAAGACAAAAGAGCATATGAAAACAGAGCTATCATAGTGATGTGATTAAGAAAACAGCACATTCTAACCAGCCTAAGCAGTGCAATACATCAGGCAAGAGCAGAGTGTGGCAAAGCGCATGAATAGAGAACCTAGGTTTAGCTGTGGGTGTGAAACCTAAATTGAACCCACCTACCTACATGGCAAAATCATCCACTTCCAAAAAACTATCTCTATACTGAGTCAAATCACAGTCATGCGTACTATGCTTGGACTTCCCAAACCTCATCATGAGTTCTGGGAGTTCTTCACATTCCACATTCCATTGCCCTTGCCTAATTTCCCTCCTGCCCCTCCCCCTCCCGGCTAACCATCTTGCACCGACAGTATTGGACAAGTTACTTACTTTCGGTCATGCTTTATCTAGTAGAGACAATCTAGCTGCAGATTCCTTATCTTTGAATTTCCGACGCATCAGACTGGATTCGGAAGATTATTCTTCGAGCAAGTACCCTTGCGTAGGTGGGGTCGGTCGGCTCAAGTGACGCTGGCGGCATCGTCTCCGCTGTTGTAATGTCTGCATCACCTACAAGAGGCACCAACTCAGCGTGCGGACGTCAGTTACTTTTCACGACTTTCCATGCCAGAAGCAAAGAGCCATGACGTGTACTGACATTGGTGTGTTTCTGAACGACTAGGACCTTGAAAGGGAAAAGCCCGGACTCTAAAAACCTATCCGCAGTAAGGGTGGGATAGGTGGGTCGGTAAGGAATCTGCAGCTAGATTATGTCTCTACCAGATTAGGCGTTACCAAAGGTAAGTAACTTGTCCATCTGATAGAGACATCTAGCCGAACATTCCTTAACTTTGGATAGATACCCAATGTAAGAAAATGCCTCTTTTGGACACAGTTAGCCCCCACTTTTTGCCTGGAAAATTATGTCATTTCGAATGGAAGTGCACAGGGTCCCAGCCAACCAGGTCCTCTGTGCCAGAAGCTTTTTCCCTAAACTGTACCTTTTGTTTCCCAACTGGCCCAACTTTAGTACCCCTTGTAAGTCCCTAGTAATTGGTACCCCAGGTACCTAGGGCATTGGCACTGAAGAGGGACCTCAAGGGTTGCAGCACGAATTGTCCAACCCTAGGGTGCCCTCACCAAGACCATGCACACTGCCATTGCAAACTGTGTGCCTTGGTGCAGACAAAACCGACGAGTCGACATGATACAAATCCCTGTGTGCCATGCCCACAGACACTGGATGGGATATAGGTAAGACACCCCTATAGCCAGGCCTTATAGTCCTAAGGCAAGGTGCACTATATCTCCTGTGAGAACATATCTGCATGAGCAGATATGCCTCTGCAATATCCATGTTGATTCTTGGATATTGTAAGTAAACAGAGAAGCC
Source organism: Calotriton arnoldi (assembly GCA_963921515.1). Taxonomy (NCBI): domain Eukaryota; kingdom Metazoa; phylum Chordata; class Amphibia; order Caudata; family Salamandridae; genus Calotriton; species Calotriton arnoldi. The sequence continues at coordinate 2,418,785 of CAWUFW010000301.1, read as the reverse complement.
ATGGAGAGTACATGGGCTAGACACTCGTCATTACGAGTTCCCCAGCTCCAAGATGGCTTCACTATATTATGGGATGTTCGATACTAAACATCTAGTCTCAATAAACCTGCATTGATTCCAGTGTCAGATTTATCAATAATTGCACACAGAGGACCCCCTTAGAGGTCCCCTGAAACCTTCCAACCCTTAATGTGGTCACCGACTGGTTAAAGCCAGCCTGTCACCACCAGACAGAGTTCAAACTTCATGGGGCGAGTGCCTGTGCACTCAGAGGTTGAGAGAAATGCCTGCCCTGGGCGGAGTTGTTTACACCTCCCCCCCGGTGAGGAAGAGCCATCTGTGGCGGGAAGGTTCAAAGGCTTTGATGCCTTTGAAACGCGACCCAAGCTTCTACTGATAGAAGAAGCAGGCTCCCCCTCCTGTCCTCACCCCCTTTTGGAGGGAAGACAGGCAAGTAAACGAAGAAAGAGTTGGAGGTGTACCCCTCTCTTCCAACTCCACCCCTCAGGTGCTGGAAGCGAGGTGAAGTACATTTTTCAGCGCTCGCCATCTTGAGATGGTGGGACTTCTCCAATCAGGACTAGGGCTATGACCCCCTCCCACAGGAGGTGTGCATAATAGAGGGTGTAGACAACACAGGTAAGGAGTCCATTGGCCACTACCTGCCACTCCATCGTAAAAGCCCCTACATTTAGTATTGGATGGCATGGGACTGAGAACTGCAGACCTCATGGTGGACCTTGGGCGCAAACTCCTGCCTGCCGCCACAGAACTCGATAATTGCCATCCTCCAGTTTGTCTCGTTGCTGTATGGCCTCCACATACCCCGGAGAGTCTTCAGCACTTCGCGATTCGCTAAGAAACTCCCTTGAGACAGAGGTACTATCTCCTTGCAGCCGCAGGCCTTCAAAACAGCAAAGTCCTTTCCAGCCGTCGTCCAGCTCCCCAGCCCGACCGACGTCTCCGAGTGCCAACTAAAGGTACACTTGCTCTGGAGGGTCAGCTCGGCCTCTGCACCAAGGTTTGAGGCCACAGGACCCACCGGAAATGAAAGGCACCATCACCCGGGGTACCAGACCCCTTGCTGCAAAAACATACAAAACTGAGTCCAGGCTGACTCCAACTCTACATCGAGCCAGCACCCAACGAGGGACGTCAGGACTCCAGAGACTCACCTCAGCAATGTCCCAGCAACTCCAGAAGCCCTGATCAGGAGGTGCTTCTTTCCACGTCGTTGCCCCAACTGTACATCTTCAAACCAGCTGTGCTCCCGCGGCCCCAGAGCTTGAATCTCTCTTGAGAGCCCTTGGACTTGCCTGCAAGTCCCCCTTTGCTTTTGCAGGTGGCCCCATGTCTCCGTGGCACACCAACTACAAAGTCCCCTTTTTTCCTTGCTCGAGGTGAAATCTGGGAACCTCCTGAGAACTTGGCCTTGGAACTTTGGACGCTGGCCCCCGTAACTTCTGATTCTAAAAGGTGAACCACTAAAGAAACTGCATTGCATTGACTTTTCAATTGCCTCTTTCCTACCATGGGAAATGTATTGTGCATAATTGCGCACAACTGTGATTATTGCATTTATTGTGATTTTCTCGTACTGCAAAAAGTTTACCTTGTACCAGAGGTTCTTGGTCTAAAAATTTCTATAAAAAGAAGTACTATTTTTCAAATTCGGTCTCAACATCATTCATTGAGTGTGTGCATCATTTATTGCCTGTGAGTACAACAAATGTTTAGCACTTCCCTCTCATATGCCTAATGAACAAGTTACTTACCTTCGGTAATGATGTATCTGGTAGACATATATTAGTTGTAGATTCCTTACCTTAGATTTCCCCCCAGGCGTCAGTCTAGATCTGGATATTTTTCATCAGCAATACCCCTGCGCGTCATTAGGTGGTGTAGGGTAGCTCAGAGTCAGTCGCCGTCATCATGGGAGCCGTGATGACGCCGCAGGACCTATATAGAAGCCGCCCATGCGCGCTGATGTCCGTTCTTAACACTACTTTCCACGCCAGAAGCGCAGAGCCATTAAAGTCACTGATCACTGGTGTGTCAAAACTAGGCCCTGTAGGGGTCCCTATCCCTAGAAATCAGTTCACAGAGCGGGGAGGATGGGTGGGACGGTAAGGAATCTACAACTAATATATGTCTCTACCAGATACATCGTTACCGAAGGTAAGTAACTTGTTCATCTGATAGAGAGTGTCAGTTGTAGATTCCTTACCTTAGAATAGAAACCCCAGCAATATCGTCCACGGAGGAGGGTCTTCAAACCAAGATCATACGAGGAATTCCTGGAGAACAGAACAGGTAAAGTATCCATCACTCCGGACTGGACTGTCCAGGCAGTAGTGTCTGGGAAACTAGTGCAGAGATGCCCACGTCGCTGCCAGACAAATATCAAGGATTGGGACTCCACGTGCCAACGCAGTGGTTGCCGCTGTTGCTCTACTGGAGTGAGCACGCAATCCTACTGGAGGTTCCTTCTTCGCTAAAGAATAGCATATTTTAATGCAGAGGACAACCCATCGAGAGATGATCCGTTTTTGAACAGCCCGACCGTTCTTGGAGCCCACATAGCTAATGAAGAGTTGATCATCCACCCGTAAGTCGTCAGTACGATCAAGATAAAAAGACAGTACACGTTTTGGGTCCAGACGGTGGAGTCTCTCCTCCTCCCTGGAGGGATGCAGGGCAGGTAAAAGGTGGGTAGAGTGATGGATTGTCTCACAAGGGAGGGCGTGACCACTTTAGGAAGGCACAAAGCATTCGTTCGAAGAACCACTTCATCCGGATGGACAGACAGGTAAGGGGTCTTTGAAGACAGAGCCTGAAGCTCGCTGACTCTGCGAGCAGAGGTGATGGCTATAAGGAAAGCAGTTTTGAGAGTCAGCAGCCTGAGAGGACAATTATGAAGGGGCTCGACGAGAGCACACATAAGAAAGGTTAAAACCAAGTTCAAATGCCATTGGGGCATAATGAAAGGAGACGGATGAAACAAATGAGTAAAGCCCTTAAAGAACCTAGAAACAATGGGAGTCTTAAAAAAAAGAAGGCTGACCTGGAAGGTGTAGAAAGGAAGAGATAGCGCCAAGATATCCTTTTAGAGTGCCCAAAGCAGAATCTTGCGGGCCAAAGAAAGTATATGCAAGATAACCTCTGAAAGAGGGGGAGAAAGGGGATCAACAGCCTTTGCTGTGCACCATGCCACAAATTTGTTCCATCTACAGGCATATACCATTTTAGTGGATGAACGCCTGGCTGCCAAGATAACAGACTTCGGGCGGAAGGTCGAAATCTGTCAACTGCCGCTGCTCAATCTCCACGCAAGGAGGCGCAGACTGGACAGATTCGAGTGCAGAACCGTTCCCTGCTGCTGCGACAGAAGATCCTCCCGAAGGTGCAATCTGATCAGAGAATCGATGGCCAAGCTCAGAATGTCAGAAAACCAGACTCTGTGCCCAATCCGGAGCTACAAGAATAACTTGAGCCCAGTCGTGCTTGATCTTCTTGAGCACTCTGGGCAGAAGTGGAATAGATGGAAAGGCATACAGGAGGCAGAAGCGTTGCCGAGCGAGTGCCGCCTTGGAAACTCCAACACGCAATACTGCTGACATTGCGCGTTCTCTTCAGAGGTGAACAGATCTAACCAAGGCTCTCCTCACCGCTGAAAGAGACCTTGCGCCACCTCCGGATGGAGACGCCATTCGTGATCGACCAGGCACCGACAGCTGAGTTTGTCCACCCTGACGTTCAGAGAGCCCTCCAGGTGTTGAACCACCAGGGTCTTGCCCTGATGTTCCAGCCAAGTCCAGATGCGGAGAGCCTCCTGACAGAGGCAATGACCCCACCCGCCCTGTTTGTTGCAGTACCACATTGCGGGGGTATTGTCCATGAACACCTGCACCACTTTCCCTTTGAGAGAGGGAAGGAATGCCTTCAGTGCCAGTCTGATCGCCAGGAGATCCAGAAGGTTGATATGGAGACTGGACTCCTTTGGAGACCAGACGTCTCATTCCAGAAGTGACGCATCCGTCACCACCGTGGGATCTTGTTGGGGAAGGGAGAGGGATCTGCCTCTGATCCAATCTTGGTTTGTTAACCACCACTTCAGTTGCTGTTCAGTTCCCGCCGAGATCTGGATGTAGCTGGAAAGATTCCCCTTGATGCTGCAACCCTCTGGGATTTCAGGTCCCACTGCAGAGCCCGGATATGCCATCTGGCATGATCCACTAGCAGGTAGCTGGAGGCCATTAGGCCAAGCAGCCTCAGTGTCCAGGATAGAGGCTGAAAATCAGTATCAAAGCCCGAATATCCCGGACTAGCTGCTTGGGAGGACAGGCTTGAAACTGCACCGTGTCCAGAATCGCCAGAAGGCAGCATCTGAGAGGGAGTCAGGTGTGACTTCGACAGTTAATAGCGAACCCCAGCGAATACAAGAGGTCTGCCGTAGTCAGGAGGTGGGAGACGACTGCCTGGGGCGAGCCTGCCTTCAACAGCCAGTCGTTGAGATTGGTGAAGACTGGAACCCCTGATCTGTGCAGATGAGCTGCGACCACCGCCATCATCTTTGTGAACACCCGAGGGGCACTAGTAAGGCCAAAGGGTAGCACGGTGAGCTGAAAGTGCTTGTGGCCCACCGTGAATCGTAAGTAACATCTGTGGGCAGGCAGAACGGGAATATGTAAATAAGTGTCATGCAAGTCCAACGCTACCATCCAGTCTCCTGGGTTGAGGGCAGAAAGGACCTGGGCCAAAGTGAGCATCTTGAACTTGTCCTTCCGAAGGAAGAAGTTGAGGGCCTGTAGGTCTAGGATAGGACGCAGGCCTTTGTCCTTTTTGAGCACCAGAAAGTAGCGGGAATAACAACCACGACCTACTTCTGGCACAGAGACCCTCTCTATGGCTCCCTTGGCCAAGAGAGGCAAAACTTTCTTGCAGAGAAGTGCCAAATGATCCTCCGACATGCTGTTGTAAGAAGGTGGCTTGGAGGTAGGAGTAGTCTCGAAGGGGAGGGAGTAGCCCCTTCGGACTATTTGCAGAACCCACCTGTCTGACGTGATGGACTGCCAGCGGAAGAGGTGATGGCATATCCTGCCTCTATCTGGCCGGGAATGGGCCTGAAATGTCAGACTAGAAAGATCTGGAGGCTGTGGCAGGGGGGGAAGGGTGGACTGGCCCGCCCGCTGGCTCCTTGACCCACGAGGATGCTGGGTCCCACATCTGCGGCCACGCAGAGGCTGGACAGCTTGCCTGAACCGGTGGCTGGGCTGGATGGGGCGTGACTGGGAGCCCCTTCTGTAGCCACAAAACGGACGAAAAGCACAAGTTACTAACTTGTGTAACGATATATCTGTGACAGATTCCTTACCTTAGAATATCCCCAGGCGTCAGGCTGGATCCGGAAAGTTTTTTGCGTAGCAGTACCCTTGCGCGTCGGTAGGCGGCGTCGTGCGGCTCCGCGTCCGTCGTCAGCGTCGTGATCGCCGGGATGACGTCGAGGGCAGTACTTAGACGCCGCCCCAGCGCGCTGACGTCAGTTCTGTACACGACTTTCCGCGCCAGGAACGCAGAGCCATGCAAGAAGCTGACATAGGTGTCTGAAAAATACTAGGGCCCTGAAAGGGATGTCCTTAACCGTAGAAATCAGTTCGCAGAACGAGGAGGATGGGTGGGGCGGTAAGGAATCTGTCACTAACTACTGTCTCTTACAGATATATCGTTACACAAGTTAGTAACTTGGGCATCTGAAAGAGACATGTTAGTGACAGATTCCTTACCTTAGAATAGATACCCCAGCAATACCAACCCCGGTGGTGGGTCTGCGAACAAAGATCAGACAAGGTAGTCCTGGAGGACAGAACGGCCAAAGAAGCCGTCCCTCCGGACCTGACTGTCAAGGCAGTAATGCTTTGTAAACGTGTGCAGCGAGGCCCACGTAGCTGCCTGACAGATATCCCGCAGCGGAACACCGCGGCCCAAAGCCGTGGTAGCAGCCGTTGCCCTGGTGGAATGGGCATGCAGCCCAACAGGAGGCTCCTTCTTAGCCAAAGAATAGCAGGCTTTGATACACAAGGTTACCCAGCGGGAGATGGTTCTCTTGTGCACCGCCCGACCTTTTTTGGCGCCCACGTAGCCAACATCCACCCGGAAATGGCGTGTGCGGTCGATGTAAAAGGAAAGCGCACGTTTTGGGTCCAGACGGTGGAGCCTCTCCCTCTCTGGAAGGATGCGGAGGCGGAAAGAAGGTGGGCAAAGTGATGGTCTGCCCAATGTGGAAGGCAGTAACCACCTTTGGCAAGAAGGACGGACGCGTCCTAAGAACAACCTTGTCTGGATGGACAGACAGAAAGGGAGGTTTACATGAGAGCCTGGAGCTCACTCACCCGCCGAGCGGAGGTGACGGCCACCAGAAAGGCAGTCTTCAGAGTCAGAAGACGAAGAGGACAGTTATGTAGAGGCTCAAAGGGAGTGCACATAAGAAAGGTAAGAACCAAGTTCAAGTCCCACTGAGGCATCACAAACGGAACAGGAGGGAAGAGGTGTGTAATGCCTTTTAGAAACCTGTTAACAACAGGGGACTTGAAAAGGGAGGGCTGATCAGGAAGCCTGAGGAAGGCCGAGATGGCACAAAGATAGCCCTTGATGGTACCCAGGGCAGAACCCTGTTGGGCCAGGGAAAGAAGGAACAGGAGAACCTCAGAGAGAGGGGCAGAAAGGGGATTCACAGCCTTTGCTGTGCACCATGCCACAAACTTGTTCCACCTGCAGGCGTATACCACCTTAGTGGAGGGACGCCTGGCTGCCAGAATCACATCACAAACTTCGGGAGGCAAGTCGAAAGGAATCAACTGCCGCCGCTCAATCTCCATGCAAGCAGGTGGAGGCTGGACAGGTTCGGGTGGAGGACCGTCCCCTGCTGCTGCGACAGAAGATCCTCCCGAAGAGGCAGACGGATCGGGGGATCTACGCTCATACTGAGTAGCTCGGGATACCATACTCTTCGAGCCCAGTACAGAGCCACAAGAATGACTTGGGCCCGGTCGCGCCTGATCTTCTTCAGCACTCTGGGCAGAAGTGGTATAGGCGGAAAGGCGTACAACAGACCGCAACTCCACTCACGACGAAAAGCGTCGCAGAGCGAGTGCCGCCTTGGAAATTCCAACGCGCAGAACTGATGACATTGCGCGTTCTCTTCGGTGGCGAATAGATCTAACCAAGGCTCTCCCCACTGTAGAAAGAGTCCTTGCGCCACTTCCGAGTGAAGACGCCATTCGTGATCCATCATGCACCTGCGGCTGAGGTTCGTCCGCCCTGGCGTTCAGGGAACCTGCCAGGTGTTGAACCATCAGGAACATGCCCTGATGTTCCATCCATATCCAGAGGCGCAGAGCCTCCTGACAAAGGGTCCACGACCCCACCCCGCCTTGTTTGTTGCAGTACCACATGGCGGTGGTGTTGTCTGTGAACACCTGCACTACCTTCTCTTTGACAGAGGGCAGGAATGCCTTGAGTGCAAGTCGGATCGCCCGGAGCTCCAGAATGTTGATATGGAGCCGGGACTCCGCCGGAGACCAGAGGCCTCTGATCTCCGCCTCTCCCATGTGACCGCCCCATCCCAGAAGGGACGCGTCCGTCACAACTGTGTGCTCTGGCTGGGGAAGGGAGAGTGATCTGCCCATGACCCATTGCCGGTTCGAGAGCCACCACTGCAACTGTTTTGCAGTCCCCTCCGAGATCTGGACGTGATCGGACAGGTTGCCCTGGTGCTGCGCCCACTGGAACTTCAGGTCCCACTGCAGAGCCCGCATATGCCATCTGGCATGATCGACCAGCAGGATGCAGGAGGCCATGAGGCCCAGCAGCCTCAGGGTCATCCGTACCGAAACCCAGGATAGAGGCTGAAAGATCGGAATCATAGCCTGAATATCCCGGACTCGCCGTTCGGGAGGATAGGCCCGAAACTGCGTCGTGTCCAGAACTGCTCCGATGAAAAGGAGCTGTGGAGAAGGAATCAGGTGCGACTTCGGCACATTGATGGAGAATCCCAGCGAGTGCAGGAGTTCGGCCGTAGTCTGGAGGTGGGAGACGACTGCCTGGGACGAGCCCGCCTTCAGCAGCCAGTCGTCGAGGTAGGGGAAGACTGGAACCCCTGCCCGGCGCAGATGAGCTGCGACCACCGCCAACACTTTCGTGAACACCCGAGGGGCACTTGTGAGGCCAAAGGGGAGCACGGTGAATTGAAAATGCTCGAGGCCCACCATGAACCGCAGGTAACGCCGGTGGGCTGGCAGGACGGGGATGTGGAAATAAGCGTCCTGCAAGTCCAACGCTACCATCCAGTCTCCAGGGTCGAGGGCAGTCAAGACCTGAGCTAAGGTGAGCATCTTGAACTTCTCCTTCCGGAGGAAGCGATTGACGTTCCGGAGGTCCAAGATAGGACGCATGTCCTCCTTGTCCTTTTGGGCACCAGAAAGTAGTGGGAGTAGCAACCACGTCCTACTTCTGGGGTCGGAACATGCTCGATGGCCCTCTTGGCCAAGAGGGCCGTGACTTCCTTCTGCAGAAGCACCAAGTGATCCCCTGACATGCGGTGGAATTGAGGTGGCATGGCTGGGGGGTGGTCTCGAAGGGGAGGGAGTAGCCCCTTCGGACAATGTCCAAGACCCACCTGTCCGAGGTGATGGCACGCCAGTGGTGAAGGTGATGGCGGACCCTGCCCTCTACTGGCGTGCTGTGCACCTGAAAAGAAGGACTAGGAGGGCTTGGAGGCCGCGGACGGGGCGGGGTTGGTGGCCTGACCCGCACGCTGGTTGCCCGATCCGCCACGGCGGAAGCCACGTCCTCGGCCACGCGAAGACGCTTGCTGCGCGGGCCGGTGGCTGGGCAGCGGACGTGACTGGGCGCCCTTCCGTGGCCACGAAAGGGGCGAAAAGCAGAGGTTAGCGGAGGGCGCACAGCAGAAAGGCCCAGGGACTTGGCAGTAGCCCGTGAGTCCTTAAAGCGCTCCAGCGCATGGTCTGCTTTGGAACCAAAAAGACCGACTCCATCAAAGGGCATGTCCATGAGTGTATTCTGGACATCACCCGAGAAACCAGTTGTTCTCAGCCAGGCGTGGCGACGCAGCGCCACCGTCGTTGCAAGCGATCTGCCCAGCGAGTCGGCGGTATCAAGGCCACAACGGATGGTGTACTTTGCCGCATCCCTTCCTTCCGCAATGGTGCGGGAAAGCAGTGTCTGGACCTCCTCAGGACACTGGGGCAAAACGAGCGCCACAGAGAGTGGGAATATCGGCCCAAAAGGCAAGCGGTGTTGACTGACCGCAAGCCAGCACTGGAGGAAGAAAAGGCCTTCTTCCCAAATTGGTCCAGGCGTTTGGATTCCCTATCCGGAGGGGCGGTAGGGAAGGCGGTTTGGGAGGCAGAGGCTTGGACAACCAAGCTCTCGGGGGTGGGATGTTGAGAGAGAAACAAGGGGTCGCCCGGAGCAGGGTGATGGCGTCGGGCCACGTTCCTATCCACAGGAGCCCCTGTGGCGGGCTTGGACCAGGTGCCCAAAAGAACGTCAGACAGTGCATCATTAAACGGCAGCAATGGCTCCGAGGAGGTAGCTGCCGGCTGAAGCACTTCCGTCAGGAGGTTAGTCCTGACAGCCACTGTAGACAATTGGAGGTGTAAGGCTCCAGCTGCTCTATGCAACACCGCTGCGAAGTTTGCTCCCTCCTCGGTAGCCACGGAAGGAGGAGACAGCATGCCAGTGTCAGGAGAAGTGTCCAGACCACTGGCATCCCCAAGTTCCTCTGCCCAGTCCTGATCATACTCACACTGCTGTGTGAGAGGGTCTTCCGACCCCTCCCAGCTCTCCTGGTCCTCCTCCGACAGAAAATAAGGAGGAGGGGGGACGTCAGGGACCCACGGTCTCATTGGCGCCGGAGCCGGCCGACGCCGCGTCTGGAGAGAACCGGGGAACAACGCCGCCCGGAGCCCCGGGCGGCGTCTGGTACGGCACCGGGAACATCGGCGTCGGCGGAGGCGTAGTTAGGTCAACCGGCGTCGATGGGGGTTGCGGTACCACCGGAGCCGGGATCGGGGCCGAAGCCGGGAGCGAGGCTGGTGAGACAGGCGGCGCCGGGACCGGAGCCGTCGTCGGCGCCGGGGCAACCCCATCAGGGCCCGCGGGGCCCGAAGGCGCACCGGAGGGGCCTTGAGGCCCGAAGAGGCGGGCCATGGCCGACAGGAATTTCTGTATCTCGGCCGGAGTCGCCCCCGAACCCGGGAAGGACGGGTAATGCGGGGGCGGCTCCACAGGCACCTCCGGAGCCGCGGGGACGGTGCCGACAGGGGCCTCAGCCGAGTCGCAAGACCGGCGAGGCGAAGTCTTAGAGCGATGGTGCTTCTTAGACTTTTTGTGCTTCGACTTACCCGAAGAGTGCGAAGACTTGGACTCCGATGACGGGCGAGGACTCCGCGACCGGCCCCTCGACCTCTCCCATGACCGGGGCTTGGTGCGGCGCGGAGCCGACTGCCGGACCTCGAGTAGCTTTCGAGACCGCTCTCGCAAAGCCTTTGGGTGTAAGGCCCGGCAGTCGGAACACGACTTCGTGTCGTGGTCGCGGCCGGGACAGTAGAGACACTCTAAGTGCGGGTCTGTGATCGACATCATTCGACCACAGGCGTCGCATGGCTTGAAGCCGGGCATCCCTACCGACACCTCGGAGCCTAGATGACTCGAAGAAAAACAGTGAAAAAATCACCCAAAAGTTAGTCAAAAAATGGCTAGGGCACTGCTCTTCCCGGATCTGCGCTTACTGGCGCGGAAAAATAAGAACTGACGTCAGCGCGCAGGGGCGGCGTCTAAGTACTGCCCGCGACGTCATCCCGGCGATCACGATGCCGACGACGGTTTGCGGAGCCGCACGACGCCGCCTACCGACGCGCAAGGGTACTGCTACGCAAAAACTTTCCGGATCCAGCCGGACGCCTGGGGATATTCTAAGGTAAGGAATCTGTCACTAACGTGTCTCTTTCAGATACCAGAGGCACACAAGGTGTGAATCCGTCACAGACATCGCCCGGTGACAGGAGAATCAGGGCTTGTAGCCAGTCTGGTGTTGGAACATCCTCAACGCACCAGGAGTCAAAGACTCGGGAAAAATGCCGACAAAAAGTCAAAAAAGACTAGCCCAAAAATGGCTAAGAGGTCGCTCTCTCCGGATTTGCGCTTAGGCTGGTGCGGAGAAAGAACGGATGTCAGCGCACATGGGCAGAGTCTATATAGGTCCCGCAACGTCATCACAGCGCCCACGACAGATGTGGAGCCAACAGACACAACCCAACGGCGGGCCGGGGTATTGCTGATGAAAAATCTCCATATCCAGACTGACACCTGGGGGGAAATTCTAAAGTAAGGAATCAACAAAGTCTCTAACAGATTGCTCGCCCACACTACCGCAAAATAGAGCTTTAGTATTATCTAGTTTTGCCTCTGTAAACCAATAAGGGTCCTCCCTACCTCTCTACATAGTGTACCTCATTGTGGTGCACTATATAGAGAGATGGGTTCCCTGCACCCAAGCAATACCATCCCTGGCGGAGGGACTGCAGATAAGTTACACGAGGAAGTCCTGCAGGACAGTGTCCAAAAAGGCTGTCCCTGTGGGCTTGACTGTCCAGGCAGTAGTGCTTGGTAAACATGGGCAGGCATGCCAAAGTTGCTGCCTAACAAATGTCGAGGACTGGAACTCCACATTGCAACACCGTGGTAGCAGCCTTAGCTCTGGTGTAATGAGCCCTTAAGCATTCAGGAGGCTGATTTTTAGCCAGAGTGTAGCAAATTTTGATGCAGAGGACAACCCATTGTGAGATAAACCTCTTCTGCACCACACAGCCTATCTGTGATCTAGCGTACCCCACGAAGAGCTGGTCGTCCACCTGGAACTCTTTAGTACAGTCAGGATGAAACAACAGCGCTCTTTTTGAGTCCAGAATGCAGAGTCGCTCCTCTTCTTTAGAGAGGTGCGGAGGAGCATAGAAAGTGGACAATGTGACCGATTGCCCCAAGTAGAATAGTGTTACCACTTTTGGTAAGAAAGAGGCCCTAGTGCGAAGTGCCAACTTATCAGGGAAGATGGTCAGATAAGGAGGCCTGGATGACAGAGCCTGCAATTCGCTCACCCTCCTGGTAGCAGTTATTGCCACTAAACAGGCTTTTTTGATGGTAAGCAGCCAGAGGGGGCAATAGTGCAGAGGTTGGAACGGAGTACACATCAGGAAGGTAAGAACCAAATTAAGGCCCCACTGAGGCATGATGAAAGGGACAGGTGGAAACATATGCATAAGTTCATTAAGAAATCTATTTATAATAAAGGATTTATACAGAGGGTTGGTCTGGCAGCCTGAAGAAGGCAGACAGAGCCGAAAGGTACCCTTTGAGAGTGCCCTGTGCAGAGCCCTGCTGGGCAAGGCTCAAAATAAAGAAAAGAACTTGAAAGAGGGAAGCTGCTGCGTCAGAAGATCCTACCGAAGTGGCAGCCTAATCGGAGAAGTGATGCTCAGTTGGAGAAGCTCGAGATACCACACTCTACATGCACAGTCAGAAGCCACAAGAATGACTTGGGCCAGGTCGCTCCTGATCTTCTTGAGCACTCTGGACAGGAGTAGTATCGGCGGAAAGGCATACAGGAGGCCTGAGCTCCACTCAAGACTAAAAACATCACCAAGCAAGTGCTGCCTTGGAAACTCAAGTGTGCAAAACTACTGATATTGCGCGTTCTTGGTGGAGGCGAACAGATCTAACCAAGGCTCACTCCAATGCTAAGAGAGACCTTGTGCCACCTCCAGATGGAGACGCCATTTGTGATCCACTAGGCATCAACAGAACCTGCCAGGTGTTGAACCATCAGGGAAATGCCCTGCTGTTCCAGCCACGTCCAAAGACACAGGGCCTCTTGAAAAAGGGGCCACGACCCCACTACGCCCTGTTCGATGCAGTACCACATGGCGGTGGTGTTGTTCGTGAACCCTTAATCTAGCTTTCCCTTAATTGAAGGAAGAAAGGCTTTCAATGCCAAGTGAATCGCTCGGAGCTCCAGCAAGTTGATGTGGAGTATGGATTCCGCCCTGGTGACCAGAGCCCTCGGAACTCCACAACTCCCAGATGGTCGCCCCATCCCAGGAGTGACGCATCTGTCATTACTGTGTAGTCTGGTTAGGGAAGGGATAGGGGTCTGCCTCTGACCCAATCACAGGCTGTTAGCCATCACTGCAGGTCCTGTGCAGTTCTCTCAGAGATCTGGACCATGTCGGAGAGATTCACCTGATGACGCGCCCACTGGAACTTCCAGTCCCACTGCAGAGCCCGCATATGGCATGTGTCACTAGCAGGATGCAGGAGGCCATGAGACCCAGTGGCGGCCGAAACTGAAAAATACTGGCGGGTGAAGGAGCATGGGAGGAGGGCGTCCAGCGGGACGCACACGGGGGAGCAGGCGGCAGGAGGGGTTAATGATAAAAAATTAAACCACTTACCTGGTGCTGACAGCCGCCTCGAGCTCCTCTGCTGTAGTTCCTGTCCCAGGAGTCCCTGGGAAAGCATCATGACTCCCATCCAATCCCCGCACTGCTCTCAAGCATGAGAGCAGCGTGGGGATTGGCCTGAGCGGGCTGCTTTGATGCTCCGCTCAAGACAGGGAGTCTGTGTTGTTTCTCCAGCCCAGCTGTTCAATACAGACAGCCAGCTAAACACACATGCGCACTTAGAAGTGCACAAATCAGTCCTCCTACCCCTGCCCTGCCCATCACTGAACACACTGGCTCTGAGCCAGCAGCTAAAAAAAATAAAACAATAGTAAGATATTGTTTTATTTTTCAGCTGCTGGCTCTGAGCCAGTGGGGCAACGCTCCTCCGCCATTGACTGCACGGAACCCAATTGAGCCACCTCTGAGCCTCCCTGGCTCAAAGACGCGCTGTTAAGTTCAAGCCGCCCAAATATGAGGCACATGGTGTAGGAAAGTAGGATCTTTCTGGCATAGAAACTCCCACTTTGTGCCTGCTGTCAGTGTGTTTAGACTGTGGTTCACTGGTAATCCTGCTAACCAGGACCCCAGTGGCAGTGCTTTCTCCTCTAAATTCATGGTAAAGTACTTTGTACACCCCACAATTGGCATACTGGGGTGTCATTGTAAGTCCCTAGTATATGATACTGAGGTGCCCAGGGCAATGGTACACCAGGGGTCTCCAATGGGCTGCAGCATGTATTATGACATCCATGGGAACCCATGCAAACTGTGCCTGCAGAGTTGCCATTGCAGTCTGCGTGAAATGGTGCTGGCACCTTTCATTTTAGATAAGGTTTTTCTTAGATCCGGGTCACTGCACTTATAACCTATAAGTCACCCTTAAGGTAGGCTATTCAGTCCAAGGGCAGGGTGCCTGGTTCTTATTGTGTTGGTACCCCTGCACGAGCAGAGGTACCCCTACAAACCCCTGACTCAATTCTCTGTGCTTTATAAGTACGGGCCAGCCATTATAAGGTATGTAGTGGAAACTGGCAAGTCGAGATGTCCAACTACATAATGGCTGCCCCGAACCTCGTCATGTTTGGCATCAAACATGTTGGAACCATGCAACTACATGATTCCAGTGTTAGTTGCATGAAAACATGTACTCCTTAGAGGACTTCCAAATACCTACCTGTGAAGCCTTACAGGGTGTGTCTGCCAGCCCGCACTGCTGCCAACCCTAGACGGTGTTCTCCCTCCCCCCCCCCCCACCTCTCCCTGCTTATGAGCTTAACTTAGGAAGGGGAAACTGAACAAAGGATTTCCTGCGGAGAGGTGTGGCCACCTCTCCTTTAGAATTAGGTAGGGTGGGGGCACTTCCGAGTGCCACCAGACTGCATTGAAGGGCACATTTGATGCCCTCCTTCTATAACCAGTTTTGCCCAGTTCAGGAGCCCTCAGCTCTCGCTCTGGCGCGAAACTACACCAAGGACAGGGGAGTGTCCACCCCCCCTTGTCCAGCTCCTCCCTAGGGAGATGCCCAGAGCTCCTCCAGGTGAGCACTTGATTCTGCCATCTTGAATCTTAGCCCCTGGGAGCAACTGACTGATTAAGCCAGCTGAGTAGCATCCCTGACCCTCCCGATAGGTGGGTCACCACAGAAGTGGTTCTTTTTAGGGTTATTTAAGGGCTCCCCTGAGGGTGGGTCTTTAGATTCGTCCCAACAACTTCAAGATCAGACTACCAGTCATCTGAAGACTGTTCAAAGACTCTTCTGCTGGTGGACACAAACTCTGCTGTTCTTCAAGCCAGGACCAAAGACAAGACTGCTCCCGGTGAGAAGATTCCTGCAGCATCTTCGTCTCTGTGCTTCTTCGAGTTCTGCAACTCCATGGCCGTGCATCCTCCGAGTCCCCAAGGACACTGCCTGCATCCAGGCAAGAAGGAATCTTCTTTGGAGTGAAGGACTCACTTCCCTGCATCCGCAGGCACCTCTACATCCACAACCAGTTTGCTTATCCTGTTGTCCCAGGGACATCGCCCAGCTCGGCAACACAGGTAGTGGTTTGTTGGTTCTCCAGAGGCCTGTACAGTCTACCCTGTAACTTGGGCGACTGTAATCTCTCCCCGGCCAAGGTGAATCGCCTCACTTTGCACAGCTTTTGTTTCCCTTTACCAAAGCTTGTTGGCTTTCTTCACGAAATATCTTCAAGCTCCAAGAAGCCCCAGGCTCCAGCACTGCACAGCTCCAAGAACGACTTCCTGCCTGCTTCCTCTGCATCGTGGGCCTTCATCTCCAGTGTGCTGCTGAGGCTTCCCGGCGACTCCCTGTGCCTGCTGCCAGAGGGTCCTCGAGGGGGCTCCATCAATTCATGCTGGCTATTCTGCGTGCTGAAGGCCAGTTCCGACTTACTCTTGCTGGGTTAGACCCACAGACCTTGCTGGTCTGCAACACAGCATATGCTCCCACCAACCGTTGTTTGCATTTTCCAAGGTTTGTTGGGGTCCTGCCAGCCACTAACCTTCCTGCACTCGTTGACCAGCCTGGGACAGCTCGTGGACGGCTCCTGTGCTCCTGCATTGTCGCCTGGGACCCACAGCAGCTGCTTCATCCTCACCATGCTACAGCAAGAACCTCCAACCAGGGCTGGTATTGTGCTCCTGGTCACCTCCGGGTGGTTTGGACTTTGTCCCCTCTGCAGTCAGGTTTAACTCGTCTGGATTCCTCATCCTGGTCCCACAAGCCTGGTCCATGAGACGCTGCAGCTGTGGATCTTCCAGGAACCTCCATTGGCGTCTAAGGGCGTTTCTGACTCCACTGCACCCCTATGCACCTGGGCTCTCTGGTGTAGGTATCCTGGTTCCGGGGGTATCCATGGGTGGGGTGGGGTGGCTCTCCAACCTTCCTTGATCCAAGAAGTTCCTTCAGGGGCCTTTGGGAAGGGTCTTAGAACAGTAAAATTCCAACCAAGACCTACACTGTGTTAGATTATGGACATTTGAACCTGGTGTAACCAATCTGCACCCAGGCGCCTAGGGGTCCCTGGCTACTCACCTTGGGTGGTTCCTTGTTTCCCTTGGGGTCCTACATCCTTGGGTACTAGCTCCGTTTTGGTACTCATCTCACACCCCACTATTTTAGTATATGGTTTAGCCCCCTGGTTGGGCCCTATGTGTTTTCCTATACTACTTACCACTTTCCAAAGTATTTCTTATGTGTAACTGATATCTCCAGGTAGGAGATATACCAAGATAGTGCCTAGTGTGTTGTAATAAATATAAAGTATTTTTATACTCAATGTAGGAAAGTGGGTTTCTGTTGCAGTAACCCCCCCCCACTTTTTGCCTGATAACTGATGCACTTTTCCTTGGTGTGCCCTGGGTCCCTGCCAATCAGGTACCCAGGGCCTGTGTTCCTTCACTAAAAACTGTACTAAAGCCTAAACCCAATTGGCATCTCTGGCCACAGGTAAGCCCCTGGTAAATGGTACCCTAGGTACCCAGGGCACTGTGACCAGAGAAGGCCCCTAAGGGCTGCAGCACTTATTGTACCACCCTTAGAGGCCCTGTACCCTGACACACACACACCCTGCCTTTGCAGGCTGTGTCTCTTGGTGCAGAACTAAACAGAGAGTCGACATGGCACACATCCCTGTGTGCCATGCCCACAAACACACTGCCCTGGCATACCTCAGTCACCCCTCTAGCTGGGTGCACCATGCCAGTGGTGTGGGCACAGGTGCATGAGCCATGTGCCCCTACAGTACCCAGGGCCATTCCTGGGCACTGTAAGTGCAGTGATGCCATTAAGAGTATATGGTGCTGGGAGGTTGTCATTACGAACTCCACAGCACCATAATGGCTACACTGAAGACTGAGAAGTTTGGTATCAAACTTCTCAGCACATTAAACCCACACTGATGCCAGTGTGGGATTTAATGTAAAATGCACGACAGAGGGCAACTTAGAGTTGCCCCCTGAACCTAACCTACAATCCACGTCTTGTCTGAGGGGCTGCCCCGGCTGCCACACAGCAGACATGTTGCTGGACCCCTGGGTGGAGAGCCATCCGCTCTCCTGGGCCTGCAACAATGCACATCCTGGGCGAGGTGCTAGGTCTTCTCCCCAGGATGGGCAGGGGAAGCTTCAAAGGCATGCCGCCTTTGTGAAGCTTCTCCAGGCCACTTGCTGTACTCAGCAACTGGCCCCCACCGGTTCCTGACCCCTCTCTGGCGGGAAGACTGGCGGGAAACCCCAAGGGAGGAAAGGGGATGTGCCAGCCTCTGCCAACCCCACCCCTCAGGTGGGGGAGGCGAGGTGAAGCACAACTCCGGGCTCTCGCCATCTTGAAGATGGGGAGCCCTGCCCAATCAGGACTAGGCTACTGCCCCCTCCCACAGGAGAGGGGCAGGATAGGGGTGTACCCACCCCAGGGAAGGGACCCATTGGTCCCTGCCCTTTACCTACCTGTAACGCCCTAAATTTAGTATTTAGGGGCACCCTGAACCTTCCTTCCTCAGATTCCCGCAACCTAAGAAGAAAAAGGACGAAGAAGACGCCCAGCAGAGGAGACTGCAGAGAACAACTGACTTGGCCCCAGCCCTACCGGCCCGTCTGCAGTTTCCAGAGATCCTGCGCCAAAAATCGTCTTGTCCTGCAGCCAGCGACCTCCAGAACCCCGGGGAGGACTGACTGCCTTCAACAAAGACCGAATCTCCTGTGAACAGCAGCTCTGTTCAAAAGAAACACCAAACAAAGACTCCAAGCCTGCTGAGGAAAAAGAAACCCGACGCCTGTAACCACCACTGCACCCGTCGCCTACAGCCCGAGTTCAAGTGGCCCACCGGTCCCAGCGAGGTCCCCCAGCGCTCCAGAGTCCGAGTCCACTGTGGGTTGACCCCTCCAGGACTCCCCGACGTCGCCTGCAGCCTCTGCACGAGACCCCCCCCCCCCCAAACGCGAGTGGCCCGGTAAGGTGAAATCCGACCTCAAAAGACACCCCTGCATCCAGCCGCCCTGCGCCCTGTAGAAAGGAACCCGAGGTGCACCTACGTCCCCGAGCCCTCCAACTTACCTGCCCAGCTGTTGGTTCCTCCTGGAAGTCTTCCTGGACCGAGCCTGCAGCTGAAAACCAAAACCGAAAATCCCCATTGAAAACAACAGGGCACCCGACGCCAAAACAGCACTCTGCAACCGGCCGCCCCAGCGCCGCTGAGGGTGCACCTTTTGTGCTGGCTTGTTTCCCAATTTGCCCTGACCTAAACCCTAGGAGCTTTGCTCCCACAACCTTGTGGCCTGCTCGCCAGCAGCCACCAACTGGAGGCCCCCTATCCCCCGTAGGATAACATTGGGCCTCAACACTCTGCACCCGGCCGCCCGAGTTTTGAGACTTTAAAATATTCACCTAAAATCAGCCGAATTACGAAAACGAATTTACTCACCTGCTATCAGGAGAGATCCCAGTGCTGGATCTTGGTGCCCAGCACTGACCCTAAAAAGTAATCACAACTGTACTTACCGGTAACTTGAATTTCCTTCCATAGGATAACATTGCCTGGTTTTTGCTGAAAAAGTTTCTAAGTGTCGATTTTGCAAACTTACAAATATTCATTAAAAATCGCCTGTATAACAAAAACACATTCTTTCAACTGTTTACAGGAGATGCACCAGTGCTGGATCCAGGATCCAACACTGAGTTAGAAAAAGTAACAATAACCACACTTACCTGCTAAGTGAATTTCCTCCCATAGGATAACATTGGTGATTCTATGTGAAAAAGTTTCTGTCAACTTTTAAAATACAATAATATTCCTTAAAAATCACAACTGTACTTAAAACGTTTTTACTCAACTGTTTACAGGAGATGTCCCAGGACTGAATCTAGGATCCAGTCCTGTGGTAAGAAAAGTAATGCAAAAAGTTATCTATTGCATTTAACTAGAGATTCCCATTGAGCTCAATGTATTATTGTGTTTGAAATTGTGTTGCCTATTGCAACAACTGTAACTATTGTATTCAAAAGTCTATTGCCTATTTGAAAAGTATTTAACTAAAGTAACTCATTCTGAGAAAGTATATTTTGATACCTATTGTTGGTTCTAAAATAAAACAACTATATATTTTGATACAAAACCATTGGCCTAGAGTTCAGTTCTTGAGTGTGTGGCTTCATTTGCTGACTGAGTGTGTACAACAAATGCTTTACACTGTCCTCTGATACTGCCTTACTGCTCGACCAAGCTACCACTTTAGAGAGTAAGGTTATATCTAACTTTAGCCTCTGCCAAACCTCTGGGGACTGTGGACTCTGTGCACACTGAACCTTACTTTGGTTCAGTATATACAGAGCCACTTTCTTACACTCACCTGGTGTGGTTCTTTCTTGTGTGAAAAGCTTACTGACTATAGTGGTAAATGCACTTGCTTTACACCCCTCCTGACTATGCCTTAGCTGCTCTCCACAGCTACCCCTCCACCCCGAGAGCTCTGGTTTTGAGGGAACTGAACACTATCAATAAGGGTTGCCTGATCTCAGTGCACAGTGCCTCACCATAGGTGGACACTATATACTGAGCCAGCCTCCTACACATGGTATCATAAAACTCCTTGAGCTGGGCGGCGGTTGCTCCAGCTCCGAGGATGGCTGGGAAGCACGGAGCCGACATAGGCACAGGTTCCGAGGAAAGAGGTCTAGAACGCTGAGGTTCCTCCTTCCCATAGGCCGACGGATGGGGAGGTCGAAGCACGCTTCAACTTGTGTCTTGTTCTTCCTACCAGACCGGGATGAAGACTTGGGCTCCCGGAGCGGTGCCTGGACTTTTCACTTGACCGGGACCATGAACAAGACCTCCGGGGCAAACGAAGCAGTGCCGAGCGCCAGGCCACAAGCAGCTTTAGGGAACGCTCCCTCAAAGCTTTCGGAGTCATGGCCCAGCAATCGGAGCACGACTTATATCCGTGGTCACGCTCCAGGCACCAAAGTAAAACCAAGTGTGAATCCATCACCGACATGGCGTGGTGGCAGGCGCCGCACGGCGTGAATCCAGAAGTCTTCCTTTTTGGACATGATGAAAGCCTACACACCAAAAAACGTTCGACAAAACAGCCTGTCAAAACGTAAGAGGGTAGCTCTCTTCATGGATCTGCACTGGCTGCCAATGAAAGAAAAGAAGTGACATCAGCGTGCCAAGGTGGTACTTATATAGGTGACGTGGAGGTCACTATGGCGGAAAAGACGCTGACAACGTCACGCGGAGCCGACCGACGCCAAGGGTATATCTAAGAATAATCTTCCAGATCCAGTCTGACACCTGGGAAATTGAATGGTAAAGAATCTGTATCTTGAGGTCTCGATCAGATATACACAATATACCAATAGCTTTGTTTTTGGCATGAGCAGACAAGCAACGGGGAGGCGGGTGGGTCAGTGAGGAATCCAAAGGTAGATACTGTATCCACCAGAGAAGTGTTACCAAAGGTAATAACTTGTTCTTCTGATGGATACATCTACCTGTGGATTCCTCACCTTTTGAACAGAAGCACAAGTTACTTACCTTCGGTAACTGATATATCTGTAAGAAACATTAGTAGTGATAGATTCCTTACCTTAGAATATCCCCAGGCGTCAGACTGGATCCGGAAAAGTTTTTGTCAGCAGTACCCCTGCGCGTCGGTAGGGCGTCGTGCGGCTCCGCGTCCGTCGTTGGCGTCGTGGTCGCCGAGATGACGTGGCGGGCACTACTTGGACGCCGCCCACGCGCGCTGACGTCAGTTCTGTACACGACTTTCCGCACCAGGAACGCAGAGCCATGCAAGATACTGACCACTGGTGCATTGAAACTAGGGCCCTGAAAGGGATGACCTTAACCCTAGAAATCAGTTCGCAGAACGGGGAGGATGGGTGGGGCGGTAAGGAATCTATCACTACTAATGGTTCTTACAGATATATCGTTACCGAAGGTAAGTAACTTGTGCATCTGAAAGAAACACAAAGTGATAGATTCCTTACCTTAGAATAGATACCCCAGCAATACCAACCCCGGTGGTAGGTCTGCGAACTAAGATCACACCAGAAAGTCACGGAGAACAGAACCGCCAAAGAAGCCGTCTCTCCGGACTTGGCTGTCCAGGCAGTAATGTTTGGTAAACGTGTGCAGCGAGGCCCACGTGGCTGTCTGACATATGTTTTGCAGGGGGACACCACGGCCCAATGCAGTAGTGGCTGCAGTAGCTCTGGTGGAATGAGCACGCAGCCCCTACGGAGGTTCTTTTTTAGCCAAAGAGTAACAGGCTTTGATACACAAGACAACCCAGCGGGAGATGGTTCTCTTATGGACCGCCCGACCTTTCTTGGTGCCAACGTAGCCGACAAAAAGCTGGTCATCCACCCGGAACTGCTGTGTGCGGTTGAGATAAAAAGAAAGCGCACATTTTGGGTCCAGACGGTGGAGCCTCTCTTCCTCTCTGGAAGGAGGCGGAAAAAAGGTGGGCAAGGTAATAGACTGCCCAATGTGTAAGGCCTTAACCACTTTTGGCAAAAAGGAAGGACGGGACCTGAGCACAACCTTGTCCGGATGGACTGAAAGGAAAGGAGGCTTACAGGAAAGAGCCTGGAGCTCACTCACTCGCCTGGAGGAAGTGATGGCCACCAGGAAGGCAGTCTTTAACGTCAAAAGACGAAGAGGACAGTTGTGAAGGGGCTCAAAGGGAGCGCACATCAAGTACGTCAGAACCAGATTCAAGTCCCACTGAGGCATCAAGAAAGGAATAGGAGGATAAAGGTGAGTAATGCCTTTAAGAAACCTATTTACAACAGGGGACTTGAAAAGAGAGGGCTGATCAGGGAGCCTGAGAAAGGCCGAAATAGCAGAAAGGTAGCCCTTGATAGTGCCCAGAGCAGAGCCCTGCAGGGCCAAAGAAAGAAGGAACAGTAGAACCTCAGAAAGAGGGGCAGAAAGGGGATCCACAGCCTTTGCTGTGCATCATGCCACAAATTTGTTCCACCTGCAGGCATATACCACTTTAGTAGAGGGACGCCTGGCTGCCAGAATAACGTCACAAACTTCAGGAGGCAAGTCGAAGGGAATCAACTGCCACCGCTCAATCTCCACGCAAAGAGGTGGAGGCTGGACAGGTTCGGGTGGAGGACCGTCCCCTGCTGCTGCGACAGAAGATCTTCCCGAAGAGGCAGTCGGATCGGGGAATCGATGCTAATACTGAGTAGCTCGGGATACCATACTCTTCGAGCCCAGTACAGAGCCACAAGAATGACTTGGGCCCGGTCGCGCCTGATCTTCTTCAGCACTCTGGGCAGAAGTGGTATAGGCGGAAAGGCGTACAACAGACCGCAACTCCACTCACGACGAAAAGCGTCGCAGAGCGAGTGCCGCCTTGGAAATTCCAACGCGCAGAACTGATGACATTGCGCGTTCTCTTCGGTGGCGAATAGATCTAACCAAGGCTCTCCCCACTGCTGAAAGAGACCTTGCGCCACCTCCGAGTGAAGACGCCATTCGTGATCGAGCATGCAACCTGCGGCTGAGTTCGTCCGCCCTGGCGTTCAGAGAACCTGCCAGGTGTTGAACCACCAGGGACATGCCCTGATGTTCCAGCCATGTCCAGAGACGCAGAGCCTCCTGACAGAGGGTCCACGACCCCAACCCGCCTTGTTTGTTGCAGTACCACATGGCGGTGGTGTTGTCTGTGAACACCTGCACTACTCTCCCCTTGACAGAGGGAAGGAATGCCTTCAGTGCAAGCCGATTGATCGTCCGCAGCTCCAAAAGGTTGATATGGAGCCGGGACTACGCCGGAGACCAGAGGCCTCTGATCTCCGCCTCTCCCATGTGGCCGCCCCATCCCAGGAGGGACGCATCCGTCACTACTGTGAACTCCGGTTGGGGAAGGGAGAGGGATCTGCCGTCGACCCAATGCCTGTTCGTGAGCCACCACTGCAATTGTCGTGCAGTGCCCTCCGAGATCTGGACGTGATCGGACAGGTTTCCCTGATGCTGCGCCCACTGGAACTTCAGGTCCCACTGCAGAGCCCGCATATGCCACCTGGCATGATTGACCAGCAGAATGCAGGAGGCCATGAGGCCCAGCAGCCTCAGAATCACTCTGATAGAAACCCGGGACAAGGGCTGAAAGATGGAAATCAGAGCCCGAATATCCCGGCCTCGCTGTTCGGGAGGATAGACCCGAAACTGTGCCGTGTCCAGAACCGCTCCGATAAAGAGGAGCTTCTGGGAGGGAATCAGGTGCGACTTCGGCACATTGATGGAGAACCCCAGCAAGTGCAGGAGGTCGGCCGTAGTCTGGAGGTGGGAGACGACTGTCTGGGGCGAGCCCGCCTTCAACAACCAATCGTCGAGATAGGGGAAGACTGAGACCCCTGATCTGCGCAGATGAGCTGCGACCACCACCATCACATTGGTGAACACCCGAGGGGCGCTGGTAAGGCCAAAGGGGAGCACGGTGAACTGAAAGTGCTCGTGGCCTACCGTGAACCGTAGGTAACGCCGGTGGGCTGGCAGGACGGGGATGTGGAAATAGGCGTCCTGCAAGTCCAGCGCCACCATCCAGTCTTGTGGGTCGAGAGCAGACAAGACCTGAGCTAGAGTGAGCATCTTGAACTTCTCCTTGCGGTGGAAGCGATTGACGTTCCGGAGGTCTAAGATAGGACGCAGGCCTTTGTCCTTCTTGGGCACCACAAAGTAGTGAGAATAACAACCAAGACCTACTTCGTGCGTCGGAACGCGCTCGATGGCCCCCTTAGCCAAGAGGGCCGCAACTTCCTGCTGAAGAAGCACCAAGTGATCCCCCGACATGCGGTGGTATTGAGGTGGCATGGCTGGGGGAGTTGTCTCGAAGGGGAGGGAGTAGCCCCTCCGGACTATCTCTAAAACCCACCTGTCCGAAGTGATGGTGCGCCAGTGGGGGAGGTGATGGCGGAGCCTGCCGCCCACTGGCGTTTGATGGGCCTGAAAGTTCGGACTAGGAAGGTTTGGAGGCAGTGGTGGCCGGGGTGGTGGTGGACTGACCCGCCCGCTGGCCCCTTTGTCCACCACGGCGGAACCCGCGTCCGCGCTGGGATAATTGCTGCGCAGGCCTGTGGCTCTGTTGCGAACGCTGCGGGGCGCCCCTTCCTGTGCCACGAAAGGAGCGAAAAACGAAAGGCGGAGGAGGGCGGACTGCCGAGAGTCCCAAGGACTTGGCCGTAGCCCGTGAGTCCTTAAACCTCTCCAACGCGCTGTCCGCTTTGTCGCCGAAGAGGCGACGGCCATCAAAGGTCATGTCCATAAGGGTGTTTTGGACATCCCCTGAAAATCCAGTGGTTCTCAACCAGGCGTGACGGCGAACCGCCACCGTCGTTGCAATGGATCTGCCCAGTGAGTCGGCGGTGTCTAGACCACAACGGATCATGAACTTTGCTGCTTCTCTCCCCTCTGCAACAGCCTGGGCGAGAGCAGGCCGGGCCTCCTCCGGACACTGGGGCAGCACGTTCGCCACCGTATCCCACAGACAGTGGGAATAACGGCCCAAGAGGCATGCAGTGTTCACGGACCGCAGCGCAGAGCTGGTGGAAGAGAAAATCTTCTTCCCAAACTGATCCAGCTTCTTGGATTCCCTATCTGGTGGGGCGGAAGGGAAGGCGGTTGGGGAAGCAGAGGCTTGGACAACCAAGCTCTCGGGGGTGGGATGTTGGGAGAGGAAAATGGGGTCACCCGGAGCCGGGCGATGGCGTCGGGCCACGTTCCTATCCACAGGAGCCCCTGTGGTGGGCCTGGACCAAGTGCCCAAAAGAACGTCCGAAAGGGCTTCATTAAAGGGCAGCAGCGGCTCCGCAGAAGTAGCTGCTGGCTGAAGCACCTCTGTCAGGAGGTTAGTCCTGACGGCCACAGTAGGGAGCTGAAGGTGTAGGGCCTCCGTCGCCCTACGCAACACCACTGCATAACTGGCTCCCTCCTCCGTAGCCACGGTAGGAGGAGACAGCATGCCAAGGTCTGGTGAGGTATCCAGACCACTGGCGTCCCCCAATTCCTCAGCCCAGTCCTTTTCAGACTCGCAGGCTGCAGCGAGAGGGTCGTCCGACCCCTCCCAGTCCTCCCCTTGCTCCTCAGGCTGTTCAACAGGCCTAAAATAAGGAGTAGGGACATGGTGATAGAAATCCCCAAACGGCGTCGAGAACGGCATCGATCGACGCCGCGTCCACTTCGGGGCTGAATCTGAGGTCGACGTCGTCCCGAGGAGCGGGCGGCGTCAGGATCGGTGCCGGTGGAGTCGACGTTGGTGGAGGCGTAACAAGGTCGACCGGGATCCAGGCCTGGATCCAAGGGTGTCCTGCGGCGCCGGGGCCGGAGCCGACAGCGACGCCGGGGCCGGAGCCACCGGCGATGAAACGAGAGGACACCCAGGCGGGACCGCGGCGCCCGAAGGCGCACCGGCGGCCCAAAGAGGCGAGCCATGGCCGACAGGAAGTCCTGTATCTGGGCCGGAGTCGCCGACGACCCCGGGAAGGGCGGGTAGTCGGACGGCGACTCCATGGACTCCGCTGCGTCGCGCGACCGGCGAGGGGAAGTCGGAGAACGATGACGTTTCTTCGACTTCTTGTGCTTCGCCTTACCTGACCCCGAGTGCGAAGACTTCGATCCCGGCGATCGTCTATGATGACTCCGCGCACGGTCCCTCGACCTCCCTCTGGACCGGGACCTCTCACGGCGCGGAGCCGACTGCCGGGCTTCAAGCAGCTTTCGGGACCGCTCCCGCAAAGACTTCGGCGCCATTGACCGGCAGTCGGGGCACGACTTGGGGTCGTGGTCGCGCCCCAGGCAGAAGAGACGCACGCGGTGCGGGTCCGTCACAGACATCATCCGATGACAGTCCTCGCAGGACTTAAACCCTGGCATCCCTAACTGCACCAGGAGTCGTATCGACTCGAAAAGGGTGAGAAAAAGATCTAAAAAAACGTAGTCAAAAAAAACTAGGGGTACCGCTCTCTCCGGATCTGCACTTGCTGGCGCGGAAAAAGAAAGAACTGACGTCAGCGTGTGTGGGCGTCGTCCAAGTAGCGCCCGCGACGTCATCTCGGCGACCACGACGCCAACGACGGATGCGGAGCCGCGACGCCCCTACAGACGCGCAGGGGTACTGCTGACGAAAACTTTCCGGATCCAGTCTGACGCCTGGGGATATTCTAAGGTAAGGAATCTATCACTATGTGTTTCTTTCAGATACCCCAAACAGTTGCGCACTTGGTGGTGAGTGCCTGTCTGCCTATACCAAAAAATCTTACAAAACAGGCAATGTGACCGGCCCTTCTCACTTCAGCGTCTAAGCAATAGTGTTTTGAAAAGAGTGGAGGGCAGCTCAAGTTGCCGCTTAACAAATGTCAAGTACAGGGACACCTCTAGCTAAAGCAGACATTGAAGACTTCGCTCTAGTAGAATGAGCTTGAATACCTTCAGGTGATTACTTGTTAGCCATGGCATAGCAGATCTTAATACACAGGATGACCCATTTGTACTATGTTCTCTTAAGCACTGCTTTCTCCCCTTCATCTTGCCCACATAGCCAACAAACAGCTGATCGTCCTGCCAGAGATGAAGAGCTCTGTTCACATAAACGCTCACAGCCATTGTAGGGTCCAAACGATGAAGCCTTTCCTCCTCTTTAGATGGCTGCGGAGGAGGATAGAAAGTAGGAAGGGTAATAGACTAGCCCAAATGGAAGGGGGTAACCGGCAGTAAAGCATCCCTGGTTCTCAATACCAACTTGTCTGAATTGAAAGTCATGAAAGGGCCTTTCACACTTTATGCCTGCGATTTACTAACACGTCTAATTGATGTTATGGCGATCAGAAAAAACGTTTTGAAAGTAAGTAACCTTAAAGGACAACTATTTAGGGGCTCAAACAGAGTCCCCATAAGATAAGTAAAACCCGAATTAAGATCCTGCTGTAGCATGATAAACTGAGAGGGAGGGAACTTACTAGTAAGTCCCTTGATAAACCTCAACACTATAAGGGACTTAAAAAAGGAAGGCTGGTCAGGCAAACAGAGGAACGCTGAAAGGGCAGACAAATATCCCTTATCAGTTACAACTGCACAACCTTGCTGCGCTAGAGAAAGACCACAACACAAAATGCCAGACAAATGGGCTTTTAAAGAGTCAATGCAATTTTCTTCACACCACTTTGCAAACATCGCCCATCTGCTGTCATAAACTGACTTGGAGTGTCTTCTGGCCGACAGTATTACATCCACCACATCAGGTGGAAGAGAAAAAGAAATGAGGTTGCCCCGTTCAATCTCCAGGCACATAGGTGCAGGCTCTGGAGTTGGGGGTGTAGAAGCTGCCCTTGTGACTGTGAGAGGAGGTCTTCCCTGTGAGGGAGATGGAGCAGAGGGCACAGAGAGAGGTGAAGGAGGTCTGTGCATCCCACCCTTCACAGCCAATCGGGGGCTGTTAATATGACTTGGGCCCGGTCTTGGCGAATCTTCCTCAGAACCCGAGGAATCAAGGGTATGGGGGGCAAACATGTAAAACACCGGAGTGCTCTAGTCCAATTGAACACGTCCCCAGAGCTCACTGCAATAGATACTCAAGGCTGCATAACGACGGGCAGTGCGCGTTCTCTTGAGGGGCAAATAGGTCTATCTGAGGGGGCCCCTTAGCCAGAAAATGGGTTGCACCACTTCCGGATGGAGACGTCACTCGGCTGAAAAATGCAGACTGCGACTGTCCGCATGCACGTTCAGAGCTCCAGCTAAGTGATTTGCTATGATACAAATCTGGTGGTCCTGAGCCCAGGACCAGAGTTGTAGAGCCTCTCTGCAGAAAGGATACGACCCTACTCCTCCCTGTTTGCTTACATATCACATTGCAGTAGTATTATCTGCTAAGGCTTGAACTGACTGACCACAAATGGAAGGGAGGAAGGCCTTGAGAGCCAAATGTATCGCCCTCAATTCCAATAGATCGATATGCAGCAATCTTTCATCTGGAGACCAAAGACCTTTGATCGCCAGATCCCCCAGTTGAGGTCCCCACACTTAAGTGGGGCATCCGTTATCACTGTGGCTACCGGTAGTAGATGGTGAAACTGCTTCCATTGAGACAGACTGCCGGTCATACCCCACCATTGAAGATCCACCGCAGTGTCTCTGGACATCTTGACCGACTCTGAGATCCCTGTTGTGTTGAAACCACTGCCTGGAGAGGCACCACTGGAGGTCCCTCATATGCCAGCGTCCATGAGTGACCAACAGAACGCAAGAGGCCATCAGACCTAGCAGACATAAAACCTTCAGGACTGGAAACATAGCTCCATTGCGAAACCACGGAATCATAGCCTGAATGTCCAGAATTCTCTGAGGAGGCAGGAAGCCTGGATTAACCGTAGTGTCCAGCATGGTTCCCGGTAGCATGCGTGCCTGTGCACGCGCGCACACACTATCTTTCCCTAGCGCGCACACTATCTTGCACAGCGCGCACGTCTCTGCTTCATGCAAATTTAAAAGACGTTTTGCTGCCCACAGCCTCTTAAAATACGAGTGCTGTGAAAAGAACGGTCATTTTCTGGTTGCTGAAATGCAGGGAGAAATTCTGGTGAGTTTACAAGGCGGGGCGAAGGTCAGCTGAAACAAGACTTCGAGAACGGCAGACCTTCCCTGCCATGGGCCTGTGGAATATCATAACAGAGCCCGGAGCAGGCGGCAGTTAAACATGCCGTTTGTGCTATTCGTGTCGGGAGTGGGGGAGCCTGAAAGGCTGCAAAGATTAATCGGAAGTGCAGCAGCATCCAGGTGCACAACCAGAAATGTTTATTTTATGTGGCAATACATCTGCACGATTTGTGTTTGTTTGTTGTTGTTGAACAGAGTCCGGCTTAGCAAGCTGTTAATTTCTGCAAATCTGCCCAAGGTTTGCAGCTGTTTAAAAGTGCCCAAAAATAAAATGTAGGGTGATACCGTGCAAATACTTTATTTCACAGAGTTTCCGGTTTGTTTTTATCCCATATGAGAGCATTTTAAATGCTTGCATTTAGAATGTGCCCTCAGTGCTTTTAATTGTCATTAGTTGTACCATGCCAAGAAACATGTATTTCCTGCAACCAGTAACGATGCGGAAGCACAGGTGCTCAAGACAAATCAAGACTCAGCCATCCATTGATATTGACTTGGCAGTGTAGGTGTCTATTTCATTTTCTACTGACGCCCTACTAACGTATCAGTTGCACTGTAAAGCCTGAATTATTGGAGTGCCAAGCTTGACACAGGCACCTCTGCCTTGGCCTGTTGAGTAAGCTGAGGAAAGCTTACCACCTCATCCTTCTGTCACCTGCACCATGAAATCCTTCCCAGTCCCGAGTCCCTTCGAAGTATCTCAGGTGAATAGCACTCTTTTCCTCATTTGTGCAACAGCTTGTCAAGATGCTGATGGCTGCATGTGTAAGCCAGGGAGGAAGAGTTGTTGGTAGTGGTGGGGGCGGATAGGGTGTGAGCGAGGTGGATTTGTGTCTGATTAGTGGCCCAGGTCACTGCATTGGGTGCTGATCTGTACTCTCCCATTGATCATTTCTTTAATATCATGGAGCCTGGGCTTGCGTGACAGTCCTGCAGTAGCTTACTCTACTGCACCTCTGCATATAAAATTATTAGAGTGTACTGTAAGCAGCACTCACGTTGTCAGAACTGCCTGTCAATCTGCCAATCACAAGCCTGTGATTCTAAGTAAAAAACGTTTTTTAGCGAGAACTTAACGCAAAGGTATTGGAGTTCTTTACATGAGCACCAGTTACGTTACACAAGGACAAGTTCATGTTTTTGTTACGCACAGGGAGATTAAGTGATTGGCCCAGAACCACAGGATGTTGAGCCAATGCGGAGACTCCAAACTGGTTTCCCAGCTCCAAAGTCAGCAGCTCGGGCCATAATGCCAAAATCTCCTTGTGCCTGAAAAAATGCATGAGTCCTTGTGTAATGTAACTGGTGCTCATGTAAGCTCTCCAATACCTTCAGATTAAGTCCGCCTATATAAAAACAAATGAGTGGCACAGAAGAGTGTACATCTTTTCATGTCCACTGAGAAGAGGGGGGAGCTGGAGCTAGAAATGAGTACTGAACTTGAACTATGAAATGTCATGTACAGCACTCACCCCCTTTCTCCCGTTAACAAAGGCCCAGGGCCAAAAACCACTCTTGATGCCCATCAAAGATGCAGGCTTTGGAAACGTCTGCTGGGCTAGCAACAAACCTGTCAAGTCTAAGGCTGACCCTTTCCCATCCTCATTATCTTTCAGACCAATAGGGCTGACGGTCCCTATCCTGTGACGCATGTGGAGGCCAGTCCTCCCATGAGAGACAAGATAGGAAAAGTTAAGATAGGACAAAAGATGAGCACATGAGGTGTGGATGGAAAGAAAGAAAAATAAGGAAGAACAAGAGGGGATAGCAGCTTTGTAGGTATTACAAAGAAGGGTAAAGAGAAATAGAGAAGGAGCAAACTATCGACAAGAAGAAAAGAAAGGGAAACAAGAATCTAGGGAAAGAGCCTGAGTTGTAATGAAGGGAAACATCCATATTGTATTTAGCTATGTATGTATCTGTCAACAAGAACAATGAACCCCTTACTCCTACATCCCGCATGATTGGCTATCAGTTAATTTCTTCCATTATTTTACCTAGGGAGAAAGATGACCAATTTACTTCCGATTCATCGGTGATGCATAAATTAGAAGGCCATACAGCAGTGAGTGCCATCAGAAAAGTAGGAGACACCTCACGTAGGCAACCACTGTTTGCCTGTTGGCTAGCTATTCCTTGTGGCAGGGTTTCTCATCATCAGCATACTCCTATGCGTGCAGCGATGCTTTTCACTGTATTAGGAGCCATGTGACAGGGAAACCTAATGTGTGTTTCTGTATCTATCCCTAAAGCTTATTATGTCCAGTCCCCAGTGTCATTCACTAAGTCTCATGACCACCAAACTAAAAATGTGTCAAAGGGACTATTATCATTCTTTATTTATAAAGACCCAAGGTAAGGGATTAAAACCAGAGTTACTTATGAGCGACAAACATGTTTCATTGCCAGAGAATTTTGTGGTAATTTCGTCAGGGCAACAGGACCACTGTATCACCTATTAGTTCACCACACCTGCACAGGGAGAAAGAAAGGGGCAAGGGTAGAAGAGGGTCAGAATAATGTATGTAGTGATAAAGTAACAAGGGTTAAGGAAGATGGAGGTATAGAGGCCAGGGAAAAGAAAAGAATCAAGGACAAAGCAACAGAGAAATGAGAAGAAAGAGAAGCAAAGAGTGGAGAGAGGCATGGAGAAAGTGAAAGCAGAAAGTGGTAAGAGAGATAAGGGAAAAAGAAGGGGTGGAGGAACACAGTGGAGAGAAATATAAAAGGGGTAAAATACAAAAATGGGAAAGGAAAAATGTAAACCTGTGGGATAAAGGAGTAGTTAAAAAGGAATGGCATAATGAGTGGATAAAAAATGTATCGGATTATAAAATGATTAGAAGAGGAGGACTGAGAAAGAAGAGTCATTAAATGATTGTCTCCGCTACGCGCCCTTAGATATGCCCCTGGCTCTACCTCTAGTCCACAGTTCATTTTTTCCCCATTGTGGATTCAGTCTCAAACACTATGAAGTCTAAATTGAGAAAAAGTCAGGAGGAGAATCACTTGGACATGCTGGTCAGGACAAAAGCCTACATTTTGAGTAGCAAAGTTGAGCTTGATAAAGGTTATCAGCGGTGGAAGAAGGGCCAGGACCGGTGAAAGAAGCAGACATGTCACACATCTCGTGTCAGCACTTGACTTGTCTGAGCCACCCTTTGCCACAGTCTGTTTGTCTGGATGTGCACATTTTACAGACTGCCTCTTAACAGGGACACAAATTGTTAGGTGGTACATCAACATGTTAATGTTATGTAATTGTCAACTTGCTAAATGTATATACCCTTTTATAGTCTCCCAACATTATCCCCGCCAAATGAGCAATTCTCCAATTGAGAATATTCAATAAAATCTTATTATGGTGCTACCTTCTGAGTCCTGTCCTTTTTTAAACTTGGGGTGCAGGCGCCACTAGAGTAAACAAATCATGTCATGATGATCTGTAGCTACATTGCAAAACTGTCTCAAGACTATTAAATGGAGCTATATTTGTGAAATACTCCTGTTTTCGCTCTCATTGTAAACAAAGGTTTTGAGTGGTAATTGTCAGAGATTTATATACTCAAGTGCTGCGCTGGCATGCTTGGTGCACAAAGCCTTGGCTGAAGCGCACAAAGATCTTGCACTGCCGCACACAGAGGAAATAAATTAGAGGGAACATTGGTGTCCAGTACTGCCCCTATAAACAGTGTGTGCTGTGAGGGCTCTAGGTGAGATTTGGGTATGTTGATGGTAAAGCACAAGTTACTAACTTGTGTAACGATATATCTGTAAGAGACAGTAGTTAGTGATAGATTCCTTACCTTAGAATATCCCCAGGCGTCAGGCTGGATCCGGAAAGTTTTGCGTAGCAGTACCCTTGCGCGTCGGTAGGCGGCGTCGTGCGGCTCCGCGTCCGTCGTCGGCGTCGTGATCGCCGGGATGACGTCGCGGGCAGTACTTAGGCGCCGCCCCTGCGCGCTGACGTCAGTTCTGTACACGACTTTCCGCGCCAGGAACGCAGAGCCATGCAAGAAGCTGACACAGGTGTCTGAAAAATACTAGGGCCCTGAAAGGGATGTCCTTAACCCTAGAAATCAGTTCGCAGAACGGGGAGGATGGGTGGGCGGTAAGGAATCTATCACTAACTACTGTCTCTTACAGATATATCGTTACACAAGTTAGTAACTTGTGCATCTGAAAGAGACACGTTAGTGATAGATTCCTTACCTTAGAATAGATACCCCAGCAATACCAACCCCGGTGGTGGGTCTGCGAACAAAGATCAGACAAGGAAGTCCTGGAGGACAGAACGGCCAAAGAAGCCGTCCCTCCGGACCTGACTGTCAAGGCAGTAATGCTTAGTAAACGTGTGCAGCGAGGCCCACGTAGCCGCCTGACAGATAACCGGCAGCGGAACACCGCGGCCCAAGGCCGTGGTAGCAGCCGTTGCCCTGGTGGAATGGGCACGCAGCCCAACAGGAGGTTCCTTTTAGCCAAAGAATAGCAGGTCTTGATGCACAAGGTAACCCAGCGGGAGATGGTCCTCTTGTGCACCGCCCGACCTTTTTGGCGCCCACGTAGCCAACAAAGAGCTGGTCATCCACCCGGAAGTGTTTTGTGCGGTCAATATAGAACGAGAGCGCACGTTTTGGGTCCAGACGGTGGAGCCTCTCTTCCTCTCTGGAAGGATGCGGAGGCGGAAAGAAGGTGGGCAAAGTGATGGTCTGCCCAATGTGGAAAGCAGTAACCACCTTTGGCAAGAAGGACGGACGCGTCCGAAGAACAACCTTGTCTGGATGAACAGACAGAAAGGGAGGTTTGCAAGATAGAGCCTGGAGCTCACTCACCCGCCGAGCGGAGGTGATGGCCACCAGAAAGGCTGTCTTCAGAGTCAGAAGACGAAGAGGACAGTTATGTAGAGGCTCAAAGGGAGCGCACATTAAAAAGGTAAGAACCAAGTTCAAGTCCCACTGAGGCATCACAAACGGAACAGGAGGGAAGAGGTGAGTAATGCCTTTTAAGAACCTGTTAACAACAGGGGACTTGAAAAGGGAGGGCTGATCAGGGAGCCTGAGGAAGGCCGAGATAGCACAAAGATAACCCTTGATGGTACCCAGGGCAGAACCCTGTTGGGCCAAAGAGAGAAGGAACAGAAGGACCTCAGAAAGAGGGGCAGAAAGGGGATTCACAGCCTTTGCTGTGCACCATGCCACAAATTTGTTCCACCTGCAGGCGTATACCACCTTAGTGGAGGGACGCCTGGCTGCCAGAATCACATCACAAACTTCGGGAGGCAAGTCGAAAGGAATCAACTGCCGCCGCTCAATCTCCACGCAAGCAGGTATAGACTGGACAGGTTCGGGTGGAGGACCGTCCCCTGCTGCTGCGACAGAAGATCCTCCCGAAGAGGCAGACGGATCGGGGGATCTATGCTCATATTGAGTAGCTCGGGATACCAAACTCTTCGAGCCCAGTCCGGAGCCACAAGAATGACTTGGGCCCGGTCGTGCCGAATCTTCTTCAACACTCTGGGTAGAAGTGGTATAGGCGGAAAGGCGTACAATAGACCGCAACTCCACTCGTGACGAAAGCGTCGCCGAGCGAGTGCCGCCTTGGAAATTCCAACGCGCAGAACTGATGACATTGCGCGTTCTCTTCGGTGGCGAATAGATCTAACCAAGGCTCTCCCCACTGTAGAAAGAGTCCTTGCGCCACTTCCGAGTGAAGACGCCATTCGTGATCCATCATGCACCTGCGGCTGAGTTCGTCCGCCCTGGCGTTCAGGGAACCTGCCAGGTGTTGAACCACCAGGAACATGCCCTGATGTTCCAGCCATGTCCAGAGGCACAGAGCCTCCTGACAAAGGGTCCACGACCCCACCCCGCCTTGTTTGTTGCAGTACCACATGGCGGTGGTGTTGTCTGTGAACACCTGCACTACCTTCCCTTTGACAGAGGGAAGGAATGCCTTGAGTGCAAGTCGGATCGCCCGGAGCTCCAGAATGTTGATATGGAGCCGGGACTCCGCCGGAGACCAGAGGCCTCTGATCTCCGCCTCTCCCATGTGACCGCCCCATCCCAGAAGGGACGCGTCCGTCACAACTGTATGCTCTGGCTGGGGAAGGAGAGGGATCTGCCCATGACCCATTGCCGGTTCGAGAGCCACCACTGCAACTGTTTTGCAGTCCCCTCCGAGATCTGGACGTGATCGGACAGGTTGCCCTGGTGCTGCGCCCACTGGAACTTCAGGTCCCACTGCAGAGCCCGCATATGCCATCTGGCATGATTGACCAGCAGGATGCAGGAGGCCATGAGGCCCAGCAGCCTCAGGGTCATCCGTACCGAAACCCAGGATAAAGGCCGAAAGATCGGAATCATAGCCTGAATATCCCGGACTCGCCGTTCGGGAGGATAGGCCCGAAACTGCGTCGTGTCCAGAACTGCTCCGATGAAAAGGAGCTGTGGAGAAGGAATTAGATGCGACTTCGGCACATTGATGGAGAACCCCAGCGAGTGCAGGAGTTCGGCCGTAGTCTGGAGGTGGGAGACGACTGCCTGGGACGAGCCCGCCTTCAGCAGCCAGTCGTCGAGGTAGGGGAAGACTGAAACCCCTGCCCGGCGCAGATGAGCTGCGACCACCGCCATCACTTTCGTGAACACCCGAGGGGCACTGGTAAGGCCAAAGGGGAGCACGGTGAACTGAAAATGCTCGGGGCCTACCGTGAACCGAAGGTAACGCCGGTGGGCCGGCAGGACGGGGATGTGGAAATACGCGTCCTGCAAGTCCAACGCTACCAACCAGTCTCCAGGGTCGAGGGCAGTCAAGACCTGAGCTAGGGTGAGCATCTTGAACTTCTCCTTCCGGAGGAAGCGATTGACGTTCCGGAGGTCCAAGATAGGACGCATGTCCTCCTTGTCCTTTTTGGGCACCAGAAAGTAGTGGGAGTAGCAACCACGCCCTACTTCTGGGGTCGGAACATGCTCGATGGCCCTCTTGGTCAAGAGGGCCGTGACTTCCTTCCGTAGAAGCACCAAGTGATCCCCTGACATGCGGTGGAATTGAGGTGGCATGGCTGGGGGGTGGTCTCGAAGGGGAGGGAGTAGCCCCTTCGGACAATGTCCAAGACCCACCTGTCCGAGGTGATGGTGCGCCAGTGGGGAAGGTGATGGCGGACCCTGCCCCCTACTGGCGTGCCGTGCACCTGAAAGGAGGGACTAGGAGGGCTTGGAGGCCGCGGACGGGTTGGAGGTGGTGGCCTGACCCGCACGCTGGTTGCCCGATCCGCCACGGCGGAATCCACGTCCTCGGCCACGCGAAGACGCCTGCTGCGCGGGCCGGTGGCTGGGCTGCTGACGTGAAGGGGCGCCCCTACCGTGGCCACGATAGGGGCGAAAAGCAGAAGGCAGCGGAGGGCGTGTAGCAGAAAGGCCCAGGGACTTTGCAGTAGCCCGTGAGTCCTTAAAGCGCTCCAACGCATGGTCTGCTTTGGACCCAAAAAGACCGACTCCATCAAAGGGCATGTCCATGAGAGTATTCTGGACATCCCCTGAAAAACCAGTGGTTCTCAGCCAGGCGTGGCGCCGGAGCGCCACCGTCGTTGCAATCGACCTGCCCAGCGAGTCGGCGGTGTCAAGGCCACAACGGATAGTGTATTTGGCCGCATCCCTTCCTTCCGCAATGGCGCGGGAAAGCAGTGCCTGGACCTCCTCAGGGCACTGGGGCAAAACATCCGCCACCGAATCCCACAGGGAGTGGGTATATCGGCCCAAAAGACAAGCGGTGTTAACGGACCGCAAGCCAGCACTGGAGGAAGAAAAACCTTTCTTCCCAAACTGATCCAGGCGTTTGGATTCCCTATCCGGAGGAGCGGTAGGGAAGGCGGTTTGGGAAGCGGAGGCTTGGACAACCAAGCTCTCAGGAGTGGGGTGGACAGAAAGAAACAGGGGGTCGCCCGGAGCGGGGCGATGGCGTCGTGACACGTTCCGATCCACAGGAGCCCCTGTGTTGGGCTTGGACCAGGCGCCCAAAGAACGTCAGTGAGGGCGTCGTTAAACGGCAGCACAGTCTCCGCAGAGGAGGCTGCCGGCTGAAGCACCTCTGTCAAGATGTTAGGCTTGACCGTCAAAGTAGGGAGCTGGAGACGTAAGGCCCCAGCAGCCCTACGCAACACCGTACCAAAATTGGCCCCCTCCTCCGTAGCCACGGGAGGAGACAGCATGCCAGTGTCAGGAGAAGTATCCAGACCACTGGCCTCCCCTAGACTCTCTGTCCAGTCCTCATCATACTGACAGTTGCGTGTCAGAGGGTCATCAGACCCCTCCCAGTCCTCCTGGTCCTCCTCTGGTTCAAAATAGGGAGGAGGAGGGACATTTGGGACCCAAGGTCCCATCGGCGCCGGAGCCGGCGTCGAGCGACGTCGCTCCGGGTCCATGTCCGGAGCCGGAAGGAACTGGGGACGACGCCGCCCGGAGCCCAGGGCGGCGTCGAGAACGGCACCGGAGACATCGGCGCCGGCGGAGGTGTCGTGAGGTCGACCGGCGTCGATGGGGGTTGTGGAGCCGGGATCGAGGCCGGGGCCGAAGCCGGAGCCGGGATCGAGGCTGGAGGCCCGGGCGACGCCGGGGCCGGAGCCGCCGGCGACGCCGGAGCAACCCCATCAGGGCCCGCGGGGCCCGAAGGCGCACCGGAGGGGCCTGAAGGCCCGAAGAGGCGGGCCATGGCCGACAGGAACTCCTGTACCTTGGCCGGATCCGCCCCCGAACCCGGGAAGGGCGGGTATGACGGGGGCGACTCCACAGGCAAGTCCGGGGCCGCGGGGCGGGGACGGTGCCGGGAGGGGCCTCAGCCGAGTCGCGAGACCGGCGAGGCGAAGTCCGAGAGCGACGATGCTTCTTGGACTTCTTGTGCTTAGACTTACCGGACGAAGAAGACTTCGACGCCGACGACCGGTGTGCACTCCGCGAGCGACCCCTGGACCTCTCACGCGACCGGGGCCTCCGTGGAGCCGAATGCCGGGCCTCGAGGAGCTTTCGAGACCGCTCTCGCAAAGCTTTCGGGTTGAGGGCCTGGCATTCGGGACAAGACTCGGTGTCGTGGCCTCGGCCGAGGCAGAAGAGACACTCCCAATGCGGGTCGGTGACTGACATCATCCGCGCACAGGCGCCGCATCGCTTGAAGCCGGGCATCCCTACGACACCTTAAAGATGGAAAAAACAGTGAAAAAATCACCAAAAAGTATGGTCAAAAATTGACCAGGGCACTGCTCTTCCCGGATCTGCGCTTGCTGGCGCGGAAAAAGAAGAACTGACGTCAGCGCGCAGGGGCGGCGCCTAAGTACTGCCCGCGACGTCATCCCGGCGATCACGACGCCGACGACGGACGCGGAGCCGCACGACGCCGCCTACCGACGCGCAAGGGTACTGCTACGCAAAACTTTCCGGATCCAGCCTGACGCCTGGGGATATTCTAAGGTAAGGAATCTATCACTAACGTGTCTCTTTCAGATACCCAGGTTGAACAACTACTGCGTTGTCAACTGCAAGTGATGCAACACCAACTCTGGAGGCTTGACTTTAATCAGCCAATCGTACAGGTAAGGGAATACTGGTACTCCCCACCTTCTGAGATGTGCTGCAACCACTGCCATCACCGTTGTGAAGACTCAAGGTGCAAAAGTAAAACCAAACGGAAGGACCGCAAACTGATACTGCTGAGACCCCACTGTAAAAAGGAGATACTTCCTGAGCAATTGCAGAACGGGTATGTGAAAATACGCATCATGCAAATCGATCAAAACCATTCAGTCTTCCTTCTCCAAATGCAAGAAGCACTTGGGCAAGAGCCAGCATCTTGAACTTTTCCTGCTTGAGGAACCAGTTCACAATCCTGAGGTCGAGGATCGGCCGCGAGCGACCGTCATTTTTGGGAATCAGGAAATATCGGAAACAGCACCCTTGACCCCGTTCCTGTTCTCGAACCAACTCTAGCCCACCCTTCTGAAGTAGGGTTTGAACCTCCTGTTGGAGGAGCACTCCATGTTCTTCTGTACAAAAACATTGAGGAGGGTGGGGGAAACTCTTGGAAGGGTAAGGCGTACCCATTTTCCACAATATTCAAAATCTAAAGATCTGCTGTTACAGATCTCCATTGATGTAGAAAATAGGCCAACTGTCGTCCTACTGAAAAAGCATGCTCCAAGATGGCAGAACTAGGACTGCTTTCCTGCGACGTTGGCCGGGGAGGAAGAGGGAGATGGCTGATGGGTAACTCCACGTTGTCTGCCACTGCCCGCCCTCTATAACTGCTGTAGAGGGGACTAAAGGCCTGCTGCTGTTGGTATTGGCTTCTGCTTCGAAAGGAAAAATTACAGCCAAACCCCTGGTACCTATGAAACTGCCTATAATCTTTAGGCTGCGACTGAAGGCCCAAAGATCTTGCCGTTACTTAACTGTCATTAAAGCTCTCCAAGGCAGAATACGCCTTAGCACCAAACAGCCTAGAACCATCAAATGTAAAATCCATTAAGGTAGCTTGTACATCTGTCGAGAAACCAGACCCCCTTAACCATGCGTCTCTCTATGTGGCAACTGAAGATCCCATTGCCCTTGAAATCAAGTCAGCCATATCAAGACCCGACTGAATGACTTGGTAGGCAGTTGTCTGACTGTCTTTCAGTAATTCTAAAAAATGTCTCTGAACTTCATCAGGTAATTTTGGGGCCACTGTCTGGGCTGACTCTATTAACGCATGGATGTTTTGTCTCAACAAACAGGTTGCATTGGTACTTTTCAGGGCCATCTACTAGAGGAAAACACCTTCTTTGCAGACTGCTTCATTCTCCTGGACTCCCTATCTGCAGGAGTTATTACAAAAGACCCAGAGCTAACTTCGAGGAACAGGGCGCTTGCATCACCAAACTTTCAGGCCTATGTGTGGGACAAGAGGAATGGGTCTCCGGGAGCAGGTTTATACCTCCTTGCGATGGACTTAGACACTGCTGCCAATGACACAGGTTTCTGCCAAATTTCAAGAACAGGCTCAGTGAGAGCGTCATTAAAAGGCAGCAAAGGCTCAGACGAAGATTTTATAGAATGCAGTCCCTCGGTTAACAAATTACTTTTGAGTTCGGTAGATGGCAGAGGTAACTCCAGCATCTCTGCAGCCTTTATTATCACAGAATGATATGACGTGACTTCGGACGGTGGAATGCCTTTTGGGAAGAGCAACTCCCATTACGGGGAGGTATCCAGGCCACTTGCTACCTCTAGGCCTTCAAACTCTGGATCCGAAGAAACTATTTCACCTTCTTCCACATCCGGACTTCCCCATAAAAATACTGCTCCTCCTCAAGAAGCCTCTGTGCTTCTCTCTGAGATCTATGTTTCAGCACCGGCGTTGATGAAGGCAACAACGGTATCGCCGGCCACAGCGCCTGGGACTTTGGCACCAGTTCAGAATATGTCAGTGTCACCGAAGTGGAGCGGTGCGACGCCGGAACGGATCCAGTGGATGCCGGTGAAAGCTCAACTGGCACCAGAGACTCTTGCCGAACCTCTTCCGTTGGCGATGACGTCTCCTTTTTCGGCGCCCGAGGGGGTCAGTTAACTGGAGTCATCGACAAACACAAGAATGGCGTTGCTGATAATGCGCCGGGAACCCCAATGAATAGAAACGCGGACCCATGGGGCCCGCATGTGCAGCAGATGGAGTTATTGCCCTACTGAAAATGCTATATAGCATTCAGAAAACTAGGCTGTTTGGACCCCGGAGTCGGAAACGTCGGATACTTCTGCTTCTGTCTAGGAGGCATAGACTGCGGCAGAACCGGAGGAAGAACTGGATCTGGCTTGGACTCCAAATCATGGCGCCCAGGTGGAGTCAAGGCCCTTGGACTCGAGGGCGACGCCAGAGTGACCACAGGAGATGGAGTCTGGGACACCTCACCTGTATCTTCATGAGTCTTTGGAACCAGTGACGTCGACCTCAGAGAGTCATCCCTCGAAGAACTACGCCAGGAACCATGACGCCACTTCTTTTGCTTCCTCTTAGATGACTTCGAAGAGTAGCGACTCCAACCGAGGGCGAGACTTCCCGCGTCCTCTTATTACTTTCTTGCCTTGGCCGTAAAGAGCATCGCCTCTCTCTCCTTGGAGTTCATTATCTGGCAAGAAGAACAGGCGTTGACGTCATGGTCCGAGCTCAAACACCATTGACAGTGAGGATCACAAGAGGATCTGTGATCAACATTTGGCCTTCACTTTCCCTGCAAGGCTTGAATCCAGACTTCCTCGGAAGTGATATTTTCTCCATGAAACAACATTGTAAATTCCTGGAAAAATTTTTACAAGACTCCTACACTAAGGAGAGCTTGGGAAAAAACGGTTATGAATCAAACGCGGGGAAAAATGGGAACCGCTGTAAGAACACTGACGAAGGCTTCTTATGGCTACGATGATATCACGCGGAGTCGCGTGCAGAGCCATGGTATTATGACGACCTCGTCGACATGGGAGAGCGGTGGCACACTGGGATAGTGAAAGGTGAGGAATCTACAGGTAGATGTATCCATCCGAAACACATTTGACCACGTAATTGAGAAGGCGTTGCCTCTGGAGTCTGGCTGTCAGTATCTGCTTGCACAAGACAGGATTTTTTTGTTTTGCAGGATGGCAAATAGGTCTAGGGTAGCATATCGCCAAACGACTTGGGACTTATCAATTGTGGAGGTCCAATTAGTGGCAATCTGATAAAGAGCGACAAAGGATATCGGACTGCTTGTTGTGAACCCATGGTAGCTGCTCCACAGAGATATCTACTCTGTCCGCT
The DNA here is from genome assembly GCA_963921515.1 of Calotriton arnoldi. Classification (NCBI taxonomy): domain Eukaryota; kingdom Metazoa; phylum Chordata; class Amphibia; order Caudata; family Salamandridae; genus Calotriton; species Calotriton arnoldi. The sequence continues at coordinate 2,376,787 of CAWUFW010000301.1, read as the reverse complement.
GTTGCCCAGCCCCATCGTGATTACACCTCCTCCAACAGGGTAGGGGATCTCATATCTACTTGTTTGGGGCAATGTAGTACATAGAAGCTGTGTTGTTGGTTTTGAATGAGAACATTAGAAAAGATTGCAGACCTAATTTGATGGACCGCAGCTCCAAGAAGGTGTTAAGGAAGTAGCTCTCCTACAAGCCCCTGCCTCTATTGAATAGCTCCTGTGAGTCAGTCAACATTCAGTGGAGGCCCCTGCTGTCTTGATGATCCTCTCTGTGAAATTTGTTTTAAAAAGGAAGCCTGAATTGCGGTTTTCTGGCAACCACTACCGCATGAGCTTGTTTGGAGATGATGAATGACTCTCACAACTTCGTAACACAAGCCTGTCACTTGCCACTGGAGATCCAGCTTCTGTGGACTAGTTTCATATGTAAGCGGATGAATTAAATGAGCCCTAAGCAAGATGGCACGAATCCAAGCAATGTCCTGTATGTTCTGTAAGTTACTGTATAGTGTCTTCATGCAACTGTAGCCTGTAGCTTTGTGATGCGCTCTGCTGATATAAATTCAATGCTGGGTTGAGTCTCCAGGACTATTCCCAGAAAATGGATCATAGTAGCTGAATAGTTAGAAGATTTTTCCACACTGAGTGTCAGGTCCCGCTTATGGAACAGGCTATGGCAAGCCTTTTTGGAGGCACAGGCTTCCTCCGCCAAGGGTTCTTCCGCCAGCCAATAGTCCAAGTCTGAGACTACCTGGCCAAATGTCCAAGTTTGAAGCTACCACTGGTGTTAGGCAATTAGTGAATATCTGAGAAGCAGAATCAAGGCCGAAAGGAAGTACTTTGAAGTTATAGTGCTGCCTACCACACAGAATTCAAGTACTTACTTGGTTTTGGTGTATAGGGAATTGACATAGGAGTTCTGCAGAACCAGGTAAGGTAACTGACAATAACAAAAGGAATTCTTAAAAGGGTTACTGTAGGAAGCTGACTCTTTATATAGTGGACCAAAAAGAGGCACACTGTGTAAAGAGTCCTGGAAACACCAAAGGAATTACAGAGGCACAAATGACAAGCCAAATGCTCTCTTTTGTGGTAGTGCTTACACACTGAAAGGGAGCAAGTGAGACCACACTCAAGGAAATCCAAAACCAATTTATAAAAATAACACTCACTTATCGGATTTGGTAAGTACTTTGAGTTATGAATTTTTACAGTTTTCGAAAGTAAACAGTGCAATTTCTGGATCGGTAATGTTATCCCATGAAGGAAAAACATGCATTGCATTAGGGCGCTTAGCAGTGACTTAGGGACTGTTCTTCAGGACCTAAGGTGAGTATGGGGCAAGGTTCAAGGCCACACCAACAGGTCACCTTGGGAGGCTCTGGGGCGTCCGGGTGCAGAGGAGCCTAACGGCGTCTGGTGTACTATTCACTTCAGTGGTAGAACGGTCTGGTAACAAAGAGCCTGCAAGCAGGGACTGGGCGACCAGTCCGTGGGAACACACAGGGGGGCTCGACCCTTGAGATCCTCGGGCACACAGGGACACCCTTGGCCCACTTCTCAGCCTGTGGGCTCGCGTGCATTGGTGTCTTTTAGCATCTGATCCGGTGCTGGAGTCTCTCGCGGTTGAAAGGGGCCTGCAGAAAGAAGCTGCAGGCGGCAACTGGAAGGCCAGTGTTGGCAAACACAATGATGCAGGGGTGGGTCATCATCCTCTCCTGTGGGGGGGGAGCCAGATTCACATACCAAAAGCAGTGGGCTCTTTGAAGCTCCCTGCTTTGGAATGCTAATTTTACCACCCTTCCTAGAGGAGAAGGTGATAACACCTCTCACCAGAGCAGGCACTGCTCCTGACCTCCTGAGAGCAAAGGCTGTCACCCCTGGGGGTCAGAAACTCGTCCATGGTGGCGGACTGGACCAGTCAGCTAGCACACTAGAGGGCTGGTAGGTTTCAGGGGTACCTCTAAGGTACCCTCTGAGTGCATGTATAAATAAATCCATGGCTGGAATCAGTGTGGGCTTATTAATATGAAGTGTTTGATACCAAACACCATATGTTTCAGTGAAGCCATTATGTAGCTGGTGAACTCGTTTTGACTAGTGCCCAGTACATATCTTATGAGGGCTTCCCTGTTCACTTGTACAAGCAGTAATGGAACTGACTAGAATAGGGGCATATCTGCTCATGCAGAGATGTCCTCACATGTAATATAATGCACCCTGTCTTAGGGCTGTAACGCCTGCTGTAGGGGTGACTTACAAATATTTTCGGTAGTATTTTAGGGGACATGGCACAAAAGTGTCATGTCGTGTTTTCACTTTTTAGAGCATCTTGTCACGCAGCCTGCAGTGGCCATCTGTATGAGTTTGGTGCTGGGTCCCTTAGAGTAAAAGACACAAAATTGACACACAATTGGACAGAATGCAGAACAAATCAAAACATTCACCCCCAGTCAAGAGATCTGGGTTAAATCCATAATTCTTTTGCTCACCATGCCACCCCAGTGTAGACATGGCCATATGCAAATCAGTCTTGACCCTGTGCCTCATGGGAACATTCCAGCCTGAACTGCCAAGCCAGGTCCTCCCTGGACTGGAAACAAGCATCCTAGGACTGGTTTCGGGGTTTCACCCCTCATCAGCCAGGATAGCTTGAATCCAGTGGTACAGTGAGCCCGGGACCCACGTCTGAGCATACCCGGCGCACTTAGGGCGAGGAAGCAAAAGACACACAATTGTTGGACGGAATGCAGAACAAATCAAAACATTCACCCCCAGTCAAGAGATCTGGGTTAAATCCATCATTCTTTTGCTCACCATGCCACCTCAGTTTAGACTTGGCCATATGCAAATCAGTCTTGACCCTGTGCCTCATGGGAACAGTCCAGTGCTTGTTTCCAGTCCAGGGAGGACCTGGCCTAGCAGTTCGGGCTGGACTGTTCCCATTGGGCACAGGGTCAAGACTGATTTGCATATGGCTGGGTTCAAACTGGAATGGCATGGTGAGCAAAAAAACGATGGATTTAGGCCCAGATCTCTGTACTGGGGTGAATGTATGACATTGTTCTGCATTCTGTCCATCAATTGTTCTTTTTGCATTTGTCACCCCGAGTGGGACGGGTATGCCCAGACGTAGGTCCCGTGCTCTCCATGCCACTGGGGTCAAGCTATCCTGGCTGATGAGGGGTGAAACCCCGAAACCGGTCCTAGGATGCTTGTTTCCAGTCTAGGGAGGACCTGGCCTGGCAGTTCGGGCTGGACTGTTCCCATTGGGCACAGGGTCAAGGCTGATTTGCATATGGCTGGGATCAAACTGGAATGGCATGGTGAGCAAAAAAAATGATGGATTTAGGCCCAGATCTCTGTACTGGGGTGAATGTATGACATTGTTCTGCATTCTGTCCATCAATTGTTCTTTTTGCATGGGTCCCTTAGAGTGGCACAAACTATGCTGCAGCTCTTAGGGACCCTCTCTAGTACCTATGCCCTAGGTACCAGATGTTCCACTTACTAGGGACTTACAGAGGTGCTAACGGTCTGGTAACTTGGAGATCAAATGACGAGGGGTCTTGTTTTGGGAAAAGAACACTTGCACTGGGGACCTGTTTAGCAGGAACCCAGTGCACTTCAGTCAATGTTGCATCAAATACCAGGCACAAAGTGGGGGGACTACTGCAACAAAAACCCAGTTTCTTACAGTTACCCCTCGAAAGGACACTCTTTGAGGAATGTGTTGAGTTACAGGAGGACCAGAATTGATCCCTAACCCCAGTCTTCCTTTTCACCAAGGAAAAACTGGAGTGAAAGCTGGGGTTTGTTTTGCCTTGCAACTCTTTCGATTGCTCCTTTAAGGATAGGGAAGAGGAACTCCTGCGTCAGCTCTTGAAGATGCAGGTTGAGTTCCTTTGATTGGGGATGACAAGGTGACTTTTGGAGGAATTCCACTGTCTGCACTGCTTTCACAATTCTTACTATCGACTGCTTCTGTTCAACCGGAATATAGAATATGTAATGGAAACTGTAAAGACACATTCAATGGTGAAGCCCAAATCTATATAAAAGACAACAGAACCAAGGGAAAAGATGGTATAGTAAAGTCCTGTACCATGGCCATCAATGGAGTTGTTGCTGATGAAGTTGTTGAAAGTGACATCAATGGAACTGCTGTTGACAAGGTCTTTGACAGGGACACTACACAGGAGTGCCGTCGACATGGTGCTCTGCACCATCGCCAGCAGATTCAGTGCTGGAGAGATGGTCACCATTGGGATTTGTCAGCGGTATTCCCTTATTTGAGGACATGAAGTTCTAGTCAACGACTGTTCAGGTAGCAAACATGACAACGCCTAGAGCTGCTTTTTCAAGCCATCTTGATCAAGAGTATGGATCTTTTTCAGGATCTTGTTAAGGGAACTTTTGGGTTTTTCCTTGTAGTAGGGGACTCCTGATGCTATTTTTTAACATTGCAGCTCATGATATTCAAAATGTTTCCTTTTTTCTTCCACTTTTATGAAAATGTTTAGGGGAGGAAAGCTCACAGAATCATCCCTTGACGAAGGGCACATCCACTTCAGAGGAAGAGTCTTTCCTCTCCAAGTGGTACAAGGCCAGTCTCCTTTCTTTATCATTGAGGGTCTTTGAAGGAAAAGTCTGACAAATGGCCATCAGTGTAGATCTTTTGTTTGCCCACATTGAACATTTCAACACATTTTGGAAAGAGATCTCTTCTCCTGGACTGTCATAACAGGTAAACCTCTCTTGTGGACAAGAAATAATACAAATAACCCCTGAAACAACTCGCTGTAGAGTGTATCAGGAGGTGACTGGAGTCTGAGGGAATTGAAGTAAAAAAATCACATGAAATATAGCTAATATCTCATGATAAAGCAGAATTCTTTTTGGGATCTGTCACTCATGGCATTCTGTAGAAATCACAACTAAATGGGTTGGATCTTTGACCATTTGACATATTTTTTTTTTTTTTTTAAATGAACCTGGGATTCCCAGCCTGACAACGGGGTATTATTCAAGCATGTGAATCTACGAAAGATCCAACGCTGGAGAAGAGGTTATTCTGTTGCTTACCTGTGGTTCAACAGGAGAAAATAACTGATAAAGGACCACCTGTGATTGAAAAGAAGTTTCTGAGCATCGTGCATGTTATAGGATAAGAAGACCTACTAGAGAATCAGAGAACTATTAGAAAGCACCTTGTCTTGCGAGTGCCAAACCCCATTGTTGCTCTCTAAGAAACTTAGAGACCTAATTCTCCAAAATGAATATGTCAGTTATATCTATTAAATCATAATGAGGCGTGCTAGGTAAAATCTGGAGGAAACCCAAAAGAGAAAGAAGAATTTAAAATGACAGAGGCTAAGATAATGGGGAAAAAATGAATGCTTAAACTATTAAAAAAGTTCTCCCCAATTTTTTATTGTGACTTTCGAGGTGGAGTCAAAAAGAACAGCTATAAGGTAAAGGAGCAATAGACAGCTAACTTGGCATCTTATAAATGTATAAGAATTTTCTTCTGAACTGAGAGGCGGGAAGGGTCAGTGAGGAACCTGCTGGTAAATAAAATATCAACCAGAAACATCTTAATTGAAGGAAACTAACTTTTTTCTAACGAATACTTCTGCCTGCACATTCCTCACCTCCTTAACATATTCTGAGGCAGTACGCCCCTCTTAGGGGTTCTTGTAGCACTGAAAGTAAAAACTGATTATCCCTCTGCATTTCGATATCTAAGCAATAATGCTTGGTGACAGTGTGGAGTGAAGCCCACTACACCACCTAATGATATGCCTATCACAGGCCTCTAGCCAAAGCGGGCTTTGAAACTGCCCTTGAAGAATGGGCTTTGATGAGTTCAGGTGGTTCTTTCTTTGCCCACACAACAGATATTAATGCACAGCAAAACCCAGCAAGAAAATGTTCTTTTAAAAAGCCTTGCCCCTTTTTGTTGCAAATGTACCCAACAAAGAGCTGCTCGTCAGACATGAACTACTTCATGCAGTTGATGTAAAAGCTCAACAGGCGCCTGAGGTCCAACCTGTGCAACCGCTGCTTCTCCTTGGATGGCTGGGGTGGGTGATAAAAGATGGGCAAGGTGATAGACTGCCCTAGGTGAAAAGGAGACAGCACTGTAGTAAGGAAACCCAGCTTAGTATGGAAGATTAGCTTATCTAGGAAGAAGCACATGAAAGGAAGGTGGATATACTAATTCTGAAGCTCACTACTTTGGCAAGCTGAGGTTATAGCAACCAAAAATACAGTTTAAAACGTAAGAAGTCTCAACTGGCAACTATGCAGGGCCTCAAACTGTGCGCCAATCAAAAAAGTGGGTGTATTCACGAGTAACAAAAAGGGCAACCGAGGTTAAGCGCCAAAAGGGTAAACAGATCTTGAACCACCTACGGATGAAGATGCTACTCGTGGTCAGCAGGAAGCAGTTGACAGAGGCCATCGGCCCTGATGTTCAATAAGTCAACCAGGTGGTTTGGAACCAGCCACAGTCAAAGACGCACCAGAGACAACCAGTACAGTGCTCAAAATGAGGAGCAGAGAAGGACCCCTCATTGTTAATGAGTTGAACCCAAAACAATTCTAAGTACTTCCTGTGGGATCCTAGGATCGATATGCGAAAATATGCATCCTGCAGGTTACGGGACATCATCCATTCTCCCTATTTCGCCCCAACAAAACCTGAGCCAGGGACAGCATCCTGACCTTTTCCACGTGCAGGAACCAGTTCAGGATCCTGTAATGCTGGATTGGACGAAGAAATTATCGCGTTCTGAATTTTTCTTACCAACTCTAGCGCGTAAGGATGTCTCTTGATTCCGGTTCTTGAAGGTTCTGGTTTGTCCGCGGTAACAGTGACCCTTTCCGGTAGCCACAATGCTGTTGACAGTGTAATGCCAGGGCAGACTCTACCTTCCAGAAGGGATCCCAATAGGAAAAAAAGTGGTATCAAGTTTGTAGCACTTGCTCCCCAGGCGTAATGTAATTGTGTCAGGGCCCCAGCAGAGCATAGTATTGGGAGCCGTGGTTCCAGAACTGGAACTGCGGTATTCCTGAATTGGCAGAGACACAACAGGCCACCGCGTGGATCCGCGGGGTGCCCGACAAAGAAGCAGACGTTGGGGAAGGCACCCGCAGCGCCAAAACAGTAACAGCGGGCCACGCATAGAATCGTGGTGTGCCCGAGCGGGAGAGGGAGGCGCAGCAGGCTGAACTGCGCCCGCAGTGGTGAAGATGTTAGAGTCACGGGTCAAACCTTGGCCTGCAGCGCAACAGTAGGTCCCCCTCCCAAGGCCCCGGGTTAATCAGGAAAAAGCCGATAAATATCAGCAGACAAGGACAAGAGCATGATCGGAGTCTGCATCCTCCCAAGATCTGTCACTGGGAGGGGAACAATTCCAATGGATTAGGAACTGCAAACGGTTCCTAAAGAACCGTAAGTCACAGATTTCCTGGACTTCATACTCAGAAACATGGTCAGGAAAAAACCCTTTTACAGGGGTCTGTGACAGAGTTTCAGTTGTGAGGTATGAAACAGGGTGTACTTTCCAGGAACGTGGTATCTGTAGAGGAAAAGACACTGGGTTCACCACTTGAGTGATTTTGAAGGGTTCATAAAAGCGTGGTCTGAATTCATTAAGGGGCAGGCGGTGAGGCAAGAATTTTGAGGAGAGCCAAACCTTACTGTTAACCTGACATAATGTGGACATCGGCGGCAGTGTTCATTTTCTTTTTGGCTCCCTGCAGGTTGAAACGTATCATTTGCCTGACAGCTCGGACATGTCAGGTAAAAGAAGGGCATCGGCGGCAGTGTTCATTTTCTTTTTGGCTCCCTGCAGGTTGAAACGTATCATTTGCCTGACAGCTCGGACATGTCAGGTAAAAGAGGCTGCTGCTGGAACAGAAGTAGAATCTTGCAAAAAAGAGGGAAAGGCCCTTGGATGGTAATCACAAACAGAAAAAAGGGGTAGCCTTAGATGCACTGTGGACAGCGTTATTATATGAAAACTCTGCCAGCAATAAGTAGGTAGACCAAACGCTTTGGGTAGAATTGCAGAAGCAATGGAGGTATTGTTCCAACCCCCAATTTAAGCGTTCGGTCTAACTATTGGTTTGGGGATGAAACCCTGAGGGCAAGGCTACCTCAATGTGAAGGGATTGGCAGAAGTGTTTCCAGAACCGAGATATATACTGGGGACCTCGGTCGGATAGAACGATCCGTGGAAGACCATGTAGGTGTAAGATCTCTTGTATGAAGAATTTTCTTGCAGGAGGTATTTTTCTCAGAATGGTAAAATGTGACATGTTGGAAAATGAGTCTACTGTCACCATAATGACTGTTTCCAGCAGATGGGTACAAGGTCTAAATGAAATCAGTGGACACCGTATGCCATGGTGCTGGGGGAACATAGATCTCAGTATCTTCTTTTCCTGATGGCTACCAAAAAGAGCGAAGCACTAATTCTAGAGTACTCTTGAAACCACAGTGGCCGGCAATGGGAGAATCGTGGCACATTGCAAGGCGTCAAGCTGTACCTTTTTAGTAAGGAGGAACAACGCCTTCCCAATGAAATAGTGTGTATCACGTTGATTAAGCTGATCGGTCACACTCTTCAATTCTTCTTTGGTTAGGGAGGCATATCCCGAATGGAGCATGTCAAGAAATGACAGAACAGTGCCAATAATATGCTGCGGTTCTATAATGTTTTGTTGAGGAAGAGTAGGACTTTCAGGATAACGATGAGATAGGGTGTCTGCCAGATTGTTTTGAGACCCCGGTATATAGGTAATGGTGAAGTAGTATTGGCTGAAAAAGTATGCCCACCAGGCTTGGCGACTGTTCTGGCACTGAATGCTGCGAAGACATTGTAGATTCCTATGGTCAGTCCTGATTTCGAACGGCTCCTTAGTACCCATTAGGAACTGTCTCCATTCACAACAAACTAGCTTCATGGCTAACAGTTCTCGCTCGAGAACAGAGCAATTCCTCTCGGAATCTGACAAGACGGTGATAAATAAAAAACAGGGTGCTCTACCCATCATCTTATCTCTGGGTGAGGACAGCCCCTACTGCCCTGTCTGAAGCATGTGTTTCTACAGTAAACATTTTAGTTGTATCGGGAAGGCGTAAAGTGGGAGCTTGAGTGAAGGCCTGTTTAAACGACTGAAAAGCTCTTTTTGCAGCCTTGGTCCATTTGAATCCCTGCCGGAGATTTTCCTTTTTTTAAAGTTTGGGAAATATAACTTGTTCGGTGGGCAAAGTTACCAATAAACTGGCGATAGAAGTTTGACAATCCCAGAATACATTGGGTTTCTTTAATGGTTGCAGGTGAAGGCCAATCCAGTACAGCCTTTATCTTTTGTGGGTCCATGGCAATTCCCATCTTGTTAATTCGAAAACCCAAATATTGTACTCTAGACTTGCCGAATTCACACTTTTCAGGTTTACATAACAGCCTGTTCTGGCGTAAGCTTTCCAGGGCTTGAGTAATATGTGCATGATGCAGCTCTGGATCAGCAGAATAGACCAGAATGTCATCCAAATATATTAAAACTATCTGATTTAGGTGATCCGCAAACACATTATCCATAAATCTTTGGAAAATAAAAGGCCCACTTGCCAGTCCAAGGGTGTCCTAAATGCGGTTTTCCACCAATTTCCTTCCCTGACTTGAAGGAGCTGATAAGCACCCCAAAGAACCAATTAGAGAAACAACTGTGCCCCTCTAACAGATTCCAAAATATTCTTGATGAGGGGCAAGGGATAGCGATCTCTTATAGTGACCTTGTTCAAACCTCTAAAGTCTATACATGGCCCCAGATCTTTAGTCTTCTTTAGCACGAAGAAGAGGGCCCCCCCCCCCCAGCAGGCGATGAGGACTGTGTAATCAGACCACTTTGAATGTTCTCTTCAAGATATTGTCTAAGTGTTTCCTTCTCAGGTTCATTAAGAGAGTACACACTTCCAAAAGGTACTGTGGCTCCAGGTTCAAGAGGGATGGCACAATCAAATTCCATATGGGGAGGTAACATCAGATTCTTTGGCTTCTAGAAGGCATCCGCATACATCTGGTAATGACTAAGTACCCCGTGAATGACACTGATGGAGTTGCAACCATCTTCTCTCACTATAGGCATCTCCTTGGGTGACCAATATTCCTCAGTAGCATAGCAGTATTGTTGACAAAAATGAGATGACATGGAGATAGTCCTGCTTTCCCATTTGATATAAGGATTGTGTCTGATCAGCCAAGGTATCCCTGATATATTATGACAAGATTGGGTGAGGCGATCAGATCAAAGGACAAGTACTCTTGATGTCTTCCGAAGGTCAGCCATAATGATGGCGTAATTTCTTTGACTGTTCCAGAGACAAGGGGGGTTCCATCCACCGTACGTACTTGTTCTGTTTTTTTTTTTTTAGGAACTCTAAATACTTATTTTTCAACAGCACATCTTTTATCCAGATACATTCCACTGGCACCGCAGTCTAACAATGTGAGTACCTTCTCTTCTGTATCAGTAGGTAATCTTAGGAGCATAGGTAAAAGAAAAAGAGAATTTGATGTTTCTTTCAAAGAGCAGGTATTCCAGACCATCCCGTCCTCTCCCTTCTTACAGAGGATGGGATCTGGCGTTTCCTGACGGTCTTGATGAACGAATAGGACAACTACGAATCATATGGCCAGAAGAATGACAATATAAGCATAGCCCCTGTTTCCTCCTATGTTCCTGTTCAGTCCTCCTATGTTACTGTTCAGTCTTGGACAGTGGCCCTCAGCTCAGACCTATCGGCATAGGTTCTTCTCTAGTCGAAGGAGGCGTTTCAGGTAGGGAAGTATCCGTTCTGCGAGTAATAGAACGTGTCATTCCTGTATGTTGCTGGGCACGAGCCTTGCGTCTCTCCAACCGACGTTCATTGAGGCGATGTTCTACTGACAATGCCAAATCCATAAGGCCGGCCATAGTATCTGCTCGAGGTGAGTGTAATAACTTGTCTTTGATTTCTTCTCGCAGAGATCGGTGAAAAAGAGTGACTAGAGTACTTTCCACCCAAGCGGTCTCTGTGGCCAGTTGACTAAAACTAATTATGTATTGCAGGATATCCTGATTCCCTTGCTGGATATCACACAGGGCTTCTTCTGTCGAGGTCTCCAAGCCAGGTCTTTTGAACATTTGTTTGAAGGCAGCGATAAAGGTGGTGTGATTGGACAATCCGAGGTCCTCCGTGGCCACCAAGGGTGTCGTCAATGCAGGGCTGGATAAGGCGCGAATCAAATATCTAACCTTGGTTTTATCCTGTGAAAACTGGGCTGGACGAAAAGCAAAGAAGATTGTCAAAGAATCCAAGAAGTCTTTCAATTTGTTCAGATCAACAGAATAACGAGAAATGGTGGTAGAGACTATTGGTACATCAGACGTCCTAGTTGCTAGAACTAGATGCAACGCTAAATTTCCATCATGCAATTGTTGCAATTCCTGAGCTTGTTGGATGGTCTGTACGAAGGCTTGTGCTGCCTGTACTGATCCTTCTGGAGGTAATTCTTGAGGAACATCCATGGCGTTTGAACCATAACTGGGTTTTGGGCATTGCAACCTGTCACGTCTGGAATTCTTCTTACCAACTTTGGTAAGGAAGGATGTCTCTTGATTCCAGTTCTTGAAGGTTCTGGTCTGTCCAAGGTAAGGGCAACCCTTTTCGGAAGCCACGGTGCTGATGACAATGTAACGCCAGGGCGGACTGTGCCTTCCAGAAGGAGTCCCAAGAGGAAAAAATCCCACAGGGAAAAGCTTCTGGCAGAATGGAGACTCCAGGAAAGAAAAATAAGGCAACAGAATTATCCAGAAGGAAGAACCAGGAAAGGACCAGGAAATGATCAAGGAGATCAGAGTTCCACAAGGAATTTCAAACGGAAACAGGGGTACCAACAGGAACAAACATACACCAGCAGGAGAGAGAAATAAGCCAACATGAGCGAGGGCACACCAGCAGGAGCGAGGAGTGTTGCAACCAGTGTTCCCTGTAAGGTGCGCACCCGCGCACCTTTAAGGCACCGAACGCGCAGTGTCCCGTGTGAAGCGCGCACACGTTCGCGCTGCCGCCCGCTTTTAAAACGTGAGCGGCAAAAAACGGCAATTTCCCGGTTGCCTGAGGCCTTTGTGAAAGGATTCCTGTTAATCACAGCGCCCGTCATGCGCTACAATTAACAGGAATACTTTCACAAATGCCCACAATCAGCCCGCAGCCTCTCTCTATTGAGAAAAGACATGCATCAAGTCCAAAAGCACCACGTGTGCTTTACACGTCGTGCTTTCGGACTTGCTTCATTTCTTTTCTAAATACAGCGCGGCTGGGTGCTGATTGTGGGCCATTGTGAAAATATTTATGTTAATTGCAGCGCATGACAGTGCTGCAATTAACAGGAATCCTTTCACAAAGGCCCACAATCAGCCCGCAGCCGGGATCCATTAATAATGCATCAAGTCCAAAAGCACGACGTGTAAAGCACACGTCGTGCTTTTGGACTTGATGCATGTCTTTTCTCAATAGAGAGAGGCTGCGGGCTGATTGTGGGCATTTGTGAAAGTATTCCTGTTAATTGCAGCGCATAACGGGCGCTGTGATTAACAGGAATACTTTCACAAATGCCCACAATCAGCCCACAGCCTCTCTCTCTTGAAAAAAGACATGCAGCAAAGACAAGGCAAAAGATAGCTATAAGCCATTCTTGAACAAAAGGTAAAGATTTTTGGAAAGCAGGGGAAGGAATTCCATTTTGTAGGGTTTAACTTCAAGAAGAATGTTGGCATTAACTTTAGGAGCTTTTCCTGTAAGGGGCAAAATATCTCTGCCTGAATTATTATTTTGAGAGACAGCTGTGGATCATCTGCTTATGGTCTATAATGTTGGTGTTGAATCCTATGAACAAGCATATCCTCTACTATTCTTGGTTCTCACGTGAATAAAAGGTTGATCACAAAATCCAACAAATTAACAGGTTGGCAACGATCTATACGAGTTAGTGTCATCTAAAAACAAGCATTTTCAATGCAATAGGTCTCGCATTTGTGAGAGTTTGAGCTATTGGCATTGTAAATGACAAGGCCTTTTATTTATGTATTTTGAAAGCCTGCAAGCGCGTGTAAATATGCACTTTGTACTTATAGTCCTTGCTTACGAAATGCACGGCTGGCAGTAAAACAGGCACAGTTACTGACAGCCTTGCTTCTCAGTAAGCAACTACTACTATAAGTACAAAGTGTGTGTTTATGCACTGATTGCAGGTTTTCAAAACACATAAATAAAGGCATTGTCATTTACAATGCCAATAGCTCAAACTCTCGCAAATGCGAGACCTATTGCATTGCAAATGCTTGTTTTTCTGAAGCTTTTGCATGATGTTTCCACCGTTTTTAGAGGGAAGGCTTTTTTATATGTACTCAGTCAGCACTGCTGTAGATAGACAATAAGCATTCAGCACCAGATAAATCAAACCAATACCAGACAATTCAGAGCCACACAATTCCACACCACTCTACATAATTACAGTACACATAATACCACTCAACACCACATAATTCAACTCCACCGAATTGCATGCTACTCAATACCACATAAATCCACTCCACATAAATCCACTTTATAACACATAACAATCCACATAATACACTCCACACCATGCCTCATAATGCCATTCAACATGTTTTCCCTCAACACCACACTGTTCCATGATACACTATTCAACTCCACACAAATCCATTCTACACTACATAATTCAACACGAAACCACATTATTCCACTCCACAGCACAATTCCACTGCACACCACATATATTAAATTTATATCACAAAACTCAACATCGCAACACATAATTAGACTCCACTACATAACAATTCACAACACAAAATTCCATTCCACACAATTCCAATAGTCAAAAACACCAAATTACTAGTCACATAAGACAACTGAACACCATGCCACATAATTCCACTACACAAATCCACGCCACACAACAATGCCACAACTAACAATTCCAATCCAACCCACATAATTCCACTACACACCGCATACATCCACTCCTGTCCATAACACATAAGTAAGATATTTACATTTACAACACCAATACCTCTAACTCTCTTTTTTTTAACACCCAAACACACAGACCTGGAGTTTAGCTCCTAACTATTTGTTCTTTTTCATCACAAAAACACAACGCTATCCACACAGTTACACGCCATACAATTCAACACCAAACATTTCCAACGCTGCTTTCCAAATAGGCACTCACCATTTCAATGAAAAACTGCCTGTCCAACAACTCAATTATGGGGATGGCGGGACCATGCAGAGCAGGCAGTCCCTCAGTTTAAATAAGGTCCCATTACCGAGACTGCTTGGTTGGTCTACTAATGTAGTCACCTACCAAGATCCCGTCAGAAATATTGTACGGCTGAGATAACTAAAAAATATCCTTTGCAGAAAAGTGGAATGTTCAAGTTTATTTTTGAACACTTAATATCCTGCGTCCTGGCTCCAGAAAAAAATGCACTTTTCACACTTGCATCCTAAAATGCAACACTTAAAAACAAAAATAATTAGAAAATAGGACTTTGGGGCTGCCGTGCATTAGAGGAAGGGATGGGTCAGGAAGGAAAGCACACAAACAGTAGACTAGGGAGCACTGTGAAATAAGCACTTGAGTGAAAGGGACAGTTGCACACAAGCGAGGGAGAGCAACAGGGAGCACAATGGAGCGCAACAGAATACGGAGGGGAAAGAAGCACAGGCTAATTTACTAAAGTGAAAAGGGTCTTAAATTAATAATAAAAAAATATAGCAAGCAAGCGATTGGTTTTGTTAAGTAGAAAAGATAATTCAAAATAGGACCGAAGAAGAAAACTGCGGCACTGGGACAGCTGCTTGCAGCCATTTTGCATTCATGCTCCTCACTCGATCCTTCACTGTGCGCGTGCCGCCACTCCCAGGTTGTCGTATAATGCGAGTGCGCCCTGGCAAGTATCTGCCGTAAGCTTATAGAACAGCCTAGGTAATTACGAAGATATTCCTTTTGCCTGTGCTTCTTAGAAGAATGGAGTCAGCGTGATGACGATTTTATGTATAGAAAAGCGTGCCGTGTGGCGGCCGTAAAACAAAAATAAAAAGCGGCCTCCGTTATCAAGTGCGGCGCCCATGCATATTAAACCAAATTAATCAAGGCACTGCGGAGCTGCGGGGAGAGAGTGGACCTGGACCGGGGTCAGAGGTCTACTCGCGCTCCCCGCAGCGGCCGCCATGAAGTAGGGTCATGGGAGGTTACAAACGCAGACAAGGCAGTACTAAGGAGGGACTACTAAGCCTATTCATGAATTAAAAGCAACCATTTAGAAAAGACAGTAACAGGAGCCAATTGAAAAGATGGGTGGATCTTCAAGTCCATACCTGAATAAAGCATGCCTCGCAGAGCAGCGAATGCGCTGCCCAGGCTCGGCCTAAAAAAATTTGCAGTCTTTATCAAATTTGTTGCACAATTTACAAATCATGTACGTTGATGGCTCGGCTCGTATTAATAGTTCTTAAGAGTCAAGTCAGACTAGGAGTTCGGCTCCATAATGACTCTCCTTAATTAGATGATGGATGATATGCCCACTACTACAGCATAGAGTGTCTATACCGAGCACACACCTCAGGTCAATAGCTTCAACAATTGTATGTGAGGTAATGAATGTTTCATGTGAGAGCCCCTATGCAGCACAGGTCATTGAATGTTGCTACCCTAATGGGTGCATGGGAATGTTGGAAGGTTTCTGGTATGCAACCTTTGAGCTACTTCAACTGACGTTTTAGTTATGAAATTTTAGTTAAGTGTAATACCCCCAGGCTAGAACCATAATTGGTCACTATTGCATGAGCAAACTCATTATTTCTAGTCCTACAAAGAATAAAACGCATTGATTTATGTGGTCGGAAACTTCGGCCCGTACTCCGCACCAAGCCATACTACAATAATTACTATAACTTTGCAACTGTGCGCAGAAAAGCACCAGTGTGTAGTCAGTTCTGCCAAGTTTTGCCTGCAGTGGATGTCCTCGGTAACTTACTTGGATCCAAAAGCAATGTCCCGGAACGGACGCTGTCATTAGGAAATGGTGCCTCTCTCCATAACAATACACTAACAAGAAAAGCAGGACATCCTCATGTCTTCTGACTACAAAACCCCTCTTTGACACCACGGGCGCAACTGACCCATCCTGGCTTCAAGGTAGCCTGGGTCGTTCGTTGATGCCTGTGAATGTGAGCGCCATCTTTCAATGGGAGGCCCTCAGTTCACAACAAGAGGGGTGCTTGGAAATCTACAGACTTTTTTCGTCAATTCAAGTATAAAACATTTTAAACAGAATCTGAAAATAAACAGATTAATTTGAAATCAACATTTATTTTATTTGAAGCTAACATGCAGTGCAACTCATTTCACATTACCTGTTTGCCTTTGTTACATTCACATACTCGGTATTTACTTTTTGCTAATGCAAACGTTAGGGGCATATTTTGGCACACTTCCTTCAATTGTCCGAGTTAACTGTGCATTCCAAGAGGGCTCCTACAGTCCACAAGTAACACTGCGGTCAGCTTTGAGCCCGAAATACGGCATATTTAGAGACTGTAAGTAACGTCCAGTATTAACCAGTGGTGCGCGCACCACAGAGGAGCAGGGGGAGGGAGCGCGGCAGCAAAAGCGAGACGAACGCGCGCTGCTGCGCGTTCTGGCCACCGTCGGGAATGGGCGCGGCAAAGGCGGGACATGAGCCCGCCTTTGACCAATCGCGTGCCGTCTACATCAAAAAACGTACGCTCCAGCCAATGTGGGCTTCCGAAAACAAACCACACGCACGAGCGTGTGGGTCGTTTTCAGAAGCCCTTTCTAGAGGTCTCGCGCTGCGCGAGCAGTGCTACGCACTGCAACGCTAGGCGCGAGACCTAAAAAATTGGTGCATCAGTAATTGTCGATGGTTAGGAGCATATTAGCAGGAATTTCTACTCTTGCAGCTCTTTCGAATTGGATCCTGCCACAGTGGGCTAGGCTAGTCCGTCTGCTGTCACCAGAGTGACTAAGAGTTCCATTTAGTTCTGACTTGGCCCATATAAAATGAGTTTGTATGCTCATACAGTTCATTCCACCGAACGATGTACATGTCAATAACAATTGATCTTTTTAATAGAAATCAGGCTTTGCATATACTTGATAACTGGACTGCACAACTTCCCATTCATTTACCAGCCTGCGAGATAACAATATGGAAGTAATATAGGCTTTCATCGAAATACCTATATTCAGTACCTATATTCAGTACTCTGAGTGTAAGTATATATGTATATGTATATTTTGTCCTGCTTGCTAGTAATTGTTGGTAAATTCAGGATGTTGAGTAGAAGCTGACTATCCTTGCCTTCAAATTACTAGATATGAAATGTGCGTTATCCACCTCCAGACAAGTATCTGGAAATGGGGAGAAAGGTTCAGAGCAGATAAGATTAATGGCTTGTGCACTTTTTCTATGAGGATGTGTTTACAAGTCAGGAAAAAAGCAGCCTAACATTTTCATTTCAGTGTGTGAACTCTTTGTATCCTGTGACCTTCCACATACACGTTGGTGTGCACAGAGCACGTTACGTCACAGTTTTCCCTCAGTTGCAGGATCAGTGCTATCACATATAAATAAAAGTGCATATGACAAAGTGAGCCCTGCCAAAGGAAAGGTTTAAGTGTCATTTCAATTAGGACTGCACTTTTTCACTTGCCCATATCTTGCTTAAATATTCACCCATGTCCCTAAAACATAGAATTTCGCGTCGGAAAGACAGGATAATTTATTGGCTAAATTTATGCTGATCCCTTGAGTTGTTTGTGATCCCATACATGAAACTACCTATAGTCTTAAATCACTTGCAAACTTAAAACTGCATTTTTTTTACTCATAGATCTCTAAAATATGTTAAACCGGTTGAACTAAAGCACAAGTTACTAACTTGTGTAACGATATATCTGTAAGAGACAGTAGTTAGTGACAGATTCCTTACCTTAGAATATCCCCAGGGGTCAGGCTGGATCCGGAAAGTTTTTTGCGTAGCAGTACCCTTGCGCGTCGGTAGGCGGCGTCGTGCGGCTCCGCGTCCGTCGTTGGCGTCGTGATCGCCGGGATGACGTCGCGGGCAGTACTTAGGCGCCGCCCCTGCGCGCTGACGTCAGTTCTGTACACGACTTTCCGCGCCAGGAACGCAGAGCCATGCAAGAAGCTGACACAGGTGTCTGAAAAATACTAGGGCCCTGAAAGGAATGTCCTTAACCCTAGAAATCAGTTCGCAGAACGGGGAGGATGGGTGGGCGGTAAGGAATCTGTCACTAACTACTGTCTCTTACAGATATATCGTTACACAAGTTAGTAACTTGTGCATCTGAAAGAGACACGTTAGTGACAGATTCCTTACCTTAGAATAGATACCCCAGCAATACCAACCCCGGTGGTGGGTCTGCGAACAAAGATCAGACAAGGAAGTCCTGGAGGACAGAACGGCCAAAGAAGCCGTCCCTCCGGACCTGACTGTCAAGGCAGTAATGATTTGTAAACGTGTGCAGCGAGGCCCACGTAGCTGCCTGACAGATAACCGGCAGCGGAACACCGCGGCCCAAGGCCGTGGTAGCAGCCGTTGCCCTGGTGGAATGGGCACGCAGCCCAACAGGAGGTTCCTTTTAGCCAAAGAATAGCAGGTCTTGATGCACAAGGTAACCCAGCGGGAGATGGTCCTCTTGTGCACCGCCCGACCTTTTTGGCGCCCACGTAGCCAACAAAGAGCTGGTCATCCACCCGGAAGTGTTTTGTGCGGTCAATATAGAAAGAGAGCGCACGTTTTGGGTCCAGACGGTGGAGCCTCTCTTCCTCTCTGGAAGGATGCGGAGGCGGAAAGAAGGTGGGCAAAGTGATGGTCTGCCCAATGTGGAAAGCAGTAACCACCTTTGGCAAGAAGGACGGACGCGTCCGAAGAACAACCTTGTCTGGATGAACAGACAGAAAGGGAGGTTTGCAAGATAGAGCCTTGAGCTCACTCACCCGCCGAGCGGAGGTGATGGCCACCAGAAAGGCTGTCTTCAGAGTCAGAAGACGAAGAGGACAGTTATGTAGAGGCTCAAAGGGAGCGCACATTAAAAAGGTAAGAACCAAGTTCAAGTCCCACTGAGGCATCACAAACGGAACAGGAGGGAAGAGGTGAGTAATGCCTTTTAAGAACCTGTTAACAACAGGGGACTTGAAAAGGGAGGGCTGATCAGGGAGCCTGAGGAAGGCCGAGATAGCACAAAGATAACCCTTGATGGTACCCAGGGCAGAACCCTGTTGGGCCAGAGAGAGAAGGAACAGAAGGACCTCAGAAAGAGGGGCAGAAAGGGGATTCACAGCCTTTGCTGTGCACCATGCCACAAATTTGTTCCACCTGCAGGCGTATACCACCTTAGTGGAGGGACGCCTGGCTGCCAGAATCACATCACAAACTTCGGGAGGCAAGTCGAAAGGAATCAACTGCCGCCGCTCAATCTCCACGCAAGCAGGTGTAGACTGGACAGGTTCGGGTGGAGGACCGTCCCCTGCTGCTGCGACAGAAGATCCTCCCGAAGAGGCAGACGGATCGGGGGATCTACGCTCATATTGAGTAGCTCGGGATACCAAACTCTTCGAGCCCAGTCCGGAGCCACAAGAATGACTTGGGCCCGGTCGTGCCGAATCTTCTTCAACACTCTGGGTAGAAGTGGTATAGGCGGAAAGGCGTACAATAGACCGCAACTCCACTCGTGACGAAAAGCGTCGCCGAGCGAGTGCCGCCTTGGAAATTCCAACGCGCAGAACTGATGACATTGCGCGTTCTCTTCGGTGGCGAATAGATCTAACCAAGGCTCTCCCCACTGTAGAAAGAGTCCTTGCGCCACTTCCGAGTGAAGACGCCATTCGTGATCCATCATGCACCTGCGGCTGAGTTCGTCCGCCCTGGCGTTCAGGGAACCTGCCAGGTGTTGAACCACCAGGAACATGCCCTGATGTTCCAGCCATGTCCAGAGGCGCAGAGCCTCCTGACAAAGGGTCCACGACCCCACCCCGCCTTGTTTGTTGCAGTACCACATGGTGGTGGTGTTGTCTGTGAACACCTGCACTACCTTCCCTTTGACAGAGGGAAGGAATGCCTTGAGTGCAAGTCGGATCGCCCGGAGCTCCAGAAGGTTGATATGGAGCCGGGACTCCGCCGGAGACCAGAGGCCTCTGATCTCCGCCTCTCCCATGTGACCGCCCCATCCCAGAAGGGACGCGTCCGTCACAACTGTGTGCTCTGGCTGGGGAAGGGAGAGGGATCTGCCCATGACCCATTGCCGGTTCGAGAGCCACCACTGCAACTGTTTTGCAGTCCCCTCCGAGATCTGGACGTGATCGGACAGGTCGCCCTGGTGCTGCGCCCACTGGAACTTCAGGTCCCACTGCAGAGCCGGCATATGCCATCTGGCATGAGTGACCAGCAGGATGCAGGAGGCCATGAGGCCCAGCAGCCTCAGGGTCATCCGTACCGAAACCCAGGATAAAGGCTGAAAGATCGGAATCATAGCCTGAATATCCCGGACTCGCCGTTCGGGAGGATAGGCCCGAAACTGCGTCGTGTCCAGAACTGCTCCGATGAAAAGGAGCTGTGGAGAAGGAATCAGATGCGACTTTGGCACATTGATGGAGAACCCCAGCGAGTGCAGGAGTTCGGCCGTAGTCTGGAGGTGGGAGACGACTGCCTGGGACGAGCCCGCCTTCAGCAGCCAGTCGTCGAGGTAGGGGAAGACTGAAACCCCTGCCCGGCGCAGATGAGCTGCGACCACCGCCATCACTTTCGTGAACACCCGAGGGGCACTGGTAAGGCCAAAGGGGAGCACGGTGAACTGAAAATGCTCGAGGCCTACCGTGAACCGGAGGTAACGCCGGTGGGCCGGCAGGACGGGGATGTGGAAATAGGCGTCCTGCAAGTCCAACGCTACCAACCAGTCTCCGGGGTCGAGGGCAGTCAAGACCTGAGCTAGGGTGAGCATCTTGAACTTCTCCTTCCGGAGGAAGCGATTGACGTTCCGGAGGTCCAAGATAGGACGCATGTCCTCCTTGTCCTTTTTGGGCACCAGAAAGTAGTGGGAGTAGCAACCACGCCCTACTTCTGGGGTCGGAACATGCTCGATGGCCCTCTTGGCCAAGAGGGCCGTGACTTCCTTCTGTAGAAGCACCAAGTGATCCCCTGACATGCGGTGGAATTGAGGTGGCATGGCTGGGGGTGGTCTCGAAGGGGAGGGAGTAGCCCCTTCGGACAATGTCCAAGACCCACTTGTCCGAGGTGATGGGACGCCAGTGGTGAAGGTGATGGCGGACCCTGCCCTCGACTGGCGTGCTGTGCACCTGAAAGGAGGGACTAGGAGGGCTTGGAGGCCGCGGACGGGTTGGAGGTGGTGGCCTGACCCGCACGCTGGTTGCCCGAACCGCCACGGCGGTATCCACGTCCTCGGCCACGCGAAGGCGCTTGCTGCGCGGGCCGTTGGCCGGGCTGTGGACGTGACTGGGCGCCCCTTCCGTGGCCACGAAAGGGGCGAAAAGCAGACGTTTGCGGAGGGCGCACAACAGCAAGGCCCAGGGACTTAGCAGTAGCCCGTGAGTCCTTGAAACGCTCCAGCGCATGGTCTGCCTTCGAACCAAAAAGACCGACTCCATCAAAGGGCATGTCCATGAGAGTATTCTGGACATCCCCTGAAAAACCAGTGGTTCTCAGCCAGGCGTGGCGACGCAGCGCCACCGTCGTTGCAAGCGATCTGCCCAGCGAGTCGGCGGTATTAAGGCCACAGCGGATGGTATATTTAGCCGCATCACGCCCTTCCGCAATAGCGCGGGTAAGCAGTGTCTGGACCTCCTCAGAACACTGCGGCAAAACATCAGCCACCGAATCCCACAGGGAGTGGGTGTATCGGCCCAAGAGGCAAGCGGTATTAACAGACCGCAAGCCAGCACTGGAGGAAGAGAAAGCCTTCTTCCCAAAGTGATCCAGGCGCTTGGATTCCCTATCCGGAGGGGCAGTAGGGAAGGCTGTTTGGGAGGCAGAGGCTTGGACAACCAAGCTCTCAGGGGTGGGGTGTTGGGAGAGAAACAGGGGTCGCCCGGAGCCGGGCGATGGCGTCGGGCCACGTTCCTATCCACAGGAGCCCCTGTGGTGGGTTTGGACCAGGCACCCAAAAGAACGTCAGTGAGTGCATCGTTGAACGGCAGCACAGGCTCCGAAGAGGAGGCCGCCGGCTGAAGCACTTCAGTCAGGAGGTTAGTCCTGACGGCCACTGTAGGCAACTGGAGATTTAAGGCTCCAGCAGCTCTCACGCAACACCGTTGCAAAATTAGCCCCCTCCTCCGTTGCCACGGGAGGAGACAGCATGCCAGAGTCGGGGAGGTATCCAGCCCACTGGCATCCCCAAGTTCCTCAACCCAGTCCGGGTCAAACTCGCACTGTTGTGTGAGAGGGTCGTCAGACCCCTCCCAGCTCTCCTGGTCCTCCTCAGGTTGAAAATATGGAGGAGGAGGGACATAAGGGACCCAAGGTCTCATCGGCGCCGGAACCGGCGTCGGGCGACGCCGGTCCGGCTCCATGTCCGGACCCGGGGAACGACGCCGCCCGGAGCCCCGGACGGCGTCGGAAACGGCACCGGGGACATCGGCGTCGGCGGAGGCGTGGTTAGGTCAACCGGCGTCGATGGGGGTTGCGGCACCACCGGAACCGGGGTCGAGGCCGGGACGAAGGCTGGTGGGACAGGCGACGCCGGGACCGGAGTCGACGGCGACGCCGGAGCAACCCCATCAGGGCCCGCGGGGCCCGAAGGCGCACCGGAGGGACCTTGAGGCCCGAAGAGGCGGGCCATGGCCGACAGGAATTTCTGTATTTCGGCCGGAGTCGCCCCCGAACCCGGGTAGGACGGGTAATGCGGGGGCAACTCGACAGGCACGTCCGGGGCCGCGGGGACGGTGCCGACAGGGACCTCAGCCGATTCGCGCGACCGGCGAGGCGAAGTCTTAGAGCGATGACGCCGCTTAGACTTCTTGTGCTTCGACTTACCGGAGGAGCGCGAAGACTTGGATTCCGACGAACGGCGGGGACTCCGCGTCCGGCCCTCGACCTCTCCCGGGACCGGGGCTTGGTGCGGCGCGGAGCCGACTGCCGGACTTCAAGGAGCTTTCGAGACCGCTCTCGCAAAGCCTTCGGATGAAGTTTCCGGCAGTCAGGGCACGACTTCGTGTCGTGGTCTCGGCCGAGACAGAAGAGACACTCGAGGTGGGGGTCCGTGATGGACATCATACGACCACATTCCTCGCAGGGCTTAAAGCCGGGCATCCCTACGACACCTTAGGAGTCGTGAAGACTCGTTGAAGAAAACAGTGAAAAATTTCACAAAAAGTTAGTCAAAAAGTGACTAGGGCACTGCTCTTCCCGGATCTGCGCTTACTGGCGCGGAAAAAGAAGAACTGACGTCAGCGCGCAGGGGCGGCGCCTAAGTACTGCCCGCGACGTCATCCCGGCGATCACGACGCCGACGACGGACGCGGAGCCGCACGACGCCGCCTACCGACGCGCAAGGGTACTGCTACGCAAAAAACTTTCCGGATCCAGCCTGACGCCTGGGGATATTCTAAGGTAAGGATTCTGTCACTAACGTGTCTCTTTCAGATATGTAAAACAACAATTTTTGAGACATATAGGGTCGAATTTTTGTATTCCACAAATGTTAAATGCGCCACTTTTATTTTTTCATAACAGAATAAATCCTACTTTTGGAGACAGGTTTCAATTCGAGATTGTAATGTATGCAGCCTATGGGAGTTAGCCCAGTCCCATGCCGCCTAGCCCCATACCAGGTATAGGATACGCATTAGAACTGGGTTGCCAATATGAGAGTAATGTGAGATTTCTGGAATGTGGTGGAAGTGGGTGGTCAGCATAGTGCAATATAAACGTGCTTTGAGAAGCTGCATAGAGGTTGGGCAGATCTCTGCTATCCTCCCGTCTCTTGGTTTCTTCTTTCAATGGAATTTTTATGTCCAACAAGAGGCAATGTGGCTCCCAGGAGCGGTGTGCTATGTCCCATTCTGAAACCCGCATACCAACAGAATAAACAGATCAGAAATGAGAGTCCAAGCTTCCTGGTTCGGTGCATGCTATTTGAATCAGCCAGGAAACAGTGTGACTTTCAGTACTATCATACTGGATAGCTGTACTATATGGGCTTGGTGAGCTTGGGGGCGTGGTTCATACGTTGTCCTTGGCAACTGGTCACGTCCTACTTAGCATTCATAGCTGCTCATTGTATGAGCGGAACCTAGCGTTTGGTTGTTTGTTTAGGGTGAGGTATGAATCAGTGTGTATTAAATAGTGGTGTATAGTTTATTAGTGGAGTCAGTGTTCGTTCTTACCTATTAGGAGTATATGTCTTCTGTGCCTCTGCATTCACCGCCATGCAGGGCCCCAATGTATAACCATGGACATGCTGGTACTGACCAAATAAAGGAAACATTAAATCAGAGGAAAAGCACATGGCACCTCTCCGCAGCGAACCAAATCACATTCAAACAGACAGTTTTTACTTCACTTCAGATAACTTCAGTGAAGCACAGTAGCCTGCTCTATTATCCTTAGACATAATTCCTAGAACATTTTCCAGTGTAGACATCACTCTTTACGGGCCTGATGAACCAAGCCCTTTTGTGGTCACAAATACAGTGATTCACAATATCACAGGGTTTATAATCCCAAAAGGGCTTTTCAAAATACAAAACCTCCTTTTACAGGTTACAATAGACTTTACAACGCGGAAGACGGCTTTGGCAACCCATTTCAAATCTAAATGGTGGTCCGGTGCCGTGGAGGGCCTTGTGTGCGTGGGTGAGTATCTTGAAGGTGATTCTCGCCTCGACGGGGAGCCAGTGGAGTGTGCGCAGGTGCTGGGAGATGTGGCAGTGATTTGGCAGGTTGAGGACCAGTCTTGCAGCGGCGTTCTGGATGTTCTGTAGCTTGCGGGTGAGGTTTTTGTTAATTCCGGTGTAGAGTGCGTTGCCGTAGTCGAGTCTGCTGGTGACCAGGGCGTGAGTGACGGTCTGTGTTCGAGGTGGATCCATTTGAAGGTGTTACGAAGGAGGCGGAGGGTGTGGAAGCAGGAAGACGAGAGGGAGTTGATCTGGCAGTCTATTTTGAGCTCGGAGTCCAGGATGATTCCAAGGTTGCGTGCATGGTCCGTGGGGGTTGGCGGGTTTCCGAGGGCGGGGGGCCACCAGGTGTTGCTCCAGGCATTAGGGTTTGGGCCCATGATGAGTACTTCTGTTTTGTTGGTGTTTAGTTGTAGGTAGCTGTTTTTCATCCATTTGGCGACGGCTTCTGTGCCTTCTCGAAAGGTGTCTGGCGGTGCTGGGTTCGTTGGCTAGGGAGAGGATGAGTTGGGTGTCGTCTGCGTATGACACAATGTTGAGTCCGTAGGTTCTGACGATGGGGGCGAGTGGAGCCATGTAGACGTTGAAGAGCGTCGGGCTGAGGGAGGAGCCCTGAGGGACTCCGCAGGTGGTAGGTGTAGGGTCCGAGAGTAAAGGCGGAGTCTGACCCGCTGCGTTCTGCCGGAGAGGAAGGACCGGATCCAGTCGAGGGTCTTGTCCTGGATTCCTGCGTCGTGGAGTCTGCGTATTAGGGTGCGGTGAGAGACTGTGTCGAACGCCGCCGAGAGGTCGAGGAGGATGAGGGCTACTGTTTCTCCTTTGTCCAGTAGGGTGCGGATGTCGTCTGTTGTGGCGAGGAGGGCGGTTTCCGTACTGTGGTTTTTTCTGAAGCCGGATTGGGAGGAGTTGAGGATGTTGTGCTCTTCGATGAATGTGGCGAGTTGGCTGTTGATGGCCTTCTCGATGACTTTCGCTGGGAACGGGAGCAGGGAGATGGGTCTGTAGTTTTTGAGGTCAGTGGGGTCCGCCGAGGGTTTCTTCAGGAGGGGGTTGACCTCGGCGTGTTTCCAGTCATCAGGGAACGAGGCGGTCGCCAGCGAGCGGTTGATGGTGTGGCGGAGCATGGGTGCGATGGTGTCCACAGCTCTGTTGAAGATGTGGTGGGGGCAGGGGTCCGTGGGGGCCCTGAGTGGATTGACTTCATTGTCTTCAGTGTGTCTTCGGTGGTGAGGGCTGTCCAGTTGACAATCACTGGTTTTCGGGTGTCGGGGGTGGTTGGTGAGGGTTCAGTGTGTTGGTTGTCTTCGTTGAAGTTGTCGTAGATGCTCTTGATTTTGTGGTGGAAAAAGGTGCTGAGTTTGTCGCAGAGGTCTTGTGAGGGAGGGATGTCAGTAGACTCGCTGGTGGGTTGGACGAACTCCCTGATGATGTTGAAGAGTTCCTTGCTGTTGTG
Organism: Calotriton arnoldi; assembly: GCA_963921515.1. Taxonomy (NCBI): domain Eukaryota; kingdom Metazoa; phylum Chordata; class Amphibia; order Caudata; family Salamandridae; genus Calotriton; species Calotriton arnoldi. The sequence continues at coordinate 2,350,302 of CAWUFW010000301.1, read as the reverse complement.
CGCGTGGGTGGAGATTGTCTTCAATCGCTTTTTTCCTCGTTTCTCTGATGAGTTGGTGGTGGGCGTTGGTGGCGGCTCTGAAGTTGTTGTGGGCTTCTGTGGATTTGGTGTTCCTCCAGGCCTTTTCGAGGCGGCAGCAAGTGCGTCTGGACTCTCGAAGTTTGGTGGTAAACCATCTGGCTTTCTTGGTGCGGGTATTGTTGTTTTTCTTGAGGGGGGCTATGGTGTTGGCGCTGTCCGAGATCCATCTATGCAGGGTTCGGGCTGCGGTGTTGGGGTCGTCGTTTTCCGCGATGGTTGGGGTGGAATTGTTGAGTGAGGAGGTGAGCTGGTCGTCGGTGATTTTGGTCCAGTTTCTTCGTGGGAGCAGGTGCTGGTGTATGTGGATGGTGGGTGTTCTGAAGGTGAAGTGGACGCAACGATGGTCGGTCAATGGGAGTTCGGTGGTGTGGCTGAAGGTGATGGAGTTTCCTGTAGTGAAGAGGGGGTCGAGGGTGTGTCCTGCTGAGTGCGTGGGCTCGGTCACGATCTGGCGGAGTCCAATGTTGTGGAGGTTGTCCAGGAGGGATGTGGTGTTGGGGTCAAGTTGGTTGTTGAGGTGGAAGTTGAGGTCTCCCAGCAGAGTGTAGTTGGTGGATGCGATGGCCTGCGGGGAGATGATGTCCGTGAGGGAGTTGGCAAAGGGTCCGCGGGGTCCAGGGGGTCGGTAGATGAGGGTTCCTCGGAGGGTGGCGGCACACCCCATCCCATGTGCAGAGCGAGGCTGCGCCCTATCCCTCCTCTGAACCCCAAAGCTGTGTGCTGCTCCGCGATGCCACCAGCCCCCCTGCTCTAGGACTGTATCACAACCAATGCCAGCCAGGCTCCCTGCCAACGATGCCACAAACCGCGGTGTGCCCAAGAGGAGGACACCCGCCTGATCTTTGGTACAGAGATGGCTGACAGCGTCTCCTTGACCATAATAATGGTGGTGCCCAGGTGCCCTGCCCAGTCCAGAGCGTGCCCTTCCCGCAGCCGAGGGCAAAGGGTTTGGTGCCAAAGCCCCCTGTCCGGCTGAACGCTGCCGCTCTGACCCGGGGCTGACCTCTAAAAGCTGAACCCCCACTGTTAGACAGCTCCCCGAAGAGGGGATTGTTCGATTTGTGCATAGTCAAACCTCTTGGAACTGCCACATAGCAGGGCAGGCGCTATATAAAATAACTCACATAAAAATAGACGTTTTGTGGGAAAAGTAGAGGTTGATACATGCCAGGAGAGTGCCTGGAAGAGATGTGCGTACTGTGCTAAAGTTACTATAAAGTATCCCCCCGTCCCTGGCGGTGCCACCGATAAAGATGAGATCCCGGTGTTGGGACGTGACTTTTCTGCCTTTAAATCAACTAACAGGGCCATATTTGCACTTCCTGTACAAGGTCTACTTTTTAAAATCCCTCAGTCTGGGACATTTTGCAGCTGCTACTGTACAGAATCCCCCACACCCTTTGAACAAGAGTGGGGACACACTTTGTGTTTGCGGGGGCAGTCTAGCGGCTAGTGCCCCACCTTGTGCCGCTTCAGTTGTTCCACTCCTACTGACATGCTTAGAAACTACCCTAACATTTTGTGAAATTTCCCTCTAGTTGTTTTTTTAGTGGATTTATACCAGATAAACCAGGCGCTTGGCTCTCAGTATTTAATTGTTCACAGCTGATTTTATTCATAGATACTGCCATGTTGTGGTTTCAATAAAAAATACATTTCGATGTAATCGGCACCACAAAGGATTGCTTGAAATGACAGTTTACAGTGGTAAAGCAAGAAACCCACGGGCACCGTTCTGCAAAGAGGTAAGAGAACTCCCGGAACCGTCATCTGGTAGTAAAAGAGAGATGGCTGTGGGCCCCTCATGCCCCTGGGCTTAGGGGCCACTAACTTTAAACCTTTCCCTAGCCAGGCCTTTCCAGGTCTCGCCTATAGACAGCCTTTAGCTGTTGTCGAAGACATATTGTGGACACAGGGGTAGCCAAAAAGCAAACTATTCATGCTCCCATCCGTCTGTCTTTTCATCTAATCTATCGATCCTTCCTTTACCATTCCATCCATCCATCTATCCATCCATCCATCCACCCATCCATCCACCCGTCCATCATTTCACCCACCTTTTATCAATCACCCTTCCTTTCACCCTTCCATCCAGGTTTCCATCCATCTATCCAAACATTCATCCTTCAATCCATTCTTACGTGCAGCCACCCATGCAAATATAACTTTACTCTTCCATCTCTCAAACCTTTCACCTTTGTATCCATCCTTTTATTGACCTCTCCTTGTCGCGGTTTCTTCCTATCTTTTCATATTTCCTATATTTCATTCTTCCTTTCTGCCCTCCCTTTCTCTTTCCATCTATTTTCCTCATTCTTTCTCCATCTGTTATGGTTTCTACCCCGCATTTAGAAAAGAAATGCAGCGAGTTTTTATATAGTGCGAACTCAACCCAAAAGTATTGGAGCGATTTACATGATTTATTATATATTTTTTTGTATGCATGGAGAGATTAATTGATTTGCCCAGAATCACAGGATGTTAAGCTGACCCCAGACTCAAAACCCATCTCCTAAGTCGACAGCTCGAGCATTAAGCCACAACCTCAACCACAAGAGCGGAAGCATTTTCAATATTATATACAACTTGATGCAAAAAACAACCAATGACAAAGCCAATAGTCTTGGCTTCTTGTAGGTGTAATGTTACTTGTATTATATATCTGGATGCAATGACAGAAGCAGCAAAATATCAGTCGGGTGGCACACTATGCGATGCACATATTTTTAGCTTAATTGCTTTTAAGCCACACCCTTAATTGCATCGTTACGCCCCTTTGAAAGATCCCCGAATTTTTTCATCCCACTCAAAGCCTTGGTCTACACGCGCGGTCAGGTTCTTGGCGCACATAGCCCTGGCTGTAGCGCACAGAGATCTTACTCTGCCGCACACAGAGGAAAATAATTAGAGGGAACATTGGTTGCAACGCAAGGAAATTAAAGATTTAGCCCCTTATCTACCCATACACAGGACGTGGTGCAACAAGAAGTGAAGAGTCTCCATCTTGGATAGGGAAAGAGTAATGAAAGAGATAGGAAAGGTCACCATCCTATTATGGTGTAAGAAAACCCTTCCCTAGGCATTCTGGGAACAAGGCTGTGGGACTATGAGAAGACCTGCGAGAACATGGCCCCCAGGCACTGGAATGGCTGTGAGCAAGCTTGCAACACTTGCTCCCCAGGCATGAGGTGTGTGTGTGTGTGTCAGAGCCCCAGCAGAGCATCACATTGGGAGCCATGGTTCCAGAACTGGAACTGCAGCATTCCTGAAATGGTAGAGACACAACAATGTGCCGGACCGTGGATCAGTGCTGTGCCCGACATAATAAAGAAGCAGGCGTCGCAGAATGCACTTCTGTTGCCAAACAGCGGGCCGCCACACAGAATCACAGCGTGCCCGAGATGAAGAGGGAGGATTCTTGGGCTGAACCGTGTCCTGCAGCGGTGAAGATGTTAGCGTCACAGCCTTCAGCGCAACAGATCACTGTCTTCATTCTGATGCAGGACGTACTGAAAGCAGTACGTTTTTATAATCTCCTGCTCTGGCATCAAATCCACTTCTCCCTTGAGCAACAGGACTGTCACATTTTGCTGTAGGAATCGCAGACATACTCTGATATAAGGGAATGTTGAAGAGGAGACATGGGGGATGCTTGCTGGTAGAAGGGTAGGTTATACCCCTTTTCAACAATCTATAGTACTCCTGGTCTGAAGATATAGTCTTTCAGGAAGGTAGAAAAGAGCACATCCATCGTCCCACTAACAAAAACGTGCACCTTCACAGCCAAACTACAGCTGCTCTGGTAGTACATGGCAAGAGAAGGCGGCCAAGGGGGTAGAACCTGGCGGCGGCCTGGCGGCCTTAACCTTTACCCCAGCCTTTATATTGCCTGAAGAAACAGTTGGGCTCCTGTAGACCGACCTGAGCAGACTGTCACTATTTGGTGTCAAAGCCTCTGCCAAAAGGCCTTGGTTTCCGAAAGGGGTAAAAATCTCTGGAACCATGAAGCCCGAAAGAACTTGCTGTGGATCTGCCAGCTTTAAAACGTTAAAGTGCCGGCCAAAGAGTCTCCCCTCCTTCTAAAGGTATGTTGATTTGGGTGCAGTCGCAGAGCCACAGAAGAACCCAACACTCTTGCAACGTTGTCCATGTCCAGGCCTGCTTTGGTGTGGGGAGCGTAGTCCTGCCAATCGCAAACTACTGCTGGGAAATTGTTTTGGAGGAGTCCCAGAAAATTAGGGGACAACCAATACTGCCAAATCCCAGAGGTCGTAAAAGTTACACCCCGACAAGGATAATGCAGTCAGAAGTGCAGCACCAATCTTTCAGAGAAAACAGCTTTCTTACCCCCTCCTTCCAGCTTTTTTGAATCTATGGAAAGTGGGTTGAAAAAAAGACTGGCTTCATCTTGGAGGTGAAAGAGGCCTGGACTGCTAGGGTCTCAAGTGAAAACACAAAAAGACTTGGTTTCAAAGTGGCTATAGCGCTATGTTATGTTCTGGTTCACCACAGCACATTGTGTGCTTTGAGAACGGTTCTCTTACAGCCTTAACCAGAGCCTCATTGAACGAGGGGAGTGTTTTCACCGTAGATGATGCCTGAAGCACATCTGTAAGGATAGTAGGTGTATACTTCAATACCAGTCAGAGCCAGCATCAGAGCCTTCAGAGACTGCATCAGAATAGGTGCTGGAATTAACGTTAGAAAGGAAAACTTCATTAAGGGAACAGTATAGAACCCAAACCAGGTGATGTCGAGAAAAACTCCTGTGGCACAAGGAATTGATAGAGACACACCGGGTGGAGCCCTGTAATGTCCCATGGGTTCAGCTGGCACACTGGAGGGGACCACCACTCTCCTAAACATGTCCAACATGGCCTATAAAAAAACAACTGCATCCACCCTCAAAGTCAAGAACTCTGGGTAAGCAGCCACCGGTATAAGAAAGGAAGGAGACAGCATTGGAGTCAGTGCCAGCAATGCTAGAGGAGATACGGGCCTTAATTCCAGTTCCGGCAATGAAGTCGAGGCGAAGCACCAGGAGGTGACTTTTCTCTGGAGTTTGAACTCCTTGGAGAAGAGGAGTGCTTTTTCTTTGATGGGTACACCGAGACCTGGTCCTTAACCTTTGGTGACCACTATGGTTATCATTCATGCGAGCCATAAAATGTTTGTCTTTATGCTCTTTGATGTCCTTGGGATTCATCTGAAGGCAGAGTTCAACCATGATGAGTCATGCCTCGCAACGAGGCACCAGAAGCAGTCACCATGTGGGTCTTTGATGGACACTTATCCATTGCACCTATGGCAGGGCTTACACACTGACTTTTTATGAGGGAACATGTTTGCTAAGCTGCAACAAAAATGCTTTGAGAACATTTTCTCCCACTTCAGAACGAGAGCTGCTCCGGAGCCACATTGAAAGGTGCAGAAAAAAAACAGAACAGAAGAGAACTGACATAACGGCATGGGGGTGGATGGGGCGGGTGGGCATTTTATGGCTCTAGTGACCTCATGGCAGATCCACTTCAGGTGTTGAGATGGGGCCAGCACCCCGTACTAGCACTGGAGAGTTATGTCAGACGGATCTAGACTGGTGCCTGGAATATTCAAAAGGTGAGGAATTTGCATGTAAAGGTTTCCGTCAGAATTCAACAATATGAAATAAAATTCTAAATTTAAAAAAAAAGAAGAAATAATCGATTGTAGAGGGTTGGATTAGTATATGGTGCACACTTATTTAAGTGACGCATCTTGCATAATCCAGGCAACCCTTATGGTGATTTTAGTGGTCTTTGATACTCATAGAAAGCTCTCAAAGTGGTAGCTGTGGAGAGCAGCCTTCAGGGTTATCTTGAAGGAGTGTAAAGCAGCTTGTTTTACCAGATCTAATCGAGTAGTGTAGATTAAACAAAAAGGAAACAGTGTATATATAAAAATGTCTATTTATTACACAACACTCACTAACACATTGGTATATCTCCTACACGGAGATATAAACACAAATAAGCAATAATACTTCAATTGTAAACAGGTAAGTAAGAACAAAATACAGTGATTTCCAGGGCGAAGACCAATCCATATACTAAAAAAGTGGAATGCGAACTGCGGAAGTCGAGAACCAGGGGGTCGGTGTCTGGCAGGAGCATCAACAAGCCTTGGCAGCTGCAACAGGCGTGGAAAGCAAAGAAGGAGCAACGTTGGACCAGCAAGGTCAAAGGACTCACCACAAGCAGGAGAGTCAGAGCAGGTCCAAGCCAGCAGGGGAGCCCACTAGAGCAGAAAACCCTCGAGAGGACCCACAGGCCGAAAGCACAGGAGTCGCAAGAGGACCTCGAGCAGCTCACCAAAGATCAAGGCCTACGGTGCAGAGAATGCAGTGAGGATGCTGTACTCAGCAGGAAGAGATGCTGGAGCTTCTTGTAGCTCGAAGATCTCTGTAGTGAAGAGCCAACAAGCCTTGGCAACGGCAAGTCGATGCGGTGCACATGGGTTTGGTCCCCAGTGGTTCCAACGAGGGATACTGGCCTCAAAATTGCAGAGAGGACAGGTCAGGCCTCGAGGGAGTTGTAGACACACCACCTGTGTTGCTGAGCCTTTCGAAGTCTGTGGGACGTCAGGAGCAGTAGAACGGTCAGCTGTGGTGTGGTGCCTGCAGATGCAGAGGAGTGGCTCCTTCACTCCAAGGGTGCTTACTTCGTGTGTCCTTGATGCCCACAGGTCTGTTAAAGATCCTGGAAGAAGCACAGATGACAAAGAACAGGATAGCGAGACCAGGAGCAGTAGGAGTCTTCCTTGTTGCAGTCTCGGTTCCAGGCGAAGTCCAGCAAAGTCGAAGAGTGACGTATTTCAGGCTTTAGTCTTGTCCCACGAGGAATCTGAGGATCCACCCACAGGTAGGCCCTTAAATACCCTACGAAGAGTGTTAGGACGGCTCGGGGATCCCTCCCAGGGGAGGATACTCCCATGTCCTTTGTCCAGTTTTGCACCAGAGTGGGAGCCAAGGGCTCCTTTTACTGGCTCAACCAGAGTATGCAAGGAGGGCACCAAATGCGCCCTTTAAAGCAGTCTGGTGGCGCTGGCAAGCGCCCCCTCTCCAGCCCAATACATGAAGTCCTGTCTGGGAGGTGGTCACATGTCCCTGTGACAGGAAACCTATTGTTCTACCTTCCCCTGCTTGACCTCAGCTCAGTAGCAGCAGGAGGAGGGCAGAATCGTGCCTGGGGTTGGCAGCAGCACTAGCTTGCTGGCAGACCCTGAAAGTCGGTTACCCGGAGTACTGGGGGCCTCCCGAAGGAGACCCCCAGTGCATGAATCATACCTCCAACACAGGCAACGGTGTTGGGGTATGATTCCAACATGTTTGATACCAAACATGCCCAGGTTCAGCAGAGTCACTATATAGTTAGCCATCGCGTAATGACGCATGGCCACTATATGCATCAGAATGGCTGGCCGGACTTACAAAGCCTAGATAATCAACTCCGGGGTTTGTAGGGGTGTCCTGCTCATGCAGGGGCACCCTCACAATTGTAACCAAGCACCCTGCCCTCAGGACTGAAGAGCCTACCATAGGGGTGGCATAGATTTTAAGTGCAGTGACCTCAGATATAAGGAAGCTTTTATCTGTCGTAAGTGGTGCTAGCACCAACTTACACAGGCTGCAATGGCAGACCTATAGTCACAGTTTGAGTGGTCTCTCATGGGTGGCACAATACCTGCTGCAGTCCATGGAAGACCCCTGGTGTACCTATGTCGTGGGTACCTTAGTATCATATACTAGGGACTTACAAGGGTACACCAGTAGCTAGTTGTGGATGTACAGAAGTATTTACCATGTGACTTTAGGGAGGAAGAACAGGGACTGAGGTCTTGATTAGCAGGATCTCAGTCTAGTCAAAAAAACATACTGACACCAACAAAAATGGGGTTAACCATGAAAGCAGATCCTACATTGATAAACAATATTTAGGGCACTTAACTACCCAATGAATGGAGATGCATAAAGCTAAAAGCTGAATCAATAGCTCTCTGTACTGGTAAAGCCGAGACAAATAAATCTGAAAGGTAATATATTAAAACTGTTGCCAACACCCATTTTGTCATCAGCCAGTTATATAGGTAGGGGTATAAATCCACACTCTACAGGCTCAAACTCTGCTGTCTGGATTACTATGGTGAATAAATGAGTGACACTGGTTAGACCAAAAAGTTAAACTTCTGTTTGATAGTGCCATTTGCACTATGCACACAAAATGTCCATGTGCAGTCAAAACTGGATTATGAAACTAGGCACATGGCAAGTCAATAGAAAGCATTCACTTTCTCTCCTACAATGCAGTCAAAGTTTGTGTCACAGAACCCATTTAACTTTTATTTAGGTACTTATGCAGTCCTTGAAAATCTTGCAATAGTCTCATATTTCCATTTTCTTTTTTCAGAATTAGAAACTTTCTTATGTAAAACATGATATGCCGTTCCTTTAATAGAAAATCTAAGATATGTTCTTGTAACTCTTGCTGCAATTTCATTAGTTTTTCCAGAAAGTTATCTATATCTGTGGTTTGTTGCAAGGGAGGTGAGATTTAGGTGAAACCTTTAGAATAGAAGACTGAATGCTCTCCCTATGAATTGCAAAACCTCCTCTTCCAATGTCAAGCTCTTCAACTACAAGAAAAATCAATATGTTTTCCCCTTCACCAAGGTGTTTTTCTCAGGCACTTTAGCTCTTTAACTACTGTAGGATGAGCAGTAGTTTTGATTGCTTTCGAAAGTACTTGTTCCTCTCACTTATTTTTGTACTGTAATTATTTATGAAAGGGTAGGACCCATACACAGCTCTATTGTTGATGTGGGTTGGGTGGCATGTCTCTATAATGCTACACAATAAAAATGTTTTTGGCGTAGCAGATGCACCTAAGGAATGGGCAGAATTCGTTCATTCCTTTAATTTCTCAAAGGTATGGGCTAAACGTGCTCCAAAATGTTTACCATCTACAGGCATATGAAGAAGTTTACTAAACACATCATGATAAGCATGTGAGAGCTTCTGCCAAGAATGTATCACACGTTTGAATGTAACCAGAGTCTCCATTAACAGCTCTATTGCTTTGCCCATTTGTTTGCAGAAGAAATAGTGTTGGGATGGAAGTGTCATCTTACAGATTGCACCCCTGCCCGGAGTGATCCCAGCAGTAGGTCATACGGTATCAGGATATTGTTGTTGTCTCAGCACACAAAACACTTTGGGGTATACGCTAAGACCTATGCACTTCCTCATGGCTTTGAGACCCAAAGCCTAGCTCTGCAGAGTGGAGAGGGGAAAAAAAGATGTACACTTGTTGAAATAAGAAAACTGTCCATATCCTGGGTCATATACATTAAGTGGTGATGGCAGCATACCGTTTTTCTGATTGATAGTACTGTCCAGACCTTTTTTCTGTTTAGGGATAAGTGCAATGTTTACAAGCGCCACACATGTAAAGTTGTGCTTGAATGTAATGCCCAGTCACTGCACCAACATCTCTTTGTGCACGCTGTGTGCTTATGACTAGTAGCCTTAGAGGATGAAGTGTGAGATTAAGTGTGGGAGGATGGAGACAGGGCTTCCTTTGGTATTCAACTGTGAGCAGTTAGCAAGTGTGATGATTAGCTCTTCCTGAGCACCAGCATTTGGGTTGATAGTGTGGAAGGGGCAGTGGAGGAGCAGATTCTTTGTTAAGGAGATGGAATCTTCCACATGTGTCTATCTAATGATTGCTACCCCAGAAGCCTGCTGATAGCCAGGTGCAGAGACTTCACACTTCCCTGTGTTATGTTTGGGTACTTCAGTTGGAGCCAGCCTCGTCACTACCTGGTGTGAGCACCATCAGATGGTACACTGAATATGGCTGCTCTGCAGATGAAGAAATTAACTCTAAAAGGGAACCGCCAGAATATCTGAATACAAGTGGAACTTAAACTATGCCACTAGTTCAAAGTTCTGCACAGATAAAAGGAAGGAGTGCTCTGCAAAGTACCCAAAGGACTGCTGAGATCCAGGGATGCTATCTTTGACAGCCAATCTCCCAGTGGTGATGGGATATCACCTGAATTCTGCATGTCTTGGAGAGCTGTGGGGCTACCTGGAGCAGTTAACCATGCAAGAAGAGGCTGCCCTAGGTGGGGAAGCCCAGACGTAGTGTAAGGCAGACCAGAAGAAGCAGATTGATCTGGAGGAGTGTAACCAGTGCCCTCCAGAGTCTAGAGAAGGTAATCTGGTTTCCCTATGAGTTTCCATAACAAGTCAAGTGAGCTGAATTATCCTACAAGCCCAGTATGCGTCAGCCAGTGCAATTGTGACATGCCTGTAATATGCCAGAAGCCGGAGAACTTGGGGTGCTGCTGGACTTGCATTACTTTTGCTGGGGCCACCATTCTCAAGCACAAATGCATACAATTGGAGCAATCAGAGCAGGCCTGCTCATGGATGCACAAGTTACTAACTTGGGTAACGATATATCAGTAAGAGACGGTAGTTAGGGACAGATTCCTTACCTTAGAATATCCCCAGGCGTCAGGCTGGATCCGGAAAGTTTTGCGTAGCAGTACCCTTGCGCGTCGATAGGCGGCGTCGTGCGGCTCCGCGTCCGTCGTCGGGATCGCCGGAATGACGTCGCGGGCAGTACTTAGATGCCGCCCCTGCGCGCTGTCGGTTCTGTACACGACTTTCCGCGCCAGGAACGCAGAGCCATGCAAGAAGCTGACATTGGTGTCTGAAAAAATACTAGGGCCCTGAAAGGGATGTCCTTAACCCTAGAAATCAGTTTGCAGAACGGGGAGGATGGGTGGGGCGGTAGGAATCTGTCACTAACTACTGTCTCTTACAGATATATCGTTACACAAGTTAGTAACTTGTGCATCTGAAAGAGACACGTTAGTGACAGATTCCTTACCTTAGAATAGATACCCCAGCAATACCAACCCCGGTGGTGAGTCTGCGAACAAAGATCAGACAAGGAAGTCTCGGAGGACAGAACGGCCAAAGAAGCCGTCTCTCCGGACTTGGCTGTCAAGGCAGTAATGCTTGGTAAACGTGTGCAACGAGGCCCACGTAGCTGCCTGACAAATGTCCTGCAAAGGGACACCACGTCCTAAAGCCGTGGTGGCGGCTGTCGCCCTGGTGGAATGGGCACGCAACCCAACAGGGGGCTCCTTTTAGCCAAAGAATAACAGGCCTTGATACACAAGACGACCCAGCGGGAGATGATCCGCTTGTGTACCGCCCGACCTTTTTTGGCGCCCACGTAGCCAACAAAGAGCTGGTCGTCCACCCGGAACTGTTGTGTGCGATTTAGATAAAAGGAAAGCGCACGTTTTGGGTCCAGACGGTGGAGCCTCTCGTCCTCTCTAGAAGGATGCGGAGGCGGAAAGAAGGTGGGCAAAGTGATGGTCTGCCCAATGTGGAAAGCAGTAACCACCTTTGGCAAGAAGGACGGACGCGTCCTGAGAACAACCTTGTCTGGATGGACAGACAGAAAGGGAGGCTTGCAAGAAAGAGCCTGGAGCACACTCACCCGCCGAGCGGAGGTGATAGCCACCAGAAAAGCTGTCTTCAGAGTTAGAAGACGAAGAGGACAGTTATGCAGAGGCTCAAAGGGAGCGCACATGAGAAAGGTAAGAACCAAGTTCAAGTCCCACTGAGGCATCACAAACGGAACAGGAGGGAAGAGGTGTGTAATGCCTTTTAGGAATCTGTTAACAGGGGACTTGAAAAGGGAGGGCTGATCAGGAAGCCTGAGGAAGGCCGAGATTGCACAGAGATAGCCCTTGATGGTACCCAGGGCAGAACCCTGCTGGGCCAGAGAAAGAAGGAACAGAAGAACCTCAGAAAGAGGGGCAGAAAGGGGATTCACAGCCTTTGCTGTGCACCATGCCACAAATTTGTTCCACCTGCAGGCGTATACCACCTTAGTGGAGGGACGCCTGGCTGCCAGAATCACATCACAAACTTCGGGAGGCAAGTCGAAAGGAATCAACTGCCGCCGCTCAATCTCCACGCAAGGAGGTGGAGACTGGACAGGTTCGGGTGGAGGACCGTCCCCTGCTGCTGCGACAGAAGATCTTCCCGAAGAGGCAGACGGATCGGGGGATCGACGCTCATACTGAGTAGCTCGGGATACCAAACTCTTCGAGCCCAGTCCGGAGCCACAAGAATGCCTCTGGGTAGAAGTGGTATAGGCGGAAAGGCGTACAACAGACCGCAACTCCACTTGCGACGAAAAGCGTCGCCGAGCGAGTGCCGCCTTGGAAATTCCAACGCGCAGAACTGATGACATTGCGCGTTCTCTTCGGTGGCGAATAGATCTAACCAAGGCTCTCCCCACTGTAGAAAGAGTCCTTGCGCCACTTCCGAGTGAAGACGCCATTCGTGATCCATCATGCACCTGCGGCTGAGCTCGTCCGCCCTGGCGTTCAGGGAACCTGCCAGGTGTTGAACCATCAGGAATATGCCCTGATGTTCCAGCCATGTCCAGAGGCGCAGAGGGTCCACGACCCCACCCCGCCCTGTTTGTTGCCGTACCACATGGCGGTGGTGTTGTCTGTGAACACCTGCACTACTTTCCCTTTGACAGAGATAAGGAATGCTTTGAGTGCAAGTTGGATCGCCCGGAGCTCCAAAAGGTTGATATGGAGCCGGGACTCCGCCGGAGACCAGAGGCCTCTGATCTCCGCCTCTCCCATGTGACCGCCCCATCCCAGAAGGGACACGTCCGTCACAACTGTGTGCTCTCGCTGGGGAAGGGAGAGGGACTGCCCAAGACCCATTGCCGGTTCGAGAGCCACCACTGCAACTGTCTTGCAGTTCCCTCCGAAATCTGGACGTGATCGGACAGGTTGCCCTGATGCTGCGCCCACTGGAACTACAGGTCCCACTGCAGAGCCCGCATACGCCATCTAGCATGATCGACTAGCAGGATGCAGGAGGCCATGAGGCCCAGCAGCCTCAGGGTCATCCATACCGAAACCCAGGATAGAGGCCGAAAGATCGGAATCATAGCCTGAATATCCCGGACTCGCCGTTCGGGAGGATAGACCCGAAACTGCGTCGTGTCCAGAACTGCTCCGATGAAAAGGAGCTGTGGAGAAGGAACCAGGTGCGACTTCGGCACGTTGATGGAGAACCGCAGCGAGTGCAGGAGTTCGGCCGTAGTCTGGAGGTGGGAGACGACTGCCTGGGACGAGCCCGCCTTCAGCAGCCAGTCGTCGAGGTAGGGGAAGACTGGAACCCCTGCCCGGCGTAGATGAGCTGCGACCACCGCCATCACTTTCGTGAACACCCGAGGGGCGCTGGTAAGGCCAAAGGGGAGCACGGTGAACTGAAAATGCTCGAGGCCTACCGTGAACCGCAGGTAACGCCGGTGGGCCGGCAGGACGGGGATGTGAAAATATGCGTCCTGCAAGTCCAACGCTACCATCCAGTCTCCAGGGTCGAGGGCAGTCAAGACCTGAGCTAGGGTGAGCATCTTGAACTTCTCCTTCCGGAGGAAGCGATTGACGTTCCGGAGGTCCAAGATAGGACGCATGTCCTCCTTGTCCTTTTGGGCACCAGAAAGTAGTGGGAGTAACAACCACGCCCTACTCCTGGGGTCAAAACGCATTCGATGGCCCTCTTGGCCAAGAGGGCCGCAACTTCCTTCTGAAGAAGCACCAAGTGATCCCCTGACATGCGGTGGCATGGCTGGGGGAGTGGTCACGAAGGGGAGGGAGTAGCCCCTTCGGACAATGTCCAAGACCCACTTGTCCGAGGTGGTGGCACGCCAGTGGGGAAGGTGATGCCTGCTGCGCGGGCCGGTGGCTGGGCAGCGGACGTGACTGGGCGCCCCTTCCGTGGCCACGAAAGCGGCGAAAAGCAGACTATTGCGGCGGGCGCACAGCAGAAAGGCCCAGGGACTTGGCTGTAGCCTGTGAATCCTGAAAGCGCTCCAGCGCATGGTCTGCCTTGTTGCCGAAAAGGCCGACACCATCAAAGGGCATGTCCATAAGAGTGTTTGGACATCACCCGAGAAACCAGTGGTTCTCAGCCAGGCGTAGCGACGCAGCGCCACTGTCGTCGCAAGCGATCTGCCCAGCGAGTCGGCGGTATCTAGGCCACATCTGATGGTATACTTTGCCGCATCCCTTCCTTCCGCAATGGCGCGGGAAAGCAGTTCTGGACCTCCTCATAACACTGGGGCAGAACCTGCGCCACCGAAACCCACAAACAGTGGGAATATCGGCCCAAGAGGCAAGTGGTGTTGACAGACCGCAAGCCAGCACTGGAGGAAGTAAAAACGTACTTCCCAAATTGATCCAGTTTTTTGGAGCGGTAGGGAAGGCGCTCTGGGAAGCAGAGGCTTGGACAACCAAGCTCTCAGGGGTGGGGTGTTGGGAGAGAAACATGGGGTCGCCCGGAGCAGGGCGATGGCGTCGGGCTACGTTCCTATCCACAGGAGCCCCTGTGGTGGGCTTGGACCAGGTGCCCAAAAGAACGTCAGAAAGTGCCTTGTTGAAAGGCAGCAGTGGCTCCGAGGAGGTAGCCGCCGGCTGAAGCACTTCCGTCAGGATGTTAGTCCTGACAGCCACTGTAGGTAACTGGAGGTGTAAAGCCTCAGCCGCCCTACGCAACACCGTTGCAAAGTTTGCTCCCTCCTCCATTGCCACAGAAGGAGGAGACAGCATGCCAGAGTCAGGGGAGGTGTCCAGGCCACTGGCATCCCCAAGTTCCTCAGCCCAGTCCTGATCGAACTCACATTGGGCAGTGAGAGGGTCCTCAGACCCCTCCCAGTCCTCTTCGTCCTCCAAAGCAGGCTCAAAGTAAGGAGGAAGGACATGCGGAACCCAAGGCCGCATCGGCGCCGTGTCCGGCGTCGACCGACGCCGGTCCGGCGCCGTGTCCGGGTCCGGTCCGGCGCCGTGTCCGGAGAGAACTGGGGTACAACGCCGCCCGGAGCCCCGGGCTGCGTCGGGAACGGCACCGGTGAAATCGGCGCCGGTGGAGGCGTCGTCAGGTCAAACGGCGTCGATAGGGGTTGCGGCAACGCCGGGGCCGAGGCCGGGGCTGGCGTCGCTGGCGGCGCCGGGACCGAAGTCGCCGGCAGCGCCGTAGGCATCCCAGAAGGGCCCGCGGGGCCCGAAGGCGCACCGGGGGACCTTGAGGCCGGAAGAGGCGGGCCATGGCCGACAGGAACTCCCTGTAGTTCGGCCGGAGTCGCCGCCGAACCCGGATAAGGCGGGTAATGCGACGGCGGCTCCACAGGCACTCCCGGAGCCGCGGGGACGGTGCCGACAGGACCCTCAGCCGAGTCGCGAGACCGGCGAGGGGAAGTCGTCGAGCGATGACGCTTCTTCGACTTCTTGTGCTTCGACTTACCGGAGGAGTGCGAAGATTTGGACCCCGACGACCGATGAGGACTCCACGACCGGCCCCTCGACCTCTCACGTGACCGGGGCTTGGGTTGGCGCGGAGCCGACTGCCGGAACTCGAGGAGCTTTCGAGACCGCTCTCGCAAAGCCTTCGGATGCAAGGCCCGGCAGTCGGGGCACGACTTGGAGTCGTGGTCACGTCCGAGGCAGTAGAGACAGTCTCGATGCGGGTCCGTGATCGACATCATCCGACCACAGGCGTCGCATGGCTTGAAGCCGGGCATCCCTACTGACACCGTCGGAGTCGACGACTCGAGAAAAAACAGTGATAAAAATCACAAAAAACGTAGTCAAAAAATGACTAGGGCACTGCTCTTCCCGGATCTGCGCTTACTGGCGCGGAAAAAGAAGAACTGACGTCAGCGCGCAGGGGCGGCGTCCAAGTACTGCCTGCGACGTCATTCCGGCGATCTCGACGACGGACGCGGAGCCGCACGACGCCGCCTACCGATGCGCAAGTGTACTGCTACGCAAAACTTTCCGGATCCAGCCTGACGCCTGGGGATATTCTAAGGTAAGGAATCTGTCACTAACGTGTCTCTTTCAGATGCACTAGTTACGGACTGCTGCATGATTGTGTGTTCTAATCCCTGATCCAACGGGTAACTTGAGCCGTGTAAATTTGAACACTGGCTGTGTACCCCTCTGCCAAAACTCCAGTGGGTTATTTAACTCATTAGCACTCAATCACCCTAAATAACCTTAGTGATGAGACATATATGGACTGGTGGATGGATCACAGAACCAGATAAAATGCTTAAACCATATTACAATGAGCTTGCACTTGTGCCCGATTTATGACTGAATATTTCTCTGTTTTAAGAACCCCACAGCAACTCTCTTAAAACTGTGTACATAAGTAAGATTTCCTATATACTATTATGCCTTGGTGTGATTAAAGTATTTCTCTTTTCACAAGAAAAGCACTGGGCTGGGCAGAGTACTTACTGTATCTGTTGTTTGACTGAGTTCTGAATCTCGAATGACATCACTTTTCCTGAGATGTATTGAACTGCTTGTCCTCCCTCCCCTAAGTCAAGTGCGGAAAGAGTGTATTCGGTACCTTGTTGGCAGTGTCATGGTAGGTCATGGCCCAGAACATCAGTGACAAAACCCAGGGGTTGAGGTCCAGTAACCCATTGCCCTATGGCCCCCAAAAGGGTTATGACAAATACTGTTACATCACATGATTACGTTCGGCATATGTGGACCGCAAGATAAAAAATAAAGAAGCAAACACTTTCTCTGACACTGAATCACGTCAGGTGAAACTAGGAATATTAGTCCTCTCTCTGGTATCTGCCACACAGAACACCTACAAATCTGTTACAGGTTGGTCTAATAATGGTAATGGCCACTACCTTCAAAAGACTGATCAGAAGATTGCAGGCACAGAAGCCATTATCGTGTCTACTAGATTCATGAATGCCTCAGTGAAGTGTGGCAAGGGACATGCAGAACTTCCGTAACCTTACCCAACATGTCAACGGCTTCACTAAATATTGTCTTTATTCCTAAATTGGTGGATGCCCTCTTCAACAAATGTTATGTATGAAGAATAATCATCTGAAGACCAATAAGTACCAGCTTATTAAGGTTAGTCTTTGAGTGGGAGAGAGCAGAGTATAAACCAATTTTATCTGGTTATGCATGAATAGGTTTTGCAGCAATGCTTTAATCCACATCCTACATGAACGTCCCTCTTATATCACTATAGAATATACTCCCATCTCCAATACCAAGTTCAATATGAAGCCTATCTGATATATTTTGGTTTACTGAATGACTCAGTCACCCTCCTTTTTAGAAAGTGTTTCTTCCTTAAATAAAGCAATGCCTTATCAACATTACTTTGTCAGGTCCTACAGAAAATGTAATGAGAGAAAGAATAATATCTACAAGAGGGCATGTCTGAAGTTACCCAACTATCCAATACCAGCAGCACCCCAGCTGTTGATGCAAAGAGTGTAATAGGCACAGTGGGAGTTGAAAAACGTAACTGTTGCATCATATGCATTTTAAGGCTTTGTATTTCAACTTAAAAGACATCAAAGTAAGCAGATGAGTCACAACAACAACGTCAGAAATGTAACATGTCACACCAGTTCTCTCCGTACTTTAACAACACTAACAGAGACTTGAGGCAATGACCCCAACTCCACTGCTGCATCTAGGTCTGAAGGAGGAGTCTGTTTCTTCTTTTTCTTTTTACTAGTGTCTAGGCATGGAGACTTTCCAATCATTCGGATCTCAAGCACTTGATATCTATTTCTCCCCAAGCAAAAGAAACTCCTCAGCTTATTGGATGCTCTCTTTTTTTTATTGTGCATCTTCAAGGGTAAACTAAGAGCTATTATATGGGATATCTACTCCTTTCTTTCCTTGGACAGCCTAACCTTTACAGTCATGCTCAGAGACGTGCTGCATTTCTGGCATCATATGCAGCTGCTGTAAAAGTCATTTTGACATGACCCCTGTGCACCCTCCAAGGTATTGGAAACCTAAAGCCTTTTTGGCCACCTCCAGAGAGAAGAAAAGAGAATTTAGAAAATAGACGGGAGCCACTGAAACTGCTGGCTGGGCTATGCTGAACACTAAGAACAGTAAAACTGGTATAGTAAGCAGTACATACAACTAAGTTCCTATTATTGTTATTATAGTCCAAAGCTCTGACACCTTTAACGTGAACAAAGGTGTAATTTAATGAGCCACTTGTTAGGATTTATTCAGATCCACAGTGACATCCTGGGAAGTACTGTGAAAGAATGAAAAGGGTTTCTTTGGTCACAGCCTGGTAGCTGTGCTTTTTTCAAAGATCCAGTAATGGGAATGGTATCAATTACAAGTATCCAAACTAACCATTAAAAAGAATTATCCACAACATCTCATTCTTAAGTCATGCCCCATTTGCTTTTGTCTCTTGCCACTTCATAACCTATAATATATGTGCTCAACTTTTGAACACCCAGTCCTCCAGCCTAAACCTCTCCAACCTATACACTAGACTAGGCCCTCCACTCCACTTCCAATTAACTGTATTGTGCGGTGTCTGCCATGCAAAAATCAACTTGGAATGCAGCAAAAATTGCACATTATCTACTTGATTTTGGACACACAGGCATTCGTGCAAAGAAAAGGAGGCTTATACTAACCGGTCCAGGCTTGTTAGGGGCTCAGATTCAGAACTTTTGGGGAGCAAAGAAAAAGGAGAAAAACATGTGAAGCCGACAGAAAACCACTTGAAACACAATCTAAGCAAAATGAGAGTGAGATTGGAAAGCCATGTAGCACTTTATGGGCAGATATTCAAAGTAGGGCCAAATATGCAAGCATGAGCAAAATCAGAGGAGTTAATACAATACCAACACTTCTGTACGACCCTAAGGAAATATGATAACCCACGGCTTACACCCAACAATCTACGTTTATAACCAGACAGCCTGCCCTACAAAGAGATGGCTAAATAGGTGCATAGTCTGACAGGTATTGCCCTCACTTGCAAGGCTTCCTATACAAGATATCTAATCCTTGCTCAAAATCTGAATGTCCTCTGGCATGGAAACTGATAACTCTGATTACAGCCCTGGATGGCTTGCTGCATGATATGTGCCTGCCTTTGACCGGCATATGAACAGCTTCTACCACATAAGTAGAAACCCACCCCATCATCTGAAAGAAAAAGTTACTTAGCTGCAGTTTTACTTTACCAATGTTGGCATTTTGTACAGACTCACTAGCTTTTGAATTATTCCTAGTCACCAGATAGGGGACACTCTATACATTTAACAGGTAATCTTAATGGGAATATTTAATAGAGTAGACCTGATATGTTGCTCTTGCAATTTCAAACAATGAGGTGGTTAAATGTGAAGTCCTGCACTCCAGGGAACATCTGCAGATTTGAAAGAACAAAGTGCCATTTTGCATTAAAAGGGTATAGGACATATCGCTTGACAACCTATAATAGACACCAATAATAGAAAACTCAAGAGTTTCAAAAGAAATAGGAGTTCTTTGTAGTTTTAAGCAAGGGTAAAAGGGACAATGTCTAACCAAGCGAGTCCTAACCAGTTAAATCTTGTTGTGCTATGCCATAAGAAGGCTAACGCTAACTAAAGGTTACAAGGGAGAGCAATTTCCTACTTTACAAGGAATGGCATCAACCACATGGCTGTTTTGTTATAGACACCACACACTTTCATAAGTCACTACTATTTGGACACCCAAACCAGGGGGAAAGAACAACTGGGCAAGCACTGTTGAGTAACAGGCCTCCTGTTGGGTATGTCAAGGGTGTCATCAAAGGTATAGTCACTTTTGAATTAGTAGCTGAAAACCATACAGCTCGGAATCATGATGTAGCACCAAAGGGCTCCATACAACAAGCACCTTAGGCAACAAAAGTTTCACCAATGTGGTGCATGATGAAGATTTCTGAACCAAAAGGTTGATGATTCTACACTAGTCAATTGAAAGCACTCAACAAGGGCTGTACAGAGTGGGAAGGTTTCTAGGCAATATCATGCTTCAAGATGCTGCCTTTTATTCAGTTGTATGTCTATGATCTTGAACCTCCTTTCCTTAGAGGAATAAGATTTTTTTCATCAGTTGGTGTATGTGCAGAGAAGCACGGGCACAGTATCATTTGACTAAACCAAAAGCTTCACTCTCTTCAGACGATAAGAGTTATTTGAGACGGTCTGGTCAAATCTTATAATAAAAAGGTTATTTTCCAGCTAATGTGTGCTTTTTCTAATCTATCTATTGTCGCTCAGCCAGATTTACTTGGATTTGAGAGTCCTCAAATTATAAAGAGATTGAAATAACTCCAATATGTTGCAAAGCGAAACATGGGAGAGTGAAGTTCTAGTTTCAGGAAGCAGCATATGGAATAACTGCACAGGATATCTACACAAGATATTATCTAAACATATTTGCCAAGTCCCCCGAAGAACACTTTTGCTGAAACTAGCTCTCATCATTTCATTATTTTCAAACAAATGTATAACTGCTGAAGAGGACTGCTTTGGACATGATGTGCAGCAAAAGTATGAATATGGCCTCCAAAGGTTAGGATTTCAGCCTATCCATCTCAGCAACTAAAGCAGAAAAAACCCCAAACAATAGGGTAATAGGCAACGTTAATAAATGCACTAATATGGCAATAGTATGTGAGTGGATGAGTCCCAGCTCAATGACCAGGAATAGTTCAAAAGCATGTGGATTATAGTAAATTAAACGCAGCAGCTCATTCTCCTGTATAGTACACCCCGAGCTAGCACGTCGTAATTTCTTAACTTGCAAATCTTGGGCGTTCAGTTACACACCTCTCAATCACAACTAATTCAAAACTATTCTCACTCACTTAATGGATCCACTCATCAACATTCTCAACCCAGGGGTCTCCCTCAAACATTGAATAGTAATTTTAACAGCAAACACACCTCTCCAGGACTGGTCCATTGGTGGTAGCAGGGGGTGCAGGCTCAGTCTCTGTGGTGGGATTTCCTTGATTGAGATTTTGGGGGCACACACTGCTCACTGAGGCAGATGAGAAATCCTCAAGGGGTTCATCAGGCCAACCAAACTGCTCTTTAGTCTTGCCATAGATTTTAATGGCATCCATCATGGTGACACCGGCAGGATCCACAGATGCTCCAACTGTAAAAACAACATTAATTGAAAGCACTGCTTAGAGCAGATCACTATATCTACAATGCAGACTGCAGCAAACAAAGCAATACACATCCCACTTATTGTTATGGACTGTAGTAGGAACATACATTCTGTACTTCTGTACACTTATGATGGTACCAAAAGCAAACATGGTTCTAGGTTCATTTTACTGCAGTCCCTTGCCCAAAGTGAGAGTAACAGCTCTTTGCATGGCTAACGTACAGAATAAAAAACATATTCAGTTATGTTTATATACAATTTTACTGCAGGGGGACAGCTGTGTTAGTGCATTTCCAGGATGCAGGAACCAGCATCCCTGACATTATATGCTGAATCAATTCGGGATAAATGAGCGCAATTGTATTAATAAGAGCTTTGTATAGTTCTATGGGTAATGAATCCTCCACTGCAGCTTGGGTTCAGACACTTTATGTTAATTCAAGGGCCAAAGTAATAATTAATGGCTGCTCCTCTGACTTCTATAAAAATACAAGGGCACTCATCAAGTTTTCCCTATAACGGGCTTACTGTTTAATATGCCTGAAACCGTTTTTAAAACCAATAATTAATAATACAGGTTTCTTCCAATAGAATTAATTGGCATTCAATTCAAATTATCTGCATATGCAATCTATACAACTATGAGGAATGTCATGCTGACCACGGCATCCGAAGCAGACATATTTGGTCAAATGACCAATATCATCTCATCTCATATTATGAATGCAACAACATGGAGCCGCATATACGCACCACCCCAGTGCACGGACATCTGTTGTCTTCTTCCCACACGCCCTCAGACTCAGAGCGCAGCACACAAGATTGAGTTTGTATAAACTATCTTCACAGACCAACTTGGGACTTCACTACTATCAAAAGTACACTGAACATAACCGTGAAGAATCTGATGTCAGAGTATTCATTAGAAGAAAAAACTTGCTTACCTGTAACTACAACTCTCCAGTGCATCTTTCTTATATCCACATGCTTGAATTATTTCCTACCATCCAGGTGGGATATCCAATGGGAGCCTTATAAAAGCAGTATGAGAGTACAACAGGCCTGAAAGCCCTTAAGATATTGTCACTTTAGAGCCCCATTTACCAAGTTCCAAAAGAGGCGCAATCTTTGCCAATGAGTGTCAACCCTGGCTGAAATCCCCTCCCACATGCCATCTCACCTCAGAATTCCAGCGCAAGTGTGAGTAGCATATATTAAAGAGCAACAAGTTCCATTTGAGGAGGGGGGGCATGTGAATCTATGAAGATACCAACTATAGTGACAGGTGAATGTTTTCTTCCCCAGCATTGAATCTGTCATATTCACATGCTTGAATCAGAATAGAATGCAGTATCATACAATAGTATAACAATGAGGATGATGGTTTACTAATAGAATGGCTCACTTTTAGCTCAAATAATGAGTAAGAGATGCTTTTCCTACCGTCATATCTTTGTCTGTCAATACATCTAAACAGTAGTGCTGAATGAAGGTATGGCAATTCTTCCAGGTAGTTGCTCGGCAGATATTAGCAGCTTTCAATACTCTCCTAGATTGAAAGCTGCTAACACTGCCATACTCTGGTGGAATGTGCCATACTGTTTTCACAAGCAGACATTCCCACTTTCATCTGACAGAAGGAAATTGCTGCTGTTACCCATCTCGAGATTTCTTGTTTTGATAATCATTATCCTTTCCTCTGGTGGAAGAACAATACCAGCAACTATTCAGAATTTCTGCATTTTTTTTGGTCTTGGCAAAAGAGCGTTAGAAATCTCTGTAAGCCCAGAGAGGGCAGAGTGCTTTGTTCTGCATTCAAAGGGTTCTGGAAGTACGGTTTAAGGACTGTCAGTCCATTAAGATGAAATTCTGTCGGAACCTTTGGTATAAACTTGGGATTTGTGAGCAGAGTCACTTTGTCTTTAGAGAATTGTAAAAAGGGATCTTTAATTATAAACACCTACACTTTGCTTACTCTCCTAGCTGAGGTAAGGGCAAACAATAGCTCAGTTTTTCAGGAAAGATAATTATGGTTGGCTCTATGGATCAGCTCGAAAAGACTTATTCACTAGGATAGTACTGTGAGGAAGTTTGCATTTTATTGGGGGGTTTCTGGTCAGTAGGAAGGCTCTCTAGATTCCTTTTAGAAATATGTTCACTATTCTTTTGGACAATAAGGAAGGGGCTTCAGGTGAGTAAAGGTACCTGGATATGTCTGCTATGTGTACCCTGATGGATGTGCGCCTGAGGCCTACACATGACAGCTCGAAGGTGTATGGTAAAATCTGATGAGGATAAATTGAGAATGGGTGCAGGCTCTTAGATAAGTATGAATCAGCATGGTTATCCTTCGTGATGGCTTTCTGTCAGCAGGAGAGAGGTGAAAGACTATGGATAAAGCCATAACCATGAAATCAAAAACACATTTCTCCACGATTCTGGCTGTGGGGACCTGCTTGCATTTCTTATTCATCCTTGTTACAAAAAGATCAAATTTGGGGTTTTTCCATGCCTCAAACACTCTCCTCAGCAGATTGTTGCCAAGTTCACATTGACAGCAAAGGTCGTCCACTTGGTCATTCTCTGATTCAAGTTGATGTTTCTCCTTTAGAGCCAGGATGTGTCTTATGGCACAAAGCCACAGAAGTTAAGCCTCTGTTGAAAGAAACTGCAATCTTGTGTGCTCCCTCAGTTGATGTAAAAACATGGATGTTGGGGGCGCTAACGGGCGCCAAGCAAGATGGACGCACTCCTGTGAGGCTCCTGCTGCTCGGGACACCATCCATCAGCCATCCTCCTTCGATCCAGCCCTACACGCTTAAACCCTCGCTGGGAAGGCAGCCTCAATCATCTGCCGCCTCCTGAAGCCGTTATTCTACAGAACATAAACCGCAGAGTGGGAAACTGCCCCTGACTCGGCTCCGCTCGACTGGAGCAAAATGGCGACCGCGGCAGCCGCGGACTGTTAAGAGGCCTGAGACGCTGCGAACTACTGGCTCCTGCTGCCCGCTACAACCGCTGAGGTACGCCGCGAGTGGTGCTTGGCTTACCGGATCGCTGTGCCTGCCCCGCCTGCCGCATTGAGCTGTACCCCTGCCGCCGCCTCTCCTTCCATCGGCGCGGAGGGGAGCCCGCCGCGGCCTGGGCCTGCGTCGGCTGTGGGGGGGAGGGTGTCCTGGGCCTCCGCTGGGCCGCCCCCATCGCCTTGACGTCTGCTGCCCGTGGGCCCGCCGACGGGGTGTCTGCGAGGGGGGCCGACGCCGCTCCAAGGACCGTAAGCGGGCACATCCTCCCAAGTCTAACGGGGCTTTGCCTGAGCCTGGGAGAGAACTGAGGGATCCTGCGCTGCCCTGAAGCGCACTCGGCAGATTGGAGGTCCTGCCCGGAACGGAGCCGTGTCGCCCTATCTCTGCGGCCCTGGTGAGTTGGCTGTACTGTCCCGCTACCCCGCTGACATTCCTAAATCCTTTTGGCGATCACTGCCGAGGCCGAGTGGCCCGCTGACCTCCCCTCCCGCTGGACTTGCGCTGGGGGCTGTTGCTGATTTCCGGGCTGCTGCCGGTCTCCGGGACACCCCCCCGCTGCTCACACCCGCCCTTTGCCTGGTGCCGCGGAGGCCCGGGGTGGCCCACCCGGCTGAGGCCCTTTTGCTCTACGGACTGAGGCACGCGGATCCCCCTGGAGACACCGCGAGAGAGCGCCTTGGGAACTGTGGGGGTCCGGTGATGTGTCTTGTCCACTGAACTCCGCTAAGGAGGGGATTGCCACGGACCACTTCGCCTACTCTAATCTGCGCGGGGAGCGCTGGTGCCGGGTACTCACGGGGGCTAGGGTCTTCACGTGGTGGGGACCTGTGTGGACCTGACCCCCCCCCCCGCTGGTTGATCTCTCGCCTACGTTCTGACCCTGCGGTGCGGCTGGGCCCCTACTCGTCTGGAACGCCGCCGCCGAGTGCGCCCCCCACCGCCCTGATCCCTTGGGGCCACCTTGGAACTACTGCGCAGAGTGCTGCGGCTCGACCTCTGAGCACTGGCCCAATCAAGACCTGTCTGCCAAATTCTACTGGGCCCCGAGAAGGCACTGAGGGCAACAATTATCGTCCTCCCTAGTGGATTGGCTCACATCTGGGCCCTTAACCAGAACAGACGCTGCTGACTCCCCCGCGGAGCCCACACCTCGATATGGGCCGCACAGATGGTAAACAACCCAAACTTACCTTTGAGGCCAGGAAATCCTTGCGCTCGCAGGCCGAAATGGAGGGCGAGCAGCCCGCCGCCCCGATCCGCCAACATCCACATACTACCTGAAGGCCCTCCTCCTCGCAATACAGTCCAGCCTGTCCTCCATTGAAACTAAGATGGACACTATGAACGCGCGCATTGACACCTTAGCACATAAAAGTGACCAAGATGAAGAGCGCCTCAAAGAAACCGAACAACGGATCTCTGATTTAGACGACGCCTCCGCCACCACCATCTCCAAAACACTGGACATGGAAAGGGTTCTGAAGCTCATCATCGCAAAGAATGAGGACCTGGAATCGCGCTCCAGGCGCAACAACCTGCGCATCTTGGGAGTACCAGAATCCACTGCCACTGGCCGGATGGAGGACTATGTCGAACGTATGCTCATCACTGCATTCGGTAGGGAGGCGTTCTCATCTGTGTTCATTGTGGAGAGGGCGCATCGCTCACTGACTTCCCGCCCTGTGCCTGGCGCCCCGTCTCGCCCCATCATTGCGAGGATACTTAACTATCGGGACGCTGCTCTGCGGCTCGCGAGGGAATACAAGCGGGTTCTCTTCGAGGGCACTGAGGTTTCCATCTACCCGGACTTTACTCTGGCTGTACAAGAGGGGCGCAAAAAATTCCTCCCCGTTAAGAAAAAGCTCCAGCAACTGAACATCGAATATGCCATGCTCTTCCCTGCGCGTCTTAAGGTCACTCACCAGGGGAAACAGCACTTCTTCACAAACCCCCAACATGTTTATGACTTCCTCAAAACTCTGCCCAGCGCAGCCCGCTCCCCCCCCTCCAGCCGCTCCCAGAACGAGGAGGACGTGTCGGATGTGGAATAACGATCACGCCGGCACCAAGGCTCCACTGCTCATCTCCACATGGTCATGGCCACGACGGGGAGGCCCCCCTCCTCATTGGCTCCTAAATGGAGGGCTGCGCAACCTGTGGTCAGCTGCGACCAATCTTCGCTGCCCACCTCGACATTGGCTCTGGAATGGCGAGAACTACCACTCATACCCCCCCCGAGCACCCTTGCTGAAGCGAGGGTTATCTGGCTGCCCTCTTTCTGCTACCCACTCAGGTGAACCCTACACAGACTGAGCTCGAAATGTCTAACATGTTGGTCCCATTCTCCCCTGTTGGGAGTGTGGAATATGGGGATTCTAGGGAGGGGGGGAGGGAGGGGATTTCACGGCAGGGTTGGGCTGCTGCTGTGGGAGGGGGGAGGAAATGGGGAATGTTCGTACCACTTTTTAATGCACTGACTAACACATGTATGCCCTGGCTGACCCGGCAATTGGGTCAACACCTGGTCTCCGTCAATACCAAACTCCATAACAGTGGTGGAGACCCGACCTAGTCCCCCTAAATATAATTTCCTGACATGGAATGTGCGCGGCCTAGGCGATCCCCGCAAACGCCGACACATCTTTTCTTACCTAGATCGCCACAATATCCACTGCGCTATGCTTCAGGAAACGCACCTTGCCACCACGACATCCACCACGTTTGCGTCCCGCTGGGCAACATGCAGATGCTTCTCATCATACTCCTCCTATGCCCGAGGCAGGGTTATCCTTGTGAAGCGCTCGCTCCCCTACACCCCCATTGGATCTTACGGGGATCCGCAAGGTCGGTATAGTATCCTGTGGGGTGGACTGTTCACCCAATCGATAACTTTCATCTCCTGCTATGGGCCTAACACTGACGACCCGGAATTTTTCCGGATCCTCTGGGGCAAGATACTTGACATTGGTTCCACAAATTTGATGGGGGGGGGGGGAATTTTAATGTCACCTTAGACCCGACAATGGATCGCTCGCACCCACAACCTCACCACTACTCCAGCGCACATCACACCCTCAACCGCATCATTGACGATCATGATTTAATTGACGCATGGCGAATCCTCCACCCACAAGCCCGAGAAGGGTCTTGCTTCTCTATTGCCCACTCCTCCTGGTCGCGTATCGACGGGTGACTCCTCACTAAAGGGTTAACACCCTGGCTGGTACACGCTTCTCACCTTCCGCGCACATACTCCGACCACTCTCCTGTCCTCATCACCCTCGCGCCGCCTCATGAAGAATCACCCTACATCTCCTGGCCCGCAGTCCCTATTAGACCCCGTATTCAAGACGGAACTAGAGGAGGAAATAAGACTTCTTTCCCTGAAATGAAAACTCAGTTTCGCAATACTCTACAAAATGGGAGGCCTTTAAAGTCACCATACGGGGGGTCTGTATCGCCAAAAGTGGTGGAGTCTTGAGGGACATCCGTACCACACTTCGCAAATTAGAATTGGAAATCCGACAAACAGAATTGCAGATACAGGACACACCCAATGGAGAATTGAAAGCGCACTTACGAGACCTTCTCACGGACTACCAAGAGATGGCCGAACGGGAATGCAAATTCAGGGGGAAATACCACCAAGCGCGGCGCTACGGAGAGGGTGAAAGGCCAGGCAAGGCACTTGCGTCCTGGATTCGCCCTCCGAGCTTCTCCAACACGGTCCTTGAAATTGTTGACGAGAACGGGCAACAGCAAGGAATACCCCAGACATTGTAGATGCCTTTAAACGCTTTTACAAAACTCTGTACAGGACACATAGATCGCAACCCGTAGACTTCACCCCTTTTTTCGAGGCTACTGCCATAGCCTGGCTGGGTGACAGCCAAAGAGGATTCCTCCTCGCACATCACGAGGACGAGGAGATCATATCCGCCATAATGCAGCTACAATCCGGCAAGGCCCCAGGGCCTGATGGCCTCCCGGCCGAATTTTATAAAGCATATCGTCATCTACTCATCCCCATTTTGCGCCACGTCTTCGAAGAGGCCCGAGAGACGGGCATATTACCCCAGACGATGCGGGAAGCGCTTATTATTTCCCTGCCAAAACCGGGTAAGCCAACTTCGCAGTGCGACTCATATAGACCCCTATCCCTCATCAATGTGGACGCAAAGATCCTAGCTAAACTGATCGCAAATCGCATCAGCCCCCTCATGCCCATCCTGGTCCGTCCTGATCAGTCGGGGTTTGTACCAAGCAGAAGCACATCTCACAACTTACGCACCCTGTTTGCAATCCTCCACGATATCGACCCGGATATGAACGCTGCGGCCATCTTCCTCGACGCCACTAAGGCGTTCGATTCCTTGGAATGGGATTATCTCGCTTTTGTCCTGAATCGTATGGGGTTCCCCGCCCCTTTTTTGGCCTGGATTAGTCTACTGTACACCGGGCTGCGGGCCACCGTGATGGTTAATGGCGCTCGATCCACCCCCTTCACAATAGTCAGGGGCACTCGCCAGGGGTGCCCCCCAGTTGCCCCTTCTTTTTGCCCTGGCTATTAAACCCTTGGCTGCAAAAGTCCGGCAACATTTCCGTGACCATGCTCTCATCTACCCGGAGAGACAAATACTAATCTCCCTGTACGCTGATGACCTCACCCTTTATTTACGGAATCCGGACGAAAGTCTCAACCCCATTCTCAGGCTGCTCATTTCATTTGGTCGCCTCTCGGGGGTCAATATCAACTGAGGTAAATCCCAGATCTATCCCCTCACTGATGCCACCATGCGTTTTGTGCCGGATGCACAAGTTACTAACTTGTGTAACGATATATCTGTAAGAGACAGTAGTTAGTGACAGATTCCTTACCTTAGAATATCCCCAGGCGTCAGGCTGGATCCGGAAAGTTTTTTGCGTAGCAGTACCCTTGCGCGTCGGTAGACGGCGTCGTGCGGCTCCGCGTCCGTCGTCGGCGTCGTGATCGCCGGGATGACGTCGCGGGCAGTACTTAGGCGCCGCCCCTGCGCGCTGACGTCAGTTCTGTACACTACTTTCCGCGCCAGGAACGCAGAGCCATGCAAGAAGCTGACCTAGGTGTCTGAAAAATACTAGGGCCCTGAAAGGGATGTCCTTAACCCTAGAAATCAGTTCGCAGAACGGGGAGGATGGGTGGGCGGTAAGGAATCTGTCACTAACTACTGTCTCTTACAGATATATCGTTACACAAGTTAGTAACTTGTGCATCTGAAAGAGACACGTTAATGACAGATTCCTTACCTTAGAATAGATACCCCAGCAATACCAACCCCGGTGGTGGGTCTGCGAAACAAAGATCAGACAAGGAAGTCCTGGAGGACAGAACGGCCAAAGAAGCCGTCCCTCCAGACCTGACTGTCAAGGCAGTAATGCTTTGTAAACGTGTGCAGCGAGGCCCACGTAGCTGCCTGACAGATAACCGGCAGCGGAACACCGCGGCCCAAGGCCGTGGTAGCAGCCGTTGCCCTGGTGGAATGGGCACGCAGCCCAACAGGAGGCTCCTTCTTAGCCAAAGAATAGCAGGTCTTGATGCACAAGGTAACCCAGCGGGAGATGGTTCGTTTGTGCACCGCCCGACCTTTTTTGGCACCCACGTAGCCAACAAAGAGCTGGTCATCCACCCGGAAGTGTTTTGTGCGGTCGATATAGGAGAGCGCACGTTTTGGGTCCAGACGGTGGAGCCTCTCTTCCTCTCTGGAAGGATGCGGAGGCAGAAAGAAGGTAGGCAAAGTGATGGTCTGCCCAATGTGGAAGGCAGTAACCACCTTTGGCAAGAAGGACGGACGCATCCGAAGAACAACCTTGTCTGGATGAACAGACAGAAAGGGAGGTTTGCAAGATAGAGCCTGGAGCTTACTCACCCGCCGAGCGGAGGTGATGGCCACCAGAAAGGCTGTCTTCAGAGTCAGAAGACGAAGAGGACAGTTATGTAGAGGCTCAAAGGGAGTGCACATTAAAAAGGTAAGAACCAAGTTCAAGTCCCACTGAGGCATTACAAACGGAACAGGAGGGAAGAGGTGTGTAACGCCTTTTAAGAACCTGTTAACAACAGGGGACTTGAAAAGGGAGGGCTGATCAGGGAGCCTGAGGAAGGCCGAGATAGCACAAAGATAACCCTTGATGGTACCCATGGCAGAACCCTGTTGGGCCAGAGAAAGAAGGAACAGAAGGACCTCAGAAAGAGGGGCAGAAAGGGGATTCACAGCCTTTGCTGTGCACCATGCCACAAATTTGTTCCACCTGCAGGCGTATACCACCTTAGTGGAGGGACGCCTGGCTGCCAGAATCACATCACAAACTTCGGGAGGCAAGTCGAAAGGAATCAACTGCCGCCGCTCAATCTCCACGCAAGCAGGTGTAGACTGGACAGGTTCGGGTGGAGGACCGTCCCCTGCTGCTGTGACAGAAGATCCTCCCGAAGAGGCAGACGGATCGGGGATCTACGCTCATACTGAGTAGCTCGGGATACCAAACTCTTCGAGCCCAGTCCGGAGCCACAAGGATGACTTGGGCCCGGTCGTGCCGAATCTTCTTCAACACTCTGGGTAGAAGTGGTATAGGCGGAAAGGCGTACAATAGACCGCAACTCCACTCGTGACGAAAAGCGTCGCCGAGCGAGTGCCGCCTTGGAAATTCCAACGCGCAGAACTGATGACATTGCGCGTTCTCTTCGGTGGCGAATAGATCTAACCAAGGCTCTCCCCATTGTTGAAAGAGTCCTTGCGCCACTTCCGAGTGAAGACGCCATTCGTGATCCATCATGCACCTGCGGCTGAGTTCGTCCGCCCTGGCGTTCAGGTAACCTGCCAGGTGTTGAACCATCAGGAACATGTCCTGATGAGCCAGCCAAGTCCAGAGGCGCAGAGCCTCCTGACAGAGGGTCCACGACCCCACCCCGCCCTGTTTGTTGCAGTACCACATGGCGGTGGTGTTGTGTGTGAACACCTGCACTACCTTCCCTTTGACAGAGGGAAGGAATGCCTTGAGTGCAAGTCGGATCGCCCGGAGCTCCAGAAGGTTGATATGGAGCCGGGACTCCGCCGGAGACCAGAGGCCTCTGATCTCCGCCTCTCCCATGTGACCGCCCCATCCCAGAAGGGACGCGTCCGTCACAACTGTGTGCTCTGGCTGGTGAAGGGAGAGGGATCTGCCCATGACCCATTGCCGGTTCAAGAGCCACCACTGCAACTGTTTTGCAGTCCCCACCAAGATCTGGACGTGATCGGACAGGTTGCCCTGGTGCTGCGCCCACTGGAACTTCAGGTCCCACTGCAGAGCCCGCATATGCCATCTGGCATGATCGACCAGCAGGATGCAGGAGGCCATGAGGCCCAGCAGCCTCAGGGTCATCCGTACCGAAACCCAGGATAAAGGCTGAAAGATCGGAATCATAGCCTGAATATCCCGGACTCGCCGTTCGGGAGGATAGGCCCGAAACTGCGTCGTGTCCAGAACTGCTCCGATGAAAAGGAGCTGTGGAGAAGGAACCAGATGCGACTTCGGCACATTGATGGAGAACCCCAGCGAGTGCAGGAGTTCGGCCGTAGTCTGGAGGTGGGAGACGACTGCCTGGGACGAGCCCGCCTTCAGCAGCCAGTCGTCGAGGTAGGGGAAGACTGAAACCCCTGCCCGGCGCAGATGAGCTGCGACCACCGCCATCACTTTCGGGAACACCCGAGGGGCACTGGTAAGGCCAAAGGGGAGCACGGTGAACTGAAAGTGCTCGAGGCCTACCGTGAACCGTAGGTAACGCCGGTGGGCCGGCAGGACGGGGATGTGGAAATAAGCGTCCTGCAAGTCCAACGCTACCAGCCAGTCTCCAGGGTCGAGGGCAGTCAAGACCTGAGCTAGGGTGAGCATCTTGAACTTCTCCTTCCGGAGGAAGCGATTGACGTTCCGGAGGTCCAAGATAGGACGCATGTCCTCCTTGTCCTTTTTGGGCACCAGGAAGTAGTGGGAGTAGCAACCACGTCCTACTTCTGGGGTCGGAACATGCTCGATGGCCCTCTTGGCCAAGAGGGCCGTGACTTCCTTCTGTAGAAGCACCAAGTGATCCCCTGACATGCGGTGGAATTGAGGTGGCATGGCTGGGGGGGTGGTCTCGAAGGGGAGGGAGTAGCCCCTTCGGACAATGTCCAAGACCCACCTGTCCGAGGTGATGGGACGCCAGTGGTGAAGGTGATGGCGGACCCTGCCCCTGACTGGCGTGCTGTGCACCTGAAAGGAGGGACTAGGAGGGCTTGGAGGCCGCGGACGGGTTGGAGGTGGTGGCCTGACCCGCACGCTGGTTGCCCGAACCGCCACGGCGGTATCCACGTCCTCGGCCAAGCGAAGGCGCTTGCTGCGCGGGCCGTTGGCCGGGCTGACGACGTGACTGGGCGCCCCTTCCGTGGCCACGAAAGGGGCGAAAAGCAGACGTGAGCGGAGGGCGCACAACAGCAAGGCCCAGGGACTTAGCTGTAGCCGCGAGTCCTTGAAACGCTCCAGCGCATGGTCTGCCTTCGAACCAAAAAGACTGACTCCATCAAAGGGCATGTCCATGAGTGTATTCTGGACATCCCCTGAAAAACCAGTGGTTCTCAGCCAGGCGTGGCGACGCAGCGCCACCGTCGTTGCAAGCGATCTGCCCAGCGAGTCAGCGGTATCAAGGCCACAGCGGATGGTGTATTTAGCCGCATCACGCCCTTCCGCAATGGCGCGGGTAAGCAGTGTCTGGACCTCCTCAGAACACTGCGGCAAAACAGTCGCCACCGAATCCCACAGGGAGTGGGTGTATCGGCCCAAGAGGCAAGCGGTGTTAACGGACCGCAAGCCAGCACTGGAGGAAGAGAAAGCCTTCTTCCTAAAGTGATCCAGGCGCTTGGATTCCCTATCCGGAGGGGCGGTAGGGAAGGCGGTTTGGGAGGCAGAGGCTTGGACAACCAAGCTCTCAGGGGTGGGGTGTTGGGAGAGAAACAGGGGGTCGCCCAGAGCAGGGCGATGGCGTCGGGCCACGTTCCTATCCACAGGAGCCCCTGTGGTGGGTTTGGACCAGGCACCCAAAAGAACGTCAGTGAGTGCATCGTTGAACGGCAGCACAGTCTCCGAAGAGGAGGCCGCCGGCTGAAGCACTTCAGTCAGGAGGTTAGTCCTGGACGGCCACTGTAGGCAACTGGAGATTCAAGGCTCCAGCAGCTCTACGCAACACCGTTGCAAAATTAGCCCCCTCCTCCGTAGCCACGGGAGGAGACAGCATGCCAGAGTCAGGGAGGTGTCCAGACCACTGGCATCCCCAAGTTCCTCAACCCAGTCCGGGTCAAACTCGCACTGTTGTGTGAGAGGGTCCTCAGACCCCTCCCAGCTCTCCTGGTCCTCCTCAGGGTCATAATATGGAGGAGGAGGGACATTAGGGACCCAAGGTCTCATCGGCGCCGGAACCGGCGTCGGGCGGCGCCGGTCCGGCTCCATGTCCGGAGCCGGAGAGAACCGGGGAACGACGCCGTCCGGAGCCCCGGACGGCGTCAGGAGACGGCACCGGGGACATCGGCGTCGGCGGAGGCGTGGTTAGGTCAACCGGCGTCGATGGGGGTTGCGGCACCACCGGAGCCGGGATCGAGGCCGGGGCCGGAGCCGAGGCCGGGATGAAGGCCGGTGGGACAGGCGACGCCGGGACCGGAGTCGAAGGCGGCGCCGGAGCAACCCCATCAGGGCCCGCGGGGCCCGAAGGCGCACCGGAGGGACCTTGAGGCCCGAAGAGGCGGGCCATGGCCGACAGGAACTCCTGTATTTGGGCCTGAGTCGCCCCGAACCCGGGAAGGACGGGTAATGCGGGGGTAACTCGACAGGCACGTCCGGGGCCGCGGGGACGGTGCCGACAGGGACCTCAGCCGAGTCGCGAGACCGGTGAGGCGAAGTCTTAGAGCGATGATGCCGCTTAGACTTCTTGTGCTTCGACTTACCGGAGGAGCGCGAGGACTTGGATTCCGACGAACGGCGGGGACTCCGCGTCCGGCCCCTCGACCTCTCCCGGGACCGGGGCTTGGTGCGGCGCGGAGCCGACTGCCGGACTTCGAGGAGCTTTCGAGACCGCTCTCGCAAAGCCTTCGGATTAAGTTTCCGGCAGTCAGGGCACGACTTCGTGTCGTGGTCTCGGCCGAGACAGAAGAGACACTCGAGATGCGGGTCCGTGATCGACATCATGCGACCACATTCCTCGCAGGGCTTAAAGCCGGGCATCCCTACGACACCTTAGGAGTCGTGAAGACTCGTTGAAGAAACAGTGAAAAAATTCACAAAAAGATAGTCAAAAAGTGACTAGGGCACTGCTCTTCCCGGATCTGCGCTTACTGGCGCGGAAAAGAAGAACTGACGTCAGCGCGCAGGGGCGGCGTCTAAGTACTGCCCGCGACGTCATCCCGGCGATCACGACGCCGGCGACGGACGCGGAGCCGCACGACGCCGCCTACCGACGCGCAAGGGTACTGCTACGCAAAAAACTTTCCGGATCCAGCCTGACGCCTGGGGATATTCGAAGGTAAGGAATCTGTCACTAACGTGTCTCTTTCAGATTATCCTCTTACATGGTGTGACGACACGCTCACCTACCTGGGCATAGTCGTCACTCGCAATCGGGAGGAACTGCTGAAGGCCAACTACGGCCGCACACTGGATATCATAACTGAAAAAATTACCAGATGGATCGCGCTGCCCCTGTCCCTAGCCGGGAGGATTGCTCTTATAAAAATGGTGATTCTACCCAAATTACTCTACCTGTTCATTAATATCCCCTATGCCCCCAGTCAGCATTTCTTCAAAACTGTAAAAACCCAACTCACACGCCTTATTTGGGGTGGGAAACAGGCCAGACTGCGCTGGGACACTCTCACACGTCCCTTTGAGGAAGGAGGATTTGAAATACCGGATCTGGAGTTATACTTCAGCTGCGCTCAGGCTCACTTCGCATCATACTGGATAAATCCCCCCCCTTACATGCCCCATCTCGCGATAGAGAACGGATACATGGGCCCCACTCCGTGCGCTGCCTACCTGAGCACCCCTTCTGTCCCGCGGCGCTTCGCCTCCACCACTGTACAATGCACCACCAGCGCCTGGCGCGACCTCGCTCGATTACTACAATGCTCCCTGCTATGCTCTCCCCTCCTGCCCCTCTTCGGCAGGCATGATCTCCCGGTCACACAGGAGGGTGGCTGCCGCTGGCTCCTTAGGAAATTATCCATCCAGACCTGGGGAAATCTCTACAATAAAGGCACTTTCTGCACCAGCGAGGAGTTCTTTGGCTCCATATCTCCCTCCCCACTAGAGCGATTTTTTTATATCCGGTT
The DNA here is from genome assembly GCA_963921515.1 of Calotriton arnoldi. Lineage (NCBI taxonomy): Eukaryota > Metazoa > Chordata > Amphibia > Caudata > Salamandridae > Calotriton > Calotriton arnoldi. Next base: position 2,314,709 of record CAWUFW010000301.1, on the reverse strand, counting down.
GCGACAAGATGTGAAGGCCCTCACTCCTTGCTTTCCACAGGAGCCCACCATCATGTCTCCTCTACATGTCCTGCTACAGCAGACCACCCCTACACATGCTGTCTCAATACTGTACCGCACCATTCAGAGAGACCGTACATATGAACCCCCCTCAGCCAGGAGGAGATGGGAGGAGGAACTGGACTCCCCCCTCACTGACGACCAATGGGCCTTCTGCTGCCGCCAAACTGGAATCATCTCCACCAGCAGTAGACTGCGCATCATTCATTACAAATACATTCACCGCTTGTACTACACGCCTGCGCGTCTAAAGCGCCTCCATCTCCGCGACACTGACCGGTGCGATCGAAGCGGGTGTGAGGGGGCGGACTTCAGGCACATCGCTTGGGACTGCCTGCCCATCTGCAGGTACTGGGCGGAGGTGCTGGCAGCGCTTGATCAAATGTCTGGTGTACACATTCCCGACACCCCCCTTACCACGCTGTTAGGCCACACTGAGACTTTACCCGCCAAGATACGGAGGTACCCGTCCCTAGCGCTCCTACTCGCCAAACGGCGCATCGCATGCAGATGGGGAAGAGGGAGGGCAACCAAATTTAAAGATTGGCTGCACGATCTTATCTACTGTCAAGAGCAATTACATATCTATGCAGAACTCCTTCCACCTTCCTCCCGCCCACAGGATATATGGGCCCCCTCCAAACATATTTATTGGAACACACCATCACCACGGACTCAGCCGACGACCCTTGCATTAACGGTGTTGAAGCACACACTAACGGTGCGCACTGATACATAAAGACTTCCAGCCCAACCGAGGAAAAATACCCAAAGGGGGATGGGGACGGGGAGACACCACTTCCCAGCTCACCGGATAGTATAAGCTGGCATACAGGGACACCTTTCATCTACACATGTGCTAAAGTGGTACTGTTGTTTACATGTTTGCCCTTTTTTTTGAGAGACCAAAATGCTTATGACCATATGATGCTCCTAACTCACCCTGTCCCACCTGATGCGGCTGGCCCGCTGTGGTTGTAGGCGGCTTGCTGTGTATCCTACCCCCACCTGTAATGTGTTGCTGGACATTGCTTCGCGTTGCCGGCCCGTTTGGGGATGTAGGCACCATGCTGTGGTCATTGCTTCTTATCCTTAATAAAGGTTTTTGAAATTTAAAAATAAAAAAAACATTGATGTTATGCTATCTGTTCAGATCAACACTGATGAATTATGTACTTGTGGTAGGAATGATTAAACGTCTCTCTTAACAATCCTCAGTTCAAACACACTGATGTGCATTTCATTTTCTCTATAGATATCTGTCCTTTGGATGTTACAGTCCTTGAAGGACTCCCAAACCTTCCATACAGGTGTATGGGTGTATGTGGTTAAGACCAGGTGTGTTCAGGGTATGATAACCTTCTTTCTGTGTTCTTTGTTGGAGTCCACCACAGGGCATTCTTTTTAATCAATTTCGTTTATTGAATATAGTCATCGAAGGAGCCGGACATTTGTGCCCACTGTTCACTATATCATCCAATTTCCTTATTGGCAAAACAGTATGAGGCCTTTATAATATGCCAACATTCCAAGTAATCATTACAAAGTCATACCTTGACACTTGGCAAGTTTTCTGGACTCCCTTGTCTGTCTTGCAGGTGAGACACCTTTGCTTGCTCTGTGCCTAAGGGTACAGAGATAATTTTTAGGTCGAGCCTGGGCAGCGCATGCGCTGCCTTGTGAGGCATGCTGTAATCTAGACTGTGGCTTGAAGCACCTCCCATCTTATCCATTTGTTCCTGTTCGTGCCCTTCAAATATGCCTGATTTTGTTTGGTAAGCAAGCAAAATTATTCCCTTATTTTCGGGTTTCGAACCCTCCCAGCAGACTGCCCCTGTTACATGTGGTCTTACTTTTTGAATTGACGTTCCTTTGTGCACTATTTTTTGTGGGGGTCTGCCTCTGGCTTGTGTATCAGCACGGCATCCGCTTCACGGATGCCGAGCTTACATTTTCCAAGGTATATTTTTATTATAATCAGCACGACTGCTGCTGTGCAGAGTCGTGTTTGTGTTTTGTTGGCCATCCACTCCCTGATCACTGCTTTCCCGTTTGTGTTGGCGCCCTCCCCCCACCTCCTGCATGTTGTCCTATTTCGTACCTTCCTTCTAGTAAATTTAAACAAACATTTTGATTAAGAGAGAAAGGGTTGGTAGTGATGCTGGCCGCGGAAGGAATGCAGAAGTATACCATGCCTACAATAACATTTCCTTATCTGGCTATTGCTCTCCAATCACTCATGTTCTTTTTCAGTGAAGAGAGATTGGGCAGTTGAGTGAAATCGCATTTAAAATGGCCATACTGCTTCCTGTCTACTCCACTGACCACAAAGGCATCTACACAGCTTTATTTTCACTTCAGAGTCCTTCTGGCATCTGCACTCGCCACTTGTTGTCACAGGGACATTTCAGTCTTTTCTTATGCTTCTGTAACAGCAGAAAATAAATTGAAACAATTCAGCTTGACGTCTACATTTTTGTGTCCTGGATGCCATGTGTAATTGTGCACTCTCTGGGGTTCTGTAAAAACAGCTGCAAATGTGTAGAGAAAAGCTAAAATGAGTCTCCGATCACAGTGCCCGAGGATGCCCAATGTGATCATCTCTCCAAGAGCTACCCATAAATTGTAATGTGCTAAAAGCTTTTGGAGGTACGGTTTCCTGATATTTGCATTTTACAGTACTCTCTCTGAATGGTTAACTTCACCATCAATTAAACTTAAAGCAAGTGGAACTTGAGCTCAGGCATGAAATGTCTTTGTTTCTCCTATATAGAGATTTCACATCTTTCCAACCCTTTAACGTTTGTCACAAATTGTTTTTAAGAAATCTCTGTACTTCACTTACAAACGTCTAACTGTCTGCCTAATTAATTTTTTTCTTTTGTTTTTAAAGGGCCTGGTACAGTCATTTAGAAGATTAATGACAGATTGGAGCATGTGTTACAGAGGTTGCGATGAATGCCCTTCTGCTCTGATAGGCCGGGGACATAAGTGTTTATTTTTGTTCTAATTCTTTTTTTATGTTGTAAAGACTACTGATTATAATTTGCTTTTAATTGCATGCTTTATTTTTTACTTTTTCCGCTCGTCTTTTTTTCTCCTTACTTTTCTCTACTCACTGCCTATATGAAGCTGTGTTGTGAACCAGTGCATGAGGCCAACCATCTTGGCTTTAAATGGTTCAGAGTATGAGGAAAAGGTGTTTGTTGTCCTCCCCACTGCACTGCCTCACTGCTTTTATGTCTTCCGTCTTGTGTCCAATGTCCTGTTGCTTAGCTGTGTTGCTATCTCCCTTGACATGACTTTCCTTTTGCATCTGCTGGTTATATTCTGTGATATGTTCCTAGGCACACAGTGTGACTTCACTTTAGTAACCCAAGACAACTGTGGAAAACAATATTCAGGGGAATTCTTTCAGTGTGCTGATGGCAGGCTTCCCACCATAAATGATTGTTGGAAATAAAAAACACCAAAAGCTCACATGTCCACTTCTATAAAATCTTCGAGCACAAGGCACTCTCAGGCACAACACTGCTACAGCTTTTGTATTCGTTTTTAGGTCTTGAGTATATGAAAGTGCAAGCTGTCTGCTTGTGAAAGACCTATTGTGAAGTTACAGTGGGCTTAGAGCCCAACCATTGCTTGCCGTTGTTTGGCTTTATTATCATTCATTAACTTGATTTTTATTCGTTGCCTTGTGTGAGCTTCCCTTCCTCATGTGATTGCCCCTCCTCTGGCACATGGCCTCTTTAATTGTGTCATAGCATTGCTCACTCTTTGGAAATTACACTTCCTTTTTTTATCCACTCTATGGGGTGCATGCATTTTCCAGCTACCTCCCTCGTGTACTTCTTTCCTCTTCTCTCTGTAAAAGCCTGGACTGCATCAGTTTCAGCTTCATAAGACTTATAGTGTGCAAAAATAGGGAGAGGCAATTTTGGGTCATTAAAAATCGCATTTCTATGAAGTGTTATAGCACGTTATGTATTTACAACGTCAATAGCTCTAAATATCACAAATGCGAGACTGATTGCATTGCAGATGCTTGTTCTTTCTTGAATGCAAGTTCTAATCTTTTGAATGGCTGGGACTGACTGTTATAGAGGTGTTTGCAGCTTCCCTAGATGTGCCCCAACCACTCAATGAGGTATGGGTTTAACTTAAGACCCAAGAGTTGAAGGTGCACTGCCTCATGTGCCATACACTTTATTAATATCCTCTAACTGATTTGAAGCCAAAATAGGGTACTCTGAATTGGTAATGGTAGCCAACCAGTCTCAAATTTCGAATATTTATAGTGAATTGGGATGTGAATGTAAGCATATTGGATGCCAGAAACTCTCTCTCAATTAGTAGCTACAACACTTCCTGAATAGTGACCATATGGAGGACAATCAGCTAACATAGGTCTAGGGTGCGGCAACAAATGATGGGTGGAATGCTGAATGAATCAAACATTCAACCCCAGTCAAGAGATCTGGGTTGAATCCATTGTTCTTTTGCTTACTACGCCACCCCAGTTTGGACCCAGCCATATGCAAATCAGTCTTAATCCTGCTCCTCATGGGAACAGTCCGGCCCGAAATGCCAAGCCGGGTCCTCCCTGGACGGGAGTCAAGCATCCTGGGACCAGTTTCAGGGTAACACCCCTCATCAGTGAGGCTAGCTTGAATCCAGTGGTACAGTGAGCAAGGGACCCACATCTGGGCACACCCATCCCACTTATGGCAAAAAGTGCTGCAGAAACAAATGATGGACGGAAGGCTGAATGAATCAAACATTCACCCCCCAGTCAAAAGATCTGGGTTAAATCCATTGTTCTTTTGCTTACTACGCCACCCCAGTTTGGACCCAGCCATATGCAAATCAGTCTTAATCCTGCTCCTCATGGGAACAGTCCGGCCCGAAATGCCAAGCCGGGTCCTCCCTGGACGGGAGTCAAGCATCCTGGGACCAGTTTCAGGGTAACACCCCTCATCAGTGAGGCTAGCTTGAATCCTGTGGTACAGTGAGCAAGGGACCCACATCTGGGCACACCCATCCCACTTATGGCAAAAAGTGCTGCAGAAACAAATGATGGACGGAAGGCTGAATGAATCAAACATTCACCCCCCAGTCAAAAGATCTGGGTTAAATCCATTGTTCTTTTGCTTACTACGCCACCGCAGTTTGGACCCAGCCATATGCAAGTCAGTCTTGACGCAGCTCCTCATGGGAACAGTCCAGCCCGAACTGCCAAGCCAGGCCCTCCCTGGACCGGAAACAAGCATCCTAAAAACCGGTCCCAGGATGCATTTTTCTGGTCCAGGGAGGATCTGGCCTGGCAGTTCGGGCTGGATGTTCCAAAGGGTAGCAGGGTCAAGACTGATTTGCATATGGCTAGGTTTAAACTGGAATGGCATGTGGAGCAAAAAAACGATGGATTTAGGCCCAGATCTCTGTACTGCGGTGAATGTTTGACATTGTTTAACATTCTGTCCATCAATTGTTCTTTTTGCTATGTGTCACCCTGAGTGGGAGAGGTAGGCCCAGACGTGGGTCCCGTGCTCTCCATGCCACTGGAGTCAAACTAGCCTGGCTGATGAGTGGTGAAACTCCGAAACCAGTCCCAGGATGCTCGTTTCTGGTCCAGGGAGAACCTGGCCTGGCAGTTCGGGCTGGACTGTTCCCATGGGGAGCAGGGTCACGACTGATTTGCATATGTCTAGGTTTAAACTGGAATGGCATGGGGAGCAAAACAACGATGGATTTAGGCCCAGATCTCTGTACTGGGGTGAATGTTTGACATTGTTTCAACATTCTGTCCATCAATTGTTATTTTTGCTATAGGTCTGGAATGGGCACCCATTCTTCTAATTTTCTTCTCAATTAAAAAGAACCCCGAGTAGAAAAACAAGTTACTTGCGTTCGTAACGCCTCTTCAAGGTAGAGATTCTAGCTAACTGCATATTCCTTACCTTTTAAATATCCCTAGATGTCCAACTGGATCTGGAAACTTCTGTATACCAATTTCCTTCCTCGCCGACAGGTGGTGTAATGTGGCGACGTTCTAACTTGTGCCACTCCGTTTCACGCAAATGTGACTTTGGGACCAGTATATATACACACCAATTGGTAGAAGCCAGTAATAGACAGTGTGCAGAATTTAAATATTGGAATCTTATTACTATGTCCCATATGAGTTCATTTGAGAGGGTAGGCTAGGAATCTGAGGTTAAACAGTCTCTACCAGAAATGGAATTAGCAAAGGTAAGTAACTTGTTCTTATAATAGAGACTTTTAACCCCAAATTCCTTGTGAAGAGGTATCAAAGCAGTACTTCTCCTCCAATGGTGGGCCTATGAAATTGTTCGGACCAGCAAATCCTGCATGATGGATTGTGCGAAGTGTACGTCCCGCCAGTCTGGCTATCCAGGAAGTAATGCTTCGTGAACATGTACAGGGACACCCATGTCGTAGACTGGTAAATGTCCAAGACTGACACACTGCATGCCATAAGAGTGACAGCAGCTTTCGCTCTGGCGGAGTGAGCATGCAAGCCTTCTGGGGCGGTGTCTTGGCCAGCCCTTAGCTCTTGATGCAGAGCATAATCCACCAAGAGATGGTCTTCTTCTGCACCACTTTGTCTTTCTTAGCCCCAGAGGAATCAAGGAACAGTTGGACATCTTGTCGGTAGTCTCAGGTTCAGTCCATTTAGCAGCTATGTTCCCTCTTAGGATCAAGACGATGGAGCCGTTCTTTCTACTTAGAAGGATGAGGCAGTGCACAGAAAGCTGGCACAATGACGGATTGCCCTATGTGGAAGAGCGTGACTATGGTGGTCAGCAACGCCACTTTTGTTCTTTGTCCTCAGTACTAATTTGTCAGGGAAACAAGGTGCATATGGTGGAACTATTGGCAAAGCCTGGGGTTCACTTGCTCGTCTCGCCGATGTTATGGCAATGACAAAATACATGTTAAGTTAAGAGGTGAAGTGGACAAATGTGCATGGGCTTGAGGGGAGCGCACGTCAAGTAAGTACCAAAATAAGGTACAATTGTGGCATAACAAACAGTGTTGGCTAGAATATGTGGATCAATCCTGTCAAAAAAAGCATATCAATAGGTGACTTGAAAAAGTATGGCTGATCAGGTAAGCATAGGAAGGGCAAAAGAGCAGAAAGGTAACTTAACTGTTTGCACAGCAAGGCTTTGCTGGGCTAGGAACAAACACAACCGAAGAACATTTGATAACTGTATTCAGGGGTGGAATGTGTTGGGAGGAGCACCAAGCAACAAACCTCTCTCAGGGTCCTGCATATTCAGTTTTTGTGGATGGGAGTTTGGCTGCCAAAAGAATACAAACTACATTGAGATGAACATAGAAAGCCATCAGCTGCCCCTGTTTAATCTCCACAAATGGAAGTGTTAGTTGTGCACACTCGGGGCAAGATGTGGCCCTGCTGCTGCAACACAAGGGCCTCACGAAGGGGCAGCCGGATTGAAGGACAAATGCCCATGGCTAGAAGTGCCGGGTACCATACTCTCCTAACCCAGTCCGGAGCCACTAGGATGACTTGGGTCCGGTCTCTCAATCTGTTTCAGTACTCTGAGCAGGAGAGGGAGGGGTAGAAAGGAATATAGGAGTCCTGACTCCCAAAGCTGGCAGAAGGCCTCTCCTTGGGAGGACTGCTTTGGGAACTCCAAAACACAAAGGTTCAGACACTGCACGTACTCTGCAGTGGCAAAACGATCAGCCAGGGTTCTCCCCAGTGGTGGAAGACGCCCTGCCCCACCTCCAAGTGTAATTGCAGTTCTTGATCTGCTAGGCAATGTAGGCTGAGTTTGTCCACTCTGCTACTAAAGATCCTGCCAGGTGCTGGGTAGTCAGGGAGATACCTTGAGCATTCAGCCACTTCAAGAGACGCAAGGCGTCCTGGCACAGGACGCCGATCCCACACCACCCTGTTTGTTTCAATACCACATGTAGATCATCTTATCCATGAGTATCTGCACCCATTCATCTTTGATGGTCGGTCTGAGTGCCAAGTGAATCGCTGGCAAGTCCAGCAAGTTGATGTGCCCTCTGATATTCACCTCTCCCAGATGACCTCCCGAAACCAGCAATGATGCATCCATCATGACCTTTAGCTCTGGGTCGGGTAGGGAGAGGTGTCTGCACCCAGTCCAATCACAGTTAAGCTGCTAGCACTGAAGATATTTTACAGTCTTCTTCAACACCTGGATGGATAGGTTGCCCTTGTGCTGAGCCTTCCGAGACTTCGGATCCCACTGTAGAGCCCGCATGTGCCACCTAGCGTGGTCCACAAGCAAGATGCAGGAATCAAGGAGGCCCGCTCTGACTGAGGCCCAGGTCAAGGGATGAAATATCAGGATCATAGCCCGAATGTCCTGGACTCATTGAGGGGTAGGCATGGCTTGGAAGAGACCTGTATCCAGGAAGCTTCTGATGAAGGGGAGCCATTGTGAACATGTCCAGTGTCACTTCAGCACGTTGACGGAAAAGCCAAACAATGTCAAAAGATCAGCTGTCATCTGGAGGTGGCCTACAACTGTGTGAGGTAAGCCCGCCTTCAGGAGCCAGTTGTAGAGGTAAGGGAATACTAGTATTCCAAAACTCCCAGATGGACTGCGACCACCACCATTCACCTTGGTAAACACCAGACGTGTACTGGTAAGGCCAACGGGGAGAGGAGAACCGAAAGCGCTCATGGCCTACCTAGAACCGCAGTTAATGCCTGTGGGACTGCAGGAATGTTAAAGTATGCGTCCAGTATGTGCAGCGCTACCATCCAGTCTCCTGGATCAGGGGCAGACAGATTCTGGGCCACAGTGAGCATTTTGAACTTGTCCTTCCAGAAGAAGGAGTCCAAATGGCAACGGTTGAGGATGGGACGAAGGTCTCCATGATTTTTCGCCATCATAAAATAGAGGGGGGTGTAGTAACCAGTCCAAATCTGATGCCTACTCCCTCTCTATTGGTCCTTTGGCCAAGAGGGACTGAACTTCTCTGCGAAGCATTCCCCTGGAAGTATTTTGGTGTTGGTGGCATATCCGGAAGATAGAATAAGGGTAGGGACTATCCGTATTTCACTATCTGGAGCACCCTCTGGTCTGATATGATGCTCCGCCATCCAGGGAGGTAAAAGGTGACTGGGTGGTCGTGTGCAGCCAAGGACAATTTAAAACTGCCACAGGGGTTGGGGTAGCACATTGACCATGGGGGCTGGACGGTGTCAGCCCTGGCCTCAATGACAAGTTGCTGCTGAGGCAGGAACTCGTACTTCCTCTGCTGATAACCCGTACTAAAGCCTCAAAAGGGTCGCAGTTGTTGTGGGAACTGCCGACCCAGCTGAGCTATACCCAGAGAGCAGGTGGTGGCCTTACTCTCTTTAATCTCTTCAGGCCCAAGTCATCATTTACTCAAAAATAATTTGGAGCCATTAAAGGGCATGTCCATAAGGGCCTGTTGCACATCCGATGAAAAGCCTGTGGAGCGAATCTAGGAGTGGTGCCAAAGAACCATGCTGGACCCAACTGCCCCACCCAGACAATCACAGTGTCCAGACCTGAGCGGATTGTATGTTTTGCTGAATCTTGACCATCCTAGATTAGTCGTTGCAGGGTCGGTCCAATTGTAGGAAACTGACTCTTTACATGATATACCAAAAAGAGGTATATCGTGCATGGAGTCCAGGTATTCCCTTACTAGTGGACATGAGTTTGCTCTAGCAATCCCAAGGTGCTCTTTTAAGGGGTAGTGTGGTCGGGCAGCCTTAAGCTTATGAGAGAGGAGTGTTAGACATCTGCAAAATACACAGTCAATTAATGATGCACATGATTCAATAAGGAGATCCCTACCAATTTATAAAAATAACATATCTTTATATATATTTAGGCACCAGAATCAATACGATCAGCTAAGTATGTTTCGAGTTAGAAATACTTTAGGTTTTCAAAAGTCAGCACTTTTTTGCATTTTTGAGAAGCTGCAATGTTGTATTATGGGAGGAAAAACAAATACAACATACAGGTAGAGTACAGCGACTTACAAGACCAATCTCCTGGATTCAAGGTGAGCATGGGGCAAGGTCCAAGGCAGCATCAGCGAGTCACCTCAAGCGGCACTAGGGCGGCTGGATGCAGTGGTGCAATACAGCGTTGGGTGCCCAATGTTGATTTATGGCGATCGGTCTTCGTGAAAAGAGGCTGCAGGTTTGGACTGGGAGGCCAGTCGATCCGAACCAACAGGGGGGCTCAGACCTCGCTATGCTTGCGGACGTGGGAACACCATTGGTCCGGTTCTCCATAGGCCAGGGGCGATGCGTACAGAGGTGCACTTAGGCGTCAGGGTTTTGTCACTTGGAGCTGTTGCGGTAGAGGGGGTCTGCTGCAGGCAGCATTGAAAAGTCCACAGCGGGGAAACCCAAGGTGAGCTTTGAGTATGGAGGATCTGGGGACCACTTTGGCACCGTTGGTCCACTTCAGCTCGGGCTAGGCAGCTCAGGTGCAGTGGTACTTTTCGGCATCGGGTTTTTGCGGTCGTGAAGCCTCACAGTTTTGTCTTGGTACCTGGAAGGTGCAGGGGAGGAGCTCCGCTGTTCCACAGAACTTCCTGGTTCTTGGGCGAAGTGCTGGTAGTTCTCCCAGGCTTTGGAGACACAGCAGCTGCAGGACAAGTCATCTTTTGGCGCAACTGTCGAAGTCACCGGACAGGCCGGCAGGGTTGGTGCCAAGTTAGTTGTTAGTTCTTCTGTACTTGCTTCTTGCGACTTCACCATAGCATCAAGGCTGGAGCTGGCGGTGCCATGCGCCAAGAAGGACTCAACCTCAGCCGGAGTTAGAGTGGGACTGTCAATATTGAGGACGGATCTGCAGATGAGGCCCAGACTACAAGGCATCTCGCATCCTTGGGGCCCAACAACACTCCAGTGAGATCCAGTGGGGTAACAAAACTTTTCTTTTCAGCCTTTTTTCACTGACTGAACTCGTCTGCGGTAGTAGTCCACTCAGGGGAAATCCGGCGTGGAAACATTGCTGGAGTTCGTTCAGCAGATCGGCTCCACTGCCTTGAGGTACCCGGGGCGTGTCACAGCGTAAAATGGTGAGAGGCAGCACAATGGCAAGTAAGGCTTCGACTTCTTAAGCTTTTTATGAGATTTTACTCAACGTACTCAAATTCCATGACTTCTACTTGGAACGTTTACACGAGTGGCTCTGGGAACAAGAGTGTATCCACACCCTCGACCGGGGCCACTTTTTCTTTCAGAGATGGCTAACTTGACTTTGTGGTCATGGATGGCTTTGTGATATATTTTCACACAGGAAGGGCACAACTCTGAGATCTGCGAGGTGTTGAGTCACCAAGGGCAGATGTTGTAAGTGTTCGTTGACAGTCACAGCACGGCTAAAACCCTGATGTTTTGGGGCCCATATCTGAAAACTGTTAAGGTTTTTAGGAGGAAAAGAAGATTTACCTGAGGGAAAGTCTGTCAAAAGACAGCACTGCTACCTCCAGATCTGTGTTGGAAGGTGCAGAAAAAAAGGAACTGACATCCGAGCATGGAGGAGGCATATATATGGAGGCCCCAAAGTCACATCCGGGGTGGGACAGAACCAATACAGACTCGCATGGCAGCACCTAACGATGAACAAGAGAAATGCTATAAAGCCTTTTGAATCAAACCTGGCACTTGGGGAAATTCACAAGGTGAGGCATCTGAGGTTTGATGTCTCTATCAGAAGGGCTATGTCTGCTCAATATTTTTCCTCTTTTCAGAATCATGGGTAATTATGGTGGTACTGCTGTGGATACCAGTCACAGGCCAGAGAGAAGCCTTGCTCCTCCTATGTGTCCTGGTCTTTTACTTTCAGCTGCCGTGGGCTGTACGCTTTCTTCAAATGGGTTGCCTGGCCGGAGTCTTCCTCAGGTGTGTTTTCTAGCAGCTTCACAGGTGACTGAGGTAGAATCTTGCTTGCACACATTTCCTCAGGCAGTATTTCTGATGGCTGTGCCCCTTTTCCTCCTTTGGGATGCATTGTCAACGGGATGGTATTGACTATCATCTAGGGGACTGTATTAGGCATGATGGGATGTACATCAATGGGATAATCATCAGTGGTATCTTGTTTGAGGATGGAGCACCAATGGGGGCGGGGAACAGTTTTGATGGGGGCTTCAACGGCTATGAACTTCTGCAAGTTATGTCATTGGGGATCTTGTTGAAGATGACTGACCTCTTAGGCTGTGGTCAAACGTGTGGTGGTACTGAGCCAGATGAAGATCTATTCTTGAATTGACGCTATGAAAAAGCAACAAAGGACTGCTAGATTTATTGATGGCATTATAAAGGATGTTTACAAAGGTTGACAGAAGCTGGAGGCCAATTCAGATCTAGAAGACAATATTCTCACTTATTTTGCAGTGTACAGATGTCACCTGTGTGCTTTCTTGACTATTTCATCCCCAAATGAGTGGCAGTCTTAAAATCTTGTAAGCATCTGCGAAACCTTCCCTCATGGTCACGTGAGTGTTTTGCCCGAAGATTTTCCTACCTATCTCACAGGCTGTTGGTCTGCTATCTGGATTCAGACAATAGATGCAACTCATAAGAGGATCATCAGAACTAACTTGCAATTTGTCACAAGCCTCACAGGTGTTTAGGAGACTCCTTTTTGAAGAGGTTTTAATTTTGGGAAAAATATGCCTTTCTCGTCTAATCTCAAAGTAATGGTGGATAACACAAAAATTAAAAGAAAAGGTGCGAGAAGGTTTTCTAAAGTAAATTTTAGACTTCAATGGGACTCCATTTCCACACTACGAGTGGTAGAAAAGTGAGGAGAGATGGCCTCTACGAAGGGCGAGAGCTAGGGCACTGTCACACATTGGCAACATTTTAGGTCTTTTGAAGTGAGGTGTTCGAGTCATTAAAGTAACCCAGGGCTCGAAAAATCCACTCGCATTGTCGAGCAAGATTTATTCAGGACGAGCTATTTTTAGGGACTACTCGCCCTTTCTGGCGAGTTGAAAATCATCTAACTTCAGTCACAGAACAAAAACTAAATGTAGGAAGACAAACTGACTTTTGACCTCTGTCTCTGAAAGCAGAGCAAATGTGACAAGATAACAAGATTTAAAGGCATCTTTATTGCTCACAAAGTGAAAGAGCAATAAAATGCCTTTAAATCTTATCACTTTATTTCGATCACAAAGGATCATAAAAGTACACAGCACATACATTATACAATAGAAAGGGTCAAATGAATAAAACAAATAAAATCATCTCTATAAAAGTTGGTATAAAATCATAGGTTAAAAGAAATTTACATCATAAAGTGCTTTTCGTGCGCTTGATCCATAATGCATGTCAATTTCTAGACAATTCAGGATAGCATCGCCATGATAATAAATTTTAAATCACGTAAATGTAAAAAGTATGGGGCATCATAAAGTGCATTTAGTACGTTTTCTCCACAGTGCATGCCAATACTTAGACCGCCAAAGACCACAACTCTACGTGTATCAGTACACAAAATTCTTAACAGTTTTTGCTAAAAAGTTTCGTAGGTATGGTCTTGTAGCGAAACTGAAAGAATAGTTTACGGGCCAGTGGGGGGATAATTTCATCCAGTGTGTCCTCAAAACAGGGGGCGGATTTAAAATTAAGAAATTCAGTAGTCAAACGACACTCTGCTTTTACCAGAACTTGCGATGATGTTACTTCCCGAAACCTTTCTTTCAGCGTCAATCTAGATATTGTTGCCAGACTATCTGGGTCAGACCAAAACCCCTCCATCCCAAGCCTCCCCAGTAGTTCTTTTAGTGTTCTAAACCAGGGAATTGAGTTTATCGACGGAGTCTTTAGTAGCTCAAAAAGAGGCTCCCGGTACGGCAAAAGTTCATCCAAAGTCCACAGCCTGTGCCAGAACATCAGAAGCTTGTAGCTTAATTTGTGTGCTAGCTGCCTTTGCGCGAGATCCAGGTATAGGGGCACCAACGGGGTGCTAACCGGTAAATCTACCAAGGATCTAAGGAAGCGATTCTCGATTGTAGAGAGACAGTTTGTCATTCCAATGCCCCACAATTCAGCTCCATAGAGGGCCCCACCTAGTACCTTTGTGTTGTAGATTTCCAGAGCGGGTGCAAGCTGTCTTGACAATGTTTTCCTGTGTATTTTCGTAATGTTGGCAGTCTGGTGTATAAGTTGCATCTTCACTTTCTCAATATGTGCCACCCAATTAATTGATGGTGTCAGGCGTATGCCTAAGTAGTCGAAGGTGTCAACTCGCTCCAGATTACTGTTACCAGCTAACACAGGTCTTGTGCTGGGCTTAGCTGCTCCTTTTCTAAAAATCATGTATTTGGTTTTGGATTCATTTAGCACCAGCCCTCGCTCATCACAGAACTTAAAAATATCATTTAAAAGCTGCTGTAATCCCTGCTGCGATTTTGAATTTAAAAGAGTATCATCGGTAAAAAGAAGAGCAGGCAATCTTTTTCTGCCGATTTTTGGGGCATCACACCCATCGCGGTCTAAAAATTTGACATCATCATTGATAAAAGGATAAAAAGTGTGGGGGCTAAAACACAGCCCTGCCTTACGCCACACTGGACTGGGAAGGGATCTGTAACTTGGTCGCTCTCCCCCACCTGACCTGTGCTGTGTTTGATGAATGTAATCTAATTAAAACATCTAAAAGGTTCATTGGTATGCCCTGCTCCTTTAAAACCCTCCAGAGATTTGCACGTGGAACTAAGTCAAAAGCAGACCGTAGGTCTACAAAAGCCACGTAGAGCTTTCCTCCCTTGACTTGCACTTCCTTCCAGTAGATACACAACAGGCGGAAGGTTTGATCCAAGGTGCTTGTTTTGGCTCGAAAACCTGCTTGGAGATCACTCAGGATACTGGACTCTGTAATCCAGTCCTGTATCCGACTTAAAATTTGCTTACAAAAAATCTTCTGCAGAGAGTCAATAAGACTAATGGGCCTATAGCTGGCTGGCCTCGCTCTGTCCCCCTTTTTGTAGATGGGGACAACCTCTGCATTTTTCCACGAGGGAGGGATGGGGGTACCTCTGAGGACTGAATTAGTCAAAAGATTTATATAGGATCCCCAAAGTGCTATATCCTCCTTATAAAGATCGTTGGGGATTCTATCTGGTCCGGGAGCACGGGCCGGAATGCACGAGCGAATTGCTACTTGCGTTTCTTCTATAGAAAAAGAGAGGACTCCACCCTCTTTGCTGAGCCCTTCACCTCATCCCTGGGATACTTCCTCAGCTATAGCATCCCTTGTCTCATAAAGAGAGCCAAAATATGCTACCCAGTCCTCTGGCTGTACTGTGAATTCTAGGGTTCTCCCGTTTCCCTTAAGCCAGTAGGCTGCTTTGCTCCAAAAGCTCTTTGAATCTTTGGCTGACAATGCATTCCGTAGGGCAGACCACAGGGAGCCCTCCCACTCCTTCGCAGATTCAATTGCCCGCTTGTACTTTGCTCTACAGGCCACTGTCTCAATATGAGATTTTTGCTTTACTGCCCTTATTGGAGGCTCCTCCTTATGGAGTCTACAATCCTTGTGGTACCAGGCACCCTGCTGGACTGACCTCTGTTGTATACTATTGCTTTCCTTCTTTTGGAGATTGCACGAGTGACCTAACAGTTCCCTTATCTCTTTGTATAAAAGCTCATGACTGGAGCCCAGTATCTCAATGACATTCTCAGTAGTAGAACCAGCTGATTCCTCCAGTAACAGACGGACTTTACTCTTAACTGCAACGAGTGCCCCCGGATGTGCCTTCACCCAGCCCCATCTAATTGCCCTCTGATTATTGGTAATTGTTGGAGTACCTAGATCTGGGCATCCACTTTTAACAGACTCAACAGTATCCTGCTTGATGAAAGTAAGAACTAGGGTGTTGTGGTCGCTATCGACCCTTTTAACCACTGCCATGTCTGTGACTGTGTGCCAATGATTTAGAGATACCAGGCAGTAATCTATCCTGCTTTCATGACCCGGCCTATTAAAAGTAGGATCCCCATTTGGGTCAGAAATTGTGCTTCCATTCGTGGCTCTCAAATCATGCTGCATTGTAAGGGCCATCATCTGGGCTCCTCTTAGTCCACCTTACTAGGGGAAGATCTAACTGTGGAATTTGCCACACTCTGTCCCATTCATCGGTCAGATCTGGGGGAATCGGAAACAAGCGGTTCAAATGTACAGTTAAAGTCACACGCCACTAGTACAGGGATATTATCTGCATAGTGTGACAAAACAAGGTCTAGGATGCGCAGTGTGTTGGTTTCCTCCTGGGCCCACAGCACTCTGTTGTAGACATTAAACATCCTAATTTTTGGTCCACTATGAAAAGTGAGCTCTAATGCTAAAATATCTTGGGAATCCACATGTAGGAGTTTGACTTTAGCCCCTAGGCCAATTTTCACGCATACTGCTAGCCCTCCCGATGGTCTGCCCAGCTCTTTTTTGTAGCATTGATAGCATAGGTAGAAAAAACACTTCTATGCGGACATTGCAGGCTCCAGGTTTCTTGGAAAAAGATTACATCAAAAGGATCTACAAAGGAACACCATTCTGGGTCCACCAACAGCTTGGAGATCCCAGCCACATGCCATACAAGAAACCTTAGATAGTGGTTTACCAAGACGCCCCCTTCTACACCTTCTGCACACCCCAGAGGTAGGACAACCGTAGCCCCACTTCCCTCCAAAGGAACGATCTCACTATTCACCTCTGGGACATTAACCAGATCAACTGGTAGAGGAATTTTTATGGGGGGGAGGGGGACAACGACTAGTGAGTGACGTCACCGGGGAACTTAAGGATCCTCTCAACGCCTCATACAGAGGTCAACTATACCCTCTCCATCTGTCAATCTTATCACATTTGCTGGCTTTCAGAGACAAAGGTCAAAAGTCAGTTTGTCTTCCTACATTTAGTTTTCTTTCTGTGACTTAAGTTAGAGGATTTTGTAAAGTGAACTGTGTGACAATTGAACTGTGCAAAGCATGTTAAATGAGAGGCTGCAAGATGTCAGGCTTTTTCTAACACTACACTGAAATAGCCAGGTGAACTGTTCAAACATTTTTCACTAGTTATGAAAACCCATTTTTGTAATTCTGTGGTGAAAAAATATTTTTACAGTATCATAAAAATTAGAACACTTTACTTGGTGATGTGCAAATGTTAAATATTTTTGCTGAAACCCAATTTTTAAACATTGTTTATGCGCTATTATCAGTAAAACTACATGTTAGTGGGAAAGGTTTGTGGCCATTTCAATGGAAAACATGCTATCTGTAAATGTTATACATGTTGCAATCATTTAGTCTAGTAAATAAAAAGAGTTTTTTGAACAGCAGAAATAGTGAACTTGCATATTTGAAGGTGTTCCCTTATGTGATAATAAAGATAAAGGCGGCTCCATAAGACAAAATATTTGCCTAGGACCACACAATTCACGGGTCAAGTACATTACAGTTAGGTTGAGTAGATTATTAAAGTTACTAGACCTGCATGTCTAGTAACATTTTTATGATTTTTCGGACACTGTAACCGTTTTAAAGCCTTTCAGGCCTGTTATGTTCTCATGCAGCTTTAGCGAGAAAACAGTGAGAATCCCACCTTGACGTCAGGGAATGATTTAAGCATAACAATCTATGAAAGACCCAATACTGGAGAATGTGTTAGCAAAAGTAAATAACCTAGTTTACTTATGGATACTTCTAAATACAAATGCCTCACCTTATCAATCAGTACCAGAGAGTGCCCCATCCAAGGAAGTGGGTCCAACGAGTGGACTTACATCAGGAAGTCCTGCATGATTAAGGAGTCAAAATGGGGGGGGCGCTAGAGAGCCGGCGAGCAAGATGGCCGCGCTCGTGTGAGGCTCTTGCAGCCTGGGAACAACATCCGTCAGAATCCACTGCCTTGAGCGACATCGCCCCATCAGCATGAAATAATCGTTTAAAGACGCAACTAATGAGGGGTTAGGGAACCGTAGAGGACACTTACAACTGACTCGTTGCTGCAGATTCCCGAATGCGGCCTGGGATAACGACAAAATGGCGGTGGCGCACTAACTGAGCCGGAGGCCTGGAGACGATCCATTGAAGTGTCGAGCTAGGCAAGAGTAAGCATAGTGTGGTTGCGAGTGCGTAGCGGCCCGGCGATATGCCTGGTCGCGAGAGGGCGGCACGTGCGCCACAACAGCTACCCGCCTGCCGACGGGTGTCTGCTCGAGGCTGACCCTGTCCGCCAGCAGCGACCGCGGCGCGCATCGATTATAGGGAAACCCCGGAGCCGCGAAAACTGCAGCGAGAGGCAAGGGCGACGACGCGGGAGCGGCTGCTCCTTATCCAAACAGTGACATAACGCTGAGAAGGCAGAGAAAGAACAGTGCGCGGCCCGCAGGGTGAAACTACGAGATGGCGGGCCGCGTATGGCACCAGAGACTCTGACTTGAGTTGCAGGGGGCTCCAGAGTCACCGGCGCGAGTTGCGGCGTCCGCTAAGGTAATCGGAGACTGACCAAGCCACAAAGCACACACTGGGGAGCTACCCGACGCAGTCCGACTGCGGGTTTTTACAGATATACGAGGCCCCCAAGAGACACATCAACGTTACAACTCGGGCGCTTGCGTGGAAGATCGCTGAACCCCTGATCCACACACCGTGCCCACAAGCCTGCACAAATAGAGAATTGGTGGCCGCGCGGGACTTACGCTCCTAGCTGGGGAACCCCGAGACAGAGAAAACTGTAGTGCAGGCGAATACACCGGGCAGCTGGGACACAAACGATGGCTCCTTAATTGGACTGTGGCACGATATTGAGTGGCTCCAGGGCTCGGCGCTGGGGCGCCTGCCGTGAAGCGGACAGCGAGCTGTGCGCGGCCCGCGGGGCAAAGCCACGATGTGACGGACCGCGTGAGATATCAGCTCCCCTGACTTAGAACTGGAAGGATCAAGGGTTGCCGGAGCCATCAGTGCGACTTGCTAAGTCCACAGCAGTAATCCAGAGTGGGCCCGGCCCCAAAGCACACACTGGGTTCTACCTGACCCGACCCATCCACAGGCTCTACGGTTGTGGAAGGCCCTCGGGGGAACCACAGACTCTGCGGTTCAGGCTGAGATAGAGGATAGTGCGGGACTCGCCGACTCCCGCTCTGTGCCCGCAAGTCAACTTAAACCGAGTCAGTGGAACCGCGTGGGGCCTCCGCACTCTCCTAAAAGGAGCACAGCACGAACAAACACCCCAAGCCCCTAGTGCACAGAACTGCATATACCCAAGAGGCTGAACAGAAGGACATCATGGGCCGCACAGACGGAAAACAGGCCAAATTACAATTTACAGGGAAAAAAACAGGTCTTAACACGCCAAGTGACAGACCAGCAGCGGGAAGAAGACAACACCACGTCTGGTGACTCACAAGATGCGGATATAACATCATTGCTGCTCACAATGCAGAATAGCCTCACATCCATTGAGTCCAAGATGGATGCAATGAACATGCGTATGGACTTCATTACGCAAAGACTGGAGAAACACGACGGCCGCATTGCTGAAACGGAACAACGAATCTCCACTCTAGGGGACAGCTCTTCAGTAGGCCGGGAACGACTCCAAGACATGGAAAAGATACTAAAAATCATAGCTGCTAAAAATGAAGACTTGGAGTTGCGCTCGCGCCGGAATAATGTGCGCATACTGGGGGCCCCTGAATCCACCTCCATGGGCCACATGGAGGATTATGTGGAGAAGATGTTGCTGGAATTATTGGGGGCGCTCTCAAAGGTTCTAGTGGTGGAGAGAGCCCACCGAACACTCGTGGCTCGGCCACCGCCAGGTGCCCCCCCACGCCCAATCCTGGCTCGGCTGCCTAATTATAAAGACCGCGATACAGTGCTGAGGCTGGCCAGAGAAAAGCAGGAACTAATATATGAAGGGAATAAAGTGTCAATGTACCCGGACTTTACCATGGCAGTGCAGGAGGCACGGAGAAAATTCTTGCCAGTCAATCAAAAACTTCAGCAAGCCAACATTCCATATTCGATGCTGTACCCTGCCAGGTTACGAGTCTCGTACCGTGGAAAGATGCATATATTTAACACCCCACAGAAAACGCAGGACTTTCTAAACAACTTGAAGCGATGATCACCTGCTGCACGAGATGAAGGTACATCCTCAAGGCGGTCGTCCCCTGCCCGTGAAGAAGATTAAAGACTGGAACCACGAAGGTAATGCCCACCCATGCACATGTCGAACTTGCACGTCTTACCCAGGGCAGATCCCTGAGGCATAAAACTGAACTGACACTTGGCTAGACAATCATCTCTCCGACCCGAGCCTGCACAGACGATACAGGCGGGGCGATGAGCTAGACTCTCCAAAAATGACTTCCCGGGCACACCCGCTTCCCAGCGGGGGGTTTAGACGCCCTCCCTAGTGCATTCCCCCATCAGGAATTCCCTGAAAAATGCATTTTGCTTGTTTAAAGTTAGTCATTTGGTTTTCCTTCCTTATTTCGATGGTCACTACTCCGGATTGCCATCAGACCACACTGTATGTTGTACAAAAGCTCTTGCAACTGTCCGCCCAGCTATTGGGAGGCCTACAGTGGTCTAGAGAATGTCAGATATATCGAAATACTAGGGGACATTATTGGGAGGGTTATTCACCTGCGGGATTGGGCCGTGGGTGTGGGTCGTATTTGTTGGTATAGTTTTATAATGTTGCAATGTTATGGTAAATCAGATGTCTACACTGGAATGCATACACTCACACCACTTTGCATATCCTCAATGCAACAACTCCCACAGAATGACCACGACCGGAGATAACATGGGCGCCACAACTAAGACAAACCCGAATGCAGCGCTCACATACAATTTTTTAATGTGGAATGTGCGCGGGCTTCGCGACCCCCGTAAACGCAGACAGATTCTGGGCTATTTAGACAGACACAAAATACAGGTGGCAATGTTACAAGAAACGCACGTAGACCCCAAAAAAGTACCATCCTTTGGAAAAAGATGGGCAGCACATAGCTGCTTCTCAGCGTACTCTACATATGCCAGAGGCACTGCCATCCTGGTTAAGGCCGGCGTAAGATATTGCCCAATGGGAGATCTCCAACACCCACAAGGTAGATTTAGCGTGATGTGGGGCAGATTAGTGGATCACACGGTAACAATGGTAAGCTATTATGGCCCAAACAGAGATGATGCTGAGTTTTTTTGCAGACTTTGGAGCCGCATTCTAGAGATAGGTTCCACCTTCATCATATGGGGGGGGGGGCGACTTTAATATAGCGCCAGACCCACTCCTCGATCGCTCACAAGTGCTAGCGCCATCACACCCGCAAGCAACCAAACATCTAGCAGATATCATCACAGACCACCAACTCCGTTGCATCCTCCTGCTTCCACACCCTCCGCCTCCTACGCAAGACCTTCAAATGGATCCCCCTTGAACACAGAAAGACCGTCACACACGCCCTCGTCACCAGCAGACTTGACTAAGGCAACGCACTCTACGCCGGAATCAACAAAAACCTCACCTGCAAACTTCAAAACATCCAGAACGCCGCCGCCAGACTAATCCTCAACCTGCCAATACACTGCCACATCACCCAGCACCTGCGCACACTCCACTGGCTCCCCATCGAGGCAAGAATCACCTTCAAGATCCTCACCCACGCACACAAAGCCCTCCACAACACCGGACCAGCATACCTGAATAGCAGACTCACATTCCACGCACCCCAAAGGACCCTACGATCAGCCCAGCTCTCCCATGCCGTGGTCCCTCGCACCAGGCAGTCCAGATCGGTAGGCCGCTCCTTCTCCTTCCTCGCGGCCAGAGCCTAGAACGCCCTCCTGCTCCACCTCAGACAAACATCACTCCCCAACTTCACGAGGGACCTCAAAACTTGGCTCTTCGATAGACCTCCCCCTTGATGGACAGGACCCGCAGCCCCCCCCCCCTCCCACCGCCTTGAGACCATTACGGGTGAGTAGTGGCGCTCAACAAACCCATGAATGATTGATTGATGCAACACGTGGCGGGCTCTACACCCAACACGGAGGGAGGGCACCTTCCACTCCAGCGTACACTCTAGCTGGTCCAGAATAGACTTATGGCTGCTTTCCAAAGGCTTAAACACATGGCTCCACACAGTGACGCACTTGCCACGTACATTCTCTGATCATTCTCCTGTGCTATTGACCTTAACCCCGCCATGCAGGGAATTCCCATATAGATCCTGGAGGTTACAGCCCACTGCCTTGCTCGATCGTGCTTTCTGCAAGGAGATACGACAGGAAATAGAGGAAATTTTTCCCCGCAACCAAAATAGTGTCCCAACTCTAGCGTGCGTTTGGGAAAGCTTCAAGGTCACAATACGTGGGATATGTATAGCCAAGGGCGGAGGAATATTGCGTACCATTAGGGGGACCCTACAATCACTAGAAAAAGAAATTAAACAGACAGAAGAGAGCCTAATTAATGTCTCCACCCCTCAGTTGAAGGCACAGCGCAAAGAACTACTAATAGACTACTCAGCCGAGGCAGACCGTGAATCCAAGTCCCTCTCCAAATACCACACGGCACGGGCCTACGGGGAGGGTGAACGCCCTGGTAGGGCCCTAGCTGAAGCAACGAGAACCCCTAGATTCGCTAACCAGGTCCTGGAAATATTAGATGACGAGGGAAACAGACATATAGACTCACAGGAGATCCTCAACACTTTCACGGACTATTACGCGAGGCTATATCGTACGCACCGGCAACCTCCCGTGGATGCTGCATCCTACTGGGAGGATACTGCCCTAGGATGGACCAAATGACTCCCGCAGAGAGTTCTTATCTGCCGATATCGAAGAGGATGAAATCCGAGCTGCTATAATGGGCCTGCGCTCGGAGAAGGCTCCCGGGTCAGATGGGCTGCTTGTAGACTTCTACACAAGCTACATTGACCAGCTAGCCCCATTCCTCAAACAAAGAAGCCAGGGATTGCGGGACTCTTCCCGCGACCATGCGACAAGCCCTGATCATTTCCCTACTTAAGCCGGGCAAAGATGCTAAAATGTGCGAAGCATACTATCCCTGATCAATTGCGTCACCAAAATATTAGCGAAGGTTATAGCCAATAGACTTTCACTCCTGATGGAGGGGCTGGTTCTTCCTGATCAGTCAGGTTTTATACCTGGTAGGGCCACATCCCATAATTTGCGCACCACATTTGCGGTGTTACACGATGTTGACCCAGAGATCTCCGCTGCTGGGATTATTTTTTTTAGACGCCACAAAGGCCTTTGATTCCCTTGAATGGGACTACATGTACACAATACTGGGCAGGATGGGCCTCCCTATGCTATTCCTGGCATGGATTAAACTACTATATTCCCAACCAGAGTCCACCAAACAGATTAATGGCTTATACTCTGCCCCGATCCCCATCACGAGAGGCACCAGACAGGGGTGCCCTCTATCCCAGTTACTTCTCTGGCCATAGAGCCCTTAGTGGCTAAACTAAGACAACACCATAGACAGTACGCTATACAGAACCCCACACGTCAGATATTAGTGTCACTATACGCTGATGACATCACCCTGTACTTAAGAGAACCACACATCAGTCTCAATTCCATTTTACGAGAATTCATCAGATTCGGGAACCTCTCTGGGATAAGCATAAACTGGGGCAAATCGCAGATCTTCCCCCTCACGCCCAGCACAGCAATGTTCCCTCTGGAGTTCCCACTGCAATGGTGTGAGTCTGAAATAAAATACCTAGGCGTGGTGATAACATGAAACAGAGAGGAGACACTTCGTGCTAATTATGGCACAGCCATGGAAGCAATCACCAATTGGGTGTCACAGTGGATAGCACTACCCCTTTTACTCGCTGGCAGAGTGGCACTGATGAAAATGATTATAGTGCCCAAACTCCTATATTTTTTTATAAACATACCCTATTACCCGGGCGACCTTTTTTTCATACACTTCGGTCACTGCTCATCAAGCTGGCGGGGGGGGGGGTGGGACTGCCCCGAGTGGGTTGGCGGACCGTGACGCAGCCGTTCACCAACGGCGGATTCGAAGCTACAGATATGGAACAGTACTACCTCAGTGCCCAAGCACATTACGCTGTGTACTGGCTCAACCCACCACCATTCATGCCACACCTCGCCATAGAGCAGGGATACATGGCCCCCACACCTCCAAACGCATTCCTAGGAACGCGCGTCAATGAAGATTGAGCCGCACACCACACGGTAACTTGCACCAATAGGGCCTGGGAGCGCATAGCTAGACTAGTGTGCAAACCCGTGCTATACTCCCCGCTGAGACCATTAGCGCACCTCCCAATTCTACCTGTCACTCAGGAGGCCGTGTGCCGGGAAATGCTCCGCAAAAGGAGCCTCCAGACCTGGGGAGATTTGTACCACGAAGGCATGTTTAAGGATCGACAGGCACTCCTGACAGGAGAAACTACTACTCCGCTAGAGGTATTCTTATACTTGCGCTTAAGACACGAAGTCAGGACCAATGTCCCTGAGTTCCCACGAGAACCAGACACGATGGAGACGCTACACACTTTATTGAAAATGACAGGGCCTGCACATGCGGTGTCCAGCATTTACCGCACAGCGCTGTTAGAAACACCAAAACAGTTGCAGGGAGTCAGGGAAGCATGGGACCGCGATCTGGCCGCTCCACTTACCGACAAGCAATGGACATACTGTTGCGGGCAAACAGAAGCCATTACTGCGAGCAGCCGATTAAGAATACTAATTTTAAAATCTTGCACAGAACTTATTACACAACCGCACGCCTCCGCAAATATAAACTGAAGGATGACAACCGCTGAGAGAGATGCCGCGCGGAGGGAGCGGACTTCCTTCACCTTGCATGGCAATGCAGCGAGATCCAAGGGTACTGGCAGGAAGTGGTGGCTGCACTGTCAGCAATGATTGGAGCCCCCCTCCCCATTTACCCTATGATTGCGCTTTTAGGTTATATAGCTGATATACAAACACCACATAAAAAACTCATAGCATTGGGTCTCTTGCTTGCCAAGCATAGAGAGGTGTGTAGATGGGTCAGGGGGCGAGCCCCTAAATTCAAGGACAGGATGTCCGACTTCATTTATTGTTAAGGACCACTTAACGTGCTTTGCGGAAGTGCTGCCTGCCTCGTCCCGCCCCAGAGAAATCTGGGAACCCCTGGTGGAGTATCTGAGGGAGCACTCAAACTACAATCTATTGCCAAAGTGGGGATGATCAGGCGGGAAAATTGGGGTTACGAACTCCCGTGGCGAAAAGGGGGACAAAAAATACGCTCAAATATACCCAAACTCTCAATTGAAATCACTAATTGTGAGATGGAAATTTGGCTTACTCTAACATGAGGTGTTTGTCTTCACATGAGTCTATGTACTTACCTTCATGGGGGAAATGCAATAAGTGGTTATAACGTGATACTGATATCAATTACCTGTATGACATCCAGATGTACACAGGTTTTACTGATAGTGATATGCATCAATATGTGAAATTATTATATGCAATGATGTATAGAAAGTTGGAAACTCACCAATTTATTTATTTTTTAAATGAGTCAAAATAACACTTTCTGCCGACTTGAGAATAGATACACTACAGCCTGGTGAAAGTATGGTGGGGGGTACAACAACATGGCAGCCTGGTAAATATTTAGTAAATGAAAACCCTAAGCTAGGGCCGTAGTAGCAGCTTTCACTTTGGTGGAATGAGCCCTAAGTCCCTCTGCAGGATCCACTTACAAAGAGGAATGTTTATGTCTAGCATTTATACACAGAATGGTTACCGAACTAGGGCTGCCCAGCACTAAATGAACCCATCTGCACATCACCGGCAGCGGAGAGCTTAAAAGAGCCATGTTTTCAGCTGCTTATGGAAAAGTGCATCATTAGGGCTCAAGACACAGTTGAAGCAGGATGGTGTTCCAAAATGTAGCTACTAAAAGCCGGAACAAGCATCCTCCCTGCTGGACTCTTCTGAACCCAAGCACAATAGTTATCCTTTTGTTGGAAGATCACAAGTCCCTAGGAGGAACATACGGCAGAATCAACTTTCTTAAAAGAAGGGACCTTGTTAGCAAAAGCACGATAAGCAAAGCAAAAAGCCTTAAATTTGATCCGCTTTTCTACTTTTAACCAGTGAAGATGGACTAAGTGAAAGGAAACCAATTGATATCTATGAATACAAGCAAGCTGCTGCATTTTGAATGATTTGTAGAAGTATTTTAGAAAGGTCTGTGCCATCCTCAAATAAAGGCAAAAAGAACAATTGATGGACAGAATGCAGAACAATGTCATACATTCACCCCAATACAGAGATCTGGGCCAGTTTGGACCCAGCCATATGCAAATCAGTCTTGACCCTGCGCCCAATGGGAACAGTCCAGCCCGAACTGCCAGGCCAGGTCCTCCCTGGACTGGAAACAAGCATCCTAGGACCGGTTTCTGGCTTTCAGCCCTCATCAGCCAGGGTAGCTTGACTCCAGTGGCATGGAGAGCACAGGACCCACGTCTGGGCATACCCGTCCCACTTGGGGTGACAAATGCAAAAAGAACAATTGATGGACAGAATGCAGAACAATGTCATACATTCACCCCAGTACAGAGATCTGGGCCTAAATCCATCGTTTTTTTGCTCACCATGCCATTCCAGTTTGGACCCAGCCATATGCAAATCAGTCTTGACCGTGCGCCCAATGGGAACAGTCCAGCCCGAACTGCCAGGCCAGGTCCTTCCTGGACTGGAAACAAGCATCCTAGGACCGGTTCCAGGCTTTCAGCCC
The DNA here is from genome assembly GCA_963921515.1 of Calotriton arnoldi. Taxonomy (NCBI): domain Eukaryota; kingdom Metazoa; phylum Chordata; class Amphibia; order Caudata; family Salamandridae; genus Calotriton; species Calotriton arnoldi. The sequence continues at coordinate 2,287,788 of CAWUFW010000301.1, read as the reverse complement.
TCATCAGCCAGGATAGCTTGACTCCAGTGGCATGGAGAGCACGGGACCCACGTCTGGGCATACCCATCCTACTGCTGTTCCACAGACATCATTCAACCCTCGTGGCAAAAAGCCAGCATAACCTGAGCAAGGGTTATCATCTTGAACTTTTCTTTCTTGAATGAGTTTAGTAACCTGAAGTATGGAATCTGTCTCTAGACCCCGTCCTCTATGGGACTAGGAATTACCATGAGTAACAAACAATTCCACACAGCAGCACAAGCATAATCTCAGTCACCCCATAGCAAGCAACCTAAATACCTCCTTAGACAGGATACTGGCATGATCCACCGTTATCTGATTACAAACATGGCAGATGCAGGTAAGGGTGTCAAGGAACTAAAGGGCATTGCCAACTTCGAAATCTGGAAGACCCCTTGGTCAGAACTGATTATGTGCTAGTAGGGCAGCAATGTCAGACTTGGCCCCTAGTGAACCAGATCAGAAGTGGTGACTGGAAAGGAGGATGACTGATACTCCTGTTGCAGTTTCAGACCTTCAGCAACACCCCTGACCCTAGCACCACAAAAGGTTTGCAGCGACTGCTGATAGGGTTGAGAAAGTTGTTGCTGGCAGAAAGCGAGGCACAGGGTCAAGACTGATTTGCATATAGCTGTGTCTGAACTGGGGTGGCAAAGTGAGCTAAAGAACGATGATGGATTCAACCCAGATCTGTGACTGGGGGTGAGTGTCTGAAAAGTTTCAGCGCTTCGTCCATCATCTCCTTGTGTTTGCCTTTAAAACAATGTCAGACCTTCTTGTACTGCTGATGGGGCAGGGATAATAATCCCAAGGAGTGAGGCAATGTTCTGCTAAGTCTGTAATGCGCCACAGCAATGTCTCCCTTTGTACAAAATTTGGCCCAATCAAAAAACATATCAAGTAAAGATGCCTGAATGTCTCAGGAAAACGGAGAGCATTCAGGTATGATGAATGCCCTAAGTAGCCAAAGGTATGCCCAGACATGGATCTCTTGCTCACTGTGCCACTGGAACCAAGTTACATCCAACTGCAGAGGCAAATTGGACCGAAACCAGTCTTGGGTTGCTTGTGTTTTGGATTGGAGTGGACCTGGCTTGGCAGTTTGGGCTGGACTGTTCCTATTGGAGCAAGACTGATTTGTATATGGCTGAGTTTAATCAGAGGTGGCATGGTGGGCAAAAGAATGATGAGTTGGAAGGCTACCCTGAGTGACTGCCAGTGTTTACACTTATTGCAAGAAGTCCTCTCATTACCTTTCGCCTGTTTAATACTCAGGTATTACAGGTGCCTGTGGCATCAGCTGCTAAGTCCTGATCGAAGAATTTCCTTGCCTGCGTCCTGTCAATACCAAACCCTTTGGGAAAAAGTATTAACTAGGTTCTTCGGCAACACAACAAACCAACACAGCAAAACAGTGCCAGACTGCACAATGAAAAAAACGGCCTTACTCATTGCATGAATTTTCTTCAAACCCTTGCCTGGTTGAATGGATGGGAAAGGATTTGGATTGATCTTCCAAGTGGAGGCCTCCACCACAAGACTTTCCAGAGTAGGGTGCAGTGTCAAACTTAGGGTCCCACGGTGCTGGACTATGGTACCTAGTAATAGGGCAAGTCACTGCTGGAGCAGAAAATGGTTCAGCCAAAGCTGCCATGATTTGGTCAAGAAGAGCTTTGTTAAATGGCAGAGGCTCATAAGTAGAAGGTCCACCTTGCAAAAATCGGTTAGATTGGCCTTAGTCTCTTCCATGGGGAGTGTTCATTTCCAAACTTCAACTGCCTTCTGAACAACTATTACAAATGAGGCAGCATCCTCAGTTAGGGGAAAAAAGTGTGGGGGGGGGGTCCAGGGCAGATTCAAGGAAGGTGTCTAACACTGGTATATGTGTGCTGGTTTGTATGTTGAGTTGCAGAATGGGAGGGGGGCTGAGTGTTTTTCTGCCTTCTTCTCCTCTTCATCATCACCATGCTATACAGGCTGGAGGCTCTGTAGAGCATAACAGTCTGACCTGAAAATGATCTCTATGCTCTAAAAGTACTACTAAAGAGCAGAGACACCAGGGGCGAGCCTTTCTCCACATAAGGCACTGCCTTAATTATGGTGTAGCGTGACATAGGGCAACTCTTGCCAGAGATGGAACTGAAACCAGGGCCAGAGATTAAACCAGTATCATTATTGCCAGAGGTTGTGTCACTGGAGGAGCAACTGGTGGTGTCTGCAGAAGAGGAGTAGAGGCATGGCCTAGAACAGGAGGTGGAGCAGGCTGAATTAATCCAGGGATAGTTGCAGCTAAGAGAACGGCCTGCAGGCAGAAGCCTGACTGGAGGCTCAACGGTTCCCTGAGGCTGTAAGGTGTGCTATACAGATCCAGAATTAACCTGAAAATCTGCAGCACAGCCTCCTTGAAGGCCCAAACCCGCTGCACAGTCTACAATGCCCATGACATTTTCGTGCATCTGCTCCAGATTCAACAAGGGATCCAAGGAGAAAAGTAAAGCCGAAGTACCACAAATGCTGTTTGACCTACCCCTGGGGTGGGAGCATCTAGACCTTAAAGAGCTTTACTTACTGTACTTGTGCTTCCACTTCACCTTGTCCCTTGGCTTAGCTCCGATTTTCCCAACAAGGGTGATCTGGACCAGCCTCTCGCTCATGAACGGAGATTGGCACTGGTTCTTGTTTTTGGCAATACAGGCCTTGTCCTCCCACTCCCTGGTGGCTTAGGGTATATTTAGACCCAAAAAAGGGATAACCGTTTATCACAGATTAAATGTATTCAAGTGAAATCAAAAGGGATTGGTCATTTGATTGCAATTGGATTAACGTATTTAATTTCAACATATATGTATTCACTGAAAAAAACAAAGGTTAAAGGGAAATTAGAGTGAAGTGAAAATGTTATTTAAAACATACAGTATTTAATGAACAAAACCACTGAAATTCACCAGTTAGTTATTTCAAGTAACTGTAACTCATGCGCTGAAGTAACTGTTACTCATGCCCCGCCATGCACAGGGTTATCAATGATGTATTCCAGTTGCTGCAGTGATGTTATAGAACCTGTTGTGAGTAATGCAATATGTGAAGTAATTAGCAGTGCATGCCAATGGTGCGAATTATAGTTACTTTAGGCCACAAGTTTATTAAAATGAGGCCCAGAGGGATGGGGTCTCTGGGCCCGATAAATGCTGGGTGAGGAAGAACGTGCGCCCCCTTCGCTTTTGTTGAAATACTGCCCTGGAATTGTGATCCCTGGAGCCAGAAAATGAACTCTAGGGGGGGGGCCTCTCCCCCAAAATATAAAATTGGTGACTCCCAAGCTCTGGGTCACTCTAGGTTTTTTTTTTTTTCGTTTTTTTCTTTCTTCTAAGTTCGGGAGCCCATGTTTTTTTTTTTTTTAACAGCAGAGTTGAGGTAAAAAAACATTTTAAAAATACCCCGATTTCCCCCAGGCCTAGGGGCAGGGCATCCCTATCCTGCCCCTTTATATGTTTTTTTTTCCCTTTTTTTGCAGGACAGGGGATGAAGTGAGTCCTAAAATGGCTTTCGTCCTATTTTTGTTGATGTGGCGGAGGCCAATCAGATCTTATCTCTCTGCTCCACAAATCATTCAGTTTGAAATATTTATATTTTGCAAACCTTAATATATTTCTAAACTACTGAACAGAATTAAACCAAATCACAAAAAGCACACCTTCTGGACTAAGATCTAGCTTTCTTCCAAATTTGGTGTAATTCCATTTAGCCGTTTTGGCTGTAGCTGTGGCTAATTTTCCTACTGAAAAATTAATGGGGTAAACGCATGTTGGAATCTCCGCCCCCACCACCTTTCTACACAACCAGAAAGGAGCTGAGTTAGATTAACTTTTTGGGGGGAAGTTTTGTGAAGATTTGTCAAACGGTTCCAAAGTTATTAGCAAACCAAAAAATTGTCTTATCTATCTACACATCTGCCTCTCTATCTATCTATCTATATGTAGATAGCTCTAGAGATAGTGTGTCCATAATTACCATACACAGGAGAATTAAATGAAGTCATACAATGTTGGGTACAAAAAAACATGCAAATTAAACACTTGCAATATTAAACAGACCCAACATTACAGTAAATTAGTGCCATGCTTAGTGTTTTGCATCACCACAATCTATGAGCGACTTGGGCCTCTGGAATTAGGTTGGACAGGCTGTTCATGTTGCTACCAGTCCTTAGTTCGTATGAGGTGTACAGACTAATTTTTAAAAGGCAAACTTTTAAGTAGTACACTGCTGCATACAAGAAACAGCAGGTGGGAACAGAAAATGAGTCCTTGTGAAAAGCCACCATGATGTACTGATTCCATGTTAGGTGGGCTTTTCACTGAAGGTTTTCTTACGATGTCCCTATGTTTCCTTTTTGTTGACATGTTTCATCCCTCTTCAGATTTAGGGGTCTTATCAGGATGGGGGGAACTGGCAGAGCTTATCTTTGGTTCTTTTTAAAGTTAAATAAAACAGCCACTTGAGCATCTAAATCTGAGTTAATCTGTTGGTCTCTTACACAGGAGTTACAGTTCACAAATTGTTTAGTCTGTGTACGTGGGAGAGAGGCAAAGCCCAGGCTACAAGTTTTCAAATTATACTCCTCCTTCCCCTCAGGAATGTTCAAAACCCTCAAGTTGTTCCTTCTCAAGTTATTTTCCAGCTGTTCCAATTTCTCCTGCAGCCCCTGCTCGTCCTGACGCAGCACCTGAAGCTCCATTTTACTATTTAAATCATTTTTTCAATTCCTCCACTGTAGTTTCAAGTGTTTGCGTCCTTTCAGACAGAGTGCCCATCTTTTTTTCCAAGGCCTCACAAAAGCCACGTATCTCCCCCTGATTTGCTTCTGATACTGCAAACCCCTTCTTAATATCCATAGTGAGTGACGAGAGCATAGCTTCTAGGGAGCTAACCGAGCTCTCTACGTTGTTTTTTCCTTCTCTCAAGTTCTTAGATGTTATATCTGGTAGGCATTTCCCCTCATCCTTATCTTGTGTAGTGTCGACATCCTGGGACTCAGCTTCTAATATATTGGTAACTTTTAGGGCCTTTTCCTGAGTTAGCCCCTCTGTACTGAGGTGTACACCCCCAGCCTCCATTCTTGTTGTATCTAAATTATTTCCAAGCTTCCCTACCTCAACTTGCTCTTGTTCTTGCAGGGTCACTATGGGGGAAAAACATTGAAGAAGGACCTCAGGGAGGGGGTAATTTTTATCTTGCGTTCCAAAATGTCATAATTTTTCTTTTTCTGCGTTTTCCCTATCCTTTGTACCTCCCTCCTAGGCTTCACTTTAGGTTTGCACACTTGTATTTGAGGGAAAGCCTTTTCTGTAGGGTAAGTAACCTGTAAACAAAATGGAGGGATATTTGTTAGAGGTAAAACAGCTCTCCGACCAGCTACCTCTACGTTTATATATTTTATTAAAGTAATTTTCCCCCCACCAGGGCTGGCCCTCTACCTTTTCTGACCAAGGTCTCCTTCCCGGGAACACTGTCCGGGTGCCCCTCAGCTCCTTCCCTGTTGACCGTCAGTGAGCCATCCAGTCCTCCAGGACTTGCGGGTGCAGCGTATGTGCTGACGCGGACGCTGCCACCGCTAGCCCGGAGGAGACCTCTCGCTGCTGCCCTGCGGCTCTTCCGGAGCTTAAGGGCGGCCCTACACCAACGCGAGTCACGGCTGTCTGCGTCCCGACTCCACTGCCTTTCCGTGGTCGCACCCGTGGGCACTGCCTGATCCCAAGACGCGGTAAGGCACATCGGTTCTGATGCGACTTGGGGGTTGGGGGGGGGGGGGGGAGTAAGTTAAATTAATTAGCCCTCGATGTTGGCTGCTCTGCGGTGCTCAGCGACCTGCGCGCGACGCGGCCGCCATGTTCTCCTTATGTGGTGTCATTGATAAAGGCATCAGTTCAGATCGAGTGAGGCTTACATCGCGAAAGACATTCAGAGAGTACACAGAGATCCCTTTAGGAAAAATCCAAATAGAGTTAAGACAAGGAAAATCCTCATTAACTTTCAGACATACGCCCTAAAGGAAAAAATCCCCCTATGCGCAATAAACTCTAAGAGGGGTAGACTTCCCATTTGAAATTAGATCGGATCCATCACTGGTGACCCTAGATAGACAATGGGAGTTGAGAGAACGTTTGGATGAATTAAAAAAAGTAGGGGTGACTGCGCAGCCTAAATTCCCTGCATCCCAGAGAGTAATGCATAACAGAACGCACATGATAAGAAGTCCAAGGGAGGCAGACGATTTATTAGAAGCCATTAAGAAGGGAGGAGCGGTGTAGATTCATTGATATCTGTTGGGACGGGAGCCAGACATCCCCTATTTCTTTTTTGTCCCTCCAAACGATAATATGTACATGCTGTTAGCAGTAACACGCAGATGCGATTGTACTTGATTAAAAGTAGAATATGCTCAGGATAATACTCTACATGTAAGAAAATCGAAAATGCTTTGGATGTATTTGTAACACTGTCAATTCTATAGCCGATGCAACAATAAAGTTTGTGTTAAAAAAAAAAAGAAGGGAGGAGCGGGAAACTGAATGTTATGTATATAAAAAGAATTTATAGTTTAGGATGATTTTTGTTTGTAAGGGGGGGGACATAAAGGGACATGTATGGACAGGCAATTATCCTTGGTGTTGGATGCTTGAGGTGCGGGTAAAGAAATTTGGGCAAACATCAGGCCCAGGAAGAAGTATGGGTGGGTTCTCCAGGGAAGGGTGGAGGGAGGGAGAGGGGGGGAGCACTGGGTGAGGAGCATGTGGGAAAAAATGATAAAAATTTCCTCAAAAACCTAAGATATAAAATATTTAGAAGAGTAGGGGCATGTCTATCTAGATTTTAACGTGGAATGTTAAAGGGCTACGCATGAAGGGGAGGAGGGACAAGATATTAGAATACGTTAGAGACTCTCCTGCGCAGATTCTGATCTTACAAGAGACGGAGTGTGTTGTTATTTAGAAAACAAAGATGGGTACAACAGATATTATGTACAGATCAGAGTGCAAGCATAAGAGGGGTTGCAATAGTGGTGAAAAAACAAGCAAAAATATGGATATCAGATATGAGAGTGGACAATGGGGGTAGGTGGATTATAGCAAACATAAAAGTAAGGGATAGGCTACTAACATTAGTAGGATATTATGGTCCAAATCATGATGACTGTGAGCCACTTAAAAAAATGTTCTCAAATTTGTTAGTTTTCAGGCCAAGTAATTGTGGAAGGAGACTTTAACATGGTAATGGACCTAAAGTTAGATAAATCAAATAAAAGTATAGCTGTACCTATGCCCAAATCACGAGCCTTTTTGAAAGATATGATGAACCAACATGCTCTGTGTGATCTTTGGAGAGAGAGATTTGGAAATCTGCAGGGCACCTCATTCCACAATAAGAAATACGGGCACAGATCAAGGATTGACTATTTTCTAGTCGATTGGAGTCTTAGAGAGGATATCCTTGATATTGGGTATAAGGCGGCCCATCTATCAGATCATTCCGCAGTAATAATGGTAATTAAAGATACTAGTAAGCTCATAGAAAAGAAGTGGACATTAGATCGTACCTTACTGGCAGAGATGGAAATAATGGAAAGTTTAAAGGTAGAAGTTAGTGATTTCATTAAGATTAATAGTAGTTCTGCTCCCACTGGTATGGTCTGGGACATGCTAAAGGCATTTATTAGAGGTAAGATCACGAGTGCAGTCTGCTACAGAAATAAATGTTACAGGATAGAAGTCTCCCGGTTACAGAATGAAATAGAAACTGAAATAAAAAGACCCCTAATAGATGATGCTAAGATTTTGTTAGAAGGAAAATTGCTTCTATTGAAGAACCAGATGGAGGAAATCCTCCAAACTTGGATTAAAAAAAGATGGGATGCTTGTAAGTTAGCACACTTTGAGTATGGGGAGGGGGCAGGGAAGCTTTTAGCTTGGAAAATCAAGATGGATCAGAATAGGAACTGGATTAAGGAGATCAAGGAGCAGCAGTTTGGGGCTATTCTGAGGAGTGAGACAGAGATAGAAGAGGCATTTAATGAATATTTCTGGGTTTTATACACCGAGGAGGAGATAACCTCAGAACAGGAGATAGAGGGATGGTTAGCAGATTCCATCCAACCCTTAGATGCTAGTCCGGTGGAATGGGGGAGGAAGGTAGCATTATATGCAGATGATCTGGTGGTTTTCTCTTCAGATCTTGAGGTAGCTCTGCCGGCTGTTATACGGTTGGCTTTAGAATTTGGCAAGGTGTCGGGTTACCTAGTAAACGAGGACAAAACAGAGCTTATGCTATGGAATCGGAGAAAGGAGAATCGGTTGATTAAGAAGGAAATGCGATACCTGGGGTTAAAAATTGTTCAAGATATAAATTAAATCCCAGAAACAAACCGGAGTAAAATTTTTAGAGAGATTGTGAAATTAATGAAGGGATGGGCACATCTTCCCCTAACGGTTCTGGGCAGGGTTAATCTGGTTAAGATGGCAATATTGCCCAAACTAACTTTCCTATTTAACACTATACCCCTGCACTTTGAGAAATCTTCTATAGATAAAATGCTAGTCAGCAAAAGATCTTAAATCAGGATATTACACAGGAAGAAGTCAGTATGGCCATTCAGTCAAGCAAGGGGGGTAAAGCTGCTGGGCCGGATGGTATACCAGTGGAGCTGTAAAAATTTTTAAGGGGAGGTGTTAAACCCATTTATGACAGGAATGATAGGAGAGATAATAGATCAAGGGGTGCAACTACCTAACTCTTGGAATGAGGCTATAATCACTCATTCTGAAATCAGGAAAGGATCCTCCCAGGTGTGAATCATATAGACCGATATCTCTCCTGAATTCAGATTATAAAATATTTACAAAAATCTTGGCAGGAAGACTGAGTAAGATAGCCGGAGATGTGATTCATAAAGCTCAGAAGGGGTTCGTAAAAGGAAGGTATCTACATGAGTTAACATATGGGTTAATAGGAGCTATTGATTTGGCAACAACTTATGCATCCCCTTTAGCAATAACATTAGATGCTTCTAAAGAACAAGTTACTTACTTTCGGCAACGATATATCTGTAAGAAACATTAGTTAGTTATAGATTCCTTACCTTAGAATTACCCCCAGGCGTCAGACTGGATCCGGAAAGTTTTTTTGTCAGCAGTACCTCTGCGCGTCGGAAGGTGGAGTCAGTCGGCTCCGCGTCCGTCGTTGGCGTCGTGGTCGCCGGGATGACGTCGCGGCAGCTACTTAGACGCCACCCTCGCGCGCTGTCAGTTCTGTACACGACTTTCTGCGCCAGAAACGCAGAGCCATGCAAGACACTGACCACTGGTGCACAACACTAGGGGCCTGAAAGGATAACCTTAACCCTAGAAATCAGTTCGCAGAATGTGGAGGATGGGTGGGGCGGTAAGGAATCTATAACTAACTAATGTTTCTTACAGATATATCGTTACCGAAGGTAAGTAACTTGTTCATCTGAAAGAAACACGTTAGTTACAGATTCCTTACCTTAGAATAGATACCCCAGCAATACCAACCCCGGAGGTGGGTCTGCGAACCAATATCACACCAGCAGGTCCTGGAGAACAGAACAGCCAAAGAAGCCGTCCCTCCGGACCTGGCTGTCCAGACAGTAGTGTTTCGTAAACGTTTGCAGTGATGCCCACGTAGCTGCCTGACAGATGTCATTTAGAGGAACTCCTGGACCTAAAGCAGTAGTGGCTGCCGTCGCCCTGGTGAAATGGGCGCGTAGCCCCACTGGAGACTCCTTTTTAGCCAGAGAATAGCATGCCTTTATACACAAAACAACCCATCGAGAAATGGTTTGCTTGTGTACGGCAAGACCTTTCTTGGCGCCCACGTAGCCAACAAAGAGCTGGTCATCCACCCGGAACTGTTTTGTGCGATCCAGGTAGAAAGAAAGCGCACATTTTGGGTCCAGACGGTGGAGCCTCTCCTCCTCTTTCGAAGGATGCGGGCAAAGTGATGGTCTGCCCGATGTGAAAGGCAGTGACAACCTTCGGAAGGAAGGATGGACGAGTCCTGAGGACCACCTTGTCCGGATGGACAGACAGGAAAGGAGGCTTGGAGGAAAGGGCCTGGAGCTCACTCACTCTTCTGGCAGATGTGATGGCTACCAGGAATGCAGTCTTTAGCGTCAAAAGTCTCAAAGGACAGTTGTGAAGCGGCTCAAAGGGAGCACACATTAAAAAAGTTAAGACTAGATTCAAGTCCCACTGAGGCATAACAAAGGGAATAGGAGGAAAGAGATGAGTTATGCCTTTAAGAAACGATTAACAACCGGGGACTTGAAAAGAGAGGGCTGATCTGGAAGCCGAAGAAAAGCAGAGATGGCCGAAAGACAGCCCTTGATAGTGCCCAGAGCAGAGCCCTGCTGGACTAGTGAAAGAAGAAACAAGAGAACCTCAGAAAGAGGGGCAGAAAGGGGATCCACCGCCTTTGCTGTGCACCATGCCACAAACTTGCTCCACCGGCAGGCGTATACCGTCTTAGTGGAGGGACGCCTGGCTGCCAAGATTACATCACAAACTTCAGGAGGAAGGACGAAAGCCGTCAACTGCCGCCGCTCAATCTCCACGCAAGGAGGTGGAGGCTGGACAGGTTCGGGTGGAGGACCGTCCCCTGTTGCCTGTTGCTGCGACAGAAGATCCTCCCAATGGGGCAGTCTGGTAGGAGGATCGATGGCCATGTTGAGCAGCTCGGGATACCAGACTCTTTGTGCCCAATCCGGAGCCACAAGGATGACTTGGGCCCGGTCGCGCCTGATCTTCTTCAGCACTCTGGGCAGAAGTGGTATAGGCGGAAAGGCGTACAACAGACCGCAACTCCACCCGCGACGAAAGGCGTCACCTAGCGAGTGCCGTCTTGGAAATTCCAACGCGCAGAATTGCTGACATTGTGCGTTCTCTTCGGTGGCGAATAGATCTAACCAAGGCTCTCCCCACTGTCGAAAGAGACCTTGCACCACCTCCGAGTGAAGACGCCATTCGCGATCCATCATGCACCTGCGGCTGAGTTCGTCCGCCCTGGCGTTCAGGGAACCTGCCAGGTGTTGAACCACCAGGGATATGCCCTGATGTTCCAGCCATGTCCAGAGGCGAAGGGCCTCCTGACATAGGGTCCACGACCCCACCCCGCCCTGTTTGTTGCAGTATCAATGGCGGTGGTGTTGTCTGTGAACACCTGCACTACTCTTCCCCGGACAGAGGGAAGGAATGCTTTGAGTGCAAGACGAATCGCCCGGAGCTCCAGAAGGTTGATATGGAGCCCGGACTCCGCCGGAGACCAGAGTCCTCTGATCTCCGCCTCTCCAATGTGGCCGCCCCACCCCAGAAGGGATGCGTCCGTCACCACTGTGAACTTTGGTTGGGGAAGGGAGAGGGATCTGCCGTCGACCCAATCCTGGTTCGTAAGCCACGTGTGCAACTGTCGAGCAGTGCCCTCCGAGATCTGAACGCAATATGACAGATTCCCCTTATGCTGCGCCCACTGGAACTTCAGGTCCCACTGCAGAGCCCGCATATGCCACCTGGCATGATCGACCAGCAGGAGGCCATGAGGCCCAGCAGTCTCAGGGTCATCCGGACCGAAACCCGGGATAGAGGCTGAAAGATCGGAATCATAGCCCGAATATCCCGGACTCACTGCTCGGGAGGATAAACCCGAAACCGTGTTGTGTCCAGAACCGCTCCGATGAAGAGGAGCTTCTGAGAGGGAATCAGGTGCGACTTCGGCACATTGATGGAGAACCCCAGCGAATGCAGGAGGTCGGCCGTAGTCTGGAGGTGGGAGACGACAGCCTGGAGAGAGCCCGCCTTCAACAGCCATTCGTCGAGATAGGGGAAGACTGGAACCCCTGATCTGCGCAGATGAGATGCGACCACCGCCATCACTTTCGTGAACACCAGAGGTGCGCTGGTAAGGCGGAAAGGGAGCACGGTAAACTGAAAGTGCTTGTGGCATACCGTGAACCGCAGGTAACGCCGGTGGGCCGGCAGGACGGGGATGTGAAAGTAAGCGTCCTGCAAGTCCAACGCTACCATCCAGTCTCCAGGGTCGAGGGCAGACAAGACTTGAGCGAGCATCAACATCTTGAACTTCTCCTTCCGGAGGAAGCGATTGACGTTCCTGAGATCCAAGATAGGACGCAGGCCCTTGTCCTTCTTGGGTACCAGAAAGTAGTGGGAATAACAACCACGACCTACTTCTGGGGCAGGAACGCGCTCGATGGCCCCCTTGGCCAGGAGAGCCGAAACTTCCTGTTGGAGAAGGCCCAGGTGATCCTCCGACATGCGGTGGTATTGAGGTGGCATGGCTGGAGGGGTAGTCTCGAAGGGGAGGGAGTAGCCCCTTCGGACTATTTGCAAAACCCACCTGTTCGACGTGATGGTGCGCCAGTGGGGGAGGAGATGGCAGATCCTGCCGCCTACTGGCGTTTGATGGGCCTGAAAGGTGGACTAGGAGGGTTTGGAGGCTGCTGCAGAGGGGGGGGGGGTTGGTGGACTGGCCCGCCCGCTGGCCCCCTGAACCACGGCGTTGGTTCCCACGTCCCCGGCCGTGCGAAGGGTGGGAAGCTTGCTGCGGCCTGTGGCTCTGGGCGGGACGTAGTGGGGCACCCCTTCCGTAGCCACGAAAGGGGCGAAAAGCAGACTGCGCTGAGCGGCTGGAGAGGCCCAAGGACTTGGCCGTAGCCCGTGAGTCCTTGAAACGCTCTAGAGCATTGTCCGCTTTGTCGCCAAAAAGGCGACGGCCAAAGGGCATGTCCATCAAGGTGTTCTGGACATCCCCCGAAAAGCCAGTCGATCTCATCCAGGCGTAGCGACGAAGGGCTACGGACGTTGAAATTGTCCTGCCCAGAGAGTCAGCGGTATCCAGCCCACAACGGATGGTAAACTTCGCCGCATCCCTCCCGGCGGCGACAGCCTGGGAGAGCACTGTCCGGGCCTCCTCCGGACACTGAGGCAGCACCTGCGAAACCGTATCCCACACAGAGTGGCAATAATGGCCCAAGAGACATGCGGTGTTTACCGACCGCAGTCCTAAGCTGGCGGAAGAGAAAATGTTCTTCCTAAGATGGTCCAGCTTCTTGGATTCCCTTTCCGGTGGAGCGGTAGGGAATGCGCTCTTGGAAGCAGAGGCTTGGACCACCAAGCTCTCCGGGGTGGGGTGTTGAGAGAGGAAAGTGGGGTCGCCCAGAGCCGGCCGGTGGCATCCGGCAATCATCCTGTCCACGGAAGCCCCCCGTGTTGGGCCTGGACCACGTGTCCAAAAGGACGTCGGTAAGGGCCTCATTAAACGGCAGCAGGGGCTCCGAAGAGCTCGCAGCCGGTTGAAGCACCTCTGTCAGGAGGTTAGTCCTGACCGCCACCGTAGGAAGCTCGAGGTTGAGGGCCTCGGCCACCCTACGCAACACCACTGCGTATGACACTCCCTCCTCCGTAGCCACGGTAGGAGGAGACAACATGCCAAGGTCAGGAGAGGTGTCAAGTCCACTGGGAATCCCCCAGTTCCTCTCTCCAGTCCTGATCAGACTCCAGCTGATCAGTTAAAGGGTCACCTGACCCCTCCCAGTCCTCCTCCTCCTCAGGTTGCCAATCTGGCCGAAAAGGGACCCCAGGAGTGAACAGGGGCACAAAAACCCCACTCGGCGCCGGATCCGGCGTCGCCGGTCCGGCTCCGGGTCCACATCGGGATGGAGGCCGGGGTCGACGCCGGCCGGGGACACGACCGGCGTCTGTTGCGGCTGCGAGTGGTAATGGCTCTGCGACCGGTCCCTCGACCTCCCTCGCGACCGGGACCTTGAACGCCGCGGAGCCGACTGCCGGTGCTCAAGCAGCTTTCGGGACCGCTCCCGCAAAGCCTTCGGAGCCATCGACCGGCAGTTGGAGCACGACTTGGGGTCGTGGTCGCGCTCCAGGCAAAAGAGGCACACGCGGTGCGGATCCGTAACCGACATCAGTCGGGTATAGGAACCGCAGGCCTTGAAACCAGGCATCCCTCGTGCACCAGGAGTCGTAGACTCAAAAAAGACGGCGACAAAAGTCGCTCAAAAAAGTCAGTCAAAAAGTGACTGGAGGTACCGCTCTCTCCGGATCTGCGCTGGCTGGCGCGGAAAAAGAAAGAACGGACGTCAGCGCGCGAGGGCGGCGTCTAAGTAGCTGCCGCGACATCATCCCGGCGACCACGACGCCAACGACGGACGCGGAGCCGACCGACTCCACCTTCCGACGCGCAGAGGTACTGCTGACAAAAAAACTTTCCGGATCCAGTCTGACGCCTGGGGGTAATTCTAAGGTAAGGAAACTATAACTAACGTGTTTCTTTCAGATGCATTTGATAGGGTGAGGTGGTCTTACTTGTTCTCCGTTCTAAAACGGTATGAGCATGGCAGTAAATTCTGTAGAGCAATCCAACTAATATATCAAAACCCCTTCAGCAAGAGTTTTAGTGAATGGGAACCCATCTTCATCTTTTAAAATACTCAGAGGTACAAGACAAGGCTGTCCCCTTTCCCCCCTTTTGTTTAATTTTTATATAGAGCCCTTTGCACATATACTCAGAATGACAACTGACATCCCTCCCTTTTCCCAGGGGGAATGGGGGAGGAAGGTAGCATTATATGCGGATGATCTGATGGTTTTCTCTTCGGATCTTGAGGTAGCTCTGCCGGCTATTATATGGTTGGCTTTAGAATTTGGCAAGGTGTCGGGTTACCTAGTAAACGAGGACAAAACAGAGGTTATGGTATGGAATCGGAAAAAGGAGAATGGGTTGAGTAAGAAGGAAATGCAATACCTGGGGTTAAAAATTGTTCAAGATATAAATTAAATCCCAGAAATAAACCAGAGTAAAATATTTAGAGAGATTGTGAAATTAATTAAGGCATGGGCACATCTTCCCCTAACGGTTCTGGGGAGGGTTAATCTGGTTATGATGGCGATATTGCCAAAACTAACTTTCCTATTTAACACTATACCCCGGCACTTTGAGAAATCTTCTATAGATAAAATCCAACAGGCATTGAATGCCTTTATTTGGGCATATAAGGGGATCAGGATCTCCTGGAAAAAGCTGCGGAGAAAAAGAGAGAAAGGAGGATTAACCCTACCAGATATATAAGATTATGCCTGGGCCTTCCAATTAAACTCTAGAATGCTTGCGAAAACACCAGACGAAACAGAAATAGGAATTATGTCCCTCGCAATGCTAAAAGAAAGTAAGGCGGATGTAAATGGTTTCCTTTTGAAATTTGGTGACCCAAAGTACTTTAAAAAAATTAAACTAAAGGCACTGCAAGCAATGGCGAAAATATGGTACCACATCAGACGACGTTCAAAATTAGATTACTATTCTCAGTGTGCCCCTATTTGGGAATCACCAGGGACCCTGGAGTGTCTTAATGACAAACTGGCATTACCTATAAGAAATGCAGGTGTAAGGGCCTGGGGTGATTTGACACGAGATGGTAGTCTTATACCATGGCGAGAACTAATTGTGATGATGGATGGTAATCTTTCAAAGTTTAAATACATACAATTGAAAAGTTGGGAACAAAGCAGACAACTGCTGTTGGGTGTGGGAAATGTTTTGGAAGATCAACTGATGGTAAAACCACCTGGAAACAAGGAAGTCTCATTCTGGTACTACGAAGTACACAACACCATGGATGGAGATTTCACTTTGGCAGGAGAGTTGTGGGGAAGATACTTGCAGAGGGAGCAGTTACAAAATATATGGCAAGTATCGATGCGTACATTATACCCCATTGTCAAGCCTGCTTTTTAGGTTGAGCCTAGAGTAGCGCGCAAGCGCTGCTTCTGGCGAAGCATTATGTAGGGGGTTTTCAAAGCTGACCAGACGCTCGTGCGTCATGGCCTTTTTCGGGCGGTTACCCGCGCGGCAGACATCCGTTTCCCATTATCGTGCCCAGACGCGGGCGCGATAATTGGAAACACATGCCGGGAAAAGGCCATGACGCACGAGCGTGTGGTCAGCTGAGCAGGCTGCCGCGCTCGCTCGCCCCCGCTCCTCCATTGTTGTCCTTTTTCTCTGTTCCCTCTATGTCACCTATTACTTCTTTCCTATAACAATACACCCAAGCACACACACAGAATATTTCCCACCTCTCCCATGCTTTCAACGCCTCTTCAGGGGTAGTAAGCGCTACATAAATAAATACAAGTAAGCGCTACCTCTGGTGGCGTCCTCGGTTGGGTCGGCGGTGCTCCGGTGCCTGGCTACAGGTCACGAGGCCTGTCCTCCTCCGCTCTGCGGGGATCGCGGTTGGTAAGGCAGGTTGAGGTCCAATGGCCGGCTGCGATTGGCAGCGCCTCTTTGCGTGGTAAGGCTGTGCTCCAGCGCGAGCCCCGGGCCTCCTCCGGGTGAGCAGGCTGCGATGCGTTGCAGAGTTCCCAGCAGGTCACTGGGACCGCTCTTATCACGGCCGGTCTCAACCTGTCGCGGCGTCACTGTTCCCACCCTCTTCCTTCCTGCCGGATTCCGCACATCAGCTCTCATTTCCTGACAGGGAATGGAAAAGGAAAGCGCTCCCTCCCTCGCCCAGCAACCGCCTTAGTTTGGAAGCGTCCCCCACGAAGACTATCGGCGGAACCCGGGGTCAGCGTGCCGAGTGAGGGTGTCGGGAGCGTCAGCACATTTCCCCGTCCCCTCGCCGTACCCGAGGACTTTTGTTTGTCTCCCCAGTCCCACCTTGTGACACAGTGACTGCTGCCGTCAGCGGACATTCGCTAAGCTGCTAGATTGAGTAATCGACAGTTGGGGAGAGTGAGGACACTACCCTGAGCACCCAGCCAGCCACAATGCAGCTATGAAGCTAGTGCTTAATTTGTGCAGGTGGTGCCGGGTACTGGCGCTCGTGCTTGGCGTCTGGAACTTATTTATTCCACACCATAGGCAGACATTAATGGTTTGTCACTGGAACCTAAAAGGAATGTGGTGCTTAGGGGGCTAGAGATGTAGTAGCATTTGTTAACATTTCTGAAGTAAAGCAAGAGCTCAAAAGAAAGCAACATAATAACATATTACAAAGCAAAATGAGAACACAATCCTGTTTTGCAAACGTCGATTGATTATTTTGGTCTTTTTCAAAGCCATGTCTTTTGGATTATTTTTCTTAACTCGTGTACATTTATTTGTGGCATCTATATGTTGGTGGGCTTGATTTATTGTACCTTGGGGAATGAATCCATCTCTTCTTCCACTAGTTCACCCAGTGTCTAATTTGAGCCGAAGTTTCTGTGCTCAGCACCCACACTTAATTACCAACACCGGCACTTGTGACAGTCTGCCACAATGTTGCGCTGTCTGGCTAATTTAGAGATGATCACAACAACAATTAATTATTAATTCAATATACATTAAAAATTACTATTACCCTCAGCCCAAGCCATTCATATAGCTTAGGGGGCCTGAAATAGTTTGAATTGTCACACTTGTAGGAGTGTGATGGTTAGTAGTTGTGTTGTTACTATCATTGGCAGCATAGCAGGGGCAATGTGTGGTGAAAGCTGCAGTGGCTTCCAGACGAGAGCCCTGGCACTTATTTTTTTTTACAAATTAAGCACTGACTGCTCACCTGATATTATCATGCCTCCTTGGCCTCAGTGTGTTTGTGGAAAGGAACAGTAATCTAGGTAAGAGCTAGATGGCTGGCAGGTAGCATGGGGGGGTGAACGCATGTCACCGCAGTGTGATGTGCGGGTTCCACACAGATGACCTAAGCTCCCCACTTTCCATCGACAAACAAGGCGGATGGGTCCTTTTGGATCTGGGCCGGTACCAGCCAGAGAGTTGGTATTTACCATTTAAATACCCCTCAGTGAGGGTCTTTAGCTGACTTCAGTCAAAGTTTATTGTATCTCAAACTTGTGACCTATTGTGGTACTAGCTTGGTCACCTGGCCCACAAACAGTTTGTCATTTGGTTAAGGTCCACTAATAGTCCCAAGAAAACAATAGCCACAATAATTTAATAGGGGCAGTAATCCTTATAGCTGGTGAGATTAGTGCACCAAACATTCGGTGAAGGGGATCTATGGTGGGTGGCTAGTGTGATGCTCAGCTGGAGAGGCAGTGTGTTACTGACACCAAACCCTTGCATTTCTGTGTATGCAATAATGAAGCTCATCTTCTGTACTGCTCCCTGTGGTGTACAGTACAATAGTTGAGGCTAAGGCCTTCTTAATCCTATGTCTTTTCTTAAATTTTTGTTGGCACTGCAGTATTATTTATGCCTGTCCATTGTGTCTGTAATTTATTGTGTTGTCAGCGGGTTGTGTATACCCGGCCCTACTAATACGCACCTGGCCCCATTACTATTGGACAGGGATAGGTCAGCAAGTGAGAAAGCAATAATTTCAAACAATATGTGCTAGAGAGTTCTGTTTTTCACTACTGTTCCTTTTTAACTGTGTTATTCATATGTATTAAAGAAAACCTGTTAAAGTATTTCTCACTGCATGTGATTGACAGCTATCACTTGAGAGTCAAGGAAACTAAATGAGTCTTGGGTCACCCAGGGAGTCTTAGAAGCCAAAATCCCAAGCCAATAGGAAGAAGAAACAGAATTACCTCTTATGACATGTAAGGGGCTCCCTACAATCAACAAGCTCTGGATTAAAAGCCAGGCACACGTCCTCTCCCATGAATCTCCAAAACTACCAATTCACATGGTCCCATCATAAGTCACACAATATCAGCTCCCTTCACAGAGTCACTATCACACATGGTCGGAGATATTGTGATAATGTGAGATGGAAACTCTTCCAAAAACTGGGTTTCCAGCTCCTGTGAGGACGGTTTGCACGGCTGATGTTCACTTGCTGTTTACAATTTCCCAAGAACATCTGCAGCAGCCCCAGAAGCTTCGGGTTTCTTTGTGGTTTGGGTCAGGGGTCTGGGCTAGGAGGGAGTGAGGGAGTAGAAGTGACTATACGGTGCTTCCCAAACATTTTAGAACCACAACTCAATTTTTAGAATGACAAACGTTCGCGAACCACCTAGCCTCAACGGACATGAGGCGAGGGCGATTTTTTAATTTAGTAGTAGACATGCTTTCAAAAAGCTGTAAATTACCACAATAACATACTCTTTATAACTTTTGTGTTCCTCTCTAATAGCAATTGTTTGTAAATGTTCCAACCATGACCATGCCCTTCGATATGGCTTTATCACACTGTAGCCACGATACTGATCTGCCCATAAAAATGAACTGCACAGGAGCTAGAACACATTTCAGAGTGGAGTACTGGCCTTTGGCATAAGTTCCCTAAAATCACAAGACTATTGAAAAACCTTGGCATTGATTTCAGTGATTTTAGTAAATATGAAAAACCCTGTCTGCAGCAAATTATGAGAAAGGCCTCATTTCCATTAGTGTTAAAACGAAGCACAGTGGGGCATTTGGACTCCTTATATATATGTATATTGCAGTTCTATGTAGCACAAACACTGTCCAAGGGCATTGTAGCACTTTGTTTGAGCACCAGATTACATTACAGAAGGTAAAATTCATTTTATTGTAAGCACAGGAGATTAAGTGTTTTGCCCAGAGCCAACGTCGGAACTCAAACCTGTATTCCCAGTGTAAGAAATTGGGTTATTGGTTGAGGGCAATAGAAACCCTACTCAGGCAATAACCACAGTCCTCGTCAGGGTAAACCGCAAAAGTCACTAAATTAATCTGAGCTTAACCCTCTGGTAGCTTGGCACAAAGCAGTCAGGCTTAAATCAGAAGCAACATATTTATGCAGCACACAAACAGTAAAAGTGAAAACACAAGACAAGAGAAATCCCAAACCAATTTAGAAAAATAAAGTACATTTTAATAAATAAAATGAGACTAGATCGACAAAAATCCAATCAGTAGAATCGGAGCTATTGATTCCAAATCCTTAGGTAAGTATTGTGCCTAAAAGCACAACGCACCACTCGCAGTCATCTGGTCTTTCTAGACAGGGTGAAAGTCACAAGTTCAGGCCGACCACGATGGAGCATAGGCCGGATACAGAGACCAGGTTAGTCCAGCTGAAAAAGTTACCATCTCCAAGTCCAGCACGAAGTGTCCCGTGCACAGTGGAGGAGGCCACAAGGAGCCGGGAGAGCGTCGTGGGTGGTTGTCACTAGATCACGAAGATCAGGCCTGCCTTTGTGGACAGTCATTGCTGTAGTGCGAAGATCTGGTAGGGCATTGCAGACTGTCGGTGCTGGAGCTTCACGTTATGGCCACCACAGGCTGTCGTTGCTGTAGCGTGAAGTGCAGATTGTGTGTTGACACTTGCCGCTAGCAGTTACTGTATCACGACAAGTCAGGTTTACCGGAGCTTTGCATTGCATGTCATTGTGGGCATTGTGAGTCCTGGGAGGCACCTCTTGAAGATGAGGGACTCACTCTAGCTCTGGCCAGCATTGCTCAGGCAGGTACAGTTGGAGGTCCAGCAAGGTCCAGTTGCAGCACATCTCTGGAGATTATTGTGACCCTGTAGTTTAGAATAGGAGGTCGTCAACTGACCCTTGGAGTCACTCAGGTTAATCTGGGATAAAGGGAGATGGTCCAGACTTCTTTCTCAGAGAGCAGAGCAGGTCTCAAGCAGCAGGACAGGCATCTGGGGAATAAGGCAGAGCTCAAGCAGGTTTAGCGGAAGTGGTACGATGGGGTCAGTGATTGTAACTCTCTTTGACACTATGTTTAAAGAGATCTTCAAAATTAAAAGAGACAAAGCTTCACTCTATAGGAATTTTGAATATCCATTAGAGCGATTTGCCCTTGATTTAAGTACTGTCTCATCTATACCGATGGCACAGCTTAAAGCATTTCTTAAGCAGGCCACTTCTAGGTTAAGTTTCCGTTTGGATCTGGAATTTTATAAGAACAAGACAAACTCCATTTTAATAATGAATTATTTTATTATGAACAAATCACAGCAGTATGTGGCATGGAATATGGCTCATGGGGGTTAGACTCCTCTGGGCACTAATCGTTTAAGCATTGTTCCACTAAATGTCGTAACATCAAAATGGCACAATATATCAAGCACGTCACTTTTGTGAGCATGGATGTCAGGATTTCAAACATGTTTTATTTATATGTCCTGCCTTGTTATTGTATCGTCATAAGTGTCTGAGACCCCTCTTTCTGAGATTTTCAGCACGTGCGACTGCTGAGGCTTTGTATTTATTGCTTAACCTCCCAAATGAAATGTTTTGTATCCATGTTTTTAACTTTGAGTTTTTTTGCCTTTGTGATGAATGAAGCTAATGCTGTTTTTAGGGCGCATTCCATTTAAAAAACATATTTTGCCCACCTGCCTGTGTATTGTCCTTCTCTGCGAAACGTGTATCTCCTAGGAGTTCCAATTGCAACTCTTAATGAAATGTTTCTTGCCCAAGTTTTATACCATCTTAAAGATCTGTTAAATTTCTGTTGAATCTTTGGATATAATCTTATACTCTTAAATCATAAAACTGTCTGTACCATGGTGGGTTATTTATTTCATCAAGTTACTACTCATGGAATTAATCATTTTCTGATGTTACCACCCATCGTATTTTCTGTGTGTCCTATTGCACAAGTTACTAACTTGTGTAACGATATATCTGTAAGAGACAGTAGTTAGTGACAGATTCCTTACCTTAGAATATCCCCAGGCGTCAGGCTGGATCCGGAAAGTTTTTTGCGTAGCAATACCCTTGCGCGTCGGTAGGCGGCGCTGTGCGGCTCCGCGTCCGTCGTCGGCGTCGTGATCGCCGGGATGACGTCGCGGGCAGTACTTAGGCGCCGCCCTGCGGCGCTGACGTCAGTTCTGTACACGACTTTCCGCGCCAGGAACGCAGAGCCATGCAAGAAGCTGACATAGGTGTCTGAAAAATACTAGGGCCCTGAAAGCGATGTCCTTAACCCTAGAAATCAGTACGCAGAATGGGGAGGATGGGTGGGGCGGTAGGAATCTGTCACTAACTACTGTCTCTTACAGATATATCGTTACACAAGTTAGTAACTTGTGCATCTGAAAGAGACACGTTAGTGACAGATTCCTTACCTTAGAATAGATACCCCAGCAATACCAACCCCGGTGGTGGGTCTGCGAACAAAGATCAGACAAGGAAGTCCTGGAGGACAGAACGGCCAAAGAAGCCGTCCCTCCGGACCTGACTGTCAAGGCAGTAATGCTTTGTAAACGTGTGCAGCGAGGCCCACGTAGCTGCCTGACAGATAACCGGCAGCGGAACACCGCGGCCCAAAGCCGTGGTAGCAGCCGTTGCCCTGGTGGAATGGGCACGCAGCCCAACAGGAGGCTCCTTCTTAGCCAAAGAATAGCAGGTCTTGATGCACAAGGTAACCCAGCGGGAGATGGTCCTCTTGTGCACCGCCCGACCTTTTGGCGCCCACGTAGCCAACAAAGAGCTGGTCATCCACCCGGAAGTGTTTTGTGCGGTCAATATAGAAGGAGAGCGCACGTTTTGGGTCCAGACGGTGGAGCCTCTCTTCCTCTCTGGAAGGATGCGGAGGCGGAAAGAAGGTGGGCAAAGTGATGGTCTGCCCAATGTGGAAAGCAGTAACCACCTTTGGCAAGAAGGACGGACGCGTCCGAAGAACAACCTTGTCTGGATGAACAGACAGAAAGGGAGGTTTGCAAGATAGAGCCTGGAGCTCACTCACCCACCGAGCGGAGGTGATGGCCACCAGAAAGGCTGTCTTCAGAGTCAGAAGACGAAGAGGACAGTTATGTAGAGGCTCAAAGGGAGCGCACATTAAAAAGGTAAGAACCAAGTTCAAGTCCCACTGAGGCATTACAAACGGAACAGGAGGGAAGAGGTGAGTAATGCCTTTTAAGAACCTGTTAACAACAGGGGACTTGAAAAGGGAGGGCTGATCAGGGAGCCTGAGGAAGGCCGAGATAGCACAAAGATAACCCTTGATGGTACCCAGGGCAGAACCCTGTTGGGCCAGAGAGGAAGGAACAGAAGGACCTCAGAAAGAGGGGCAGAAAGGGGATTCAGAGCCTTTGCTGTGCACCATGCCACAAATTTGTTCCACCTGCAGGCGTATACCACCTTAGTGGAGGGACGCCTGGCTGCCAGAATCACATCACAAACTTCGGGAGGCAAGTGGAAGGAATCAACTGCCGCCGCTCAATCTCCACGCAAGCAGGTGTAGACTGGACAGGTTCGGGTGGAGGACCGTCCCCTGCTGCTGCGACAGAAGATCCTCCCGAAGAGGCAGACGGATCGGGGATCTACGCTCATATTGAGTAGCTCGGGATACCAAACTCTTCGAGCCCAGTCCGGAGCCACAAGAATGACTTGGGCCCGGTCGTGCCGAATCTTCTTCAACACTCTGGGTAGAAGTGGTATAGGCGGAAAGGCGTACAACAGACCGCAACTCCACTCGTGACGAAAAGCGTCACCGAGCGAGTGCCGCCTTGGAAATTCCAACGCGCAGAACTGATGACATTGCGCGTTCTCTTCGGTGGCGAATAGATCTAACCAAGGCTCTCCCCACTGTAGAAAGAGTCCTTGCGCCACTTCCGAGTGAAGACGCCATTCGTGATCCATCATGCACCTGCGGCTGAATTCGTCCGCCCTGGCGTTCAGGGAACCTGCCAGGTGTTGAACCATCAGGAACATGCCCTGATGTTCCAGCCATGTCCAGAGGCGCAGAGCCTCCTGACAAAGGGTCCACGACCCCACCCCGCCTTGTTTGTTGCAGTACCACATGGCGGTGGTGTTGTCTGTGAACACCTGCACTACCTTCCCTTTGACAGAGGGAAGGAATGCCTTGAGTGCAAGTCGGATCGCCCGGAGCTCCAGAATGTTGATATGGAGCCGGGACTCCGCCGGAGACCAGAGGCCTCTGATCTCCGCCTCTCCCATGTGACCGCCCCATCCCAGAAGGGACGCGTCCGTCACAACTGTGTGCTCTGGCTGGGGAAGGGAGAGGGATCTGCCCATGACCCATTGCCGGTTCGAGAGCCACCACTGCAACTGTTTTGCAGTCCCCTCCGAGATCTGGACGTGATCGGACAGGTTGCCCTGGTGCTGCGCCCACTGGAAGTTCAGGTCCCACTGCAGAGCCCGCATATGCCATCTGGCATGATTGACCAGCAGGATGCAGGAGGCCATGAGGCCCAGCAGCCTCAGGGTCATCCGTACCGAAACCCAGGATAAAGGCTGAAAGATCGGAATCATAGCCTGAATATCCCGGACTCGCCGTTCGGGAGGATAGGCCCGAAACTGCGTCGTGTCCAGAACTGCTCCGATGAAAAGGAGCTGTGGAGAAGGAATCAGATGCGACTTCGGCACATTGATGGAGAACCCCAGCGAGTGCAGGAGTTCGGCCGTAGTCTGGAGGTGGGAGACGACTGCCTGGGACGAGCCCGCATTCAGCAGCCAGTCGTCGAGGTAGGGGAAGACTGAAACCCCTGCCCGGCGCAGATGAGCTGCGACCACCGCCAACACTTTCGTGAACACCCGAGGGGCACTGGTAAGGCCAAAGGGGAGCACGGTGAACTGAAAATGCTCGGGGCCTACCGTGAACCGAAGGTAACGCCGGTGGGCCGGCAGGACGGGGATGTGGAAATATGCGTCCTGCAAGTCCAACGCTACCAACCAGTCTCCAGGGTCGAGGGCAGTCAAGACCTGAGCTAGGGTGAGCATCTTGAACTTCTCCTTCCGGAGGAAGCGATTGACGTTCCGGAGGTCCAAGATAGGACGCATGTCCTCCTTGTCCTTTTTGGGCACCAGGAAGTAGTGGGAGTAGCAACCACGCCCTACTTCTGGGGTCGGAACATGCTCGATGGCCCTCTTGGCCAAGAGGGCCGTGACTTCCTTCTGCAGAAGTACCAAGTGATCCCCTGACATGCGGTGGAATTGAGGTGGCATGGCTGGGGGGTGGACTCGAAGGGGAGGGAGTAGCCCCTTCGGACAATGTCCAAGACCCACCTGTCCGAGGTGATGGTACGCCAGTGGGGAAGGTGATGGCGGACCCTGCCCCCTACTGGCGTGCTGTGCACCTGAAAGGAGGGACTAGGAGGGTTTGGAGGCCGCGGACGGGTTGGAGGTGGTGGCCTGACCCGCACGCTGGTTGCCCGATCCGCCACGGCAGAATCCACGTCCTCGCGAAGACGCCTGCTGCGCGGGCCGGTGGCTGGGCTGCTGACGTGAAGGGGCGCCCCTACCGTGGCCACGATAGGGGCGAAAAGCAGAAGTCAGCGGAGGGCGAGTAGCAGAAAAGCCCAGGGACTTGGCAGTAGCCCGTGAGTCCTTAAAGCGCTCCAACGCATGGTCTGCTTTGGACCCAAAAAGACCGACTCCATCAAAGGGCATGTCCATGAGAATATTCTGGACATCCCCTGAAAAACCAGTGGTTCTCAGCCAGGCGTGGCGTCGCAGCTCCACCGTCGTTGCAATAGACCTGCCCAGCGAGTCGGCGGTATCAAGGCCACATCGTATCGTGTATTTGGCCGCATCCCTTCCTTCCGCAATGGCGCGGGAAAGCAGTGTCTGGACCTCCTCAGAACACTGGGGCAAAACATTCGCCACCGAATCCCACAAGGAGTGGGTATATCGGCCCAAAAGACAAGCGGTGTTGATGGACAGCAAGCCAGCACTGGAGAAAGAAAAACCTTTCTTCCCAAATTGATCCAGGCGTTTGGATTCCCTATCCGGAGGGGCGGTAGGGAAGGCGGTTTGGGAAGCGGAGGCTTGGACAACCAAGCTCTCAGGAGTGGGGTGGACAGAGAGAAACAGGGGGTCGCCCGGAGCTGGGCGATGGCGTCGGGACACGTTCCTATCCACAGGAGCCCCTGTGTTGGGCTTGGACCAGGCGCCCAAAAGAACGTCAGTGAGGGCGTCGTTAAACGGCAGCACAGTCTCCGTAGAGGAGGCTGCCGGCTGAAGCACCTCTGTCAAGAGATTAGTCTTGACCGCCACAGTAGGGAGTTAGAGATGTAAGGCTCCAGCCGCCCTACGCAACACCGTTGCAAAATTGGCTCGCTCCTCCGTAGCCACGGGAGGAGACAGCATGCCAGTGTCAGGGGAAGTATCTAGACCACTGGCATCCCCTAGACCCTCTGTCCAGTCCTCATCGTACTGACACTGTAGTGCCAGAGGGTCATCAGACCCCTCCCAGTCCTCCTGGTCCTCCTCTGGTTCAAAATAAGGAGGAGGAGGGACATTTGGGACCCAAGGTCTCATCGGCGCCGGAACCGGCGTCGAGCGACGTCGGTCCGGGTCCATGTCCGGAGCCGGAAGGAACTGGGGGACGACGCCGCCCGGAGCCCCAGGCGGCGTCGAGAACGGCACCGGAGACATCGGGCGCCGGCGGAGGTGTCGTTAGGTCGACCGGCGTCGATGGGGGTTGCGGAGCCGGGATCGAGGCCGGGGCCGGAGCCGGGATCGAGGCTGGAGGCACGGGCGACGCCGGGGCCGGAGCCGTCGGCGACGCCGGAGCAACCCTATCAGGGCCCGCGGGGCCCGAAGGCGCACCGGAGGGGCCTGGAGGCCCGAAGAGGCGGGCCATGGCCGACAGGAATTCCTGTACTTGGGCCGGATCCGCCCCCGAACCCGGGAAGGACGGGTATTGCGGGGGCGACTCCACAGGCATGTCCGGGGCCGCGGGGGTGGGGACGGTGCCGGGAGGGGCCTCAGCCGAGTCGCGAGACCGGTGAGGCGAAGTCCTAGAGCGACGATGCTTTTTGGACTTTTTGTGTTTGGACTTACCGGACGAAGAAGACTTCGATGCCGACGACCGGTGTGGACTCCGCGATCGACCCCTGGACCTCTCACGCGACCGGGGCTTGCGCGGAGCCGAATGCCGGGCCTCCAGGAGCTTTCGAGACCGCTCTCGCAAAGCTTTCGGGTTGAGGGCCCGGCAGTCGGAACAAGACTCCGTGTCGTGGCCTCGGCCGAGGCAGAAGAGACACTCCCGATGCGGGTCTGTGATGGACATCATCCGAGCACAGGCGCCGCAACGTTTAAACCCGGGCATCCCTACGACACCTTGAAGTCGATGAAAGAAAAACAGTGAAAAATTCACCAAAAAAGATTGGTCAAAAAATGACCAGGGCACTGCTCTTCCCGGATCTGCGCTTGCTGGCGCGGAAAAAGAAGAACTGACGTCAGCGCGCAGGGGCGGCGCCTAAGTACTGCCCGCGACGTCATCCCGGCGATCACGACGCCGAACGCGGAGCCGCACGACGCCGCCTACCGAAGCGCAAGGGTACTGCTACGCAAAAAACTTTCCGGATCCAGCCTGACGCCTGGGGATATTCTAAGGTAAGGAATCTGTCACTAACGTGTCTCTTTCAGATATGTATGTGCGGTATTTTCTTTATGTGGACCTCATTGGAATTCCAAATCATGAATAAGGTAAATGCTACTTACCAGTATGCATCTGTTCTTGGCATGTAGAGCTGCAGAGTCGTACACTGTGCATGAGATCGCCATCTGGTGTTGGGCTCGGATGCTTGCACTTTGTTGTTGTCTTGGAAGAGTCTTTTGTAGTCACGAGATAGGTGACTCCTCCTTTGGACGATAGTGCGCATGGGCATCGACTCCATGGTTAGATTGTTTTTCGCCATGATGGGAAAAGATGGAGTCAGTAAGAAGAAAAAGATGTCCATGTGAATATATCTAATTAAGATTATACTGGAACGGATACAGGTTCCGGGGAGGTGGGTGGGCGTGTACGACTCTGCAGCTCTACATGCCAAGAACAGATGCATACTGGTAAGTAGCATTTACCGTTCGAGGCATATGAGCTGCAGATCGTACACTGTGCATAGACTGTATAGCAGTGTCTCCCCTAGCGGTGGTCACCTGTATCAGTTGCAGTAGTCTGAAAAAGTGTTTTAAGAACAGCTTGGCCCACAGCAGCTTGCTGCTTTGCGTGTACATCAACACAGTAGTGTTTGGTAAAGGTATGTGGCGTAGACCATGTTGTTGCCTTACATATGTCATTTAGGGGATGTTCCCTAAAAATGCCATAGAAGCCCCTAGTTTACGTGTGGAATGTGCCCTAGGGGGAATTATTAAGGTGCGTTTAGCCTTTTGGTAGCAAATTTGAATGCATTTGACTATCCATCTAGCAATGCCAGCCTTTGAGATGGGATTACCTTTATGTGGTGGGGAGAAAGCTACAAATAATTGTTTTGTCTTTCTGAAAGGTTTGGTCCTGTCAATGTAGTAAAGTAGGGCTCTTCTGACATCTAGTGTGTGTAGAGCTCTTTCTGCTACAGAGTCTGGGTCTTGGAAAAAGACGGGTAACTCTATTGATTGGTTAAGGTGAAAAGCAGAAATTACTTTAGGTAGGAATTTGGGGTTTGGTCTGAGAACTACTTTATTACGATGGATTTGTAAAAAGGTTCTTGTATGGTTAAAGCCTGAATCTCACTCACTCTTCTGAGAGAGGTTATTGCAATTAGGAAGGCTACTTTCCATGTAAGAAATTGTAACTCACATTTGTGCAGAGGTTCAAATGGGGGACCCATGAGCCTGGTGAGGACAATATTTAGATTCCATGCTGGAGAGGGTGGCAATCTAGGGGGAATGATTCTTTTAAGGCCTTCCATAAAGGCTTTAATTGCAGGTACTCGAAACAGTGACAAATGCTGTCTGTTTTGTAAGTATGCGGCTAGAGCGGCAAGATGTAATGTTATGGATGAGTATGCTAGGTTACATGTTTGCAGATGCAGCAAGTAACAGATAATGTTTTGTATGGAGGCATCTAGTGGGTTGATATTGTTGTTATTGCAATAAATAGCAAACCTTTTCCATTTTGCTGCATAACAAGCCCTGGTAGTGGGACGTCTGGCTTCTTTAATGACCTGCATACACTCAGGTGGAAGGTTAAGGTAACCGAACTCTAGGACTTCAGGAGCCATATTGCCAGATTCAGTTGACCTGGATCGGGGTGTCTGATCTCTCCATGGTTCTGAGTTAAGAGGTGTGGAGAGAGGTGCAGTTTGTGGTGTGGAACTACTGAGAGTTCGAGAAGTGTTGTGAACCATGGTTGTCTTGCCCATGTGGGAGCAACTAGGATCATTGTTAGAGACTGTTGTCTGAGTTTGCGTACTACTAGGGGAATGAGTGGGAGAGGCGGAAAAGCGTATGCAAATCTGCCTGACCAGTTCATCCATATTGCATTGCCCTTGGACGACGGGTGTGGAACCTGGCGGCGAAGGTTGGGCATTTTGTGTTTTCTTGTGTGGCGAACAGGTCTATTTGTGGATGGCCCCACATTTGGAAAAAGGTTGTAGAACTTGCGGATGCAGTTCCCATTCGTGAATCTGTTGTGTCTGTCGACTTAACAGATCCGCAATGTGATTGTGAACTCCTGGAAGGTGTTCTGCAAGGAGGTAAATGTTTTGAGGAATGGCCCATCTCCATATGGCTTGCGCCAGGCGAGACAGCTGTAGAGAGTGTGTCCCCCCCTGTTTTTGTACATAGTACATTGCTGTCATGTTGTGTGTTGTGACTAAGACAGTCTTGTGAGTAAGATGCGGTTGGAATGACTTTAGCGCTAGAAATATTGCTAATAATTCTAGGTGGTTGATGTGGAGCAGTTTTTGTGACTTGGTCCAGCTGCCCTGCGTTGTGTGGGTAAGGAGGTGAGCTCCCCACCCGGTGAGAGATGCGTCTGTTGTGAGCACTATTTGTGGAACTGGCTCTAGGAACGGCCGCCCTTTGGAAATGTTTTGTATGTTCCACCATTGCAGAGAGCGATGAGTGCGGCTGTCTACCAACACCAGATCTGTAAGCTGGCCCTGAGCTTGGTTCCACTGACGTGCTAAGCATTCTTGCAGGGGCCGCATTTGAAGTGGTGCGTGAGGGACAATAAAGATGCACGAGGCCATCATTCCTACGAGTTGCATAAACACTCGAGCTGGAAGGTAGTGTTGAGGTAGGAATTTGTTGATGAGGGCTTGCATACTTGTTATCCTGGAAGGATTGGGGTATGCAAGGGCCCTGGAGGTATCGATTGTGGCTCCTAGGTACTGATGTATGTAGGAGGGATGGAGATGCGATTTGGTATGGTTTATTGTGAACCCCAAATTGTGTAGTAGCCGAACTGTTTGGAGTGTGTGCTGTACACATTGGTTGTGTGACTTGGCTTTTATTAGCCAGTCGTCTAGATACGGAAACACGTGAATGTGTTGTCTTCGTAAGTGCGCAGCTACTACTGCTAGGCACTTGGTGAAAACCCTTGGTGCTGTTGCCACCCCGAATGGGAGGACTTTGAACTGATAATGTTGTCCGTCCACTATGAACCTTAGGTATTTCCTGTGCGCAGGGTGAATGGGAATATGGAAATAGGCGTCCTTGAGATCTAGTGTGGCAAGGAAGTCGCCTTGTTGGAGTAGTGGAAGTATTTGTTGAAGAGTGATCATGTGAAAATGATCTGAGTGAATGTAATAGTTGAGGGGTCTGAGGTCCAGTATGGGCCTGAGGGAACCGTCCTTTTTGGGGATTAGAAAGTATAGTGAGTAAACCCCTGTGCCCTGATGTTGTAGAGGGACTGGTTCTATTGCGTGCTTTTGGAGCATAGAGAGAACCTCTTGATTGAGGAGCGTTAGATGTTCCGTGGACATGGGACGCTGTCTGGGTGGTATGTTGGGGGAGTAGAAGTGAGTTCGAGGCAGTAACCATACTGGATAATTTGTATTACCCACCTGTCGGTGGTGATGGAATTCCACGCAGGTAGGAACTTTGACAGTCTTCCCCCGACGGGAGTGGAATGATCGGGGGAAACGGAGGGAAGTCACTGTTTGGTGGTAGGGGAGGTGCGTGTGTTAAACCCGCGTCCTCTACCCCTGTTGTTATTACCTCTGTAATTACCTCTGGAGTAACCTCTATTAGAGGAGGTTTGAGTGGTGTTTTTGTAGTTAGCAGAGGTGGTGTCTGTGGCTGTAGTTTTGGAGCCGCCTCTATATAAGGAGCGACGAAAGGAACCTCTGCTAGGTGTGGCTTGTAGAGCTCCCATAGCTTTGGCTGTGTCTGTGTCCTTCTTCATTTTTTCTAGAGAAGTGTCCACATTAGGCCCAAACAGGTGTTCCTGGTCTAAGGGTTGATTGAGGATGGTAGATTGTACCTCCTGCTTGAAGCCAGATATTCGTAGCCATGCGTGTCTGCGCAGCAAAACGCTTGAGTTTATTGTGCGTGCTGCTGTATCTGCTGCGTCAAGGGCGCACTTTATTGAGGTGTTTGTGACAATCTTGCCTTCTTGTATTAGATCATTGGCCTTGGTCTTATACTGATCTGGAAGGTGCTCAATGAGCTTTTCAAGCTCGTCGTAATGGGCTCTGTCATATCTCGCCAGTAAGGCTTGGGAATTGGCGATGCGCCACATGTTTGCTGCTTGAGACGCAACTCTTTTTCCGGATGCGTCGAGTAATTTGGACTCCTTGTCTGGTGGTGGTGTCTCACCAGTAGTCTGGGAGTTTGCCCTTTTCCGTGCATTAGCAACTACTAATGAGTCTAGAGGGAGTTGGCCTTTAATATAAGCTGGGTCAGAAGGGGCAGGTTTATATTTTTCTCGATCCTTGGGTTAAGAACCCTAGCCCTAACTGGGTCTCTGAAGACCTCAGGGGCATGTTTAATAATGCCTTTAAGCATAGGTAGAGTATGGGTAGACTTTTGAGGCTGGCTAAAAGTTTCTAGTAAAAAGTCTTCTTCCAGGGGGTCTGAGTGTAACTTGACACTATGGTATTGTGCTGCCCTGTTTATCACCTGTGAAAACCCTATAGCATCATCTGGAGGTGAGGCTTTTGATGGGTATGGTTCAGGGACAGGTATATCTGGGAGGTCATAACTGTCCCAGGGGTCTTGTGGTGGGATACTGTGAAGGTCGTCATCAGTGTAGGTGTTGTGAGGTGACTGCATGTCATCATCATGATCCTCCCTGTCTGTATCCCCTTGTGGTGAAAAACAAGGTGGAGGAGAGTGAGGCGGGGAGTGTAGAGGGCTGAGGTGTTGTGGAGGTGGAGAGAAAGACCTTATAGGTGATGTGGAAGAGTCTTTCTTCTTATGAGGTGGCTCAGGTGTGGTTGGTTCCTGTATCTTCCTCTTGTGAGGTATTACTGATTGTACCTGTCCGGTAATAGGGTCAATGTGCAGAGTTTTCTGCTTTGGGTCGATGGGAACCAAGAGTTCTTCTGAGCTGGCGTGTTTGGTCGGCATCGAAGATTTCGGCTCCGAGTGTTGTTTGGGCTTGCGAGGTTGTTTGGTGTCCTTTGGTGAAGTTTTCGACACCGAGGGTTTTTTTGTCGACTCCGAAGGTTTGGTATGCTTCGGTGTCGAGGTGTCTGGGACCTTGGACTTTGGCGCCGAAGGGTCTGTTGGTGCCGAGACCTTAGTCTTGTGTTTCGGTGCCGATGAGTGTTTTCCGGCTCCGGGACGTGGCTGGCTCGGTCCCGAGCTGCCAGAAGGCTTTAGGTGCTTGGGAGTCGAGCCGGAAGGCGGGGCTCCTGAAGCTTTGTGATGGTGCAGACCTAGGCCCGAAGGCGAAGGTGTGACCGAAGCCTTTTGTTTCTTGGGGGCAGGGGCATCGACGTCAGTACTCACAGTACGTTGGTGTGGTGTGATGAGTTGGTCGTCGGACCCTGAGTCTTCGGCTCCGGAGGTGTCGATTTGTAAATCTCCGGTGTCCGGGTTGTCGGAGCCTGTGTCAAAGATGTCGTCCGGTGCGGGAGCGGCTGACCTGGACATTTCGTGTCGTCGGGCCCGGCGATCACGGATGGTCTTTTTGGACCGAAAGGAGTCACAGGCTTGGCAGTGTTGGCTCTCGTGTTCTGGAGAGAGGCAAAGATTACAGATCTCGTGGAGATCTGTGTGTGGGAATTTAGCCCCACACCTGCATTTTTTAAATGGAGTCCTTTCCATATGCTGGATGATGGCGCCGACACGCCCAACGGACCAACGTCGGCGACCGGACTCGAAACAGTGTTGGAGTGGAGACGCGATGAGGGGATCGCGATCGAAAACAATACCGTCGAACGGTAGGAGGTTCTTCTGCGCGTCGAGAGGGGAACCGATCGATGTGGATCCGGAGCGCAGCAAGGTACATCCGAACCCGATGGCGGAAAAAAACAATCTGACCATGGAGTCGATGCCCATGCGCACTATCGTCCAAAGGAGGAGTCACCTATCTCGTGACTACAAAAGACTCTTCCAAGACAACAACAAAGTGCAAGCATCCGAGCCCAACACCAGATGGCGATCTCATGCACAGTGTACGATCTGCAGCTCATATGCCTCGAACATAAACTTTTGAACTTTGAAGAACTTACTGGGGGCTCCAGACCCCAGCCAAGCAATACACCAGTCTAAGGTCTCCATACCATAGGCGGAGACTGAACTGCACAAATGTAAATGCACAAAGACAGGCTACCAGTACCTGTAGTTCTCGAAGACTCAAGCCTTGTACAAATTTCCTTGACTGGGGGCTCCATACTGAGTCAAATTCCCCCTAGACTGACAATACAGCAAAATGCACCAGTAAACAATGGACAACTGCAAGACCATACAACTGAAGGCCTCCTACGTTTGCAATCTGACCACACACAGAATTTGCGTAACAACCATAGACTAGCGGCACCATACCCTAGCTTGAGAGCGGCATGATATTAGCACATGGAACAACGGCACACAGATCACAATTGCATACACCTCTCACAAGTATACCTCAAAGAAACAAAATAAGTCTAATTTGCTCAATAACAAAAGTGTTCCCTGATATGTAGAATAGAAGGGGAGCCTTGAGCAAGAGCAAGCCATGCCCCTTCAGCACACACGCACATGACCTGAGTGCCGGGCCTCCCATAAAGACAATATTATGCACTTGAGCAAGCTGCTGCCACTCACTGAGAACTCAGTTCCCGTTTAGTCTGCGACAACTGGTCAAGGAAACACTGATAGTATCCGTGAAGAACACAGATACTGGTGTTTAGCAGGGCTCTTTTGAAAACACAATAATAATTCAAAAACTGTTGCCATTGTACACTGCCTGCACTCGCCTGTGATCTTCAGGTCCAAATAAATGCAGTAGATCCAACCTTGGAACATAGTGCTAACCAATCAACCTTAATCAGCATTGTGCAGGAAAAGCTACAACTTTGCCACAAGCCAGCTGCTGACAAATCTAAAATACTCTGCCCTTCAAAGGCAGTCACTGCAGACTAAGGGCCTGATTTAGATTTTGGGAGATGGGTTACTCCATCAAAACAGTGACGGAAATCCTGTCCACTAAAATATAAATCTCATAGGATATAATGGGATTTTTATTTCGGTGAATGGGATATCCGTTACCGTTGTGACGGAGTAACCCGTCCACCAAGATCTAAATCAGGCTCTTAATGTGTTTTGTCATTTGCCTTCCATAACTGGGTTTGGTCTCAGCAGAAGCTGATGTGCCGAGGAAGGCACCCTGGATAGATCTGGGAGTAGAAAGTAAGTTCAACATTGTAGTTGACAACAGCACTTGCCTAATGTTGAAACAGAGACCAGCAGCACCCTCACGCCTCTTCGTGTATGCTTGTAGGAACGGATTGATTAAATACCTCTTTTCCTCCTCTCCCTCTCTCTGCTGAAATGCCCTGACAATGGCTGCTGTCCGCCTTTCTTCATAAGACTGCAAGCACAAAAGCCTCACTAGATGTCCTCTCTTCAGCTACAGTCTGCAAACACTGTCTCGCTCGGACTGTCAGACGTTGTTGTGGTACCAGTGGGGTCTCCCTTTCTGCTCTCTTCTCCCTTTAGTGCATTTATGTAACAATTATCGGTTTCATTGAAACACCAAAAGCTCTTTAGGTTCCAAACTCCATCAATCAGGGTTCTTATAAAGTGTGACTAATCACCCCTAAGGGTCTCACTGTGCTGGGGGGCTTGGCACGGTTCTGCAGGTCAGTCGAAGAGCCAGGTCTTGAGGTCCTTCCTCAATTGAGGCCCTTTCCGAATTGAGGCAGACACGGTGATTGCCTAAGGTGTAGAGGTAGGGCATTCCAGGGAGGAGCCCTGGGGGACTCTGCAGGTGATCTCTGTAGGATTTGAGGAGAACGGTGGGAGTCTGACTCTCTAGGTTCAGCGGTGAGAAAGGAGGGGTTCCACTCTAGCGCTTTGTCGCGGATGCCGGCGTTGTGGAGTCTTGTGCCATCATAACTCATAACCAAATTGTTATGTGTGCAGTGCACACATAGGAAGTCTCACTCCTGTAAGTTTACTTAACTATGTTCAAGTTTAGGTACAAGCTTAAATAGGTTTAATACATACAAAAACCCCATCAGAAGCTAGGTCTTAATGCAGCTCGGCCCTTCTCATAATGAGCTCATTGACTCCTAGTGGAACATTTACTCACTCTGAACACTACAGCACATATTCCATCTTTCAGTCAGCCTACTCATGTATGCTCCATTCACTCACCAATACTTCACACTAACATACAGCAGTTTGTGTACATGTGTTCTGGTAAGGAGGCTGAGTTACGCAGATGAGTCCAGTCGTGAAGAGCCAAACAACTGGATGTCAAAGCACTTTGTTACATTAATTTAAATATTTTGACCCTACGTCGTCCACCCCTTCTTCAATGAGGCGTAAAGGGAAGGTGTGGAGGAGAGCTTTAGGCCCAGGGACCAGTTTTCAGTGGTGCTGAAATAATTTTATGACAGGAGGGTGCTGGAACAGGGGCATCAGCTCATTAAAATTACAGAGATTCTAAAATCTCTTGTGCTTGTGGGAGAGAAGGTAGTCCAAGACATTTTGTGCAAAAATGTGTTTAGTTAGTGCATTGTAATGCAAAAATTCTTCAATATATGAATAGATTGTGTCAATTTGTGCTCAAAAGGTAGAAATTTAGAAGACACAATTAATAAATCAAGGTGGTTGTAGCCATGCGTGCACACAAAGGTAACATAGATGTGTATTGGTCTGTTTTCTCACCACACTTTGAACCTTGCTTGCCTCCACATAACAGGATTAAAATACCCAAATGAAAATGTACCTCATTTTTGATATTTGTGAACTTTAAGAAGAAGCTATTTATACAGTATTTTATAACTAATTATAGTATAAACTTAGATATGCATGACAAACAAATGCAGAGTGGTTTGTTGTAGGATGTTTTCTGTGCTCTTCGTATTTAAAATGTACCTTTCACTGTACTGGATCAAAAATGTAATGGTACATAAAATGAAAACTAATTGAAGGCTTCTTTTCTCCATTATTTTTATGATCTATCTCCAGGGCTGGTGTGCTACAGCACCTGTCACACCCTAGTTCCAGCACCCCTGCCTCTTTCTGATTCTTGTAGTTATCTGTATGCTACTGTAGCATGCACTGCCAGGGCCCAATTCAAAAGTCATTTGTACTCCTAAATCAGGTTTACACAGCGGTCGCCGCCATAAACAAAGGGTGGTGGGGTGGGTGGGGACGGGCGGGAGGCGTCGCGCGGTTGGGGGGGGGCAGGTTAGAAATACAATATAAAAAAGTAAACTTACCTTTTGCCGCCAGGCGCCGCCAGCGTCCCGTCTCGTAGTGCCGCCTCTCCTCTTCCTGCCTGGTCTCAGCAGCCCTGGGACAGACTCCCTGTCCAATCCCCATGCTGCAGAGCAGCGCAGGGATTGGTCTGAGCGGGCAGGAAAGATGCCCTGCTCAGACCAGAGAATCTGTGGGGCTTCTCCAGTCCGACTGCTCAATGCAGCTGGGCTGGAGAAAGCCCAAATGCGCATGAATATTTTGGATGGCCTGAGACGGACGGCCAAACACACATGAGCACTTAGAGAGTGGAGTGCACGTAGCACTCCTCCTCCCCCCTCCCATGCCTCGGCCAGTCTCTCCCAACACCGCTGGCTAAGAGCCTGCAAATGCAAAATAAAATGATGCAAAAACATCATTGTATTTTACATTTGCTGGCTCTGAGCCAGGCAGTGGGGCGACGTGCCTCGGCCATTGAGGAGGAGCCGCTGCTGGGTTTACAAGTGCGAATGTCACGATTTACTTTTGCTAGTTATTCCCAAAAAGTGACATTGTAATCATAAATCTATTTACTCCTTTGTACTTGTATGTCATAAGTTAACAAATAAAGGATGCAAAAATGATTGCTATGCAAACAGTGGGAATTGGGAGGTGCAAGGCATGGTTTGTCTTCTGTGTTGGTGAATGCCAAAATAATTGTGAATTTGTAAGTATTCACAAACTCATCAAACTTGTGGAACTGGTCATAGATTTTTTCCTGTAATGACCCGTAATAAATCCTTTTCCAGGTTGGAAAGGGGAACGAAACACCTCCCGATTTGGCGGGGGTGTAGGGAAATTAGTTTTCCGCAGGGATAATGTGTTTTTTCTTCTGGGGATAAAAAAAAGTCTGGCATGTGTTTGGAGATCTGACTAAAACATTTTGTTTAAAAAAACCTGCAGAAAGAAAAACAAGCATTGGCATAGCCAATAGGTCTCGCCTTTGGGACCTTATAAGTGTTTAGTTATCCAGCACAATATCCTTGGTGCAACAACATCAAGTGTTGCATGGCTAAACACTTATAAGGTCCCAAAGGCGAGACCTATTGGCTATGCCAATGCTTGTTTAAGAAGAAACCACCTTTTCTCACTCCACAGGGCATATATAACACCTGAAAAGCTATCAAAGATGGGGAAGGAAGACCCACTATATGCGCAAAATGCGGCCTGGAAAAAGCGACAGATGTCCATATGTTCTACCAATGCCTTGAAATCGGGAATTTTTGGAATGAAGTGGAAATAATATCAGGTATTTTGGGTCTGCAAATCAAGGTAAGCTTATCACTGATCATCTTTGGTGTAATGGACGGTCTTACGGGCATACCCAGGGGTCTGCTGTTCTATGTAATTTTACTTGCCAGAAGAGAATTTTGTCGAAAATGGGTTGGAAGGTATCCCACCTCAGCATTGGCAGTGGTTAGAGTCTCTCTTCTATACGTCTAGGATGGACTTATTAGGGAGAGACTAAGAGGAAAAGATTCTGGAAACCCCTTCAAGTTTGGGGTGCTGGGGCATGTAGGGTGTCGCGGGGAGTAAGGGGTAATGAGGATAAATGAAATATAGATCTTTCCTATGATTACACCTGTAAAACTCTCTAGCCCAGCTGCAGGGCCCCCTGTCTGTACTTAAAGCAGCTGCTGGTGGGAAACAAACACCCTGAGAGAGAGATATTAGCAGGGAATGATATGTTTGTTGTCGGAGGCACTTATAGGTGGTTGGTTTTACTTTTGAAAAAGGGCTGAAGTAATTGACATTAGACCCTGAGGTGAATGAGGATTAAAAAAAAAAAGCACATAAGCCAAGGCTGTCTCATCGAAATAAAACGAAGCAGCACACCACATGCAAGAGGGGCTCAACCAATGCCAGCCAGTAGCAGCACAGATTGGGCTTTGACATAGTTATATCGTCTCTGAGGACGCCTAGCAGTCACTTGAGTGCGTGACAACGTATTCTGTGTTAATTGGAAATGAAGTCCAAACACAATAACAGGCCTGCCCAACACATGCGGACACAATATAATAAAGGACCCATTTTTGGCCTGCTAAGAACTGCAATAAAAACCATGCACTGCAAAAAAGCAGCGCAAGTCCTTTGTGAGATCGGTGTGCCTGCCGCATACTAGTGAACTGAGGAAACCCAACGAGTACAGACTAATCAGTTCCTGAATACCAACTCCTGACAGCGTGATTAGGAGAGCAAAAGATTAACTCTGATTAAGAGGCTTAGGGAACTGTTGTTTGACTTTAAAAAGAACCAAAGTATGCCATACCAGTTACCCCCAGTCTTGAGGAGACCCATAAATATGAGGAGGGTCAAAACATGCTGACATAATTTAAAAAAGGAAAGATAGGGACACTTTTTTAGTAGTACACCATTGCATTAAAAGGAAAAAATGTGGTGGGTTCACAAGAACTCACTATCCGTTCTCCCACCACCACCTTTTAACACAACAGTTCACTGCTCAAAAACATTGCCTTTAAAAAATTAGACTGTACACCTGATGCTAATTAAGGATGGGTAACTACATGGACAGCCTGGCCAAGCAAACTCCAGTGACCCAAATCGTAAACTGGTAGGATTGTGGTGACGGAAAACACTTTATAAGTGAACCATCACATACAACCACAGACTCCCCATTTGTAGGCGTGGATCAAAACACATAGGGCTTCAGCTACATTGAAGAAGGCTGAAATATAAGGCTCTCAGGTAATGAGAAAGTGGACACAAACTTGGTGAGTAAAGGAACCAGGTGGGCCAAACTAACTACTACATGTGAGTGACACATTGCTTTTTCTGGGCCATCATATTAGGCCGAATAGAGGCTTAATGAAAGAGTACAGAGGTTCTGCTATTGAAGCGGAGAGTTGCATAATGTTAGTAAAGAGGTTGGACTTAACCTTCGCAGTAGCCAAGGATAGGTCAAGCACCTCAGCGGCAAAAAATTGGGAATGCATCTAGCCCATTGGCATTTTACAGATCAAGGTAGAGGCTTGCACGATATCACCATCAATGCTGTCATCATGCTCAACAATGGCTCCTGGAATCTCTAGCTCTTTTGACATAGATCAGAAAACAACATAAAATTGATCAAGCTTCTGCCAAACTGTAAAATGCTTAACCATGGGTTCACTAGGAAGTGAGGTACTCTTCCAGGTGGACTCCTAGATCTCTTCAGTAACAGGAAATCCTGAAGGAACTGATTGTACCTGATCCAGGGCTGGTGGCTGAACTGATCTCAGCAATACACCTGATATCACCAAGCCAGAAGTCACAAGCTTTAAATGCCTGATCTTCCTAAACTTCTTGGTCTTGCAGTCCTGCGGTACTGCTGACTAACTCCACATAGCACCCAGAGCAAAAGCTTGCGACGAGACATAGGCACCTGTTAAGTAAAGACTATTGGCTCCACCTTGGCAGCTCCATAAGACATACCGAAGAGCAGATGCCCTGTACAAAAAATATCTAGCATTGCCTTCCTTCAGGTCTAGACTTGTGTATAATCCTCAAATGTTGGTGGGAAATGGACTTTGAGGTTTGTATCATTGCTTTTTGTGTGATGGGAAAAAGAAAACTACTCTCTGGAATCTTTGCTCTTCTTTGAAGAAGGCGATTTCACCCTGCGACTCAGACTGGAGCATCAACCTTTTTCTCCTGGAATTACTTATGTATGAATAATTTAGCTCCAACTGTTTGATGACTTTAGTGCTCATGTGTGCGCACCTGGCATGAGAGGAAGAATCATGTTCGAACAGAAACAACAACCAAATTTAGTCTAAAACCGAGAGTGACACTGGAAACCCAATGTTCAGTGAAGACATGCCCATCTTCGGCCAAAAAAAGGGTTTTAAGAAGCCAAGTTGTAGAAAGAGAATTTTTAGAAAAAGTTAAAAATAATGTACTGCTTTGGAACCTGCGTCTGAGAAACCCAGAAAAAAAAAAAAACATTAGGGACATGTGGAGGGGCTTTTTTGGATTGGTGGAAAGAAGCTATCCAGCATCATGGGGAGATAATGCTCAGAAAATTATTTTTAAATCAGTGTGGTGCCTGGAAGAACAATCAAAGATGAGGAATCTGGGAGCAGTATGCATCAGAAATCAGATGTTTTCTTAAGGATTTTGACCCACTAAGCATTTCAGTGGCAACACCACAATTAACTTCACCAGTGTCTTCCATTCTGGCCACATTTGTGACAGAAAAATGGTGTTAAAGAATAAGGAGAACAATAAGGGAAACATATACACATTTCAACATTGGACACACTTTAAATAAAGGGAAATTTCAGTTACTTAAAAATCTTTCACTGAAAAATATCACTGTAGGTTGCAGACCCATGAACAACAATCGTACTTAGAGTGGAATAATGAATCAAGGGAATAATTTTGAGGTTTCGATAGTATAAGCCTTGGAAAACATTTGATTTTCCTATGTTCTTTGTTAAAAAAGGGAGGAGAAAAAACGAAAATATATTTAGTCAACACTTCTGTTCCGTGTGCTTCACCCTCTTTGTAATTTTTCAATTTCTTTTTACATTTACTTATATGTTGATAAAACAATGAAAATAAAATACCTTTTTATAATTGAAGATAATTTAATTTCCACTTTGAAAAAATATTCAATGATCTAGCTCATACGCACAAATATTCAGTGTTTAAGAACATTAATGAATATGCCAAAATGCAGAACAATTTTTAAACAAACAATAAGAGGAGTACAACCTGGAGACACAGTGAAGTCTCCAAAGTATTGGGATAAAGGGCACAAGAGAGAAATATCCTTTCTTAAGAAGCACCTCACTCACCAACCTAGTTGGTGACATGCTTCATCATCGGGTCCCACTCGAATGGTCGAATGCCATCCGGTGTGCTGACACCTGATTACAGTGGAGCAGGTTTATTTTCTGTGTAGTGAATGAAATAGTGATTTAAAATTGGCCAAATATTACTCAAAATTAGTATTTTTAATAATAGAGCACCTGGACAATATTA
The DNA here is from genome assembly GCA_963921515.1 of Calotriton arnoldi. Lineage (NCBI taxonomy): Eukaryota > Metazoa > Chordata > Amphibia > Caudata > Salamandridae > Calotriton > Calotriton arnoldi. The sequence goes on along the minus strand of CAWUFW010000301.1, from coordinate 2,246,209 downwards.
AAAGAATTATAAGACACCTTTTGGTTAAATTGACCAACTGGTATCTTTAGGTAAAAAGTGCAAAAGTGCTAAAAGAAGGTCTACATGTTTCAACCTAATGACGATATTACTAGGTTTCGCCAGGACCAAGAGTACGTGACCCGGTGGTCACACACGCTAAGGTGTATCCTGCCCTGATCACTGCTACCTAACTCTGTACTCACAGTTAGGAGACCTTTCATCCTAGTAGTTGAAAGGAAAGAATTATGTAACGCATGATTGCGTGCCTCATGGAAAGGGGTCATGGTGCTGGCTCAGTCGCGTGATAGCGAGTCACCAGTCACGGCTGCTATGCCTATACTAAAGACCTGCCACCGCTCCCGAGGAATCCTCGGGGAGCGGTGGCAGGTCTTTAGTATAGGCATAGCAGCCGGTGACTGGTGACTCGCTATCACGCGACTGAGCCAGCACCATGACCCCTTTCCCATGAGGCACGCAATCATGCGTACATAATTCTTTCCTTTCAACTACTAGGATGAAAGGTCTCCTAACTGTGAGTACAGAGTTAGGTAGCAGTGATCAAGGGCAGGATACACCTTAGCGTGTGTAGACCACCCGGGTCACGTACTCTGGTCCTGACGAAAACCTAGTAATATCGTCATTAGGTTGAAACATGTAGACCTTCTTTTTCGCACTTTTGCACTTTTTTACCTAAAGATACCAGTTGGTCAATTTAACCAAAAAGGGTGTCTTATAATTCTTTTTAATATTGTCCAGGTGCTCTATTATTAAAAATACTAATTTTGAGTAATATTTGGCCAATTTTTAAATCACTATTTCATTCACCTACACAGAAAATAAACCTGCTCCACTGTAATCAGGTGTCGAGCACACCCGGATGGCATTCGGCCATTCGGGTGGGACCCCGATGATGAAGCATGTCACCAACTAGGTTGGTGAGTGAGGGGTCTTCTTAAGAAAGGATATTTCCTCTTGTGCCCTTTATCCCAATACTTTGGAGACTTCACTGTGTCTCCAGGTTGTACTCCTCTTATTGTTTGTTTACGTAATTTAAAGGGGATCAGGAGTATACCCCTCCACTTTTTGTGGTTATCCCTTTCTCTCTCTTGTGTTTTTGAACAATTTTTAAAGCCAGACCCAAAGGCACAAGAGATATAAAGGAGCTAACTTAAAAAAGGAAACTACCAAAGATTGCTTTAAAACATTTCCAACAACTAGAAGCAATCTCTTCTCCTAGAATGCCAGAAAAGATAACCTTAATTTACTCAACCAACAAAGAGAATGGATACTGAGATTAAAGGAGCTGACCTAGTGCCAATGTGGGAGACAGGATAATGTAGACAGAGCCAACTACACTCAGAATTCTATCGGTTTCCACTTCTATGTTTTTCTAGTGCCAGGGCACCTGCTGGGACCGATGACAAGCATGCAAAATGATGGGTGACTCAGTTAATGTACAAAGACCTGTCACAAAAGGATAGCAACAGAAGAGCTCTACTCTCCGCTCCCCTGTGATAGAAAGGGAAGCAGCCCTTGCTACTCACCACCAAAGCCGACTCCTTATAACAAGCATTGGCATAGCCAATAGGTCTCGCTTTTGGGACCTTATAAGTATTTAGTTATGCAGCACAATATCCTTGGTGCAACAACATCAACTGTTGCATGGCTAAACACTTCTAAGGTCCCAAAGGCGAGACCTATTGGCTGTGCCAATGCTTGTTTTTTAGTAGAGATGTGTTTTAAAAGTAAGCCTTTTCGTTGTGTCGTGCATTTTATTATTACTATTTGTGAAGGAGACAAGAATAAAGACTTAACCAGGCACTCGAATCAAAGAAAGCTATGATGTTACAATGTCACCAAAACACTGTATAAAAGTGACTTTTAAAAAGAGATGGGAAATAAATCACGGAAATGGCAGACACCAGAAGTGCAGGCAAAGTAAATAGCGGTTATTTAAAGGTAATAGGTAAATAAGTGCATTTTGAACCAACTATGTCACTGAAAAGAATGGAACTTCTTTGGGTGTATATGAACAATATTCGCAGCCTTTGTGCAGTCACGCCAAGTGAAGATAGCCAATGGGTAAACTGGGCTGACCAATTCCCCATTCTGTGGAGGGTGGAAGCAAATTGTGATTAAATATTTGAAGGACCAATGGATGAAACCTGCATACCAAAAGCCCTTCTGTGTATGTAAGTTTGTTAGGGGTAAAAATAGTCTGTCCAAATGGCTGCTGCCGTCTCCAAGGCTATCCCTAAAAATATTTCTCCCAGGAAGTGAATTAAAAGTCAAATTCAAGGCAGATGCCAGTTTAAACAAAACAAGAATAAGACATTGGATATTCGCGCGACAGCCACCAATTGTGCAGCAGAGCAAACATCATCTTTTAACCTCGGAAGAGAAGCCGAAAGACATCCATTTTAGAAAGGATTCTCAACGCCACGCCTAAAGATTTCCAGAGCTTTTATGGAAGGATGTTGGTTTGACATTTTAATGACAAGTTCTGATAATGAAGAAATACATTATTGGCCCAGAAGTGAAGATGCTGCTGTGATTGGATTTAATGTGAGGGAGTGACGCGGTATATGGTCCATTGTAACATGCTTAATTTGAGCTGGGGGTTTCCAGTGCTCAGCACCGACACTTAATTGGTTTCCGGTGCTCGGCACCAGCACTTAACTGTAAACGCTGCACTTAGGAGAGTCTGCCACATGATCGCGCTGCTTATCTAATTTAGAGATGAGCAGCCACATGATCGCGCTGCTTATCTAATTTAGAGATGAGCAGAACAACGGTTGTTTATTAATTCAATATACATTAAAAATTACTAATATCTGCCTCTCCAGCCATTACTTTAGCTTTGGGGACCTAGAATAATCTGAGCTGTCGCACTTGCAGGCGAGAGAGATGGTTAGTAGCTGCTGTGGCAGCGATGACAGGGGAGATGGGTGGTGCAAGTTGTAGTGGCCTCCTGGTTAGAACCCTGGCACTTATTATTTTACAAATTAAGCACTGGGCACAGTACAACAGGCAATGTACATTAGCCTGTGATGACAGCCTTAGACAGAACTTGGTGTCGTCCATATGAATATATACTGCACTCCTCAATCTTTGGCTCATCTGTCTGTTGCCTTTCCTCTGTCCAACAAAGTGTGAGTGCCACCTGAGAAGCTCCTGCCTCCTAACCACTGATGCTTACCCCTCTGGGTATCAAGGCAGCATTTATTAGATGAAGTTAGAGTACACTTTTATGCGTGACCTTCAGGGAGATAGCCTCCTACAAAAGATGCCTTAGTGGGTAAGACATGGGGGCCTCATGCACAAAAACCTGCCCTAGGAGGGGTTACTCATTGTTCATAGTTCAGGAGTGTTCCACGGTGGAAGAACCTAGTCCACTTCCATCTCTGCATCCTTAAAGCTGAAGCTACACTCATGCAACAATCAAACACGTGATGATGCAAATGGGAGCAAACAAGTATGGTCCGTTCTGGCATCTGGCGATGTAGGGCCCTGAAGGCAATGACAACGCCTTGAAGGAGGGCTGAGCTCATCGACCCACTGAATGATAAAATCCAGTCAGGATATCCTATTAGTGGCTGTTTTAACTTACGCAGTACAGTGTGAGACCTGTTCACTTCATTCCCCACCGAGAGTCACTGGGAACACATTTGGGCTTTGAAAATAATTAAAATGAAACAGGATGTATGTCAGCAATGCCAATAAGTAGCAATGGAAGATGAACTGTGAAGGATAGCTTCTGGAATGGGTTTTGGAATGCATTAGACCTGTGAGTGCATATTTTTCAAACACATCACCCACCGCATTTTCTTAAATATCTCGAAATAGAGTGGCACGTGTGTGTGTGTGGTGTGGGTGCATGGTTGTGTAATTTCTGTGGTGTAATTTCTGTGGTGTGTTTGATGATGTGGTGTGTGTACTTGTTTTTAGAGTGCGTGGGTTTGCAGTTTAGCGTTTGTATATGTTTTGTATTGTGATGTCTTATGTGAGGAGGCTGCAATCCTGCACATCTTTGTCCATGGTGTGTGGTTATGCTGTGTGCCGTCTTTGGGATTATGAGAGCATGTTAGCATGTGGGTATACGTGTGCATGTATAGGTGTATGTAAATGTGTGTCTATTGTATATTTTTGTGCCTACGCAGGGAAAGCACATGTGTGCACTCTTTTGAATATGTGGCCGGTGTGCTGTGCGTTCACGTATTTATAAATGTGTTGATGTTTCTCTGCACCGGGGCGCGTGTGTGTTTACTTTTGAGTGTATGTGTCCTTGTATGTATATGTGTGCCTGTGTGTTTTTACTTGTTTATGGGTGCGTCGGAGCGCACACGTGTGCTTGTTTAAAGCCTCAGAGGTGAGTAAAGTTTTCTGCAGTCAGCATGTCCTGGGTGTGCAGATGCGGTTCTTCCGCGTGCCGTGGAGGCACAATGGTAATTAAGCTATCTGGCTGGTCCCAGTGCAAGCCGAGCTTCTGGAGAGTGACAGCTGCAGATGTCCGCAGCAGAAAAACAGAACAAGCCCGGGAGTTGTGTGTGTGCGCGCGCGACGGCAAAAGTGAAAGCAGGCTGGCGAGTGGTGTGCGATGTGCGCGCACCATGACGAGAGAGGAAAGCCAGATGGCGCCTCCGCTCGTCATTGTGCGCGTAACCGCACGGTCTATGCCACCCAAAAAGCTGTGGTCGGACTTTTTAAAGCCCGTTTACTAAATGTCTCGCAGAGCAGCGCATGCGCTGGCTCAGGCGAGACCTAAAAATGAGGAAACACAGCGTCACGACCAATCGCATACATATCAACTAAAGTCTAGTCCATGTAGACACTTTTCAAACAATCTGATTTTCTGCCATGATCTTAAGCTTTAAATATTGTCTGGCCAAAATACAGTATTCAGAGTACCAACTATCACAATATTGTGGAGGTGAGTATATAGGCAAGTATTGATTGACTATTTTTAACTGCACATATATTTAACTTAACAATAAATATATGTTAAAGGTAGTAAATCTATACTATGTATAACGCAATTTAGGTGTTCCTAAAAATTGTAAACCTTACCAGAAATTCAGAAAAGAAAAAAGAACATTTTATCGGCTGGATCCAGTGGATGCCAAAAGCTGATACATAGAACGTGATCGTATGGTGTTCCACATGTAGGCATAAACATTGACGGAATTCATTCCTCAACAGCAGAATGTTTAGTAAGCGTGCACGTGTGGGCGTAGGTGTATGCACGCACCCCACTCGTTTACATCAGGGCGTACTAGAGTAAGATGAGGCAAAACAAGGCGTTACGCATTCTAGAGAACACGCAGAATCAGTGTAACACAACTATGAACATTTTTGCCTAAAAGAAGAAGATCAAAAGGAAATTTTAGGGATTCCCTCAAACGAATAATCTTCATCATAACAAAATGCAAGTCATGCTAAAAACGCGTCAGGGAAAGAAACAGCATTGCAAAGCAGTGAACAGCCATTCCTTACCTCTGAAAGGCAGAGGAAAGAACTCCCTACTACCAGGAAGGCCTGTATCATGTGTGCAAATCCGATGCTAATCTGCTAATTGCAGTCATTACCTTTGCTCGCGCCACCTTTAGAGTTAAGTGCTCATGTTATGTACACTCGTTCTCCAGTGGCAATCATCTCATCTTCGCTTCGGAGGCACAACAACCCACGCACCTGGACTCCCCGCAAGGCTCTTTTTGGTGAAAACTATGCTGTGCCTTTACTGTTTAATGAAGTACTTTTTGTAAATGAAAACAAATTTGAACAAAAAAGGTACTTAGACGAGATCAGTTGCCAGAATCATAGGGATTGCAAAGCTGTCCACAGAGTCTGCTAGTGGTCAGATATGCATAGCGATTGCTACTCCTTTCAGCCCTTGAATAACTCTACATGGGCGTAAGCAGTAGTCCATCGCCCACGTGGCGCCACATGCTAAGTAGTCACGTGGTGTGGCATAAAAGACAACTGGCCTTATGTAGCGTTTAGCGGACAGGATACTCTCTCACAAAGGTGGCAGATGTCCCATCTGACGCATTGCAAGTGCATTATAGCTTATAGCCTTGTAATACAGCGTGTATGGCCGCCAAATTTTGACAGTTTTCCTGTCTGCCAAACTCTAAGTAAGTCCTAATATAAGCTATGTTGTAAGGAACATGAGAGCAAATCATGCCAGGTGCAGCCGAAAGGGAACCTGGTTCCCGCAAGCCCTAGGAGCACAGTTCCAGAAAGACTTTCATGTAATCTTTCAACTCCAGAGTTTATATGTATTCCTATGCAAATTATAACGTTTTTATGTCCTACTGGCTTTGAAAGGGCTTCTGAGGAGTATAGTTTGGTTACTTGGCGCTTTCCTGTTATATAGCGAAACTCCTTTTGTCCTTCCGAATGGTCTATTCCAGCATTGAGCGCATTTGTTTTATAACAGAGGACAGGAACTCAGACAAGGGGCGCTCCTTTCACAGCACCTCCTATTTACGCTTCAAAAAAGGTTGCAAGCACCTTCTACCTAAGATGGCAGCAAAGCATGACGGATCAGGTGAAGTTCCGAACCCAACCCCGAGTTCAGTGGTAGACGGGCAGTCCAGACCACAACCCATGACAAAAGACAACAGGAGTCAATGGGGAGTGCAGCATGACGAACCCCAGATGAAACTGAGCAAGAGACCAACACGAAGCAGGAAGCAGCTGAATCAACAAGCATTTGAAGGCACGCGCGGGGAGGAGGGGGGCGACGCGAGTGGTGCGCGCGCCTCACGCTGAAAGTTAATTTAAAAAAAAAAAAAAATGAAGCTGATAGCCGCGCGGCCGTGAAAGTGACACGGCCGCGCGGCGCGAAAGTGAAAGGAAAATGAAGCTGACGAGGAGGGAGTGGGAGGAGGGGGTAGGGGAGGGTATTCACGCGCTGTAGAAAGCCAGATGGCAGCTGTGCACGTCGCGCGCGCTTGTGCGCTTGCAAGCAGCAGGCGTGACCACACGCTCGTGCACCATGGCCTTTTGCTTGCGCGTAACCGCAGGGAAAAGGCCATGACGCACGAGCGTGTGGTCAGCTTTCTGAAAGCCCTAACTTAAAGTCTCGCAGAGCAACGCTTGCGCGCTACTCGAGGCTCGACCTAAAAAGGACATAAGCAAAAGCTGTCCCACCAAAAACAACAGCAGCAGCAGCACACCACATGCAAGAAGGGCTCAGCCAATGCCAGCCAGTAGCATCCACTGTGATCCACAAACCCCAAATTCAACAATAATCTAAAAACTTGCAAAACGAGTAACTCTTTTAAGGCGGTTGCATCCCAAGTAGATGTAGCAACCACAAAGACAAGTGTTAAAAACACAGATGTCACACCATTTACATTTGAGAGAAAAAGCAAACCGTAAACATAAAAGTGGCCAAGCTCAGGAAATTCACAAAAGAAAAACAGGTGAAAGGGAGCCACTGTAAGGCAAAGTAATGCAGAGAGAAAAAATTAACCAGAACACCTCACAGTGAAATGGAATCAATTTCAGTACTGCCTTATGAAGGAACAACAATTATTATAAGCTACAGTAAAGGAGAGCTGAGCAACCCCAGTATGCTTTTTTTGGGAGTCATTATTTCCACCTTTACATTAAAGGGAGATGCCCTTTATTTCGAAGGACTCATGCTTCATCCTCAACTCCTCATCGGGTCGTCTAATAGCCCCAGATGGGCTCAACACTTGTCCTCTGAAAAGTGGGAAGGCGAGCTCTTTGATATTGTGTTTATGATTTCAGGTATTCTACTCTATAGATTAAATAGCTTACAGGCCCCCTTTTAAAACATTTACTCTCAAGGGAATTTAGATTGAGTTAACAACAAAATTAGATGTGCTTGGAGAATTCTATTTCTCCCTCATCTGTCATCAAGTCGACATGTTTCAGCTGGAATTTTCATGGCCCAGTGGGTTAACAGACTTTCTTCATGAAATTGTCTCACTCAAATTCCATTTTGACCAATTTATTAGTTAACAAGTTTCACACTTACTCTATGCAAAGCAGATTCAATAATACAGACCAACTTTTCTGGGTTAGTTTTTCAGACACGGAGGAACTACCTGGCGATTAAATGTTATTCTTTGCCATATAGGAGTTTACAGGCAGGCAAACCCCTTCATCACACACTTGCCATGAAGTACCTTGGAATCTGCATGTACAATTGGTCCTGACCCGCCTGTGATCAATACACTATAAATAAAACAGTGGTCCCATATGGAATCTGAGTGAGACAATTTCACAGAAATCCGTTCGGTCATGAAAAAAAACGGATGACCCATTGGGCAAGCAAAAAGCAAACTGAAACACGTCAACCTAAACAGATTCAGGAGAAATAGCATTTGCTGAGCACATATTTTGTTTTTAACATAGTCTAGGACCACTTAAGTTTAAAGGTTTTAAAAGGGGACCTGCAGGCAATTTTTATATATAAACTAGGATAGCAAGAAAACAAGATCAAAGAACTCCCCTTACCACTTTTCAGAGGGCACGGACTGAACCCATCCTGAGGTATTAGATGATGGATGAGGACTCGAACAATCTCCCCTTTATGTGAAGGTAGGAATAAGCACTCGAAGAAAGCATACTTGGTGGGTACTAACTGTCTGGGGAAGACACGACGAACCCTTCCCTCTCGCTCTTTTTTATGAGCAACAATTAGCTCCCGCTATGAGAAAAGTGAGGATAAACATAGGAATACCACAAAACCAGGGATACCACAAAACTCCAAGACCTGAAGTGGAAGATTTTTCTTTTTTTTTAACAAAGCACAAGAATCTCAGATAAGCCAACCAACCATAAAATAATAAAATTAACCATGTTTAAATAATGGCTTGAAGGTGTGCAGTGTTACTGAAAGTTTCGCGAATTACAACAATAAAGCAAAAGTAACTGAACTTACTGAAGATAGTTAGTTTCTTGTCAGCCTGCAGAGCTTCCTCACGGGTGAAAGGGAAGTCGAACCATCTTGAGCGAGTCAGGCTGAGCTGCATGGTACGTCCAAACATCTCAATATAGGATGGTGCCCGCTCGATGGACTGAGAGCCAATCTGGATACGCATACCAGTCATTACCATAGTAGTATTATTATTGGTGACCTCAACTGTGAATCCACCAGGCTGAAACGGAGAACCAATAACATTTAGGTTTCTTTGAGAGTGAAAATAATCACAAACCGACAGATGTTTGTAAAGGAAGACTAAACTTTAGAAATGGATGTGGACTCAGAAAGGAGAAACAAAAATTAATTGTCAAGCGTTTTACTGGCCAACAATTTTCCACTGAGGGTAGAAGCATGTGCCATGACACAGTAGCAAACAGGCTATCTCATGTAAGGAGGAAGTTCATTTTCTTGCTGTAGAGTTGCATGGTGAGGGGGGGCATTAGAAATAAGTGGACAGAGATCTATTTGAAATCACTGGACTGAGCTCCTCACCTTGGTGCAGAGTGAAGGATGTGAGAGGCTTCACCATGTGGAAAGCATTTGGTAGACAAAGGCATGACCCCAGTGTGAAATTGGCTGGGTACTTCATGAAAAAAGTTCACATTTTGCAATGAAAGTTGGCATGAAGCACCAGCCCATCATAATGGTTTGATGAGAAGGTGAAGTTGAGGAAAAGTAAGGTTTTGAAACAATCAACTCACCTTGGCAGACAGTGTTAGGGTGTGTAAAATGAGAGCATAACAAGCTCCTATGTATGGCTAAGAGCACTGAGTTGGCAAATGTGTATGAATCACTGCTCCTTGGAAAAGAGTGAGGGTGGTTGGAGTTGCCAGAATCAAAACTCACCTTGGTGTTTGCTACATACATTCCAGTAGAGTTGAGACGGTGTTTGATCTGTTGTGCATTGTACACCTGCAGGAGGTCATTGCCACCAAATTCTACATCCGTCAGCTGCTGATTATGTTCAAAGAAGTCAATGGGGAAGGTCACTTGGCTGGATGTGCGCATTGCTGCAAAGTACACAAGAGAACAACAAATTACTTAGCTTCAGTGATGCTTTTTCTGGAGGATGCTATACGTTCCCACAGATACCTCATTTTTTTATGTTCCCTGGAAGTCTGATGTTCACTGGAAGTCTGACTTGATCAGCATTTATTTCATCTAGAGAGTGGTGGTAGTGTTGTGGCTTCAGACACAGATCCACAGGCGTCAAGCATTTATGGCATTGAGGCTAAAAAAAGGTGTAGCCCTTGACTGTGATTTTAATTCCACCTTAGTTTCCAAGTAAAACACATGCAGGGAGTAAACTTAGTTTTTTGATAATTATTTAACTCTGTTAAAGTTAAATAACTATCAATAAAACATAATAAAGTGACATCCTTTGGAAAGGGGAAGAGCAACGAGGAATCTGCAGGAAGTATCCACTAAAAAAAGCTTTAATGAAGATAAACACATTGTTTTTCTAATGGATACTTCTCTGGCAGATTCTTCTTTTTCGAAGATCCTCAAATCAATGTCTGCTATCAAGGGAAAGGATGGAGGAAAGGAACATAACGTGTACAAGAACATATTTTAAGACTGCTGTGATGAAAATCAGTTTGGGCCTGGAATTTGAATTGATAAAATAATGTGTAGTAAATGCATGTAATGGCCTTGTTTGGAGAATCAATTCATCCAGGTTAAAAAAAAAAAAAAAAGCAGGTATGGAGGGGTTCACACACACAAAAAAGCTTAGCTTCCTTCAGACTTCATGTAGATGTTAGTATTATGAGTAAACCCACAGTTGAGTAAGTAGTCTTAGAAGGCAAAAATGAATGGATTAAAATGGGGGAGCCATTACAAAGTATTACGTGAGATTGGCTAACACAGTATGAATGAAGCTAGTTCTAGTTAGCTTCAACAGCGACTCCACCAGCTATGCCATGATGAGGAAATCATGACTGCCCTGCAGGTGGGATTATCAGAAGGGCACTGTGAGTCCCCATATTATGGAATGAAGTGGCAGCTGAAACCAGTAAAGTATGATCTCTTTCCTGTGCATCTTAGATTGATAAAATAAGTAGTAAACCACTGGGAGATTATGGCCTTTGTCTGGCCCCTGCCTGCTTGCCAGAGATCCGATGACAGCATATGGCATGTATGCACAGAAAGGCCAGATCAAAGGACTATGATGAATAGGAATTATCATAATGCAGCACACGCTGATTCTACTTGGAGAAAAAGTTACTTGCCTTTGGTAAAACTATTTCATGTAGAGACACTATCTTCAGATTCCACACCTTTTGAATATTCCCCCAGGCGTCAGACTGGATCCAGAAAATTTTAAGCAGTACCCCTACGCGGGTACATGTGGTGGCGTGAGGCTTCACACCAACGTTGCTTCAATCTGGAAGTGTTGCACAGGCCCTATAAAAGTGCCACTCATGCTCGCTGACATCAGTTGCTTTCTGAACTGTCCGCACCCTCACACGCAGAATCTAATCTCCAGATTGGTAGTGACCAGTCTACAGATCCTAACTGGGACCTTTTAAAATGAGAAGAGTCCAGTTCACAGTACAGGGAGGATGGGGCCTGTGTCGATGAAGAATTTGTGTGGTTAGAAAGAGTCTACCAGAAATAGCGCTGCCGAAGAAAATTACTTTTTTGTCTGATAGAGACTTCTAACTGCAGATTCTTCACCTTCTGAATAGATACCAAAGCAGTACCTTCCAGGTGGGTGTGTCTGAATGGGTCAAACCAAAAAATACCCCTGCACGCAGTCAGGTGGCGCCAGACGGCTCAGCACTGATGTCACTCTGCTTTGGAAGTGACGAGTGGGGCCCTATTTTGGCACCATCCATGTGCACCGACGTCAGTTGCTTTCTGAACTATCCGCTCCCTCAAACGTGGAATCCAATCTCCTGATTGATAGTGACCAGTGTTCAGATCTCTAACTGGGAACTTTTTAAACAAGAAGAGTTCAGTTCACAGAACGCGGATGATGGCGGGGGCTGGGTCGGTAGGGAATCTGTGGTTAGACAGTCTCTACCAGGAAGAGCGTTACCAAAGGTAAATAACTTTTTTCTTCTGCTAGAGACTTCTGACTGCAGATTCCACTATTGAATAGTTACCAAAACAGTATCTCCCAGGTGGCGAGTCTGAACTGGCTCATACCAAAATGTCCTGCATGACCGAGCTACCAAAAGGCCCCCTTCAGCCGGATCTGACTGTCCAAACAGTAGTTCTCTGTGAACGTATGGAGGGATGCCAATATAGCCATCTGGCAAATGTCTAGGACAGACACACTGCATGCCAAAGCAGTGGTAGCAGTCTTGGCTCTGGTGGACTGAGCCCACAAGCCCTCCGGAGGCTGCTTTTAGTCCATTGCGTAACAGGTCTTAAACATGATCCAGTGAGAAACAGACCTCTTCTGTACTACCTTTTCATTTTTCGCTCCAGCGAATCTAATAAAGAGATGATCATCCACCCGGTGTACTCTGGTATGATTGACATAGAAACTGGGAGCCCTTTTTAGATTCAATGGACGAGTTCCTCCTCCTGCTTAGAAGGGCATGGTGGAGCAAAGAACGCCGAAAAGGAGATGTTCTGTCCAGCATGAAATGGAGTCACTACCTTCGGGAGGAATAATGCTCGAGTCCGCAGAACCAGTTTATATGGGTAGAAAGTAGTGTAAGTTGGGTTGACAAGGAAGGCTTGTAGCTTGCTCCCTCTCTGTGCCCATGTTTGTTATGGCAACAAGAAAGACTGTCTTGAGGGTAAGAAGCTGAAAAGGTCACTTTGCAGAGGTTTGAAGGGAGCACACGAGGAATGTAAGAACCAAATTTAAATCCCACTAGGGCACAATAAACAGAGAAGAGTGCAATATTTACTGTAAACCCTTGAGAAACTACATCACTAAAGGTGATTTAAATGAGGGATGGTCCTGAAACAGTAAAAAGGTCGAAAGTGCTAGCAAATTTCTTTTAACGTGCCCAAAGCAAGTTACTGCTGGGAGAGAAGAACACAAATAACAGCTTTCAGACAGTTTAGCATGAAGTGAATCAATGTGCTTGGTAGCACACCAAGCCACAAACTTGAACCAGTGGCAGGTGCATGCTGATTTGGTGGAGGGACACCTGGCTGCCAAGATTACAACCACCTCCGGAGGAAGATCAATAGCTCTCAACTGCTACCTCTCAATCTCCAAGCATGGAGGTGGGGCATGCAAAGGTTCGGGTGCAGGACACTGCCCTTCTGCTGCAACAGAAGATCCTCCTGTAGGGGCAGCCTGATCGGAGGACACATGCTCATGACCAGGACTTCGGAACACCATACGTTGCGTGCCCAATCTGGGGCCCCTACGATGACTTAGGCCCGGTCAGTCTTTATCTTCTTCAGAAATCAGGAGAGGTATCAGCGTAAAGGACTTTACAGTTCCGTTCTACATGTAATATGTCTGTGAGGAAGAGACGCCTTCGAAACTCCAACGCGTAAAAGTGCTGATATTGCACGTTCTTGGTGGTGGCGAAAAGATCTAGTCAAGGTTCCAAACATACACAGAGAGTCCTTGCACCACCTCCGGATATCGCAATCATTTGTGATCCGCAAGGAGTCGATGACTGAGTTTATCTGCCCTGGAGTGTAGCAATTCTTACTAGGTGGTAAATCACCAGGCATTCCAGCCATATCCAGAGGCGCAGGGCCTCCTGATACAGGGTCCACTAATCCAACCTGCCCTGTCTGTTGTAGTACTACATAGTGGTGGTGGTGTCCATGAGCACATGTACCAGCTTTCCTTTGATGGAAGGAACTAAAGCCTGTAACACCAAGCGGATGGCCCTGAGCTCCAGCAGACTGATGTTGAGGTGAGCCACCACAGGAGACATGAGGCCTCTGATCTGCACTGCTTCTAGGCGGACACCACAGCACAAGAGCGATGCATCAGTCTCCACTGTCAGCTCTGGGTGAGTTAAGTAGAGGGGTCTGCCACTGACTCAATCACAGTTCAAGAGCCAGTACTGCAGGTCTTTTGCAGTCTCCTCTGAAATCTGGACTCAATCGAAGAGATCCTCATGGTGTTGTGCCCACTGAGAGTTCAGATCCCACTGCAGAGCCGCAAATTACTTCTGGCATGCTTCAGAAGCAGGATTCCGGAGGCCATCAGTCCAAGCAGCCTCAAAGTCAGCCACACTGAGATCCAGGACAGAGGTTGAAACATCAGGATCATAGACCGAATGTCTTGGACTCTCTCTTCTGGAAGGAAGGTGCAAAACTGAACTGTGTCTAGAACAGCTCAGGTGACGGGGAGCGTCTTTGAAGGAGTCGGGTGTAACGTTAGCACATTGATTGTGAACTCCAAAGATGTTAGAAGGTTCGCCGTAGTCTGGAGGTGGGGAACCACAGCCTGGGGCAAACCCACCTTCAGCAGCAGTCGATGAAGATGGGGAAGGCTGGATCCCCTGACCTCTGAAGATGTGCTACAACCAGCGCCATCACTTCGGTGAACACCTGAGGAACGCTGTTGAGGCCAAAAGGGAACACAGAAAACTGAAAATGCTTGTGGTCTACCATGAATAGCAGATGGCACCTGTGGCCCTGCAGGACGGATATGTAGAAATAAGCCTTCTGCAGGTCCGACACCACAATCCAGTCTCCAGGATCGAGGGCAGAAAAGACCTGGGCCAGTGTGAGAATCTTGACTTTGTCCTTCCGCAGGATGGTGTTGAGAGAGTAAAGGATTAAAATGGGACGAAGGCCTCAGACGTTTTTTTGGCAACAAGAAGTAGTGGTAATAACAACCACAGCCAACTTCTAGCACCAGTAGCCTCTCAAAGGCTCCTTCGGCCATAAGAGCCTCCACTTCCTGCTGCAACAGGAACAAAGTCATTAGTCAGTCGGAGGATGTGGAAGGTGCAGTGACTTCTGAGGAACGGTAATGCGTAACCCCGCTGAACAATTTGCAGGACCCACTTGTCCAAAATTATCACCTGCCACCCAAGCAGAAAATGTCAGATCCTGCCTCTGACAGGGTGGCTGTGTGCCACGAAGGGCACACTAAAGCTGCTGCGGCAGCTAGAAAGAGGAAGACTAAGTTGCACACTGCTCCTGTTGGCCATGTGTTCAGTGGGCACCTCAGATACAAAAGGGCTGGCAAAATTGTTGTACTACCTTAATCTACTAGCTATACTGAAAGCCCCTAGGAAAAATTGTTTATGTGGCTGGCCTAGAGCAGATGGGCCCAGGAAGTATGCGCTGTGGCCCTGCTATCTTTAAAGTTCTCCACGCATGTTCGTAAGACAGGCCTGAACATCATCTGAAAAGCTAATGGACCGCGTCGATGTGTGCCTGCAAAGGGCCACACTGTTGCCTATGGCTCTACCAAGCTGGTGTCCAGCCCGCAGCAAAAAGTAAACCTGGCCACATCGTAACCATCCTGTATAGCGAGAGAGGATAGGAAAAGCGTCTTGCAGAACCATAGGTAACATCTGGGCAACTGAGTCCAACAAGGCATGACAATAGCAGCCTAAAAGGCAGCAGGCATTCGCAGAGCGAAGGGCCAAACTTGAGGGCGAAAAAACCATTTTTCCAGAGGTCTCGGACTTCTTCAATTACCAGTCAGGAGACGTAGTCGGAAATCTTGAAAGTGGGGTGCTGGGTGAGAGTCCAGGTCATCTGGATCAGGGCTACGTCATCTGGCAACCTGCAGACTGATATGGGGGGTGGAGCAGGATTTAGCCCTGGTCCCCAAAAGCGTGTCTGTAAGAGCCTCTTTAAAGGGAAGTAGGGGCTCAGAACGTGTTTGACCAGGCTTAAGCACCTCAGTTAAGACATTGGTCTTTACTTCCTAAGTAAGGAGCTGAAGATCAAAAACCTCTGTCGTCCTCTGCACAAACATTGCAAAGGAGCCACTTTCTTCTATGGCAGGGCCTGGAGGCGTAGCTAAGCCAGCATCTGGAGAGTATCCAGACCCCGTATCCTGGAGATCTTCATACCAATTAGCCTCATAGTAGGGCTAGGCACCCTCATCCCCAGCATCATATCCACCATTATGAGAATTTGTGCCAAACAAATCATGTAGGACATGAATTCTTTTGGGACGCAGGGCCACCAGATTGGAATCAGAAGGGGGCTAAAGGGCTATGGTTCCGTCAAAGGAGCTTGTGGTCTCAGTCAGGGCGGTGCAGTCTTTATGTCTGACAGCATCATGGGCAGGTCCTCGTTGTCTGAAATCAATGGCACTGAACCCAGACCAAAACCACAGGGCCCAACAGTGATATCACTGACCAGGTCACGAGCGATGTAATATGTGAGGTCATAAGCAGTGCATTGAGGGGGCACAAGTTATAGTTAGCTCAGCAAACTATAACTGCTGAATGCCTCTGGTTTTGTACAAGTGAAACCTGAGCAAACTATAACATCTCTGTAACCTGTGGTTTTTTCAGTGAATTTCTAAGGTTTATTTTTATTCCATTTCCTAACTAGAATGCCCCTGTAACCTTTGTTTTTTTCAGTGAATTTCTAAGGTTTTTTTAACTGCTAATTCCCAACTATAACGTCTCTGTAACCATTGGTTTTTTCAGTGAATTTCTATGGCTTTTTAACTAGTAGTCACGCTTGCAGAGTGGTGGAGAAAGGGGGTTGGGCTTCCGACCAGCATTCGGGAATACAGCTGTGTACGACTTACAGGAGGTACCAGCTTCTTGGCCCCCAAGGTCCCTCAGGAGTGAAGTGGACTTCATCCCCCAACCAGTAGTGCACCACAAGCCGCGATTGCAGAGTGGTGGAGAAAGGGTGTGTGGCCTCCTAAAAGGTCCAGTAATCCTGCTGTGTGGGACTTACTTGGGGGAACAGGAGGGGTAGTTGGCCCCCAAGGACGTCATTGGGGGCAAACGCGCCTCCTGGAGCACTACTCGTTGGGGGAAGTCCACTTTCGTCCTGAGACCCTAAGGAGGCAAGGGAACCTCATCCCCCCCACCAGCAGTGCACTGAGAGGCACGTTTGCAGAGTGGTGGAGAAAGGGGGCATGGCCTCCAACCATCTCTCAGCAATATCACAGTGTTACTAGAGGTAACAGGAGGTGTTGTTGGCCCCTAAGGACCCTCAGCAGCCAGCGGGACTCCAACCTGGTGCACGCCAGGATGGGCGTTTGCAGAGTAGGGGGGAAAGGGGGCGGGCCTCCAGTGAGTTGCCGGCTTTTTTTTTCTTGCTTTTTTCAATTTTTTAGGAAGGAGGGCGGCGTGGCCCACCTTTCCTGTACCTTTTTGGGCCCCGGGGGACCCTGACCCTTTTTTAATTTTTTTAATTAAAAAAATCATGGGGGGGGGGGGCTGCCCCCTTTTTTATGTTTATTTTCTGGGACTCTGCTTCAAGTCGAGGCCCAAGATGGCTGCCAACACTTCCTGGCAGCCAATCAAATTTTAGTAGGATCCGCAAGTCCACTGCAAGGACTCACGTCTCCAGATATCTATAATTTTTTAAGTTGGTGTAGGAAGCTGGCTCTGTATATCCAATTCAAAATGAGGTATAGTGTACACAGAGTTCAGTGGAACCCCAAAGGTAGGCAGAGGTAAAAGTAGATAGCACCTTAATCTTTATTTGTGGTAGTGTGGGCGAGCAGTAAGGCTTTATCAGAGGGTGGTGTTAAGCATTTGTCGTACACACTCAATCAGCAAATAAAGTCACACACTCAAAGACTGAGCTCAGACCAATTTTGTTTGTATAAAAATATTAAGTTATTTTATTCCTAGAACCAGGCAAAGCCTGGCACAGGTAAGTGAAATAAATGCTTTGCAAAATCTTATGCAGTGTTTTACAATTGAATGCAGGTTCAAATGCAGTTGATTGAAATACAGGTAAGTTAAAATGTCGAAATTACTTTTCAGATAACTTTTTAAGTTACTTTTTCTACTCAGTGTGATATGCCTAGATATCACACTGGGACATTTCCTAGAGAAAAGGCAAGTAAAATCAGTTTTGCGAAGTTGTAGTGTTTCAGGTTTTCATACAAATCAACTCCACACTTAGAACATTTTTCAAGGGAAAACAGTCAATGTATTCCTATGGAGAGAAATGAAGTTATCGGTTAACAGGTAAGTTTTCGGTCTTTGGGGTTAAGTTTCTGGGGTTAGAACAAGGGTTCCCCCAGGGTCAAGGATGCACTCTCAAAGCACCCTCAGCAGCACTAGGGCAGCCGGGTGCAGAGTGCTGAGGCCCAATGTTATCCAATGGGGGATAGGGGGCCTCCGGTTGGTGACTGCTCACGAGCAGGCCACAGGGTTGTGGGAGCAAAGCTCCTGGTGTCAGGCTCAGGGCAAAGGGGGGTTAGAGTTAGCACCCAAAGTACACCCGCAGCGGCGCAAGGGCGGCTGGGTTCAGGGTGCTGTTTTGGCGTCTGGTGCCCTGTTGGTTTCAATGGGGAACCTCTGGTTTTGCCAAAGACTGCAGGCTCAGGGACGAAGATCTTCTGGAGGTGACCACCGGTTGGAGAGGTAAGTTGGGATGCCTGGGGATGCTGGGACACCATCGGTTGGGCCACCCAATGCCATGGGACTTTGGGTGCAGGGTGACTTTAGGCATCGGGTTTTCTTACCAGCTCCGGTCGCGGTCGGGGGGATCCTCCAGAAAGAGACTGCAGGTGCCGTGGAGAGGGTCGAGGCAGGTCAGGATCACCGGGGAGACATCCTTGTGGTGTTGGGCCACTCGAACTCGGGCCGTGGGCGTCGGGTGCAGAGTGGTGCAGACTTGTAGATTTGGCGACAGCCAGAGTCTGTGGGTGAGCAAATCCGGTGCTCACAGGAGACAGTCTCTTTTCTGTGGAAGGCAGGGCAGGTCCTCGGGGTTCTTGAGGTTGCTGGCTGCAGGACACACCGGGATTTCGCTTCTGCAGGTTCGAGGTGGGGACAGGCCGGTAGGGCTGGGGCCAAGTCTGTGGGCGTCCTCCTCTTCTTAGCTTCAGCAAGGCTCTTCGGTCCTTCTTTTCTTCTTGGTCGGTTCTTGTCTGAGGAGGCAAGGTTCAGGGGTGCCCCTAAATACTAGATTGAGGGGCGTTACAGGTAGGTAAAAAGGTTGGGACCAATGGGTCCCTTCCTTGGGGTGGGCACACTCCCTATTATGCCACCCTCCAGTGGAAGGGGGGCATATGCCTCACTCTGGTTGGCTGGGTCCTCCCATCAGCAAGATAGCAGGGGCAAAGGTGTGCTTCACCTCTCCTCCCCCACCTGAGGGTTTCACGCCGATTCTCCCGCCCAAAGTGGGGGTCAGAACTGGTGGGGGCCAGTTGCTGGAAGCAGCAAAAGGCCTGGGGATGCTCACAAAGGCGGCAAGGATGTGCATTGTTTCAGACCCCCAAGAACAGCAGGCTCTTGACCCAGGGGTTCAGAAACATGTCTGGTGGTGGCAGCTGGTTAGCAGCCACTCGGCCTGGACACTAGTGTTAGGTCGTTTTTCAGGGGGCATCTCTAAGATGCCCTCTGTGTCCATTTTTCAATAAATGCCACACTGGCATCTGTGTGGGTATAATGTGCTGAGAAGTTTGATACCAAACGTCCCAGTTTTCAGTAAAGCCATTATGGTACTGTGGAGTTCGTAATGACAAACTCCCAGCACCATATACTCTTAATGGCATTACTGCACTTACAATGTCTAAGAATTGGCTTAGACACTGTAGGGGTACAGGGCTCATGCACCTGTACCCTCACCACTGGTATAGCACACCCAGCTAGAGGGGTGGCTGATCTATGCCAGGGGAGTGGGTTGTAGGCATGGCACACAGGGATGTGTGCCATGTCGACTTCACTTTGTTGTGCACCAAAACACGCAGCCTGCAGAGGCAGTGTGTGTGTGTAAAGGTACAGGGCCTCTAAGGGTGGCACAATAAGTGCTGCAGCCCTTAGAGGCCTTCCCTGGCCACAGTGCCCTTGGTACCTGTGGTACCATTTACAAGGGGCTGACCTGTGGCCAGAGAGTGCCAGTTGGGTTTTGTTTTCAATGCAGTTTTAGGGAAAGAACATAGGCCCTGGGTACCTGTTTGGCAGGAGCCCAGGGTACACTCAGTCAAAGTACATCAGCAGTTTAGCAAAAAGTGGGGGCAACCATGCAAAAAGAGGGCACTTTCTCACAGTTGGATCTCTCAAAAACTACTGAACGGATTGACACCAAATCACAAAAGCATGCTTTCTGGACCAACATCTAGCTTTCTGCCAAATTTGGTGTAATTCCGTTCAGCAGTTTGGGCTGTAGTCTTGTTCAAAAAAATGAAAAATCTCCATGGAGAAAACTCATTTTGGGACCCCTCTTTTTTCTCGGCCCTCGCTTGACGGATCACCCCGAAACTTTCGACACAGCTGCTGAACCAAAAAGGGGAAGTTTTGTGAAAATTTCGTGTGGTCAAGCGGCGCCATAGTTATTGGCAAAACAATAAATGCTTTTCCTATCCGCCAGTAGTTAATAAATATATATATTTTCATTCCCGCGCAACATCAACCCAGGTTTGGTGAACTCTGGGAGATGTAGTGTTTATAACACCGCAACTGATGGGCAATCACATGATCAGGGATTGTGAGTGCTCCTACCAATGGGAGCGATACAAAAGGGGATGATGGACGGAACGTTT
This sequence comes from Calotriton arnoldi, assembly GCA_963921515.1. Taxonomy (NCBI): domain Eukaryota; kingdom Metazoa; phylum Chordata; class Amphibia; order Caudata; family Salamandridae; genus Calotriton; species Calotriton arnoldi. The sequence continues at coordinate 2,225,657 of CAWUFW010000301.1, read as the reverse complement.
GAGCCAATCAAACACTCACCCCCAGTCAACTGATCTGGGTTTAATCCATCATCATTCTTTAGCTCACTCCACCACCCCAGTTCAGACATGGCCAAATGCAAATCAGTCTGACCCTGTGCCTCATGGGAACAGTCCAGCCCGAACTGCCAAGCCATGTCTTCCTGGACCGGAAACAAGCATCCTAGGACCGGTTTCTGGCATTCCAGCCGTCATCAGCCAGGCTTGCTTGAATCCAGTGGCAAAGTGAGCAAGGGACCCACGTCTGGGCATACCCCCGCCAACTTAGGGCGAACAAAGCGATACAAAAGGGGATGATGGACGGAACGCTTGAGCCAATCAAACACTCACCCCAGTCAACTGATCTGGGTTTAATCCATCATCATTCTTTAGCTCACTCCACCACCCCAGTTCAGACATGGCCAAATGCAAATCAGTCTGACCCTGTGCCTCATGGGAACAGTCCAGCCCGAACTGCCAAGCCATGTCTTCCCTGGACCGGAAACAAGCATCCTAGGACCGTTTTCTGGCATTCCAGCCGTCATCAGCCAAGCTTGCTTGAATCCAGTGGCAAAGTGAGCAAGGGACCCACGTCTGGGCATACCCCGCCAACTTAGGGCGAACAAAGCGATAGAAAAGGGGATGATGGACGGAACGCTTGAGCCAATCAAACACTCACCCCCAGTCAACTGATCTGGGTTTAATCCATCATCATTCTTTAGCTCACTCCACCACCCCAGTTCAGACATGGCCAAATGCAAATCAGTCTGACCCTGTGCCTCATGGGAACAGTCCAGCCCGAACTGCCAAGCCATGTCTTCCTGGACCGGAAACAAGCATCCTAGGACCGGTTTCTGGCATTCCAGCCGTCATCAGCCAGGCTTGCTTGAATCCAGTGGCAAAGTGAGCAAGGGACCCACGTCTGGGCATACCCCCGCCAACTTAGGGCGAACAAAGCGATACAAAAGGGGATGATGGACGGAACGTTTGAGCCAATCAAACACTCACCCCCAGTCAACTTTTTTCTCGGCCCTCGCTTGACGGATCACCCCGAAACTTTCGACACAGCTGCTGAACCAAAAAGGGGAAGTTTTGTGAAAATTTCGTGATGGTCAAGCGACGCCATAGTTATTGGCAAAACAATAAATGCTTTTCCTATCCGCCAGTAGTTAATAAATATATATATTTTCATTCCCGCGCAACATCAACCCAGGTTTGGTGAACTCTGGGAGATGTAGTGTTTATAACACCGCAACTGATGGGCAATCACATGATCAGGGATTGTGAGTGCTCCTACCAATGGGAGGGCCGCAGGACTGTTTAAAACATGGGTGGGGCAGCATCCTGGTAAACAGTGGCATCTGAGGAAGGCGAAGAGAGCCGAAATGCATCATGCCTTATGCTGTTGAATAAAAGGACTTCCGAAGAAATTTCCCCATGTGGCCTCTTCCTTTCAGCAGTGGAGGGGTTCTGTGTATGTTTGCACACCAGCCAGAGGCGTGATAAGAGGCCCCGTCCTACAAGTGGCTGGAATGTCACTGGTTCCTGCATCTGCAGTTTCTTTTCGCATTCCGAGGTATCGGAACTGTTCCAGCCCACCTCAACGAGTAAGCAAAGCAAGGGCTGCTGCCAGGTGCAGCTTGTGACTTCACGAGGGGCTGGATTCACTGCAATCACAGCCTGCAGCAGCCCGGTGGATACTTATTTTTCGAGGCTGGGACGTCAAGGGGACCGGAGGAAGCCCTTTGGATATCAACCAACCAGGACAATTTTCCAATCAGACACCAGTGTTTGGTCCTGCACAGCACTAGTCCATTTGGATTTTATTTTCATTCCCGCGCATCAACCCAGGTATGGTGAACTCTGGGAGATGTAGTGTTTATAACACTGCAACTGATGGGCGATCACATGATCAGGGATTGTGAGTGCTCCTACCAATGGGAGGGCCGCAGGACTGTTTAAAACATGGGTGGGGCAGCATCCTGGTAAACAGTGGCATCTGAGGAAGGCGAAGAGAGCCGAAATGCATCATGCCTTATGCTGTTGAATAAAAGGACTTCCGAAGAAATGCCTCTTCCTTTCCGCAGTGGAGGGGTTCTGTGTGTGTATACACACACACACGCATATATATATATATATATATATATATATATACACACAATTCTCGGTTCTGCGATATTTGCGGCGTGCAACTTGAACGTCGGGGGTGCACGGAATAGCCCGCGTGTATTCAAACAAGTCCAAACCTCCGATATAGCTGTATAACGGAACGGCACTCCAGGTAGTTGTTTCAAAATTTATTTCTAGATTTAGGCGGACAGACAGTAAAAAAGCTTTTTTTAATTTCTGTTTGCCTAAATAGTGGAAATAAATTAATTTGATGCCTGCATGTTCATGGGAGTCCGAGTATATCGGGGCAGAAGAATTTGAGGATTACTCTCAACAACTTATTTTGTGGACACGTTACATTGATGATATTTTTCTGATATGGGATGGTCCACAAAAGAAGCCGGATACTTTTTTTAGGTATGATCTCTGAGAATTACCTCAACCTGAAGTTCACCAGTAAAACCGACAACAACAGGATAGACTTCCTAGATATCATGGTAGAACTGAAAGGGGACACCATAAATTCCTAACTGCAAAGAAAGACAACGGCGGGTAACAGTATTTTACATGCCAGAAGCCATCACTACCAAACTGAAATGGAGCATCCCATACAGTGAGCTCCTCAGGGCTAAGAGAAATTGTAGTACTGCACAATCCTATGATGCAGAAAAAGAGAGGATGGTGGAGAAGTTTCGGAGCAGGGGGTACACACACAAGGTGATTGAGGCAGCCGTGAAGAAAGCAAAAAATGTGGGCCACAGTAGTCTATTGAAACCCAAACCAAAGGGAGAAGGGGAACGAACAGTGAGGCTGATCACTACCTAGAACTCCAAATCTACAGAGGTACGGGCTATTGTCAAGCGACACTGGCACCTAGTGAAATCAGACTTTACCATTGGGAAGCTAGTTTGCCCCAATCCGCAGGTTACCTTTCGTAGATGTAGCTCTCTCAACGACATGCTTGTACACACCTATGAGGATACAGGGCACTCACTTGGAAGTACCTGTTTGAGGGTACTCCCAGGCTTTCAGAAGTGCGGCAAGTGCAAAGCATGCATACACAGCACAAATGTCAAAATTGTTTCACAACCCAGTGGCAGGGAGCATAAAATCAGGCACTTCATCAACTGCAACACTGATTTTGTTGTCTATGTTTTGATTTGCGTATGTGGCCTGCGTTATGTGGGTAGCACCATTTTTCCTGTCAAAAAGAGAATCTTGGAACACCTGAGCTATCAGGAATAATGATGCCTCATATCCTATGGCCTAACATTGCAATATGCTACATGGCCCTAACACCAAGGATCTTAAGATCTCTTTTCTTGGTATTGACAGGATACCAGCACGTACGAGAGGGGGGAGATAGGGAACGTGTGCGGAGGAGACTAGAGTCGGAATACATCATCTGTCTACACAGCAAACAGACGGGTGGCCTCGACCAGGATGAGGAGCTCCATGTACATCTGGGTTGAATGGTGGAGCCACGATTTTCCAGTATTAAGATGTTCCAGGATAGTTCGCTTATTTCCCTCTATTTTCCCTCTTCTTTTCTTTTCCCGGTTCTCTTTTTATTACCTTTTTCCACCTTTTAGTCTCAAAAAAGGTGTTTTTTCCCCTTCTCACCTGAATGTAATACTTTCACCTTATTTCAAGCAATTTAACGTTCGTTCTCCTTTTCCTGTGGTTACTTGTTGTACGTATGGGGTCCTCCTTTCTACAGCAGTGTGCTTACAACTGTAGGGTATCTGTGTAATTCTGAAACTGATAACTATACCCAGAACGCTGTGAGTTAACTAACCTGTAGGCCACTGGACTATACAGCCATGATTTCGGATAAGACCCCTGTGCTAGGCACTAGCCAACTAGTACTTTGAAATTGAATGTATGTGATATAATTTTACTCACATTGATTTCTTCTCTTTTTAAACCTTGAGTAACCTGGGAATGTGTAAATGCATTCATGATGAAATATGATTTTTTTTGGGTTATTTTTAATTTTCCCATTCTGTTCATTTCACTTGTATTGTTTATGTATGATAATGAATTTGGTGTTGACAGTGAATTTATCTGAAAATCTCCGTGTATGAATTGTAATATATTGGGGAAGTCGGCCTATCATGTTCACACTCAGTTGTAAGTGTGTATCTTTAAAGGTAATGGGGCACACAGGAAACAGTATTGTGCTTTGAGAAAGACCCTGGTGGTCGAAACGCGTAAGCTGAATTAAACGCTTTTGAAAAATACCCCTTAGAGTGCGGGCATTCTTTGCTGGCATGGCCGTGTCCGCATTCTTTGTGCGTGTATGTATATATGTGTATGTATATATGTGTATATATATATATATATATTCAACTCCGTAGGCTCAATTTCCGTCGGGTTCAGGCGCTCTGTAGTTAGTGCGAAATCCTCGCGGTCGAGCCCAACCGCTACATATCATTCAACTCCTCATAAAAAGGAACAGGATCGCTCTCAGCAATGCCGAATATCAAAATTTATTTACTTAGGTTTCAAACAACAAAGTTCATGATCAACGTTTCGGTCTCCTCACGAGACCTTGCTCACGATCAATTTACACCCCCCAGTGTTCACAAATATATTACTTTTTTCATGTCATTTCCTGTTAACCAGGTTCAACCATTCTTAGTATTCTGGGATTTGTAGTCCTGTTCCTCCACAAGATATAGTACATACTAAGACCAAAGTCCATTAACAAGTGCTGTGTGCATAATACAAAATAATTATATACAAATTGTGAGAATTGTGAACTAAGGAAAAATAAATATAAAAGATAAAATTGAGTTCATTTATAACATATCCAAAAATGCAAACCCAACCAGTCTTTTACAATAGTCTTGTTTTTATTTGATTTTTTGTTATTTTGCAGCTTGGAATTGTTCCAACCGCTCTGTTCTTAGAATTACTATCCCTCTAGTGGGAAGAGACAGTTGTATTTGTGAGATGTAATCGGGGATTGCACTTTCGTATTTTCAATTTGACATGGAGAATGGCACGCGATCCTGAGTTTAATGTTCTTTTCTTTACATCTTTTTGGATACTGAAATATATATAAAAAAAGGCCAAATTCATACGACATTGCATCGCAAAGCCACCGCCACTAATGCAATATTAGAAGCAACCAGTTGCCACCAACCGTCACTCATCGCAAGCATACCCTATGGAGAATTCTTGCGTCTCCGCAGAATCTGCACAGAAGAAGAGGAATGGCAAAAACACAGCAAAGCTACGGCGAACAGATTTGAACAACGACAATATAACAAAAGCATAGTAAAAAGATGCTGGAAAAGAGCAAATGAAAGATCAAGAGAAGATTGTCTAATCCCAAAGCCAAAAAGTGAAGCTGACAAAGCGGAACCCATAAGAATGATCATGGATTATTCAAAAGACTGCAAACAGATACAAAAAATCATAAGGAAAAACTGGAAAATTGTACAAATGGATGAAACTGTAGGTAAAACCATAGGAAAACATCCAATGATTACATACCGAAGAGCCAGAAATTTGAAAGATCACCTAATCCATAGTCATTATAA